>CM060409.1:93528704-96515370 GCA_030545235.1 Helianthus tuberosus | reverse complement strand
GCGCTGGGATCTAGGTAGGCCAGTAACAAAATCCATGGAAATTTGCTCCCATTTCCATTGATGTATCTCTGGTTGTTGGAGCAGGCCTGATGGTTTCTGGTATTCCGACTTGACCCTTGCACAAGTCAAACACTTGCTGACGTAAGTTGCTATGTGGGCCTTCATGCTAGGCCACCAGTACGTAGTCTTGATGTCGTGGTACATTTTATCCGATCCAGGATGCACCGAGTAGCGAGACTTGTGTGCTTCGTCCATCACAAGTTCTCGTAGGTTGCCATAGAGTGGGACCCAAATGCGTCCCGTTACGTAGTAAGCACCGTCTTCCTTTTGTTCTAATCGTTGCCTCGATCCGCGTAGGGCTTCAGCCCTGACGTTTTCCGGTTTCAGTGCTTCTATCTGAGCTGCTCGTATCTGGGAGGGAAGACTAGAATGGATCGTGAGTTGTAAGGCTCGTACGCGCTTAGGCGTAGTGTCCTTCCGACTGAGGGCGTCAGCCACAACATTGGCCTTGCCCGGGTGATATCTGATTGCGCACTCGTAGTCACTTAGCAACTCGACCCATCGTCGTTGCCGCATATTCAGTTCCTTCTGCTTGAAGATATGCTCGAGGCTCCTGTGGTCGGTGTAGATGGCGCACTTGGTACCATACAGGTAATGCCGGCATAACTTAAGTGCAAAAACAACAGCTCCCAGCTCTAAATCGTGCGTAGTGTAGTTCTTTTCATGAACCTTGAGTTGACGTGAGGCGTAGGCTATAACTTTATCTCGTTGCATCAACACGCAACCAAGACCTTGAATTGATGCGTCACAATAAACCACAAAATCGTCTGTGCCCTCCGGCAGGGAAAGGATAGGTGCGCTACAAAGTCTATCCTTTAGGTGCTGAAATGCCAACTCCTGTGCGTTTCCCCAGCGATAAACCACGCCCTTCTGCGTTAGTGAGGTGAGAGGCTGTGCAATCTTAGAAAAATCCTTTATGAATCTCCGGTAGTATCCCGCCAAACCCAAGAATTGGCGAATTTCCCTTGGTGTACGAGGTGCAGGCCAGTTCTTTATTGAGTCTACCTTGGATGGATCAACGTGAATCCCATCCTTGTTTACCACGTGGCCTAGGAAATGGACTTCTCGAAGCCAGAAGTCGCATTTCGAGAACTTTGCATAAAGCTGTTCTGTTCGAAGGAGTTCCAGAATAAGTCGCAGATGCTGCTCATGTTCCTCCCGACTCTTGGAATGGATCAGGATGTCGTCGATGAAGACTATAACGAACTTGTCCAGGTAAGGCTTGCACACTCGGTTCATCAAATCCATGAAAACCGCAGGTGCATTTGTCATCCCAAAAGGCATGACCAAAAACTCATAGTGTCCGTAACGTGTTCTGAAAGCTGTTTTAGAGACGTCCTCTTCCCGGACTCTCAGCTGGTGATAACCCGATCTCAAATCGATCTTCGAATAGTAGCTCGACCCTTGCAGCTGGTCGAATAAGTCGTCGATACGCGGTAGAGGATAACGATTCTTCACCGTCACCTTGTTGAGTTCTCGGTAGTCGATGCACATTCTGAAAGTACCGTCTTTCTTTTTCACAAATAGCACTGGAGCTCCCCAGGGCGATGAGCTAGGACGAATAAAACCCTTATCCAGGAGCTCTTGTAGTTGCGTGGAGAGTTCCTTCAACTCTGATGGGGCTAAACGATAAGGTGCACGAGCTATAGGCGCAGCTCCAGGAGCTAATTCGATCTGAAACTCGACTTGGCGATGAGGCGGAAGACCAGGTAATTCCTCAGGAAATACCTCTGGGTAATCGCGTACAACTGGAAAATCTTCTATCTTCTTCTCCTTCTCCGTGGTGTCAGTAATAAGAGCCAAAATAGCAGTGTGGCCCTTTCACAAGTACTTTTGGGCCTTAAGGAGAGAAATAACGTTCTCAACAGCACTCCTCTTGTCGCCATGAATCATAAGAGGTTCACCACTGGGACCTGGAATACGGACAACTTTCTCGTTGCAAAGAATCTCTGCGCGGTGTTGGGATAACCAATCCATCCCAATGACAACGTCGAAACTACCCAAGACAATAGGAATGAGGTCGATAGAGAAGGTCTGGTCAGCGAGAATAAGTTTACAACCCTTGACTACGTGTGTGGCTTCTAAACTCTTACCATTTGCTAGCTCTACGGTGTGCTTGATGTTCAAAGGGGTTGGAATACGCTTAAGCATTCGACTAACTTCTAGTGACACGTAGCTAGTATCGGCACCCGAATCAAATAAAACTGAAACATAAAAGTCGTCGAGAAGGAACTTACCCGCCACAACATTGGGGTCATTCCTTGCTTCACCTTGGCCGATCACAAACATCCGCCCCCTGGCGCCATTGTTGTTGTTGTTCCCACTGTTACCATTCCCCTGATTGTTGTTATTGTTGTTGTTGTTGTTGTTCTGGTTCCTGTTTAGTTGGGGACAATCTCTCTTGAAGTGGCCCTCAGCTCCACACTGAAAGCACCCCTTGTTATCACCTTGCTGTTGCTGCTGGCGCTGGTTCTGTTGAGCTTGCTGACGATTCTGATTGGCGGGGTATAAGCTCCTGCAATCCTTTGCAGCATGACCAGGCTTGTTGCACCGATGACAGTTGCCCCTGGTGCATGGCCCGCTGTGGTGCAGGCTGCAGCGATTGCATTTGGGATGATTTCCTTTGTATCCACCACCAGACGATTGCTGATTAGGGCTCTTGTAGTCCTCAGTCTTCCTCTGCTGAGACTGGGACTGAACAGAAGTCGAACCCTTACTTGAAGTTCCATCCCATTTCCGTTTGTTGTCACTTGAGGTACCAGTAGTAGTTGCAGCGCCAATGCGTTTCGGTAACTTGTTCTGCTCCACCGCCTGATCCGTTAGACGGTGAGCCAACTGGACAGTTTGCTGGTAGGTAGCGAGGTTCGCTGAAGTCACATAACTTTGGATTTCCGGCACTAAGCCCTGAAGAAATAGTTCGATGCGTTTGATGGGAGGATCCACCATAGTAGGGCACAGAATTGCCAGTTCGTTCGACCTTTTTACATAAGCTTCAATTTCGGACCCTGTCATCTTGAGGTTGAAGAACTCCACCTCGAGTTTGTGAATCTCATCACGGCTGCAGTATTCTTCCTTGATCATTTCCTTAAAAGTTTCCCATGGGGTGGCGTTGGCAGCAACCAACCCTAGCATCTGAACTTGAGCGTTCCACCATGTGAGGGCTAAACCCTCGAGAGTACCAGTAGCGTACTTCACCCTGCGCGCCTCAGGGCATTCGCACATTTCGAACACAGATTCCAGCTTCTCAAACCAGTGTAGGAGACCTACTGCTCCTTCAGTGCCGCTAAAAGTAGTTGGTCGGCAGTCCATGAAAGTCTTAAAAGTGCACACGGGTGGCTGAACATGCTGACCTATCGTAGGTGAAAGAAAAGACAGAGTTTAACACAAAGGTTGGTTCACGAGAGTAGGATCCTAAAGATCCTAGAATAAGTTCGGACTGCAGGATATACCTCCTGCGTGTGCAGCTGCAAGTGCTGCGGCAACTCGTTCGTTGATCAAAGCCGTCAACTGGGCTTGTGTCATGTTAACGCGTCCAGACATGATCTTCATATCAAGAAGAACGTGAGTGAGAGGGGTTTCGCGAAAGTACGACGATAAAATAGAGCAAGCACGCATGTGTTCAAGCAACAGTAGTGATACTAACCAGGTATACCATAAGCGATGTACTATGTAACTAACAAGTAGGCAATATATACACAGATCATATCACCTAGAATGTCGAGCCTTGCATGTGGAGTGAAGCATCGTTGTGGACCGTTGAGCACTGTACAGGTTATAGTCTGGTTTTAACAAAAACATTTTTCCCTTTATTAAAACCAAGTTCTCTATAACCAATGGCTCTGATACCAATCTGTCACACCCCCAAAATCCACCTGCGGAGTACTACCGCTTGGAGGCGTGACTGACCAGGATCCAGCCACCAATCATATTGAACAAGCATATGAGTAGTTATAAAAATCCACCCAATACAATTGGTGTTCAAACAAAACATAGTTAAGTTGCAAGCGGAAGCATAAGTCTTAAATCAAAACATAAGTTTAATTGTTTCATAGTTTAACATGGCACACGGTCGTCCATGTCCCACAACGATCCTCCTCCATGCAAGCTCCAGCTTAAGAACCTAAGGACCTGCAAAGCATGTAGTAACGAGTCAACAACTAGTTGAGTGAGTTCACGGTTGGGTGTTCGTTTTAAGTTGTTTTGAAAACAGTTTCCTTTAGCTGGCATCCTGCCGTGGGGGTTACCCCATAGTTAAAAACGTGACTTGTTTATTCCCGGTTACTCTGGCAATCCTGCCGTGGGGGCTACCCCGTGTTAGTTATCTGGCATTTCGGCCGTGGGGGCTACCCCATGTATCTACTAGACTCGTTACCATATCGACTGCTGACTGTAGTCATGTTTATGTGCCCTGAAACTGTCAATGTCTATCATCATTGACGTGCCCCAGATCCATTAGTTCACGCCCGTCCTCTGCGGCACGGTGTGAGGTTTGTCAGACCTAAATAGCGCTATCTAACTAATGACCCGCTCGCCATTGGCCCGGCGATTAAGTCGATATAAAAACGAGGGACTTCGTGATAGAGTTTTGGTCTAGTACGAGTTATCTGTCCGTGAGGACGAGGAATTACATTCCTGAACCTTTGCTGTCCTACCCAAGGAGGACGAGGAACCCAGTTCCTTAACCCCAATTCCCGACCCCTGGGAATCCCATGCTTTGTAGAGGGTGTGAACTCACCTTGGTTTGCTCGGTAGAAAACACAGAAAAGTCAAACAAGCAACGTTGAGGCTACTCACGTCCTATCATAGTTGTATCACACAATCAGGTTCGTATTCAAGTAGTGCACGTATGGGTTACACGTTTAATCATAGCAGTTCATCAACATTCACGTTTAACAGTAACATGTAAGGTTTGCACATTGGGCCCAAGAGTCCGGCCCAAGCAGATAAGTCCGAAATGAATTGCAAGCCCAAACAGTTATATCTGCGTATTGTCTCGAGTCGCAATTAGGCGTTTGCGACTCGCAACCGGAGTCGCAACCATGGTTTCGGTCCATGCTGTTTTGGTTACGAGTCGCAACTGGACTCGCAACGGTGGTTTCGAGTCACAAGGTTGGTGTGCTGATCCGGTGTGGTTTCGAGTCGCAACCGGGTGTTTGCGACTCGCAACTGATGTCGCAACCGGGAGATTTCGACTCGTTGTGCTTGGTTTCGAGTCGCAACTGATGGTTACGAGTGGACAGGAGCTGATTCGGAACAGTGTACTATCCACTAACATTCTGATTTCATGCAGTTTGTACTATCCAACCAAATTCCTTAAACATGTTTATTTGTCTAGAAATTTCCTAAAATGGATCAAACAAATTCAGATTTCAAATATTCAACCATGTTCTTATGATATTCATCAAGTTCTTCATACATTCATCCTGTTCATCATCATTCAAATATTCAAGTAACTCATCTTCATTCATATGAACCTAAGTCTAACAAGAATCATGAACAACTTATCAACAAATCACCCTAGTTGGCAAGCTTTCGGTTCTTAACACAAGAATACACAATCCGATTTATATGAACATCAACAACTAGTGTTTTAGACTACATTTAAACACAAAACATCATGAGTTCATTATGCCACATATCCGAAATCAAGCATGTTCCGATTATCAATATTACCCACAAATCGATTCACAAACATCATCAATCATACCACTACACTAGTTAAATTATATCATTTGTAACATCAACATCATAAACATATAATCATATCAACCGAATGTAAACTCATAACATATGATATTTATGAACCGATTTCTTGAACACTAACTTAACATCAATGTGTACTATCAAACATGCTCAACCGATTATCATACATCATTATCAACTCAAAACACAATACACATTCGGTTCACAAACATTATCAAGCATACACCACACTAGTTAAGTTCTATCATTCATACCCTTATTAAACAACAACAAACATCATAGATTCACTAACCGGTTGTGAGGTGGTGAAAGATGAAGCTTTGTTTGGTGTGAACAAGCACAATCCGAGAATCCTCTTGGTGGTCGGTTGGTTGGATCCGAGATGAAGGAGAAGAGAGGTGATGTTGTGGTTTAGGGTTTTAGTGTGAGAGAGTAGAGAGTGTGTGTGCTAGAGGAGCATGAGTGTTGTCCAAAATGGTAAACATGGGTAGCTACTAAGGCTATATACCCGCCCCCAAGTTGTGCACCCTAATGGGTTTCGGTTGGGTTAAATGGGGTGCGTGGCCCATCCGGCCCAAGTGTTACGGTTTACTCGAGACCACATGGTCTCGAGCCGGGTTCGTGTCGTTTCGGTTCATATACATACTCGCATATATACACATAAGCACACATGTAACCTAACACATAATCATATAAAAGGTTGTAGCTTATCATTAATCACATAAGTTTAACTATTCACACGTTTAAGCATACAACGAAAGGTTCTAAATTTCGAGTTGTCACAATATCGGGGTGTGACAGGTTGGTATCAGAGCCAACATTGAGTGAATTAAACACTAGCCTTTTGTGTTTAATCTCAATGACACAGTTTGCACATTCCTCGACTTCCGAGTCTAGACAAAGAACTTAGGACTAATCCTAATTTATTTTATTTTGTCCTTTATTGTTTTCCTTTGTTGTTTCTTTTGTTTGTTTTGACAGGTTCAACAAAATGCCACCAAGGTTTCGAAGAGGAGGACGAGGCAAGGGGCTATTCAACGCCCCCAACGATCACGAAGCCGGACCTTCCCACCGGCGAACTCCGTCTGCAACAATGAGCACAAGTCCTCAATAGGATTGGAGGACATATTTGGAGCCCGCGAGGCGAACTGTCTTGCTAAGTTCATCACCCTCTTACCATCATTCTTTTGGGCCGCAATCGGAGAACGAGCCCAATGATTCGCACCATTCTTACCTACCACTGCAGCGGTCGGGGTCGCACCGCGCATTTCAAGATCCGACCCCGTATTTCCAGAGCCGGATTAACCCGACAAATCAGTTTGAAGAACCAATGGGTCATAACCCATTGGTCCCTGAAGACCATTTTCCTGAAGCTCAGGACATGGATATGGATGATGACCAAGATCCTGCCGAACCACCATCTGGGACACCTACTCACCCCATCGAGATTTCGGATGGGTCGTCTTTTCATGGATCACCTTATCGTGGTCCAGACAGCTATGAGGCAAGGTTTGCCCAATACGACTGGGTGTTTACTCCTTCCTACAACCCATCGCAGCAGCAGCAACAGCAGGATCCCTCTGAGGATTCACGTTTTGTAGCTGTCACTCCACCGCCACCGCCGCCAGAGCAGCAGCCGCCCCCGAAGCCACCGAGGCGGAGAAGATCAAACGCACGGATGTCCGTGCGAGGGGGATTCCATTTCAGCACCCCTCAACATTCAAGTGGCAGTCATTACCCGCCACTATATGAAGACCCACAGATGGGTGGGCCTTCAAACCCCGTTTTCGTGGTGGACTCTGTGCCAGTCGTACCACCACCAGTGGGTTATGATAACCCGATTCCTTCATACGCCGGTGCAGCGGCGTATAACCCTTTTGAGCAGCCAGCCCATACTAACTACAACTACGCCGAAGTTGACCCATGCCTTGTAGCTGCGAACTACAATGCTCTTCATCCCGAGGGGCCCTATGGAGTCCCATATCAGACTGGGTACCCGCCGTATGGGTACCAATACCCGCCACCTCCTCAACCTCCGCAGCATCAGCAGCCGCCGCAGCCGCCACTAATACCGCCATCGCAGCAACAGGAGATTCTTCAAAGGTTGAGTCAGGTGGAACCGGAGGTTCAAGAAGAGTGTAGGAACCACCGAGGATTTCTCAAAGGTCTGGCGAATTTAATCAAGGGAAAGAAGGAAAGGGATTTTTGAAGATTCCTTATTTATTTATTGTATTGTAATTTCCTTGTTTCAATCAAGTCCCTGCGTGGACATCTATTTATGTATTCAGTCCCTGCGAGGACTTGTATTTCCAGTTTAGCCCCTGCGTGGGCAAGTCATTTATGTTAAAGTCCCGTTTAGGGTATTTATGTACTCTTTTTATTTAATTATGGAATGTGTTAAATTTAAAATTTCAATTATCATTATATGAATGAAAATAATATATGAAATAAAATAAAATATCATTCCTTTTAAAAATTAATCTGCCATTATATATTAAAGAAAAATCTTAAAGGCAAAACCTAGCCATGTGTCATTTTAAGACAGGGCCATGATGGTAGTTCCTTGTAAGATTTAAAATCCTTGTTGACATCTGAAAACATGTTAACACTCCTGGCAAATGTGATTCGATAAAATCACATAAGTCATCCTTATATTGGATCCTTCCAATTCCTTTCTTATTTTAAACATCCATTAGTGATGTAATGCCTGCGGGCCATAATCATTGTCATATAAGACAAAAGACAGTTGTAGTCTATAAACTCCCTGTCAAGAAAGGTAATGAACTATGATTCAATGCCTTAATGCCTCGATACTAGAAAATCATGGCTTATAAAATTAAATTGTCCCTGTGACTTGGCCTTTTGTGCCATTATAATATATTAATAAATTATGACTGAAGATAATTATGATAAAATCCTGAATGAATATGTTTAATAAATTAACCAATATGGGTTATTTATACCATGGTTAATAAATCATCAAGAGGACAATTCTGTTATAAACTTCTAAATAAATCATTGTCATTACTTTATGTAGCAAACAAGCTACATGGCAGAATCAGAAGAAGTCAACAGTCATCTAAGGGAGAATCATGATACTACCAGGATCAACGTAACTGGTGCGGAACTTCAAGCATTGATTGATAATGTTGTTACCAAGGCCATGGATAGGCAGTTTAATGAATCTAGTGGTACTCGAAGCAAGACCCTATCAGTACCTCATTCCAAATCACACCCTAAGACTCACTCTGTGGCTAATAGTAAGCCAACATCTAAAACTCACGAGTCAAAGAAAGATGATGGCCAGCACTCTTCAAATCAGCATAGCGTTCCATCTAAGAAGGTTGTATTTGATAAGGAGCCATGAGCAAACACCTGTTCTTATAAGTATTTCATCTCCTGCAAGCCCATGGATTTCACTAGGGAAAAATGAGCTATTGATTGCATGACGTGGCTAGATGAGATGGACACGGTAGTTGATATCAGTGGATGTGCAGAGCGAGATGTTGTGAAGTATGTTTCATAGTTGTTCAAAGGAGAAGCACTAGCTTGGTGGAGGTCTCTAATCCAAGCTACTAGAAAAATCCCATTGTACAACCTGTCTTGGGATCAGTTTGTCGCTTTGATCAAAGAGAATTTCTGTCCTCAACATGAAGTTGAGAAGATCGAGACCGACTTTCTGACATTGGTTATGAAGAATTTAGACTGTCAGGCATATCTCACGAGCTTTAATACCATGTCTCGATTGGTTCCATACTTGGTGACACCGGAACCAAAGCGTATAGCCCGTTTCATTGGGGGTTTTAGCCCCGGAGATCAAAGCGAGTGTGAAAGCATCAAGACCTACTACCTTTAGGTCAGTGGCTGATTTATCATTGTCTCTTACCCTCGACGCAGTTAGGCAGAGGTCACTTAGGAATTCGGACGAGGGAAAGAGGAAGCGTGAGGATGAGAACTCACGACGTTCCGGTAAGAAGCACAAAGGGAACTCAGATCACAAGAAGAGTTCCGGGTTTAAAAAGGATGATCAATAGTCGGGTGAAAAGCCCAAGTGTAAAATTTGCAAGAAACGTCATTTGGGAAAATGCAGGTACGAATCGAAGTCCCAATCGCAGCCCAGGGCTTGTGGGATTTGTAAGTCAAATGAGCACAAGACGTTAGACTGCAAGAAGATAAAGGATGCGACATGCTATAACTGTAACGAGAAGGGGCACATCAAGTCCAACTGCCCAAAGTATGCCAAGAAACCCGAAGAAGGCAAAAAGACCAATGCTAGGGTCTTTCAAATGAATGCACGGGAAGCAGTTCAGGATGACAACGTGATAACATGTACCTTCCTTATAAATGATGTTTATGCAAGGGTATTGTTTGATTTGGGTGCTGATAAGTCATTTGTAGATAATAAGTTTTGTAAGTTGTTAAACCTGCCTGTTAAAACCCTAAGCATAAAATACGAGGTAGAATTGGCCGATGGTACCATAGAAACTGCTTCAACCGTGTTAGATGGATGTTTCATATCCATTAGGAACCACTATTTTCCATTGTCTTTGCTTCCTTTGAAACTAGCTGGATTCGACAAAGTAATAGGCATGGATTGGTTATCTCATAACCAAGCTCAGATCGTTTGTGACAAGAAACAAGTGGTTATCAAGACTCCGTATGGTGAGCCACTTACCATACAAGGAGATACTCAATATGGGTTGCCTAAGCAAGTGTCTATGCTTAAGGCATCAAGGTGCATGAAGAAAGGCTGTGTCATTTATATGGCACAAGTGACTATTGATGAACCAAAGCCCAAGATTGAAGACATCCCTATCATTTCTGAATACCCTGATGTATTCCCTGAAGAACTAACTGGTTTACCCCCAGATAGGCAAGTGGAGTTTAGAATCGACATTATTCCTGGAGCAGCACCTGTAGCAAGAGCACCTTACAGGTTAGCACCAACAGAGATGAGAGAGTTGAGAACTCAACTGGATGATTTATTGGCAAAGGGATTTATTATACCTAGCTCATCTCCCTGGGGAGCACCGATTCTATTTGTAAAGAAGAAGGATGGATCGATGCGTCTATGCATACATTATCGCGAGCTTAACAAGGTCACGATCAAGAATAGATATCCATTGCCCAGGATCGACGATCTGTTCGATCAATTGCAAGGGGCAAGTTATTTTTCCAAGATTGATTTAAGGTCAGGTTACCATCCATTGAAGGTTAGAGATGAAGATATGCACAAGACTGCATTCAGAACTCGTTATGGTCACTACGAGTTCTTAGTGATGCCTTTTGGGCTCACTAATGCACCAGCAGTGTTCATGGACCTCATGAATGGCGTTTGCAAACCCTACTTGGACAAGTTTGTCATCGTCTTCATTGATGACATCCTTATTTATTTAAAGAATCAGGATGACCATGAGAAGCACCTTCGTTGTATTCTTAAACTTCTTCAGCATGAGAAGCTCTACGCCAAGTTTTCAAAATGTGAGTTTTGGCTTCATGAAGTTCAATTCCTTGGACATGTGGTTAGTGAGCATGGTATCCAGGTGGACCCCGCTAAGATTGAAGCTATCATGAATTGGCAAGAGCCGAAGACGCCCACAGAGATTCGCAGCTTCTTGGGTCTGGCAGGATATTATAGGCGTTTTATTGAAAATTTCTCAAGAATTGCAGCACCCCTAACTTCACTAACTCGCAATAATATCAAATTTGACTAGGGTCCTAAGCAGCAAGAATCCTTTGATATACTTAAGCAGAAGCTGAGCAATGCACATGTGTTGACATTGCCCGAAGGGATTGAAGAATTTGTGGTTTACTGCGACGCATCACACACTGGCATGGGATGTGTGCTAATGCAGAAGGGCAAAGTTATTGCCTATGCTTCCCGACAATTAAAGGTGCACGAAAAGAATTACACCACCCACGACTTAGAGTTGGGTGCCGTTGTGTTTGCACTAAAACTTTGGAGGCATTATTTATATGGTACCAAGTGTGTGATCTATTCTGATCACAAGAGCCTTCAACATCTGTTTAATCAGAAAGATCTGAACATGAGACAACGTCGATGGATGGAGACACTGAATGATTATGATTGTGAAATCCGATACCATCCAGGTAAGGAGAATGTGGTCGCCGATGCTTTGAGCAAAAAAGAAAGGGTTAAGCCCATTAGAATGAATGCCAAGAGCATTGAATTGAAAAACAGTTTGAATGAAAGATTGTTAGCAGCTCAGAAGGAAGCTGTATTAGAAGCTAACTACCCTAATGAAAAGTTGGGAGTAACTGCTGAACAGTTATCGTATGGAAAGGATGGAATCCTAAGATTGAATGGGCGAATATGGGTTCCAATTTATGGAGGACTTAGGGAGGTGATTCTTCAAGAAGCCCATAACTCCAAATATTTTGTTCATCCTGGCTGTGATAAGATGTACCAGGATTTGAAAGAAAATTATTGGTGGATAGGCTTGAAGAAGTCTATAGCCACTTATGTGGCCAAATGCCTGACATGTGCTCAGGTTAAAGCCGAACACCAGAAGCCGTCAGGTTTGCTGCAACAGCCTGAACTTCCAACCAGGAAGTGGGAAATGGTAACTATGGATTTCATCACAAAGTTACCAAAGACAAAGCGAGGAAATGATACTACCTGGGTTATAGTTGACAGGTTGACTAAGTCAGCCCAGTTCTTACCTATTAAGGAAACACACAGCTAAGATAAGTTAGCTCAGTTGTACGTGGACGAGATTGTATCTCTACACGGAGTGCCAGTGTCTATCATCTCTGATAGGGATACGAGATATACACCGCATTTCTGGAAAAGCTTCCAGTAATCCCTAGGCACTCGATTAAATTTCAGCACTGCATATCATCCTCATACGGATGGTCAAAGTGAACGTACTATACAAACACTCGAGGATATGCTACGAGCTTATGTTATTGACTTAGGAGGAAGTTTGGATGATCATCTTCCATTGATTGAATTCTCATACAATAATAGCTATCATTCCAGTATTCAAGCTGCACCTTTCGAAGCTTTGTATGGAAGAAAGTGCAGAAAGCCCATTTGCTGGGCGGAAGTTGGAGATGTCCAACTAACAGGACCTGATATAGTCCTAGAGACGACAGATAAGATTATACAGATATGAGATCGTCTCAAAGCTTCCAGGGATAGGCAGAAAAGCTACGCAGATAAAAAGGCGTAAACCTCTAAAATTCGAGGTAGGTGACAAAGTGTTACTAAAGGTATCACCCTGGAAGGGAGTGATGCGATTTGGCAAGAAAGGTAAGTTAAGCCCAAGATATATAGGACCATTCGAGATCATCGAATGTGTCGGAACAGTGGCTTACAAGTTAAACCTGCCTAAAGAGCTCAGTGGTATTCATAATGTGTTCCACATCTGCAACCTAAAGAAGTGTCTAGCTGATGATTCGCTAGTCATGTCACATGAAGATGTGCGTATTGATGAGAGCTTAAAGTTTGTTGAAAAACCTTTGTCGATCGAGGATCGACAGGTTAAAAAGCTTTGAAAGAAGCATGTACCGATTGTAAAGGTTAAATGGGATGCCCGTAGAGGTCCCGAATACACATGGGAGGTTGAGTCCACAATGAAACAGAAGTACCCACATTTATTTCAGTAAATCTCGAGGTCGATATTTCTTTTAAGGGGGTGAGGATGTAACACCTCGTAAAATCACGACCAATATAATGAAGACACGTGTCATAAGCTTTAAACGTGTAATGGCTAAAATATGAGGGACTAAAGTTAACAAACAAAGAAAGTATGTGTGTAAAAGGATTCAAAGTGTCAACATTTGATAATTATACCTTTCAACAACCCTACACGATGTTTATACCCTTAAACCAATGAATTATGAATCATATGAAGCCGTTTGTGGAAGAAAGTGAAAGTTTACAAACCGCAAGGGTTAAATGTGTCAACATGTTTAATTTATACCTCTGAATGACCTTTTAACAAATCCGAAGCTTTGTAATGATTAAATATGCTCCCAAGAATAAGTGATAAAATTTCACAAGGTTTCGATATCGTATGAGCAAAATACGTTAACATTCGTAAATAAGGGGTTAAAAGCGTCAACGTTGAAATTCAGGACGTTTCGGTGATCGTATAACTAATGGAGAGCTTAACAAAGTTTGTTTATGACTTAGAGTCCTTAAAAGTCAAGTATGAGGGTTAAAAGTGCAATAAAAACAAGTTAAAACAAGTTTAGAAGGACCAGGGACTAAAGTTGCAATTTCTGAAACTTTGTTGACCGGATCTGGCACTCATACCGGCCGCGTAAGACTCTCTTATGTCTTACGCGGGCCACCTGAAACCTGTAGATGCAGAAAACATGCACAGTTGTCTGTTACAGCAGGTTACACCGACTTATATGCATGGTTTTCGAATTCAGGGGCTGCACCAACAGGTTTTCATTCATAGGGGACACCTGTGATGATCAGGAATCACCTATAGACTTTGTTGGATTGATCTCATGCATTCTAATTTCCTATATAAGGAGCCTTTGTTGCAACATTGTTCTTGTACACTTGAAAATTATTCACATCACTCTCTCTGGAGTTTCCTGGAGCTCAAGCTAGTTCTCTTAAGTTCCAAATTCGTGTTAAGGACCATTGTAAGTGTTCTTAATTATAAAAAGTCAACAGAAAGCTATTTTGCAAATAAACACATAATTAACAATGTAGAAGCCATGAAACCTGTTTTAACACTTGTATAACTTGGTAATTAATGTAAGAACATGTCTAAGCATGTTCAACCCGACAATTTCAAGTTTAGGCCCGGTTCGGAACCAAAAGTCACAAAAGTAGACTTTGCTTTGACTTTCAGTTCTGACCCAATTTAGCTTAGTTTAAATATGCCTTAGAGTTCCATTAGGACCAGGTTATAGGTTAGCATAACCCTCTGAGGTTATACAACTTGGTTCCTAATTAATCCGATTCATTTGCATGTTTCCGTTAATTGCTTAAATGTTGACCATTATGCCCTTTTGACCTTAAAACGAGATTTTTGAAAATGTGAGAGGACAAAAACCTTTGTTACTGATTTATAAACATCTCCTAAAAATTTGACATCAGTTTGAGGTCTAAATTAGGAGTTATGCTCAATATCGTAATTTGAAAGCTTTTTATTAATTAAACGGCATAATTAGCATAAAGCCTATCTAAACCCAAATTTTGACACCAAACTTTTTACCCACTGATGTAATATAATATTTTGGGATTTTTGAAGATTTTTATTTATTTTTAAACTGATCATAACATAGGGTTCTAGCTTTGATTCGGTAATTGTCAATTATACCCTTTTTGCTAGTAAAATGAGTTTTACATAACATTTTGATACCAAACCTTTTGCTACTGATTTTATATGATAAATAAAATATTTTAAGCCTTCTGGACTGATAAAAATATCAGATTTTCTTATATAACCCGAAAATCGCTTAAAACCGACTTTTTACGCGTTTTAAACGCATAGTATGAGTTAAAACTATTTTTAACATATAAGACTTAATACCTACTGATGTTTTAAGTAAATTTTTATACTTTAATAGTAAGCAAAAAGTTTTAAACTCAGATTTCCAAATTTGACCTATAAGCCTAGGTGAAATTACCAAAGAGCCCCTACGGTGCATACTTTGGTTATAAATGATAAATTTCACATATAGGCAATACCCTACTGATTTGACCTGCAAAAATAATTATTTTTACTGATCATTTCAGACCTGAACCTCAGATTAATATTTAATCTCTTTTATAAGCTTTAAAATGACCAAAATACCCCTACGGGGCATAAATTGATTTTAAATTCGTTTTGGGCATAATGGAAGGTATCCTACTGATATCACAACATATTTAAGGCATATTAACTTGTGAAACCTGTATTTGACTCTTTTGGTTACCCGTTATGCATTTTTCGCGTTCGGTACGGTTTATGTGACTAGTTTGCATAAATTGACCGAAACGGGTCAAACCTTATCATTTTTTCTCAAAATCCAGAATGTGTTTAGTATACCCATATTATACAAGTCTTCAAACTTGTCGGTTCTAAACCACATTCTAATCCGGTCTTCGCTTAATCTTGCGTTTTGAACCGTATATCTTCCTTTAAAACTAACAGGTCTAAGTTTAGACTTAAATTAAGACCCGTTAGGAATCTAAAAGGTTATTAAAACCTTCGTTCCAGATTTAGGAGCCCAGTAAAAGATATCTGATTTGCCAATTGTATAAGGCTGGGATAAATTGTATAATTTGCTCAGGTAAATACTTTTAACTTATTTTCCCTTATACGGGCTTGGGGTACGGTATATAAAATACTGCTTGGTCGGGTATTGAATTTTTAATCGTATGAAGGTTAAATCATTGAGATAACCCGTTTAATCTGTTTTGTTTATTCTAAGCCTTTGGGGGGATAATGACCATGTCCTGGATATCCTCGGCTCATTCATTGAAATGGCCACGACTTAAGTACGAGGTGTAGGCATACACCTACCGGTACGTATGTAAAATAATGTACCCACCTGTTCGAGAATAACTCACCGTGGGATATATTATGTGGTGTGTCTATTAATCTTTAACCCGGTTTTCAGCCCGGGCTACTGAACGTATAATAAACATGTAATTCTTTAACAAGTTTATTTTTAAATAATTATCCCAAGTTATAAAAGATATTTTGTGCCTTGTGCATTCAAATCAATTTTCTTAAACATTTTCAAAATGAGTCGGTTAATTGTATTTACCAGTGTAAACTGACGTATTTTCCAAAAAGGCTAAGTGCAGGTACTAAACGGAATAGGCTGGCTACTCCTAGCATCAATAAAGAGTCTTGCAAGCTTAGATGTTTATAAATCTGTTAAACAATGATCCTTTTAACTTTGATCCGCCTGTGGATCCCTTACAACCGTTTTTGTAATAATTGATATTACTTCTATTCGGTTTCTAACGTTTTTATCTTTCGACTTCCGCTGTGTATTAAACTGTGATAAATTGTCTATGATGATATCAACTACGTCACGATACTCCCCACCGGGCCTACCGGTAATACGTGGAAATATCGGGGTGTGACACCACCGAAATCTATGACACACGAGCGAAGCATGTCTTCAAGGGTACGAATTGTTCTTTCAGTCTGACCGTCGGTTTGGGGATGGAATGCGGTACTTAGATTAAGCGTAGTACCGAGAGCAGATTGAAACGTTTCCCAAAGACGCGAGGTAAACCGACCATCATGGTCAGAGATGATGTCGCGAGGCATCCCATGTCGACAGATGATCTCATTGGTGTAGATTCGGGCTAATTTTTCTACCTTGTAGTCTTCTCGTATCAGCAGAAAATGAGCAGATTTAGTCAAACGGTCAACGACAACCCAGATGCTATCATGACTTGATGGCGTGCGCGGAAGTTTCGTTATGAAGTCCATAGGTATACTCTCCCATTTCCACATGGGGATCTCGGGTTGGACGAGTAAGCCACAGGGTCTTTGGTGCTCGGCCTTGATTTTCGAGCAAGTCAGGCACTTCGAAACGTAGAGAGCGATATCTTTCTTCATGCCCGGCCACCAGTACTTGTAGCGAAGGTCATGGTACATTTTATCGGCACCGGGATGAATAGAATATCCAGACTTGTGGGCTTCGTCCATCAAAATCTGTCGTAAATCGGTCCGCTTAGGGATCCAAATTCGGTCCAGATAATGGAATACCCCATTCGAATTATTCACTAACTGGGCTCCATCGTTGAGAATCCTTTCCTTCTTCAAAGTGGGCTCAGTAAAACAGGCATGCTGGGCTTCGCGGATGAGAGTTTCGAGATGATGCTGGGCTTGAACATTACGAACGCTATGCAAATAGCTTTGTCTGCTGAGGGCATCGGCAACGACATTTTCTTTTCCAGGATGGTAACGAATCTCACAGTCGTAATCATTGAGAAGTTCCACCCATCAGCGTTGACGCATATTCAGTTCTTTTTGGCTGAAGATGTGTTGTAGGCTCCAATGGTCGGTGAAGACCGTACACTTGGTACCATAAAGGTAGTGTCGCCAAATCTTCAACGCAAAAACAACTGCGCCTAGCTCGAGGTCAGGGGTTGTATAGTTCTTCTCATGGATCTTGAGCTGACGAGATGCGTAGGCGATAAGCTTGTCCCGTTGCATGAGAACACAACCAAGACCAAGGTTCGAGGCATCGCAATAGACAACGAAGTCATCGTTTCCGTCGGGTAAAGCGAGAACGGGAGCATTGCAGAGAATATGCTTGAGAGTTTGAAAGGAAGTCTCTTGTTTGGTTCCCCAAACAAAAGGCTTGTCTTTATGCGTGAGAGAGGTATGCGGCACGGCGATTTTAGAAAATCCTTTGATAAATCGGCGATAATAGCCCGCTAATCCGAGAAAAGAACGGACTTCAGACGGGTTCTTAGGTGTAACCCAACTCTTAATAGCTTCGATCTTCGCGAGGTCGACATGAATACCTTGACTATTGACAATATGACCGAGGAATTGAACCTCCTCCAACTAAAATTCACACTTGGAGAACTTGGCATAGAGTCGATTCCCTTGGAGTAGCTCGAGAACCAAACATAGATGTTGCGCGTGTTCGGTTTTCGACATGGAGTTGATCAGGATATCATCGATGAACACGATGACAAAGCGGTCAAGAAATGGTTTACACACGCGATTCATCAGATCCATGAAAACCGCGGGTGCGTTGGTCAATCAAAAAGGCATAACAACGAACTCATAGTAGCCGTAACGAGTGCGAAAAGCGGTTTTGGGTATATCCTCCTCTTGAATGCGTAACTGGTGGTAGCATGAGCGTAGGTCGATCTTTGAGAAACACGTAGCACCTTGCAACTGATCAAACAAATCATCGATTCGACGCAAGGGATAGCGGTTCTTGATTGTCAGCTTATTCAACTCCCTTTACTCGATGCACATCCGAAACGACCCATCCTTCTTTTTGAAAACCAGGACTGGTGCGCCCCATGGAGAGGTGCTAGGGAGAATGAAGCCTTTATTAAGCAATTCCTGGAGCTGACTCGAGAGTTCGCGCATTTTAGACGGAGCGAGTCGATAAGGAGCTCTAGCGATAGGATTTGCTCTAGGAATGAGGTCGATACGAAAGTCGATATCACGACTCGGGGGTAAGCCAGGAAGCTCGTCAGGAAACACGTTAGGGAACTCACAAACAACGAGAACATCGTTCACTTCTGTCTTTCCTTTCTTTTCCTTCTCCGCTACTACAATGTTAGCCAATAAAGCCCTGTATTCCTTGCGGAGATACTTGCTAGCTTGGGTACACGACATGAGTTTGAGACCTTTCGAAGGAGTTTTGCAATACACACAAAGTTGATCACCATTAGCGAGCGAGAAGTGAATCATCTTATCGAAACAAACAACTTCAGCATGATTCTCACGAAGAAAATCCATGCCTACTATGACGTCAAAACTACCGAGCTGCATCGGAATAAGGTCGATAGGGAAGACGTGATTTTTGAGTACGAGAGTACAATCACGAAGAACAGAATTGACAACGACGGTTCTTCCGGTGGTAACTTCAACATAGAACGTCGAGGGGAGATGGGAGCGCTTACGATTAAGGAGCTTTTCGAATTCAAACGATACAAAACAGTTATCGGCTCCAGTATCAAATAAACACGAAGCATAAATACCATTCACAAGGAACGTACCATTGAACACATTGTTATCGGCTTGAGCTTGGAGGACATTGATGTTAAAAGTACGTCCGCAGGCTGCTGGCTGCTGCTGTTGCTGGGGCTGCTGTAGGATCGAATCGCTACCTGAATGAGTCGTTCGGAAGAGTTCTTAGGCTATACGAAAGGCGGAAACAGACGTATAGACTTGAAACAGCTTGAATATCACTTTAAACTTCTTGTATATTGAATTAACACTGATTACAGTCACAAGAAATACCGGCAGCACCTCGGTATCAAATCTGAATTCTGTTACAAATGAACTAACCACTAGCCTATTTATAGTATTTATAGTTCTCTTGAAACATAACAGGACTAGTTCAAGCGAACCTACCTCATAACTTCAAGCGAACATACAAACAAAATACATTCTGTTTCAAGCGAAATGACTTGACTTTTGTGTAGACTTTCAATGATGATGTCACTATTATGATGTCATCATTTAATAAGATGACATCATGCTTGATCAGATTCGCAATGCAACCAAGACTCGATATAAGATGAAGTTGACAGATGTATGCACCAACAGACTCCCCCTTAGATGTTGACGAGTCTTAAGTGTCGAGTCTTCTCAATCTTCAGTCTTTATCAGTCTTTGGGCTTCCTTCACTCTAACTTTCTTCAACTAATCTTTCAGGATCAAACTCCTAGCTCTTGCATCTTCAGACTCTCTTTCTCTAACAGACTCCCCCTCAACTTGTACTGGGATCATAGTCTGGCTTTCACAGGTTCAGGTATCGTAACCTGATTCACCTGCATATTCTCTACCCAAAACATAAGTTTCATAAAAGATAAGATATAACAAATTTAGAAACTCTGCTAACCTCTTGAAGACACAACCCTGAATACATCATTTCCAAGTATCAAACAAAATGATTTATCATGTCAATTTCTGATGAATCACTTGAATATATATCATTTTCATTTCACACATCTTCAAACACACTTTCCCAAACCTGTTCGTCATGTTCAGCACTTGGAATTTTGAAAATCAGTTCTTCAATATCAGTTGTCTAAAATCTTTTTGAATATTTCAAAATTTATGCTAAAACACACCGAAAATCTTTTTGGATTTTAAGAACATAAAAGAAATGCAGTAAAGAAATATTTACAGACACTATTTTTGTGAGTTTGCGTAAGAGGATCATATCAGTTTTTGAGACAAATCACCAACACCGTTAAGCTTTAATCATTTTAAGTTCTAAACGATTCACTTAGATTGTCAGTATACTGATCCACTTAAATTTTCACACAAAGTTCAACTGTTTCGAGATACGAGATTAATGTCTTAAGCACTTAAACTTAATCGCGTGTCCCACCTCAGAATATACTCTCGTATCCAGATCCCAATATTCATTCTTACAGGTGAGTATACCTAGATGATATCTGTAAGGGGTTAAACTGCGAAGGCCGTGAGAGCTCAGGTCAGAACTTCCGTTCAGCAGAGAGATGACGGCTTCGACTTTCGGTGGGTCCCCTTTAGAGGATCTTTTTTACAACAGCAATGATTATCAATTTTATTGTCTCATCATATATGCTGAGGGCGGCGCTATTTTTCAAGCAAGCGTAAAGTATTCTCCGGGGACTAGGCCATTGCTTCCGCATTATCAGAAGTCCCGGGATAATACCCCAGATATCACTAAGCATAAAGACCTAGTATCTCAGAAAGAGGGGTCCTTCAAACAAGATTTCGGGGGTTACCCATATATCCGAGAGATGTTACCCATGATATAAGCAAGTTTGAATTTAGGTTTATATCTCGTTACAATCTACTAAATGTGCAAAAACCTACTTACACATCATCAGTGAGACCGTTTATCACTTTTAACTTTCCATTTCTTTAGCATGCCGTGATCGTCCACTGATGTACTATCATTTCCTCTTTTATACAACAAAACTCATTTTTCATTTTATCATGTTTTTGACTTTTTCAAATTTTCTAATGTTTTTGAATTTTCTGAAATTTTTACTCCCCCTAAAATGCAAACACATTTAAAGAAATTTGAAAACAAACTATACAATAAAATGACAACTGATATCAAATCGCTTCACTTCACCATCCACTTTGGCATAAACAATCAGAACTCCCCCTCACAACAAACTATTTTCCCATTGTGATTTCAAAACACTTAATCAAATGGTTTTTCTCGAAAATTAGTTTCGTTGATTTTAAGAGACCATTTGTAGGTTAGGGGTTCATCACATTGTTCTCCAAAATACCATTTGTAAGTATGGTCTAATCAAGTTCAACTTAATGACCTTGATTAACCACTTGTAAGTGAAAACCTCTTTCAACCACTTGCAAGTTTACTCACCAACCATAACCACTTGTAAATCAACATATAACAATTTAAAGATATCACCTGTAGATTTACCAACCAAATATTTCAAGAATGATGCCGATTCCTGCTCCACTCTTACCAACCTGGGAGCTCCGGCAAGTCAGGTTTTTAGTTTGGAAAAACTTTCCCCCAAGGCTGACCATCCTTGGGAGATTCTGGTACACATCTGTCCCACCAGTATTTTGATTTGTAGAATTCTTTAGCACCTTTCACTTTTCCATCAACCATTTTACCAAAAATATGTTTGACTTTCCCACTGAAAGCCTTTTCAGCATCAAATTCTCCTTTACCAGTGAAGAATTGACCTGAAATTTCAACTCTACCTTTTGATTTCAAATTATCTTTTGTCAATACCTGAAAGTTTTCCTCGTTCAACCCAGGAACGGAATTATCAACTTTTTCTCAACACATGACTCCTCTGATTTTATGGAATCAGATTCATTGTCAGAACTTCTTTTAGATTTTACAACCCATTTTTGTTTGTTTAAATCAACTCTTCTTTTGTAAAAACGTTTTGAACTTTCACCTTCTTCGGAAGTTGAATTTTCAAACACTTTCGATTTCTCAGTTGAGTGTTTCTTCTCAAAGACAAGTTTTTCTTTCAGTTTTGAGTTAGAAGTAACTTCCTGTTTTGTGTTGTTGGACTGTTAGCAATTCCAAGCAATATGTCCAACTTTTTGGCACTTAAAGCAAGTTCTTTTGTCAACTCTTTGAGCAAACTTCTTCACATTCCTCTTTACTTGAGCAAGAAACTCTTGATTTGATTGTTTCCAGAACGGTTTCTTCTGCTCATCTTCAGAACTTCCTCCTGAAACAAATGTTGTTTTTGGTTTATAATTTTTCTCATTTTTATAATTTTCTGAAGAATTAAAACCAAGACCTTTCTTTTTGTAGTTACCATTATGGTTTGGTCTCTTTTGAAAACCATAACCAGAACCGTAACCCTTTTTCTTGTTCAATCTCTGTTGAACTCTTGAAGTATACTTTTTAGGTTTTTCATTAAGATTTAAATCTTTTATTTCAGAAATATTAATTTCTATTAATTTGAAAACCTGTTTGATCATTTCAGTTTTAACACTTCTTATTGGAAATTCCTCATCAGAATATAATTTGTCTGAATCATTCAAAGTATATGCTACTTTGATTGGTCCGTCATTCAAATTAGATTTTGATAACAGGAATTCTTTATTGTAAACCCTTTTAACCGGCGAACTCGGACTCTTTTTGGACGAACTCGGACTATCTGACTTAGACTCTGACTTTGACTCTTCATCCGTATCTAACACCTGATTGACAACTTTCTTTACTAACTCAGACTCATGATCAGTGTCAGACGCTGTGAATGTAACATCAATATTTTCTGGTAATTCATCAATGATTTCAGACTTTAACTTGATGTTGACTGCCTTTTTTAGACGCTCTTCGTTTGGATTCCTGGGAGAATAACTTTCATGGATCGGGGGTGGACATCTGTTATACTTGACACTTGGTTTCTTACCAGTATCAGTATCTTCAGTCTTTTTATCCATGAACGCATCCAAACCTGCAACAGTAGGATAAACACGATCAATCAAATAATCCCAAGTAGTATAACTCAACAGTAATCGTTTAATCCTTTCACTCTCAATCTTCTCAAGTTCCACATCCTGCTTCAGCTTTGCACAATCTTCAATGTATGCATTAATAACACTCTGCTTTGTCATTAATGTTTCACTCATCTTTTCCATTGCATTTTCGATTTCTGAATTTGTTTCTTTCAGACGATCAACTGTGTTGTTCAGCACATCATAAGATTCCTTCACATACTTCACATCGGACAATAAATCTTCTTTAATCTTCTCTAATTCAGTAATCTTCTTATCTTTCTCCTCACAAACTTTGCAAGATTCTGAACACTTCGAACACGGTTTTTCAACTTCAACCAATTTTTCAACTATATTTTCAACCTCGACAGTCTTTTCAACTTCAACGAGTTTCTCAATTTCAACAATTTTTTCTACTTCCACAATTTTTTTCAACTTCGACTAGTTTTTCAACTTCAACGAGTTTCTCAATTTCAACAATTTTTTCTACTTCCACAATTTTTTCAACTTCGACTAGTTTTTCAACTTCAACTATTTTCTCCACCACTTTCTCCACTTCAACAACTTTCTCAACTACTTTCCTAATCACTTGATCAACATTTGCTTCTCCATCTTCTGTCTTTGTCTTTTCATCAGTTTGCATTTTTGCTGCTTCCAGCTCTTTCCTCAATCTTGCCATCTTTTTTTGATACAGCATCTCCATTTTATCTTCAAAAAACAAATTAAAACTAGTAGGATCTATGCCTTTTCTAGCTTTGATGAGATGTTCTTCCTCATCATCGGTATCCACATCACTTCCAAGATCTGGTAAAATCGGGATTCTTTTCTGATTAGTCTCATCTTCACCCTGAATTCTAGCAACAAAGCCTGAGCCAGATGGAATGTATTTATCCCAGCTAAATCCTTTAGCAACAAATTCATCATCTTGATCAATGATACCGAAATAAGCTTTTCTATTTGCATCTTCGATCATTTTCCTTTTGTCATCCACAATTGGTCGAGCATGTGCAGTTTGTGGTTCCTTTTGTTGAGTAATCTGATGAAAAATTGATTTCAGATAATAATTGTTCTTTTCTTGATTCCCGGTTGCTTCTTGGTTTTTGCATTCTCGTTTAAAATGACCTTTTCTTTTGCAACGAAAACAAGTGACTTTCGATTTAACAAAACCCAAAGGAGAAGTAGCCATTCCTCGAAACTCATCTCTACCAGTAATTTGTTGAAAATTTTATGCCCTCTTCCAAGCACTAGCTAAGCACCACTTCACATCCATCAACTCAAGTTCCTCTGCATCAATTTGGTCATAATCTTCTTTGGTAAGCATCAGATTTCCAATTTTGCCACCAATCAAACTTTCATATGATTCCAACATAGCAACGAGAGATGCTATGTGTTGCTTGGCTATTTCTGGAGACAAATTTTGACCATTTTGAATGTTCAGAGTAACATTACATTGAAGATTTGTTGAATTCTGTTGTTGAGGACTTGATGTGGTATGATTTGGATCAAAGCTGGAATATGAAGATGAAGATCCACCACTCTGTGTCACACCACTACTCTTTGTTCCAGATGAACTGTCAGCACTAAAACAAGTTTGGATCTTTGGGCTAGGGCTGGGAGTAGCCTCAAACTTGTTCCCTCTGTAATACAGACTGACATCTTGTTTAGCATTTGGATTCGTCATGATAGCAGTTTTCTGAATATCCAACTCGTGCTCTTCAATCTTTTGAATAAACTGTGCTAGATTCGTATTCTCAGATTTTCTCATGTGTTTGATAATCAACAGATAAGTTCCCCATTTCTGTTGTGGTAATGCATCAGCAAGTTTATCCACCCATTCCTCGTCATCTTTCTTTATATTCAGCCTTCCATTTCCAAAACCAAATGACAATATCTATCAATTGTCTGCTTCGTTGTTTCGTGATCGAAAGCTACAAGCATATCAAATGATTTCTTCAGCAACGCCTTTCTGTTTTTAATCATATCCGCGCTTCCTTTGAATTTCTGAATCAATGCTTCCCAAATTGACTTAGTTGTATTATCATGTTGGAGCAAAACAAATATATCTTCTTTAATCGCCTGTTGAAGAACACTGATCATCATTTTCTCACTTGTATATTTCAATTTATCACTTTCGGTAAAGTCACTGAAACCCTTTTCAAGCCCACGTTCGTTTTTCGGTTCCTCGTAGTCTTTCTCCAACGAACACCATGCATCAAACTTGTAAGCTTGCACCCAGTTCTCAAATCTATTTTGCCACCCTTTAAAATCTTCAATGTACATCAGTTTTGGCGGTTTCTGATGAGTTCCCGTCTCATTCTCACTGTACAATGTTTCAGCAGCAGTAACTGGAGCAACAGGTGTCGCAAAAGCATTGTAAAATTCTTCAGACATGATTCAAAGTTAAAGCTTCACACACACAAACTTTCTTGTTTTAAAAATAATGGTCTCAAACGAGCTGATCACCTCACAAAACACCTACAAACAAACAAACAAACAATCAGTTTAAACGTACTGAATACGTGAAAGTGTGTGTTGATGAAATCAATCGAAGACTCGTGTCGAAGATTTGCGCGAACACTTTCAATGAATTCTGGTATAAACACTGAATGAATAAACCAAAACAAATGGCCAAAAGATATGGGCTTAGAATGGAACTGTTGTAATACACTTTTGGGCCGCAAAAATCAAAGTCACATGGGCTGCTATATATAATTCTCGTGCAAAATCTTAAGACCGTGGGGTATGGGGGGCTTGGGTTGGGGCATTTGTTGACACGTGGAATGGGAGCCCCCCACCACCAAAACCCATGCCCATGGGGTATGGTGGGGCTTGGGTTGGGGGCATGAATTTGGTTTGGCCATTGAGAGCCTGCCATGTCACTTACTAGCCCGCCCCACGCCCGGCTTCAAACCCACGCCAATGGGGCCACGCCCAAACCCAAGCCCACCTGGGATGGTGGCTTGGGCATTTTCCACCAACCCACGCCCAAACCCCCGCCCCATACCCCATGGTCTAAATGAATTTTTCAAACAAATTTGAAGCTTATAATCTGATTGGGCCGAGAACCTTGAATCCCAAAACACTATTCTATTGGACCTCAAACCTTGAATGAATGACCAAATTAATGATATCATGAACATGTAAGACCTTTTGAGAAAAAGATAAATGAATCAGAAGTTCACGTGTAACCCTTTTAACGCAAACAGACAATTTTGATTGTTATTTAATTCTGATTGGACCGTGAACTCCACTAAACCGACACTTTCAAATGTGCATGAAATCTGAATGGGCAGCACTTTTTAATCACGAGAACTGAAACTATTTCACACCACTCGATGCACTTTCAATCGGTTCACAAAACACAATGCACTTTCAAGCGGTTCAAACAACTAATTTCAAGCGGAATGTCGTTTTCAAGCGGACAGTCGTTTTCAAGTGGTGTTTTCAAGCGGACAGTCGTTTTCAAGCGGACTACCATATGACATCAGCATATCGAACAAAAATTTCAAGCGAACACATGATTTTAACCAGTTTTAAGTCGATTTAAGTTTTGAAACTTTCCAGGATTTGTTAAAACATGATTACGCACATTATGTGAGAATTTGAACCGATTTTATCCGTGAAAATTTTTTAATTCTGAAGAAGAAAGTGTAGAAATCAGAAAATGTGATGAAAACAGGCTGTTTTGGCAAGAACTCCTCGTCCTGAGCTCTGATACCACTTGTAGGATCGAATCGCGACCTGAATGAGTCGTTCAGAAGAGTTCTTAGGCTATACGAAAGGCGGAAACAGACGTATAGACTCGAAACAGCTTGAATATCACTTTAAACTTCTTGTATATTGAATTAACACTGATTACAGTCACAAGAAATACCGGCAGCACGTCGGTATCAAATCTGAATTCTGTTACAAATGAACTAACCACTAGCCTATTTATAGTATTCATAGTTCGCTTGAAACATAACAGGACTAGTTCAAGCGAACCTACCTCATAACTTCAAGCGAACATACAAACAAAATACATTCTGTTTCAAGCGAAATGACTTGACTTTTGTGTAGACTTTCAATGATGATGTCACTATTATGATGTCATCATTTAATAAGATGACATCATGCTTGATCAGATTCGCAATGCAACCAAGACTCGATATAAGACGAAGTCGACAGATGTATGCACCAACAGCTGCTGTTGTTGTGGCTCTTACTTCACCACTCGATTCGGGCACATGTTTGCGAAGTGGTTGGGATCACCACACGCAAAGCAAGCTCTAGCATGGATCGCGGGTGCAGGAGCCGCTTGTTGGCCTTGAGGAGCAGGAATGTTGAGAAGGAGCTTGACCTTGAGCTGGAGTTGGAGCTTGACGTGGACCAGTACGACAGTTAGCGGCGAAGTGGCCGTACATGTTGCAATGCACACAGTATCTGCAGGCAATTCCCACTGGGTGGTGATAGGTACAAGTTGGGCAAGCCGGGTGAGGACCAGTGTATGCACGCTTAGCCGGCGGTGCATTGGTAACTGGTGCCGCTACTTGGCGGTGTTGAAGCTGCGGTTGAGCAGGAACTGATTGGAGCGGGGCAGCAGTGGTGACAGCGTAATTTTTGCTACTGTTGTTCTTGTTCTTCCTCTTGTGACGAGAGGACTTTGAAGATTGCAGAGCGGCGGCGGTTTCAGCGGTTGCAGCAGTGGTAGCTTGATGCAGATTCTTGGAGGCTTTATCCCAGTAACGAGATTTGACTCGCTTGTCGTTGATCTCTGCAGCGAGTAAGAAGGTTTCCTCGATTGTCGTTGTCTTTGCAGCTTGAATGAAATCAACCACGCAATCCGGAAGAGCACGGATATACTTATTGATGGTGATTTCAGGTGTACTAACTTGGCTTGGACAGATTATGCTTAGCTGCTTGAAGCGAGCAGTCAAACCAGCGTTGTCTCCATCTTTCTGCTTGATATGCCAGAATTCATCCTCCGGCTTTTGGCGCTCGTGGGGAGGGCAGAACTCTTGCATCATAACGTCCTTCAACTCATCCCACGTCAACCCGTAAGCTGCATCATTTCCGTGTTTGTTTCTCTCAGCCATCCAACAATCTAGAGCTCGGGATTGGAAGACGCCAGTAGCGTTAAGAGTACGGAGATTATCAGGACAGCCACTCTGACGCAGGGTGACCTCAATCGAATCAAACCACTGGAACATGGCCGTAGGCCCATCTTCACCGGTAAATTCTTTCGGGCCGCAGGCTTTAAACTGCCTGAAGCTAAAAGCAGCTTTAGGAGCATCAGTCCTGGACTCTTCAGAAGATTTGCTAGTGTTTTCATTCAGCTCACTAACAATCTGGGGGATAACCTTCGCCATTTTCTTAGCGACGAGGGTGGCGATGTGTTTATCATCATGATTGCGGCAAGCGAAACGTGAGTGAAATGATCCAAATGACGACATTGTCTGCAATAGACAGCGCCATAGGATTCAAAATGCTATATAATCGAATCTCACCTCACACGTACTACTACTAAAGCTCAGGAACATGAACAACCATGTAAGCACATAGGCACATAATCACAGAAGCACATAACCACGTAGGGCACAGAAGCACATAAGGCAGTCAGAACACAGAAACCATTCTATATTTTGCACGTATTCACCTATCCTGGTCACACACAATCTCCTATCGTTCAAATTCCGTGAATTCGAGAATAGCGATTGCGATTAGCGAGTGCACAGCGAGTAACATAGCATGCGTTTATCCACAAGTAGCAGCGATTTGTTAGCGTTGTGTAGTGTGTTGTGTGCGATAGGCGAAGCAAGAAGCGTTAAATCGAAACCATCAGTATCTCAATACGCTAACAAATAAACAAAACCACATAAAACACATAAAATCCACATAAAACGACAAATATCAGAGTCAGCAGTTGCGGACTCAGAATCGAAACACATAAAATCAGCGATTGCGAGCTTGAAATCTAGGATAGATCATCTAAGTCTGGATAGACGTCGACTACCCAAAGTAATTCGACTATTCATAAGGACCTTGATACACACTTTGGCCTTTGGGACTGTGCTCTCGCCTCGATTTGGGTGAACGACACGCATCCTTCCAGTTACCGTGTGACTTCAAGTCGTTGAAGTCCGTCGAGACTTTGGTGAGAGTTTTGTAAAACCAAAATAGAGCACGGAACAAGTTGTCAAGGTTTGGGCTTCACCCCTGACTTAACAGTTTCGTTCACGTTTTGATAAAATAGAGGAGAAAATCTGCGTTAAAGTACGGATTTCACTCCTGATTCAACGCAGATTCTCCTGTTTATTGATGAAATGTGGGGCGAACAAGCGATTTAGTCGAGAGTTTGCGGTTTTCACACCTAACCTCGACCTAACCACTCGTTCGTATTTTTCGAAAATTAAAATGCAGTGATAGTGTAGTGTTCAGCGAGTGCTAGCGAGAATAGCAAGTAAGCTCGTACAAAACCCTTACAGGGTATGTACAAGTCGATCTGTTGGTACTTAGACTATAGATTAGGTCGTTTCTAAGATATCGACCCGGACTAGGTCGAGTCTTGCCTAATTCCCTATAGTTATGGCTTTGATACCTGTTGGTGCATACGTCTGTCGACTTTGTCTTGTATCGAGTCTTGTACATAGAATGATAGATCAGAGTGGGATGTACGAGAAAATATGAGATTTTAAGGTTTAACATAGGTGATTTCGCTTGAGGTTGATGATTTAGCTTGAAAGTGACTTAGACAGTTTCAAGCGAAATCAACTCAAGTGATTTCGCTTGAACTGATACCTTGTCATATTCAAGCGAAATCTAAACCTTATATAAAGGGTTCAAGCGAATTCATTTGTAACAGTTCCGGTTTATGCAACGAAGTGCTGCCGAAGTGTCCACAGACTTGTAATTGATCTAAAATCAATATACAGACAGTTTAAAGTGTGAATATAGCTTAATTAAACTCGATACGTTTGTTTCCGCCACTCGTATTGAAATAAACTCTTCTGATCGACTCATTCGGGTCTAAAAACGATCCTACAAGTGGTATCAGAGCTTAGGAAGAAGAGTTCATACCAATTCAGCTGCAAAATTCTATTTTTCTACACCTTCTTTCAAAATTAAACAAGTTTTCACGGATAAAATTGGCTAATCTTTTCACAAAATGTGCGTAATTGTGTTTTAACAAACCCTTGAGAGTTTCAGAACAAAATTTGATCATTTGCTTAATCAATTGGACAAAAATCAGACCGAAAGTTGACATCATGCAGATTTCGCTTGAATAGTTCTAGTTGATTTCGCTTGAATATACACTTTGTACTGATTTCGCTTGAAAATGGGTACTGATTTCGCTTGAGAGTGCATTTTGGTTTGATTTCTCTTGAGAATTGGAGTTGTTTTCGCTTGAACAGGTTTCGCTTGAGAAAGTCTGTGATTTCGCTTGAAATTATATCAGATTCCGCTTGAACAGGGTGATCTTGGTTATATTGTGATTTCGCTTGAAATTGACAGATTGTAATCTTGTGAAAACTGAAACATGGAGAATGAGTTTTATAACGCTTTTGCTAGTCCAATGACTGTTACGCAAAACACGATGCTTGAAAATGAAACTGGAACAACTCAAAAACCGCCTAAGCTTTTGGATATTGATGATTTTAGTGGATGGACTGAACGATTTGGTAACTGGGTTGAAGCTTATCATTTAGATGCATGGGAACATACGGAAGTTCAATATTTTAGACCAGTTGGTAGTGATCGAGAGAAAATACAAGTTAGAGATTTGAGTGTTGAGGAGAAAAAGAAATACAAAGATGAGAAATTGATGGTTAGTTTGTTGCAGCAAGCGATTAAAGAAGATATTTTGATTTTACTTCAACATAATGGAACTGCACATTCGATATGGACCAAATTAGAAGCAAAGTTTCTTGGCAGTGATGACATGCTTAAAAATAAAAAGTAGATGATGAAGAAGGAATTTGATTTGTTCCGAGGTTTAAGAAATGAAAGTACCAAGCAGATCATTGAAAGATACTGCAATTTATTGAAAAACATGAACAGATTGAGTATCAGAAAGGATAAAGATGAGTTGATTGAAAGTTAGCTGATGCGTTGCCACATGATGAGTGGGGCACGTATCTTATGATGTTGAACAACAAACCAGGTTTTAATGATCTAACTTTGAGTGATTTTATTAAACAGCTTGAAGCTCAAGAAATGGAGCAACGAAAGATAGCGAGAATGAAGAATTATGATGGAGAGCAAGACATTGGTTTGTACTACAAAAGTGGTGTTAATGACAAGACCAAGTTTTCGCCAAAAGTTGAAACTGCTTTCAATACAACGGGATCTTCTGAAAAGTCATCTCAAGGATCAAGTAACAAGATGGGATTTTCTTCATTTCCAACATTTGATCCACACTTTTCTACAACAAAGAGTGGCAAAGTACTTCAATGCAACATTGCTTTGAACCTTGAAAATGATCAGAATTATACCGAGGAAGTTGCTAAAAGCCACATGTCTTTGTTGGTAACTGTACTTGAATCCTATGGAGGCTTAGTTGCAGGCAGGATCGGAAATCCAATGCTAACAAAAGAGGATTACGATCAAATTGATGCTGAGGAGATGGAATTGATGGATATAAAATGGTGCATGGCTAGTGTATTGAGACGAGCTGAAAAATTTAAAGAAATTACAGGCAGAGATGATTTTCGCGATGCTCATGTTTTAGCTTTAGGATTTGATAAATCTAAAGTTACTTGTTTTCGATGCAGGGAAAAGGGGCATTTCAAGAGGGAGTGCACAAATCGTGAAGCAGGTGGAGCTCAAAATCCCTTTGGAAACAATGATTACTATCGAAAAGCGTTATATCATCAAGTTGCTCAACAGCCACATCAACAACAACAGCCACAAACAGCTCATGGTAGGAAAGAAATTGAAGATTCAAAGAGAGCATGTCTTGTTAATCAAGATAAGGGAAATGGTTTCAGTTGGGATAACTACATTCCAACAGATAGTAAAGTTTGTGTGGCAGAACAAGAAGATGAAAAATTGGCAGAAGGTTTCAGTTGGGACGATTATTGCCCAGACAAAGAATTACTGAAAAAAGGATTTGTTGCTCAGGTTATCAATGATTATACTGATGATTATTGGGCAGAAAAAGTCAGAAAACGTTTAAATGGTGAAGTTGAGAAAAAGAAAGTAGTTGCAGAAGAAGTTCAAGTGAAAGTAGTTAAAGAAGTTCCAGCATTTGAAATTAAAACAGATGATGAGGTAGTCAGGGTTGCTGGGAAGTGTATGAATTGTGATTCTCTGATTATGCAGAACAATGAATTGTTGCACAACATAAAAAGGCTGAAAGAATCATATGATACTTTGAATAGAGAGATGAATAAGTATAATGAGTCAAGTAGTGAACAAGCTGTAGCAATGAATACACTCAAAGGAGCTTACATGAGACAGCTTGACGATGTTAACTACTACACAGAGAAGTGTGCTGAGCTTAAATTAAAGTTGGCAACACAAAGAATTGAAACTGAAAGAGTTAACAATTTATTAAAAAGTTACTCATGTTCTACTTTTGTTGTTGACAGGATTTACCCCATAGTGGAAAAATTGAAGACATTTGAAGAAGAGAAGACTTCGAAAGAAGAAAAATCTAAGACAAAAGAAGATGATGAAGTGATTACATCTGGTAAGAAACCAAGTGTTGTCTATAACAAATGTCCACCCCAGTCGAAAATGGATATTCTCCTCGAAATCCAAATTCTGAAAGAGTCGAAAAAGCAACAAATTTACAGTGGGAGTCTGGGTTGTTGGATAACTTGCCAGAAAGTATAGATGTCACTTTCACGTCGTCCGATACCGATCATGAGTCAGAGTTAATAAAAAAGGTGGTTGATCAGGTGTTGGATAAGGACGAAACAGAGGAATCAATGTCGGAGTCAAAATCTGAGTCAAAGTCAAAGTCTGACACATCAAGTCAAAAAGCTAAACAGGGAAAACGGGTGTATAAAAAGGAGTTTTTGTTATCAAAATCTAATTTGGATGACGAATCGATCAAAGTAGCTTATTCTTTGAAAGATTCTGACAAATTATATTCTGATGAGATTTTTCCAATAAGAGGTGTTAAACCTGAAATGATTAAAAAGGTTTTCAAACCAACAGAAATTAATATTTCTGAAATAAAAGATTTAAATCTTTCTGAAAAACCAAATCATTACACCTCAAGAGTTCAACAACGTTTAAATAAGAAAAAGGGTTACAGTTGTGGTTCAGGTTTTCAAAAGAAACCAAACCATAATGGTAAATTCAAAAAGAATGGATTAGGTTTTATTCCACCGAAAAACTATAAAAATGAGAAAATTTATAAACCTAAAACTGTTTTTGTTTCAGGAACAAGTGCTGAAAAAGAACAAAAGAGTTTATTCTGGAAGGAGACGAACAAAGAATTCCTTGCAAAGAAGCAAGAAGAGATGAAGAAAAGTGTTATTCAAAAGAAACCAGAGACAAGAACCTGTTTTCAATGTAAAACAGTTGGTCATATTGCCAGAAATTGTTCAAAGATAATGCAGACAAAACAGGAAGTCTCTGGTAAACAAAAAGAAAAACTTGTTGAGAAAACTGAACTTAAAACCAGAAAATTTACAGGTTTTGAAAATTCAACTTTTGAAGTTGGAGAATGTTCAAAGAATGTTTTAAAAAGAAAAGAAAATTTAAAAAATCAAAAATGGGTGGTTAAAGGTTCAGGGAATAGTTCTGGTGATGAATCTGATTCCACAAAATCAGAGGAGCCAAAAGTTGTTATGAAAGAAGAGAATTCAGTTCTGACTGTAGATGATGCAAATTTTCCATCACTACGGGCTGCAAACTTTAAGAAGAAAGTTGGAAAAGTAGAAATTTCAAATCAATTTTATTCTGAGAAGAATAAATTTGATGTTGAGAAAACTTTCAATGGAAATGTGAAACACATTTTTGGAAAAATGGTCAATGGTAAGGCCAAAGGTGTGAAAGAATTTTATGCTTCCAAAAGGAATGTTCACAAGTCTGTTGAAAGTGAAGTAGAAAAAAAATGGTTACACCCAAGGATGGTCAGGCCTGGGTGTCAATATTTTTCAAAGAATAAAATTCTGACTTGCCGGAGCTTCCAAGTTGGTAATCGTGGAGCATGAATCGGCATCTTACATTGTTTATGAAAATTGTTTTTGTGTAAGTGTGACTTGCCGGAACTCCCAGGTTGGTAAGCGAGGAGTAGGAATCGGCATCTTGAGAATTCAACCTAGATATGGTAACTTACAAGTGGTATTGGTTGGTAAGCCATAAGGATGAAAAAGGGTTTTTACCTACAAGTGGTAAAATCAAGGTCATTAGTTTGAACTTGATTGGATTATTTCTACAAGTGGTAAATCAAGGACATTAAGTTGTACTTGTATTTTCCTACAAGTGGTTTTTTATTAGAAGACAATGTGATGAACCAAACCCCTAACCTACAAATGGGTAAAATCAATCAACACAACTAATTTTCCGGAAAAACCATTTGATTAAAACAAACTTAAGTGTTTTGAAATCAATGGGAAAATAGTTTGTTGTGAGGGGGAGTTCTGATTGTCTATGCCAAGTGGATGGCGAATTGAAGCAATTCAATATCATTTGTCAATTTACTTGTACAGTTTGTTTTCAAATTTCCTAAAATGTGTTTGTATTTTAGGGGGAGTAAGAAATTTCAGAAAATCCAAAAACATTAGAAAATTTGAAAAATCCAAAAACATGAAAAAATGTAAAAATGAGTTTTGTTGTCAAGAAGAGGAAATGATAGTACATCAGTAGACTGTCACAACATGCTAAAGAAATGGAATGATAAAATGTGATAAACGGTCTCACTAAAGATGTGACGGTAGGCTCAGCTAGACTAGTAGATTTGCGATAACGATACAAACCTAAATGAAAAAGCCTAGTTCTAGTGGAAAACATGGTTGAAAGCATAGTACTTAGTTTTGTCCTTCTTGATTTTGTGCCTACTCAGTAATCGCTGATTGTCGAAAGACATAAAACTGGTTAAGTTTGTGAACTTTCACAACTTTGCGGAAAAATCGTTGTGATTGTGCAATTTATTTGGCAAAGATTTAAACTTGTTTTATTTCTTTATTTTGTTTAAGCATTGGACATCCTCTGCGTATACGTGAGTATCGATCTGGATGTTATTGCCTAAACGTTCTGCTTTATTTTCTTTGGTGTTTCGTTTAAGCTTTGGACCTCCTCTGCGTATACGGAAGTATCGACCTGGTGGTTAAAGCCTAAACAACTTCAACTTATTTTTATTTTCTTATTTTGTTTAAACATTGGACTTTCTCTGCGTATACGGAAGTATCGACCTGATTGTTAATGTTTAAACATTCTACTTTGTTTTCGTACAAATCACAGTTGATGAAAGTTTAAAGGCATTACTTGAGTCAGTGTATTGCATGATGAGGGGATATGCTGAGATCGTGGGGTCCATAAGAATTTAGTGCATTATAAATTTATCTTAACGTATCGGTAAGCATTTTGAAAGTTTTTAGTTTGAGTTTAAGTGGACAACAATATCATTAATCCATGTGAATAGTTTAGAACTAAAAATGGTTAAAGCTTAACGATGTTGATGATTTCTCTCAAAAACTGATATGATCCTCTTACACAAACTCATAAAAATATTGTATGTAAATATTTCTTTATTGCATTTCATTATATTAAAAAATTCAAAAATATTTTAGTGTGTTTTAGCATAATTTTTTGAAAAATTCAAAAAGATTTTCGACAACTGATGTTGAAGAGCTGATTTTCAAAATTCCAAGTGCTAAACTTGATGAACATGTTTGGGAAAGAATGTATGAAGAAGTTGTATTTTCAAAGTGATTATCAAAGATTAAATCATTTTTGAATGATAACTGCAAGTGGTTTCTTAATTTGCAAAATTTTAAATTTGTGAAACTTATTTTTGGGTAGAGATTTGTGCAGGTTAGACAGGTTCTGATACCTGAGTTAGATGAGTGCCAGGGTACGATCTGAAAACTTGTGAAAGTGAATTCCAGACTGCAATCCCAGCTTAGTGAGAGGGGGAGTCTGAGGACATCAAGAGAGAGTCTGAAGATAGTAGAGACAGATTCGAATTCTGAAGATACGTGTGGAAAGAGCTCAAAGATAGTTTACGATTCTGAAAGAAAGAGAAAGAGATTGATTGTGGATGCTTACAATGGAGAATATTGAAGAGAGTGAGCAGACTGATAAAGACTGAAGGTTTGACAACCGAAGACTCAACACTAAAGACTCGTCAACATTCGAGGGGGAGTCTGTTGGTGCATACGTCTGTCGACTTTGTCTTGTATCGAGTCTTGTACATAGAATGATAGATCAGAGTGCGATGTACGAGAAAATATGAGATTTTAAGGTTTAACATAGGTGATTTCGCTTGAGGTTGATGATTTAGCTTGAAAGTGACTTAGACAGTTTCAAGCGAAATCAAATCAAGTGATTTCGCTTGAACTGATACCTTGTCATATTCAAGCGAAATCTAAACCTTATATAAAGGGTTTAAGCGAATTCATTTGTAACAGTTCCAGTTTATGCAACGAAGTGCTACCGAAGTGTCCACAGACTTGTAATTGATCTAAAATCAATATACAGACAGTTTAAAGTGTGAATATAGCTGAATTAAACTCGATACGTTTGTTTCCGCCACTCGTATTGAAATAAACTCTTCTGTTCGACTCATTCGGGTCTAAAAAAGATCCTACAATACCAATCTGTCACACCCCAACAGATGGCGGAATCATCGGGGCGCGGCACTGAGCTAAACAGATTGTCCAGGAGAATCCATAACAACTATTAGTTATAATATATTAAAGGTTCATGTCCCACACCATAAACAAATAAAATAAAAACAGTTATTACAGACATTGCTCTCAAAGTCAAATTATCCATTTCGACAACTCAGATTTCATTTAATTGTTTGTTTCTAAGACTCCATCCTAACTTGATTCCCACATAGTAGCAAAACATCCTAAGCACCTGTCACATACGTTAAAATAGAGGTCAATACACATAGTGTAAAGGTGAGCATACAAGTTTGATAATAATAATAGTGTTCGAAATTGTTTACGCATAACCAGCATGTAACATGTACAAAGTGAAGGCAAGTAGGTTATCGACAGGGAAATATGCACAGACGTGACTGCAAGTTGTAGAATGAGCAACACATATCCCCACTGGGACACGTGAAGTAATGCCCTTAACAACCCCTGTCCACGATAGGTGCTGAGTCCAAACTATAGTACTATCGTTGCTAACGTGTCAGGCAACAATCACTGTGTTAACATAACATACAAGCATTCATCGAATAACACATAGCATGCATTAACGGTTAGCGTATAAATAGTGTTTGCGTTGTGTGATCGTTGTGATTTGAATATAGGTAACGTATGTAACACCCAAAAGCGCGTAAGGCAAAAAGGGATCGAGTATACTCACAGATTGTGTTTAACAAGTAAACACTCTCTTGGATTGAAGGGAGCACTGAGAGAGATTAGTCTGAACAGTTAACAATAGCATAAGCGAAGGACGGCGCGTAAAACGGTGCAATGTACCAAGTGTCGGATGGTAATCCGATCGGATGTCAATCCGATCGGTTGACCATTCGATTGGATGTCAATCTGTTCGGATGGTCATCCGATCGGATGGCCATTCGATTGGATTGACATTCGTTTGGTAAGGATGTGTTTGTGTATGATGACTTTGAAGTTTTCGTTGTAGCATTTTGAAAACAGAGAAGTATCTCTACCCTTCAGGTCGATCGATCGAACGGTCGTTCGATCGGATAGAGATCCGATTGGCAGGCACTTATTGAGAACAAGTTCACAGCAGGATTGTTACTCGATCGGATAGCAATCCGATCGGTTGGTAATCCGTTAGTTACTGAAGATCTTTGAAAATTATGAAAATGATTAAGTGTCGAAGTTCCAAATGTCATATGATCGGATGGTCGTTTGATCAGATGGCTATCCGATGGGACGGCAATCCGTTCGACATTCAGACCTTTGAATAATCAAATAAAAAGTTTATGAGTGGAACCAAATGCAAGCCAATCGGATGGCTATTCGACCGGATGGCAATCCCATCGGATGGCTATCCGATCGGGCGGCAATCAGTCCCAATGAACCAACTCGTCTTGAACTTGATTACTTTTTAAAGTTTTGCCGTTTTGATCAAGACGGTGTGATAACGTGCTAAACAACAGAAACCCCATCATGACCCAAGGGATCCGATCGAACAGGAATCACCCTAGCCCGATCAGTTAACTGTTCAAGACGGTTGTTCATGTTTAACCCGAAATCGGTAGTCTCTTTGATAGGAATTGGATCCCGAACCAACACATCACTAAGAAGGAGTCGAAGATCAGAACGAGCTCCGATTCTATCGGTTTTGAGTGCATTGAGTGTAAAAGAGTTGAAAGAAAGTTAGAAAACCATCTTTTAATCCTTTTAACCATGAATATGTGTAGATCTATGCGAAAACATTGTTTAATCCTGTGGAAATCCTTTAGATCTGAGTTGTTCTTGGTGGAATGAGGCCAAAGCTTGAAGTTCATAAGAACTCCATGATGACATCACCCTAGAACACCTCAAATCCACTGATTTCACAGTTAAGAGTTGAGATTCAAAAGAGAAAATGATAAAGAAGTGTGTGTAGATCATAGAAGTACAGGATTTAGGTTGGAAACTTGCGATAGAGTTGCGATTGCATTTTGATTAATCACCACAAACATAAACATAATTAAACATGCACAAGTAACACATAAATAGCACACACATGTAAAACAATATCCAGAACGCATAAATCGGGTTGCGAATGCGATTGCGATTGCGATGCGATAAGCGATAAACAACAAAACATGCGATTAAACCTCGATTATTCATAGATACTCCACATAATAAAACTAAAGCAAAAACAATAAAGATTCGATTATAAGTCAAAGAAGGCAAAATAGTAGTTAAGCAAGGAGTGACAGATCGCAATTAGCAATCTTTTCTTCCTTTGACTTCAATCTTGACTTTGACTTTGACTTTCGAAACACGGGGTGTTACATTTTGTGCCCCTAATTAGGGGGTTTTTTATTTGTATTCCAATGATCATAAGCTTTCATGACATTCGTTGGTCGTTCGGACAATTTTCAGAACTAATGGGAAAAGGTGTGTTTCGGTGAATAGTGTTTTCAGCATTTCGCCAACATATTTTGACATGGTTTGTAGTTTTCTCGCGACGCGACGAATGTATCAATATTGTTTGGCATATTTAACCATGTCCTATGATTGCTAGACTTTAGGCGACCTAATCACGCATTAATTAAGTCATAACGAACGCGATTAAATGTATTAAGTTGTTAAGTTGTACGGAATTACCATTATTTTTTCCGGTTGTCACAATTTTCAGGCACTTCTTCATATCAAAACATGTTTTCAACAAAAAGAATTATTTGGATCCATGAACTTTTGATGTTTTTGGGACTTGGAGGCTGTTGAAACATGAAAAACATATAACAAGATCATATATATTGTTTGATGATATAAAAACTCGGATTATGGATCAAAACTTTGATTTATTCGGCAATAACCGAACAATTATAACTCTAAACGAAAAAGACATGTTAAGAAGCTTGATTGATGATGGGGAATACATGTTTGTGTTGTACATGGTGTGCAGGTACTAACCCTAGCTTAGCTCTGGCTTTGAAAGATTATAGAATGCTAGTTTGACCTAGAAACGCAAGGTATAACACCCGAAAACTGAAACTACTAGTCGTAAATTTTGTTTTAGCATAACTTTTTCCGTAGGTGTTGTTTGGACATGAAATTTGGCAGGCTGATTTTAGATTTTTCTGAATTTTTGGTGAACATTTATCTGTTTTAAAGGAATAAATCTGGATAAAATACTGAACGAGCTTAATAAATCACCAAAACTTACAGGGATGTTAAGTTTAATAAGGACAATTGACTGGGTTTGGTTTCAAAAATCGTGTTGCCCCGAAGTTTCGGTAGCCGTAAATGTGGTAAAACAAATTCAGAAAAATCACAAATATTTCTAGGAAGTTCCTGAATATATTGGGACACTTCTGTGAATTTTTGGGAATTTTTGAAGGTCGGGTCATTTTAAGCGTAAATTGTTTGGTTAAAATACTGTTTGTCGCGAACTCCATATATTTTTACCATTTTATATAAAAATTTTCAAAATTTTATAAAATATATACATGGATTAATGATTTTTAGAATTAAAAATCTCATTATTTTATACATAATCGGTAACTGTGAACGTGTAACGAACCTGCCGGAACCGTGAACTGACTAACGACTAATTTATCAATAAATGGAGCACTAGAGTTATTCTTGACTGTTCCAGGGCAAAATGGTTACTTGGGATACATTACACGCCAGTTTGAGAAATTCTCCGACTGTGAAAACCAATCGGGCAACCTGGGATCCCCAAATGACCGAACTCCCTTAATATAAAGCTAATCATTTCTAATGGACAACTCATTAGTACAGTCCATATGATCATACCACTTTCTGAACATCTAAAACAAAAGACTTCGACCGGCACGTAAAACGGTGCATGGAAGCTAAACTAAAATCTGACACTAAGATAATACCTACAACCCTACTGTTATGCTATAGGTCGATTCTCAGATGATTATTCTCATCTGAACCCGAGTTATTCCAATTACCGATTTGAAAACTGTATTCGGTAATTAACCAAACACAATCTAACACCAGAATTGAAGTGATAGAGCCTTCATAAGTACATCTCTTGTAATTGCTGTGCTTATATACTAGTGAGTTTTCACTCCCTCGCTTTCAAACTGTTTTACTGTTTTACTTGGGGTGAAATGCATGTTACATACCTACATACTTGCACGTACATACATGTCGTGATGTGAATTATCTGAGTATACTAACACACGAAAAGTCCCCACAAACACGAGTGATCAACTATACACCGATAGATGTGTGAATAGTACTATTGGTCTGACGAACCCAATTGATCTGGCATGAATGCCATGGGTTCTACTGCAGTTGCACATGTCCATGCACTTCTGTGAACAAGCTATGTGGTGTTAGATATAGCTACTTGGGGTGGTAAACTGCTAAGGTGTCGGTTGTGGGACACGACAATTGAGTACAATCAAGGTTTCACTTGTGGATTTAGTATAATTTCATGTCAAACATGCATAATCAATCAGTTCAAACTAAATTATGAAACAAACTAAAACAGTGAAACTCACCAGCTATTTGTAATTGACCGTTCAAATTTAACATGCTTTTCAGGTAAAGCTAAATAAGATTAAAGTGACATGCGTATGGATTTCAAGTTTTGTTGATCGGATACTACTGTACATAGAAGCATGCTTAGCAAAGACAAACAACTTTTGGGACACTAGAGCGTGTACATTAAAACTTAGTGTGTAATAAAACGTTGTAACCGATGCTTGTGTTGTGTAATACAGTATCTTTTTAAATAACGTGTTCATACCATGTATCTGTTGCTCCTCGCATGCACTTCCGATGCAAGTCAGGGTGTGAAAGATCGGGTGAGACAAGCACACTCATCTCGCCACTTGTCGCACATGCACCCATGCTACGCCAATTGTCGTGCATGCACTCTTGCATCGCCACTTGTTGCACATGCATGAACTTTTCTCCACTTGTCGCACATGCACTCTTGTATCGCCACTTGTCGCACATGCATCACCTACTCGCCACTTGTCCAACTTGGGCATGCATGTCCGCCACTTGGCAAACATGCATGCATCTCCATACTCTATATATATGGATGTTGTTGGGATTAAACCCTACCAAAGGAATAGTTGACTAAAGCCAAAACCGGATCAGAGCAGTGGATCCAGAATAAGCAGATGTTTGTATTCATTCTCTCCCCTTGAAAGTGGCTAAACAACTGATGACCTCTATCTACTGCTCGTCTACAACATCTGTCCTTCAACAACTGCTGGTGATTAAAGAACTGTTGAAGACTAACACTGATGCTCAATCTACTGATCTGGGTCAAGCACTGCTGAAGACATAAAGTACTGCTGGAGTCACAACAGTGGAATGGGAAGCAGTAGTTTGTTTATTCATTGTATTGTAATGCAATCAGTAGTTAGCAAGCAGTAGTTGTATTATATCAGTAGTTACAGGTTGTTAGGAGGTTAGATGTCACTTTCATGGTGACGTCAGCCAAGATGCTTCAGTGGTTTGCTCGTGCCTATAAATAGAACAGTACCCTGTACTGTTCTATTAGCTCTTTCATCACTTGTCATTCTGTACGAGCAAATTGTTGTGAGCTCAGGCTGAGGGGGAGTTTGTGATACATGCATGCAAAATTGTAATTGAAGTTTGAAATAAATTCAATCATTCGGTTCAATGTTCAACTTGTATGTTGAAAGCATTTCTCCTGTTTGATTGTGTGCAAGGTTTGTTTCCATTTTAATTCCGCTGCATTTACTTGTTCATCTTCTTAATTCTCAAACAAAAACACAATAAAAAAGAAACGCAGATCCTACAATTGGTATCAGAGCTAGGACAGTCAAATTTGATCTAACAATCATTTTGACGTAAAAGTTCAGCTCATAATCGTTGATACTTTTAATTGTTCGTTTCGTTGAAAAATAGAGCAAGGTTTAATCACGAACAAAGTTGATTAATCAGTGTCTGTAAAACAACCAGAATGACGTCACAATCACAAGATGTTAACAATAACATCGGTTCACTTTTCAAACCACCCATGTTGAAGCGAAATGAGTACAACATCTGGCAGAGAAGGATGGGTCACATCCTTGCTCAACAGAATACCGGATGTTGGAAATCGGTTATCTATGGACCACATGTTCCTATGGTGCCGAGTGCTGAGGATCTAAAGGTTTTTATTCCTAATAAATTAGAGAACTACACTGAACAGGATTTTCAAAAACTTGAACTAGATGCCAAGGCATTCAGCATAGTTGCATCTGCACTACCAAATGAGATTTATGCTGGACTGTTACATTATAACAGTGCCAAAGAGTTATGGGGTGCACTTAAGGAACAATTTGGGGGGACTTAAGAAGTGCTTGAAAACAACAGGGAAATTTTGAACCAACAGTATGAAACATTTTGTCACATTAAGGGTGAATCATTAACCCAGCAGTTTGAGCGATTTAGCTGTCTCATGAGTGAACTAAAACTTGTTAATGTTGAATTTACCAAATCAGCTCAAAATAGCAGGTTCCTTAGGTCACTCCCTGAAAAATGGGACACAATTGCTTTTGTAACTAGAAACTGTGTTGAGTTCAAAGATCTGACACTGACCCAACTTCATGGTAGACTCCTAACCTTCGAAAGGGAGTTGAACCAGAAAAAGAAGTTACAAGAGTCTGGAAAAGTTGCTGATGACTACTCATTTGGCAGCACAGCTTTTTTGGGTCAGGAAGAATCTGGTAGTAGCAGTAAGGATCAGATTTATGATCATTATATTGACATAACTGCTGGTCGAGCTTTTAACAACTCTAATCCTCACTCTTTAAATTATTCTTTTACAGCTAATTGTGAAAACCAGATGTCAGATAATCTGTGCTTTGAACTCAATGACTTACAGCATTTTGATCCAGTTGATTTAGAGGAAATGGACATTTTGCACCAACTTGCTTTGCTAAGTGTCAGAACAAGCAAGTTTTACAAAAGGACAGGGAGAAAATTCCCAGGGTTGCATGCGAATTTAAAAGTTAGGTTGGATAAGTCAAAAATTAAATGCTACAAGTGCAACAGGCTAGGTCACTTTGCTAGGGAATGTAGGAGTCAAACCAATGGACCTATTATCACTCATCCTAGTCCAAGACCACAAAATAGTCAAAGCACTGTGCAGTATTCCCATTATACCCCTGCTGCCCATGTAAACACTGCTCATTATGCAAACCCTGTTCCTGTGCATTATGTTCAAACCACTGTCCCACAAATTCAGTATGTCCAAGCTCCTCTTCCTCAGGTTCAAGTGCAACCAGTTGCACCACAACAAGCTGCACCACCAGCAGTGGTTCAACCAGATCAGCAAAGCTTTTTCACCCAAGGCTTTGTTGACTGGAGCAGCTTACCTGATGAGCTAGGTGATGAAAATTTTGCACTCTATGCTAATACTAATGCTACTAATGGTGAATTTTGTTTTATGGCATTAGAGTCAATACCAGAAGGGCTGGAAACTGAAGAAGGACAGTCAAATGCTGAAACAGTGGATGAAATGGCAGAAGCAGTGGTTACTGTTGTTGCTGGTGAAATACTGTTGGGAGAAAGTTCAGAACCCCTATTGGAACCACTGTCTGACCCCTGGTCTGAAGAAGAAGAAAAACATGGTGAAAAGGAAGAGAAGGTGACTGATGAGAAAGAGCATGTTTGTGACTGTGCCATGATGGCTGCAGCTAAGGTATCATCTCAGGTTCTCCAAAATATGTGTTCAGACAAATGCATCATAGAATTTGCTAACATTAAAAAGGTGAATGAAAACCTTAGGGATTGAGTTTTAAATGATGAAGTTCAATTTGAAAGGTCATTAAAAGAACTGAAAATCAAATTGACTAAAAAAGACAATGAAATCTGCAGTCTTAAACAAGAGCAAAGCATAACCAAGGACCAACTCCAGACTATGATAGAAAAATATCAAGCCTGCAAAAAGGAGTTGGAATCCACCCAAATCACTTGTGAAAAATGGGTGGAATCCTGCAAAGGTTATGAGATAATGCTTGAAAAACAACTTGAAAACAATGTAAAATTTCGCATAGGGTTTAGAAAAAATGACCAAGTTGAAAACACTGCTGCAAATCAAGTTGGTTATGTTGAAATCATACCAACAAACAAGGATGGCCAAGAAATCAAAATAACTGATAAACTTGGTAACAAAATCACTTTGGAAAGATCTGTGGGGTCCTCAACTTTTGAGAAAATTGAGAAATACCAATTTAAACCCACATGGCCTGATGAGTGTGACATCCTTGAAAAATTCAAACCCATGGACTTCTCAACCATTGATGGTGTAAAAGCTCCTAAGGCAAAGGTTATTCCTCTTAAGGACATCCCATCAGTGGTTCGAAACTCTGTTGCAAAGGAGTCTGAAAAGAGGAAGAAAAGAGAAAAGATTAAAAACTTGTTTTGTGACTTTTGTGAAAAGAAAAATCACCTGACCAAGGATTGTTTTCATTTAAAAGCTTATGATCTTAACAAAACAAGTACCATTGTGCCTTCACAGAGCTGCACCATCTGTGGTAAAAACAACCATACTACTCAGCAGTGTGTACTTAAAATCTTTTGCGGTCAAAATGGAAGAGTACATTGCAAAAACACCAATGAGTTCATCACAATCATCTGTCAAGTTCACCAAGAATCAACCACTATTTGTGCCAGTTCAAACAGTTGTCACAAAACACCTGAACCAAACCTCTGTTAAAAGAGATGTTAAGGTGACTGATGCACCCCCTGCCAACCAATACCGAAGAGGTAAAGGTCAACCACCATACCAAAGGATCCCACACGTTTATGAGGTTTACAAAAAGCCTTCTAAACCAAGAGTGAACAGGCATCCTTTTGGGTACCAGCAGATCATTGGGCAAGACCCCCAACAGTGGTTAGAGAAAAACAGTCCCAAAACTGTCCAAACCCCTTAGCTAACCACTGTCCATCCACCTGAACTTGACATAGACATTGTTGAGACCCCATCCAAAGCCTTATTGGCTTTGGAGACCCTAATGAACTAACCCTTTACTTGATGTGCAGGGAGCTTCTGCATGCTTAGACAGTCTTTGGTATGTAGATAGTGGAGGCTCCAGGCACATGACTGGATGTAAAGCCCTACTCAAAGATTTCAAAATTCATGGAGGGGGTGATATATCCTTTGGCAATAATAGTAAAGGGAAGGTAATGGGTTCTGGTACAGTTCAGTCTGGAAATGTTAAGTTTGAAAATGTCAATCTAATTGACAATCTAAAGTTCAACCTTCTTAGTGTCTCACAAATGAGTGATAAGGGCTATGGCTCATTCTTTACTAAGGAGTATTGTAGGATTGTTGGACCAGAAATGGTTAAAAAGATTGAAGAAATAATAAAAAATGGAAAAATTCAACTTGTTGCTCAAAGAAGTGGCAATGTTTATGTTGTTGATTTGTCAAAAGAGAGCCCCAGGACTGATGCCTGTCTGTTCTCAGCTGCCTCTAACAAAGAGACAGAATTATGGCATAGGAGATTGGGGCACACAAATCTCAAGACAATCACAACTTTGTCAAAACAGGGGTTAGTAAGAGGTTTACCTCAAAAACTGTTCACCTGTCCTGAGCATTGTGTTTCCTGCTTAAAAGGAAAACAACATAAAAGCTCCTTTAAGTCCATTGAAGAGTCCAAAACAACCAAGTGTCTGCAAATTCTACACATGGATCTATTTGGCCCAGTTAAAGTCATGAGTCTCAAAAAGAAAAAATATTGTTTGGTGATTGTAGATGACTTTTCTAGGTTTACATGGACTTATTTCTTACATTCCAAAGATGAGACTGTATGCATTTTGCAAGACTTTGTGAAACATGTTGAAATGCAATTTGACCTGCCAGTAAAGGTCTTCAGGAATGACAATGGCACAGAGTTCAGAAATAGGGAGTTGGATGAGTTTTGTGTGTCAAAAGGAATTGTAAGGCAGTACAGCATTCCAAGAACACTAGAACAAAATGTGGTTGTTGAAAGAAAGAACAAGACTTTGATTGAGGCTGCCAGAACCATGCTTGCTGATTCAGGTTTGCCATTAACTTTCTGGGCAGAGGCAGTAAACACTGCTTTCTATGTCCAGAACAGAGTTTTAATCAACCCCAGGCATCAAAAGACTGCCTATGAACTGCTGTATAAAATCAAACCACTGATATCATACTTTAAAGTATTTGGCTGCCCATGCTTTATTTTGAATTTAAAAGACTCAATTTTAAAATTTGCAGCCAAAGTAGACAGTGGATACCATTTGGGATACTCAACCACTGCTAAGGCCTACAAAGTGTTTAACACAAGGACCAAAACAGTGGAAGAGACTTTGAATGTGAAGTTCAATGAACTCTCCTCAATGAAAATCCCTGCAAACCCTGCAGAATTGTTTGATCTTGATAAATTTACCTTTGAAAATGTTTCTGTCAAGACTAACAGAGCAGGTCCATCACAAAGTACACCATCGGACTATGGATATGAAATCATCATTCCACAACAAAATTCTGCATCAAATGGAAGAGCAGCAGATGTTCAAAACAGCTGTCAAAGCTCAACCACTGCTACCTCAGCAGTTGTTGACCAAAGTAGCCCATCAACCTCTGCTTCCACATCATCAAACACTGTTGATAAAAGTCCTCAAACAGTGGATAAAATTCAGCATGTGTCCACACCACTACCTCCTATTCCACCTCCATTTGAAGCCACTGCTGGATCATTAAAGTCAACAGCAGTGGTTAGCTCAGATGATTCACATCTGCAGCCCTCACAATTAAATGCCAGTGTTCCATACAAAGGAGATCTGATCTTCTTGAAGTCTCATCCACCTGACCAAATCATTGGCAACATCAGTGAAGGGGTTCTCACAAGAAGCCAATCCCAAAACATCTGTCTTTTTGCTGGTTTTCCATCTCTCCATCAGCCAGTCAAGTACCAAGAGGCACTAAAAGACAACAGCTGGGTAGAAGCCATGCAAGAGGAGCTCCAACAGTTTAAAAGACAACAAGTATGGGAACTTGTACCACTGCCAGAGGATGTGAGTCCTATTGGCACAAAGTGGGTCTTCAAAAATAAAACTGTTGAAAGGGGCATTGTTGTCAAGAATAAAGCAAGGCTTGTGGTTCAAGGTTACAGACAGGAAGAGGGCATTGATTATGATGAAACTTTTGCCCCTGTAGCAAGATTGGAAGCTATCAGACTGTTCCTGGCCTTTGCTGTCAACCACAACATAAAGGTATTTCAAATGGATATCAAATGTGCATTCCTCTATGGTAAAATTCAAGAAGAGGTATATGTTTGTCAATCTCCAGGCTTTGAGGATCCATTTTATCCAAATCATGTCTACAAGCTAAATAAAGCTTTGTACGGCTTGAAACAAGCACCTAGAGCCTGGTATGAAACTCTTTCCACCTTTCTTCTCTCTATTGGTTTGACAAGAGGTAAAATAGACAAAACACTGTTTTTAAAATGGAGAGGGAAAGACTTGATGATTGTCCAGATTTATGTGGATTACGCCATTTTTGGAAGCACATGTAATAAAATGTGTGAAGAGTTCAGACAACTCATGACAGCTGAGTTTGAAATGAGTGCAATGGGTGAACTTCAGTGCTTTCTTGGTCTCCAAGTAAAGCAACTGCAAAATGGTACTTTTATCCATCAAGGCAAATATGCCAAAGAACTTTTAAAGAAATTTGAGATGGATGATTGTAAACCATGCAGTACACCCATTGCAACCACAAAATTAGTCATGTCTGATGAAAAGGATGATTTGGTGGATCAAACACTATATAGAAGCATGATTGTGTCTTTATTGTACCTAACTGCATCTAGGCCAGTCATCATGTTTGCAACATGTGTCTGTGCAAGATCCCAGTCAGCCCCTAGAAAGTCTGACCTAATTGCTGTAAAAAGGATATTTAGATACCTCAAAGGTGCTCCCACACTTGGTATCTGGTATCCAGCTAATGGGAATATCAAGCTTTCAGGTTTCTCAGATAGTGACTTTGCTGGATATAACACAACAAGGAAATCCACTTCAGGAGGGTGCCAATTTCTAGGTGATTGCTTAGTATCTTGGCAAAGCAAAAAGCAAGCAGCTGTTTCAACATCCACTTCTGAGGCAGAGTATACAACTGCTGCAAGCTGTACAGCCCAACTGCTTTGGCTTCAAAATCAATTGCTGGATTTTGGTATCACTGCCCTAAAGACACCACTCATGTTGCACAGTCAGGCAGCAGAAAATATCATCAAAAATCCAGTTTCACATTCAACCACCAAGCACATTGATATCAGACATCACTTTGTGAGGGATTGCTATGAAAAATGTTTGATTTCTCAGCACCATGTTCCAACTAAAGATCAGCTGGTAGATGTGCTAACTAAAGCATTAGACACATCTACCTTTGAAAGCTTGATCTCTAGGATTGGCATGCTGAACATGGAATAACAGGCAAAATCCTGTTTTTCTATGAATAAAAGCATTAAAATGTTTTCAGAAAATAAAAAATCCATCCTTAAAAATAGCTAGAAATGAAATTTTCATTAATCCTTAAAAGTCTGCCATAACCACTATTTTTGTTTCAAACATTTGTTTTGCTAAAAGCTGTCCACTGCTGAAAGTCAACCTCTGTTTTCTCATCTTCTTGGTAATCACTGTTGTTCAAAATCAGTGTTTTATCCACTGATAGGCTATCCACTGATAGTTAAAGTCACCCACTGTTCTCATTATAACCGTTGTAACCACTGATCTTGCTATATCAGTGGTTTCCTAAACCAACTGTCTTTCATTATACATCAGAGGTTGGCACGTGGACAGTACATAGCGGTCAGATCTTTTGTAACCGCTGCCACATCAGCATTCACTTTTTCTCTATAAAACCCTGATCAAAACCCCCAAACAGGGTTTTTACTGTCGAATCGAATTCAAAATTCCTTTCTCAAAGCAGTTATTATCCATTTCTCTCAAATCATTCATCATCTTCTTCCTCTCGCACACATACTCAAATCACCGTCTTCATCTTCTCACAAATTCACTCAAATGGCCATAGAAATCCCATTCAAAGCTCCTCACAACTACTTGGGTCTATTGACACAACCAAGTCACACCGAAACCTTCGATTCAGTCATTGATGCTCTTTCGTCTTCAAAGTACAAAACTTTGTTGACTTCTGATGCTCCGGTTTACCTGGCAACCCAGAGAGAATTTTGGAAGAATGCGACACTTGAATCTCAAGATAAAACGCCCATATCCAACAATTCCTCGATAAAGGGTAAGTTAGTTAAAATCACACCACAAACTATATCAGAAGTTTTTGAAGTGGATAATCTTCAAGGTAAAACTTCTTTTCGTAAAATAGAATATCAAACAGATTTTATAGAAAGCGGGTATGCTGAGGAAATGAAAAAAGATACTTTGCAAAAAGGCAGTTTTCCTCCTGCCATAAGGTTTTTGTTTCATACCCTCTTAATGTATGTTTCTAATAAGACCACTGCTTTCAATGAAATTCCATTAAAGATCCAATACCTGGGTTATGCTATATTGCATGGGGAAAACTTTAACTACTCCCAGGAGATCTTTGATGACTTAGTAAAAAATGTTACTAAAAAATCATTTTTACTATTTCCAAGGTTCCTAAGCTTTTATTTTCAAAAGAAATTTGCAAAGGATAATGCTCATGTGCTTATCCAGGGTGAACCTTTACAAATAAATGGCCTTACACCTGAAACTTTTACAAGGCTGTCAAAACCATCTTCCAAAACACAAGCAGAGGCTCCTGAGCAGACTTTAGCAGCTTCCACTGCTCCTCAGGCACCTACTGCTGAGCCCACTGCTCAAGGTGATCACAGCAGCAAAACAACTGATGTGAAACCCACACCTAAATCCACCAAAAGATCAAAACAAAAGGAAACACAAAAGCCCCCCAAACCTAAAACAAAGGCAACTCTGGAAGATGAGATCCCAGAGAAACTACCAGTGACAACACAAAAGTCACCAGAAACCACTGCTGCTACTTCCTCACAGCAGATGGTAGAAAGATCTCAACCTGAGCCTCAAACTCCTCCTGCTTCTTCTCAAAAAGAACAGGTTGTAAGAACCGGGATACCAAATTATGATGCTCTAGAATCACTTGATTCTATCATCCACAGCCCACTGCCCGAGGCAAATTCGCTTTCTACACCCATACTCACTTCTCAAATTCCCCCACAAACAAAACTTTTGTTGGATGCACTTGATTTAGCTCAGACACAAACCATTTCTTCTCAACCACCTATTAATGAGAATATACCCCAACAAGTGACTGGGTCTGATGTTTCAATCATTGCTAACCCACCAACAACACCTGAGGAGGTTACACTACAAGAAGTACAAGTACTTCCTGTCAGTAGTTCAAGTGAAGCAGCAACTACAGGTGTTGGATCCACTGATCTACACCTGGCCAGTTGTTTCATTCATCAGACTTCCTTGAAGGCAATTTCCTCTCCAGCAACTCTGATATCCCCTGGTGTGTTTGTTCCAACCACTGGTTCCATTAAAAGGATGTCAATTGCTAAGGAAAGAAGTCCCCAATACCGAGAACAAGGGGCATCAGTGGATGACTTTTGGGAAACTTTCCCTAAGGCAACCACTGATACAACCACTGTCAGTGGGAAATCAGATGATCTTATTAAGTTGAGTGATGGTTTAATGTACCAAGAATTGACAGATAGAGTTGACAAACTTGATACATCTGTTGCAGAAATCAAAGACATGTTGCAACAGTTGTTGAAAGCACAAAAGGTACCATCCACTGCTGCACCAACTCCAACAGCTGCTCCATCATCTGCTCCTACTCCAAATGAGCTGTGGAGTTTGTTTCAACCTCTGCTACACCAACAAAGAGAATTAGTTGATCAGCAACATGAAATACAAGTTCAAAAGATCAGAAATCTCATGGAAGCAAGGTTTAAAGACACACAAGCAGATATAAAGGCAATAAAGGCCCACTTGCTGAACACCACTGGCACTGCTCCTCCCTCTATCATTTTTGTGGACAACCCACCACCAGCTGATGCCAAAAAGGGGGAGAAAATGTGGCAGTTGAAAAAGAAGGGATATGAAGATGGTCTGTACATTGCACCAGACAATTCAAGTATGCTTACAGACATCCCTAAGCCAGATGGTACTAAAAAGATTGATGTAACCACAAATGCCATTGCTGATGCAAAAGCAAGGGTAAAAAGGGATATGGAGGCAAAGGATAAAGCAAGGTTTGAACAGGAGAAGAGAGTTTTTATGGAAATGAATGAGCAGGGTACTTCTGAGCCAAAGGATGAAGAAAATCCTGAGCCAAAAAGAAAAAATCCCACTAGAAAAGTCAGGCAACCCAAAACCACACCATCCAGATCCACAAAACATACTCCCAAACCTTCCAAAAGCTCCACACATCAATCTCCCAAACCAACAGATGTTAAAACTCATGTTGTATCAACAACTGTTGGTACTTCAGTGGTTTCAACAGCTGTTACCCAAACAACCACCACTACCACTTCAACACACACTCCATCCACTGCCTTACCATCACCACCAAAAATCACCTCACCACCAAAAACAACTTCATCACCACCAACACCTCCTGCTAAAAAGCAGAAGACTTCAGATGACACATCATCTGTTGTAATGACAACAGTGGTTGAAACACCAGTTGTTTCAACAACTGTTAGTCAGCAACCTACCACTCAAATCACCACCACTCAATCCATCAAAACACCACCAACCTCTCCTAAACCCAAAAGGAGAAGGGTAACCAATGTTGTCCTAGATGATGACACTTCACCACCACAAACCACACAACCACTGCCCCTTATACCTATTCCAAATCCTGTTCCACTCTCTTCAGCACAAGTCTCAAATCCAAACACTGCTATTGTTCCTGCAGGAGTCCAATATCCATTAGATCTTCCAGCAGTTAGAGAGGAGATCAAATCCTTCTACTCTGAAGATGACCCTGCTAAAAGGAACCTACCATCTGTTCAAGGATATCCAAGGCCTAATAACATTGAAGAATACTTGAAGGTCAAAGCTCAACAAGCAGAGGATATCTCCAAAAGGAATACATAAGGAAAGTCTGATAGAGAGATTCAAAGATACTACCAATATCTGTTGACCCAAGTCAAAACTTTGGAGCAGTTCTCAAAAAATCTTTGTCAGCAACTATCAGAAAGAGCAGATGAAACCTTGAGAAAAGACTATCTTGATAATATCATGGCTTACAAGAAATACAAGGGAGAAAGGTACATGTACAAAGAATGGACCATTAATGAGCTTGAAAGTGAAACAGCCAGAATTCAATATATGATCAAAAACAAAGTTAAGCAGACTCCTCCTATCTGGGCAAAGTTTAAGAAAAATGTACCAGAAAGGAATCTGCAGCTGAAGAGAATGAAAGAAGAGCTGATTACAGCTGATTTTGGGTCTAGGAACCAAGTGACAAGATGGGCAGAGGATAAAGTGTTGGCATCTTACAAAAGGCTGGAAGAACTAAGGAAGAAAAATCCCAATGTTCCACAAAAGCCAGACTATCCTGAAGCATTGGTTCCAGAAAAACCACAAAAGCTTGAAATCAGGAAATCCACTGCTCCACCTGCTGCCATCCTTTACCAAAGAAGGAAACAAAAGCAGATGGATAAAGAAACAGCAGCAGATAAAGAAGCAGGGGATTACCTTGTAAAAATAGGGCTTAAGCGGATGATAGAAGAAAGACTTGAATTGAAACAAACTCCAACTACTGCTCAGCCAGTTATTACCAGGCCACCATCTCCAAACTCATCTGCAATAAAACCTCTCCCAAGAAACCCAATGGATTCAAAAATGCTAAAGTGGAAATCTGACAAACAGACCCACGTATTGACTCTGATCAAATCCAGTGGTGAAGTGAAGAAAATATCAAGGGAAAAAGCACTGGGCCTGGGTGTTGAAGATCTGCAAGATCTCCTTGATCTTACACTGTGCAGGGATGAGGATGACACAGATTCCTTGGACTTTGAATTATAATTCAAAGGGCAAGTCAGGGAATTGTTGATGAGGCAATAAAGATCTACAATAATGAAGGGTTTTGGCATCATCTATTCCAGGGGGAGATTGTTGGGATTGAACCCTACCAAAGGAACAGTTGATTAAAGCCAAAACCGGATCAGAGCAGTGGATCCAGAATAAGCAGATGTTTGTATTCATTCTCTCCCCTTGAAAGTGGCCAAACAACGGATGACCTCTATCTACTGCTCGTCTGCAACATCTGTCCTTCAACAACTGCTGATGATTAAAGAACTGTTGAAGACTAACACTGATGCTCAATCTACTGATCTGGGTCAAGCACTGCTGAATACATAAAGTACTGCTGGAGTGGAATGGGAAGCAGTAGTTTGTTTATTCATTGTATTGTAATGTAATCAGTAGTTAGCAAGCAGTAGTTGTATTAGATCAGTAGTTACATGTTGTTAGGAGGTTAGATGTCACTTTCATGGTAACGTCAGCCAAGATGCTTCAGTGGTTTGCTCGTGCCTATAAATAGAACAGTACCCTGTACTGTTCTATTAGCTCTTTCATCACTTGTCATTCTGTAAGAGCAATTTGTTGTGAGCTCAGGCTGAGGGGGAGTTTATGATACATGCATGCAAAATTGTAATTGAAGTTTGAAATAAATTCAATCATTTGGTTCAATGTTAAACTTGTATGTTGAAAGCATTTCTCCAGTTTGATTGTGTGCAAAGTTTGTTTCCATTTTAATTCTGATGCATTTACTTGTTCATCTTCTTAATTCTCAAACAAAAACACAATAAAAAAGAAACTCATATCCTACAGATGTATGGGTAGTGGCGGACCCAGGAATTTTTTCCTAGGGGTGCCAAATCTTTTTAACGATTTTAGCCCCTAACTATATAAAAAAAATCGGTTCATAGTGTGCCGGATCAGGTCGGGTCATGTAAAACAAGTAAACATAAACAAACAAAGTTTCAGAGCGGGTCAGATCTAGTCGGGTTGGGTCAATTTCCATTTTCAAACAATCAAATCCTATTTCCTAACTTTCTATCACATTAACAAACAAAGTTTCAAGTAAAATAGTAAACAACATAAAAACCCATTATAAGTAAGTAAAGTAACAAAAAAACCTTCAAAGTTCAAGCCCTCCCTATTTCTATTTTTCCTAATCATTAAATAAAACAACAAAAAACTTATCTAAAGAATAGCTTGGTCTTTAATTAGAAGAATCCGATGAAAAACAGTGGTTCAACCCTTTTCCTCTTAATAAAATCGCGTTATAACTTCCCTACTCATGGTTCTTATCACATATAAATCGCTCCATAAATTCATAAAACAACACTAAACACTTAAACAAAATAAACAATCATGTTCAACCAATACCATAGTCTATAATTTTCAAACACTTAAGCCCTAGTTTAAATGTTGATTATTAATCATTTTCCGACCAAAAAGCTTGTTCGGTCGTGAGTCGCTGTAGACTGTAGTCGTTGGGCGTGTTTTCTAGAGCGGGATTCAGAATTCGAATGGGTTATTGGTGGGTTTGTTTGGGGTATTTTATTTAGTTCAAAAATTTTGGGCTTGGGTAGTTGGGTTAATAAATTTGATTGTAGATTGATTTAAGTAAAGTAAATAAGTGGTTAAAGAATAGTTATATAAATTGTGTTATATATTTTATATATTCATAATAATCAGTGTTTATTTTTTATATAAATTCATAATATTTTTTCTAAGGGGGCGGTTGAAAATTTTCAAAGGGTGCGGTTGGGATTTTCGATGAAAATTAGCACTAATTTTTTTTTCAAGGGGTGCGGCCGCCCACCCACCTTTGTGAGTAGGTCCGCCCTTGTGTATGGGGTTAGAGACATTGCAAAAAGCTCTCTAAAATACCCACAACCACCACTGCCGCCATCATTGCCGCCGGCCACCGCCGCTGCCGCTGATCGCCGCCACCAGTACCGCCGCCCACCACCGCCGCTACCTCGGCCTATACTCGTGTTTCGTCAGTTCGTGTCACTAGAACGTGTTCGTTGAACCTCGCTATCTCAGCCGGTTAGTTATTAACCGAGGTATATCTTTCTCATTGGTAGTTAGATATCCTTATCACTATGCTCGTATTTGCATGTAACCGGATCCTGTCGGGATTCGTTTATTGTTGGTCACTCATTTATTTTTCACTGCGTTTTTTTATTAACTCACTTAATTGATAGACTATTATTTATTAAACTGGTTTTTGATAAATAAAATTTTAAAGTGATCACCTTGGAATCTCAACATATGTATACACTATATAATATATAATAAAGTAAATCATTGGAGTTCATGTGTTGTTTTGTGGTTCAACTTCACTTCACTTTCCCCCCTAAACCATGTTCATATACGTAGTATGAAGTATTTTAGTATATATATTTTCTCATGAACCTTAGCCTAATTAAAGATCCGGAACTTATTATATAACTATTATTTTTTATAAATCAATTAATTCATATCTACATTGACTGGCTGCAGATTGGTTGTCTCAAGTTTGAATGCGATATTCGTGGTTGATAGCTTGTCCTTACCTAATCACATGAACTTGCTAGCAAATATTCCAAACATGAGAGAAAGCTACATTTAACTACCACCACACCCTGAACACTATAAATATGAGCCATTTTAATGCACATATATAATCGACATTCCCAAAAAAATTCACGTTATCAGATATTCATTCAATTGTCCCTAGTGATTAGGATACCAAACAAGATCAATACTTGAAACACAAGGAACTAACCATGCTGACGCTGAAAAAGCTTGTGAAAATGGCAAGAAAATGGCGTAGAGAGGCTGCCAAAGGTGATTCAACATTGGCCCACAAAGGACATTTTGTAGTCTATACTGCAGATAACAATCGTTTTGTGATACCGTTACATTATCTTAATAACAACATCTTTCGTGGGCTCTTGAAGATGTCGGAGGATGAGTTTGGCTTGCCAACGAACGGACCTATCACGTTGCCTTGTGACTCAAGCCTCATGAAGTATATTGTGTATGTTTTTGAACGAGCTTTGACAATAGAACTTGAGGCTCTACTCGTTTCAATCGCTGTAAATCGATGTAATTCTTTAGATCAAGGAACCAAGAATGAGAAAAGTGTGTTACTTTGTGGTTTCTAATTGATCTAGATCATGTGGTGCTAACTATATAGGGTTATCATCTCTGATTGATAAGAGAGCATGTTTGTCATCAATCAACAATTGCATGAAAAAACTGTAAAATTAATTCATGTCGAGAAGGTTTTGATTTTACAATTATGTACCGTTTTTTTCATAACGTATCCGATTGTTAACCTCTTATTTGAACCAATTCTAGAAACGTGACATTTCAGTTCAAAAAAGTAACCCAGTTAAAAAAAAACTCATAACTCAGTTATCTCTGGGACGTAAATGGCACATAAAGTATAGGGACGAAAATGACATATAACTTCAAAATTTTTTTAAACTCAGTTATTATTATTATTATTATTCTTATTCTTATTCTTCTTCTTCTTCTTCTTCTTCTTCTTCTTCTTCTTCTTATTATTATTATTATTATTAGAGTAAATTGCCAAAATTGTCCCTAAGGTTTGGTTATGTTTGTCATTTTTATCCAAAACAACATTTTTGTACCATATTGTCCTTCACTTTTGGTTTTTTTTTTTTTTTTTGGTCATTTTCATCCAAACGTCTAACTTTTTTTTTGCTAAAATCATCCCTGAGTTTGTGATTTTTTACCATTTTCATCCAAATACATGACAGAAAAAATAACCTAAATTAGACATTTAGATGAAGATGGCAAAAAATCTCAGTAGTAGTAGTGATGGTGGTGGTGGTGCTGGTGGTGGTGGTGGTAGTGGTGGTGGTGGTGGTGGTCATAGTGATCGTAGTGGTGGTGGTGGTAGTAGTGGTGGTCGCAGCCGGTAGTGGCAGTAGGTAGTCGTAGCAGCAGCAGGTGGTAGCAGCAGCAAGGGGTAGCAGGCGAGTAGTGGGTAGCGGGCGGGTAGCCGGTAGCGGTAGCGGTAATTTAGTACGTGGTACCTGTACCGAATTTCTCGTATGATTTTTTTTATGCACCGATTTGGTACCCATTTTTTTGTGTTTTCGGTTAGGTACCGGTATTTTACTGAAATTTGTATTTAAATACCGGTATCGTACTGGTACGTACTGTACCGAACATTTTCTTGAAGTTTTTAAAAATAAAAAAATTGTGAAGTTATGTGTCATGTTCGTCCCAATACTTTATGTGCCATTTATGTCCCTAGGATAACTGAGTTATGAGTTTTTTTTAACTGGGTTAGTTTTTTTTGATTGAAATGACATGTTTCAAGAATTTCAGTGAGGAAAATGATACAATTTTGAAATTTGGCCTGAAATAACAAAAATAAACAAACCATAAGGACATAAATGACACTTAACTCTATACTAATACTTCACAGGGCATGCTTGGCTAAGTTTTTTAAAACAACTTATTGACTTATTGGCTTTTTGAAACGTCATAAGCTTTAGATGATGTTTGACAATGAGCTTGTATGTGAGGGGAAAATGACTTTTTCAAAAAGTCACTCCATACTAACTTTTCCAAAAAGCCAATAAGTCAATAAGTTGTTTCAAAAAGCTTAGCCAAACATGGCTACAGTATCTTATATAATATAGCTGAGTCCTACTACGTCAAAAATTTAATTTAATTACATATTTCCCCTCCACGCAAGAAATTACTAAATTACCCTTTTCTGATTCCTATCAAAACAAACCACTATTCCATTCTCCAGGTTCTTCACCTTCACAAAATCGTACTCACGAGTCACGCCCCCTTTGATTCTCCTTCAGCCAACAAATTGTAAGTATTATTGAAATGCAAGTACAATTTTTACTTCAATAAAGTGCAAACAATAGTATGAGTGATTATCAAGAATCACTTTAGTAATATATACCTATTCCTGTACAATTGTACTGCTCATTTGACGATGCAAGTCAGTATGTTGATTATTTGATGCCATTCTTTATTCGATTTTATATGTTTGCGAAATTGTTGTGAATATAAACTTTATTGTCTTTTTTATGAATACATTTAAAAATTTTAGCTTTTTGACAATATTTGATTTGAATTGATGTCAGCAGAATTCAGTTGTCTTTTACTTGATCTTCATTTGGTAATTGTAGTGCTTTGATCAAATGGATATGAAAACATTTGTTGAAAAATGCTGCAAACATCATGACGCCAAAAACGCTGCTAACAACACGACACCAAAACGCTGCAAACCCTACACCTTCGCAAATATCACGACCTATTTGTTGCAAACACGTAGGTCGATTTCGACGACAACAATAATTTAAATATGTATTTTGCTGCAAATACTCATCGTAATTTTGAATACGTACTCTGCTTTTGGTTCAATGGTGATGTTATTAATTTGAATGTCGGTTTGCCGTTCGACATGTTGGTGTAGGTTGTTTGAATAAAAAGTCTTATCTCATATGTGTTTTAATTAAATCTTTGAATATTATATGGATGTTGGTATTACTTGAATAATAAATTCATGGGTGGAATAGTAATTAAATAAGAATAATTTTAATGAAAAGGATAAATATGTAATATGTATGGTTTAAAAAAGGAGAAATATGTAATATATATGGTTTAGGAAGGGAAAATATGTAATTGATTTTAACGATTGGGTAAATATGTAATAACGACTCTTAGAAAGGGGAAACATGTAAAAAACCCAAATTTATATATAGTTGTCATATCTTATATAAAGTTTAACGAGATTTAAGACCCGGATTACGTCATAAACTATATAAAAATATATATAAATCATATAATATAACTAATCTAATAAATATGCATAATAAATGATAGAGGAAATATGGTTTAAGAACGGTGTCCCTAGCTTAATCAATGCAACCCTTGTTTACAAATATAACTGATATGTACCAATCGGTTGATATCCGTTGAGTGGATTAAACTCAAAAGAAATTAGTAAGATACAAGACTTAAGATAACCTCTAAATTTTCTTTCATATCCAATCTGTAAACAAACTTGCCTACTTATAGTCTCATACAAATAACCAAACTAATGACCCGCTATCCTAGTTAATTTGACCCACTACTCTAGACACATAGAAATCCGTAACTATAATATGCAAACATTAAGTTAGAGAGAATTTAAATGGAAACATGTTGATATGTGCAAAATACAACATATAAATTACATCAATTGTGGCATAAAACTAACCTTTTTTTAGTACTAATGTTGGAAAAAATGGTGTTTTTGTCTTCCTTTTGTATTTTCAGGATTAAATGAGCTCAAATTAACAGAAGAAGCAAAAAGGCAGCTAAATCTAACATAAATACAAGAAAAGGAACAAACGTGGCATGCCCGACCTCCCCGAAAGCATCTACCCAAGCAAAACAAGAGAACAGAAGGCTGAACACGCCCCGTGCTCAATGAGCACGGGGGCGTGCCCAAGTGTCAGCATAAAAGACAAAGTTGTAGAAGCTTCCATCGCCCACCACGGGGCCGTGCTCAGCGGACACGGGGCCGTGGTCAACTATAAGATTCGCAGAATCCAGGCAAATCTTGATAGTACAGATATGCTTCTGCACACGGGGTCGTGCCCAGCGGACACGGGGCCGTGGTCAACTAATAAAGACAAGAGCAGTTAATGAAGACAGAGAAGAGGATGGATACGGGGTCGTGCCCACTGGACACGGGGCCGTGCCCGAGCTTCTGTTCAGCCTATAAATATGAGTGCTTGGCTCAAGGTCAAACCATCCCTTGGCACACCACCTCTCTCACACTTCACCCACCACCCACCACCACCATAACACCATCATCCACCACCATCATCCATTGTCCATCATAGAGTGTGTGAGTCGTCTCGGGATCCAAGATTGATCGTAAGAGTTCTTGACAATCAAGGCCATGTTTGCCTAAGTCTATTACATCACTTGGTGAAGACAAAGTGTCTAGTGTAATACTTTTTATTTTTAATCTTTTCGCACTTTTTAATTGGTTATGTATTAATGACTTTAATAACTAGTTTCTTATGTTGAAGGTGACTATTCCTTATCGTTTGTCCGTGGTGTCTTGGCATTATTTTACTATCTATATAAAATAAAAGATTTTCACCATTCATATCTCCACGGTCTATATGGAGGTATGTTGGCTACCTGGTCGGGGGTTAAGGGAACGGTTTGGTAAGAGTCTTGCCATTGTTCAGTGTATAGATCCTGCAAAGGACCTGGGTCAAATTTAGTAGGACATCCTTCAATACTTAACGGTATTGGATGGCGGGGGTCCAAACTCTTTGATCCCCTCATAAGTTAAACTACTATTAATATTTTAACCCGGCTACTTAGGACTGTATCCCTGCTGACTCAGACTACTTAGCCGAGGGTAACGTCGCCTTCAAAAGAGGGGCCTACCACATTATGCATTAATAAATTAATTAATTATCTTTCAATAATCCGACCCTTTAGGATTGTATCCTTGCTGACTCAAACTACTGGGTTGAGGGTAACGTCACCTCCAAAAGAGGGGCCTACTACAATAACTAAGATAATCTCTTAAATAGTGCAAAAGTGCGGAAATAATCAAAGGTTACACTAAACACGAGTCGGAGCCAAGTGATTCATCTTGTCTATCTGTTTTTTCTTTTATTTTTATTTTTCAGCATTTTAGTTAGTTTTTATTTTCTTAGTTTAAAACATTTTTCTAAACTTTTGATTTGATTAGACGTTGAGGATAAACCGGTACTAAAAGCTCTTGTGTCCTTGGACGACCTCGGTATCTTACCAACACTATACTACGCTCACGATGGGTGCACTTGCCCATATGTGTGTTAAGTGTTAGTAAATATCGTGTTTTATAAATTTAAAACTTGGCTAAAGAAAGTGTAAACCACCCTAACCTTGGTTGGAGAGATCCCGGCAATAGTAGTAACCAACAAAACCAACGAACTAACTTTCAACAACCACAAAACTTTTCTCAACAACAAGGTGGACGAGAAAGGCTCGAAGATACTGTATCTCGCCTCATCTCTGACACTGAAAAGAAAAACTCAGATCGATTTCAGCAATTGGAATCGAATTTTAGAAATCAACAAGCTAGCATTCAAAACATTGAAAAACAATTAAATCAAGTAGCTCAAAATTTCTCCGAGAGACCACAAGGCGCGTTACCAAGCAATACCGAAACCAACCCAAAAGCGCAAGTACATCTCATCACATTGAGAAACCGAACCGTGGGTCCCGAGAAGGCTCCATTACCGCCGGTTGAAAGAAGCCAATCTAGCCAAACCACGACTCCACCCACGCCCCAACCAGAAAAGGCTTCTCCACTAAATCAAGAACCCACCAAGACCCCCCCGGTTCCATACCCTGGTCGGTTAAATCGTCAAAAGACCGATGAGCAGTTCACAAAGTTCGAAAATTTACTAAAACAATTGCATGTTAATATTCCTTTTATCGAGGTCCTAACCCAAATGCCGAAATATGCAAAATTTATGAGGGACTTCCTCACTCACAAAAGGAAAATTGAATCATTGCAATTAGTTAACTTAGGCGAAGAATGCTCCGCCTTAGTACTCAACAAACTCCCGCAAAAGAAAATTGATCCCGGAAGCTTCACGATTCCTTGCTCAATTGGGGAATCTCCCATTCGTAATGCACTAGCCGATCTTGGGGCTAGCATTAACCTCATGCCCACATCAATGTTCAAACGACTCGACCTAGGAACAACGAGCCCTACAAAGATGAGCATACAACTCGCCGACAGATCCGTCAAATTTCCACAAGGTGTCGCTGAAAATCTATTGGTCAAAGTTGACAATTTTGTTTTCCCGGCCGACTTTGTCATCCTAGACATGGAGGAAGACGCCGATGTCCCTCTCATCCTCGGGAGGCCATTTCTAGCCACCGCCCAAGCAGTGGTGGATATGAATGACGGAACACTAACATTAAAGTTTGGGGACGAGGAAGTGAAGTTTGGAGTTGGGAAAAGAGTAGAAGACGAAGACCCGATCAACTACATGAAGGTCATAGACTCAAGCTTGGATGACGCTCTCCGACGGTGTAACATGGGATGCAAAACATCCCACTTGAGTGACATATGACCCGGCTTTGGGTCTAGCCAAGGACCCTTATAAACGTGGCGCACCACGGAGGCATTCCGCGGAACTATCCTTAGTTTAGATTAGATTAATTTTTTTTATTTTCTAGTTAGTTTTAATTTTCAGGAATAAAACACACTTGGGATGGCAAAGGATACAAGGGTAACTTGAACCAGCACACCATGCAGGAAAACAGGGCCATCCGACAAACTATCTTCATTACAGCAAGCTCAGCACGGGCCGTGTCCGCCCAACACGGCCCCGTGCTGTACAGTCTGCAGAAATGACCCAGTACAGGTAAACTGGACACGGGCCGTGTTCACCCAACACGCCCCCGTGTCCAGGCTTCTGTTTCTTTTGTTTAATTTTTGTTACTGGCACTTGAACACGGGGCCGTGCCCGGACAACACGGGGCCGTGTCCAGCGCCCAGTAACACAAATTTTTGCTTTTTCACACATTTTACACATTCAATCAACCTAAAAATTTATTTTTGGGATACATTGAGGACAATGTGTAATTTAAGTGTGGGGGGGGGGGGGGATGCTAAAACATTGAATCTTGCAAGTCCTAATAACAAGCCTTACACAAAACTCTATTGGAACCGCTAATCACCCCAAATTTTTTCGAAAATTTCCATTTTTTTTACTTGTCTAGGTTTAATTTGGGAATTTCAAAATTCTAAAAAGGTTATATTTTTACAAATTTACAACCGATAGCGTCGTGATAAAAAGAACCAACATAAGAAAATTATGAAAAGGCATGACAAGCTTAGTTAAAATTTGATTATATATACTTGATCACATAAAAACCCATTCCCACAAAAGTGAGTTTTGAGCCTTTATTGAGCATACAAATACATATCTTTAAATTAAATGCTCATTTTTCGTTTCTTGTGTGAATAGCCGCTTGGTTCTTACAACTCTAGAACGTGCCACGACGATACATTCTCGGTCCTTACCAACTTAGACCCGAGTAAGTAAATGATGGAGGCATTAGGACTAACCCTTTTTATTTCTACACCATTATTTTTCCTTTTTTTTTACCACCTACCAAAAATCCCCCTAGTTAACCCCTTTGAGCCTAAACCTTTTCATTTCTTAACCCAAACCAAACACCCTTTCACCCACCAAACACCCTTTTTCATTTTTTTTACCCTTTGTTTTAGTAACAAGCTCGGTTTTTCGTATGACTAAAAAAAAATTATGATGAAGCAAAAGAAATAAACAAACAAGTTCATCAAAAATAACTTTGTTTGAATAATAGGTTCATCAAAATTAAAAAAAATTACAAAAATAAAACGTCTTTCGAAAACCGATGCTTTTTACGTTTTTTCGCCCTTTTCTACTAACCACTAACCCAACCACCTACCTTTAACCCAAGCTTAACCCTTCACCCAAAAGTCCTCTTGATATTTACAAAGGTATATAGTTAAAAAGGAGGATGATTGATTGCTTGGCAAGCCTATGGTAGGAGTAAGTTCCATGCCGCTCTCGAGTGATTCACTAAAATACATCTTCGGCCGAGTGTTGAGTGATCCCCCGTGAGGTATGTGAACTGTATATAGATAGAATTTTAAAGAGGCATGTTATGCCCTAATAAGTAATTTATCTTATGAAAAGTTTTAAATACATCATGACGAATAGGATTGTAAATAAATAAAAATAAAACGTAATAAAGAATCTTGGAAATCCCGACACTCTATGACAAGCCAAAAAAAAAAACTTTTCTTCTACCCATTTCATTTGGGAGTGTAAAGCCACATTATAAAGAGTTTTACTTGAGGACAAGCAAAGATTCAAGTGTGGGGGTATTTGATATGTGCAAAATACAACATATAAATTACATCAATTGTGGCATAAAACTAACCCTTTTTTAGTACTAATGTTGGAAAAAGTGTGTTTTTGTCTTCCTTTTGTATTTTCAGGATTAAATGAGCTCAAATTAACAAAAGAAGCAAAAAGGCAGCTAAATCTAACATAAATACAAGAAAAGGAACAAACGTGGCATGCCCGACCTCCCCGAAAGCATCTTCCCAAGCAAAACAAGAGAACAGAAGGCTGAACACGCCCCATGCTCAATGAGCACGAGGGCGTGCCCAAGTGTCAGCATAAAAGACAAAGTTGTAGAAGCTTCCATCGCCCACCACGGGGCCATGCTCAGCGGACACGGGGCCGTGGTCAACTATAAGATTCGCAGAATCCAGGCAAATCTTGATAGTACAGATATGCTTCTGCACACGGGGTCGTGCCCAGCGGACACGGGGCCGTGGTCAACTAATAAAGACAAGAGTAATTAATGAAGACAGGGAAGAGGATGAACACGGGGCCGTGCCCGAGCTTCTGTTCAGCCTATAAATAGGACTGCTTGGCTCAAGCTAAAACCATCCCTTGGCACACCACCTCTCTCACACTTCACCCACCACCCACCACCACCATAACACCATCATCCACCACCATCATCCATTGTCCATCATAGAGTGTGTGAGTCGTCTCGGGATCCAAGATTGATCGTAAGAGTTCTTGACAATCAAGGCCATGTTTGCCTAAGTCTCTTACATCACTTGGTGAAGACAAAGTGTCTAGTGTAATACTTTTTATTTTTAATCCTTTCGCACTTTTTAATTGGTTATGTATTAATGACTTTAATAACTAGTTTCTTATGTTGAAGGTGATTCTTCCTTATCGTTTGTCCGTGGTGTCTTGGCATTATTTTACTGTCTATATAAAATAAAAGATTTTCACCATTCATATCTCCACGGTCTATATGGAGGTATGTTGGCTACCTGGTCGGGGGTTAAGGGAACGGTTTGGTAAGAGTCTTGCGATTGTTCAGTGTATAGATCCTGCAAAGGACCTGGGTCAAATTTAGTAGGACCTCCTTCAATACTTAACGGTATTGGATGGCGGGGGTCCAAACTCTTTGATCCCCTCATAAGTTAAACTACTATTAATATTTTAACCCGGCTACTTAGGATTGTATCCCTGCTGACTCAGACTACTTAGCCGAGGGTAACGTCGCCTTCAAAAGAGGGGCCTACCACATTATGCATTAATAACTTAATTATTTATCTTTCAATAATCCGACTCTTTAGGATTGTATCATTGCTGACTCAAACTACTGGGTTGAGGGTAACGTCACCTCCAAAAAAGGGGCCTACTACAATAACTAAGATAATCTCTTAAATAGTGCAAAAGTGCGAAAATAATCAAAGGTTACACTAAACACGAGTCGGAGCCAAGTGATTCATCTTGTCTATCTGTTTTTTCTTTTATTTTTATTTTTTAGCATTTTAGTTAGTTTTTATTTTCTTAGTTTAAAACATTTTTCTAAACTTTTGATTTGATTAGACGTTGAGGATAAACCGGTACTAAAAGCTCTTGTGTCCTTGGATGACTTCGGTATCTTACCAACACTATACTACGCTCACGATGGGTGCACTTGCCCATATGTGTGTTAAGTGTTAGTAAATATCGTGTTTTATAAATTTAAAACTTGGCTAAAGAAAGTGTAAAAGGGCTTAAAATATACTTAAACTTATATACACACTTCACACGCATCACATGTAGAGTCCCACAAGCCACGTTTTGATCATGGATGAGTGTTGATAGATTGCATGGCAATATGGTAACGTAGGCACATAACAATAACTAGATTTGTTGGCATCGCACATCGTGGTAAAACGGAGCAAGTAATAAAGTAAAACAAACGTTATTTGAAAAAGAAGCATGTTGTTTAAAAATGCCAATCGTCATAATAGGTTCAGTTTATCATCATACTGTTTTAAAATACCAAATAAATACTCTATTTTGAATACATGTTTGTTTTTAACAAAACTTATACGGGAATGTCAGGGGAAAAAAACTAACTAACGTAAGTTATTAAAAAATATCAAATTAACTAAAAAGGGAAATATGATTTAAAAAATAATTATTAAAAATAGAAAATAAATGATAGAGGAAATATGGTTTAAGAAGAGGGAAAATTATGTTAAAAAATTAAAAGCAAATATAATAATTAAGTGTTACACTATTAAAGTAATAAATAATTAAAAAAGCTATATGTTATTCTAAATTTAAAATTACTATTTATGGTTGTTCGTCAACAATATATATATATATATATATACACTAGTGGGAAAGCCCGCGCGTTGCGGCGGGTATCCCGACTGATATCATATTCATTTTGATGATATGTATTATAAATGTTGACTTTTAAGCATGAAGCTTGTTAGTTACAAAACCCAACATGTCACTCTTATCTTACAAAACGAAACATGTGAGTTATGATAAATTAACTTGAAATGCGTAACAATGGTTGGATGAACCTAGGACTGAATAAAATTAATTAGAAATCAGTATAAACCTAAAGTTAAGGTGTAATCGTTGTTGGCCTGCAGTTTGCATGGTTTGTTTCACCTGATTTATCTTTTAAAGTATTGTGGTAGTATCATTAATATATCAACTCATGAATTGCATAATTGACATAAAAACCAAGAATACAATAGTTAGTAAACGAGATAATGGAAGCGGAAATCATTACCAAACTGGACCTCATGTTTCTTTTTTATTTAGTTATTTGTTTGTTTTTTACTACTTTAGTAGTAGGCTTGTTTATTTATTTAATTTTTTAATATGGACTTCCCAGTTTGTTTGTATAAAAAAGTGATCATTTGATTTCTGGCCAAATGGCCCAAAAATGTACTAAAATGCTTAAACGTACGAAGAAAAGGTCGTCTGAAAGTCATTGACAAATTGTTTTGAATCGGGGAACGATAGTAACCACGTCAAACGAGATAGCATGATCAAGTTAAATAAGGTTTGAATGTCTCCTTGATTTCGTCCATACTGGATGTCCACCATTCATCATCCTCCCAATCGTCTTGTTCGTTAGTTTGCTGGTGAGCTGGGGTGTTTAGTGGTGTGGACGTCGTACCAATACATCCATGTGTCTTCTCTATTTCTTTGATTATGTTGTATGTGTGCGTGGACGTTGCTAAGAAACCATTTTTTTGTTAATACAAATAACGTGGACTGTGTATACGCCGTAAACTATATGAATAGTGAAAGTTGTTGTGGGTGTACCAGGTGGGTTGTTTTTCTTTTGATATGTTGGTGAATCCTTTGGTTGATGACAATTAAGGATGGTTCAGTGGAAGCCGTACTTTTCCCTTTGTTATCATCCTTGACTTGTGGGGTTGTTGTTTCAGTGGTACCTGCGTATTATGAATGTTAATGCATGCAATACAAATTATTTGTGTACCTATTTGTTTTGAAGTGTAGTGGGGCTGTTGATGTACCTGACTTCTCTGAAATGGAACTAAGTTATCGGCTACAGAAAACAAAATCTGTCTAACCCATTGACGATTCTAAAAGGTTTTTGTAATATCTTTTATGTAATCGTAAAAAGGATGGGCATTCAGAAGACGAAATAGACAAAGGCTTGAGGTGGCGGTTGCATTTGGTTGTCGTGTTGTCTTTTCCGTCTTAACTAAGATGAGAGCACTTCTGATTTGTCTTGGACCACTACAATTGAACTACGGAATGGAAGATGGTGGCCGTTGAATCCCGAAAATGGGAAACGATAGTGCTAGCGGTTGTGTTAAACTGGCAAGCAAAGATGAAGGTTGTGGTTGGATCTGATGTGATAGCTCATATGACTTCACACAATTGCGACGGTGCTCCAATTCGAAGATGTCGTGATTAGACGTCGTTGAGTTAACAAGTTGGTGATGCTATCCGGTCATGGAGGTTACTTTTGCCAGAAGATGCAACATTTGCAGGTTTGGTTCGATGATGATTTTAGAACCATTTCAAACTGAATTGATTCACATGACGGTGTGTTTCTTTTATATATACATATATATATATATATATATATATATATAAACTTTCATCAAAGTGGTTATAAGGATTTATTTGATTCTCAATGATAGCCATTTAAGCAAGATCAGTTATGACACTTGATAAAATGAAACGAATTATTTAAGTTATATTGAATTCAACAAAAAGAGTTAATTCCAATTATATGTTTATTTATTGATTTATTTGAATTTTCAACTCCACGAGGAGTTTGGTTTTGATCACATGTTATATAAATATATGTTTAAAATATTATTAGTTTTATACATTTATCTGATAATTATAAAATATTGACGAGTAGTACTGATGAAAAATTTTATACATTTGTCTTAATTATAGGTTACAAATGTGCCGAAATCACTAAAATGCCCCTAAAGTGTCCTAAATTTTAGGGAAATGCGTAAGTTTACCCCTTCTAAAATAGTTTGGCTCTCTTGTACATGTTGCTTCAAAATGTGTACACAATTTAAAATTACCAAAAGGGTAAAAATCATAGTTCTCTTAATAAGGTAATAACATTATTAATTTTATACATTTATCTGATAATCATAAAATATTGATGAGTAGTACTATTGAAAAATTTTATACATTTATCTTAATTATAGGTTACAAAGGTGCCGAAATCACTAAAATGCCCCTAAAGTGTCTTAAATTTTTGGGAAATGCGCAAGTTTAACCCCTCTAAAATAGCTTGGCTCTCTTGTACATGTTGTTTCAAAATGTGTACACAATGTAAAATTACCAAAAGGGTAAAAAACCTAGTTTTCTTAATAAGGTAGTATAGAAGTATAGATTATTTATATTTATACATACTATTAAATCATGAAAATCCCAAAGGTTGCATGTCTAACCTTTAATTTAATTAATTAATTCATTTAATTATTATAAAACTTTTATTTAATTTCTTAATTTAATTCAATTAATGGAAGAGATAAGTGGGCATGGATTCCATGGATGAAATGTCAAGATTGCCCTCAAAGTGTCTTAAAACTTTGGACAATGTCCAAGTTTCCCCCCTCTAAAATGGCTTGCTTCATTTGTACATGGTGCTACAAGATTTGTACCTAGGCAAAATTACGAAAAGGGTAGAAAACTCAGTTCTTTTAATATAGTATTATATATATATATATAGGAAGAGGTTCTTGTAAAAAAAGGGTTTTTTGTGAGAAAGGTAAGAAAGAATCTACACTATTAGATCTTTGATCTAATGGTTGAGATCATAATGGCAAAATTGTGAATAATGTTTACTATTAAACATATTAATTTTCTAGATTAAGGGTATACAGGTAAATTTAAAATTTTTAAATTAAGAAACTAACATTAATGCACATGCAACTTCCCCCCGTCTTTTTTTAACGTCAATAACTTTTTATACGTAACTCTTTTTTTAAAAAAAATTACACCATAATAACGGGCGTTTTTTTATCTTTAATATGAGTACCATATTGTTATACTTATATAGAGAAAAAATATGTTTCGATCAGATGTTTAGTCCATGATGTTTTGTCTATGTTCATACAGTGGTGTTTTAATTGTATTGTAATTCAAAGCGAGGTGTTTTAAACACATACTGGAAAGCGTGGTGTTTTTTTATCTACTAGAATGTAGGTTTTAAAACACCATGGTGTTTTAACATATGGAATCTGGAACATCTACTAGCATGCAGATGTAAAACACCATGCATACAGGTTTAAAACACCATGTACAATAACCATACTATGAACATTATACTAAGAACACATTCTGGAAATGGAGGTAGTGTCTTTAATAGTGTTATATACTTATTGAATGGCGTTGTATACTTATTGAATGGTGTTATATAATTATTAAATGGTGTTATATACTTTTTGAATGATGTTATGTAATTATTAAATGGTGTTATATATGTGCTGAATGGTAATTTTGCAGTGTTATTCGTAGTGTTTTTATAGAGATCTTTAAAATGGTGTTATATACTTATTGAATGGTGTTATATACTTATTGAATGATGTTATATAATTATTGAATGGTGTTATATACGTGCTGAATGGTGGTTGCAATGTTATTCGTAGTGTTTTTATAGAGATCTTTTAAAAAAAATCATGTTCCTATAAATAAGGTGGCGGTTATGAAGGGTTTTGAATTAATTGAATCAATGATAAAATTACTTGTTTACCCTTTTGAATTAATTTATATTGAGGAAACATGTCATCTCCACAATATTTCTCACACTTCTCACACTTTTAACCTTTTTTACAATAACTTTACCCTATATATATATATATATATATATAGTGGAGGGTTCAAATGAGAAGAAATTTTTTGTAAGAATAAAAAAGAAAAAGTTTCAACCAATAAGAATGTTTCATCATACTTTATTTAATATTTGTATTTAATTTTAATATAAGGGTATAGAGTAGGAGTTGGGTAGAAAGCCTTATTTTCCTAGAAAGTCTAGGAAGCAATCAGAACGTGACATGTGGCATTGAAGGATTTTAACTAAAAGGACAATTGTGTAATTTGACATTTTATTTTAATTTTGGAATTTATATCTCGTTAACTAACTATGCATGTTTTTATGGTAACCGATTCTCCATGATTTGCGAATTACTACCAGATGTAAATATCAATCAAGTTCTCATTCGTTCCTTTCACAATCTTGATCAACTTTATTCGTAAATCATTTTTTACGTGAGAGATAGTTATGGCTTCAAACATAATTCTTGATTGCGGATATGGCAAATACACTTCTTTTTCTGTTTACTATTATCTGGTCTGTATCGATTTTTAATTATGTCTGGAAACCACCAGAATGTTCTTGACGTTGTGTTTTAACAACAAGCAGATTCATACAGTTGTGTTTTAGCATTCAGATTCATACAGTTGTGTTTTAACAGCAAGCAGATTCATACAGTTGTGTTTTAGGATTCAGATTCATACAGTTGTGTTTTAACAGCAAGCAGATGCATACAGTTATGTTTTAGCATTCAGATTCATACAGTTGTGTTTTAACAGCAAGCAGATTCATATAGTTGTGTTTTAGCATTCAAATTCATACAGTTGTGTTTTAACAGCAAGCAGATTCATACAGTTGTGTTTTAACAGCAAGCAGATTCATACAGTTGTGTTTTAGCATTCAGATTCATACAGTTGTGTTTTAACAGCAAGCAGATTCATACGATGTCTTTTACCATCCATGCTGGTAATGCTGGAGGATTTCTTGACGCTGTGTTTTAACAGTAAGCAGATTAATACGATGTGTTTTCTTGATGTGTTTCTTCATGAAGGATAGAAGGAAGAGAGAGAGAGAGAGAAAGGGAGAGAGAGAGAGAGACAAAAAATCACAAAAAATGTGGGGTGGTTATGGAATGACGATTATTTCCATATTTAAAACAAGCTAAATGACATATCTACCCCTGATTAATTAAATAATCCTATTTTTAAGAAACACATATTACCAAAATGCCACCAAGATGATCTCAACCATTAAACACACCCATTCCATGGCCCAGATCGCTTCCTATACTTTATAGGAAAAACACATTTTCCGTAGGATCCCCACTAGTACGAGTTGGGTAGAAAGCCTTATTTTCCTAGAAAGTCTAGGAAGCAATCAGAACGTGACATGTGGCATTGAAGGATTTTAACTAAAAGGACAATTGTGTAATTTGACATTTTGTTTTAATTTTGGAATTTATATCTCATTAACTAACTATACACGTTTTTATTGTAACCAATTCTCCATGATTTGCGAATTACTACCAGATGTAAATATCAATCAAGTTCTCATTCGTTCCTTTCACAATCTTGATCAACTTTATTCGTAAATCATTTTTTACGTGAGAGATAGTTATGGCTTCAAACACAATTCTTGATTGCGGATACGTCAAATACACTACTTTTTCTGTTTACTATTATCTGGTCTGTATCGATTTTTAATTATGTCTGGAAACCACCAGAATGTTCTTAACGTTGTGTTTTAACAGCAAGCAGATTCATACAGTTGTGTTTTAGCATTCAGATTCATACAGTTGTGTTTTAGGATTCAGATTCATACAGTTGTGTTTTAACAGTAAGCAGATGCATACAGTTATGTTTTAGCATTCAGATTCATACAGTTGTGTTTTAACAGCAAGCAGATTCATACAGTTGTGTTTTAGGATTTAGATTCATACAGTTGTGTTTTAACAGCAAGCAGATTCATACAGTTATGTTTTAACAGCAAGCAGATTCATACAGTTGTGTTTTAGGATTCAGATTCATACAGTTGTTTTTTTAACAGTAAGCAGATGCATACAGTTATGTTTTAGCATTCAGATTCATACAGTTGTGTTTTAACAGCAAGCAGATTCATACAGTTGTGTTTTAGCATTCAGATTCATACAGTTGTGTTTTAACAGCAAGCAGATTCACACAGTTGTGTTTTAACAGCAATCAGATTCATACAGTTGTGTTTTAGCATTCAGATTCATACAGTTGTGTTTTAACAGCAAGCAGATTCATACAGTTGTGTTTTAGCATTCAGATTCATACAGTTGTATTTTAACAGCAAGCAGATTCATATGCTGTGTTTTACCATCCATGCTGGTAATGCTGGAGGATTTCTTGACGCTGTGTTTTAACAGTAAGCAGATTAGCAAGCAGATTAATACGATGTGTTTTCTTAATGTGTTTCTTCATGAAGGATAGAAGGAAGAGAGAGAGAGAGAGAAAGGGAGAGAGAGAGAGACAAAAAATCGCAAGAAATGTGGGGTGGTTATGGAATGACAATTATTTCCATATTTAAAACAAGCTAAATGACATATCTACCCCTGATTAATTAAATAATCCTATTTTTAAAAACACATATTACCAAAATGCCACCAAGATGATCTCAACCATTAAACAAACCCATTGGATGGCCCAGATCGCTTCCTAGACTTTCTAGGAAAAACACACTATCCGTAGGATCCCCACTAGTAGGAGTTGGGTAGAAAGCCTTATTTTCCTAGAAAGTCTAGGAAGCAATCAGAACGTGACATGTGGCATTGAAGGATTTTAACTAAAAGGACAATTGTGTAATTTGACATTTTATTTTAATTTTGGAATTTATATCTCATTAACTAACCATGCACGTTTTTATTGTAACTGTTTCTGCTTGATTTGCGAATTACTACCAGATGTAAATATCAATCAAGTTCTCATTCGTTCCTTTCACAATCTTGATCAACTTTACTCGTAAATCATTTTTTACGTAAGAGATAGTTATGGCTTCAAACACAATTCTTGATTGCGGATACGGCAAATACACTTCTTTTTCTGTTTACTATTATCTGGTCTGTATCGATTTTTAATTATGTCTGGAAACCACCAGAATGTTCTTGACGTTGTGTTTTAACAGCAAGCAGATTCATACAGTTGTGTTTTAGAATTCAGATTCATACAGTTGTGTTTTAACAGCAAGCAGATTCATACAGTTGTGTTTTAACAGCAAGCAGATGCATACAGTTGTGTTTTAGCATTCAGATTCATACAGTTGTGTTTTAACAGCAAGCAGATTCATACAGTTGTGTTTTAACAGCAAGCAGATTCATACAGTTGTGTTTTAACATCAAGCAGATTCATACAGTTGTGTTTTAGCATTCAGATTCATACAGTTGTGTTTTACAGCAAGCAGATTCATACGCTGTGTTTTAAAATGCTTAAACGTACGAAGAAAAGGTCGTCTGAAAGTCATTGACAAATTGTTTTGAATCGGGGAACGATAGTAACCACGTCAAACGAGATAGCATGATCAAGTTAAATAAGGTTTGAATGTCTCCTTGATTTCGTCCATACTGGATGTCCACCATTCATCATCCTCCCAATCGTCTTGTTCGTTAGTTTGCTGGTGAGCTGGGGTGTTTAGTGGTGTGGACGTCGTACCAATACATCCATGTGTCTTCTTTATTTCTTTGATTATGTTGTTTGTGTGCGTGGACGTTGCTAAGAAACCATTTTTTTGTTAATACAAATAACGTGGACTGTGTATACGCCGTAAACTATATGAATAGTGAAAGTTGTTGTGGGTGTACCAGGTGGGTTGTTTTTCTTTTGATATGTTGGTGAATCCTTTGGTTGATGACAATTAAGGATGGTTCAGTGGAAGCCGTACTTTTCCCTTTGTTATCATCCTTGACTTGTGGGGTTGTTGTTTCAGTGGTACCTGCGTATTATGAATGTTAATGCATGCAATACAAATTATTTGTGTACCTATTTGTTTTGAAGTGTAGTGGGGCTGTTGATGTACCTGACTTCTCTGAAATGGAACTAAGTTATCGGCTACAGAAAACAAAATCTGTCTAACCCATTGACGATTCTAAAAGGTTTTTGTAATATCTTTTATGTAATCGTAAAAAGGATGGGCATTCAGAAGACGAAATAGACAAAGGCTTGAGGTGGCGGTTGCATTTGGTTGTCGTGTTGTCTTTTCCGTCTTAACTAAGATGAGAGCACTTCTGATTTGTCTTGGACCACTACAATTGAACTACGGAATGGAAGATGGTGGCCGTTGAATCCCGAAAATGGGAAACGATAGTGCTAGCGGTTGTGTTAAACTGGCAAGCAAAGATGAAGGTTGTGGTTGGATCTGATGTGATAGCTCATATGACTTCACACAATTGCGACGGTGCTCCAATTCGAAGATGTCGTGATTAGACGTCGTTGAGTTAACAAGTTGGTGATGCTATCCGGTCATGGAGGTTACTTTTGCCAGAAGATGCAACATTTGCAGGTTTGGTTCGATGATGATTTTAGAACCATTTCAAACTGAATTGATTCACATGACGGTGTGTTTCTTTTATATATACATATATATATATATATATATATATATATATATATATAAACTTTCATCAAAGTGGTTATAAGGATTTATTTGATTCTCAATGATAGCCATTTAAGCAAGATCAGTTATGACACTTGATAAAATGAAACGAATTATTTAAGTTATATTGAATTCAACAAAAAGAGTTAATTCCAATTATATGTTTATTTATTGATTTATTTGAATTTTCAACTCCACGAGGAGTTTGGTTTTGATCACATGTTATATAAATATATGTTTAAAATATTATTAGTTTTATACATTTATCTGATAATTATAAAATATTGACGAGTAGTACTGATGAAAAATTTTATACATTTGTCTTAATTATAGGTTACAAATGTGCCGAAATCACTAAAATGCCCCTAAAGTGTCCTAAATTTTAGGGAAATGCGTAAGTTTACCCCTTCTAAAATAGTTTGGCTCTCTTGTACATGTTGCTTCAAAATGTGTACACAATTTAAAATTACCAAAAGGGTAAAAATCATAGTTCTCTTAATAAGGTAATAACATTATTAATTTTATACATTTATCTGATAATCATAAAATATTGATGAGTAGTACTATTGAAAAATTTTATACATTTATCTTAATTATAGGTTACAAAGGTGCCGAAATCACTAAAATGCCCCTAAAGTGTCTTAAATTTTTGGGAAATGCGCAAGTTTAACCCCTCTAAAATAGCTTGGCTCTCTTGTACATGTTGTTTCAAAATGTGTACACAATGTAAAATTACCAAAAGGGTAAAAAACCTAGTTTTCTTAATAAGGTAGTATAGAAGTATAGATTATTTATATTTATACATACTATTAAATCATGAAAATCCCAAAGGTTGCATGTCTAACCTTTAATTTAATCAATTAATTCATTTAATTATTATAAAACTTTTATTTAATTTCTTAATTTAATTCAATTAATGGAAGAGATAAGTGGGCATGGATTCCATGGATGAAATGTCAAGATTGCCCTCAAAGTGTCTTAAAACTTTGGACAATGTCCAAGTTTCCCCCCTCTAAAATGGCTTGCTTCATTTGTACATGGTGCTACAAGATTTGTACCTAGGCAAAATTACGAAAAGGGTAGAAAACTCAGTTCTTTTAATATAGTATTATATATATATATATATATATATATATAGGAAGAGGTTTTTGTAAAAAAGGGTTTTTTGTGAGAAAGGTAAGAAAGAATCTACACTATTAGATCTTTGATCTAATGGTTGAGATCATAATGGCAAAATTGTGAATAATGTTTACTATTAAACATATTAATTTTCTAGATTAAGGGTATACAGGTAAATTTAAAATTTTTAAATTAAGAAACTAACATTAATGCACATGCAACTTCCCCCCGTCTTTTTTTAACGTCAATAACTTTTTATACGTAACTCTTTTTTTAAAAAAAATTACACCATAATAACGAGCGTTTTTTTATCTTTAATATGAGTACCATATTGTTATACTTATATAGAGAAAAAATATGTTTCGATCAGATGTTTAGTCCATGATGTTTTGTCTATGTTCATACAGTGGTGTTTTAATTGTATTGTAATTCAAAGCGAGGTGTTTTAAACACATACTGGAAAGCGTGGTGTTTTTTTATCTACTAGAATGTAGGTTTTAAAACACCATGGTGTTTTAACATATGGAATCTGGAACATCTACTAGCATGCAGATGTAAAACACCATGCATACAGGTTTAAAACACCATGTACAATAACCATACTATGAACATTATACTAAGAACACATTCTGGAAATGGAGGTAGTGTCTTTAATAGTGTTATATACTTATTGAATGGCGTTGTATACTTATTGAATGGTGTTATATAATTATTAAATGGTGTTATATACTTTTTGAATGATGTTATGTAATTATTAAATGGTGTTATATATGTGCTGAATGGTAATTTTGCAGTGTTATTCGTAGTGTTTTTATAGAGATCTTTAAAATGGTGTTATATACTTATTGAATGGTGTTATATACTTATTGAATGATGTTATATAATTATTGAATGGTGTTATATACGTGCTGAATGGTGGTTGCAATGTTATTCGTAGTGTTTTTATAGAGATCTTTTAAAAAAAAATCATGTTCCTATAAATAAGGTGGCGGTTATGAAGGGGTTTGAATTAATTGAATCAATGATAAAATTACTTGTTTACCCTTTTGAATTAATTTAGATTGAGGAAACATGTCATCTCCACAATATTTCTCACACTTCTCACACTTTTAACCTTTTTTACAATAACTTTACCCTATATATATATATATATATATAGTGGAGGGTTCAAATGAGAAGAAATTTTTTGTAAGAATAAAAAAGAAAAAGTTTCAACCAATAAGAATGTTTCATCATACTTTATTTAATATTTGTATTTAATTTTAATATAAGGGTATAGAGTAGGAGTTGGGTAGAAAGCCTTATTTTCCTAGAAAGTCTAGGAAGCAATCAGAACGTGACATGTGGCATTGAAGGATTTTAACTAAAAGGACAATTGTGTAATTTGACATTTTATTTTAATTTTGGAATTTATATCTCGTTAACTAACTATGCATGTTTTTATGGTAATCGATTCTCCATGATTTGCGAATTACTACCAGATGTAAATATCAATCAAGTTCTCATTCATTCCTTTCACAATCTTGATCAACTTTATTCGTAAATCATTTTTTACGTGAGAGATAGTTATGGCTTCAAACATAATTCTTGATTGCGGATATGGCAAATACACTTCTTTATCTGTTTACTATTATCTGGTCTGTATCGATTTTTAATTATGTCTGGAAACCACCAGAATGTTCTTGACGTTGTGTTTTAACAACAAGCAGATTCATACAGTTGTGTTTTAGCATTCAGATTCATACAGTTGTGTTTTAACAGCAAGCAGATTCATACAGTTGTGTTTTAGGATTCAGATTCATACAGTTGTGTTTTAACAGCAAGCAGATGCATACAGTTATGTTTTAGCATTCAGATTCATACAGTTGTGTTTTAACAGCAAGCAGATTCATATAGTTGTGTTTTAGCATTCAGATTCATACAGTTGTGTTTTAACAGCAAGCAGATTCATACAGTTGTGTTTTAACAGCAAGCATATTCATACAGTTGTGTTTTAGCATTCAGATTCATACAGTTGTGTTTTAACAGCAAGCAGATTCATACGATGTCTTTTACCATCCATGCTGGTAATGCTGGAGGATTTCTTGTCGCTGTGTTTTAACAGTAAGCAGATTAATACGATGTGTTTTCTTGATGTGTTTCTTCATGAAGGATAGAAGGAAGAGAGAGAGAGAGAGAAAGGGAGAGAGAGAGAGAGAGAGACAAAAAATCACAAGAAATGTGGGGTGGTTATGGAATGACGATTATTTCCATATTTAAAACAAGCTAAATGACATATCTACCCCTGATTAATTAAATAATCCTATTTTTAAGAAACACATATTACCAAAATGCCACCAAGATGATCTCAACCATTAAACACACCCATTGCATGGCCCAGATCGCTTCCTAGACTTTATAGGAAAAACACATTTTTCGTAGGATCCCCACTAGTACGAGTTGGGTAGAAAGCCTTATTTTCCTAGAAAGTCTAGGAAGCAATCAGAACGTGACATGTGGCATTGAAGGATTTTAACTAAAAGGACAATTGTGTAATTTGACATTTTATTTTAATTTTGGAATTTATATCTCATTAACTAACTATGCACGTTTTTATTGTAACCGATTCTCCATGATTTGCGAATTACTACCAGATGTAAATATCAATCAAGTTCTCATTCGTTCCTTTCACAATCTTGATCAACTTTATTCGTAAATCATTTTTTACGTGAGAGATAGTTATGGCTTCAAACACAATTCTTGATTGCGGATACGTCAAATACACTACTTTTTCTGTTTACTATTATCTGGTCTGTATCGATTTTTAATTATGTCTGGAAACCACCAGAATGTTCTTAACGTTGTGTTTTAACAGCAAGCAGATTCATACAGTTGTGTTTTAGCATTCAGATTCATACAGTTGTGTTTTAACAGCAAGCAGATTCATACAGTTGTGTTTTAGGATTTAGATTCATACAGTTGTGTTTTAACAGCAAGCAGATTCATACAGTTATGTTTTAACAACAAGCAGATTCATACAGTTGTGTTTTAGGATTCAGATTCATACAGTTGTTTTTTTAACAGTAAGCAGATGCATACAGTTATGTTTTAGCATTCAGATTCATACAGTTGTGTTTTAACAGCAAGCAGATTCATACAGTTGTGTTTTAGCATTCAGATTCATACAGTTGTGTTTTAACAGCAAGCAGATTCACACAGTTGTGTTTTAACAGCAATCAGATTCATACAGTTGTGTTTTAGCATTCAGATTCATACAGTTGTGTTTTAACAGCAAGCAGATTCATACAGTTGTGTTTTAGCATTCAGATTCATACAGTTGTATTTTAACAGCAAGCAGATTCATATGCTGTGTTTTACCATCCATGCTGGTAATGCTGGAGGATTTCTTGACGCTGTGTTTTAACAGTAAGCAGATTAGCAAGCAGATTAATACGATGTGTTTTCTTAATGTGTTTCTTCATGAAGGATAGAAGGAAGAGAGAGAGAGAGAGAAAGGGAGAGAGAGAGAGACAAAAAATCGCAAGAAATGTGGGGTGGTTATGGAATGACAATTATTTCCATATTTAAAACAAGCTAAATGACATATCTACCCCTGATTAATTAAATAATCCTATTTTTAAAAACACATATTACCAAAATGCCACCAAGATGATCTCAACCATTAAACAAACCCATTGGATGGCCCAGATCGCTTCCTAGACTTTCTAGGAAAAACACACTATCCGTAGGATCCCCACTAGTAGGAGTTGGGTAGAAAGCCTTATTTTCCTAGAAAGTCTAGGAAGCAATCAGAACGTGACATGTGGCATTGAAGGATTTTAACTAAAAGGACAATTGTGTAATTTGACATTTTATTTTAATTTTGGAATTTATATCTCATTAACTAACCATGTACGTTTTTATTGTAACTGTTTCTGCATGATTTGCGAATTACTACCAGATGTAAATATCAATCAAGTTCTCATTCGTTCCTTTCACAATCTTGATCAACTTTACTCGTAAATCATTTTTTACGTAAGAGATAGTTATGGCTTCAAACACAATTCTTGATTGCGGATACGGAAAATACACTTCTTTTTCTGTTTACTATTATCTGGTCTGTATCGATTTTTAATTATGTCTGGAAACCACCAGAATGTTCTTGACGTTGTGTTTTAACAGCAAGCAGATTCATACAGTTGTGTTTTAGAATTCAGATTCATACAGTTGTGTTTTAACAGCAAGCAGATTCATACAGTTGTGTTTTAACAGCAAGCAGATGCATACAGTTGTGTTTTAGCATTCAGATTCATACAGTTGTGTTTTAACAGCAAGCAGATTCATACAGTTGTGTTTTAACAGCAAGCAGATTCATACAGTTGTGTTTTAACATCAAGCAGATTCGTACAGTTGTGTTTTAGCATTCAGATTCATACAGTTGTGTTTTAACAGCAAGCAGATTCATACGCTGTGTTTTACCATCCAAGCTGGTAATGCTGGATATTTATTGACACTGTGTTTTAACAGCAAGCAGATTAATACGATGTGTTTTCTTGATGTGTTTCTTCATGAAGGATAGAAGGAAGAGAGAGAGAGATGTGACAACCCTCATTAAAACAGGTATCCGTACAATTAATTAATTACAATTAAGAGCTTAATGACTGGGCTGAATTACTTAATTGCTTTCTGATTTCTGCATCATACATACATGTGCATCACATATTACATAATGTCACATCATTATCACAGACGAACTTTAGTGACATACTTGATGCATAAAGCACAGTTAGCACAATGAGCCGATAACTCAGAAATATACTGACAATGCCAGTACATAGACAGACAGTGTTTTGAGGCCCAGTATAAGCCAGGGACAAGGTACTACACTAGTATGGTGTGTAGGGAAGTAAGGACCATAAAACTGCGTCACTAGATGATAGTTTGAGTGACGGAAAGTGCCTAAAACTCACCTTAAGTGCAGAATTCTGCATTTTTCAGCAAAATTCAGCATCTTAACATGCTAGTAATATGCAGAAAATTGACTAAATGATCCTGAATGCTTTCCTAAGTGTTGGGAATTAAAAGTGTTACAAAAAGATACATAAAGGACACTATACGGAACAACTTAGCACTTTAACGAACCGGTATCTAACCGAACAACCGGACATTACCCGGGACACCAATTTTTTGTCAGAAACATTGTTTTATTATTTTTGAACTAGTTATGGCTTCCGAATACCCCAACACATTATATAAAGTGCCATACACATATAACACTAGATATTACATTTAACTTCCAATCATTTACCCACTTATCACCAAATTTTACAATTAACCCCCCCCCCCCCCTTGATGATTTACGGCCCATGTAGGGGACCCCACTCAAGATTTTTTGATTATTTTATTGTGATCTTGCTTGTGTATATTGCCAAGATATTGAAATGATCTTTATAAGTATGGCTCCCTAGATACTAAATCATTCCATATCCTTCTCTCACTTCACAAGATCACCCAACTCCCTCAACTCCCCTCTCTCCCTCTCGGCTCACCTTACAACCGCCACCATCACCACCTTGACCACCATCCAACCATTTTTAAGCTAGTTTCAAGTGTTAGAAGGTGATACATGGAGCTTGGAGCTTGAAGATCTTGAAGAATACTTCTCATTTGCTTTCATCATCCACTTTTCATCATCTTTTTCACTAGTGTTCTTCCCTAGCTTATAGCTAGTAGTAAGATCTCTCATGACCCTTGTTTACTTCTATTTTTATGGTTAAAAGATGTAGTATGATGAATAGAACAAGAACACTAAAGAACATAAACTACAAGCTTGAACATAATGTTTGCATGAAGATGAAATATGATGATATATTGTTAGAATGATGTTGTTTAGTAGATGGATGATGATTGCATGTTGATTTCTTGATAATAAGATGTTGATCATCATATGGAACTTGTTAAAGTATGATTAAAAACATGGTTTAACAAGTTAGAAGGTGATCATGGGTTTACATGAAATAATTATCTTCTTGATCAAACATGAACTTGAAAGTTAAAGGATTTTCTTGTAAAATGACAAACCAAGTGAACTAGTAAACTTGTAAATCCGAGAGTTACAAATAATTTTTCTAAGCAAACCAAGTTCAAAAGACGATTTTGGAAAGCTCATAACTTTTCTTGCACTTACATTATTTTTGAAATAAAGTAAGTGTAGGAAGGCTAGTAAAACATGAAGATGTTGTAAATAAATATTTTTGTAAAATAAGTTCACAAGTTGTGAACATCTAGAAATCCCGAGAATGAGTTTTTAACAAAAGTAAACACACTTTGGAGGGTAACTAAACCCACTAAACACTTCACCAAGTTACTACGCGTTTTTGTGAAAAATCAAGTTCGTGTTATTATGAAAAGTATATTGTTTTTACACTTGGTAAGTGTAAAATGATTAATGAATCGTTGTTGATTGTTTGAATGAATTTTGAAAAGAAAATGATATGCTTATTAGCATGGACACCTCCATTTACAAAGGAAACTATGGCGAAATTTTCTAAAAATTCCAACACTTAGAAAATATTTTCTAACAAGCGTTACAAGTATATTGTTAACTTTGTTTTTCAAAAATAAAGTTCACCATAAGTTTTGTAACAAAAATATAAAGTATCGGAGGTTGGTTTGTACACAAAAAATGGCTAAATATATATTTAGAATATATATTTCATACTAAGCCACTTGTGTGAATATTTGATATTTGTTTATTTTGTGGAATAGCTATATTATTTTAGGGTAAAATAATATAACTTACAAATTACCATGACAATTACAACTCCAAAATAATACCAAAAATTACAAGGAATAAATATCTAAGTTACACACTTGTTATTGTGGAACCAAACGCTAAAATGTAACTTATGAAATATTCCGGAAAATACTTTTACAAATATATTTTTGGTAAATATTGTTTTGGATACAAGAAGTGAAAATATATTATTTTTGGGAAAGATATATATATTTTGGAATACATTATTTTTGACAAATAAGTTATATATATTTTCTAAGTGGGACTTGAAAATATATTATTTCAAATACGAACATACATGTATAAATACTCCCATACATGGGAAAGGAATACGGAGTAAATACTTTAAAAGTATTAATACAAAAATGTTGAATGAACAATTATTCCAACACTACATATAATTTAAGTTGAAATATTAGTTATTTTGACAAATAATTATAACTTGGAATAACATAAGAAACGCAACTCAAAAACATTAAATTCTAAGCCAAGGCACGGCCCGTTCGTCTAATAGACATTAGTACATTGTAGGTTGTCGTGTACCTGAAAGAGTTTGAGATACGGTACAAGACGCACTACTGTGAGTTCATGTCCCCCCTTTTTCTCTTAACTATTTTCAGTTTTATACTTCGGGGGTGAAATACATGTTACAAAGGGATACTTACAATACTATTGGTATGATTAGCCTAGGAAAGAACCATAGATCATGTGATAGGGTAGGCAGATACTTGGGACCATTAATCCTCGTATCAGGACCGAGGGGCATGAGTGATAGATCTATTTGGGTGTAGCGAGCCCACACCCATGAGGCCGGGGCGGCCCATAGAGGTGAACTATGTCTTCCAGCCGGGAGCCCGGTACAACTTTGCTAGGTTTGAGTCTTCCTACACCGTCACACATATCAGTGGCCTTGCAAACCATTGGTGATCTTTTCCTTGTTTGCAATCATACCAGGACATTCATACATACATTGTTTACAAAGGTTTATACATACTCACCTACACATGAACTCGCTCAACTTTTGTTGATTTTTCAAACTACATGTATTTCAGGGAATTAATCGGATCTGGCAAGTGATGCATGTTAGTCAAGCTGCGTACTAAATAAAGATGTCATCCAGGGTTGTAGGGTTTGGGAGGTGTAACCTCTTCCTGGACGGGTTACATCTCTCTAAACCTCATTTTATTGAAAGTCTTTTGTTGAGTCTTATGAACTCGTTCTAAACAAGTCATGGTTTGTAACTTATTTTGGGGTAGATGTTTCAAGACAATGTTGTTGTGGTATTTTCTAAACCCTTTTAATGGATGAACATCTCGTATATTTTTATCATATAGCATTGTTATGATTGTTGCTATGGTATTAAGAAGTCACACCAAATAACCACGCTTCCGCAAAAAGTCAGGGTGTGACAGCTTGGTATCAGAGCCTCGATCATAGCGAACTAGGATTCTTTCTCGAGTCTAGACTATGATCATCAGGGCTCTCACGTAAAACATTTTTACATTGCATACCCAAAATATCCAGATCCAGGGAAACACACTTTTTACAAACAAAAGGCACAAATACACATTTCAAAAAGGCTATGTATGTAATACAGTCTTAGAGACTGAGGGAGGTTCAGTCTTAGAGACTGGGGAAGCTGGTCTTAGAGACCAGGGAATTGGTCTTAGAGACCAGGGAGTTGGTCTGAGAGACCAGGGAGTTAGTCTTAGAGACTGGGAGGTTTGGTCTTAGAGACCAGGGAGTTAGTCTTAGAGACTGGGAGGTTTGGTCTTAGAGACCAGGGAGTTAGTCTGAGAGACTAGGGAGTTCAGTCTGAGAGACTGGGTGGGATATTCTAGGAAGGCTAGAATGATTACTTGCTTACATTGCTATTTGCTTACATGCTTATCTGATATGTGTGCATATGTTGTGGTTGTGTTACAGACACCATGGCATCTTCTTCTGATAGCGGAGTGTCCGACACGATAGACCCTATGTCTATCACCTCGGATGATGAGATAGCCATAGACCCTGAGGTTTATACATCAGACACCACGAGTACCGACGAGGATAATTTTCAGCACTTTGCTCTATCGGACTTTGGAGACGATATGCCTTTAGCTGATGGTCTTCTCGACGGGGATCTACCTCTTGTCCAGATCCCCGCTCCTCTTTCTCTCGCTGCAGTTCCTATTAAGGATCTGCCACTTGACGCTTTATCTGATGACGACATCGATCTATTCATCGAGGGTCCCCCGGAGGGTGACCAGGATGGCGGGGCCCCGATGGAAGACGATATTCCACTTGCTGATATTCCGGTCGATGACCCTGTTGTTCCTGTGGTTGAGGTTCCTGCTGTTGATGCCATTGTTGTGCCACCGGTCGAGGCTCCTGTTGCGGAGGCCTTACTGTCACACCCCGACCACGTTAAAACAACAAAACCGTGGCAGAAACGTCGAGGAGTGTTGTAACAGAATCATCGTTTCACAACCATGGTAATTAAGTGTTTCATTTTATTGAATTATTAAGTATTATTCATTGTCATAAACCAAACAAACAAATTGAACATCGTCTATTATCGTTTTTAAGTCGCTAAATCCATGTCCGGATCCTAAGTGAACTTGCTTCCTAGCAATCAACATCAAGCATTATCACCTGAAACATATGTAAAAACATAGTCAGCAAAGAAATGCTGGCGAGTACATAGGTTTTGTAAGAGTATCGGAATCATGGCTCGTTTATATATATTGCAATACCTCGAAAACCTTGTTTTGAAAAGTATATAATATTGCAACATGATTAACCAACTCAAATCAAGATGGTTAAAGTTTATAAAATCTCGTAGCCATGATTCTTAACCTCAAAACATTTGCTTTAGTAAGCCAATTCGTTAAAAACTCGTTAATAAAACTCGTATGGTTTATATCATTTCGAAAACCTCGTTGTGTGACATTGTTTCATATCGTTTCCCAACTGAACTAAATAATGACATGAAATGTAATATGATAAAAGAACTTATATATAAGATGTATCAGCGGCGTATCTTCCATGCTTTTATCATGTTACACCCATCCCATTACCTAATCACAACCCAAACCAATCGTTCGTTCAAATCGTTTTATCTCGTTTAAGTCGTTCCAAATCGCTTAATTCGTCCCAAAATCGTATTCGTTTTAATTGTGAAACTACTTTTGGTCGTCTCGCTAATAACATTCAAACCTTCGTGACTCGACTACCTCGTTTCTCGTATTAACAAACCACCAAAAGGTAAGTTAACAATCATCAGATTCGGTCGTTACCTACATAACCCCCACACATAACCATGGGTGTAGTCTGATAACGGGATTTGTCAGATCCTATGGTACCATAACCTAATACTGGTCGGCTTGATCAATGCTAATGAATGTCATTCGTTATGTAGTTACAACCAACAAGTTTCGTTCACATTATCGAAATCGTATTTAGTTTAATATAAACCATCTTAATCGTTTTTGAAAACATCATTAAAATATCGAAATCGTTTTAATACATATGAATCACCCCAAAACAATTGAAAACAGTAAAATAGGGGAACTATGTACTCACATTGAATGAAGGGTATCCTTGATCTAAAGAACTTAGCGAAGCTCAGACAAACCAAGGAAATTCAAGTAGTACCTAGTAATCGGATCACTAGTAAATAATCGACAACTAAATCTGAGGATTGGATAGAATGTGGTCTTGTAAACCAAATGAGTGTGGAACTCATGTAATATGGTTTAACAAAGCCTACATCCTAAATCGGAACCTAGCCTAAGTGCTTTCGACCCGTTACGACCCATTAAGGTAGCTTATGCTACTTTAATGCGTCGTTCGCGCAAAACTATGTTCGGATGGTTAACTATGTGTTATGTCAAGTCTTACATGCCCAATAATACCTAAACATGTTACTAAATCAGATTATATGTCAAAATCATGTTCACATATGTAAAATATGGATTTATGCTTCAAAAGGGCGTTTTGGTTATTTTCTATGGGCATACAAGCTACTTAACAAGTAACCATCCAATCCTATGTGATCATAAGGTATAACCTCAGGGGTTATTCCCTATGTAACTATGATCACCAATCGAGCTTGATCGGATCCTAATGATCGACCAATCGGGTCGGGTTCGAAAGTCTAAGCGGTTGTTTAAACCGCTTAACTTACGACCTTAAACAAGCACAAAACTAATAGTGACGAGTTAAACATGTCAAAACATGTTTAACCTACTTAGAAAACTGATTTGGTATCAAAACAATGGGTTTTGATACCCGAAAATAGTTTCGTTGCAAAATGCATGCTAAAACGCATTTTGACCAAAACTTTGACTCGTCACTACGCCTAGTTAACGTGGTAATCAGTAGGTATAATCGCTAAGGATTATAACCATCGTGATTACAATCACGTTACAAAGTTCAATTGAACTTTGACTTGACCAATCGATGGTCAAAACCGAAAGTCAAACTGTTGGCCAAACTTGTTTGACTTTCTGCACTAACATAAAGAATAAGCATGAAAGAAGACTTACAATAGGTCCTAGCTATCTTTTCTACAAGAATAATCAGATTAGAAAGCTCCAAACACTTGGGAGAGCTCTCAATTCAGATTGTAGAAAAGAGAATGAGGAAATGAGCAATGAACAAGTGAACGTGCTTGGCTATTTATAGTTGCCATGAACTTACAAGATCATTCCATGTGTTTGTGTGGCCATCAAGGATTAAATCATGGCCATACAATTGTTAGGAACTGATTAGAGACCTTGGAGAACACTTAAACTTGCTCATCACACAAAGAATTTACCATAACAGCCCCTGAAGATCAAACAGAATGCTGAAACTGAGTTTCTGTCACGGGGCACACTCACACGGCCCGCCTAAACTATGGGGAGGGGGTCACGCGGCCCGCCTGGGCTCCCCAGTTCAGCACAAGTTTGCAAAATTACAGTTCAGGTCCCTGCATGTGTTTTGAGTCCATTTCAGGCTCTTTTGACCTCCGTTAAGCCATTTTCAAGGCTCTACAAGGTCAATAAAGTTTAGAGGACTCAAAATATTCTTGGAACACTCTCGGATGTCGGCTCGTTTGGTCGTACGGTCACGTTGTTCGTTAAATTACGACGAAACTCAAACGGACGCGAAAACGAACCAAATTAAGCGACGAATTGTATTTTTGCATGCCGATCACTAAAATAAAAATATTTTAGTGTCTACAAAAATTTTGGATGTCCAGATATGGTCAGAACGTAAGATATGCGCGAAAATGCAAACTTACGCCGTTTTTGACACTTTTAGTCCTTGTAAGATCAAATAAGCATACTTTCGCACACCGAATCCCTCAAAGCTTATTTCTAAGCTATGTTTAGGTTATTTATGGTATGTTTAGCTTATGATCAAGTTCCAGACTCTTCGATACCCTACGAATCGGTATAGTTTCGTAGTTTGACACAAATAGTCTCTGCGATCGAATAGACTTATTTTCAACACACCAAACCATCCAAAACTTATTTCTAAGTTATGTGAAGGTTATTTTAGGTATGTTAAGCCTATGTCAGTATTCCGGAGTGTTTTTCGCGTTAAACTGGCTGCGTTTATGCACCAGTTTGCGTATAACTTTCCAGAAAGCGATGTAAAGCTTGAAATCGGAATCAAATCAAATCGTAAAATCATCAAACACAAATACACACATAATAACACCAAAACACATTGTTTTATTAATAATTAACATCGTTTTGCATTGTTCATCGATTACAGAGCACAGTTGTCACAGTCTCCCCTACTTTAGGAAATTTCGTCCCGAAATTTTAACTAGAGGAAACTTGTGAGAACAATTGCGGATATTTCGCCTTCATTTGGTCCTTACGTTCCCAAGTAAACTCTGGGCCACGTTTGGATTCCCAGCTAACCTTGACCAAATGAATTCGTTTGTTCTTCAACTGTTTGTATGTACGATCCACTATCTCCACAGGTTTCTTGACAAAGTGCATCGTTTCGTCGATTTGGATTTCGTCGAGTGGAATGTGAAGATCAGCGTCAGCTAAACACTTTCGCAGATTGGACACGTGAAAATTCGGATGAATATTTCCAAGCTCTGTAGGTAGCTCTAGTCGATAGGCAACCTTTCCAACCCATTCAACAATCTTAAATGGTTCAACATATCGTGGTGCAAGTTTTCCTTTCTTTCCAAATCTCACCACTCCCTTCCAAGGCGACACCTTGAGTAGGACATGGTCTCCGACTTGAAATTCTAAGGACTTGCATCCTAAATCCGCATAACTCTTTTGACGGCATCTAGCTGTCACAAGATTATCGCGAATTTTCTTGATTTTGTCTGTTGTTTCCAGAACAAGCTCCGGCTCAGTAAGCTGAGCTTCACCGGTCTCGTTCCAACAAATAGGTGAATGACATTTTCGACCGTAGAGAGCTTCGAATGGTGCCATTTTAATGCTAGCATGATAACTATTGTTGTAAGAGAACTCGATCAATGGCAGATGACAATCCCAATTACCACCAAAGTCTATCACGCATGCTCTAAGCATATCCTCCAAAGTTTGAATCGTTCTCTCAGATTGTCCATCTGTTTGGGGATGATAAACAGTGCTTAGATTTAGTTGGGTTCCCATAGCAGATTGCATGGTCTTCCAGAAATGAGATGAAAATCGAGCATCATGATCGGATATGATGTCCAAAGGGACACCATGTCGGGATACAATCTCATCAACATAAATCTTTGCAAGTTTATCAGCAGATAGATCCTCGCGAATCGCAATAAAATGAGCTGACTTCGTTAATCGATCGACAACAACCCATATAGCATCATGACCCTTAGATGTACGCGGTAATTTAGTGATGAGATCCATAGCAATGTTCTCCAACTTCCAAACCGGTATCTCTGGTTGCATAAGCAAACCAGATGGTCGTTGATGTTCAGCCTTGACTTTGAGACAAGTTAGGCATTTCGATACATACAAGGTAACATCTTTCTTCATACCAGGCCACCAGAACTTAGTACGAAGATCCTTGTACATTTTATCAGCACCAGGATGGATAGAATATCGAGACTTAGGAGATTCGTCCATCACTAAAGTGCGAAGATCGTCTTGTTTCGGAATCCACAAATGATCCATGAAATAGAGTAAACCATCGTCCTTCGCTTCGAGTTTAAGCTCAAGCTGATGTGGTAATTACTTACCTATCAAATCTTGTGAAACACAAGATTGCTGAGTTTGAAGAACACGAGTTTGAAGATCAGATAGAGTTCGAACAGAATGAAGCTTGACTCGCTCCTTTCGACTAAGCGCATCGGCTACGACATTCGCCTTACCAGGATGGTAGCGAATTTCGCAATCATAGTTGTTCAAGAGTTCAACCCAACGTCGTTGCCTCATGTTCAACTCCTTCTGATTAAGAATATGCTGGAGACTTTTGTGGTCTGTGAAAACCACACACTTCGTACCATAGAGGTAGTGTCTCCAGATTTTTAGAGCAAAAACTACAGCACCTAATTCAAGATCGTGAGTGGTGTAGTTCTTCTTGTGAACTTTCAATTGTCTAGATGCATATGCTATAACTTTACCTCGTTGCATAAGAACACAACCAAGGCCTAAGTTGGACGCATCACAGTAGACAACGAAATCATCGTTTCCCTCGGGCAAAGATAGAACAGGAGCATCACATAGCTTCTGTTTCAGCGTTTGGAACGCTTCTTCTTGCTTGGGTCCCCACTCGAAAGGCTTATTCTTTTGAGTCAAAGCAGTGAGTGGAACCGTGTAGGATCGTGAAACGACCTAACGAGTCATTCAGAAGAGCTCTTGTACGTTTCAGAGGCGGAAACTAAGAAACGACCTTGAAAACAGCTTGAAATACACTTTAAATCTCTTGTATATTGATTTTACAATGTTTACAATCAGAGAGAAAACCGGCAGCACCTCGGTATCAAATCTTGAATCGTTACAAATGAGAAAGTTTGAAGCCTATTTATAGGGAGAGACCCTCCCGTTTGAAAGTGGCATGTCATGCTTCAAACTGTCACCTCTTCAAACCATGACCCTCTCAAACTAGCAGGACACTCTCAAACTAGACCTCTTCAAACTAGCAGGCTTCAAACTAGCAGGTCCTTCAAACTAGCAGCCTTCAAACTAGCAGGTCCTTCAAACTAGCAGTCCGAGACTCGATATAAGACGAAGTCGACAGACGTAATGCACCAACAGACTCCCCCTCAGATGTTGACGAGTCTTAAGTGTCGAGTCTTCTCAGTCTTCAGTCTTTATCAGTCTTTGGGCTTTCTTCACTCTAACTTTTTCTTGTATTCTTCAGGATCAGCAGCTGGCTCTAGCAACTTCAGACTTTCTTTCTCTAACAGACTCCCCCTCAAGATGTGCTGGGATCGTAGTCTAGCTTTCACAGTTTCAAGTATCGCAACCTGATTCACCTGCATATTCTCTACCCAAAACATAAGTTTCGTAACAAATAAGATATAACACATTTAGAAACTTTGCTAATCACCTGAAGACACAACCCTGAATGCATCATTTTCAAGTATCAAACAAAATGATTTATCATGTCAATTTCTGATGAACCACTTGAATATATATCATTTTCATTTCAAACATCTTCAAACAAACTTTCCCAAACCTGTTCGTCATGTTTAGCACTCGGAATTTTGAAAATCAGCTTTTCAACATCAGTTGTCTAAAATCTTTTTGAATTTTTCAAAATTTATGCTAAAACACACTGAAAATCTTTTTGGATTTTTTTTTATAACCGAAATGAAATGCAGTAAAGAAATATTTACATACAATATTTTTGTGAGTTTGTGTAAGAGGATCATATCAGTTTATGAGACAAATCACCAACACCGTTAAGCTTTAAACATTTTAAGTTCTAAACGATTCACTTAGATTGTCAGTATACTGATCCACTTAAATTTTCACACAAAGTTCAATTGTTTCGAGATACGAGATTAATGTCTTAGATACTTAACCTTATTCGCGTGTCCCACCTCAGAATATATTCCCGTATCCAGATCCCAATATTCAGTCTTACAGGTAAGTATGACACAAATGATATCTGTAGGGGAATAAATTATGATCGAAATCGTGAGAGCTCAGGTCAGAACTACCGTTCAGCAGAGAGATCACGAATCGACTTTTGAGTGTGTCCCCTTTAGAGGATCTTTTTTACAACAGCATTGCTAAGCAATTTTATTGTCTTATCATATATGCTGAGGGTGATGCTATGTTTCAAGCATTGCGGAAAGTATTATTCAAGGACTAGGTCAGAACTTCCATTCAGCAGAAGTCCAAGAATAATACCCCAGATATCACTGAGTATAAAGACCTAGTATATCAAAAAAAGGAATCTTTCAAACGAGATTTCGGGGGTTACACATATATCCGAGAGATGTTACCCACGAATTAAGCAAGTTTGGATTTTAGGTTTATATCTCGTCACAATCTACTAAATGTGCAAAAACCTACTGGCATATCATCAGTGAGACCGTTTATCACATTTGACTTTCCATTTCTTTAGCATGCCGTGATCGTCCACTGATGTACTATCATTTCCTCTTTTTCACAACAAAACTCATTTTTGATTTTTATCATGTTTTTGTATTTTTCAAATTTTCAAATGTTTTTGGATTTTCTGAAAATTTTTACTCCCCCTAAAATGCAAACACATTTTAGGAAATTTGAAAATAAACTATACAATAAAATGACAACCGATATCAAATCGCTTCAATTCTCCATTCACTTGGCATAAACAATCAGAACTCCCCATCACAACAAACTATTTTCCCATTGATTTCAAAACACTTAAGTTTGTTTTAATCAAATGGTTTTTCCGAAAAATAAGTTTTGTTGATTTTATCACTTGTAAAATAGGGGATAAACTCATCATTTTGTTCTCCAAAATACCACTTGTAAGTATGGTCCAATCAAGTTCAACTTAATGACCTTGATTAACAATTTGTCAATGAAAACCTCTTTTTACCACTTACAGGTTTACTCACCAACTATAACCACTTGTAAATCAACATATAACAATTTAAAAATACCACCTGTACTTTACCAACTTTACCACCTGTAGGATCATTTGCTAAGAAAGATGCCGATTCCTGCTCCACTCTTACCAACCTGGGAGCTCCGGTAAGTCCGGATGTTTACTCAAACATTAGGTCCACCCAAGCTTCACCAGCCTTGGGTGATTTTGGTATACATCTATCCCACCAACACTTTGATTTGTAAAATTCTTTGGCATCCTTTACCTTCCTGTCTACCATCTTACCAAAAATATGCTTGACTTTACCATTGAAAGCCTTCTCAACATCAAATTCTCCCTTATCAGCGAAGAATTGATTTGAGATCTCTACCTTTCCAACTTTCGACTTCCAATTTTCCTTTGACAATGGAGGAAAATTCTCATCGTTCAACTCAGGAACGGAATTCACAATCTTTTTCTCAACCAAAGACTCCTCTGATTTTATGGAATCAGATTCATTATCAGAATTACCCGCAGATTTAACAACCCATTTTTGTTTACTCAAATCGAGTTGTCTTTTGTAAAAACGTTTTGAAGTTTCACCAACTTCCAAAGTCGATTTATCAATACATTTCTTTTTCATATCAAAGTTAGAAGACACTCCCTGTTTTTGGTAGTTGATCTTGGGGCAATTCCAAGCTATGTGTCCAACTTCCTGGCATTTGAAGCAGGTTCTTATGTCAACTCTTTCAGCAAACCTTCTCACATTCTTCTTCACTTCAGCAAGAAACTCTTGATTCGACTGTTTCCAGAATGGTTTCTTCTGCTTATCTTCACAACTTCCACCTGCAACAAATTTTGTATTTGGTTTATAAGTTTTCTGATTTTTATAATTTTCTGATGAATTAAAACCAAGACCTTTCTTTTTGAGATTACCGTTGTAGTTTGGTTTCTTTCGATAACCAGAACCATAACTGTAACCCTTTTTCTTGTTCAATCTCTGTTGAACTCTTGAAGTGTATTTTTTTGGTTTTTCATGAAGATTTAAATCTTTTATTTCAGAAATATTAATTTCTGTTAGTTTGAAAACCTGTTTGATCATTTCAGTTTTAACACTTCTTATTGGAAATTCCTCATCAGAATATAATTTGTCTGAATCAAACAAAGTATATGCCACTTTCATTGACCCGTCATTCAAATTAGATTTTGATAACAGAAATTCTCTATTGTAAACCCTGTTAACCGGTGAACTCGGACTCTTTTCTGACAAACTCGGACTCTTTTCTGACGAACTTGAACTCTCAGATTTAGACTCCGACTTTAACTCTTCATCCATATCTAACACCTGATCGACAACTTTCTTTACTAATTCAGACTCATGATCAGTGTCAGACGCTGTGAATGTAACATCAATATTGTCTGGTAATTCATCAATGATTTCAGACTTTAACTTGATGTTGACTGCCTTTTTTAGACGCTCCTCGTTAGGATTCCTTGGAGAATAAGTTTCATGGATCGGGGGTGGACATCTGTTATACTTGACACTTGGTTTCTTACCAGTATCAGTATCTTCAGTCTTTTTATCCATGAACGCTTCCAGACCTGCAACAGTAGGATAAACACGATCAATCAAATAATCACAAGTAGTATAACTCAACAGTAATCGTTTAATCCTTTCACTTTCGATCTTTTCAAGCTCCAACTCCTTCTTCAGATTAGCACAGTCTTCGATGTAATCATTTATGACGCTCTGCTTAGTCATTAATGTTACGCTCATTTTTTCCATTTCTTTTTCAATTTCTGTATTTGTCTTTTTCAGACGATCAACTGTGTTGTTGAGCACATCATATGACTCTTTCACATACTTCACATCGCACAGCAAATCTTCTTTAATCTTCTCTAAATCAGCAATCTTCTTATCTTTCTCCTCACAAACTTTGCAAGATTCTGAACACTTCAAACATGGTTTTTCAACTTCAACCATTTTTTCAACTATCTTTTCAACCTCAACGATTTTCTCGAATTCAACAAGTTTTTCAACTTCAACTACCTTTTCTATCTCGACAATCTTTTCAACAACTTTCTCTACTTCAACAATTTTCTCCACAACTTTCTGAATCACTTGATCAACATTTGCTTCTCCAGCTTCTGTCTTTGTCTTTTCCTCAGCTTGCATTTTTTCTGCTTCCAGCTCTTTCCTCAATCTTGCAATCTTCTTTTGATACACCATTTCCATTTTATCTGCAAAAAACAAATTAAAACCAGTAGGATCAATGCCTTTTCTAGCTTTGTTGAGATGTTCTTCCTCATCATCGGTATCCACATCGCTTCCAAGATCTGGAAAAATTTGGATTCTTTTCTGATTAGTCTCATTTTCACCCTGAATTCTTGCAACACAAGCTGAACCAGGTATGTATTTGTCCCAACTAAATCCTTCAGCAACAAATTCATCATCTTGATGGATAAGTAAAGCTTTCTTCTTTCCATCTTCAATAGCATGAGCATGTGCAGTTTGTGGTTGTTGAGCAATCTGATGAAAAATTGATTTCTGATAATAGTTGTTCTTTTCTTGATTCCCGGTTGCTTCTTTGCTTTTGCACTCTCTTTTAAAGTGTCATTTTCCTTTGCAACGGAAACAGGTAACTTTCGATTTGTCAAAACCCAGTTGAGAAGTAGCCATTCCTCGAAATTCATCTCTACCAGTAATTTCTTGAAACTTTTCAGCTCTTCTCCAAGCACTCGCTAAACACCATTTTATATCCATCAGCTCAAGTTCTTCAGCATCAATTTGGTCGTAATCCTCTTTGGTAAGCATCAGATTACCAATCTTCCCACCGATCAAACTTTCGTAAGATTCTAACATAGCAACCAGTGATGCCATGTGTTGCTTGGCAACTTCCGGAGACACATTCTGATCATTTTGAATGTTTAAGGTAACATTGCACTGAAGGTTTGTTGAGTTTTGTCGTTGAGAACTTGATGTTGTGCTGTTTGGATCAAAACTTGAGAATGATGAAGAATATCCACCACTTTGAGTCACATTACTACTCTTTGTTCCAGACGAACTTTCAGCACTAAAACCAGTTTGAATCTTCGGGCTAGAACTGGGAGTAGTCTCAAACTTGTTTCCTCGATAATACAAACTGACATCTTGTTTTGCATTTGGATTCGTCATTATAGCAGTCTTTTGAATATCCAGCTCTTGTTCCTCAATCTTCTGGATAAACTGTGCCAAGTTCATACTCTCAGTCTTCCTTATGAGTTTCACAATCATCAGATAAGTTCCCCACTTCTGTTGGGGTAATGCCTCTGCTAACTTATCAACCCACTCATCATCATCTTTCTGAATATCCAATCTTTTCATTTCTAGAACCAGATGACAGTATCTATCTATTGTTTCCTTTGTGGTTTCATGATCAAATGCAGTAAATATGTCAAACGACTTCTTCAATAAGGCCTTTTTGTTTTTGATCATATCCGCACTCCCTCGGAATTTCTGAAGTAAAGTTTCCCAGATTGATCTAGCAGTTCCATTATGTTGAAGTAAGACAAAGATGTCTTCTTTAACTGCTTGCTGTAAAATGTTGATCATCATCTTCTCACTAGTGTATTTCAACTTATCAGCTTCAGTAAAATCATTGAAACCCTTATCCAACCCACGTTCATTCTTTGGTTTCTCGTAATCTTTCAGTAAAGAACACCAAGCATCGAATCTGTAAGCCTGAACCCAATTCTCAAAACGGTTTTTCCAACCCTGAAAATCTTCAATATACATGAGCTTTGGCGGCTTTTGATGAGTCCCCGTTTCATTTTCACTGTATAAATTTTCGGCAGCTGTGACCGGAGCGACTGGTGTGGCAAACGCGTTGTAGAATTCCTCTTCCATGTCTTCAGAAAAATTGATATATTTCGGAAAATACCTGAATGACAAACAAACAAACAATCAGTCTAAACGAACTGAGTAAATGTGAATGCGTGTAACTGTTGAATCGATCGTGTCGAAAATTCGCGGACTCGTTCTAATGTTGTTTGAGTGAAGATACTGAATGAATGAACCTAATCGAGTGAACTAAGTAAAATGGGCTTTGAATGGACACAACTTTATACTTCAATTTATTAATTGGGCTTCTCGATTGGGCCTTTGAAATATAACTGAGCCGAGAATGTGTAGTGGGCTGATATATACACAAACCAAAGCTGACATCTTTGATCAGATCACAAGAATTGCATAGAACTTTTATTACTTCAAAGCTTTTGTATACCGACAACAATAAAAGACTTTAGTATACTGACAACTCGAAGACTTTTAAAACAAACCGATCAATTTCATTTGGCCTCAAAATCTTGAACAAAGATGATCACATGTAAATTGTTGTTTTCAACACCTTGTTACTTGACCGCCAAAAGTGATTGGGCCAACTAAATCCACTTAGCCAACATTTTCAATTGGGTCTTTAAAACTTGTCAGACAACACTCACATGCACAACAATTTACGAGACTAACATGCAAGCTGACACAACATTTCAAATTACTGACATTCTCGATATGGGACGACAATTTGAATATGATACTGAATCCTATTGGACCGATTCCTTTTGTATCACATGCACATCAACATAAATCACATGATCTCTTATCCCAACCAACAGACAACCTTGTTTTACGTATCACACAACACGAAGCACCTTCAAACAGTACGGTCAAATGATGTTTTCAAACAGTCATGTCAATTTCAAATAGGATGGGGTCAGATTCAAACGGTCATGTCTAGTTTCAAACGGGTGACACCTTCAAACTGGAGGTGGTTTCAAACGGGTGACACCTTCAAACTGGAGGTGTATCCTTCAAACTAGAGGACCACTTCAAACTAGAGGTTCAAACAGGACCCCCTTTTCAAACGGTATGGTGTTGTTTTCAAACGGGATAGGCCAGTTTCAAACAATAACCTCAAACTGGATGGCTGATTTCAAACGGGATGGACCTATGACATCAGCAATTTATCGAACACTTTCAAACTGTCAGGCAGTTTTCTATCAGTTTAAATTGAATTTCAGACTGAAACTTTTAAGGCTTTGTTAATTGTCAAATCCGAACATAGTGTGAAAATTTGAGCCGATTTTAACCGTAAAATTTTTAACTTTTTGAAAAAGAATGGTGTAGAAACAGAATTTCAAGCTGAATATGGCAAGAACTCTTCCTCCTGAGCTCTGATACCACTTGTAGGATCGTGAAACGACCTAACGAGTCGTTCAGAAGAGCTCTTGTACATTTCAGAGGCGGAAACTAAGAAACGAACTTGAAAACAGCTTGAAATACACTTTAAATCTCTTGTATATTGATTTTACAATGTTTACAATCAGAGAAAACCGGCAGCACCTCGGTATCAAATCTTGAATCGTTAAAAATGAGAAAGTTTGAAGCCTATTTATAGGGAGAGACCCTCCCGTTTGAAAGTGGCATGTCATGCTTCAAACTGTCACCTCTTCAAACCGTGACCCTCTCAAACTAGCAGGACACTCTCAAACTAGACCTCTTCAAACTAGCAGGCTTCAAACTAGCAGGCTTCAAACTAGCAGCCTTCAAACTAGCAGTCCGAGACTCGATATAAGACGAAGTCGACAGATGTAATGCACCAACAAACCGCGATCTTAGAGAAGTTCGAAATAAAACGACGATAATACCCAACGAGACCAAGGAAAGATCGAATCTCTGTAGGTGTCGTTGGTGTATTCCAATCCTTGATTGCAACAATCTTGGATGGATCCACATGAATACCCTTCTCGTTGACAATATGACCCAAGAACTGAACTTCTTTAAGCCAGAATTCACACTTGGAGAATTTAGCAAAAAGTTGTTCCTTCTTCAGGAGTTCCAATGTCAAACGAAGGTGTTGTTCGTGATCGGCTCGAGACTTCGAATAAATGAGAATATCGTCGATGAACACAATGATGAACTTGTCTAAATAAGGTTTACAGACCCTATTCATTAAGTCCATGAAAATAGCTGGAGCATTCGTCAAACCAAAAGGCATGACAGTAAACTCGTAATGCCCATATCTTGTTCGGAAAACGGTTTTGGGAATATCTTCTTCGAATACACGAAGCTGATGATACCCAGAACGCAGATCGATCTTGGAGAAACAGGTAGCACCTTGCAGCTGATCAAAGAGATCATCGATTCGGGGTAGGGGATATCGATTTTTGATGGAAAGCTTATTAAGCTCACGATAATCGATACACATTCGAAAAGATCCATCTTTCTTTTTCACAAAGAGGACAGGAGCGCCCCAAGGTGAATAACTCGGATGGATGAATCCTTTATCAGATAACTCTTGGAGCTGTTTCGATAACTCTTGCATCTCAGACGGTGCAAGACAATAAGGTGCTTTCGCAATCGGGTTAGCATTGGGTACAAGGTCAATATGAAACTCGACTTGACGAATTGGAGGTAAACCAAGCAGTTCATCAGGAAACACCTCTGGATAATCCCGAACAATCAGAATATCCTGAATACTCTTGTTCTTGCCTTTCTCCTCAGTGACATGTGCCAGGAAGGAAACATATCCTTTTCGTAAATAACTCTGGGCTTTCGTACACGACATGAGTTTCAATCCACCAGATGGTTTCTCGCCACGAACCTCTAGGACATCACCAGACGAAAGAGGAATACGAATGATCTTATCGAAATAAACAACCTCGGCATGATGTTTGGTTAACCAATCCATTCCCACGATAATGTCGAAACTCCCAAGTTGCATCGGTACGAGGTCAATGGGAAAAAGATGGTTATCGAGGTTTAATTGACAACCACGAAGAACAGAATCGAGTACGAGTGGTTTACCAGTAGCAACCTTGACAGATAAGGGTTTCCTCAGTTTAGTTCTAGGTATCGTAAGTAAAGGCTCAAAGGATAATGAAACAAAACTCCTATCGGCACCAGAATCGAAAAGAACAGACGCAAGTTGATTGTTAACAAGAAACGTACCGTTAACAACCTCGTTGTCTGCCCTCGCTTCGTTCGTGTTCAGATTGAATGCTCGTCCATGAGCGGGGTTCACATTTACTAACGCGTTACCATTCGGATTCGCATTCGCATTAATCAATCTCGGGAAATTGTTGCGGAAATGACCCATTTCTCCGCAATTAAAACACGAACCAGGTGGGAATCTTGCAGCATTCCCTTGGGCTTGTGCTGGAACCTGAGCAGCTTGATTTTGACCAAAACGACAAATGTTGGCCAAATGCCCAAGTCTACCACACGTAGCACACTGTTTACAGGCCTGTTGCGCAACATGGTGACCATTACATCGAGCACAGTGTGGTGCAGTACCAGCATACGCTTTCTTTGCAGGAGGTTGAGTCGGTAGGTTCTGAGGATTTTGTGCTGTAACAGCAAAATTCTGAGTACCCTTTCGCTTCCTCGACCTTTTTGACGACTCACCCTTCTTACCCTTACCCTTTTCCTTATAAGAATCGGTCGACTTCTTTTTATCACCCTTGCGGGTGAGTTTACCCTTCCTGACTTGGGACTCAGTCAGGGTAGCCGACAACTCGATTGCATGACGGACGGTAGTAGGATTAACACCGGTCACAATATCCTGAATGGAATCGGGTAAACCATCGATATACCTCTCGATTGCTTTCTCCAGAGGTGTAACCATAGTGGGACACAACAAACTGAGCTCCTCGAATCGATCCGTATAGGCTCGGTGTTCTCCCCCGTCTTGTTTCAAATCATCGAATTCTCGTTCCAAAGCTCGAATCTCGTGACGGGGACAGAACTCTCTCATCATGAGAGCTCGGAGCTCTTCCCAAGTTTGCGCTAATGCCACTTCGGCACCCCTATCACGCATCACTCCGTTCCACCATGTAAGAGCTCGCTTCTCAAACACGCTTGAAGCAAACTCAACCTTACGCGCATTCAGACACTGCACATGTCTGAATGTGCTCTCGATACTCTCAAACCACTGCAGGAGCGCAGTTGCTCCTTGTGACCCAGAAAACTTAAGCGGTTTTGCAGAATTGAAATTCTTGAAATTAAACTGAGCATTATTGTTGTTATTATTTTTATTATTATTGTTGTTGTATAGCTCGTGGATTTGGGTCACAACGCCTGGAAGTACAGCAGCCATTTGCTGAGAGACAAGAGCTGCGATTTCTTTAGCAGTAAAAGTTTGAGCATCGCGTCGAGGAGGCATTGTCTAACAAAGAAACATGAGAAACGAGTGAGGTTGACAATTGGGGAAACAAAAGAGGTATAGAAAACATCGACAAAACACAAGGAGTGCGATCATTTGTTCATTACCTCGAACAAACAAATGACACACAGTGACTAATCAAAGTAAATAGGTCATAATAATGTAACGCTGAAGACATGCTCGCCTATAAGTGAACACTCACCCCAAGAGTTCCCAGGTAAGAGTGACTGGTCCGATACTGCGGATTTGTACGAACACTCTAGCCTTAGACAGAAAACTCAGGGTACAGGCATTCACTCTTCCAGTTTGCATGTGTTCACATTATTTAGACCAAACTTTGATGAGATTTTGAAAACTGAGAGGGTTCAAAACCTTACAATCAATCATCCAAGGATAGATGATTAATTTTCGAAGCGGATTTGTTATTATGTTTTCGTTATAGTTATCACCTAAGGATAGGTGACGGTATTGTTTTAAAATCTAAACGCAAGTAAACTTGCGTTAGGGTCCTAGAAAGTTATAGTCTAGGTCAAAGCATTACTAATAACCTAATTCCCTATAACCATTGGCTCTGATACCAACTCTTCTGTCACACCCCGACCACGTTAAAACAACAAAACCGTGGCGGAAACGTCGGGGAGTGTTGTAACAGAATCATCATTTCACAACCATGGTAATTAAGTGTTTCGTTTTATTGAATTATTAAGTATTGTTCATTGTCATAAACCAAACAAACAAATTGAACATCGTCTATTATCGTTTTTAAGTCGCTAAAGCCATGTCCGGATCCTAAGTGAACTTGCTTCCTAGCAATCAACATCAAGCATTATCACCTGAAACATATGTAAAAACATAGTCAGCAAAGAAATGCTGGCGAGTACATAGGTTTTGTAAGAGTATCGGAATCATGGCTCGTTTATATATATTGCAATACCTCGAAAACCTTGTTTTGAAAAGTATATAATATTGCAACATGATTAACCAACTCAAATCAAGATGGTTAAAGTTTATAAAATCTCGTAGCCATGATTCTTAACCTCAAAACATTTGCTTTAGTAAGCCAATTCGTTAAACATCTCGTTAAAAACTTGTTAATAAAACTCGTATGGTTTATATCATTTCGAAAACCTCGTTGTGTGACATTGTTTCAAATCGTTTCCCAAGTGAACTAAATAATGACATGAAATGTAATATGATAAAAGAACTTATATATAAGATGTACCAGGGGCGTATCTACCATGCTTTTATCATGTTACACCCATCCCATTACCTAATCACAACCCAAACCAATCGTTCGTTCAAATCGTTTTATCTCGTTTAAGTCGTTCCAAATCGCTTAATTCGTCCCAAAATCGTATTCGTTTTAATTGTGAAACTACTTTTAGTCGTCTCGCTAATAACATTCAAACCTTCGTGACTCGACTACCACGTTTCTCGTATTAACAAACCACCAAAGGGTAAGTTAACAATCATCAGATTCGGTCGTTACCTACATAACCCCCACACATAACCATGGGTGTAGTCTGATAACGGGATTTGTCAGATCCTATGGTACCATAACCTAATACTGGTCGGCTTGATCAATGCTAATGAATGTCATTCATTATGTAGTTACAACCAACAAGTTTCGTTCACATTATCGAAATTGTATTTAGTTTAATATAAACCATCTTAATCGTTTTTTAAAACATCGTTAAAATATCGAAATCGTTTTAATACATATGAATCACCCCAAAACAATTGAAAACAGTAAAATAGGGGAACTATGTACTCACATTGAATGAAGGGTATCCTTGATCTAAAGAACTTAGTGAAGCTCAGACAAACCAAGGAAATTCAAGTAGTACCTAGTAATCGGATCACTAGTAAATAATCGACAACTAAATCGGAGGATCGGATAGAATGTGGTCTTGTAAACCAAATGTGTGTGGAACTCATGTAATATGGTTTAACAAAGCCTACATCCTAAATCAGAACCTAGCCTAAGTGCTTTCGACCCGTTACGACCCATTAAGGTAGCTTATGCTACGTTAATGCGTCGTTCACGCAAAACTATGTTTGGATGGTTAACTATGTGTTATGTCAAGTCTTACATGCCCAATAATACCTAAACATGTTACTAAATCAGATTATATGTCAAAAACATGTTCACATATGTAAAATATGGATTTATGCTTCAAAAGGGCGTTTTGGTCATTTTCTATGGGCATACAAGCTACTTAACAAATAACCATCCAATCCTATGTGATCATAAGGTATAACCTCAGGGGTTATTCCCTATGTAACTATGATCACCAATCGAGCTTGATCGGATTCTAATGATCGACCAATCGGGTCGGGTTTGAAAGTCTAAGCGGTTGTTTAGACCGCTTAACTTACGACCTTAAACAAGCACAAAACTAATAGTGACGAGTTAAACATGTCAAAACATGTTTAACCTACTTAGAAAACTGATTTGGTATCAAAACAATGGGTTTTGATACCCGAAAATAGTTCCGTTGCAAAATGCGTGCTAAAACGCATTTTGACCGAAACTTTGACTCGTCACTACGCCTAGTTAACGTGGTAATCAGTAGGTATAATCGCTAAGGATTATAACCATCGTGTTACAATCACGTTACAAAGTTCAATTGAACTTTGACTTGGCCAATCGATGGTAAAAACCGAAAGTCAAACTGTTGGCCAAACTTGTTTGACTTTCTGCACTAACATAAAGAATAAGCATGAAAGAAGACTTACAATAGGTCCTAGCTATCTTTTCTACAAGAATAATCAGATTAGAAAGCTCCAAACACTTGGGAGAGCTCTCAATTCAGATTGTAGAAAAGAGAATGAGGAAATGAGCAATGAACAAGTGAAAGTGCTTGGCTATTTATAGTTGCCATGAACTTACAAGATCATTCCATGTGTTTGTGTGGCCATCAAGGATTAAATCATGGCCATACAATTGATAGGAACTGATTAGAGACCTTGGAGAACACTTAAACTTGCTCATCACACAAAGAATTTACCATAACAGCCCCTGAAGATCAAACAGAATGCTGAAACTGAGTTTCTCTCACTGGGCACACTCACACGGCCCGCGTAAACTATGGGGAGGGGGTCACGCGGCCCGCCTGGGCTCCCCAGTTCAGCACAAGTTTTGCAAAATTACAGTTCAGGTCCCTGCATGTGTTTTGAGTCCATTTCAGGCCATTTTGACCTCCGTTAAGCCATTTTCAAGGCTCTACAAGGTCAATAAAGTTTAGAGGACTCAAAATATTCTTGGAACACTCTCGGATGTCGGCTCGTTTGGTCGTACGGTCGCGTTGTTCGTTAAATTATGACGAAACTCAAACGGACGCGAAAACGAACCAAATTAAGCGACGAATGGTATTTTTGCATGCCGATCACTAAAATAAAAATATTTTAGTATCTACAAAATTTTGGATGTCCAGATGTGGTCAGAACGTAAGATATGCGTGAAAATACAAACTTACGCCGTTTTTGACACTTTTAGTCCTTGTAAGATCAAATAAGCATACTTTCGCACACCGAATCCCTCAAAGCTTATTTCTAAGCTATGTTTAGGTTATTTATGGTATGTTTAGCTTATGATCAAGTTCCGGACTCTTCGATACCCTACGAATCGGTATAGTTTCGTAGTTTGACACAAATAGTCCCTGCGATCGAATAGACTTATTTTCAACACACCAAACCATCCAAAACTTATTTCTAAGTTATGTGAAGGTTATTTTTGGTATGTTAATCCTATGTCAGTATTCCGGAGTGTTTGTCGCGTTAAACTGGCTGCGTTTACGCACCAGTTTGCGTATAACTTTCCAGAAAGCGATTTAAAGCTTGAAATCGGAATCAAATCAAATCGTAAAATCATCAAACACAAATACACACATAATAACACCAAAACACATTGTTTTATTAATAATTAACATCGTTTTGCATTGTTCATCAATTACAGAGCACAGTTTTCACACTTACCCGATCCGTCGGATCCCTACTCGCTTGAGTCTGTATCATCCGCCACTCTTCACGCCCATGAAGTGCAGCACTACTCCACCGACACTGATTCAGACATGGCAATGTCTGCTGCACCCATTGTTCCCCATGACATTGACCCGGATCCTGAGGTTGAGTTTGTACCTGCTGAGCCACCCGTTGATGCACCAGTTGTTGCACCACGAGTTGTTGATGCACCGGTTGTTGCACCACCACTTGTTGATGTTCCGGTCATTGCACCACCAGTTTTTGATGTCCCAGTTGTTGCACCTCTACCCGACCCTATGCCTATGTTTGATGATCGTGCACCTTTCGCTACACACATTGATCCCATATATGCCGACACCCGTAACGGGTGGATTGGGGATGATGATGACTATCCTCCATTTATTCTACCAGTCACTCCCCCTGTTGCGCCTGTTTTTGCACCCGTTGATGTCCCACAGTATCCCCCTCACGTGTCAGACGTCCACCGCATGGATTTACCCGTCACTTTTCTTCAGGACATACCCCCTCCCCGTCCAGGGGAAGGACCTTCTACTCAGCAGCATGATGACATACCACCTATGACAGCAGCCTTTCCATTTATACCCCCTTTTGCACCTGCTGCACACACTGCTTTTTCTTCTTCAGCACCCACGGGCGAGCCATTTATGTGGTCTTCGCCCAACGTCATGCCTTTGTCAGATCCATACCATCCTTTTCATGTTGGGTATACGACGGATGATATACTCTTATCCTTGCAGTTACAGCAGGATGCATTAAGCCGACGAGTCCAGGAGCTGGAGAGGATCCCGCGTCCTCCCCCTTGTGATTGCCAGTCTCCATTTGTGACACCACCAGCTCCTTTCTGACTGCACCCCGATTCTGATGTCCGCTTCCTCACTACGGGCCAGCAGATTGCTTACCTGCAGCGTGTTGTCCATGCTCTCGAGGAGGATTTGGCGCACTTGCACAGATTGATTTTCATTCCTCCACCTCATCCTCCCCCACCATCAGCTTAGGGGTTTTAGGTCTCCTGCAGATGTCCTGCTTTTGATGAGAGTACAACGATTGAGCCTGATTACGTAGCATTTTGAAGACCACATGATGACTTATGACTTTTGACATTTGACTTTTGGTTGTTGTATATTGTTAGACGATTCAGACAAGGGTGATGTGACCCTTAGTCTCTTTTTATGTATGTTACAATTATGAAACTTGTAAACTGTATTTGTGGTCTTGTTATATGATAGCTCAATCACAGCGTTCTCATTACATGCGTTGTTGGATTATTGGTTTTGTGTTATGACATGGGATGTTATGTGTTATTGTGTTGATGAATGTTATTACATACGCATATTACTTACTTACTATACTTATTATGACCTGACCAATATGATCTTCTTTTAGAAGATGCCTCCACGACGTGACACACGTTTGCCCACTACTGAGGCAGAATTACAGGAGCGAATTACCGCATCAATAGCACAGTATGAGGCCTCCCGCGCGGAAACTAGCAGGAATACCTCAATAAACAACAACCCACCCAATGGTAATGTCTAAGTCGCTTGAGACACATTACGTTATATTTGGATACTTCTTACACGTCCGCTAATGCTTTCTGTAAATGATATTGCATGTACAGGCTGTACCTACAAACAATTTCTGGATTGTAAGCCCTTAAATTACGACGGCACTGGAGGTGCTGTTGCTTTCGTCAGGTGGACGGAAAAGACAGATTCGGTAATAAGGATGAGCAAGTGTGCTCCTGAAAACCAAGTTACTTACGTCTCAGGACTCTTTCTTGATGGTGCTTTATCCTGGTGGAACCTGCAAGTCCAAACCCTAGGAGAGACGGCGGCGTATGCATTGACATGGGCTGAACAAAAAGAGCTCATGCGGAAGAAATACTGTTCACAGGCTGAGATACAGAAGCTGGAGACTGAACTTTGGAATCTCAAAATGGACGGCCCAAAAATTGCTGAATATGTCCAAAGATTCCACGACTTGCCACGCGTTGTGCCGTATATGGTTGATCCTGAATTTAAACGCATTGAGCGTTTCATCTGGGGATTGACACCCCAGATCATGAGTATGGTAACAACGTCCAAGCCTCCAACAATTACCGAAGCCATTGATCTCAGCGTGGCACTTACAGAGGAAGCCATCCGGTTGAACAAGTTTTCAATTTCTGAACCGAAGAAAAAGAAGACACATGTTGAATCATCGAGTGAGAACAAGAGGAAGTTCTCAAACTTCAAAAAGGGTACCAACAGTGTCAGCAAGAGAGAAGAGGGAAACGCACCAGCCAGGGCCAAAACTGGTGCCGAAAGCAAAGGAATAGGATATATGGGCACTTTGCCCAAGTGTAACGCGTGTCAGTTGCATCACGAGGGACGATGCCGAACTGGAAAATGTGAATCTTGTGGAAGAGCTGGGCACTCAAAAGAAACGTGCTGGGTTGGTACTGGCCGTGGTGGCCAGAGGGGTTTTGGTAATAACAACCATGGTGGTAATGGATACGGAAACCGGCCGCAAGGAAATAATGGAGGAAATGGTAATCGTGGGAATGTTGGGAACCAAGCTGGGAACTGGGGATCAAACAATGCTCAAAATGGTAATGGGAATGGTCGGGGACCAGGGTGTTTCAATTGTGGAGACATGGGGCACTTTAAGAGGGAATGCCCAAAACTCAATCAAGCACAAGGCAGAGTCTTCAACATAGGTGCAAGGGAAGCACGCCAGGATCCCAATGTAGTTACTGGTACGTTCCCTATTAATCAACGCTTTGCATCTGTCCTATTTGATACTGGTGCCGACTATAGTTTTGTATCGCTAGAATTTAAGAAAATGCTTGGGCTAACTGCTAGTAAATTAGACATTCCGTACTCAATTGAACTGGCTAATGGAAAGCTAGTTGAAACGAATGAAGTTATCGGAGGATGCGTTATAGAGCTGGGAGAACACGAGTTTACACTGGATCTACTGCCAATCGAATTGGGAAGCTTTGATGTGGTAGTAGGGATGGATTGGTTGTCAAGCAACAGAGCCGAAATTGTATGTCACGAGAAGACCATTCGCATCCCAATGGTGGATGGAGAAACGATTGTGGTACATGGAGAGAAGCGCGATACGCCCCTGAGGATCATTAGCTGTCTGAAAGCTAGAAAATGTTTGAAGAAGGGATGTGTTGCCTTCTTGGCACACATCGTGGATAAGGAAGCCGCTAAGCCGAAACTTGAAGGCATTCCAGTCGTGAAGGAGTATCCTGAAGTCTTTCCAGAAGACTTGCCAGGATTGCCACCACAAAGACAAGTCGAGTTCCATATTGACTTAGTTCCAGGCGCCGCACCTGTAGCTAAGGCACCCTATCGACTTGCGCCTTCGGAAATGCAGGAATTGTCGACACAACTTCAGGAGTTGTTAGACAAGGGATTTATCAGACCAAGCTTCTCGCCTTGGGAGCTCCAGTTTTGTTCGTTAAGAAGAAAGATGATATTTTCGCATGTGTATCGACTACAGGGAGCTTAACAAGTTGACTATCAAGAACAGATACCCCTTGCCAAGGATTGATGACCAGTTCGATCAATTACAAGGTTCAAGTTTTTACTCAAAGATCGACCTTCGATCGGGTTATCACCAGTTGAGGATCTAAGAGGAGAGCATTCCGAAGACTGCCTTCAGAACTCGTTATGGTCATTACGAGTTCCTGGTTATGCCGTTTGGATTGACAAACGCGCCAGCTGTGTTCATGGACTTGATGAACAGAGTCTGCAAGCCGTACCTCGACAAGTTTGTGATTGTGTTCATTGATGATATTCTGATCTACTCAAAGACGAAGGAAGAACATGAGCAACATCTAAGAGCCATCTTAGAGCTACTTAAGAAATAGAAGTTGTACGCTAAGTTCTCGAAGTGCGAGTTCTGGTTACGCGAAGTCCAGTTTCTTGGTCATGTAGTCAATGGAAATGGAATCCATGTGGATCCTACAAAGATTGAAGCAATCAAGAATTGGGAGACTCCAATGACGCCAACCGAGATTCGACAGTTCCTAGGTTTGGCTGGTTATTATCGAAGGTTTATTGAGGATTTCTCGAAAATCGCTCAACCGTTGACCTCCCTTACGCAGAAAGACAAGAAGTTTAATTGGGGAGACAAGCAAGAAGAAGCATTTCAGTTGTTGAAGAACAAACTTTGCGACGCACCGATCTTATCTCTACCCGAAGGCACTGACGACTTCGTGGTATATTGCGACGCCTCGCATCAAGGTTTAGGCTGCGTGCTAATGCAGCGACAAAAAGTTATAGCCTATGCTTCGCGCCAGCTGAAGGTTCACGAGAAAAACTACACCACGCATGACTTGGAGTTAGGCGCAGTGGTGTTTGCTTTAAAAATCTAGCGACATTACTTATATGGCACTCGATGCACAATCTTTACTGACCACAAGAGCCTGCAGCACATCTTCGATCAAAAAGAGCTTAATATGAGACAAAGACGCTGGGTTGAATTGTTGAACGACTATGATTGTGAGATCAAGTATCACCCAGGGAAGGCAAATGTAGTCGCCGATGCCTTAAGTCGGAAAGAAATGATTAAGCCCAAAAGGGTTAGGGCTTTGGAAATGATTGTTCAGACAGACCTCACGTCGCGCATTCGTGCTGCGCAAAGGGAAGCTCTTAAAAGGGAGAATCTTGAGAATGAATATCTCCGAGGGATGGAGAAGCAATTGGTACCAAAGGAGGATGGAACATTGTGTTTCTTGGGAAGAATTTGGGTTCCTTTCTTTGGTGGTCTGAGAGATGTTATTTTTTACGAGGCTCACAAGTCACGGTACTCGATCCATCCAGGATCGGATAAGATTTACCAAGATCTAAAGGATTTCTATTGGTGGCCGAGAATGAAAGGCGATGTTGCGGTTTATGTTGGCAAATGTTTAACTTGCGCCAAGGTAAAGGCCGAGTACCAGAAACCTTCAGGTATCCTGCAACAACCTGAAATACCCCAGTGGAAGTGGGAACAGATTTCAATGGACTTAATAACGAAATTACCAAGGACGCCCAAGGGCCATGATACAATTTGGGTGATTGTAGACCGTTTAACGAAATCTGCACACTTTTTGGCAATCAAGGAAAAAGATAACACGAGTAAGCTTGCTGAACTATACCTGAGAGAGATTGTTGCACGACATGAAGTGCCTCTCTCAATCATCTCTGATAGAGATGGAAGATTCGTGTCAAGGATTTGGCAATCCTTTCAAGAAGCTTTTGGTTCTCAGTTGAATCTGAGTACTGCCTTTCACCCGCAGACAGACGGACAGAGCGAACGAACGATTCAGACATTGGAAGACATGTTGCGAGCTTATGTAATGGATTTAGGTGGAAGTTGGGACACTCACCTACCATTGGTTGAATTTTCATACAACAACAGTTATCATGCAAGCATTCAGGCCGCACCGTTCGAAGCTCTCTATGGGCACAAGTGTCAATCACCGCTATGCTGGGCAGATGCGGGTGATAGACAGCTTGTTGGCCCGGAGTTGGTCCAGGAAATGACTGACAAGATTATCCAGATCCGAGAGTGCATTAAAGCGGCTCGTGATCGTCAAAAGTGTTATGCGGATCGAAGAAGGAAACCTCTGGAATTTGAGGTGGGAGATATGGTTTTGTTGAAGGTTTCACCCTGGAAGGGTGTGGCACGCTTTGGGAAGCGTGGGAAGTTGAATCCACGGTACATTGGACCATTCAGAATCCTGGAAAGGATTGGTCTTGTAGCTTACAAGTTGGATCTACCTGCTGAACTAAATGGCGTTCACGATACATTTCATGTATCAAACCGGAAAAAGAGTCCAACTCAAGTGACAGTGGTCATTCCTGCCGACGAAGTTCATATTGACGAAACACTCCACTTTATTGAAGAACATGTTGAGGTTACGGATTGGAAGATTAACAAAACACGCAGGAGTAGTGTCAAACTCGTCAAGGTTCGATGGAATGCACGACATGGCCCTGAATTCATGTGGGAACGAGTGGATTGTATGAAAGCAAAGTACCCACATTTATTCCCCACGACCCCTGCAACTAGAAGCAGAACTTAAAATTTCGGGACGAAATTTTCTTAACGGGGGGAGAATGTGACAACCCTCATTAAAACAGGTATCCGTACAATTAATTAATTACAATTAAGTGCTTAATGACTGTGCTGAATTACTTAATTGCTTTCTGATTACTGCATCATACATACATGTGCATCACATATTACATAATGTCACATCATTATCACAGACGAACTTTAGTGACATACTTGATGCACAAAGCACAGTTAGCACAACGAGCAGATAACTCAGAAATATACTGACAATGCCAGTACATAGACAGACAGTGTTTTGAGGCCCAGTATGAGCCAGGGACAAGGTACTACACTAGTATGGTGTGTAGGGAAGTAAGGACCATAAAACTGCGTCACTAGATGATAGTTTGAGTGACGGAAAGTGCCTAAAACTCGCCTTAAGTGCAGAATTCTGCATTTTTCAGCAAAATTCAGCATCTTAACATGCTAGTAATATGCAGAAAATTGACTAAATGATCTTGAATGCTTTCCTAAGTGTTGGGAATTAAAAGTGTTACAAAAAGATACATAAAGGACACTATACGGAACAACTTAGCACTTTAACGAACCGGTATCTAACCGAACAACCGGACATTACCCGGGACACCAAATTTTTGTTAGAAACATTGTTTTATTATTTTTGAACTAGTTATGGCTTCCGAATACCCCAACACATTATATAAAGTTCCATACACATATAACACTAGATATTACATTTAACTTCCAATCATTTACCCACTTATCACCAAATTTTACAATTACCCCCCCCCCCCTTGATGATTTACGGCCCATGTAGGGGACCCCACTCAAGATTTGTTGATTATTTTATTGTGATCTTGCTTGTGTATATTGCCAAGATATTGAAATGATCTTTATAAGTATGGCTCCCTAGATACTAAATCATTCCATATCCTTCTCTCACTTCACAAGATCACCCAACTCCCTTAACTCCCCTCTCTCCCTCTCGGCTCACCTTACAACCGCCACCATCACCACCTTGTCACCACCATCCAACCATTTTTAAGCTAGTTTCAAGTGTTAGAAGGTGATACATGGAGCTTGGAGCTTGAAGATCTTGAAGAATACTTCTCATTTGCTTTCATCATCCACTTTTCATCATCTTTTTCACTAGTGTTCTTCCCTAGCTTATAGCTAGTAGTAAGATCTCTCATGACCCTTGTTTACTTCTATTTTTATGGTTAAAAGATGTAGTATGATGAATAGAACAAGAACACTAAAGAACATAAACTAAAAGCTTGAACATAATGTTTGCATGAAGATGAAATATGATGATATATTATTAGAATGATGTTGTTTAGTAGATGGATGATGATTGCATGTAGATTACTTGATAATAAGATGTTGATCATCATATGGAACTTGTTAAAGTATGATTAAAAACATGGTTTGACAAGTTAGAAGGTGATTATGGGTTTACATGAAATAATCATCTTCTTGATCAAACATGAACTTGAAAGTTAAAGGATTTTCTTGTAAAATGACAAACCAAGTGAACTAGTAAACTTGTAAATCCGAGAGTTACAAATAATTTTTCTAAGCAAACCAAGTTCAAAAGACGATTTTGGAAAGATCATAACTTTTCTTGCACTTACATTATTTTTGAAATAAAATAAGTGTAGGAAGGCTAGTAAAACATGAAGATGTTGTAAATAAATATTTTTGTAAAATAAGTTCACAAGTTGTGAACATCTAGAAATCCCGAGAATGAGTTTTTAACAAAAGTAAACACACTTTGGAGGGTAACTAAACCCACTAAACACTTCACCAAGTTACTACGTGTTTTTGTGAAAAATCAAGTTCATGTTATTATGAAAAGTATATTGTTTTTACACTTGGTAAGTGTAAAATGATTAGTGAATCGTTGTTGATTGTTTGAATGAATTTTGAAAAGAAAATGATATGCTTATTAGCATGGACACCTCCATTTACAAAGGAAACTATGGCGAAATTTTCTAAAAATTCCAAAACTTAGAAAATATTTTCTAACAAGCGTTACAAGTATATTGTTAACTTTGTTTTTCAAAAATAAACTTCGCCATAAGTTTTGTAACAAAAATACAAAGTATCGGAGGTTGGTTTGTACACAAAAATGGCTAAATATATATTTAGAATATATATTTCATACTAAGCCACTTGTGTGAATATTTGTTTATTTTGTGGAATAGTTATATTATTTTAGTGTAAAATAATATAACTTACAAATTACCATGACAATTACAACTCCAAAATAATACCAAAAATTACAAGGAATAAATATCTAAGTTACACACTTGTTATTGTGGAACCAAACGCTAAAATGTAACTTATGAAATATTCCGGAAAATACTTTTACAAATATATTTTTGGTAAATATTGTTTTGGATACAAGAAGTGAAAATATATTATTTTTAAGAAAGATATATATATATATATATTTTGGAATACATTATTTTTGACAAATAAGTTATATATATTTTCTAAGTGGAACTTAAAAATATATTATTTCAAATACGAACATACATGTATAAATAACCCCATACATGGGAAAGGAATACGGAGTAAATACTTTAGAAGTATTAATACAAAAATGTTGAATGAACAATTATTCAAACACTACATATAATTTAAGTTGAAATATTAATTATTTTGACAAATAATTATAACTTGGAATAACATAAGAAACGCAACTCAAAAACATTAAACTCTAAGCCAAGGCACGGCCCGTTCGTCTAATAGACATTAGTACATTGTAGGTTGTCGTGTAGCTGACAGAGTTTGAGATACGGTACAAGACGCACTACTGTGAGTTCATGTCCCCCCCTTTTTCTCTTAACTATTTTCAGTTTTATACTTCGGGGGTGAAATACATGTTACAAAGGGATACTTACAATACTGTTGGTATGATTAGCCTAGGAAAGAACCATAGATCATGTGATAGGGTAGGCGGATACTTGGGACCATTAATCCTCGTATCAGGACCGAGGGGCATGAGTGATAGATCTATTTGGGTGTAGCGAGCCCACACCCATGAGGCCGGGGCGGCCCATAGAGGTGAACTATGTCTTCCAGCCAGGAGCCCGGTACAACTTTGCTAGGTTTGAGTCTTCCTACACCGTCACACATATCAGTGGCCTTGCAAACCATTGGTGATCTTTTCCTTGTTTGCAATCATACCAGGACATTCATACATACATTGTTTACAAAGGTTTATACATACTCACCTACACATGAATTCGCTCAACTTTTGTTGATTTTTCAAACTACATGTATTTCAGGGAATTAATCGGATCTGGCAAGTGATGCATGTTAGTCAAGCTGCGTACTAAATAAAGATGTCATCCAGGGTTGTAGGGTTTGGGAGGTGTAACCTCTTCCTGGACGGGTTACATGTCTCTAAACCTCGTTTTATTGAAAGTCTTTTGTTGAGTCTTATGAACTCGTTCTAAACAAGTCATGGTTTGTAACTTATTTTGGGGTTGATGTTTCAAGACAATGTTGTTGTGGTATTTTCTAAACACTTTTAATGGACGAACATCTCGTATATTTTTATCATATAGCATTGTTATGATTGTTGCTATGGTATTAAGAAGTCACACCAAATAACCACGCTTCCGCAAAAGTCAGGGTGTGACAAGAGAGAGAGAGAGACAAAAAATCGCAAGAAATGTTGGGTGGTTATGGAATGACAATTATTTCCATATTTAAAACAAGCTAAATGACATATCTACCCCTGATTAATTAAATAATCCTATTTTTAAGAAACACATATTACCAAAATGCCACCAAGATGATCTCAACCATTAAACACACACATTGGATGGCCCAGATCGCTTCCTAGACTTTCTAGGAAAAACACACTTTTCGTAGGATCCCCACTCTAAGGGTATATTGGTAAACTTACATAGATCATTAAATTGTATTTTTCCTCTTTAATAACTAAGTAAATTAAATTTCTAACTCCTTTTCAAAATATATATTTTTTTTTCAAATTAAAAAACAACTTAATTTAAAATGTAAAATAAATTAGTAGGTGTGTATGATAAATTCCGAGTTGTGTAGGATATATTTTGAGGTATGTAAGATAAATTTTGACGTATGTAGGATAAATTTTATAATGTGTAGGGTATATGTAGGAAAATTTTAATAGTGTAGGTTTTATAGATTATATGTAGGATAATTAATTATTGGTTGACTAATTAATTAAAAAGAGAAAATTAATAAGATGATTATAAATGAGTTAGTATTTTACCAATATGCCCTTTCTTCTTTTTCATCTTTCAATAATTTTCTTCTCATTTGATCCTCCCCTATATATATATATTAAACGAATCAAACCAAACACCGTCAATCTAATCAAATAAACTGAACTGATTAACGGAGAAAACCGATTGGTTAATATAGACTAATTGATGACTTGAGTTTCGGTTGAGGATAACCGAACCAAGTGAACAATGCTCACCCTGGCAGTGTTTGTGTTTCTTGTCGGATCGTACGGGCACCCTTCTAGTGTAAATATAGATAAGGGTTCGTCTACAAATAATTAAATTCCTAAGAAACCATAGAAATTAAATATTTGACAATCAATAAAACTAAGGGCGGGGTTATAAGAGTAAATTAGACATATATTCAATTTTAATAAAAAAATACGTTTCTGCAAAATAAAATATTATATACTATTTGTTATATGCAAAAAATAACACCATGTACCATTTGTTAAGTAAAAAATAAAAACTCGGATAAATAGAAACAAAAACATTATCGACTTCAAACACACAGTAGAAGTGTAATTTTTTTTTTACATAAAATATGATACTAATCTACACTATATTATAAAGCATTGCCAAGGATACCAACCAAATTTAAATAATTACAATATTTTATGCGTATGATACAATAACTTAATGAAGTAAGTAAAAGGGCAAAATGGTCTTTATACATAAATATTAAATTGCTAAATGAATTAATAGATACACTTAAATTGATAAATAAATAAATGATATTCACTATTGTTAAATCATTGCTCTATAATGATGGTAATCGAAAAGGTGCTAAACGTTATGAAAGTTCAAAAGAATTTAGGATATGGAATATTGGATTTTAATAATCCCAACTATTTGTCGTTGGCCGCCAATAGTCCCAACTTTAAAAATAACCATTGTCAGTCCCAACTATTGACATATTGGACACCAATGGACCCTGACTAACAGAACCCTAACGCCGTTACCGGAAAACCGTTTTTCACCGGAAAACTCATTTTTGGCCGGAAAACTCAACATTTTCGTTCCAAACCCTCTTTGTAACCTTATTACGGACCTTTAGGAACTTTTTTCTAGTAAAAGGCCCAATTATTGAAGTCGCCGGAAAACTCTTTTTTTGCCGGAAAACTTCTTTTTGGCTAGAAAACTAAACTTTTTGCCCAGAAAACTTAACATCTTCGTCCCAAACCTCTTTGTAACCTTAAATCGGACCTTTAGAAACATTTTTCTGGCCAAAAACGGTATTCCGGTGACCGGAGACTAACTGTCACACCCCGAAATATCAGAGCGTTGGCGTGACTGGACAGGTATCTTCATTGCACAGCGGAAGAAAATAAGCTAAGTCTTTTAGTATGTGAACGCCCACTAAGTACTCGACTCTTCATGGTTCTCCTATTCCAACCGTGCCTTGTCTTAGAACTGTAACCTAAGAAAGAAACATGCGAAAAATCAACATAAACGAAATAATTAACGAGATTAATGTTTGCGTCCTAAATTCTTTACCGCGTCTTCGTGGCGTGACGTTTGAATGAGTTGACCGGGTGAGTTGACTGAGTCAACCCGCTGAGTCGACCAGTTTTGACCGAGCTGACTCGGTTTGACCGAGTCAACCGAACCGAACCACGAAACTTGAACCTTGAACCGAGTCTGCTGAGTTGTTGACCGGATTGCATTTGTTGTCCCGAGTTGACTAGTGAGTTAACCTGAGTTGATTAATGAGTTAACCGGGTCGAGCCGAGTTGCACCGAGTCGACCCGTTTTGCGAACCCGAACCTCCGCTGACCCGAACCGAGCCGCTGACTGAGCCGTATCCGAAGTCTGACCCGAGCTGAAACTTGAACCGATCTCAAACAACCGAACAACATTATCATCATCATTCATCAAATCTTCAGAGAAGATGCAAAATGAAGAAAAGGGGAGGTTCCTTACCGAAACACGTCGGACCGAGACACGGACCGCCGGGTTGAGTCACCGACTGCCGGACCGAGACGTGACTCACCGTCATTACCATCTGATTATCATTTTCGTCTGAATCATCGTCGGAAACCACTGAAATTCGTCATCAAGGACCGTTGGATAAAATGACCGACCGTCGGATAATGAAACCGACCGCCGGTCCGCCGGTTCTCTTTCTTTCCTTCTGTCTCTACTCTCTCTCTCTCTCTGCTCCCTGTTTGTAGCCGCCGCACCACCACCGTGATGGTGGTGGTGGTGCTTCGTTTGTCAGACGTAAAAAAAAAGGGAGGGGGGGTGTCGCCTGAGAACCGAGCCGAGGTGATGGGGTTTTCCCGAGTGGTTATTGGAAAAAAAAGGGGAGCCGCCAGAATCAAGCTGCACGGCGGACTCATCGGTCACCGCCGGCATCGAAAACGGTGGTGTTCCGGTTGTCGGTCAAAAGAAACAGGGGCAGGGGGTGTTTTCGTTGTCTGTGTGTATATGTAATTGAGAGATGGAATCGATATTTAGTGTTCCTTTAGGAGAGATGATAGAGATGAAGTTCTCTGTGTATTTGGAATGGTTCTTGTATGTGTGTATAATTCTGTAGAAGGAGAGGAGTATTTATGGTGGGATGTGTGTGTAATGCCTAATGTGTTTCCCTTTACTTTTGTGTATAAAGATCCATGGAGATTTCATAGAAATCTTGTTGAGATTTTTAGGATTTTGTAGGGATTTAGTAGATCCTGATAAGATTTTGTAGGGATCTACACATTATGCGTAGGTTTAGGCTTGTGGGTTTTGGGCTTGGGCCCAGGGCCTACAAGCCCCTCTCATGTGTAAGTGACCCGTAATTCCTACGAGACCCGATATCGCAATCCAAACTCCAAAAGCATAAAAATGTTCGTGTAACATCCATATTTGTCGGTTTCATCAGTATTTCGTACGGTTTCAGTCCGTTGTCATTTGATGTTTCGCAGATTCCACGCGAATCTTCATGCGCGTACTGTATAGCTGAACAAACGTTTCTGGGCACTCCAAGGGCCTGGTTAAGTTAATTAGCGTCGTAAGCACTATTTATTATCGCGTTAATCACCTACTAATCGCGTAATTAAGGGCGTAAATTACCGGTTGTCACAGTCTCCCCCTGTTAATAAAATTTCGTCCTCGAAATTTAGACTACGTTAACTCCTTAGAGTTACGTTTTGCGTAGAAAATATGAATAGTACCAAAGTGAACGATCATGAAATCGAATCAAGACTTATTCGAATGATGTGAATTCAAGGACGTATCACAAGATGCAAATGAATTCTAGAAATGATCGCATCCAATAAATGAACTTAGATTTTCAACAAGCTCAAATGTAATAGTTTGCATGAAACGCTCGATCATGATCAGCCCATGCTGCAAGTTCTACCGACGCCTCAAGGTGTCGTAGTGAATGAAACAATTCAAATATAGCGGTGATCGAACAAGTATCACATGTGTTTTGCATAAAATGCTCAATCATGATTAGCCCAAGCTACAAGTTTATACTGACACCACAAGGTGTCGAAATCAACAAACGACTTATTGGAGTCGTAGACCAAACAAATCTACTACGACCCAGAACAATGAAACGCTTGTTAAAACGAATTCGAATATGATGTTTTCAATACATCATATGGTGTCTTGAATTGAATGTGTGTAATGAACAAGTTCAAACAATTGAATTTGACTTCGGCGCAAGCCGACAATAATTACATGTATCGACAAGAAAACTTTCGGCATGGTCACAATGAAAACCATGTATGTAACTTGAAAAGAAAAGAAATTTCAAGAAAATGTGTTGACTTGATAACAAAGAAGCCAACAATTACAACAATGCAGGTCATTCGAATCACAAGCGAAATAACATTTGAAATTTAATGAAACGCTTTATTCGAAACAAAACCACATGCGTAACAAACGATGCATGCGTAACATATGAAAATGAAGCAAATGAATATTCGCTATACTGAAAGAAATGGTCGTGACACAATGACCATTAAGAGGAGTAGAGATACGAAAATCTACTCAGTAAGTGTGAAAGTCGAAATTTCAATAAAAGAAATTTAAGGACTTTACCTGGGGTTGCATGTGATAACCGTTTGTTAGGTGACATTACCATAGAATGTCGAATATAGCGTACTCGTCGTTAGCTGAAATAGGGGGAATACGGTGACTTGTGTCTTTTCCTTAGCATGACTCGTGTCGTTTGCAGGACCGCGTGCCAACTGCCGCTTCCTGATCGATAGTCGCGTGTGACGTACTTCAACCTCCGTTGATGTATAGCTTAAGTCTCACGTATGCCTGTGCGCTAGCGTTTTGTTTGCGTAGAATGTGATGCACTCCGACATCTGTTGACGTAAAATTTGAGTTCTATGTATTCTCGTGCACTAGCGTTTCGTTATGCGTAGGCTGCCTGCTCGGGAAGTTAAAACATCATAGACAATATGTATAATTGTGTGTGCCCGAATTAATATTTGCAGTTCCTACGTGATGACCTTTAATGAACTTTAACAGAAGTTTCCGAAGGTCTTAAATGCATGTTTCCTAAGCTCTCAGGGTTTTGTGTACTGTATGTGACTGTTTTGTGTATCGTGTATAAAACACAACTTTAGCGTATGTTTAAAAACAAAATCTTGACTTTTTGTTTTTCGGCCACGGTTGGAGACCATATTCGAGTACTATGCGTTCTGTATGTATTCAACGTTTTCATAATCTAAGTCCCCAGAGAAATATGAGGTTAGAGCCTAGGTACCTCTACAGAGAACCCTATTCGCTGTAACCTATAGCTCTGATACCAATCTGTCACACCCCGAAATATCAGAGCGTTGGCGTGACTGGACTGGTATCTTCATTGCACAGCGGAAGAAAATAAGCTAAGTCTTTTAGTATGTGAACGCCCACTAAGTACTCGACTCTTCATGGTTCTCCTATTCCAACCGTGCCTTGTCTTAGAACTGTAACCTGAGAAAGAAACATGCGAAAAATCAACATAAAGTTGAGCGAGTTCATAGTTTGTTTGTATAAGATTTGAAATAAATCTTTTTGAATAACCGGTTTTTGAAATATTGTTGAGAAAACGAATTTAAAATCATTTTCTTGTCAAGTTATACAGAAACTTTGTATGAAAACATGGTATGTATCTTATATAAATCAAGTATCCTTGTATGTATCATGTATTCTTGTATAAATCACGTATTCTTGTATGTATCATGTTTTCTTATATAAATCAAGTATTCTGTATGTATCTTGTTGTTAATGGGTTGCAAGGCCATTAACATGTGACACGACATAGGAAGTCACCAAACCATAGGCATTTTTCTGTAGTCGATTCACGACTGAGACACAAAAACACTACCTGGTAAAAGAGTGGCCAAGAGTGGGGCTGCCCGGAACCCGTTAGATCTAACCTTTTGTTCTGCGGTCTAAGTATGTACACGATTAATGGTGCTTATGGTACCCTATTCGTGACACGATTTCTCGTATCATTCTTGTATCCATCATATCAAGTATCAATTTTTCAGTTCTTGTATTCTTTATGTCAAGTATCAATTCTCATGTGTTTGTATACTCTTGTATTTTCTCGTAGTTTAGAAAACTAGAATTCGTGTGTAAACGCTTGTTTGAAAAAAACCGGTATAAAACATAAGCTTTTCGTAAACCATTTGTGTCAGATAAATCTTGCTTGTAAAATGGTTTATAAATACGTAATTCTTGTATGCTTTGCAAAAAGTGCATGTCTTTCCACCCCGAAAACATTTAGAAAAAATGTAAAACCATAAAAGGTGGGGTTATGAACTCACCTGAATATTCCTGTGCAAAGCTAGCTATATACGTCTTTGTGACGTCGTTTCCAAGACTTGTCTTGCTAGCGTGTATTCTACAATATTCCTAACACGGAATATCTAATAAGTTTCGAATAATGTGGTAACTAATCTACGTGTTACCGAGCTCTACCGAATCGTTGAACGATTTGACGGTAAATAGTTAACTTAAAAGAAGCGAAGAAGTTATACTTGTTAGCTCGTTTTAAGAAGTCGTATGTTGATTATAAAGGAATATTCGTATGAAAGTAATATATAATAAACTCGTATTATATATATTGCGTTTTGTGTATATTTGCCAAAAATATACGTATGTGCCGTCTAGGCGTATAAAATAAATATAACAGTTATATTTATTTTGTAAAAGAAATCGTCGACTTGTATTGGAAAATAAATATATAACTATATTTATTCATAAAAGGAATCGAGTTGTTTGAAATTTGAAATAAATATAAAACTATATTTATTTTTATAAAAACGAATTTGTCAAATTTCCGAAGTTCAAAACAACTATGTTTGTCGTTGTAAATATTTTCCGAATCGTTGTTTTCGTTTGACGTTTGAAATAAATATATAAAACATATTTATTTTATAAAGAACGGCCGTTTTCGTATGTTTGTAAAGTGTCGTCGAAAATATTATACACTTGTATATAAAGTGTCTTTATATTAAAAACGTGTTTCGTTTTACGGATTTTTTTTTTTTGAAAAACGGGCAGAGTTTCCTCTGTTTTTGGACGCCCTCGACAACACAAGTTGTCGTTTTATTTTCAAAAATTCAACACAATTTAATCAAGATTCAACTATATGTAATTTTGTCAAATATCTATATCGAATGTAAATTATAGTTAAATCGGTTCGAGCTCGTTATCACTACAAAATAACGAAATAATTAACGAGATTAATGTTTGCGTCCTAAATTCTTTACCGCGTCTTCGTGGCGTGACGTTTGAATGAGTTGACCGGGTGAGTTGACTGAGTCAACCCGCTGAGTCGACCAGTTTTGACCGAGCTGACTCGGTTTGACCGAGTCAACCGAACCGAACCACGAAACTTGAACCTTGAACCGAGTCTGCTGAGTTGTTGACTGGATTGCATTTGTTAACCCGAGTTGACTAGTGAGTTAACCTGAGTTGATTAATGAGTTAACCGGGTCGAGCCGAGTTGCACCGAGTCGACCCGTTTTGCGAACCCGAACCTCCGCTGACCCGAACCGAGCCGCTGACTGAGCCGTATCCGAAGTCTGACCCGAGCTGAAACTTGAACCGATCTCAAACAACCGAACAACATTATCATCATCATTTATCAAATCTTCAGAGAAGATGCAAAATGAAGAAAAGGGGAGGTTCCTTACCGAAACACGTCGGACCGAGACACGGACCGCCGGGTTGAGTCACCGACTGCCGGACCGAGACGTGACTCACCGTCATTACCATCTGATCATCATTTTCGTCTGAATCATCGTCGGAAACCACTGAAATTCGTCATCAAGGACCGTTGGATAAAATGACCGACCGTCGGATAATGAAACCGACCGCCGGTCCGCCGGTTCTCTTTCTTTCCTTCTGTCTCTACTCTCTCTCTCTCTCTGCTCCCTGTTTGTAGCCGCCGCACCACCACCGTGATGGTGGTGGTGGTGCTTCGTTTGTCAGACGTAAAAAAAAGGGAGGGGGGGTGTCGCCTGAGAACCGAGCCGAGGTGATGGGGTTTTCCCGAGTGGTTATCGGAAAAAAAAGGGGAGCCGCCAGAATCAAGCTGCACGGCGGACTCATCGGTCACCGCCGGCATCGAAAACGGTGGTGTTCCGGTTGTCGGTCAAAAGAAACAGGGGCAGGGGGTGTTTTCGTTGTCTGTGTGTATATGTAATTGAGAGATGGAATCGATATTTAGTGTTCCTTTAGGAGAGATGATAGAGATGAAGTTCTCTGTGTATTTGGAATGGTTCTTGTATGTGTGTATAATTCTATAGAGGGAGAGGAGTATTTATAGTGGGATGTGTGTGTAATGCCTAATGTGTTTCCCTTTAGTTTTGTGTATAAAGATCCATGGAGATTTCATAGAAATCTTGTTGAGATTTTTAGGATTTTGTAGGGATTTAGTAGATCCTGATAAGATTTTGTAGGGATCTACACATTATGCGTAGGTTTAGGCTTGTGGGTTTTGGGCTTGGGCCCAGGGCCTACAAGCCCCTCTCATGTGTAAGTGACCCGTAATTCCTACGAGACCCGATATCGCAATCCAAACTCCAAAAGCATAAAAATGTTCGTGTAACATCCATATTTGTCGGTTTCGTCAGTATTTCGTACGGTTTCAGTCCGTTGTCATTTGATGTTTCGCAGATTCCACGCGAATCTTCATGCGCGTACTGTATAGCTGAACAAACGTTTCTGGGCACTCCAAGGGCCTGGTTAAGTTAATTAGCGTCGTAAGCACTATTTATTATCGCGTTAATCACCTACTAATCGCGTAATTAAGGGCGTAAATTACCGGTTGTCACACTAACGGCGTTAGAGTTCTGTTAATCAGGGTCCATTGGTGGCCAATATGTCAATAGTTGGGACTACCGGTGGTTATTTTTAAAGTTGGGACTGTTAGCGGCCAACGACGAATAGTTGGGATTATTAAAATCCAATATTCCTTAGGATATTAACTAAAATGTTTCGGAGAATCAAAATGAAATAAATAGAGTTGAAAGAATTAAATAAATTGATTAAAGAAATTCCCTATAGTGAAGTAATGTTTGTTGTTCAACTTCCGTAACCCACAACCCAATAATCAAATACTTCAATGCCACCTTTTAATAATTAAAATGCTCATTAATCCCACAACTGGTTAAAAGGGCTCGCCGATGTCTACCTCAAAACCTCCAATTCTTGGAATCTCATTCAAAACCCATCAACATCTCCACCTCCATCGCTTTTCTTTGATTGAAAAACTGCCGGCAAATTTAGCTCTTCTGCGAAGCCACTATCGTTCGTGAACAAACACCATCGGTTGCCGCCTTCACTCGTTTTCTTTTTGTGGCGACATTACAAGAATAAGGTATGTATTCTGTAGTCTCTATTTTAAGTGTGTTCTCGTATTGTATGGATCATGTTGTCTTCAACTTGTAACGTATTTTAATATTTATTGTTTTGATTAGTTTCGGTCCTTCACTCGTAGGGTGATAAATTTTGTTATTTCATACTTGGTTTCCAAGATCACCATTCTTTTCTCTTTCAAACTCTGTATCAAATCATGATCCATTGAATGGGATCAAACTTTACTTCTTAGTTTCATGTGTTTATGACCATCTTCTGATTTTTTAGGTTACGGATCAATGACTTGAATATGCACCTGTGAAGAATCATAAGAAGATGATGAGGAAAAATAATATAATCAGATCCAAAGTCGGACTACACCACCCCTATTTTGTGAAACTGTTATGAAGTTGACTAAACCAAATAATATACTTTTTTTTTTTTTTCTGGTATGAATTATTAGTACAAGCAAATACAAGAAAGATGTAAACTATCATTGTTACTCATAGAAATGTTGTTTTGGAAACTTTACTTACAAACCAACTATTAGGAGGGGTTGGGTGGATTCTTGTTTTAAAGGCATAATCTGGGTTCTAATACGCCTAACACAGTTATATTTTTATAACCAACTAGGTTAGAATCCCATGTTTTGTAACTAATTTGGGCTTCGTTATGGGGTCTCAAAGCTGAACCGAACCGAATCGCCCTATGCAATCCTTAAAATCACCAATTTATGTTAAGTGTTGCGCTCTCGCCGCATCGCGCGGGCACCCCGCTACTATTATAAAAAAAGCGTTTGTTATTATTGTGTGGTTTAAATAAAATGATTACTTAAAAAAATTATTGACGTTATGTAATTAATTAAATCAAAAAAACTAAAACAAAATTTACTAAGGGCCTAGCCTAATATTTAATTTTTTTACAAAGTGGGCCTTTTTAATAAAGTTAACAGCCCAATATTTGGTTCTAGTTTTAGTCCCTAATCAGCTGAGTTTTTTCGTGTGGAAGGAAAAAAGGAAAATTCAACAAAGCAAACTTTAGTCATAAGACTCATTATAAAAATTAATTTTCTTTGTTTACATATACTTATTTTTTATCAATTGATTTAACTTAATATTAAAGATTTTAAATTTTATGTGATTTTCCTTATTATTGTTGAATCATCTTTTGATTCTTATACATTATTTATGTACGTTGTTATCACATAAGGATATCTTTGATATTATAATAACGAATAAAATATGGTTGATTAATTCGTTTAAAACACCAGTTAAAGTTATATAAAAGTAATGTTGACGTGGTGATAAGAATATAAACGATAATTATATTTATTATACCGAAAAAAGTTTGCCTAGGAATTTATCTCTAGATGATGTTACGGCTAAATTTCAAAAGAGAAAACCCAGACAACTTTAGATATATTTATTATACATTTGTAACGATGTTTGCCTTACTTTTGGTGATTATATGATATTTAGTTTGATTATCTATTTTTATATGACCCTACCGATCCGTACAAGCAGACCGAAAAAAGTTATTATAAGATAAAAGACTTCGAAAATTCTTGCCCCCATAAAAAATTTTCCTGGGTCCGTCACTTAATGGAAGACAGGTAAATTTGCTATATATTTGTTTTTTTAGTTGTCTTGACAAATCTAAATCCTTTTCTTCTTGATTGACGCATTGTCTCACGCTCATTAGGGACCCAACAAGCTGATCGTGAGCCATAAATTTTGGTGGCTCGAGGCTAACTTGTATGATCTAGTAGTATTGGGTCCATACACTTCTCCTAACAAATAGAAAGATATTGGTTCTAAACCGAAACCTGATAACACACCCAACCTTCACATGGTCTTGCCTCGCCTTTCTTGTTGCGTATCAAAAGCAACATTTCTAAGCATTTTCAATTTCCTATTATATATCTACGGTAATTTCATATATTTCTAACTACATTTACAAAATATCATATTTTCTGTATATAAATATGATTTGATGGCATTTTACATGATAAATTGAAAACATGTATTTTGAAAAAAAAAAAAAATCAAAGAGTTAAATGCCATTTTAGTCCATGAGGGTTGGGCCATTTTGCCAGTTTAGTCCAAATGTTTCATTTTTCTCCTGTGGATCCAAAAAGGTTTCACCGTTGTCATTTTAGTCCACTGGGTTAACTTCATCCATTTTTTCTGTTAACCAGAAAGGCAATTCGGTCATTTTATATGTAATTCTGTTAACTAGAAAGGCAATTCGGCCATATAAAATGACCGAATCGCCCTTCTCGTTAACAGAAATAATGGGGAAGTTAACTCAGTGGACTAAAATGGCAACAGTAAAACCTTTTTGGACCCACATGAGAAAAATGAAACATTTGGACTAAACAGGCAAAATGACCCAAACCACAAGGACTAAAATGACATTTAACTCAATATCAAACCAACAAACGTAGATATAGTTCGACTTACAGCTGCCTCTAAACCTAGAGAAAGAGAGGTTGCTCTTACTCCCGTTAAGCTTCCGACACGAGTATTTTGAAAAGAAAATGTATGATATATATTATTACTTTAGCTATTTAACATATGGCATGCGCCTTGAATTAACATAATTTGTTTGTGAGACGTGAGGCGTTGTGGTATACCGTTTGCCTCTATACGTTAATGAATGTCTGTTTGGATAAATATGGGAAGCCAACATGAGAACATTGTCTGTACGAATCACATGTTGTAGCAAAACTACACCCTTGAACACCTTTTATGAATCAGGATTGATGATAGAACATCATGACACCTATGCCACAAATATAGTCAATATACAATAAATAAGGCTAAAAATGCAAAGCAATAGTTTAAATGTTGTCGAAAACACTATTTTTAGACTAATGTTTTATTGGTTTTAGAGTTAATTGCTCGATTGGTCCCTGTTGTTTGTAGATATTGCACAGTTAATCCTTGTATTTTAAAATTACACGAATGCTGCACTTTATGACTATGGTGGTCCTTATTATGAATGTCCATTAAAATTTTCAACTAAGTCTATGTAAAATGACTATTTTTCCCTTACTATTAAAAAAGTAATAAAGAGTTAAATTCAATTTTACTCCTTGAGGTTTGACAAAAATATCCAGTTTCCTCTAAAAAATTTAAAACATCAATTTACCTCCAAAAGTTTTATCAATTATTTCATTTTTATTCAAACCTCTAACAACATTCATCTCATTCGTTTAAGTCTAACCCATATGCATGTCATGTCATAGGTATCATGGTCAATTTTCCATACTACTCCCTCCGTCCCTATTTAGATGTCATCGGACCCACATTCACACAATTTAAGAAATATTTGAGTATTTTATTTTTTGGGTTGTAAAATGACAATAATGTCCTTAGAAATGACAATTAAATTGGGACAACCAAAAATGGAAGTTTGTAATGGTAAGGGCAAAACTGAAAATTATTTGGAAATGACAATTAAATTGGAACAACAAAAAGTGGAAATTTGGACATTTAAAATGGGACGGAGGGAGTAAAATAAAAAATCCCTATACGAATACTAAGAAAAAAGAACCTTACACAAAAACATAGTAATTCACGTTCTCCAAAAAGTCATTCCATAGAGAAGCCCTACTTGCCTCTTCATTCCATCAAGAAACTTGTTCCTTCCGTTTCATCAAGAAACCTTATGAACTCTACCATTGAAGGCATCTCCAAAAACACAACAAAATAGAAAATTAAGGTTCGATTTTTAAATTTAATATCCTTCTCATTATTCATAATTCGTTTGAAAGAATAGCACTTTTGTGAGTACATATGTCTGCACCCTACGTCCACGTGTCGTGTCTAGTTTGTATGTATTAGATTAGATAGAATATCGTATCAAAAGGTCGGTTTTGTTTGTAAGAAGCCCTTTCGCACAAAAGAGTCTTTCGTGTGAAAGGTGTTTCAATCCCTTTCGTACGAGAGGGCCTCTCCTCATAGTTGCTTTCGTGCGACAGGAACTGCCTACAAATAGGGGATGAGGGCTTCTCATTTGTAACTTTTGGCTCTAGAGGGGAAACTCTGTCAAAATTGATTCTCGGTTCTGTACTTCGAATTTATCAATAATCGGTATATTCTTGTGTGTGTCAACATCATACATGGATTCGCACATGATATGATGATTATCTGATCGGCCGGAGTATTCAGAGACTCGAAACGGTCCTCACAAGTGGTATCAGAGCTTGGAAACCGGTTTCAGTGACGGAGAGCACAAGAATTCAGCCAAATTTAGCAATTTGAAGCCGATTTTGCATTATTTCACATCATTTCACTTCTACTTCTACACTTTCTTCTTAAAACTTAAAATTGACCTTGAATTCATGGACAAATCAAACCTTAATTTGATCTAAATCTGTGAAAAATCTTGAAAAAATGTCAAAAAATGCAACTTAATTTTCGAGAGGAAGGAAAACATTCAGGAACCTTTCGCACGAAAGGAACTACCTCTCGCACGAAATGAGAGCCTTCCGCATGAAAGGATTTGAGATTTTGTTGTTTGAAAATTAACCTTCCGCACAAAAGGATATCTTTCGCGCTAAAGGATTAGGACTTCATTTGATTTTCAAACACTGAACCTTCCGCACGAGAGGTAATCCCTCTCGCACGAAAGGATATTGTTCCTTTTGTTTGACAAAATTGTTTGACCGTTTGTTGATTTTCCAGGTGTTTTTCGGGTAATTCAAGGTGTTAACAATGGATTCAAAGTTTTATAACGCATTCGCAACTTCATCGACGACGATGATGGCCGGGAGTCTAAGTCTCGACAATGCGCTCGAAACGAACGTGAAACCACCGAAGTTACTAAGTATGGAAGACTATAATGGGTGGTGTGAGCGTTTTTCTAACTGGTTTTAGGCCAACGCGATGGAATTTGGTTTTCATTACTTGAGGAATATACTTAACCAGCAACTGAACAAGGTGTTAAGAAGTCGATTATGCAATTTACTGATCAAGAAAAAGATATCTTCGTCCGTAAGAAGAAAATGATTAACTTCTTTCAACAGTCAATCAGAGACGACATATTCTTATTGTTCCAACACACGGACACCGCGCACTCGATATGGATAGCATTGAAAAATAAATACGAAGGTGGTAGAGAAATGATGAAGAGTAAGAAAGCACTGTTGAAAAAGGAGTTCGACATTTTTCAATGCTTAAAGGGTGAAACGCTATAACAAATGATAGAGCGTTATTGTCACTTGATCATAGAATTAAGAAGATTTGGGATTGAAAAAGGATTGAGAAGAGTTGGTGGATAAGCTCATAGACGCACTTTCCGAACGAGAATGATTGGTCTACATATGTAATGATCATTAAGAATAGTCTAGAGTATGAGACTATGTGCTTAAACATGTTAATCTAGAAACTTGAAAGTCACGAACTAGAGCAAAGAAAGTTGACCAAGATGAACAACGTAAACATTCAATAGGACGTGAACTTGTATTATCGTGGAAGCTTACCGTCGAATGTTTAATCTCCCAAAATTGGAACAACATTCAGTGTTGAAAACACATCTGGGTCACCACAAAGCAGTTCCTCTAGCAGTGGTTTCAGGTTTTCTAGTTCAGACACAAATTCGTTATCTCCGAACACTCAGTCATCCCATGCTTCAAACAATCACACAAACCAAAAAAATTCCAACTTGTATATCATTCAATGCAATATAGCCGTAAACCTCAACAATTCACAAGGAATGAATGCGGATGCTGCTAAACAACAGATGATCTTTCTAGCATCGATTTTGGAATCCTACAAGAGTCTTGCTGCGGGGAAGATTGGAAACCTTAACATGACGAAGGAAGATTACGATCAAATCGATCCTAAAGAAATGGAATTGATCGACATTCGTTGGTGTATGGCAAGTGTAATCCAAAGGGCTCAACGTTTTATGGAAATAATGGGTCAACAATGTGTAGGTGGTCTCAACACCAAACTTGGATTTGATAAATCCAAGGTGACTTGTTTCAAATGTAAGCAAAAGGGTCACTTCAAACGCGAATGTCCAAATCGGGAAGTCGATGACAATGTAAACCCGTTTCATGACGACTACTACCGCAAAGCCGTCTATCACCAAAACAAAGAATAACTGCCAAACTTCAACAGACCTTAGATTGAAGACGGGTCTACAAAAGACAAAAGTAGAGCATTGGTGGTTACACGGGATGATGAGGGATTTAATTGGAACAAATATATCCCAAGTGATGGTGTGGCTATGCTGGCAGAGATAGTCGAAGAGCCGAAATTAGTGAGTGAAGATGTTATTGTAGGATGGAGAAGAACCAGAATCAGAATCTCCTGCGAAATACGATGAAGTGTCGGATTGTGTTATGACTGACGATATGCATTATGGTTATAAAACTATTATCCCTCCTGAATTGATTTCTTCTTTTGTAGGTTTATTTGAGACGCAGAGAAGATACTGCAGAATGGAAGAGGATAAACATGAGAAAAAGGAAATCGAGGAGATGATAGACGTGAACCAGGAGATGCCAGCTGAATACTGGGAGAAGATTGCCGATCAAGCTATGATGGCAGATCTCAAAGAGGTAGACAACCAAGCTAAGTCAACTGAGTTAGCACAGAAAGTTGAGTCGAACTGTGAGAATATAGAGAGTGAGAGTAGTGATGTGATTAAAACTGATAATACTTAGTCTAAAACTGAGATGCAGTGTAGGAAATGCATGGAAACATGCACTGCCTGTACTAACAAAGTGAGATTATAAAATCAAAAATGGCAAAGCTCGATAAAACAGAAAATGCTTTGAAAGAAAAATGTGCAGAACTTACTTCAAAAGAAGAACTTAGGCTAATAAACGAAGTAAATATAATTTCTTATGTTATTTGCAGCTTTAAAAACGAAAAATGTAATGTAAGGATAAGAATACTACCAGTAATATTGCTTTAGACGATATCTTATTAATCGAATAAGATGAAGTAAAATAAATATAGAGTATATATTTATTTTGACGATTATAAGCAAGATACAAATATGTGATGTGGTTTATCACTCGACTATGTGTAGTCACACTTAAAGGATATAAATATATATATATATATATATGTATATTTTTGGTATATATATATATAAACGTATTCATACACACTAAATTTCGTACGTATTTTCGTACTAATATATGTGTATTCTTGTACGCGCCCTCAAGGATATCTTAGCTTTTGGGTTAACGATTATACCGTCGGGTCGCACGCTTAGCGATTCGGTAGAGCTCGGTCACACGTGAAACAACTTTACTCTAGTATTAGTTACTTATGATGTGCTACTATTATTAGAGAATGTCTTGGTGGATATTTCCATGCTATACCGGTTCGTGTCGTTGACACAATACTCTTGGATATAACACGCACCCTAAGGTGAGTTCACTACTTTTTTTCACAAGCATGCGTCCCGGCGGGACAAACAAACAACTTACTATTCCTGGGAGGAATACTTTTCAAACTAATATTCCAGGTAGGAATACTTTTAAACACTATGGTTTAATTGCGATGTTAGTTAATAAACTCAACTCTATCAAGAAAGTCTCTACTTACTACCGAACTAGTTGTCGGGGAGGCAACGGGGTATTAGTTGATAGCGCTATTAGGCTTGACAACCTCACACCGTACCTGAGAGGACGAGCGTGAATAAACAGACGTCACTTCGATATCGAGTTTATTATTGGCATGTCTTTAAACTAAACATTTACATGATTTTCGCAAACAAAAATGTGAATTCGTCAGCTTTATGCTGATAGACTTTTTCTGCATGGTTGTAGGTTGTTAGAGTCATCATGCTTTGGAACTTGCTGTCTGGAGAGCGGGAAGTGTCATGGGGCGTGTCACTTGAGGAAACACGTAAAATTTTGCAACCTAAAAAAATTGGTTTTTTTAATTATGTTTAAACAATACAAATGCTTCCGCGGAACGTAAACTATGTTGAAACATTATTTATGAAATTGCACTATTCATGTTGGACATGATTTTTGTATTAATATTATTTACTGTTAGTTCGACATGATTAGTGGCTAGATCCTGGTACATCACACTCGTCGCGGTGGTATCCGCGGGTGGTATTTTGAGGTGTGACAGATGAGGCACATAGCTATGAGAAAGCCCTTCATATGTTGCTCTAGTCTAATTACTTTTGTTGCTTTCAAACCCATTATTCTTCCACAATAATTGATCTAACAAGGCTGGGAGATAAGCTTAAAATAAGAAAGTCTACATAAAAAATTAAAATACATGATAAAATAAGTTCAACATGTAATTAGAAAAACAGAATCTAAACATCAAAATTTTAACAGGTATTTTAAAGTCAAACAACTACAATCTCCATATATGTTAAACATGTTGGTGGTGTATGGCATTCCTTATTTTCACTCAACTTTTAACTTATTGACTTTTATAAGTTAATAAGTTGTTAAAATAGTGTTTGGTAAATAGAAAAGGACTTTTAAAATGACTTTTAATTTACCCTTGAGAAGAAGCTTTTTGAGAAGTCACGTTTCCTCACTTCTCAAGCCCTAAAAGTCCTTTTATGAAGAAATTCCCCATTATGGCCCTCCACAACTACCTTCTGCCGCTAACATACATCTGTTTCTACCTTCTGCCGCTAACATTCATCTTCTCCAACTACCCATCAATTACTCCATCTTACACCAGACTCTGTTCATACATCTGTTGTTCATCCGCAAAATATAGTAAAATTGATTGTCGATGGAATGTTCTGTTCATCTGCGCCAACATCCTCATTCATCATTAATCTTCAATTTCTCCAACTACTCATATCTGTTTTCATTGATCTTCAATTACTCCCCCATCTACCACCCCCTATATCTACCAACAAACATCAAACCTGCGACATCATCAGCAGCGTGGCGACATCAACAACTTACCAGATTATACACGTCGTTGATTTAGGGCCGCCGCTACCATTGTTTAATCAGTTCTGCAATCTGTAGTTCTGTTGAATCACTCTACGAACTCCATTCTATTCAGTTATTAATCGCTCGAGGTATCTATATTCTGTTTACTATCACTTAATTAGTTGATGTATGCTAGTAATTTGGGTCATTGGGTGTCTACAATTCTATATATTGGTCTATACATAGCTGTTGTTGCCGTTTTCTTATGTTTAAATTATATTAACTGCTGTTGCTATTTGGGTCATTGGGTGTCTACAATTCTACATAACTGAAATGTTTCTTATGTTTAAATTATATTAACTGCTGTTGCTATTTGGGTCATTGTTTAATCAGTTCTGCAAACTGTTGCCGTTTCTTATGTTTAAATTATATTAACTGATGTTTATCGGCATTCAGTAAATGGATGAAATCGGACAAGAAGTCATTGGTTGTGAAACATCATCTAACAAGAATAAATCGAGATTATTGTGGGGTGATTTTACGTTCAAGCAGTTTGTCGATGCATGCTTGCTTGAATATAGAAGAGGGAATAGACCTGGTACAAGCTTTAATGAAATATTAACTAGTTATCCTAGACGGTGTTATGAAACATTTAGATTGCATGTGCCAGTTTTTAGACAGTTATGCATAGATCTTGTTACTAATTACGGATTGAAACAAAGCCGTAATATGTCCGTTGAGGAGTCGGTCGGAATCTTCTTGATGACTTTGGCTCATGGGTGTACGAATAGGTTTGTCCAAGAATCTTTTAATCATTCTGGGGAAACTATTCATAGACATTTCCATAAAGTTATGGCAGCCGTGCTTAAGATGAGTGCTAACATCATCAAGCCATCCGCAAACTATAATGATGAGGTGCCTGCTCATATATTAAATAATCCTCGGTATTATCCATTCAAGGATTGCATTGGCGCTATTGATGGAACACACGTGAGGGCATCGCTTCGATTGAAGGACCAAACGAAGTACATTGGTCGAACGGGATATGCGACACAAAATATAATGGCCGTTTGTGATTTTAACATGTTCTTTACATTCGTATGGGCTGGATGGGAGGGTAGTGCACATGACACCAGAATCTTCAATGAAGCCTTACGGAGGCCGGAGCTTCTATTTCCACATCCAACGGGTGGTTAGTATAAAGCATTTTTTTATGTTATTAATACTTGTTTGAAACGACTAACAAATGTTTGTTATATTTGTAGACAAATATTACGTTGTTGATGCCGGATACCCAAATACTAAAGGGTATCTTGCTCCATACAAAGGTCAAACCATTCGTTATCATATACCAGAATTTCAACGTGGACAGAGTAGTGCTATGCTTGCTCCTCGCGAACCAAAAGAGACATTTAACTATCACCACTCGTCATTGCGGAATATCATTGAACGAACCTTTGGAGTATGGAAAGCTAGGTGGGCATTATTGAGAGATATGCATGTTAATTACACATACGAGCACCAAGTGAGTATTGTGATAGCATCGATGGCGATCTATAACTTTGTCAAAAAGTGTGGTATGTTTGATGAATCATTTAACACAGCCCAACAAGAATCTTACAATCCCCGCGGTACTAGTGATGAACTTCATGAAGAAGTTCCGTCTACAAATCGTACGGATGATGATGGTATGTATATGGCAGCGATAAGAGATGTGATTGCGCAAGATATAATGGAATCACGAAGAAGAACATAGTATGACATTAGTTTGTTATTCTTATGCATTTTTTTTCGTGTTTTTTAGCAATCTGAATGTAATATTATTATGTTCTAATTAGGAAATTTTAAACTATATGTAAACAAATTTTATGTTATATGTTTCATGAAGTTGTTTTTCAATATGCAAGAGAGAAAAAAATTTTAAATAAGCTAAAACAAACACTTTTTAAAGGATGTCATTTTTGATCATTTTACATGAATAAGTTAAACCAAACACCTTTTAAAAAAACTACTTATTGACTTATTGGCTCATAAGCTAACCCAAACACTTTTTTAAAAAGTCTTTTTCAAAAAGTCATAAGTTAATAAGTCCTTCTCACAAAAAGTCCTTTTTAACCTAAATAAGCTAACCCAAACACCCCCGTTAGCAAAACCAAAAAAATAAATATAATAACTTACCAAACTCTATGTGGCATTTCATCAACTAGGTTGTGCGCAAAGCACAAAATAAAAATACGAATTTGAGAATACAAAGAACAATAACTATCAAAATCCCTTAATAAACTCAAGTAAGAAATACATTAAATCAAATAAGGTTTAACTGAGTTGAAATTCAATGTGGAGGCTGAATTGGAAGTTACCTACGGTGGTGCGATGGTAGTGCGGTGGACAACAAGAGATATAGAGAGAACCATCTGTCACTTGAAGTGGTGTTGGTTGTAGCCGTGAGCAATTGTGATTGAATCACCTTTTAGAGAAACATCCATAAATCACCTTATATGTGCATCGTAGTTCGACTTTTGGGGAAAGGCAATTGATTTTTGGCTAAAAGAGATGCATGTGGAGAGGGATACCAATGATTAGGCGGTTAATTTATAAAAGTTTGAAAATTTTTGGGTGAGGAATCAATTTAAGGAAAAAAATATAGGAATCTTGATTTTTGTGGAATATAAATAAAATATAAATTAGTTTTTTTTATATATAAAAATCATAGAAACAAATTGAATACAAATTCAGTAAAAAGATATTAAAATAAACTACATAAATTAAAATTATAATCATTAAGTGTGATCCATGTACGGTGCAAACGGGCCGAGCCGAGCTCAAGCTCTACAAGGCTCGAGCTCGAACTCATTTAACTTTTGAAAGTACGAGCCCGACTTATAGGTAGTTTTTAAAGCTCAATCTCGACTCGGGCTTAACTTGCTAGTAGAGATTGAGCTCACTGAACTTTTCAGTCCGACTTATAAGTAGTTTTTAAAGCTCGAGTCCGGCTTAGGCTCAGCTCGTCCATTATAATTAACTAATTAATATCAATTACAATTACTATATATATAATTTAGTTATTTTCATCACAATTTTATAAACAGTAATTAATATTCTATATATATATATATATATAGAAACGGGATCAGGAGAAAACGGCAAAAAGTGTGAGAACAGTGAGAACGCATTCTGGCCGAACACGTGGCGTGGGGCTTGATCAGGGACCGAGGGTTTTTTTTTGTCTTTTTATTATTTTTCTCCTTTCACGGTTTTCGCGTTTGAGAAGCTTCTTTATTTTTTGCGTGCAAGATAATTTTGGCGTTTTGTAGATTTATTAATTATTTGGCGTTTATTGTTTTTTTCTCAGATTTCTTCTCTTTGAGGTAATTCTTTTTGTGTCACATAGTTAATATTTTTGGCGTTATGGCTTTTTCCATGTTTTTTTAGCGTTTTGTATCTTTTTATTAATAATTCATTACCATAGATTAATATTTCAAAAAATTACAATAAGTAGAAAATCAAAATAATCTAATAGTCTTTCGTAGGTGGGATTACATCGGAGATGTACCCATCGCTTTGTTCTTCACTTTCTTCAGATTCTTCATCATCAAATTTCATTTTTGCGTATAACGCCATTAGCTCGTCTCTTCTTTGCTGCAGCCTATTCAAGAATATTACTGAATCATTGGATTTTGGATCGTTTGAAGGTGTTAAATCACAGAGTTGTTCAATGATAGATAGCAACCCCGTCTTCAACATTTCTTCCATTGGTCTTGAATATTGCACCCCGTTTTCATAAGTTACTTCATGTGTTCCTTCTTCCTCATGCAATACCCAACTCCTAAGTTTTGGTATTTGTGTATCTTCAATATCATCATCATCATCATCTTCATTATCTTCTGCTGAAAACTTTCTCTCCAGTCTTCTTATTACAGTTATTGTTCTTTCACAATCGTTGTCTCTTGGAACCCCAAGGGCCAGGATATCCTTTTGAATATTTTCATTCATTCCCATCATGGCTTTTATTGTTCTTACATTAACCCTTCTCCTGTCAGCGAACTTTATGATGAATCTTTTTTCTTTCCTTACAAACCTCCATGCAATAACCTTAGCCATTTTTTAAATTTTTTGGCGTTTTAGAGAATATGTGGCGTTTTAGTTTTTTTGACGTGTTTGAACTTGGGTTCTTATGATCTTCTTTTATACTGACTTTTTTTTCCCGCGTATGTCAGGTAATTATGGCGTTTTGAAAAAGATAAATAAATTTAATATAATAAATGTTAGTAATTATGTTTTCCGTCGTTTCATTTTACTGTTTTTTGCAGTTTACCGTGTTTTGTTTTAAGACTCAATTGTTTTAATGGTGTAACACGTCAGATCTTTTTGACGGCTGTAATTATGGTGTTTTGTTTTCCAATGACGGTTAGATAACTATTGGACTTCTTTTGTTTTATATTCTTTTGCACATTTTTTCACTCTTTTTTTTATAATATTAGTTATTGAAATTAATTTTATTATAGTTTGGTAGTTTATTTGGGGGCTTTTGTATGGCATTATGGCGTTTTACACGTATTTGCTAATTTTGGCGTTTTATTATATTTTTCGTTATAGCATTAATATTATTTTGTTGTTTATTAACTGACATTACAAAACAAACAATAGACAAAGAAAATAAAAAAAAGTAAAAAAAACAAAGTAGAAGCAATTTATTATTTTAAATTTTCAGTGTTATCAGTCTCTTTTTTCTTTTGAAACTACAAGAAATGTGACAAATAAATGGCGTTTTGGGTTTGGCGTTGTTTATTTTCTTTGTTCATGTGTTGAATTGTCTTTGTTGATGTTTGAGCCATAGAGCGACCCCCTGTGGGTGGATGCTATATGCCACTAGTATAGGTCTCTTCTTATCATCCAAACATTCCTTCAGGAACAATGATGACAGTATGATATATGGGTGTCATCAGTCCCTCTTTTTTCAATTTTGTCCATCTCATGCAGCAAAATCTTTTCTTCGCTCGCGTAAAAAATCATTAAATGAAGCTTCATGCAGAACTTTACTGAGGATAAAAGAAAACGATGTTTTTGCTGTCGTTGTATTTTTTGGCGTTTTACATTGAGTTGTAAATTTTTTTAGCAACCACTGTGTGTGTTTTTTTTTTTGTGTTTTTTTGGTATGATAAACGGAAGGTGGTGAGGCGTTTCTATTTATAGAATTTTTTTGGCACGTAGGTTAGGCGGGATGTTATTTTTATAACACAAAATGTAAATAACATTGATTCGGATGTAAAGTTTGGCGTTAAATATAATGGCGTTTCCTATATTATGACGTTTTTGTAACCAGAGAGTTTAAATAAAAACACAGAAAAAAAGCACCCAGTGATAAATTTGGCGTTTTGTATTTTTTTGGCGTTTTATTTTCAATGGCGTTTTATGTGAGGAATAGTTTTTTTTTTTACTTTTTTACCCTTAATGACGCGCGTCCACATAATAAAATTGGTGTTATTTACTAAAATGTCACCGCGGCAATCTAGTCCATAGATTGTTTTGATCGGACGATGCATAAGTGTTCTCTCCGTTCTCACACTTTTCAGCGTTTTCTCCACTATATATATAGGGGAAGGTTCATTTGAGAAGAAAATTTTATTGAGAAGAAAAAGAATAAAAGGGTATAATTGTAAAACATTAAATAGTTTTTTTTTCTCATCTCATTATTATTATGTTTGACTAATTAATTAGTCATTAAGACTATAATCCTCCACACTAAATATTTTTGCCTACACACATCAAAAGTTATCCTACACATTTCGAAATTTATCCTACACATACTGAAATTTATCCTACACAACTCGTAATGTATCCTACACGCCTCGTATTTATCCTACACTTTAAATGAATTTTTATTTTTATTTTTTGTGAAAAATATATATCTTAAAAAAAAGTTAACAATTTTAATATAGTTAGTTATTAAAGATGAAACTACCAATTAATAATGTATGTAAGTTTACTAATATACCCTTATAGTTACATTAAGTACAAATATTAAATGAAGTCTAATGAAGCATTTCTATTGGTTGAAATTTCTTCTTTTTTCTTCTTACAAAGAATTTCTTCTCATTTGAACCCTCCACTATATAGTTTTCCCCACTATATATATATATATATATAGGGAGCCGCTAAGGGAGCCGCTAGAATAAGAACCACCTCCAGTTATGAGAACCATGAGAACCACTTTCAACCAATCAGAATTTGACAACTCAAAGGGTATTATAGTCATTTACCCTATATGTCTAATCTCTCTATCTCTCTTCATTAATTGCTACTGACTTTATCTCTCCTCTCTCCTCTCTCTTTTAAATATTTTCTTTTTTGATGTGTCTTCTTCATTTCAAACACACTATAAACAAAAGCAAACTGGTACCCAAGAAAATCCATCACAAAACCCAGATACAAAAACACCCGCCGCCCCTCCGACCCATCCAACCCTCTTTCAACCGTCGCCCCTTTCTTCTCCAACAAGCTCACTCGCCCCTTTCTTCTCCAACAAGCTCACTCGCCCCTTTCTTCTCCAACAAGCTCGGCATCTCTTCTAGATCTCCAAACAACGAGCTCTCGAACAACAACAACAACAACAACAACAATTGCACCGGAGATCCAGTCGCTGGAACCCCTAGCTCCACCTCCGATGACGATGACGATGAACGGAAGGAGAAGAAAGAAGAAGAAAGGTCGGCATCTCTTCTAGATCTCCGGCGGCATCTTCGGTGGTGGTGCCGTTGCGGGTGGTGGCGGAACCCTAGGTGGTGGGAAAAAACCCTCTGGTAAATATAAGTTTGTTTATTTTTCTTTTCTCATATTTCGGTTACTGGGCTTGGTTTTGTAATGGGTTTTAGTTAAACAGGGCAATTACTAACAATATTTTTTGATGTAAAATGGCTGATTCGTTTAAGTTGGATTAAATATATAGCTTGATGAAGAATAAAAAGATTCTTGATTTTCTGATTGATTGTTAATGTTGTAATTTTAAAGGGAATCTTTGATCTGCAGTCCATGCTAAATTTCTTGTTTTTTTTATGTTGAATCAAGATATATGGAGTGTACAAAACCTCTATAGAAAGAAGTTCAGGTCTAGTTTGTTTGATTGCTAATTACGATACTTATCAACAAGTGGAGGTGTAGGCTTTTCCAAACTTACGTTTGTGTAAATAAAATTTACAACCGGGGCGTAAAAAAGTTTACAACCGGGGGCATAAAAAAGTTTACAATTGTGGCGTAAAAAAAGTTTAAAATGTTTTAACATGGACGTAAAAACAGCTTACAACTAGTTTTCAACGTTGTATGTAAATACTTTACAAAAGTTACGCTATGCGCAAAATTATCGTAGTCGACCCTACTTAAACAGGTGACGGCTTACGTAAAATTTTTGCAAAACTTACATACATACGCTTAGTTAAACAATCGACACCTTACGTAAATATCTGCCCATTTTTTTGTAACGTAAACCGTAAACTTTTTAACGTAAAACTTAAAGTTTTTAACGTAAAGCGTAAAACGTAAACTTTTTAACGTAAATCGTAAAAACGTAAATTTTTTAACGTAAAACGTAAAGTTTTTATCGTAAAACGTAAAACGTAAACTTTTTTAACGGAAAACGTAAAACATAAAAAGTTTAACGTAAAATGTAAAAAGTTTAACTTAAAACGTAAAAAGTTATTTGTAAAAAAAAAATTGTGTAAACCGTAAACTTTTTAACGTAAAACGTAAAAAGTTTAACGTAAACGCAAAAAACGTAAACTTTTTTAACGTAAAAACGTAAAACGTAAAAAGTTTTTCGTAAAACGTAAAAAGTTTTATGTAAACCGTAAAAAGTTTTTTGTAAAGCGTAAAAAGTTTTAGGTAAAACGTAAAACGTAATTTTTTTTAACATAAAAACGTAAAACGTAAAAAGTTTAACTTAAAACGTAAACTTTTTTAACGTAAAAACGTAAAACGTAAAAAGTTTTTCGTAAAACGTAAAAAGTTTTTTGTAAAGCCTAAAAAGTTTTTAGGTAAAACGTAATTTTTTTTAGTAAAAAGTTTTAGGTAAAACGTAATTTTTTTTAGTAAAACGTAAAACGTAATTTTTTTTTAGTAAAACGTAAAAAACGGCGCGTAAAAAACGGCGTTAAAAAACAGGCGTTGAAAAAACGGCGTTAAAAATTAGGCGTAAAAAACGGCGTTGAAAAATAGGCGTAAAAAACGGCGTTGAAAAAATGGCGTTAAAAAACGGCATGTTGAAAAAACGACGCGTGAAAAAGTCGGGCGCAAGACGGGTCGTAAAAAATTGGCGCGTAAAAAACGGCGTTAAAAAATTGGCTCGTAAAAAACGGCGCGTTGAAAAAACGGCGTTAAAAAACGGCGCGTAAAAAAACGGCGTTGAAAAATTGGCGCGTAAAAAACGGCGTGTAAAAAAACGGCGTGTTAAAATAACGACGCTTGAAAAAACCCGGCGTAAAAACGGCGCGTCAAAAAAACGTAAAACGTAAAAAGTTTAACGTAAAACTTAAATTGTAAAAAGTATAAAAAATGTTTAAAAAAAATCTGAATTTTAAAATGTTTTTAATAAAAAAAGTTATGTTTAAAAAAAAAGTAATAATATAATAAAACAAAAAACTAATAAAAAACAATAAAGATAAAAAGACAAAATAGAGTTATTTTACTAAATTACTCTTTTGGATTATAATATTAAAGACATAATAAGACAAAAACCATTTAATATTAATTTTTACTACTTTTAATCTCATCCATCAATCCTAAAGATCTAAAGGCTAGAAAGTGGTTCTCATGGTTCTCATAACTGGAGGTGGTTCTCATTTTAACGGTCCCTTATATATATATATAGGGAGGGGCTCATGCGAGAACCACCCTTATTGTGAGAACCGCGAGAACCAATGTGAACACAACCTAAAATAGCTAAAAAAACCTAACCCCCACCCCCAAAAACCTAAACCCCCCCCCCCCCAAAGCTAAAATGCTAAAAACTAAACCCTCAAAAAACCTAAAAAAATCTAAAAAAATATTAAAAAAAATCGCTACTTTTAGTGGCAAAAAAAAAAATTAAAAAAAAAAACTTTTTAAATTTTTTTAATTTTTTTTTCTTCGAAAAGTAGCGATTTTTATATAAAAAATATTAAAAAAAATTGTGTGATTTTTAGCTATTTTTAGGCATTTTTGGTTATGTTCACATTGGTTATCGCAATAAGAGGTGGTTCTCGCATGATCTTCTCCCTATATATATATAGGACAAAGATCCGTTAGGAACCACCCATTATTGCGATAACCGCGAGAACCAATGTGAACACAACAAAAAATTCCTAAAAATAGCTAAAAAACACACAAATTTTTTTTTAATATTTTTATGTTAAAATCGCTACTTTTAGTAGCAAAAAAAATAAAAAAAAATTTTTTGCCTACTAAAAGTAGCGATTTTAACACAAAAAAATATAAAAAAAAAATTTAGCTTTTTTTTTTTTAGATTTTTTTTAGTTTTTTTTAGGTTTTTTGAGGGTTTAGTTTTTAGCATTTTAGCTTGGGGGGGGGGGGGGGGGGTTAGGTTTTTGGGGGGTGGGGTGGGGGAGGGGGGTTTAGGTTTTGGGGGGGGGGGGGTGGGGGTTAGGTTTTTTTAGCTATTTTAGGTTGTGTTCACATTGGTTCTCGCAATACCATATATATATATATATATATATATATAGGGGATGGTTCAAATGAAAACCACTTTTATTGTGAAAACTCGAAAACTAACTAAAAAAAGCCTAAAAGAATACAATTTTTTTTTATAAAAATCGCTGGTTTTTATATATAAAAAAAACATTTTTTTCAAAAAAAAAAAATTTGTAGTACACATACACATATGTAGTATTACACATGTGCACTACATAAAAAAAAATTATTTTTTTTTTTGAAATTTTTTTTATATAGAAAAACCTGCGAAAATTGGTTTGAAAAAAAAAATTGGTATGTTTTTTTTGGCTTTTTTATTTAGTTTTCGAGTTTTCACAATAATTAGTGGTTTTCATTTGAACATTCCCCTATATATATATATATACCACGAGTTATGAGAACCACGAGAACCGCGACCCGCGGGTGGCCGTTGACCACGAAATTTTTTTTACACCTAGATCCGTATATTTTAACACCGGGTGTAAAGTTTGGGTTCAAACGGCGCGCCCGAGGGGGTAGTTTTTTACGCCCAAAGTTTGGGTTTTTTTATTTTTTCTTTTTTTTAACCAAACTTTGGGCGTAAAAAACTACCCCCTCGGGCGCGCCGTTTGAACCCAAACTTTACACCCGGTGTTAAAATATACGGATCTAGATGTAAAAAAAAATTCGTGGTCAACGGCCACCCGCGGGTCGCGGTTCTCGCGGTTCTCATAACTCGTGGTGGTTCTCATTCTAGCGGCTCCCTATATATATATATATATATATATATATATATATATATATATATATATATATATATATAATGTAAGTATCTATAGAAAACCCACTTTAATTTAGAAAACCCGGGAAACTCTAACTTCCCGAATTTTTTTTTTTTAAAAAATATACACATGTTATATACATGTTTTTAAGGTATTTGGGCAAAAAAATAAAAAAAAGCGCCGAGTAGATATTTAAAAAAAAAATAAACAAGTTTTGGTGTAACACGTGTTACAAATATGTCAGATGAATGTAACACGTGTTACACCAAAACTTGTTTATTTTTTTTAAAAATATCTACTCGGCGCTTTTTTGATTTTTTTTTGCCCAAATACCTTAAAAACATGTATATAACATGTGTATATTTAAAAAAAAAAAAAAACATCGGGAGCTTTGAGTTTCCCGGGTTTTCTAAATTAAAGTGGGTTTTCTATACATCTTTCCCCAATATATATATAATGCTGATTAAAAATTATAAAAACAGTAGACAAGTTTAGGCTCGCGATTTGTCTTGTTGAGCAAAGTTCGGGTTGGGGCTGGTATACTAAACAAGCTTGTTTTTATGCTAGGGCTCGAGCTCTTTTAATCATGGCTCGTTTCAAGCTTTTTTTCTAGTCAAGCTCCTAAGTAGTTCGGCTCGTTTGCACCCCTAGATCTGTCCATATATTGTTTTGAAAAAACATTATTATTGTTAGTGCATATTTTGTGTGTTCGTCACTATGCGAATAGGCTACTTAGAGCGTTTGTTGAATATTGTATAGATGAGAAGTTAGAAATACGGGATTGTAACGAAAAGTTCCCTTCGTATGAAGGAGCCCTTCGCACGAAGGGACACTAGTCACTTGCACGAATGGAGATAGTCCATTCGCACGGAGGGCAACGCCTATAAATAAGAGTTGTGAGTGAGAGCTTAGGTGAAGTTTTGGTTCCTAGATGGGAAATGCTGGAGAAATTATTTCTCAAGCTTGCAAAGATGTAAACTCTTTCGATATGAATGAAGCATTAAACTTATGGCTAACTATTCTGCTTCTACTCCATTATTAGTAATAATATTCTACTGAATTAGTTCTTTCGGGTCCAAACTTCCGTCTAAACCCGCTGGATCCTGGACTCTCAATTGGTATAAGAGTTACGATACCGATTCAATCGATCTAACAGTTGGTTGAATCACCTACGCTCATGAATTTTGGGTTTTAAGGGGGTTTAGACATAAAACATCAAATTGAAGGTCAATTCATTGATGGAGTTTGAAATTGAAGACATCATTAGATTCTGAATTGATTTTCTTTCATATCTGTGAAGTATCATCATGAAATTCACAGAAATAAAGATTTTGGATCGAAAAGTTGGTTTCAGCAGCGTTCGAACGAATGGAACCATGCCCATTTGCATGAAGAAACGTCCCCACTCGCGCAAAAGGCATTTCATTCGCATGAAGGGATCAGCCCTTCGCACGAAGGGTATGTCCAGTCGTTCAAAAGGTCATTCGTTCTAAAATAATCTCATTCGCATGAATGGGACCTACTTCATTCGCACGAATAAGCCAAATGCCTAAAAAATGTGATCGCAGTGACGAGACGAGTCATTTTTTGATCGCAGTGACGAGACGAGTGTCCAGAAAAAATTTGGTGATTGAATTTTTTTTCGAGATTTTACCGACAAATACGGGTTTTTCGGGGACACCCGTATGGGGCTTCAGAGAATAGATTTGATGATGCGATCACAGATTGTTGAAATTAGTGGGGTAATCATGATACCTATGCAGACTGTTTATCATCTGAGTTATCTGACTATTAATGGGCAAACAAGAAAATTCCGTATTGATGAAAAACACACTTTTGTGGACCAAAATGACAAATGTTCCGCATAGTGGAGCTTTTCAGTGAAAATAGTGGACTGAATTTGCCAAGTTTGAGGGGGAAATTCGGTGATATAGTTTAGAAAGGTCACAATTTTCAAAAATAAGGGGGAATAAAAATTTCATAGAATATATTGAAATTCCATCATTTTTGAAATTCGTGACAAGCAACAACATTCGGGTGGTTTCGACTTCAGATTATCCAGGGATGCATAGGATCTGGATTTGTGAGTTTGTGATCATAGGAAGTTCAGATTCTACAGATCATGGTCAGATTGATGACTTAGGGTTTGAGTCCCGGGTCTTCATCAAGCCGATCAGCAGGATTAGCGTCAGGAGATGCAACAGTATTGTCGATACTTATAAGATATCACAACTTTGTGACAGTCTAAAGTGTCAGAATGGTTAACCTTCGAGCAGAGGAATTGTTTTCGGACTAACCGCCAGGGAATGACGATGTTTGTTGATTAAGTTGTTCCCGGAACTAACGGAGAAGACTATACATCTGTTATCGTGACTGAAGAGGAAAAATGTGAATCTGATCGTGGATGAATGATTCTGAGATCTGAATGTGTTTCCCGATGATTTGTTATCCGATGAAGATTTGCTGATTGTGTAGATTACCGTTTACATTGATCAATCATTCAGGAGTGTGCTTAAAAGTGATTACGGAAAATGGGATTTCAGATTTTTGTGGGTATTCATAGACTTGAAGTTTACCGGTGTGGTGATTCGAAGTTTCTTTCAATTGCCCGTTGGGTTTTTGAAGATAAAGAGATTGAGATTGAGATTAAGCTGAAGTGGTAAATGATAAACCGAACACGGATGTGGTTAAAGTCGAAACGGAGAGATTACATTGTCACTACAAACAGAATGCCATTTAGTGGCACACGTTTTTACTGGCATTTAGTTTTGGTGCCACTAATTTAGGTTTTTAGTGGCACTTTATGTATATCATATTTTCTTAGCAGTGGCATTTAACTTTTATGCCACTGATATAGATTTTTAGTGGCACTTTATGTATACCAATAAAAAAATTTAAACCCATTTCTTCTCAAAATTTTCATGATTCCCTCTCCTTCAAGTACCCTAAAGTTAAAATTTCCCTCCACTATCAAAATTTCAGTTCCCTCTTAATAGTTTCCCCTCTCCCACCCCCACCCCCAAACCAATCTATGTGAACTCCCTTGTCAATCCGGATCAATTACTAAATCTTTAAACCACAACCGCACCACCATAACGGCTGAGCACCACCATCGCACAATTGCACAACATACCACTTATTTAGAAGCTTCGGCATCCTTGTTCAACAACACTTCATCTTCTTTCAGCATCTTATTATTCTGATTTAATAGCCCCCAAAGTGGTTAGTGTTGGGGGTTTCACATGTTTATCAAAGTGATTTCATCCATATAAAATCAAAACGCAACAGAAAAGTTATTTGAAACATGCTACTTACAAGATATAAAATTCATTTTATATAACCCAATTCCCGGATCCATATACGAACATGCATGCTATCAAAATAAAACACAACCATAGGGTGTTTCAAAAATACTACCTTCCAATGAGTAAAAGATATGAAGAAGATGATGCATCTTGAATGGTAATCTTCAAGTGTAGAAGACCTCAAGCTTGTATACCCCAAGCCTTCCAACAAACACTTTTAGTTCAGCTAGGATTTTACACTTAAAACTCATTTGAAAAACTCCCCTCTTGGAACCAACCCTTGGCCAAAATTATGAGACGAAAAATTAGAGTTCTTGCACTTGATTTTATAAACTTGAAAACCCCCTTGAATACCCATCTTGGCCGATTTTCTCTAGAGGATTTTCCAAGTCTTGTAACAACTTTGTCATACAAAATATTATTAAAAGAATGAGAGAGATTTTTGCCCCCCACAACAACCAATCATGGACCATCTAAACATGACAAAATGCATCTAATGTTATTGGACCAAAATTGGTCTTGGGAAGACCATGGGGGGTGGCTCACATGGATTTTTATAAAAAAAATTCAATTTTTTTAACAATTTAAGTCTTATTTAATTTTATAACTTTTATAAAATATAACATCATATGTTATAAGACTTATATAATATCTCACAAGCTTTTATAATGTTATTTAACCAATTAAATAACAAAATAAAATATTCTCTCAAAATAAATTATCCTTATAATTTATTAGTTTGTCAAGTGCAATTATTTAGAAAACCAATTTCTAAATATTCTAAGTGTTAATATTTATTTGTTTGATCATATCATAAATAAATATTATAAGTGTTTGTCTAGCTTGTTATTGGGTATGACTCGACTTGGATCATAACGTACTAGCCACATCAATTTAATATGTGTCTTGGGCATACATAGTCCAACAATCTCCCACTTGCACAAGATACATAGAAGATTGATGCAAGTAGTAAATAACGCCTAACTACGGTTTACTGCCCCAAATACGTATGACTATATGTGCCATTGAATAACATCATCCCCTTCAAGTCCCTTACTTGAACACGATTTAGGTGAATCTATCATTTATCCTTTCGTTACAGATGTCATGTTAAATCCAGAGACATAGAGTGATCACTCTCTGTTGAAATAACTCTAGCAAGCCTTAGACATCTTACTCGCAACGAATAAGAGGAACAAATCCCTTCTTGACAACATACGTCTCTCACAATCACCTTGTACCACATCTGAGCCTAGCCTTATGTACTGTCTTATTACAGACATCAAAGAACTAAGTCAAGGTATAATATTTGGTGAATATTAAGACCCAATATGTATCTCAGGTCAGAGGACACTATGATATTCTCCTTTACTCAAATTTACTTATGATCAACCACAAATGATTCCATGCAGTAACATTTGAGAGCGAGCCAGTCCAATATTTGTATCTCACAAATATGTAACACCCTTTCTATTATTTTAAGATTTTCGTATAATTTACGGAAATAGACATGTAATTATAATTACATATACAATGAAAATATAGGTTAATTAAAACTTTTCTAAATTTTAAAACGTTACATCATGATTTATAAAATTCGATGTTTAAAATTAACGACGAAACTATGTGCGGAAGCTTGTAACTTAATCGTGTTCGGTCCTTCTCTGAGCTTGATCGTCTTCCAGCATCCAAGATGTACCTACTAACCAAAAATCAACAAAATGCCAGCTTTAGCGTCGCTCGCGGGGCGCGACAGATATAAACAAGTCCGCCGCAGGGCGCGACAGCCCTCGCGTTGGGCGACGATGATAGCTGGTTGACGTCGCGTGCCGCGACAACCTATTTTCGACAGTCTGTTATATTCATTGAGATGCAGATTCCCAGCTCAAAGTATTCAAACATAAAAATCACAAAAACGTGCATATCTTTCGATGTAGATGTCCGTTTTACACGGTTCTTTTTCCTAAGCGATCGTAATTTAATTCTCCATCATAAGGAGTTAACACCCGACATCTAAACTCGTAAAATACTGGATTTCAAGCTCTCGGCTTAAAATGGAGTTTTAAAGACTTTTGACCCGTTCGAACTATTATCAAACCAACTTGTTTATTACACCTGAATTCTTGTAGATATCATATTTTAAATGTTTCCTATCACACAAGGTTTAGACCACGGGTTATTATGCATTTTTAACCCGTTTATGCTTATACACGTATTTTGACCCGTTAAGGGTATTTAAGCACTTTTAAGCATAATCCTCGCACATTCGTTTCTAGCATCATATTTTTACGTTACTTACCAAATGGTCTTCCACCACTACTATTGTTATGGTTGATTTTATACGGTATACCATTTGATTCCGAGTTCTATCTGCCGATTTTTTTTTTATTTTTCGGCTAAAACATATTTAAAAGCATTTGACTCCCTAGGATCATGCCTTAGTTTTTATACTTATCCTAATGGTTCATTTGATCGAAAAGCCTATTTCTAAACAACCCGCAAGGGTCGTTTGCTTGATTTGTCAATCAAGGGCGTTTTGGTCAACTTTAACTATTCTTTTACGACGAAGGTATTCAAGAAGGAATTTGACCAAAATCACGCTTTTAACTAGGATATCAGTTATGCGTACCTGGCTCGGGTCAAAGTATTGACTTTTCTATAATACCTTTCACTATTAACTAACAATTAATAGCGTCGCGAACCTTATATTACTTTCCTGTAATCACGAAAACTCAAAAAGCGATCATCAGTTATTGTTGTCAAATGGTGTTAACACACCATTTGACCCGTTATGATTTATACTAAAATAATGTCTTTTCAAATCTTTTATTATATCCGTCATCTCGTGTCCGGATTATTATCTAACCATTTTTACCCGTTACGGATCACCCCATAACTCATTGTTCAAAATTCCTCATTTATTTGTCATCACCCGACTAGTTTACCGTTTTTATCCCTTTTATCATAATTCATGGTTTCTTACCATTTGTACTTGTTCCGGCTTGCATTAAATCTTGCCGGAACATCGTATTTCAATTACTTAACATATTTCATATTCAATACTCCCAAGTAAGTGTATTGTAATTAAAAAAAAGTGTAAGCTTAACTTACCTCGCATCCGAACCACGCTTTTCCTTTCCTTCTTGATTCGTTTGACCCGCTCCCTTATCAAGCTTCCACCTAGCTCGTTGGGCGTCAAACTATCATCATAATTCGTAAGATGGTTAGGTTAGTCATTATCAATTATGACTACCTCACCTTACGGGTCTTATGTCAAATTTATCACTCGATCGAATCATTGGTCAGTTTGACTTCCTAAAAGTCAATTTATCTATTAACATATTCAAACGCACATTTGGTTCATTGAACCCACTTAGAGATTTTCATCCGAACTCTTAACAATTCTAGTTTTTACACACCAATTAGTAGGTAATATGATTTCTAGCATCCATATTCATGATATAAATTGCTAATTTCACTACAACATTCAAAACCCAATTCGGGTCATGTATGATCAATACCAAAACTTGCAAATTGTTTAAGTATCTAGCTTCAACTATCAATTGTGATGATTCCTAGCACAAGCACATCATTATCTTCATTATTAATCAAAACCCACTTAGCACATTCAAGGGTAATCATCAAATCCCTAGTTTTTAATACTAATTCATCAAGTTTTTAACTAGGCTTTGTCTCTAAACATGAATTCCTCCTAGTTTCACCCAAATATCAATCATTCAAGCTTGAATTTCAATTTTCATAAGTTCATCAAGAAACCTCAACTTCATAAATATCAAAAATTTGACATACCTTATGATCCTCACGACTAGGTGATCGTTTTTATGTATTCATGCATCGATTTAGGGCTTGAATCAAGCTTCAATTTGTTGATTTTGCTGAAGTTAGGGTTTGAGCCCCTTGTGAGCTCTCCTGGTCGATCTCCCTCACGCACACACCCTGTGTGTTGTGTTTTATTTTTGATTTTAATAACCCAAGTTTCTTACTTAACATTATTAGCCCCTCTTGTTTCGTTAATTAGTAAGTAGGCTACAACCAACTTATCTTCAACAATATTTTGTCTTGTTAACTAGGTTAAACTTTCCTAGTTAGCTTAGTGAGTTCGGGATAGTTATAACCCGTTTCATTTTAAGTCCCGTTAACTCGGGCCTCTTCACATACTTTGTTTTCTCAAAGTATTTATCCTACTTTTTAATTAACATCTAGTTTATTTATTTAAATCCTAATATTTACTTGGTTAATTTTTGCCACTAACGGTATTTTACCCGTCATTACTATTTGTTGGTGCATTACGTCTGTTGATTACGTCTTGTATCGAGTCTAGAAGTGAGATAGTTTAGTCATGGCACAAAACCCTAGAAAGTGTGTTATTCAGGGTTTCGCTTATATGGTTTAAATAGGTTTCGCTTATGTGTCAGTCTTATGTAAGGTTTCGCTCATGTGACAATGGGTTTCGCTTATATGTCATGGACATATAAGCGAAATCAGACATCTATATATATGTACATCAGAGCGAAATCAGATAGGAGTTGGTGTGTTTTCTTCCGGTGAGCCACGAAGTGCTGCCGAAGTGCTGTCAGAGTCTGTAATAGTAACAGTGATCAATACAACAGCAGTTTATAGTGTATGTGACTGAAATTGCACCAAATCTTTAGTTTCCGCCTCTAGATTTGGATACGAAGTCTTCTGAACGTCTCAAACAGGACAGAACACGATCCTACAAGTGGTATCAGAGCTCAGGAGGAAGAGTTCTTGCCATTTCAGCCGCATTTCATCTCATTTTCTACACTTTCTTACATTTTTCAAAATTTTTCACGGTAAAATTGGCTCAAAATCACACATTGCACTCGGAATCATACATTAACAAACCCTTGAAAGTTTCAGAATTAAAATCAACCTAGAAATCAAGTTTTTAGGGGTATCGCTTTTATGACAATGACCAAAGATGACATCAGCATGTGATTTCGCTCCAACGACACATATATGATTTCGCTTATATGGACAATTATTAGTTGATTTCGCTTTAGTGGCAACTTGTGATTTCGCTCTAAGGGATCGAATAGATTTCGCTCCAGTGTCATTTAGGGTATCGCTCCAGTGAACAGTTTAAGGTTTCGCTCCAACGTACAAAGTGGTCTTGCTTTTGTGGTTATATTAGATTTCGCTTTAAAGGTCTGCTGGGAAAATTTTTGAAATTTGAAACATGGACGAGGATTTCTTCAATGCATTTGCTACTCCAACTAGTTCGATGAATATTGCTCAAAACACAATGCTCGAAAACGAAACAGGAACAATGCAAAAACCGCCCAAACTCATGAACATAGAAGAATTTAAAGGTTGGGAAGGTCGTTTTGAAAATTGGGTACAAGCTAACTACTTGGATGCGTGGGAATGTGTCGAAACAAAATACATTCGACCGATGAATGATGATGAAGAGCCTGTTCCGATAAAAGATCTAAGCGCTGATGCTAGAAAGAAATACAAAGATGAGAAAATGATGCTAAGTCTTCTTCAACAAGCAGTAAAAGAAGATATTATGGTGCTTTTACAACACAATGGAACTTCATATTCAATTTGGAAAGCTTTAAGGTCAAAGTTTCGTGGTAGTGAAGAAATGGTCAAAAGCAAGAAATCGCTTCTAAAGAAAGAATTTGATCTGTTTCGCCAATTAAAGAATGAAAGTACAAGAGAGATTATCGAAAGATACTGCAATTTGCTTGCTAACATGAAGAGATTGAGTATTGAGAAAAACAATGAAGAGTTGATCGAAAAACTTGCTGATGCTTTGCCCTATGAGACTTGGGGAACATATCTTATGATGCTCAGAAACAAGAAAGGTTTTAGCAGTTTGACACTCAGCAAGTTCATTGAGAAGTTGGAAGCTCAAGAAATGGAGCAACGAAAGATTATTCGAATGAAAGACTTCGATGGTGAACAAGATATTGAGTTGTATTACAAAGCAGGAGTAAATGAGAAGTCTTCAAATACATCTTCAAAAATAGAAACTGCATACAATGCCAAGAATTCATCTGGAAGTTCATCATTAGGATCAAACAGCAAATCAAGTTTCACACCATTTTCATCTTTTGATCCAAACATTTCAGCAACAAAAAGTGGGAGAAAACTTCAGTGCAATATTGTTTTAAATCTTGATAATGATCAAGATTATTCTGATGAAGTTGCCAAAAACCAAATGTCTTTATTAGGAATGGTTTTGGAATCTTATACTTGTTTTGTTGCAGGTCGAATCGGAAATCCAATGCTGACTAAGGAAGATTACGACCAGATCGATGCTGAAGAGATGGAGTTGATGGATATAAAATGGTGCTTAGCTAGTGTGTTGAGAAGAGCTGAGAAATTCAAGCAAATCACGGGGAGAGATGATCTTCGTGAAGCTGGAAATTCTACTTTGGGTTTTGATAAATCCAAAGTTACTTGTTTTCGCTGCAGGGAGAAAGGACACTTCAAGAGAGAGTGTAAAAATCGTGAAGCAAGTGGAGCTCAAAATCCATTCAACAACAACAATGATTATTATCGCAAGGCAATTTATCATCAAATATCTCAACAACCATCACAACAAAATCAACATCAAGCTCAAACTGCACATGGAAGACATATTTGTGAAGATTCTGGAAAGAGAGCTTGTGCAGTTAATCAAAATTCTGCAAAGAAAACTGATGGTAGTGCATTGATAATTAATCAGGATGATGAAAAGTTACCAGAAGGTTTTAGTTGGGAGAAGTTTACTTGGGATGATTATATTCCAGATCAAGCTACAGCTTATTCAGCTTTTGTTGCCAAAGCTGAAGAGGATAGTGATGATGATCGAGAATACTGGGCAAGAAAATTCAAAGCTGATATGAAATTACTTGCTGAGAGTGATAGTGAAGATGAGAAGGTTAAAAAGAAGAAGAAAAAGGTGAAAACCCCAGTGAGTAGTGATGATGAAGAATTTTTGGTGACTAAACGGAAAGTGAAAGTTGAAGTTGAGAAGTTCAAAGTTCAAGATGAAGTTGATGCAAAGAAAATTCAAGAAAAGTGTGAAAACTGTGAAGCTATTAAAAAACAGAACAGTACATTGATCTACAACTTGAACAGCTTAAAAGAATCGTATGATGTGTTGAACAAAGCAATGAACCAGTACAATCATACAAGTGAAGAACAAGCAACAGCAATGAAAACACTTCAGGGTGCTTATATGACAAAGCAGAAAGTGGTGAACAATTACATTGAGAAATGTGCTGTACTTGAACAAAAGTTGGAATTACAGAGAATTGAAACAGAGAGAGTAAATCGTTTATTGAAAAGTTATTCATGTTCTTCTTATGTCATTGACAGGATTTATCCAACTGCTGAAAGCTTGAAGGCATTTGAAGAAGATGAAGTAACTGAAGAAAAGAAGGATGATGGAAAAGTGACTGAAGTAAAGACTCCAGAAAAGAACAACAAAAAGAAAAAGAATGAAAAGAAGGATTCTGGTAAGAAACAAGAAGTCAGTTATAACAAATGTCCACCCCCGCTAGAAAATGGATATTTGCCCAGGAATCCAAATCAGGAAAGAGTCGAAAAAGCAACAAATTTACAATGGGAGTCGGAGTTGTCAGTCAATTTGCCAGAAAATATTGATGTCGTGTTTACATCATCTGACACTGATCATGAGTCCGAGTTAATTAAGAAAGTCGTCGATCAGGTGTTGGATAAAGATGAAACTGAGGAGTCAAAATCAGAGTCAGAGTCAAAGTCTGGTTCTGAAAGTTCGAGTTCGACGGTCAATAGTCAAAATTCTTCAGTTAAAAGGGTTTACAACAAAGAATTCTTGTTATCAAAATCTAATTTGAGTGACGAAACATTCAAAGTTGCATATACATTGAATGATTCTGACAAATTATATTCTGATGAGGAATTTCCACTAAGAGGTGTAAAAACTGAGATGATCAAAAAGATTTTCAAACTAACAGAAATCAATATTTCTGAATTAAAAGATGTAAACCTTATTGATAAACCTAAAAAATACACCTCAAGAGTACAACAAAGACTAAACAAGAAAAAAGGTTACAGTTCTGGTTCTGGATTTCATAAGAAACCAAACCCTAACCGTAATTTCAAAAAGAAAGGTCTTGGTTTTACTCCAACAGAAAAACAGAAAAATGAAACATATGTTGGTGATTTTAAAGCAAAGATGACATTTGTTTCAGGTACATCAAGAGATGAGGAAGAAAAGAAAAAGTTTTGGAGGCAGTCAAATAGTGAGTTTCTTGCAACGAAGCAAGAAGAGATGAAGTTTGCTGGACAAAGGAAAGATACGAGAACCTGTTTCCAATGCAACATTGTTGGACACATTGCCAGAGATTGTTCTAAGGAAATATCATCAAAACAGGGAGTTTTTAGTAAACAAAAAGAAAAAGTGGTTAAGTTTGAACCGCCAATTGACCGAACCAAATTATTCAAAAATTCTATTTTTGAAATTGGTGAAAGTTCAAATAGGTTTTACAAGAAAAGAGGAAATCTTGACAACTAGAAATGGGTTGTTAAGAAGTCTGTTGATAGTTCTAGCGATGATTCTGATGGGTCAAAATCAGAGGAGCTATCTTCTGGCGATGAAACTGATTCTATAAAGTTAGTTGAGCCACAGGTTGAGGTAAAAAGTGAAAAATCAATTATGACTGTGGATGATGTTCATTTTCCATCATTGAAGGATGAAAATTTTAAGAAGAAAATTGGTAAAGTTGAAATATCAAACCAATTTTATGATGACAAAAAGGATTTCGATGTTGAGAAAGTCTTTAACTCTAAAGTTCATCATATTTTTGGTAAAATGATTGACAGGAAGGTCAAAGGAACGAAGGAGTTTTATGAGAAGAAGACGATGAAGGAGAAAGTTGAACCATCTCTAGTTTGTGACTGGGATGGTTCATACTATGAACAATGAGTCTGTGGACTTGCCGGAGATCCCAAGTTGGTAATCGTGGATCAGGAATCGGCATCATTCTGTGTATTTGATTGTGTTTTTCGTACAAGTGGTAAATCAGGGACATTAAGTTGTATCTGATTTTCTACAAGTGGTTAAAAAAAAAACAATGTGATGAACCAAATCCCTAACTCTACAAGTGGTAAAAACAAACTTATTTTCCGGAAAAATCATTTTGATTAAAACAAACTTAAGTGTTTTGAAATCTTAATGAGAAAATGGTTTGTTGTGAGGGGGAGTTCTGATTGTTTATGCCAAGTGGATGGAGAATTGAGGCAATTCGATATCAGTTGTCATGTTTCTGTACAGTTTGTTTTCAAATTTCCTAAAATGTGTTTGCATTTTAGGGGGAGTAGAAATTTCAGAAAATCCAAAAACATTTGGAAATTTGAAAAAGCCAAAAACATGATAAAATCAAAAATGAGTTTTGTTGTATAAAAGAGGAAATGATAGTACATCAGTGGATGATCACAGCATGCTAAAAAATTGGAAAGTAAAAATGTGATAAACGGTCTCACTGATGATGTGCCAGTAGGTTTTTACACATTTAGTAGATTGTGATGAGATATAAACCTAAAATTCAAACTTGCTTGTTCTGTGGGTTAACACAAACTTGGATATATAGGTAACCCCTGAAATCTTGTTTGAAAGGTCCCTTATTCTGAGATACTAGGTCTTTATGCTCAGTGATATCTGGGGTATTATCCCGGGACTTCTGCTGAAAGAAATTTCTGACCTAGTCCCCGGATAATGCTTTCTGCAAATGCTTGAAACATAGCATCACCCTCAGCAAGCTGATGAAACAATAAAATTGATAGTCGCTGCTGTTGTAATGCAAAAGATCCTCTAAAGGGGACTCACCAAAAGTCGAAGCCGTCATCTCTCTGCGTATCGAAAGATCGACCTGAGCTCTCACGGCCCTCGTACTATAATTTATTCCCCTGACAGATATCATCTGTGGTATACTCACCTGTAAGACTGAATATTGGGATCTGGATACGGGAGTATATTCAAGTAGTGGGACACACGGATAAGTTTAAGTGTTTAAAACATTAACTTCGTATCTCGGATCAATTGAACTTTGTGTGAAAATTTAAGTGGACAAGTATACTGACAATCTAAGTGAATCGTTTAGAACTTAAAATGTAATGAAGCTTAACGGTGTTGGTGATTTGTCTTAGAAACTGATATGATCCTCTTGCACAAACTCACAAAAATATTGTTTGTAAATATTTCTTTACTGCATTTCATTTCATTAAAAAAATTCAAAAAAGATTTTAGTGTGTTTTAGCATAAATTTTGAAAAAGTCAAAAAGATTTTCGACAATTGATATTGAAGAGCTGATTTTCAAAATTCAAGTGCTAAACATGATGAACAAATGGTTTGGAAGAGTGTGTTGGTAAATGAAAATGATTATTTTAAAATTGGTTAATCAGAGATTATCATTGTAAAAATCATTTTAATCATATCAACAATTGGTTATAAGAAAATTTATTTTTGGGTAGAGTTATTCAGGTTAACCAGGTTTCAAAACCTGAGTCAAGAGCCAGCTTACGATCCTAAGGATGTTAGAATGAATTTGAAGAATGAGATGAGTCAGGTTTCGATTCCAGCTGAATGAGAGAGGGAGCCTGAAAAGAGAAGAGAAGAGAAGATAGAGATAGTGGATTCTTACAGTGTGAAATACTTCAAGATGAAGATTGAAGACTGATAAAGATAGTAGATCAGAGACTCGACACTGCAACTCCATCAACATTCGAGGGGGAGTTTGTTGGTGCATTACGTCTGTTGATTACGTCTTGTATCGAGTCTAGAAGTGAGATAGTTTAGTCATGGCACAAAACCCTAGAAAGTGTGTTATTCAGGGTTTCGCTTATATGGTTTAAATAGGTTTCGCTTATGTGTCAGTCTTATGTAAGGTTTCGCTCATGTGACAATGGGTTTCGCTTATATGTCATGGACATATAAGCGAAATCAGACATCTATATATATGTACATCAGAGCGAAATCAGATAGGAGTTGGTGTGTTTTCTTCCGGTGAGCCACGAAGTGCTGCCGAAGTGCTGTCAGAGTCTGTAATAGTAACAGTGATCAATACAACAGCAGTTTATAGTGTATGTGACTGAAATTGCACCAAATCTTTAGTTTCCGCCTCTAGATTTGGATACGAAGTCTTCTGAACGTCTCAAACAGGACAGAACACGATCCTACACTATTAACGTGGTTTGATTACTAAACCCGTTTTTGGGGTGTTACAAGTCTACCCCCCTTAAAGAGGTTTCGTTCCCGAAACCTTTCTTACGTAGTGCCTTAGGTTCAACTCAAAGACTTGGTTTCAGCAACTAGTTGCGCATTGCTCGCATATAATAATCTCACCAAAAAGTATGGTAATGTGTTTTGGTTTTAAGGCGTATGACGTATGTGCCTTTCACGTGTAAGGCCTCGTAGGCCATTACTTTCAGCTTGTATTTCTTATTTTAGTCACTTATTTGACCGAGTTGTCATTTGATTACTCGGTCGTATTTATTGTTCAACGTGTTTACTTCTAGCTAATTTTATATTGACAAGCGCTTTGCATAAGTCGTAACACTATTTTGACTTTGAATGGTTTTTACCGGCTAGACTGATTTGTCGCCGTCACTTTATACCTCGTCATTCGGGTATATCATATTGCCATCCCGGCCTTTTTGCGTGTTTCTGATGTCATACCTCGTAACTCACGTTACAACGTGGTTACATTCTATGTCACTTTTTAGTGACCGTAATCACATCACATCTTGTTTAAGTTTATGTCGACTTTTCATTGTCGAAACTCTTTCATTCGAATGTATCGTTTTACACCTATCGGTGTTAAAACCTATATCCTTTAATATTAACCATTTCTGAGTTCGTTTTATAATATTCATATTTGTTAAAACGTTGTTTCTTATTAAAACTGATTTTTTTTAGTTTAACGTTTTTCTCATTAGCTTATGTCAATTACTCACATCAAGGAAATTGACAACCGATAATTTATTTCTTTCCGTTCTCGTTTCACACGGGGAATCGTAACAAGTTCCCTCGCTTTACGCTACGGCCCGTAGGTTCTTTCACTTAGCCTCATAGGCTATTTCTTTAGATTTTCACCTTTTTAAGGTGAGACCTTAACAGTTCATTTCTTTTTTTATTTATGACCCAAGGGTCTTCTTGGTCCCGTAGACCTTAACACTACGTTAAATCCTGTAGGTTATGCTGATCCCGTAGATCATCTTTTATTCGTGTCAATATGCAAATATACATATATGGCACCAAGGCATCCCTTGTTATGTTTAGTATCATTTATTTTCGCTCTTGAACTTTAGTTGACCTTAACCGTAGTCTAAGGCTTCATTCGTTTATTTTCGGACTAGTCTTCCGACATTATGACTTTTTACGTCATTTACAGGTCGGTTTGTTCTACGCTCACCGTTTCCCGGTACGTACTTGCACTTCTTTACAACCCATTACCCGGGTTCTTTTATCTTAATGTTTTTAAAGCCTATAACCCTTTACATAGGTTTATTAATATTTCGCACTTTTATTTATTCAGTTCGCGCTTACTTACTTTAGCAAGTGTCATCCTTTACTAAATTCGTTTGACTTGTTCGTGTGAAAATTCATCACTTATGAATGTCAAAATTCATTATTGTTCGACTCGTTCAACTTTAAAATAGTTGAACGTAATTTATCAAAATTTCTATTTGCAGTATCTCATCGTCTTTTAGTCAGGACTCGAAACTTGTGTCTTTTGACTTTCCATCCGCGTACCCATCAACCGGGTGTTTTAGCGAAGTCGTTATCATTGCAACCCTTCCGGTATGCATTAAGATCTCGCTTCGATTTATTTGGTCGTTTTAGCGAAATCCGTTGCTTTTATTCAACCATGTCTTTTATTCTTTATGTGACCATCCTTGACGGCCTTATAGATTCTAAGTGACGATTGTCATCGTCATCCATTCTTTACTACGACCAAAGTTAACAACATTGATTATCTTTTCCGTGTGGGCAATACCTTCGTTTTTATGACCCTGCAGATCATCTATACTTTTGGTTTTACTTGCCCATTTTGTCAACCATGGCTCTTTCGTCCAAAATGACTTATTTTCGCGAATTTTCCTTAGGTCATTCATTTATATCTTTATTTACATTAATTCTTGTCCCTTCTCTCGGGCTCGTTATCCTAATGTAATACGCTTCCGTCGCCCGGCTGTGCAATACCTTCGTTTTTTATGACCCTGCAGATCATCTATACTTTTGGTTTTACTTGCCCATTTTGTCAACCGTGGCTCTTTCGTCCAAAATGACTTATTTTCGTGAATTTTCCTTAGGTCATTCATTTATATCTTCATTTACATTAATTCTTATCCCTTCTCTCGGGCTCGTTATCCTAATGTAATACGCTTCCGTCGCCCGGCTGTGCGTTTACATTATTATCAAATATCTTGCTCATTTGATTCATTTGGGTACTTTTTAATTTGTCCCACTCACCCCATCCTCACTACATCGGACGTAAATGTATCCATCATAAGAAGTTCATGACATCATGTGTTCACTATTTACTTGGCCAGAGTAAGCGATCAACACGTGACACACATGGCCTTTTTTATAATTTTCACACTACACCCCATGTAAGTAACGCCTCTAATTCTTCCCATATTCATGGTTTTAGTTGGTAAAAATTTATTTAATTGTTATTTAACGATCATTAGTTTTACCCGTGTCATTCTTGAACATTTAGAATGTTTTCCTTTTTATCGAACTATTATACAGTCACACTCGTTATTGTGATCGCTACTTTTATCAATAGCATTTTATTGAGAGTTTTCCACTTGGAATATTACCCCCCGTCCAAGTTTCCACATAATTTGACTCTATTGTGTTTTCGTTATTCACAATCATGAATAACGCATTTTTCTACTAAATTTTCTCTTGGAAACCTCTTCCCGAATAGGTGTCTTATTCAGGTTTTCCAAGTTTTATTCTAGGTATGCAATAGTCATTCTCTACATGTTTGTTGCATATAGCTATTTGTGCGATTAAATTTAAAACGTGCACCTGGTAATGCTTGCCCTAACGGGCTTTCCATGCCTTTATCCTTGTCCGCGATCACTACGCGATTTAGGTCCTTGATGAGTATCCACAATTTGTTCAACTCTCGTCATCTTTAGATGCGAGTGTCCTTCAATTAAAACATTCACAAAAGTTAGTAATGTTGACATCAATAATCGTCCGTATTATAATACAAGGCTTTTCCACTATACGTGTCAACACACGTAATTTCGTTAACCATATCTATCCTTTATCGATTTGATTGGCGTAACGTGTATTACACGATAACCCTATGTGTTGTTCTCAACACTTTAATCGTACTAAACCATTACTATGTACCTGTACTTACCAGATTTGCGATCAAGCCTCGAACCGAACACACTTTACTCTTTAACTATGAGCTCTGATTACCAACTTGTAACACCCTTTCTATTATTTTAAGATTTTCGTATAATTTACGGAAATAGACATGTAATTATAATTACATATACAATGAAAATACAGGTTAAATAAAACTTTTCTAAATTTTAAAACGTTACATCATGATTTATAAAATTCGCCGTTTAAAATTAACGATGAAACTATGTGCGGAAGCTTGTAACTTAATCGTGTTCGGTCCTTCTCTGAGCTTGATCGTCTTCCGGCATCCAAGATGTACCTGCATTTCATAAACATAAATGATTTTAGTTATATTACGATTATAACATAAACTAAGCTCGTTCGGATATCAAAACGAACCAAAAATCAGCAAAATGCCAGCTTTAGCGTCGCTCGCGGGGCGCGACGGATATAAACAAGTCCGCCGCGGGGGGCGACGGATATAAACAAGTCCCCCACTGGGCGCGACAACCCTCGCGTTGCGCGACGATGATAGCTGGTTGACGTCGCGTGCTTCGACAACCTATTTTCGACAGTCTGTTATATTCCTTGAGCTACAGATTCCCAGCTCAAATTATTCAAACATAAAAATCACACAAAAACGTGCATATCTGTCGATCTAGATGTCCGTTTTACACGGTTATTTTTCCTAAGCGATCGTAATTTAATTCTCCATCATAAGGAGTTAACACCTGACATCTAAACTCGTAAAATACTGGATTTCAAGCTCTCGGCTTAAAATGGAGTTTTAAAGACTTTTGACCCGTTCGAACTATTATCAAGCCAACTTGTTTATTACACCCGAATTCTTGTAGATATCATATTTTAAATGTTTCCTGTCACACAAGGTTTAGACCACGGGTTATTATGCATTATTAACCCGTTTATGCTTATACGCGTATTTTGACCTGTTAAGGGTATTTAAGCACTTTTAAGCATAATTCTCGCACATTCGTTTCTAGCATCATATTTTTACGTTATTTACCAAATGATCTTCCACCACTACTTTTGTTATGGTGGATTTTATACGGTATACCATTTGATTCCGAGTTCTATCTCCCGATTTGTCTTTTTTATTTTTTGGCAAAAACATATTTAAAAGCATTTGACTCGCTAGGATCATGCCTTAGTTTTTATACTTATCCTAATGGTTCATTTGATCGAAAAGACTATTTATAAACAACCCGCAAGGGTCGTTTGCTTGATTTGTCAATCAAGGGCGTTTTGGTCAACTTTAACTCTTCTTTTATAACGAAGGTATTCAAGAAGGCATTTGACCAAAATCACACTTTTAACTAGGATTTCAGTTATGCGTTCCTGGCTCGGGTCATAGTATTGACCTTTCTATAATTCCTTTCACTATTAACTAACAATTAATAGCGTCACGAACTTTATATTACTTTCCTGTAATGAGTAAAACTCAGAAGGCGATCATCAGCTATTGTTGTCAAATGGTGTTAACACACCATTTGACCCGTTATGATTTATACTAAAATAGTGTCTTTTCAAATCTTTTATTATATCCGTCATCTCGTGTCCGGATTATTATCTAACCATTTTTACCCGTTACGGCTCACCCCATAACTCATTGTTCAAAATTCCTCATTTATTTGTCATCACCCGACTAGTTTACCGTTTTTATCCTTTTTATCATATTTCATGGTTTCTTACCATTTGTACTTGTTCCGGCTTGCATTAAATCACGCCGGAACATCGTATTTCAATTACTTAACATATTTCATATTCAATACTCGCAAGTAAGTGTATTGTAATTTTAAAAAAAGTGTAAGCTTAACTTACCTCGCATCCGAACCACGCTTTTTCCTTTCCTTCTTGATTCGTTTGACACGCTCCCTTATCAAGCTTCCACCTAGCTCGTTAGGCGTCAAACTATCATCATAATTCGTAAGACGGTTAGGTTAGTCATTATCAATTATGATTACCCCACCTTACGGGTCTTATGTCAAATTTATCACTCGATCGAATCATTGGTTAGTTTGACTTCCTAAAAGTCAATTTATCTATTAACATATTCAAACGCACAATTGGTTCATCGAACCCACTTAGACATTTTCATCCGAACTCTTAACAATTATAGTTTTTACACACCAGTTAGTAGGTAATATGATTTCTAGCATCCATATTCATGATATAAATTGCTAATTTCACTACAACATTCAAAACCCAATTCGGGTCATGTATGATCAATACCCAAACTTGCAAATTGTTTAAGTATCTAGCTTCAACTATCAATTGTGATGATTCCTAGCACAAGCACATCATTATCTTCATTATTAATCAAAACCCACTTAGCACATTCATGGGTAATAATCAAATCCCTAGTTTTTAATACTAATTCATCAAGTTTTCAACTAGGGTTTGTCTCTAAACATGAATTCCTCCTAGTTTCACCCAAATATCAATCATTCAAGCTTGAATTTCTATTTTCATAAGTTCATCAAGAAACCTCAACTTCATAAATATCAAAAATTTGACATACCTTACGATCCTCACGACTAGGTGATCGTTTCTATGTATTCATTCATTGATTTAGGGCTTGAATCAAGCTTCAATTTGTTGATTTTGCTGAAGTTAGGGTTTGAGCCCCTTGTGAGCTCTCCTGGTCGATCTCCCTCACGCACACACCCTGTGTGTTGTGTTTTATTTTTTATTTTAATAACCTAAGTTTCTTACTTAACATTATTAGCCCCTCTTGTTTCGTTAATTAGTAAGTAGTCTACAACCTACTTATCTTCAACAATATTTTGTCTTGTTAACTAGGTTAAACTTTCCTAGTTAGCTTAGTGAGTTCGGGATAGTCATAACCCGTTTCATTTTAAGTCCCGTTAACTCGGGCCTCTTCACATACTTTGTTTTCTCAAAGTATTTATCCTACTTTTTAATTAACATCTAGTTTATTTATTTAAATCCTAATATTTACTGGGTTGATTTTTGGCACTAACGGTATTTTACCTGTCATTACTATTAACGTGGTTTGATTACCAAACCCATTTTTGGGATGTTACAGACTTAAATTGTTAAAAGAAAATTTTGAATTTTTTTTATAAAAATCCATGTGGGCCGCCCCCCATGGTCTTCCCAAGACCAATTTTGGTCCAATAACATTACATGCATTGTGTCATGTTTAGATAGTCCATGATTGGTTGTTGTGGGTGGCAAAAATCTCTCTCATTCTTTTAATAACATTTTGTATGACAAAGTTGTTGCAAGACTTGGAAAATCCTCTAGAGAAAATCGGCTAAGATGGGGGTATTCAAGAGGGTTTTAAAGTTTGTAAAATCATGTGCAAGAACTCTAATTTTTCCTCCCATAATTTCGGCCAAGGGTTGGTTCCAAGAGGGGAGTTTTTCAAATGAGTTTTAAGTGTAAAATCCTAGCTAAGCTAAAAGTGTTTGTTGGAAGGCTTGGGGGTATACAAGCTTGAGGTCTTCTACACTTGAAGATTACCATTCAAGAAACATCATCTTCTTCATTTCTTTTACTCCTTGGAAGGTTGTATTCTTGAAACACCCTATGGTTGTGTTTTATTTTGATAGCATGCATGTTCGTATATGGATCCGGGAATTGGGTTTTACATATAAAATGAATTTTATATCTTGTAAGTAACATGTTTTAAATAACTTTTCTGCTGCGTTTTGATTTTATATGGATGAAATCACTTTGATAAACATGTGAAAACCCCAACAATGGTATCAGAGCCGCTTATATGAGTGCATGCTTCATAGGATTTGAAATTTTTGGGTTTCGGGTTTGGTTAAACCCTATTGCCGAAATTTTCACCATGGTTCTCCTTTTGTTTTTCAAGATATTAATCATACATGCATAAAAGTATCTTGAAAAATTATGTCATTTGGATGATTGTTTTGTTTGGACAAAAACCCACTTTTTCAGTTTTTCATTCTTGGCCGAAAATGTAGGTTGTAAAAGGAAACCATTTTGCTTCTTGAATTTTATATATGTGGATATATATATATATTTTGGTGTTCATAACCTAGCCATGACCTTGTGTTTGAATATGTTGAATGTTTGTGTTTGTGATTTGTATTTAATTATTTCAATGGGTTGTAATAATTAATTATCTTTGTTCTTCCATTTGTAAAATATGTAAGTTATTTATTTTCATTTGGTATGTAAGTAAATAGATTAGTTGCATTTTATTTTACTAGAAAAATGTATTAGGATAATTTTATGTAAAAGAAGATGCACACGAAAATGCGTTTTTGGTTTTGGCTAATTTCGGGCCTAAAGGACTTCATAGTTCTTAACGGGATTTTAGCCCAATAACCAAAACACATTTTTAAAGCCCAAAAGAGTTTGGAGCTGAATTTAAAGACATTTTGGAAGACCAAAGAAAGTGAAGAAATCACAACACAAGAAGAAGACTTGAAGCATTTGGATGCGGGATTAAGTGGGAGTTCAACGACACATTATTTGTGCCAATATTCACCCCTTAGGAAGGACCTTTTGGCACACTTATTTCGGCTAACAAGTGTTGTAAAAAAAAGTTGGCTATGGTTATGCACCTATTGGTTCTTTAAAAATTATTAAAAATGGTTAAAAGAAGGTTATTAAAGGTTAATGATTTTATAATAAAATGGGTTTTATTAAAAGAACCTTGAAAATTAGTTTTCGCTAAAGTACCAAGGATTTGAATGCATATATGGTACATAAAATTTTTCTAAACTAGAATTTTAAAAATAAAAACCCCTTTATAAAACAAGTCAAATACCATCCTTTTATACAACACTCGAATCACTTGGGAACTCTTTTGTTGGATAAAGGTCACCTAACCACATTTGAGGGAACTTGTATATTCGAGGTGGGCTTACCATATTAGTGGGATAAAGGTCACCTAACCACTTATATGTGTAAACTCACATGTGTGTGTAAGTTGGACGACTTGATTTGGAAACCATGAACTTAAGGTCACCGAAGCATGCCGAACAAAGGTGTTGATGGGATTAAACATGCCAACTAAACATAAAGATGTTTAACCGATCCCATATGGCTAGAAGTTGTAAAAGGGTTGCAATCGTCAAACGTTGACTACCTTGTAAATTTAAATAATGGGATAAAGGTCACCTAACCAATATTTATGTCACACCCCGACCACGTAAAACAACCAATCGTGGCGGAAACGTCGGGGAGTGTTGTAACAGAATTATTGTTTCACAACCATGGATACAAAAGTTTTGTTTATTAATTCGTTAAGTAATTTACATTGTCTTAAAACCAAAACAAACAAGTTACATATCGACTATCATTGTTATTATGTCACTAAGGCCTCGCCCAGATCCTATGTGACACATGCATCCTAGCAATCAACATCAAGCAACAACACTTGAAACATATGTAAAAACAAAGTCAGCAAAGAAATGCTGGCGAGCACATAGGTTTTATGAGAGTGTCGGATTCATGGCTAGTTTACATGTTGCAATACCTTATTAAAAACCTTGTTTTGAAAAGTGTATAATATTGCAACATAATTAACCAACTCAAATCAAGCGGGTTATAATTTATAAAACCTCGTAGCCATGATTCTTAACCCAAAAACATTTGTTTTAGTAAACCAATTTGTAAAACATCTCGTAATAACTCGTTAATAAAACTCGTATGGTGTATATCTTCTCGAAAACATCGTTATGTGACATTGTGATAACCTCGTTTACCCAAGTGAACTAAATAACGTCACGGTATGCAATATGAGGAAAACACTTATATATAAGAAGTACCAACGGCGTATCTACCATGTTTTCATCACATTACACCCATCCCGTTATCTAAACACTAACCAAAAACCAATCGTTTATCCAACTCGTTTAAGTCGTTTCGAAATCGTTTAACTCGTTTAAATCATCCTCGTTTTAATTGTGAAAACTACTTTTGGTCATCTCGCTAACAACATCCAAACCTTTGTGACTCGACTATCTCGCTTCTCGCATTAACAAACCACCAAAGGGTAAGTTAACTATCATCAGATTCGGTCGTTACCTACATAACCCCCACACATAACCATGGGTGCAGTCTGATAACGGGATTTGTCAGATCCTATGGTACCATAACCTAATACTGGTCGGCTTGATCAATGCTAATGAATGTCATTCGTTATGTAACTACAACCAACAAGTTTGTTCACTTTATCGAAATTGTTATTAATTTAATATAAACCATTTTAATCATTTTCGAAAACCATCGTTAAAATATCGAAATCATTTAATACATATGAATCACCCCAAAACAATCGAAAACAGTAAAATAGGGGAACTATGTACTCACATTGGACTGCAAGTATCCTCAATCAAAAGAACTCATGCGATATGGTTTAACAAGGCCTACATTCTTAATCGGAACCTATCCTAAGTGCTTTCGACCCATTGCGACCCATTAAGGTAGCTTACGCTACTTTAACGCGTCGTTCGCGCAAAGCGCGTTCGAGACGTCTAACTAGTCCTATGACAAGTATTTTATGCCTAAACAAGTTGCATAACCAATTAAGTGACAAAATTTTATGTTACATATGCTTAATTACCAATTATGCATGAAAAGGGCATTTTGGTCATTTACCTAAGGCATATAAACTACCTATCATACAACTAATTAAACCTAAGTGACCATAAGGTATAACCTCGGAAGGTTATTCCCATGGTCACTAAACATGTTTGGTCGGATCCTAACGATCGACCAAACAGGTCGAGTTCGAAAGTCTAAGCGGTGGTTTAGACCGCTTGACTTACGACTCTACACAAGCACTAAACTAAAAGTGACGAGCTAAACATGTTAAAACATGTTTAGTTAAGTTAGAAAACAGGTTTTGGTATCAAAACAAACGGTTTTGATACCCAAGAATAGTTTGGTTACAAAATACGCATAAATACGCATTTTGACCGAAACTACGACTCGTCACTACGCCTAGTCAACGTGGTAATCAGTAGGTTTAGTCACACGGGACTATAACCATCGTGATTACGCTCACGTTGCAAAGTTCAAACGAACTTTATGTTGACCATAACCTGGTCAAAGCAGAAAGTCAAACACAGTTTGACTTTGGTGCTTAAAACGCATAAAAGAACGAAAGAATGCTTACAAAGGGTCCAAGCTAGGAAGATCTTGATCCAAAACACTCAGGTATGAAGTTTTAGAACTTCAACTTAGAGTTATTCAGATCAAGGTTAGCAGAAATGAATGAAGGGCATGGGTATTTATAGATTTCCTAGAACCGTTAGGACCGTTTCTCGAAGTTTGAGCTTCAATCTAGGCCTTACACTTGGGCACATAGTTTAGAATACCATGGGTACTCAAATACCAGTCCATAGAGTGCAAATTCAGTTGTTAAAAACCATTAGAATATGTGGTAAAGGCCAGATTCAATGTTTCTGCAAACTGATGTGCGGGCAAGGGCTTACGGACTGTAAGCATGTCCCCATACGGTCCGTATGCGACCTGCAGGTCAGCAACTTTCAGAAAATGGCAGATTTAGTCCCTGAAGCCCCAAACTTTATTTTCGATGCATTTTTGACACGTTTAAGCCCCGTTAACCCCATTTCAAAGCTCTAAAATGAAGTTAAAGTATAGGGAACTTAAAATGTGCTCAAAAATATTTCGGATGTCGGCTCGTTTGGTCGTACGGTTGTGTTGTTCGGTTAATTACGACGGAAGTCGTAACGGACGCAAAAACGATCCAAATTAAGCGGCGAATGGAATTTTATCATGCCAATCACTAAAATAAAATATTTTAATGATTACATAAATTTTTGGGTGTCCGGATATGTTCAGAACGTAAGATATGCGCGAAAATGCAAACTTATGCACTTTTTGAAGCTTTTAGTCCCTATTGATCAAGAAAGTTTATTTTAGCAGACCGAACCCCTCAAAGCCTATTTCTAAGCTATGTAAAGGATATTTAGGGTATGATTAACTTATGATCAAGTTCCGGAATGTTCGTTACTATACAAATCGGTATAGTTTCACAGTTTGACACAAATAGTCCCTGCGATCGAACAAACTTGTTTTCGACACACCAAACCATCCAAACCTTATTTTTAAGTTATGTGGAGGTTATTTAAGGTATGTTAAGCCTATGTCACTATTCCGGAGTGTTTGTCGCGTTAAACTGACTGCGTTTACGCACCAGTTTGCGTATAACCTTCCAGAAAGCGATTTAAAGTTTGAAATCGGAATCAAATCAAATCGTAAAATCACCAAACACAAATACACACATAATAACACCAAAACACATATAATAACACCAAAACACATATAATAACACCAAAGCACATTGTTTTATTGATAATCAACATTTTTTTATATTGTACATCGATTACAGAACACAGTTGTCACAGTCTCCCCTACTTTAGGAAATTTCTTCCCGAAATTTTAACTAGAGGAAGCTTGTGAAAACAAATGCGGATATTTCACTTTCATTTGGTCCTCACGTTCCCAAGTAAACTCTGGGCCAGGTTTGGACTCCCAACAAACTTTGACCAATCGAATCCTTTTGTTCTTTAACTGTTTGACTGCACGATCCACGACCTCCACGGGTTTCTCGACAAAGTGCATCATTTCATCGATTCGAATCTCGTCGAGTGGAATGTGAAGATCAGCATCAGCTAAACACTTTCGCAAATTGGACACGTGAAAAGTCGGATGAATATTTCCAAGCTCTGGAGGTAGCTCTAGTCGATAGGCAACCTTTCCAATTCTTTCAACAATCTTAAATGGTCCAACATATCGAGGTGCAAGTTTTCCTTTCTTTCAAAATCTCACCACTCCCTTCCAAGGTGACACCTTGAGTAGGATACGGTCTCCGACTTGAAATTCCAAGGGCTTGCGTCGCATATCCGCATAACTCTTTTGACGGCTTCTAGCTGTCACAAGATTATCACGAATTTTTTTGATTTTATCTGTTGTTTCCAGAATGAGCTCAGATCCAGTAAGCTGAGCTTCACCGATCTCATTCCAACAGATAGGTGAACGACATTTTCGACCGTATAAAGCTTCGAATGGTGCCATATTAATGCTAGTATGATGACTGTTGTTGTAAGAGAACTCGATCAATGGAAGATGAGAATCCCAATTACCACCAAAGCATATCCTCCAAAGTTTGAATCGTCCTCTCAGATTGACCATCTGTTTGGGGATGATAACCAGTGCTTAGATTTAGTTGGGTTCCCAAAGCAGATTGCATGGTCTTCCAAAAATGAGATGAAAACCGAGCATCACGATCGGAAATGATATCCAAAGGAACACCATGTCGTGATACAATCTCATCAACATAAATCTTTGCAAGTTTATCAGCAGATAGATCCTCGCGAATCGGAATAAAATAAGCTGATTTCGTTAATCGATCGATAACAACCCAACTAGCATCGTGACCTTTAGATGTACGCGGTAATTTAGTGATGAGATCCATCGCAATGTTCTCCCACTTCCAAACCGGTATCTCTGATTGTACAAGCAAACCAGAAGGTCGTTGATGTTCGGCCTTGACTTTGAGACAAGTTAGGCATTTCGACACATACATGGCAACATCCTTTTTCATACCAGGCCACCAATACTAAGTACGAAGATCCTTGTACATTTTATCAGCACCAGGATGGATAGAATATCGAGACTTATGAGATTCGTCCATCACTAAAGTGCGGAGATCATCTTGCTTCGGAATCCACAAACGATCCTTGAAATAGAGTAAACCATCGCCTTTTGTTTCGAGTTTAAGCTCGAGTTGAAGCGGTAGCTCATACTTCAACAAGCCTTTGATCATACAAGATCATTGAGCTTGAAGGACACGAGATTGAAGATCAGATAAAGTGCAAACAGAATGAAGCTTGACTCGCTCCTTTCGACTAAGCGCATCAGCTACGACATTCGCCTTACCAGGATGGTAGCGAATCTCGCAATCGTAGTCGTTTAAGAGCTCAACCCATCGTCGTTGCCTCATGTTCAGCTCCTTCTGATTGAGAATATGCTGAAGACTTTTGTGGTCTGTGAAAACCACACACTTTGTGCAATAAAGATAGTGTCTCCAGATTTTGAGTGCAAAAACCACAGCTCCTAACTCAAGATCATGAGTTGTGTAGTTCTTCTCGTGAACTTTCAGCTGTCTTGACGCATAAGCTATCACTTTACCTCGTTGCATAAGAACGCAACCAAGGCCTAAGTTGGACGCATCACAATAGACAACAAAATCATCGTTTCCCTAGGGCAAAGATAGAATAGGAGCATCACATAGCTTCTGTTTCAGCGTTTGAAACGCTTCTTCTTGCTTGGGTCCCCACTCAAAAGGCTTATTCTTTTGAGTCAAAGCAGTGAGTGGAACCGCAATCTTCGAGAAGTTTGAAATAAACCGTCGATAATATCCAGCAAGACCAAGAAAAGATCGAATCTCTGTAGGTGTCGTTGGTGTATTCCAATCCTTAATTGCAGCAATTTTGGATGGATCCACATGAATACCCTGCTCGTTGACTATATGACCAAAAAATTGAACTTCTTTAAGCCAAAATTCACACTTGGAGAATTTAGCAAAAAGTTGTTCCTTCTTCAGGAGTTCTAGTGTCAAACGAAGGTGTTGCTCGTGATCGGCTCGAGACTTTGAATAAACAAGAATATCGTCAATAAACACAAAGATGAACTTGTTTAAATAAGGCTTACAGACCCTATTCATTAAGTCCATGAAGATGGCTGGAGCATTCGTCAGACCAAAAGGCATGACTGTGAACTCATACTGCCCATATCTTGTGCGGAATGTAGTTTTGGGAATATCTTCTTCGAGAACACGAAGTTGATGATACCCTGAACGCAGATCGATCTTGGAAAAATAGGTAGCACCTTGCAATTGATCAAAGAGATCATCGATTTGAGGTAGGGGATATCGATTCTTGATGGTAAGCTTGTTAAGCTCACGATAATCGATACGCATTCGAAAAGATCAATCTTTCTTTTTCACAAAGAGAACAGGAGCGCCCCATGGTGAAAAGCTTGGACGGATGAATCCTTTATCAGATAACTCTTGAAGCTGCTTTGACAATTCTTGCATTTCAGATGGTGCAAGATGATAAGGTGCTTTCGCAATTGGGTTGGCATTGGGTACAAGGTCAATATGAAACTCGACTTGACGAACTGGAGGTAAACCAGGCAGTTCATCAGGAAACACCTCTAGATAATCCTGAACAATCGGAATATCCTGAATACTCTTGCTCTTGCCTTTCTCCTCGGTGACATTTGCTAGAAAAGCAACATATCCTTTTTGTAAATAACTTTGGGCTTCCATACAAGACATGAGTTTCAAACCACCAGAAGGTTTCTCGCCACGAACTTCCAGAACATCGCCAGACGAAAGAGGAATACAGACGATCTTATCGAAACAAACTACCTCAGCATGATGTTTGGTTAACCAATCCATCCCCACGATAATATTGAAACTCCCAAGTTGCATCGGTGTGAGGTCAATAGGAAAAAGATGGTTATCAAGTTTCAAGTGGCAATTACGAATAACAGAATCAAGAACAAGAGGTTTACCAGTAGCAACTTCGACAGATAAGGGTTTCCTCAGTTCAGTTCTAGGTATCGCAAGCAAAAGCTTAAAAGATAACGAAACAAAACTTCTATCAGCACCAGAATAAAAAAGAACATATGCAGGTCGGTTGTTAACAAGAAACGTACCATTGACAACCTCGTTGTCAGCTCGAGCCTCGTTAGCATTCAGATTGTATGCTCGTCCACGAGCGGGATTCGCATTTGCGTTCGCGTTGGCATTCAGATTTACATTCGCATTTACCAACCTCGGGCAGTTGTTGCTGAAATGACCCATCTCTCCGCAATTGAAACACGAACCATGTGGGAATCTCGCAGCATTCCCCTGAACTTGTGCTGGAACTTGAGCAACCTGATTCTGACCCAAACGACAAATGTTGGCCAGATGCCCAAGTCTACCACACGTAGTACACTGTTTACAAGCCTGTTGAGCAACATGATGACCGTTGCATCGAGCACAGTGAGGTGCGGTACCAGCATATTGCTTCTTCGCAGGAGGTTGATTTGGTGGGTTCTGAGGGTTCTTGTTGGTGACAGAAAAGTTCTGGGAAGCCTTGCGCTTCCTTGACTTCTTAGAAGACTCACCCTGCTTCTTCCCCTTGCCCTTACCCTTGTCTTGTGCAGTATCAGCTGACTTTTTCTTGTCATCCTTACGGGTCAGTTTCCCTTTTCTGACCTGAGACTCGGTCAGAGTAGCAGCCAATTCAATCGCTTGACGAACAGTAGTAGGATTACTGCCAATCATAATGTCTTGCACAGAATCGGGTAACCCATCGATATACCTCTCTATCGCTTTTTCCAACGGGGTAACCATCGTAGGACACAACAAACTGAGCTCCTCATATCTATCCGTGTAAGCATGGTGTTCTCCCCCATCTTGTTTCAGATCATTGAATTCTCGTTCCAAAGCTCGAATTTCGTGACGAGGACAGAACTCTCTCATCATGAGAGCTCGGAGCTCTTCCCAAGTTTGTGCCATAGCCACATCGGCACCCCTATAGCGCATAACACCGTTCCACCATGTAAGAGCACGCTTCTCGAACACACTTGATGCAAATTCAACCTTACACTCATTCGGACATTGCACATGTGTGAATGTGCTCTCGATACTCTCGAACCACTGCAGGAGCGCAGTTGCTCCTTGCGACCCAGAAAACTTCAACGGTTTCGCAGAATTGAAATTCTTGAAACTACACTAAGTATTATTGTTGTTGTTATATAATTGATGGATCTGGGTCACTACGCCCGGAAGTACTATAGCCATTTGCTGAGTGACAAGGGCTGCGACATCCTCATTAGTTATAGGTTGTGCATCACGTCGAGGAGGCATTGTCTAAAAAGAACAAAGAAACATGAGAAACGAGTGAGGTCGACAATTGGAAAAATAAAAGAGGTATGGAAAACATCGACAAAACACAAGGAAGGCGATCATTCGTTTGTTACCTCGAACAAACAAACAACACGCAGTGACTAATCAAAGTAAATGGGTGATAATAATGTATCACCGAAGACATGCTCGCCTATAAGTGAACACTCACCCCAAGAGTTCCCAGGTAAGAGTGACTGGTCCGATACTGCGGATTTTTACGAACACTCTAGCCTTAGACAGAAAACTCAGGGTACATGCATTCACTCTTCCAGTTTGCATGTGTTCACATTAATTAGACCCAAACTTTGACGAGATTTCGAAAACTAAGAGGGTTCAAAACCTTATATTCAATCATCCAAGAACTGATGATTAATTTTCGAAGCGGATAGGTGACGGTATTGTTTCAAAATCTAAACGCAAGTACACTTGCGTTAGGATCCTAGAAAGTTATAGTCTAGGTCAAAGCATTGCTAATAACCTAATTCCCTATAACCATTGGCTCTGATACCAACTCTTCTGTCAGACCCCGACCACGTAAAACAACAAATCGTGGCGGAAACTCGGGGAGTGTTGTAACAGAATTATTGTTTCACAACCATGGATACAAAAGTTTCGTTTATTAATTCGTTAAGTAATTTACATTTTCTTAAAACCAAAACAAACAAGTTACATATCGACTATCATTGTTATTATGTCACTAAGGCCTCGTCCAGATCCTATGTGACACATGCATCCTAGCAATCAACATCAAGTAACAACACCTGAAACATATGTAAAAACAAAGTCAGCAAAGAAATGCTGGCGAGCACATAGGTTTTATGAGAGTGTCGGATTCATGGCTAGTTTACATGTTGCAATACCTTATTAAAAACCTTGTTTTGAAAAGTGTATAATATTGCAACATAATTAACCAACTCAAATCAAGCGGGTTATAATTTATAAAACCTCGTAGCCATGATTTTTAACCCAAAAACATTTGTTTTAGTAAACCAATTTGTAAAACATCTCGTAATAACTCGTTAATAAAACTCGTATGGCTTATATCTTCTCGAAAACATCGTTATGTGACATTGTGATAACCTCGTTTACCCAAGTGAACTAAATAACGTCACGGTATGCAATATGAGGAAAACACTTATATATAATAAGTACCAGCGGCGTATCTACCGTGTTTTCGTCGCATTACACCCGTCCCGTTATCTAAACACTAACCAAAAACCAATCGTTTATCCAACTCGTTTAAGTCGATTCGAAATCGTTTAACTCGTTTAAATCATCCTTGTTTTAATTGTGAAAACTACTTTTGGTCGTCTTGCTAATAACATCTAAACCTTCGTGACTCGACTATCTCGCTTCTAGCATTAACAAACCACCAAAGGGTAAGTTAACTATCATCATATTCGGTCGTTACCTACATAACCCCCACACATAACCATCGGTGCAGTCTGATAACGTGATTTGTCAGATCCTATGGTACCATAACCTAATACTGGTCGGCTTGATCAATGCTAATGAATGTCATTCGTTATGTAACTACAACCAACAAGTTTGTTCACTTTATCGAAATCGTTATTAATTTAATATAAACCATTTTAATCGTTTTCGAAAACCATCGTTAAAACATCGAAATCGTTTAATACATATGAATCACCCCAAAACAATCAAAAACAGTAAAATAGGGGAACTATGTACTCACATTGGACTGCAAGTATCCTCAATCAAAAGAACTCAACAAAGCTCAAACAAGAAAATCAAGCGGCACCTAGAAATCGGACCACTAGATAAATAATCGACACCTAAATCGGAATATCGGATAGAATGAGGTTTCGTAAACCAAATGAGTATTGGAACTCATGCGATATGGTTTAACAAGGCCTACATTCTAAATCGGAACCTATCCTAAGTGCTTTCGACCCATTGCGACCCATTAAGGTAGCTTATGCTACTTTAACACGTCGTTCGCGCAAAGCGCGTTCGAGACGTCTAACTAGTCCTATGACAAGTATTATATGCCTAAACATGTTGCATGATCAATTAAGTGACAAAAGTTTATTTTACATATGCTTAATTACCAACTATGCATGAAAAGGGCATTTTGGTCATTTACCTAAGGCATATAAACTACCTATCATACAACTAATTAAACCTAAGTGACCATAAGGTATAACCTCAGAAGGTTATTCCCTATGAAACTATGGTCACTAAACATGTTTGGTCGGATCCTAACGATCGACCAAACGGGTCGAGTTCGAAAGTCTAAGCGGTGGTTTAGACCGCTTGACTTACGACTCTACACAAGCACTAAACTAAAAGTGACGAGCTAAACATGTTAAAACATGTTTAGTTAAGTTAGAAAATAGGTTTTGGTATCAAAACAAATGGTTTTGATACCCAAGAATAGTTTGGTTACAAAATACGCATAAATACGCATTTTGGCCGAAACTACGACTCGTCACTACGCCTAGTCAACGTGGTAATCAGTAGGTTTAGTCACACGGGACTATAACCATCGTGATTACGCTCACGTTGCAAAGTTCAAACGAACTTTGTGTTGACCATAACCTGGTCAAAGCAGAAAGTCAAACACAGTTTGACTTTCATGCTTAAAACGCATAAAAGATCGAAAGAATCTTACAATGGGTCCAAGCTAGGAAGATCTTGATCCAAAACACTCAGGTATGAAGGTTTAGAACTTCAACATAGAGTTATTCAGATAAAGGTGTGCAAAAATGAATGAAGGGCATCGGTATTTATAGATTTCCTAGAACCGTTAGCATCGTTTCTCTAAGTTTGAGCTTCAATCTAGGCCTTGCACTTGGGCACATAGTTTAGAATACCATGGGTACCCAAATACCAGTCCATAGAGTGCAAATTCAGTGGTTAAAAACCATTAGAGTAGGTGGTAAAGGCCAGATTCAATGTTTCTGCAAACTGATGTGTTGACAAGGGCTTACGGACTGTAAGCATGTCCCCATACGGTCCCTATAGGACCTGCAGGTCAGCAACTTTTAGAAAATGGCAGATTTAGTCCCTGAAGCCCCAAACTTGATTTTCGATGCATTTTTGAAAAGTTTAAGCCCCGTTAACCCCATTTCAAAGCTCTAAAATGAAGTTAAAGTATAGGGAACTTAAAATGTTCTCAAAAATATTTCGGATGTTGGCTCGTTTCGTCGTACGGTTGCGTTGTTCGGTTAATTACGACGGAAGTCGTAACGGACGCAAAAACGATCCAAATTAAGCGACGAATGGAATTTTATCATTCCAATCACTAAAATAAAATATTTTAATGATTACATAAATTTTTGGGTGTCCGGATATGTTCAGAATGTAAGATATGCGCGAAAATGCAAACTTATGCACTTTTTGACGCTTTTAGTCCCTATTGATCAAGAAAGTTAATTTTAGCATACCGAACCCATCAAAGCCTATTTCTAAGCTATGTAAAGGATATTTAGGGTATGATTAACTTATGATCAAGTTCCGGAATGTTCGTTACTATACAAATCGGTATAGTTTCACAGTTTGACACAAATAGTCCCTGCGATCGAACAAACTTGTTTTCGACACACCAAACCATCCAAAACTTATTTCTAAGTTATGTGGAGGTTATTTAAGGTATGTTAAGCCTATGTTACTATTCCAGAGTGTTTGTCGCGTTAAACTGACTGCGTTTACGCACCAGTTTGCGTATAACCTTCCAGAAAGCGATTTAAAGTTTGAAATCGGAATCAAATCAAATCGTAAAATCACCAAACACAAATACACACATAATAACACCAAAACACATATAATAACACCAAAGCACAATGTTTTATTGATAATCAACATTGTTTTACATTGTACATCGATTACAGAACACAGTTGTCACAATTTAAATGTAACATTGGATTCTAAATTTTAATTATTAATTGTCTATGAGACATAAAAGGGTGTTAATGATTAAAATATGATAATATCAAAAATACTAAAATTGAACTTTGTTAAATTTTGTAGTTGGCCACTAACAATTACCCAAACCGTCCGTAACCTATCACTAAGAACAATCCTTGATAAGGATCGTCTCAATCATAACACTTCATGGATTGGTATCGAAACTTGAGAATTGTTCTCAAGGAAGAGAGGATATCCTATGTGTTGAATGATCCTATTCCCGATGAAACATCTTATGGAAGATGAGGATGCCTATAACGATTGAATTAAGTATACCTAGGATAGTATGCAAGCCTCTCGCCTCATGTTAGGAATTATGATTCCCGAGATTCAAAAGGATTTTGAACATCATGGGCACACGACATGATTACCCAATTGAAGGAATGTTCCTACAACAAGCAAAGGGTAGAACACTTCGAAACGGTTCAAGCGCTCATGTCAAATAGAGGAAACCCAATAGGTCTCATCTTATGTCTTTAAGATGAAAAGCCACATTGATCGCCTCAAAAGGCTTAATAAGGGTAAAAGGGCTTTACCCGTTTTAACAATCAATGAGGGTAGCAACAAGAAAGGGCATCACCCAGACTCCAAGGCAAGTGTTGCAAATGGAAAGGGACATTTCAAAGGGAAAGGGAAAAAGAAAGACTAAAGCGCAACCACCGAAACCAAAAGAAAAGAAGGCAAAAGTTTCCATGAACGATCCATACTTTGAGTGTGGTAAGATAGGACATTGGAAAAGGAATTGTTCTACCTATCTCAAGGAGTTGAATAACAAGAGGGATGCGGGGCAAACCTCAGGTACAATCTTAATGATATGTATTGACCTTAATGTTATTTCTTCAAACACATGGGTATTAGATACCGGATGTGGATCTCATGTTTGCAATTTGTTGCAAGAGTTCAAAAGAAATAAGCATTACAAGAAGGGAGACATTAGTCTTCATGGGCATTGGAGCGAAAGTTCAAGTTGAAGCCCGGGGAGACTATGTTTTGAAACTTCCAAATGGTTTGGAAATTGTTTTAAAAATGTTTTGTATGACCCTAATTTGACTAGGAACATTATTTCAGTTTCCCTTTTAAGACAATATAGTTGTGATTTAAAGTTTGTAAACAATGACATTTATATTTCGATGAATGACATGTTTTACTTTAAAGTTATGCTTTCAAATGGTATTTATGAATTGGTTCATGATAATACATCATTTGATAGTTCAATGTACCAAGCAATCACCAAGAAACTCAAAATGGATTTGAGTGAGACCTATCTTTGGCATTGTTGCCTTGGTCATATAAAAAGAAGTCGCATGCAAACACTTCAAAAGAATGGTCTTTTGGAAACAAATGAAGTTGGTTCATTTGATACATGTGAATCTTGTTTACAAGGTAAAATGACCAAGAAACCCTTTAGTGGTACCAACCAAAGGGCAAAAGATTTATTAGATATCACACATTTGGATGTATGTGATCCTTTTTAAACCAATGACTAGGAATGGTGAAAGATACTTCACTACTTTTACCGACAACTATAGAGTTATGGTTATGTGTACTTGCTAAGACACAAAGATGAAGTTTTGAAACGTTCAAAATCTTCAAAAGTGAAGTAGAAAGTCAACTCATCAACTCAATCAAAGTTCTTCATTTTGTTAGAGGAGGAATCAAACTCTATTGGATATGGTTCGATCTATGATGGCTAGGAGCACATTATCTCTATCATTTTGGGGTTATGTTTAGCTCTCCGTGGCCTGTGTATTAAATATGGCCCAAACCAAGAAAGTGGATAAGACACCCTTTTGAAATATGGCATGGAAGGGCTCCATCATTATCATATTTGAAGGTATGAGGTTGTGAAGCTTATGTGAAGCAATACACCCCAAATAAATTGGAAATACGATCCACTAAGTGTATCTTTGTAGGATATCCTAAAGATAGTATAGGATATTATTTCTACGATACAACAGAGCAAAAGGTATTTGTTGCTCAAAAGGCGGAGTTCTTGGAAGCTGAGTTCTTGGAAGCTAAGTTCCTTGTGGAAGGAATTAGTAGAACAGTGGAACTTGATGAGGATCGAGAACCACAAGCCGATACACATTTGGTTGATACTAGCACTCAACAAAAGGTTGTTGAAGATGATCAAGTGGTTGATCAATACACACAAAATGTTTGCAGATTTGGTAGAATTAGTAGTCCACCTGAAAGAGATGGATTTTTCGTAGATGGATGCTATGTGGCAGATTCGGGTGAACCTACCACATACCATGATACAATGTCAAAATCCGATTGTGCCAAATGGCTTGAAGCCATGAACGTAGAGATGCAATCCATGTATGACAACCAAGTTTGGAAATTGGTTGTAGCACCTCTTAACTCCAAAGTAGTTGGAAGTAAGTGGGTTTTCAAGAAGAAAACTGATATGCATGGTAACTTGGATACTTATAAAGCAAGACTTGTAGCAAAAGGTTTCACTCAAACTCAAGGGGTTGATTATGATGAGACCTTCTCGCCTATGGCGATGCTAAAGTCAATAAGGATATTATTTGCCATACATGCATAATATGATTATGAGATTTGGCAAATGGATGTCAAAACGGCTTTTCTTAATGGATATCTTGAGGAAGATGTCTATATCGTTCAGCCTGAAGGTTTTATCGGTCCAAAACACCCTGACAAAGTATGCAAGTTAAAGAAATCAATCTGTGGATTGAAACAAGCATCGAGAAGTTGGAATCACCATTTTGGTGAAGAGATTAGGGAATATGGATTCATTACGAATGGCGATGAAGCTTGTGTATATAAGAAGGCTAGTGGAAGCATCATCACTTTCTTAGTACTGTATGTCGATGACATTCTACTATTTGGAAATGACATTCCAACCATGAAAGGTGTAAAAACCTAGCTTGAAAGTTGTTTTCCATTAAAGATCTTTGAAAAGCCGCCTATATTTTGGAAATAAAGATCTATAGGGATAGATCAAGGCGCTTGATAGGTTTAAACTAGAGTGCATACATTGACAAAGTCTTGAAAAGGTTTAAGATGGAGAACTCTAAGAAAGGTTTAGGTACCTATTCAAGAGAGGACAATATTGAGTGTGTCTCAATGTCCAAGTTCAAAGGATGAGCAAGAAAGAATTAAAGGAATCCCATATGTGTTTGCTATAGGATCCATTATGTATGCAATGATATGCATTAGACCGGACATGTCATGCGCTTTAAAGCATGATGAAAAGATACCAGCGAAATCCAAGTAACGGTCATTGGATGACTGTTAAAAGTATATTGAAACACCTTAGGAGGACTAAGGACATGTTTCTAATATATGGATCTGGTGAAGAGGAACTCATTGTAAAGGGTTACAAGGATGCGAGTTTCGGAACTCGTTGTAACGGGTTACACGGACACGAGTTTCCAAACTGATCGAGATGATTCTCGATCACAATCAGGGTAGCATTGTCCACTACAGAATCAGAATACATCACCGCTTCATTGATTGAGACAATTCATATGGATCTGCCATTTAAATTATTGCCGATCTAAGGGTAGTCCCTACCATTCAGGACCCCTAGAGATCTTTGTGATAATGATGGTGCAATTGCTCAAATCAAGGAACCTCGTGCACATCAAAAGACTAGGCACATTGAGCGGAGTTTCAACTACATAAGGGATGAAGTTGAAAAAGGGAAAGATATGTATTCGCAAAGTTCACACTGATCAAAATATTGCAGATCCACTCACGAAGCTCCTTGAACGAGCAAAGCATGAAGGGTCATACTTGTGCCTTAGGACTTCGATATTCTAGTGAATGGATTTGATCTATTTTGTATTTGAATATTGGAACAATTGTTATTATGACTCATTATGGTATTTTGAGTTATGTTCCACTTTAGCATGTTTAAATCCGTGAATAAGTTACTTATTCTAAATGTCCGTAGTCGATCATACTTGTGGGAACAAATATGAATGTAAGACTATTATGAACTTGGATTGGTGGATATTCATTAGGTATGAATATAGAGCAAAGTGTTGCTACCAAGGTTCATAGATATTTTGTAACACCTCAAAAACGGGTTTGGTAATCAAACTATGTTAATAGTAATGATGGGTAAAATACCGTTAGTGGCAAAAATTAACCCAGTAAATATTAGGATTTAAATAAATAAACTAGATTTTAATAAAAAAGTAGGATAAATACTTTGAGAAAACAAAGTATGTGAAGAGGCCTGAGTTAACGGGACTTAAAATGAAACGGGTTATGACTATCCTGAACTCACTAAGCTAACTAGGAAAGTTTAACCTAGTTAACAAGACAAAATATTGTTGAAGATAAGTAGGTTGTAGCCTACTTACTAATTAACGAAATAAGAGGGGCAAATAATGTTAAGTAAGAAACTTGGGTTATTAAAATCAAAAAATAAAACACAACATACAGGGTGTGTGCGTGAGGGAGATCGACCAGGAGAGCTCACAAGGGGCTCAAACCCTAACTTCATCAAAATCAACAAATTGAAGGTTGATTCAAGCCCTAAATCGATGCATGAATACACAGAAACGATCACCTAGTCGTGAGGATCGTAAGGTATGTCAAATTTTTTATATTTATGAAGTTGAGGTTTCTTGATGAACTTATGAAAATCGAAATTCAAGCTTGAATGATTGATATTTGGGTGAAACTAGGAGGAATTCATGTTTAGAGCCAAACCCTAGTTGAAAACTTGATGAATTAGTATTAAAAACTAGGGATTTGATGATTACCCTTGAATGTGCTAAGTGGGTTTTGATTAATAATGAAGATAATGATGTGCTTGTGCTAGGAATTATCACAATTGATAGTTGAAGCTAGATACTTAAACAATTTGCAAGTTTGGGTATTGATCATACATGACCCGAATTGGGTTTTGAATGTTGTAGTGAAATTAGCAATTTATATCATGAATATGGATGCTAGAAATCATATTACCTACTAATTGGTGTGTAAAAACTAGAATTGTTAAGAGTTCGGATGAAAATGTCTAAGTGGGTTCAATGAACCAAATGTGCATTTGAATATGTTAATAGATAAATTGACTTTTAGGAAGTCAAACTGACCAATGATTCGATCGAGTGATAAATTTGACATAAGACCCGTAAGGTGGGGTAGTCATAATTGATAATGACTAACCTAACCGTCTTACGAATTATGATGATAGTTTGACGCCTAACGAGCTAGGTGGAAGCTTGATAAGGGAGCGGGTCAAACGAATCAAGAAGGAAAGGAAAAGCGTGGTTCAGATGCGAGGTAAGTTAAGCTTACACTTTTTTTATATTACAATACACTTACTTGCGAGTATTGAATATGAAACATGTTAAGTAATTGAAATACGATGTTCCGGCACGATTTAATGCAAGCCGGAACAAGTACAAATGGCAAGAAACCATGAATTATGATAAATAGGATAAAAACGGTAAACTAGTCGGGTGATGACAAATAAGTGAGGAATTTTGAACAATGAGTTATGGGGTGAACCGTAACGGGTAAAAATGGTTAGATAATAATCCGGACACGAGATGACGGATATAATAAAAGACTTGAAAAGACACTATTTTAGTATAAATCATAACGGGTTAAATGGCGTGTTAACACCATTTGACAACAATAACTGATGATCGCTTTCTGAGTTTTGGTGATTACAGGAAAGTAATATAAGGTTCGCGACGCTATTAATTGTTAGTTAATAGTGAAAGGTATTATAGAAAGGTCAATACTATGACCCGAGCCAGGTACGCATAACTGAAATCCTAGTTAAAAGCGTGATTTTGGTCAAATGCCTTCTTGAATACCTTCATCGTAAAAGAAGAGTTAAAGCTGACCAAAACGCCCTTGATTGACAAATCAAGCAAACGACCCTTGCGGGTTGTTTAGAAATAGGCTTTTCGATCAAATGAACCATTAGGATAAGTATAAAAACTAAGGCATGATCCTAGCTAGTCAAATGCTTTTAAATATGTTTTTGCCGAAAAATAAAAAGACAAATCGGGAGATAGAACTCGGAATCAAATGGTATACCATATAAAATCTACCATAACAATATTAGTGGTGGAAGACCATTTGGTAAGTGACGTAAAAATATGATGCTAGAAACGAATGTGCGAGAATTATGCTTCAAAGTGCTTAAATACCCTTAACGGGTCAAAATACACGTATAAGCATAAATGGGTTAATAATGCATAATAACGCGTGGTCTAAACCTTGTGTGATAGGAAACATTTAAAATATGATATCTACAGGAATTCAGGTGTAATAAACAAGTTGGTTTGATAATAGTTCGAACGGGTCAAAAGTCTTTAAAATTCCATTTTAAGTCGAGAGCTTGAAATCTAGTATTTTACGAGTTTAGATGTCGGGTGTTAACTTCTTATGATGGAGAATTAAATTACGATCGCTTAGGAAAAAGAACCGTGTAAAACGGACATCTAGATCGAAAGATATCCACGTTTTTGTGATTTTTATGTTTGAATAATTTGAGCTGGGAATCTGTAGCTCAAGGAATATAACAGACTGTCGAAAATAGGTTGTCGCGGCACGCGACGTCAACCAGCTATCATCGTCACGTAGCGCGAGGGCTGTCGCGCCCAGCGGCGGGCTTGTTTATATCTGTCGCGCCCCGCGACGCTAAAGCTGGCATTTTGCTGATTTTTGGTGCGTTTTGATATCCGAACGAGCTTAGTTTATGTTATAATCGTAATATAACTAAAATCATTTCATGTTTATGAAATGTAGGTATATCTTGGATGCCGGAAGACGATCAAGCTCAGAGAAGGACCGAACACGATTAAGTTACAAGCTTCCGCACATAGTTTCGTCGTTAATTTTAAACGACGAATTTTATAAATCTTGATGTAACGTTTTAAAATTTAGAAAAGTTTTAATTAACCTGTATTTTCATTGTATATGTAATTATAATTACATGTCTATTTCCGTGAATTATACGAAAATCTTAAAAAAATAGAAAGGGTGTTACAAGTTGGTATCAGAGCTCATGGTTAAAGAGTAAAGTGTGTTCGGTTCGAGGCTTGATCGCAAATCCGGTAAGTACAGGTACATAGTAATGGTTTAGTACGATTAAAGTGTTGAGAACAACACATAAGGTTATCGTGTAATACACGTTACGCCAATCAAATTGATAAAGGATAGATATGGTTAACGAAATTACGTGTGTTGACACGTATAGTGGAAAAGCCTTGTATTATAATACGGACGATTATTGATGTCAACATTACTAACTTTTGTGAATGTTTTAATTGAGGGACACTCGCATCTAAAGATGACGAGAGTTGAACGAATTGCGGATACTCATCAAGGACCTAAATCGCGTAGTGATCGCGGACAAGGATAAAGGCATGGAAAGCCCGTTAGGGCAAGCATTACCAGGTGCACGTTTTAAATTTAATCGCACAAATAGCTATATGCAACAAACATGTAGAGAATGACTATTGCATACCTAGAATAAAACTTGGAAAACCTGAATAAGACACCTATTCGGGAAGAGGTTTCCAAGAGAAAATTTAGTAGAAAAATGCGTTATTCATGATTGTGAATAACGAAAACACAATAGAGTCAAATTATGTGGAAACTTGGACGTGGGGTAATATTCCAAGTGGAAAACTCTCAATAAAATTCTATTGAGAAAAGTAGCGATTACAATAACGAGTGTGACTGTATAATAGTTCGATAAAAAGGAAAACATTCTATATGTTCAAGAATGACACGGGTAAAACTAATGATCGTTAAATAACAATTAAATAAAGTTTTACCAACTAAAACCATGAATATGGGAAGAATTAGAGGCGTTACTTACATGGGGTGTAGTGTGAAAATTATAAAAAGGTTATGTGTGTCACGTGTTGATCGCTTACTCTGGCCAAGTAAGTAGTGAACACATGATGTCGTGAACTTCTTATGATGGACACATTTACGACCGATGTAGTGAGGACGGGGTGAGTGGGACAAATTATAAAAGTACACAAATGAATCAAATGAGCAAGATATTTGATAATAATGTAAACGCACAGCCGGGCGACGGAAGAGTATTAAATTAGGATAATGAGCCCGAGAGAAGGGACAAGAATTAATGTAAATGAAGATATAAATGAATGACCTAAGGAAAATTCACGAAAATAAGTCATTTTGGACGAAAGAGCCATGGTTGACAAAATGGGCAAGTAAAACTAAAAGTATAGATGATCCGCAGGGTCATAAAAACGAAGGTATTGCCCACACGGAAAAGATAATCAATGTTGTTAACTTTGGTCGTAGTAAAGAAGGGATGACGATGACAATCGTCACTTAGAATCTATAAGGCCGTCAAGGATGGTCACATAAAGAATAAAAGACATGGTTGAATAAAAGCGATGGATTTCGCTAAAACGACCAAATAAATCGAAGCAAGATCTTATTGCATACCGGAAGGGTTGCAATGATAACGACTTCGCTAAAACACCCGGTTGATGGGTAAGGATTTAAACACATGCGTAGACCGAGAAACAGGAACGCGGATGGAAAGTCAAAAGACTCAGGTTTCGAGTCCAGACTAAAAGACGATGAGATACTGCAAATAGAAATTTTGATAAATTACGTTCAACTATTTTAAAGTTGAACGAGTCGAACAATAATGAAGTTTGACATTCATAAATGATGAATTTTCACACGAACAAGTCAAACGAATTTAGTAAAGGATGACACTTGCTAAAGTAAGTAAGCGCGAACTGAATAAATAAAAGTGCGAAATATCAATAAACCTATGTAAAGGGTTATAGGCTTTAAAAACATTAAGATAAAAGAACCTGGGTAATGGGTTGTAAAGAAGTGCAAGTACGTACCGGCAAACGGTGAGCGTAGAACAAACCGACCTGTAAATGACGTAAAAAGTCATAATGTCGGAAGACTAGTCCGAAAATAAACGAATGAAGCCTTAGACTACGGTTAAGGTCAACTAAAGTTCAAGAGCGAAAATAAATGATACTAAACATAACAAGGGATGCCTTGGTGCCATATATGTATATTTGCATATTGACACGAATAAAAGATGATATACGGGATCAGCATAACCTACGGGATTTAACGTAGTGTTAAGGTCTACGGGACCAAGAAGACCCTTAGGTCATAAATAAAAAAAGAAACGAACTGTTAAGGTCTCACCTTAAAAAGGTGAAAATCTAAAGAAATAGCCTATGAGGCTAAGTGAAAGAACCTACGGGTCATATCGTAAAGCGAGGGAACTTGTTACGATTCCCCGCGTGAAACGAGAACGGAAAGAAATAAATTATCGGTTGTCAATTTCCTTGATGTGAGCAATTGACATAAGCTAAAGAGAAAAACGTTAAACTAAAAAAAATTCAGTTTTAATAAGAAACAACGTTTTAACAAATATGAATATTATAAAACGAACTCAGAAATGGTTAATATTAAAGGATATAGGTTTTAACACCAATAGGTGTAAAATGATACATTCGAAAGAAAGAGTTTCGACAATGAAAAGTCGACATAAACTTAAACAAGATGTGATGTGATTACGGTCACTAAAAAGTGACATAGAATGTAACCATGTTGTAATGTGAGTTACGAGGTATGACATCAGAAACATGCAAAAAGGCCGGGATGGCAATATGATATACCCGAATGACGGGGTATAAAGTGACGGCGACAAATCAGTCTAGCCGGTAAAAACCATTCAAAGTCAAAATAGTGTTACGACTTATGCAAAGCGCTTGTCAATATAAAATTAGCTAGAAGTAAACATTTTGAACAATAAATATAAGGTTCGCGACGCTATTAATTGTTAGTTAATAGTGAAAGGTATTATAGAAAGGTCAATACTATGACCCGAGCCAGGTACGCATAACTGAAATCCTAGTTAAAAGCGTGATCTTGGTCAAATGCCTTCTTGAATACCTTCGTCGTAAAAGAAGAGTTAAAGTTGACCAAAACGCCCTTGATTGACAAATCAAGCAAACGACCCTTGCGGGTTGTTTAAAAATAGGCTTTTCGATCAAATGACCCATTAGGATAAGTATAAAAACTAAGGCATGATCCTAGCGAGTCAAATGCTTTTAAATATGTTTTTGCCGAAAAATAAAAAGACAAACCGGGAGATAGAACTCGGAATCAAATGGTGTACCATATAAAATCCACCATAACAATAGTAGTGGTGGAAGACCATTTGGTAAGTAACGTAAAAATATGATGCTAGAAACGAATGTGCGAGAATTATGCTTAAAAGTGCTTAAATACCCTTAACGGGTCAAAATACGCGTATAAGCATAAACAGGTTAATAATGCATAATAACCCGTGGTCTAAACCTTGTGTGATAGGAAACATTTAAAATATGATATCTACAAGAATTCAGGTGTAATAAACAAGTTGGCTTGATAATAGTTCGAACGGGTCAAAAGTCTTTAAAACGCCATTTTAAGCCGAGAGCTTGAAATCCAGTATTTTACGAGTTTAGATGTCGGGTGTTAACTCCTTATGATGGAGAATTAAATTACGATTGCTTAGGAAAAAGAACCGTGTAAAACGGACATCTAGATCGAAAGATATGCACGTTTTTGTGTGATTTTTATGTTTGAATAATTTGAGCTGGGAATCTGCACCTCAAGGAATATAACAGACTGTCGAAAATAGGTTGTCGCGGCACGCGACGTCAACCAGCTATCATCGTCGCGCAGCGCGAGGGCTGTCGCGCCCCGCAGCGGACTTGTTTATATCCGTCGCGCCCCGCGAGCGACGCTAAAGCTGGCATTTTGCTGATTTTTGGTTCGTTTTGATATCCGAACGAGCTTAGTTTATGTTATAATCGTAATATAACTAAAATCATTTCATGTTTATGAAATGTAGGTACATCTTGGATGCCGGAAGACGATGAAGCTCAGAGAAGGACCGAACACGATTAAGTTACAAGCTTCTGCACATAGTTTCATCGTTAATTTTAAACGGCGAGTTTTATAAATTATGATGTAACGTTTTAAAATTTAGAAAAGTTTTAATTAACATGTATTTTCATTGTATATGTAATTATAATTACATGTCTATTTTCGTAAATTATACGAAAAATCTTAAAATAATAGAAAGGGTGTTACAAAGTCTTATTAAATTTTATAACTTTTATAAAATATAACATCATATGTTATAAGACTTATATAATATCTCACAAGCTTTTATAATGTTATTTAACCAATTAAATAACCAAACAAAATATTCTCTCAAAATAAATTATCCATATAATCTTTTAGTTTGTCAAGTATAATTATTTAGAAAACTAATTTCTAAATATTTTAAGTGTTAATATTTATTTGTTTGATCATATCATAAATAAAATATTATAAGTGTTTGTTTAGCTTGTTATTGGGTATGACTCGACTTGGATCATAACGTACTAGGCACATCAATTTAATATGTGTTTTGTGTATACAGTCCAACAGTTAGGTTCAAAAGGAGGGGTTATTATTCTCTGTTAGCCATTAGATTGAACAGGTAGAAATAACTGCATGATTTTAACTTTGTGATTATTGTTCTTATTTGGAGCCCCAATGGGCTAATTTATAATTTCAATAATTTCATTTTCTTTTTAATTGAACGTTTGTTACTTTAGCTAATTTATGATTTGAATTGATACAATGATTTGTATTGAGAGCTAGATGTTTGTAAATACTAAATAGAAATCAACTGAGCCTTTAACGAAATAGTGAATATTGTAGCTGTTGATGCAACAAATACAAGACCAACGGTGGTAGCTGGACTGGCTAGGCAAAATGGTTGAAGGGTTCAACCTTGCCTAACGCAGGTCGTGGGGTCCCCCCACGTTTGCAAGACGTGGAAGGAGGTTCGCTAGTTCATTGTTGTTCTTTGCTATGGATCCTCTTCTGAAATGCACTCAGATTCGGAAGTGGTAGCAAAGGGAATGTGTGTGTTGGATGTGAAAGGGAGTGACTTGTATGAAACAAGCACTCGATGTGAATGACCAGGGATTAGAGAATCAGAGCTGGTCAGGAGATGTTTTCTGAAGTAAATGAAGTGTCAATTTATAAGAGAAGACATCTCCGGAAGTAGAATGTATTAGACTAGTAACCTTGCTTGCAGTGGAGAGTTTCCCCTTTCGGGGGTTGAAGGCTTTTGACCCCCGGATAATAGCGTGCATTGTGCAGACCTGCTTTGCTTTTGCGGCTGTGGGTTGGTGAAGCGATCTCCAGATGTGACTGGCCACTGTTTGCTTTTCCCATACCACAACTTTACAACCATTGAACCGTTTAACCATTTGAGCGTTTACATATTTAGTCATTTTATTTAGTCTTTGGGGCTACCCCCATCATCAGCCCCCCAAGTAAGAGGTTTTTGGGTGATGAGCTCAAAGACTTCTGACTTTTATGTACGTATTTTATTGCCTGAAGGTTTCGAGGGTTCGTTGCTTGAAGGCTTGAAAGGTTGAAGGCAGTTAATGTTTTGAATTTGAATTTTAAATAACTGACAATTGATTTGATTGATGTATGGAAGTTGAGAGGGTGGCGGTTTTGCAGAAGTTACTGTTTACCATTATTACCCCTTTTCATAGGTTTTTATATTTTCATATCTCATTTATTTACACGGTTTACTTTGGATAAACATCACTTTGTTCTTTTTTCTCTCAAGTTTCTGCCATTTCTCTCCTTCTCTAAGGTTAGTTCTGGTTTCTTTACATCTTGCATTCTTCATTTTCTGTTTTCAAAAATGGGTGCTCGTAAGGACTTAGCAAAATCTTTTTCCCGGTTAACACAAGAGGAGGTAGATTTATTTTGTATGGAATATGGCATTGATAGGAAGTTTAACCCAACTGCCCCTGCTTGTGATGTTCCTGTTGATAAACCATCTTCTGGTTCGATTGCCCTTTATTGTAGTCATTTTGAGTTCTCGAACCTTCGTTATCCCTTTTCGTTTTTTGTTTTGAACTTGTTGGAGTATTATCGGGTTTCTTTTGGGCAAGTTCATCCAAAGGGGATGGCTAGGGTTTTGCATTTTGAGGTTTTGTGTCGTGCTCTTGGGTATGATCCTTCCCTTTTACTCTTTCGCCGGTTTTTTCGCTTGGCTAAGAATGGCGATTGGTTTACTTTCGAAACATCCAAAGTTGATACCTGCCTTATTTCGTCGATGGTTACTACGCTTGGGGCTTGGAAAGACCGCTTTTTCTGGGTTTCCGATACTATTCTCCCATTTAAAATGGTGTGGAGGAACCCGGATGCCGTTCTCAATGATCCGGAACCTTCTGAGTCTGAATTGAATGCTGTTTTTCTCAATGCCATCCGGGGGTGCCCTTCGAGGGTTCGTCCCTTTCCTGAACACTTACTAGTTCTTTTAGGGGTTAGTAAAATTTGGGGGAATGTTGATCGGGATCCGGTTCTTATGAGGAGTGGAATGGGTATGCATTTTCCTTTTTTGTCCTCTTTATGTTTTTCTTAACTTATGACTTATGTGCTGTTGTTTTTTGCAGTCATGTCTGCTTTGGATTTTATTAAGAGCGACGATACTTCTGATGTTGTTTTTGAGGATGCTCCGTCTGTTCCTGGTGAGAATGTTGTGGTTAGAACTGTTGATCAAAGATTTGAGGGCTCGGGTTATGTTAGTGCTGCTACTGTCAAAGGTTTTTCTAAGTCCAATGTTCCTAAGTCTTCAACTCGTCGATCTTCTCGTCGGTTGTTGAAGGCTGGTCCTCAATCCACTTCTACTGAACCAGTGGACTTGAGTGATGATATTGAAGTTTCGGAAGATCAAGGTGTTGAAGCAGGTGCTGAGAAGGATAAGGAATTGGTTGTTCATGGTAAAAAGGTTTCAGGCAAGAAGGTTGTTGCCACTCCTGTTCAGGAATCTTCAAGCAGGGACGTTGAAGGGTTGGACCCGGAAGGGATTTATGTGCCTGCTTGGTCGGTGAAGAATGATGACAGCTTCAAAGATGCTGCTGTTTGTGAGGATGCTCTGAGTCACATTGCTCCTCCTTCGGTTCACAAGACCATTGCTGGGATGGATGATGACCTGATGTTGTCCCGTATGATTTTGAGTACTTGCAACCTTGCTGCTATGCTTCCTCAAGGTATTGTCCGTTTTCGTCAAAGAATGCAGGAGTATGAAGAATTCTCCAAGAAGAGGGATAAGATGAAATCCTCCATGTCTGGGATGAAAAAGGAGATAACTAGTTTTGCCGAGAAAGAAGCGGCTTGGGACAAGAAGGTTAGTGATTTGAAGAAGACGCATGAGATTGAGATGAGTGACTTGAAAAAGAGCTTCGAGGCTGATAGATTGAAGCTTAGGGCTGACCGGGAAACTTTGTTTGTTCAGCAGCAGGCTTTTGGTAAGGAGAAAGAGGGGTTGAAAGCTTCAGTTGCTCGTTCTACCGCTGACAATCAGTGGTTAATTGAGCAAGGTTTCCAATAGGTTGTTACTTACCTCCTACATTCCAAGGAGTTCAATTCTGCCCTTGGTGACGTTTACACTAAGCTTCTCAACCTGGGGAAACACCAAGGCCTCATTGCTGGGTATAAGCTTCATGAATCCGGCCATCCTTTGGAGAAGTCACCTTTGTTCCGTCCCGAAGCTTCTGATGTTTTTAAAGGCTCTGTTGAGCAGATGGAGAAGTTGACCTATCCTTACATCCATCAAGTTTCTGCTTGTTTTGGTAAGCCTCTTGCTGTGTTGCAGGACTTGAAACCGGAGGGTCTAAATGAAAAGGTTTGTGCTGAGATCTTGGGTTCTCTTTCAAGGAAGAGATCCTACTCGGGGGATAGTGATGATACCCCTTCCGGTCAGTTGGATGTTCCCAAGGATGCAAGTTTGGAGGCTTCAGCAGTTGGTGGTGATGGAGGTTTGAAGACTAAAAAACTGAAGAAGACCAAGAAGGCTAAGGGCGAGGGTTCTGGAGTTTCCAAGCCCGTTGATGGTTAATTCATAGCTTTCTTAGCACTGAAAACAATTTATGTTTTGTAATGTTAATATGAACAATATTAGGTTTTTAGGAACCCTTAAGGTTCCTGTGTTTTAAGGCCTTTGTGGCCGCTGTAACAGTAGTTTAAGCTTGCAAGTTATTAGGACTTGCTCTAACTTATGTTTGAAAGTCTTTTGGGGCTTTCTTTTATATGATGTTATGTTTTAACTATTTTCCTTGTATTATGGTTTTATGCTTGTGCCTTTTTGGACAAGGCAGTTTATTTGGCTTTTAACCTTCCAAACCTTTTGGCTGTCTGTTAATAGGTTGAAGCCTTTAAGGTTTCGATATATTACCCGGGTGGTTGAAGCCTTGAAGGCTTCTTATTTTTGTATCCTGACTTGGTTTATATCTTTGTGATTTTTGTCCAAGCAACTTTGTTCTTTTGGATTTGTTTTGTTCTTTTGTAACTTTGTCTTTGTCGAGTTTGTGCTGCCCTTATGTTTTTTATACCTAAAAGGGTTCAGTGCTGCAGACACTTAGCCTTGGCATTTTTAACAAGAAGAGATAGCACCTATCCTTTTTATTATTTCTTTTGGTTTTTTAGCCTTTTTGTGGACTATATTTTTAAGGCTTAGGGAACATTTGGTGTAGGCTGCTCATACCCGTCTATGAGACAATTTTGTGTTTTCTTAACAAGTCTCATGGAGTTGTATTGATTTAGGAACTTACCCCTTATATAGGCTCATTCAACCCTTGAACCTATTGAGCGATGTGGCCTGGGAGCTCATCCCCTTACATGGCCCTTGCCATGGAGTTTTTTGCTAGGTTCTCAACCTGATTTTTGGATAGAAAGACAAGTTTGATAAAAACAACTTCATTCATTAAAGCAACACTTGCTTTTTACAAAAGGTATTCATAATCCTTCGTGAAATACATTTTTGATACAAACCAAACTTTCCCGTTTAAACATGGAACCTTTTCAGGGTTTTGCCGTTCCAATGCCTTGGAAGCTTTTTGCCTTCTGAATCAGCCAGCTTGTAAGATCCACCTTTGTGTGCTTCAAGGATGGTGTATGGGCCTTCCCATTTTGGGCCAAGCTTTCCTTGGTTTTCTTTTTTGCTGGCTTCGTTGTTTCTGAGGACCAGGTCCCCAGGCTTGAAACGTTCGTTCTTGACTTTTTTGTTGTAGTAAGCTTCCATCTGTTGTTTGTATTTGGCCTCTTGAATTGCGGCTTGATCTCTTGCTTCCTCTAGGAGTTATAAATTCAACATAGTCTCTTTTTGGTTTGTTTCGGGATCCATGTTGACAATTCTTTGGGTTACAACTCCTATCTCGGCAGGGATCACAGCTTCGGATCCAAATACCAAGCTGTACGGTGTTTTCTTATGGCTTGTTTTTTCGGTTGTTCTAATTGCCCATAGGACACTAGGTAATTCTTCAAGCCAATTGCTTTCATATCTTCCCAATCTTGTCTTGATTCCTTCTACTATGCTTCTATTTATTCTTTCAACCTGACCGTTTGATTGCGGATAAGCCACTGAGCTAAAAACCTGATCGATTTTGTATTCTTTGCACCAAACGCTGAAAGGCTTCTCAGCAAATTGCCTTCCGTTGTCGGTGACAAGTGCTCCCAGCAATCCATAACGGCAAATGATGTTCTCCCAGACAAAGTCAATGACTTGCTTTCCTGTGATCTTAGCAAGTGGTTTGACCTCGGGCCACTTGGTGAAATAATCTACCGCCACCAGTAGGAATTTCACTCCCCCTTTGCTTGGGGGAAATGGACCAACAATGTCCATTCCCCATTTATGGAATGGCCATGCCGAGGTTATCGGGACTAAATCATGCTTGGGACTTTTTGGGATCGGTGCTTGGATCTGGCAAGCATCACATTTCTTCAACTCTTCGGCTGTATCGCGATGCATTGAAGGCCAAAAATATCCGAGGTTCATGAGCTTTGCAACTACCGACCTAGCTCCAAAGTGAGCTCCGCATGCACCTTCATGAATTTCCTTGATCAAATATTTACTTTGCTCGGGACCGACACATCTTAGCAAGGGAGCAAGGTAACCCTTTTTGTAAAGGGTTTCTCCTTGTAGTATGTATTGCCTTGCCTTGATTTCAACCCTTTTGGCTTCCACTTGATCATTGGGTAATTCACCATTTTTGAGGAACTTTCTTATGGGAGTCATCCAGTTTGGTTCTTCTTCGGTAACCACGTCTTGAACCTCCAATTCATTAATGGATGGGGCCTTCAACACTTCTACCAGTACCTTCTTGGTGAGGTGGGCAAAAGTGAGAGATGCAAGCTTACTTAGGGCATCGGCCTTTTTGTTTTGAGATCTTGGGATCTGTTTGATGTTGCACGCTTGGAAGGTACTCATCAGTTCCTTGGATTTTTCTCTGTATTTTTTCATGTTGGGCTCTTTAGCTATGTAGCTGTCATTCACTTGGCTTGAGACCAGCAACGAATCCGTGAACACTTCAAGCTTTTCAACCTTCATTTCTTTGGCCAGCCTTAGGCCGGCTATTAGTGCTTCGTATTCAGCCTCGTTATTGGTGGTCTGAAAATCAAAACGGAGAGCATATGTGAATTCCAAACCTTTTGGGTTGATCAGAATTAATCCAGCCCCTGACCCTTCAACGCTTGAAGCCCCGTCGGTAAAAAGCTTCCAGGCTTCAGGGTTGGAAGGTTCAGTGGTGGTAGTGTTTACTTCAGTGGCTGTTTGGTTTGGGACTTCCACAATGAAATCGGCCAAGACTTGGGCCTTGATAGCTTTCCTTGGGACATAGGTGATGTTATGTTCACCTAGTTCTATGGCCCATTTGGCTAATCGCCCCGAGTTTTCAGATTTTTCAAGAACACTCTTAATAGGTTGGTCGGTGACCACTTGTATGGGGTGTGCTTGGAAGTACCTTCGAAGCCTTCTAGCTGTTTGAACTAAGGCTAGGGCAAGTTTTTCAAGGGGAGGGTATTTCGTTTCAGCTAATTTTAAAGTTTTGCTGAAAAAATAAATGGTTACCTGGGCCTTGTCTCGCTCAATGGTGAGGACTGCACTGATGGCCTCGTCCGTGATTGAGAGGTACACCGATATTAACTCCCCGGTTTTTGGTGCCGCAATGTCTGGTAGGGAAGCTAGATGTTGCTTCGTCTAGTTAAAAGCTTCTTCAGCTTCTTCAGTCCATTTGAAATCCTTCTTATCTGAGCAGTTTTTGAGCGTTTTGTAGAAGGGCAGAGATCTTTCGGCCAACTTCGAGGTAAAACGCTTCAAGGCTGCAAGCTTCCCGTTCAAGCTTTCAACCTCCTTCTTGGTCTTTGGTGGCTTGGTTTCAAGGACTGCTTTCACCTTGTTTGGGTTGGCTTTGATACTTTGCTTTCCCACAATGTGACCCAAGAATTTTCCTTCCTCAAATCCAAACGAACATTTTTCAGGATTGAGCTTCATGTTGACTTTTCTGAGGTTCTTGAAAGTTTCTTGGATGTCATCGAGCATTTGATACTCCGTCTTGCTTTTGATCACCAAGTCGTCGACATATGCCTCCATGTTTTTACCGATTTGGCCTGCAAAGGCTTTGTCAACGAGTCCTTGGTAGGTTGCTCCGACATTTTTGAGACCAAAAGGCATCTTTTGATAACAAAAGATCCGTCTGTCCGTGTGGAAGGCTGTTTTTTCCTCATCTTCTTCCTTCATGAGGATTTGGTGATAACCTTTGTATGCATCTAGAAAGCATTTGAACGAATATCCGGTGAGGGAGTCAACTTTGAGATCAATTTCTGGTAGTGGATAGCAATCCTTAGGACAAGCTTTGTTAAGATCCTTAAAGTCTATGCACATCCTCCAAGAGTTGTCTGGTTTCTTGACCATAACCGGGTTTGCAACCCATGACTGGTACTTGACTTCTCGGAGAATACCGGCTGACACAAGCTTTTCAACCTCTTGGCAGGCTGCCAGACTTCTCTCAGGTGCCAAGCTTCTTTTCTTCTGGACCACAGGCTTGACCTCCGGTGGTATTCTCAACTCATGCTCGGCAATGTCCCGGGGGATCCCGGTCATATCTTCAGGACACCAAGCGAATACATCGCTGTAGTGTGTTAGCAATTTTTCAAGGTATGAAAGGGTCTATTGAGAAAGGACTGGGTTGACCCTTATTCTTTGTTCAGGGTATTTAGGGTTTATGACCAACCTTTGCCTGTCTTCTTCACTGTTTGAACTTTCACCTTCAACCATGTAGGCTTCCTGAGAGGGTTGAAGGGTTGCTATGCCCCTCTCGGTAGGGAATTTGACTGTGCCGTGGCCAACAGACACGGCCATGTAAAATGCACACTGTCCTGGTCTTCCAATGATCACATCATAGCTTGAGGGGATGTTGATAACCACAAAGGTTAGTGGTTGGGTCCTTTCTTTCAAACCATCGCTGAAACGAACATTAAGTGTCAGTTGCCCTAAAGGTTTGAGAGGTATATCAGCTATACCTTTTATGGAGGTTCCAGAGGGTTGAAGCCTTGCACGCTCTTCATTGCTCAAACGGTTGAAGAATTTTTCGAACATGATTTCAGTGGCTGCCCCCGTGTCTATGTATGCCCTATATGTTTGCAACGTTCCCACGGTAGCTTCTACCACAAGAGGGCTAGAGAGAGGGTCTTTCTCCGTAGGGGGGAAACAGACACACTGAAGTTCCCAAGCTTCCAACCTCTGCCTCTTATGAGGAACCCTTCCATCAAAATCCACCATATTGACTTCCTTACCTTTTCCTTCAGCCATTTTGTCCCGGACTCCCTTTAATAAATGAGCAAGTTCTCCGGACTTAACAGCTTCTTCAATTCTTTTCTTGAGTTGGAAGCAATCATTGGTGTGGTGACCCTTTTCTTCATGAAACTCACAGTATTGGGTGGAGTTCTCGTTCTTCCTGCTCTTGGGGAGAGGCCTAGGAGGCCGAAAGTTTTGTTTAACATCTTCTGTTGCAAGGATTTCTTTGTCACACCCCCAAAATCCACCTACGGAATACCACCGCTTGGAGGCGTGACTGACCAGGATCCAGCCACCAATCATATTGAACATGCAAGTTAAAAGATATAAAAGTTTAACCAATACAATTGGTGTCCAAACAAAACATAGTTGAGTTGCAAGCGGAAGCATAATGTTTAAAACCGTAACATAAGTTTAATTGTTTCAAAGTTTAACATGGCACATCTGTCCATGTCCCACAACGATCCTCCTCCATGCAAGCTCCAGCTAAGTACCTATTGACCTGCAAAGCATGTAGTAACGAGTCAACAACAAGTTGAGTGAGTTCACGGTTGGGTGTTTGTTTTAAGTTGTTCTGAAAACTGTTTCCTTTATCTGGCATCCTGCCGTGGGGGTTACCCCATAGTTGAAAACGCGATTTGTTTTATTCCCGGTTACTCTGGCAATCCAGCTGTGGGGGCTACCCCGTGTTAGTTATCTGGCATTTCGGCCGTGGGGGCTACCCCATGTATCTACTAGACTCGTTACCATATCGACTACTGACGTTAGTCATGTTTATGTGCCCTTAGCGTCGGCGTCTATCATCACCGACGTGCCATAGTCCATTAGTTCACGCCCGTCCTCTGCGGCACGGTGTGAGGTTTGTCAAACCTAAATAGCGCTATCTAATTAATGACCCGCTCGCCATTGGCCCGACGATTAAGTCGATATAAAAAGGAGGGACTTCGTGATAGAGTTTTTGTCTAGTACGAGTTATCTGTCCGTGAGGACGAGGAATTACATTCCTGAACCATTGCTGTCCTACCCAAGGAGGACGAGGAACCCATGTTCCTTAACCCCAATTCCCGACCCCTGGGAATCCCATGCTTTGTAGAGGGTGTGAACTCACCTTGGTTTGCTCGGCAGATACACAGAAAAGTCAATCAAGCAATATTGTGGTCAACTACGTCCTAACATAGATACCGTACAAGTCAGGTTCGTATTCAGGTAGTGCACGTATGTTTCTACACGTATGCTAGCACATTGCATGCAAGTTTCATCCATGGCAGCCCAAATAACATTCATATACAACAGCACGTATAAGGTCTATGTATTAGGCCCAAAGGTCCGGCCCAATTACTTAAGTCCGAAATCATGCAAGTCCAAAACAGCGTGCACAAGTGTGTGGTCTCGAGTCGAGACTGTACGGTCTCTACTCGAGACTGTGCGGTCTCGAGTTGTAGTCCACAAGGTTTCGAGTCGCAACTAAGGTAGTTTCGGGTCATGCATGTAGTGGTCTCGAGTCGCAACTGGACTCGCAAACGTGGTCTCGAGTCAAGATGTTTGGGTGTTGATCAAGTGTGGTCTCGAGTCGGGACTGTAGGCTCTCGACTCGCAACTAGTGTCGAAACCGGGGATCTCGACTTGTCATGCGGTGGTCTCGAGTCGAGACCAGGGGTCTCGACCCCCAACAATGTCTGATTCTGCACAGTTGTACTATCCAATGACATTCCGATTTCATGAAGCTATGTACTATCCAACCACAATTTACAAACATGTTTCCTTGTCTATTACTTACTAAAAACGGATCAAACATGGCAATTTCAAATATCATAACACATTCATATCACATTCATCATGTTCTTCAAATATTCAAGTAGTTCATCACATCATCATTCATATGAACCTTAATCAAACAAAAGTCATGAACAACTCTTATCAACACTTAGACATATAACCGGATTTTTGTTCTTGATTACTAACATGCACCCTATGATGTCAACACAATGAGTTATCCTAACCGTGAACCTACCACAACCAACTACAAGCATTCGGTTTCCATTCATTAATAAATCCAACTTGTATCAACATCAAAACCCATATAGAGCCGATAATACTCATTCATAGTCAAGCATACATTACTTATCCTAATATAATCAATACATTATCATACAATCATCATCATCATCCGAAATAAACACATAACATGCATCATTAACCTATAACATCACACATCAACACCTTTAATCATGAAAATACATGTGTTTGCAAAGAAATCACTAACCGGTTCAAGTATGGGTTCAAAGGTGTGAATGAAGCTTCCGAGTGGGTGTGTATGAGTTGATCCGAGAGTTCCTAGTGTCACCGGTTTGAATCCGAGAATGAAGGAGGAGAGGTGATGTTGAGACTTAGGGTTTTAGTGAGGGAGAATGGAGAGTGTGTGTGTTAGGGGAGTATGTGTGTTGTTTGCCCAAAAATGACAAGTGTGGCTATCACTAAGGTTATATATCCGTTCCAAGTAGTGCACCCTAATGGGCTTTCGGTTGGGTTAAATGGGGTGCATGGCCCATCCGGCCTAAGTGTTACTGTTCACTCGAGACCGCATGGTCTCGAGTCGGGTCCTTGTTGTCTCGGTTCATATACATACACGCATACATACAATTACCACATAAACGTAACACGTAATCACATAGTATGTTCACATATATCATTACACCATTACGTCAACTAGTCACATAATGTTTCAAGTGGGATACGCTAAGATACACGAAAGGTTCTAAATTTCGAGGTGTCACATCATCCCCAAGTTGAAAGAAATTTCGTCCCGAAATTTGGTAAGCACTCACTGAGGAAGCTAGTTAAGTTGTATGGTTTTCCCGGTTTTCCTGGGGTGTCACATCCACCCCCCGTTGATCTGGAATTTCGTCCCGAAATTCCGTAGCTTCAGCCTCAGTAGTGGGTGTACTGTTTGCGAACAGTTGGGGATACTTTTGTTTCATCTGATCTTCGCGCTCCCAGGTGAACTCTGGGCCGCGACGTGAGTTCCAACGAACTCGAACGAGAGGTATTCTAGTGCTCTTGAGGACCTTAACATCCCGGTCCGTGATTTCGACTGGTTCCTCGACGAATCGCAACTGCTCGTCGATAGTGAGTTCCTTCAGAGGAACTACGTGGGTCTCATTTGACAGACACTTCTTCAGATTCGACACGTGAAAAACGTTGTGAACTGCACCGAGTTCTGCTGGTAAGTTCAGTCTGTAGGCCACCCTGCCTATTTTCTCGATGATTTCGAAAGGTCCAACGTATCGTGGGTTAAGTTTGCCGCGTTTACCAAAACGAACCACACCCTTCCAGGGTGAAACTTTGAGTAGTACCCGCTCCCCAACCTGGAGCTCAAGTGGTTTCCTGCCCTTATCGGCGTAGGCTTTCTGACGGTCACGAGCTGCCGCCATGCGTTTTCGTATTTGAGCAATTTGTTCGGTTGTGTCTACCACATGTTCTGGACCGGTGATCTGACTATCTCCCACCTCTGCCCAACAAAGAGGTGACCGGAATTTACGTCCGTACAATGCCTCAAATGGAGCAGCTTTAATGCTGGTGTGGTAGCTGTTATTGTACGAGAATTCCACAAGTGGCAGATGTTTTTCCCAGCTGTTGCCAAAGTCGATTACACATGCACGAAGCATGTCTTCTAAGGTTTGAATAGTACGCTCGGACTGCCCGTCCGTCTGAGGGTGATACGCGGTGCTCATATCTAACCGTGAGCCAAAGGATTTGTGCATCTCTTGCCACAGCTCTGAAGTAAAACGCGCATCTCGATCTGAGATAATAGAGGTGGGCACTCCGTGCCTCGAAACAATTTCCTTGAGGTATATTTTTGCAAGAGTGGAGAATTTATCCGTCTCCTTGATAGCCAGGAAGTGTGCAGATTTTGTAAGTCGATCCACGATCACCCAATTAGTATCGTTTCCGCGCTGGGATCTAGGTAGGCCAGTGACAAAATCCATGGAAATTTGCTCCCATTTCCATTGTGGTATCTCTGGTTGTTGGAGTAGGCCTGAGGGTTTCTGGTATTCCGACTTGACTCTTGCACAAGTCAAACACTTGCTGACGTAAGTTGCTATGTGGGCCTTCATGCTGGGCCACCAGTACGTAGTTTTGATATCATGATACATCTTATCTGATCCAGGGTGTACTGAGTAGCGAGACTTGTGTGCTTCATCCATCACAAGCTCTCGTAAGTTGCCATAGAGTGGGACCCAAACGCGTCCCGTTACGTAGTAAGCACCGTCTTCCTTCTGTTCTAAGCGTTGCCTTGATCCGCGTAGGGCTTCAGCCCTGACGTTTTCTGGTTTCAATGCTTCTATCTGAGCAGCTCGTGTCTGGGAAGGAAGACTTGAATGTATCGTAAGTTGCAAAGCTCGTACGCGCTTAGGCGCAGTGTCCTTTCGACTGAGGGCGTCAGCCACAACATTGGCCTTGCCCGGGTGATACATGATCGAGCACTCGTAGTCGTTCGGTAGTTCGACCCACCGTCGTTGCCGCATATTCAGTTCCTTCTGCTTGAAGATGTGCTCGAGGCTCCTGTGGTCGGTGTAGATTGCGCACTTGGTACCGTACAGGTAATGCCGCCATAACTTAAGTGCAAAAGCAACAGCTCCCAGCTCTAAGTCGTGCGTAGTGTAGTTCTTTTCATGAATCTTAAGTTGGCGTGAGGCGTAGGTTATAACTTTATCTCGTTGCATCAACACGCAACCAAGACCCTGAATTGATGCGTCGCAGTAAACCACAAAGTCGTCTGTGCCTTCCAGCAAGGAAAGGATAGGTGCGCTACAAGGTCTATCCTTTAGGTGCTGAAATGCCAACTCCTGTGCATTTCCCCTGCGATAAACAACGCCCTTCTGCGTTAGTGAGGTGAGAGGCTGTGCAATCTTAGAAAAATCCTTTATGAATCTCCGGTAGTATCCTGCCAAACCCAAGAATTGGTGAATTTCCTTTGGTGTACGAGGTGCAGGCCAGTTTCTTAATCGAGTCTACCTTGGATGGATCAACATGAATCCCCTCCTTGTTTACCACATGGCCTAGGAAATGGACTTCACGAAGCCAGAAGTCGCATTTCGAGAACTTTGCATAAAGTTGTTCTGTTCGAAGGAGTTCCAGAATAAGTCGCAGATGCTGCTCGTGTTCCTCCTGACTCTTAGAATAGATCAGGATGTCGTCGATGAAGACTATAACGAACTTGTCCAGGTAAGGCTTGCACACTCGATTCATCAAGTTCATGAAAACCGCAGGTGCGTTCGTCAGCCCAAAAGGCATGACCAAGAACTCATAGTGCCCGTAGCGAGTTCTAAAGGCTGTTTTAGAGACATCCTCTTCTCGGACTCTCAGCTGGTGATAACCTGATCTCAAGTCGATCTTCGAATAGTAGCTCGATCCTTGCAGCTGGTCGAACAAGTCGTCAATACGCGGCAGAGGATAACGATTCTTCACCGTCACCTTGTTGAGTTCCCGGTAGTCGATGCACATTCTGAAGGTACCGTCCTTCTTCTTCACAAATAGTACTGGAGCTCCCCAAGGCGATGAGCTAGGATGAATGAAACCCTTATCCAAGAGTTCTTGTAGTTGCGTAGAGAGTTCTTCCAACTTTGATGGAGCTAAACGATATGGTGCACAAGCTATAGGCACAGCTCCAGGAGCTAGTTCAATCTGAAACTCGACTTGGCGATGAGGCGGGAGGCCAGATAATTCCTCAGGAAATACCTCAGGGTAGTCGCGTACAATTGGAAAAATCTCCTAGCTTCTTTTCTTTCTCCGAGGTGTCAGTAACGAGCGCCAAAATGGAAGTGTGGCCCTTTCGTAAGCACTTCTGGGCCTTAAGGAAAGAGATGCTGTTCCCAACAGCACCCTTCCTGTCGCCACGAATCATGAGAGGTTCACCACCGGAACTAGGAATACGAACAATCTTCTCGTTGCAAAGAATCTCTGCTCGGTGTTGGGACAACCAATCCATCCCAATGACAATGTCAAAACTACCCGAGATGATAGGAATAAGGTCGATAGGGAAGGTCTGATTAGCGAGAATAAGTTTACAACCCTTGACTACGTGTGTGGCCTCTAAACCCTTACCATTTGCTAGCTCTACAGTGTGCTTGTTGTTCAAGGGTGTTGGAATACGCTTAAGCGTTCGACTAACTCCTAGTGACATGTAGCTAGTATCAGCACCCGAATCAAATAATACTGAAACATAAAAGTCGTCGAGAAGGAACTTACCCGCCACAACATTGGGGTCATTCCTTGCTCCACCTTGGCCGATTACGAACGCCCGCCCCCTGGCTCCATTGTTGTTGTTGTTCCCATTGTTACCATTCCTCTGATTATTGTTGTGGTCGTCGCGTTTCTGCCTCATCTGCGGACAGTTCCTCTTAAGATGGCCTTCAGCCCCACAACGGAAACACCCCTTTTTGCTACCCTGCTGCTGCTGGTTTCGGTTTGCAGGATATGGGCTCCTGCAATCTCTCGCTACGTGTCCCGTCCTCATGCACCGATGGCAACACGATTCCACACATGACCCGGTGTGGTGTTGATGGCATTTGCGGCATTTCGGCTTATTCCCAAGGTATCCCCCTTGATTTTGGTAGTTCAGCCCCTGCTGTACGAGTTTCCCGTGCGGGTCCTGTTGTATAGGGCCACGACCTTCACTCTGGTGATCACCCCAAATATGCTTGGTGTTAATAAGAGAATTTGCATTGGGAGAGTTACGCTTGGGAAACTTGCCCTCTCCCACTGCCTGATCAGTGAGCTGGTGCGCCAAACGAACGACTTGCTGGATTGTGGAAAGGTTGGCCGCAATTACGGACCCTTGGATTTCGGGGGCTAAGCCTCTGAGGTATAGCTCGATTCGTCTAGAAATGGGTTGTGACAAGTTAGGACATAAGGCAGCCAAATCGTTGGACCTTTTCGTGTACGCTTCGATCTCTGATCCTTCCATTTTCAAGCCAAAGTACTCTATTTCAAGTTTGAGGATGTCGTCCGGATGACAAAATTCTTCCTTGATCAAATCCTTGAAGTCGCTCCAGGGGGTGGCATTCGCATCCGCCAATCCGAGCATCTGAACTTGTGTGTTCCACCAAGAATATGCTTTCCCTTGCAAGGTACCGGCAGCGTACTCTACTCGTTTACCGGTAGGGCTTTCACTTTCTTCAAATGCAGATTCGATCCTGCGAATCCAGTGTAGGAGACCTATCGCTCCTTCGGTGCCACTAAAGGTACTAGGTCGACAGTCCATAAAAGTTTTAAAGGTGCACACAGGTGGCCGAGTATGTTGACCTCCTGCGTGTGCAGCTGCAAGTGCCGCAGCAACTCGTTCGTTAATCAGAGCCGTTAACTGGGCTTGTGTCAGGTTAACGCGTCCAGACATGATCTTCATATCAAGAGGAACGTGAGTGAGGGAGGTTCGCGAAAGTGCGATAGCAGAAGAGAGTAAGCACACACGTGTTCAAGCAACAGTAGTTATACTAACCAAGCATATCATGAGCAATGTACTATGTAACTAACAAGTAGGCAAAATATACACAGATCATATCACCTAGAATGTCGAGCCTTGCATGTGGAGTGAAGCGTCGTTGTGGATCGTAGAGCACTGTACAGGTTATAGTCTGGTTTTAACAAAAACGTTTCTCCTTTATTAAAACCAAGTTCTCTATAACCAATGGCTCTGATACCAATCTGTCACACCCCCAAAATCCACCTACGGAATACCACCGCTTGGAGGCGTGACTGACCAGGATCCAGCCACCAATCATATTGAACATGCAAGTTAAAAGATATAAAAGTTTAACCAATACAATTGGTGTCCAAACAAAACATAGTTGAGTTACAAGCGGAAGCATAATGTTTAAAACCGTAACATAAGTTTAATTGTTTCAAAGTTTAACATGGCACATCTGTCCATGTCCCACAACGATCCTCCTCCATGCAAGCTCCAGCTAAGTACCTATTGACCTGCAAAGCATGTAGTAACGAGTCAACAACAAGTTGAGTGAGTTCACGGTTGGGTGTTTGTTTTAAGTTGTTCTGAAAACTGTTTCCTTTATCTGGCATCCTGCCGTGGGGGTTACCCCATAGTTGAAAACGCGATTTGTTTTATTCCCGGTTACTCTGGCAATCCAGCCGTGGGGGCTACCCCGTGTTAGTTATCTGGCATTTCGGCCGTGGGGGCTACCCCATGTATCTACTAGACTCGTTACCATATCGACTACTGACGTTAGTCATGTTTATGTGCCCTTAGCGTCGGCGTCTATCATCACCGACGTGCCATAGTCCATTAGTTCACGCCCGTCCTCTGCGGCACGGTGTGAGGTTTGTCAAACCTAAATAGCGCTATCTAACTAATGAGCCGCTCGCCATTGGCCCGACGATTAAGTCGATATAAAAAGGAGGGACTTCGTGATAGAGTTTTGGTCTAGTACGAGTTATCTGTCCGTGAGGACGAGGAATTACATTCCTGAACCATTGCTGTCCTACCCAAGGAAGACGAGGAACCCATGTTCCTTAACCCCAATTCCCGACCCCTGGGAATCCCATGCTTTGTAGAGGGTGTGAACTCACCTTGGTTTGCTCGACAGATACACAGAAAAGTCAATCAAGCAATATTGTGGTCAACTACGTCCTAACATAGATACCGTACAAGTCAGGTTCGTATTCAGGTAGTGCACGTATGTTTCTACACGTATGCTAGCACATTGCATGCAAGTTTCATCCATGGCAGCCCAAATAACATTCATATACAACAGCACGTATAAGGTCTATGTATTAGGCCCAAAGGTCCGGCCCAATTACTTAAGTCCGAAATCATGCAAGTCCAAAACAGCGTGCACAAGTGTGTGGTCTCGAGTCGAGACTGTACGGTCTCTACTCGAGACTGTGCGGTCTCGAGTTGTAGTCCACAAGGTTTCGAGTCGCAACTAAGGTAGTTTCGGGTCATGCATGTAGTGGTCTCGAGTCGCAACTGGACTCGCAAACGTGGTCTCGAGTCAAGATGTTTGGGTGTTGATCAAGTGTGGTCTCGAGTCGGGACTGTAGGCTCTCGACTCGCAACTAGTGTCGAAACCGGGGATCTCGACTTGTCATGCGGTGGTCTCGAGTCGAGACCAGGGGTCTCGACCCCCAACAATGTCTGATTCTGCATAGTTGTACTATCCAATGACATTCCGATTTCATGAAGCTATGTACTATCCAACCACAATTTACAAACATGTTTCCTTGTCTATTACTTACTAAAAACGGATCAAACATGGCAATTTCAAATATCATAACACATTCATATCACATTCATCATGTTCTTCAAATATTCAAGTAGTTCATCACATCATCATTCATATGAACCTTAATCAAACAAAAGTCATGAACAACTCTTATCAACACTTAGACATATAACCGGATTTTTGTTCTTGATTACTAACATGCACCCTATGATGTCAACACAATGAGTTATCCTAACCGTGAACCTACCACAACCAACTACAAGCATTCGGTTTCCATTCATTAATCAATCCAACTTGTATCAACATCAAAACCCATATAGAGCCGATAATTGTGACACCCCGTTGAAACGTTCTCACTTACACTAGCTTGACAGTGACTGCCTTAACTTTCGGGACGACAGTTCTTAAAACTTGGGGATAATGTGACATTCTAGGTTTTCCCGAGCAAACACCTTGTAATCACTTAGCGTATATGTATATTATTATTAAATGGAAGTTGTTATTTCTATGTGCTATATGTCGATAACGTGTATGTAATATATATGTATTGTGTGCGTAAGGATACTTGTGAACCGAAACCATGACTCGAGACCACCCGGTCTCGAGTAAACGGTGTAACAATGGGCCGGTTGGGCCGTAACCTTAGCCCACCCGGAAACCCCTAACCCACTCGAGATATATAACCGGCCAACCCTCACAACTTTTACCATTTTGCAACATCATTCTCACACTCTCTCATCTCACACACTCTCCCTCTCTCTCTCTAAAAACCCTAAAACCCTAAGGTTCTAACATCACCCTCTCCTCCTCTCCTTCTCGGATCCAACCGGCAACAAGAGCACCCTTGGATTGGCTCGGAATCATCACTCGAAGGCTTCAATCCGTCACCTACTTGAACACCTTTGTGTCACTCTTGAACCGGTTAGTGGTTCCTTGCAATGTAGAGATGAAAATGTTATATATGTTTGCTTGTTAAATTATATGCATGTTGAATATGCCTTTTCTTGTATGGTTGATGTTATGTTTGTTGTTTAAGTAAGGTGCATGATGATCTATTGGTTGCTTGATTAAAAATGGTTTTTGATATTTAGTATAGGTGATTCTTGGCCATGAAATGAATATGTGTGTAAAATGAACCGTGTGGATTAAATGATGGTAATTGTTTGGCTGAAAATGCTTTTAGAATTGCAAGTATAAGATCTAGGATGACATGTTTCGGGTTGGTTTTGAAGGATTATGCATAATGGGTAGTTTGTATATATGATGAACAACATGAACATGAGTTGAAGGTGCTTTGAATATTTGAAAAACTTACTGTTTGATCCATTTAGAATTAGGGTGTGGCAAGAAAACATGTTTATTGGAGATAGTACACAATTTGCATGAAATCTCAATTCTATTGGATAGTACAGTTGGAACAGGTTCTAGAAGGACTTCTTGTGCACGAATCCGAGGTTGCGACTCGAGACTACGTGATTGCGACTCGAGACTACGTGATTGCGACTCGAGACCGCCCGGTTGCGACTCGAGACCGCCCGGTTGCGACTCGAAACCAGACCATGACAAGTCGAAACCTCCGGTTACGACTCGCAACCAAGACATGACAAGTCGGAACCTCCGGTTGCGACTCGCAACCAAGACATGACAAGTCGAAACACCGGTTGCGACTCGCAACCAAGACCTGAAAAGTCGGAACCTCCGGTTGCGACTCGAAACTGTGTGTTCTCGAGTCGAGACCTTCTGGTCTCGACTGGGCTGCTTGTCTCCGATATTGGGCCAAGGAAGTGTGGGCTGTGTGTTCTATTTGTATGATAGTTGTTGATGTTCACTGTTTAACTGCTTCGTATCAGAATAGGCCCGATAACTTGCTGGATGATCATATGATGTGTATGCTATGTGTTAGTTATGTGTAGCTTATACGTGAATACCTGTACCCCAACTTGACCTGTATCGATAACCATGCTAGGACGTGGTGACCTACGTGATTGACCAAGTAAATAATCTACCGAGCAACCCAAGGTGAGTTCACAACCTAAAGCATGTATTCCCGGTGGTTTGGGAAACGGAACTAAAAACAACACTATCCCCTTATGAGGGATACAACTTACTTTTCTTCCCTTGTTATTGGGAACCTTTTAGTTAATTACTGTTTATACGGATTGCAACAAACGGCACTAAACGAAACTCTATCACTTAAAGTCCCTACTACATAATACCGATTAGTCGCCGGGGCCAGGCGAACGGGTTATTAGTTGATAGCGCTATTTAGGTCTTACCAACCTCACACCGTGCCAAGGTATGGGATCGGTCGTGAACTAATGTACTCAGGCATCCGTCAATGATGATAGAACATTGACATCGGGGCACTCTGCGGATACGCAACGGTCACCTAGTGTTCGGTATTGGAAAAACAGTTTAGTCGCTAACTTTTGGGGTAGCTCCCCATGGCATGTATAAACGGATAAATTAACTGGTGAAACAAGTTTTTGGTAATTAAAACTGGACAACTAGTGAACTCACTCAGCATTATTGTTGACCCCTTACTGCATGCTTTGCAGGTAACCAGTGACTGAGGAGCTGCTGCTTGGGGGATGTGTAGTGTTCGTCTACCCCTGTGTTGGGTGTTAAATAAACATGAACTATGAACCATGTTTAAGACTGTTTTACTTATGCTTCCGCTACTTACTACTATTTGAGCTTAAAACTTTAAACTCTGAACTTGATATTTGCTAATCGTATGGTTAGTAAGTATTACTTTGGTTATTAATTCAATTATTCAGTATAATTGGTGGCTGGATCCTGGTCGGTCACGCCCTCAAGCGGACGATACTCCGCAGGTGGAATTTGGGGGTGTGACAGATTGGTATCAGAGCCATTGGTTATAGTGAACTTGGTTTTAAAAAGGAAAGTCTTTTTGAGAAAAACCAGACTATAACCCGTGACTCGTGACGACACTACACTCCAAGGGCAAGACTCGACATACTAGATCTCGTAGCTCGGACTTGTGTTTACTTGCTTGTTTATCTTATATTGACTGCTCTACTATACATACTAGTGTGCCTAATTAGATAGATACACATTTCTCTTCTACCTCATTCTCGCTACGTTACAACATTACACTCATACTGTGTTTTCTGGCTATGAAGACAATGAGTGGACGCGGAAGAGGAAGCGTTAACATGACTCAGGCTCAATTCGCTAACTTGCTCAACACGGTGGCTGCAGCTTTCGCAGCTCACCCTGGAGGTAAACTCGTTGCTATAGGATGTTTAGATCCTACCCCCACATCGTCTTTTCACCTCTAAACCTATTCGCTCCATTTCTCACAACAGGTCAGCCTGCGCCTGCGCAACCACGTGTTTGTACTTTCAAAACCTTCATGGATGGCAAGCCTCTCCCTTTCAACGGCACTGAGGGTGCCATAGGCCTTCTGCACTGGATTGAAAAGGCCGAAGCTGTCTTCGCTGTCTGCGAGTGTCCCCCTGCTAACTGGGTAAAGTTCGCGACTGGTACACTTGAGGGGAACACGCTTTCATGGTGGAAAGCACAGATTCAGATGCTTGGTCTGGAAACTGCTAATGCTACTGCGTGGGAAGATTTCAAGGACATGATCAAAGAGGAATACTGTCACAGGGATGACATCCACAAGCTCGAGAACGAGTACTATGCGCTCAAGATGGTTGGATCAGAGATTGAGGCCTACACTAAGCAGTCCAACGACTATGCTGCACTTTGCCCAAACATGTCCCAACCTATGTATCAAAGGATCGAATTGTACATCAAAGGCTTGGTCCCAGAAATCCGGAGCCATGTGACCTCGGCCAACCTCAACACCATACAGCCCGTGGTTCGTCTTGCTCACAAACTCACCAATCAGGCTGTGGAAGAGGGCAAGCTGCCCAAGAGGATCGGTGCTACTGCTGGAACTTCTGGCGATAACAAGCGAAAGTGGGATGGAAATCAGGGAAGGGATGCTAACCCCACTCAGGCCCCAGTTCAACAAAGGAAGACTGAAAACAACAAAGGCCCTCAGCAACAGGGTGGCTATCGGGGAAACCACCCTAAGTGTAACAAATGTAACCGACATCACAGTGGGCCATGTGGCAAAGGTCAATGTCAGCGATGCAACAAGATGGGGCATGAAGCCAAAGACTGCCGAAGCCAGTTCCCAGCTAGGCAGAATCAGCAACAACCACAGCAACAGCAGCAACAAGGAAACAACCGTGGATGCTTCAAGTGTGGAGCAACGGGGCACATGCGGATGGATTGCCCTGAACTGAATCAAAACAACAACAATCAGGGTGCTGGGAACAATAACAACAATGCTGGAAATGGTGCTAGAGGAAAAGCTTTTGTGATTGGAGCTGGGGAAGCAAGGAATGACCCCAACGTTGTAGCGGGTAAGTTCCTACTTAATGATCGTTATGTTTCCATGCTATTTGATTCCGGAGCAGATGCTAGTTATGTATCCCAACGTATTAGTAAGAAACTTAAGCTCACTCTTACGCCGCTAAGCTCTAAGCACACCGTTGAAATAGCTAATGGTAGAAACCTCGAGGCCTCACACATAATTCGTGACTGCAAATTAGAGTTGTCTGGTCAGACCTTCCGTATCGATCTTTTCCCCATCGTTCTTGGAAGCTTCGACGTCATTATTGGTATGGATTGGTTATCCCAACATCGAGCTGAAATCCTCTGCCAAGAGAAAGCTATTCGTATTCCCCGTCCCCCTGGCAAACCTCTTATAGTTCAAGGCGACAAGAGCGGAGAAGTCACAGGCATCATTTCATTCTTAAAGGCCCAGAAGTATCTACGAAAAGGGCACACCGCTATATTAGCACTCATTACCGACACACAGAAAAAGGAAAACAGGATTGAAGATTTTCCAGTTGTACGCGACTATCCCGAGGTATTCCCGGAGGAACTACCTGGACTCCCTCCTCACCGTCAGGTCGAATTCCAAATCGAGCTAGCCCCCGGAGCAGCACCTATAGCTCGTGCACCTTATCGCCTAGCTCCTGCAGAGCTCAAGGAGCTTTCTACCCAACTACAAGAACTTTTGGACAAAGGTTTTATCCGTCCTAGTTCATCACCCTGGGGAGCCCCAGTGCTCTTCGTCAAAAAGAAAGATGGCTCATTCCGAATGTGCATTGACTATCGCGAACTTAACAAGGTTACCATCAAGAATCGTTATCCACTTCCCCGTATCGACGACCTGTTCGACCAGCTGCAAGGGTCGAGCTATTATTCCAAGATCGATCTGCGATCGGGTTATCACCAGCTGAGAGTCCGCGATGAGGACATCTCTAAGACTGCTTTCAGAACCCGCTATGGTCACTACGAATTCCTTGTTATGCCTTTCGGAATGACCAACGCACCTGCAATCTTCATGGATCTCATGAACCGAGTATGCAAACCCTACCTCGACAAGTTCGTAATTGTCTTTATCGACGACATCTTAATCTACTCGAAGAGCCGAGAGGAGCATGAACAACACCTGCGTCTCATTCTCGAACTCCTTCGCAATGAGCAACTGTACGCCAAATTCTCGAAATGTGATTTCTGGCTTAGAGAAGTTCATTTCCTTGGGCACATCGTCAATCAGGAAGGGATTCATGTTGACCCTGCTAAGATTGAGTCCATTAAGAATTGGCCTGTGCCTAAGACTCCGACCGAAGTTCGCCAATTCTTGGGATTGGCGGGATACTATCGAAGATTTATCAAGGGATTCTCTAAGATCGCTCAACCACTTACGACCCTCACTCAGAAGGGTGTTGCTTACAAATGGAGTGATGCTCAGGAATCTGCCTTCCAGGAACTAAAGAAGAACCTTTGTAGTGCTCCTATCCTCTCCTTACCCGAAGGTACCGACGACTTCGTCGTTTACTGCGACGCTTCTATTCAAGGACTTGGCTGCGTATTGATGCAACGCGAGAAAGTTATTGCTTACGCCTCGCGACAACTCAAGGTCCACGAACGGAACTATACGACGCATGACTTAGAATTTGGAGCTGTGGTCTTCGCGCTCAAGCTTTGGAGACACTACTTGTACGGCACCAAGTGCACGATTTACACTGATCACAAGAGTCTCCAGCACATAATGGGACAAAAGGAGTTGAATATGCGGCAACGCCGATGGGTCGAACTCCTAAATGACTACGAGTGTGCAATCAAATATCACCCAGGCAAGGCTAATGTGGTAGCCGATGCCCTCAGCAGAAAGGAGACCAAACCCAAGCGCGTTCGTGCCTTACAGCTCACTATCCACTCGAACCTCCCTAATCAAATTCGGGATGCTCAGGTTGAAGCATTGAAAGCCGAGAACATCAGGGCTGAGTCCCTGCGAGGATCGAGACGACGATTGGAACAAAAAGAAGACGGTGCTTACTACGTAGCCGGACGCATATGGGTCCCGCTTTATGGAAATTTACGTGACCTGGTGATGGATGAAGCTCATAAGTCCCGTTACTCAGTACATCCAGGGTCAGATAAGATGTACCACGACTTGAGGGCTACCTATTGGTGGCCTGGCATGAAAGCCCACATAGCAACCTATGTCAGAAAATGTTTAACTTGTGCAAGAGTCAAGGCTGAGTATCAGAAACCATCAGGCCTACTCCAACAGCCAGAGATCCCGCAATGGAAATGGGAGCAGATTTCCATGGATTTTGTTACTGGCCTGCCTAGGTATCAACGAGGAAATGACACCATTTGGGTAATAGTGGATCGCTTAACTAAGTCTGCACACTTTTTGGCTATCAAAGAAACAGACAAGTTCTCTACCCTAGCAGAGGTATACTTAAAAGAAGTGGTTTCGAAGCACGGAGTGCCTACCTCTATTATTTCTGATCGAGACGCGCGTTTTACTTCTGAGTTGTGGCAAGCCATGCACAAATCTTTTGGCTCACGTTTAGACATGAGCACCGCTTATCACCCGCAAACGGATGGGCAGTCTGAACGCACCATCCAAACCCTCGAAGACATGCTTAGGGCATGTGTGATCGATTTTGGCAAGAATTGGGAGAAGCACCTACCGTTGGTGGAATTCTCCTACAACAACAGCTACCACACCAGCATTCAGGCAGCACCCTTTGAGGCATTGTACGGCCGTAAATGTCGATCGCCTCTCTGCTGGGCTGAGGTTGGTGACAGCCAAATCACAGGCCCGGAACATGTAGTCGACACCACAGAAAAGAATGCCCAGATTAGGCAACGCATGGCGGCAGCTCGTGACCGTCAAAAGTACTACGCTGATAAAGATAGGAAACCGCAAGAGTTCCAGGTTGGTGAACGGGCCCTACTTAAGGTCTCACCCTGGAAGGGTGTGGTTCGTTTTGGAAAACGGGGCAAGCTTAATCCAAGATATGTCGGACCCTTTGAAGTTACCGAAAAGATCGGCACGGCCGCTTACAGGTTGAATCTGCCTGAAGAACTGAGTGCTGTGCACAACGTCTTCCACGTATCTAATCTGAAGAAGTGTCTATCAGACGAAACACTCGTCATTCCTTACAAGGAACTTACTATTGACGAACGGCTACACTTTACTGAGGAACCGGTTGAGATCACGGATCGTGAGATCAAAACCCTCAAACGTAGCCAGATACCTCTCGTGCGAGTTCGTTGGAACTCACGCCGTGGCCCAGAATTTACCTGGGAGCGGGAAGACCAGATGAAGCGCAAATATCCCCAGTTGTTCCCTAATGAAACTCCCAGCACTGAAGCTACAACCGAATTTCGGGACGAAATTCCAAATTAACGGGGGGATGATGTGACACCCCGTTGAAACGTTCTCACTTACACTAGCTTGACAGTGACTGCCTTAACTTTCGGGACGACAGTTCTTAAAACTTGGGGATAATGTGACATTCTAGGTTTTCCCGAGCAAACACCTTGTAATCACTTAGCGTATATGTATATTATTATTAAATGGAAGTTGTTATTTCTATGTGCTATATGTCGATAACGTGTATGTAATATATATGTATTGTGTGCGTAAGGATACTTGTGAACCGAAACCATGACTCGAGACCACCCGGTCTCGAGTAAACGGTGTAACAATGGGCCGGTTGGGCCGTAACCTTAGCCCACCCGGAAACCCCTAACCCACTCGAGATATATAACCGGCCAACCCTCACAACTTTTACCATTTTGCAACATCATTCTCACACTCTCTCATCTCACACACTCTCCCTCTCTCTCTCTAAAAACCCTAAAACCCTAAGGTTCTAACATCACCCTCTCCTCCTCTCCTTCTCGGATCCAACCGGCAACAAGAGCACCCTTGGATTGGCTCGGAATCATCACTCGAAGGCTTCAATCCGTCACCTACTTGAACACCTTTGTGTCACTCTTGAACCGGTTAGTGGTTCCTTGCAATGTAGAGATGAAAATGTTATATATGTTTGCTTGTTAAATTATATGCATGTTGAATATGCCTTTTCTTGTATGGTTGATGTTATGTTTGTTGTTTAAGTAAGGTGCATGATGATCTATTGGTTGCTTGATTAAAAATGGTTTTTGATATTTAGTACAGGTGATTCTTGGCCATGAAATGAATATGTGTGTAAAATGAACCGTGTGGATTAAATGATGGTAATTGTTTGGCTGAAAATGCTTTTAGAATTGCAAGTATAAGATCTAGGATGACATGTTTCGGGTTGGTTTTGAAGGATTATGCATAATGGGTAGTTTGTATATATGATGAACAACATGAACATGAGTTGAAGGTGCTTTGAATATTTGAAAAACTTACTGTTTGATCCATTTAGAATTAGGGTGTGGCAAGAAAACATGTTTATTGGAGATAGTACACAATTTGCATGAAATCTCAATTCTATTGGATAGTACAGTTGGAACAGGTTCTAGAAGGACTTCTTGTGCACGAATCCGAGGTTGCGACTCGAGACTACGTGATTGCGACTCGAGACTACGTGATTGCGACTCGAGACCGCCCGGTTGCGACTCGAAACCAGACCATGACAAGTCGAAACCTCCGGTTACGACTCGCAACCAAGACATGACAAGTCGGAACCTCCGGTTGCGACTCGCAACCAAGACATGACAAGTCGAAACACCGGTTGCGACTCGCAACCAAGACCTGAAAAGTCGGAACCTCCGGTTGCGACTCGAAACTGTGTGTTCTCGAGTCGAGACCTTCTGGTCTCGACTGGGCTGCTTGTCTCCGATATTGGGCCAAGGAAGTGTGGGCTGTGTGTTCTATTTGTATGATAGTTGTTGATGTTCACTGTTTAACTGCTTCGTATCAGAATAGGCCCGATAACTTGCTGGATGATCATATGATGTGTATGCTATGTGTTAGTTATGTGTAGCTTATACGTGAATACCTGTACCCCAACTTGACCTGTATCGATAACCATGCTAGGACGTGGTGACCTACGTGATTGACCAAGTAAATAATCTACCGAGCAACCCAAGGTGAGTTCACAACCTAAAGCATGTATTCCCGGTGGTTTGGGAAACGGAACTAAAAACAACACTATCCCCTTATGAGGGATACAACTTACTTTTCTTCCCTTGTTATTGGGAACCTTTTAGTTAATTACTGTTTATACGGATTGCAACAAACGGCACTAAACGAAACTCTATCACTTAAAGTCCCTACTACATAATACCGATTAGTCGCCGGGGCCAGGCGAACGGGTTATTAGTTGATAGCGCTATTTAGGTCATACCAACCTCACACCGTGCCAAGGTATGGGATCGGTCGTGAACTAATGTACTCAGGCATCCGTCAATGATGATAGAACATTGACATCGGGGCACTCTGCGGATACGCAACGGTCACCTAGTGTTCGGTATTGGAAAAACAGTTTAGTCGCTAACTTTTGGGGTAGCTCCCCATGGCATGTATAAACGGATAAATTAACTGGTGAAACAAGTTTTTGGTAATTAAAACTGGACAACTAGTGAACTCACTCAGCATTATTGTTGACCCCTTACTGCATGCTTTGCAGGTAACCAGTGACTGAGGAGCTGCTGCTTGGGGGATGTGTAGTGTTCGTCTACCCCTGTGTTGGGTGTTAAATAAACATGAACTATGAACCATGTTTAAGACTGTTTTACTTATGCTTCCGCTACTTACTACTATTTGAGCTTAAAACTTTAAACTCTGAACTTGATATTTGCTAATCGTATGGTTAGTAAGTATTACTTTGGTTATTAATTCAATTATTCAGTATAATTGGTGGCTGGATCCTGGTCGGTCACGCCCTCAAGCGGACGATACTCCGCAGGTGGAATTTGGGGGTGTGACAATAATACTCATTCATAGTCAAGCATACATTACTTATCCTAATATAATCAATACATTAGCATACAATCATCATCATCATCCGAAATAAACACATAACATGCATCATTAACCTATAACATCACACATCAACACCTTTAATCATGAAAATACATGTGTTTGCAAAGAAATCACTAACCGGTTCAAGTATGGGTTCAAAGGTGTGAATGAAGCTTCCGAGTGGGTGTGTACGAGTTGATCCGAGAGTTCCTAGTGTCACCGGTTTGAATCCGAGAATGAAGGAGGAGAGGTGATGTTGAGACTTAGGGTTTTAGTGAGGGAGAATGGAGAGTGTGTGTGTTAGGGGAGTATGTGTGTTGTTTGCCCAAAAATGACAAGTGTGGCTATTACTAAGGTTATATATCCGTTCCAAGTAGTGCACCCTAATGGGCTTTCGGTTGGGTTAAATAGGGTGCGTGGCCCATCCGGCCCAAGTGTTACTGTTCACTCGAGACCGCATGGTCTCGAGTCCGGTCCTTGTTGTCTCGGTTCATATACATACACGCATACATACAATTACCACATAAACGTAACACGTAATCACATAGTATGTTCACATATATCATTACACCATTACGTCAACTAGTCACATAATGTTTCAAGTGGGATACGCTAAGATACACGAAAGGTTCTAAATTTCGAGGTGTCACATTCTTGAGGGGTCTTTGTGAGGGGTGTGAAACTTATGCCTTTTTCCCTGCTTGAAAGGTTCCGACCTTCAGACCTTCGAGGGTCTGAACCCTTTGACCGCCTGTCATAGGAGTTGAAGTTCCCTCTTTTTCTGGTTGGACTGTTGCTTCTCCAGCCGGACCCTCTTTTTCTTTGTTCCTTAATGTCTACTGCCTCCTCTCCCCGGATGTGGGCTTCAGCCCTTTCAAGAGCTTCTTCTAAGGTCTTGGGTAGAGATTTGTTGAAATCCCTTGTAAGGTACTTAGAGGTGATGGCATTCATGAAGCCAGCCACCCTCATTTTCTCATCGGCCCCTACATAAGTCAGACCTTCCTTCTTGTATCGTTCAATGAAAGCATGGAGACTTTCATCATCACGTTGTTTTATCTGAAAGATCACTGTTGCGTCTTTGACATATCGCCTTTGTTGGGAGAAATTGGCCAGGAAACCCTTGCTAAGATCGTCAAAGCTTCGAACGCTTTGAGCAGGTAAATCGTTGAACCAGATCCTGGCGGATCCAACAAGAGTTTGCATGAACATTAGGCAACACTCAGCGTTGGACCATTTCTCTATCCGAGCTGCACCGGTGAAGATCTGAAGATGGTCCTCAGGATCCTCAGTCCCATCATACGTCCTGATGTGGGCTGGCATTTTGATCTTTGACTGGAAATCATAATCGGCTATCTGCCTTGAAAAGCATGAAAGGTTACTTGGCTTGTATGGTTTAGCCAAGTCTTCTTCAGTCCTTGCATCCACATTACTGCTATTGCCGTTATTTCCCTGAGTGGCAAGCACTTGATTGATGAAGTGTTGCCATGGGAAGTTGGCCATCATCTGGGTCATCATGTTGGGCATGGGGTTGAAGCCTTGAAGGCTTCCTGGGCCAGCGGAGCAGTTTATCCCGAGGGGAGCACTCATAACCGCACTTCGTGCTAAGGGGAGCACGGACAGAGCTTGCTCCCATGTAGTTGTAGTAGATGCTGGATAGCTTGTCACTGGGGATTGTAGGAGCTGGTCAAGAGTTAGCTCATGTCCCAAAGGAGCACCACTAGTAATTGGTTGGGAAGAGAAGATAGGATGCACCGTAGGATTTGTCATAGTGGACAGATAAGGGTGAGGGTTTGAAAGGTTACTGGGACCAGCCTCACTTCTTGTTGCAAAAAGAGAGGGAGGTGGCCCAGGGGACAATGTTGGTTCAGGTTCATCATAGTCTAAACAAATCCTCACTCCCTTTTCTCTTTCTTTACTCACATGCTGGTTGAGAAGGGACCTCAGCACAAGGAAATTGTTGGCAACCCCTTCAGGGGTGAGTTCAACACATGATGGGGCATCGGAGACACCGATATTGGGAGATGGAACTCCGGATCTGGACGGAGTTGGTGTGTTGAAGTTGAGGAACTCGGGTGTGCTCCCCGGAGTTGAGAAAGAAGTTGGTATAGCCACGTGAGCTTGGCTACTACCCGGAGTAGAAGCGTTTGGAATCTGATTTACTTCTTCCGGGGATCCACTTTCAGACATGGTGATTTTAAGTGAATAGAGCTACACTACTAGGTCTTTTTTGAGAAGAAATAGCGGCGTAGCCCCACGGTGGGCGCCAACTTATTGATGCAACAAATACAAGACCAACAGTGGTAGCTGGACTGGCTAGGCAAAATGGTTGAAGGGTTCAACCTTGCCTAACGCAGGTCGTGGGGTCCCCCCACGTTTGCAAGACGTGGAGGGAGGTTCGCTAGTTCATTGTTGTTCTTTGCTATGGATCCTCTTCTGAAATGCACTCAGATTCGGAAGTGGTAGCAAAGGGAATGTGTGTGTTGGATGTGAAAGGGAGTGACTTGTATGAAACAAGCACTCGATGTGAATGACCAGGGATTAGAGAATCAGAGCTGGTCAGGAGATGTTTTCTGAAGTAAATGAAGTGTCAATTTATAAGAGAAGACATCTCCCGAAGTAGAATGTATTAGACTAGTAACCTTGCTTGCAGTGGAGAGTTTCCCCTTTCGGGGGTTGAAGGCTTTTGACCCCCGGATAATAGCGTGCATTGTGCAGACCTGCTTTGCTTTTGCGGCTGTGGGTTGGTGAAGCGATCTCCAGATGTGACTGGCCACTGTTTGCTTTTCCCATACCACAGCTTTACAACCATTGAACCGTTTAACCATTTGAGCGTTTACATATTTAGTCATTTTATTTAGTCTTTGGGGCTACCCCCGTCATCAGTAGCCTATGCTTCTAATGACATCACTTTTATTGTAGAGCCTAGATATTTGTAATGCCATCAGTTTTATCGTAGAGCATTTAACAAAATAGTGAATAATATAGCCTGGTGCTTGCATTGCTCGTACATGACCTTGAGCCTTTTAGCCTTTTAATCAAACATTTTATAGATACAAAACAAATAAAGGTACAGACTGACAATGAATGATCGGCAACTCTGAAGTCAATTCTGGCTAGCTAGACATCCAATTCGTGACTAATTAATTGGTAAAGATGGATGCGTAGGCTACCAAGAAACAACCAGATTAACTAAAACACATTAGGATATGAAAGGTGATGGTTCAAATGAAAACCAATTTTTACGCGAAAACTCGAAAACTAACTAAAAAAACCTAAAAAACACACCAATTTTTTTTTTACAATTTTTTTTATTAAAAATCGCTAGTTTTTGTATATAAAAAAGCTTTTTTTCAAAAAGAAAAAAATTTTGTAGTGCACATGTGTAATAATACACATGTGTAGTACACATACACATGTGTACTATTACACATGTGCAACTACAAAGTTTTTTTTAAAATTTTTTTATATACATAAAATAGCGAAAACTGGTAAAAAAATTTGGTATTTTTTTAGCCTTTTCTAGTTAGTTTTCGAGTTTTCGCGTTAACTAGTGGTTTTCATTTGAACATTCCCCTATATATATATATATATATATATAGAGAGAGAGAGAGAGAGAGAGAGAGGATAATGAGAAAACTAGAAAACTAACTAAAAAAGCATAAAAAACATACCATTTTTTTTTATAATTGTTTTTATAAAAAATCGCTATTATTTATATGTAAATTTATTTTTTCAAAAAACAAAAAAGAAAGAAAAAAAACTTGTACTGCACATGTGCATTATATGTGTACTACACATGTGCATTACATGGTTAAATTTAGCTTTTGATTTTAGTTTAGCTTTTAGGGTTAGGTTTTTTTGGAGATTTAGGATTAGGTTTTTGGGTGTGTGAGGGGGGGGGGGGTAGGGGGTTTACGTTTTTGGGGGGTGGGGCCCGGGGGGGGGGTTACGTTTTTTTCGGGTTTATGTTTAGGGTTTAATTTTAGGCTTTCGGAGGGTGGGGGGGTGGGGTGGGGGGTTTAGGTTTTTGGGGGGTGGGTTAAGTGGTTTAGGCTTTCCGTATTAGTGCACATGTGCAGTTGAATTTTTTTTAAAATTATTTTTTATATATAAAACCTGCGAAAAAAAAAAATTGTAATGTTTTTTAGGTTGCTTTAGTTAGTTTTTTGGTTTTCTCATTTAAACTAGTTTTCTCATGTTCCATCCTCTATATATATATATATATACAGAAACGGGATCGGGAGAAAACTCCCTAAAGTGTGAGAATAGTGAGAACGCATCCTGATGGGACATGATGTGCTTAAAATAGAACATATAAATTATATCAAATACGGCGTAAAATCAACCCCTTTTCAGTACTAATGTTGGAAAAAGCTTGTTTTTCTATTCCTTTTTAATTTACAGGGTCAAAAGAGCTTAAATGTGCAAAAGGAGCAAAAAGACAGCAAAAACCAACATAAATACAAAGAAGGGGGAACTGACGCGACTCGCCAAGCCCCAATCACACCCAAACCACAAGAATAGCAAGATTAGAAGACTTGACATGGGGTCGTGTCCACCTGACACGGGCCGTGTCCAAGGGTGGATGTTGTGTAGAAGAAAAGACAACAGCAAAAGACAAAACTGGCAGGCAACACGGGGCCGTGTTAAACTAACACGGGGCGTGGTCAACTCAAAGATTTTCAGAATCTGCGATAGTACAGCAAGTACATTGGCCACGGGCCGTGCCGTTGACACACGGGGCCGTGTTAGTACAAGACCTGACAATCAGTTAATGAGGAAGAGAGAGAGAGAGAGAGAGAGAGACATGATCACGGGGCCGTGCCAGGCGGGCATAAGCCATGGTGAAGCTTCTGATTTCAGCTATAAATAGACGTGCTTGGTTCCACTCCAAACCATCCCTTGTCAAACCACTTCTCTATCACTTGCCACCACTCCACCACCACTACAACACCATCATCCACCAGCATCATCCATTTTCCATCTTTTAGAGTGTGTGTAGTAGTCTCGGGATCCAAGATTGATAGTCAAAGAAAGGCCATGCTTGGCTAAACTCTTACATCACTTGGTGAAGACAAATCTTTTATGTATTTTCTTTTATGATTTCCAACCTTTGGCAACTTTTTAATTAGGTATGTATTAATGACTTTAATAACTAGTTTTTTATATTGAAGGAAAATTTATCTAATCATTCTTCATATGTCATTGATTCACATATTCGTGTCTTTACGGTCTATATAAAGCATGTTAATTGTCTGGAAGGGGGTTAGAAGTGTCACCCCCCAACCGATGGCGGAATCATCGGGGCGCGGCACTAGGCGAATAAGATTGCTCAAAAGAATCCGTAACATCTATTAAATTGCAATATTTAAAAGGTTCAATATCACATATTAATAAATAAATATTTCACAAACAGTCATCACAGAGTTCAAATCTCTTAAACAAAACCAATCCGACAACCTAGATTTTATTTGCGGGTTACTAGAATTCCTAATCCATTGCAGCAAAGAGACCATCAACCTGTCACATACGTTAAAATAAAAGTCAATACATAAAGTAAAGGCGAGTACACAAGTTTGCATAGATATAGTACAAAAAAGGTTTTACGCATAACCAACATGTAACACGTAACGGGCGAAGCATGTAACTACCAACATTGATACAACCTAACCACGTGACTGCGAGTAGAGTATGCACGACACATGTTCACCGAAGTAAACACGTGAAGTAAAGTAATGTGATCTGTAGTAACCCCTAACGCATCAGGTGTTGACTCTAAACTATAGTACTATCGTTGCTAAAGGCGGTCTGGCAATAACACTGTGTAAGCATAGTAACAAGCATTCAACAAATCACGTATAGCATGCGGGAGCAGTTAGCGTTTATAAAGTGTTTGCGTTGTGTGTTGTGTCTTAATAGAGAACGTATGTAACACCAAAAAGTGCGTTAAACAAAAATGGGTTCGAGAATACTCACAGTGCGTGTCCAAATCAAGAAACATGATCCTTAACGGATTGAAGGGAGCGCCGGATCAGCTTGCATACGGGAACAGAAACGTAAGTCCTCCAAAGTGCTGAAACGGTCGAAAATCGGAGTGTCGGTGCGAAACAGAAGCATTGTACAAAGCTGGTGCCTTCATACGAAGGTGGGTCTTCGCACACGTGGGGCTTCCGTTTTCCAAAATCATGTGTCTTCGCGTCTGTCTTCGAAAAATTGAGTGTTCATCCCTCCAACCTTAAGCTATTGATTAACTTAGAGTCGGAGAGGTCGTTTGTTAAGTCATGAGTGAGAATCGGGCTGTTAGGTGCGAAGTCAGTGCCTTCGTACGAAGCCATTAGTGCCTTTGTACGAAGCTGGGCTTCGCACAGAACAGTCCAGTTCACAAACGTGGCTGTTCTTGGCGGTTGGCTGTTCTTGACGGTGTAGGAAGAGCTTGAGGAGCTTGTTGGCGAGGGCCTGAGCGGTAGTGAGCCGTGTAGTGCCCATAGATGTTGCAATTAACACAGAAACGACAGTTCACCCCTGTTGGGTGATGGTAGGTGCAGGTAGGGCACATAGGGTGAGTACCAGTGTACGCACGCTTAGCAGGCGGTGCATTGGTTGTAGCAAATTGGCGATTCTGGTTATTGGGCGGTGCTATGACTGCATTAAGCGGTGCTGCGGTGGTAGTCACATAGTTCTTGTTGTTGTTGTTGTTGTTCCTTCGCTTGCGGCTCTGGCGGCTAGACTTTTTACCTTGAGATGCTGCATTGTCGGTACTGGGAGCTGCAGTAGCCTGGCTGAGACTTTTGGTCGAGGTTTTGAAAGCTCCAGCCAAGACTCATTTGTCGTTGATCTCAGTTGCGAGTTAGTAGGTTTCCTCGATAGTAGTAGGTCTCGCTGCCTGAACAAAATCAGCTACACAATCGGGAGAGCGCGAATATACTTCTTGATAGTGTTATCAGCTGTGTCCACTTGACTGGGACAGATAATGCTTAACTGTTTGAAACGAGCACTGAGACCAGCGTTGTCACCTCCATCTTGCTTGATGTGCCAGAATGCATTCTCCAGCTTCTAGACTTCGCAGGGAGGACAAAGTTCCTTCATCATGAGCTCCCTGAGCTCCTCCCATGTGAGGCCATAAGCTGGATCATTTCCGCGCCTGTTGCGCTCGGCGGTCCACCAATCCAGTGCCCTGGACTGGAAGACTCCAGTAGCATTCACAGTGCGGAGGTTCTCAGGACATCCGCTTTGATGAAAAGTGACTTCGATTGCATCAAACCACTGGAACATGGTACTGGGTCCATCTTCACCGGTAAAACTTGCTAGACCACATGCTTTGAATTGCTTAAAGCTGAACGGAGCTTTAGGTGCTTCATTCTTTGAATCATTAGAGGATGTGTTGCTATTGATCTCGCTGACGATCTAGGGAATTACCTTGGCCACAAGAGAGGCGATTCGTTTGTCAGCATCGTTCCTCTGAGCATTTCGACGAGTATGCGATCCAAAAGATGCCATTTGCGAAAGGTGAGTTCTGTAGATCTCATCTCAGGGGATTAGAGGAGATTCAATTACATTGGGTTTGTTTGAAAAGTCTAGCGTTTTACAACCCTTTTATTATTATTTTTCATGTAAAGCTCAGTAACACGTCGACACATATTCACGTATACACATAATTCACGTAAGCACGTATACACATAGGCATGTATGAGCACATAATTCACGAAAACACATATTTTGCACGTATTCGCATACATATTTTGCACGTATTCACCTATATTTCAAAGCGCGTAGCGCGAGCGAGAGTTGCGAGAGATAGCGTAGCGAGATATAGCGTATCATAAGCGAGTAGTACGAGATTCCTTAGTTTCTTCGCGATTAGTTAGTGTTTTAGATTGTGGGAGTGGTGTGATCCTGAGCTTTATACTTCAAGCGGGGAGCGAAAAGCGATAAATCAAAACCATAAATTGTAAATTTAAAGCACATAAACATAATAAAATCGATGACGCGTAAAATCGACGATTGCGGCTTAAAATCGAAATAAAGTGCCTTGGGTGTTAAACATCGACTACCCAAAGTGATTCAAATATCCACGACAAACTCGAGTACACGCTTTGGCCTATTAGACTATGCTCTCATTGTGTCACGGTGAACGACATGCATCCTTCCAGTTACTACGTGACTCGATTCATCATAACAGTTGAGACTTTGGTGAGATCATTGGAAATCAGAGTAGGGAGTGGAACAAGTTATTAAGATGCGGGTTTCACCCCTAAATTAACAACTTCGCTCCTACATGTGGTAAAATCATGAGATAGAGATGGAGATTTTCCGTTGAGATATGGATATCACTCCTAACTCAATGAAAGTTTTCGTGTCGAGAGTAGTGCGCGGAGTTAGGGGTCGTATCGAGAGTTCTTGGTTTTCACACCTAATCTCGACCCAATCACTATGTTGTATTATACGAGCGTTTTCAAAACGTGTGTACTGTGTTAGCCTTAGGAATGGAAAAATAAGTTTTCAACCTTAGGAAAGGTTGCCTTCGTACGAAGCTACTGAGTTCGTACGAAGGTGTACTATTCTGAGTTCGTACGAAGCCACCATAGGTGGGTCCGCACAAGAGCGTAATCATGTAGGTTCATACGAAGCCCCAAGTGGGTTCGTACGAAGGGTCTGTTTTGGGTACTTAGACTATAGACTAGGTCAATTCTACACGACTCGACCTAATTCACTATAGTTATGGCTCTGATACCAATCTGTCACACCCCACCCGATAGCGGAATCATCGGGGCGCAGCACTAGGCGAATCAGATTGCTCAAGAGAATCCATAACAACTATTAAATGGAAATATTTAAAAGGTTCATTATCCCATACTAATAAACAAATATTTCAAAAACAGTCATCATAGAGTCCAAATCTCTTAAACAAAACCAATCCGACAACCTAGATTTTGTTTGCAGGTTACTAGACTTCCTAATCCATTGCAGCAAACAGACCATCAACCTGTCACATACGTTAAAATAAAAGTCAATACATAAAGTAAAGGTGAGTACAAAAGTTTGCATAGATATAGTATAAAAGCGTTTTACGCATAACCAGCATGTAACACGTAACGAGCGAAGCATGTAACTACCAACAATGATACAACCTAACAACCTGACTGCGAGTAGAGTATGCGCGACACATGTTCACCGAAGTAAACACATGAAGTAAAGTAAAGTAATGTGATCCTTAGTACTATCGTTGCTAAAGGCGGTCTGGCAATAACATTGTGTAAGCATAGTAACAAGCATTCAACAAATCACGTATAGCATACGGGAGCGGTTAACATTTATAAAGTGTTTGCATTGTGTGTTGTGTCTTGATAGAGAACGTATGTAACACCCAAAAGTGCGTTAAACGAAAATGGGTTCGAGTATACTCACAGTTCGTGTCCTAATCAAGAAACACGATCCTTAATGGACTGAAGGGAGCGCCGGATCAGCCTGCATACAGGAACAGAAGCGTAAGTCCTCCAAAGTGCTGAAACAGTTGAAAATCGGAGTGTCGATGGGAAACAGAAGCTTCGTACGAAGCTGGTGCCTTCATACGAAGGTGGCTCTTGGCACATGTGGGGCTTCCGTTGTCCAAAATCGAGTGTATTCGCGTCTGTCTTCGGAAAATCGAGTGTTCATCCCTCCAACCTTAAGCTGTTGATTAACTTAGAGTCGGAGCGGTCTTTCGTTAAGTCACGAGTGAGAATCAGGCTGTTAGGTGCGAAGGCAGTGCCTTCGTATGAAGCTGAGCTTCGCACAGAACAGTCCAGTTCACAAACGTGGCTATTCTTGGCGTTTGGAGCTGCATTTTTGCCTGAATCGGACGTGTCTTCGAGTCCGTTTCAAGCTGGTTTCGACAGTACCTCGTTCTACTATTCAGTGAACGAAATACATGCCGTTTTAGGTCCGTTTTAGGGTGAAAATAAAGTTTAAATGGGTTTTTTTTAAAGAGTTTCAACTTAGATCTAACACTTGGTGAGTATGAGATCTTCAGATCTACAACTTGGGAAGCCGAAGCTAAACCCAATTCACCCGTTCAAGTGTAGATCAGTTGTATATGAAGAAGATTTGATGAAAAAGATAAAGCGTTTTTGTAAAAACAGAGAAGTGACGAAGAAAAAGATGATGTTTAAGTGAAAAAAGATGAAGTTTTAAGTGAAAACTCTAAAGTTTGGATGAAATCAAAGTGATTCTTGTGGAAAATCGTGGTGGAAAACGTTGTGTAATTGAATAAAACTGTTAAATCTTACTTGAAAAATGGTCAGACATCAATTCGGCAGAGTTTCGGTATGAAATCAGCAAGTTAGAAATGAGAGGAGTGTGGCTGGGTATTTATAGAGATATGGTGGGTTCGCACATCAGCCCTTGGTTCGAACCTGCTGCCTTCGTACGAAGGCAGTGCCTTCGTACGAGGCTGCATGGCGTCGTTCGAAGGTGTTGTTTTGTGCGGGAAAACTTCATTTTCGCGTGTAGGTTGCTTGTTTAAGGTGTTTCATTGCACTAGTTAGTATTGTTACTTTAAGTATTTTAGTGTAACATCGTGTTTCGGTCGCATTGCGTTTTAGAGTGATAAGTCGAGTTGTGCGAGTAGCGTTGAGTGTGTGTTGAATAGCGTTTGCGAGTATAATCCGTAACATATAAGCACACACAAGTAAAGCATATAAGAACACACAACATAACATTACTACTACTAATAGGGTCTGCGATTTAGCGTGTTAGTCGTGATAAGCATGTGCGGGGGCGTATGGTAACCAAACAAACACACTCGGCAATTTAAACAGCACAATTCTCTGTAATTCGTGTTGCGTAAGCGTTTGCGAATATAAAGCTTTTTAACATGCAGCGGTGCGGTGTGATGAAAATGTATTTAGTATAACATACTCCTTTATTTATATCGAATCTCGGAACACAAGACAGTTTCAAATCGAAGCAAAAGAAAACGGATAACAATCCGAAAAGTCGGGTTGTTACAAGAAGGGTGGTTGGGTAAATTTTATGTCTCGTTCAGTGTATAGATCCTGCGAGAACCTGGTTCAAGCCCGGTAACACCTCACTAGTCGGGGCGGGCATTACCCATCACGGGAGAGGTGCTAAACGCTTGAATCCCTTTTCTATAAACTACTATTAAAACTTTAAACCAACCCCATGAGGACTGTATCCCTGCTGACTCAGACCAACGGGTTAAGGGTAATCGCTGCCTGGAAGGGGGCCCACCACTTTTTGCATTAATAACTTACTTAATTATCTTTCAATAATCCGACCTAGTGGGATTGTATCCTTGCTGACTCAAACCACTAGGTTGAGGGTAACGTCGCCTTCACAAGAGGGGCCTACTACTATAACTAAGATAATCTCTTAAAATGCCCAAAGTGTGGAAATCATCAAAAGGATACATGAAAGATAAGTCGAAACTAGGTGATTCTTTCATGTCTATCTGTTTTTATTTTTATTTTATTTTCTGTTTTTTTAATTTATCTTTTTATAGTTTAAAAACCTTTTCTCAAATTTTGTTTTGATTAGACGTTGACGATAAGCCGGTACTAAAATCTCTTGTGTCCTTGGACGACCTCGGTATCTTGCCATCGCTATACTACGTCTGCGATGGGTGCACTTGCCCTAGCGTGTGTGTAGAGTGATAGTGGAATATCGTGTTTTATAAATTTAAAACTTGAATCGGCGAGTAAAAAGAGCTAAAAATATACTAAAAAATATATACACCCGCACGCACGTCAAGTTTTTGGCGTCATTGCAGGGGACACAAGGATATTAAGAAAGCTTAAAGTTGACGACCTAATCTTTTTTATCTTTTCTTTTTAGGGTTTTCTTCTTTTTTCTTTTAATTTCTCACTTTCTGTAGAATTGACATGGGGTCGTATTGTTCCAACACGGGGCCGTGTCAACTCTGTAGTATCTTAAAATCTATTTTCTGCCAGACACAGACTGCAGCACGGGGCCGTGTTACCCTAACACGGGGTCATGTCAAACAAAAAGTTTATAAAGAAAATAGTGACCGCCTGATCCCGACGGTTAAAACTTTTTTGGAAAAACATGGATTTCTTTGATTACTTTTAACCCCGCCACTCTTATGGTCTATGGTGCGATTATTGTGGGGAGGAGCATGAAGAATCAGAATGTGGAGTTCTAGACTTCACTCCCCACTTTTTAGCCCTATTGTTTTCCTGTAACGAAAACCTTGAGACGGGGGAAACTAAAAATGAAACTGAAGTCCATCCACCTGAAGTCCCTCAACCCTCTTACCTAGATGACTTAGAAGACATAAGTCAAATAGAAGCGAGGATTCTCCTAAAAATCAAAGAAATAGAATCCTTGATGAAGGCACGATGTTCATCAAGGATCTCATCCTAAGGAGAATCGATGGAGGAAAAATTAGGTATATACAACAGCACCGAGGTCAATCAACCTTCTACCATAGACTCCTGCGAAGACGAAAGTGATAGTCGTCCCTGTTTCGATTCCGCAATGACGGTCCCCCTTACAGAGTGTGAGTTTCACACCGATAGAATGGATGAGAGCGAATCCACTCACACCTTCTTTAACAAGAGCCCAGATAAGGTAAATAAGGGATGGTCTCGTTTTCCCATTTTTAAAGAAATCTTCTACCTTTCCGATAACCTCTTGCGTTTACGCACCTCTCGCCCGAGTCTAAGGTATATCCAGCAATACGGTGTTGTTCCAACCAGTAAGGAACCACCTGATGTCGGATAATTCCTTGAAAACCTAGACAACCTTCATAAAAACCCTGAGCACGGGCCGTGTTCCTCGAACACGGGGCCGTGCCCACCATTCTTCTAAAACGTGGGACGTGCCGGACTAACACGGGTCATGCCCCTCACATTTTTTGGCACGGGGCCGTGTCAATGATGACGTGGCCTGCATTCCACTAACGGACAACATTCTCTGACACATGCAGACGGCACGGGGCCGTGCCAGCGTGCTGTCACTGTCTATAAAGTCAGCCTTTGGGGAGAATGTTTGGAACCATTCTAAAAGGGCAGGATCCTGGAGATTCTTCACACATACCCCAAAAGGTATGTTCTTAAAAAGGTCTCATTTGACCTTCTTGTCCTTTCCTCTTTAGGTCCTTTCCCCTTCTCCATTCTTCCATGAACTCCATTGAAGCTTGAAGCATCAATAGGAGGGTCATACACTTGATTCTTAGTACAAAGTTTTGAAAATATATGATAGTAAAACATTATTTTAAGTTATTTACGTTCAGAAAGTTAAAAAATCAATCAAATCTAACTTAAAATAAAATTTCTTGAGCTAAGAATCTGGAACAGTTGGAGCAGCACGGGGCCGTGCCACTCTTGTACGAGGCCGTGCTGAACATTCTTATATTCCATATCTTTTTAATGGTTAGACATTTTCTCTCAACATGTCAAGCCAGCAGAGTGGAACGTCATCAACAAGCTCCAGAACCAACCGAAGAGGGAGGAGACTCTCACTCGAGGCAACTCTTGTGAGATACGTGAGTGCCTTGAGAGAAAGTCTCGATGAGATGACCTTAGTGGAAGAAGTTCTAATAGACCGTGTGAACTATCTCTCCATGGGGCTAGAAGATTGTTTCAAGGAAATCAACCTTTTACATTAAAGGTTGAACATCTTGGCCTTGCCTCCGATGGAGCCAATCATCCCACAAGAAGATTGTAACCTCGCTAATGAGGTCATACAACCTATGGGATGGGAAGACGAGATTCTGAAACCTCTCCTATCAATGTTGTCTTCGAGGTCTCTATAAATCCCGCTCCCTCAAGAAGAGGTAGAAGAGGAACACTATGCATAAACCTAGGGGGAGATTGTTGGAACCTGAAGGTTTACACATAGAGGGATATCATTGTTTAGGGGTTGATTATGTAATGTTTTGGTTTATTTATGTTTGTGTCGAAAACATATGTATTGGGTCTAGTTGGTTTAGTATGGGCTTTAGGGGGTTTCTGTGACAACTCGAAATTTAGAACCTTTCGTTGTATGCTTAAACGTGTGACTAGTTAAACTTATGTGATTTAATGAATGATAAGTGAACCTTTATATGATTTTTGTGTTATTCGTGTGTATGCTTATGTGTATGAATGCGATGTATGTATATAGGAACCGAGATAACACGAACCCGACTCGAGACCATGTGGTCTCGAGTGAACTAGTATAACATACGGGCCGGTTGGGCCGCACACACATACACACCTAGCCTAACCGAGAGCCCACTAGGGTATATTGCTTGGAGCGGATATATATACACTTGATAGATGGCCATGTTACCATTTTGAACAACATTCATACTCTCCTCTACACACATACTCTCCACCCTCACACTAAAACCCTAAACCACAACACTACTCTCCTTCATCTCGGATCCAACCAACCGGCCACCAAAGGGATTCTCGGGTTTTGCTTATTCACACCAAACAAAGCTTCACCTTTCACCACCTCACAACCGGTTAGTGTTTATGATGTTTGTTAGTGAAATTATGATGTTTGTTGTTGTTTAATAATGGTATGAATGATAGAACTTAACTAGTGTAGTGTATGTTTGATGATATTTGTGAACCGGATGTGTATTGTGTTTTGAGTTGATAATGATGTATGATTTTCGGTTGATAATGATGATTTGATGCCATGTTTACTTGTTAAGATTGTTGTTGTTCATCTAGGATGCATATGCTTGATTTCTAGGCAAAGTCATGATTAGAGTGGTTGCTAATGTTTCATGATAACTTAACATATGAATAAGTAGAAAAATGTTTGAATGTAATGCTATTATGTTCTCGGATTGAATATGCGAGTGATAAGGATCATTGGTGCATTAAACTAAGTAGATTATGTTGACATAAATCGGTTTAATGAGCTTGTTTGTTCAAAAGATGAAAACCTTAAAGATGAACATGATGAACACATGAAGAACATGGTTGAATATCATAAGAACATGGTTGAATATCATAAGAACATGGTTGAATATTTGAATCCTGATTTGTTTGATCCATTTTTAGTAAATTGCTAGACAAGAAACATGTTTAAGGAATTTGGTTGGATAGTACAAACTGTTACATGAAATCAGAATAGTACACTGTTCCGAATCAGTAGTTGTCCAACCGAAACCATTGGTTGCGACTCGAAACCATGCATGATGAGTCGAAACCGCCCAGTTGCGACACCGATTGCGAGTCGCAAACACCTGGTTGCGACTCGAAACCACACCTGATCAGCACACCAGCCTTGTGACTCGAAACCACGGTTGCGAGTCCGGTTGCGACTCGTAACCAAATCAGCACGGACCGAAACCACGATTGCGACTCAGGTTGCGAGTCGCAAACGTCTGGTTGCGACTCGAGACTATACACACTGTTTGGGCTTTCACCTTGTTCGGACTTAATTGTTGGGCCGGACTCTTGGGCCTAGTGTACAGACCTGATATATTGCTGTTGAATGTGAATGTCGATGAACTGCATGCAACGTGCTAGCATATGTGTAACCCATACGTGCACTACTTGAATACGAACCTGATTGTATGATACAACTATGATAGGACGTGAGTAGCCACAACATTGCTTGTTTGACCTTTCTGTGTCTCTACCGAGCAAACCAAGGTGAGTTCACACCCTCTACAAAGCATGGGATTCCCAGGGGTCGGGAATTGGGGTTAAGGAACTGGGTTCCTCGTCCTCCTTGGGTAGGACAGCAAAGGTTCAGGAATGTAATTCCTCGTCCTCACGGACAGATAACTCGTACTAGACCAAAACTCTATCACGAAGTCCCTCCTTTTTATATCGACTTAATCGCCGGGCCAATGGCGAGCGGGTCATTAGTTAGATAGCGCTATTTAGGTCTGACAAACCTCACACCGTGCCGCAGAGGACGGGCGTGAACTAATGGATCTGGGGCACGTCAATGATGATAGACATTGACAGTTTCAGGGCACTTAAACATGACTACAGTCAGCAGTCGATATGGTAACGAGTCTAGTAGATACATGGGGTAGCCCCCACGGCCGAAATGCCAGATAACTACACGGGGTAGCCCCCACGGCTGGATAGCCAGAGTAACCGGGAATAAACATGTCACGTTTTTAACTATGGGGTAACCCCCACGGCAGGATGCCAGCTAAAGGAAACTGTTTTCAAAACAACTTAAAACGAACACCCAACCGTGAACTCACTCAACTAGTTGTTGACTCGTTACTACATGCTTTGCAGGTCCTTAGGTTCTTAGCTGGAGCTTGCATGGAGGAGGATCGTTGTGGGACATGGACGACTGTGTGCCATGTTAAACTATGAAACAATTAAACTTATGTTTTGATTTAAGACTTATGCTTCCGCTTGCAACTTAACTACGTTTTGTTTGAACACCAATTGTATTGGGTGGATTTTTATAACTACTTATATGCTTGTTCAATATGATCGGTGGCTGGATCCTGGTCAGTCACGCCTCCAAGCGGTAGAACTCCACAGGTGGATTTTGGGGGTGTGACAGATTGGTATCAGAGCCATTGGTTATAGAGAACTTAGTTTTAATAAAGGGGAAAGCGTTTTTGTTAAAACCAGACTATAACCTGTACAGTGCTCAACGGTCCACAACGATGCTTCACTCCACATGCAAGGCTCGACATACTAGGTGATATGATCTGTGTATGTATTGCCTACTTGTTAGTGACATAGTACATTGCTTATGGTATGCTTGGTTAGTATAACTACTGTTGCTTGAACACGTGCGTGCTTACTCTATCCTATCATCGCACTTTCGCGAACCCCACTCACTCACGTTCTTCTTGGTATGAAGATCATGTCTGGACGCGTTAACATGACACAAGCCCAGTTGACGGCTCTGATCAACGAACGAGTTGCCGCAGCACTTGCAGCTGCACACGCAGGAGGTCAGCATGTTCAGCCACCCGTGTGCACTTTTAAGACTTTCATGGACTGCCGACCCACTACTTTTAGCGGCACTGAAGGAGCAGTAGGTCTCCTACACTGGTTTGAGAAACTAGAGTCTGTCTTCGAAATGTGTGAATGCCCTGAGGCGCGCAGGGTGAAGTATGCTACTGGTACTCTCGAGGGTTTAGCCCTCACATGGTGGAACGCTCAGGTTCAGATGCTAGGGTTGGTTGCTGCCAACGCCACCCCATGGGAAACTTTTAAGGAAATGATCAAAGAGGAATACTGCAGTCGTGATGAGATTCACAAACTCGAGGTGGAGTTCTTCAACCTCAAAATTACGGGGTCGGAGATTGAAGCTTATGTGAAAAGGTCGAACGAACTGGCAATTCTGTGTCCTACTATGGTGGATCCTCCCATCAAACGCATTGAACTGTTTCTTCAGGGCTTAGTGCCGGAAATCCAAAGTCATGTGACTTCAGCGAACCTCGCCACCTATCAGCAAACCGTTCAGTTGGCTCACCGTCTCACGGATCAGGCGGTGGAGCAGAACAAGCTACCAAAACGCATTGGCGCTGCAACTACTACTGGTACCTCTAGTGACAACAAACGGAAATGGGATGGAACTTCAAGTAAGGGTTCGACTTCTGTTCAGTCCCAGTCTCAGCAGAGAAAGACTGAGGACTACAAGAGCCCTAATCAGCAATCGTCTGGTGGTGGATACAAAGGAAATCACCCCAAATGCAATCGCTGCAGCCTGCACCACAGCGGACCATGCACCAGGGGCAACTGTCATAGGTGCAACAAGCCTGGTCATGCTGCAAAGGATTGCAGGAGCTTATACCCCGCCAATCAGAACCGTCAGCAAGCGCCACAGAACCAGCGCCAGCAACAGCAACAGGGTGATAACAAAGGGTGCTTTCAGTGTGGAGCTGAGGGCCACTTCAAAAGAGACTGTCCCCAACTGAACAGGAACCAGAACAACAACAACAACAATAACAATAATCAGGGGAATGGTAACAATGGGAACAACAACAACAATGGCGCCAGGGGGCGAATGTTTGTGATCGGCCAAGGTGAAGCAAGGAACGACCCCAATGTTGTGGTGGGTAAGTTCCTTCTCGACGACTTTTATGTTTCAGTTTTATTTGATTCGGGTGCCGATACTAGCTACATGTCACTAGAAGTTAGTCGAATGCTTAAGCGTATTCCAACACCTTTGAACATCAAGCACACCGTAGAACTAGCAAATGGTAAGAGTTTAGAAGCCACACACGTAGTCAAGGGTTGTAAACTTATTCTCGCTGACCAGACCTTCTCCATCGACCTCATTCCTATTGTCTTGGGTAGTTTCGACGTTGTCATTGGGATGGATTGGTTATCCCAACACCGCGCAGAGATTCTTTGCAACGAGAAAGTTGTCCGTATTCCAGGTCCCGATGGTGAACCTCTCATGATTCATGGCGACAAGAGGAGTGCTGTCGAGAACGTCATTTCTCTCCTTAAGGCCCAAAAGTACTTGCGAAAGGGCCACACTGCTATTTTGGCACTTATTACTGACACCACGGAGAAAGAGAAGAAGATAGAAGATTTCCCAGTTGTACGCGATTACCCAGAGGTATTTCCTGAGGAATTACCTGGTCTCCCGCCTCATCGCCAAGTCGAGTTTCAGATTGAACTAGCTCCTGGAGCTGCACCTATCGCTCGTGCACCTTATCGTTTAGCTCCATCAGAGTTGAAAGAACTCTCCGCGCAACTACAAGAGCTCCTGGATAAGGGTTTTATTCGTCCTAGCTCATCGCCCTGGGGAGCTCCAGTATTATTTGTGAAGAAGAAAGACGGTACTTTCAGGATGTGCATCGACTACCGAGAACTCAACAAGGTGACGGTGAAGAATCGTTATCCACTACCGCGTATCGACGACTTATTCGACCAGCTGCAGGGATCGAGCTACTATTCGAAGATCGATTTGAGATCGGGTTATCACCAACTGAGAGTCCGGGAAGAGGACGTCTCCAAAACAGCTTTCCGGACTCGATACGGGCACTATGAGTTTTTGGTCATGCCTTTTGGGATGACAAACGCACCTGCGGTTTTCATGGACTTGATGAACCGAGTGTGCAAGCCTTACTTGGACAAGTTCGTTATAGTCTTCATCGACGACATCCTGATCTATTCCAAGAGTCGGGAGGAACACGAGCAGCATCTACGACTTATTCTGGAACTCCTTCGAACAGAACAGCTTTATGCAAAGTTCTCGAAATGCGACTTCTGGCTTCGAGAAGTCCATTTCCTAGGCCACGTGGTGAACAAGGATGGGATTCATGTTGATCCATCCAAGGTAGACTCAATAAAGAACTGGCCTGCACCTCGTACACCGAAGGAAATTCGCCAATTCTTGGGTTTGGCGGGATACTACCGGAGATTCATAAAGGATTTTTCTAAGATTGCACAGCCTCTCACCTCGCTAACGCAGAAGGGCGTTGTTTATCGCTGGGGAAACGCACAGGAGTTGGCATTTCAGCACCTAAAGGATAGACTTTGTAGCGCACCTATCCTTTCCTTGCCGGAAGGCACAGACGACTTTGTGGTTTATTGTGACGCATCAATTCAAGGTCTTGGTTGCGTGTTGATGCAACGAGATAAAGTTATAGCTTACGCCTCACGCCAACTTAAAGTTCATGAAAAGAACTACACGACGCACGATTTAGAGCTGGGAGCTGTTGTTTTTGCACTTAAGTTATGGCGGCATTACCTGTATGGTACCAAGTGCGCCATCTACACCGACCACAGGAGCCTCGAGCATATCTTCAAGCAGAAGGAACTGAATATGCGGCAACGACGATGGGTCGAGTTGCTAAGTGACTACGAGTGCGCAATCAGATATCACCCGGGCAAAGCCAATGTTATGGCTGACGCCCTCAGTCGGAAGGACACTGCACCTAAGCGCGTACGAGCTTTACAACTCACGATCCATTCTAGTCTTCCCTCCCAAATACGAGCTGCTAAGATAGAAGCACTGAAACCAGAAAACGTCAGGGCTGAAGCCCTACGCGGATCGAGGCAACGCTTAGAACAGAAGGAAGACGGTGCTTACTACGTAACGGGACGCGTTTGGGTCCCACTCTATGGCAACCTACGAGAGCTTGTGATGGACGAAGCACACAAGTCTCGCTACTTGGTACATCCTGGATCGGATAAAATGTACCACGACATCAAGACTACGTACTGGTGGCCTAGCATTAAGGCCCACATAGCAACCTACGTCAGCAAGTGTTTGACTTGTGCGAGAGTCAAGTCGGAATACCAGAAACCATCAGGCCTACTCCAACAACCAGAGATACCTCAGTGGAAATGGGAGCAAATTTCCATGGATTTTGTTACTGGCCTACCTAGATCCCAGCGCGGGAACGATACTATTTGGGTGATCGTGGATCGACTCACGAAATCTGCACACTTCCTAGCCATTAAGGAAACGGATAAGTTTTCCACTCTTGCAGAAATATACATCAAAGAAATCGTTTCGAGGCACGGGGTGCCCACCTCCATTATCTCAGATCGAGATGCACGTTTTACTTCGGAGCTGTGGCAAGCAATGCACAAATCCTTCGGCTCACGACTAGACATGAGCACAGCGTACCATCCTCAGACGGACGGGCAGTCCGAGCGCACTATTCAAACCTTAGAAGACATGCTTCGTGCATGTGTAATCGACTTTGGCAACCGCTGGGAAAAGCATCTGCCACTTGTGGAATTCTCATACAATAACAGCTACCACACCAGCATCGGAGCTGCTCCGTTTGAGGCATTGTACGGACGTAAATGCCGGTCCCCTCTTTGCTGGGCAGAGGTGGGAGATAGTCAGATCACTGGCCCAGAATATGTGGTAGATACAACCGAGCAGATCGCTCAGATACGAAAACGCATGACAGCTGCTCGCGAACGTCAGAAAGTTTACGCCGACATGGGCAGGAAACCACTTGAGCTCCAGGTTGGGGAGCGGGTACTACTCAAAGTTTCACCCTGGAAGGGTGTGGTTCGTTTTGGTAAACGCGGTAAACTTAACCCACGATACGTTGGACCTTTCGAGGTCATTGAGAAAATAGGCAGGGTGGCCTACAGACTAAACTTACCAGCAGAACTCGGTGCAGTTCACAACGTTTTTCACGTGTCAAATCTGAAGAAGTGTCCATCAGATGAGACCCACGTAGTTCCTTTGAAGGAACTCACTATCGACGAGCAGTTACGATTCGTCGAGGAACCAGTCGAGATCACGGACCGGGATGTTAAGGTCCTCAAGAGCACTAGAATACCTCTCGTTCGAGTTCGTTGGAACTCACGTCGCGGCCCAGAGTTCACCTGGGAGCGCGAAGATCAGATGAAACAAAAGTATCCCCAACTGTTCGCAAACAGTACACCCACTACTGAGGCCGAAGCTACGTAATTTCGGGACGAAATTCCAGATCAACGGGGGGTGGATGTGACACCCCAGGAAAACCAGGGAAACCATACAACTTAACTAGCTTCCTCAGTGAGTGCCTACCAAATTTCGGGACGAAATTTCTTTCAACTTGGGGATGATGTGACAACTGGAAATTTAGAACCTTTCGTTGTATTCTTAAACGTGTGACTAGTTAAACTTATGTGATTTAATGAATGATAAGTGAACCTTTATATGATTTTTGTGTTATTCGTGTGTATGCTTATGTGTATGAATGCGATGTATGTATATAGGAACCGAGATAACACGAACCCGACTCGAGACCATGTGGTCTCGAGTGAACTAGTATAACATACGGGCCGGTTGGGCCGCACACACATACACACCTAGCCTAACCGAGAGCCCACTAGGGTATATTGCTTGGAGCGGATATATATACACTTGATAGATGGCCATGTTACCATTTTGAACAACATTCATACTCTCCTCTACACACATACTCTCCACCCTCACACTAAAACCCTAAACCACAACACTACTCTCCTTCATCTCGGATCCAACCAACCGGCCACCAAAGGGATTCTCGGGTTTTGCTTATTCACACCAAACAAAGCTTCACCTTTCACCACCTCACAACCGGTTAGTGTTTATGACGTTTGTTAGTGAAATTATGATGTTTGTTGTTGTTTAATAATGGTATGAATGATAGAACTTAACTAGTGTAGTGTATGTTTGATGATATTTGTGAACCGGATGTGTATTGTGTTTTGAGTTGATAATGATGTATGATTTTCGGTTGATAATGATGATTTGATGCCATGTTTACTTGTTAAGATTGTTGTTGTTCATCTAGGATGCATATGCTTGATTTCTAGGCAAAGTCATGATTAGAGTGGTTGCTAATGTTTCATGATAACTTAACATATGAATAAGTAGAAAAATGTTTGAATGTAATGCTATTATGTTCTCGGATTGAATATGCGAGTGATAAGGATCATTGGTGCATTAAACTAAGTAGATTATGTTGACATAAATCGGTTTAATGAGCTTGTTTGTTCAAAAGATGAAAACCTTAAAGATGAACATGATGAACACATGAAGAACATGGTTGAATATCATAAGAACATGGTTGAATATCATAAGAACATGGTTGAATATTTGAATCCTGATTTGTTTGATCCATTTTTAGTAAATTGCTAGACAAGAAACATGTTTAAGGAATTTGGTTGGATAGTACAAACTGTTACATGAAATCAGAATAGTACACTGTTCCGAATCAGTAGTTGTCCAACCGAAACCATTGGTTGCGACTCGAAACCATGCATGATGAGTCGAAACCGCCCAGTTGCGACACCGATTGCGAGTCGCAAACACCTGGTTGCGACTCGAAACCACACCTGATCAGCACACCAGCCTTGTGACTCGAAACCACGGTTGCGAGTCCGGTTGCGACTCGTAACCAAATCAGCACGGACCGAAACCACGATTGCGACTCAGGTTGCGAGTCGCAAACGTCTGGTTGCGACTCGAGACTATACACACTGTTTGGGCTTTCACCTTGTTCGGACTTAATTGTTGGGCCGGACTCTTGGGCCTAGTGTACAGACCTGATATATTGCTGTTGAATGTGAATGTCGATGAACTGCATGCAACGTGCTAGCATATGTGTAACCCATACGTGCACTACTTGAATACGAACCTGATTGTATGATACAACTATGATAGGACGTGAGTAGCCACAACATTGCTTGTTTGACCTTTCTGTGTCTCTACCGAGCAAACCAAGGTGAGTTCACACCCTCTACAAAGCATGGGATTCCCAGGGGTCGGGAATTGGGGTTAAGGAACTGGGTTCCTCGTCCTCCTTGGGTAGGACAGCAAAGGTTCAGGAATGTAATTCCTCGTCCTCATGGACAGATAACTCGTACTAGACCAAAACTCTATCACGAAGTCCCTCCTTTTTATATCGACTTAATCGCCGGGCCAATGGCGAGCGGGTCATTAGTTAGATAGCGCTATTTAGGTCTGACAAACCTCACACCGTGCCGCAGAGGACGGGCGTGAACTAATGGATCTGGGGCACGTCAATGATGATAGACATTGACAGTTTCAGGGCACTTAAACATGACTACAGCCAGCAGTCGATATGGTAACGAGTCTAGTAGATACATGGGGTAGCCCCCACGGCCGAAATGCCAGATAACTACACGGGGTAGCCCCCACGGCTGGATAGCCAGAGTAACCGGGAATAAACATGTCACGTTTTTAACTATGGGGTAACCCCCACGGTAGGATGCCAGCTAAAGGAAACTGTTTTCCAAACAACTTAAAACGAACACCCAACCGTGAACTCACTCAACTAGTTGTTGACTCGTTACTACATGCTTTGCAGGTCCTTAGGTTCTTAGCTGGAGCTTGCATGGAGGAGGATCGTTGTGGGACATGGACGACTGTGTGCCATGTTAAACTATGAAACAATTAAACTTATGTTTTGATTTAAGACTTATGCTTCCGCTTGCAACTTAACTACGTTTTGTTTGAACACCAATTGTATTGGGTGGATTTTTATAACTACTTATATGCTTGTTCAATATGATCGGTGGCTGGATCCTGGTCAGTCACGCCTCCAAGCGGTAGAACTCCGCAGGTGGATTTTGGGGGTGTGACAGTTTCGACCCAATAGTTGTAAGTATATAAGTTAACCTCATTCTCTATAATGAGGTTGATAAGTTTGTGCAACCTAGAGCCGGCTGAAACCAAAGAAAGGTCTTGTATCAGTCATCGTTTACCGTTGAATGCAAGATAATTCTGGTTTGTTTTGATTACTTATTGTTCCGGTTTATTTTTTGTTCTTGAATCGTCTTGTGTTTGATTTCCGCACTCTCACAAGATTAAGTTTGATATCATTAAAAGATCCGGTTTACGGGACTCAAAATTGGAATCAGAGCCAAGAAACCATATCTTGGTTCGGTCGATATCAAACAGATTCAAGACGGCCGTTTTTGTTATACTGATCGTGTTTGCTAAGTGTTGTTTCAGTGTTTGTTGGTTCGCTTATTTTCTGACTCGGAAGTATTCAACTGTTCAACGCTGATTTTCATCAAAAGTTGCTGATTTTGCTTTGTTTGATTCCAGAAAGTTGTTTGCTGATTATTTGGAAAGTTGTTGCTGTTTAATTAAGAAGATTTCAAAATCTTTTGAATTTTGGAAGTGCTAGAAATCTGGAATTACAGGTCAAGTTTATCTCATTATCTGTTTTTTAGGTTCCGACTCGAAACCTCGTGCTCTCGAGTTGTCTTCTTCAAGTTTTCGACTCGCAACCACATCGGTCTCGACTCAACAGTTCAACTGTGGTTTCAATTCTTAAAGGTTTAGAGTCGCAAATTAACATGAGAGTCGAAGAAATTTGCTAAGTCAGAACTTCAACAACTTCAACAACTTCAACCATATCTATGGAGAGACTGTTGATAATCAAATTCGGAGATTTGTCAAGCTGGTTACTCAAATTAACATGAAGAGCTGCACATAACAAATGTACAACTAACAGACAACTTCTGAATGCCCTACCTAAAAGTTGGGATCATCACGTAGCCATGATCAAGAGAACCAAAGATCTCGCCAGGTGCAGTTTGTCTGAGATGATCTCCCACATCAAGGCGTGCGAGCTAGATGACAAACAAAGGGAAACAAATTACAAGAATAGTATGCTGGCTGCTGGATTTTCTGCAACACCCTCTGCGTCAAACAACAACGCTGCTCTCATGTCACAAGCTGGTTTTCAAATGTTTAGCAGCTCGGTGTCTGCTAAGGCTGCTCCTACTTCCATTATTGCTTACTACTTGGGCACGCCAGCTCCTTCTGCTGCACCCTCTACTGCTGCCACTACTATTGCTTTAAATCCTTCTGTGAAGAACGAGATGATTGCTTTCTTCACTCAACAGTCCAAGGAAAATTTGGACATTGCTGCCTTTGTTATAAACTGCTTGAATGCTTTTGTTGCAAGTAAACTAGATCCTCCTAGATTTTCTATGGATGATTTAGATCAAATACATCCTGAGGACGTAGAAGGAATGGATATCACATGGCAGATGGCTATAGCTGCTTTTAGAGCAAAGAACTTCGTGAGAAAAACTGGGAGAAACAAATGGCAAGGTCTTACCTTTACAAGACCCACTAGAATGCCGTTTGAGAAGATGCGCTGCTACAATTGCCACGAGCCAGGTCATTTGGCATGAAACTGCACCAACCCACAGGTCAATAGAGATCAAACACCAGCACAACCTGCTCCACCTAACCCTGAAAGAGCTCTTGTTACTAGAACTGATACCACAACTGCCGCTAGTGGAAGTAGTCAAAGCTCAGCCATGGTGGTTCAGCCTAATGCTACATTTGATTGGAATGCAGAATTCAACAAATGAACATTCAGCTCCAGATAATCAGACTGCCTCAGATAATATTGCCTTCATGACTTCAGTTCCTGAGGATCAGAATTCTGCACCTGAGGATGAGACTTCTGATGAAAACCTGGCACTCATGACTCAGATCTTATCAGCTCCAGTTCATGGACTCACTAAAGAAGAGGTAATTTCTGTCTTTTGCACTCCTGAATGTAGAGAAAGGGTTGAGGCATATCGATTACGCAAAGCTGAGCTAATACAAGATTATAATGATATTAAAAGGAAAAACTTTACTTTAGCTAAAAATGAAAAAAAAAACTTTTTAAATAGAAAATTGAAGCTCAACGAAAAGCCATTGTTCAGCTTAAAGAAGATCTGAGTGTAAAGACTTGCCATTACTTGGAGGTTAAAGAAAAAGTATGCATTTTGACCAAAGAACTGGAAGACATTAGAGAAAAATATAAAATTAGTGAAATTAATATTAAAAACTATGAGTCTTCCAGTAAATTGGTTAAAGATCTATGTGACCTCCAATTAGAATACAAGAGAAAGAAAGGGTGTGGTTTAGGTTTCAATCAAGTTCCTCCTTCATATAATAACAACTACACATACTTACCCGTTACTGAGGAGGAATTGATGAATGAGGACAAGATGACTTACGGTTCTAAAACTGATAAGTCATCAATCAACAGCAGACCTGTTGATAAACGAGCGACTCCCTCAATAAACTCTGTTTCTAAGGGTACTTTTGATCCTAATGCTTCGTCTACATGTGAAGATGAAGTAGTTGAAGTAAAGTTTGGAGATGTTCTTGGGGATGAACCAGATTCAAATTCTGATTTTTCTAAAAACTCAATAAATGAATCTGAGTCTGGTTGTGTTTTTGGACAAGCTTTTCTTAATTCGTTTCATAGTTATGTGTCGTCTTTTGGACCTGATGTTTTGGGCAAAACTGTTGATGCTTGTGATGAACTTTTGAATAATGTGTCTGATGATGGGTGTTTTCAGTAGTTAATGATTGTGATTGTGATGTTTCTAACCCTACAGCTACTGATAGTGTGACAGGTGAGGTCCCTCAGGATGCATTCAGTGAAACCACTGAGACTTCTTCTCAAGAAAATAAAAAAATGTTCTGATTCTTCTTCTGAATCGGTCTCAGTGGACGTCCCTAATGTTGAATCTAGTGGGACCCCATTGGAAACCAAAGTTGAAATGAACCACAATTAAACTCATATGATACGTGTGCTGATGAAACATGTGTTGATGAAACTTCAACATCTTTTGAAATTAAAACTGAATCAGAATTTGTAAAAGAAGAGGTGGTCAAAATGAATGAACAGTCATAACAAAATGTTTCTGAAAAGGAAGTTAAAACTAAAACTGAATCGTCTTTTCAAAATGATCATGATAAGATTGTGAAAGACGAAAAACATCATCCGTCTAAATCTCATGCTTGTGCTAGTTCTGATCAGCAGGTACCTAAATGCTCAGAAAAGGCACAAGTTAAACAAGCAAGGAAAACTAAACAAGCTCACTCTTCAAAACCCAACAGATCCGCATCTGCTATGAAGCACCAAAATTTCCACACATTGAAACGACAAACATGTTTCAATTGTGGTATTGCTGGACATATCGCTAGAAACTGTGTTCAATTCCCAAGTGTGCAATCAAAGAATAAGAATGCACAAAATCAGAAGGTCAAGCCAAACCGATCGTGTTGTTCAGAGTCAGTGACGACTGGAAAGTCTAAGACAGTGAAGAATAACTATCGCAAAGCTAAACCTTCTGATCAAGATTGGAATGTAACCAAACGAAGAAATCAAAATCGACAAAGTGATTTTCAAAGAAATCAACATAGAGCTTTTGGTAACTACAATTATAAATGGTCACACAAACATTGGAAACCCAAAGCTTAGGCTACCCAATCAAATACATATCAAAAGAAATCTGCCAATAAAAATCCTTCAAAGTTTTTGAATAAAGACAATTAGTTTGGCAGAGAGTAACATATATCGATGCACAGGGAAAACCCAGATCCACTCTAGGCTGGGTTCCTAAATCTAACTGATCCCACTAATCATGCAGGAACAGCTGTGGAGGACTACCGTGCGACTTTGGTACATGGATAGTGGTTGCTCCAGGCACATGACAGGAGACTTATCGCAACTCATCAATGTAAAAGAATTTGATGATGGATATGTCTCTTTTGCGGGAGGAGAATCTGGCAGAATCACGTTGAAAGGAACAGTGCAAAACGGCGTACTAAGCTTTGAGAATGTGGACTACGTCCCAGAACTGAAACACAATCTGCTGAGCATTTCACAGATCTGTGATAGAGGAAATTCAGTTCATTTTACAAAAAAAGGGAAGTTATGTGCTGAAACCAGGGATCGTGATACCTGAGGATTGGTTTTTGATAACTGCCGAGAGAAGAGGAAATGCATATGTTATTGACTTGAACAAGAAACCGTGTGAAGAAATTACTTGCCTTTTCTCGAAGATTTCAAAACATGATGGTCTGTTGTGGCATCGTCGCCTTGGGCATGTGAACATGAAGAATCTGAATCGACTTGCCAAAGGTCAAATGGTCTGTGATCTACCAATCAAAGACTTCATGCTGGTAGAGAAATGTTTTACTTGTGCAAAAGGAAAAGCACATCGAAAGCCTCATAAATCTAAGTCTACACATGGATCTTTTCGGTCCTGTAAATGTGCTAAGCATTGGCAAGAAGTCGTACTGTCTTGTGACAGTTGATGCCTACTCACATTACACATGGGTTTACTTTCTGAGTCACAAGAATGAGACTACGGGTTTAGTTAAACAGTTCATCACTCTGGTTGAAAATCAAGCATGAAACGCCCAGATTTCCTAATCCGAAAAGTAATATTATCATACAATTATTTAACAAAATTCGGGCATGACCCGTTCGTATTATGAACAATTCCCTGTATGACCAACTTGTAAGAACTTAAATATATTTATATATATAGTGAAAAGTTCAAAACATAATTTGGTTAATATCTGCCTTAAGAATTTTTTAGTTCTTCGGTCCGCATTTACTTACGAATTCGGACCTTTCATTCCACTTTCCATTCCTTTCTATGTTTCGAACCCGTCTCACGGATTCAAACATCTCATTCATATTCGTCACTCCTTCTATGTTTCAAATCTGTCTCGCGGATTCTAGCATATCATTCATACTTTGTCATTCCTTCTATGTTTCGAATCCGTCTCGCGGATTCTAACATATCATTCACACTTTCTCATTCTTGTTTGGTACTTTCAATTTCTTGAGAGTCTTACATTTTCCATTCACCCTCACGTCTACCTACTCCCTAATTCTAACGGACATACCTGTAACAATTATCACGGTCTCACGAACGTTGTATGTTTCTTGTGTACTGGCTAGGTACACAATCCACATACTAGTTTCGTGTCTTCGTGTAACCGTCACCTTATGTTCGAAGAATTAGTTTTCAGCACGTGTAACATTTTCAAAACTTCATTACTATTCCATTATTATCTTTCATTTAAAATTCTCCTTCCATTGATAGGTTTTACCATTACATGTACTTACATATATTAAATATACGTACCTGGAAACAATTTATCTTACTACGTGCCTTGGTGTCGGTCCTAGACCACGCTCGCGGATCACCTTCTCCAACAACTATACTTACCCTTTAGATTTTGACCGAGTCTTGGATTATACGGGTTCCTTGTCACAAGAGCACACAGGTTTGAGTTCAAGTATTTGCCTCACCATACTTGATTTCCATCAAACCAGGGCTTTGATACCAACTTGAAATGCCCAGATTTCCTAATCCTAAAAGTAATATTATCATACAATTATTTAACAAAATTCGGGCATGACCCGTTCGCATTATGAACAATTCGCTATTTGACCAACTTGTAAGAACTTAAATGCGACACAGCGGAAAATATGAGCCCAAAAATTCCGTTCTTAAAAAGTCATATTAACTACATAAAGATCCAATTACAACTTGCAATACATTCACAATGTTACTTTATATCAAGGCTTCATGACCCATATAAATCAAACTATGTGACTGTTCTACCCCGTACAATCCTTGCTCTCAACTTGAACTAAGCCCGTTTCACTTCATTAATGGTAGAGGAAACCCGAGCGATACCTGTGGACACCACGTACAACCCAACTGTGACACCTGTGCCTCTGTGACCATCAAACAAATACCAAATTAATGAAATATTGTGTTTCATACTTGGGATTTGTAAAAATATGTGTATCGTTTGCACATATCAGTTCTTGTTCGATTTCGAGCTTTAAATCTCTTTTTGGAAGGTTATACGCAATCTGATGCATAAAAATAACCAGTTTAATGCAACAAACACTCCGGAACAGTGACATAGGCTTAACATACCTTACATAACCTTTACATAACTTAGAAATAAGTTTCGGAAGGTTTGGTATGGCGAAATCAAGTTTATTCGCTTACAGGGACTAATTTTGACAAACTGCTAAAGTATGTCGATTTGTACTGTAACGAACATTCCGGAACTTGATCATAAGTTAAATATGCCCTAAATATCCTTTACATAGCTTAGAAATAGGCTTTGAGGTGCTTGGTGCGCAAAAATAAACTTTCTTGATCAATAGGGACTAAAATCGTCAAAAAGTGCATAAGTTTGCATTTTCTCGCATATCTTACGTTCTGAATACATCCGGACATCCAAAAATTTATGTAATCATTAAAATATTTTCTTTTAGTGATTGGCTTGATAAAAATCCATTCGTCGCGTAATTTGGATCGTTTTTCGCATTCGTTCGTGTTTCGTCGTAATTAACTGAATAACGCAACTGTACGGCCATCCGGGATATTTTTGAGCATGTTTCAAGTTCCCTATACTTTAACTTCATTTTAGAGCCTTGAAATGAGGTTAACGGGGTTTAAACACATCAAAAATGGCTTAAAAGTGTTGCGGGGACCATTTCTGCCATTTTGGCAAAATTGCTGGAGCTGGCACATGGTGGCGCTGCGCCACCACCATAAGCCTTTGCCGTGGCGCGACGCCACGACCCTATCTGGGCAGAAAATTGAATTTTAGCATTTTTCAGCAATGGGATTGAACTTGGGGGTCTTTTTTTGTAACTTTTTCAATACCATTTGATGGTTTTGGGGCACCCCTAGTATTCCAAAACCTTGTGCCCACTTTGACGGTCCAGATTGATGCTCGTTTATAGAGGAATGATCCTAACGGTTCTTCACTTTCTATAAATACCCACCTTCCGCATTTGCATTCTTCACACTTGATTCTGAAATTTCTCTAAGTTGATGTGTTTATCACTTCATCCGGAGAATATTTGGAATCAAACCTCCATTCTTGGACCTTTTGTAAGTATTCTTTCGTTCTTTTACACGTTTTATCGTGAAAGTCAAACTCTGTTTGACTTTCTGCATTGACTAGTTTATGGTCAACACGAAGTTCGTTTGAACTTCGCAACGTGAGCGTAATCACGATGGTTATAGTCCCTAGTGACTATACCTACTGATTACCACGTTGTCTAGGCTTAGTGACGAGTCGTAGTTTCGGCCAAAATGCGTATTCTTGCGTATTTTGTAACCAAACTACTCTTGGGTATCAAGACCCTTTGTCTTGATATCAAACCTGTTTTCAAACCTCGTTAAACATGTTTTAACATGTTTAGCTCGTCACTTTTAGATTTGTGCTTATATAGGGTCGTAAGGTAAGCAATCTAATCAATTGCTTATACTTTCGAACCCGACCCGTTTGGTCGATCATTAGGATCTGACCAAACACATTAGGTGACCATAGTTGCATAGGGAATAACCTTCCGAGGTTATACCTTATGGTCACTTCATTTAAGTAGTTATATGATAGGTAGTTTATATGCCTTAGGTAAATGACCAAAATGCCCTTTTTGCGCCAAAATTCATTTTAAACATATGTAACATAATTTTTGACATCTAAACTGATTAGGCAACATTATTAGATATGTTAAGGCATATATTACTTGTCATAGGACTAGTTAGGCGGTCCGAACGCGTTTTACGCGAACGACACGTTAAAGTAGCGTAAGCTACCTAAACGGGTCGTAATGGGTCATAAGCACTTAGGTTAGGCTTCGTTTTAGAATGTAGGCTTTGTTAAACCATATTACATGAGTTCCTATACTCATTTGGTTTACGAAACCTCATCCTATCCGATCTTCCGATTTAGGTCCGGTTTATTAACTTACTTACCTATATTAGGTGCCATTTGATTTCCGTGATCCCTCTAGCATTGCTTGGTAGTTATTCAAGACTTCTAAGCATCCTCAAGTGAGTACATAGACCCCTCTTTTACTGTTTTCAAACTGTTTTGGGGTGAAACACATGTGCCTACTTGTTACTTTCATGATTTCCATGTTTTCATATCATATACTTGCTATGTTCATTAGTACACTATTAGTACATGATTTCAGTATGTTTTGCTATGTATGTTTACTTAACATGCTAGCCCATTGTTTTAGATTTTGAACTGTTCGAACCATTTGTAACCATTTGATGTATGTGAACCATTGGTAATCATTTGATATATGTGAACCATTTGTAACCATTGGATGTATGTGAACCATTTGTAACCATTTGATATATATGAACCATTTGTAACTGATTGAACTGTTGGGTTAGGGGAGTGATTAGGTAACGGGGCTGGTGTAATGTGTTAAAAGCATGGTGGATACGCCGCTGGTACTTCCTATATATAAGTGCTTTTAACACATTATATATCGTTGCGTTATCTAGATCACTTGGGTAAACGATTTCGAAACAATGTCACACAATGATGTTTCCTGAATAATATAAACCATACTGTAAGACCCATTGAAATTTTAACATTAATATATATCATTAAAGTACACATTTTATATCAAAATGCGACTTAACAAAAACTTTTTCATCAAAGTATTCATACATGTTTAAAACATTCAAAAACTATGTTATTAGTGATTACATATTTCACTTTATATAAAATAAAACAAGATCAACGCGGAAGCTTCATTTAGTTATGTGTGTTCGGTTCTTGTTCTTCGCTTGATCTTCATCCAGAGACAGATACGTTTACCTAAAATCAAAACCAGCATAAACGTCAGTTATGAGGGTTTTGAACACTTTTAAACGAGTTCCATAAACAAAAACAACAAAGGTTTCTACCGTAAGCTACGGTGCCACCGTAGCTTACGGTGACGAAAAAGTGGCTACGGTGATAAGAGCCTGCCCTACGGTGGACAGTTGTTTTCTTTTAGTGCCTACCATAACTTACGGTACCACCGTAAGCTACGGTGGCGCCCAGTTCTGCTTGTTTGCTATTTTACCCAACTATGCATTTTCTTATGTTTAACACTTAAACTTACATAACTTTAAATCTACAGATCTGTTTTACACGATTCTTGTTTCATATTGATCGTAATGCAGTCTCCTATGTAAACAACACTAAGGTTTGTAACGATGCTGATTTATAAGCTAACGGCTTATAAATCTCTTATACAATTATTTGACCCATTTCATAATCTATTAAACGGCTTGTTTCTAAATCATTCTAAAACTTTGGACTACTTCTTAACTCAAAAGTCTTTAACTCATGAACATAACTTTTTATGAATTATGCGACCAATACCCAAGCTATGCACATAATTCATTTTGACCCGTTTAGGAGATTTAAACATTTAAGTTTAAATCTCGTTCTTCTCTTTCCACACATCACATTTCTACATTAAAATGTCTACTTATACTTCACCAATTTACGCGTACCTGGCTCGGGTTATAAAATTAACCCGTTAAAATACCTTTTGCTCTTAAACTTGCTAGCTTAAAGTAATGCAAGCCATAAATTAATTCCAGTGATCGCAAAACCCAACAAACGGTCATCAGTTATTGTTGTCAAATGGTATTAACACCATTTGACCCGTTTAACCTAATTAATGGTTTCTTACCATTTTCATTTATTCCATCTTGCGTTCCATCATGCCGGAACGTCATGATTCCAATACCTAACATGTTTCATGACTAATACATACAAATAAATGTAATGTAATTACAAAGGGGGTGTAAGCTTCACTTACCTTGCATCCATGCCACGCTTTTCTTTCCATACTCGTTCCGTTTGACCCGCTTCATCCACAAGCTTCCACCTAGCTTGTTAAGCGTCAAACTACTATCCAATGTTCACAAGGTGGTTAGATTAACCATAATTTAATATGATCTTCCACCTTACACATTTCTATGCATTCATCCGAACACTTAATATAATCACGTTTTACACACAACCAAGTAGACCGCGATTTCATTTAGGCATTTCATATCACTGAAAATGGGCTGTTTTTGGTGACTTGTTTAACCTGTTTACAAGTCTTCAAAAATTATGATTTTTTTATGTGGCTTACCTCTCGGAGGGATAGGCCTTGTGTTAAAATTTCAAGATCTAACTCTTTACAAAAAAATCGTAAAAATTCATTTACTAAGTTGCAATCAGATTCGTCACTTCTTACTGCAGCTTACGAAAAAATTCATTTAAAATTCCTCGTTTATCCGATTGACGAAATTCCAATTGGAGATTCTTTTAATCACTTAAAACTATCTACAGTAAAAATTTGAGATCATAAATAAATCCTTAAATTGAGTTATGATATTCGTAATGGGCTGCAAATTCTGCCAGAAAACGCAGCTTGAACCTTCGAGACGGAAAAATTCATAAAACGCTCAATTTTCGTCGGAAAAATGCGATTCCAGTGGGGTTTTAAAGATATTTCCTGGAATTACATTTTAGACTCAAGAAACACATGTTTTTGTCAGGTTTTGTCCATGTTACAGCCAGTACAAGTCGGATGTAAATTCTGATCAGGAGCTGTTTAAATTCAGCTTTCAATTAAAGCATGTTCTTGACATCATAACACTATTTTTTTGCAATCAAAACCCTAGAAACATCTCATACATGAATTTAGCATCAACAAAAATCTGAATTTTCTTGAGCTAGGCATGATTTCAATATATACTTGTCTAGGGTTTACTCCTAAACACTAGAATGTTCCTATTTCATTCATATAACAAGCATGCATCAACAATTTTTGAATTCTCTAGGTTTGCTCAGAAATTTAACTAGAGATTTCTCATGAAATTTACATACCTCGTGACTCCTTTCTCAGTGGAGATCACTAATTCGTACTTGGATTTCGATTTAGACTTGATTTGGACCTTCAATTTGATCATTTTCTTGAATTTAGGGTTTGAGGAGAAACCCTGGTGTCGCCCCCTGTGTTTAATCTAACTAGACACACACACTAGTGTGTGTTTGGTTTTAATTTTATTGTTTTAATTATATTTAATTTCAAACTTAACAACTTTGGTCCCCCATCTCTTATTTGGTTCATTTTTAACTAAATCACAACCTAATTGCTCTTGACATTATCCCCACTAATTAACTGGGTTAAATATTCCTAGTTAATTTAGTGGGTTCGGGGAATTTATGGCTACGTTTATTTTAAGTCCCGTTAACTCGGGGCTCTTACAAACTTAATTCCTTAAAACTTTGATTCGCTTATATTTAATATTAGGATTATTTATTTAAATCCGAATATTTACCGGGTTATTTTTACCACTAACGGTACTTTACCCGTCTTTTAGTATTAACGGGGTTTGGTTACCAAACCCGTTTTCGGGGTGTTACAAGTCTACCCCCTTAAAGAGGTTTCGTCCCCGAAACCTTATTTATGTACTTTATTAGTTTAGATCATCTGAACCTTAGTTTCGGTGATCACTTGAGCATTGCTCGCACATAATACTCTTACCAGGGAAGTATGGTAATGTGCTTTTGGTTTCAAAGCGTAAACACCTTTATGTGTATGGCCTCGTAGGCCGATACTTTCATTTCGTATTTCTTATTCTGGTCACTTATTTGACCAAGTTGTCATCTGATCACTCGGTTTTATTTATTTTCATCATGTTTACTTCAAGCTAATCTTATTTCAACAGGCGCTTGTATAAGTCGTAACACTACTCTGACTTGAAAGGTTTTACCGGCCAGACTGATTAGTCACCGTCACTTTATTCCCCGTCATTAGGGTATATCTTATTGCCAACCCGGCCTTTTACGTGTTTTTTTTATATCTCGTAACTCGCGTTACGACTTGATTGTATTCTATATCACTTTTTGCGACCGTGATTACATCACGTTTTGTTTAAGTTTACGTCGACTTTTATTATCGGAAATCTTCCCTTCGAATGTATCGCTTTGCACCTACCGGTGTCAAGATCCATATTCCTTGATATTAATCATTTTCCAAATTCATTTCATAATATTCATGTTTGTTATAGCGTTGTTTCTCACTAATACTGAATTTTAGGTTAACGTTTTTCTCTTGAGCTCTTGCCAATTCCAAGGAATTTACGTCCAAGGATTTATTCCCTTCCGTTGTCATTTCGGTAATGACTTCATCCACTTTGGTGACGTAACACAATTTAAATAATTGTGAATTCTTGTCATTTTGCCCGTTTAAATGTTTTAGTGAAAATTCTTCACTTTTTTCAACCAGACCTTTTACAATCTCTTCACTTTTAACCCATTTAATTAACTTAGTGAAACCCATCGCTTTTATACGAACTTTATCTCCCGTTATTATTTTACGTGGGAAGTTACAACCAGTTTCCTTGTTTTATACTATTGACCCGTAGGTTCTTTCGCTTTGCCTCGTAGGCTATTTCTTTGTATTTTCACCTTTTTACCTTATTAAGGTGCGACCCGAAGGTCTACTTGGTCCCGTAGACCTTAGCCTCATTTATAATCTCGTAGGTTATGATAATCCCGTAGATCATCTTTTATTCAAGTCTTTATTCAAAGGTATATACATTTATATATGTATATGGCGTTAAGACACCCCCCCTTTTTTTTTGTTCAAAATCATTTATTTTCGCCTTGGTATTTCCTTTGACCTTGACCGTAGTCTAAGGCTACATTTGTTTTCTTTCGGACAAATTTTCCGACTTTATGACTTCTCACGTCATTTATGCGTCGGTCCATCTTATGCTCACCATTAACCAGTTTACATATATTCACATTTGATTATGTCCCATCACCGGGCTCATTATTCTTTTGCTTTTAACGCTACCGTTATCCCACTTGCGCTTACTCATGCCATCCGGCATTATATTATATTCGACCTGTTTGACTTATTCATGTAAAATTTTATCATTTACGGATGTCAACTTCATTCTTTGTTCGATCCGTTCAACTTTAAAATACTTGAACATAATTTATCAAAATTTATATTTACATTATCTTGTCGTCTTTTAGTCATGACTCAAAACCCGAGTCTTTTAACTTTCCATCCGAGTTCCCGTTTCTCGGTCTACACATGTGTTTAAATCCTTACCCATCAATCGGGTATTTTACCAAAGTCGTTATTATTGCAACCCTCCCGGTATGCATTAAGACTTCGCTTCACTTTTATATTCCGACTTTGTCCTCAAGTTGACGTTTTACAAAAACGACCCGTTAAGAGATACATTTGCATTCTCCGGGTTCGAGTGTAAGTACACCCCCTCCCAATGCATATTTTAATCATTTTACATTAATCTTTGTCCCTTCACTCGGGCTCATTATCCTAATGTAATACGCATCCGTCACCAGGCTGTGCGTTTACATTATTATCAAATATTTTGCTCATCTGATTCATTTGGGTACTTTTTAATTTGTCCCACTCACCCCGTCCTTACTACATCGGATGTAAGCATGTCCATCATAAAAAGTTCATGGTACCACGTGCTTACCACTTACTTGGCCAGAGTAAGCGATCAATACCTGGTATACATGACCTTTTTATAATTTTCATATTACACCCCATGTAAGTAATGCCTCTATTTGTTTCTCTTGGAAACAATATCCCGGATAGGTTTTCTATTCGGGTTTTTCCAAGTTTTTAATCTACACATGCAGCTTTCAATTTCTACATAGTTGTTGCATATTACTATTCACGTAATAATTTAAAATGCGCACCTGTAAATGCTTTCCCTAACCGGCTTTCTATGTTGTTAACCTTGTTCACAATCGTCACGCGATTTAGGTCCTTGATGAGTATGCTCTGCTTGTCATACCTCGGACCGTTCCACCGTCATATCCGCAATTTGTTAAACTCTCGCTATCTTCAGATGCGAGTATCCTTCAATTAAAACATTTACAAGAATTAGTAACATCAACTTCAATAATCGCCCGTATTATAATACAAGGCTTTTCTACTATACGCGTCAACGCGCGCAATTTCGTCAACTATATTTATCATTTAATTGAGGTAACGTGTATCACACGATAGCCCTATGTGTTGTTTTCAACACTTTAGCATGCTAAACTATTTACATACATGTACTTACCGGATTTGCGATCAAGCCTCGAACCGAACACTTTATTCTTTTAACCTTAAGCTCTGATTACCAACTTGTAAGACCCATTGAAATTTTAACATTAATATATATCATTAAAGTACACATTTTATATCAAAATGCGACTTAACAAAAACTTTTTCATCAAAGTATTCATACATGTTTAAAACATTCAAAAACTATGTTATTAGTGATTACATATTTCACTTTATATAAAATAAAACAAGATCAATGCGGAAGCTTCATTTAGTTATGTGTGTTCGGTTCTTGTTCTTCGCTTGATCTTCATCCGGAGACAGATACGTTTACCTAAAATCAAAACCAGCATAAACGTCAGTTATGAGGGTTTTGAACATTTTTAAACGAGTTCCATAAACAAAAACAACAAAGGTTTCTACCGTAATCTACGGTGCCACCGTAGCTTACGGTGACGAAAAAGTGGCTACGGTGATAAGAGCCTGCCCTACGGTGGACAGTTGTTTTCTTTTAATGCCTACCATAACTTACGGTACCACCGTAAGCGACGGTGGCGCCCAGTTCTGCTTGTTTGCTATTTTACCCAACTATGCATTTTCTTATGTTTAACACTTAAACTTACATAACTTTAAATCTACACATCCGTTTTACACGATTCTTGTTTCATATTGACCGTAATGCAGTCTCCTATGTAAACAACACTAAGGTTTGTAACGATGCTGATTTATAAGCTAACGGTTTATAAATCTCTTATACAATTATTTGACCCGTTTCATAATCTATTAAACGGCTTGTTTCTAAATCATTCTAAAACTCTGGACTACTTCTTAACTCAAAAGTCTTTAACTCATGAACATAACTTTTTATGAATTATGCGACCAATACCCAAGCTATGCACATAATTCATTTTGACCCGTTTAGGAGATTTAAACATGTAAGTTTAAATCTCGCTCTTCTCTTTCCACACATCACATTTCTACATTAAAATGTCTACTTATACTTCACCAATTTACGCGTACCTGGCTCGGGTTATAAAATTAACCCGTTAAAATACCTTTTGCTCTTAAACTTGCTAGCTTAAAGAACGCAAGCCATAAATTAATTCCTGTGATCGCAAAACTCAACAAACGGTCATCAGTTATTGTTGTCAAATGGTATTAACACCATTTGACCCGTTTACCCTAATTAATGGTTTCTTACCATTTTCATTTATTCCATCTTGCGTTCCATGTTACGGCCAGTACAAGTCGGATGTAAATTCTGATCAGGAGCTGTTTAAATTCAGCTTTCAACTAAAGCATGTTCTTGACATGATAACACTATTTTTTAGCAATCAAAACCCTAGAAACATCTCATACATGAATTTAGCATCAACAAAAATTTGAATTTACTTGAGCTAGGCATGATTTCAATATATACTTGTCTAGGGTTTACTCCTAAATACTAGAATGTTCCTATTTCATTCATATAACAAGCATGCATCAACAATTTTTGAATTCTCTAGGTTTGCTCAGAAATTTAACTAGAGATTTCTTATGAAATTTACATACCTCGTGACTCCTTTCTCAGTGGAGATCACTAATTCGTACTTGGATTTCGATTTAGACTTGATTTGGACCTTCAATTTGATCATTTTCTTGAATTTAGGGTTTGAGGAGAAACCCTGGTGTCGCCCCCCTGTGTTTAATCTAACCAGACACACACACTTGTGTGTGTTTGGTTTTAATTTTATTGTTTTAATTATATTTAATTTCAAACTTAACAACTTTGGTCCCCCAACTCTTATTTGGTTCATTTTTAACTAAATCACAACCTAATGGCTCTTGACATTATCCCCACTAATTAACTAGGTTAAATATTCCTAGTTAATTTAGTGGGTTCGGGGAATTTATGGCTACGTTTATTTTAAGTCCCGTTAACTCGGGGCTCTTACAAACTTAATTCCTTAAAACTTTGATTCGCTTATATTTAATATTAGGATTATTTATTTAAATCCGAATATTTACCGGGTTATTTTTACCACTAACGGTACTTTACCGGTCTTTTAGTATTAACGGGGTTTGGTTACCAAGTTTTCGGGGTGTTAAACATACGAGTTTTATTAACGAGTTTCTACGAGATGTTTTACCAATTTGATTTCATAAAACAAATGTTTTGGAGTTAAGAATCATGGCTACGAGATTTTATAAATCATATCCAACTTGATTTGAGTTGGTTAATTATGTCGCAATACTATACTTTTCAAAATAAGGTTTTTAAATAAGTATTACAACATGTAAAACGAGCCATGAATCTGACACTCACATAAAACCTATGTACTCGCCGGCATTTTTATGCTGACGTATTTTCACATGTGTTTCAGGTACCATAATTGATGATGTTTGATGATGATATTTGTGTACGCTCACATAGGAATGGACGAGGCCTTAGTGACTTAATAACAATGAAAGTTTATTTGTTCCTGTTTTGTTTCTAATTCCAATGGAATGTAATACATTTAATTCAATAAAACGAAACTATTTAATCCATGGTTATGAAACAATGATTCTGTTACAACACTCCCCGACGTTTCCGCCACGTTTTGTTGTTTTACGTGGTCGGGGTGTGACAGAAAAGTTGGTATCAGAGCCAATGGTTATAGATAATTAGGTTATTAGTAATGTTTTGACCTAAACTATAACCTTCCTAGGACCCTAACACAAGTTATCTTGTGTTTAGTTTTAAAACGATACCGTCACTTATCCTTAAGTGACCACCACAATAAGAACATAAATTTCGAATCCGCCTTGAAAACCAATCATTTGTTCTAGGATGATTGATTACTAGGTTTTGAACCCTCTAAGTTTTCAAAATCCCGTCAAAGTTTGGGTCTTATAATGTGAACACGTGCAATCTGGAAGGGTGGACGCCTGTACTATGAGTTTTCTCTCTAAGGCTAGAGTGTTCGTACAAATCCACATAATCGGACCAGTCATTCTTACCTGGGAATTCTTGGAGTGAGTGTCCACTTATAGGCTAAAGCATGTCTTCGCGATACATTAGTGGGACCCGCTTACTTTGATTAGTCCACGTCTCATTTGTTTGCCTTTGGTAACAAACAAATGGTCACAATCTTCATGCGTTGTCATTTTCTTTTGACTATCTTTCGCTTGTTTCCTCCTATGCCTTCCATTATCTTCAAGATGCCTCTTCATCGCAACAACACTCAAATGTCTTAACCAGGTGCTGCAATTACCCATCGAATAGGCGTCGTACTCCAGAGGACCATTGATTTAGCTATTACCATGACTCGCCTCAGGGATGAAGCCGTATAAGGGAACTGCTACTTGGCGCAATCAATGCCACCGTCATCATCCGAATCAAATACCCTGTTTCAAATGTACCCACGGTGGACGATGGGGACATTTGGTTAACATGTGCCGCTTTACAATCCAAAGCAAAGCTGTTACAAATCCTGCTGCTGCTCAACCTTCAAAATTTTGCTTCATATGTCGCCTTGGCATATCTAGCGCCTCAACCTCATGAACTTTCTACCTTGTGTATCGACTTAAGCACGCCTAGTGCAAGGTGTCGAGACACCTCTCGTTACACAAATTCCAAAATCCATATAGGATCTTTCTATCCTCATAATTAGATCTTTGTGGATGGGTATCATTCCTTGGAGCCCTTAATTGAATTCTTTGTATGATTCAATACGTACATTACGATTCAATAAGGACAAAGCCGAATTCCTATTAAGATTTTCCTATCTTCACAGATAGATTCTTGAAAATGATTAAAGTGCCAAATGAAATCCACGGATTGGATTCCTGGTGTGCTTTAAATATCTGTGTCCAAAGATAACAAATTAAAGGTCAAGTTAAACAATTATGTGATTATGTGTTCCCTTTTATGTTTTTGTGTGATCCAAATTTTTTGTTATCCAAATCCTCGTAGAATCTTCCATATCTTTGTATAAGGGATTCATAGTAGGATATCCAAAGGTACTATCTTAAATCCTTAATGGACTTCTACGTTGTAGTTAAGTCCCTTGGGTTATGAAGTATTATTCTATAATTGGACCCCTTGAGTGGTCTAGTTAAACAGATTGATCCAAAAATCTGGTTAGGAATATCATGTGATGATATAGCTGAAACGACTCCTTGGTGGTCTAATTAAAGATATCATTTGTCGATCTAATTAAAAGGACCCTATGGTAGTCTAGTCACACTCATCACAGGTTTGATTTTTTTTCTTCCCCTACACATTATGAAATGCACTGTGCGGACTGTGCAAGGAATTACGTAATTATGGACGCGTACATAATTATGGAATTTAGTGCACAGAAACCACAGCAAGTTTTGTCATGTGTTTAGAGTTAACCCTATTCATTTCCATTTCTGAAGAATACCCATTGAGGAAAATGACTCATTCCGTTCATTTTCGTTTCTGAAGAATATCCATCGAGGGAAATGAATATCCTTGATTCTTCCTTCATTTCCATTTCTGAAGAATACCCATTGAGGAAAATGAATCATTCCGTTCATTTTCGTTTCTAAAGAATATCCATCGAGGGAAATGAATATCCTTGATTCTTCCTTCATTTCAATTTCTAAAGAATACCCATTGAGGAAAATGACTCATTCCGTTCATTTTCGTTTCTGAAGAATATCCATCGAGGGAAATGAATATCCTTGATTCTTCCTTCATTTCCATTTCTGAAGAATACCCATTGAGGAAAGTTACTCATTTCGTTCATTTTTATTTCTGAAGAATATCCATCGAGGGAAATGAATATCCTTGATTTTTCCTTCATTTTCCATTTTCTGAAGAATGCCTGTTAAAAATAACTCCGTTCATTTTCGTTTCTGAAGAATGTTCGTTGAGAGAAATAACAGGATTATGCCTTGCATATCTTTGATGGGTTATTCTACGCAAATAGATAAACACCCTAGATTCCATGCAAGACAATTATTTAACACAGCGTCACAGACAGACTTCTACGAATAAATTTCGGGACGAAATTTCCTAAAGTAGGGGAGACTGTGACACCTGTGCCTCTGCGACCATCAAACAAATACCAAATTAATGAAATATTTTGTTTCATACTTGGGATTTGTAAAAATATGTGTATCGTTTGCACATATCAGTTCTTGTTCGATTTCGAGCTTTAAATCTCTTTCTGGAAGGTTATACGCAAACTGATGCATAAAAATAACCAGTTTAATGCAACAAACACTCCGGAATAGTGACATAGGCTTAAGATACCTTAAATAACCTTTATATAACTTAGAAATAAGTTTCGGAAGGTTTGGTATGGCGAAATCAAGTTTATTCGCTTACAGGGACTAATTTTGACAAACTGCTAAAGTATGTCGATTTGTACTATAACGAACATTCCAGAACTTGATCATACGTTAAATATGCCCTAAATATCCTTTACATAGCTTAGAAATAGGCTTTGAGGTGTTTGGTGCGCAAAAATAAACTTTCTTGATCAATAGGGACTAAAAGCGTCAAAAGTGCATAAGTTTGCATTTTCGCGCATATCTTACGTTCTGAATACATGCGGACTTCCAAAAATTTATGTAATCATTAAAATATTTTATTTTAGTGATTGGCTTGATAAAAATCCATTCGTAGCGTAATTTGGATCGTTTTTCGCGTTCGTTCGTGTTTCGTCGTAATTAACCGAATAACGCAACCGTACGGCCATCCGGGATATTTTTGAGCATGTTTCAAGTTCCCTATACTTTAACTTCATTTTAGAGCCTTGAAATGGGGTTAACGGGGTTTAAACGCACCAAAAATGGCTTAAAAGTGTTGCAGGGACCATTTCTGCCATTTTGGCAAAATTGCTGGAGCTGGTACATGGTGGCGATGCGCCACCACCATAAGCCTTTGCCGTGGCATGACGCCATGGCCCTATCTGGGCAGAAAATTGATTTTTAGCATTTTTCAGCAATGGGATTGAACTTGGGGGTCTTTTTTGTAACTTTTTCAATACCGTTTGATGGTTTTGGGGCACCCCTAGTATTCCAAAACCTTGTGCCCACTTGGACGGTCCAGATTGATGCTCGTTGATCGACGAACGATCCTAACGGTTCTTCACTTTCTATAAATACCCACCTTCCGCATTTGCATTCTTCACACTTGATTCTGCAATTTCTCTAAGCTGATGTGTTTATCACTTCATCCTGAGAATATTTGGAATCAAACCTCCATTCTTGGACCTTTTGTAAGTATTCTTTTGTTCTTTTACATGTTTTATCGTGAAAGTCAAACTCTATTTGACTTTCTGCATTGACCAGTTTATGGTCAACACGAAGTTCGTTTGAACTTCGCAACGTGAGCGTAATCACGATGGTTATAGTCCCTAATGACTATACCTACTGATTACCACGTTGTCTAGGCTTAGTGACGAGTCGTAGTTTCGGCCAAAATGCGTATTCTTGCGTATTTTGTAACCAAACTACTCTTGGGTATCAAGACCCTTTGTCTTGATATCAAACCTGTTTTCAAACCTCGTTAAACATGTTTTAACATGTTTAGCTAGATTTGTGCTTATATAGGGTCGTAATGTAAGCAATCTAATCAATCGCTTATACTTTCGAACCCGACCCGTTTGGTCGATCATTAGGATCCGACCAAACACATTAGGTGACCATAGTTGCATAGGGAATAACCTTCCGAGGTTATACCTTATGGTCACTTCGTTTAAGTAGTTATATGATAGGTAGTTTATATGCCTTAGGTAAATGACCAAAATGCCCTTTTTGCGCCAAAATTCATTTTAAACATATGTAACATAATTTTTGACATCTAAACTGATTAGGCAACATTATTAGACATGTTAAGGCATATATTACTTGTCATAGGACTAGTTAGGCGGTCCGAACGCGTTTTACGCGAACGACGCGTTAAAGTAGCGTAAGCTACCTAAACGGGTCGTAATGGGTCGTAAGCACTTAGGTTAGGCTTCGTTTTAGAATGTAGGCTTTGTTAAACCATATTACATGAGTTCCTATACTCATTTGGTTTACGAAACCTCATCCTATCCGATCTTCCGATTTAGGTCCGGTTTATTAACTTACTTACCTATATTAGGTGCCGTTTGATTGATGTGAACCATTTGTAACCATTCAAGACTTCTAAGCATCCTCAATTGAGTACATAGACCCCTATTTTACTGTTTTCAAACTGTTTTGGGGTGAAACACATGTGCCTACTTGTTACTTTCATGATTTCCATGTTTTCATATCATATACTTGCTATGTTCATTAGTACACTATTAGTACATGATTTCAGTATGTTTTGCTATGTATGTTTACTTAACATGCTAGCCCATTGTTTTACATTTTGAACTGTTCGAACCATTTGTAACCATTTGATGTATGTGAACCATTGGTAATCATTTGATATATGTGAACCATTTGTAACCATTGGATGTATGTGAACCATTTGTAACCATTTGATTGATGTGAACCATTTGTAACCATTTGATATATGTGAACCATTTGTAACCATTTGATATATATGAACCATTTGTAACTGATTGAACTGTTGGGTCAGGGGAGTGATTAGGTAACGGGGCGGGTGTAATATGTTAAAAGCATGGTGGATACGCCGCTGGTACTTCCTATATATAAGTGCTTTTAACACATTATATATCGTTGCGTTATCTAGATCACTTGGGTAAACGATTTCGAAACAATGTCACACAATGATGTTTTCTGAATAATATAAACCATACGAGTTTTATTAACGAGTTTCTACGAGATGTTTTACCAATTTGATTTCATAAAACAAATGTTTTGGGGTTAAGAATCATGGCTACGAGATTTTATAAATCATATCCAACTTGATTTGAGTTGGTTAATTATGTCGCAATACTATACTTTTCAAAATAAGGTTTTTAAATAAGTATTACAACATGTAAAACGAGCCATGAATCTGACACTCACATAAAACCTATGTACTCGCCGGCATTTTTATGCTGACGTATTTTCACATGTGTTTCAGGTACCATAATTGATGATGTTTGATGATGATATTTGTGTACGCTCACATAGGAATGGACGAGGCCTTAGTGACTTAATAACAATGAAAGTTTATTTGTTCCTGTTTTGTTTCTAATTCCAATGGAATGTAATACATTAAATTCAATAAAACGAAACTATTTAATTCATGGTTATGAAACAATGATTCTGTTACAACACTCCCCGACGTTTCCGCCACGTTTTGTTGTTTTACGTGGTCGGGGTGTGACACCAACCATTTGTCATTAATACACCATATAACATTATACTATATAATAGAAATTCGTATGGCATTCTGTGAAGTAAACATGGAATTGTCCAAGCGCTTTCTTAAATACTCTTTATCCAGACCCGGTTTCGTTCCTTCATGAACCCGACAATCTCAAACCTGCATTACATTCCAAACTCAAAGCACATCATTAGTAATCGTAAGTACTCCGATGCCTTGATAACGTTCATACATATATCTTTAGCATCGTATATTCATACACACATGCATTCACACTTACGCGCCTATTATCATATACACCTATATGCAAACGTACCTTTATACATGTCTACGCCCCTACCTACGCACAAACAATCATTTATGAATTTATAAACACTAGCTCATGCTTACCAGTTCATACACGTACGCTTATGAAGAAATGACATATTCACAACTTAACATAATATAGGCGATATACAAAACGACCTACGTGCCTACTAGATTCTTAAACATAATTACTTAAACAATTTCTTACACTAATACGAAAACAATTCCATTCTTTCACTAACCGACGACCCTTAACCTCACTTATATTCTAAACCAATCCTTAACATAAGTTATGAGCCCTTGGAAAACCCTTTTTAGTCAAGTCCCATGCTCAAAATATCAAAAATTCAGTAAAAAGCCAGCAGCACGGTCCCTCGCGGGCCGCGTAAGCCTTGGCTTACTATTTCGCGGGGCGCGACAGCTCCACCGTAAGCTACGGTGGCTACCGTAGCTTACGATGGCCATAAAACCCTTACGGTGAGATGCAACTGCCTTATGGTGGCCAAAAAGACTTCAGAACCTACCGTAACTTATGGTGGCTACCATAAGCTACGGTAGTGCCCTGCTCAACTCCCATTTAACCACTAAAACTCCCATATCTTGACTCATACACATCCGAAACATATAGAACTTGTTCCTCATGGTCTGTAAAATATTCCCCTTACATATTTGACTAAAAATCCTTACCCCGGAGTCCTAACCATTAAGAATTACGTTAACATTATATTATTCATGCGCATTAATTCGACCCGTTTGATCTTTATTATGCACTTCCCGACTTACCTAACCACATTCGACTCTTTTCCATTAGACTTACCTTAACATTACCTTTAATTCATACTTTCTTACATGACTCTAAATAAATTTCCAAACAACAAAACATATTAAGTCAAAAGGGTAAGTTTGGGATTTACTTACCTTAAGCGTTCCTATTTGCATTCGCTTTCTTGCCTCCTCTTGAGCCATTTGCCTTCCATGCTCATGCGATACCTATCCTTTCATGCCATCATTCCCATGACATTGATAGTATATATATTCATTCCATATCAACATCCATTTTAAATTCATAGTTACATTGACTTTTCTTAATAAATCATTCATCAACGTGCATAAGACACGAATCGGCAATCACATTGTTCCACATCTATGAAATCTAATTCCTCGTTATACATAGCACATAATTGGTCTAACATATATCATATGATTCCTCATAATCTTTCATTCATATTCGTAAATCTAACCATGCTATTAACTTATTCATTGACTTTTCAGAAAGTCAACCATTAAGCATACAAACTCCCAACTTAGTAACTTATGTCCATAGTGATGTAGTAGGCCATAATATCGATACCGTATATATTTCATACTCATGTTTTAGAACACATTCAATCACACGATCAATTAATTACACCATACACATGTATAAACAATTCATTACAACTAACGCTTTCATCATCCTACATTTGTCAACCACATTTAAAGTTAGTACTTTAACATAATCTCAATGTCATTCTTTACTAATAAACCCACAAGATACACCTTTAGTGTACATCCATTTCTAGATTACCATTGAACAACTAGTCCGACACATGAGGTGCACCACACCATTCAAGTATAGAGTACAAACTCCTAAAACATACTTTTTACCAAAATCATCTCGTTAAGTAATACCCACATGTATTCCATGAAAACATATATCTCATGCTAATTTCACTATTAAACACCTCATAACATTCTATACCTAACTACTAAATTCTTGCATACAAATTTCACCTTCTAACTTCACCTAGTCATTTCATCAAACACTTGGCGCGCATACAAATTTTTAAGCCTAATGTATAAGTATTTTCATACTTTTTCTTCCTAGTTCTTCCTTTCAATCATCAACAATACAACATATCCAACTAGTTACATACCATGTTCAACCTAACTAGCAAGGATTAATCACATACAACATAATATATCAAGAATTTAAATAAAGATTGGACATGGGTGACATACCCATGTCGCCACGTTTACTAACCCAAGTGGGTTTCATATTCAAATATCAATTAGCATCAAATCTTGTATAATTCACATTCCATATGATAATTCTAACATATATTCATGCTTCATTTTAGTAAATTTGTGGATTGATCATAAGCCACTTCATACAAAAATCATCAAACTCAAAATTACAACTTACCATATGTTTGTTAGGGTTAGATAGTGAGAAATCTTCATCCATGCAATGCTTTCCATTCGATTTTGTGACAAATGGCAATTAACCAGAAAATCCGTACAAACTAATCACTATTTTATTTACATAATCTCATGCATTTAGCGTAATTTAATTACGTAACAGTGTCGTTAATTTAATAACAAGGTTAGGACAAGGAAACAATGCTAAAACATATGTTGGTTTTCACCACATTGCGAAATCAGGCAAACAATGTCCTAAAAGTGTTGGTAGAAAATGCCACGTGCACTATTCACGGTTACACTATTCATCCCAGCAAACCGTGAAATCAGACCGAAACACTGAAAAACGACACTCGGATAACATAACTGGGTCCATTTATATAAGAAAACATTATTATGAAAACACATCTTGCAAAGAAACAAGACTTTCCGGTACAACGCCCTAAAAAAAAAAAAAAAAAAAAAAAAAAAAAACCGTTTCGGCTTAAAAATATAGTTTTTTTTTAACTCGTCCGAACCAATAACAAAGCATTTCCGGGACTTCGGAATAATGTCAATTGATGAAAAACACACTAAAATAATAAGATGATATTAACGGAATGTTCATAATCACAAGTTTCCGGTATTACATCGCTATGCACTAAACTTGCCCGTTAGCGAACCGACGAGCTAGTAAGCAATATTTCCGTCATCGTCAAATGACAACTCTAGTGAACTAGTTAAGCAAAATTTGGAACTCGAAATTGCTTCATACATCACTTAGACGTGAAATTACAACTTGCGACAGCGTCCGTCGGTACGCCACAAAAGTGCCGTAAACCCACCGACGAACGAACTAGTGGCATTTTTGCCATCCAAAATCAATACCCATTAAACTAATAAATTAGTTGGACTTACTGAGAACCTAAACTACCATTAATACCCTAATTAAACTAATGGCTAAAATATCTAGCAAATTAATAAATATCTATCTAGTTAACATAGTTAAAAAAAAATACACTCAAACCTCCCCCCATGGTCATTCACGTTCAACAAAGTGGGGCCCCCACCCACTTTACTTGTTTGATTCAAAGATGGATAAGGAAGCATGGTTAAGATTTTGTGTTGACAAAAATGGTACTTGAAGATTTATACATCATAACACTACCATTTCCATAAGATTTCTTCACTCAAAGAACCAAGCACAAACCTCCTCCTTTCCTTCTTGAATTCGGCAGCCCCAAGCCCCCATTAACCCTCCATTTTCACCCACTAAACTCACTAATATAAGTTTATTAAACTCATTCCATGATCATTCAAGGAAGGTGCATGCATGGAGAACACTTAGGAGCTTTCTTGGAGCTTAATCTCTTCTCATTTTTCTTGTTTAACTCTTGCAAAATTGTAAGATCTAAAACCCTCATATTTATGCTTCTTATCACAAGTAGATTACAAATGTACAAGTTGATCATCTTAAAGATTAATAAAAATCACACTAAAAACCCTAACCCCAAAGCTAATAAACACTAAATATAACTATATTATGTGTTGATTTATTAGATTTGTGATAGCTAGTTAGCATAATTTATGTTGATTATGTTAAAGTAAGTTGTTTTAAGTAAGTGATCTTTTTATGATTAATAATATAAATGATGATTTAAACATGGTAATGTTTAAATCTAAACAAGATCATCAACCTCTTGTTCCATGAACTTTACTACAACTTAAAAATGATTTATTACACATAAGTGACTTTTATAAAGAATAACCGCCATGATTCTTATTATGATCATCCTAAAAGTTTACTAAACAAAGTGGATTAAAGAGGAGATTTTAATTAGAAAATATAATGAAAATGGCGTCTTTAAGGTCCTATTAAATATGTGAAGATTTCATTATTTTTTTAACCAAGTTGTTAAAAAAAAATATACTTATAAAAGTTCATGGAAATAAAGAAGAAAAGAGCATGAATCATGCATGTAAAGTTGATACATTGAAACTTGCTTTGGAAAATTGATTGTGATTATGATTTAAACGCGTTTTTATAACGTGGGAAACGTCATAGTTTAGGAGAAACTATGGCGAATTTTTCTAAAAATCTAATCGCGATTAAAGAGGGGATTAAAGGGTGATTAACAAGGTTAAACGCGATTAGTGGTATTAAATGTCATTATGGAAACTTTGATGAGAATATTTAAGGTTTAAATATTCAAGAAGTTCTTATGAACTCAAACTTATATTTTTACAAAAATGAATGATTAAAAATATAGCAATGTGTTAATATAATTTTTGGTAAGAAAATTATATATTTTCGGAAACTTGCTAAGTACTTACAATGTGTGCTATATATGTGTATGTATTAGATACCCATAGCGTGATCAAAATAAATATACATACATGTTCCTACATGGTCCAAGAAATGCTAGAAAAATCGGACAGTTAAGTGAAATGGCCGAAATGGAAATACAGAACACTTGATGACGACAATTTGGGCGTATCGACATCGTAAACAAGTTACTACAATGTCGAGTCTAAAAATAATATATTTTTAGACACTAAGGCGAACGCATAACTAAGTGGTCAAAAACAAGAATCCGGAAAGTCGAAAACTATAAAAATTACCAAGTATTTTTTTCATGTGAAAAACGAACTTATTAAGTTATATGCTTGGTGAATTTTTGGTAAAAATTGCATGAGTATATTTAATGGACTCACTAGAAAACTAGGGCTAGGCCCAATAACTAGAAAACTAGGGCTAGGCCCAATAACAAGAAAACTAGGGCTGGGCCCAATAACAAGAAAACTAGGGCTAGGCCCAATAATAATGATGACAAGCGAAAACATAATAAAGAATTCAAGATGAACAACTTGTACGAGGTCCGAAAGACCTAGTGTCTAACGAGATTAGTACACATGTAGGTTATTGACACGTACGGACGCTTACTTTGATATCATATTTCACGGAACGCAAACTTGTGAGTTCATGTCCCTCCTTTCACTGTTTTCAATGTTTTGTTTTCAAAAACATCGAGGGGAAATACATGTTAAACTATTGGTATGTTAATTACGGAGTAGGAGGCATGATCAATGTGCATAAGTAGGGAATTCACATTAATAACCATTAATCACGTAGTGACCAAGGTGCAAAAGGTGTAGATCTATTGGGCTTGAGGCACGCCCCACTCCTAGTTGTTAACCGTGGAGTGCTTTTGTTGATCCCAATGCGAACTAAGTGTCCTCGGGTTGGTTATTCTGCTTATGGCGCATTATGTCAGGGGGCTAGCTACCCACTGATAGATCTTTAAACAGACTCCATGATTTTAATCAGAACATACCATGATTACAAGATAACAAGTACTAGATTTCATATGATATCAAATACTGCATGAACTCGCTCAACTTTTTGTTGACTTTTAAAACTACATGTATTTCAGGAAACAGGTCTTGAGCCGGTGATTCACTATGGGATTCGGGAAAACAAATGACAACGATGGCCACTTTTGGGAGGGTTTGTCTTTTATATCCCAACTTCGTATGGGTATATAGGAGACAAAACCTCACTATATGTTGTGTCAAAAACTATCTTTTGTTATGTGTAAAATAACTTAGAACTATGCTATGTCAAACGTTGTTGAACTTGGAAACTATGTTAAAAACTTGTAATCTTTTGTTGAAAACTATATAACTATGGCATCGTTGTTGGTTCATGTTGTTAAATACATTTGGATGCAATGATTACCTTTCTTACGTCACACACAATACGCTTCCGCTACTAGCAGGGTGTGACAGATTGGTATCAGAGCTCCGATTGTAGTGAACCGGGGACAAACTTTTATAAAGTTTGGTCTACAATCACCAAGGGCTCTCACATGAAAACAAAGTCGATAACAATACACAAATGATTTCAAAAATATGACAAAAATGACAAAAGGTTTTCATTGTGTCACGATAACATGAGGATCTATCAATCGAGCTCAATCCTAAGTAACGGATATGGATCAATACATGTTTAGTCTATAAGGAATTGACTCCAGACACTAGGAATTACATGTGAAACACGAGAATAAAAACAGCATGAGATTTAGTGATTATATATATAGTGTATTTATATATGTGTTGTACGGAATATTTTGCCATGAACGAAAATACCTTCGACTATGAATTCTATTGTTACACTTGACTCACGTGAAGAGAATGACGACCTCGCGTCTATTACGAAGCTTATGGCGGGCGTGGTCCCTGAAAGAGACCCTAAAGCATTGATCCCGTGGAAGATGGTTGCTTCCCTCGAGTAGTATATGTCTAGCTTCGGTTGTGACGACGAGGCGGAGGTGGCGGCCTTGGACAACAACCCTACTAGTGGGACGAGGTCCCTGAGGCTCATACTAATCGTGATTGATGACACTCTCGTCCAGAAAAGGAAGATGAAGTACTCATCTTAAAGGTGCCCCTCCAGTTATTATTGTTACGGATTCTTTTTATTCCTATTTCGGCTAACATTGTGCCCTTTCACGAATAATGACAATGGGCGTTAGCATGTGGACCATCACGAAGGTCCCTTCTGTGTTGAAAGTATATAGACAATAGCGTCCTCTCTTTGACTGATCGACTGCTTGAACGAGAGAACGCTAGGGTGACCATACAAGACAATTTATTATTACGGGGGCCCACGTAATAACAACTTATAGTGTATGGGAATCCTAGTGAGCTCTGCGAGTCAAGCTAATGATCACTAGCCATAAGAAATTCCTAAGTTGTTCAAGTTTCTAACTAGTGGAACACTAACCGGAACGGTTACTATAACACTCTACGATACAGGAAAACTACACGTATTGTTTGCACTTAACATTCGATCTATAACACGAGTCGTTTGAGACTAGTCATCGAAAGCAAACAAAACTCGTTAGCCACTAATGGAGGAGTTTCTCTCAACATTCTCGAAATTCTTGTACATGGGCTGGTTCTTTGGTGTCTATGACACCTTACCTTATCTTAGTTATCGGAGATGATTACATTAAACTCTGTCGTTTGATATTTGTCTTATTCCAAGGGATGCTATGGCATGTGCCCTGCTACAACTCCTTCATTGTATTATTCGACATCTATGGAAATTATAACAATTTTGTCAAAGCTCGTGGAGCTCAAGGGGTATCAACGTATTCGTCACACGGGCTAGTGCGGCGAAGGATTTGTTTTTCCTACTTTGGACGATCGAGATCCAGGAAGTATGGGATACACGTTGTAAAAATTGGAGACGACCGTTTGGTTTCTCCTCCTCAACGAATTACTTCTTTTCCCATTTAGGCACATGGCTAATACACTCAAGAGGTACTATGCATTTTGGAATGCATTTATTCATGAATCTCATTGTTCAAACATACCGGAGCAACGTTGTCTTGAGGTTTCCATGACCAATCACATTCTTAGTTCTTAGGCGCATGATAGGCTATATCTGTCCAAATAAAAGCCTAGACCCAATGATACTATGTATCGGAAACAACGTGGCGGCGACAAGAAAATCTACGCCTAGAAGAGGGTCAGTTAATCAGCGCCCTACTATTAAAGTTGAACTAGAGGTCATATGGAACAACATGAGGTTGTCGAGTCGACACTAGTGATGGTACTGATAGTACCGGTAGTTCAAGTGGTTCAAATCCCGATGGGACAAGAATGAGTGGCAATGCCACACTTGGAGATGCAATCACACCAGATTTAATCCTAAGGCTTTTCCGGATTATAAGACGTGAGACCCCATTGATACGGAAGGTGCGGTGAGTTCTATCCGCTAGATAAAGACAAGGAAGTCAGTTAACCTTGCTAATAAATGTACTCCTAAGTAAACGTTTTGGTAAACTAATAACCTTCTGTTGAATGAGGTGTTAACTTGGTGGAATCTCCAAGTGCAAACTATAGGGAGTAATACAGCAAAGAGGTTATTATGGGAAGAACTCAAGAATCTTAAGCGAGAAAAGTATTGCTCGCTAGTGGAAAAATTCCAAATTTGGGAACCGAGCTCTAGAACTCGATCATGATTAGAGCTAATGTTGTTAGTTACCCCGACGCCTCTACAATCTGTCAAGGATTGATTGCATATTGGGTAACACTCGAATCCAAACGCACTGAGTGCTACATTTGGGGTTTAGCCCTGAGATCCGAATCATGATCACATCATGTCACCCTACCTAGATTTATTTTTTAAGTAACTCCCACAGTTAGTCTCACCAAGGATGTGGTGAGGACGGGGGAAATTTCCAAAGAAGGTGCTATGAGGTAGAAAACTTCCGTGACGAGCGAAACGAAGGCAATTGCTGCCATGATCGATATTCGCATCAAGAAGTATGCAAATAACTTGCCAAAATCCTGACTGAGATAAATGAAGCTTCCATCATAAGGGCTCTTGCAAAAGTGCCAAGAGTAGTAGTATGGTGAGACTGGACACAAAACTGGAACTAATGAGTTATTTGTACTAAAGAAAGAACAAAGAGGTCTTAACTGTGGCAAAGAGATCACTACAATCATGGACGTCTAAGGAAAAATCAAGTAAGGGAATAAGCGTGTGTATGGTTAGAACTATGAATACTCCATGAAATCCCTATGTTGACATGGGTATGCTCTACTCTACAACCATCATGTATCAATTCTTTGGATACCAACGTCGGCTTAACTTAGTGTCTTTAGATACTAAGCATATACACGAACTAGAGTCATGTAGGTTAAACATGTCTTGCTCTATCAAGTTAGCTAATGAGGAATTAACGAAGTCATGTGAAGTCATTATGGGTCACCGATACGTTCCTACCAACCGACCCGTTGCATCCGTGTTGTTTAACACCGGTGTCGGTATTAGCTTCATCCCCATAAAATTCAAAGTATGCTTGGCCGAGTCAAGTAAACTAGACGTCCTCTCATTCAATAGGATTGGCCAATGGTAAATTAGTCAAGTCAAGAAGGGCATCAAAGGATGCACACTCGAACTTGGAGCACGAAAATTCAGTAACGACTTTTCACTCATTCAATTATGTTGTTACGACTTAACTTCTGGCATAGACTGGTTGGCCGACAACCGAGCAGAAGTAGTTGTGCTGTGAAAACTATTATTCTTTTTCCCCCTATCTGACGAGAGAACATCTTTTGGTGCACAGAGAAAAACACGACACACGGCTGCTGACCAACAACTGTATGAAGGCTCGGAAGAGACTGAGAATAGGACGCATCGCCTCTCTTGCCCATGTGGTCGACAAGAAGGCCGAGTAGGTGGAGGACATCCCTGTGGTAAGGGAATACCCTGAAGTCTTTCCAGAAGACTTGCCGGGACTACCTCCGCAGCGACAAGTCGAACTCAGTATCGATCTTGTGCCAGGAGCTACACCGGTGGAGAAAGCTTCATATAGACTCGCACCCTTAGAAATACAGTAATTATTTACTCAGCTTCAGGAATTGTTTGACAAAGGATTCAATAGACCGAGTTTCTCACCTTGGGGAGCTCCGGTGCCATTTGTCAAGAAGAAAGACGGAACCTTTCGGATGTGTATGGATTACCGAGAATGGAACAAGTTAACCTCAAAGAACCGGTATCCTTTACCAAGGATTGACGACTGGTTCGATCAGTTACAAGGTTCTAGCTTCTATTCCGAAATTGATCTAAGATCCGGACACCATCAGCTGAGGATCCAAGAGGAAAGAATTCCTATGACAGCGTTCAGGACTCGATATGGGCATTACGAGTTCCTTGTTATGCCTTTCGGCCTAACAAACGCTCTCGCCGTGTTCATAAATTTGATGAACCGAGTAGGTAAGCCATACCTCGACAAGTTCATGATCGTATTCATTGATGACATCTTAATATATTCACGAATCGAGACAGAACACAAACAACACATGAGGACCATTATCGAGCTACTCAAGAAAGAGCAATTGTATGCCAAGTTCTCAAAATGTGAATTTTGGATTCGAGAAGTACAATCTCTCGGCCACGTGGTGAACGAGAACGGAATACATGTTGATCCCACTAAGATAGAGGCCATAAAGAGCTGGAACACTCCAAGGACCCCAACGGAAGTAAGACAATTTCTGGGTTTAGCAGGGTACTATCGAAGATTCATAGAGAATTTTTCTAAAATTTCTCAACCGCTAACCTCGCTCACTCAAAAGGATAGAAAGTTCGATTGGGGTGAAAAACAGGAAATGGCATTCCAAACACTCAAAGATAAACTATGCCAAGCGCCAATCTTATCACTCCCTGACGGCACCGATGACTTCGTGGTGTACTATGATGCATCGCGTCAAGGCTTGGGTTGCGTGTTAATGCAACGTGAAAAAGTCATTGCGTACACGGCGTGGCAGTTAAAGGTTCATGAAAAGAACTATACCACTCATGACCTGGTATTGGGTGCAGTGGTATTTGCTTTAAAAATTTGGCGCCATTATCTTTATGGTACTAAGCATACCATATTCACAGACCATAAAAGTCTTCAACATTAAACATGCGCCAACGGCGATGGGTAGAATTGTTGAATGACTACGACTGTGAAATCAAGTACCATCCGGGCAAAGCAAATGTTGTGGCAGATGCTTTGAGCCGGAAAGAGCGAGTCAAAACCTTACGAGTACGAGCTTTAGAGTTAACCATTCAGACGAACTTCACTACTCGTGTGCACGATGCACAACTAAAAGCTCTAAAGCCGGAGAACATTCAAGCAGAATCCTTGCGAGGATTAGAGAAACAATTGAGAGAGAACAAAGATGGCACATGGTATTTCATGGGAAGAATCTAGATTCCTTACTTTGGCAGATTGTGAGACTTAGTGCTGGATGAGGCACACAAGTCAAAATATTCAATACATCCAGGATCTGATAAGATGTATCAGGATTTAAAAGAATACTATTGGTGGCCTAAACTCAAGAAAGATATTGGGATCTACGTTGGGAATTGCCTAACTTGTGCAAAGGTCAAGGCCGAGTATCAAAAGCCATCTGGACTATTACAATAACCCGAGATTCCCGTTTGGAAATGGGAACATATATCAATGGATTTCATTACAGGACTCCCACGGGCCTCTCGAGGTCATGACATGATTTGGGTTATCGTCGATCGATTAACCAAGTCAGCTCACTTCTGGCCAATTCGCGAGAAAGACTGTACAAAAAAGTTAGCTGAGCTTTATCTCAAAGAAATAATAGCACGTCAAGGAGTGCCTATTCTAATAATCTCGAATCGCGATGGTCGCTTTGTGTCAAGAATATGGCAATCATTTCAGGAATCGCTTGGATCTCGTTTGGATCTAAGCACATCATTTCATCCGCAAACCGATGGACGAAGCGAACGAACCATCCAAACGTTGGAGGACATGCTTCACGCCTGTGTGATGGATTTGGGCGGAAACTGGGATACTCATTTACCTCTGGTAGAGTTTTCCTACAATAACAGTTATCACACAAGCATCAAATCCGCCCCATACGAAGCACTATACGGACGGAAGTGCCGATCACCGTTGTGTTGGGCGGAAGTCGGAGACAAACAGCTCATTGGCCCTGAACTAGTCCATGAGACTACTGACAAGATAGCAAAGATACAAGACCGTATCAAAGCGGCTCATGACAGACAAAAGAGCTACGCGGATCGAAGACGTAAACCATTATCCTTCGAGGTTGGAGACAAAGTCTTGCTAAAAGTCTCGCCTTGGAAAGGCGTAGCTAGATTCAGGAAACGCGGAAAACTAAACCCGAGATACATTGGGCCATTTGAGATTCTAGAAAAGATCGGTACCGTCGCGTACAAGTTAAAGTTGCCTGAGGAACTCAATAATGTGCACGACACATTCCACGTATCAAACTTCAAGAAAAGTCCAACTAGCGAGACAGTTATCATCCCAGCGAATGAAATTCATATAGACGACAAACTCCAGTTTACCAAAGAACCTGTTGAGGTTATGGACGGGAAAGTCCACAAGACAAGGAGAAGTTGTATTAAACTAGCAAAGGTCCGCTGGAACTCACATCACGGACCCGAGTATAAATGGGAACGTGAAGATCAAATCAAGACAAAGTATCCCCGCCTTTTTGAGAAGACTCCTGCAAAGGATAACTCAACGTGAATTTCGGGACGAAATTCTTTTTAACGGGGGGAGAATGTGACAAATGGCAATTAACCAGAAAATCCGTACAAACTAATCACTATTTTATTTACATAATCTCATGCATTTAGCGTAATTTAATTACGTAACAGTGTCGTTAATTTAATAACAAGGTTAGGACAAGGAAACAATGCTAAAACATATGTTGGTTTTCACCACATTGCGAAATCAGGCAAACAATGTCCTAAAAGTGTTGGTAGAAAGTGCCACGTGCACTATTCACGGTTACACTATTCATCCCAGCAAACCGTGAAATCAGACCGAAACACTGAAAAACGACACTCGGATAACATAACTGGGTCCATTTATATAAGAAAACATTATTATGAAAACACATCTTGCAAAGAAACAAGACTTTCCGGTACAACGCCCTAAAAAAAAAAAAAAAAAAAAAAAAAAAAAAAAACCGTTTCGGCTTAAAAATATAGTTTTTTTTTAACTCGTCCGAACCAATAACAAAGCATTTCCGGGACTTCGGAATAATGTCAATTGATGAAAAACACACTAAAATAATAAGATGATATTAACGGAATGTTCATAATCACAAGTTTCCGGTATTACATCGCTATGCACTAAACTTGCCCGTTAGCGAACCGACGAGCTAGTAAGCAATATTTCCGTCATCGTCAAATGACAACTCTAGTGAACTAGTTAAGCAAAATTTGGAACTCGAAATTGCTTCATACATCACTTAGACGTGAAATTACAACTTGCGACAGCGTCCGTCGGTACGCCACAAAAGTGCCGTAAACCCACCGACGAACGAACTAGTGGCATTTTTGCCATCCAAAATCAATACCCATTAAACTAATAAATTAGTTGGACTTACTGAGAACCTAAACTACCATTAATACCCTAATTAAACTACTGGCTAAAATATCTAGCAAATTAATAAATATCTATCTAGTTAACATAGTTAAAAAAAATACACTCAAACCTCCCCCCATGGTCATTCACGTTCAACAAAGTGGGGCCCCCACCCACTTTACTTGTTTGATTCAAAGATGGATAAGGAAGCATGGTTAAGATTTTGTGTTGACAAAAATGGTACTTGAAGATTTATACATCATAACACTACCATTTCCATAAGATTTCTTCACTCAAAGAACCAAGCACAAACCTCCTCCTTTCCTTCTTGAATTCGGCAGCCCCAAGCCCCCATTAACCCTCCATTTTCACCCACTAAACTCACTAATATAAGTTTATTAAACTCATTCCATGATCATTCAAGGAAGGTGCATGCATGGAGAACACTTAGGAGCTTTCTTGGAGCTTTCTTGGAGCTTAATCTCTTCTCATTTTTCTTGTTTATCTCTTGCAAAATTGTAAGATCTAAAACCCTCATATTTATGCTTCTTATCACAAGTAGATTACAAATGTACAAGTTGATCATCTTAAAGATTAATAAAAATCACACTAAAAACCCTAACCCCAAAGCTAATAAACACTAAATATAACTATATTATGTGTTGATTTATTAGATTTGTGATAGCTAGTTAGCATAATTTATGTTGATTATGTTAAAGTAAGTTGTTTTAAGTAAGTGATCTTTTTATGATTAATAATATAAATGATGATTTAAACATGGTAATGTTTAAATCTAAACAAGATCATCAACCTCTTGTTCCATGAACTTTACTACAACTTAAAAATGATTTATTACACATAAGTGACTTTTATAAAGAATAACCGCCATGATTCTTATTATGATCATCCTAAAAGTTTACTAAACAAAGTGGATTAAAGAGGAGATTTTAATTAGAAAATATAATGAAAATGGCGTCTTTAAGGTCCTATTAAATATGTGAAGATTTCATTATTTTTTTAACCAAGTTGTTAAAAAAAAATATACTTATAAAAGTTCATGGAAATAAAGAAGAAAAGAGCATGAATCATGCATGTAAAGTTGATACATTGAAACTTGCTTTGGAAAATTGATTGTGATTATGATTTAAACGCGTTTTTATAACGTGGGAAACGTCATAGTTTAGGAGAAACTATGGCGAATTTTTCTAAAAATCTAATCGCGATTAAAGAGGGGATTAAAGGGTGATTAACAAGGTTAAACGCGATTAGTGGTATTAAATGTCATTATGGAAACTTTGATGAGAATATTTAAGGTTTAAATATTCAAGAAGTTCTTATGAACTCAAACTTATATTTTTACAAAAATGAATGATTAAAAATATAGCAATGTGTTAATATAATTTTTGGTAAGAAAATTATATATTTTCGGAAACTTGCTAAGTACTTACAATGTGTGCTATATATGTGTATGTATTAGATACCCATAGCGTGATCAAAATAAATATACATACATGTTCCTACATGGTCCAAGAAATGCTAGAAAAATCGGACAGTTAAGTGAAATGGCCGAAATGGAAATACAGAACACTTGATGACGACAATTTGGGCGTATCGACATCGTAAACAAGTTACTACAATGTCGAGTCTAAAAATAATATATTTTTAGACACTAAGGCGAACGCATAACTAAGTGGTCAAAAACAAGAATCCGGAAAGTCGAAAACTATAAAAATTACCAAGTATTTTTTTCATGTGAAAAACGAACTTATTAAGTTATATGCTTGGTGAATTTTTGGTAAAAATTGCATGAGTATATTTAATGGACTCACTAGAAAACTAGGGCTAGGCCCAATAACTAGAAAACTAGGGCTAGGCCCAATAACTAGAAAACTAGGGCTAGGCCCAATAACAAGAAAACTAGGGCTGGGCCCAATAACAAGAAAACTAGGGCTAGGCCCAATAATAATGATGACAAGCGAAAACATAATAAAGAATTCAAGATGAACAACTTGTACGAGGTCCGAAAGACCTAGTGTCTAACGAGATTAGTACACATGTAGGTTATTGACACGTACGGACGCTTACTTTGATATCATATTTCACGGAACGCAAACTTGTGAGTTCATGTCCCTCCTTTCACTGTTTTCAATGTTTTGTTTTCAAAAACATCGAGGGGAAATACATGTTAAACTATTGGTATGTTAATTACGGAGTAGGAGGCATGATCAATGTGCATAAGTAGGGAATTCACATTAATAACCATTAATCACGTAGTGACCAAGGTGCAAAAGGTGTAGATCTATTGGGCTTGAGGCACGCCCCACTCCTAGTTGTTAACCGTGGAGTGCTTTTGTTGATCCCAATGCGAACTAAGTGTCCTCGGGTTGGTTATTCTGCTTATGGCGCATTATGTCAGGGGGCTAGCTACCCACTGATAGATCTTTAAACAGACTCCATGATTTTAATCAGAACATACCATGATTACAAGATAACAAGTACTAGATTTCATATGATATCAAATACTGCATGAACTCGCTCAACTTTTTGTTGACTTTTAAAACTACATGTATTTCAGGAAACAGGTCTTGAGCCGGTGATTCACTATGGGATTCGGGAAAACAAATGACAACGATGGCCACTTTTGGGAGGGTTTGTCTTTTATATCCCAACTTCGTATGGGTATATAGGAGACAAAACCTCACTATATGTTGTGTCAAAAACTATCTTTTGTTATGTGTAAAATAACTTAGAACTATGCTATGTCAAACGTTGTTGAACTTGGAAACTATGTTAAAAACTTGTAATCTTTTGTTGAAAACTATATAACTATGGCATCGTTGTTGGTTCATGTTGTTAAATACATTTGGATGCAATGATTACCTTTCTTACGTCACACACAATACGCTTCCGCTACTAGCAGGGTGTGACAGATTTTGGCTTTGATTGGGCTGAATGTGTGTTGTTATTTCTGAGAGCTAGGGTTTACACCCCTCTGCTCTTTCTCCTGGTCGATCCCACCACGCACACTCACTATGTGTGTGAGGTTTTTATTATTTCTTTTTATAAACTTAACCCATTCATTCAATTTAGTCCCTCATGTTTGTTTTACTTCCCTTTTTGTCATAACTAAATTCCTACTACAAAACTTATACTTTATCTATTATTAAATGGATTATTTAATAAAGGTTAGTTAAACCGTTCTATACCATATAACATGGAAACATACTAGGGAATTTGACATTTCAGTTTTTGGGGCGTTACAAAGCAACTACAAGAGTGAAGGCTATTCGATCAGACAATGGGATAGAGTTCAAGAATATCACCTTGGATACATTCTGCGCAGAAAAGGGAATCGAACGACAGTATAGTACACCACGAACTCGACAACAAAATGGAGTAGCTGAGAGACTAAATCGTAGTCTTATAGAGGCTGCACGAACCATGCTGGCTGATTCGAAGCTTCCTAGTTTCTTTTGGGCTGAAGCAGTTAGCACGGCTTGTTACGTCCAGTCGTGCAATATTGTGGACACTAAACCCTATGAGATTCTGGAAGGACGTAAACCCTTGGTCTCACACTTCTGTATCTTTGGTTGTCCGTGTGTATTATTAATTATGGACACTAATGGGAAGTTTGAGGTCAAGGGAGACGAGTGTTTCTTTATTGGATACGCTAAAGGATCTTCCTATAGATTATACAATAAAGTAACCAAGAAGGTCGTCGAGTCGTGCAATATTGAATGGCTCAAAGAAAATTCTACGGATGCTAGAGTTGGTCCAGATTGGTTATATGATTATGCTGATTTGTTTAAATCTTTTAACATTCGGTCTAGTGTACCTACACATGCAGGTGTGTCGACTCCGAAACAACCACTTTCGTTTGGTGATACTGAAGAAGAGGAACAGGATGACAGGAGCTCCCGAATCATACCATAGATCCACCAGGAATGGTCTTTACAGAACATCCTATGTTGCAACAAACGTCCTGTGAATCCCCTGAAGGTGCATCATCAGGAGGTGTTAACTCAAATGGTTCAGGATCTTCACTGTTTCCTGACCCTATTCCTGAAGATTGTACTATTACTACTTCTATGGTTCACAGTACTGTAGCATCTAATGAGGGGGAGTCTAGCAACACCAATTCAACTCAAGACGAGACCATACCTGAATTGCCATCCCACTGAGTGTTCAACGAAATCATCCAATTGAGAACGTGATTGGTCCTGTAGATGCAGGAGTTCAAACCAGGAGCCAATCAGGAACCATTAATACTTACTTATACTCATGCTACATTTCTCAAATAGAACCTAAAACCATTGATGTAGCTTTGTAGGAACCAGGCTGGGTGGATGCTATGCATGAAGAGCTGAACCAGTTTGAGAAGCTCGGAGTATGGAAGATTGTGGAGTTGCCGAAAGGGAAACGCAAACTCAGAACTCGATGGGTGTTCAGAAACAAGCAAGATTCTACAGGAGTAATTGTATGAAATAAAGTAAGATTAGTGGTCCAGGGATTCAGACAGACAAAGGGACTGGATTATGATGAAGTTTACGCCCCAGTTGCCCGACTTGAGCCATCTGGATCTTTTTAGCCTATGCGTCCTACATGGGGTTCACTGTTTATCAGATAGACGTCAAGACCGCATTTTTATATGGAGATGTGAAGGAGGAAATCTTTGTTGAGCAACCACCGGGTTTTGTCCATCCAAATCATCCAAAATATGCCGACAAGCTTGACAAGGCATTGTATGGATTGCACCAAGAGCGTGGTATGCAACTCTGACTGATCATCTTCTGGCTCATGGATACACTCGTGGCACAATAGATCAGACACTGTTTATCAAGAGAGTGGGCAAGGATTTGATATTGGTTCAAATTTATGTCGATGATATTATCTTCGGATCAACAAGTGAGGAGCTTTGCAAGGAGTTTGAGAGAGTAATGAAGAAAAAATTCGAGATGAGTGCTCTCGGGGAGATGACTATGTTCTTGGGTTTATAAGTTAAACAGGATTCTCGAGGCATTCTTATTCATCAAGGAAAGTATGTGGACGATGTGCTGGAAAAATTCAAGTTCACTGACGCAAAATTTGTTGAAACTCCAATGGTAGAAAGACCATTACTGACTGAAGATGCAGAAGGATCTCCTGTTGAGCAACGCCTTTATAGGTCTATGATCGGGTCGCTGATGTATCTGACTGTGAGACGTCCAGACATCATGTTTGTTATCTGCAACTGCGCGCGATATTAGGCTAATCCTAAACACTCTCATCTTACTGCTGTTAAACGAATCTTTCGGTACCTTAAAGGCCGACCTCAGTTTGGCTTGTGGTATCCGAGGGATTCTAATTTTGACCTGTTTGTGTTTTCTGATAGCAATTTTGGAGGCACTAACAAGGACAGGAAATCCACATCAGCTGGATGTCAAATTTTAGGTGACAGGCTCATTTCTTGGAAATGAAAGAAACAACAAACGGTGGCGATCTCTACAGTTGAAGCAGAATACGTTGCGGCTTCTGCGCTTGTTCCCTAGTTGTGTGGATGCAACATCAAGTGCAGGATTACGATTTGACTTATCTTAATACTACCATTTATTGCGATAATGATGCTGCTATTCAAATTGTGAAAAATCCTGTCTTCCACTAAAAAACCAAGCACATTGATATTAAAGTTCATTTTATACGAGACTGTTTTGACAGAGGTCTTATCAAACTGGAGCAAGTCGACATAGATGCAAATGTTGTTGATTTGTTCACAAAACCTGTCAGCAGCTCAAAGTTTCAAGTGCTTGTGGATTTTCTGAAAATGATCCGTTACGCCGACTGAGCATGTTTTTGTTTTTCTTAGGTAAATATGTTCATAAAGTTTTCTATATTTAGGTAGTTTTTTATTTATGCACAAATTTAGGAGGAGAAATTTTTGAAAATACAAAAAACATCGAAAAATTAAAAAAGTACAAAAAGAAGCATTGCATGACATGGGAAATGAAATGAATTTTCACATTGTGGTAAAGGGTTGACTCATGTAAAACCAGTATCGAAATAGTTTGACTCTAGAATGATATGTTGGTAGACTCTATCCTTAAGGCTGGAAACATTGGCTGTTTCTGTTCACAACCTAAATTAGTCTATGACATCAGGAAAGAACGTCACTTGGAATTAACTCATTTCTATTTGAATGCGTGTGTGATTTGAACGTCACTTGGAATTAACTCTGTTCATAATTTTAGTCTAGTTCTGAAATCTTTTCTGAAAAAAGTCGTGTATCTCCTTTGTTTTGCGTGAAAAAAGACCTGGAGGTGTTAGGCAGCGTTTAGCTTCTGTTTTGCGTGAGCAAAGACCTAGCTGTACGTCTGTCGCCTTATAGATCTATTTACCCCGAAAGAGGCCCTCAAGTGCCCAAAAGAAACCCAAAAACCTCTATCAAACTGAGAAAAACTCATTTGATCTGTACACTATATCATCTCTGCTTATGATCTATTCTATTCTCTTCTCAATCTAGTCCCGGTCAAGGTTTCAGAAATCTAGAACGGACTTGTGGAAATATGTGGGTAGGGAATCTGCTTGCATGATAGAGTGTGCTGACTATAATTCCAGGATTTGATTAGTATTTGTTTGGGTGTTTATTGATAAGAAATCAAAACATGATAAAATTAGTTATAGGAAGTTACATGGAAAAGGTCTAGGGAGGTGAGTTTAGGTGGACAAATATACTGGCAATTGTCTAGATCATTCAGTAGTAGATCAGTGTTGATAAGTGAAGTCAAGCCCAAAACCTCGTGATATGATCCCTGAGCAATTACGATATTTCCTATTTTATTTTTGTAAATAATTTTCCATATTATTTATTTTTGTGTTTAGGTTTTGATCTCGTAAAACGTGCTTGGGAGGTTGGTTAAGGGTTATGAAAGAAATAAAATAATGATAAACATGATTTTTGAATATTAAATGAAAAGGAATTTAAAAATGATGAAAATGAATTGCTGAGATGGTCTCGACTCAGCATTATGGTCTCGACTCAATTCAAGGCCCGGCCCATGAATGTTGGAGTATAAAGGCCGGTCTCGAGTCAAAACCTCACATTTCACTAGAGACCTTTCACTGTTTACTCCCAAATTCCCTCTCGTTCTCTCCGGAAAGATCCTTAGATTCCGACAAATTACTCTGGTCTCGACTCGTAATCTTCAAACATTTGAATGTATTATGAATTTACTGATGGTTTTAGTTGAAGATTTGCAGAATATTTGAAGATCAGTTGATGATTTGAAGAAATTCATGAACCCTAATCATGATATAAAGTGGTCTTCAAAGAAATCAAAGGATGTTTTTGGACTTTGATTCAAAATTAAGCTGATCAAATGTTGTTTGTGTGGTTTCGACTCAGGTTGCGAGTGAAGACACAAGGACTCGAGATCTCCTGTTGCGAGTCGCAGTCTCTCCGGTTTCGACTCATGTCTTCTTTGGAATCTAAATGCTCTCGACTGGGATTTCGACTCGGAACCTCGTTGGTCTCGACTCAAATCTCCTGGTCTCGACTCGAAACCTCGTGGTTTCGACTCGAAACCTTGTGTCTGGCATTAAAAAAAATATATTTTTTCACTCGCAATCTGAGTTGCTTCCTGGTGTCGATTAATGACTTGTGTTGTCTTTGTTGACCAGTATAAATTTATACAACTGTTGTTTAAATTAACTGAGTTGACAGGTAACATTTGAAAAACAAGATCCTGTACTTAACTTATGAATTTTGTGTAGGTCATGGATTTGAAAGTCATCAGATGACACAACCAAGCGGGGTACTTAGCACCACCTTCGGAGAACATAAGAAGATGTATGCTTCGTTGATCAAAGATTGAATAGTTACCGAATCGTTCACGCTTTACAAGAAAATCCTATCGTATATGAAAGTCTTGTTCAGGAGTTTTGGAAGACGGCAAGATTCGACGCGTTAGGAGCAGATGGTAAAGGGTCGATTGAAGTAGAGATTCAAAAGAAGAACATTACTGTAACCGAACAGATTATAAGGGAGGTTTTACAGTTTAACAATCAAGAGACTGATTCCCGTGATCTTCCGGGTGGAGCCGTTGAAGCTATTTTACCCCGATTAAGCTATGAAGGAACGTATCCATCTCTAATGAAGAAGTTTGTGCATCCATACTAGCGCCTGTTGATGCCCATGTTCATAATGTGTATGGCTGAAAAAAGAGGGGTAACAGATCAGTTAAACATTACACATTCTGCAGCGTTCGTTTGTCTGATAGCGAACCAACCATTCAACTACTCGAAGTACGTGTTTAAAGGCATGAAGAGGAATGTAACTGGTGTGCGAAAGGATAAGTTTATCATATATCCCAGGTTCTTGCAAATGATCTTCAACGCTCGTTATTCGGATTTGGAGAGAACTGGAAACACTTTGGATTTAAAGTCAATGGGTCCTGTGTGTTTTGGTGCTCTAACTTCTAAGAAGGGTACTGAGAAGAAGTTCGAAGGAAGGATTGCACTTGAAAAGTTTAGTCAGTTTGTTGAGATAGAGGATGTGGCGGCTGAACCAGTGATAGTACAACCTGAACCTGCACCAGTAAATGTTCCAGTTAATGCTGTGATTGCTGAAGAACATGTTATTCAAGGTGCTGCAGTAAAAGAGCCTGAGGCAGAGATTCTGGCGATAAACTCTGACGATGAAGGTGTTGAAATTAGTTGTGATGAAGATGATGAAGTTGAGCTTCCTCCTGAAGCTGAAGTTAATTCTGTTGTTTCTACTGTTCAACCAGTGATTTATGCTGAGAGTTTGGCTCTGTTGATAAAGTCTGTAACTGAAAAAGATGGGAAATCCTCCTTCTGATCCTTCAGTTCAAAGTAAAGAGCAAACAACTGAAGACCCAAATGATCCTGATACTCAACAAATGAAGCGAAGAAGAAGGGATCCTCGACCCGGTGTGTACATTGAACAAAACAAAGATCAACCTATAACTTCTGCTGAAGATGAAGATGGTTTATATGATTTTGATTTTGAGAAAGATACGACTGCTACTGCCACTGCTACAGAAACAGGGTTTGATTTTGACGCTGGTACAACTAGAATGGATGTGGATGCTAATCTTACAAAGATTCTTGTTGCTGCTACTGTTTCTGCTCCAATCACCAAGTCAACACAGCTTGTTACAGCTGCTGCTGCAAGTTTATCTGGTATAGTTCGTGATGAACCATGTAGTTCAAGTGGAAAACGGCCTGAAGAACCATTCAGGATGCCATTTGTTGATGATTCAAGTGATGACGATGAGTTTATTAGTATGAGAGAAATGAAGAAAAGAATTGTTGTGCTTGAATAAGACTCGATGCAAAGATTATTCAGCTCGAAGACACAATTGTACAAAAGAATCAACAAATCGATCAGCTACAAGGTGATGTCAGTTTATTATTCAACATGGTGTATGATCTTCGTGGAAAACTAGAGAAGAAGTTTGGTGATGAGTCTACTGATCCAACTGACATAGAGAGAAGAAGAACAGCTGAAAAGGATCGAGCAAGTGCTTTTGCAAAGGATGACACTGACAGAGTTGCTGCTATGGATCAGTACTTTAAAAGAGTAACTGATAAAGATGTTGACAAAGCAAAGGCTGAGAGGTTGAAGCAGAAAAGAGAATATGTGATTTTGAAGAATAAAAATCTCAATCCTGCTGATACGGATGTTTATGTCACTCATCATTTGATGGATGTCAGTGAGAGTTATTATGATACAGTTGGGAACCGTTCAGGTATTATAAGCTGGGGTTTTGATCATGATCGTCGTAGATGGTGGATCAAAAGGAAGGTTGGACCAGTCGAATGATATAAGAACCCTGCTCAATTTCAGACATTCACTAAAGTGGATTTGACCATACTTGCGAATTCGCCTTATGTGGATGATAGGCCTGGTGAACGTGGATATCTATTCTTTGAAAGATTGCATAGAGAGGTTGCACGTGGATTTCCTTCTATGCATACTGCTGAATCCATCCTCACACCTGCTAAAGGTATTAGAGATCTGTGTACAAACAAGAGGATGAAGATAGTTTCATGGCCACCAACTGACAAGGAGAAAACTATTCCTTTAGTAAGAAGATTCCCAACGGTGTGTTGAAGACTATGCATTTTTGGGCATATCATGAAACCTTGGGTCAAGTTGTAATCGTTTGTGATGATGATGTGAGCTTCCGTTTGACTAATCCGATAGATTTGCTGAACTTGGATCGAGAGAATCTGGAAGTACTTGCTCAGAATCAGATAAGAGCTACTGAGAAGTTTGAAAGCGTCGCTAAAGATTGGATTGCAGCTGTTGCTGGAGTTTTACAAATAAGCAAGAAAGGGTTTCGTGGCTACAAAGACAAGTTGGAGAGCAATGGAGGCGGTGAAGGCAGTTAAAGATAGAAGAACCTCTATGCATAAACCTAGGGGGAGATTGTTGGAACCTGAAGGTTTACACATAGAGGGATATCATTGTTTAGGGGTTGATTATGTAATGTTTTGGTTTATTTATGTTTGGGTCGAAAACCTATGTATTGGGTCTAGTTGGTTTCGTATGGGCTTTAGGGGGTTTCGAACCAATAGTGGTAAGTATATAAGTCAACCTCATTCTCTATAATGAGGTTGATCAGTTTGTGCAACCTAGAGCCAGCCAAAACCATAAAGAGGTCTTGTATCAGTCATCGTTTACCATTGAATGCAAGATAATTCTGGTTTGTTTTGATTACTTATTGTTTCGGTTTATATTTTGTTCTTGAATCGTCTTGTGTTTGATTTCCGCACTCTCACAAGATTAAGTTTGATATCATTGAAAGATCCGGTTTACAGGACTTACAAGGGTTAATGGAAAATAAAAGAATTAATTAAAAAAATCGGGTATATAGTTCGGGTAAACGGGTATGTGGTTTCGGGTAATCGGGTCAGGTATCACCTAATCCCATACCCGCGAAAATTTTTAAAACTAATCCCATACCCGGCCCAATACCCATCGGGTATCGGGTATACCCGTCCCATTTGTCTCGGGTTTCGGGTATACCTGTCGGGCTCGGTTTTTTTTGCCATCCCTATAGGAACGTAGCTTTAGGGTTGTTAAAAAAATGATCTTGGAGAGGCATTCTCAAGATCCTATCTATCTATCTTAGTTTTATGTAGGTTTGTAATTTTTATTTACTTGTAATTGTTTTTATTTTTAATGGAATGAAGGATTGGATGATGGTTATTTAAATAAATGTGTTAAAGGAAGTGGTAATACCATGATGGATGATGAAAAATGGAACCCATGCACGTAAATCAGAGGCCTCCCGACTCATAAACTACAAAACAGTGGCTGCAGCACGGGGTCGCGCTCAACCAACACGCCCCCGTGCCCAACTTACTGTTATCAAAATTTCTTCTGTCCAGAAGGTGGCACAGGTCGTGCTCACCCAGCACGCCCCCGTGGCCACCCCATTGTAAGTCTTCTTATTAAAATTTGTTACTTTCACTTTGGACACGGGGCCGTGTCCCCATAGCACGCCCCCGTGCTGCAAGTGCCAGTAACAAAAAAATTTTGCAATTTTCACACTTTTTACACATTTTACCAAAATAAATCCTATTTGGGACACATTGAGGGCAATGTGTAATTTAAGTGTGGGGGGTGATAAAAACCTTGAATCATTTGTTCTAAATCAAGCCTTACACAAAACTCGCCTTGGAACCGCTAATCACCCCAAACTTTTTCAATTTTTTTTTATTTTGTTTTGCTTATCTTAGTTTAGTTGGGTAAAATCAGTTCTAAAAATTATGTGTTTACGAATTTACAACTAATAGAGTCGTGATAAAAAGAACCAATTTAGAAAATTACGAAAACGGGCATGACAAATCTTTGTAAAAGTTGATTATATATGCATTTTACACTATAACCCCTTTTCCCACAAAAAAGAGGTTTGAGCCATTACCGAGCATACAAATATACATCTATACTAATTGCTCAACTTTCGTTTTTTATGTGAATAGCCCGTTTGGTTCTCACAAATCTAGAACATGGTAAGGCGATGCGTTCCAAGTCCTTACCGAAAAAAATCCAAGTAAGTAAATGACGGAGGCATTAGGATAAACCCATTTTTTTCAAAATAAAAAACCTTTATTTTTCTTTGCTTTATCCAAAAACACCCCCTAGTTACACCCTTTGAACCTTAAAAACCTTTTCATTTCCAAACCCACAAAAACAAACCTTTTAATTTTTCATCTTTCATTTTTGTAAACCTATCAGTATTGAAATTATGATTATGGCTCAGTTTCAACTTTGGCAACAAAAAAAAATCAGAAAAATATGCCAAAGTATTTTTTGCTAAGCCACAAAGAAATGGAAAAACCGATATTTTATGCTTTTCACCCTTTTCAATAAAACATACGAAACCCGAACCACCACCTACCCTTTAAATGCCCTCTTGATATTTACAGGGATTTAACGTCAAAAGGAGGAGGTTTGATCGATTGTCAAGCCTATGGTAGGAGTAAGTTCCAAAATCGGACACGAGCGTTTTCACTTAATACATCACCGGCCTAGTGTTGAGTGACCACTTGTGAGGTGTGTAAATTTGTATGTAACTAAATAGAATTTTATAAAGGCATGTTCTGCCCAAAGTAAATAAGTTTTCTTAACTTGTGTTTTAAATAAATCATGACGAATAAGATTGCAAAAAAAAAAAAAAAAAAAACAAAATAAATTTAGAACTTGGATTCCTGAATAAGATTGTAAATAAAATGAAATTTGTTTCGAATGTTTTGAATAAGAACATATTATCGAAGATAATATGATGGAGAAGTGTCACAATGGTAGTAGTGTTTAAGAAATTGTTCGATATGGTCAAGGTGGATAGGTTTTCATAATGTTTCAAGAAGACATGCTTTCGCCTATAAGTGGACACTCACCCTAAGAGTTCCCAGGTAAGAGTGACTGGTCCGATAATGCGGATTTATACGAACACTCTAGCTTTAGACAGAAAACTCAGGGTACAGGCATCCACCCTTTCAGATTTCATGTGTTCACATTATTAAACCCAAGATTTCGATGAAAATGTTTGAGGAAAACATTTTGAGAAACCTTTGCATAAAAATTGTTTGAGATAAACAGGTTGAGAAACATTTCGATGAAAACGTTTGAGAAACATTTTGAGGAATATTTCATTGAAATTTTTTTGAGAAAAGCATTTTGAGGAATACCATATGGTATAAAGCCTAAGGGTTTAAGATAAATCATCTAAGGTTAGATGATTTGTAAATCATAGAGTAGTTGTGGCAAGAATAAGGATGAGGATTAGGATAGAGATCCTAAGTCTACTCATTTTTGGGTGCCTAGAAAGGTTATAGACTAGGTTAAAGGCATTCTAATAACCTAATTCCCTATAACCAGTGCTCTGATACCAATCTTTAACACCCCAATCGCATAACACGCGGCGGAAATATTGGGGAGTCACATTACAAATTGCTCACAACAACAGGTACTAAATTGTTTCATTAATGTTAACATTGTTTTACAAACAAAGAATACATGATATTTGTCTTTTGTTTAAAGAAGTCTAAGGCCCGGATGCAATCCTATGCGTTGCATGCTTGAATAATCAAATCCTGAAACATATGTGAAAAATGAAAGTCAGCAATAAAGCTGGCGAGTACATAGGTTTTGTTAACCATATAAATGGCAAAATTTTGGTATTGCAATACTTTAACAACCATGAGAGTTGTTATTTGAAAATAGAATCTTTGAAGCCAAGGAATGGCAAAAAGGTTTAGTATTGCAATACTTTATCTTGATTGTGAAAACTTGTGACAAAAGGGTTTTGTATATGGCAATATGATTATTACTAGGTAATTTTTATGCCTTTGAAAATTGTACTTTGTAATCACTTTGAAATTGTCATAAAACTTGTGAGTGTGTTATTAGAAATTCAATCAAGGATTGATAATACCAGTATTTGAAATTTGTCATAACTTTTGTGAGTATTATTAAAAATTAAGTCAATGATTTATGATAATACTTTGGATATCCTTCTAGGAATCTAACATATGAAAATATGGAAGATTCCACAAGGATTTGAATAATCCAACATTGAGTCAATTGTACACAAAAATCCTAAAGTGGTTTGGATAACGCTACAAGAGTAATACAATAAGAACACTTATATATTCGGATAACACAAAAATCCTAGTACCAGCGGGGTATCAACCATGTTTTTATGGTATTACACTCGTTTCGTTATCTAAATCACTACTAACCACATAAAGACATAATCATCAACTTGTCATCAACTTGTAAACACGTATTAAAGTACACCGAGAATCCAATAAAGGACTTCAATTGTACTTTAAACATCCCACGAGTATCTAACTATGAAGATAGATACTACAAGGATCCGGTTTTGTCACATCGTCTTGTCATATACGCATTAAAGTACATAATTAAATCCAATCAAGGACTTCAAATTAGCACTTTAAACATCCTAAAATAATCTAACTATGAAGATAGATAGATGCTAAAAGGATTTGGTTTGGTCACATCGTCTTGTCATTGAATCATAACATCCTAAATCCAAATGGTGATTCGGGATAACGCCAAGAAGGGTAATACAATAAGCATACTTATATATAGGAAGTACCAGCAGCGTATCCACCATGTCCTTATTGTATTACTCTAGTTTCGTTATCTAAATCACCAACAATCTCTACACATAAACAATAACCATCGTCTTATAAAGTACTTCTTAAAAATCTCACTATGAAGATAGAAAGATCTAAAACTATACTTCAAATATCCTATAAGAATATAAGTATCAAGATAGATTGATCCTATAAGGATTTGGACAATTGTCATGTTTGCATAATTAGAATAATACACATAAAAGCACTTAGTAAACACATATATGCCATACATTTGAAAATAAATCGGTTACACATATGAATCTCCCCAAAACATTTGAAAAGTGTAAAAGAAGGGGGGCTATGTACTCACTTGGGATTATGTCTAAGTCTTGTATGACTGTGTAAACAAAGCCCAAGAGATCAAGGAATCAAGTGTGTCCTAACATCGTGTAACTATGTTAATTAGTAACGGTACATGATCGGGAGAATCGAATAGAATGAGGTCTTGTAAACCAAATGAGAGGTGGAACTCATTTGAAATGGTTTAACAAAGTTTACATTCTGATTTGGAATGAATCCTAAGTGCTTTTGACCCGTTATGACCCGTTAAGGTAGTTTACGCTACTTTAACGTGTCATTTGCGTAAAAAGGCGTTCGGATGGTCAAACTAGTCCTATGATAAGTCTTACATGCCAAAACAAGTTTGAAAATGTTATAATATCAGTTTACATGTCAAAAAGTTGGTCACATATGTGACAATCTGAGATTTCAAGAGCTTTCCTTTTCGTGTCACTTGTTTTATATTTCGTTGTACGTTGTATCACGTATATCATCTTAGAATGTTTTTAATATAAGTTATTTGGTGGTTAAATGTTGGAACGTTTAATGAAAACCTTTAATGACAAAACCTCTTTTCGTCACAAGACTGCTCGACGAAAGACTGCTCGACGAAGAATGAATTTCGTCGTCAGTGGGTTTTTCGTCGTCCCAGTTGTCATCGAAGCCCAGGAGAGGCCCAACCCACTCCCTTTAGAATGTGCGCGTATATATGACGCATAACCGATCAATTTCAATCCCTAGACTCCCTCTAAACCTAACGACGGCAGCAAACTCTCTCGAAGCATCATCTTCTTGGTCTAATTACCCTAAGCACTGTTGTTTTATCTTGTGTCAAGGTTAGTGTTTTGTTTTGTTCATTGGATTTATGTTCGATACGTGACCATGTGTAGCGATAAGTTGTATGAGTAATTAGGAATGCATGCTAGTAGAAAACTTGATGAACTATATCATGTGATTTGTAGTATGTTCGATGTTTTGTGATGATCTTGAATTGTTGAATGTAAACCGATGATGATCAGCGAGTTAAACAGATTGTTATTGTGATTTGGTAGCGACACAACGGATTAGGGTTTGCAAGGTCGTAACTATTAATTGGTGAATAGAATTAATGGGAATCATAGAACTTAGTCGATGATTCGTGTTGATGAACGACTGTAACTACGGATTGTTTATAAGTGTTTAAGAAGGTAATGAATTATGGCCTGTAATCTGTAACTGTTGATGCAAGAGTAAACCGGTAACCACTAAAGAAACCCTGAATGCTGTGAAGGCTGTGACGAAGAATCACCCAAGCCGACGAAGAATGTTTTTCGTAGGGGATGTTTCGTCATGCATGGTCTCGACGAAGTATGTCCTTCGTCGTCTATGAAAATTTCTTCGTAAGTGTCATAGATGGAACAGTAGAAGTGTACGGTGTGTGTGCAATGTTGGATGTTTGTGTTTGCGAATGTTAACTATTACGTGTCTTGTGAAATATGAACTTGTGATATGAGCTTGTAAATGAAACAACTACCTACTATGAGATTTCATGATGATAATCGGCTCTTAAGTGTTATTTGGGACTTGGACTTGTGAAGTAAACTTGTATGTGCCACAATAATCTGTTGTGTGGATAAACTTTGTTAACATGAATGATGTGTGACATGGCTAACAGCTATAACATGCATATTATGTGTGTATATATATATATATCATGAACGTAACTTGTGAACTATGTGACAAAATACGTGGTTCAATGTGAATACAGAACTGATTGTTATTGATAAACCATGATAGGACGTGCTTGATCAATTGATAAACAAAGTAAATAATCTTACCGAGCAAACCAAAGGTGAATTCACTGCTCTTTTTCCAAGCATGCTTCCAGGGGAGGGACATCTGGTAAACGTTCCGGGGAAGAATGTCGGGTAATTAGGTTTAACTGGAATGTTAAACCTGGGATATTGGTTAATACACTCATATCTATCATTTAAGTCCCTTCTACCGATTTGTTATCCGGGAGGCAACGGGGTATTAGTTAATAGCGCTATTTAGGTTTGGCACCCTCACACCGTACCGGGGAGGACAGGCGTGAACTAATGACCCCAGTCTTGACCATTACTTTGATAGAGGCATTGGGGAATAGGGCAAATAATCTGGAGCCATCGGCGGTAATCGAGTTATTAACAATATCAAATCTCTGAAATGTTTTAAACTGATATCTGGTAACTAAACGTGTTAACAAAACTTTGAACTCACCAGCGTTGTCTGATACACTTTTCTGCAAGCTTGCAGGCCTTTAGATACAGGTCATTGGAACTTGTTGTCTGGGATGCTGGTCACAAATAACCTCAGGAGGTTATTCCCTATACAACTATGGTCACGAATATGTGTTTGGTCGGATCCTAAGATCGACCAAATGGGTTGGATTCGAAAGTCAAAGCGGTGGTCAAACCGCTCGACTTTACGACCCAAAATAAGCACTAAACTAGAAGTGACGAGTTAAACATGTCAAAGCATGTTTAACTAAGTTGAAAAACTGATTTGGTATCAAAACAAAGTGTTTTGATACCCGAAAATAGTTACATCATAAAATGCACATAATTGCGCATTTTGACCGAAACTTTGACTCGTCACTTCGACTAGTAAACGTGGTAATCAGTAGGTATAATCGCAAGGGATTATAACCATCGTGATTACGATCATGTTGCAAAGTTCAATAGAACTTTGACTTGACCAAATCATGGTTAAAACCGGAAGTCAAACAGTAAGTCAAATTGTTTGACTTTTAGCTTGAAATAGCTAAAATAAATAAACAAGACTAGGAAGAACACTTACTTGTGTTCTAGGATGAAGAATACTCAGATGGGAGGCATCCAAAGATGGTAGCACTCCAACTTAGAGCAAAGATGAAGATAGAAAACAAATGAGCAAGGATTGAAGATGTAAGGCTTGTTATTTATACTTGTTGGGGGTGCACAAGATCTTGACATGTGGATTGTGTGGTGAGCAAGGATTAAAGAGATCATTCCTAGTGTGTGGACTAGATTAGAAGCCTTGGAGGATATATAACTTGGTCCCCAAACCCACAAAACCATTAAAGAAAACAAGCACGAAACCAGCTAGAAGCTGGTAGGAACATGCTGTCAATAGTGGGGTGTCACGTGCCACGCTAGAAAAACTCCCAGGTGGCGCGTGGCGCGAGGGCATGCAACAGAGTTTGAAGTTTTGTCAGTTTCAGTCCCTGCACATAATTAAACTTGTTTTTGACGTATTTGACCTCTGTTAAGCCAAATTTCAAGCTTTATAAGGACGTTAAAGTATAGGGGACTTGAAATATGCTCGGAAATCTTGTGGATGTCGGTTCATTCGGTTGTACGGTCGAGTTTTTCGCTTGATTACGACGAACGCTTTAACTAATGCGAAAACAACCGTAATTGCGTAACGAATGATATTTTTGCATCCTCATCACTAAAATACAAGATTTTAATTATTACAAAAATATTTAGATTCGTATATGATGTCCGTATTCAGAAATACGAGAACCGGCAGACTTTCGTAGTTTGTCGGAAATAGTCCTTGAGCTTGAATAAACATGTTTTCGTCATCCCTAACTCTTTGAAACTTATTTCTAAGTTATGTAAAGGGTATTTAGGGTATGTATAGCTTATGTCCTCGTCTTGGTGTGTATGTCGTGTTCAAAGTTTTGGTATTCCAATACTTTAACAACCACGAGAGTTGTTATTTGAAAATAGAATCTTTGAAGCCAAGGAATGGCAAAAAGGTTTAGTATTGCAATACTTTATCTTGATTGTGAAAACCTGTGACAAAAGGGTTTTGTATATGGCAATATGATTATTACTAGGTAATTTTTATGCCTTTGAAAATTGTACTTTGTAATCACATTGAAATTGTCATAAAACTTGTGAGTGTGTTATTTGAAATTCAATCAAGGATTGATAATAACGGTATTTGAAATTTGTCATAACTTGTGTGAGTATTATTAAAAATCAAGTCAATGATTTATAATAATACTTTGGATATCCTTTTAAGAATCTAACATATGAAAATATGGAAGATTCCACAAGGATTTGAATAATCGAACATTGAATCCATTGTACGCAAAAATCCTAAAGTGATTCGGATAACGCTACAAGAGTAATACAATAAGAACACTTATACATAGGAAGTACCAGCGGCGTATCCACCATGATCTTATGGTAGTATACTCGTTTCGTTATCCAAATCACTACTAACCACATAAACACATAATCATCAACTTGTCATCAACTTGTAAACACGCATTAAAGTACACAAAGAATCCAGTCAAGGACTTCAATTGTACTTTAAACAACTCACGAGTATCTAACTATGAAAGTAGATAGATACTACAAGGATCCGGTTTTGTCACATCGTCTTGTCATATACGCATTAAAGTACACAATTAAATCCAGTCAAGGACTTCAAATTAGCACTTTAAACATCCTACAAGAATCTAACTATGAAGATAGATAGATGCTAAAAGGATTTGGTTTGGTCACATCGTCTTGTCATTGAATCATAACATCCTAAATCCTAATGGTGATTCGGGATAACGCCATGAAGGGTAATACAATAATCACACTTATATATATGAAGTACCAGCGGCGTATCCACCATGTCCTTATTGTATTACTCTTGTTTCGTTATCTAAATCACCAACAATCTCTACACATAAACAATAACCATCATCTTGTAAAGTACTTCTTAAAAATCTCACTATGAAGATAGAAAGATCTAAGACTATACTTCAAATATCCTATAAGAATCTAACTATGAAGATAAATAGATCCTATAAGAATTTGGATAATCGTCGTGTTTGCATAATCGGAATAATACACATAAAAGCACTAAGTAAACACATATCTCCCATACATTTAAAATAAATCGGTTACACATATGAATCTCCCCAAAACATTTGAAAAGTGTAGAAGAGGGGGTGCTATGTACTCACTTGGGATTGCGTATAAGTCTTGTATGAATGTGTAAACAAAGCCCAAGAGATCAAGGAATCAAGTGTGTCCTAACATCGTGTAACTATGTTAATAAGTAACGGTACATGATCGGGGGAATTGGATAGAATGAGGTCTTGTAAACCAAATGAGTGTTGGAACTCATATGAAATGGTTTAACAAAGTCTGCATTCTGATTTGGAATGAAACCTAAGTGCTTTTGACCCGTTATGACCCGTTAAAGTAGTTTACGCTACTTTAACGTGTCATTTGCGTAAAAATGTGTTCGGATGGTCAAACTAGTCCTATGATAGGTCTTACATGCTAAAACAAGTTTGAAAATGTTATAATATCAGTTTATATGTCAAAAAGTTGGTCACATATGCTTAAAACGGATTTATGTGCAAAAAGGGCATTTTGATCACCTTCAAAGGGCATATAAACGACTTATCATATAACTAACCAAACGAAGTGACCATAAGGTATAACCTCAGGAGGTTATTCCCTATACAACGATGGTAAAAAATATGTGTTTGGTCGGATCCTAAGATCGACCAAACGGGTCAGATTCGAAAGTCAAAGTGGTGGTCAAACCGCTCGACTTTACGACCCTAAATAAGCACTAAACTAGAAGTGACGAGTTAAACATGTCAAAACATGTTTAACTAAGTTCAAAAACTGATTTTGTATCAAAACAAAGTGTGTTTTGATACCCTAAAATAGTTCCGTAGTAAAATGCACAAAATTACGCATTTTGATCGAAACTTTGAATCGTCACTTCTACTAGTAAACGTGGTAATCAGTAGGTATAATCGCAAGGAATTATAACCATTGTGATTACGATCACGCTGCAAATTTCAATTGAACTTTGACTAGAACAAATCATGGTTAAAACCGAAAGTCAAACAGTAAGTCAAACTGTTTGACTTTTAGCTTGAAATAGCTAAAATAAATAAACAAGATTAGGAAGAACACTTACTTGTGTTATAGGATGAAGAATACTCATATGGGAGACATCCAAAGATGGTAGCACTCCAACTTAGAGCAAAGATGAAGATAGAAAGCAAATGAGCAAGGATTGAATATGTGAGGCTTGCTATTTATACTTATTGGGGGTTCACAAGATCTTGACATGTGGATTGTGTGATGAGCAAGGATTAACAAGTTCATTCCAAGTGTGTGGACCTTATTAGAACCCTTGGAGGATACATAACTTGGTCCCCAAACTCACAAAACCATCAAAGAAAACAAGCACGAAACCAGCTGGAAGCTGGTAGGAACATGTTGTCAATAGTAGGGTGGCGTGTGGCACACCAGAAATGCTCCCAGGTGGCGCGTGGCGCGAGGGCATGCAACAGAGTTTGAAGTTTTGTCAGTTTCAGTCCCTGCACACAATTAAACTTGTTTTTGACGTAGTTAACCTCCGTTAAGCCAAATTTCAAGCTTTATAAGGACGTTAAAGTATAGGGGACTTGAAATATGCTCGGAAATGTTGTGGGTGTCGGTTCGTTCGGTTGTACGGTCGCGTTTTTTGCTTAATTACGATGAATGCTTTAACTAACGTGAAAACGACCGTAATTGCGTAAAGAATGATATTTTTGCATTGTCATCACTAAAATACAAGATTTTAATGATTACAAAAAATATTCAGATTCATATATGAGGTTCGTATTCTGAAATACGAGAATCGACAGACTTTCGTAGTTTGTTGGAAATAGTCCTTGAGCTTGTATAAACATGTTTTTGCCATCCCTAACCCTTCAAAACTTATTTCTAAGTTATGTAAAGGGTATTTAGGGTATGTCTAGCTTATGTCCTCGTCTTGGTGTGTATGTTGCGTTAAACAGATTACGTTTAAGAATCGATTTTCAAATTGCTTTCAAAGAAAAAGTTTTTGAAAGCCCGAAATTTTGCACAAGGGTTACATAAACCATCTTTTGGCAAACCACTTCTCTCTCACTTGCCACCACCACTACAAAACCATCATCCACCACCATCATCCATTTTCCATTATTTAGAGTGTGTGTAGTAGTCTCGGGATCCAAGATTGATAGTAAGAGTCTTTGTCACACAAAGGCCATGCTTGGCTAAACTCTTACATCACTTGGTGAAGACAAATCTTTTATGTATTTTCTTTTATGATTTCCAACCTTTGGCAACTTTTTAATTGGGTATGTATTAATGACTTTATCTAATCATTCTTCATTTGTCATTGATTCACATATTCGTGTCTTTACGATTTATATAAAGCGCTTTAATTGCCTGGAAGGGGGTTAGAAGGGTGGTTGGATAAATTTTATGTATGTTCAGTGTATAGATCCCGCGAGAACCTGGTTCAAGCCCAGTAACACCTCACGAGTCAGAGCGGGCATTACCCACCACGGGAGAGGTGTAAAAAGCTTGAATCCCTTATCTATAAACTACTATTAATACTTTAAACAGCCCCACGAGGACTGTATCCCTGCTGACTCACACCAACGGGTTGAGGGTGATCACCGCCTAAAGGGGGCCCACCACTTTTTGCATTAATAACTTACTTAATTATCTTTCAATAATCCGACCTAGTGGGATTGTATCCTTGCTGACTCAAACCACTAGGTTGAGGGTAACGTCGCTTTCACAAGAGGGGCCTACTACTATAACTAAGATAATCTCTTAAAATGCCTAAAGTGCGGAAATCATCAAAAGGATACATGAAAGATAAGTCGGAACCAAGTGATTCCTTCTTGTCTATCTGTTTTTATTTTTATTTTATTTTCTGTTTTTTTTTAATTTATCTTTTTATAGTTTAAAAACCTTTTCTCAAAGTTTGGTTCGATTAGACGTTGACGATAAGCAAGTACTAAAAGCTCTTGTGTCCTTGGACGACCTCGGTATCTTGCCATCATTATACTACGTCCGCGATGGGTGCACTTGCCCTAGCGTGTGTGTAGAGTGATAGCGGAATATCGTGTTTTATAAATTTAAAACTTGAATCAGCGAGTAAAAAGAGGTAAAAATCTACTAAAAAATATATGCACCCGCACGCACGCCAGACACGTGGTGCGCGATATTATTAGGGCAGATGGGCTTTTTTGTCTTTTTATATTCCCTTTTTCGTGTGTCACAATACAACTTTATTTTTGGCGTATAAGATTTGTTTGGCGTTTAGTTATATTCAATAACTATCTGGCGTTTTACTGGTCTTTCTTAGATCTGTCTCGTTCAATTAATCGTTCTTGCGCCACGTAGATAACAGTTTGGCATTTATGGCGTTCCCAAATTCAATAAAATTAGTTAATAATTCTAACATCTTTGGCGTCCATGGTGTTACCAAAATCATTATATACATTTAATTATTCAAACTATACATTTTTTGGCGTTTTGTAGATTTACCAGTTGAAATAATCTCATATATCTTATAAAAGTAATTTTTTGGTGTTCAAGGCGTTCTTAATAATTCATTAATAATTCAAAAGATTACAATAAGACGAGATCAAAACAAACTAATAGTCTTCTGTGTATGGGATTACATCATATATGTACCCAACACTGTAACAACCCTCAGTAAAACCAACACCCTCATGTTATTTCTGACACCCTAGTATGTCCCAATATGTCTTTAAGTACACCCCGTATGTGAAAACCGAACCGAAATATGTTATAACATATAAAATTAATTAAAAACAATAAAAATTAAGCTGAGGCGGGCCGCGTAGGACCTCACCCCAAGCTCACGAGGGCGGTATCAAGGCTGAAACTTGATTCCGGTGAAATTATAAGTTAAGGCGGGCCGCGTAAGCTCACCTTAACTCTTACGCGGGCCGTGTGAGATCATCAAACGCGGAGACACCAGAGGCCGACACGTGTCGACATCGTGGCGGACCAACATGCTGACCCGGCTAAGCTACTCGTTGACTGGATGTTGACGCGGGCCGCGTAAGCCCCGCTTATCCTTTACGCGGGCCGCGTGAGAGTCAGGTTTTGCAACTATATAAGCAGGCCATCGGGTTTCACTTTCCGTCGTTCATTTTCATTTCTCACCCTCGAATTTCTGAAATTATAAGCATAATAGTTGAGTATTATACCCCTAATTAGCGACGTTCTGCTCCGTTGTAAGTATTATAACCCCAGTTTTATAATAGTTACGCTGCCCGATTGATTTAGGGTTTCGTAACAACTGTCGTGGTTCTGCCCGACGTAGTTGTTGGAATACCGTCTCGGGGAGGGTATCATTAATATTTTCAAATGGTTATGGTACTAACCAATGTACATTTGTATAAATTATAGATTATATCCAGGAAACCCTTACGCGAAGTCTAAGATAGCAATGTGAGTTTATCCTCTTTTTGTTAACCTTTTTGGAATGTTTTACAAAACCTTAAATGTTTTACAATGTGATTAAGCGGTGATTGAGTCTTTGTACTTCTTCAATTACTACCGGTATTATGGGGTTTTGTATACAAAATTTATACTACTGCGAGTAGTAGTAGTAAGTCAGGATTGACAGTACATTACCATTGGACAACGAGTTAGCCAATGGGTAATTTGACCATAGCCACAGATCCGGTCGAGTGGCAAATACTGAATGAGTAATTGTGTAGAAATAAACAATGTGATCGCTCTCAATACTGTTTTAATTGATAAAATGTTTCTTGATTAAACTGGGATTCACTCACCAGTATTTCCAACTGACAAATGTTTTTAAAACGCGTTTCAGTAACCCAATGTGACAGCCAATTAGTAAAAAGCTAGCTGGGAAGCACTGAAGGCTTAGTAAAAATGTGGCTATAAAAGTTACCTAAAAGACGATGTTTTCAATTCAATAAGATAGGGTTTATCCCTATAAATGTATTGTAATAAGAAACTTGGGTTTTGCCCATGTGATTATTAATATGAAATATGGTGGTTTTACTCTGATAAACATTTCCTAACTACGGTCCTGATGTAATTTCCGCTGCAAGATTAAATAACTGATACCACCAAAAATCTGAGTTCGCGTCCGCCCGTTCCCGGGACAGATAAGGGATCGGGGGTTGCGACAAACACTTTGTTCATCGCTTTCTTCAGATTCATCATCATCATGTTGTGCATTGGCGTATAACGCCATTATGTCGTCTCGTCTTTGTTGCAGCCTATACTTAAATATCATAACAACCCTGGATCTTGCATCGTTCGAAGGTGCTAAATCACAGAGTTGTTCAAGAAGATGAAGTCTCTCTGTCTTCAACATTTCTTCCATAGGCAATGAATATTCGAACCCGTGTTGATAAGACACTTTAACCGTTCTTGTTTTTTCATCGAAACTCCAACTGCTAACTGTTGGTAGACCAGTATCGTCAATATCATCATCAACATTATCATCATCATCTGCTGGAAATTTTCTTTTCAATCTTCTTATTACCTTTTGAGTTCTTTCGCAATCGTCGGCCATTAGAACCCCAAGGGCTAGAATACACCTCTGAACGGCTTCATCCATGTTAAGTGTCACACCCCAACCGATGGCGGAAACATCGGGGCGGGGCACTGAGCGAAACAGATTGTCCAAGAGAATCCATATCAACTATATTACCAGATATTTAACGTCATGTCCATACCATAACATATCAAAATAAAACAGTTATTATAGACATAGTGTTCTCAAGACAAATATTGTTCCGACAACTCATATTTTATTTAGTTTGTTTCTAGACTCTCCTAGTCTTGATTCCACAAAGAAAGTAAAGCACAAGCATCCTAAACACCTGTTACAAACGTTAAAATAAAGTCAATACACATAGTGTAAAGGTGAGCATACAAGTTTAATAGTATAATAGTAGCGAAAGCGAGTTTACGCATAACCAGCATATAACACGTAGAAATGTGAAGCAAGTAGGTTATCGACAATGAAATATGCGCAGACATGGCTGCCAGTTGTAGAATGCGCAACACATATCACCACTGTGAGACGTGAAGAAATACCCTTAACAACCCTTGTCCACGACAGGTGCTGAGTCCAAACTATAGTACTATCGTTGGTAAGGTGTTAGGCAACAATCACTGTGTAAACATAACATACAAGCATTCATCGAATAACACGTATAACATGCAGTGCGGTTAGTGTATAAGAAGTGTTTGCGTTGTGTGATCGATGTGATTTGATATAGGTAACGTATGTAACACCCAAAAGTGCGTAAATCAAAAAGGGATCGAGTATACTCACAGACTCCAATTTTTAATGAATAAACACAGTCTTGGATTGAAGGGAGCACTGAGAGATTAGCCTGAACACAGTACGACAGTATAAGCGTTGAACAGTGCGTAAAACGGTGTCGAAGTGACGTGGGACGGATTGTCATCCGATCGGATGACCTTCCAGACGGATGGTCATCCAGACGGATGACCATTCGGTCGGAGGGTTGTCCTTTTAGGATGGATGTGTTTGTGTATGATGTGAACTTTGAAGTTTTCGTTGTAGCATTTTAAAAATGAAAAAGTGTTTCTACCCATCAGGTCATCCGGTCGGACGGGCATCTGGACGGAAGACCGTCCGGTCGGATGACCCTTCGTCTTAAACTGATCTTCTTTGAATTTTTGTGAAAATAGTTTAAGTGTTGAAGGGTCCAAAATCACAAGTCATCCGTTCGGATTGTCGTTCGATCGGATGGCTATCTGATCGGACGGCAATCCATTCAGCGACCCGTTCGTTTTGAAAACTTACAAAAATTGTTAAGTTTAGAAAGTTCGGTGATTAAACCGAGTCGGTATGACAACGTGTCAAACAACGGAAACCCCAGCAAGCCTAAGTCATTCGATCAGATGGGAATCACCCCGTCCAATCAGTAACTGTTCTTGACGGTACTTCATGTTCAACCGGTTAAGTCGGTCATCTCTTCGATAGGAATCTGTTCTCAGACTGGCACTTCACTAGAGAATGAGTGGAGGGCCCGAACGAGCTCAGATTCTATCGGTTTTTGAATGAAAAGTTAAGAATATTGAAGAAAAGTTTGAAACATTTGAAGGATGTTTAGATTTTGGTGAAATCAGTGTTTAAACATTGTAGTAATCCTTTAGATCAGAGTTGTTTTTGGTGAGATGATGTCACACTTCAATGTTCATAAGAACTCCATGATGGCATCACTTTGAACAGCCCAAATCCATAGATTTCATGGTGAAAAGTTGAGATTGATGGTGAAAATGATGAAGTAGTGTGTGTAGATCAAGAAAGTACAGGATTTGAGAAGGAAACTTACAAGAATCATGAGGAATCGAGAGAAAAGTGGCTGAGAAGTCGAAGGGTCGGAGGAGAGCTGTCACATCACATGAACAGTGATGTGACATGTGCTATTTATAGGTGAAGAGGAGAGAAAGGCGGTGTAAAGAGACGGATCGGAGGGCCTTCCGATGGGATGGCCATCCGATCGGATGGTCATCCGGACGGATGACCATTCGATCGAATGGTCCTTCGATCGGATGGTTTGGTGGGTTGGTTTCCGACGTTTCGTTTCGCGCGTTGAGCGTTGCGATGCGTTGCGAATAAGCGATGCGATAGTATTAACCAATAGTTACACAAATAACATAACTCCAAATAACCATAAAAGTAAACCTTAAACTTCGATTTTGCGATGAGATTGCGTTGTGATAGAGTTGCGATTGCGTTTTCGAATAATCACCTCAAACATAAATAAACATGCACAAGTAACACATAATAGCACACACACGTAAAACAATATCCAGAACTCATAATTTGTAATGCGATGCGATAGCGATGAGATAGCGTTAAAGTAGATTAGCGTTTAACTGTGTTTATTGCATTTACTCCACATAATACAACTAAAGTAACATAAATTAAAGTATCGATTACTAAGTCAAAGAGTACAAGTTAAAATTAAGCAAGGAATGACAGATCCAATTAACAATCTTTTCTTCCTATGACTTTGACTTTGACTTCAGAAAGTCGGGTTGTTACATTAAGTATGGCCTTGATTGTCTTGATTTTCACCCTTCCCCTGTCAGAGAAATTTTGGACGAAACGTTTCTCCGACCTATCAAACCTCGATGCAATAACTTGAGCCATTTTTTTAAAAATTTTTTGGTGTTTTAGTCAAGGTGTGGCGTGTTAAAGAACATGTGGAGTGTTAAATTTTGTTTACATGTTCTACTTATATAATGACTTTTTATTTGGCGTCATGTATGATGCAGTCCTATAACGCCTGGTAATTATGGCGTTTTTGAAAAGAAAAATAAATTCAAGTACCGATGTAGTGGGTTTTAATTATAATGTTAGCAATAAATTTTCCATCGCTTCAGTTTACTGTTTGTAGTTACTGTTTGTTCAGCTTCACTGTTTTATGGTTGTAACACGTCCCATCCAAAAAATGCTTGTAAAAGCCTAGGATGCCACAAATTTTATTATAATTGTAGAGTTTGGCATTTGTGGCATCTTGGCGTTTTACAAGTAATTTTTTAGAGAAATAATGTATTTTTTTATTGGAAAATTAGAAAATAAACCACAGAAAGAAAAAAATAGAAGCAAAAAAATAAAAATAAATTAAATCCTAATCGAATTTCTCTTCCAAATATTCACTGTCAATAGTCTCTTTCGTCTTTGAAACTACCAGAACCATCACAAATATATGGCGTTTTTGACTTTGGTGTGATTTATTTTGTTTTTTTGTTGTTGAAGTGGCTTTTTTGTGGATGTTTTGAACATAAAATGACGTGGGTTTTTTGTTTGGTCTTCATCTTTATCTTTATCCAACTCTTCAGTGTCATCGGTCTCTTCATGCTATTCAAATATTTATAAAAAACAAAGCACATAAAATGACATATGTCTGTCATCAGTCTCTTTTTCTTGAAGATTTGTCCATCTCATGCAGTAAAATGTTATTGAGTTACACCCCCCAGCTAACAATCCATTCGGTGAAACTTCACATAGAACAATATTGAATATCCAAGAAACGATGTTTGCCGTTTTTGATTTTTTAACTTTTTGGCATTTTACAGTGAGTGGTATTTGTGGAACCATGACCATGCGATCGAATGGTCCTTCGATCGGATGGTTTGGTGGGTTGGTTTCCGACGTTTCGTTTCGTGCATTGAGCGTTGCGATGCGTTGCGAATAAGCGACGCGATAGTATTAACCAATAGTTACACAAATAACATAATTCCTAATAACCATAAAAGTAAACCTTAAAATTCGATTTTGCGATGAGATTGCGTTGCGATAGAGTTGCGATTGCGTTTTTGAATAATCACCTCAAACATAAATAAACATGCACAAGTAACACATAATAGCACACACACGTAAAACAATATCTAGAACTCATAATTCGTATTGCGATGCGATAGCGATGAGATAGCGTTAAAGTAGATTAGCGTTTAACTGTTTTTATTGCATTTACTCCACATAATACAACTAAAGTAACATAAATTAAAGTATCGATTACCAAGTCAAAGAGTACAAGTTAAAATTAAGTAAGGAATGACATATCCAATTAGCAATCTTTTCTTCCGTTGACTTTGACTTTGACTTGTACTTTGACTTCAGAAAGTCGGGTTATTACATTAAGTATGGCCTTGATTGTCTTGATTTTCACCCTTCCCCTGTCAGAGAACTTTTGGACGAAACGTTTCTCCGACCTATCAAACTCGATGCAATAACTTGAGCCATTTTTAAAAAAAAAAAATTTGGCGTTTTAGTCAAGGTGTGGCGTGTTAAAGAATATGTGGAGTGTTAAGTTTTGTTTACCTATTCTACTTATATAATGAATTTTTTTTGGCGCCATGTATGATGCAGTCCTATAACGTCAGGTAATTATGGCGTTTTTGAAAAGAAAAATAAATTCAAGTACCGATGTAGTGGGTTTTAATTATAATGTTAGTAATAAATTTTCCATCGCTTCAGTTTAGTGTATGTAGTTACTGTTTGTTTAGCTTCATCTGTTTTATGGTTGTAACACGTCCCATCCAAAAAATGCTTGTAAAACCCCAGGATGCCACAAATTTTATTATAATTGTAGAGTTTGGCATTTGTGGCATCTTGGCGTTTTACAAGTAATTTTTTAGAGAAATAATGTATTTTTTTATTGGAAAATTAGAAAATAAACAACAGAAAGAAAAAAATTAGAAGCCAAAAAAATAATAAATTAAATCCTAATCGAATTTCTCTTCAAAATCTTCACTGTCAATAGTCTCTTTCTTCTTTGAAACTACAAGAACTGTCACAAATATATGACGTTTTTGACTTTGGTGTGATTTATTTTGTTTTTTTGTTGTTGAAGTGGCTTTTTTTTTGTGGATGTTTTGAACACAAAATGACGTGGGTTTTTTGTTTGGTTTTCATCTTTATCTTCATCCAACTCTTTAGTGTCATCGGTCTCTTCATGCTATTCAAATATTTATCAAAAACAAAGCACATAAAATGACATATGTCTGTCATCAGTCTCTTTTTCTTGAAGATTTGTCCATCTCATGCAGCAAAATATTATTGAGTTACACCCCTCAGCTAATAATCCATTCGGTGAAACTTCACACAGAACAATATTGAATATCCAAGAAACGATGTTTGTCGGTTTTGATTTTTTAACTTTTTGGCGTTTTACAGTGAGTGGTATTTGTGGAACCATGGCGTTTGTTTTTATTTTTTATTTTTTTTTGTTTAATCAATGGAAGCTGCTGAGACGTTTTTGTTTATAGGATGTCTTTGGCACGTAGTTTAGGCGGGATATTATTAATAAGTGCAATTAATAAAATATCCGTCGTTTTCGGTTACTGTTTGTATTCCCTGTTTTGCTCAGCTTTATCTGTTAAGTCTGTAACACGTCCCATATTTAATGGCGTTTTATCTTTAATGGTGTTTTATTAGTTGGCATTTTGTATTTACTTGGCGTTTTATATTTTAATGGCGTTTTATGTATGAAAGGATGTTTACCCTTTTTACCCTTAATGAAGCACGTTAAAGTAATAAAGTTGATGTTATTTACGATAACGCCACCGCGTCAATCTAGTCCATAGCTTGTTTTGATCTGACGATCCATAAGCGTTCTCACCGTCTCACACTTTTCACCGTTTTTCCTAAATCCTGACCTTATATATACATTTACTAATATGATCACGATTTGTATTAGAAGTATGGAACTTGTCTTCACTAGGTCAGAATATATTCATTGTTACCAATAGTTATTGTGCTATAGATTGATCTTATTACAACATAAAACGGGCAACTGCAGATTCTTAGACAGGTAACAAATCATTCATTAATGGGGAACTGGTAAACATGTAATACAAGCATTGGTAACTCATGACACAGACCTGTTTTATGGATATAATTAGCATCTAATTGTTTTCTTATATTTTAACAATCAAATCGTGTATTGAGCAGAAAGGAGCACACATATATGTAAACAACAAAGTGATGTTGTGACGTTTTCACACATGAGATACACAGTGATATAACCATAGAAGTTCGGAACCAAAGGCACAGAAGTAATATTTCTAAGGGGTAAACCTAGAGTTCACTAATAATGACATGCGATGTACAAGGGTGTTTGAGATTCCTTATTTCCATCTCCTTTTAACTTATTAACTTTTATAAGTTAATAAGTTAGGTTTATAGTGTTTGGCAAATGGATAAGTCCTTTTGTAATAACTTATAACTTGTATTGTAAAAAGGTAATTTTGAGAAGTTAGGATTTGTAACTTCTCAAAAAGAAAAAAGGACTTTTGAAGATATTGTTACCATTACACCCCTCATTCCACTCCATCATAACTCATCGACAGACCCCATCTACCATACAATTGTGCCGCCTCCAAGATAACTCATCCCCTCATGCCGTTCTAAAGCCTTTTGTCTACATGGATTATTGTTAATTTGGTGGACTTGTTAAAAATTTGATCTTGTTGAGTCAATACTCCTGATCTTAGTGGGCTTGTTTAGTTGGGTTCTTTTGGATTGTTTTACATGGGGTTTTATTTATTTACTAGAATATTTCACAATTTGACATTTTTTTGAGAAATTCATGAATACTTCTATATTCTTTTGTCTGCATGGGTTACTGTTTAATTGATAACTAGATTTATCACCCGCCGCAATGCGGCGGGGGCGTAAAACCGTGCCGAATAACACCAATACCACACCACCGCCAGCGACAGTCAATACTGAAGTTACGGTGTATTGATGTGAAGAAATTAAACTGCAACGTAAAACATAGAAAATAATAATTAAGTCGATTTACACGTTGTAACGAACCTGTCAAACTGGGAAAAGATAGACGCCGTAAAAATGTTGAACAACACAAGCACGTTGAGCCGTGTTAACTCGCAAAATCTAGTACGAAGCGTAAAACGAAATGTTAAAACGTTGAACCACACACACGTTACTCCGTGTTAACTCGCAAAATTTAAAACGAAAATCAGCGAAATATGAAAAGTGTGGGGACCAAAGTTGAAAGTACAAAAGTTGTAAGGTTGAATTGCAAGAGTTGAAAACTTTTTTGTGTTATAATTAGAAAAACAAATAGATTTAGGTTAAAAATGAAACATCAATTTTTATTTTTTTTGAAAACCACCCTAAGCATAAGGTACACACCTATATGCATACAAATGTTGTTTATTTATAGTTTGTTAATTTATTGAGAAGACTTGTTCACAAATTTATAGTTATCTACATGGGTTTTTGTTTATTTGCTAGAAGTTTCCATAATTTGAGCTTCATTAGTTATTGATTTTTGTTGATGCCTAGCTTTCTTCTAGATAAAGTTTGACTTCGTTTCTAGTTATTGCTTTTTGACCGGCAAATTTATTGGTGTCAATTTTGGCCAGCAAAAAATTAGTATAAAGCATTTTTTTATGTATATGGCAGCGATAAGAGATACTATTACACAAGATATTATGGAATCACGGAAAAGAATATAGTATGACATTAGTTTGTTATTCTTGTGTATTTTTGTGTTTTTTAGCAATCTGAATGTAATATTATTATGGTCTAATTAGTGGTTGGGGAGCCGGTTGTCCTCCTAGAGGTCACCGGTTCGACTCCCGCTTGTGGCGAAAGGGGGCGGGACGTCCCAATGATAGATCGTATCCTACCGAGGCATGGTGCGGTCTTGAGGGCAACCCGGTTTTCACCCAGCTGTTACCCCAGCGGTTTTACCCGTGTGGGGGCAGTATGGTTTCCGGGCGAAGGTCAGCTTACGAGACGGCCGGGGCCCAATCGAACATCGCGCCGGAGGGCGGAGCTGACGGGGGATTGTCTTCGACAAGAACCCGGTGACACTGAGTCACATACATAGAAAGTCACCCTTCAAAAAAAAAAAAAAATTAGGAAATTATAAAATATGTAATATTTTAGGTTATATATTTCGTAAAATTAAATAAGCCAAACCAAACACTTTTTAAAGGGATGTCCTTTTGGTCATTTTACATGAATAAGCTAAACCGAATATCTTTTAAAAAACTACTTATGGACTTATTGGCTTATAAGCTAACCCAAACACTTTTTTAGAAACTCCTTTTAAAAAACTCATAAATTAATAAGTTCTTTTAACAAAAAGTTATTTTCAACTTAAATAAGCTAACCCAAACACACCCATGAAAATGTAAGTCTCTTTTACTAAAGTTAAGCCTCTTTCTTTTTTGTGGATTTCTAGTCACCACTCACCAGGTAATAATTTAGCCTTAGAGTTCAATAATGGTAGGAAATTTTTTAACTTTACGCTTCTTGCTATACAAAACTATGGTAACATTTCTTGAACTCTTCTTTTTTTTTATAGTGTGTAGTGTGTATGAAAAACAGGAGTCAACTGGTCAGATATAGTATCACATATCATCCGATTCAAATAGCACTGACCTATGTTCAACCAAGCTCTTAGAATGTACCATATATATATATAGGCAAAGTGTAAAATACAATATCCCTTAACGTACATTACGTACGATATAGTGAAATCGCATGTGATAATTTTGATGAAATCGCATGTTGGTTTTTTGTAACAATTTGGCATGTGATAATTTTGATGAAATCGCCTGTTGGTTTTTGGAACAATTTCGCATGTGTTAAATTTGATGAAATCGCATGTTAAAAAACCAACATGCGAAATTGTTACAACAAACCAACATGTGATTTCAATGTGGGATGAAGATCTGACGGCTGAGATGATAGCGTACGTAATGTACGATAAGGCCATTTGTACGTTAACCTAACCCTATATATATATATATATATATATATATATATATATTATATAGAAAGGTTAACATACTTCACGGCTTATCATACTTCACGTAGGAGACAATGGTAACCGTTGGATCAGGGGTATAATCACGCATGGGACCACATAATCACGCATGCATGGGACCACATAATCACGCATGGGATCCAAAATCACGCACGTTATTTTGGTCAAAAAAATAATTACGCATGTTATATATTTCGTGAAGTACGTTAATGTACGTTAAGGCGTGAAGTACATTATACTTTCTCTCTCTATATATATATATATATATATGTATGTATATATATATATACAGGGGTAATTCAAATGAAAACCACTTTTATTGTGAAAACTCGAAAACTAACTAAAATAAGCCTAAAAAATACACAAATTTTTTTATAAAAATCGCAGGTTTTTTTAATATAAAAAAAACTTTTTTTCAAAAAAAAAATGTAGTACACATGTGTAATAATACACATGTGTAGTATACATACATATGTGTAGTATTACACATGTGGACTACAATTTTTTTTTTAATTTTTTTTATATATATAAAAAGTGGCCAAAATTGGTATGCAAAAAAAATATATTTTTGTATGTTTTTTTGGCTTTTTTTAGTTTGTTTTCACAATAACTAGTGGTTTTCATTTGAACCTTCCCCTATATATATATATATAGGGGATGGATAATGAGAAAAGTAGTTTAAATGAGAAAACCAAAAAACTAACTAAAAAAGCCAAAAAAACGTACCAAATTTTTTTTTACATTTTTTTATAAAAAAAATCGCTATATTTTGTGCATGGAAAAAAAATTTCAAAATTTTTTTTTTGTTGTATTGCACATGTGCAGTACAACAAATTTTTTTTTTGAAAAGGTTTTTTTATATATAATAAATAGCTATTTTTATAAAAAATTGTAAAAAAAATTGTTATGTTTTTTAGCTTTTTTAGTTTGTTTTCTTGTTTTCTCATGATCCTCTCACTATACATATGTCACACCCTGACTTTAGTCTTAGTTAGTATCTTTGAGTTATGTTTCTTTGTGTCATAAGTATTTTTCAGAGATATATAATTATTTGTTAAAATAAGGAATATTTTAACTAAAATTATATTTATTAAATTCTGGAATATGAGTTAAAATAATATATTTTAACTTAACACTTAATGCATTTGTACATGTATATCCTCCCTAAGGATGGGTGTATTTATACTCGTATTCGTAAACTTGTATATTTTTGCCAAGCATCGGTGGCGTATTCCGGTGCACATTTATACGTACGAGATTACGTATTTTTATTGTGTCTATTAAGTATTCTTATACTTAATTTTTGTATTAATTTATCCGGAATAATATTTCTAATAAAAATTCACCAATATATATTCTCAAAATATATATTTTAAGAAATCATTTATAGAACTTTATCTATACTTCTTCTTGGCAAAAATATTTATATTTTTATGTAATCCTCAAAAATAATATATTTTCAAGATTATCTTAGAAAATATCTATAAATAATGTATTCTAAGTTTATTTAAGAAAATATATATTTTCTCCAAAAACAATATATTTTCTAGTAATTCAAGAAAACATATGTATTTTTCTTTACTCAAAAATATTATATATTCTTCTTGTAAAAAATATGATATATTTTTGTGATAATTGTAAAAATCATATTTTTGTTCTTTTGGTGTCCAAAATACCGTTTACCAAAATATACTCATGTATTTAATTCCGGAATATTTATGTAAGTTATATTCCTTGTTTGGTTTCTCCAATATTTTGGGTATAAATTGTATATTTATTCTCTTGGAATTTTGGTGATATTTTGTATTGTAATTCTTGGTATTTTGGTGAGTTATATTACTTCAAGTCCTAAAATAATATAACTAATACACATAAAATACAAATAATCACACACATGGTGACATCTAAATATATATTCTCCTAAATACATATTTAGTCACTTTTATTATCAAAAACCAACCTCCAATGTTTTGAAATTTTGTAACAAAAATTATGGTAAACTTTATATGAAAATTCATGGTTTAAAATATATTTGTAAATATTTGTTTAAAAATATTTTTCTAAGCGTTTAATTTCTATAAAAATTTTGTCATAGTTTCCCCTTAAAAATTGAGGTTTCCATGCTTTTAAAGCATATCATTTTCTTTTATAAATCATCACAATTAACAAAAAATCAAACAATACTTACCAAGTGCCATAAATCAAGCATTAATCACTACTTCATGAACTTCAAAATTTATAAAAATTTGTAGTAACTTGGTAGTGTGTTTAGTAAGCTTAGTTATCATTTAAAGTGTGGTTGTTTATTTAAAAACATCATTATTGAAGAATTTAGATGTTTACAACTTGTAAATTATTTTTCTAAAAATATTTCTTCTTGAATTTTTCTTGTTAAATATATGTTTCTACACTTGATTAACCACTAAAAATGTGATTAGTTTATTTAAGAACCAAGTTTATGTAAATCTTGTATTTTAAGTTAGTTTCTTGAGAAATTAGTTTTTGAAATCATCCATTTATATGATCTACATCACACTTTGATCATCATTTTTCAAGAAAACATTTCATACTTCAAGTTCATGCTTTTACATAAGGATGATCACTTTGATCTACAACAGAATCATCCTCTCATCTTGCTGGATTATGTCTTTAATCACCATCTAGCAAGTTCATATGATGTTTAACAACATAAACACAAGAAATCATCAATCAATACTCACACATACACTTAAACAACATGTATTCTTATGATTTTTGGTCTTATGTTTAGGATATATGTTCTTGATTAATAGTGTTCTTCATGATTAGCTTCTTGTAACATCTCTTAACCAACTAAACAAGATGTAAAATAGGATTAGAAGGATCTTACTACTAGCACAAGGCTAGGGATGAACACAAGATGAAGATGATGATGAATTTGGTGGTTAATAACACTTGAAATGGGTCCTTCAAGCTTCAAGGTCACCAAGCTCCTTAGTTAAGCTCCTAGCACCCTTGTATCACTTGTAAATGGAAGGACCAAGCTTGAAGGTGATGAGATGGTGGGGTGGTTCTTGGCCGTAGGTGGGAGAGGAAGAAGGAGAGAAGGTGAAGTGTTGTGTGTTTGAGAATGAGAAAGGAATGATCTTATGGTTAATTATATAAAGTTTCCAACACAATGTTATCTTTTGTGTAATATGTTCTTAAAAGATCAAACAATATCAAATACATAAATGAAATAAAATCTCTTGGTGGGTCCCTTGTTGGGGCCGTAAGTGGGGGGGGGGGGGGGTTGCACTAGTTGGGTTGTAATGACTAGTTAAGTTTAATGGTTGAAATCTAATGTTTAGTTAGGGTATTTAGTTGTTATGTTGTTTATATAGTGTGTTATGATGTTCGGGGATCATAACTAGCTTGGAAATGATAAAACAATGCTTCTAGTTGAAATTTGGTGTTTCGGGTAGTGTCCGGTTGTTCGGTTGGTTACCGGTTTGTTAAGGTGCTAAACTATGCAGTTTAGTGTGCTTTATGTTACCTTTTGTGACAGTTTTGATTCCCGACACTTAGGAAAGCATTCTGGACCATTTAACCATAATTCTGCATAATGTTTGGTTGTTTAAAAGCTGATTTTTGCTGAATTATGCAGTTTATGTGAGTTGTAGGCACTTTCCGGCACTTAAACTATCACTAGGAAGGAAGTTTTATGATCCTTACTTTCCTACACACTATACTCATGTAACTCTTGTTTCCTGGCCCATTCTTTGTCTCAATACCATGTCTGTCTATGTACTGAACTTCCGTCAGCATTTTTCTGATTTATCTGATAACTGTGCCATCTTTGTTTCGTGCATCATTTGAATCAATAAGGTGTTGCACGCAATAATGATATGACATTATGCAATATATATGATGCACATGTATGTATGATAACAGTAATCAGAAAGCATTCATGTCATTAATTTAAATCAGCACAGTCATTAAGCACCAATTACTATTTAATCATTGTATGGATACGTGCAAATTTTGGTAATTGTCACATTCTCCCCCTGTTAAGAAAATTTCGTCCTCGAAATTTTGTCTACATTAACTCCTTAGAGTTGCGTTATACGTAGATGGATATGTATAATACCAAAGTGAATAACCACGAAACCAAATCAAGATTTATTCGTATCAAGTGATTTCAAGGATGTATTATAACAATCAGAATCCAAAGGTTAAAAGGTACGTGTTTCATAATTTGATGTCAAAGGAAACGAGACATACAGACGTATTAACTAGTGTTACTTAGTTAACAGGGGTTCAACAAAAGAGGAGTTTCGACCAATAGAACTCCAAATGATCGTTCATAATGTGCAAATGTGTTCTAGAAACAAAATCATCCGCTAGATGAACTCAGAATCCATAAGCTTAAATGTAATAGTAGCATGAAAATGATCCGTCAACTTTCAAACAAATACACGGATAAAATAGCGTGTTGACATTATTGAATTGCGAGAATACACCGAAATGAAATACAACTGAACTTGGTGTATCATCGTCTAAATTCGTAGTTGCATTAAGAGTGTTTAAATGACGAGTCAAACGAAAAGTATATGTAGTTTCGTATGAAAAGGTTGACCACGATTAGCACAAGCTACAAGTTTATACCGACGCCACAAGGTGTCGTAGTGAATGAAATAATTCAATAATGGCGGTGACCAAACAAGTTCACCGTGTTTGAAATCAAATAAAAGCGCAATGAAGCAAATCTGAAAATTTGATTCAAACGACATCATAGGATTTCCAATTGAATAAGGAACATCAAAGAACTACTGCTTTTGATCGAATATGAAAAAATAAATATCGCAAGGCATTCGGTCGCTAATGAAAGAAGCGTTAATAGGTACACCGAAATATAAAATGAATTTGTGTACCATCGTCTTAACACACAATTGCGCTAAGACTGCTTTTACATGATAGAATCAGAGCGGATTTAGAGCAAGTCAATGAATAAATAATTAAATCCGTGCGTGAGATGCGTAAACGAGATTAGCGCAAGCTTCGAATTAGCGAGACACCTCCACAAGGTGTTGTAATCAACAAACAACTTAACGGAGTCGTAGACCAAACAAGTCTACTACGACTCGGAACAAATGAAACGCTTGTTAACACGAATTCGAATATGATGTTTTCAATACATCATTTGGTGTCTTGAATTGAATATATGTAACAGACAAATTCAAACAATCGAACTTGGTTTCGGCGCAACTCGACAATAATTACACGTATCGACAAGGAAATTTCGACAATGTTACAAAGATAAACCATGTATGTAACTCGAAGGAAAAGAAATTTCAAGAAAGTTTTGTTGACTCGATATCAAGGAGTCAACGCTTACAATGATGCAAGTTATCCGAGTCACAAGGCAATAACTGGATATAGCGAAATAAAACTTTGATGAAAACCATCATTCGAGGGGAAGCCACATGCGTAACAAACAATGCATGTGTAATATATGAAATGATCAAGAACCGAAGCAAATAAGTGTTTGCTCAGTGAAGAAAATTGTCGCGATACAACTACCATTAAGAGGAGTAGAGAGGTAAAAATCTACTCGTTAGATGCAAAAGTGGAAATTTCGATAAAGGAAATTCAAGTACTTTAACTGTTCGGTTAACTAATATAGCATACATGACAGAATAATTGCATTTTCCTGAGATATTAGACATGTTTCTTACGTGATAACCTTTAATGAACTTTGACATAAGTTCCCGAAGGTCCTAAATGCATGTTTCCTAAATTTTCAAAGTTTGTATTCTGTGAGTAACTGCTTTGTGTACCGTGTATAAAACACAACACTAGCGCATGTCTAAAAACAAATTTTGACTCACTGTTCTTCGGTATACTTTCTTCCTGAATTCGCCGCTAATGATACTCGATCAACGATCAATCTTGGTATAGTAGTTGTATCCTTGCAGTTGGTTAAATAAATCGTTAATCCTCGGCAGGGGATATCAGTTCTTGACGGTTAGCTTGTTCAGCTCCCGATGGTCGATGCACATTTGAAAGCTACCATCCTCCTTTTGACGAACAACACTGGAGCTCCCCAAGATGAAAAACTCAGCCTTATGAATCCCTTGTCTAATAACTCCTGAAGCTGCGTTGATAACTCTTGCATCTCTGAAGGCGCAAGTCGATAAGGTGCCTTAGCTACAGGCGCGGCGCCTGGCACCAAGTCAATGTAGAATTCGACTTGTCGTAGAGGAGGTAATCCTGGCAAGTCTTCGGGGAAGACCTCAGGGTATTCCCTTATCACAGGGACATCTCCAAGCTCTATGACACAATCTCTTAATCACTTCATTCGTCTCTACTAACTTCCTGCTAGCCAATTCTATCGAATACTGGATGTCTAACTTACTAGAAACTAAATCAAGCATGTACTTAAAGTCTAGAGATACGAAGCTAAAATCGGCACCAGTATCAAACAACACAGATGCATAACGTTGACTAATAGGGAACGTACCGGTAACTACGTTCGGATCCTGGCGTGCTTCCCTAGCTCTGATGTTGAACACTCTTCCACGTGCCTGATTGTTTTTAGGGCAATACTTCCTGAAATGCCCCATATCACCGCAGTTAAAACAACCTTGACCACGTCCTTGATCATCACCATTTCCGCCTTGATAGTTGTTGTTGTCGTTGTTTAGTCCGCGATTTCGACTATCACCTTGACCTCCATTTCCACGTCCAGTACCATGCCAACACGTCTCCTTGGCATGCCTTACTTTGCCACATTTGTCACATTTTCCACATATCTACATCACCCGGTATGATGACGTCGGCAATTGTCGCACTTAGGTAGGTTACCCATGTACCCTTTTCCCTTTTTAGCATTGTCATTGTTATTCGCCCGAGTACCCTTCCTGAAATTAGTGAACTTTCTCTTGTTATCTCCAGATGACTCCACATGAGTCTCCTTTTTCACTTCAGAGATTGAAAATTTTCCCAACCTAACTGCTTCCTCAGTGAGCGCCACACTTAAGTCAATGGCATCGGTAATTGTTGGAGGCTTTGATGCTGTCACCATGCTCAGAATCTGAGGTGCCAATCCCTAGATGAATCGTTCTATCCTCTTAAACTCTGGTTCCACCAGGTATGTAACAACTCGCGACAAATCATGAAATCTCTGCACATATTCCGCCACCTTTGGACCTTCCATCTTCAAGTTCCAGAATTCAGTTTCCAACTTCTGGATTTCCGCCCGAGAACAATACTTCTTATGCACCAACTCTTTCAGCTCATTCCATGTCAAAGCATACGCAGCAGCCTCGCCCAACGTCTAAACCTGAAGGTTCCACCATGATAGCGCCCCATCTAGAAACAGTCCAGAAATGTACGTGACTTGTTGCTCTGGAGTACATTTGCTCATTCGCAAAATAGAATCCGTCTTCTCGACCCATCTCACAAAAGCTACGGCACCCCCAGTACCGTCGAAATTCAGGGGCTTGACGCCCAAGAACTGCTTGTAGGTGCAGCCTGCGACATAAGCAACATCATTCACATAAGGCATTAGCAAAGCACACTTGGAAATGTCCAAACGTTTTGTAATGTGTCTTAAGTGACTAAACATTACCGTTGGGTGGGTTATTTCCTGAGGTACCTACGCTGTGTTCGGAGCGAAGGGCCTCGTGCTGTGCGATGGCCTGTGAGATGCGCTCTTGTAATTCCGCCTCTGTCGTCGGCAGAGGGTTGTTGGTATCGGTGTTCCTTCGAGGCGGCATCTTCTAAGATGAAGATCAGATAGGTCAGGTCTTATTCGTCAAGTAAGTAAATAGTCATCTAAAGGTCGTATGCACGCGTATATATAAGCATTCATCATAGCAAGCAATCCTGCAATAACATAATCATAGCACAACATGTAAATCAACAAGGTGTTTAGTGAGAACATGGCGATTGAGCTTTCATTAATTACCGAACACAGTTACATTGTTTACAAAGTGTATCACATCAAAAGGGACATAGGGTCACACTACCCTTGTCCAATAAGTCTGTCAATATACCAAAAATCTTATGGTCATAAGTGGTCTTCAAAAGTCTTCACAATCTCGGCTCAAAAGTAGTGCTCTCACCAAAAGTAATGCATCTGCATAGAACAAAAACCTACTGTACTGATGGCGGGGGAGGAGGAGGGAAGAAGAGCAAACTGAGAACATGTGTGAGCTCCTCCTCGAGTTTGCACACACGACGAAGCAAGTAACTGATCTGCTGCTCGACAGTAAGGAAACTAGCATCAAAACCTGGAAAAGGAGTAAGAGGAGCAGGTGGATGCGCAAAAGGAGACGGTGATGAATGTGGGGGAACAAAAGTAGACTGACAGGGACAAGGTGGAGGACGTGGAGTCAGCTCGAGCTCCAAGACTCTGCGACTCAATACCTCAAACTGTAGCTGAAGCGATAAAAGCAACTTATCCCGTGTGTAGCCAACAAAATGGGAGGGATGCTAGGGGTCTGAAATCGGCATAGAGTATGGTGGGAACCATCGGAGTGGCTCGTCAAGTGGTGAAGAAGTGAAGGGAGCAAACGGTGCAGTCTGAGGAATCGAAGGAAGAGCTGCTGAAGCAAAAGGATCGTAACGCGGGTGCTGGCCCGAAGTACCTTCCCCTGGATGGGGTGCAGGGATGTCCTGAAGGAAAACGATTGGCAAATTAGTGCAGTTGACATCAGACTCTACAGGAGGGAGATGAGCAACATCAGCGGGTGCGGGTGGAGGAATGAATGGCTCAACAACTGGAAGATTTACAGGTGCAGGAACTGGGTCAGGAATAAGAGGTGCAATGTCTGGTAACCCAAAAGGAACATGGTCAGGATCGGGATTCGGCTCAGGGTCAGCAGGTGTAACATCAGGCTGACCAAGAGGATCAAGATCTGGCTCAGGACCAGGCTCGGGGTCATGTGGAGGAGATGGTGCAGCAGACATAGAAGTGTCATCATCAGAATCAGTAGCGTAACGATATAATCCGACCACCCGTAAAGCTGAAGACGTCACAGACTCAAAGGAGTCTGAGACTGAGTACGAGTTGGAATCAGAGGATATCTCAACAACAGGAATCTCAGGAGGTGGGACAACTACAACATCCTCATCTATTTCCCCATCACCCTGGGCGTCAACTGGAGGACCATCAACAAACAAACCGACATCGTCATCGAAGGGCCAATCTTCGGGAGGGATGACCATAAGAGGAACAGGATCGAGGATCAGAGTCACGATGTGCTCACCATCGGGGTGACCAATGATGGGGTGATCATGGACTGGAGCAGGAATGACAAAAGGATCCTCATCAGAGAAACCATCAGCAATAGGTAAATCATCGCCAAAGTCTGCTAGCGCTAACAGCTGGAAGTCGTCCTCGTCCTCGGATAGCATGTCAGGATCACTCTCAGTGTCTGACGTAAATATCTCTGGCTCGGGCATAATCTCGTCGTCTGAAACGACTGCCATCGGGTCGTGGTCGTCTGATAGCCCACTCTCGGAAGGTGACATGGCGCCTGTAACATAACTATCATAACATGTGCACATATAGTAACCACTAACACTTAGTATGCAAACAAGACATTCATCACTTAGACATGTATTCACGTTATCCTTCATGAAACCTTCTCTATCTTTCCTAGTCTACCCCAGACTAAACCACCAATGTAAACTTGCAATCGTGTTTCTTGTCTTTCCTTTTGTAAAACGTTTGTTCCATGGATCTGGGCGTCTTGTGTATGCAATGAAAACATATTGTAAAAATATTTTCGTGAGAGCCCTAATGATTGTAGTCTAGACTCGAGAAAGAATCCTAGTTCCCTACAATCGAAGCTCTGATACCAAACTGTCAAACCCTGACTTTAGTCTTAGTTAGTATCTTTGAGTTATGTTTCTTTGTGTCATAAGTATTATTCCATGGTATATAATTATTTGTTAAAATAATAAATATTTTAACTTAAATTATATTTATTAAATTCTGGAATATGAGTTAAAATAATATATTTTAACTTAACACTTAATGCATTTGTACATGTATATCCTCCCCAAGGATGGGTGTATTCATACTCGTATTCGTAAACTTGAATATTTTTGCCAAGTATCGGTGTCGTATTCCGGTGCACATTTATACGTATGAGATTACGTATTTTTATTGTGTTTATTAAGTATTCTTATACTTAATTTTTGTATTAATTTATCCGGAATAATATTTCTAATAAAAATTCACCAATATATATTCTCAAAATATATATTTTAAGATATCATTTATAGAACTTTATCTATATTTCTTCTTGGCAAAAATATTTATATTTTTATGTAATCCTCAAAAATAATATATTTTCAAGATTATAGGGTAAGGATAGTGTAAAAAGGGCCTAAAGTGTGAGAAGTGTATTATAACACTATATATAATACTATATAACACCATATAAATACCGTATAACAATATGTAACACCATATAATACCATATAATACTATGTAACACTATATAACATTATATAACAAATATAACACTCTACATCTATCATAGACATGCTATCAAACAACCTATAGTGTTATATTTGTTATATAATGATATATAGTGTTACATAGTGTTATATGGTGTTACATATTGTTATACGGTGTTTATATGGTGTTACATATTGTTATACGGTGTTTATATGGTGTTATATAGTATTATATACAGTGTTATAATACACTTCTCACACTTCTCGCACTTTGAGCACTTTTTACAGGATCCTCTACCTATCTTAGAAAATATCTATAAATAATGTATTATAAGTTTATTTAAGAAATATATATTTTCTCCAAAAACAATATATTTTCTAGTAATTCAAGAAAACATATGTATTTTCATTTACTCAAAAATATTATATTTTCTTCTTGTAAAAAATATGATATATTTTTGGATAATTGTAAAAATCATATTTTGTTTTCTTGGTGTCCAAAATATCGTTTACCAAAATATACTCATATATTTAATTCTGGAATATTTACGTAAGTTATATTCCTTGTTTGGTTTCTCCAATATTTTGGGTATAAATTGTATATTTATTCTCTTGGAATTTTGGTGATATTTTGTATTGTAATTCTTGGTATTTTAGTGAGTTATATTACTTCGAGTACTAAAATAATATAACTAATACACATAATATACAAATAATCACACACATGGTGACATCTAAATATATATTCTCCTAAATACATATTTAGTCACTTTTATTATCAAAAACCAACCTCCAATATTTTGAAATTTTCTAACAAAAATTATGGCAAACTTTATATGAAAATTCATGGTTTAAAATATACTTGTAGATATTTGTTTAAAAATATTTTTCTAAGTGTTTAATTTCTATAAATTTTTTGCCATAGTTTCCCCTTAAAAATGAAGGTTTCCATGCTTTTAAAGCATATCATTTTCTTTTATAAATCATCACAATCAACAACAAATCAAACAATACTTACCAAGTGCCATAAATCAAGCATTAATCACTACTTCATGAACTTGAAAATTCATAAAAATTTGTAGTAACTTGGTAGTGTGTTTAGTAAGCTTAGTTATCATTTAAAGTGTGGTTGTTTATTTAAAAACATCATTATTGAAGAATTTAGATGTTTACAACTTGTAAATTATTTTTCTAAAAATATTTCTTCTTGAATTTTTCTTGTTAAATATATGTTTCTACACTTGATTAACCACTAAAAATGTGATTAGTTTATTTAAGAACCAAGTTTATGTAAATCTTGTATTTTAACTTAGTTTCTTGAGAAATTAGTTTTCGAAATCATCCATTTATATGATCTACATCACACTTTGATCATCATTTTTCACGAAAACCTTTCATACTTCAAGTTCATGCTTTTACATAAGGATGATCACTTTGATCTACAACATAATCATCCTATCATCTTGCTAGATTATGTCTTTAATCACCATCTAGCAAGTTCATATGATGTTTAACAACATAAACACAAGAAATCGTCAATCAATACTGACACATACACTTAAACAACATGTATTCTTATGATTTTTGGTCTTATGTTTTAGATTTATGTTCTTGATTAATGGTGTTCTTCATGATTAGCTTCTTGTAACATCTCTTAACCAACTAAACAAGATGTAAAATAGGATTAGAAGGATCTTACCACTAGCACAAGGATAGGGATGAACACAAGATGAAGATGATGATGAATTTGGTGGTTAATAGCACTTGAATGGGGTCCTTCAAGCTTCAAGGTCACTAAGCTCCTTAGTTAAGCTCCTAGCACCCTTGTATCACTTATAAATGGAAGGACTAAGCTTGAAGGTGATGATGATGGTGGGGTGGTTCTTGGCCGTAGGTGGGAGAGGAAGAAGGAGAGTAGGTGAAGTGTTGTGTGTTTGAGAATGAGAAAGGAATGATCTTATGGTTAATTATATAAAGTTTCCAACACAATGTTATCTTTTGTGTAATATGTTCTTAAAGGATCAAACAATATCAAATAAATAAATTAAATAAAATATCTTGGTGGGTCCCTTGTTGGGGCCGTAAGTGGGGGGGGGGGGTGGTGCTGTAACACCCCGTGTTTCGAAAGTCAAAGTCAAAGTCAAGATTGAAGTCAAAGGAAGAAAAGATTGCTAATTACGATCTGTCGCTCCTTGCTTAATTATTGATTTGACCTCTTTGACTTGTAATCGAATCCTTTATTTTAATTGTTTTAGTTGTATTATGTGGAGTATCTATTAATAATCGAGGTTTAATCGATGTTTTATCGGTTTATCACGAATCGCATCGCAATCGCATTCGCAACTCGAATCATGCGTTCTGGATATTGTTTTACGTGTGTGTGCTACTTATGTGTTACTTGTGCATGTTTATTTATGTTTATGTTGTAGTGATTAATCGAAACGCAATCGCAACTCTATCACAATCGAATCGCAAACGGTAAACGCAAGTTATTGATGATGATTGTATGTTAGATATAGTATTTGTGTGGATATTATTAATCTACCGCATCGTCCATGTGAAACGCATCGCAACGCTCAACACGAGAATCGAAACGACAAAACACAACACGCAGGAAACCTTGATCGATTGGCCAACCGATCGAGTGGCCATTCGATCGGACTGCCATCCGATCGAGGCGCCATCCGATCGGTGGCTTATCCGACCCATGTGTACTTTCCCCATTTGGAAACCCTATAAATACCCTCCTGTCACATCATTTGTGATGTGACAGCTCCTCCACTTGACCAGCCGCACTCCAGCCTTCTTTCTCTCGATTTCTCGCGATTCTTGTAAGTTTTCAACATAAATCTTGTACTTCTATGATCTCCACGCACTCCTTCATCTTTTTCACCTTTGAATCTTAACTTTTAACCGTGAAATCAGTGGATTTGAGGTGTTCTAGGGTGATGTCATCATGGAGTTCGTATGAACTTCAAGTTTTGGCCTCATTCCACCAAGAACAACTCAGATCTGAAGGATTTCCACATGATTAAACATGATACTCGCATAGAGCTAACCATTTCCATGGTGAAAAGGATTGAAAGCTGGTTTTCCAACATTCTTTCAACTCTTTTACACTCAATGCACTCAAAACCGATAGAATCGGAGCTTGTTCTGATCTTCTACTCTTTCTGGTTTCTATCAAGGAGACAATCAATTTTGGGTTAAGCATGAACCACCATCACGAACCTGTAAACTGATCGGACTAGGGTAATTCCTGTTCGATCTGACCACTTGGGTCTTGATGGGGTTTTTGTTGTTTAGCACGTTGTCATATCGTCTCGAATAAACTGCAAAACTTAACGAATTTTCAAGTTAGCAACACGATCAGGTCGCGGTACGGATTGCCGTCCGATTGGATTGCCATCCGATCGAACCACAATCCGATCAGATTGCACTTGGTGTCAACACTTAACAATTTTCAACATTTCAAAGATCATCAGTAACTAACGGATTGCCACCCGATAGGATTTATCCGATCGAGTGACAAACCTGCTGTGAACATGTTCTCACTAAGTGTCCTGCCAATTGGATCGCTATTCGATCGAACGACCGTTCAATCGACCGACCTGAAGGGTAGAGATACTTCTTTGATTTCAAAATGCTACAACGAAAACTTCAAAGCCATCATACACAAACACATCCTTACCAAACGAATGTCAATCCGACCGATTGGCCATCCGATCGGATGACCATCCGAACGGATTGACATCCCATCGAATGGTCAACTTATCGGATTGCCATCCGATCGGGTTACCATCCGACACTTTGACACTTTGCACTGTTTTATGCGCCGTTCTTCGCTTATGCTATCGTTAACTGTTTAGTCTAATCTCTCAGCGCTCCCTTCAATCCAAGGCACCATTTATTAAGTTAAACGCTGTCTGTGAGTATACTCGATCCCTTTTAGCTTTACGCACTTTTGGGTGTTACATACGTTACTTATTCTAAATCACAATCGACACACAACGCAAACACTATTTATACGCTAACAGTTATTGCATGCTATGTGTTATTCGATGAATGGTTGTATGTTATGTTAACACAGTGATTGTTGCCTGACACCTTAGCAACGATAGTATTATAGTTTGGACTCAGCACCTGTCGTGGACAGGGGTTGTTAAGGGCTTTACTTAACGTGTCCCAGTGGGGATATGTGTTGTGCATTCTACAACTCGCAGTCACGTCTGTGCATATTTCTCTGTCGATAACCTACTAGCCTTCACTTTTTTACATGTTACATGCTGGTTATGCGTAAACGATTTCGAACTCTATTATATCTATCAAACTTGTATGCTCACCTTTACACTATGTGTATTGACTTTATTTTAACGTATGTGACAGGTGTTTGAATGCTTAGGATGCTGTGATTTACCTGCTTTTGTGGAATCAGGTAGGATGGAGTCTAGAAACAAACAAAGACAATTTATTTTAAATCTGAGTTGTCGAAACATGCTTTTGTTTTGAGAATACCTATGTCTGTAATAATTGATTGCTTGAATGGGTTATGGTATGGGACATAATATTAAATATTCAGTAATTTAGTTGTTATGGAATTTCTCTTGACAATCTGTTTCGCTTAGTGCCACGCCCCGATGTTTTCGCCATCGGTTGGGGTGACAGATTGGTATCAGAGCTATAACTATAGGGAATTAAGAAAGACTCGACCTAGTCAGGGTCGATGTCTTAGAAACAACCTAGTCTATAGTCTAAGTACCAATAGACCGACTTGTGCAATACCCTGTAGGGGTTATGTACGAGCCTACTTGCTATTCTCGCTTGCACTCGCTGAACACTACACAATCACCACACACTACTTTCCAATGAACGAGTGATTAGGTCGAGATTATGTGTGAAAACCGCAAACTCTCGACTAAATCGCTTGTTCGACCCACATTTTTATCTATGAACAGGAGAATTTTCGTTGAATCAGGAGTGAAATCCGCACTTCGACGCAATTTCCCTCTCTATTTTATCAAAACGGGAACGAAGTTGTTAAAGCCAAGGGTGAAACCCGAATCTTGACGACTTGTTCCGTGCTCTATTCTGGCTTTACAAAACTCTCACCAAAGTCTTGACGGACTCCAACGACTTGAAGTCACGCTGTAACTAGAAGGATGCGTGCCGATCGCCCAGATTGAGGCGAGAGCACAGTCCCGAAGGCCAAAGTGTGTACTAAAAGTCCTTGTGAATAGTCGAATCACTTTGGGTAGTCGGCGTCTATCCAGCCTTAGACAATCCATCCTCGATTTCAAGCTCGCAATTGCTGATTTTATCTGTTTCGACCGTGAGCCCGCAACTGCTGACTCTGATATTTGTCATCTTATGTGAATTGTACGTGTTTTTATGTGGTTTTACCTGTTTATGTGTTTAGATTTTTGTGGATTTATTCTCTTTTCGCCCTCGCTTCGATCGACACACACAACTCGCACTGCACATCTATCTCAATACGCTAACAAATTGCTGGTATTTGTGGAAATCGCATGCTATGTAACTCGCTTATGCTATGCTACTCGATGTGTACTTGTTAATCGCAATCAATATACTCGAACACACAGACCTTGAAGGATAGGTGAATACGTGCAAATATAGTATGGTTTCTGTGTTCTAACTGCCTTATATGCTACTGTGACCTTACGTGCTTCTGTGCTCTACGTGGTTATGTGCTTCTATGATTATGAGGATTGTGTGCCTATGTGATTACGTGGTTGATGTGTTCCTGAGCTTTATAAAGCAGACTTTGGAGAAATCTGTTAGGTTATGTTTGACTTACTCGAAACTGTGTTTGAGTCCTATGACGCTGTCTATTGCAGACAATGTCGTCATTTGGATCCTTCCATTCCAGATCTGGACGCCGAAACCACGAAGACAAACGCATTGCTGCTCTCGTCGCTAAGCAAATGGCGAAAGTTATCCCTCAGATCATTAGTGAACTGAACGAGAATGCTGCCAAGTCTTCTGAAGAGTCCAGGACTCATTCGCCAAAAGCTGCTTTTAGCTTCAAGCAGTTCAAAGCCTGTGGCCCGAAAGAGTTTACCGGCGAAGATGGGCCTACGGCCATGTTCCAATGGTTTGATTCGATCGAGGTCACCCTGCACCAGAGTGGCTGTCCTGATAATCTCCGCACTCTCAACGCCACCGGCGTCTACCAATCCCGAGCTCTAGATCGGTGGACGGCCGAGAGAACAAACGCGGAAATGATGCAGCATACGGGTTGACGTGGGATGAGTTGAAGGACGTTATGATGCCCTCCCCACGAGCGTCAAAAGCTGGAGGACGAGTTCTGGCATATCAAGCAGAAGGATGGTGACAACGCTGGTTTGACTGCTCGCTTCAAGCAGCTAAGCATAATCTATCCAGGCCAAGTTACTACCCCCGGGATCACCATCAAGAAGTATATCCGTGCTCTTCCGGATTGCGTGGCTGATTTCGTTCAAGCTGCGAAGACGACAACTATTGAGGAAACCTACCTGCTCACTGCTGAGATCAACGACAAGCGAGTCAAGTCTGGGTATTGGGATAAAGCCTCCAAGAATTTGCATCAAGCTACCGCTGTTCCAACCGCTGAAACCGCCGCCGCACCGTAGTCTTCAAAGTCCTCTCGTCGAAAGAGGAAGAACAACAACAGTAGCAAGAATTACGCTGTCACAGCTGCCGCTCCTCTTCAAGCTGTCCCTGCTCAACCGCAGCCTCATCACCGCCAAGTAGCGGCACCTGTTACCAACACACTGCCGGCTAAGCGTGCGTACACTGGTCCTCACCCGGCGTGCCCTACCTGTACTTATCACCACCCAGTGGGGATTGTTTGTAGATACTGTGTGCCCTACAACATGTACGGTCACTTCCCCGCCAACTGCCGTACAGGTCCAGGTCAAGCTCCTGCTCCAGCACAAGGTCAAGCTCCTACTCAACAATCTCTACTTCCTGCTCCCCAAGGCCAACAAGTGGCTCCTGCACCCGCGATCCATGCTAGAGCTTGCTTTGCGTGTGGTGATCCCAACCACTTCGCAAACATGTGCCCGAATCGAGTGGTGAAGCAAGAGCCACAACAACAACAGCCCCAGCAACAGCAACAACAATAGCAGCAGCAGCTAGTAGCCCGCGGACGCACTTTCAACATCAATGTCCACCAAGCTCAAGTCGATAACAACGTGGTCAATGGTACGTTCCTTGTGAATGGTATTTATGCTTCGTGTTTGTTTGATACTGGAGCCGATAACTGTTTTGTATCGTTTGAATTCGAAAAGCTCCTTAATCGTAAGCGCGCCTATCTACCCTCGACGTTTGATGTTGAAGTTGCCACCGGAAGAACCGTCGCTGTCAATTCTGTTCTTCGTGATTGTACTCTCGAGCTCAAAAATCACGTTTTCCCTATCGACCTTATTCCAATGCAGCTCAGTAGTTTTGACATCATAGTAGGCATGGACTTTCTTCCCGAAAACCATGCTGAAGTTGTTTGTTTCGATAAGATGATTCGTTTCTCACTCGCGAATGGTGATAAACTTTGCGTGTATGGCGAAACTCCCTCGAAAGGTCTCAAACTCATGTCATGTGTCCAAGCTAGCAAGTATCTCCGCAAGGAATACAGGGCTTTCTTGGCTAACATTGTAGTAGCGAAGAAGGAAAAGAAAGAGAAGGAAATAGACAAGGTGCTCGTAGTACGTGATTTTCCTAACTTCTTTCCTGATGAGTTACCTGGTTTACCCCCGAGTCGTGATATCGAATTTCGTATTGACCTCATTCCTGGAGCAAATCCTATTGCTAGAACTCCTTAACGACTCGCTCCGTCCGAAATACGCGAACTCTTGAGTCAGCTCCAGTAATTGCTTGATAAAGGCTTCATTCGCCCTAGCACCTCTCTGTGGGGCGCACCAGTCCTTTTCGTCAAAAAGAAGGACGGGTCGTTCCGGATGTGCATCGACTACAGGGAACTGAATAAGCTGACAATCAAGAATCGCTATCCCCTGCCTCGAATCGATGATTTGTTTGATTAGTTACAAGGTGCTACATGTTTTTCGAAGATCGATCTACGCTCAGGCTATGAGTTCGTTGTTATGCCTTTTGGTTTAACCAACGCACCAGCGATTTTCATGGATTTGATGAATCACATGTGTAAACCATTTCTTGATTGCTTCGTTATAGTGTTCGTCGATGATATCCTTATCTATTCCAAGTCGAAAACCGAACGCACGCAACATCTACGTTTGGTTCTCGAGCTACTCCAAGGGAATCGACTCTATGCCAAGTTCTCTAAGTGTGAATTTTGGCTGGAGGAGGTTCAATTCCTCGGTCACATTGTCAATAGTTAAGGTATTCACACCGACCCCGCGAAGATCGAAGTTGTTAAGAGTTGGGTTACACCTAAGAACCCGTCTGAAATCCGTTCTTTTCTCGGACTAGCGGGCTATTATCACCGATTTATCGAAGGATTCTCTAAAATCGCTGTGCCGCTTACTTCTCTCACGCATAAAGACAAGCCTTTTGTTTGGGGAACTAAACAAGAGACTGCCTTTCAAACCCTCAAGCATATGCTCTGCAATGCGCTCGTTCTCGCTTTACCCGATGGAAACGATGACTTTATTGTCTATTGTGATGCCTCGAACCTTGGTCTTGGTTGTGTTCTTATGCAACGGGACAAGGTTATCGCTTACGCATCTCGTCAGCTCAAGATCCACGAGAAGAACTATACAACCCACGATTTCGAGCTAGGCGCAGTTGTTTTTGTGTTGAAGATTTGGCGACACTACCTATATGGTACTAAGTGTACGATCTTCACAGATCACAAGAGCCTACAACACATCCTCAGCCAAAAAGAACTGAATATGCGCCAATGCCGATGGGTAGAACTTCTCAACGATTACGACTGTGAGATTTGTTATCATCCTAGCAAAGCAAATATCATTGCCGATGCGCTAAGCCGACGAAGCTATTTGCATAGCATTCGTGATATCCAAGCCCAGCATAATCTCGAAGCTCTTATACGCGAAGCCCAACATGCTTGTTTTACCGAACGCACATTGAAGAAGGAAAGGATTCTCAACGATGGAGCCCAGCTAGTGAATAAGTCAAATGGGATATTCCATTATCTGGATCGGATTTGGATTCCCAAGCACACCGACTTACGACAGATTCTGATGGACGAAGCCCACAAGTCTCGATATTCTATTCATCCTGGTGCCGATAAAATGTACCAGGACCTTCGCTATAAGTACTGGTGGCCGGGCATGAAGAAGGATATCGCTCTCTATGTTTCGAAGTGCCTGACTTGCTCGAAAGTCAAGACCGAACATCAAAGACCCTCTGGCTTACTCGTCCAACCCGAGATCCCTATGTGGAAATGGGAGAGTATAGCTATCGACTTCATAACGAAACTTTCGCGCACGCCATCAAGTCACGACAGCATCTGGGTTATCGTTGACCGTTTGACTAAATCTGCTCATTTTCTGCCGATATGAGAAGACTACAAGGTAGAAAAATTAACTCGAATCTACACCGATGAGATCATTTGTCGACATGGGACACCTCGCGACATCATCTCTGACCGCGATGGTCGGTTTACCTCGCATCTTTGGGAAACGTTTCAATCTGCTCTCGGTACTACGCTTAATCTAAGTACCGATTTCCATCCCCAAACCGACGGTCAGACTGAAAGAACGATTCGTACCCTTGAAGATATGCTTCGCTCGTGTATCATAGATTTCGGTGGTAATTGGGACGCATACTTACCTTTAGTCGAATTCTCATACAATAACAGTTATCATTCCAGCATTCAAATGGCACCATTTGAGGTATTGTACGGAAGAAAATGTCGATCGCCTATTGTATGGCACGAGATCGGAGACTCGCAAATAACCGGTCCCGAGCTGTTGCAAGAAACGACTGATAAAATCCTCCAAATTCGAGACAACCTGCTAAAAGCTCGGAGTCGTCAGAAAAGTTATGCCGATAGACGACACAAGCCCCTTGAATTTGACGTTGGCGATCACGTACTCCTAAAGGTTTCACCTTGGAAGGGTGTGGTCAGATTCGGCAAGAAAGGAAAGCTCGCGCCTCGATATGTGGGACCCTTTAAGATTCTGGAAAGGATCGGCAAAGTGGCCTGCAGACTCGAACTACCGGAGGAACTTAGCAACGTCCACCCGACTTTTCACGTTTCGAACGTCAGAAAGTGTGTGGCTGAGCATGATTTACAAGTGCCACTTGAGGATCTACAAGTGGACGAAACATTACACTTCATGGAGAAGCCTGTCGAGATCATGGACCGAGAAACCAAGCAGCTCAGGCGCTCACGCATTCCCATTGTGAAGGTTCGTTGGGAAGGCAAACGTGGCGCAGAGTTCACCGGGGAACTCGAAAGCGAGATGAAGGCGAAGTACCCGCAGTTGTTTGTTACGGCCAAAGCCTAATTTCGAGACGAAATTCCCTTAGGTAGGGGAGGCTGTACCACCCCGTGTTTCGAAAGTCAAAGTCAAGATTGAAGTTAAAGGAAGAAAAGATTGCTAATTGCGATCTGTCACTCCTAGCTTAATTATTGATTTGACCTCTTTGACTTGTAATCGAATCCTTTATTTTAATTGTTTTAGTTGTATTATGTGGTGTATCTATTAATAATCGAGGTTTAATCGATGTTTTATCGCTTTATCGCGAATCGCATCGCAATCGCATTCGCAACTCGAATCATGCATTCTGGATATTGTTTTACGTGTGTGTGCTACTTATGTGTTACTTGTGCATGTTTATTTATGTTTATGTTGTAGTGATTAATCGAAACACAATCACAACTCTATCACAATCGAATCGCAAACGCTAAACGCAAGTTATTGATGATGATTGTATGTTAGATATAGTATTTGTGTGGAAATTATTAATCTACCGCACCGTCCACTCGAAACGCATCGCAACGCTCAAAACGAGAATCGAAACGACAAAACTCAACACGCCGGACACCTGGATCGAATGGCCAACCGATTGAGTGGCCATCCGATCGGATTGCCATCCGATCGAGGCGCCATCCGATCGGTGGCTTATCCGACTCGTGTGCACTTTCCCCCTTTTGGAAACCCTATAAATACCCTCCTGTCACATCATTTGTGATGTGACAGCTCCTCCACTCGACCAACCGCACTCCAGCCCTCTTTCTCTCGATTTCTGGCGATTCTTGTAAGTTTTCAACCTAAATCTTGTACTTCTGTGACAACTGTCAAAAATCCAGGTATCCGTACAATTAATTAATCTTGATTAGTGCTTAATGACTGTGCTGAATTACAATTAACTGCTTTCTGATTACTGCATTATATTTACATGTGCATCACATATTGCATAATGTCATATCATTACTGCATGCAAACATATTGACATAAATGATGCACAAAGCACACTTAGCACAGTAAATGGATAAATCAGCAAATGCTGACAAAACTTAGCACATAGACAGACAGTGTTTTGAGACCCAGTATGAGCCAGAAACTAAGTACTACACTAGTATAGAGTGTAGGGAAGTAAGGATCACAAAACTGCTTTTCTAGGTGATAGTTTAAGTGCCGGAAAGTGCCTAAAACTCACTCAAAGTACTGAATTCAGTAAAATTCAGCATAAATCAGCATTTAAACACATTTATTTTATGCAGAAACACGGTTAAATGGTCCTGAATGCTTTCCTAAGTGTCGGGAATTAGAAGTGTCACAAAAAGGTACATAAAGAACACTAAACTGCAAAGTTTAGCACTTTAACGAATCAGTATCTAACCGAACAACCGGACACTACCCGAATCACCAAATTTACACTAGAAGCATTGTTTTAATGTTTCCAAGCTAGTTATGGTCCCCGAACATCATATCACCTTATAAAATATCATGTAACCAAGTAACTAACTACATACTTGGAATTTTACCCTAAACTAACTAGATAATCAAACCTACTCTACATACTCCCCCCCCCCCCCACCTATGGGACGGCCATACTTGGCCCTTACCTTGTTGATTTTATTTCATTTGTTAATTAGATCTTGTTGTGATTTTTATAACATAAAACCCAAGGGATAATTTGAGAACATGGTTTATATAAAGACATGAAAGATCAAGCCTCATTTCTTCACACACACAAAAACACACTCCACCCTCTCCTCCCTTGTGAGCTCTCAGCCGAACATAGGAACCACCACCATCACTTTCAATCACTCATCTTCATCCATTCTAAGATCATACAAGGGTGCTAGAAGCAAGATTAAGGAGCTTGGTGGCTTTGGATCTTGAAGGACCTTCTCTATTTGCTTTTATCCTCTTGATTTTGCCTCTTGATCATCCCTAGCCTTGTGCTAGTGGTACGAATCTTAATCTTGCTAGTTTACATCTATTTTATGTGGTTAATAATGAATCATGATAAAAAATATCAAGAACATCAAAGAATCATATGAAGTGAACATGAACATAAGCTTGTCTAGTAAAGATATCTTCATGAATATAAGTTGTTATGTTTGTTGATCTTTGATTGATTGTAGAAGTGATGTTAATCAACAAAAGATCTTTCATTCAAATTGTTATTTAGTTCGATACTCTTAGCATTAATCCGTATGGGTTTAACTCTTTCCTTTCGGCTTATAGCATCATCGACTACATTCGCTTTACCAGGATGGTAGCGAATTTCACAATCATAGTCGTTCAAGGTTTCCATCCAACGGCGTTGTCTCATTTGAGATCTTTTTAATTAAACAAATGTTGGAGACTTTTATAATCTGAATATATCACACATTTAGTTCCGTACAAGTAATGTCTCCACAGTTTAAGTGCAAATACAACGGCACCCAATTCCAGATCGTGGGTGGTGTAATTCTTCTCGTGCACCTTCAGTTGTCGTGATGCGTAGGCAATCACTTTGCCTCTCTGCATAAGAACACAGCCCATGCCAGTGTGTGAAGCATCACAGTATACAACAAATTCTTTTATCCCCTCAGGTAAAGTTAACACAGGAGCATTGCTCAACTTCTGCTTGAGGATTTCAAAAGACTCTTGTTATTTAGGACCCCAATCAAACTTTACATTCTTACGGGTTAGAGTAGTTAGCGGTCCTTGAGAAGTTTTCAATGAACCTTCTGTAATAACCTGCTAATCCCAGAAAGCTGCGAATCTCAGTAGGGGTCTTAGGTGCTTCCCAATTCATGACTGCTTCTATTTTAGCGGGATCCACTTGGATACCTCACTCGCTTACAACATGCCCAAGGAATTGGACTTCGCGAAGCCAGAATTCGCATTTGGAGAATTTAGCGTAAAGCTTCTCCCGTTGTAGCAAACCTAAGATGCACCGAAGGTGTTTCTCGTGACCAGCTTGATTATGAGAATAGATAAGTATGTCATCTATAAAGACAATGACAAACTTATCTAGGTACGGTTTGCAGACTCGATTCATGAGGTCCATGAATGCTGCGGGTGCATTAGTGAGCCCGAAAGGCATCACGAAGAACTCATAGTGGCCATACCTTGTTCTAAATGCTGTTTTGGGTACATCTTCAGTTCTAACTTTGAGTTGATGATACCCTGATCTTAAATCAATCTTTGAGAAGAAACTTGCCCCTTGGAGTTGATCGAACAAGTCATCGATCCTGGGCAATGGATAACGATTCTTAATTGTTACCTTGTTTAACTCTTGGTAATCAATGCATAGACGCATTGAACCATCCTTCTTCTTTACAAATAGTATAGGTGCTCCCCAAGGTGACGAGCTGGGTTGTATAAAACCCTTTTCCAATAAATCATCCAGTTGGGTCCTCAACTCTTTCATCTCTGTTGGTGCTAAACGGTAAAGAGCTCGTGCAATCGGTGCTGCTCCTGGCAGAATGTCTATCCTGAACTCTACTTGCCTTTCTGGAGGTAATCCAGGTAGTTCATCAGGGAAGACATCAAGGTACTCAGATATGAGAATGTCTTCAATCTTTGGTTTTGGTTCATCAACTGTCACTTGTGCCATATAAATGACACATCCGTTCTTCAAACACTTGGATGCCTTGAGTATAGACACATTGTCGGGCAAACCATAGTGGGTATCTCCATGAATGGTGACTAACTCACCGGATGGGGTTTTGATGTTAACTAGTTTCTTATCGCAGGCAATTTGGGTTTGGTTATGTGACAACCAATCCATGCCTATTACTACATCAAACCCAGCCAATTTCATTGGCAAAAGAGACAACAGAATAGAATGATTCTTAATGGATATAAAGCATCCATCAAGAAGAGTTGAAGCGGTTTCTAAGGTACCATCTGCAAGTTCTGTCTCATATTTAATGTCTAGAGTTTTAATAGGCAGATTCAGCAACTTACTAAACTTATGGTCTACAAATGACTTATCAGCACCTGAATCAAATAAAACTCTAGCATAAATATCATTAATGAGGAAGGTACCTGTTATATCTTTATCATCATTTACCGCCTCCTTGGCGTTCATCTGAAACACCCTAGCATTTGTCTTTTTTGCCTCGTCAGGCTTCTTGGTGTTCTTAGGGCAGTTTGTTTTAATGTGCCACTTTTCATTACAACCATAGCAGGTTGCATCCTTTAAAGTTCGGCACTCCAAAGTTTTGTGCCCTTTCATCTTACAGATTCCACAAGGCTTGGCTTGTGGATCCAGATTGCATTTCCCAAAATGCCTCTTGTCACAATTCTTACATCTGGGCTTGTCACCAGACTGTCCTTTCTTAAACCCAGAATTTCCCTTCTTCTTCTTGTTTGACTGGTGGGACTGATCATATTTCCTCTTCCCATCATCATTGGTCCTCTTAGACTTACTCCTTATAACATCTAGAGTAAGTGACAGTGATAGATCTATAGCAGACCTATAAGAGGTAGGCTTAGAAGCGTTGACATTCCCCTTGATCTCTGGGGCTAACCCACCAATGAAACGCCCAATGCGTTTTGGTTCCGGAGTGACCAGATACGGAACGAGTCGAGACATTGAGTTAAAACTAGTAACATACGACCTGCAATCCAAATCCTTCATAACTAGAGTGAGGAAATCAGTCTCCACTTTCTCCACCTCATGCTGTGGACAGTAAGTATCCTTAACCAGCTCAACAAACTTAATAAATGAAAGGTTATACAAGGGGATTTTTCCTGCGGATTGCACTAAAGCTTTCCACCAAGTATGGGCATCCCCTTTAAAGGACTGTGACACAAACTTAACAATGTCCTCTTTGGCACACCCACTGATATCTACAACTGTTTCCATCTTGTCTAACCACTTCATACGATCAATAGCTCCCTTTTCTCCAGTGAAATCTCATGGTTTACAAGAGACAAAATATTTGTCAGTACAACCCTTGTTGTACCGGGGAGCCTGATCAAATGCTATCTGCTTTTGGGATTCAGTTCTTTGATTGGATGAATGTTGAGATTCATCCTTTTTCGACGTATGCGGTTTCGATAGGGACTTTGAATGAGTTTTCGATCGAGCATCACTCGGATCTTTAAGTACTTCATTCACAGCTTTAGTAACTATTATGTTTATCATAGCTTGAAGTTCGGCGCAAGTAACATGCAACCTTGTATCATTATTATTCCCATCAACTGGGTGACTATTAGCTTCATCGGAGCCAGCCATGATCTGAATGCTATAATCAAGCAATAATGATTTGTTTAGTTATCATATAATGAATCATCATATTTGATGATTAGATAGCCATGGTATAAATAAACCATATAGGCTAATAAGAAAGTATAATTGAATTTATTTGATTACAATTTGCCTAGGTTACAAATGAACCATTATTGGCATTTAAACAGGACATAATCCTTTACATTTATTAGACAGGGGACATAAGTCACAACTGTCAATGTCGCAAAGACATTTTTATATAGCACAAGGCTCGTCTCCAAGGACATTTAAATGGCACAAAAGGCCTTGCCACTAGGACAATTTAAAACCTGATTATGATCATTTTAGATCAAAGGTTTTAAGGGTCGAACATAGTTCATCGCCTTTTGACAAGAAATAATAAAATATGACTATCTTTGTCATGAATACAAATTGGCCCGTAGGCAGAACACCTCAAATGGATGTTTTGTAAAGATATCATATTTGATGTTATTAGCCATGATTCATATTGATCATTTAGGCTATGTAAGGGCTTGGAAAGATCCAAGTACTTTGAAGGCTGGTGTGATTTCTCAAGTCACACTGCCAAGAGTGTTAACATGTTTTTAGATGTTAAGAAGGAATTATTGTCTTAAGAGGGTTATACCATCATAGCCATTGATATTTTGGCTAGGTTATACCTTTAAGAACGTCTTTTGAAATTTCAAAGTAGATCAATTAAAATCGAAATGATTAACTGCTTGTTGATGTAATAAAAATACATATATATGAATCTCAAAAGAAAATTCCATTAATAGTACTAAAAGATTACAAAAACTGCCCTAAACGGGTTTTTGAAATAAATAAATTGTCCACGCAGGGACTAAAAAGAAATAAACAAGTCCTCGCAGGGACTAAAATAAAGAGAAATGTCCTTGCAGGGACTTAATTTAAACTACAATACAAAACAAAATAAAATAGAAGTCTTCTAATTCTTCTTTCCCTTGATGAAGTTTGCAAGACCCTTAAGGAACTTATGGGTCTTTCTTTCCCGTTCCTCCGCCCTATGTTCAACCTCTTCCAACCTTTGTAAGATTTCTTGTGTTTGTGGTTGTTGAGGTGGAGGTTGAGGTTGTTGCTGATAAGAAGGGTATTGATACCCTTGAACGGGATACCCAGTTGGGTATGCTAGTGGAAACGGTGAGGGATAGAGGGCTTTAAAGTTAGCTGCTTCGACATATGAGTCGTAAGCAGGAGCTTGATATTCATAACCAGTAGGAGCTTGTGGCTCAAACGGGTTATACCCAGTCGAACCTGGGTAGGTAGGTATTGGGTTTTCATAACCCATTGGCGGTGGTGCAAAGGTGACCGATGTGGTATCGATTTCCGGCACCGCATGAGAAGGTCCACCCATTTGTGGATCTTCAGGGATCGGAGAGTAATTGCTTGAAGCTTGTGGGGAACTAAATCTTGGCCCCCCTCGCACGGACATGCGTGCATTCCTCCTCCGTCTTGGTGGCTCAGGAAGTGGCTGAGGTGGTTCCTCAACTGGCAGTGGTGGTGGAGTTACCACCTCGAAGTGCGGTTCTTCTAAAGGAGGCTGTGGTGGAGTGTTGTGAAATGAAGGGGTGTTAATAAAATCCTGTTGCCCAAGCCATTCTTTATAAGTGTCGGGATCTCGGTAGGGAGATCCCGCAAAAGATGAACCGCTAGAAATATCAATGGGATGCGTAGGCGTCCCAGACGGTGGCATTGCTGGATCTGGATCATCGTCCATATCCATGTCCTGTGAAAAGTGGTCCTTGGGGCCCAACGGGTTATATTCCGGTGGTGCATTGATGTAATCGTTAGGGTTAAAGTGACCCGGTGAATAAGAATGGTGGGAATCAGAATGATGAGATGAGTGGTGAGAAGAATGGTGGAATGAGTGTGAATGCAGCAAATGTTGCGAGTGGTGTGAATGTTGGGGCTCGTCAGGCCCAAACAAATAATGGTATGAAGGTGAGATACTAAGCGAAACGGAGCGTCTCGCTGGTTCTAGAGAGTGTTTCCAATCATCACGTGAATCGGAGTTGCTGAATGACGCTGAAGGTGTGCATCGGTGTGAGGGTCCAGCGTGACTGGATGGTCCCCCTCTCATGGGACCTTTTCCTCGTCCTCTCAAGCGTGGCCGCATTTTATCAGCAAACCTGCCAAAAATCAAGAAAACAACATATAAACGACAAAATGAAAGTAAAGAATAATCCTAGGTCATTTGCCTAGACTCGGAAGTCTAAGGAATGTGCTATTGTGTCATTGAGATTAAACACAAAAGGCTAGTGTTTAATTCACTCAATGTTTGCTCTGATACCAACCTGTCACACCCCGATATTTCCACATATTTCTAGTGTGCCCGGTGGGGAGTATCGAAACGTAGTTGATATCATCATAGACAATTAACACAATTATAGCATAGTGGAAGGCTTGGAAGTTTAATTACTATTATAATCCATAGTGTCCGAAAGTTCAAAACAAAAGAATATACAGACTGATTGTAATAGAGATCCACAGGCGGACCTTAAAATCAAATACATAAACTGAGTTTAACCGACTTCAGGCATCTAAGGATTTGCAAGATTCTCTTATTTGACACCAAGTAGCTCCAGCCTATTTTCGAGAAGTACCTGTCACTTAGTCTTTGGAAAATACGTCAGTTTTCACTGGTAAATACAATTAACTGACTCATTTGAAAAGAGTTTATGAAAATTGATTCAGGCGCACAAGGCACGAAACCTTTTATAACTTGGGACAATCTTTATTAAAATCTTGTATACAGATTTACATGTTTGTCTTACAATTGGGGCCGGTTTGGAAGCCGGTCATGATTAACCGACTCACCACTCATAAAACCCACAAAGGAGTTATCCCCAACATGTGGGTTATTTAATATTTAACATTTTGCATCTGTCAGGTGTATGCCTACACCCCGTGCATAGGTCGTGGCCATTAATAACTTAAATGAGCCAAGGATATCCAGGAGACGGTCGTTAACCCCCAATGTTTATGTTATCAAACAAAACAGATTAAAACGGGTTATGCAGATTTATTAAATCACAATCCGATTAAATGATCTCATACTCGACCAAGCGGTAATAATTTACCATATCCCAAGCCTGTATAAGGGAAAATAAGTTAAAAGTATTTACTTGAGCTAATGTGCAAGAAAATGCTACTCAGCCGTATATTCTTAAGACCTTATGCAAATATCTTCTACCGAAGCTACTTAATCTGTAATGAAGGTTTTATTAACCTATTAGGATACTAACGGGTCTTATTTAAGTCAAAGACTTAGACAGTTTAGTTATAAAGATGTTTTACGGTTCGAAACGCTAGATTAAGCGGAGACCGGAATGGAATGTGATTTAGACCCGAAAAGTTTGAATACTTGTATAATATGGGTAACTAAACACATTCTGGATTTTGAAGTTTAGATGATAAGGTTAAACCCGTTTCAGCTAATTCATGCAATCTAGTCACATAAACTGAACCGAACGCATATAAGCATAACGGGTAACCGAATGAACCATATACAAGTCCCATATATTATTATGCTTAAAATATGTTAAGACATCAGTAAGATGTTAAAATATATGCCCAAAAAACAATTTAAAACTGAATTAAGCCCCGTAAGGGCATTTTGGTCATTTTAAGATTTATAAAAGAGGTTTAAAAGTAAACTGATGTTCCGGGCAAAAACATTCTGTAAAATATTTATTTTATGATGTTATAACAGTAGGATATCATACATATGAGTGGTTTACCATTTATGGCCAAACTATGCCCCGAAAGGGCATTTTGGTCATTTCACATATGTTTTTAAGGTCATAATTGGAAGTCTGAGTTCATGACTTATAACTACTGTAAAAATATTAAAAATTATTTATGAATTAAGTAGGTAACAAGTCTTGGGTGCTAAATATGGTTTTAAACCATACTATGCACCTAATTAGCGTAAAAGTAGATAATTGACGATATTTGCAAGGTTTAAGAACTTCTGAGATTTTGACCAACCTTGGATGGTCAAAATATTTTATTTTTCATATTAGATCAGTAGGAAAAGGTTTTGCATGTTAATCATATATAAAACGCATTTTATTTGCAAAAAGGGCATTATCGTCAATTATAAAATTTATACAAGAACTCGATGTTAAGGTCAGTATCTAATCTGACCCATCATTCCAAAAATTCCTAAAAACCATATCATAACAGTAGGTTAAGAGTTTTGTGTCAAAATTTATGTTTAAACATGATTTATGCATTAAAGGGTAATTTAGTCTTTATAAAAGCTACATTTACGATAATTTGCATAACATCAATTTGAGACCAGAATATAGTGTCAAAATATTTTAGACATGTTTATAAATCAGTACCTAACTTATTTGTATGTTCATATATTCAAAAATCTCATTTTTAGACTATAAGGGCATATTGGTCAATATTAAGCATAATAACGGAAACATGCATAGAATTCAGAATTTCCAAATGACCATGTAATATAACCTCAGAGAGTTATACTACAATATTATATGGTCACTATGGATGCTTAAATCATAGAAGAATTAAGCTTAATCGGGTCAGAACTGAAAGTCAAAGCAAAAGTCAAGCTTTTGCGACTTTCGGTTGCAAACCGAGCCTAAACTTAGAATTGTCGGGCTGAACATGTTTAGACATGTTCTAATAATATTTACCAAGTTATTAAAGTTACAAAATTTGATTTATATCTTCTACATTATCAGATTATGTTTTTATTTAAAAATCTGACTAGTTTGAGTTTTTATTTAATTACTTTGACCTGACAATTAACTAAGTAAACGTGATAATTAGGAGGTGCCCTTTTGAGGGATAAACACTTACCTAATTATGATCATGTAGCCATATTCGCCTCGAACAATGGCTGGACCATTTAGGTCTAAACCGAAGGTCAAAGCCGTTTTGCGGCAACTTTGACTTTCAGTTTTTAAATAAACAAAACTGAACTAAAGTGGCTAAGGACACTTACAAAGGGTCATAGCTTTGAACTTTGAACTAGAAAGAGCTTCGTTTTGTATCAGGAATCTCAAGAATGCTCAAGAAAGCTTAAGCAAGTGAGTAGATAGAAATTTTTGAATGAGCAAAGAATGAGGCTGCATCAAGCCCCTATTTATAGTTGAAAGAGCTTGTCTAGGATCAATCCATGTGTTCTAAGGTGCTCTAGGATGTCCCCAAGTGTCCAAGAGGTTTTTAAAAACTGTTTACAAGCTGCTGGTTTCGAATTCAGAGTGCAGAACTGGTTTGTGTGGGGAGCAAGGCTGCATGCTGGCAGCTGTCCAGACCTGCTGAAAATTGGTCTCTGTCACGACACGCGCCAGGTAGGGGAGACCCTGGCGCGACACGCGGGGCAAACCAAAATCAAAACTTTTGTTTTTGTTGACAAGTTCAGTCCCTGCACTTTCATAACTCGTATATCTTTCATTTCTAGCACTAGGGACTTCAAATCAAGTTCTAAATATTCATGGAAGTATAATCAACTACCGTTAAGCTCTGAGTTCGTTAAAAATGTCTCTCGGGAGTAGAATTATCATATTGACACTTTCAACCCCTCTTCTTGGAATTTGCAGATTTAATCATATAATGGTACCGAAACCTCGTGAATTCATTGTCAGATATTCTTGATAGTACAATCAAACATTACGAAGCCCCGGGTTCGTTAAAAGGTCACTCAGAGGTAAGAATTAATATGTTGACACCTTTAACCCCTTTGTCTTATAAACTTTCAATTTCTTTCACAAACGACTTCTTACGTCTGATAATTTACTCGTTCAAGAATACGAACATTGTGGAAGGTCATTCAGAGGCATAAGTTTAGCATGTTGCCACTTTTAGTCCCTCCGCATACATCTTTTCACTGTTTGTCAACTTTAGTCCTTCTAACTCAAACTTTTACATGTTTAGGGTTTAGGACACGTGTCTTCACATAATTAGACACGATTTTACGAGGTGTTACAGTAAGGGGTTTAGAAAACCTCATATGTGGATTCTCCTTGTCGAGCTACCCCAAATTCATATAATAACTCCTTTTCTATATATGGTCGTTTTAAGTTCAGACACTTTTCTCCCGCACTGCTTCACTCAGTTTTTACTCGTGTGCTCGTTTTCATGAGTTTGACTCAAATTCCGCTCATTCTACACACGAACAGCTGCAAAACATCAATATATGAAGTAAAAGCTATGAATAACAAAAAAAAAACGACTGAAAAACTATCAGAAACGTATACCAAAAACAAGAGAAAAATGGTGTGTTTTGCAATACATCATTAACACTTAATTAACCCTAATCAATTATCAACAACCCTAAATGAACATCAATTACTCTAATTAATTATTATTATTATTATTATTATTACTATTAGTATTAGTATTATTAGTATTATTATTAGTATTATTATTAGTATTATTATTAATATTATTATTATTAGTATTACTATTAGTATTAGTATTATTAGTATTATTATTAGTATTATTAGTATTATTATTAATATTATTAATATTATTATTATTAGTATTATTATTAGTATTATTATTATTAGTATTATTATTAGTATTATTATTATTAGTATTATTATTATTAGTATTATTATTGTATTACTACTACTACTATTATTATTATTAGGTCTGAAAAATGATTCATATTGACCATCATTGCCACTGATTAAAATAATGCTTGTTATAGTGAAAAAAAAAATCTTACCATTTGACCGTAAGCCCGGTAGCCTCCTATTTCAAGTGGGAACAAACACATTGCGATTAGTGTGTATGAAACTTTGACACCCTTCCACACTGGTACCGTTGTTGGATGATTTTCACTTGAGGGCATGGTGGCCTTAAAAAATAAATAATTTGCAATTACTTACAACATGAAATCTACATGCAAAGTATAATAATATACGTGCAGTATAACCAATCTATCTATACATATAATAAAAGAAACCACTTTGAGGACACTTGTCATCATATTAGGCCATGTCTTATGGATAATTATAATTTTAGTTTAATCTCTTCTAATTAATTATAGATAATCCTCCTACTAAATATTTATTTAGTTTAATTATTACTTTTATATTTATCTATTTACTTCAAATTCAAACTTAGTGATCTAATTTGATATTTTGATATTAGAGTAAATTACGATTTTGGCCCCTGTGGTTATATCACTTTTACCTTTTTAGCCTAAAAAGGAATTTTTTTAACATCTGAGCACTCAACGTCTTTTTTTTCTAACCCTTTTGGACCACCACGTCTTTTTTTCTAACCCTTTTGGTAGGGGCCAAAAGGGTTAGAAAAAAAACGTGGTATATAAAATTAGATTTATTAAACCCGTGTAATACACGTGGTTTTTTATAGATATATTTTTTTATTATTTACTATACAAAATTACATTACTCAACCCGTGTAATAGATGAGGTTTTTTAAGATATAATTTTTTATTATTTGATATATAAAATTAGATTTATTCAATTCGTACAATACACGAGGTTTTTTTTAAGGATATATATATTTTTTTAATTTAATAAAGGAAATTACATTTATTCAACCCGTGTAATACACATATTTTTAAAGATGTAACTTTTTTTATTATTTGGTATATAAAATTACATTTATTCAACCTGTTTAATAAATGGGGTTTCTTAAAGATGTATTATTTTATTATTTGGTAAACAATATTACATTTATTCAACTCGTGTAAAACAAGCGGTTTTAAAGATATAACTTTTTTATTTGGTATATAATTTTATATTTATTCAACCCGTACAATATGGTTCTTATAGATATAACTTTTTATTATTTAATATATAAAATTATATTTATTCAACTCGTGCAATAAAAGAGGTTTTTAAAGATATATTGTTTTATTATTTAGTATATAAAATTCATTTATTTGACCCGTGTAACACACGGGGTTATAACCTAGTATTATCATATTTGTTAATAGTCACTTTTATTCGGAAAAAAATATATAAAAAAAATAAAATAATAAAGTTAATCTATTTATGTAAAAACAATTAACTATCTTTTATATATATTTTATATGTAATAAGTGAAAGGATTTAATTTATAAACATAGTTGGAAAAATAAGGGTTAAAGAGTTGTAACTTGTAAGAACTCAGAAAATTTTAAAATACACTGAAAATTTTATAATCGTAAAGTTCTAACAAACTGTTCTTTCGAATAAAATTTCGTACAACAATTCTGTATTTGTTAATCAGGACTTTTTGGATTATCTATATAGAAACTAGCTGCTACAACAAATGCTTATATATATTCTAAATAACGTGGTTTGAATGTTATATAATATTAAGCCCACCTAATTAGAACGGTCAAAGCCATCATACGTCATACATAAAAACCAAACTATAGCAAGTGTACCCATTACCATGTACCTCGGTCTGATCTGCTCGGTTCAAAACACTCATGACTGCATACAATTTATACACATGTTAGAATTTAAAAGCATATTTTTTGACTACTAATTTTCGGTCAGCATGCGTGCACTAACAAACCTTATATTCTGAATTTCAATTGTAAACCCCTTTTGACCGTCCCTGCTATATATTCACTATATATACTTTACTCTCCCCTAAACTTGTTTATTCAAGTTATCACAAAAGGTAAAACTCTTACGCAAGAGTTCAACTTGAACTCTAACCCAACATGAGGGACAGAACCGATCATGCTGGATCCAACCCGATAACTCCATCATCTGTCCGCTCACCGCCATCCTCAGCTCTTTCTTCACAACTCCACTCTCCATCCTTATCTCGATCGCCACTCCTCCACTCACCCGAACATGAACATGAACAATCCACAACCAAAGCCACGAAACAAAAAACCGGCCACAAGATCACCTTTTCACATACTCCGCCAGTGGTCTCGGCTCCTCCATCGCAGATGCACACACCGATGGTTCCTGGGACACCAGACCGACCGGTGACCATGCCACCGAGTGGTGCTAGGACACCTATGGCTTATATAAGGTCTAGGAATTTGACACCAAGATTTTTGACACCTTTGGGAAGTCCTTTAAGAAAGGCCCTTCATCTAACCAAACTTGACCCAACAGATGCATGGCTGCCTATCACTGAATCTAGAAATGGAAATGCTTATTATGCAGCTTTTCATACACTTTGCTCTGGGATTGGGATTCAAGCGCTTGTTCTTCCTGTTGCTTTCACCATTCTTGGCTGGTAATTAACACAATATTAATTCTTTTTTTTTTTCTTACTTTTTTTTTTCTACGGCTGAGACCCAGGAATCATAGCACATAGAATTGGGTAGGACCATGGTACAGGACATGTGGCAATTTCAATATATTTGTTTGAAAAGAAGTACCAAATTAAATAGACAATTAAGTTGAAAAACTTAACAAAATAATTAAACGTGATTTTCTTACTTTCATTTATAAACGTTGACAACGCGTGTTAATGCCCGTGGCTTTTCAACTTAAGGGGTAGGGGCGCTGCACTACTGATGATTTTCCATCACTCACAAATTCAATTAAATTTCGCCACGTCATCGAGATTGGTTCCATCACTAGTGATGGATTTTAGTAGGGGTGCCCATCACTCACCACACACACATCTCCATCATCGAACATGTGCAGCACCTTCAATTCTTCACGCGTGATCATGGCAACACGTTATCCAGTTCACGCGTTATAAAAGATGGTGGCGGTGGTGTATCACGGAAGTCGACGTGTGATAAAACCTTCTTCAGGCTGCGCCCCGACCCCCATAGTGCGAAACTCACCAAAATATCTCAACTAGACGGCGTAATTGTTTATGCGGCAAGATTTGTTGGTCCTTTTCAAATTTGTGCTGCCGATAATTTTTGTTCCTGATTCTCATTTACGTTAGGTGTCAATATTTCTATGGTTTGTCTGGTCGATGTTCATAACTGAAACAAAAATCAATATTTATTTTTGTTAAATTTAAGTATTTAAATATGATGAATTTCCCTTATTTTATCACTCAAGAGTTAAATAGATACAATAATATAAGTTGATAAAAAGAAGCAGATTAAACTTTCTTTAAAATTGTTTGTTAAAAAAAACATGTAAATAATCAATTCCGTGATCGGTTTTGCTTCTTTACTTATTTTTGTTATTGATTTGTAATTTTTTATTGGCCTATTTCTAGCATTTTAATTGCTAGGGTGGTCTTCGATGCCGTTAGAAATGAAAACTTTATTTTTGTTATAATTAATTCAGGGCTTGGGGAGTCATAGCGTTGACTCTGGCTTTCATATGGCAACTTTATACTCTGTATTTGCTCGTAAATCTTCATGAATCATCAGAAACCGGGGTGCGATACAGTAGATACATGCAACTCGCAAATGCGGCCTTTGGTAAGCAATCTACTTGAAAATGTATTTTTGCACTTGGAATAAGTGAACCTTTTGACTCTACCTAAAGTTTTGCACTTGAAATAAGTGAACCTTTTGACTGTACCCAAAGGTTGATTTTGTCATTCTTTTCTAAAAGTTTAGTCTAAGTTACGCTTGTTGTCTTTTATGTTTATACCAAATTCAAATAGATGCCCTTTAACTTTAATATTGACACCTTATGGAAATCAAGAATATGCTTTTTAGGGTTTAACTTATGGGTAAAAGGTGATGGATAAAAATGTTTGTAGGTGTGTAAATTATTTGTGCGGTGGAGTTAAAATGCGAAGAAGAAGAATTTTTATCTGAAATGAAGCACATCATGTTCTACTTTATTGTAGTGTGTGTGAAGGAGATATACTATAAATATATTAGTAAAAGTACTAATCTATCCTTATGTGTAAGGCACATGCATGGTATACTTAATTGAAATTTTTTAATCTTGTTAGCATTAAAGGACGTATGGCTTAATAAGTTTTATTAATAAAGGATTGTTATTTCAAGTATCGAAATTAATGGACATCCATTGGAATGTGCTACAAAAATACAGGACGAAAAGTGTAATTTCTCAAAAGTTTATCAAACCTTTTTGTTGACTAATGTATAAAGGGTATATTTGTCATTTGATCATCATAATAAAAATGTTAGCTCGACTTGCAAACTTACAACTCAACTGTAACTTATTTTCTAGATTTAACTTAATTTTTTTTAACATCAATTTTAAGATTTTTAAGGATAAATATATCACAACCTACACTCTGCATAATTTAAATCTTTAATTTATGGTTGTGTAGTATATTTAAGAACTTAATAAAACTATATGACTGATCAAGTTTATGTCTCCTAGGTGAAAGGTTAGGAAAAATGTTGGCCCTATTTCCTATCATGTACTTGTCCGCAGGCACATGTATGACTTTGCTCATTATCGGAGGCTCAACGTCGAAAATATTCTTCCAAGTGGTGTGTGCCGCCAATGAATGCAAGGCAGAGACGCTCACGACTGTCGAATGGTACTTGGTGTTCACATGTGGTGCGGTGCTTCTCTCTCAACTACCCAATCTAAACTCCATAGCCGGGATTTCACTCGTTGGGGCGATTACTGCGGTTGGATATTGTACGTTGATATGGATAATCTCAGTGTCTGAAGGCAGACTTCCAAATGTTTCATATAATCCAGTTAGGGTTGGAAGTGATGTCTCTAAAGTTTTTGATGTTTTAAATGCCCTTGGTATTATTTCATTCGCATTTAGAGGACACAATCTCATATTGGAAATTCAGGTAAATAAGTCATTCTTTTATACTTAACCTATTATAATACGCAAACTTTTTTTAAATATGTTTCTTATCAATAGATGTTGTCGAGAAATATTCACAGCCATTAGGTGTTGTCGAGAAATATTCCTAGGCATTAGTTTAATAAATGTTCACACTTCTTACCAATAACGCTTTTATTCTGGTATCACGAACTATATATTTTATATGGTGAGTTAACATTCACACTCTATTTCTCTATATAGAGAGAGAAAAGAGTGTATAAATAAGATACAAGGGTGTGAGATTAATAGGAAATGTGATATAGGGGTGTGAGATTAATAGGAAATGTATTCTTTTCCTCGTTTACCGTTGATCACATGATGGCTTTGACCGTTCTAATTAGGTGGGCTTAATATTATATAACATTCAAAACACGTTAGAATATATATAAGCATTTGTTGTAGCAGGTAGTTTCTATATAGATAATCCAAAAAGTCTTGATTAACAAATACATAACTATTGTACCAAATTTTATTCGAAAAAAAACAATTTGTTAGAACTTATAAATTTTTCAGTATATTTTAAAATTTTCTTAGTTCTTTCAAGTTACAACTCTTTAACCCTTGTTTATCCAACTATGTTTATAAATTAAATCCTTTGACTTATTACATATAAAATAAAATATATATAAAAGGGAGTGTATTGTTTTTACATAAATAGATTAACTTTATTATTTTTTTCATATATTTTTTCCGAAATGATAACCATTATACTGCACGTATATTATTAATATTATACTTTGCATGTAGCTTTCATGTTCTAAGCAATTGATTATTATTTATATTTTCAGGCCACCATGCCCTCAAGTGAAAAGCATCCATCAACGGTACCAATGTGGAAGGGTGTCAAAGTTTCATACACACTAATCGCAATGTGTTTGTTCCCACTTGCAATAGGAGGCTATTGGGCTTACGGTCAAATGGTAACATTTTCTTTTTTTCACTAGAACAAGCATTATTTACTATACTTAATTACTTGCTCAAAATATCAAAACTAATACGAAATAAACTCATTTGCATTGTTATTTTCCCCGACAGATTCCACCTAGTGGGGGGATGTTGACAGCGTTATTCGCGTACCACTCACAAGACGTGGCGAAATCGGTCTTAGCATTAACAAGCATGCTCGTAATCATCAACGCTCTCAGCTCATTCCAGATCTATGCAATGCCAATATTTGATGAGATGGAGTCCGTATACGTGGTGAGGTTCAAAAAGCCATGTCCATGGTGGCTAAGGGTGATCATAAGATCATTTTTTGGATTCTTCTGTTTCTTTTTGGCGGTTGCGATCCCATTTCTAGCCAGTCTTGCTGGCTTAGTAGGGGGGGTTTCTTTGCCTGTCACATTGGTGTATCCATGCCTCATGTGGCTAAAGGTCAAGAAACCTAAGGTTTATAGTCCCATATGGTGGTTCAATTGGGTACTTGTGGCTGTTGGAACGGTCTTAAGTGGGCTCTTAATTGCAGCCGGAGTTTATGTCATTATAGACAATGGTATCAAGTTTAATTTCTTTGAACCCGAATAAGTGATATCAGTTTGTACGGGCCAAACTGCATTGTGGACCATTCGTGAGTAACAGATTTGTATGTATGTATTTTGTTTTGAGGTTGTAGTTGGGCAACAATATTTGTTCATTGAGGATCTCTTTTGTCAAACAAATTTAAGCTGTTTGTTTCTCTTGCATGCACAAGACGCATTGACAAGAACACATAAAATAAAAGGTCTTATTCGTTCCTATATATATGGTTTGTGATGTGTTTGTAAATATAGTAAAACACACACAAAGGGCGATACCTAGCCAGGGCCGTCTTTGAGGGAGTGCGGGGTGGGCGACGGCCCATGGCTTAGTCTTCCCGAGGGCCCGGATACATATTTTTATTAAAATTTTATTATATATATACTGAATGAATGAATAAACTAACAAGAATATCGTAAATGAATGAAATGATATAAGTAAAAAAAGTCTTCTTGTATGACTCCAGCCAAAATCCAACATAACATGTTGTAGGCCTTAACCACATAAACAACCATATCATTTGATCGATGACAAAAAACAATTCTATTATATGCATTAAATCTATTATAAATTACAAATTTTCTTCTGAACTTGATATGATTAAATTATAACTTATTACTTTTTTTAATGTTAGTTCTTAATATCTGATGTTTTCTGAAAAAGATGGTTGAACCTATATAAGAGACATTTTCATGTCTATACATAGTATTTGTTATCTTTGGGTTCATAACAATTATTGTCGCATTATAGTCTATAGACATTACACATGAGTTATTGGCGTTATATTCTAGGGGCCTGATTTTTTTTCTTGCCCTGGGCCCAAAATTTTTTCAAGAATTTCGAAGACGGTCCTGTACCTAGCTTTCCATGTGCTTGCAACAAGTTTACATATCGAATAAGCTTTTAAGTCACATGTTTGTAAATATAGTAAAACACACATAAAGGGCGATACCTAGCTTTCCATGTGCTTGCAACAAGTTTACATATCGAATAAGCTTTTAAGTCACATTTCTCACATGCGTAAAAAATAAAATATATATTTTTGAGTTTTGAGCTTCTAGTATGAGTTAAATGCCATTTTAGTCCCTGTGGTTTGGGCCATTTTGCCAGTTTAGTCCAAAGGTTTCATTTTTAACCTGTGGGTCCAAAAAGGTTTCACAGTTGCCATTTTAGTCCAATGAGTTAACTTCATCCATTTTTTCTGTTAACGAGAAGGCCAATTCGGTCATTTTATATGGCTGAATTGCCTTTTTAGTTAACAGAATTACATACAAAATGACCGAATTGGCCTTCTCGTTAACAGAAAAAATGGATGAAGTTAATCAAGTGGACTAAAATGGCAACTGTGAAACCTTTTTAGACCCACAGGTTAAAAATGAAACCTTTGGACTAAACTGGCAAAATGACCAAAACCACAGGGACTAAAATGGCACTTAACTCTTCTAGTATTAACTTACTTTTAAGTCCCATCATTCAGTGTGTGCATTTAAAAGATAAAAATTAATAAACAAAAGTAAATTTTTTTTGAAAGGTAAATTTTAAGTGCATAAAAATAATAGAAGATCAAATTTTTTGGTCAAAATACAGCAGGATGTCCGTGTGATATGGCGGGAGCGACATATCATATTGCAATACTCGTTTTTCTTAGTTTTCTTACTCATATAATATTTATTGTAGCATTATTGTGATAGATATAGGGCTGCAATGTCAAACCCCAACCAATGGCGGAAACATTGGAATGATACGAAAACGAGATTGCTCGAGACTTTATAACATTATTACGACAATAATTAATACAAAACTAATTTGATTCATTTCATACCTTTGTCAAATTACATGGAAATCAAAATACAACAATTGTTTTAAAAGTACAACAACATTACAAGAAGCAAATACAACATTGTTCAAAACATGATACATCAAATACAATAACCTAATCTAGTATTTCCAAATGTGTATATAAAGTATCCCAACTAGATTTCACTATCCTCAACATCAACATATTTAAAATATGGTTCAATACAAAATGTATTGACAAGTATACAAGTTTGATATATAGCATAAATATAAAAAGATTTAAACGAATCCACATGTCAAACTTACTTATCAAGATTAACGTAAAGCTGGCATACGAATATTCTAGTCAATCCTCTGATTACCACAAGTTTTAGACCACAAGACTACGGGCGGTGCGTTACTCCTATAGCGCTATACATGTTAAGGGGAGGCTCGTACGAAGTTAATGAGAAGTTTATTGCATAAGAATGTTCCAGAAACACGAATCAAGTATAACATATTAGCATGCATGTATTGGATTGTTTGTGCGTTTGTATAAAAGTATAAGTGTAACTGTCTAGGTTAATAATTAAAAATATTGCACCCAAAGTGTAAAATGGAAAAAATGGCGTTCGAGTATACTCACGGTTTTGCTAATATTCGTTAGTAAATTCCGTGAGAGTTGAGTTGATGACGGAAGCGCCTAGAACACCGAGGTTACCCTACAGGTAGGTAAACGAAGGTGTGAGTTGTTGGAGTTTGAACGGTGGATTTGGATTCGAAATTAAAGTATGTAGGTATATAGTATAAAAGTATGATTAAAACAGAAAATATATTCCGTCCAGGCACTTGTCACGACACTGAGTTTCTGTGGTTCTACGGGTCCAGATTTGCCCGTCAGAATCAGTAACAAGGAATGAAAAATCGGAATAAATGGAAATCGAAATAACACAAACTGTTCGGGCAACTGGACAGTTCGCACGAGTGGGCTCCATTCGTGTGAAAGGGGTTACCCTTCGTGCGAATGTGACCTGTTTGGTTTGAATCGAACTTCGTTTCGAATGTTTTAACCATTAATCGGCTATGTTTGTGAGTCCAGTTAAGTTATTTAGTTACATTATAGTGTATTACCAGTCCTATAGTCATATAGATCATAGAAGTCATGTATGGAGGTGATAACCTCATTGTAAGTTCACCAAAGCACAAGTTTGTTAACTGAATTAATCAAACCGGTTGGTCATGAATACAAAATTTAAATAACTAAACAACCGAAGAAGAACAACCTGGGTGTGCCGTCTCAACATGGAATGTGTGAACCAAGTGCTGGAGGCTGGACGGGGTTAACATATTCTAGGTCTAGGAGATTGTTTTTGTGTTCGTTTTACAAGTTCAAGTGAGGTGGTGGAACTAGATTGGAAGCCAAGGCTTCCACGATTCACACTCTATTATTACAGAATCGTCTAAATGGAAAATAGGGATCTAAATATCATACAACACTTAGAAATGCTGGAATGGGATGAAATCAGAACCTTTCATGCGAATGGATGGTCCAGTCGCACGAAGATTGAGTCCCTTCGTGCAAATGGGCTGCCATTCGTGCGAGAGGCTCTATTTCGAGATGAAAACAGTTCGGTTTTGTTTAAACTGTTCGTCTTCTTGGCCGGAATCGACCCTAACACTAACCCATAACGAAGAACTTAGCTTGTGAGCTTGGTATGTCACACCCTCATTTTCCACTATGCGGGGTAACACCGCGAGGCGTGAGACTGACTGAATCATGCCACCAATCATATTGAACAATTAAGATAATTAAAGTAAGACTAACATTACCAATACGATTAGTGACATCACATTTAAAAGTCTAAAACATAGTTAAAATATTTAGCGAAAGCTTTAAGTACAAGATTCCATTAATAGTTTAAAGCATAAGTTCAAAAAAGAAATCCAACAACGGATTCTAGATGACACTACACTTCCTTCAGCAGATCTTGCGCAACACCTAAGGACCTTCAAGCAAATATGTCAATATAAAGTTGGCGAGTTCACGATTTAGAAAAAGGTTCACTTGTTTTATCCCTAAAACATTAATTATATAATTACCAGTTATAAAACATGCCATGGGGAGCTACCCCATGTAAGCTACTAAACTGTGTGGTACCGAAGCTGTGACTATAGTGCTGTTTGCCCCAGATCAATGTCTATCATCATTGATCGGTCATAAGGCCATACTAGTTCACACCCGTCCTCTAAGGCCCGGTATGAGGTTTGTCAAACCTAATAGCGCTATCAACTAATATCCCGCTCGCCATGTCAGGCGACTAATCAGTATTAGTGTAGGGGACTTCATGATAGAGTTTCGCTTAGTATGCTAGAAACATGAATTATAGATATTTTTTAATTACTATTTCGTTCCCCCAGAATATTAGGTTCCCAATCCACCGGGAATACATGCTTTCAGTGTTAGTCTAAACTCACCTTTGATTTGCTCGGTAGATAGAGTATTTATCCTAAGTTTGGTCATGTCTTTCTTTGGAACAACTGGTTCTCCTTCTCTGTTGAAGTAACATTCTCTCTTCTTATCCCATCTTTTGCTGCTGACAGCAATCTCATACTCTTCCTGCATTTCATCCATTCTGTTCAACACAATGTTTCTTTCTTTGTAGGTTTTTTCTTCCAGAATCTCTTCTCTGGTTTTTACTTTGATCTCAGCTGTATCTTTGTCTTTGTTTTCATTTTGAATCTCAGCAACAAAAACAAACTTTCTTTCCTCTGTTATAGCTTTGCCATGAGCTGTTTTTCGAACATTCTCCAAACGATCTTCTTCTGGACAAATTGAGTTCCAGTCAAAACCTTCATCATCTTGAATTACAAAACAAGCTCTTGATTTGGTTTTATCTTCAATAAATTTCAGCTCTTCTTTGCTTCGGTGGTAGATCGCTTTTCGATAATAATCATCGTTGAAAGGACGTTCATTTCCTTCAGCAACTTCAGAATTTCTGCATTCTCTTTTGAAATGACCCTTTTGCTTGCATCTAAAGCAGGTCACTTTGGATTTGTCAAATCCAAGCTTCGTTGATGGACCACCCAATGATTGCTTCCCGGTAATCTCCATGTATCTCTGAGCTCTTCGGATGCAACTTGCTAAACACCAACGAATATCTATGAGCTCCATTTCTTCCGGATCAATCTGGTCGTAGTCTTCTTTAGTCAACTCTGAGTTTCCAATTTTGCCAGCTACAAGACCTTCATATGATTCCAGAACAGATGCAAGGAAACTCATTTGCTGCTTAGCTGCATTGATACTCATTGATGGAGAATTCTTCAGTTTCAGAGCAATGTTGCACAGAATTTCCTCAGTTTCATCAAAATTTGATTTTGAAGAAGAATGATATCCAGAATTGTAATTTGATGAAGTTGTTTGAGGTTCTTTCATCTTCTCTCCACTAAATGCTGTCTTTGGTGAACCAACACCTTTCTCTGATGATACACTGCCTTTGTAGTATAGACCAACATTCTGTTGATGTGAAGAACCAGTCATCTTACTTTGCTTTTTTAGCTCCAGATCATGACTCTCTATCTTTTCAAACAATGCATCAAGAGAAATCGTATCATATAAATCATCATTTTTCAATATAAAAACAAACGTTTGCCACTGATCAGCTCGTGGTAACGCTTCAATCACTTTGTTAATAATTTCCTCTCTTGTTTTTACAATCTCAAACCTCTCAAGTTCAATTTTTAAATGACAAAATCTCTCAATCATTTTCCTCACTGTCTCTCCTTTTAAACTATCAAATAGATCAAATTCTTTCTTTAGTAAAGCAATTTTGTTCTTTTTGATCTGTTTACCCCCCTCAGCTTTAACTCGTAAAGCTTCCCAGACAGATTTCGAAGACCCATCATGATTAAGTAATGCAAAAATGTCATTTCTAATACCTGACTGGATCAACACAATCATTCTCTGTTCAGACGAGAATTCTTTTTTGTCCTCAATGCCTAATTTCTTCAAGGGAATTTCCTCTCCTTTGTCATCTTTTGGTCTCTCATATCCAAACTCTAGACAAAACCAGCTTTCATGAGCATATGCTTTTGCCCAGTTAAGAAACCGTTCTTTCCACCAAGTATAATCTTCAATATTATCCAGCTTGGGTGGTTTGGAATAAGTCCCATAAAAATTGTCATGATTAATGTTTTCATTGACCAGTTTTGTGATTGACTTTGGTGTGACCGTTGATGTTTCGGAAGAATCGGATGTGAGTGCGTTGAAAAACGTGTTGTAGAATTCTTCAGCCATGATGTAATCCTGAATAAAGACAATCAAACAAACACAATCAGTACAACCAATATCAAATATTCTGAAACAGACTGACACTCGGTTGACGTGAAATGATCTCGATTCGTAATTTCCACTTTCAAGCGAAACAACAAGTTGAAGCGAAATCCCAAGTTGAAACTGAATATCAGCTTTCAAGCGAAATAGCAAAACTGACACTTCAAGCGATACCTGATGAACTTTCAAGCGACAACACTGATTCAAGTGAGACAGGTCTAATTTCAAGCGAACATCAATTTGAAGCGAACTCAGCAAGGTTTTTCAAGCGAAACACTGAATTCAAGCGAAATGGCGAGTTGAAGCGAACTCAAATACTAATTTCAAGCGAAATGTCGATATCCGTTCAAGCAAACTCAAGTGTTAGGCCTGTTTTTGTCATTTTTAGTCCGAATTTGAGTCTGAAACTCTAAAGGCTTTGTTAAAACACTGTTTTGCATGTTCGGTGAAAAAATCATGCCATTTTGACCGTGAAATCTTGTTCAGATTGGAAAAGAAGATGTAGAAGTCAGAAAATAGATGATATCAAGCTAAACTCTTCTTCCTGTGCTCTGATACCACTTGTAGGATCGTTGTTGGACCCAACCGAGTCGTTCAGAAGAGCTTGTAATCCGATTCAAAGGCGGAATCAGTGAAACGGACGTGGAAACAGCTTGATACTATTAAATCTGTCACTTATATTGAATATAACATCAATTACAACCTGAACAGATCTTGGCAGCACTTCGTTACAAATCCAGAAGCCGTACCAAATGAAATGACAAGTGCCCTATTTATACTAGTGGAGGTTTCGCTTGAAATGATTAAAACATGTTCAAGCGAACTCAGCTATGTTGATTTCGCTTGAACTTGTCCTTGATCCTTTCAAGCGAACTCACCATATTAAACCTAAAAATCTGTTTCTCGAACCTTGAGCACTGGTAATCCTATCCTATCCTATTACATGATACAAGACGAAGTCAATAGACGTAGTACACTAACACCTTCAAACCCTATTTCTGAGGTGGACTCCGCGCCAGTCGCACCACCATCTCCACCACATATGGGTTTTAATAACCCAATACCTTCTGACGCTGGTGCAGCAGCGTATAACCCTTTTGAGCAGCCAGGCCATTCTGGCTATAATTACTACAATGCCCCCGATGTTGACCCATACCTTGTAGCGGCAAACTACAATGCTCTTCATCCTGAGGGGCCCTATGGAGCTCCCTATCAGACTGGATACCCAACATACGGGTATCAATACCTGCCACCTCCTCAACCTCCGGCAGCAGCAGCCGCAGCCGCCACAGATCCAACCACCGCAGCAACAGGAGATTCTTCAGAGGTTGAGCCAGGTGGAGCGAGAGGTTCAAGAAGAGCGTAGAAGCCACCGAGGATTTCTTAAGGGTTTGACAAATTTGATCAAAGGGAAGAACAAGAGGGATAATTGAAATTCCTTATTTGTTTGTTTTGTATTTCTTTAACTTTCAATTAAGTCCCTGTGTGGACATCTATTTATGTACTTAGTCCCTGCGAGGACTTGTATTTTCAGTTTAGCCCCTGCGTGGGCAAGTTATTTCTGTTAAAGTCCCGTTTAGGGCAAATATGTACTTTTTTTAGTGGAATGTTTAATTTTAAATTTCATTTCTGTCATTATATGCATAAATATAAAGTATGAAAATAAATAAAACATCATTCCAATTTAATATTGATCTGCCTTTTTGTATTAAAAGAAAATCTTGAAGGCAAAACCTAGCTGTGTGTCATTTTAAGATAGGGCCATGAGGGTAGTTCCTTTTAAGATTCAAGATCCTTGTTAACATCTGAAAACATGTTAACACTCCTGGCAAATGTGATTCGATAAAATCACGTAAGTCATCCTTATATTGGATTCTTCCAATTCCTTTCTTTATTTATTTAAACATCCATCTGTGATGTAGGGTCTACGGGCCACATTCATTGTCATATAAGACAAAACACATTTGTAGTCTATGACTCTCTGTCAAGAAAAGGTAATGAACTATGATTCAATGCCTTAATGCCTTGATTCTATAAGATCATGGCTTATAATTTAAATTGTCCCTGTGACTTGGCCTTTTGTGCCATTATATTATATTAATAAATTATGACTGAGGATAATTATAATGAAAAATCCTGAATGAAAATACTTAATAAATTAACCAATATGGTTTATTAATACTATGGTTAATAAAATTATCAAGATGACAATTTTGTTATAGACTTCTGAATGAATCATTATCATTATTTTATGTAGCGATCAAGCTACATGGCAGAATCTGAAGAAATCAACAGTCACCCTATAGAGAATCATGATACTACAAGAATCAACGTAACTGGTGCGGAACTTCAAGCATTGATTGACAATGCTATTTCTAAAGCCATGGACAGGTAATTTAGAGAGTCTAGTGGTACACACTCTAAGACTCACTTTGTGGCTCACAGTAAGCCACCTTCTAAATCTCACGAGTCGAAGAAGGATGATGCCCAACACTCATCAAATCAGCATAGTGTTCCGTCTAAGAAGATTGTATTTAATCAAGAGCCACGTGCAAAGACCTGTTCATATAAGTATTTCGTCTCCTGCAAGCCTAGGGATTTCACTGGGGAAAAAGGAGCCATTAATTGCATGACATGGCTAGACGAGATGGATACAGTGGTTGATATTAGCGGATGTGCGGAGCAAGATATTGTGAAGTATGTTTCACAATCGTTCAAGGGAGAAGCTCTAGCTTGGTGGAGGTCCTTAATCTAAGCTACTGGAAAGATTCAGTTATACAACTTAACATGGGCTCAGTTTGTTGCTTTGATCAAAGAGAATTTATGTCCTCAACACAAAGTTGTGAAGATCGAGACTGACTTTTTGACATTGGTTATGAAGAACTTAGACTGTCAGGCATATCTCACGAGTTTTAACACCATGTCTAGATTGGTTCCTTACTTGGTGATACCGGAACCAAAACGCATAGCCCGTTTCATTGGGGGTTTGGCCCCGGAGATCAAAGCTAGTGTGAAAGCGTCTCGACCTACTACTTTAAGTCAGTAGCTGATTTGTCATTATCTCTTACCCTTGATGCGGTCAGGCAGAGATCGCTTAGGAATTCTGATACGGGGAAGAGGAAACATGAGGATGATAACTCACACCGTTAAGATAAGAAGCATAAGGGAAACTCTGTTCACAAGAAGAGTTCAGGGTTCAAGAAGGATGACCAACAGTCGGGTGAGAAGCCCAAATGCAAGACCTGCAAGAAGCGTCATCTGGCAAAGTGCAGGTATGAATCAAAATCCCAATCGCAGCCTAGGGCTTGTGGGATCTGTAAATCTAGTGAGCATAAGACATTGGATTGTAAGAAGATAAAGGATGCGACTTGTTACAAATGTAACGAGAAGGAGCATATCAAGTCTAACTGCCCAAAGTATGCCAAGAAACCTGAAGACGGTAAAAAGACCAATGCTCGGGTCTTTCAAATGAATGCTCAAGAAGCAATCCAGAATGACAACGTGATAACAGGTACCTTTCTTATCAATGATGTTTATGCAAGGGTATTGTTTGATTCAGGTGCAGATAAGTCGTTTGTGGATGATAAATTTTGTAAGTTATTAAATCTGCCTGTTAAAACCCTAAGCATAAAATATGAAGTAGAATTGGCCGACGGTACCATGGAAACTGCTTCAACTGTGTTAGATGGATGTTTTATATCCATTAGGAACCACTCTTTTCCATTATCTTTGCTTCCTTTGAAATTAGCTGGTTTCGACATAGTAATAGGCATGGATTGGTTATCTCATAACCAAGCCCAGATTGTTTATGACAAGAAACAAGTGGTTATCAAGACTCCGTATGGTGAACCACTTACAATACAAGGAGATACTCAGTATGGGTTGCCTAAGCAAGTTTCTATGCTTAAGGCGTCGAGGTGTTTGAAGAAGGGTTGTGTCATTTACATGGCACAAGTAACTATTGATGAACCAAAACCCAAGGTTGAAGATGTCCCTGTCATTTCTGAATATCCAGACGTATTCCCTGAAGAACTACCTGGTTTACCTCCAGATAGGCAAGTGGAGTTCAGAATTGACATTATTCCAAGAGCAGCACCTGTCGCAAGAGCACCTTACAGATTAGCATCGACTGAGATGAAAGAGTTAAGGACTCAACTGGATGACTTGTTGGCAAAAGGATTTATTAGGCCTAGCTCATCTCCTTGGGGAGCACCGATTCTGTTTGTGAAGAAAAAGGATGGATCAATGCGTTTATGCATTTATTATCGCGAGCTAAACAAGGTCACAATCAAGAACAGATATCCATTGCCCAGGATCGACGATCTGTTCGATCAACTGCAAGGGGCAAGTTATTTCTCCAAGATTGATTTAAGGTCAGGTTACCATCAGCTGAAGGTCAGAGGTGAAGATGTACATAAGACTGCATTCAGAACTCGTTATGGTCACAACGAGTTCTTAGTGATGCCTTCCGGGCTCACTAATGCACCAGCGGCGTTCATGGACCTCATGAATCGCGTTTGCAAACCCTACTTGGACAAGTTTGTCAATGTCTTCATTGATGACATTCTTATTTATTCGAAGAACAGGCTGATCATGAGAAACACCTTCGTTGTATTCTTAAACTTCTTCAGCAAGAGAAGCTCTACACCAAGTTTTCAAAATGTGAATTTTGGCTCCGTGAAGTCCAATTTCTTGGACATATGGTTAGTGAGCGTGGTATCCAGGTGGATCCCGCTAAGATTGAAGCCATCATGAATTGGCAAGAACCGAAGACGCCCACAAAGATTCGTAGCTTCTTAGGTCTGGCAGGATATTATAGGCGTTTTATTGAGAATTTCTCAAGGATTGCAGCACCCCTAACTTCATTAACTCGCAAGAATATCAAGTTTGATTGGGATCCTAAGCAACAAGAATCCTTTGATATTCTTAAACAGAAGTTAAGCAATGCACCTGTGTTGACATTGCCTGAGGGAATTGAAGAATTTGTGGTTTATTGTGACGCATCACACACAGGCATGGGATGTGTGCTTATACAGAAAGGCAAAGTTATTGCCTATGCTTCCCGACAATTAAAAGTGCACGAAAAGAATTACACCACCCACGATTTGGAATTGGGTGCCGTTGTGTTTGCACTAAAACTATTGAGGCATTATTTATATGGTACCAAATGTGTGATCTATTCAGATCACAAGAGCCTTCAACATCTGTTTAACCAGAAGGACCTGAACATGAGACAGTGTCGATGGATGGAGACATTGAATGATTATGATTGTGTAATCCGATATCATCCAGGAAAGGCGAATGTAGTCGCCGATGCATTGAGAAGGAAGGAAAGGTTTAAGCCCATTAGGATCAATGCCAAGAGCATTGAATTGAAGAACAACTTAAATGAAAGATTGTTAGCCGCTCAAAAAGAAGCTGTATTAGAAGCTAACTATCCAAATGAAAAGTTGGGAGTCACTGCTGAACAGTTATCATATGGCAAGGATGGAAACCTAAGACCGAATGGACGAATATGGGTTCTAATCTATGGAGGACTTCGGGACGTGATCCTTCAAGAAGCCCATAGTTCCAAGTATTCTGTTCATCCTGGCAGTGATATGATGTACCAGGATTTAAAGGAAAATTATTGGTGGATAGGTTTGAAGAAATTTATAGCCACTTATGTGGCTAAATGCCTGACGTGTGCTCAAGTTAACGCAGAACACCAGAAGCCGTCAGGTTTGCTACAACAGCCTGAACTTCCCACCTGGAAGTGGGAAATGGTAACTATGGATTTTATCACTAAGTTACCAAAAACAAAGCGAGGAAATGATACTATTTGGGTTATAGTTGACATGTTGACTAAGTCAGCCCACTTCTTACCTATTAAGGAAAAACACAGCTCAGATAAGTTAGCTCAGCTGTACGTGGACGAGATTGTATCTCTTCACGGGGTGCCAGTGTCTATCATCTCTGATAGGGATACGAGATATATATCGCATTTTTGGAAAAGCTTTTAGCAATCCCTAGGCACTCGGTTAAATTTCAGCACTGCATATCATCCTCAGACGGATGGTCAAAGCGAGCGTACAATCCAAACGCTGGAGGATATGCTAAGGGCTTGTGTTATTGATTTAGGTGGAAGTTGGGATGATCATCTTCCACTGATAGAATTTTCATACAATAATAGCTATCATTCGAGTATTCAAGTTGCACCTTTTGAAGCTTTGTATGGAAGAAAGTGCAGGACGCCAGTTTGCTGGGCAGAAGTTGGAGATGTCCAACTAACAGGACCTAATATAGTCCTAGAGACGACAGATAAGATTGTGCAGATACGTGATCGTCTTAAAGCTGCCAGGGATAGGCAGAAAAGCTATGCAGATAAAAGGCGTAAACCTCTGAAATTCGAGGTAGGTGACAAAGTGTTGCTTAAGGTATCACCCTGGAAAGGGGTAATGCGTTTTGGAAAGAAAGGCAAGCTAAGCCCAAGATACATAGGACCATTCGAGATCATCGAATGTGTCGGAACAATGGCTTACAAGTTAAACCTGCCTGAAGGGCTCAGTGGAATTCATAATGTGTTCCACATCTGTAATCTGAAGAAGTGTCTAGCTGATGAATCGTTAGCCATGTCACATAAGGATGTGCATATAGATGAGAGCTTAAAGTTTGTTGAAAAACCTTTGTCGATTGAGGATCGATAGGTTAAGAAGCTTTGAAAGTAGCACGTACCGATTGTGAAGGTTAAATGGGATGCCCGTAGAGATCCCGAATACACGTGGGAGGTCGAATCCACAATGAAACAGAAGTACCCTCATTTTATTTCAGTAAATCTCGAGGTCGAGATTTCTTTTAAGGGGGTGAGGATGTAACACCTCGTAAAATCACGACCAATATGATAAAGACACGTGTCATAGACTTTAAACATGTAAGGAATTATTTCCGAGGGACTAAAATTGTAAAATAATGTAAATATGTGAATAAAGGGATCCAAAGTGTCAACATGCCATTCTTGTGCCTCTGATTGACCTCACACAACGTTCGTATTCTATAATGAATAATCTATCGAACAATAGAAGTCGTTTGTGTTAAAAATAAGGATCTTATGAAACATAAGGGTTAAAAGTGTCAACATGTTGAAAGTAACCTCTGAGTGACCTTTTGACGATTCCAAAAGCATTGTAATGTTTATAAATTTTGATCTCAAGAATATTATATATTAATCTTGTGGAGTTTCGAAGAAAACAAGACTTTTCGGGTGATCATACAACTAACCGGGAGCTTAACGAAGTTAGTTAATGACCCAAGGTCCTTAAAAGTTAACTATGGGGGTCCAAAAGGCAATAAATGAAAGTAAAACAAAGTTAAAATGGACCAGGGACTGAAAGTGCAAAGTTTAAAACATTTTTCCCGGTTTTGAAGGTTGACGCGGGCCGCGTAAGACTTTCCTATGTCTTACGCGGGCGGCGTGGAAGTGCCAGTAACAGCCAGATGTTGACAGCTGCGGGTTTGGCCTATTCCACTGCCTTAGAAAGCTGGTTTTCGAATTCAGGGACTGAACCAATGGTATTTCATGCATAGGGGACACCTGGGATGATCAGGAAACATTTGTAGACTTGTGTGGAGTGATCTTGTGAATTGTTTTGGCTATATAAGAGTTCTTGTTTGCTAGTTCTCATGCTCATTCACAAAAATCATTCTCAACTCATCTCTGGAACTTCCTGGAGCTCAAGCAAGTTTCCTCAAGTTCCTAATTCGTGCTAAGAGCCTTTGTAAGCATTCTTAGCTTCTCTAGTTCAAGTTTCATTAGCTTAATGACCAAAAGTCAAAGCCGTCTTAATTAAGCTTTGACTTAGTGATTAATCACTAATGGTCCAGCCATTATTCGAATTGAATGTGGCTATGAGTTGGTAATTATGTGGGTAGTAAGTCCTTAAAAGGGGACCCCCTGATTATCACTCTAACTTGGTCAATTGTCGGGTCAAACTTTATATTAAAAAGTCAACAGAAAGCTATTTTTGCAAATAAACTCATAACTGATAATGTAGAGGTTATGGAACATGTTTTAACACTAAAATAACTTGGTAATTAATGTAAGAACATGTCTAAGCATGTTCAACCCGATAATTCTGAGTTTAGGCTCGGTTCGGAACCGAAAGTCGCAAAAGAAGACTTTTTGTTTTGACTTTTAGTTCTGACCCGATTTAGCTTGTTTTAGATATGCCATAAGGTTTCTTTAGGACCATATTATAAGTTAGTAAAACCCTCTGAGGTTATACTACATGGTTCCTTATTAATCCGATTCATTTGCATGTTTCCGTTAATTGCTTAAATGTTGACCATTATGCCTTTTTGACCTTAAAACGAGATTTCTAAAAATGTGAGAGGACAAAAACCTTTATTACTGATTTATAAACTTGTCCTAAAAATTTGACATCAGTTTGTGGTTTAATTAAAAGTTATGCTCAATATCGTAATTTGAAAGCTTTTTATTAATTAAACGGCATTTTTAGCATAAAGCCTACTTAAACCCAAATTTCGACACCAAACTTTTTACCCACTGATGTAATATAATATTTTTGGATTTTTGAAGATTTTTATTAATTTTTAAACTGATCATAGCATAGGGTTCTTGCTTTGATTCGGTAATTGTCGGTTATACCCTTTTTGCTAATAAAATGAGTTTTACATAACATTTTGATACCAAACCTTTTGCTATTGATTTTATATGTTAAATAAAATAATTTAAGCCTTCTGGACTAATAAAAACCTCAGATCTCCTTATATAACCTAAAAATCGCCTAAAACCGACTTTTTACGCGTTTTAAGCGCATAGTATGGATTAAAACTATTTTTGACATATAAAACTTAATACCTACTGATGTTTTAAGTAAATTTTTATACTTTAACAGTAAGTAAAAGTTTTGAACTCGGGTTTCCAAATTTGACCTTTAAAGCTTATGTGAAATGACCAAAATGCCCATACAGAACAAAGTTTGGTTATAAATAATAAATTTCACATATATGCAATATCCTACTGATATGACTTGCAAAAATAAATATTTTTACTGACCATTTTAGACCAGAACCTCAGATTAATATTTAATCTCTTTTATAATCCTAAAAATGACCAAAATACCCCTACGGGGCATAAAATTGGTTTTATATCCGTTTTGGGCATAATGGAAGGTATCATACTGATATCACAACATATTTAAGGCATATTAACTTGTGAAACCTGTATATGACTCATTTGGTTACCCGTTATGCATTATTCGCGTTCGGTGCAGTTTATGGAACTAGTTTGCAAAAATTTACCGAAACGGGTCAAACCTTATCATTTTCACTTCAAAATCCAGAATATGTTTAGTTTACCCATATTATACAAGTCTTCATACTTGTCAGTTCTAAATCACATTCTAATTAGGCCTTCGCTTAATCTTGCGTTTTGAACCGTATAACTTTCTTTAAAACTAACCGGTCTAAGTTTAAACTTAAGTATGACCCGTTAGGAATCTAATAGGTTATTAAAACCTTCGTTCTATATTTAGGAGCCCAGTAAAAGATATTTGCACTTGCTGATTGTATATGGGTGAGATAAATTTGAATATTTTGCTCAGGTAAATACTTTTAACTTATTTTCCCTTATACGGGCTTGGGGTACGGTATATAAAATACCGCTTGGTCAGGTATTGAATTTTTAATCATATGAAGATTAAATCATTGAGATAACCCGTTTAATTTGTTTTGTTTGTTTTAAGCCTTTGGGGGGTTAATGACCATGTCCTGGATATCCTCAGCTCATTCATTGAAATGGCCACGACTTAAACACGGGGTGTAGGCATACACCTGCCGGTGCGTATATAAAATAATATGCCCGCTTGTTCGAGAATAACTCGCCGTGGGTTTATTTATGTGGTGTGTCTATTAATCTTTAACCCGGTGTTCAACCCGGGCTACTGAACGTATAACAATCATATAATTCTTTTACAAGTTTATTTTTAAATAATTATCCCAAGTTATAAAAGAATATTTGTGCCTTGTGCATTTAAATCAATTTTTATAAACACTTTTCAAAAGAGTCAGTAATTGTATTTACCAGTGTAAACTGACGTATTTTCCAAAAGGTTAAGTGCATGTACTATGCGAAATAGGTTGGCTACTCCCGAGTGAATAAATAAAGAGTCTTGCAAGCTTGTCACTTAAAAATCTGTTGAACAATATCTTCGTTTGTTTTGATCCGCCTGTGGATCCTTTACATTCCATTTGTAATACTTATGTTACTTTCGATTCGGTTTGTAATATTATTACTTTTAGACTTCTGTTGTGCATTAAACTGTGATAAATTGACTATGATGATATCAACTACGTCACGATACTCCCCACCGGTCCCACCGGTAATACGTGGAAATATCGGGGTGTGACATTGTGTTTTCTGAAAAATATTCATCTTTTATATTAACCATGCCAAGTTTGCTGATAAAAAAATTGTGTATCTTTTCATCAAGAGGTTTTGTAAAGATATCAGCAATTTGGTTTTCAGTTGGAATAAAATACATTTCTATGTTACCTTTCTCCATATGATCTTTTATGAAGTGATATCTGACATCTATGTGTTTGGTTCTTGAGTGATGAACTAGATTTTCTGTTATTGCAATAGCACTCTTTGAATCACATAGGATTGGTATTTTTATCAGATTTACTCCATAATCTCTTAGTTGAGTTTGCATCCACAGCACTTGTGAACAGCAACTTGCTGCTGCTACATATTCTGATTCTATTGTTGATGTGGCAACACAGTTTTGTTTCTTGCTTGCCCAACATACCAATTTTTCTCCCAAGATTTGACAAGCACCAGATGTGCTTTTTCTGTCAATCTTGCACCCTGCATAATCTGCATCTATGTATGCAATTAATTCAAGGTTTGTATCCTTAGAATACCAGAGACCAAGTTCTGATGTGCCTTTTAGATATTTGAAAACCCTTTTTACAGCTTTAGGTGGGATTCTTTAGGATCACATTGATATCTGGCCAGAAAGCATGTTGCAAACATAATATCTGGTCTGCTTGCAGTTAAATATAGCAATGATCCTATCATCCCCCTATAGGTTTTAATATCTACACTTATTCCATCTTTATCAGAATCCAATTTGTTCCCTGTTGCCATGGGAGTTTTTGAAACAGAGCAGTTTTCAAGTGAGTATTTTTGTAGAATTGTTTTAACATATTTTGATTGACTCAAAAATATTCCATCAATTCTTTGTTTTACTTGTAAACCCAAGAAAAAGGTTAACTCACCCATCATACTCATTTCAAAGTGGCTGGTCATTAACTTTTGAAACTTTTACAGAATTTTTCTTTTGTTGATCCAAATATAATGTCATCAACATATATCTGGACCAACAAAGTATGACCTTTGTGTGTTTTGAGGAAAAGTGTTGTGTCAATAGTACCTTTAGTAAACCCAGAATTGAGTAAGAAGTTTGATAGTGTTTCATACCAGGCTCTAGGAGCTTGCTTCAAACCATACAAGGCTTTGTTTAATCTGTAAACATGATTTTGAAATTTTGGATCAACAAAGCCTTCTGGTTGCTGCACATAAACTTCTTCCTCAATTTTACCATTCAGGAAAGCTGATTTTACATCCATTTGATAAACTTTGAAATCCTTGGATGCAGCATAAGCAAGAAAAATTCTTACAGCTTCTAATCTAGCTACTGGTGCAAAAGTTTCATCATAATCAATACCTTCTTGTTGACAATAACCTTTGACCACTAACCGTGCTTTGTTCCTGGTGATTATGCCATTTTCATCAGATTTATTCCTGAATACCCATTTTGAGCCTATGACAGATTTTTCATTTGGCTTGGGTACCAGATCCCATACCTTGCTCTTTTCAAACTGACCAAGCTCTTCTTGCATAGCTTGAATCCATTCTGAGGCATTTAGAGCTTCTTTGACAGATTTGGGTTCTATCTTGCTTAAGAACCCAGCAAATGCACACTCATGTGCAGTTGCAGATCTTGTTCTCACACCATCTGCCGGATTGCCAATGATGTCAGAATGAACATGTCCTTTGATCCATCTTAACTTGTTGTGAAAAGTTGTTGGTTCTGATGGATTTGAAGTTTCCCCCTGAACAGTTGCCTCAATTGTGTGTAGTGTATCAGAATTTTGATTCAAGATTTCTGATTCATTACTCCTTTGTTCTGCATGGTTAGTACATGACATGTCTGTTGATTTGTATGTGAGAGATTTATCATGTTCTAAGAAATCTTCTGTTATCATTTCAAAGAGATATTCATAGTTTTCTTGTTTGTCAGAAAAATTTATTTATTTCATGTATTCACCAGAAACCTCTGTTTCTGATGAGTCATCAAAAGAAACATTCTATAAACTTTCTCTGATTATCCTAGTGTTTAGAATAAAATTCTATAAACTTTTGACGACAAAGAATAACCAAGAAAAATACATTTTTCTGCTTTTCTGTCAAATTTTTCAAGGCATTCAAAATCATTGAAAACAAAACATCTACAACCAAATGTATGTAAAAAATTTACACTTGGAATCCTTCCATTGATAATGTTGTATGGTGTTTTGTTTAGCCTTTTGTTGATTATGGTTCTGTTTTGGGTGAAACAGGCATTTGCTATTGCTTCTGCCCAAAAGTGAGTGGGCATTTTAGCATAAGCAAGCATTGTTCTGGTAGCTTCTACTAAGGTTCTATTTTTTCTTTCAACTACCCCATTCTGTTGAGGTGTTCTGGGAGCAGAGAAATCATGAGAGATTCCTTTACTTACAAGAAAGCTCTCAATTTTTGAATTCTTAAACTTTGTCCCATTGTCTGATCTGATCCTTCTGACTGTTAGTTTTAACAGATTTTCAATTTTTTTTGATAAAATTAATGATCAGATCAGGAGTTTCACTTTTCTTCCTTAAAAATTCGACCCATGTGTATCTGGAAAAATCATCTACTATTACTAGTATGTATTTCTTTCCAGAAAAGCTTTCTGTACTTATGAGTCCACACAAATCCATATGTAAAAGTTCCAAATTTTGTGTAATAGAAGACTCAGAAATTGATTTGTGTGAGCTTCTTTTGGATTTTCCCATCTCACAAGCTTCACAAATTTTATCCTTCTTTGAGGATATAAATGGTAATCTTTTTACCAGACCCTTGCTTGCTAATTTGCTTAGGTCTTTGAAATTTAAGTGAGCTAACCTCTTATGCCATAACCAACTACTACCCTTGTTGATTTTTGAAAATAAACATAATTTTGGATGTTCATTTTCTTCTTTGAAATCAAAGTAGTAAACTGATTGTCTTATCGTCTTTCCACTTAAATAAATTTTATTATCATCCATACCTATTAACAAGCATTTTTCTGGTAAAAAGGTTACCTGAAAACCTTTATCACAGAATTGACCACAACTTAGCAGATTGTACTTTAAGCCTTCAACATAGGCTACTTTCTCTATGGTCAAACATCCATACCTTATGCATCCATATCCCATGATCCTCCCTTTCACTCTATTTCCAAAATTTACCATTTTACCCAGCTTTGAAACAAAGTTGCTGAGTAAGCTCCTGTCCCCAGTCATGTGCTTAGAGCTTCCTGAGTCGCAGTACCAGATCTGCTGCACATGATGGTCCTGAAATGGAAAAATTAGAGGGTTTTTGGTACCCAGGCTTGCTTGGGTACTCTTTCTGATGAGATTTTAATCAGATTATTTTCTCTTAATGGCCTTTCATCAGAATATCTGTTGTATGCTGAGCCATAAACAGATTTTTCATTTTTCTTTTGGAGATGGTGTTGAACAAGCTTCAGTATGTCAACACACATACAAGATTTATCAGAATTTTTTTATATTCTTTCTTGTGATAGAATGAGTGGATAATTTTGAAAAGATGAGTGAACGGCTTCTGGATTCTTTAAAGATTCTTGTTTGCATTCACTTCTTTTTGGTTTGAAGTTGGGTTTTTCAAAAGAGTATTCAGAACAGGTTGACTTGCAAGATTCAGAATCAGATTCTGATGAAAATTTATCAGAAATCTGATGGGTTGCTTTTACAAAGACAGTGGGTTTACTTTCTCTTGTTATTACATATCCTAAACCCTTTCCTTTGTTTCATTTTCAGAATCAGTGAAATTCTTTGGCTTGTTGAAAACCTCTTACATTAATTTCTTTATCATTGATTTTCTTGTAAAGATCTTTTCTTTCATTTTCATAGAACTCAATTTTAGCTCTTTGATCTAAACTTTCTTCTATTAGTAATTGGTTTTCAAGAATGATTTTATTCATGGTCCTTTGCAACTCATCAGATTTTTTAATATCTGATTGATGTTTATCTTGCAGATTTAGAAAATCTGACATGAGCTTGTTTAGCTTGTATTCAAGATCAAGATTATCTAAATTTACCTTTTGTCCTGAAGTTTCTGGTAGGTCATCAGAAAGTGCCATCAGACAGAAATTAGCCATTTCTTCTTCTTCTTCATCAGAAGAATCATCAGATAGCCATGTATCTGTCCCAACAATTAAGCTGGCTTGTTGCTGCTTCTTTGCTTCTTCTAGCTTCTTCTCATAATAAGCAACATCCTTGAGCTTCTTTGTCTTGCATTCAGATGCATAGTGACCTCTCTGCTTGCACTTGTAACACACAACTTCAGCCTTCCCCTTATCCTTAGATCTACCTTCTTCCTTAGATCTTCCATCCATCCTCCCTCTATCACTTCTCTGGTATCTCTGGCCTCCTCCCCTCAACCTCTGCTCAAATGTTTTGGTGAGCAGTGCTATTGCTTCAGCAAAAGCTGAAAAATCTGATGATATATCAGAAATTTCAAGATTTTGGCTGTTTGATGATTGTGGATCATTGGTAGGTGGTGTTCTTTGTGAGTTTGAGATAAGAGCTAAAGATCCCCCTCTTTGAATGGTTTCTTCAAATATTTCTTCCTCTCTGGAGATCAAGATGCTGTATAAGTCATGAAGACTCATATTTCCTAGTTCTAAGGTTGAGGACAAAGTCATGGTTAGACTTCTCCATTCTCTAGGTAAAGCATCTAGAAATTTTATGTTTCTTTCATCATTTGATTTTGTTATACCAAATTTCTGTAGCTCATTCAAAAGTTTTGTAAATATTTGATAAGTATCATTTAATCTTTCATTGGGTAAACTTTTGAACCTCTCATATGAGGAAACATTGTTTGTTCTCTTGTTTCTTCTCATCCTTTCTCCTCCTTCACAAAGATTTTCCAACTGATCCCATATTTCCTTAGCTGATGCACATGCATCAACTTGTGAAAATATGTCAGTGGGGATGGCCATTGTTAAAAGTGACTTTGCCCTTTCATCCCCAGCCACCAGTTCCTTGTCTTCCGCGCTCCAGTTTATTTCACTTTTCGGAGCACGGGAGGCAGGGATTGCAGGTGATTGGTTAGTTGCTTGAATAGCTAGTATTTCAGTCATTGGTATATGTGGACCCCTTTCAATGGATTGAAACAGAGCTCGGTCATGACCATTAAGGAAATTGACCATCCTGATTTTCCATTTTGGGTATTCCTCTCTGACCAGAGTCGGAGGTTTAGACATAGAACCAATTTTAAAAGAATTATTCCATGATTGAAAGCTGGCCATATTTAGAGAAAAGAAGATGAGCGATTGAGCATTTGAAAATAGATTATTCAATCTGCTCTGATACCAATTGTTGGTCCCAGTTTGGACTTAAAAACTTCTTTTCACGTAATATGGCAAGTGATTTCAGTAGATGTGAAAAAGATGTGCGGAAATGGAAATCAGACTTTCAAGAAACAAGACCTACAGAATTATCAAGTTTATATCACTTTGAAACAAAATAGTTTACAAAGTGATTGTAAGATTATTATCTAATACAAATGAATCTTGAATTATGTGGGTGAGAGGGCAATGGAGTTTTGTAGTATGTATGAATGCTAAGCTTAACTCATCGTCTTCTGCTTGGTGAGCCTTCTATTTATAGAAGGCTGGGTACATGAATAAACAATTGTTTATTCATGCAATAAGTCCTGCATAAAGTATCCATTTGACATATTCATTGAATCCAACAGTCAAGTTGCCTTTGTAATCATGATATCCAATAATGTCAAGTTGCTTCGGTTATTATGGCAGGATAGAGCTAATTTTTAGACAAGTGGGGTATTCATCAGAATTTCTGATAAACCACTTCATCAGAAATTCTGGTGAACAAATCATCAGAAAATCTGATGATCAGAATCGTCAGAAACTGATGATATTTCATCAGAAATATCATCAGATCCATCAGAAATGACATTCTCTGATAATCTTCTTCAGCTCTTGATCAACTTGTGATTCTTTGAAGTAGATGTTGTTCATTTCATTTGTCCTAACCGATCTTCTTCTTCTTGTTGTGATCTTCAGGACTGTTGTCTTCTTCATAGATCAAGTTGAATCTGATTTTCTTTAATACTTACAAATAAGTTTTCTAACAAGACGTATGTTATTACATACGTATACATGTTACGCACTCTATACTTATGTAACATATGTAGCTCATAGAATACTAGGATACGTATAGATGCATCTTGTTTACACACGTAAGTAACATGTGTTAATGACTATCACATGTTACAATTGAAGTAACATGTTGACAAACAAAATACACTTACATAACATGTGTTAATGAGTGTCGCATGTTACAATTGAAATAACATGTTAACATGTGTTCATTACACTTATGTAACATGTTTCAATGAGTATCACATGTTCCAATTGAAATAACATGTTAAGATTCGTATATATGTGCCTTGTTTTTATTTACTACATCGTATGTAACACATGTTACTTACATGTTCAACCAATATACTTACGTAAGATGTGTAACACATGTTACAATTGCTTATTGTTTTGAAGTAACAGTAAAGCTATGTGCCTTGTTTTCTACTTCATCCTGTGTAACACACGCTACACTTGTTAATGAGTACCACATGTTACAATTGAAACAATATGTTGACCACCCAATGCTCGTCTACTACTTGCTTACAATTGGTAATGAATAAAACATGTTAACTAGTAACACATGTTTAACATTGTGTTGGCCAATTTGATAACTGGTAACCAAATACGTTTCCCACCATAACTGTTTAACATCCAGACACTAACATATTACAGACAAGACCAGAATGGTCAGATTGTATTTTAGGTTATGGCTATAATTCAAAATAAAGAAAATTCATGGTGACTATGGTAGTTACAAAAACCACCACGCATATATCACCAGCCAGTTAACTTCTTTTAAACAAAAGTTGTGGTACCCAAGATAACTATAAAAACCACCATAGATGTTCACCACAAAAACCGTAGAAAAAACCACACTACCCCAGTCAGTGCACCCCCCCCCCCCTAAATGAGGCAACTTTCTCACCTCCTTCATTTTCCTGCTCCCATTTGTACTAAACCCAGCTTCAAATGGTTCATGCACCCCCCTGAACTTTTCCATGTGCCTCATTAAGAAGATACCGCAGTCTGTACCGTTCCCACTCGTGGCCCAATCAAGCTTCTTCCTCTTGATTTCCAAACCCTTGATCACTGAACTCCTTGGATGGTTTACCTCCTCCAGGTAATGTACAAACGTCTCCTTCTGGTAACATAGAACAAAGATCACACTGAGATGGTATACCATCTTACACAAAACCTGATGAATGTTGGCATTTTATAGTGTATTTACATATTTGTATGGTACTGACTTGTTGATGTAAACATCACTATCCTGTGAAGATGAAGTAACACATATTAGCATGCCTATTGTTACTTCAAAAAAATAGACAATTTTAACATGTGTAACACATCTTAGAATTTGCCTATTGTTTTGAAGTAACAATGAATTTATCCTATTTCCCAAACCCCTTGGCATAAGGGCCACATGTGTAACACATGTACTTGTGTCAGAAATTTAAAAATTGCAGATCTGTAACACATGTAAATCTTAATGGCTACATGTGTATCACATGTTACAAGTGCCTATTTTTTGAAGTAACAATGAATGAATCTTTTTGACAATTCTATTGTTACTTCAAAACAATAGACAATAAGCAATTATAACAAATGTAACACATGTTACAATTGCTTATTGTTTTGAAGTAACAGTAAAGATATCTTTGTTCACAAGCATTTCAATTCTTTGTTCACAAGCATTTATCTTGATGGCTACATGTGTAACACATGTTACATAATGTTAGCACAACCTCCAGTGTAACACAAGTTACAAACATGTGTTGCATATGTGTAGCCCTTCTTTAAGTCCAAAAAAGGGCTGGTGTAACTATAAGTAACATGTGTAACATTGTTACAACATATGTACCTGCTAATTATGCCAGCAAAAAAAACACAACTTTTCATATGTAAAATAAACGAGATCATCAACTATTAAATTATGTACTTTCTAAAGGTAATGAAAATGTGATATTCGAGTGAAGTTTATACAAGACAACTAACAACACATCTAAAACAACATTTCAACATTTAAAAAGATATACATTTATAATCAAACAACAACCGAGAATATCAAAAACTCAACATGATTTTAACACAAAAACAAAAACCTACAAACTACAAACTACATAAATATTTACCCATTACTAGAACACTTTGAGCACAAAAAAAAATATTAACATCCATTTTAACAAAAAAAATCAAGTCTGAAATTATTTTTTCAAAATAAAACACTTAAGAGATTGTTGTTCTTGGTGTTCAGATGAACACGATGAAGAGTGTTGTTTCTCTCTCTAAAACAACAACTTTCTCTCTCTAAGACACTTACCGGATCTAGAGTCTTCCGATGAACACGATGAATATTGTTGTTTCTCTCTCTAAAACAGTAACTTTCTCTCTCTATAAAACTTCATCTTGTCGTCGTTCACACAAATGAAGAGATCAAAAGGGGGTGATGATGGTTTGATATTTAGAATTTTGAATCTTGAACACAGAGAATTAAAAATATGGGATGAATGAATCTTGAAGAGAGAATTAGAGATATGGAATGTAGATGGTTTGATGGTGACAAGCTGAATAAGAAGAGAGAGAATGAGACATGAGGTAATGATGATTATAATATTATAATATATAATTTGTACTTGGTACATGTTGTTTACCCAAATGCCCCTCAATCCACTCATCAACCCAAAGAAAGTAATAAATTTAAATCAATAAAGCTTAAAAAATCATGAACCCTTGGATGATCTAGATCAATGGTTATAAATAGGGTTTCTTAGGTTTTCTTACCACAAATAAGTTTTCTATAGATCCTTTCCCCCTATATATATATATATATAGGGTAGGGTTCCAGCGTGAACAACCTCCCAAGAGTGAACTGCGTGAACAGATCTGGACCCTTGATTTCCTTTTTAGTTGTTAAGGGTAGGATTGTAATTATATAAAAAATTAGATTTAAATCATTATTTTAATAATTGAATTAAGTTACATCTTTCCTATTTTAAATTCATTATCCACATTATGTTTATTTATTAATAAGATAATTATCAAAATAAACAACAAATCACCAGATTTCAATTTTTATTTTTATTTCAAATTTCATCACGAGAATTCAAATTTTGATTTTTAAGATCCACGTAACCTTCATTTCTCAACGGTATACACATGTGTACTTGTATATAAATAGAACAGTACACATGTGTACTTGGATATAAATAGAACAGTACACATGTGTACTCAGCATCGTTCATATGTGTAATTAGCTACATAATACATACATAGAAACAATACCTGTAAAACTATTTTATATTTAACAAATTACAAGTTCCATAATGTTTTCCAAACCAAACAAAAAAACATATAATTACAAGTTCCAGTTTCGTAAAAACAATAAACCCAACATAATCAAAAAAACAAAAAACATAATCTTTTACAACTATTCGCCACGTTGTATGCTGAATCATCCTTATCGACCAAACAAACAAACATATGTGAATCATCCTTATCGACCTCATACGTGAATCATCCTTATCGACCTTCCATCTCCACTTTTCTCGTTAACGACATCTCCTATAATAGCACAAAAAAACTCAGCAACTAATACTTTGCATAATTCACAAGTGTACATCAACAACTTTACACATTCAATACACAAAAAATTCTGAGATATCACAAAACAGACGTTATACACATGTGTACATCCCTTTAAAATCAGAATACACATGTGTACATCGCCTTAAAACACATAGCAAAATCAGAATACACATGTGTACATCGCATTAAAACACAAAAAGCATGAAAATAGAATAATGGATGGGGAGCAATCAAACTGGATCAGAGATCACGGTTGTCACTAACAAGAGTCTGGCAATTCAAATGTATCAGAAGGCAAGCCAGTTGTTTGCTAAATAAATTAGACGGCAGAAACAAAGCGACTAACGCATAATTTCACGACCTAATATCAAATTGTACCTTTTAAAGCTAGAATCTTCGAAATCGGATTCATAAGAGCCGAGTTAGCAGTAATCGCCCTACGTAGTGGCTGCATTGGCATGTTCATGTCAATGATCACCACACTATTTTGCGGCGACGTTTCACGAACACATATAAACTTATCGACTCCATCGTTACATTTGTAAACGTAATAAACTGCGGATTGATCCCTATGCTCAGAAACTGCAACATCACAACACTCAAAATTAAATCCATAACCACACATAACTAGATCACTATCCAGCACACTTCCACAAAACACATTAATCATTTCATTCAATCATTCCACAGATCTGGAATCACACTACACAGAAGTTCATTATTTTCCAAATTCTCCAAATCTAAACAACACAATAACGTAAAATGCAGCAAAACATCACCTCGGGCTAGATTAACCCAAAATAAACCTGTCTGAACAACTTTTTCACAATAATCGAAGTGCGATTCTAATTTTAGCAACAAACATTACAGAATTACAATAATAAGTACATCTGCATATGTGAATCTACCAAATCTATATCAATTCACTATATATCAATTCACTATGTACATCTGCCATGGTGACCGGAGAGAGATCAAAACGATGACGGATCAGATGTGGTTATTCTGTTAGGGATTTGATTTGATACAAAACCCACAAAAAACCAACAAAATGCACAAACACAAAACACTAAATCTCTAAAAAACATACCGAGAGAAATCGAGAGATCCGGCTTTTTTTCTTCGATTCCGGCGATGCAGCGATCCGTCGATCCAGCGAACTTCACCTGTTAATCAGCGATCCGGCGATCCAGCGAACTTCACCTGTTTGTTCGATTCGGATCTGAGAAACGATCCAGCAAACTTCACCTGTTGATCAGAAAAACTAGGAGACGAGGAACAGAGTTTTCCGGTGATAAAACGATCCGGCAAACAACCCCTATTTTTTCTTCCATTCTGGTGAAGGTGAGAGAGAAAATTGGATGTTGAAGAAAGTTTGAATATTGATTTGTGAGAGAGAACGAGATTTATGGAATCAATATAAAATGGAAATTACATATATACCCTTTTTCATTTAATTAAATGAAAAAAATTAATCACATATTTACTATCATGCCACTCACTTTAATCTCAAAATCATAAAAATCAAGGGCCTAGATCAGTTCACGCAGTTCACTCTTGGGATTTTGTTCACGTTTGAACCTAATCCTATATATATATATATATATATATATATATATATATAGGGTAAGGTTCATTTGAGAACCACCTTTATTGTGAGAACCAAGAGAACCAATGTGAACACACCAAAAAAAACCCAACCCCCTCCCCCCAGAAACCTAAACCCCCCAAGCCCCCGCCACAAAATAAAAAAAAACTAACCCCCCCCCCCCCAAGCCTAAAATGCTAAAAACTAAATCCCCAAAAACCTAGAAAAATCTAAAAAACACACAAAAACTTTTTTAATATTTTTTACCTCAAAATCGCTACTTTTAGTAGCCAATTTTTTTTTTTTTTTTTTTTTTTTTTTTTTGCAACGAAAATTAGCGATTTTGAGGTAAAAAATATTAAAAAAAAATTGTGTGTTTTTTTAGCTATTTTTAGGTATTTTTGGTTGTGTTCACATTGGTTCTCGCCATTCTCGCAATAAAGGGTGGTTTCTAACGGATTCTTCTCCTATATATATATATATATATATATATGTATGTATGTATGTATGTATGTATATTTTTAACAAAGGCTTGTATAAAATAACCACACTTTTTATATATTTTTACAAGACCATCAAAACTAACAATAATTCTCATGCTCTTTAACTAGTTTACTCATGTTACATAAACTTGTTTAGGCACTTTTTAAGATCATTATAATGTATATCATGATGTAATCTTCTTGTGAAAGTTATATTTGTGAAAAATCATTTCCAAGTGTAGTGTCTAAGCTCATAGATTATGAAGGTGATGATCTTGTTAGATCTAAACATCTTAATATCTAGATCAACTTTTAATCATGTTCATCCAAGATCATACTAAATAATCACATACTTTACACTAATCATCAAGTTCATGCAACTCAATCTATACTAGTCAACATATACAATTCATTTTTGTAAGCTTTTAAGTTATGTTTATGGTTTTTAAGCTTTGTTCTTCATGGTGTTCAAGATGATAAGTTGTACATTTATGATCTACTGAACATAACAAATATGAAACTGATTGTATAAGGGCCTTAAAAATAACACAAGGCTAGAGAAGCTCTTTGATGATGACGAAGAAGAAGATATGAAGATGTGAATGCTCCAAATGGTGAGAACAAGTCCCTAGTGCTTCTTCATGACTTGAATCTTCCTTAAATCATCTTAAAATGGACTTGTAGTGCTTAGAATGTGGTGTTTAGTGGTGGAAAATGGGTGGTTTATGGTGGTGACGTGTGGCCGTGAACAAGAGAGAGGTGTTTGTGTGTTTGAATTGTTGCAAATGTGAGGATATGAGGAGTGATGGAGGTATTATAATTTCCCTAACCTTTATAAGTCAAGACCAATCTTCTTAGGCCATACTCTTCCTTTCAAATCTTCATCATGCATTAGCTAGGAGTATGGTGTGTGGGTGGGGGCCACTATGGCCGAAAATCATGAGTGGAAGTGGCTAGGCATGGTAGTTTTTATAAACAAATACATTTAGACATGTGATTTAATCCTATGTTGGATATTTTGATCATTAGGTAGTTCATGCATCATTTAGAACATTAATCTTCTTTAAGTTGCTAAACTAGTCTTAGCTAGTTCATTATGTTAGTATACTAGTCTTTGGATATCAAAAATTCCAGTCGTTTGGTCATCGGCTCGAAACCGGACAATATGTGAAAGGTGTGTTATAATACCGGGAATGATGTCTTTGATATCCTCGGGCTTGTTTAAAATGATTAACATCATTTACAAGTTTTTTTTACATTGCAAAAGCTAAATTTTTGTGTTGCGGACAAAGTTTAATTGTTATATAATAATGCGGATCGGACAATTTATTAATGTATGCATTTTCCGGAAAGCTAAAGTGTCATTGCAAATTTTTGCCCCTAATTAGGGTTTTTATTCATATATTTATGATGATATGCTTCCATATCGTTCGTTGGTTGTTTCGGACAGTTTTCATAACTTGCTGGTATGAATAGTGGGTGAAAGTGAATAGTGTTTTCAGCATTTTTCGCCAATACATTAGGACATAATTATTCGTTTTCTCGTGACGGGACGAAAGCAAAAATATCAATTGTCAAGTTTATACATGTCCTACAAATGCTAGACTTCGTATGACCTAATTATGCATAAATTAAGCCACAAATGAACGCAGTTAAACGTATAAATAGTTGTTAAGTTGTACGAAATTACCATTAATTTTGCCGGTTGTCACATGCTTTGGGTTTCGGTTATACCCGTCGGCCTCGGGTATTTTTGCCATCCCTAGATGGTGGTATTGGTGGGTGTTCGAAGGTGGCGGTAGTGGGATGGTGATGGTGTATGGTTCTTGGTGATGTTTAGAGAGAGAGAGAGTGTGAGTGAGAGTGAGAGTGAGAGTGGGAGTGTGTGTGTGTGTGTGTAAAAATGAGAGAGAAAGTGTGAGTAGGTGTGTGTTTATATTATATACTAGGTTATTCCCCGGGTAGAAAAATTTTAATTACAATCAAAAGCAACAATAATATACGGGTTCAATAGTCATCAACACACCCTTAAATCTTTTTATGAATACGTGTGTCGAGAAATGATATGTTTTTTATTTTTTGAAAAAAATACATTTAAACATGAACCTTGAAATAAAAGAAACGTTTCGTTACTTATTTAGATATTAAATTACATTAAACTGAAAAATGTAGCTCCCAATCTTGAATTTCTCAACTGATTCGTGTACATGTAAAAATTATTCTAAGGTTCTTAATACACGATTTTTTTCTAAGCAAAATAAAGATACCTTGGATGTGGATCACCCTTGATAAACTCATATAAACTCAACTTGAACGTTTTAGTTGCAAAAATATGTAACATATTTCGACCCGAACCTATTTTGTGATTGGTCATTCAACACACCCACTCTCCGGCTCTTGTTTTACTAACATGATTATCAATCTAGAGTGAAATCTTAAACTGATAACATGATTAAACTCGTAGAAGCATCTTGAATTGGTAAAAAGATTTAAGATACTAAAATCTTTTTGATGTTAGTCAACTTTATTATATTCTTTTCTTCTAATTCTTTTAATTTCATTAAAACACGAAAAAAATCTGATTACATAAACTGTAAAGTATGAGTTGTAGAGGGAAATTTGACCAATTTAATTAGAGGTGGATTAATCCGGGTTATTTTACTTCGATTTATCTTCAATGGCTCAAGAGGCAAGTGGGTCCTCCCTCTACCCATCAACCTGGCATTATTGACACCCCTAATAAAACCTACCTGATGTGTCCTCCCTCTGCCCATTGGCAATTGCCCAACTGACTTTAATAGGTTGACCAAACCTGAAAAAACGTTGATAAGAAGTGGTGACATAAGATAGGAGAGGAGCAAATAGCTCTGGTAAAATTGTAAAAACACTTACAAATGCCTCCCATTTAGAGATAATATAGCAAGTGCAGCGGATCTACGATCAAATTAGTGAATGAATCCATAAGACGACTGCACAGATGATAAACAAAAAGATATATAAATGTGTAATAACTCAACATATGGTACGGTGCCATCTTTGAAATAAATAATGCGCAAAGATGATCAAAACTTTTTACTTTTCAATCCGGTTTTAAACATATGGATGCCTTCTCTTTTCTTATGAGTTTGCAGCCTTCAACAGGACCAGTACTTGCAAAAACCTCTGTACTTGCAAAAACCTCTTGAAGAAGTGATTCATCTATTTGATTTATTATCCAACTCGCCTAAAACCATCTCTATAAAATATCTTTTGAAGTATATTCTGAATTTAGACTTGACAAAGCAGTGAATCACTTCACTGTACATAATATTATAAAATAGAGATTTACAAACAACACATTCTATGTATTATTGACATAAATTAAACAACCAGCTTTAAAATCTTGAACAAAATAACTAATTCAGTGAATTAAAAAGAATTGGGGATATAGTAATACATAATTTACTCCAAATAAGTAGAACAAATGAAATAAACAGCAACCGGATCGGTATTTTTAAGCAAAATTCAACCGTGTGTCTAATTCACCTGGCCCAAAATTATACGCTCTCGTTCAGTTATTTCTCGACCGGTTTCAACTCAAGTATAAACCCCCAAACCAAACCGTTCGATACGGTTAGAAAGATCCTAAATCGACTGACTAATTTTTTTTTTTTTGAAAAACTATCCGTGAATCCAAACCAATGAAAGGTTTCGAATGGTTCAGGTTGAAAAATGAACAATCGTAGGGCCGGAGTATCGGACCGAACCCCAATTTGTGGATGAAGTCATTCAATGAAACACTATTCAATTCCCAATTGTATTCCTAGGTGCCGGAGCCCCCCCCCCCCCCCCCCAAAAAAAAAAAAAACAAATTTCAAGTTTCAGTTGCCAGATTTTCTATAAACGGTCGAAAGTTACCTTTGTTCGTGGCATAGAACAGTAGTGGTGCCCTGTGGGTTGCGTACTGCGAAAATACAGAGGAGCCTCATTCGGTTGATCAGAAGAGTGACATCAGTAGAGTAGCTAATGCAAGAGAGCAGGTAGTGGTCGTAGCCTGCTCAGTGTGGTTGAGAACAGAGCTGCTGGTTGGTGAGCTATCTCAAGAGGCGACCGTGACGATGGTGGTTGTGGTGGCTGCTGGATTCCTAAAGATTGACCATGGAAAATCCTCACAGAAGGTGAAACCAATAACCTAGGCAGTTGCTGCATTATTTCAGCCTGAGAGTCTGAAAAGAATGAAAACAATATTCCATTAAAACTGACGAAGCGAAAACAATATACAATTTTTATTATTTGTATATCATTTTTCCATATAATACCTTGACCCATATATCTGAAAGCTTTGGCCAATAGTCTATTCAAGATTACTCTATTGATATTGGTCTCAAGTTCCATCTTTTTTGAGTTATACGCTGCATCTGCTTCTACATGTTTAGCTGAATACTTGAGCCTTATTTCAGCAACAATTTCCGCTATTTCCTTTTCACATTCGGTATTCAACCTTTGTTTCTGAACGAAAACAGTACAGATAGGATGATGAATAGTCGATCTATATGAGTCAACTTATCAATATAAAAAAATAAATGAGTGACCATTTCTCGATGGAACTTGGTTACATTCTCTTTCATTTTCAAAGTGAGTCTCCTTCATAGCATTTTAGACCACTAAAGTTATTGCTCAAATCTACAACTGAATAAGTTGAATTAATCAATCAATTATTAAACTACAAATTACAATATTAAACAGTCACTTACACACTTTGGGGTGAAAAAAAATGCACATTAAGGCGTGATGCTATCTTATGCTACAGAGACTTGTCAGCCTGTAACAACACCATCCAAAATGTACCAAATCAGCATATGTTTAAGAAAGTTTTTAGACAATGGGTTAACCCTAGCCTTTTTTTGGCCCATACTAAAATACCACAAGTTTAGACTAAATTGTCTACCCGTTACTCAACCCACCCATTTTATCATCTCTAACTTCATCCATTCAATGAAAATTAATTAAAAACAAAATACATTGAAGCTCTAAACTATACTTAAAAGGTAATTTTTGCAAATATAATGGGACGGATGAACGTTTTTCTTGTGGTAATGAAAGTAAGACTGGAGATGGGAAGCGTGTACAAACCTGGATCAGTAAGACATCTAAATATTATATAGTTCATTGATTACCCGTGGGTCAGACAACATCTTACACATTAGACAATGAATCTTTGGTCAGACAACATCTTACACATTCGGATAATTAATCTTTCTTGCTTATAGAAAAAAGTATGAATAGTTTAGCAAATTGATGGAATGTTGAGAGTAATTTAAAAAGAAAAACCAACTACATAACCTGGCTTGATCCCATGATATGTCTCTCCACGCTGCTTGCAATCGTTACTTTTAACCATCCACACAGCTCCTAAACACCTATTGATTGAAACAATCAAAGTCGGCCAAAAAGAAATTGTGAAAATAGTTCACTTAATAATAAAAGCGAGTATGCAACTAAAGCGTAAATCATGCACATAAGCGAATAGCAAATCCTGCACATATTGGATATCTGAAACTTAAAGGAGCAAACTGAATGAACGGTAAAAAGTTGTAACCAGGCCACTTAAACGGGTTGTGAATCAGGCTAACAACTTATTGAACCTGAATGTATTAAGTCAATGGATACGGCTCGGCGTTGTGGCTCTTTAAATCCAGCCTACAATACAAAATAGTTAAACACAATTAGCGCATTAAGAATTTAGTTTCGTCATCAGTACGCAACTTAAAGTAACGGTCGTCAAACCTTAACCACAAATGCAACATAACGGCAATTTAATAATATCCGGTTGCAAGATACATATACTTTAAGTGTTTAGTTATGTTAGAAAAATCCCAATTACTAACGCCTCATGTAAATAAGAATATGTAGAGGCAAAAGTTAACCCAAAAACCCAAATCACCGCCGAACTAAATCAACTGAACAAAAAATTAAATTAAACCTAGAGGCAAAATTATGAAAAAAAAGCCAAATAGGAACCAATGCAACAAAAATCAACAAAAGTTAAAAAGAAAAAAAAAACCTCTACTAATCAGCCACCTTCCGCCGACAGCGGGATACAAACCTCAGCCGTAGAACCAAAGCAGAAGAAAAAAAAGCCAGCAACACAACATCCCCCTGGTTCTCTCTATGTCCATATCTCTATGCCATAACCAACAGGTTCAACTTCGATAGGAAAGCTTAGAAAGCCTATCTACTTGTCAGGCTACAGAAATTACATCCAGTAAGCAAAATTGAATGAAAAAGCGACACTCCTTTGGGTTCAGAAGAAAACCCTAAGGAACAAATCTTCAAAAGAAATGGTTTGAAAAAATAAAGGAATAAGAAATGTTAGAAGGATTGCTAACCTAATCATTGTCTTGAATCAGAATCGTAAGATGATGAAGGCTAGGGTTTTGTGATTGTAAAACTCTTCAACATATGAATCTGCAGAGAAAACGTGAGGAAGGCCGCTAGGGTTTTTAGAGTGAACAATGAATGGGCGAATGGGAAATGGGTGAGATTTTGTGGAACTGAGGAGGGATCTTGGCGGTGGCGATAGGAGGGAGAGAGAGAGCTGCAAGAATGAGGAAAAAGAAAATATAAAGGATCCATTATCCGTATGCTTGACCCATATTCCGACCCGAATTATTCCAGATCCCGCGTCCAAAGAAAAGTGGACGGGATTTTGGAGCCAAAATGCAAAATTCAGTGGCCTAATAGCTTGACACATCAGCAAAATTTAACACATTTATTATATATAATAGATATGTAATTTATTTATATTATATATGTAATTTATTTTTATATATATGCATTAAAGACTTGTTTCTTGTACCCATGTGTATATAAAAGTTGTGCTTTGTGTGTAAGTTACTTAATTACCCTCGTAGTTAACAAATTTGGTGGATGTTGTTAAAAAAATTAGACTCAAATGTTTAAAAGAAGTGGCTGTAGGGACTCAGGACGTCAAACATTTCAATTTTAAATTCAAATTGTTAATACCTCTAAAACACACGAAATCAAAACGTAATTTTCTCAAAAATCACCTTCTGAACTAGGTACATCTCAACATAGGGGCTGTTTGGCTAAGCTTTTCAAAATGACTTATTTGCTTATTTGCTTTTCTGAAAAGCAAATAAGTCAATAAGCTGTTTTGAAAAGCTTTAAAATGGAGCTTTTCAAAATGACTTATTTGCTTATTTGCTTTTCAGAAAGCAAATAAGCAAATAAGTCATTTTGAAAAGCTTAGCCAAACAGCCCCATAGTATTATAGTATTTTAAGTTTTGTACATGTTTTAAGGTTCTATACATGATCTTTAGGGTGGGGGTATGGTTAATCACTCTAGGGTGATTGAGTGATTCTCTACCCAATAATATTATGCCATGTCAACTCCCCATTCCACTCCTCATTTTGCACTCAATCACTAGGTATAGTTAATCACTCTAGGGTGTTTGAGTTATATATTTTTTGATTGGTTCTTCTCTCCTCTCTCCTCTCTCTCTCCTCCATCACTCTTCTCCATCATTTGGTGACTATTCACCAATTTTGCTCACCGATAACCCACTCACCGAAACCATTCCTCACCCCGGTGTGGTCACCTATCGGTGACACACACTCACCGAATGCCTCCCCGATAATCATACCGCCCACCCTTAGGTTTTATCCACGGTGTTTATCAGCCAAGGAAACTAAACATAGTGTTATACCACTCACGTCCATTTTTAAGATGTTTTAGATTGAACATAATGTTTTAACATTTTAAACATGGTGTTTTACAACATGATGTTTAAATATTTTAAACATAATGTTTTACATTTTGGAGTCAACTAGTAAATCCGATCCGCACGTTGCAGCAGTACAATCTGAATAAATATATAAGTCGTGTTGGTGTTGGACATTCAACCCGCAAACTCATAACTCGTCATCCATTCAACCAGGCACGATTTGCATCCTTTCATGACTTTGAAGAGTAATGGGATAATATCTATTTTTTATGATATCTAAATACAAATCATGTTTACAAATCTCAAACATTAAATTGCCATATTCTTTGAAATTAGTATGTTGTAAAAATCAATATAGAATATAATAATGATGATAGTTAAATAATAATAATAATTACTATAATAGTAATAACTAGTATAGTGTTTTATTAAAATGCAAACTCTATCATAAGAGTTATATTGTATTTTTACTAATACTCTTAAGAAAGAATACTAAAGTTATTAAAACTTAAAGGAAACAAAAGTAAAACTTATTAAACTCTAAAAAATGAAAAATAAAACTTAATAATATAAATGTGTTCCATATGCTAAATTGTTTGTACAATTTCTTGTAGGACATACATAGACTATCTCTAGTTGCTTAGTAGATTTACATGGACCAATAAAACTAACAAAAAAAGGATAGGAAAATATGAGTGAAGAATTTTTTTTTATTTATTTTTTTGCTAAATAGTGTTAAGAAAATATCAAAAGAAAATATCAGTTAAAAAAGTTATAATATGCCAATAGATTAAAGTCAAAACCTTATTTTTTCTACTAAAAATAAGATTAATGATATGAATATTAATAAGAGTATGACAGTTATTTAGAAAGGTGGGGTAATTAATTCTCCTTTACATCCATTGACTTTTATTTTTAAATTACCAAAATCATTAAAAATATCCTTGCTTCATTCACTTGTACAGAGAGCAATGGGCACTTGTACATAATTGAATGGTGCAAATAACTCACAAAATAATATTGCAAATTAATAATGGGAAAGTTCACACATGATGTTTTACACCTAGATGTCACGCTAAGACCACCCGTAGTGGGGCGGTATTTTAAAAAAAAATTGAAAAAAAACGCTCAAAAACATCGGACCCCCATTACATAGGGCGTTATATGGCGTTTTTTTTGAAAAAAAAGGTAACCAGCGTTTTATTAAGAGTACCCGTAGTGGGGCGTTTTCTTTAAAATTTTTTCGAAAATAACGCCTTAAAACGCCCCGGTCACCATTACAGGGGGCGTGACCGGGCGTTTTTTTTCAAAAAAATTCGCTTTGGCGTTTTTAAAATAACGCTGAAAGTTGGCGAGGATCGAGGAAAAGGACCGTTGGCAAACGGTCAAAACTTGTTTTATTTTTTATTTTTTAATTTAATAAATTACCCCACTATATATATCAACCCATTATTTATAAAAAACCCACTTTATCTCCTACTCTCTCCCACTTTTCTTCTATTTTTTATAAAAAAAAAACACCAACTTTCTCCTACATTTTTATACAATCATGCATCCATTTCGACCCCCTTTTGGTGTCCCCGCAAGACCCACGAACCCGAACACAACTCAACCGCAAAACCCGTATAACCTTCAAGACATGGACCCGAGCTTTTTAACGTATGCGGCTTACTTGAGTGGCGCCACTCCGTTTGTGCCTCCCACTTTCCCCTATGGTCAAGCCGCCGGGTCTCAACCGTCACAACCCGAATCCGAACCCGTCGTCGAAGTCGTGCCGGAGACGCAACCCGAACCGGTGCAAGAAACATCGAGACGCGGCAAAAGGTCGCATAAGAAGAAGGAAAAAGACGCACCACGGCGTACAAAAAACATCATTGAATGGACGAAGGAAGAGGAATTCACGTTGACTCGGGCGTGGGTCGACGTTTCGAAGGACGAAGAAACGGGTAACTCTTTTATTATTTTTTTTTACTTATTTTTTACTTTTATTTTTAACATACAACTTATTTGTTTACTTTTTTTTTTTAATTTGTAGCAAATTTTCAAACGGGTCCCGTTTTTTGGGATAGGGTTCGTGCACTATTTTTTAGCACCTTTGGTGAAGGCGAACATCGGGACAAAGATTCCATTTCTAGCAAATGGACCGACATCAACAACAAGTGTCACGCGTTCCAAGAAGTTTACCAACGTAACTACGATAATCGCCCGAGCGGTGAAAGTGACGTCGGGGTTTTAACGAGGACTTTGGAGGAGTTCGATAGGACGAAATGCCCTTTCACGTACTATAAGTGTTGGGAACTACTACGAAAAAGTCCAAAGTGGGCGCTAGTTAATCCAATGACGTCTAGTAGTAGACGTCGAGCTAAAAGGTCCAAAACATCATCCTCCGTTGACCCATCAACTCCGACATCGGATGCCCGCAACGTCGATTTAAATGAGGTGGTGGACGTTGATGAGGAACTTCAAGAAGAGTTGAACCGACCACCCGGTAGAAGAAAGGATAAGCGAACCGGGAAAAAACGGTCGAGTCGTCTTCCGATCTCGAGTTAAAGGATGATTTCGAGGAGATGAACCGTCGTCTCCAAGACATTCGCGACCTCGGCCACAAACGTTGGGAGATTATGCAAGAACGAGTGGCCGAAACCAAAAAGTTTAACGAGATGCAAGAGGCGAGACAAATGGAAAAGGACATTGAGTTTTTGTCCAAATCAATCGACCACCTCCAAGGCGACGCGTTGATCCTTGCGCAAATGCGTCGACAAAAAATTCGAGAAAAATATGGACTCTAGATCATATTTTTATATTCGGTTTTTTTTTTTGTTTTTTTTAAACTCGGTTTTTTTTTCTGTTTTTTTTTATTTTCGGTTTTTTTATTTTTCTGTTTTTTTATTTTCTGTTTTTTTAATTTCAAGTAGTGTAATTTTTTTTTTAAATTAATGAACTTTTTTATGTTTTAAATTAAAAAAAATAATTGTGAAATGATTGTGAAATGATTGAATGGGGGTTATTGGTATAATGCCCCACTACGCCACTTTTGCTATAATGCCCCATCGCTGACTAGGACGCCACGTGTCGGATAATGCCCCATGGTGGGGGCATTATAACCCACTACCACTACACATGGTCTAACAACTTGCATGTGACCAATGGGAGTGGTCCAAGGTTTGACTGGCCAATGATAAATAGTTAGCTTTTTTTTTTTTTTTTTTTCCTTTTTAATGATAGGAAGAGGCATTATTTGGGTATTATTCCCACTACGCCACTTTTGCAATAACGCCCCATGCTGACTGGACTGCCACGTGTCGAATAATGCCCAATGGTGGGGGCATTATTTTGTTTAACCACTACACATGGTCTAATATAAAAATAAGCCTTTTATATAGCGGTGAATTAATAAAACGGTTAGGAAACTGTTATAAATGACTACACTATATTTAATAAGTATCGTATTCCAAACCGGTTCCATCACCGTTTTAAAAGACAAGATCAACGGGCCAGATTATATCAAATGTAGCGGCTTGCTAAGTGGTAGTTGGTCGTTTTTGTGTTGATCAAATTCGGTAAAAAAAAACAAGAAATTCTATTTTTTTTTAACAGCTAACTGTTTTCCACGTGTAAATCCATGATTTCGGAGCTATGTCCAAAGGCCGACTACTCGACCACCACAAGAAAGCGTAGCACACCCCTGATGCGCGGGAACCCCGTGGAATAGGTAAACCCTCGCCCCCCGTTGGACTCGAACCCGTGATGAATCCCGAGCTGAGCCTTCACCCGGATGTCTCACCCTGCAGCAGCCAGGGATCGAACCGACGCCTCCAATGGAGACAACCAGCCAACCCACCAGCTGAGCTAGAGATTGTCTCACCCTGTTGCAGCTAAGGATCGAACAAGAAATTCTATTGTTCCGCCAAACTCTTTGAAAAAATCCAGCCCACTTTGTGACTTCTCTGTATTACCATAACATCACAGCTGCCTTTTCTTGACTATTTATTGAAATTTTGACAAGGAATAATTCATGGACTTTTGCAATTGCAGTATACCAAATCTGAATAATTTCAACAAGACCTTTTCTTTTCGATTTGAATTTTATACCACCGACTCTGTAGCATTAATATCAGATATCAATAGATAACATATATCTGTAGAGATAATTGTTGAGCTCTGTTTGCTTCTTTTTTGTTAAGTATTATTTATGGCATTAAATCTGCTTATAATATTTAGAAAAAGCATAGTTTTCGGTTCCCATCTTCATCAAATCTGCAAATAAAAGGACTTGGACGCATTTCAATACGTCACTAAGGTAGCGTTTGGTATGAAGGAATAGAAGGTGGAATGGAATGGATCATTCTGATGGAATGAAAAGAAACATGTTTGGTTATCAAGTGGTAATGGAATGGGGCATTCCAAAAGAATGTAACTCCTTCCAAATATAACAATTTCTATTCCTTGGTAGGATGGTGTTTTTTTTTCATTCCTTCAAGGAATGAAAAGAAATATATTATTATTATTATTATTATTATTATTACTTATACTTATACTTATACTTATATTATTATTATTATTATTATTATTATTATTATTATTATTATTATTATTATTATCATTGAGGCAATTATATTTTTATCGTTTTTAATACAATGGGTCAATTGCATATATCCCCCTAAAAAATTCATCAATTGCGTATTTACCCAACCAAAAATCAAAATTGCATACATCCCCTCCCTTATTAAAACCAATTGCAAATTTACCCATTTTGATTTATTTTATAAAAAATAAAATATAGAATGACTATTTTACCCTTATTTAAATCTTTAATATTTTCCAACTTTTTTAACTACCCATTTTTAAAACAAGTTGGAGTCATCTGTAAGCAAAGTATTACAGGATTTCAAATAAATTCATTCATTCATTCATTCAAGATCTCAAAGATAATCAGGTATGTCCAGTTGAACAATATAGTTATGGTAGTCTTAGAGAATGCAGATTTCATAGTAACTAATGGAAGCATTCCACATTTTCAACAATTAGGCAGCAAAAGCCATGATTTCCATAATATAAAATACCCATCTTCAACATCAATAATCATTCTTTTCGGAAGCTTGAATGGATAACACCTTTCACAACCATTGTTTTCAAAACTAATTCATATAATCTTCCTCTTTCTTCGATTACAACCGATATTTCTCGTCCAATCCAAACAACAAATAAGATATCAATGTTATAACAAAGCCCTAACATGAAAAAAAGAGGAGATATGTATGCACCTGAATAGCGTGCAGATGCTCATCGAAATCGCTCAATCGCACCTGGAATCGGCGGCGATGAACCTGGATCGTCGGAATCGTGTGTGTAGCGTGTCTTTGAATCTGGAAGATTGCCTTTGCCCTTTGGTCTATTGCGAAAACATTATAGGGTTTTTTTATTTTATTTTGAAAGGGTAATATTGTCATTAAATGGAATTTAAAAAGGGAAGGGGATATATGCAATTAAAATTTTAGGTTGGATAAATATGCAATTAAGGAGGGTTTTTAAGGGGATATATGCAATTATCCCTAATACAATTGTGTTTCCTTACTTCGTCTTTTTTTGTTTATTAAATTGTACAAAGTAATGATTCAATTTATTCACATATGAGTAACCAAACATCACAATGGAATTGAATGATCCATTCCATTACCTGGTCCATTCCATTACCTGGTCCATTCCATTCTCCCATCCATTCCATTACCCCATACCAAACAGACCCTAAAAATTTTTAAGCAATATAATGTGAATTTTAAGATGTAGAATTTAGTCTCCATTTTCATTTTGAACCAAACTGCCACCATGATTTTCTTCTAATTGGTTATTATTATTTTTGATAAATGTGATACTAAAGTCTGGCCTTCCAAGATGGTAATGTAATAATGTTTCTCTATAATCAAATCATATTATGGAAGTGAGTAGGCTTGGCTTGGTCATTGGATCTTCTATTTTTTTGTAAATAAAAAACCGAACATAGAGTTACATAGAGACACTGTGGTCATTCGTTCTGGTGGCATCGCTTCGACCCATTCCGAAACATAATCAACTGCTACCAGAATGTACTGGTTGACAAACGAATTGGTGAACGGGCCCATGAAATCAATTCCCCAAACATCGAAAATGTCTACAACCAAAATTGGTTGCATGGGCATCTCGTTCCTCTTAGAAATCCCACCCATCTTTTGACAGTTTAAATAGTTTTTAGCAAACTCAAGAGCATCTTTAAACAAAGTAGGCCAATAAAGGCCACATTCAAGAACCCGGTGACCCGTCTTTTGACCACTAAAATGGCCACTGCATTCTGATGAGTGTGCGTGCTGCAACACATCCATGAACTCTATCACTAGTACACATCTCCTGATGATCTAGTCTGTACCGATCTTGAACAAGTCTGGCTCATCCCATATGTAATGCTTCACCTGTGTAAGGAATTGTTGCTTCCTTCTCTTGTTCCAAGCTTCAGGCACTGTACCTGAAACAAAATAACTAGCAAAATTAGCATTCCAGGGTGTAGTGTTAACAGACATAAGATATTCATCTAGGAATTGTTCGTTAATCTCTGGTGTGATGTCCTCGATCCCCGAAGGAAGTTTAGATAAATGAACAACTACAACATTTTCACACCCTTTGTATCTCTGATCTCCAAATCAAACTCTTGCAGCAAAAGAATCCACCGAATCGGTCTCGATTTGGCATCCTTTTTCTCCATCAGATATTTCACTACACTATGATCAGAATAAACAATTACTTTACTTCCTCAAATTTATGACCGGAATTTGTCCAAAGCATAGATAACAACAAGCAACGTTTGCTCTGTTGTTGTATAATTCAATTGTGCATCTGAGAGAGTTTTGGTTGCATAGTAGATAACCACCGGTTTCTTATCTACTTGTTAACCTAGTACAGCCCGATAGCAAAGTCACTTGCATTACACATAATTTCAAAAGGTTTTGTCCAATCGTGTGATTGCAAGATCGGGGCTTGTACTAATTGTTCCTTTAACACATTAAATGCTTTAACATATTCATCATTAAACTCAAAAGGAGCATCTTTCAAAAGTAAGTTACATAAAGGCTTCGTTGTGACACTAAAACCCTTAATGAACCTACGGTAAACCTGGTGTGTCCTTAGAAGAAAAGAACACCTTTGACATTCGTAGGGGGAGGTAATGTTGAAATGACTTTAACCTTTGCCCTATCGACCTCAATCCCATTACTTGACACCACGTGCCCCAGCACGATGCCCTCCTGAACTATAAAATGGCTCTTCTCCCAGCATAAAACCAAGTTAGCTTCCACACAACATTTTAATACCTTAGATATTTCACACAAAAATGCATCAAATGACGACCCAAATACAGAAAAATTGTCCATGAAAATTTCTAAGGCATCCCCGACCATATCTGAAAAGATACTCATCATGCACCTCTGAAAGGTGGCCGGGGCATTACACAACCCACATGGCATCCTCCTAAATGTGAAAGTACCATAGAGCCTTGTGAGTGTGTTCTTTTCTTGGTCATCGGGGTGTATAGCTATCTGATTATACCCCGAATATCCATCTAAAAAACAATAATATTTCTGACCTGAGAGTTTCTCAACAATCTGATCGATAAAGGTAAGGGAAAGTGAACCTTTGATGTGGCGACGCTCAACTTTCTATAATTAATGCATATACGCCACCCGGTTATCGACCGGGTGGCTATTTGCTCACCATTCTCACCTTTGACGAACTGAATGCCTGCTATCTTTGGCACCGTTTGTGTTGGGCTCACCCACACACAATCTGAAATGGGATATATGATCCCAGCATCCAGCCACTTGATCACCTCCTTCTTCACAACCTCGTGCATATTAGGATTCAATCGCCTCTGTGTGTCCCGCGCCGGTTTTGCATCTGCATCAGTAATGATTTTATGCATAACAATAGAATGGCTAATACCTTTTAAATCCGCAAGTGTCCATCTGATTGCTGCACGGTGATCCTTTAGCACCTTCAGTAATGTTGTCTCATGTTCCTCTTCTAGGTTGGCTGCAATGATGATTGGGAGAGTCTGCTCCTCTCCCAGGAATGCATACTTAAGATGTTGTGGCAGCTCCTTTAACTACACTTTTGGTGGACTTACAAGTGACGGCTTCAATCCTGAAGAGATTTCAGCCGGAAGACTCTCAACTTAATGAGTCCATGAAGGCCTCCCATCCTACACTGCCATCGCCTCCAAACTCTGCACGTCTTCCTCTAAATCATGATTATGTTCCTGTTCAGCCCTGTCACAAATTGAACAAATATCGGTGGTTTCATCCTCAAGATGATGATGATACACATCAATAATATCTGCCATGAAACACTCATCACTTGTTAGAGGGTCAGAAACATTTGAAAACATATTTAAGCGAACCCTTCTATTGCCAAAAAATCATAAAGACTGTTCCAGAACGACAGTCGATCAATGCATGTACTGTGGCTAAGAAAGGTCGTCCCAAAATAACATTTGGCTGCTTGATTTGGTCAAATGACACATAATCAAGCACCAAGAAGTCTACTGAGTAGTAGAACTCTTCCACCTTAACGATCACATCATGAACGAATCCCCTAGGAAACTTAAGGGTCAAATCAGCCAACACAACAGTGGTGTCTGATTAACGCAGTGGACCAAAGTCATATTGGTCGTACAAGCTTCCCGGGAAGATGCTCACGCTAGCCCCGAGATCCAGCAACACCCTATTCATTTTAAAATCACCCACTTGAATGGGTATCAAAGGCGTTCCTGGGTCTCGCAACTTAGGTGGAAGTACCCCAGTCAAAACGGCACTGACTCACTCAGTTAAGTTTACGGAATTTGTGGTGCCGTTTTTGTGTGCACAAATCCTTCAAATACTTGGCATAAGCCGAAACCTGTTTAATTGCATCAATTAATGGTAAGTTATAACACCTCCCAAATTTCCTCCTGTTGAGGTCCTCGTTCATTAATTACTCCCTTATTAGCCTGATTCTCCGGATTCGTTAAAGCTTCAGGGAAGGGTGGTTGAATTGATTCCCCTTCCTTAAATTTACCGGTTTCATTTGTTTCATTAGAGAGTTCAACAGTGACTTTTACATTAGTTTTAACAGGTTCAGGCCCTGACTCATTCTCATTTACATCCTCCACCACACCTTCAACCATGGTTGGTGGAGTTTTGACCTTACTATAAACCTTTCCACTACGAAGAGTACTTACCTGGCCAACTTGGTTATTCCATGCTTTCGGATGAGAAGGATTCACCTTTGTGTCACTGGGCAATTTCCATTCCGTTGCTTCAGCTCTACCATCTCACTTGCTAGTTGCCCCATCTGTGTGGTCAACGAGTGAATGGCCTTGTCGCGGACCTCATCCTTCTGTGCCCTTGCATCATCCATTTGATTCTGCTTCTACATCTCCTACTGCATTGCTTTTAACACTTCCATCACTTCATTACCTCCAGAAGCATTTGAAGGTCCTGATGATCCTCCCTGATTGTTCTGATAATTTCCTTGATATCCCCCAGTATTACCCCCTTGATAGTTGATTGGGTAATGAGATTGATTGAAATTCCTATGCCCACCAGGTTGATTTTTGCCTTGAAATCCCGAGTTGCTCTGATTATTTGCGTTCCCATAACTAAAATTGGGATAATTTCTGATCCCCGGGTGGTAGGTATTAGAATTCATGTTGAAATTCCTACCACCATTCCCACTACCTTGCAACAAATTTACCTCATCATAATACCCACAACACTAGGGCACTAATCAACTATGTGCTCCAAATCTCCACAATGCCCACACATAGGCATCTGTCCCCCAACCTCGGGTGTGTTATCTACGGCCCTTACCACCGAATGTTGAGTTCTTCTTGAGGATTGAGCCTTTCTCTTTAAAGTACTCGCCATCTTTTCCAAGTAGACCCAATCAATATGCTCATAATTCGTACCGAACGTGCCATCTGATATTGAATTGAGATCTCATGCATATTCCGGTGTCAACCCCTCATGAGATGCATTCAACAATTTCCACATTCGTATACCGTGATGTGGGCAATTCTTCGATACCATTTTAAATTGGTTTAATGCTTCATGAAATAGCTCGCCCGATTGTTGTTGGAAATTTCTGATATCCTTCTGAGCATCACTAGTCCTTTGAGGAGTGTAGAATTCATCAAGAAACAGTTGCTACAGATCGGGCCATGTGAAGATATAGGCAGATGGTAAAGCATGGAACCATTGTTGTGCCTTGTCTTCTAAGGTGAATTGGAATAGTACCAATTTCACATCATCGGGTGTAAAACCTTGACCCCCAATGGTGTTGCACCTAGCATTATATGCGGCGATGTGCAGATACGGTTCTTCCGTGGCCAAACCATGATACTTGGACAAGCTTTGGATGGATTGTGTTCTCACTTCAAATGAACGACCTCGTAATTGAGGTATTACCACCGGTGATGGATTGTTAGCAATAGCGGGTTTGAAATGGCTTTCAACCCCTTGCACTGGTCCATGATCGTATCTTCAAGGAATGCCTTCGAGTTGGTTGACCGGTGGAACCATGTTTCTCGGAAGTGGTTTTTGCTGAGCTGGTATTTGTTATACCTATGGTGGTATTGGGATGTTTACTGGTCTCGCAGTACCTTGTTGTTGGTTAACTGGTTCAATTGGATAACCGTATTCTGGATATCCAGCTGGTTCCTGGTTTCCCCTTTCAGCAAACCTAACTCTCGTGTTATACACCTCATAATTACCCATGTTCATCACCTATTTACTGCCTTGATTCCCCGTGTAACTTTCAAATTCCTCATATCCATCGCCTTATTCCCCCGAATCATCCCTTTGATCAAACATAGAGGTCCTGAATGAGAAAGGTTGTGGTTGAGATGATTTGTACGGTGGCTGTTGATTTGGTATGGGAGATGTGGTGAGTGAATTAACGGATCGACTTTGGTTTGGTGGAATAGGGTTCTCATCTTGAACTATTCTCTTATACGGTGAGGAGTATTGAGCGGTATACAGTTAGGTAAAGTGTGGTTGTTGAGAAGATGATGATTGGTTTGGCAGTGGTGGCATGTTGTCTAAATTGGGAAATGGTGGCGGTGGAATGGGTAGAATTTGAGTAGCGGTTTGGGTGGATTAAGGTAATGATTCAGATGTGCTAAAGGTGTTAGGTGAAGGTTGAGTAGGAGTAGGTGAGAACTGGCTTTGCGGAAACGGATTGCCAGGGTTTTTGTCTGGGTTTGCTAAGTTCTCCATGAGTTTAGGTATAGGTGTTGGAGATTGTAAGATTTTGTTTTCTCAATGCAATACTCAGGTTTGCCGAACTGTCCTCTCGATTTCTCGATTAAATACGAATGGTGAAGACTTTTCGGACTTCCTAGTATGATGCATACACGTGCGCAATCACCTGCACAAACACAAACAAGAAACCACACGTAATTCCGAACAAAAAGAAATAAACTCTATTTTTGGATGTTGCCTCTGAAGGGGATGTTGGCTCCACCTCGTCCAATGGAGTGTGGCTGTGCCCCTTTAGAAATTTCCACGAGTGTAAAGACGGCAAGCCTGGGTCTTCTGGGTATAACAGATTAATCGCGCATTTTCAGCAATTTCAATTTAAAGATGATCATAAAGAATCCCTTCAGGATGCGTTGTCCAAGGATTTAGACTTGTTTTCAAATGTTAGGGAAACCCTGCGGGTATTCAGTTATTGGTTGTGTGGGAGGTGCGTGAAGGCACACACACTTAGTAGGGGGTGTCATCATCCTGATGGTGTTTTCACATTCTCTAGGAAATCCGGGTCTGATGAGGATTTTTTCGTGGGGATCCCAAGGCCCCAAGATCCTGTGATGGTATTTGAGCTTAGGACCCCGCAGGGAGTGATGGGAGATGTCGCTCTTCTTGAACGTGTTTTCTCCCTTCCGGTTCGAACTGTTAAGAGCATCCCCCCAAGCTGTCGTTTGGCATTTGCACAAGCTTTGACAGGTGCCATCCATAAAGTACTAGCTTCCCTTGGGACTGTTGAAAGTTGGATCAAATTCTTGCTCTTACCCCGTTGTACCCTTAAAGTGGTTAAGCCGTCTTCCAGAAAAGAGCGATGGTCGGGGAATCGAAAGTCCTTGCAATGTGATAATATTTTGCGGGCCTTAGCTATGTGGAAGGAGGGCTCTGGTTTTTTGTTGGATTCTATATGCCCAAGACACATATTAAATTGATGTGGCTAGTACGTTATGATCCAAGTCGAGTCATACCCAAATACAAGCTAGACAAACACTTATAATATTTATTTATGATATGATCATACAAATAAATATTAACACTTAGAATATTTAGAAATTGGTTTTCTAAATAATTGCACTTGACAAACTAATAAATTATATGGATAATTTATTTTGAGAGAATATTTTATTTTGTTATATAATGGGTTAAATAACTTAATAAAAGTTGTATAAGTCTTAAGACATGTGATGTTATAATTTTATAAAAGTTATAAAATTATATAAGACTTAAATTGTTTATAAAAGAATTTTGAATATTTTTTATAAAAATCTACAAGTGGGCCGCCCCCATATGTCTTCCCAAGACATATTTTTGGTCCAATGAGAAACCATGAATTTTGCATGTCTAGATATTCATTGATTGGGAATATTTGGTGGCTACACTCTCTCTCATACTTTAAAGGGATTTTGTATGACAAAAATTAATGAGAGATGAACTTGAAGAAACTCTAGAGAGTATGCTCTCAATTTTCGGCCATGACATGCTTGATCAAGAGGGTTTTTCAAGTTGATAAATCAAGTGTAAGAACTCTCCAAAATCGGGCCATGTATGGTTGATTAAGAAGGTTTTTTTTTCAAGTTGATAAATCAAGTGCAAGAACTCCATAACCTCCCCTCATATTTTCGGCCATGGTGGTTGATCTAGATGGAAATTTTAGTGAGTTCATAAGTGTAGAAATCCTAGCTAAACTTAACGTGTTTGTTGGAAGGCTTGGGGTATACAAGCTTGAGGTCTTCCACACTTGAAGGCAACCGTTCAAGAAGCATCATCTTCTTCATATCCTTTACTCCTTGAAAGGTAGTATTCTAAACACCCTATGGTTGTGTTTTAATTTTGATAGCATGCATGTTCGTATATGGATCCGGGATTGGGTTTTACATATAAAATGGGTTTTATATCAAGAAAGTAACATGTCTTAAATAAATATTCCGCTGCGTTTTTATTTTATAAGGATAAAATAACTTTGATAGACATGTGAAAAACCCAACAATGGTATCAGAGCCGCTTATATGAGTGCATGCTTCATAGGATATGAAAATTTCGGGTTTCGGGTTTGGTTAAACCCTATGGCCGAAATTTATGAATATGGTTCTCCTTTTGTTTTTCAAGATTATTTTCATACATGCATAAAAGTATCTTGAAAAAATTATGTCATTTGGATGATACCCATTTTTTCAGTTTTTTCATTCTTGACCGAAAAGTAGGTTGTAAAAAGGAAACCATTTTTGCTTCTTGAATTTTATATATATGTGGATATATATATTTCGGTGTTCATAGCCTAGCCATGACCTTGTGTGAATATGTTGAATAATTATGTTTGTGATTTATATTTAATTATTTCAAAGTGTTGTAATAATTATTATTTTTGTTTTTCCATTTGTAAAAATATGTAATTTATTTATTTTCATTTGGTGTGTAAATAAATAGATTAGGTGCAATTTATTTTACTAGAAACAATGTATTAGGATACCCTTTGTAAAAGAAGATGCACACAAAAATGCGGTTTTGGTTTTGGCTAATTTCGGGCCTAAAGGACTTCATAGTTCTTAACGGGATTTTAGCACGATAACCAAAACACATTTTTGAAGTCCAAAGGAGTTTGGAGCTGAATATAAAAGACATTTGGAAGCCCAAAGAAAGTGAAGAAATCACAACACAAAAGGAAGACTTGAAGCATTTGGACGCGGGATCAAGTGGGAGTTCAACGACACATTATTTGTGTCAATATTCACCCTTTAAGAAGGACCTTTTGACACACTTGTTTCGGCTAACAAGTGTGATAAAAAATAGTTGGCTATGGTTATGCACCTATTGTTATGTATGTTGTGCTTGTGTGGTTGCTTATTTATATTGTTTTGATGATATTTTGATATGCATGCTTAACAAACTAATAATCAACAACAAGCTTAAAATTGGTTCTTAAAAATCATTAAAATTGGTTAATAAAATGTTATTAAAAATTAATGATTTTTATAATAAAATGGGTTTTATTAAAAGGAACCTTGAAAATTTGTTTTCACAAAAGTACCAAGGATTTGAATGCATGCAAATATATGGTATATAAAGTTTTCTAAACTAGAATTTTGAAAACTCAAAAACCCTTTTATAAAACAAGTCCAACACCATCCTTTTATACAACACTCGAATTACTTGGGAACTCTTATTGTGGGATAAAGGTCACCTAACCACATTTGAGGGAACTTGTATGTTTGAGGTGGGTTTACCATGTTTGTGGGATAAAGGTCACCTAACCACTTATGTGTATAAACTCACACGCGTGTGTAAGTTGGACGACTTGATTTGGAAACCATGAACTTAGGGTCACCGAAGCATGGCGAACAAAAGGTGTTGATGGGATTAAACATGCCAACTAAACATAAAGATGTTTAACCGATCCCATATGGCTAGAAGTTGCAAAGGGTTGCAATCGTCAAACGTTGACTACCTTGTTAATTTAAATAATAGGATAAAGGTCACCTAACCAATATTTAAATGTAACATTGAATTCTAGATTTTAATTATTAATTGTCTATGAGACATAAAAGGGTATTAATGATTAAAATATAATAATATCAAAAATACTAAAATTGAACCTTGTTAAATTTTGTAGATGGCCGCTAACAATATTACCCAAACCGTCCGTAACCTATCACTAAAAACAATACTTGAAAAGGATCGTCTCAATCATAACACTTCATGGATTAATATCGAAACTTAAGAATCGTTCTCAAGTAAGAAAATATATCCTGTGTGTTGAGCGATCCTAATCCCGATGAACCTCTTATGGAAGATAAGGATGCGTATAACGATTGGATTAAGTATAACGAGGATACTATGCAAGCCTCTTGCCTCATGTTAGGAATTATGATTCCCGAGATTCAAAAGGATTTTTAACATCATGGGCATACGACATGATTACCCAATTGAAGGAAATGTTCCTAAGGGTAGAACGCTTCGAAACGGTTCAAGCGCTTCATGCATGTAGAATAGAGGAAACCCAATCGGTCTCATCTTATGTCTTTAAGATGAAAAGCCACATTGATCGCCTCGAAAGGCTCAATATGGGTAAAAGGGATTTATCCATTCTGACGATCAATGAGGGTGGCAACAAGAAAGGGCATCACCCCGACACCAAAGCAAATGTTGCAAATGGAAACGGGAAAATCAAAGGGAAAGGAAAAAGAAAGGCTAAAGCGAAACCACCGAAACCAAAAATATAAGAAGGCAAAGGTTGCCACGAATGATCCATACTTTGAATATGATAGGAAATCTTGAAAAGGAATTGTCCAACCTATCTCAAAGAGTTGAAAAACAAAAGGGATGCTAGGCAAACCTCAGGTACAATCTTTATCAAACATATAGACCTTAATGTTATTTCTTCAAACACATGGATATTAGATACCGGATGTGGAACTCATGTTTGCAATTTGTTGCAAAAGGGTTCAAAAGAAATGAGCATTAGGGAGACATTAGTCTCTTCATGGGCAATAGAGCGAAAGTTCAAGTTGTAGCCCGATGAGACTATGTTTTGAAACTTCCAAATGGTTTGGAAAATGTTATAAAAATGTTTGTATGCTCCTAGTTTGACTAGGAACATTATTCAAGTTTCCCTTATAAGACAATATGGTTTTGATTTAAAGTTTGTAAACAATGACATTTATATTTCGATGAATGACATGTTTTACTTTAAAGCTATGCCTTCAAATGGTATTTATGAATTAGTTCATGATAATACATCATTTGATGGTTATTTGTACCAAGCAATCATCAAGAAACTCAAAAACAGATTTGAGTGAGACCTATCTTTGGCATTATCGCCTTGGTCATATAAACAGAAGTCGCATGTAAACGCTTCGAAAGGATGATCTTTTGGAGACAAATGAAGTTGATTCATTTGATACATGTGAATCTAGTTTACAAGGTAAAATGACTAAGAAACTCTTTAGTGGGAAATGGCTAAAGATTTATTAGGTATCATACACTCGGATGTATGTGATCCTTTTAAGCCAATGACTAGGAATGGTGAAAGATACTTCATTACTTTTACCGACAACTATAGTAGTTATGGTTATGTGTACTTGCTGAGACACAAAGTTGGAGTTTTGAAATGTTCAAAGCCTTCAAAAGGTGAAGTACAAAATCAACTCAATCAAAGTTCTTCGTTCCGATAGAGGAGGAATCGAACTCTACTTGGATATGGTTCTATCTATGATGGCTAGGAGCACATTATCTCTATCATTTTGGGGTTACGCTTTGCTCTCCGTGGCCCATACATTCAGTGTGGCCCAAACCAAGAAAGTGGATAAGACGCCTTTTAAAATATGGCATGGAAGGGCTCCATCATTATCATATTTAAAGGTATGGGTTGTGAAGCTTATGTGAAGCAATACACCCCAAACAAATTAAAAGTACCATCCACTAAGTGTATCTTTGTAGGATATCCTAAAGATGGTATAGGATATTACTTCTACGATCCAACAGAGCAAAGGTATTTGTTGCTCGAAAGGCTGAGTTCTTGGAAGCTAAGTTCCTTATGGAAGGAACTAGTAGAACAGTGGAACTTAATGAGGATCGAGAACCACAAGCCGATACACGTTTGGTTGATACTAGCACTCAACAAGAGGTTGTTGAAAAACGATCAAGTGGTTGATCAACATACACAAAACGTTCGCAGATCTGGTAGAATTAGTAGTCCACCTGAAAGATATGGATTTTTCATAGATGGATGCTACGTGGTAGATTCGGGTGAACCTACCACATACCATGATGCAATGTTAAAATTCGATTGTGACAAATGTCTTGAAGCCATGAACGTAGAGATGCAATCCATGTATGACAACCAAGTTTGGGAATTGGTTGTACTACCTCTTAACTCCAAAGTGGTTGGAAGTAAGTGGGTTTTCAGGAAGAAAACCGATATGCATGGTAACTCGGATACTTGTAAAGCGAGACTTGTAGCAAAAGGCTTCAATCAAACTCAAGGGGTTGATTATGATGAGACTTTCTCGCCCGTGGTGATGCTAAAGTCAATTAGGATATTATTTGCCATACCTGCATAATATGATTATGAGATTTGGAAAATGGTTGTCAAAACGGCTTTCCTTAATGGATATCTTGAGGAAGATGTCTATATGGCTCAGCCTGAAGGTTTTGTCGATCCAAAACATCCTAACAAAGTATGCAAGTTAAAGAAATCAATCTATGGATTGAAACAAGCATCTAGAAGTTGGAATCATCGTTTTGATGAAGAGATTAGGGAATATAGATTCATCAAGAACGCCGATGAAGCTTGTGTGTATAAGAAGGCTAGTGGGAGCATTATTACTTACTTAGTATTATATGTCGATGACATTCTTCTATTTGGAAATGACATTCCAACCATGGAAGGTGTAAAAGCCTGGCTTGGAAGTTTTTTTTTTCCAATAAGGATCATGGAAAAGTCGCCTATGTTTTGGGAATAAAGATCTATAGGGATAGATCAAGGTGCTTAATAGGTTTAAACTTAAGTGCATACATTGACAAAGTCTTGAAAAGGTTCAAGATGGAGAACTCTATGAAAGGTTTGGTACCTATTCAAGAGAGGACAATATTGAGTACGTCTCAATGTCCAAGCTCAAAGGATGAGCAAGAAAGAATGAAAGGAATCCCATATGCGTCTGCTATAGGATCCATTATGTATGCAAGGATATGCACTAGACCGGACAAGTCATGCGCTTTAAGCATGACGAGAAGATACCAGCAAGTAACAGTCATTGGGTGACTGTTAAAAATATATTGAAATACCTTAGAAGGACTAAGGATATATTTCTAATATATGGATCTGGTGAAGAAGAACTCGTTGTAAAGGGTTACAGGGATGCGAGTTTCAGAATTCGTTGTAAAGGGTTACATGGATACGAGTTTCCAAACTGATCGAGATGATTCTCAATCACAATCAGGGTAACATTGTCCACTACAGAATAAGAATACATTGCCGCTTCATTGATTGAGATAATTCATATGGATCTGCCACTTGAATTATTGCCGATCTAGGGGTAGTCCCTACCATTCAGGACCCCTAGAGATCTTTGTGATAACGATGGTGCGATTGCTCAAATCAAGGAACCTCGTGCACATGAAAAGACTAGGCACATTGAGCGGAGTTTCAACTACATAAGGGATGAAGTTGAAAAAGGGAAAGATATGTATTCGCAAAGTTCACACTGATCAAAATATTGCGGATCCACTCACGAAGCTCCTCGAACGGGCAAAGAATGAGAGGGTCATACTTGTGCCTTAGGACTTCGATATTCTAGTGATTGGATATGATATATTTTGTATTTGGATATTGGAACAACTGTTATTATAACTCTTTATGGTATTTTGAGTTATGTTCCATTTTAGCATGTTTAAATCCATGAATAAGTTACTTATTCTAAATGTCCGTAGTCGATCATACTTGTGGGAACAAATATGAATGTAAGACTATTATGAACTTGGATTGATGGATATTCATTAGGTATGAATATAGAGCAAAGTGTTGCTGCCAAAGTTCATAGATATTTGTGGGATACAAATATTGGTCTGACTCGCTCTCAAATCTTACTGCATGGAATCATTTGTGATTGATCATAAGTAAATTTGAGTAAAGGAGAATATCATAGTATCCTCTGACCTGAGATACATATTGGGTCTTGATATTCACCAAATATTGTACCTGGACTTAATTTTTCGCTGTCAGTAATATGACGTTACATAAGGCTAAGCTCAGGTGTGATACAAGGTGATTATGAGAGACATATGTAGTCAAGAAGGGATTTGTTCCTCTTATTTGTTAAGAGTAAGATGTCTAAGGCCTGCTAAAGTTAAATCAACAGAGAGTGATCACTCTATGTCTCTGGATTTGACATGACATCTGTAACGAAAGGATAAATGATAGATTCACCTAAATCATTTTCAAGTAAGGGACTTGAAGGGGATGATGTTATTGAATGGGACATATAGTCATACGTATTAGGGGTAGTAAACTATAGTTAGGTGGTCTTTACTACTTGCATCAATCTTCTATGTATCTTCTGCAAGTGGGAGATTGTTGGATTCTGTATGCCCAAGACACATATTAAATTGATGTGGCTAGTACGTTATGATCCAAGTCGAGTCATACCCAAATACAAGCTAGACAAACACTTATAATATTTATTTATGATATGATCATACAAATAAATATTAACACTTAGAATATTTAGAAATTAGTTTTCTAAATAATTGCACTTGACAAACTAATAAATTATATGGATAATTTTTTTGAGAGAATATTTTATTTTGTTATTTAATGGGTTAAATAACTTAATAAAAGTTGTATAAGTCTTAAGACATGTGATGTTATAATTTTATAAAAGTTATAAAATTATATAAGACTTAAATTGTTTATAAAAGAATTTTGAATTTTTTTTATAAAAATCTACAAGTGGGCCGCCCCCATATGTCTTCCCAAGACATATTTTTGGTCCAATGAGAAACCATGCATTTTGCATGTCTAGATATTCATTGATTGGGCATATTTGGAGGTTACACTCTCTCTCATACTTTAAAGGGATTTTGTATGACAAAAATTAATGAGAGATGAACTTGAAGAAACTCTAGAGAGTATGCTCTCAATTTTCGGCCATGACATGCTTGATCAAGAGGGTTTTTCAAGTTGATAAATCAAGTGTAAGAACTCTCCAAAATCGGGCCATGTATGGTTGATTAAGAAGGTTTTTTTTTTTCAAGTTGATAAATCAAGTACAAGAACTCCATAACCTCCCCTCATATTTTCGGCCATGGTGGTTGATCTAGATGGAAATTTTAGTGAGTTCATAAGTGTAGAAATCCTAGCTAAACTTAACGTGTTTGTTGGAAGGCTTGGGGTATACTAGCTTGAGGTCTTCTACACTTGAAGGCAACCGTTCAAGAAGCATCATCTTCTTCATATCCTTTACTCCTTGGAAGGTAGTATTCTAAACACCCTATGGTTGTGTTTTAATTTTGATAGCATGCATGTTCGTATATGTATCCGGGATTGGGTTTTACATATAAAATGGGTTTTATATCAAGAAAGTAACATGTCTTAAATAAATATTCCGCTGCGTTTTTATTTTATAAGGATAAAATAACTTTGATAGACATGTGAAAAACCCAACAGTTTTGAGGTTTTGGTCAATTCCCTCCTCGCTGATAGTGGAGAAGGGGTCGTGCGGGGGGGGGGGGGGGGGCGTGGCACACCGGGAGATAGCTGAGGAGGTTAGCCCCAACATCAAGCAATGTCTCAGAAAAGTGAGTGATGGTCACTTCACTGCTGCAGTTAAGGTGTTGTGTTCCAGTGGGGTTGCTCCTCGGGGGGAATCTACCACGCAAACCCTTATCGACAAACATCCCTTCGCGCCGCCCCTGAACCTCCCTTCAGCATCTCTTTCCCAACCTGCGTTATCCGTGGATGAAGACTGCGTCCACAGGTGTGTGAAATCTTTCCCGAAAGGGACATCTTGTGGGCGAGATGGCCTTTGGGCCCAACACCTGTTAGACGCTCTTAGCGGCGAGGGGTCGGCAACTGCCTCGGGACTGCTTACTGCAATCACTAAAGTGGTAAACCTTTGGCTAGGGGGGTTATGTCCTAAAGTGCTTGCGGATTTTGTTGCTTCGGCCCCCCTTTATTGAAACCTGATAATGGAATTCGCCCTATAGCTGTGGGGGCAATTTGGAGAAGATTGGTCTCCAAAGTAGCCATGAAGAAAGTTGGGAAATATGTTGTTAAGTACTTGGGGGACTACCAATTTGGGGAGGGGATCCCCAATGGGCGGAGGCGGTGCTGCACAGCGCTAATAGGTTTCTTAATTCTTTTCATTCAGATGGCTCGCTGGCCATGCTTACGGTTGATTTTTCAACGCTTTCAACTTAGTTGACCATTCGGTTTTGCTTCGCGAGGTCCATCGCCATTGCCCCTCCATATTCCCGTGGGTTCAATTTCTATATGCCCAGCCTGCTAGGCTATACATGGGGAATGACCGCATCAGGGAATTCACGGTGGTCCAGCAAGGGGATCCCTTGGGACCTTTGCTTTTTGCTCTAGCTTTACACCCCTTAGTGCTTCAGGTGCAGGAAAACTGCAAACTTGTCACACCCCCAAAACCCACATGCGGAATACCACCGCTTGGAGGCGTGACTGACCAGGATCCAGCCATCAATTATACTGAGCATTTGTTAATAGTAAGAATGATCACCAACCATAATAGTTAGTAAACATCATAGTTTAAAGTTCAAAAGTTTAATTTCAAATAACAGTTTAAGAAGTAGCGGAAGCATAGGCAAAACAGTTTAAACAAAGTTCATAGTTCAAGTTATTTAGAGCCCAACACATGGGCTTAGACGACCACTACACTTCCCCAAGCCGCAAGCTCCTGAGTCACGGGGTACCTGCAAAGCATGCAGTAGGGTATCAACATAATGTTGGCGAGTTCACGAGGTGTCCAGTTTTAACTTTTCGAAAAACGTAGGTTGTTTAGATAAAGCATTTATAATCACGTCATGGGGAGCTACCCCATATGAAAGCTACTAAACTAACGTTACTGAAACTGTTGACGAGAAGATTTTGTGCCCCAGGTCAATGTCTATCGTCATTGACCAAGATGCAAGGTCTACTAGTTCACGCCCGATCTCCCCCGGTCACGGTGTGAGGTTGTCAAACCTAAAAGCGCTATCAACTAATAACCCGTTCGCCCCCGGCGATTAATCGGTACTATAAGCAGGGAATTTACATGATAGAGATTCGTTTAGTTTTGCTAGTTGTAATTTATAAATAATACCCAAACGTATCTCCCCCGGATATAGTAATTTAAGAGTACCCATTCGCATTTCCCCCGGAAATATTAGTTTGAAAGCATTCTTTAGTTTGTTCGTGTCCCTCCCTGGGACGCATGCTTTTAGTGTGTGAACTCACCTTAGGTTGCTCGGTAGATTTGTTACTTGGTCAAACACGTTGGTCACCACGTCCTAACATGGTTATCAGTATAGTCAGGTTGGGTATACACAAGTCACGTATATCCTACACGTATCTAACACGTAGCATGCATGATATACAACTATCCATTAAGTTATTGGGCCTGCTCTAACAGCTATCCATAACAGTACACAGCAACAGTAATACAGATCGAAAGCCCAAAACACGTTGTCACGAATGTGGTCCAATAACAGAGATAAGCAATCCAGTCGAGACTAGGTGGTCTCGACTCGAGAACATGCGGTCTCAAGTCGCAACCAAGAGGTCTCGAGTAGCAATTGGCTGGTCTCGAGCTGTGCAGGCATGAGTTGCCACTTCAGAGGTCTCGAGTTCAGTCTCGAGTCGAGATCATGAGGTCTCGAGTCAAGAACTTGCTGGTTTCGAGTCCTTGCAGTCTGTCTCAAGTTGTTTAGTCAGGGTCTCGAGTCTTAATCACTACGGTCTCGAGTTATCACTAGATGGTCTCGAGTCGAAACCGGAGGTGTCGACTAGCACACCTGCTGTTTCTAGAACCCTGCCAAGAATTGTACTAACCAATAGAATTCTGATTTCATGATATTGTGTACTATCCAACCAAATCACACAAACATGTTTTCTTGTGTAAAACCTTAATCAAATGGATCAAATGCAACAATTTAAATCTTCATATCATATTCATACAGTTCATCTTTTAGGGTTTTTCATATTCATTCAACATGTTCATCCTATACATAATCATGCATTTTGTGAACAAGAACTCATAACACATAATCAAGGCAATCTCATAAACCATCATATAAATCGGATAGTCATAAACAATCCTAAACTATCATCCTTTAACCATTCGAAACACCTCACTAACATGTTATCCTACCAAGATTCATACTTGCAACTTTGGAAGCATTTTCAGCAATTATTTACCATCACTAATTCATAAATCATGTTTGCCTCATATAACACCCTAGTCATGTATCAAACCTTATTAACAACTTTAACACATCACTTTTATTATCATACTTCTACCAAACCGTTCACATATCATCATGAAGGAACCTTTTCATCACTTAAATCAAGCAAAACATAATACTCATATCATCATGCAAACACCTTCATCATAGATAAACAACAATTTTTCCATGTATTTTGTCAATAGAAACTAAAAGAGACACTAACCGGCTAGATACTCTAAGTGTGAGGGTATAGAGGGTTGATGAGTGAACTTCCGAATGATTCCAAGCTTGAGCCGAGAGTGCTAGTGTTGTCACCGGTTTGGTCCGAGAGAAAGGAGGGGAGGGGTGATGCTTGATTGTTAGGGTTTAAGGTTTTCTAGAGAGAGTGAGGATGAAGTGAGAGAGAGTGTAAAGGAGAGTGTGTGTGAGGGTTTTAGGTTTATATAGAAGGTGATGCACCCTAAGTGGGTTTCCGAGTGGGCTAAGGGAGGTTGCGGCCCATCTGGCCCATCTGTCACTGTTTACTCGAGACCGAGTGGTCTCGAGTCGGGTCCTTGTGTTGTTTGGCTGGGTAGGTAGGTTGGCAGCCCATAGTGTGCAAGGGAGGGGTCTCGGCTCGGCTCACTAATACACATTCACATATACATACTACATATACCTCACTATACATTATACGTACACATTATCAACACATAGCACATCAAGATAAATCACAAACTTTCATTTAATAATATGTACACGAAATACTGAAACAAGAAGGTTGTTCGGGAAAATCCAGAGTGTCACATTATCCCCAAGTTTTAAGAACTTTCGTCCCGAAAGTTAAGGCAGTCACTGTCAAGCTAGTATGAGTGAGAACGTTTCAACGGGGTGTCACATTATCCCCCCGTTAGTTTGGAATTTCGTCCCGAAATTCGGTTGCAGCTTCAGTGCTGGGAGTTTCATTAGGGAATAACTGGGGATACTTGCACTTTATCTGGTCCTCCCGCTCCCTGGTAAACTCTGGGCCACGTCGCGAGTTCCAACGAACTCGCACGAGGGGTATCTGGCTACGCTTGAGGGTTTTGATCTCTCAATCCGTGATCTCAATCGGTTCCTCAGTAAAGTGTAGCTGTTCGTCAATAGTGAGTTCCTTGAAAGGAATGATGAGTGTTTGATCTGACAGACACTTCTTCAGATTAGACACATGAAAGACGTTGTGCACCGCACTCAGTTCTTCAGGCAGATTCAATCTGTAACCAACCTTACCGATCTTTTCAGTAATTTCGAAGGGTCCGACATATCGCGGATTAAGCTTGCCCCGTTTTCCAAAACGAACCACACCCTTCCAGGGTGAGACTTTAAGTAGAGCCCGATCACCGACCTGGAATTCTAGCGGTTTCCTACCCTTGTCAGCGTATCTTTTCTGACGGTCACGAGCTGCCGCCATGCGTTGTCTGATCTGAGCAATCCTTTCCGTAGTCTCGACTACAAGTTCCGGGCCGATAATTTGGCTTTCGCCAACTTCCACCCAACATAAGGGTGATCGGCATTTGCGACCGTACAATGCCTCGAAGGGTGCTGCCTGAATGCTGGTGTGGTAGCTGTTGTTGTAGGAGAATTCTACTAACGGTAGATGTTTCTCCCAGCCCTTGCCAAAATCGATTACACATGCCCTAAGCATGTCTTCAAGTGTTTGGATGGTGCGTTCAGACTGCCCATCCGTTTGTGGATGATAAGCGGTGCTCATGTCTAAGCGTGAGCCAAAGGATTTGTGCATAGCTTGCCACAACTCAGAAGTAAAACGCGCGTCTCGATCAGAAATAATAGAGGTTAGCACTCCGTGCCTCGAAACCACTTCCTTTAAGTATACCTCTGCTAAGGTAGAGAACTTGTCTGTTTCTTTAATAGCTAAAAAGTGTGCAGACTTAGTTAATCGATCCACTATCACCCAAATGGTGTCATTCCCGCGTTGAGACCTAGGCAGGCCAGTAACAAAATCCTTGGAAATTTGCTCCCATTTCCATTTTGGGATCTCTGGTTGTTGGAGTAGGCCCGATGGTTTCTGATACTCAGTCTTGACCCTCGCACAAGTCAAACATTTGCTGACATAGGTTGCTATGTGGGCTTTCATGCTAGGCCACCAGTATGTAGTTTTTAGGTCGTGGTACATCTTATCCGAACCAGGATGTACCGAGTAACGAGATTTGTGTGCTTTGTCCATCACGAGTTCACGCAGATTTCCATAAAGTGGGACCCATATACGTCCCGTCACATAGTAAGCGCCGCCTTCTGTTTGTTCTAGCCATTTCCTTGATCCTCGCAGGGACTCAGCCCTGATATTTTCGGCTTTCAATGCTTCAACCTGAGTGTTTTGGATCTGCTTAGGGAGGTTCGAGTGGATGGTGAGCTGTAAGGCACGGACACGCTTAGGTTTGGTTTCCTTTCTGCTGAGGGCATCGACTACCACATTAGCCTTGCCTGGATGATATTTAATTGCACACTCGTAGTCATTTAGGAGTTCGACCCATCGGTGTTGCCGCATATTCAACTCCTTTTGTTCCATTATGTGCTGGAGACTCTTGTGATCGGTGTAAATCGTGCACTTGGTACCGTACAAGTAATGTCTCCAAATCTTGAGCGCGAAGACCACAGCTCCGAATTCTAAGTCATGTGTCGTGTAGTTCCGTTCGTGGATCTTGAGTTGTCGCGAAGCGTAAGCAATAACCTTCTCGCGTTGCATCAACACGCAACCAAGTCCTTGAATAGAAGCGTTGCAGTAAACGACAAAATCGTCGGTACCTTCAGGTAAGGAAAGAATAGGAGCACTACAAAGGTTCTTCTTTAGTTCCTGAAAGGCAGATTCCTGAGCATCATTCCATTTGTAAGTAACACCCTTCTGAGTGAGGGTCGTAAGTGGTTGAGCGATCTTTGAAAATCCCTTGATAAATCTTCGATAGTATCCTGCCAATCCCAAGAATTGGCGAACTTCGGTCGGAGTCTTAGGTATAGGCCAATTTTTAATGGATTCGATCTTAGCGGGGTCGACGTGAATCCCCTCCTGATTGACTATGTGCCCAAGGAAATGGACTTCTTTAAGCCAGAAATCACATTTCGAGAATTTGGCATATAATTGCTCATTGCGAAGGAGTTTGAGAATAAGACGCAGGTGTTGTTCATGCTCCTCTTGACTCTTCGAGTAAATTAGGATGTCGTCAATAAACACGATCACGAACTTGTCGAGGTAGGGTTTGCACACTCGGTTCATGAGATCCATGAAGATCGTAGGTGCGTTGGTCATTCTGAAAGGCATAACAAGGAATCCGTAGTGACCATAGCGGGTTCTGAAAGCAGTCTTAGAGACGTCCTCATCGCGGACTCTCAGCTGGTGATAGCCCGATCACAGATCGATCTTGGAATAATAGCTCGACCCTTGCAGCTGGTTGAACTGATCGTCGATACGGGGAAGTGGATAACGATTCTTGATGGTAACCTTGTTCAGTTCGCGGTAGTCAATGCACATTCAGAATGTGCCACCCTTCTTTTTAACAAAGAGCACTGGGGGCTCCCCAGGGTGACGAACTAGGACGGATGAAACCTTTGTCCAATAGCTCCTGTAGTTGAGTAGAAAGTTCCTTTAGTTCTGCAGGAGCTAGTCGATAAGGTGCACGAGCCATAGGTGCTGCTCCGGGAGTTAGTTCGATTTGAAATTCGACTTGACGGTGAGGAGGGAGTCCAGGTAGCTCTTCAGGAAATACCTCGGGATAGTCGCGTACAACTGGAAAATCTTCAATTCTGTTTTCCTTTTTCTGTGTGTCGGCGACAAGTGCTAAGATAGCGGTGTGCCCCTTTCGTAAACACTTCTGGGCTTTTAAGAATGAAATGATGCCCGTGACTTCTCCGCCTTTGTCACCTTGAACGATAAGGGGTTTGCCAGAAGGACGGGGAATACGAACAACTTTCTCTTGGCAGAGGATTTCAGCTCGATGCTTGGATAACCAATCCATACCAATGATGACGTCGAAGCTTCCGAGAATGATGGGGAAGAGATCGATACGGAAGGTCTGACCAGACAATTCTAGTTTGCAGTTATGAATAACGTGTGAGGCCTCGAGGTTTCTACCCTTAGCTAGCTTGACTATATGCTTAGAACTTAATAATGTAGACGTACGCTTAAGCTTTTTACTAATACGCAGGGATACATAACTAGCATCTGCTCCAGAATCAAATAAGATGGAAACATAACGATCATCGAGTAGAAACTTGCCCGCTACGACGTTGGGGTCATTCCTCGCTTCTCCAGCTCCAATCACAAAAGCCCTTCCTCTTGCACCATTCCCAGCATTGTTGGTGTTGTTGTTGTTATTCCCCGCACCCTGGTTGTTGTTCTTCTGGTTTAACTGGGGACAATTCTTCTTAATGTGCCCCTCGGCTCCGCACTGGAAACAGCCCTTGATGTTCCCATGATGCTGCTGCTGCTGTGGTTGGTTCTGCCTTGCGGGATGAGGGCTCCTACAATCCTTGGCCTCATGCCCCATCTTGTTGCATCGCTGACACTTGTTCCTCGCACAGGGCCCATTGTGATGTCGATTACACTTGTTACATTTGGGGAGATGGCCCTGGTAGCCACCCTGCTGCTGAGGGCCCTTGTTGTTTTCAGTTTTCCTTTGCTGGGCTGGGGCCTGAGTAGGGTTAGCATCCTTACCCTGATTTCCTAGCCACTTTCGTTTGTTGTCACTAGAAGTTCCAGCAGTAGCATTTATCCTTTTGGGCAACTTGCCCTCCTCCACAGCCTGATCAGTGAGTTTGTGAGCAAGACGGACCACTGGCTGAATGGTATTGAGGTTGGCTGAGGTCACATGGCTCCGGATCTCTGGGGCCAAACCTTTGATGTACAATTCGATCCTTCGATACATAGGTCGAGACATGTTTGGGCAAAGTGCAGCATAGTCATTGGACTGTTTGGTCTAGGTCTCAATCTCTGATCCAATCATCTTGAGTTCAAAGTACTCGTTTTCGAGTTTGTGGATGTCATCCCTGTGACAATACTCCTCCTTGATCATGTCCTTGAAATCTTCCCATGCAGTAGCATTCGCAGTCTCCAAACCAAGCATCTGAATCTGCGCCTTCCACCATGAAAGCGCGTTTCCTTCAAGCGTACTAGTAGCAAACTTTACCCAATCAGCAGGGGGACACTCGCAGACAGCGAAAACAGCTTCGGCCTTCTCAATCCAGTGCAGAAGGCCTATGGCACCCTTAGTGCCATTGAAAGGGAGAGGCTTGCAATCCATGAAGGTTTTGAAAGTGCCAACACGTGGTTGCGCATGCGCAGGCTGACCTGTCGTGAGAAGCGAAGCGAATAGGCTTAGAGGTGAAAAGACGATGCAGGGGTAGGATCTAAACATCCTAAAGTATCGAGTTTACCTCCAGGGTGAGCTGCGAAAGCTGCAGCCACCTTGTTGAGCAAGTTAGTGAACTGAGCCTGAGTCATGTTAACGTTTCCTCTTCCGCGTCCACTCATTGTCTTCATAACCAGAAAACACAGTATGAGTGTGATGTCGTAATGTAGCGAGGATGAAATAGAAGAGGGGTGTGTCTATCTAGCTAGGTATACCAGTACGTATAGTAGAACATAAATCATAAAGTAATCCAGCAATTAAACACAAGTCCAAGCTATGGGGTCTAGTACGTTGAGTCTTGCCCTTGGAGTGTAGTGTCGTCACGAGTCACGGGTTATAGTCTGGTTTTTCTCAAAAAGACTTTCTTTTTAAAACTGAGTTCACTATAACCAATGGTTCTGATACCAATCTGTCACACCCCCAAAACCCACATGCGGAATACCACCGCTTGGAGGCGTGACTGACCAGGATCCAACCATCAATTATACTGAGCATTAGTTAATAGTAAGAATGATCACCAACCATAATAGTTAGTAAACATCATAGTTTAAAGTTCAAAAGTTTAATTTCAAATAACAGTTTAAGAAGTAGCGGAAGCGTAGGCAAAACAGTTTAAACAAAGTTCATAGTTCAAGTTATTTAGAGCCCAACACACGGGCTTAGACGACCACTACACTTCCCCAAGCCGCAAGCTCCTGAGTCACGGGGTACCTGCAAAGCATGCAGTAGAGTATCAACATAATGTTGGCGAGTTCACGAGGTGTCCAGTTTTAACTTTTCGAAAAACGTAGGTTGTTTAGATAAAGCATTTATAATCACGTCATGGGGAGCTACCCCATATGAAAGCTACTAAACTAACGTTACTGAAACTGTTGACGAGAAGATTTTGTGCCCCAGGTCAATGTCTATCGTCATTGACCAAGATGCAAGGTCTACTAGTTCACGCCCGATCTCCCCCGGTCACGGTGTGAGGTTGTCAAACCTAAAAGCGCTATCAACTAATAACCCGTTCGCCCCCGGCGATTAATCGGTACTATAAGCAGGGAATTTACATGATAGAGATTCGTTTAGTTTTGCTAGTTGTAATTTATAAATAATACCCAAACGTATCTCCCCCGGATATAGTAATTTAAGAGTACCCATTCGCATTTCCCCCGGAAATATTAGTTTGAAAGCATTCTTTAGTTTGTTCGTGTCCCTCCCTGGGACGCATGCTTTTAGTGTGTGAACTCACCTTAGGTTGCTCGGTAGATTTGTTACTTGGTCAAACACGTTGGTCACCACGTCCTAACATGGTTATCAGTATAGTCAGGTTGGGTATACACAAGTCACGTATATCCTACACGTATCTAACACGTAGCATGCATGATATACAACTATCCATTAAGTTATTGGGCCTGCTCTAACAGCTATCCATAACAGTACACAGCAACAGTAATACAGATCGAAAGCCCAAAACACGTTGTCACGAATGTGGTCCAATAACAGAGATAAGCAATCCAGTCGAGACTAGGTGGTCTCGACTCGAGAACATGCGGTCTCAAGTCGCAACCAAGAGGTCTCGAGTAGCAATTGGCTGGTCTCGAGCTGTGCAGGCATGAGTTGCCACTTCAGAGGTCTCGAGTTCAGTCTCGAGTCGAGATCATGAGGTCTCGAGTCAAGAACTTGTTGGTTTCGAGTCCTTGCAGTCTGTCTCAAGTTGTTTAGTCAGGGTCTCGAGTCTTAATCACTACGGTCTCGAGTTATCACTAGATGGTCTCGAGTCGAAACCGGAGGTGTCGACTAGCACACCTGCTGTTTCTAGAACCCTGCCAAGAATTGTACTAACCAATAGAATTCTGATTTCATGATATTGTGTACTATCCAACCAAATCACACAAACATGTTTTCTTGTGTAAAACCTTAATCAAATGGATCAAATGCAACAATTTAAATCTTCATATCATATTCATACAGTTCATCTTTTAGGGTTTTTCATATTCATTCAACATGTTCATCCTATACATAATCATGCATTTTGTGAACAAGAACTCATAACACATAATCAAGGCAATCTCATAAACCATCATATAAATCGGATAGTCATAAACAATCCTAAACTATCATCCTTTAACCATTCGAAACACCTCACTAACATGTTATCCTACCAAGATTCATACTTGCAACTTTGGAAGCATTTTCAGCAATTATTTACCATCACTAATTCATAAATCATGTTTGCCTCATATAACACCCTAGTCATGTATCAAACCTTATTAACAACTTTAACACATCACTTTTATTATCATACTTCTACCAAACCGTTCACATATCATCATGAAGGAACCTTTTCATCACTTAAATCAAGCAAAACATAATACTCATATCATCAAGCAAACACCTTCATCATAGATAAACAACAATTTTTCCATGTATTTTGTCAATAGAAACTAAAAGAGACACTAACCGGCTAGATACTCTAAGTGTGAGGGTATAGAGGGTTGATGAGTGAACTTCCGAATGATTCCAAGCTTGAGCCGAGAGTCCTAGTTTTGTCACCGGTTTGGTCCGAGAGAAAGGAGAGGAGGGGTGATGCTTGATTGTTAGGGTTTAAGGTTTTCTAGAGAGAGAGAGAGAGAGAGAGAGAGTGAGGATGAAGTGAGAGAGAGTGTAAAGGAGAGTGTGTGTGAGGGTTTTAGGTTTATATAGAAGGTGATGCACCCTAAGTGGGTTTCCGAGTGGGCTAAGGGAGGTTTCGGCCCATCCGGCCCATCTGTCATTGTTTACTCGAAACCGAGTGGTCTCGAGTCAGGTCCTTGTGTTGTTGGGCTGGGTAGGTAGGTTGGCAGCCCATAGTGTGCAAGGGAGGGGTCTCGGCTCGGCTCACTAATACATATTCACATATACATACTACATATACCTCACTATACATTATACGTATACATTATCAACACATAGCACATCAAGATAAATCACAAACTTTCATTTAATAATATGTACATGAAATTCTGAAACAAGAAGGTTGTTTGGGAAAATCCAGAATGTCACAAAACTCCCCTTCCATGCTTGTTACTTGGATGACGGGACGGTTATCGGGGACGCTGTTCAGGTTGCTAAAGCTCTTGAAATCGTTGGTTCAGAAGGTCCAGCCTTGGGGCTACAACTTAATATTAGAAAAACTGAGATATTTTGGCCTACATGCAACGGGGTGAAGGTCCGGCAGGGCTTTTTCCCAGTGAGATTGGGAGGCCGGAGAGAGGTGTTAAACTACTAGGAGGGGCAGTCAGCCGTGATGCCAGTTTTATTAGTGGTCTAGCAGCTAAGAGGGCAACGCGAGCTGTTGACATTATGGGACACCTTCCCTTGTTGCGGGATCCTCAAAGGGAACTCCTCTTGCTTAGATCTTGTATGGGGGTTGCAAAGTTGCTATTTGGTTTGCGAACTTGCCAGCCCCCCTTTGTGGATGATGCTGTTTCATGTGTTGATAAAGGTCTTCGTGAGGCAATAGAAGACATTGTCGTATGTGGTGGGGCTTATTTTGGTGAACTCCAGTGGCGGATTGCGACTTTGCCGATGCGGCTTGGTGGGTTGGGCCTTTTCTCGGCCCGAGATGTGGCTGCCTATCCTTTTGTGGCTTCCAGGTCTCAATCTTGGGAGTTGCAGGATCAGATCTTACGTAACCGTGGGGTTGCTAACACTGACTCGGATTATGTCAGCGCCTTGGAACGCTTGCATAAATCTCTCCCAGACTCTGATCTCGGTGGTTTCTCTAACAAGGACACCGCCCCTAGAAAGCCACAGAAAACTTTGGCGAATGCCCTATGTTGTCGAATCGCACAAAGTTTGGGAGAAGACTTCCATTTATCCCCCCGCCAGAAAGCCGTCATTGAATGCCTACAGAGGCCTCACGCCTAGGATTTCTTAACTGTTATTCCTATTGAAGGTCTAGGTCAACGTATGTCAGCGGTGGAGTACCGGTCAATCTTTAAGTACCGTCTGATGATCCCCATGTTCCCGAATGATGAAACTTGCCCAGTCTGTCCTAAAGCGTGCCTGGATAAATACGGGAAGCATGCGTTACACTGTAGAGAGTTGCCGGGGTTTAAGTATCGCCATGACTTTGTTCGAGACGCGTTAATGGATATTCTCAGACGAGCAGGGATCTCAGCAAAGAAAGAGGCACCGGTTAATTTTCTTACAGTTCCGACGGAAGGGAAGTCCACCCTACGCCCGACTGACGTGCTAGTTTTTGGTTGGGAGGGCGGGAAACATGCTTGTGTCAATCTCACAGGTGTATCCCCCCTAGCCGGGTTTCGGGAAAATGAGTTTGTGGCGGGGCAAGCGGTATTGAAAGCAGAATCTAAGAAAGTGGAAAAGCACGCGCAAGCTTGTGAGGATAATCAGCATGCCTTTGTCCCCCTAGCGTTTGACACGTTCGGCTCCTTGGCGCCGGAGGCAGTTCGGTTCTTGGCTAGAGTTCAGCGTGTGGTCCACAACAACTTTTCGACCCCTCAGGGGCGAGGCTTTGTTTTTAGTAGATTAGGGTTTTCCATTCAGAAGGGGATGGTGGCGCAGTTTGTTGCCCGTCTACCTGCTATTCTTATGTAATTTGCCGTGTTGATTGGAATGAAATTAACCTTTTCTAACTTAAAAAAAAATTAGGGGAAGCATAATTTTGACCAAAACTAAGTGTAGTGAACCATATAAATAGAAGTGCCGAACCAGATAAGTTTAGATGAAACATATGAAATGATCACTTATAGGTTAAATTTACTTTGTTGATCACAAACTTACAGTAACTGGCGAAGCTTGAAAATTTCCACCGGTGGGTCGAAAGTCATACGAAACATATATACGTAACACTACTGAACGAAAAGTTCAGGGGTCGGGCGCCACGGCCCCTTGAAAGCTACACCTATGGAAGTATCAATAAGACAGAAACTTGCAATTCACAATTCTTCATCAATAATCGATCAGATGTGATCCAAATCTATCTTTTCAGCGTCGAATTTACAACTAAGATTATGCCCAGTTGCCAGTTTTTTATAAGTACAAACAGTTATGAATTCATGATTAGTGTTGATAAGCTCAGCATTGATTTTTAGCGCTTCCTTCATGTTTGTAGAGACGAGATTACAAAAACTAATGAACAATATATGAAGGCAGATCATTCGGTGCTCTTTCTCAATTAGAAAAACTAATGAATAATCAATAAAATGAAGATTCGAGAAAAAAATTGTACATTTTATGATATTACTGTTGGAGATGATTTACATTTTACAAAGAACCCATTCGAATGAACAATTTGTCTTTTGGTGGATAGGAGACATCGATGGGTTCTGTTGATGATGCGAAAGCAGTTTGGGAGGTGATTGTGCGAATGCGTACTTAACTTTACCGAAATTATCTGTCCAAATTAAATAGACCATTGTAGGATATACGTGAAGATCAAAATGCACTCGTTCTTTTCTTCCTAAAGTGATCTTACTCTTGGTTCTGTGTAACGATCTTGTGATTGTGCAGTTTTAATTCAATCCAAACTGCGCGGTACGAGCATTGTTAGCGAAGTTAGGTTCTGTTCGTCTTTAGGACTCTTTTGTATCAGTTTCGTTGGTTTCTTCGGCTAAAGTTCAGATCTTGATTGCTTAGTAGGTCTGTGATTGATCACGACTATTTGTATAGTTTAGCTAGATCGATACGAATCCTATTAACCTCTTAAAGATCTGTTCTCCACTTGTAGCCGGGGAAGAATGGAGAGAATATGGGAGGAGGATTATGACAACGAAATTCCTTGGTCAGAAGCGCAATACCGGAAAAATCGTAAAAGTAGAGGTGACGGGGTGGAGTGGACTTTCTTGGTACAGAATCTCCTAGACCATGTGTCAAAAACACTTCTTTGGCGGGCATTTCAACCACATGGTTTCGTGATGGATGCATATGTGGCTCGAAAGAGGGATACAAGAGGCAATTGCTTTGGATTTGTCTGGTACGTGGGAGTGGTTAGTATGAAAGAAACATTGCATGCGATGAACACAGTGAAGGTTTATGATGCGAAAGTGGTTGTATCACTAGCAAAGTATGATAAAAACCATAAGAGATTTATCTATACATCAGAAACCTTTGGAAAGTCTGCTTGGAGACCTATGGAATCAGCACTGGTAAACCAAAATAATGCTGCACCGGTTAATAACGGGAAAGCTCCAATGAACCATCAACCAAGTGGTCCGTCGGGAAGCACTTATAGTATCCAACAAGCTCTTGATCCTTTGTAGTAACCAAAAAGCTCTTGATGAAGGTGGTCTAAAGGATTATGCGTTCTGCTACATTGGTGGCTTCAGTGTTCTGATCACACTAAGTAATAAGGAGGTGGCAGCGGCATCAAAGGAAAGGTTCTCAGGGGTCTTTAATTCTATTTTCTCATAATTTAAAGTCTGGAATGGGGAAAACCTTCCCATAAATCGGATTGTGACCCTAATATTATTGGTGTGCCACTCCAGATTCATGATAGCAATCTGTTTGATCGAATTGGTTGTATGTTTGGTCGTATTGTGGTAACGTCAGCGTTTTCATGGCAGGATACGGACAATTCAGTGTGCTCAGTTAAGATTTTAACATCTCAAGATACCCGAATTGATGAACCTGTTGTGATTAATTGGAGGAACAAAAGTCTTGTGATCCGGATTTTAGAAGTTTCGGAGATCTTGGCACCAGTGATCGATTACGTTAAGTCCGGAGAGGTCTCGGGTTGGGAATCCAATGATGAGGATGGTAGTTCGTCAGGGGATACGGAGGAAGGTGAATTCCGACCAGGAGATGGTTCCGACGAGGGAAAAGGAAAGTCGGGAGCCAAACAGTCGCGGGAAGTTGAATGGATGCATTGTCATAATCCTGATCATTCCATGCATGGGGTGTATGGGAAATTGATGTCGGCTGAAGGTGTTCCCAATGATGTTACTACAATGGTGAGTCCCAAGGTGAACGTTGGTGGAAGTAATAGTGGTGGGCCTAATATTAAAAATAAAAATGGTAATTATTGTGAGACACTAAAGCCCAATCCAACTAGTTCAGAATTAGGCCCAACTCCTGTGCCACTAGGGAAACGGCCTAGAGATGTCTGGACCCCACCATCAACTGACTCTATGCAAGGTCCACCAAATCGACATTTCTGTCACATATCTGATTCGAAAGATCAGTCACTGGACCTTAACAATCCTGTATGCGATGAGGAATATAATATTGTGGCTGATGAAGACGCTGACTTGTTGAATCATTCATGCTCTCAAGATTGCCCGGTTTTGCCGCCGGGACCGCCATCAATCCATGGCCAAGGTACGTCTCCTACAGCGGTGCAAAATAAACCTTTGTCTTCTGTTTTCTGAATTCTATTAGGGAAGAAATTAAAGCCACATCTAGGGTGGGTTCTCTTGGGGGGATTAACATACAAAATTTCAATGCTGAAACTGAGAAGCTCATTATTATAGAAGGTGTTAATAATGGTCTCCAATGAATTGTTTTTCGATAAACCTTAGGGGAGTAAGGGATTCTCGGAAGGTAGACTGGGTCCGTTATGGTGTCCACTTCCTATCGACACAGGAGACAAAACTTGGTAATCCTTCTAGCTTTCTGTTTACTAGTTTTTGGGGGCGTACAATCTTTGAGTTAGCTGTGGTAGAATCCCATGGCAGATCTGGGGTTTGGCGTGTCTACGGTGTCCAACGGTTTTCTTGTGTGATAATACAATTAAACAAAGATACTTTCTCGTAGTCTCTGGGGTATTGGTGCAGTCGGATTGCCGTATTAATCTTATGAATGTCTATGCTCCGAATGATGTTGCGGAGAGGAGAGCATTATGGAATGACATCCTTATGGTTAGAAACTCGCTTCAGGGGTTATGGGTTCTCATTGGGGATTTTAACGAAGTGAGAGATGCTTCAGAAAGACGTAACTCTGAATTTAATCCCCGAAACGCGGAGTATTTTAATCACTTCATTTTATCGGCAGGGCTTCAGGAATATAATATGGGTGGGTGGGGGGGGGGGGAATTCACATATATTTCCGACAACGGTGAGAAGCTTAGTAAATTAGATCGGTTTTTGGTTTGTATTGGATTTATGGAAAGATGGCCAACCGCTTCGGTATTAGCTTTGGATAGAGACTCGTCGGATCACCGGCCTATTATATTGTCTACGGTCCAATCATACTTTGGACATATTCCGTTTAGACGGTTTAATTCTTGGCTTGAATACCTGGGTTTCATGAACTACGTACTCCAAGTTTGTGGATCCTTTGTTTTTTCAGGACTAGAAGATCTCGGTTTGACTATTAAGTTGAGGTGGTTGAAAACAAAAAAAACGTGGATTAAAGAAGAGAAGTGTAGATCGGAAGGGTTATTTGGTGATAAAAAATGGCGTCTTGCAGCTCTAGACACTTTGGCGGAGGATAGATCACTAGGGGAGGATGAACTACAGGAACAAGCTGAATTTAAAAGTTATGTGGCGGAATATGAGAGATTGCGTCAAATGGATACACGACAAAAGTCTCGAGCTCGATGGGCGATAGATGGTGATGAGAATTCTGTATTTTCCACTAGATTATCAACTCAAATCCGAGTAATAATCGGGTTAACGATCTTATGGTGGATGGGGTGTGGGAAACTAATCCTTTGGTCATTAAAGAGACTCTTTACGAATTTTTTTCGAAACAGTTTAAGGAACCAATGGAGCAAAGACCCGGAATTGTGTGCCCAAATCTCTCCACGATCACGGATTCGGAAGCCGATTTTCTGGCGGCCCCTTTCTCCAATATGGAAATAAAGAATATGATATGGTCGTGTGCGGGGACCACGCACCAAGACCCGATAGATTTAATTTCAAGTTTATAAAGAGATGTTGGGAGGGTCTTCAAAGCGATTTTATTAGACTCTTTGACAGATTTTACACGGAAGGTTCCTTGAATAGTCGTTGCACAACATCATTTGTTGCTCTGATTCCAAAACTAAAGGACCTGACAAGTCCATCCGACTTCCGTCCGATTAGTGTAATTGGATTAATAAATTAAGTCATATCAAAAGTACTGGTGAATCGGTTAAAAGGGGTGATCGGGAAGTTAATATCTGAAGAACAAATGGATTTTTTGGTAGGAAGAAGCATTATGGATGGCCCGCTCATGCTTAATGAACTCCTAGGGTGGCTTAAAAAGACAAAAAAAAGTGGTATGTTCTTCAAAGTGGATATAAACAAGGCCTACGATTCAGTTAATTGGGTCTTCCTCAATTCAATTATGGATCAAATGAAGTTTCCCGCACGTTGGAGAAAATGGGTCATGGCAACCGTAGTATCGGCTAGGGTGTCGGTTTTGGTAAACGGCTCGCCCACAATGGAATTTGAGTGTTCTCGTGGTCTTAGGCAAGGGGATCCACTATCACCCTTCTTATTTGTTATCACTATGGAAGCATTAACGGGTATTATGAAGGAGGCCGATTCCATTGGTCTCTTTAGTGGGATTCGGTGTACTAGTGGCGGCCCAAACATCTCGCATTTCATCTATGCGGATGATGTTATGTTCATAGGGGAATGGTCATATACTAATATTTGGAACCTCCGTAGAATTTTAAGATGCTTTTATCTGACATCTGGTCTTAAAGTGAACTTATCCAAATGTAGTCTCTTTGGCATTGGAGTAAGTGATGCGGAAGTCCAAAGTATGGCGGATATCTTCAAGTGCAAAAAAGGTTCGTTCCTTTCAAACATCTGGGCCTTCTAGTTGGAGCTAATATGAACCTCGTTCGCAACTAGAAACCGGTGGTGGAAGTATTCAAAAGTCGGCTCTCGATTTGGAAGGCGAAGACTTTATCGTATGGGGGCGGATAACTCTCATTGAGTCAGTTTTGAATTCCTTACCAACATATTATTTCTCATTATTTAAGGCCCCATTTCAAGTTATTGATTATCTCGAGAAACTGAGGAGGGTTTTCTTTTGGGGGTTTTGGAAGAAAGAGCAAAAATGAACTAGGTCGCTTGGGAGAAAACCATTGCTCCCATTGAATAAGGAGGCCTCGGGTTCGGGTCGCTAAAAGATGCTAACCTAGCGATGCTAGCTAAATGGTGGTGGCGGTTCAAAACTGAAAAGGAAGGTCAATGGAGAAGAGTAATATGGGCAATACATCGTAATACGAGATCTTGGACGGCTATTCCAACCAAATTATCCATTACCTGTCCATGGAGTAAATTGGTCACGTTCAAGAATTATTACTGAAGTGTGGGGTGAACCTGAATAGAGTCATAAAATCTACTATTGCAGACGACCTTGATACGTCATTTTGGTTAGACTGTTGGATGGGAGAGTTGCCTCTACAGCGTTTGTTCCCTCGATTATTTGTTTTGGAAAAATCTAAATTATGTAGTGTGGCGGATCGAATCATCCAAAGCAGCTTAGGCTAGTGTTTTTCCAGTGGGATTGGGCGAGGCCTGTTCTTGCCAGCAACGAACAAAGGGAGTTCCAAGATTTGACTAGTCTGTTGGGCGCTATCTCGTTCGCATCGGGCAAGGATAAGTGTGTGTGGAGCTTAGATAAGTCACGTAACTTTTCGGTTTCGAGCATTAAACATATACTACGCTCTTTTAATAAAACAAAACCCGATCGGTTGTTCGTGTGGAACAATTGGGTTCTGAAGAAGGTGGGTATTATGGCTTGGAGGGCGATGAATGAAAGGCTCCCAACTCGTACGACGCTTAACTTGAGGAGAGTGAATGTACCAGACCTGGCTTGCATTTTCTATTGTGAATATATGGAGTCTTGTGACAACATTTTTGTCGCGTGCCCTTTTGCGCAAACGGTATGGCAGCATGTTGCTGTTTGGTGTAGAATCCCACCAATTTGGGCCTTTGACATTAAAGATCTATTAGAGTTACAAAACTATAGTCCGGGTTTGAGGAAAAAGAAAAAAGCCTTACACGCTATTGCTCTGATTGTTATCTGGTGCATATGGAGAATGCGTAATAAAGCAATGTTTGAGAATAAGGATCCAAATGTGGTTAAAGAACTCGAGGAAATTAAAACGTTGGGCTTCCTATGGGTTATAAATAGATCGAAAGAGATGGCAATGACGTGGGAAGATTGGAGTAGATTTGAGATTTTTGTATAGTTTCTGTTAAGTTGGTTGTCTCGCATTGCGAGTTGATTGGTGTAACGTTTTTTTTCATGTTCTTTTAATTTTGGCGACTAGCGTCTTGCTATTATTAATAAAACTTTTGTTGGTCGTTCAAAAAAAAAACTTTACCGAAATTGCCTTCACTGAGCGTTTTTCGGATCTCCGAACTCGCATTTCCCCAATAAAATGATTATAAAGCGAAATTGACTTTGTGTTCCCGAGTCTCATTTAACAGAGGAGGAGAAGAAAAATAAATTAAAAGAGAAAGGGAGGGAAAATATATGATTTTTTTCGTGTTCCCGAGTTAGGAGGAAACAAAAAGAAAGGAACAATTTTACCATTATACCCTTTAAACATAAAACATATTAATTAGATATGAGGGCAATTTAGTAATTACTAATATTTTCTCTCATAATCTCTCCAATTTGGGAGGATAAATATATTAACAAATTTTCTTCCCTTTTCCCTCATTTCCCCTCCACCTCTATCCTTAAAAATCTCAGGAACATGGTTTTTTCATATTTTCATCTCTTTTCTTTCCCCTCCCCCTGTTAAATGAGACTCGTGAACAGAGTGTTGATTAGAGTTTAGATGTTACTTTGTAGCAAGTGTGGTAATAGTGCAGTCGAGAGTGAGATGTTAAGGAAAGGCAAAAACAGTTGATTTTTTTAGAGAGTGCTCAACCTTCGAGAACCACTTGCTTACAGTCTTCTTTCTAAATTTAAGTAGTTGGGATTGAATATTACATAGATCTAAGGGTGATAATCCCATTTGACAACAGTTCAATGATGTCTGTCGTAACGAACATGCAAAAACCAACTAAACCAGTGGATAGGATAAGTCGGACATCGAACCAGAGGAGGATTGTGGAAAGTGTGTAATGCTCAGTTTTGTCACACCCCAACCGATGGCGGAATTATCGAGGCGTGGCACTGAGCGAAACAGATTGTCCAGGAGAAATCCATAACAACTAAAATTACCGGATATTTATCATTATGTCCCATACCATAATATATCAAATAAAAGCAGTTATTACAGACATTGTTTTCTCAAAGGCAGATCAAATGTTCCGACAACTCAGATTTTATTTAATTTGTTTCTAGACTCCATCCTAGCTCGGTTCCAGCAATTAACAAGCAATCATCCTAAGCACCTGTCACATACGTTAAAATAGAGGCCAATACACATAGTGTAAGGGTGAGCATACAAGTTTAATAGTAATAGTAGAGTTCGAAAGCGTTTACGCATAACCAGCATATGCCATGTTTAATGGAAAGCTAGTATGTTATCGATAATGAAATATGCACAGACAAGACTGCGAGTTGTAGAATGCGCAACATATATCACCACTGTGACATGTGAAGAGGTAACCTTAACAACCCCTATCCATGACAGGTGCTGAGTCCAAACTATAGTACTATCGTTGCTAAGGCGTCAGGCAATAATCACTGTGTTAACATAACATACAAGCATTCATCGAGTAACAGGTGACATGCAATAACGGTCAGCGTATAAATAGTGTTTGCGTTGTGTGTCGATGTGATTTAGAATAAGTAACGTATGTAACACCCAAAAGTGCGTAAAGCAAAAAGGGATCGAGTATACTCATAACAGTGGAAGTTAATGGATTGAAGGGAGCGCTAGAGTGATTAGCCTGAACAGTTAACGATAGCATAAGCGAAAAACGTTGCGTAAAACGGTGCAAAGTGAACCGAGTGTCGAATGGTAACCCGATCGATGGCAATCCGATCGGATGGTCATTCGATCGGAAGTCAATCCATTCGGATGGTCATCCGATCGGATGGCCATTCGGTCGGATTGACATTCGTTTGGGAAGGATGTGTTTACATATGATGGCTTTGAAGTTTTCGTTGTAGCATTTGGAAAACAGAGAAGTATCTCTACCCATCAGGTCGTTTGATCGAACGGTCGTTTGATCGGATGGCGATCCGTCCGGTGAGGCATTCTCAGAGAACAAGTTCACGGCAGGATTGTCATTCGATCGGATGGTCTTCCGATCGGATGGCAATCCGATCGGACGACAATCCGTCCCACAATCTGATCGAACGGGAATCACCCCAATCCGATCAGTTTTTGCGCTTGAGAAATTTGTTAAGTTTTGAAAAGTTTTTGCGCTTTACTCGAGACCGTATGACAACGTGTTAAACATCGGAAACTCCATCCGACCCAAGTTATCCGATCGAACGGGAATCACCCCAATCCGATCAGTTAACTATTCGTGATCGGGTGGTTTCATGTTCAACCAGAAATCAGTTGTCTCGTTGATAGGATTCAGATCTCAAATCGGCACATCACTAGAGAAGAGTAGAAGGCATGAATGAGCTCCTATTCTATCGGTTTTGAGTGCATTGAGTGTAAAAGAGTTGAATGAAAGTTGGAAAACATCTTTCAATCCTCTTAACTTTGAAAATGTTTAGATCTATGTGAAATCATTGTTACATCATGGGGAAATCCTTCAGATCTGAGTTTTTCTTGATGGAATGAGGCCAAAGCTTGAAGTTCATAAGAACTCCATGATGACATCACCCTAGAACACCTCAAATCCACTGATTTCACGGTTAAAAGTTGATATTCAAAGGTCAAAATGATGAAGAAATGCCTGTAGATCATAGAAGTACAAGATTTGAGTTGAAAACTTACAAGCATCGCAAGAAATCGAGAGAAAGAAGGCCTTGAGCATGCTGGTCGAGTGAGAGAGAGTTGTCACATCACAAGTGATGTGACAGGGGGTTTTTATTGGTTGCCAAAAAGGGAAAGCGGAGGGCAAGTGTAGGATGGTGTGCCGATCGGATGGCACTCCGACCGGATAGCAATCCGATCGGATGGCAATCCGATTGGATGGCAATCCGATCGAACGACCATTCGACTGAGTGGCTCCGACGAGTTGCGTTTCGACGTTTCATTTTGCGTTTGAGCGTTGCGATGCGATTTGAGCGAGCGATGCGATAGTGTTACCCATTAGTTACACAAATAACCTAACTACTATATCTAACATACAATCACTATAAATAACTTGCGTTTAGCGTTTGCGATTAGATTGCGCTGCGACAGAATTGCGACTGCGATTAATCACCTCAACATAGACATAACATACACAAGTAACACATAATAGCACACACACGTAAAACAATATCCAGAACACATAATTCGAGTTGTGAATGCGATAGCGATGCGATTAGCGATAAGTCGATTAGCGATTAAACATCGATTAAACCTCGATTATTAATAGATACACCACATAATACAACTAAAGCGATTAAATAAAAGAATTTGATTACAAGTCAAGAAGCACAATTCATTAGTTAAGGAAGGAGTGACAGATCGCAATTAGCAATCTTTTCTTCCTTTGACTTTGACTTTCCAAAAAGCGGGTTGTTACAAGTTTTGATTAACTACTATTGAAAAAGTAAAACTCAGTTGTTGGATTTGATTGATTATCTAAGAATTACGAACTAAAAGTGAGGTTTAAATCAATAGAGAGAATAATGGTTCCTCTATATTTCAGGTTTTACAGCTAGATTCAATTATGTGTTTAATCGAAACACTTACATCGACATAAGTGTTGAATCTAATTAACCAATTGTGATAATCAACAACTAAGTACTCCGGTCAATACATAACGGGAGGTTATCAAATAATTATCAATTGCAATTACCAACCCTAATCCCATAGCAAATATATCACAATTACTAGAACTCTCGGGAATTGAATGATTAAGAACTAAGGTTAAATAAAAGGCAATCAGTTACAATCGATTAATCAAATCAAAGGTGAAAAGCATCAAATGCTTAGATCATCGATTTTAAACGATAGTCACAAACACATAATATCATCTAACTTAGAAAAACCCTCCATCCGGAGGAAACAAAAAGAGTTTAGCCGCTCATCTCACAAGTAAGATCTTCAAAGGCTTGTAGAAATGATCGTTGCATGATTGATTCGGTAAGAAATGAAGATATTATGATGATTGAGATGAACTTGATTGCCAAAAATTGCCTCCCTTGGTTCTCTAGTTGACCAAGAATGATAAGTGATGAGAAACTAGGGTAAATTTAACATTAAAACCTGCCAAACAGCTCCCATGCACGCCGCCTATTTCCCCGCCTTCACCTACGGTCTGTAGACCGTAGGTCACGGTTTACAGCAGCTCAACAAGATCCCCTCCACCGTGGGTGGAGGTATCTAGTGTGGGTCAAGGTGTAGGCTTGCTGTTAGTTTTCTATCTTTCACACCTATACCGTGGGTCACGGTATACAAACCATCAGTGAAAACGTGAACATCAACTCCCATGAACACACATATATAACTTTCAGCATATGTCAACATTGACCCCTCTACTTCATACTTTCACTTTTCTTCACATATAACTATCACATATCTTCCATTTAATGACCAAGAGACCCCTCAAACTTTATCATTTCTTGTTTCTTCATATTTCGGCCATCGTGAACTTTCAATTAATTACCAAACGGCCCCAATACTTTGTAGACACTTGTTTCTTGCGCATCTAGGCACAAAGCAACTTCCAATTAAGTACCGAATTGCTCCTAAACTTTGTTCTTTCATGCTTCTTGTACTCTCAAGTCGTATTCCCACCCGAACAAGTTCCAAATCCATACCGAAAGTTGCAATAATCATTCCAATGCATTCCATGCCATCTTTAACCGTCATAACTTCACCGAATTACGTGTTTAACCTGCAAAACAACGAATACTCATAGTTATCTCATTCAAGGCAAGTAAACACATAAAACACATACATAACTCACGAAATAGGCACTTTAAAGCTCGGGTTTCACACTCTCTATCACATTCCCACACTTAACTTTTATTGTCCTCAAGCAAACCAACTTAGAACTACTCACCACAGTAACAACACCACTAAATCCCTTAACCGATTCAACATTTTAAGTTCCCAAGTAATACCTGTTCCATAGACTAACACAATCAAGGTTAGCAGTCTGACAAGCAAATCATGTAACTTAAAAACTCAAGACTTGTCTATCTAAAACTAACATCTTTACAATTCAATCACATGCTACACGTCCCTCACAATGTACTCGCCTCTCGAGTAATATCTGAACTAGCGTGTAATGTGCTAGTATGTAAACACTCAAGAACCAAACATGTAATCCTGCAATCAAAAGCTTGTATGATAATCACACCTCCACTGTATAATGTAACACGGCACATATCAAAAGGACTTTTGGGTTTTGGGCTTAGGCTAAGGTAGGAAAATTTTTGGCTGTTTATTTTTATGTGGCTAACTGTGACACCCGGCTATTTAGGCTGTACCGTACAAATGTAACACGTGTCATGAATAAATAAAACAACTGTATTTGACTGATATAGATGTTTATATGTAATAGTTGATGTGTTGGTAAATCCAAACGTTGAGAAAAATTATGTTGGGAACAATAAGATAAACGCTTATCGCGTAACGAACAAAATGCGAAACGAACGTCGGTGACCACCCGATCAATGTTAAAATCCTGAAAATAATCTGTTATGATTAGAATGGTACTTTTAATCATGTCTGGAAGGAAAAATAAATTAAAACACTAAGAAGCTCTATTTTTCGAGTTTAAGCGCGTACCGCGCGTATCTAACAAAATACTGTCAACGCAGCCGGTCGAGACAACTGATAACTATTTCAGTAATATTTTGGCGAGATTATTTTTGTAGAGCGTTAAAAATAATTTAAAACGTCATAAAATGAGATTAAAATGCTAGATAAAATACCCAGTATCCAGTAAAATACCAGTTTTTGGCCAACAATTCATATATATATATGTGTGTGTGTGTGTGTGTATGTATACGGGTATATGTGAGAGAGTGGGACAAGTGTTGGCACAATAATCCTTTCTCTCACCTCTCTCCTCCACTTGTAGGACATAAAGGGAGGTTTATGATGATTATGCTTCACCAAAATCTTCTAAAATCTTCTAAATCCTTACATTATTCAAGAAACCATTCAACCCCCATATCATCAATCTTTACTAAAAATCATTCAAAATCTTGAAGGTATAAAACTTACTTTAAAAACCTTGTTTTTGGTTTTCGATGATCTTGATGATAACGAAAGTTTCTTTTGTTCTTGGATTTAAGCATTAACTTGAAACTAAAAACAAATGGATTTTTGAATCAAATTTAAAATGGAACTTGGGTGAGTACTAACTTGGCCGAAAATAATAATGTGTATGGATTAGAGATTAAATTTTGATGTTATTTGATTTTGATGATGTGATTTATGTGAAACATTATGCATGCATGATCAAGTGATGATTTGGTAGAAAGTTCTATGAATAAAGAATGTTATGAAAAGTAAATTTTTGGAACTATATACATATAAATATGTATAAGGCCGTGTATGTATGTATATACATACATGCATGTGAATTTTGGTGATTAAAAGTCTTAGACATGTAAGAATGTGTATGTCTTACATTTATGATGAAATGATTAGATGATGATCGTATGAAGATGATGATGTTCTTGAATGTTTGAACATGAGTTAAATGCATGATATATATAAATTAGTTAATGCATGTTGATGATGATGTGAATTGAATGCATTAGATGCTTGTACTTATGTATGCATGTGGATGAATGGTCATGAAATGATGATTTGAATATAATTTGATAAAAATAAAATTTTATCAGATTCTAAACACTAAAATATGAATATAGTGTTAAAATGGTATAAAACTTTGTCATAAAGTTTACTAGCTTTGTATGTTGTACTTGGTGCTTTATGTGTTGTAAAATATGTGAAATTGCATGATTTATGTGACTTACAGAAAAACTGCGCTAATTATGATTATAATCATCATTTTAATTAGTAAATAACATGTATTGTGTTAAAATATCAAGTCATTTCGAGTTGAGATGATTATAGTAACGTTTAACACAAAACTATGCGGTAAAACGGTTAAAAATCGGCTTTTCAAAGGATTTTTATAAAACTGTTTTAAATCAGTAAGTAAACTGATATTTTTAGTTTACATATAAGTATTTTTACTAATATTAATTTTACTTGGTGTTTGGTTGGTCATACGTGACTTCCGATGCCCGAAAACGTTACCGAATCACTAAAATACGCGTTTTACAATGTACACTAATATGGGTTATTTATGGGTGAACCTTATGTGTTAAAATGTGTTATGTGATTTAGACATGTGTATATGATAATATGTTAAGTGTTGACATGATAGCGGAAATTTAGATTATGCATGTACACTTGTGCGTTTAAAGCGGTAGAATCGGTAAAATCGCGTTAAATGTGTAACTTGTTTGTCGAGCATGAAAATTGATACATATAAGTTATTTTATGTATGCATTCCTTAAAAATGACAAAATAAATAAGTTAACGAGATTACGCGTGTTATGATATTAAGTTTATGTGTACGTTCATGTATATATATTACGACGCGCAAATCGTAGATATATTACGTATAAACGGGAGTGTTAACGGATTTAAATGATAATGGTCACTAATAAAATTGTTCAAGTCGCAAAATCTATAATATATATATATATGAACTCATATATATATATATTGTCGTGACAACATAATCTAAAACGATAACTTTTTGAGAAAATCTCAAAGTTATGTGAAAATTATAGGAAAATTGGTAATTAATAAACCAACCTTTCACCAGTTGGTAAAGAATAATCCTACCTACAGAATTGGTAAATAATAATACTAGCTTTCAATATGTTGGTACTCAATGGACCTCTGTTAGTTTTTTTTAACTGAAGTTAGTTTTTAACTTTTATTTATTACACAAACAGTCCCTGTAGTTATAATTTACTAGTTTTAACTATGAGTTAATAGCCAAAATGGTCCCTGAGGTTTGCACCACCACCACCACCGCACCGCCACCACCACCGGAGACGATGAGGATGATGTGGAGGTGACCGGAAAACTCGAAACAGTGGTGGCTGTGATGGTGACCAGACGATGGTGGTGGCGGTGCTATGGCGATGGTGGCGGTGGTGGTGGCGGTGGTGGCGGCGGTGCTTTGGTGGTGGCGGCGGTGCTGTGGTGGTGGTGGCGGTGCGGTGGTGGTGGTGGCGGTGGTGGTGGTGGTGGCGGTGCGGTGGTGGTAGTGGTGGTGGTGGTGGCGGTGCAAACCTCAGGGACCATTTTGGCTATTAACTCATAGTTAAAACTAGTAAATTATAACTACAGGGACTGTTTGTGAAATAAATAAAAGTTAAAAACTAACTTCAGTTAAAAAAAACTAACGGAGGTCCATTGAGTACCAACATATTGAAAGGCAGTATTATTATTTACCAATTCTGTAGGTAGGATTATTCTTTACCAACTGGTGAAAGGTTGGTTTATTAATTACCAATTTTCCAAAATTATAAGATACAGATATACTTAGGAATTTTGTGATATATTAATTGATAAATCGTTTCTACGTATAATAGGACGTGTAGAAATCAATTTGTGGGATTGCGCTATTTAAAATCTGCACCCAAAGGTGAGTGTCACTAAACCCCCTCTTTTTACTGTTTTGTATATGTTTTGGGGGAAGAACACGCCAAAAAGGGTTTAATAATATTTTTGAATAAAGCATACCTTTTGATATAAATTATAAATTTTCATTGAAAATATATGGATTTGTTAAATATATATGTTTCGGGAAAAAACGGTTTTGTTGAAAATAAATACGTTTCGGGATGAAACGGTTTTGATGAATATATATGTTTCGGGGAGAAACAGTTTTGGTGAATATATATGTTTCGGGATGAAACGGGGATTGTCACGGTGTTTCAGAGAAAATGACCGTGTAGTTGGGACGAATTTGCTTGGTCCCAGGGATTTCAGTAAATTCGTACAACATTTTATATTTAATTTATCATATTAGTAGGATATATATATATATAGGACAAAGATCCGTTAGGAACCACCCTTTATTGCGAGAACCGCGAGAACCAATGTGAACACAACCAAAAATGCCTAAAAATAGCTAAAAAACACACAATTTTTTTTTAATATTTTTTATAAAAAAATCGCTACTTTTAGTAGCAAAATTTTTTTTTTTTTAAATAATTAATTTTTTTTTAAATAATTAAATTTTTTTTTTGTACTAAAAGTAGCGATTTTAACAAAAAAAATATTAAAAAAAATTAGATTTTTTTTTTATTTATTTTTATTTTTTTAGGTTTTTTGGGGGTTTATTTTTTAACATTTTAGCTTGGGGGGTGGGGGAGGGGGGTTTAGGTTTTTTTTTTTGGGGGGGGGGGGGTGGGATAGGTTTTCTTTAGGTTTTTTGGGGGTTTTAGTTTTTAGCATTTAGCTTGGGGGGGGGGGGGGGGCGGTGGGGGTTAAGTTTTTTTAGGTTTTTTTTAGCTATTTTAGGTTGTGTTCACATTGGTTCTCACGGTTCTCGCAATAAAGGTGGTTCTCGCATGAACCTTACCCTATATATATATATATATATATATATATATATTGTACGTGAGGCAGGCATCATAGATGGCCTCGATATGGGCCATGTGCAAGCGATGTCGTTTAATCATTTAAGTATTGCACGCGAGGAATTGTTGGTAGATCTATCGGGTTGACAACCCCGTCGTGACCGGTCGCTCCGTGTCAAGTCAAACGACGAATTGATATTCTGTTCATTGTCTAACATTGATTATACCTTCATTGTAAATATATAGTTTGTAATGTCTAGCTAACTTACGAGTCCGAACATTAATGCTATCAATTTAATATATAAACTCGGGAAGATGTCTATGGTCAGAAGGTTCTATGGAAATGCTTGCGACGGCTGACCCTTGAGTTGTTTTACAAGGAAACGAATTAACTTTCTTGAAAATTATATGGATGCTTTTAATATAAACACATAATTAGAAAGTTTATCCTTGGGTCAAATTATTTTAAATTTGAATATGTGAACTCACCTTCCTTTGTGTTGACACTTGATTTTAACGTGTTCTTCAGGTACTTGAGTTCGGCTTCGGGAATTATGGCGTACCTTGTGGTTGTTGATGCATGTTTGGTTTCGCAATGTGTTGGACAAACTTTTAAAACTATTTGGGACATATGTAATAAGATCCATAAGGATCAAGACAACTAAACTATGTTGTGGTTATGCCGTGTTTTGAAACTTTATGTTTAAAATCTAAGTTTTAATTAAGTTAAAATGTCCAACAATGGGATGCATCGTTCAACAAGATATTAATGGGCACCAACTTCCGTCACCACTACATTTTATATTCCGCTGCGACGATTTTGGGGTGTGACAGAAGTTGGTATTAGAGCCAATGGTTGTTAGCGAACTAGATGTTTTCTGGGAAAACTCTAGACTTCAACCAAAGAATTATGAGATTTAAGTCCAAAATTCGCGAGGCCAAATTTTTTTGAATAAACATGGAATTTTTATCATGTACGAAAACCATTGCGTGTTTATGTGCGTACGTGATTATCTGTTTGTTTGGGCCTTATGTGTTATTTTTCATTTGAACACACACTACTTTGTACGGTTACGTTATGTCACATCTCGGCCTTTAGAGCCATTAGTAGTCCTACTCACTGATACTGTCGAGCCTACACTTGAGATTCCTTTGCCCGTGGTTACATAATCGTCTATTCCGCTATTCGAGTCACGTGTTTTGCTACACCTCTTTTAGTCTACACTTGCCGTAGGAAGAGGACTTGACCCGTTGGAGAGATCACATCGACTTCCAGAGCTGAGACAGCGTCCGCTTTGAAGAAGCAAAAGGGGATTTGGGTCAATCGCTCTCACTGCGATCGTCAGTTCGCCACGTTACGCAGAGACTTGGAGACGACGAAGGGCAAGATGAAGCACTTAGAGGGGCAGATGGACTGGTATGATGAGCTTAAGGACTTGGATGATAGTGCTAGGGATCAGATGCACTGGAGGATAGTTGAGCTAGAAGAGCTTGTTAGGAAACTACTAGACTTCCTGGGTTCGAAACATTAGTTGTTGGTTGTTTCTGTTGTTTGTTTTGTATGTCTCATTTGATAAACCCTAATTACGGCTCGCATGCCAAATTTTCATATATCTAGGAGGAAATTTCATACAGACTTGTTGCGGGTGTTGATGTAGACACGCCAAATTTTGATTAGTCTTTGTACTAAAAACAATCTTTTTCATTTCTGGTATAAATATCGAATGGGTTTCTTTTGGTTTAAAAATTGTTCTCATTAACATGTGGATGTTATACATGGGCAATGTTTGGTCCACTAGGATTTAATGATTGAATTATTTTTGGATATTGTCTTATGTTGTAATAATAGAAACGTCGAAATGCCACCAAAAGTGAGACAGGGTTCTAGACTACCTACCACCCCAGAAGAGTTAGCACAATTCATAGCCCAACACGTTAATACTGCCATGGAACAGCACGATGCTATCCAGAATGATGGCGAGGGACGTGGACGTGGTGCTCATGGGCATGGTTTGGTGGGGCACAGATTGGAAAACCTCCAGGTAATATAATGATCAGAAAGTTTTATTAGTTCCTGTGTTATGATATAATCGTAGTGTAATCAAGATTTTTCATTAACCTTGTGAACAGTACATAGATGTACACATAAAACAATCCAGGGTTGTAACCCAAGATCATTTACTGGTTCCCTATGCAATGACATGGCTACGGTATGCGTGATGTCGGGCCGTTACAGCAGGTCGACCATTTAAATAATTCAGCATTCTGAGCCTAGATCTGGGGATTCGCGAAAGCGAAAGTCTGAGAGTTTGAGAAAGGATACCGATGAGAAGCGTGATAAGAAACGCATTTCGGGGAAAGCGAATGTGACTAACTCTAGTGGTTTAGGAGAGGATAATGCTAGGGATGGCAGGAGTGGTTCTGAGAAAAAGTCTCAGAGTGATGAGCTGGGAAAGTCCGCCAGATGTGGTCGAACCGAACATGTGACTCGCGAGTGCTATGCTAAGAGTATGTCGGAGGGAGATAAACTTGAGGGATGTTACGAGTGCGGTGAACATGGACATTTTAAGAGGGATTATCCTAAAGCAAAGGGTCAGAATGCCCGGGGTAGAGCGTTCGAGCTAAACGCTGGAAAGGCATGTGATGATCCTGCTGTTGTTACCGGCATGTTTTTTTTTATCAATAACCATTCTGCATTCGTACTCTTTGATACTGGGGCTGACTTAAGTTTTGTTTCGAAAAAATTTGAACCATTTTTGTGTTCTCCAACAAGTAAGCTAAGTATAAAGTACTCGATAGAACTAGCAAATGGTAAACTGATAGAGACTAGTGAAGTCGTTCGTGGTTGTAGTATTCAGTTTGATGATCATAGTTTTAGTATCGACTTATTGCCAGTGGAGCTGGGTAGTTTTGATGTAATTGTGGGGATGGATTGGCTATCCAAGAAAAAAGCATAGATTATTTGCTCGGAGAAGTAAGTAAGGATACCTCGTCCTAGTGGTGGTGAAGCTATAGTTGTTCACGGAGACCGATCGCGTCGAGTGTCAAGTGTTGTTAGTGTTATGAAGATGCTTAAGATGTGCGTAAGCGTTATCCTATGTTCTTAGTTAACGTAGTGGATACGAAGGCTGAGGATAGGAAGATCGAAGAGATTCCTATAGTTCGCGATTATCCAGAAGTTTTCCCTAAAGACTTACCTGGATTGCCCCCTGCGAGACAGATCGAGTTTAGAATTGATCTAGTACACGGTGCTGCACCTATTGAAAAATCTCCTTATAGATTAGCACCGTCAGATGTGACACATGTGTCACTTCAACCATCATACGAAAGCCAAACCAATGAAATATTGTATTTCATACTTGGGATTTGTAAAAATATGTGTATCGTTTGCACATATCAACTCTTGTTCGATTTCAAGCTTTAAATCGCTTTCTGGAAGGTTATACGCGCTCTGATGCGTAAATATAACAAGTTTAATGCAACGAACACTCCGGAATAGTGAAATAGGCTTAACATACCTTAAATAACCTTCAGATAACTTAGAAATAAGTTTTGGATGGTTTGGTGTGTTGAAATCAAGTTTGTTCGATCGCAGGGACTAATTGGGACAAACTGCGAAACTATACCGATTTGTATAGTAACAAACATTCCGGAACATGATCATAAGTTAAACACACCTTAAATATCCTTTACATAGCTTAGAAATAGGCTTTGAGAGGTTCGGTGTGCTAAAATAAACTTTTTGATCATTCAGGGACTAAAAGCGTCAAAAAGTGCATAAGTTTGCATTTTCACGCATAACTTACGTTCTGAATACATCCGGACATACAAAAATTTATGTAATCATTAAAATATATTATTTTAGTGATTGGCATGATAAAATTTCATTCGTCGCTTAATTTGGATCGTTTTTACGTTCGTTACGACTTCCGTCGTAATTAACCGAACAACACAATCGTACGACCAAAAGAACCGACACCCGAGATATTTTTGAGCATGTTTTGAGTTCCCTATACTTTAACTTCATTTTAGAGCCTTGAAATGAGGTTAACGGGGCTTAAACGTGTCAAAAATGAGCCGAAATCCAAGATTCTGAAGTGCAGGGACCTGTTTTGACATTCTGCCAAACTTTAACGACTACGAGTGTGATATTCGTAATGCGCAACGAGAAGATTTGATGGATGAGAACCTGAGAAGAGAAGGTTTGAGAGGATTAAAATGTGAACTGATACCAAAAGCGGATGAATGATGTACTTCATGAACCGGATTTGGGTTCCGCTTAGAGGTAACCTACGTGAACTGGTTATGAACGAAGCTTATAAATCCAGATATTCCATTCACCCAGGTTCTACCAAAATGTATCAGGATATTAAGGAGTTATACTGATGGTCGAATATGAAGAGAGATATTGCGGTGTATGTGAGTAAATGTCTGACGTGCTCAAAGGTTAAGGCTGAACATCAGAAGCCATCTGGGCTTCTGCAGCAACCAGAGATTCCTAAGTGGAAATGGGAACATCTTACGATGGACTTTATCACCAAGTTACCCCTTACATCGCATGGACATGATAAGATATGGGTAATCGTGGATCGATTAACAAAGTCTGCTCATTTCTTAGCGCTTAAGGAAACACACAATACAGAGAAGATATCGAAGTTGTACCTTAACGAGATTGTAGCCCGTCATGGAGTTCCAGTGTCAATTATCTCGAATAGAGACGGACGGTTTGACTCCAGATTTTGGCGATCGCTTCAGGAGTCGTTGGGTTCTCGTTTGGACATAAGTACTACATATCATCCTCAAACGGATGGTCAGAGTGAGAGAACCATTCAGACGTTAGAGGATATGTTGAGAGCATGAGCGATCGATTTTGGTGGAAGTTGGGATACTCATTTGCCTTTAGCTGAAGTTTTCCTACAGCAATAGTTGTCACGCTAGTATCAAGGCCGCTCCGTTTGAAGTCTTGTATGGAAGGAGGTGTCGATCACTACATTGTTGAGCTGAAGTTGGCAAAAGGCAACTAACCAGACCCGAGCTTATCCAGGAAAGACCAAGGGAAGGTTAAAAGTCACCGTCGATCGACAGAAGAATTACGTGGACAATCGAAGGAAACTATTGCAGTTTCAGGTCGAAGATTGTGTTTTGTTGAAGGTGTTACCTTGGAAAGGTGCTATTAGGTTTAGCAAAGAGAGAAAAGCTGAGCCACATTGATTAGGTCCTTTCGAGAGCCCATCTTGAGTTGGATCAGTCGCTTATAGGCTCAAGCTACCATAGGGATTGAGTGGAATACATGATGTGTTTCATGTGTCCAGCCTGAAAAAGTGTATATAGATGATACACTGACTATATTCTTTGATGAGGTTTACTTAGGTGATAGACAGAAGTTCTTCGAAGTACCTATTGAAGTTGTAAATTTGGTTAGAAGAGTTATGTTGATAACTAGAAAGACGATTACAGATTCCTAACGGTATATGCGATCTGTTGATTGGCAATTTGTGGAGAGTAGATATTCGAAATAAATGCGAAAAGGGAAGAAAACAAGCTCATAGGATTAGACACTTTCAAGAACCCATCTCGAGTTGGATCAATCGTATGCAGACTCAGACTACCTCAGGTATAGGACAACATATATGTGGTTACACATATGTCAAACCTGAAATGGTGGAACACTGACTTTACCCTTTCTGATTAAGTACTCGTAGACGATGATCCTTGTAGAAGGTGAAGAGCGTTGAGACGAGAAATTAAGAAATGTGATTATTTAATAAAGGTCTACGAGGATTCTTCGTAAGAATCAAAGTTTCTCGCAGAAACTACAAGATCATATTTAACAAGACTGTTCTTACTGGTTTCCAGAGAGTGCAAAACCAAAACCTGTAGAGTAGAATTTCGGGGACGAAATTTCCTAAACAGGGGAAGATTGTGACAACCGGCTATTTAGGTTGTACCGTACAAATGCAACACGTGTCATGAATAAATAAAAAGGCTGTATTTGACTGATATTGATGTTTATATGTAATAGTTGATGTGTGGTAAATCCAAACTTTGAGAAAAATTATGTTGGCAACAATAAGATAAACGCTTATCGCGTAACGAACAAAATGCGAAACGAACATTGGTGACCACCCGATCAATGTTAAAATCCTGAAAATAATCTGTTATGATTAGAATGGTAATTTTAATCATGTCCAGAAGGAAAAATAAATTAAAACGCTAAGAAGCTCTATTTTTCGAGTTTAAGCACGTATCGCGCGATACTGCGCGTATCTTACAAAATACTGTCAACGCAGCCAGTCGGGGCAACTGATAATTATTTCAGTAATATTTTGGTGAGATTATTTTTATAGAGCGTTAAAAATAATTTAAAACGTCATAAAACGAGATTAAAACGCTAGATAAAATACCCGGTATCCAGGAAAATACAAGTTTTTGGCCAACAATTCATATATATATATATATATATATATATATGCATACGGGTATATGTGTGAGAGTGGGACAAGTGTTGGCACAAGAATCCTTTCTCTCTCCTCTCTCCTCCACTTGTTGGTCATAAAGGGAGGTTTTTGATGATTACGCTTCACCAAAATCTTCTAAAATCTTCTAAATCCTTACATTATTCAAGAAACCATTTCAAACCATTTCAAACCATCAACTCTCTCTCTCAAAACCATAAGCTCGGCCGAACACCCTCTTACCACCTCCATTTTTGAATTTTAAACCTTGTTCTTGAGAATTAAAGCCATTCCAAGTTAGTTTCAAGCTCATTTGAAGGTCCAAAAGTGATTACAAGGTGTTTCAAACAACAATCAAGATCCATATCATCAATCTTTACTAAAAATCATTTAAAATCTTGAAGATATAAAACTTACTTTAAAAACCTTGTTTTTGATTTTTGATGATTTTGATGATGATGGAAGTTTCTCTTGTTCTTGGATTTAAGCATTAACTTGAAACTAAAAACAAATGGGTTTTTGAATAAAATTTAAAATGGAACTTGTGTGAGTACTAACTTGGCCGAAAATAATAATGTGTATGGATTAGGGATTGAATTTTGATGTTATTCGATTTTGATGATGTGATTTATGTGAAACATAATGGATGCATGATCAAGTGATGATTTGGTAGAAAGTTCTATGGATAAAGAAAGTTATGAAAAGTATATTTTTGGAACTATATACATACATGCATGTGAATTTTGGTGATTAAAAGTCTTAGACATGTAAGAATGTGTATGTCTTACATTTATGATGAAATGATTAGATGATAATCATATGAAGATGATGATGTTCTTGAATGTTTGAACATGAGTTAAATGCATGTTAGATATAACTTAGTTCATGCATGTTGATGATGATGTGAATTGAATGCATTAGATGCTTGTACTTAAGCTTGCATGTGGATGAATGGTTATGAAATGATGATTTGAATATGATTTGATAAAAATAAATTTTGATCAAATTCTAAACACTAAAATATGAATATTTGAAGTGTTAAAATGGTATAAAACTTTGTCATAAAGTTTACTAGCTTTGCATGTTGTACTTGGTGCTTTATGTGTTATAAAATACGTGAAATTGCATGATTTATGTGCCTTACACAAAAACTGCACTAATCTGATTATAATCATCATTTTAATCAGTAAATAACATGTATTGTGTTAAAATATTAAGTCATTTCGAGTTGGGATGATTATAGTAACGTTTAACGCAAAACTTTGCGGTAAAACGGTTAATAATCGGCTTTTCGAAGGATTTTTATAAAACTATTTTAAATCAGTAAGTGAGCTGATATTTTTAGTTTAAATATAAGTATTTTAACTACTATTAAGTCTACTTGGTGTTTGGTTGGTCATACGTGACTTCCGACGCCCGAAAACGTTACCGAATCACTAAAATACGCGTTTTACAATGTACACTTGTATGGGTTATTTATGGGTGAACCTTTTGTGTTAAAATGTGTTATGTGATTTAGACATGTGTATATGATAATATGTTAAGTGTTGACATGATAGCGGGAAATTTAGACTATACATGTACACTTGTGCATTTAAAGCGGTAGAAGCGGTAAAATCGCGTTAAATGTGTAACTTGTTTGTCGAGCATGAAAATTGATACATATAAGTTATTTTTTATGTATGCATGCCTTAAAAATGACAAAATAAACATGTTAACGAGATTACGTGTGTTATGATATTAAGTTTATGTGTACGTTTATGTATATATATTACGAAGCGCAAATCGTAGATATATTACGTATAAACGGGAGTGTTAACGGATTTACATGATAATGGTCACCAATAAAATTGTTCAAGTCGCAAAATCTTAATTTTATATATATATATATATATATATGAACTCATATATATATGTTAACGTGCTCACATAATCTAAAACGATAACTTGTTGAGAAAATCTCAAAGTTATGTGAAAATTCTAAGATACGGAGAAACTTAGGAATTTTGTGATATATTGATTGATAAATGTTCCTACGTATAATAGGATGTGTAGAAATCAATTTGTGGGATTCCGCTATTTAAAATACGCACCCAAAGGTGAGTGTCACTAAACCCCCTCTTTTTACTATTTTGTATATGTTTTGGGGGAAGAACACGCCAAAAAGGGTTTAATAATGTTTTTGAATAAAACATACCTTTTGATATAAATTATATATTTTCATTGAAAATATATGGATTTGTTAAATATATATGTTTCGGGACGAAACAGTTTTGGTGAAAATAAATATGTTTCAGGATGAAACGGGGATTGTTACGGTGTTTCAGAGAAAACGACCGTGTACTTGGGACGAATTTGCTTGGTCCCCGGGATTTAGTAAATTCGTACAACGTTTTATATTAAATTTATCGTATTAGTAGGATATATATATTGTACGTGAGGCAGGCATCATAGATGGCCTCGATATGGGCCATGCGCAAGTGATATCGTTTAATCATTTAAGTATTGCACGCGAGGAATTGTTGGTAGATCTATCGGGATGACAACCCCTTCGTGACCGGTCGCTCCGTGTCAAGTCAAACGACGAATTGATATTCTGTTCATTGTCGAGCATTGATTATACCTTCATTGTAAATATATAGTTCGTAATATCTAGCTAACTTACGAGTCCGATCATTTGATGATATCAATTTAATATGTAAACTCGGGAAGATGTATATGGCCGGAAGGTTCTACGGAAATGCTTGCGACGGCTGAACCTTGAGTTGTTTTACTAGGAAACGAATTAACTTTCTTGAAAATTATATGGATGTTTTTAATATAAACACATAATTACAAAGTTTATCCTTGGGTCAAATTATTTTAAATTTGAATATGTGAACTCACCTTCCTTTGTGTTGACACTTGATTTTAACGTGTTCTTCAGGGACTTGAGTTCGGCTTCGGGAATTATGGTGTATCTTGTGGTTGTTGATGCATGTTTTGTTTCGTATTGTGTTGGACAAACTTTTAAAACAATTTGGGACATATGTAATAAGATCCATAAGGATCAAGACAACTAAACTATGTTGTGGTTGTGCCATGTTTTGAAACTTCATGTTTAAAATCTAAGTTTTAATTAAGTTAAAATGTCCAATAATTAGATGCATCGTTCAACAAGATATTAATGGGCACCAACTTCCGTCACCACTACGTTTTATATTCAGCTGCGATATTTTTGGTGTCTGACACTAACGAACAAACACCCAAACCGTGACAACTTTATTCACACGACTCATACTTTTGGGTTGGTTTCTACCCAAACAAAACAAGCATTATTCACAAAATTCTTTTTTTATTTCTCTTTTTTTCTCTCTTCTTTCAAAACTCATAACATTGTCATTCACGGTTGGTCTTACACAATTTATATTGGGTGAACAAACGAAAGGTAAATAGGCTCAACAGGGCTAATAGGGGAATGGTTGGTAAACATAACAAACACAAACACAATGGATGTAACGAGAAATCCTAATGCCTTTATCATCTATGTGCACATGTCAATGATCGGAGTGTCACGCTGCGGTCAAAGATAAGATTTATAAGCCCTAATTACCCTTAACAAATAGCTAGTGGTAGTAAGGGGTCGAACCACGAAGAGTATGTGGTTTGCGAATGGACTTGATTGAATGTAAACAAATGTCACAACTTAGGAAGCTTGCTAAAATATTTTTGTAGTTTTATTGATTGAAAAGATGTGAATTAAACTAACGGAATCGATTGAATTAATTAACTACGAGAAATTAACGATTGTAAGAAAACTTGATTAATAAAATAATATGGAATAACAAGGTTCATACCCGGTTTCAACAAATGCAAGACCTAGGATTACTATGTGTTTTAATTTGATTTACTCGAATTAATTCTTTAACGGGTCAATAATCACAAAGCTTAGGTTCCAATCGCTATCAACGTCATAGAAAACGGACCATGATGCACTTCGTTACCTTGGACTAACAAATCCTATCAAGAGACAAGGCATAAATACGTGTATTCGTTTCACAAAGTCAAATTTAATCATTCATTCGGCAATTCATAAATGCAATACAAACGTAGGACAATTGTCTCAAGCTTCAAATGTAATTGAAGTTGTCACAAAACAAAAATCAACACATAGCAAAACCTAAACCTTACAAAAGTTTACACCGGGGTGAAACCTCCAAGGAATTAGCCGCTCATGGAAGGTCGAACGCTATCATCGGATAAAGGAAACTTGATTTTGAACATCTTGAATCTTGGGAATGGTGAATGATGATGATTAGGGTTTAGGTTGAATAATGGTGATGAATGGATTTATGGTAGTTAGAGTTATGGAATGAAGTGATGAAGAATCGGATCTTCAATCGAATGATTCGGATGGTGATTGGTGTTATGGATTGATTGGAAGTGAAGTGGTTATGAGAATAGGCTCCAAGACTCAATTTAAAACTCTATTGGAGGTGTAACTCCCGAATAATGATGATTCCCCCATTAAAACTCGTTCCCAACTAACAAAATATGAAATTTCGCGATCTGATTATGCTGAAGCCGTCGCCGACGATGTGTCCTTGTTTCATTTTTTGTCAGACGGCTTAAACTGCTGTCTACGGTGCATTTCAGGCGACGGAAAACTTCAGGCGGTGTCGGCGACGGCATGTGCAACCTCAACTCCTGTTTTTTCGCGTTCCTTACTCCCAATTGACCCGTTGCGCGTCCTGGTGGTTTGTTTTTTCGTCCCTGTGACCCGTAAAGCTCCCGAAAAGCTCCTTAAACTCCGTTAAACCTACGAAACACAAATTTAATTAAAAGTAGGCTATTCAAGATTAAAAGTCAAGTAAAAACTCAAACTTAAACATAAACGAGCACCGTTATTCAACCACGTATCACAACCCCACACTTGTCTTTTGCTTGCCCTCAAGCAAATCTATCTTTCACTTTTACATGGGTCGAATAAGAAATACACTCCCCATTCCCGAGACGAAGGTTAAGGCCAATTGTCATGCCCAAGTTCAAACTTTTTACAATTTACAAAATATCTAACAGTGAAGTGAATAATCACATATAAAATGGTTATCCAAGACTAACCCGCCCTTGAAACCAATAAATTATGCACATCCCTCACAATGTTCTCTCCCCTCGGCTTATAATTTGGCTAATTTTTATGTTGTATTAGTACTTTCAAAAAGTAGTCACTCAAAACCGATTAGAACACGTACCTGCATAGGCTTGCAACTCAATCATTCTCCACCACCGAACACGAATACTAAGCACAAGTCATAAGGTCTTTGTAAGGGTTGTAACGGGGCTAGGCTAAGTGTAGGAAAATAGGATATTTGAAAGTGGCTATGGTGATGAAAATTTGATTTTTATTACAAAGCAATTTATTCTAAACATAACTAACTATAAAAATCACGATAGAAGGGAACAGTTTTCGCCTTTTATTCCACAAGCTAGAAACACATAATTTTTGTTCTTTTCTCAATGATTTTCTATTTTTTTCGCAACATTTTCTGATTCTTCTCTCGTTTTTTTTCTTTTTTTTAATGCAAACAAACAATTCACAACTATACAACTTAACTTTCCTATAATCGAATTTCCATCACACGGGTTTAAAAGAAAAAGGTTAAGGTTATGGGCTAAATGGGTTATCAAACGAAAGGATTAGGCTCAAAGTTGGCTACTAAGGGATAAGTTTTTGGGTAAGGATAGATAAATGGTGTAAAAGGAAAAGGTTTACCTAATGCCTTAATCATTCTTGTGATTGTATTCGGTCTATGGTCTCAAACGTATCAAAAGTTGCAAGTTCTACAATATATGACTAATGGTCCACTCAAACAAAGAAACATAAATATGTAAGTCTATGATGTAAAAGTGGCTCAAAACCTCACATATATAAATGGTATGATATGTGACATGCATAATGTGCTAGTTTCTTAGGCGGATTATTCCCAAATAACCACCCGCTAAATATCCGTCATGCTATTAATTTGAACTTGACCATGACAAAAGACTAAATGGGTTGTGCCATCCCTCGTTGACTTAGTTACTTGTGCTTTAAGATCGCTTTCGAAACAAGATATTTTTAAAATTTCCCCCCATCCCCACACTTGAGGTAAACATTGTCCTCAATGTGTAGTATTTAAATGAACGGGTCAAAATCGAAAAAATTTTACTACTCCCCCATCCCTACACTTGAGGTAAACACTGTCCTCAATGTGTAAGAACTAGAGTTTTTTAAAATGCATAAAGGATGTGACACGGCTAATTCCCCAAAAATTCCACCCCGGAAACTAAAACTACAATTACAATCCACTTATTACTAACTAAGAATCAAGGTAAAAGGAAACGCATGCACTTGATTTTGATCGCTAGATGCTCATATCTTCTTCTTCTCTTCACAAAAACGGCCGTCCCTCGAACATGATGTACCTACAAATCTTAACCCTTGTGTAGAAGCATGCTTCTCACAACCATTAAAATTTGTTAGCTACTTAGCTCTACCATTTTTATGAAAGTATTACCAAGCCATGCATTAATTTACCTTGATTTATGTGGAAAATAAGTTTACAACAACAACAGTCCTAACTTACTTTCGTAGAAATCACGGTTGCATTTAGCTTATGCAACAAGCACTTTTAAACCCCCCAATAGCTTGGGAGGACGAGTAGGTCTCGTGAGAGTGATATAAGGAACACACCCACAACGTTCATTTAACTAGAAAAAAGAAATACTAACGAAATAAAAATAAAGAAAACCAAGATATACAACAACAACAAAATACATACCTCGCCGTCACCGCTGGTATCTCTCGTTCGGGTCGACTGGTGGGTTCGGGTGGTATGAGTAACCAGTGAGAGCCTCGAACATCTCCCGATAGTTGTCGAGGGGACCCGACTCTCCTTGTGTTGGCGGCTGGAATGGTAGCGGGATGAAACTAGACCCTACTACCTCGGGCCAATGAGGTGACGGATCAGATGGGCCTTGTGGAACATGGAGGTTGGAGTAGTCGGTCCACCCCGCGTGTTCTACATAGGGGAGGTCTGCTTCATAATCTCTCCGGTGTCGCTCCTGATCATGGAGGACCTTGGCGTTATTAATAGCCATTTCATTAGAGATGTATAAAGCACTCCATCGGCGGCCCTCCAATGTATTTTGCTCGTTTCGTTGTCTCTCCTCATTTTCCTCCCATGCCCGTCTTCGGGCTACCTCTTGCACCTGCATTTGTACCAAATGCTTCATTTGTGATCTTTGTAGAGCTTGGAACATTTGCTGCTCTTCATAAACTTCTCCATCCTTTCCCAATGGGCCGCTTGGAGGTCCCACTGTACCTGCATCTGGGCTCCGTGTGTCTCCTCACAGTTCTTCCTTCTCACCTCATACTCTCTACCTTCTCCTATACCCGCCGACACATTATCATAAACCGCTTATTGACCACAGTTGAAATCCCGGTACGACGGTCCCCATCGCTGATTCACAAAATTTGCCACATCGGCAGAAATTTCCCGAGTTAACCGCCTGTACCTCTACTTTGGTCCCCGTGGACCGGCAGGCTCAGTCTCATCATCCTCATCAACCATCTCCTCATCATGACCACCCTCTTCGGCCTCGCGCGGATCAGTATAAGTATAACTGTTTCCTTGATCATCCTCCACTGTATGAAGATGACCAAAAACTTTAACCGTGATTCTCCAGTGATGCTACATTGAAGCAAGGTTAAACTGATCAATGGGTTTAGAAACCCATAGCGATTCCTGTGGCAATGCGTTCTGTTGCAAAATCATCACGCTGATTAGCCGCACATATGGGATCATTTTTCTTGTACACGACTCCCTCGTGTCCCAAGTGTTTATCATCACTATTTGCCGCCATGACAACCTTGGCGTCCCATATAATAGAGCATGTATAACCCGACAGCCGGGTGCCTTCATTTTCCCGCGGTCTTCGAACCGCACCATCACATTTTCTAACGAGATGCCTTGCAAAATTCTTCCCTCTAACGAAAAATCGTTCCTTGACTCCCCCGTACCTCCAGAACCTGGCAACACAGACGCTAACATTTGATCCGGATCAACAGTGTTAGTCTTGTTATCCACGAAACGATCATAATCATAATAATCGTACGCTTCGACCCCCAATGAATCAAACCTAGCAATGGCATTCATATGCTCGAAAGATATAATCATTTGGTTTTTCCCGATGTTGCCAATTAACTGCCATGTAGGAGCTGGTCCGTCAGAGTTTTCAAACCTCAGAGTTGACAACCATTCACATACCGCCGCTAGATAGACCCGTGAGGTGATATCCTCACACCAATCCAATACTCTTTCCCACCCGAGCTCCTCAAACCTTTGAGTTATGCCAATTGTGCGGAATTCCTCAACATTCACCGCACGTTCACACACTACTCTCTCGGGTACAGAAGTTTGCACACCCGTAACCATTTTCCATTTCCACATTTTCGCCTCTAACCTCTTGTTGTTGTACCGGGAAAGAACCTTCTTCTTGTTGTCTTTCCATGCTGAGGCTGATCGACTGTTTTTGAACACTTCCCAGTCCCAGTCCTGTCTATACAATTGACCGTCATCTTCTTCCACCTTACTTAATTGCTCCCATCGTCTCTGATAATAACCCGAGCCTAAACCGGCTCCAGAAGACGAACCCTCTCCGTAGGTCTTGGCTCTCTTTCTCCCGAACATGGCTATGACCATAAGACAAAAGGAACAATTAGAACACCTCAATCTTCAAACAATCTCAAACTTTGAACATAATCTATGATGTTGAGTTTCAATTAATAACTAGATGCAAAATCGCTTTTTTAAACTTCCAAAGTCGCATATTTTATCATCTAAATATCAATTTAACATGTTTATGCACAATTTCTTATGATTCAACAATTTTCAACATCATCACTATGTTCAATCACGCAAAAAATCTAGTGTAATCATCTCACTAAGACTCGCATGTTCAAATCCCACCCCAAATCAAGCATTCATCCTTAAATTTATGCTAAAACATCATACATTATGATAAACAACCTACTCTTAAACCATAATCTTAAAATTTCGGAAGAAATCAACTAACCATATGATAATCATGCTTAAATTTTATGAAATTCCATACCTTTGATGTAGATGAACAAGAAAAACTAAGGAAAGATGCAAAGCAAGGAACTTGATGAACACCCTTCAAAAACCCAAAATTTCACGCTCAGAAATCTTGCAAACGGGAAACAATTAATGAAGACCATGAGAGGGGTTTTGTTCTTCTCGAAAAATTACACGAAATAGGCTCAAGAATCAGTGGATTTGGCTGAGAATTGAAGGAGTTATGGAAGGTTGAAGATTAGGGTTCTTGGTGGAAGGTTTGGGGAAGATGAAGATGAAGGAGAGAGAACGTGGATGTTGAACTGATTTGATGATGTTTTTTGGATGTTTGGGGAATATGAGGGGATATTCGGTTCATATGTGTGGTTAATATGAGATTCGGGTCATGTTTATATGGGTTCTATAGGGTTTGGACTCGAAATTATAAGGTAATAAACGATCCTGAATTGGAGCAGTCTAGGGGACCCGTCGGCGACGGGTCTGACCACCGTCGGGGACGGTGCGTGAAATTGCCCCACATGGGCGACGGGCTAACTTTCTGCCTACGGTAAAAACTAGCCAACGGGACTTTTTGGAAGCCCGTCGGCGACGACATACGGAAATCCCACTTTTTTATTTTTATTTTTATTATTATTTTTTTAATTTTTTTTATGAAAATAGAGAGAAAATTATGAACTTTTTCTAAAAAGACCATATACAATTAAAATTCCTAAAAATTAATTAAAATGTTTTTATAAATTTTTATAAATTAAAATTTTAAACTATGAAACTGTTTAACGGTCCTACCACCCCCTGAAAAGTCGTGTATTGTCCCTAATACACAAAAATAAGTCTAAAAACATACATTTTGTCTTCATGACCCATTTGTAATGTTCGGACTTCACACAATCAACGGAGGTTAGTATGAAACAATAACGATTAACAATAAAACACTCAAACAATCAAAATAAAATATACAAAACTCTACAAAACTTATTACCGGTCCTTTCAATTGACCTCATAAGTTGGCACACTTACCACGAAGTTTACCAACTCCACACTCTCATCCTTTTTACCTTCGTTACCATCAAGGAACGGTTTTAGGAGATGACCGTTAACCGTTTGCTTTGACACATCCTTCGGGTTCTTAATGGTAACATCTCCAAGTTTCCCGACCCGTGTAATCACGTGCGGGCCCATCCATTTGCTCTTAAGCTTTCCGAGAAAGTATTTAAGCCTTGAATTGTAGAGCCAAACCTTTTAACCCAATTCAAACTCCTTCGACTTCAACCTCGCTTCATGTGCCCTCTTCATATCATCCTTATATTTTGAAGCACACTCATACGCTTCTTCCCGAAGGTCCTCCAACTTGTAAAGTTTTAACTTTCGCTCCTTACCTGCATCATCGTATTTCTTATTAACCTCTTTAATGGCCCACCATGCACGATGTACAAGCTCAACTGGTAAATGACAATTTCGCCCATAAACCAAGCGGTATGGTGTAATCCCAATAGGTGTTTTATGAGCCGTTCTATAAGCCCATAAAGCATCATTCAACTTTGTCGACCAATCCTTTAGGTCCGGTCGAACAGTCTTTTGCAAAATTTCCTTTATTTGCATATTGGAAACTTCTACTTGACCACTTGTTTGTGGGTGATAGGGAGTAGCAATTCGATGGTCAACACCATACCGTTTCAAGAGTTTGCCAAAGTTAAAATTCTTAAAGTGAGATCCCCCATCACTAATGATCACTCGGGGAATCTCAAATCTAGAAATTATGTTTGTTTGTACAAAGTTGCAAATGACGACATGGTCATTCGTCTTGGTGGCAATCGCTTCGACCCACTTGGATACATAATCGACCGCCACCAAGATGTATAAGTTGCCATGCGAAATAGGGAACGGGCCCATGAAATCGATCCCCCACACATCAAAAATATCTATAATAAGGATCGGTTGCATGGGCATCTCATCCCTTTTAGAAATGCCCCCTAGTTTTTGACACTCGACGCAGTTTTTAGCAAAGTTAAATGCGTCCTTAAATATAGTCGGTCAATAAAGACCGCTACTGAGCACTTTGTGCCCGGTTTTGTGACCACTAAAATGTCCCCCACTGTCACACCCCGACCACGTGGAACATACAAAACGTGGCGGAAATGTCGGGGAGTGTTGTAACAGAATTAATTGTTTCAAATCCATGGCAATTGAAGTTTCGTTTTATTGATTAAAAGTGTTACAATGTCTTAACAAACAAGAAATACAACATAATTAACTAGTCTTGCATCTTTTATTGTCACTAAAGCCCAAGTCTGCCTATGTGTATCTTGATCATCTTATGCAACAGTTCCTGAAAAACACATGTGAAAATAGGTACGTCAGCATAAAAATGCCTGTGAGATACATAGGTTTTGTGAAAATAGGTTTCATGACTTATGTTTGAGAAAATGTTTAGTCATGAACCTTTTTAGTTTGCTTTGCTTTGTAAATCATTTGAAAAACAATGAGTTCAGATGATAAGTATAAATAAATGTAAGGTTAAATGAATAACCAAGTAAAATATGTTTGCATAAGATAAGATGTTTATAAATCAATGTCTTGTGAAAAGTATGTTATTTGTATAAAATGTTCTGTGTCTCAAACTGAAATGATTCAAATAACGCTATGATATGTAATACCATACAAACACTTATATATAGGAAGTACCAGCGGCGTATCCACCATGCTTGTATCATATTACACACGCAACGTTACTTAATCACTTAATCAAACCAAATCAACCAATGTAAGAAGTCTATGTTTAAATCAATTGTCAAATGTATTGGGTAATACGTCAAAGTGTTCATGTCAAGTTGTAAATCATATCAAAATGTCTATGTCAAATATCCATGTCAAATGTCTATGTCAAATATCCATGTCAAACGTCTATGTCAAGATGTCATGTATAGCAAGTGAAATGTCTCAACTAAACCATATGCACAAAAACAAAGTATTGAAGTAAATCTTGGTTTAAATCAAAGTTATGTTTTGTGGGAAATGCATGATCAAATGTCAATCATGTTAAAATGTCTATGCCGAAATGTCTATGTCAAATGTCTATGTCAAAATGTCATGTAAAACGATGTACTAAGTAATGCACACAATTGGGCACACCTAGCATGAAATGTAAATGAAATCATGTACTATAATGTACTAACGAACATAGCAGGAATATGATGTGAAAACATGGAAAGCATGAAAGTAACAAGTAGGCACATGTGTTTCACCCCAAAACAGTTTGGAAAACAGTAAAAGAGGGGTCTATGTACTCACTTGAGATTGCTCAGTAGTCCTTGAGTAACAACTAAACAATGCTAGAGATCGCGGATATCAAACGGCACCTAGTATAGGTAGCTACATTAATAAACCGGACCTAAATCGGAAGATCGGGTAGCATTAGGGTTTGTAAACCAAACGAGTGTAGAGACTCGTGTCATATGGTTTAACAAAGCCTACATACTAAATGAAACCTAACATAATTGTTTACGACCCATTACGACCCGTTTAGGAAGCTTATGCTACTTTAACGCGTCGTTCGCGTGAAACGCGTTCGGACCGCCTAACTAGCCCTATGACAAGTGTTATATGCCTAAACATATTACATAATCAGTTATGTGACAAAGGTTTAGGTTACATATGCTTAATTACCAATTATACATGAAAAGGGTATTCTGGTAATTTACCTAAGGCATATAAACTACCTATCATACAACTACTTAAACGATGTGACCATAGGGTATAACCTCGGAAGGTTATTCCCTTCCTACTATGGTCACCTAATGTGTTTGGTCGGATCCTAATGATCGACCAAACTGGGTCGGGTTCGAGGTATAAGCGATTCATCAGATCGCTTACCCTACGACCCTAGACAACGTGGTAATCAGTGGGCATAGTCCCAAGGGACTATGACCAACGTGATTACACTCACGTTGCGAAGTTCAAAAGAACTTCGCATTGACCATTACTGGTCAACGCTGAAAGTCAAACAAAGTTTGACTTTCTGACTCGAAAAGCAGTAAAATAAGGAAAAGAACGAAAGAATACTTACGAAGGGTCCCCGAATGCTAATCCCGATCCAAGAACTCAGGTATGAAACAATGGTTTCAACTTAGAGCTCTCAAAATCAGAATTCTAGTGGGTTTTGATGTTGTGTGGGTTGGGTATTTATAGGAATACCCGAACCGTTAGGATCGTTTGTCGAAAATCGTGCCTTAATCATGTCCGTACAAGTGTCGGAATGTTATGGTGCCTAAATTGCCACTAACCATAGGGAATCAACACTTGGCAAGGGATTTGGGAGTGGATAACAACTGTAAACAGCTGTCGATACATCGAATCCGGTCCCGAAAATGCGAAAAATGAGTTTTCTGCATGTTTCTGCCCCAGACTAGGCAGTCGCGTAGCGCGACGGTGAGGGCCTAGGCAGTCGCGCTACGCCACTGACCCCCCAGTTTCAGAAAAGTTTCAAAAGTGGCAGGAATGGTCCCTGCACGTGTTTAAGGCCTTTTTCGATGCGTTTGAACCCCGTTAACCTCATTTCAAGGCTCTAAAATGAAGTTAAAGTATAGGGAACTCAAAACATACTCAAAAATATGCCGGATGATGGTTCGTTTGGTCGTACGAACGCGATGTTCGCTTAATTACGACGGAATGCGCATAAGCGCGAAAAACGAACCAAATGACGCGACGAATGGATTTTTCTTAAGGCGAACACTAAAATAAAATGTAGTCATGCTTACATAAGTTATGCGCGAAAATGCAAACTTGTGCACTTTTTGACACTTTTAGTCCCTGAATGACACAAAAGTTTATTTTAGCACACCGAACCCCTCAAAGCCTATTTCTAAGCTATGTAAAGGATATTTATGGTATGTTTAACTTATGGTCATGTTCCGGAATGTCTGTTACAGTTCAAATTGGCATACTTTCGCAGTTTGTCAACTTTAGTCCCTGTAAGCGATTTAACTTTGATTTCACCACACCAAACCTTCCAAAACTTGTATCTAAGTTATGTATAGGTTATTTAAGGTATGTTAAGCCTATTTCACAATTCCGGAGTGTTCGTTGCATTAAACTGGTTATATTTACGCATTAGTGCGCGTATAACCTTCCAGAAAGCGATTTAGAGCTTGAAATCGAACATGAGTCGATATGTGCAAAAGATACACATATTTATACAAGTCCAAAGTATGAAATACATTATTTCATTGGTTTGGCATTTGTTTGATGGTTGAAATGACACAGGTGTTACAGTCTCCCCTACTTTAGGAAATTTCGTCCCGAAATTTATTCGTAGGAGTCTATCTGTGGCTTTGTGTCAAATAACCACCAAAGATATGAAAGGCATAAGCCTGACATTTCCTTGACGGACATTCTTCAGAACCGAAAATGAACGAAATGAGTCATTTTCCACAACTTCTTCAGAAATGAAAATGAACGAAATGAGTCATTTTCCACAACTTCTTCAGAACAGAAAATGGACGAAATGAGTCATTTTCCACAACTTCTTCAGAAACGAAAATGAACGAAATGAGTCATTTTCCACAACTTTTTCAGAACCGAAAATGAACGAAATGAGTCATTTTCCACAACTTCTGCAGAACCGAAATGAACGAAATGAGTCATTTTCCACAACTTCTGCAGAACCGAAAATGAACGAAATGAGTCATTTTCCACAACTTCTTCAGAACCGAAAATGAACGAAATGAGTCATTTTCCTCAACTTCTTCAGAACCGAAAATGAACGAAATGAGTCATTTTCCACAACTTCTTCAGAACCGAAAATGAACGAAATGAGTCATTTTCCACCATTTCTTCAGAAACCAAAAATGAACGAAATGAGTCATTTTTCACCATTTCTTCAGAAACCAAAAACGAACGAAATGAGTCATTTTTCACCACACGACCAAACTAGCTGTGGTTTCCGTGCACTGAATTCCATAATTATGTATGCATCCATAATTACGCAATTCCTTGCATAGTCCGCACAATTTGTTTGTAATGTGAAGGGGAGGAAAGATCAAACTTGTGATGAGTGTGACTAGACTACCATAGGGTCCTTTTAATTAGATCGACAAAGGATCCTTTTTAATTAGACCACAAAGGAGTCCTTTCAGCTATATCATCACATGATATTCCTAACCAGATTTTTGGATCAATCTGTTTACCTAGACCACTCAAGGGTCTAATTATGGAATGGTACAATATAATCCAAAGGTCTTTACTATCACGTAAAAGCCCGTTGAGGATTTAATATAGCACCTTTGGATATCCTACTATGAATCCCTTATACGAAGATATGGAAGATTCTACGAGGATTTGGATAACAAAAACTTGGATTACACCAAAAACATATAAGGAAACACATAAGCATATAATCACATAGTTGTTTAACTTGGTTACTGATTTGTTATCTTTGGACGCGGATACTTAAAGCACACCAGGAATCCAACTCGTGGATTTCATTTGGCACTTTAATCATTTCAAGAATCCATCCATGAAGATAGGATGATCTACCAAAAATTCGATTTTCGTTTTCAGGAAAACGCAATATTCGAATTAAGGTACACAATAATTTAGGACATACGGAAATGCCCTTAGGTACCCTATTAAGAATTTATAGTGGTACTTGGGGTATTCGTACAGAATTATAACTTGCACCTTGTACTTCGTCTCTTTACAAGAGACGGGTACTTAGGATCTTTGTGTAAAACGCAAGAGATTGTAAAATGGAAGAATTTTTGGGAGTAGTTTGTTCTTCAAGGAATGTGGTTCCTTGATTGTCGGTATTGTAGGGGATATGTTGTTTATACATACAATCACATAAATACATTGTAATGTAAATAAAAGATTTATTTATAAACAATGTTAACAACTGTTTCATGGACCTTGACAACAAAAGAAAATAATACATAAGATGTGATTATTTCTAAAGAGTGTTGTCTTCTAGTCGGTCAGAGGCTCATCTCTGTGCTGGATTAGCATTAGCACGCTTTGGGCAATTTCTTCGGAAATGTCCCATCTCGCCACACTTGTAGCAAGAACCTGATGGAAAGTGAGCTTGAGCAGGTTTGTTGTCAGCTTGATTTGGTGCAACTGCTGCTACGCAAACTTTTGCTGTATGACCTTTACGTCCACAAATTTGGCATTCGCGGCACTTCACCATAGCATGATGATAAAGGTTACATTTGTTGCACAAAGGTGAAGTTCCATTGTATGGCTTCCTAGCACGGGGTTGAGCTGGTTGGTTGGGGATGACTTGACCATTGTGAGCAACCATGGCGAAGTTCTGAGAAACCTTTTGCTTCTTTGACCGTTCAAGGGATCCAGTCTGTACATCCATGGTCTTTGATTCCTCAATTGGTTTCTTGTCACCCTTTCGGAAAAGCTTACGTTTCCTGATCTGAGATTCAGTCAACGTTGCAGATAGCTCAATGGCTTGCCTAACCGTAGTGGGGTTACTACCAGTAACAATGTCTTGAACTGAGTCAGGGAGACCATCAATGTATTTTTCGATCGCCTTATCCAAAGGCGTAACCATGGTAGGACACAACAGGCTCAGATCCTCGTATCGATCAGTGTATGCTCGATGTTCGCCGCTGTCTTGCTTAAGGTCATCGAATTCCCTTTCCAATGCCCTGATCTCGTGACGAGGACAGAATTCCTTCATCATCAGTGCTCGAAGTTCTTCCCAAGTTTGGGCCAGTGCCACTTTGGCACCCCTATCTCTCACCACACCGTTCCACCATGTCAAAGCTCGTTTCTCGAAGACACTAGATGCAAAATCTACCTTTCGCTCGTTTGGACATTGAACATGCCTGAAAGTGCTCTCTAGACTCTCGAACCATTGCAGAAGTGCAGTCGCTCCTTGAGACCCAGAAAACTTTGATGGCTTGACCGAGTTGAACGTCTTGAAGCTGCAGAGGGCATTATTGTTGTTGATAACTTGATAACATTGAGCAACGACGTTCGGGATTGCAGCAGTCATTTGCTGTGTAATGACAGCTGCCAGCTCGTCAATAGATACTGGATTTTCGCGTCGTGGAGGCATTCTAAAAGAGAAGAACAAGAGAGAAAACAAATGAAATGGCAGTGGGTAAGAATAGGATGTTACAGTTACCGACCAAAATCACGGGTGATGGTCATTTGTTTGAACCATGAGGCAAACAAACGACACACAAAGGCTGAATCAAAGCAAATAGGTCCTCATAATGTATCGCGAAGACATGCTCGCCTATAAGTGAACACTCATCCCAAGAATTCCCAGGTAAGCACAACTGGTCTCGCGTCTGATGAGATGTATACGAAGTGCTTGCCTAGACAGAAAACCCAGAATACAGGCATTCACCCTTCCAGTTTGCACGTGTTCACATTATTTAAAACCCAAAACCTTGACGAGATTTTGAAAACTTAAAGGGATTCAAAACCTTACAATTGAGGGTTCAAAACCTTGTAATCAATCATCCTAGAACAGATGATTAGTTTTCAAAGCGTTTTTGAAATTTATGTTCTTGTTGTGGTAGTCGCCTAAGGATAGGTGACGGTATTGTTTTATGACTAAACGCAAGTAAACTCGCGTTAGGGTCCTAAGAAAGTTATAGACTAGGTCAAAGCATTACTAATAACCTAATTCCCTATAACCATTGGCTCTGATACCATCTTTTCTGTCACACCCCGACCACGTGGAACATACAAAACGTGGCGGAAATGTCGGGGAGTGTTGTAACAGAATTAATTGTTTCAAATCCATGGCAATTGAAGTTTCGTTTTATTGATTAAAAGTGTTACAATGTCTTAACAAACAAGAAATACAACATAATTAACTAGTCTTGCATCTTTTATTGTCACTAAAGCCCAAGTCTGCCTATGTGTATCTTGATCATCTTATGCAACAGTTCCTGAAAAACACATGTGAAAATAGGTACGTCAGCATAAAAATGCCTGTGAGATACATAGGTTTTGTGAAAATAGGTTTCATGACTTATGTTTGAGAAAATGTTTAGTCATGAACCTTTTTAGTTTGCTTTGCTTTGTAAATCATTTGAAAAACAATGAGTTCAGATGATAAGTATAAATAAATGTAAGGTTAAATGAATAACCAAGTAAAATATGTTTGCATAAGATAAGATGTTTATAAATCAATGTCTTGTGAAAAGTATGTTATTTGTATAAAATGTTCTGTGTCTCAAACTGAAATGATTCAAATAACGCTATGATATGTAATACCATACAAACACTTATATATAGGAAGTACCAGCGGCGTATCCACCATGCTTGTATCATATTACACACGCAACGTTACTTAATCACTTAATCAAACCAAATCAACCAATGTAAGAAGTCTATGTTTAAATCAATTGTCAAATGTATTGGGTAATACGTCAAAGTGTTCATGTCAAGTTGTAAATCATATCAAAATGTCTATGTCAAATATCCATGTCAAATGTCTATGTCAAATATCCATGTCAAACGTCTATGTCAAGATGTCATGTATAGCAAGTGAAATGTCTCAACTAAACCATATGCACAAAAACAAAGTATTGAAGTAAATCTTGGTTTAAATCAAAGTTATGTTTTGTGGGAAATGCATGATCAAATGTCAATCATGTTAAAATGTCTATGCCGAAATGTCTATGTCAAATGTCTATGTCAAAATGTCATGTAAAACGATGTACTAAGTAATGCACACAATTGGGCACACCTAGCATGAAATGTAAATGAAATCATGTACTATAATGTACTAATGAACATAGCAGGAATATGATGTGAAAACATGGAAAGCATGAAAGTAACAAGTAGGCACATGTGTTTCACCCCAAAACAGTTTGGAAAACAGTAAAAGAGGGGTCTATGTACTCACTTGAGATTGCTCAGTAGTCCTTGAGTAACAACTAAACAATGCTAGAGATCGCGGATATCAAACGGCACCTAGTATAGGTAGCTACATTAATAAACCGGACCTAAATCGGAAGATCGGGTAGCATTAGGGTTTGTAAACCAAACGAGTGTAGAGACTCGTGTCATATGGTTTAACAAAGCCTACATACTAAATGAAACCTAACATAATTGTTTACGACCCATTACGACCCGTTTAGGAAGCTTATGCTACTTTAACGCGTCGTTCGCGTGAAACGCGTTCGGACCGCCTAACTAGCCCTATGACAAGTGTTATATGCCTAAACATATTACATAATCAGTTATGTGACAAAGGTTTAGGTTACATATGCTTAATTACCAATTATACATGAAAAGGGTATTCTGGTAATTTACCTAAGGCATATAAACTACCTATCATACAACTACTTAAACGATGTGACCATAGGGTATAACCTCGGAAGGTTATTCCCTTCCTACTATGGTCACCTAATGTGTTTGGTCGGATCCTAATGATCGACCAAACTGGGTCGGGTTCGAGGTATAAGCGATTCATCAGATCGCTTACCCTACGACCCTAGACAACGTGGTAATCAGTGGGCATAGTCCCAAGGGACTATGACCAACGTGATTACACTCACGTTGCGAAGTTCAAAAGAACTTCGCATTGACCATTACTGGTCAACGCTGAAAGTCACACAAAGTTTGACTTTCTGACTCGAAAAGCAGTAAAATAAGGAAAAGAACGAAAGAATACTTACGAAGGGTCCCCGAATGCTAATCCCGATCCAAGAACTCAGGTATGAAACAATGGTTTCAACTTAGAGCTCTCAAAATCAGAATTCTAGTGGGTTTTGATGTTGTGTGGGTTGGGTATTTATAGGAATACCCGAACCGTTAGGATCGTTTGTCGAAAATCGTGCCTTAATCATGTCCGTACAAGTGTCGGAATGTTATGGTGCCTAAATTGCCACTAACCATAGGGAATCAACACTTGGCAAGGGATTTGGGAGTGGATAACAACTGTAAACAGCTGTCGATACATCGAATCCGGTCCCGAAAATGCGAAAAATGAGTTTTCTGCATGTTTCTGCCCCAGACTAGGCAGTCGCGTAGCGCGACGGTGAGGGCCTAGGCAGTCGCGCTACGCCACTGACCCCCCAGTTTCAGAAAAGTTTCAAAAGTGGCAGGAATGGTCCCTGCACGTGTTTAAGGCCTTTTTCGATGCGTTTGAACCCCATTAACCTCATTTCAAGGCTCTAAAATGAAGTTAAAGTATAGGGAACTCAAAACATACTCAAAAATATGCCGGATGATGGTTCGTTTGGTCGTACGAACGCGATGTTCGCTTAATTACGACGGAATGCGCATAAGCGCGAAAAACGAACCAAATGACGCGACGAATGGATTTTTCTTAAGGCGAACACTAAAATAAAATGTAGTCATGCTTACATAAGTTATGCGCGAAAATGCAAACTTGTGCACTTTTTGACACTTTTAGTCCCTGAATGACACAAAAGTTTATTTTAGCACATCGAACCCCTCAAAGCCTATTTCTAAGCTATGTAAAGGATATTTATGGTATGTTTAACTTATGGTCATGTTCCGGAATGTCTGTTACAGTTCAAATTGGCATACTTTCGCAGTTTGTCAACTTTAGTCCCTGTAAGCGATTTAACTTTGATTTCACCACACCAAACCTTCCAAAACTTGTATCTAAGTTATGTATAGGTTATTTAAGGTATGTTAAGCCTATTTCACAATTCCGGAGTGTTCGTTGCATTAAACTGGTTATATTTACGCATTAGTGCGCGTATAACCTTCCAGAAAGCGATTTAGAGCTTGAAATCGAACATGAGTCGATATGTGCAAAAGATACACATATTTATACAAGTCCAAAGTATGAAATACATTATTTCATTGGTTTGGCATTTGTTTGATGGTTGAAATGACACAGGTGTTACACCCACAAGCAAATGAATGCAAGTGCATCAAGACACTAGGAATCTCCTCGTCGGGTATGCATCTTCGAACGATTTGATCCGGACATATCTTGAATAAGTCCGGTTCCTCCAATGTGTAGTACTTGATTTGAGAAAGGAAGTGCAACCTCTTCCTTATATCCCAAAAGGCTGGCAAGTCACATGTAACCAAATAATTAACAATATTAGCACACCATGGTAATATTGAAACTTTCAGAATTTGCTCATCTTAGAAATTCTCATTAATTTCCACACGAGAAGAATCCTCCTCCACTACCAACCGAGACAAGTGGTCCGCAACCACATTTTCACTCCACTTTCGTCTTGAATTTCTAGGTCAAATTCTTGTAGCAAGAGAACCCATCGGATTAATCTCGGCTTTGCATCCTTCTTATCCATGAGATACCTAACTGCAGAATGGTTAGAATACACAATGACTTTAGTACCCCATATATAAGCACGAAATTTGTCCAACGCATATACCACCGAAAGTAGCTCTTTCTCGGTAGTTGTGTAATTTAATTATGCATCCGAGAGAGTCTTACTTGCGTAGTATATGGCAACCGGTTTCTTTTCTACCCGTTGACCCAATACGGCCCCCACCGCATAATCACTTGCATCACACATAATTTCGAATGGTAAAGACCAATTCGGTGATTGCAAGATTGAGGCCTCAACCAACTTTTGTTTCAAAACATCAAAAGCATTCTTACAATTTTTATCAAAAACAAACGGAATGTCTTTTAACAAAAGGTTACACAATGGTTTTGAAATATCACTAAACCCCTTAATAAACCTTCTATAAAAACCCGCATGTCCTAAGAATGACCTAATGCCTTTAACACTCGTGGGGTATGGTAGTGTAGAAATTAATTTAATTTTTGAATGATCTACCTCTATCCCACGACTCGACACCATATGTCCCAACACCACCCCCTCTTGAACCATAAAATGGCTCTTCTCCCAACTCAAGACCAAATTAGTTTCAACACATCGTTTCAACACTTTTTCTAATTGGTCTAAGCAAGTTTCAAACGATGACCCAAAAATGGAAAAATCATCCATGAAGATTTCCAAAGACTCCCCCACCATATCCGAAAAGATACTCATCATACACCTTTGAAAGGTGGAGGGGGCATTACATAATCCAAATGGCATTCGCCTAAATGCGAAGGTGCCATAAGGACACGTAAAAGTAGTCTTTTGTTGATCTTCCGGATGAATAGCAATTTGATTGTATCCGGAATATCCATCCAAGATGCAATAAAATTTTTGTCCGACTAATTTTTCCACTATTTGGTCAATGAATGGGAAGGGAAAATGATCTTTGGAAGTTGCGGTATTCAACTTCCTATAATCAATGCAAATACGCCACCCAGTTACCGGCCGGGTAGCTACCTCCTCACTTGCGTCATTTTTGACGACTTGTATACCTTTTTTCTTTGGGACGGTTTATGTCGGACTCACCTATTGGCTATCGGAGATAGGGTAAATAATACCTGCATCAAGCCACTTTAACACCTCCTTTTTGACAACTTCCCGCATGTTTGGGTTCAACCTTCTTTGTGCATCGCGGGCGGGTGTTATGGTGTCATCAGTGATGATCTTGTGCATCACTATTGAATGACTAATACCCTTCAAATCCGCTATGGTCCACCCAATAGCCGCCCTCTTGGTGACCAATACCTTCATCAATCTCTCTTCTTGCTCCTCGGTCAAATTTGATGCAATAATGACCGGGAGCGTGTTGCCTTCACCGACATAAGCATACTTAAGATGATTTGGCAACACCTTCAACTCCACTTCCGGCGGTTCCTCCAATGACGGTTTCAACTTCGTGTCAATGGTTTCCGGTAAGCTCTCCACTTGGTGCGTCCATATCGGTTTTCCCTCTTTAACCGCGAGCACCTCCAAACTCTTCACCTCCTCATCTATGCTCCGATTCATCTCCACCTGTGACATGTAAAACATAGAACAATCCTTCATGGTGTTTTCCTCATCTACAACAGTGTCGTAGAGAGGTGTACACCGGTCATTAATGTCTGCCATATAGCATTCATCGTCGACTGAAGGAGTCATCAATCCTGAAAAAACATGCAACCTCAACCTTCGGTTTCCAAATGTCATGTCAACCGTTCCTGTTTTGCAATCAATTTGAGAATTTGTGGTTGCTAAGAACGGTTTACCCAAAATTACCGTAGGTTGCTTGGTTGGGTCCTTGGCCACATAATCAAGTACTAAAAAGTCCACCGGATAGTAAAAATCCTCGATATTTACTATCACACCCGAGACAATTCCATGGGGTAGTTTGGGTGTCAAATCGGCTAACACTACGGTGGTGTTTGACGATTGAAGTAGACCAAATTCGTATTGGTCATATAAACTACCCGGTAGAATGCTCACACTAGCACCTAGATCTAAAAGTGCCTGATTAATTTTAAAATCGCCTACTTGAATTGAAATGATAGTCGCACCCGGGTCTTGGAGCTTAGGTGGAAGTGCACCCGAAACAATCGAACTCACATTTTCGGTTAAATCTAGTTTTTTAGGAAATTTGTGAGTTCGTTTTTGGGTACACAATTCTTTCAAGTACTTAGCATAAGACGGTACTTGTTTGATTGCATCCAAAAGAGGTAAATTAATTTTTACTTGTTTGAAAACTTCCAATAACTCTTCTTGTCGTGGACCTCTTTTGTTTACAACCTTTTTCACGGGTCCCTTCAATGCTTCGGGATAAGGGGCAGTATTAACCTCCACACTCCTTAGCCTTAGGGACGGGGATGGTCACAACGGGTGTTAGGACCGGTTTTCGACTCCGTAACGATTGCGTAACGACACGTGTGACGTGTGGAATCCGTACACGTGTGTGGACCGAAAATGAGAACCGTACTAAATCTGTGATTCCATTAGAAATGTGAAAACGTACAAAGGAACTTGAATCACCTCTTGCACTTTCTCTCTCTAGACTCTCTCTCTAGCTCCAAGCTCTAAAGTCTTCAAATGTGCAAAAGTTCTAAACATAACACCTAAGAGTCCTATTTATAGGCTAAGGAAATAAGGAATGATTCCTTATTTACAATTATGCCACCTTGCTTTTACTAACTAGATATTACAATAAAAGCTCTAGTTTACTTCAGTTTCTGCTAGGAACTGGATTGACGGAGGCGATAGACATTAATACACTAATAGACTCCCCCTTGGATATTGCCGTAGTCAATCTCGTAGCGTCTTGTCTTTCTCTTTCTCTTTAAGGGTATGTTTGGCAAAACTAGTTGTTGGCTGGTGGCTGGAAGCTGGTAGCTGGTGGCTGGAAGCTGTTAGCTGGTAGCTAGTAGCTGTAGCTTTTTAGATATATTTGGTGTTTGGCAGAGTAGCTGAAGCTTTTAATAAAATGTATAAAATGACCAAAATGGACATAAATAAAAATTTAAAAAGTTTATTCATTAAAAAGTTTATTATCTTTAGAGGTTAAAAAAGTCATTTTTCCCTAAAAGCTTGTAGCTCCTTCTAAACGCTACTAGTAGGAGCGTTCAACCAAAAGCTTCAAGCTCCTAACCTAAAAGCTTCAAGCTCCTTCAACCAAACAAGACTTTTTATTGAATAGGGGCTTTTTCTTCAAAGCTTAAAGCTAGAAGCTCCTAAAAGCTTCTAAAAGCTCCATGCCAAACATACCCTAAGTCTTCTTGAAGCTTTAACATCTTCAGCATTCACAGACTCCCTCTAGCTCGAACAGAATCCCCGTGGATCTGTCTTCAGCTTCAGCTGCTCCCCCTCTCAGTAGACTCTTTCTTCAGGCTCCCTCTTTCGTCAAGCTTCCGTGCTTTTGGGATCGACACCTGGCTTTCCGGATACAAGCTCCCCCTTGCGTCGAGCTCGTCTTTAGACTCCCCCTTAGACTAGGCTATCGGGATCGTAGTCTTGTACAATATCTGCAAATCTCAACCATTTATAAGTAAAAACATTTTGAAAATCCAGGATTGAAAACCTGGTTCTCTTAGCATAAGCTGAAATATTTCAACAGTGAAAGCGTTTTTGGTTGTCCATGAATCGTGACCTGGCTCTCAAAAACTTTTAATCAAGAACCTGGCTTTAATATATAATAATATGAATATATCTAGGATTAACTTGACTCTCTCCCCCTATCAACAATCTTCATAGATTTGGCAGTATTAAGAATCTAACATCGAAAACTAGCTTTTTTCAACAAATTTTAACAATTTAAGCATCCAAATCCCTCTCAGTTAATCATCCAAGTCCAACTTAATGACCTTGGAGATATCACAAACTGTTTTTGATTTTGAATAAAAACTTCAAGTTTCAAATTAATGAACTTGTTTATTTTCAGAAACACGATCAACATACTTAGATTTTGAAATTCAGCTCTCAGACATCGGTTGTCGAAAATAAAGCAGAAATCAAAATCTTTTTGTATTTTTCTAAAATGTAAAGCAGTAAAGAAATATTTACAAACATATTTACAGACAATATTTTTGTTTGAGTTCGCGTCAGAGGATCATATCAGTTTTTGACAAATCACTAGCACCATTGAGCTTTAAACACTTTAAGTTCTAAATGATTCACTTAGATTGTCAGTATACTGATCCACTTAAATTTTCACACAAAGTTCAACTGATTCGAGATACGGATTTAGTGTTTTAAAGGACTTAAACTTGTTCGCGTGTCCCACCTCAGAATATACTCCCGTATCAAAATTCCCTAGATTCAGTCTTACAGGTGAGTATACCAATTTGATATCTGTGATCTGGGTTAGTGCGAGACCTTGAGAGCTCAAGTATGAACTTCCGTTCAGTCAAAGAGATGAAGGCTCGACTTTAGGTGTGTTCCCTTTAGGGAATCTTTTCTTCAACTGCAATTAATTCATATCTTTCGATATTTTTCAATTTTTGTGCAGAGGGTAAGCTTTTTAAAGCGCGTAAAGTATTATACGAGGTCTAGGCCATTGCTTCTGCAAAATCAGAAGACCAGGTATAACACCCCATATATCAAACAGTATAAAGACCTAGTATCTCAGAATCAGGCAATCTCTCAAACAAGATTTCGGGGGTTACCCATATATCCGAGAGATGTTCCCCACGAGATAAGAAAGTATTGATATTTAGGTTTTTATCTCGAATACAATCTATTAAGCGTGTAAAAACCTACTGTCATATCGTCAGTGAGACCGTTTATCACATTTAACATTCCATTTCTTTAGCGTACTGTGATTGTTTACTGATGTACTATCATTTCCTCTGTTTAGATAAAAACTCGTTTTTGAATTTTATCATGTTTTTGGCTTTTTCAAATTTTCAAATGTTTTTGGATTTTCTAAAATTTTATGACTCCCCCTAAAATTCAAAACACTTTAAAGAAAATTTGACAACCTGATACTGATAGCTTTGTCTCGCCATCCATTTTCTGCATCTCATTCTCTGTTTTGCAAAAAATATAACATGTAAAGCAGTATGTACCCCATGATTTACAACACATTGACATTTTACAGTTTGAAAACCATTTTTCAATCTTGTGAAATTAATCATGTTTGTTCCGCCGTGAGGGTTTCGGCATATTCACTCAACATTTTTTGAAAAAAAAATTTAATTTTTGACAAAATTAAAAACAAACATATTTTTGATTTTTTTTAATTTTTCAATTTTTTGGGTTTTTGAAATATGGTTTATTTATATACAAAAATCAAACAAACTCCCTGATTTCAGACGCAGGGACCAGCAGCCTCCTCTTCTCGTGCCAGGCTGCTTCCTTCGTTGGTTTGACTTTCATCCTCTTTCTGAAGCACCTGCACATTAAAACTCTTCAATTACTTGAACAAATTAGCCCAGGTCTGTTTGACCTTAGGCATTTCAACACAATATGTTTCATTCAACTTCGGAAAATCTTTATCATTTTTTACAAATGTATTTTAATTCTGATTATCACTCACAGAAATCTTTCGTTTCTTTTCAACCCAAGTTTTTCCTCTCGAAGCACTTCTTTTGTAAAAATGTGATTCATTTTGTACATTTTGATTTTGAACAACAACTTTTGGTTTCCAAAACTGATTTGGTTTTGTAGCATCAACAGTTGTTTTCCAACTTTGTGTTATTCTAAGTTTGGGTGTCACTGGTTTCCATGTTTGTTGTGAGTCAGCCTTTGGCATTTTCGGCTTCCAAGTTTGCTTTGAATCAAACTTGGTTGACTTTTGATTCACAACATCAGACTTCTTTTTCTTTTCAACATCAACAGGTTTTGGATTTGAACACTTGCGAGCAAGATGTCCAGTTTGATCACATTTAAAACATGTTCTATTTGAAACATCTTTCACCTCTTGTTGTTGCTTTTTCTTTTGAGCATAGAACTCTTCATTAGACTGTCGTCTAAATTGGAGTTCTTTCTCTTCTTCTGAACTTGTTCTGTGAACAAAGTTCATCTTTTTCTGATAATTTGGCATGTCATTTCTTTTCCAATTCTTTTTCTTTTTATAACCAAACCCAGCCTTCATGTTTTTCTTTTTTGTAACCAGGTTTGTTATAAAAAGTTTTGTGACTCTTTCCAGCAAACTTTGGAATCTCAGACTTTTCAATTTCAACCATCTTGAAAACTTTGTCAATCTTTTCTGAGATCACATTCTGAATCGGGACTTCATGATCTGAGAATAATTTGTCCGATCCAATCATGGTATTAACCAATCCTTTTGAATCATCATTCGCATTTTTCTTGGATTTTGAGTTTTTCATATAACCTTCATGAAAACTACCTTCATTTTCATCCCGTGATTCAGATTTGCCTATTTCAACCGACTCTTCTTTCAAAACACTTTCAACGACCTTACCTACCACCTCTGAATCACTAGAATCATCAGATTTGGAATAGGTTACGTCAATGTTATCTGGCAATTGATCAACCATGTTGAAAGCTTTTTCCACCTTTTCGTCATCATAAAACGTGAATTTTTCCTCAAAGGGTGGTGGAACCTGATGATATTCCGAGCCAATACCTTTTTTGTTTTGCTCAGAATCCTTACCATCCGGTTTTAGATTGAAAATGCGTTCAAGAACATATGATGAAGCATGATAACTGTGTAACTTGTTGTTATGTTGTTCTAAATCAGCTATTCTACGCTTTAGCTTAGCAACATCCTCAATGTAAGAGTTTACAACTTGTTGCTTTATTTCATACTGTCGCTTAAGCGTATCAGTTGTTTCAGAACAATATTTCAATCTCGATTGAACAAGTTTCATTTGACTCTTCACGTCTTCATATGATCCTTTTGTAATATGATATGCAAGTTTTATCGAATCATACTCTTTCTTCATTTCTTGAAAAGCATTTTCTTTTTGTAAACATTCTTCTGTCATTTTTAAACTTTTTCTTTCGAAATTTCATTTTCTTTTTCTAAATTTTTGCATTTTTGTGTGAGCTTTTCATCATTATCTTTCAAAATCTTTTCGTTTTCTAACATTTCTTTGCATTTTTCTTTGAAAACTTTTTCGATTTTAGTGAACTCTAAATCTCTTGTTCTGAATTTCTCATCTTTTTCAGTACAAGCACTGCATGTTTCCATGCATTTCTTGCACTGTTCAACAGTCTTTAAGATTTCAGATTCAGTTGATATGTTTACCTCAGTCATTGACACTTCGGCTTTCGCTTCCGTCTGTGTCTGATCAGCTTCACTCTTCTTCTGTTGTTTCCCACCAGCATCAACACCATCATCTTCAACCGAACTTTCCTGCTTCTTATCAGCTTCTTCTTTCTTCTTCTGATCTTCTTCATTCTGCTGTTTTTCAGTAACAGCTTTTTCCCCAACTACTTTGTCTTCTTTTTCAACAACACCCTTCTGTTCCTCAGCAACCTTCTTCAAATCATCAACCAATTCATCAACATTCTTCTTCATTCTTTCTTCTTCAGACTTGCTGTCATAACATCTCTGATGATTTTATCCAGCTTTTTCTTATAGTGTTTATCTTTTTCATCATTTGAGTAGTACTCGCCGGATAGAGGGATTACTGCAAAAACATCATCAAAAACCACTTCTTTTGGATGAACAACTGGTTCACCTTTGCTGTTGACATAACACTCTCGTTTCTTGTCATATCTTTTATAATTCCTAGCCTCTTCATATTCCATCTCCATTTCTTCAATTCTATATCCAGCAATACATCTCTCTCTGTATGTTTTCTCCTTCAGAATTTCTTCTCTCGTTTTCTCGTTTATCTCAGCAACAAATGCACGATGTTTATTCTTTGATACAGTTCTGCCATGTGCTGTAAACCTATGATCAACAAGAACATCTTCTGGAAGGAATTCGCTCCAATCAAACCCTTTAACATCTTGAATCACAACACACACTCTTGATTTCTCCTTTTCGGGATTATCTTCAATTTGTTTCAACCTTGGAGATTCCTCTCTACTCTTGTGATAGATCGCCTTTTGATAGTAATCTTCTTTAAACGGATTGGCAGTTTCTTCAACAACAGAGTTTCTGCATTCTCTTTTGAAATGACTCTTTTGCTTGCATTTGAACCAGATCACTTTTGATTTGTCGAATCCCAGCTTTGTTGATGGTCCACAAATTGATTGTCTGCCAGTAATATCCATGAACCACTGAGCTCTTCGAATGCAACTTGCTAAACACCATTTTAGATCAATGAGTTCCATCTCTTCTGGATCGATCTGGTCATAATCTTCCTTTGTCAGTTCGGAATTTCCAATTTTCCCAGCTACCAGATCTTTGTAAGATTCCAGAATTGATCCTAGAAGATTCATTTGTTGTTTAGCAGTGTTGATGTTCATTGTTGAAGACTTCTTAAGCTTTAAAGCGATATTGCAGAGGATCTCTTCAGGATCTTCAGAGTTTGACGTTGTTGACGATGAATGATATCCTAGATCGTAACTTGATGAGCTTTTCGGTGGTTCTTTTGACTTTTTAACACTGAATGCCGTCTTTGGTGGTTCATTTCAAGTCACCTGAGGTACACTGCCCTTGTAGTAAAGACCGGCATTCTGTTGATGCGAAGAGCTACTCATCTTGTTCTGTTTCTGCAATTCAAGCTCATGAGTTTCAATCTTTTCAATAATCACATCGAGAGTAATTGTTTCATACAACACATCATTTTTAAAAAATAAAAACAAACGTTTGCCACTGATCAGCTTGTGGTAATGCTTCAATGATTTTATCAATAATTTCCTCACGTGTTTTTACGATTCCAAATCTATCAAGCTCAATTTTTAAATGACAAAATTGCTCAATCATTTGTCTCACCGACTCTCCTTTTAGACTATCAAACAGATCAAATTCCTTTTTTAGTAAAGCAATTTTATTCTTTTTAATCTGTTTACCACCCTCAGCTTTAACCTTTAAAGTTTCCCAAACCGATTTAGAGGAACCATCATGAACAAGTAATGCAAAAATATCATCTCTAATCGACTGTTGGATTAGAGCAATCATTCTTTGTTCATATGAGAAGTTCTTTTTGTCTTTAACGGATAAGCTTTTGAGTGGGATTTCATCTCCTTTATCATTGACAGGTCTATCATATCCAAACTCCATGCAGAACCAGCTTTCATGTGCGTAAGCTTTGGCCCAGTTGATAAAACGTTCTTTCCACCATGTGTAATCTTTAATACTTTCGAGTTTAGGTGGTTTCGAATAAGTCCCATAGAAGGTATCATGTTTAATATTATCATTGATTGCTTTTGTTATGGTTTTAGGTGTGACAGTTGAAGTTTTCGACGATTCTGATGTGAAAGCTTTGTAAAACGTGTTGTAAATTTCTTCAGCCATGATGTACAACTCGTTTTTCACCTCGAATCACCTGTAAAGGATCAAACAAAAATGACCAGTTTAAAAACTATCAAACAGCTGGATCGGATGGGTATCCGATCGAGTGAGGTCAACGAGGGTCAACAGAATAACAATGATGGGATGGCAGCGGATCAGATGGTGATCCGATCGAGTGATGATCCGACACTTGGGCACTATGCTTTGGATCGGATGGTGATCCGATCGAGTGGGGATCCGACACTTGGACACTATGCTTTGGATCGGATGGTGATCCGATCGAGTGGGGATCCGACACTTGACCTCTTGTGTTGATGATTGGATCGAGTAGTGATCCCACACTTTGACATGAGACACAAGCAAATGAGGTGTTTAGAATCGGATGGCAATCCGTTCAGATTACCACTCGACACTTTGCACAACAAATTAAAATGTGAAAGTGTGAAAAGGATCGGATAGTGATCCGATCGAGTCACCACTCGACGATTGTTCCACTCGACACTTGACACAAGGTATCACACTAATAGATGAGCTATGGATCGGATGGTCATCCAATCGGATGGCCATCCGATCGATGAACATCATCAAGAACAATAACAGCGAACATGTTTATCGAATCGGACAGAAAAATCTTGATTTCTCTCAAATTACTTGGAGTTTTGATCTGAAAATTTGTAGGCTTGTAGATCAATGATTTTCGCATATGATATTCAAAAATCAGCTAATTTTATCCGTAAAAGCCATGTTAATTTTGTGTTTTTCAGTCCAAAAGTGAAGAGGATAGAAAAATGAAGAATTTTGACAAATCTGGATGAATTTTATGATCTGAATCTGATGAAAACTTGTGCGATTCTGTGTGATTGATCCGTGCAATCGAGCTCCTGCTCTGATACCACTAGTTAGGACCGGTTTTCAACTCCAAAATGATTGCGTATCGACACGTGTGAAATGCGGAATCCGTACACGTGCGTGGACCGAACAAGAGAACCGTACTATAAACATGATTCTATTGATAATCTGAAAACATACAAAGCACTGTGAATCACCTTGAGCACTTTCTCTCTCTAGCTTCTAAACTCCAAAAGTGCAAATGGCCAAAAGTCCTAAAACAAAGACATTAGACTCCTATATATAGGCCAAGGGGTTTAATGAGAATTCTCATTAATTACATAAATGCCACCTTGCCTTTACTCTAAATATAACACTATAATGTCTTGTTTACTTCAGTTTCAGCTACGAACTGGATTGACGGAGGCGATAGACATTACTGCACTAACAACGGGTGTATTATTATTAATTTTTAAATTATTTTTGTTTTGACTAGTTTGACCATCCTCACACTCTTCATCACTAGCATCCTCCACCACCCCTTCAACAAACTAGGGTGATGGTGTTTTGACACCATTATCCATGACTCGACCACTACGTAAAGTTATTTTATTAATTGCTACCTCACATGTCTTCTTTGAGCTTGACCCTTGATGCTTAGGGTTCACCGTGGTGTCACTTGGAAGCTTTCCCATGCTCCCCCTCATTTGAGCCATTTCCTCCGCGAGTTGGCCCACTTGCTTTGCCAATGCTCCATGCGATTTGTCTCTTACTTCAAACTCTTTCTTCATTTCAGATTTGATCTCTTAATTTGAAGTAGTGAGGTCATTCATAGCATTCATGAGTGCATCAAACTTAGAATTTATCGAGTCATCACCGCCCGTTTGAGAGTTTGAAGCACCACCCCCATTTCAACCTTGGTTGTAGCCACGTTGGTAGTTGTTTTCACGATTTTGGTATCCTTTGCTACCCCCTTGATTGTAATTCCTTTGATAACCCCCTTGGTTACCACCTTTCCGATTATGATAAGAAGAACCACCTTGCCCACCTTTATTTCCCGATTGAAAGTTTGGGTTCGTTTGATTCGAAACATTACCATATCAGAAATTTGGGTGATTTCTCAAACCCGGATGGTAAGTGTTGGAGTTCATATCATATTGCTTTCGATCCCCATACAATTGATTTACCTCCTCGGTGTAGTCACCCGATCCCGTTTGACATTGATCGGTCCGATGACCAATCTCCCCACAATCTTCGCACACCGCGAATTGCACCGCATTCACCTCATTCCTCTTCATACGAGCTATCTCCCGTTCTAGAGTAGAAATCCGATCTTTAGAGTTAGAGTTAAGATCGGGAAGTGACCGGGAAACGGGAAGTTTTTAAGCTCTATCAGCCGACTCCTTTGACTTAGACCGCTTGTTCATCCTCTCAAGAAATTCCCAATCGTCATCTTCATGGTTACTCAATAAAGTTCCGTTGCTCGTTGACTCGAGGTGATTCCATGTCTCGTCATCCAATCCTCTTACAAAACACTTAACCAACTCCCACTTTTCTATTTGATGTTGTGGGCACTTCCGAATCAATTCCTTATACCGAGTGAATGCTTCATGTAATGGTTCACTTGAGAGTCGGCGGAAAGACCTAATTTCATTGTCGGTGACCACCGGCCTAAAACGGTCATTTACTCCCCTTGGAGGTTGTTGACGACAACGTGGGCCGTTAACTTCTTGATCAACCGGCCTTCGATTGTCCCTTCGATTGTCCCTTCGATCACCCCTTCGATTTCTACCTTGGTTACCTCCTCCCACAAAACGAGGAATCCGGTTATGGTTCACATTATTATTGTTGTTGTAGAACCATCATTCCGGTTCCTGTGATTGTTGTTTCGTGGGTTTCGGTTGTTTCCGTAACCGTCGTTTCTCACATTCCCATACCCATAATTGTCATTCCCCGCAAAATTGGCATTTTGATAGTCAAATTCATCGCCATCGAACCCTCTAGCGTTGTAGAAATTCCCCCGGTTCACATACCCCCAACCATCATCATCGTCCTGATCATCATAGTTACCCCCATCATCCGAGTATTCCGAATGAATACTCCCATGCTCCGTCGATTGGTAACCCGGAACACTAAACGGCTCATCATCGGGGATAGCACTTCTCAAATCATCTAAGTTAAAGAAAGGATCGTCATTCGCGGGATTGCCACGATCTCGGTTGCCTCTACGATCGGAATTAACATTCCGGTCATCAAGTTGAGTGGGTAAGGAGTTATGTCGGTGAAGGTTTTGTTGTTGGAGAATTCTTTGGTTGTTATTGGGATTTTGGTTTCGGTTTCGGAAAGGTGGAGTGGGTGGTCTTGAGTTGTTACCACCACTCGGTTGATGTTGAGGTATAGGTTGAACGTTTTGAGCTGGGCGGTGATTGCCTCGGTATTGGAATTGGTGTGGATTTTAGTTTTGGTTGGAATTTTGGTTTGCCATTGAATCGGTTTCAATGGATGGTGTAAATTGTGGTGTTTGGGTGACTTGGTTAGAAACAACGGTTGCTTCTAACCGGCTTGCTAAGTTTCTTCTTGCTACTCTTTCAATTTCCTGTTCGTAGACTAACGGTGAAGTCCTCCCGGAGTTCCTTGTATGCATGCACTACCTGTGATCTGCACAAGTAACACAACCCGCGTAACAAGGAAAAAGACAAAGTACAAAAAGAAACTAAACAAATTAATCGGAGTGTCGCGCTCTGGTCAAAGATAAGATTTATAAGCCCTAATTACCCTTAACAAATAGCTAGTGGTAGTAAGGGGTCGAACCACGAAGAGTATGTGGTTTGCGAATGGACTTGATTGAATGAAAACAAATGTCACAACTTATGAATCTTGCTAAAATATTTTTTTAGTTTTGTTGATTGAAAAGATGTGAATTAAACTAACGGAATCGATTGAATTAATTAACTACGAGAAATTAACGATTGTAAGCAAACTTGATTAATAAAACAATATGGAATAACAAGGTTCACACCCGGTTTCAACAAATGCAAGACCTAGGATTACTATGTGTTTTAATTTGATTTACTCGAATTAATTCATTAACGGGTCAATAATCACAAAGCTTAGGTGCCAATCGCTATCAACGTCATAGACAACGGACCTTGATGCACTTCGTTACCTTGGACTAACAAATCCTATCAAGAGACAAGGCATAAATACGTGTATTCGTTTGACAAAGTCAAATTTAATCATTGATAATTCATAAATGCAATACAAACGTAGGACAATTGTCTCAAGCTTCAAATGTAACTCAAGTTGTCATAATTCAAAAATCAACACATAGCAAAACCTAAACCTTACAAAAGTTTACACCGGGGTGAAACCTCCAAGGAATTAGCCGCTCATGGAAGGACGAACGCTATCAACTGATAAAGGAAACTTGATTTTGAACATCTTGAATCTTGGGAATGGTGAATGATGATGATTAGGGTTTAGGTTGAATAATGGTGATGAATGGATTGATGGTAGTTAGGGTTATGGAATGAAGTGATGAAGAATTGGATCTTCAATCGAATGATTCGGATGGTGATTGGTGTTATGGATTATTGGAAGTGAAGTGGTTATGAGAATAGGCTCTAAGACTCAATTCAAAACTCTATTGGAGGTGTAACTCCCGAATTGTCACACCCCGATATTTCCACGTATTACCGGTGGGCCCGGTGGGGATTATCGTGGCGCAGTTGATATCATCATAGACAATTAATCACAGTTTAATGCACAGCGGAAGTTTAAAATAATAACACAAACCGAATTTGAAAAGTATAATAAAATATTATACAAGCAGTCGATAATGGATCCACAGGCGGATCTTAAAACAGAAATATAAATATTGTTCAACAGACTTTAGACGTTTAGAACTTGCAAGATTCCTTATTAACGCCCCGAGCTCCCAGCCAATTATGTACAGTACCAATCACTTAGTCTTTTTGGAAAAATACGTCAGTTAACACTGGTAAATACAATTAACCGACTCTTTTGAAAACAATTATGAAAAATTGGTTTAAATGCACAAGGCACAAACATTTTATAATTTGGGACAATTATATTAATAACAATCTTGTATCAGATTTACATGTTTGTCTAACATTTAGGGCCGATATAAAAGCCGAACAAGATTAATCGACACACCACAAATATAAACTCATAAGAAGTTTCCTTACGAGTGAGTATATCTTTTACATACACAACAGACAGGTGTATGCCTACACCCCGTGCTTAAGTCGTGGTCATTCACTCTTTTTGAATGAGCCAAGGATATCAAGGACACGGTCGTTAACCCCCAATGTTATTTGTTATCAAGCAATACTGATTAAAACGGGATTATACAATTTAACCATATCCGATTAAAAGGTTTCTACACCCGACCAAGCTGTAATAATTCACCGTATCCCAAGCCCGTATAAGGGAAAATAAGTTAAAACTATTTACCTGAGCTAAAATATAATTTATTCTCAGCCGTATATTCTAATCAGCAAGTGCAAGTACTTCCACTGGGGCTCTCAATCTAGAAGAAGGTTTTATTAACCTATTAGATTCCTAAAGGGTCTTATTTAAGTGGTACTTTGACCGGTTAGTTTTAAAAGAAAGTTTACGGTATGAAACGCAAGATTAAGCGGTGACGGGATTGGAATGTGATTTAGACCTGACAAGTATGAAGACCTGCATATAATGGGTAAACTAAACACATTCTGGATTTTGAAATAAAAATGATAAGTTTTGACCCGTTTCGGCCAATTAATGCAAACTAGTTACATAAACCGTATCGAACGCCAATTCATATGTTAAACTCATTTTATTAACAAAAAGGGCGTTTTCGTAAATTACCGAATTTATGCTAGAATTCTATGCTATGGTCAGTATAAAATTTGATAAAATTTTCCAAAAATCCCTAAATATTGTTTCATAACAGTGAGTAGCAAGTTTGGTGCCAAAAAAAATTGGGTTTAAATATGATTTATGCCGAAAATGCAATTTAATTAACAAAAAGTTTTTGTTTTACGATATCTTGCATAACTTTTATTTTAGACCATAAACTGATGTCAAATTTTTGTAACATACTTATATATCAGTAATAAAGCTTTTTGTCCTCTCACATTTTCAAAAATCACGTTTTTATATCAAAAGGGCATAATGGTCAATTTTTAAGCATTTAACGGAAACATGTAAATGATTCAGATTTCTAAGGGACCATGTAGTATAACTTCAGAGAGTTACACTAACACATCATATAGTCACAAAGGAACCCTAAGGCATATCTAAACCAAGCTAATTCGGCTCAGAATTGAAAGTTAAAGCAAAAGTCTACTTTTGCGACTTTCGGTTGCGAACCGAGCCTAAACTTGGAATTGTCGGGATGAACATGCCTAATCATGTTCTTATATTATTTACCAAGTTATTTAAGTGATAAAATGTGTTTTATAGCTTCTACATTATCAGTTATAATTTATTTTGTAAAAACTGACTCGTTTGACTTTTCTGTTAAGTAGTTTAACCCGACAATTGACCAAGTAAATGTGATAATTAGGAGGTGCCCTTTTAAGGGTTTAACACCTACATAATTACCAACACATAGCCATTTTCAATTGAATAAAAGGCCTTGTCACAAGGACAGTTGTAACACCAACAATTGACTCCCGAATTGTCACACCCCGATATTTTCACGTATTACCGGTGGGCCCGGTGGGGAGTACCGTGATGCAGTTGATATCATCATAGACAATTAATCACAGTTTAATGCACAGCGGAAGTCTAAAATAATAACACAAACCGAATTTGAAAAGTATAACAAAATATTATACAAATGGTCGATAATGGATCCACAGGCGGATCTTAAAACAGAAATATAAATATTGTTTAACAGACTTTAGACGTTGAGAACTTGCAGGATTCCTCATTAACGCCCCGAGCTCCCAGCCAATTACGTACAGTACCTGTCACTTAGTCTTTTTGGGAAAATACGTCAGTTTACACTGGTAAATACAATTAACCGAATCTTTTGAAAACAATTATGAAAAATTGGTTTAAATGCACAAGGCACAAACATTTTATAAATTGGGACAATTATATTAATAACAATCTTGTATCAGATTTACATGTTTGTCCAATATTTAGGGCCGGTATAAAAGCCGAACAAGATAAATTGACACACCACAAATATAAACTCACAAGAAGTTTCCTTACGAGTGAGTATATCTTTTACATACGCAACAGATAGGTGTATGCCTACACCCCGTGCTTAAGTCGTGGCCATTCACGCTTAAACTAAACACAGTCGTGGCCATTCCGGATTGGAATGTGATTTAGACCCGACAAGTATGAAGACTTGCATAAAATGGGTAAACTAAACACATTCTGGATTTTGAAATAAAAATGATAAGGTTTGACCCGTTTCGGCTAATTCATGCAAACTAGTTACATAAACCGTATGGAACGCGTATATGCATAACGGGTAACCGGATGAGTCATATACAAGTTCCAATAGTTATTATGCTTAAAATATGTGGTGATATCAGTAGGATATCAACAAATTATGCCCCATATGTATTTAAGACCAATTTAAGTCCCGAAAGGGTATTTTGGTCATTTTAAAGTTTATAAAAGAGGTTTAAACATAAACTGAGGTTCTGGTCTAAAAAATTCTGGAAAAATATTTATTTTATGTTGTTATATCAGCAAGATGTCATACATATGTGTGTTAAATCATTTATGGCCAAACTATGCACCGTATGGGCATTTTGGTCATTTCACATATGCTTATAAGGTTAAATTTGGAAATCCGAGTTCAAGACTTATACTTACTATTAAAGTATAAAAACATATTTATAAAATCAGTAGGTAACAAGTCTTAGGCGTTAAATATGGTTTTAAACCATACTATGCGCCTAATTAGCGTAAAAGTCGGTAATTGACGATATTCAAGGTGTTTATAAAATTCTGAAGTTTTGACCAGTCTCTAACACTTAAAATATTTTATTTAACAGATTATATCAGTAGAAAAAGGTTTGGTATTCATATCATATGTTAAACTCATTTTATTAACAAAAAGGGCGTTTTCGTAAATTACCGAATTTATGCTAGAACTCTATGCTATGGTCAGTATAAAATTTAACAACAATTTCCAAAAATCCCTAAATATTATTTCATAACAGTGAGTAGCAAGTTTGGTGCCAAAAAAATTGGGTTTAAATATGATTTATGCCGAAAATGCAATTTAATTAACAAAAAGTTTTTGTTTTACGATATCTTGCATAACTTTATTTTAGACCATAAATTGATGTAAAATTTTTGTAACATGCTTATATATCAGTAATAAAGCTTTTTGTCCTCTCACATTTTCAAAAATCACGTTTTTATATCAAAAGGGCATAATGGTCAATTTTGAAGCATTTAACGGAAACTTGTAAATGATTCAGATTTCTAAGGGACCATGTAGTACAACTTCAGAGAGTTACACTAACACATAATATGGTCACAAAGGAACCCTAAGGCATATCTAAACCAAGCTAATTCGGCTCAGAACTGAAAGTCAAAGAAAAAGTCTACTTTTGCGACTTTCGATTGCGAACCGAGCCTAAACTTGGAATTCTCGGGTTGAACATGCCTAATCATGTTCTTATATTATTTACCAAGTTATTTAAGTGATAAAATGTGTTTTATAGCTTCTACATTATCAGTTATAATTTATTTTGTAAAAACTGACTCGTTTGACTTTTCTATTAAATAGTTTGACCCAACAATTGACCAAGTAAATATGATAATTAGTAGGTGCCCTTTTAAGGGTTTAACACCGACATAATTTCCAACACATAGCCATTTTCAATTTCCAACGATAACTTTGACTTTCGGTTGTTAAGCTAATAAAACTTAACTACAGAAGCTAAGAACGCTTACACAAGGTCCTAGCACGAAGATTGAACTAAGGAGGGCTTCCTTCTTGATCAGGAATCCCAGAGAATGCTCCAAAGCAACTTGAATGAGCAAAGATTGTGGCTGCATCAAGGGCCTTTATATAGTGCATGGAGCCTTCTTTGGATCATTACAAGTGTCCCCAGGTGAATTATGATGCTCACAAGTGTCTAAGTGGTTTTTAAAACCATCAAACAGCCCTAGGTTTCGAGTTATGTGAGTGAGGAAGTGGTTTGGAGAAGAAAGCATGCTAAAACCTGCATCTGTGCATGCTGGCTGTCCATTTTAAGCCGTCGCGTCGCGCGACGACAGAGGGGATCAGGTGTGGCGCAGCGCCACCACTAGGGTAATAAGTCACACAAGTTTCAAACCTAGCAGATTTAGTCCCCGGACCTTTAAAACCTCATAACTTCAATTTTAAGCACTTTTAACCCATAAAGTTTATATTTTTGTGATCCTTAGAATATAACCAAACATCGTTAGGTCCGGTTTCATTAAACGATAACCGAAAACACAAGTTTTGCCTCGTTGACGCTTTTAACCCCTTTATTTACGAAAGTGAACGTTTTTAATATCAAACGCTATCGAAATCTCGTGAATTTTTTGTCACTTGTTCTTGAGAGAATAATTAATCGTTACAAATCTCCGAGTTTGTTAAAAGGTCACTTAGAGGTATTAATTTAACATATTGACACGTTTAACCCTCGCGTCTTGTAAACTTTCACTTTATTTCACAAACGGCTTCATACGTTTCACAATTATTTCGTTTAAGAGTATGAACATCATATAGGGTTAATAAAAGGCAAAATTTTCGAGTGTTGACACTTAGGATTCTTTCACACATATCTTTTCCTTGTTTGCCAACTTTAGTCCTTTGAAATCAATTCTTTACAAGTTTAAAGCTTATGACACGTGTCGTTACTACATTGGCCATGATTTTGCGAGGTGTTACACGAATAATGATGATTCCCCCATTAAAACTCTTTCCCAGCTAACAAAATATGAAATTTTGTGATCTGATTATGTTGAATCCGTCGCCGACGGTCCAAGGACCCGTCTCCGACGGTGTGTCCTTGTTTCATTTTTTCAGACGGCTTAAACTGCTGTCTACGGTGCATTTCAGGCAACGGAAAACTTCAGGCGGCGTCACTGACGGCCCAGGAGGGCATCGGTGTTAGTGTACTACATCTGTCGACTTCGTCTTGTATCGAGTCTTACACTAGTTAGAATAGATCAGGGCACGTAAAACGAGAGTTAGAAAGATTTCGCTTGAAGGATTGGATTTGTAAAGGATTTCGCTTGAAGCCTCAAGCGAAATCAACATGTAACGATTTCGCTTCAGGTCATTCCAAGCGAAATCTCAATCTCTATATATAGGGATGTTGGTCAAGCGAAATTAAAAAAAAAGGATCATTTGAGAAATTTCCATACCGAAGTGCTGCCGGTGTGAATACTGATTGTAAACGACGTTATATCAATATAATCAGTGTTAAAGTGAAGATTCAGCTGTTTACATATCAAATACTTGTTTTCCGCACCTGTATTTGATAGAATTCCTCTGAACCGACTCATTCGGATCCACAAACCGATCCTACAATTGGTATCAGAGCCAGTTGAGGAGTTCTACAGGATTTCAGCTAAAATTGACATCATTTTCTTCCTTCTACATATTCTTTTAACAGTTCAGAAACTTTTCATGGTCTAAATCATCTCAAATTCTCATAGATTGTTTAAAAGTACAAGATAACAAATCCTTGAAAGTTTCACAGCCAAATTCGATCTAAAAGTGATTAAAATTGACCTTAGAATGGATTTCGCTTGAACGGATCAGATTTCAGTAGTAGATTTCGCTTGAAGTTTCAAGCGACACATAGAGTTCGCTTCAAACAGCATTCTATTTCGCTTTAAAGTTTTCGCTTCAACGATTTCGCTTTAAAGTTTTCGCTTCAAGGTGTTCGCTTCATTCGGGATCGCTTCAAAGGATCTCGTTTCAAGTATTTCGCTTGAGGGTTGTTCAGTTTGTCTAGTTCGCTTGAAGGGTTCTGCTTAAAAGATAGTATTTCGCTTGAAAGAAATTGAAACATGGATAACGATTTCCACAACGCATTTGCAACATCGCCTAGTTCATCTTCCATTGCTCAGAACATGAATTCAGAAAATGAAACGGGGACTACTCAGAAACCCCCGAAGCTTATGGGAATTGAGGAATACTATGGGTGGAAAGATCGTTTCAAAAACTGGGTGCAAGCAAATCATCTAAGATCATGGGAATGTATTCTAACAAAATATGCTCTACCACGAACTGAAATGGAGATTGAAAAACAGCTTTCAGACCTTAGTAAAGAAGAACGGGAAATGTACCGAGCTGAAAAAATGATGATCAGTTTGCTTCAACAGGCCATCAAAGAAGACATCTTCATATTACTTCAACATGACAAAACATCAAAATCAATATGGGATGCTTTAAAAATCAAGGTTGAAGGCAGTGCGAGTATGATTAAAAGCAAGAAGGCTTTGCTTAAAAAAGAGTTTGATTTGTTCACAAGTTTGCCCGGAGAAGATACGAAGAAACTTATTGAACGATATTGTCACTTAGTGCGATCAATGTCGATGATGAACATCACAAAAGAAAATGAGGAATGGGTGGATAAACTTGCTGATGCGTTACCTCAGAAAGAGTGGGGAACTTATCTGATGATACTAAAGAATACCGGAGTTTATGATAGGTTGTCAATCTCTCAGTTCATTGAAAAGATTGAAAGTCAGGATTTGGAACAACAGAAGATTGCAAGGATGAATAATCCAAGTGGTCAACAAGATGTAAAGATGTATTACAAGGGTAGTGTTCCGACTTCAGAAGCTGAGAGAAGTCCGAAAATTCAGACTGCATATAGTGTTGGTGATACCACAGAAAAGATTGATCAAAGCTCAAACAAAAACAACAGTGGTTTCTCATTGTATCCAAGTGTTAATCCGAAAAGCTCATCAGAAAGTTTTCAATCTCAAAGCACAAAGATGGGAAATGGTTGTGTGATTCAATGCAACATAGCTCTAAATCTTCCAGAAGGTCAAAGTTTTTCTGAAGACATTGCAAAAGATCATATGGCATTACTTGGTTCCGTGCTTATCTCATATGAAGGTTTAGTGGCTGGTCGAATTGGAAATCCTATGCTCACAAAGGAGGATTACGATCAGATAGACGCCGAAGAGATGGAACTGATGGATATCAAATGGTGTCTTGCAAGTGTTCTTAGACGTGCTGAAAAGTTCAAGACAATTACCGGGAGAAATGATTTTCTTGATGCTTGTGTTTCTACTTTAGGTTTTGACAAATCCAAAGTTACTTGTTTCAGGTGCAGGGAAAAAGGTCATTTTAAACGAGAGTGCAAGAATAGAGAAGTTAGTGGTGCTCAGAATCCATTTGGTAAAGATGATTACTACCGGAAAGCCATTTATCAGCAAGTTGGTCAGACACAAGAATTACAGACGGCTCATGGTAGAAAGATTGAAGATTCAAAGAGAGGATGCTTGGTAGATTTCAACTGGAGCAATTACATATCTTCTGACAGCAAAGCATGCACAGTTGATTAAGATGATGAGAAATTACCTGAAGGTTTCAATTGGGATATGTTTGTTGATGAAAAAGGAGATTTCAAAGCTTTCATTGCAAAGATTGTTAGAGAACCAGATTTGTTTGCTACTTGGATGAGATCAATTGGTGAAAAAGTGAAAGATCAATCGAGTACATTTGAAGAAAGTTTAGAAAGTGCTGATGATGAGTCATTAAGTACAAACGATAGTATGCTAAATGATATTTCTTCAGAAAAGGAAGTTACATTTGATCAAACACCATCTGATTCTGGTGTATCTGAGGATGATTCTGACAAATCTGCACAGTTTGATAAAACACCGATTGAGATTAGTAGTGATGATGAGGAAGAGAAACATATTAATGTGGCTAAACATCATCTTTCTCCTGAAAGTTTTCATTTTTATTTTGCAGATCGCATGGAGAAACTGAAGGAGAAACAAGCTGCTAAAGAACAACAACCGAATGAGGAAGTTAAAGTAGTTGTTGAAGAAAAGGTGATTGAAGCTGAGAAAGTAACTGAGGAAGAAAAAGTGATTGAAGTTGTAAAAACAATTGAGGTTGAGAAGATTGTTGAAGTTGAAAAGCCTTGCAAGAAGTGTTTGGAAGCTTGCAAAAATTGTGAAGAAAAAGATGTGATTTTGTTTGATAGAGAAAAACTGATAGAAAAGTTACTATCAGATATCAGCTATGTAAAAGAATCGTACAGTGTGTTGAACAGAACTGTGACAGGTCTTCAAACAACGAATTCTGAAAGAGAAAAGGCTTTAACGATGACGAATTCTACGTTAATGGCAAAGCAAAAGGCGATTAATCATTACATCGAAGAAAATGCTAATCTAAAGCAAGAGTTGGAGAAAGAAAAGATTGAGAATGAAAGGATCAGAAGGTTATTACTGAGTTATTCTTGTTCTGATTATGTTATTGATCGAGTTTATCCAACTGTTGCAGGTTTTGAAGCATTTCAGGATGAAAAGACAAAGAATGAGACTGGTAAGAAATCGACTGTTAAATACAACAAGTGTCCGCCTCCTATCTGGGAAGGGTATTCTCCTAGAAAACCAAATGAGGAGCAAGTCGAAAAAGCAGTCAATATAAAGTTAAAATCCTAGACAACTGACGTTTTACCAGATAACATTGATATCACATTTACCTCGTCTGATACTGATCATGAGTCCGAGTTAATCAAAAAGGTGGTCGATCAGGTGTTGGATACTGAGGAGGTGTCTGAGTCAAAGTCTGAGTCTGGGTGTTCAAGTTCGTCAGTCAAAAGTTCAAGTTCATTGGTCACAAATTCCAAATCATCGGAAAAACGGTTTTATAGTAAAGAATTTTTATTATCAAAGGCAAATTTGGATGATGAAACATTTGAAGTTGCATATACTTTAAATGATTCGGACAAATTATATTCTGACAAAGAGTTTCCGATTAGAAGTGTTCGTTTTGACATGATTAAAAAGGTTTTCAAAATGACGGAAATTAGTTTTTCTGAAATTAAGGATTTAAAATCTATTGAAAAACCTAAAAAATACACTTCTAGAGTTCAACAAAGATTAAACAAGAAAAAAGGGAAAAAGGATTACAATTTTAGTTTTGGTTTTCAAAAGAAAACAAACCAAAATTGTAATTACAAAAGAAAAGGTTTAGGTTTTATTCAGCAAGAAAGTTACAGAAAGGTAAACAATTCTAAAACAAAAACAGAATTTGTTTCAGGTGGAAGTGTTGAAGAAGAACAGAAGAAACCTTTCTGGAAAGAAACAAACCAGGAGTTTCTTGTTGAAAGAAAAAGAACAGGAACTGGAGTTTTTCATTCAAGAGACATTCCAAGAGATACAAGAACTTGTTTTCAATGTCAAGTCGTTGGACACATTGCTCACAACTGTCCAAACAAAATCAACAGAAAACAGGGAGTCTCTGAAAAACTTAAAGAAAAAATGGTTGAAAAGAATGATTCACCAACTACAAACTTCAAAACTGTTGAAAATTCAAAGAATGAAGTTGGTGAAAATTCTAAAAGATTGTACAAAAAGAAGGCAAAAGACAACCAAACATGGGTTGTTAAGAAATCGGTTGATAGTTCTGGCGATGATTCTGATTCCACAAAATCAGAGGAGTCACAAGATGAGATCAAAGATTTGATGAATGATTTTGATATTAAATCATTGAGTGTAGAAGAAATCAAACAAATGGTTGATAAAGTTGAAAGCTCAGATTTTGATATTGAAAAAACATTCAATGGAAATGTTAAGAAAATTTTCAAGAAAATGCTTGATGGGAAAGTAAAGGGGGTTAAAGATTTTTATGCAACGAAAAAGGCAACTTACAACCCTACTGCCCAGGAATTGGAAACCACCAAGTCAAATAAGACTTGGGTGGAAGTTTGCTTTCCTTAAAGTCTTAGGACTTGCCGGAGATCCCAAGTTTATATCGTGGATCAGGAATCGGCATCTTTCTAATATTTGAAGTTTTTGGTTGAAAGTTTTTGATAGTGTTTGGATGTTTACAGGTTGTATGACTACGCCGGAGCTTCCAGGTTGGTAAGTGCGAAGCAGGAATCGGCATTCTGATTGGTAAAATGGTGATGTAGATGTAATATTCCTACAAGTGGTATTTCTACATGTGGTAATTTTTACTTTTGGTATAGTAGGTGCTTACATGAAAAAGGTTAATCAAGGTCATTAAGTTGAACTTGATTGGACCATACTTACAATTGGTATTTCGAATAGACAATGTGATGAACCACACTCCGAATCTACAAATGATTATATCATAAAAAACTTATTTTCCGGAAAAATCATTTTGATTAAAACAAACTTAAGTGTTTTGAAATCTAAATGAGAAAATAGTTTTGTGATAGGGGAGTTCTGATTGTTTATGCCGAGTGGATGGCGATTTGATGCGATTCGATATTAGTTGTCACTTTATTGTACAGTTTATTTTCAAATTTCCTAAAATGTGTTTGCATTTTAGGGGGAGTAAAAATTTTTCAGTAAATCCAAAAACATTTGAAAATTTGAAAAAGACAAAAACATGATAAAATTCAAAAATGAGTTTTTGTTGCATAAAAGAGGAAATGATAGTACATCAGTGGACTATCACAACATGCTAAAGAAATGTAAAGAAAAAATGTGATAAACAATCTTACTGTGGATATGTCAGTAGGTTTTTGCACATTTAGTAGATTGTGACGAGATATAAACCTAAATTTCAAACTTGCTTGTTCTGTGGGTTAACACAAACTTGGATATATAGGTAACCCCTGAAATCTTGTTTGAAAGGTCCCTTATTCTGAGATACTAGGTCTTTATGCTCAGTGATATCTGGGGTATTATCCCAGGACTTCTGCTGAAAGAAATTTCTGACCTAGTCCCCGGATAATGCTTTCTGCAAATGCTTGAAACATAGCATCGCCCTCAGCAAGCTGATGAAACAATAAAATTGATAGTCGCTGCTGTTGTAATGCAAAAAGATCCTCTAAAGGGGACACACCAAAAGTCGAAGCCGTCATCTCTCTGCGTATCGAAAGATCGACCTGAGCTCTCACGGCCCTCGTACTATAATTTATTCCCCTGACAGATATCATCTGTGGTATACTCACCTGTAAGACTGAATATTGGGATCTGGATACAGGAGTATATTCAAGTAGTGGGACACATGAATAAGTTCAAGAGCTTAAAACATTAATTTCGTATCTCGGATCAGTTGAACTTTGTGTGAAAATTTAAGAGGACAAACATACTGACAATCTAGGTAAATTGTTTAGAACTTAAAATGAAATGAAGCTTAACGGTGTTAGTGATATGTTTCAAAAACTGATATGATCCTCTTGCACAAACTCACAAAAATATTGTTTGAAAATATTTCTTTATTGCATTCCTTTACAATCAAAAATTACAAAAAGATTTTAGTGTGTTTTAGCATAAATTCTTGAAAATTCAAAAAGATTTTCGACAACTGATATTGGATAGCTGATTGTCAAAATTTCTAGTGCTAAACATGATGACTTGGTTGTGAAGGGGAGTGAATCTTAAAATGTCAAAAAGGTTTGTTAAAATCCTACAATTGGTATTTTTAAAACCTACATTTGGTTCATTATTAATTTGTGATATGAGAGAGAATTATCTGATTATATCAGATTGTTGGTGCATTTAACTTGTTAAATTTAGAAAATTTATTTCTGGGTTAAGATTGTTGCAGGTGAGCCATGTTAATTCATTCAAAGCTTATGAAAGTCAGACTCTGATCATGAATCTAAAAAGTTTGCTAGCTGCTGATGCTGATGAACTTAAGGAATCAAGAGATCTGATCAAGAGAATTAGATAAAAGCCAGGCAATGATCTTGTAAACAACATTTGTGTCAGACATTAATCCTAAAGCAGATGTTGCTGAAGAACAAATGAATACCAGCAAATCGTGAGGGGGAGTCTGATAGAGAAAGAAGTTTCTTGAGAAAAGAGAGAGAGAAAAGCCCAGAGACTGATCAAGACTGAAGATGTGAAGACACAGTATTGGTGTGACTCGATAGTCGACTCGTCAACATCTGAGGGGGAGTCTGTTAGTGTACTACATCTGTCGACTTCGTCTTGTATCGAGTCTTACACTAGTTAGAATAGATCAGGGCACGTAAAACGAGAGTTAGAAAGATTTCGCTTGAAGGATTGGATTTGTAAAGGATTTCGCTTGAAGCCTCAAGCGAAATCAACATGTAACGATTTCGCTTCAGGTCATTCCAAGCGAAATCTCAATCTCTATATATAGGGATGTTGGTCAAGCGAAATTAAAAAAAAAGGATCATTTGAGAAATTTCCATACCGAAGTGCTGCCGGTGTGAATACTGATTGTAAACGACGTTATATCAATATAATCAGTGTTAAAGTGAAGATTCAGCTGTTTACATATCAAATACTTGTTTTCCGCACCTGTATTTGATAGAATTCCTCTGAACCGACTCATTCGGATCCACAAACCGATCCTACAATCGGCGATGGCATGCTCAACCTCAACTCTTGTTTTTTCACGTTCCTTGCTTCCGATTGACCCGTTGCGCGTCCGGGTGGTTCATTTTTCGTCCCGTGACCCGTAAAGCTCCCGAAAAGCTCCTTAAACTCCGTTAAACCTGTGAAACAAAAATTTAATTAAAAGTAGGCTATTCAAGATTAAAAGTCAAGTAAAAACTCAAACTTAAACATAAACGAGCACCGTTATTCGACCAAGTATCAGTCAAATCCACAATCTCAGCACACATCAAATCACACAAGTTCTAACGCAAAATAACATGTGGCCTGCACTCAACAAACGAATTCATAATATAACTCATTCTATCAATTCTACAGGCTCAAGATCTCACCAAGAAAGGGTAAAAAGGGATGCCGACATGTAGCATATGCAATTTAAAACATGTTACCCCTAGATAGACATCTCTTTTCAACTCATCTTCTATACCAATGCCAGACATACTCTCATGAAACTTAAAGGAACAACCATGACAAGGGACTCATTTAGTCTACTACCAGTAAGAAACCCATTATTGATTGAAACCTTAGGTCTTTATGTCCAATTAGCTTACTTAAGGCGATGAAAAAATTTTAAAATTTTTTAAAATTTCCAATTTTTTCAATTTTTCATCGATTTTAACAACTTTTCAATCTCTTCAAGCTTTATCCACGAATCCCTTCCCGGCCTCCCACATCCCCACACTTGGGTGACATTGTCCCCAATGTATAGTTCTTTTAAAACTAGCCCGGGAATACCAACCAAACAAACCAATAAGCGGCTAACTCTTAACATGATTAAATAAAACACACTCCCTAAACGAAACACAGTTTCACACCACCAAATACACGAAAACAAATAAAACACAAGATAGATAAACACATGCACCTGATCATGTGTCTGTAACGATGCAGTTGTTGTGCTTTAACCGGAATAGATTCATTCCATAGCTTCTTTGATATCTCACCGGGGATGTTGCCAAACATCCCCACACTTGAATTATTGCGTCCCTGATGATTGAATCATAGGAACCTATCAAAACACAACCACACCAAAATGAAACAAAACAAAGTACACCACTCTACATCCTCGGTGTCACACCCCGATATTTCCACATATTTCCGGTGGGCCAGGTGGGGAGTATCGTGACGTAGTTGATATCATCATAGACAATTAAACACAATTATAGCACAGCGGAAGGCTTGGAAGTTTTAAATACTATTACAACCCATAGTGTTCAAAGTTCAAACGAAAGAATATACAGACGGATTGTAATAGAGATCCACAGGCGGACCATGAAAACAAATACATAAAACTGAGTTTAACAGACTTCAGGTATCTAGGGATTTGCAAGATTCTCTTAATTTACGCCAAGTAGCTCCAGCCTAGTTTCGAGAGGTACCTGTCACTTAGTCTTTGGAAAATACGTCAGTTTTCACTGGTAAATACAATTAACGAACTCGTTTGGAAACCTTTATGAAAATTGGTTTAGGCGCACAAGACATAAAATCTTTTATAACTTGGGACAATTTCATTTAAAATCTTGTATACAGATTCACATGTTTGTCATATAGTTGGGGCCGGTTTGGAAACCGATCTTGATTAACAGACTCACCCCTTATAAAACCCACAAAGGAGTTATCCCCAACTTGTGGGTAATTTATTATTTAGCATTTGCATATGTCAGGTGTAGGCCTACACCCCGTGCATAGGTAATGGCCATTAATAAATTAAATGAGCCGAGGATATCTAGGACACGGTCATTAACCCCCAACGTTTATGTTATCAAACAAAACATATTAAAATGGGTTATGCGGATTTATTAATCACAATCCGACTAAATGATCCCATACCCGACCAAGTGGTAATAATTTACCGTATCCCAAGCCTGTATAAGGGAAAATAAGTTAAAAGTATTTACCTGAGTTAATTATGCAAGGAACACTACTCAGCCGTATATTTCTAAGACTTTATGCAAGTATCTTCTACCGAGGCTACTTAATCTGTAAGGAAGGTTTTATTAACCTATTAGGATACTAACGGGTCTTATTTAAGTCGAAGACTTAGACCGGTTAGTTTTAAGGATACTTTACGGTTCGAAACACTAGATTAAGCGGACACCGGAATGGAATGTAAATTAGACCCAACAATTATGGAGACTTGTATAATATGGGTAAACTAAATACATTCTGGATTTTGAAGTTTAAACGATAAGGTTTAACCCGATTCGGTTAATTCATGCAAACTAGTTACATAAACCGAACCGAACGCGTATAAGCATAAAGGGTAACCGAATGAACCATATACAAGTTCCATATGTTATTATGCTTAAAATATGTTAAGACATCAGTAGGATATCAACATATATGCCCAAAAAGATTTTAAAACCGAATTAGGCCTCACAAGGTCGTTTTGGTCATTTAAGATTTATAAAAGGGGTTTATAGGTAAACTGATGTTCTGGTCAAAAACATTCTGTAAAAATATTTATTTATGATGTTATAATAGTAGGATATCAAACATATTTGTGGTTTACCATTCATGGCCAAACTATGCCCCAAAAGGGTATTTTGGTCATTTCACATATGTTTTTAAGGAAATAATTGGAATTCTGAGTTCATGACTTATATTATACCTACTGTAAAAATATTTAAAATCATTGATAAAGTCATTAGGTAACAAGTCTTGGGTGCTAAATATGGTTTTAAATCATACTATTCACCTAATTAGCATAAAAACCGATAATTGACGATATTTACAAGGTTTATGTGATTATGAGATTTTGACCAGCCTTGAATGGTCAAAACATTTTATTTTTCATGTTAATTATATGTAAAACTTATTTTATTCGTAAAAAGGGTATTATCGTCAACTATAAGCTTTATACACGAACTCAATGATAAGGTCAGTATATAATCTGACCAAATATTCTAAAAATCCCTAAAAATAATATCACAACAGTAGGTAAAGAGTTTTGAGTCACTTTCATGTTTTAAGCATGATTTATACACCAAAGGGTATTTTAGTCTTTATACAAGCTTAATTTACGATCTTTTGCATAATATCAGTTTAAGACCATAATGTAGGTGTCAAAACATTTTAAATATGTTTACTAGTCGGTACCTAATCCATTTGCATGTTCATTTATTTAAAAATCCTATTTTAGACCATAAGGGCATAGTTGTCAACAATAAGCATAATAACGGAAACATGCATAAAATTCAGATTTCTAAGTGACCATGTAATATAACTTCAGAGGGTTATACTACAACATTATATGGTCAAAATGGAAACTTAATACATAAAGGAATTAAGCTAGTTCGGGTAAGAACTGAAAGTCAAAACAAAAGTCAAGCTTTTACGACTTTTGGTTGCGAACCGAGCTTAAACTTAGAATTGTTGGGTCGAACATGTTTAGACATGTTCTAATAATATTTAACAAGTTATTTAAGTAACAAAATAGGATTTATAACCTTTACAATATCAGTTTTGATTATTATTTGAAAATCTGAGTAGTTTGACTTTTTGATTATTTACTTTGACCCAACAATTAACTAAGTAAACGTGATGATTAGGAAGTGCCCTATTGAGGGATTAACACCTACCTAATTATGATCACGTAGCCTTATTCGCCTCGAACAATGGCTGGATCATTTAGGTCTAAACCGAAGGTCAAAGCCGTTTTGCGGCAACTTTGACTTTCGGTCTTTAAATGTATAAAAGCCGAACTAGAGTTGCTAAGGACACTTACAAAGGGTCCTAGCTCGAACTTTAGACTAGAGGGAGTCTCCTTTGATCAGGAATCTCCAAGCAAGAGAGAAGAGAAGTGATTTTGTGAATGAGCAAGAAATGAGGCACCATGAGGTTGCTATTTATAGTTGAGGAGGATGTTCAAGGATCAAGCCAGGTGTTAGGGACGTCCAGAGATCATCACAGGTGTCCTAGCTGATTCCTAAAACCATCAAAAAGCTCCTGGTATCGAGTTTTGAGTGTATAAGGCGGTTATAGTGACAAACCTGCAGCTGTCCAAAAACTCCTGCCCAGATACAGGCTTTACGGACCGTAAGAATAAACCTCATATGGTACGTAACCGCTTTGAAATGTTTCGCCCAGATACAGTCCTTACGGACCGTAAGCCTGAACCTTTTACGGTCTGTATCCGATTGATCAGAGAACTAAATTTTTGAAACTTTACATATTTGGCCCCTCAACTTTTTATAATCAATATCAATCATTCTCGAGAGCATAATTTATCATTATGAAGCCCAGGGTTTGGTAAAAGGTCACTCAGAGGCATAATTTTAGCATGTTGACACTTTTAGTCCCTCCGCATACGTATTTTCATCGATTGTCAACTTTAGTCCTTCAAGATAAATCTTTACACATTTTAGGGTTAAGGACAAGTGTCTTCACATAATTGGACACGATTTTATGAAGTGTTACACTCGGGCTGCCTCTCGAGAGCGCTAAGTTTAAAGGTCTTCAGCCAGATCGTATCTGATGTACTTAAGGTGGTTCATCTGCACGCTTACCCTCCCATTTCTCTCTGTACATCTCCATCTAGTTTTTAGGGAGGGTCATAGCTCCACTCCGGTTGGGGTCAAGTATAGCTTCATTACCCCATCCAAATCCACCATCCGGTGGTTTTCCTTCACCAACTGGCATTCTCGCACTTGCCTTCTTCACCAGATGTCCACTTGCTTCTAACGTGTCCTAGGTCACACTTGAAACATGTTCGTGAGTAGTAACTGTGTAACAAGCATCATTAACAGGATCGTAAGAAATAGTTTTTAAAAGCACATTAAAATATAACTTACGATTTTTGTAACTCATGGTGACCATTCCGCCTCTGCAGTCAATCTGTGCATTAGCGGTATACACAAATGGGCGACCCAAAACCACCTGCTGCTGCTCGTATGTGGTCGATGGTGCATAATCGACCACCATAAAATCGACCGGATAGTAAAACTCGCCGAGTTAGATGACCACATCCTTCACAACCCCCCGTGGTTGTTTCAAACTCGCATATGCGAACATGTCTGTCACACCCCCAAAATCCACCTGCGGAGTACTACCGCTTGGAGGCGTGACTGACCAGGATCCAGCCACCAATCATATTGAACAAGCATATAAGTAGTTATAAAAATCCAACCAATACAATTGGTGTTCAAACAAAACATAGTTTAAGTTGCAAGCGGAAGCATAACGTTTAAAACCAAAACATAAGTTTAATTGTTTCAAAGTTTAACATGGCACACAGCTGTCCATGTCCCACAACGACTCTCTTCCATGCAAGCTCCAGCTAAGTACCTATTGACCTGCAAAGCATGTAGTAACGAGTCAACAACAAGTTGAGTGAGTTCACGGTTGGGTGTTTGTTTTAAGTTGTTTCGAAAGCAGTTTCCTTTATCTGGCATCCTGCCGTGGGGGTTACCCCATAGTTCAAAACATGACTTGTTTATTCCCGGTTACTCTGGCAATCCAGCCGTGGGGGCTACCCCATGTTAGTTATCTGGCATTTCGGCCGTGGGGGCTACCCCATGTATACACTAGACTCGTTACCATATCGACTGCTGACTGTAGTCATGTTTATGTGCCCTGAAACTGTCAATGTCTATCATCATTGACGTGCCCCAGATCCATTAGTTCACGCCCGTCCTCTGCGGCACGGTGTGAGGTTTGTCAGACCTAAATAGCGCTATCTAACTAATGACCCGCTCGCCATTGGCCCGGCGATTAAGTCGATATAAAAAGGAGGGACTTCGTGATAGAGTTTTTGGTCTAGTACGAGTTATCTTTCCGTGAGGACGAGGAATTACATTCCTGAACCATTGCTGTCCTACCCAAGGAGGACGAGGAATCTACGTTCCTTAACCCCATTCCCAACCCAGGGAATCCCATGCTTTGTAGAGGGTGTGAACTCACCTTGGTTTGCTCGGCAGATACACAGAAAAGTCAAGTCTAGATGCTAGTGGTCAATCACGTCCTAACATAGTTGTACCATATAAGTCAGGTTCGTATTTAGGTAGTGCACGTATGTTTCTACACGTATGCTAGCACATTGTATGCAAGTATCATTCGTGGCAGCCCAAACAACATTCACATTCAACAGTAACACATGAGGTCCATACGTTCGGCCCAATTACTTAGGCCCGTAATAGTGTGCAAGTTCAAATCAGCGTGTACATGCATGTAGTCTCGAGTCGAGACTGTGCGGTCTCTTATCGAGACTGTGCGGTCTCGAGTTGTAGTCCACAAGATTTCGAGTCGCAACTAAGGTGGTCTCGGGTCATGCATGTAGTGGTCTCGAGTCGCAACTGGACTCGCAAACATGGTCTCGAGTCAAGATGTTTGGGTGTTGATCAAGTGGGGTCTCGAGTCGAGACTATAGGTTCTCGACTCGCAACTAGTGTCGAAACCAGGGATCTCGAGTTGACATTTGGTGGCCTCGAGTCGAGACAGAAGGTCTCGGCTGGGGACATTTGCAGAATTCGACATTGTACTTGGCCAATGAGATTTCATGGTCATGATATTATGTACTACCCAGTAATATTGCACTAACATGTTCCCTTGTCTATTACTTACCAAAAATGGATCAAACATGGCAATTTCAAATGTTCATAACATATTCATATCATCTTCAAGTTGTTCTTCATATATTCAAGTCATGTTCATGTTGATTATTCAAACTTGTTCATCATATTTCCGGGTTTTTTTTAGCATTAATCCAAACATAATCATGAACAACCATCAAAACACTAGAACATACTCATCTAATGGTTTCAAATCATCACATAACATCTCAAAATCAACTGTACACTAATCCGATTAACATGATGCTATCTATACACCTATGCAAGTCGGTTTCATGAACATCCACATTTAATGGTTTGAATCACAATTAGACACAAGATATCATGAGCTCATTGTGCAATATATCCGAAACATGTTAGCCGATTATCAACAACATACACATCCGATTCACAAAACATTGTCAAGCATACAACTACACTAGTTAAATCATATCATTCATACTATCATTTAACAACAACAACATCATAAAGACACTAACCGGTTGATGAGTTTCAAAGGTGAGTATGAAGCTTCTAAACGGGTGCGTGTGTGAGTCGATCCGAGAGCTCCTAGTGGTCACCGGTTTGAATCCGAGAAGAAGGAGAAGAATGTTGTGGCTTAGGGTTTAATGGTTTCTAGAGAGAGAGTAGGGGAGTGTGTGTGTTACCCAAAAGATGATAGTGTTGGTTAGCAACAAGGATATATACTAGCTTCAAGTGGTGCACCCTAATGGGTTCTCAAATAGGCTAAAGGGGTGTGTGGCCCAATCCGGCCCACTGTTACTGTTCACTCGAGACCGCATGGTCTCGAGTCGGGTCCTTGGTTCTCGGCTCACATAGACATATACACATACCATACATATAAGCATACATATATCACATAAAAGGTTCACTTATCATTAATCACACAAGTTAACTAGTCACATAACGTTCAAGCAAGTAACATCGAGATATAACGAAAGGTTCTAAATTTCGAGTTGTCACAATGGCCATGCTATCACACGCTTGTAACGGACCGAAATCATACTGGTCATACAAGCTACCGGGTAATACGCTTACTCCTGCTCCATAATCCAACAATGCCTTGTAGATTTTGAACTTTCCAACTCAATGGGAACAACTGATTCTCCCAAATCAATTCCGCTTCCTTCTGCAGCCGCTTCATTTAGACTTGCAATAACCTGAGACACAGACAAATCATTATCATAACATTTAAATTTAGAAACAGGATTTAGCCCACTGATCAGTGTGTTCTTGCGTTCTTGGGGTTTGTCTGAGTGTCACTTGGCAGCTTCCCTTGTTGCTGCTACTTCACTAGCCAGCTGCCCCATCTGGGTGGTTAGTGATTGAATGGCTTTGTCCCGAATCTCATCCTTTCAGGCCCGTAAATCATCCATCTGACCTCTCTTCTGCATCTCCTGCTGCATGGCTCTTAGTATATCCATCATCTCACTACTACCCCCACTACCTTGCTGGTAGTTTCTTTGATAACCGAAGTTATTACCCCCTTGATAATTATTCTAATTGCGGGGTTAGTAGTACTAATTATTGCCTTGGAAACCTGAATATCTGTTCCCGTTGCCCTGCAGCATATTCACGTCATCTTTTTTACCCAAAATGCTAGGGCACTAATCAGCTATGTGCCCTAGATCCCCACAATGCCCACAGATTGGGTATTGCCCTCCAACCTCCAGTGTTTAATCGATTGCCCTCACCACTGAACGTCGAGTACTTCTTGATGATTGAGCCTTCCGCTTTGACGTACTTGCCATTTTCTTTAAGTAGTCCCAATCAACATTCTTGTAATTCGTACCGAAAGTGCCATTCGAGATTGGGCTAAGAGCTCTAGCATCCTCGTCCGTTAACCCCTCGTGAAAGGCATTTAGCAATTCGCACAATTGTATACCGTGATGTGAGCAATTCTTGAGCATCATTTTGAACCGGTTGAACGCTTCATGAAAATACACACCGGATTCCTGTTGGAAGTTTCGAATACCTTTCCTAGCATTATTGGTTCGTTGAGGCGTGTAAACGTGTAAAATTCATCCAGGAAGAGCTGCTGCATGTTGGGACATGTAAATATTGAAGGAGATAGCAAAGAGTGAAACCATTATTGCGCCTTGTCCTCGAGTGTGAATTGGAAAAGAACTAATTTCACATCGTCTGTTGTGAAACCTTGACCCCTAATAGTATTAAACCGTGCATCATACGCGGCGATATGCAGATACGGCTCTTCATGTTCCAAACCATGATATTTGGGTAAGCTGGAGATCGACTATGTTCGTACTTCAAATGATCTACCTCCTAGTAATTGAGGAATCATAACCGGTGATGGGTTGTTGGCAATCACGAGCTTGAAGTGGCTTTCGACACCCCGCACCAGTGGTCGGTCAACTCGTCTTGGAATGCCCTCGAAGTTGTTGATCGGTGGAGATAAATTCCTTGGAAGAGGCCTCTATTGAACCAGCATTTGTTGCACCGGTGGTGGAAATGGTATGTCTAAAGGCCTTCTCAGAATTGGTTGTTGATTAATCGGATTCGGTTGCTGAAACTACTGTTGATACCCAAACATGCCTGGGTTTTCTCTTTCTAGAAACCCATATCCCATGCCATATCTCCCCGAACCTCTCATATTCGCTACCTGTCCACTATGTTGATTACCCCCATATATCTCATACTCCTCGTATCCTTTAACGAATTCCCGCAAACAATTCCCTTGATCAAACATTGGGAATTGTTGTGGCTGAATGGGGCGGTAGTGTTAAGGTTGGGTCGGTAAGGTACTTGAGGTGGATGAAGTAACGGTTTTCATTTGGTTGAGTGTATGTAAGGACCTTCAAAAATGTCTCAAAACGACCCATAAGTGAAAACCCGGACCCCTGAAACCCTAATCCATATCAAAAATCAAGAAAATCAGATTTTTAAGTTTCAGGTGGGCCGCGTAAAGATTCAACATAGTCTTACGCGGGCCGCGTCAATATGGAGTTGACCGGATAAGCGTCCAGATCCACGTGTCATCCACGTGGCACAACTATGTGTGACACGGATGCCCTAATCTACGACTAGGTTCCCTCGCGGGCCGTGTAAGGATCGGCTTATGGTTCACGCGGGCCGCGACAGACCCATTTTTCACCTATAAATAGCTTGGATCATGAGCAGTTCAGATGTGTCGAAAACCAGTTTCAAAAACGAAAGTATACTGCTCAAAAGTCGAAAATCACATTTATAGTAGTGAGGCGCTGCTATGATACAAGGTATTAACTCGATCGCTGCTACGATTCAATGTCCGATCGATTGAAACTATCCGATGGATGTTTAAGTGCTGCCCACATTAGGGTTATACCTTGTCATTCGTCGTGAATTCGATGGATGTTTAGGTGTTGCACTTTCATTCGTTGTGAGGGTTTTAATCTCGTGAGTTATCGTAAATGCTGTATTAGTTACTGACCTAGTTCGTGTGCATTGTTATTTCAATTAGGTTACAAGGCCAATCAGTAGGCTAAACTGTGTCCATTAAACTTGCAATGCGAGTCATTCTCTTTTTATCAAATGTTTTACAATACTCCATTTGTTTTCAAATGTTATAATTATAGGGATTAAGTCATGGTTATCTTGAATCACTGGCAAGTGGGGTATTGTGCACATTACGAATTTCTCACGGTTAGGCTAATAAATCCTAACAGTGATAATCATCACTACTTGGGTGAAAGGACCCAATAGTGGTATGACCATCGTCACCAGGAGGTGACACGGCGCCAGATAAAAATAAGATAGAAGCCATTGTAATCGCTCTTATGCTGTAATTTATAACTATGTGTCATTTTATGTAAACTGAATGACTCACCAGTATTTCCCCGCTGATAAAATATTTTTAAAACATGTTTCAGGCGACCTGTTGTGAATCAAGGAAAACGTGCTACGGAGAACTAACAAGCTTGAAGAGGTGGCTCAATAAAAATGAATAAACATGTTTTGTAAATCAGGGAATTTCCTTGTGAAATTCCTCTATTGTAAACTACGGGGTTTATCCCGAATTATGAAATAAAATAATCAGGAATTTCAAGTTTTTAAAAGATCCTGTTAAATCTTCCGCTGTCGCATCAAATAATAAATACCACGGGTTCCTGTCCCGCGGCTCCTGGACCGGGTAAAACCGGGGCTGGGGCCGTGACAGTGTAGTAGGGATGTCATCAGTGACAATAGTCACGTAGGATGAGGATTGTTGAGTGGTAATGGGTTGGCTGAAGAAAGGGCAGTGGGAGGATGTTGACTGATTTGAGTAAGGCAGTAAATTGTCTAGATTTGGGAATGGTGGTGGAGCCATTCATGGTAGTTGTGTAGTAGTCGGTTGGGTTTATTGTGGTGGTTGAGCTGGTATGGTGGTGTTGGGTGATGGTTGTGTAGGAGTCAGGGTGAATTGGTTTTGTAGAGGTGAAGTTTCGGGTTGCTTCTCGAGGTTTCTTGAATTCTCCATTGCGTTGAGATTTGAGGTTGGTTCTCGCACTATCTTGTTTTCTCGTTGCACAACTCGGGTGTGCCTAACGGTTCTCTTGATATCTGGATCGTAAACTAAAGGTGAAGACTTCCCGGAGTTTCTCGTATGATGCATGCACTTACAAGATCACCTGCACAACACAAACAAAAGAAACCTCGCATAATTCTAAACAAACCAAAATGACACTATTTTTGGATTTTTATCTATTTTATAAAACTTAACACTAAACACTTTGTGCACGCCTCCCCGGCAACGGCGCCATTTTGATGTCTATCGTAACGAACATGCAAAAACCAACTAAACCAGTAGATAGGATAAGTCGGATATCGAACCAGAGGAGGATTGTGGAAAGTGTGTAATGCTCAGTTTTGATTAACTACTATTGAAAAAGTAAAACTCAGTTGTTGGATTTGATTGATTATCTAAGAATTACGAACTAAAAGTGAGGTTTAAATCAAGAGAGAGAACATGGTTCCTCCAGATTTCAGGTTTTACAGCTAGATTCAATTATGTGTTTAATGAAAACACTTACATAGACATAAGTGTTGAATCTAATTAACCAATTGTGATAATTAACGACTAAGTACTCCGGTCAATACATAACGGGAGGTTATCAAATAATTATCAATTGCAATTACCAACCCTAATCCCATAGCAAATATATCTCAATTACTAGAACTCTCGGGAATTGAATGATTAAGAACTAAGGTTAAATAAAATGCAATCAGTTACAATCCATTAATCAAATCAAAGATGAAAAGCATCGAATGAGTAGATCATCGACTTTAAACGATAGTCACAAACACATAATATCATCTAACTTACAAAAACCCTCCATCTGGAGGAAACCAAAAGAGTTTAGCCGCTTGTCTTACAAGTAAGATATTCAAAGGCTTGTAGAAACGATCATTGCATGATTGATTCGGTAAGAAGTGAAGATATGATGATGATTGAGTGCCAAAAATTGCCTCCCTTACTTCTCTAGTCGACCAAGAATGATAAGTGATGAAAAACTAGGGTTGATTTCACATTAAAACCCACCAAACAGCTCCCATGCGCGCCCCCTATTTCCCCGCCTTCATCTACGGTCTGTAGACCGTAGGTCACGGTTTACAGCAGCTCAACAAGATCCCCTCCACCGTGGGTGGAGGTATCAAGTGTGGGTCAAGGTGTAGGCTTGTTGTTAGTTTTCTATCTTTCACACCCATACCGTGGGTCACGGTATATAAACCATGGGTGAAAACGTGAACATCAGCTTCCATGAACACACATATATAACTTTCAGCATATATCAACATTGACCCCTCTACTTCATACTTTCATTTCTCTTCACATATAACTATCACATATCTTCCATTTAATGACCAAGAGACCCCTCAAACTTTATCATTTCTTGTTTCTTCATATTTCAGCCGTCATGACCTTTCAATTATTTACCAAACGGCCCCTATACTTTGTAGACACTTTTTTCTTGCACATCTAGGCACAAAGCAACTTCCAATTAAGTACCGAATAGTCCCTGAACTTTGTTCTTTCATGCTTCTTGTACTCTCAAGTCGTATTCCCACCCGAACAAGTTCCAAATCCGTACCGAAAGCTACAATGATCATTCCAATGCATTCCACACTATCTTTCACCGTCATAACTTCACCGAATTACGTGTTTAACCTGCAAAACAACGAATACTCGTAGTTATCTCATTCAAGGCAAGTAAACACATAAAACACATACTCGTAGTTTCACCCTCTCCATCATTCAACCCTTCACATCAGCGACATGTCACCCACTTCTAATAATCATCCAAAACCACTACCCTAAGGGTGTGGTCATGACCTATACCACTATTTTCTTATTTTAATTTATTTTTGTGAAAAGAAAAAGGAAATATTGAAAAATGAAAAGGAGGCCCATGGTTGCGACATTTTAATCCATGCCAATCATGGTGGAGGAGACAAGAGGGTGGTGTAACAATCCAATAATGATCCTATGTGGCATTGATGACCCAACATATGCCCCACACCCTTTAGTAATTAGCCCCTTACATGTTATTGTATTGTTGTTTTAATGCTATGTGATTGTAAAGTGCTAATTGCATTCCATTTTCTTTATCAATGGTAGAGTAAAATGGCACCCCCTCCCCGCATCTAATTAAATATAAAAACTTTCAGATCCCCGCATCTAATTAAATATAAAAACTTTCAGATATTAAGTGTGTTTATAGCTTTGAAATGCAAGATTTTATAGTTTTTAAATAATGTTTCCTAGCAGTAGTATTTGTAGTATTTGTGAAAATCTAAGATTTGTGTTTGCAAGATCGGATTATATAGGAAACATGTGTTTCACGGTTTATGTACATTTACATAAAAAAACTGCATATCACCTAGACTCGAACTTGAGACCTGGAGAGGAAAACTTACCCGTACCTATCATAGGTGGAACTTAAGTATCCATGACCACCACTAGAGCACTAGTGATGGTTATGTTGGTGTTCTGTTTGAGTTTGGTTTGATGTATGGTTCTAGTTGGGAATTCATTTTCTTTTTGTTGCAATTGAGTTTGGGGCGTAAGATAAGGATTTGGGTTAGCTTTGGCATTATAAGTTTTTATTATTTTCAAGATGAAGTATGCTCTTTTAGTTATCTCACATAACATAATATTAACTTTGTGTGTTTGCTTTACGTATTAAAAAGTTTTACTTTCTATACAGGGATGTGTTTGCTTTACGTATTAAAAATTTTTACTTTCTATACAGGGAAAACAACAAACACCTAATAAGAATTCTCCCAGAGTCAAATCTAGTATTCTGTCCAAGAATACATATGCGCACCACTCCAGCAAGACGAAAAATGAAAGTTGTTCCTCACAAACCTTGCATAAGATTTGGCCTTGCTACATCAGTCACCACTGATGGATATCCATGATAAAAAAAACTTTTTTTGAATCGGGTTCATATATATACACGTATGATTATTTGTTACAAAGATTCGTCAAAATTCTTTTGACAAGTACGTGTTTATAAATATATATATATATATATATATATATATATATTTTATATAGTAGCGGAAGCACAAGTAACAAATGATTAATATGAACACTTTTCTACCAAGAATACTCGCAATGGAACAAGATCACCAACATGCAAATACGAAATATAAACACAACCATAGGGGGGTTCAGGTATTCCTTCGATTAGTTATAACCACGTGAGACACCGAGGTGCAACGAGGTGAGCAAGAACGGATCAGAAACAAGCTGAAAAACTCAGCTCCCTTTTCAGCCTGTTAGCGGCGACGGTGGTGGCCGGAAAATGGCGACAGCAGCGGTGGAGGATGGCTGTGGACCGTGACACTTGTGGTGGTGACCATACAGCAGTTGTAGGCTTAAAAACACGACCACAGAAGCTATTGTAGGCTAAAAAACAGGAAAAACACAGCAGCCTAGGGACTGCGGGAACTTGCAGAGGCGGCGGCGGCCGGAGCAGCGGTGGCTGGCGGCGGTGGACGACGGCAAGAGGGTGGCGGCTGTGGTGAAGTGTGGCAGCTAGGGTTTAGTTTTAGGAAAAGTATATAATGTCTTTAACCTATGCTTAAGCTTATATACCCAAGGATTAGGTTAAAACCTATGAAGCACGGGGACAGCTAGCATCATCGAGTACCCGTCCCATGGACGATTTGGGGATAGAAACGCCATGGCAGGGGCGGATTTAGAGCTAAAGAGGGGGTTTCCGGGAACCCGTTCGATTTGTAATTTATAACATAGAGTCATATAGAAAATACTGAAGGAACCCTTAAATGTTTTGTATGGGAACCGGTACACCAAATGTGTGAATTTGCCTACTTGTAAAACGCATGGTGAATACGTTTGTAGTTTCGAGTTCGATTCTCATCATGTCGGTTTTCACGTTTTTTTTTTTATTTTTTTTAATGAAAAATGAATATTGGGAATTAGGGTTTTTCCACTGTGTTCCCTCGCATATCAGAAACCCACAACCCCCCTTGTAAAATCGATAGTATGTAGCTTCATCTCCTTCCAAGTAACAGATATTTTATATAGTTGGTGAACAAAGAGATAAAACAAATGAAACACTTGTTTTATGAACTTGTTGATATCTTATAACTTGCTGTTAATATCCCATAAAAGTGGAACCTTGGCTTTTTTAATCAAAATTGGCCCTAGTTTCTGAATTTAATCAAGGTGATTTATATGATTTTGAATTTTTTTGATATAGCTTATAGATTTTGTGGGGTTACTATCATGATTTTGCCTTCTGTGATAATTATTGTTTCATGGAGAACTGTAAGTCTATAATAGCAAAAGAGTTTGAAGTAGAACAATATTGTCACTAGGGATTCTTGATCTTTTTAGTTGAGTACACAGAATCTCAGATCTTATACATTTGTTGGTTTTGATGTAGTGAATGGATGTTTAAGGTTTGAAATATTTATTTGGTAGCATGATTAGGTTACATATGGCATTTTTTTTAAATTTTGACAACATGATTATGTAACAGTTTGCATCTTCTTTTATTAGTCATATTGGTTACTTTTTTTTGGATCAAGTTTAGTGGTTGTTCTTCTTTTTTTTTCATAATTTGTTAAAATAAAAAACAGTGATTAAAATATGATATTTTGTACTCATGCTGCAGGTTTTGAAAGTTCTATCTGCTTCTCCATAAGCAGATTTTGCTAATCTAAAGTCCAACTTGTTAACTCCACCATTCCTTTTTGGATCTTCCATTTAATTGTGAAGGGGTATGGTCCCAGATCTCGCGTCAGCACAACCGCGAGTGACCATTACCCTTATCAAAAACCCCCACCAGCAAGAACTTACCTGTGTCCGTGCGGGCACGCGCGAACACAGCCGTCCAATCTGTCCAGTGATGAGAACATACCTTAAGTACGAAAACGAATGCTACGCATAGCGATGCGGCCTGCCACCGCATCTTATGAACATTTTCTTCACAACAAGGGATCTGGACAACAGTAACAGTCACTAAACGGTGATGCGGCACGGCACCGCATTCCGCATACATCTTGGCCAGAACAAGAATGCGGGAACAACATCAGTTACCGCAAGCAGCGATGCGGCCTAGCACCGCATCCTGCCTACAAGGCAAGTGGGTCTGACACTCAGTGCAAGTGGCACTGAGAACAGTCGCCTACTAGCCCACATGTGTGCAACAGTCTGACACCACAGCAGGACGTGGCATCACCACTATAACTGGTAGGTCTGACGCACCTACAAAAGACTGTGCGATGTCAGACTAGATACTCAACTACTCTCCTTCACTCCTCGGCTATAAATACCCATCCCAAACCAGGTTTGAGGTATCACTTCTCAACTCTCTCACTACTACTACTATCACACTTTGCTTCCCAAGCAAACTACTGATTCTCACGCCGGAGAGTGGTAACAAGGAGCACCCCCCCACCCCATCCTCCTTGTTGCAAGTCACGGTTTGTTTCCTTGTGCAGGGAACCAACCAGCGATCCTCAGAAAGAAGGGATTAACCCTACTTGACGAGATCAGTGAGTTAACCCCACCCGGTTAACCATTGTTTCATCAAATTGGTTTCACTTGCATTTGCTACATTAAAAAGGAGTTATCACAATAAGTTTCAATCAAGAAATGTAATGCAACGTTTTCAGAAGATAAGTCTCATAGGGAACATAGGTATGTTTTTTATTCGTAAAGATCATCTTATTCATATTAAGTGTTTTTAAATTTATCATGACCATGTTTTTTTTTTATTATTGTATCGTAATTATTATGTGATGAACCTTATCCGACCCGAACCGTCAAACCGACCCGGACTTTTTTTATATTTGGATATATGAAATTGGAACATTTAAAAAAGTGAACCTCTTGGAAAAAATTCCTGGATCCACCACTGAGCCATGGGGACCTTCCCCAAACGTTTCCGGGAATATGGAACGACATCTAAATGATTCCAGGAAAGTGGGGACGGCCGTATGACATTTCAGGGACGTTTTCTATTATATTTAGGGTTTTACAGGGACGGTTCGGTAGGCAGCGTGCGAAGGTGCAGCAGCGTCCGGTTGCCTGATATGGTTTCTGGTTATAGAAAGAGAGAAAATAGTATTAAGTTAATAATAGTTATGATGGGCTTTAAACACGAACCTGGCCCAATTTTCTAGTTGAAAACCTAATACTTTATTTCTCTATTTTATTTTCTCAAAATATTTCTCATCAAGACATTTTTTGTTACCTGGTGTCAAGGTCAAATAAAAGTGAAGCATCATAAAGTAAGTTTATTGTTTTTTCTAATTATTTAATTAACAATTGTGAAATTCTTTTTTGTTTTATTTTTCTATTATTTAGTTATATATAATTACCGACTGTGTATTGTATTGTGTTATGTTTACTGATTATATTTTTAGTATTATAATTTAGATTGTAGCTTTCAAGATATTTTAAAAAGATATTTTGTGGTACTTTTGCCGTACTCGTATATTGAATTTTTTAGTTTTACCGTTCCTCGTACTCGTATCGTCCCCGTACTCTAGTCCCGTACCCGCTCCCGTACTACATAGGTTAAAACTAAAACCCCATGGGCCACAAGCCCACATCCTTTCCTCTTGTCTTTCTTTCAGCACATTAGCAATAGTCCATACCATTAAACCTAAACTAATTAGGATTGATAACCGAAGTTATTACCCCCTTGATAATTATTCTAATTGCGGGGTTAGTAGTACTGATTATTGCCTTGGAAACATGAATATCTATTCCCGTTGCCCTGCAGCATATTCACGTCATCTTTTTTACCCAAAATGCTAGGGCACTAATCAGCTATGTGACAACCGGTAATTTACGCCCTTAATTACGCGATTAACAGGTGATTAACGCAATAATAAATAGTGATTACAGCGTAAATTAACTTAACCAGGCCCTTGGAGTGCCCAGGAACGTTTGTTCAGCTATACAGTGCGCATGTGGTGATTTACAGAAAAGCTGCTGAATATTGCGCAACAACGGACCGATACCGTGCAAAATACTGACGACACCGGCAAATATGGATGTTACACGAATATTTTATGCTTATGGAGTATGGGTCGCGATATCAGGTCTCGTAGGAATTACGGGCCACTCACACGTGAGATGGGCTTGTGGGCCCTGGGCCCAAGCCCAAAACCCACAAGCCTAAACCCGTGCATAACATACAAGATCTTTAGACAATACTTATAAAATCTTACAAAATATTTACAAGAGATTCTCAAAATCTCTACAAGATATTCAAAGTCTCTACAATACCTCTATAAATCTTTCTAAGAGATTTATGTCTCAAAAAGATGGAACACAAGAAATATTTATGAATCTCTAAAGATCTATATACAAGGGACATAAGAAAATAACACTAGACAATACCCACATAATTGACTATAAAACCATACCTCCTTCACTTCTTTCTACACTCACACAAAAAAAAAAAAAAAAAAAAAAAAAAAAAAAAAAAAAACCTCACCCCTCTACCTTACCCTCTCCCTCTCGATACCTTCCAACAAACAACACAAACACAGACATCTTGATCTCTCACCTATCCTCTTCTTCAATCCCTTTTTAAAACTACATAACTAAATTCACACACATACACACACTCGCAAGCCCCCTTGTTACATGAAATTTGGACGATCGGCCACCACTAGATGGTGGTGGCGTACGGCGGTGGCAGACGGGGAGTCGGAGAGAGAGATCAGAGGTGGAAGGAGGCCGATCGCCATTGATGGTGGTGGCGTGCGGTGGCTACATCAAAGAAAGAGAGAGAGAGAGAGACAGAATGAGAGAGATCGAGAAGAGAGAGAGAGGATGGCGGAGGAGCGGCGCCGACCGCTCACGGCGGCGGCAGTGGCAGCGTGGCGGTGGTTGTTATTTCCGGCGAATAACCTGTTTGCTTTTACTTCTTTAGAATTGATGAAGTTTTCATTATTGTTGATGATGATGATTTGCTAAGGATGATGATGGTGGTGAGCGGTGGTCCTCGTCTCGGACCGCCGGTCGGTTCTTTTGACCGGTGGTCGGCTTCAAGGTCCGGCGGACCTTGCCATTATCCGGCGGGTTTTTGTTCGGGACTCCCGGTCCGTGTCTCGGTCCGACGGGTCACGTTAGACTCGGTTCAAGTTCGGTTCGCGGTCAGACGGCTCGGTTCGGTTTGACTCGGTCAAACCAAGTCGACTCAGTGTTCGGGTCAGCGGTTCAGGTCAACAATTCGAGTCAATGGGTCAGCTTGGTTCGGGTCAAGTTATGAAGCGGTTCGGTCGACTCGGTCAAACTCAGTCAACCCGAGTCAACTCAGTTGACTCGGTCAGCATGTTCGGCATATCGTCACACGAAGATTTGGTAAAGGTTTTACGGCGTGAATTATTTCGTTATTTTATAGTGATAACGAGCTCGAACCGATTTAACTATAATTTACATTTGATATATATATTTGACAAAATTACATATAGTTGAATCTTGATTAAATATTGTTGAGTTTGATAAAATACGACAACTTTTTATTGTCGGGTTATTCCAAAAACAGAGGAGACTCTGCCCGTTTTTCAAGAAAATCCGTAAAAACAAAACATGTTTTTCGATACCGAGCGACTTTTATAAGAACCACAATGAATATGTATATTACTTCAACGGCACTTTATAACTTACAAGAACAACGATGACGCAAATGATTTTACAAAATAAATATAGTTATTATATTTATTTCGAACATTAAACGACTCGTATCCTTTTATAAAATAAATATAGTTTATATATTTATTTCGAACGTCAAACAAAAATGACGATTCTTTATAAAATAGATATAACTTATCTATTTATTTCAAACATCGCGTTTTTACAAAATAAATATAGTTTGTATATTTATTTCAAGTATTAAGTAATACGAATGCTTTTATAAAAATAAATATAGTTTATATTTATTTCAAACTTCAAACAACTCGATGATACTTTCGCAAAATAAATATAACTTTTTATATTTATTACAAACGCCGAAACGGCATAAACGTATACATCGACAAACATCTACAAGACGTGATACATCATACTAGTTTACAATATATTAATTTCATAAAAATATGAGTTACATACACAAACGACTTCTCGGGGCGACAAAGTATAACTTAATTATTTTTATTAAGTTAACAACTTATCGTCAACGATTCGGTAGAGCTCGGTAACACGTAGATTTGTTACCGCGTTATTTAGAAACTTATAACATATTCCGTGTTAGGAATATTGTAGAATGCACGCTAGCGAGTCTCGTCTTGGAAACGACATCAAGAAGTCATAAATTAGCTAGCTTTGCACAGGAATATTCAGGTGAGTTCATAACCCCACCTTTTACGGTTTTACATTTTTATAAATGTTTTTGGGGTGGAAAGACATGCACTTTTTGCAAAGCATACAAGAATTACATATTTCTAAACCATTTTACAAGCAAGTTTTAACTGACACAAATGGTTTACGAAAAGCTTATGTTTTATAACGGTTTTTCAAACAAGCGTTTACACACGAATTCTAGTTTTCTAAACTACGAGAAAATACAAATACAAGAGTATACAAACACATGAGAATTGATACTTGACATAAAGAATACAAGAACTGAAAATTGATACTTGATATGATGAATACAAAAACAAGAAGCGCCCTTGGTGATAACTAGTACCAAGTAGGATGCGTTTGAGGAATGATACGAGAAATCGTGTCACGAATAGGGTACCATAAGCACCATTAATCGTGTACATACTTAGACCGCAGAACAAAAGGTTAGATCTAACGGGTGTCAGGGCAGCCCCACTCTTGGTGACAACTAGTACCGAGTAGTGTTTTTGTGTCTCAGTCGTGAATCGACTACTAGAAAAATGCCTATGGTTTGGTGACTTCCTATGTCGTGTCACATGTTAATGGCCTTGCAACCCATTAACAACATGATACATACAAGAATACTTGATTTATACAAGAATACATGATACATACAAGAATACTTGATTTATATATGAAAACTTGATTTATACAAGATACACACCATGTTTTCATACAAAGTTTCTGTATAACATGACAAGAAAACGATTTTAAATTCGTTTTCTCAATAATACTTCAAAAACCGGTTATTCAAAAAGATTTATTTCAAATCTTTTACAAACAAACTATGAACTCGCTCAACTTTATGTTGACTTTTTCACATGTTTCTTTCTCAGGTTGTATTTCTAAGACAAGGCACGGTTGGAATAGGAGAACCATGAAGAGTCGAGTACTTAGTGGCGTTCATGTTCTAAAGGACTTAGCTTATTTGCTTCCGCTGTACAATGAAGATACCAGTCCAGTCACGCCAATGCTCTGATATTTCGGGGTGTGACAGATTGGTATCAGAGCTATAGGTTACAGCGAATAGGGTTCTCTGTAAAGAATACCTAGGCTCTAACCTCATATTTCTCTGGGGACTTAGATTATTCAAAGATTGAATACATACAGAACGCTTAGTACTCGAATATGGTCTCCAACCGTTGCCGAAAATCAAACAGTCGAAATTTTGATTTCAAACATACGCTATAGTGGTGTTTTATACACGGTACACAAAACAGTCGCATACAGTACACAACACCCTGAGAGCTTAGGAAACATGCATTTAAGACCTTCGGAAACTTATGTTAAAGTTCATTAAAGGTCATCACGTAGGAACTGCAAATATTAATTCGCGCACACACAATTATACAAATTGTCTATGATGTTTTAATTTCCCGAGCAGGCAGCCTACGCATAACGAAATGCTAGTGCACGAGAATACATAGAACTCAAATTTTACGTCAACAGATGTCGGAGTGCATCACATTCTACGCTAAACGAAACGCTAGCGCACAGGCATACGTGAGACTTAAGCTATACATCAACGGAGGTTGAAGTGCGTCACATGCGACTATCGATCAGGAAGCGGAAACTTGTCACGCGATCCTGTAAACGACACGAGTCATGCTAAGAAGAAGACGTATGTCTCCGCATTCCCCCTAACTTGTTAACGACGAATACGCTATGGTAATGTCACCTAACAATCGGTCGTCACATGCAACCCCAGGTAAAGTCCTTAAATTTCTTTTATTGAAATTTCGACTTTCACATTTTCTGAGTAGATTTTCGTATCTCTACTCCTCTTAATGGTCATTGTGTCACGATCATTTCCTTCAGTATAGCGAATACTCATTAGCTTCGTTTCTTGAAAATTCATATGATACGCATGCATCGTTTGTTACGTATGTGGTTTCGTTTCGAATAAGCGTTCATCAAAGTTCAAATATTATTTCGCTAAATCTAATTATTGATTTGTGATTCGAATGACCCACATTATTGAAATTGTTGGCTTCTTTGTTATCAAGTCAACACATTTTCTTGAAATTTCTTTTTCTTTTCAAGTTACATACATGGTTTTTTTTCATTATGACCATGCCGAAAGTTTTCTTGTCGATACATGTATTTATTGTCGGCTTGCGCCGAAATCAAATTCAATTGTTTGAACTTACACATATTCGATTCAAGACACCATATGATGTATTGGAAACATCATATTCGAATTCGTTTTAACAAGCGTTTCATTGTTCTGAGTCGTAGTAGATTTGTTTGGTCTACGACTCCATTAAGTCGTTTGTTGATTTCGACACATGGTGGTGTCAGTACAAACTTGTAGCTTGGGCTAATCATGATTGAGCGTTTTATGCAAAACACAGGTGATACTTGTTCGATCACCGCTATATTTGAATTGTTTCATTCACTACGACACCTTGTGGCGTCGGTAGAACTTGCAGCTTGGGCTGATCAAGATCGAGCGTTTCATGCAAACTATTACATTTGAGCTTGTTGAAATCTAAATTCATTTATTGAATGCAATCATTTCTAGAATTCATTTGTATCTTGGGATACGTCTTTGAACTCACATCATTCGAATAAGTCGATTCGATTTCATGATCGTTCACTTTGGTACTATTCGTATTTTCTACGCATAACGTAACTCTAAGGAGTTAACGTAGTCTAAATTTCGAGGACGAAATTTAATTAACAGGGGGAGACTGTGATAACCGGTAATTTACGCCCTTAATTACGTGATTAACAGGTGATTAACGCAATAATAAATAGTGATTACAGCGCAAATTAACTTAACCAGGCCCTTGGAGTGCCCAGGAACGTTTGTTCAGCTATACAGTGCGCGTGTGGTGATTTACAGAAAAGCTGCTGAATATTGCGCGACAACGGACCGATACCGTGCAAAATACTGACGACACCGGAAAATATGGATGTTACACGAATATTTTATGCTTATGGAGTATGGGTCGCGATATCAGGTCTCGTAGGAATTACGGGCCACTCACACGTGAGATGGGCTTGTGGGCCCTGGGCCCAAGCCCAAAACCCACAAGCCTAAACCCGTGCATAACATACAAGATCTCTAGACAATACTTATAAAATCTTACAAAATATTTACAAGAGATTCTTAAAATCTCTACAAGATATTCAAAGTCTCTACAATACCTCTATAAATCTTTCTAAGAGATTTATGTCTCAAAAAGATGGAACACAAGAAATATTTATGAATCTCTAAAGATCTATATACAAGGGACATAAGAAAATAGCACTAGACAATACCCACATAATTGACTATAAAACCATACCTCCTTCACTTCTTTCTACACTCACACAAAAAAAAAAAAAAAAAAAAAAAAACCTCACCCCTCTGCCTTACCCTCTCCCTCTCGATACCTTCCAACAAACAACACAAACACAGACATCTTGATCTCTCACCTATCCTCTTCTTCAATCCCTTTTTAAAACTACATAACTAAATTCACACACATACACACACTCGCAAGCCCCCCCTGTTACATGAAATTTGGACGATCGGCCACCACTAGATGGTGGTGGCGTACGGCGGTGGCAGACGGGGAGTCGGAGAGAGAGATCAGAGGTGGAAGGAGGCTGATCGCCATTGATGGTGGTGGCGTGCGGCGGCTACATCAAAGAAAGAGAGAGAGAGAGAGAGACCGAATGAGAGAGATCGAGAAGAGAGAGAGAGGAAGGCGGAGGAGCGGCGCCGACCGCTCACGGCGGCGGTAGTGGCAGCGTGGCGGTGGTTGTTATTTCCGGCGAATAACCCGGTAAACCCCCCCCCCCTTCCTGTTTGCTTTTACTTCTTTAGAATTGATGAAGTTTTCATTATTGTTGATGATGATGATTTGCTAAGGATGATGATGGTGGTGAGCGGTGGTCCTCGTCTCGGACCAGTGGTCGGCTTCAAGGTCCGGCGGACCTTGCCATTATCCGGCGGGTTTTTGATCGGGACTCCCGGTCCGTGTCTCGGTCCGACGGGTCACGTTAGACTCGGTTCAAGTTCGGTTCGCGGTCAGACGGCTCGGTTCGGTTTGACTCGGTCAAACCGAGTCGACTCAGTGTTCGGGTCAGCGGTTCGGGTCAACAATTCGAGTCAATGGGTCAGCTTGGTTCGGGTCAAGTTATGAAGCGGTTCGGTCGACTCGGTCAAACTCAGTCCACCCGAGTCAACTCAGTTGACTCGGTCAACTCGGTCAGCATGTTCGGCATATCGACATGCGAAGATTTGGTAAAGGTTTTACGGCGTGAATTATTTCGTTATTTTATAGTGATAACGAGCTCGAACCGATTTAACTATAATTTACATTTGATATATATATTTGACAAAATTACATATAGTTGAATCTTGTTTAAATATTGTTAAGTTTGATAAAATACGACAACTTTTTATTGTCGGGTTATTCCAAAAACAGAGGAGACTCTGCCCGTTTTTCAAGAAAATCCGTAAAAACAAAACATGTTTTTCGATACCGAGCGACTTTTATAAGAACCAGAATGAATATGTATATTACTTCAACAGCACTTTATAACTTACAAGAACAACGATGACGCAAATGATTTTACAAAATAAATATAGTTATTATATTTATTTCGAACATTAAACGACTCGTATCCTTTTATAAAATAAATATAGTTTATATATTTATTTCGAACGTCAAACAAAAATGACGATTCTTTATAAAATAGATATAACTTATCTATTTATTTCAAACATCGTACAACATGAACTCGTTTTTACAAAATAAATATAGTTTGTATATTTATTTCAAGTATTAAGTAATACGAATGCTTTTATAAAAATAAATATAGTTTATATTTATTTCAAACTTCAAACAACTCGATGATACTTTCGCAAAATAAATATAACTTTTTATATTTATTACAAACGCCGAAACGGCATAAACGTATACATCGACAAACATCTACAAGACGTGATACATCATACTAGTTTACAATATATTAATTTCATAAAAATATTTGTTACATACACAAACGACTTCTCGGGGCGACAAAGTATAACTTAATTATTTTTATTAAGTTAACAACTTATCGTCAACGATTCGGTACACGTAGATTTGTTACCGCGTTATTTAGAAACTTATAAGATATTCCATGTTAGGAATATTGTAGAATGCACGCTAGCGAGTCTCGTCTTAGAAACGACATCACGAAGTCATAAATTAGCTAGCTTTGCACAGGAATATTCAGGTGAGTTCATAACCCCACCTTTTACGGTTTTACATTTTTATAAATGTTTTTGGGGTGGAAAGACATGCACTTTTTGCAAAGCATACAAGAATTACATATTTCTAAACCATTTTACAAGCAAGTTTTAACTGACACAAATGGTTTACGAAAAGCTTATGTTTTATACCGGTTTTTCAAACAAGCGTTTACACACGAATTCTAGTTTTCTAAACTACGAGAAAATACAAATACAAGAGTATACAAACACATGAGAATTGATACTTGACATAAAGAATACAAGAACTGAAAATTGATACTTGATATGATGAATACAAAAACAAGAAGCGCCCTTGGTGATAACTAGTATCAAGTAGGATGCGTTTGAGGAATGATACGAGAAATCGTGTCACGAATAGGGTACCATAAGCACCATTAATCGTGTACATACTTAGACCGCAGAACAAAAGGTTAGATCTAACGGGTGTCAGGGCAGCCCCACTCTTGGTGACAACTAGTACCGAGTAGTGTTTTTGTGTCTCAGTCGTGAATCGACTACTAGAAAAATGCCTATGGTTTGGTGACTTCCTATGTCGTGTCACATGTTAATGGCCTTGCAACCCATTAACAACATGATACATACAAGAATACTTGATTTATACAAGAATACATGATACATACAAGAATACTTGATTTATATATGAAAACTTGATTTATACAAGATACACACCATGTTTTCATACAAAGTTTCTGTATAACATGACAAGAAAACGATTTTAAATTCGTTTTCTCAATAATACTTCAAAAACCGGTTATTCAAAAAGATTTATTTCAAATCTTTTACAAACAAACTATGAACTCGCTCAACTTTATGTTGACTTTTTCGCATGTTTCTTTCTCAGGTTGTATTTCTAAGACAAGGCACGGTTGGAATAGGAGAACCATGAAGAGTCGAGTACTTAGTGGCGTTCATGTTCTAAAGGACTTAGCTTATTTGCTTCCGCTGTACAATGAAGATACCAGTCCAGTCACGCCAATGCTCTGATATTTCGGGGTGTGCAAGCAATGTGCCCTAGATCCCCACAATGCCCACAGATTGGGTATTGCCCTCCAACCTCCAGTGTTTAATCGATTGCCCTCACCACTGAACGTCGAGTACTTCTTGATGATTGAGCCTTCCGCTTTGACGTACTTTCCATTTTCTTTAAGTAGTCCCAATCAACATTCTTGTAATTCGTACCGAAAGTGCCATTCGAGATTGGGCTAAGAGCTCTAGCATCCTCGTCCGTTAACCCCTCGTGAAAGGCATTTAGCAATTCGCACAATTGTATACCGTGATGTGAGCAATTCTTGAGCATCATTTTGAACCGGTTGAACGCTTCATGAAAATACACACCGGATTCCTGTTGGAAGTTTCGAATACCTTTCCTAGCATTATTGGTTCGTTGAGGCGTGTAAACGTGTAAAATTCATCCAGGAAGAGCTGCTGCATGTTGGGACATGTAAATATTGAAGGAGATAGCAAAGAGTGAAACCATTATTGCGCCTTGTCCTCGAGTGTGAATTGGAAAAGAACTAATTTCACATCGTCTGTTGTGAAACCTTGACCCCTAATAGTATTACACCGTGCATCATACGTGGCGATATGCAGATACGGCTCTTCATGTTCCAAACCATGATATTTGGGTAAGCTGGAGATCGACTATGTTCGTACTTCAAATGATCTACCTCCTAGTAATTGAGGAATCATAACCGGTGATGGGTTGTTGGCAATCACGAGCTTGAAGTGGCTTTCGACACCCCGCACCAGTGGTCGGTCAACTCGTCTTGGAATGCCCTCGAAGTTGTTGATCGGTGGAGATAAATTCCTTGGAAGAGGCCTCTATTGAACCAGCATTTGTTGCACCGGTGGTGGAAATGGTATGTCTAAAGGCCTTCTCAGAATTGGTTGTTGATTAATCGGATTCGGTTGCTGAAACTACTGTTGATACCCAAACATGCCTGGGTTTTCTCTTTCTAGAAACCCATATCCCATGCCATATCTCCCCGAACCTCTCATATTCGCTACCTGTCCACTATGTTGATTACCCCCATATATCTCATACTCCTCGTATCCTTTAACGAATTCCCGCAAACAATTCCCTTGATCAAACATTGGGAATTGTTGTGGCTGAATGGGGCGGTAGTGTTAAGGTTGGGTCGGTAAGGTACTTGAGGTGGATGAAGTAACGGTTTTCATTTGGTTGAGTGTAGGTAAGGACCTTCAAAAATGTCTCAAAATGACCCATAAGTGAAAACCCGGACACCTGAAACCCCAATCCATATCAAAAATCAAGAAAATCAGATTTTTAAGTTTCAGGCGGGCCGCGTAAAGATTCAGCACAGTCTTACGCGGGCCGCGTCAATATGGAGTTGACCGGATAAGCGTCCAGATCCACGTGTCATCCACGTGGCACACCTATGTGTGACACGGATGCCCTAATCTACGACTAGGTTCCCTCGCGGGCCGCGTAAGGTTCGGCTTATGGTTCACACGGGCCGCGACAGACCCATTTTTCACCTATAAATAGCTTGGATCATGAGCATTTCAGTTGTGTCGAAAACCAGTTTCAAAAATAAAAGTATACTACTGAAAAGTCGAAAATCACATTTATAGTAGTGAGGCGCTGCTACGATACAGGGTATTAACTCGATCGCCGCTACGATTCAATGTCCGATCGATTGAAACTATCCGATGGATGTTTAAGTGCTGCCCACATTAGGGCTATACCTTGTCATTCGTCGTGAATTCGATGGATGTTTAGGTGTTGCACTTTGTCATTCGTTGTGAGGGTTTTAATCTCGTGAGTTATCGTAAATGCTGTATTAGTTACTGACTTAGTTCGTGTGCATTGTTATTTCAATTAGCTTACAAGGCTAATCAGTAGGCTGAACTCTGCCCGTTAAACTTGCAATGTGAGTCATTCTCTTTTTATCAAATGTTTTACAATACTCCATTTGTTTTCAAATGTTATAATTACAGGGATTAAGTCATGGTTATCTTGAATCACTGGCAAGTGGGGTATTGTGCACATTACTAATTTCTCATGGTTAGGCTAATAAATCCTAACAGTGATAATCATCACTACGTGGGTGAAAGGACGCAATAGTGGTATGACCATCGTCACCAGGAGTTGACACGGCGCCAGATAAAAATAAGATAGAAGCCATTGAAATCGCTCTTATGCTGTAATTTATAACTATGTGTCATTTTATGTAAACTGAATGACTCGCCAGTATTTCCCCGATTTTAAAATATTTTTAAAACATGTTTCAGGCGACCTGTTGTGAATCAAGGAAAACGTGCTACGGAGCACTAACAAGCTTGAAGAGGTGGCTCATTAAAATGAAAAACATGTTTTGTAAATCAGGGAATTTCCTTGTGAAATTCCTCTATTGTAAACTACGGGGATTTATCCTGAATTATGAAATAAAATAATCGGGCATTTCAAGTTTTTAAAAGATCCTGTTAAATCTTCCGTTGTCGCATAAAATAATAAATACCACGGGTTCCTGTCCCGCGGCTCCTGGACCGGGTAAAACCGGGGCTGGGGCCGTGACAGGAAAAGGTGGTATCAGAGCCACTGATTTAAGCCAATTAAGTATCTAGAAATACTTAATTTTCCTGACTACCATCCTGTGATTATGTGTTTTTGTAATTGACTATTTGTTAGTTACAGTATGGGTAAGCAAAGAATTTCAGACATCTATCGTCAATTAGATAGTTCACCAAAAGACAAGGGAACTTCATTTCAATCAAATTACTCAAAATACTCAACAGATACTAAAGAAGGAATATTTGTTCGTGAGGCACAGTTTGAGAAACCACTTACCCCTAATAAAAGAAGTTGGATTATTAGAAAAAGCCAAGAGAAAATCCAGAAGTCACAACCAAAAGGAGTGATGATTAATAAGGAAACTCAGGAAATAGGCAATAATCCACCATGGGAAAACGAATTAGATGAACAATGGGAAAATCTTTATATGTTAGCCACTACAGCAGTAAATGTTAGCTTATAGTTGAATCGCCAAACCAATACCAGCACCTATGTCACCTACAAGCCAGAATAAACTTTACATAAACGCATGTTGAGAATAATACTTACTTTTTCTGATTGCCATTTTGTGATTTTGTGAAAATTTAATTTACAAAATTTTAACCTAGAATTTTGTGTGTTTCTTCATATATGCTAAACAACATGAATGAGTTATCTGAAGCTCTTCAAAATCTCAATCTCTACTCTGTGAATGTGGAAGTTTCCAGAGACTTTACAGGTTATTTGACCGACGTTAATGAACCTATGGAATTTCAAGCCCAACCTCCGGAGAAACCCAAGCCAAAGAAGAGAAGAAGATTAGTAGGCTGGAGGCGTGTGCGCAGGAGGAAACCAGCGACACAGAAAGTTATAAAGACTGTGGATCCCAAAGATAAAGGCAAGGGAATAGAGATTGGAGAAAGTTCCAGACAAGACCAGGAAATGCCATCTTGGGAAGAGCTGGACCATAAACAAGCACTTAGTGACCTCATCGGACCTGCCGATGCAAATCTCTTTAATTACCCAGCGGAAGCACAACTTCCAGTCAATCTTGAACCTGCTATCCCAGATCCTATCATCCTTCCAGTCAATTTGGAACCTGTCATCCCAGATCCTATTATCCATTCCCAACCTCTACCAGTAGAGCTAGAAGAGTGGTGGACCACCGACTGGCAGTTTCAGAATCTCCTCAATAACCCTAATACCTTTTTCCCACAATTTGATACGAAGCCTCCATTACACCCACCTATGAGCTCAGAAAACTTGGCAGAACTCCATCATTATGGAGAGGAGCTGATTGATGCAGCCAACAGGATTAGGGATGAGGGAGAAAGAATCACCAGGAAATACGACGAGAGAGAATGTCGTTTCTGAAGTGCCAGCTAACAGGGATCATGTGTGGTTGTGTGGTGTGTTTGTTTAATAATAATATAATCATAAAAATATAATTATGTGAAATAACTTAAAAAAATAAAACTTTTGTAAGATAACAGGGTGTGTACGGACGCATATTATAATATATAAAAATGGAAGTCGAGAAATCAACAATTTTGGCTATACGTGTTGATGTGATTATGTGCGATTGTTTTGTTATGATTGGTTAATAATTGTTTTCTACTAATCACTTATATTAATTACCAGATGGAACACGTTGGTAATGAACCCGTTAACGAAGTTAATCAATCTGAACAAAATCAGGAAGATCACTTTCTGAATAGGCAAGATATCGAGAATAACGTTGCTCAGGGAATAGCCAATGCTATTCCAGCAATCCTTACTGCTGCTCGAAATCCAGTTGAACCTCAACAAATTATTCCTAGTAAACGTACACACGGTGATAATTTCAGTAGTACTGTAAATGGAGGCGGCAACCATACTAATAATGACAACAATGGGATGCAAGCCCCACTCCTTAAGAAAATGAAAGCTACAACACCTGGTTGCACTTACAAGGAGTTTCTTTCCTGTAAACCGATTGAATTTGCAGGCAACGAAGGGGCGACTGCTGCACTGCGTTGGTTAGAAAAAAACCGAGGCGGTGATTAAAATAAGTAAATGTGCTGAGGAAGACAAGGTCATGTACGCGTCGCATCTTTTCAAAGAAGGGGCGCTAGAATGGTGGAATACGGTACTTCAAGCCAAAGGAAGCGATGTAGCCTATGCCATAAGTTGGGAAGAATTTAAGTGGCTAGTGGAAAGAAAATTCTGTCCCGAATATGAAAAGGAATAAATGGCGAATAAATTCTTGAACCACCGGATGATGGATGTAGACTGTCGAGGGTATACTTCGACATTCTTCGAGTACACTAGAGTGGTACCAACCCTGGCTTCGCCAGAACCAGTCCTTATTTCCCGCTATATTTGGGGATTAATTGGCGAAATCCGTGATATCATTAAAGCTGCGAGACCTCGCACTATTAACGATGCAGTGGAATTAGCCAACACTATGACTGACGGACTAGTGCGTACGCGAGAAGAAAATAGAAAGAAGGAAGTGGCCCAAAAGATTACCTAGGGATTCCGTGTGGGTAACCGTAGCAATTTCAAGAAAAAGGGAACTAGGCAATCTTCCACTGTTCCATTTTGCAATACCTGTACAAGGAAGCATTTTGGTAAATGCAAGGGTATTGCAATTTTTGTAAAATCCCAGGGCATCAAGAAGAAGATTGCAGGAAGAAGAAATCCACAATCTGCTACAACTGTGGAGAAGCTGGATATTTTAGGCCAGACTACCCGAAATTGGTCAAACCAGCTGATAACAAAGCCAAACCTGCAGAAGGAACTACCAAGAAAAATGTAAGAGCCTTCCAGTTGACTACTCAGGAAGCAGAGCTCATCCCTGACGTGATAGCTGGTACGTTCCAAGTTCACGACGTTTATGCAAAAGTATTATTTGACTCTGGTGCAAACCAAAGTTTTATAAATACTTCATTCTGCCAATCACTTAACTTACCCTTAACCAACCTTAGGCAGATTTTTACAGTCGAAACAGCAGATGGAAATTCTGTTAACATAGATAAGGTTTTGCAAGAGGTAAAGATAGAATTGTTAGGCCATAAATTCTCTGCAAATATGTTACCTATGAATTTAGCTGAATTCGATATTGTGTTAGGAATGGATTGGTTAGTAGCCAACCATGCTCGAATTCTCTGTGATAAAAATTCCATAGAAATTCATACACCCACAGGAGAATTAGTGGTGATTACAGGAGATAAGCCACGAAATCCACTGAAATTCATTTCAGTAATGAAGTTGGCTAGTTATTCAAGAACACAAGAAGTAGTGTATATGATTTCGGTAATCATTAACACGAAAGGTAAGGAACTTAAAGAAATTCCAGTAGTATCAGAATACCCAGATGTATTCCCAGAAGAACTACCGGGATTACCACCCAATAGGGAAGTCGAATTTAGAATTCATCTAATTCCTGGAACTACACCGATAACCAAGGCACCTTATCGGTTAGCACCCACCGAAATGCTAGAACTGAAAAAGCAATTAGATGAATTATTAAGCAAAGGATTCATACAACCTAGTTCATCCCCTTGGGGAGCTTCAGTGTTGTTTGTGAAAAAGAAAGATGGGTCAATGAGAATGTGTATCGATTATAGGGAATTAAATAAGGTTACAGTTAAGAATCGATACCCATTACCTAGGATTGAAGATCTTTTCGATCAACTTCAAGGAGCTAGATACTTTTCTAAAATAGATTTACGCTCCGGATATCATCAGTTGAAAGTACAAGAAGAAGACATACCTAAAACTGCTTTCAGAACTAGGTATGGTCATTACGAGTTTACAGTCATGCCCTTTGGACTAACAAATGCTCCCGCAACATTTATGGACATGATAAATAGAATCTGTAAACCGTATTTGGATAAATTTGTAATTGTCTTCATCGACGATATACTCTTTTATTCCAAAAGTCAGGACGAGCATTGTCAGCACTTGCATGCACTCTTAACTTTGTTAAGAAAGGAGAAGCTTTACGCCAAATTCTCGAAGTGTGAATTTTGGTTACAGGAGGTACAATTTTTAGGACACGTGGTGAATCATGAAGGTATTCACGTAGATCCCTCCAAAATAGAAGCGATCACCAAATGGAAGGTCACACAAATAGCTATGGAAATTAGAAGCTTTCTAGGATTAGCTGGATACTATAGGCGCTTTATTAAGGATTTTTCCAAGATAGCCATGCCATTAACTAAGCTAACCTGTAAAGCCGTTAAGTTTGAATGGGGACCTAGGCAAGAAGAGGCCTTTAGGATTTTGAAGCAAAAGCTAACAAATGCCCCAATTCTTGCCTTACGAGAAGCAACAGAAGACTTTGAAGTTTACTGCGATGCTTCTAAATTAGGATTGGGATGTGTGCTAATGCAACGCAAGAAGGTAATTGCCTACGCTTCAAGGAAATTGAAAAAGCACGAAGAAAACTATACGACTCATGATTTAGAATTAGGAGCCCTTATTTTTGCCCTTAAGATTTGGAGACATTATCTGTACGGAAGTAAGTTTACTGTCTATACAGATCATAAGAGTTTAAGATACATATTTGGGCAAAAAGAGTTAAACATGAGGCAAAGAAGATGGATGGAGATTTCAAGTGACTACGACTGTGATATTCAATATCACGAAGGAAAAGCAAACGTAGTTGCAGATGCCTTAAGTCGTAAGTATCATGAAAAGCAAAAGCGAGTTCGTGCTCTTAGATTAAAACTACAGTTAGATTTAATGGAACAACTGAAAAATATTCAGGAAACATCAATCAAGGATGATGCTGAAGGAATGAAGGGACAAGTAACAGAATTAGAGCAAGGAAGTGATGGAATTTGGAGATTCCATAAGAAAGGGATTTGGGTACCTAAGCAAGGTGAATTAAGAAATATGATTTTAGAGGAAGCCCATAAATCAAGATATACCATACATCCTGGTAATAATAAGATGTACCAAGATTTAAGGAATAATTTCTGGTGGATAGGAATGAAAAAGGACATAGCTAGGTATGTTTCTAAGTGTCTTACTTGTTCACAAGTTGAGGCAGAACACCATAAACCTTCAGGTCTACTACAACAATTAGAAATGCAGGTATGGAAATGGGAGCTCATAACCATGGACTTTGTTACTAAGTTGCCCAAAACCAGAAAAGGTAATGACGCGATTTGGGTAATTGTGGATTGATTAACCAAATCAACTCATTTTCTACCCATGAAGGAAACCTTTAGCATTGAAAGGTTAGCAAAGTTGTATGTAGACGAGGTAGTATCCTTAGATGGAGTTCCACTCTCCATTGTATCAGATAGAGATAGTCGTTTCACTTCCCACTTCTGAACAAGTTTCCAGGAAGCAATGGGGACCCGATTAAATTTAAGCACTGCATATCATCCTCAAACAGACAGACAAAGTGAAAGAACTATCCAAACCCTGGAGGACATGCTGAGGGCATGTGTGATAGATTTTGGTGGAAACTGGGATGACCACCTACCCTTAATCGAATTCTCCTATAATAATAGTTATCATGCAAGCATAGAAGCTGCCCCATTGGAAGCACTATATGGACGAAAATGCAGAACTCAAGTCTGTTGGGCCGAGATAGGAGAAAGTCAACTATCAGGTCCTGAAATTGTGAAAGAGACCACCGACAAGATCACTCAAATCAAGGAAAGACTAAAGACAGCTCGAGATCGCCAGAAGAGTTATGCAGACAATAGGCGCAAGCCGCTAGAATTTCAAGTTGGAGACAAGGTACTATTAAAAGTTTCTCCTTGGAAAGGAGTAGTTCGGTTTGGTAAGAAAGGAAAGCTAAGTCCAAGGTACGTAGGACCATTCCCAGTAATACAGCGAATAGGGCCAGTCGCCTATCGTTTACAACTACCAGGAGAGTTAGCTGGAGTACATGACATATTTCATGTATCCAACCTCAAGAAGTGTCTATCTGACGAATCATTGGTAGTACCTCTTCAAGATGTAGAGGTAAATGAAAAGTTAAAATTTGTTGAGAAGCCACTTCAAATAGAAGACAGAAAGATCAAGTTTCTCAAGCACAAAAGATTGATACTAGTTAAAGTCACGGGGGAGTCAAAAAGAGGACCCGAATACACCTGGTGTAACATCTGTGCTTGTAATCATTATGAATAGTTCTATTATCAATAAAACAATGTTATTTGATCCCAATGTTTGTTTGGTTGTGTTTTACATTTTTCATGTTTTGACTTTTATGTAATTTCAAACTCTACATCGCTTTCTTGAGAGTTATACGCAAACTGGTGCGTAAACGTAGCCAGTTTAATGCGAAAAATACTCCGAAACATCAACATATACTTAACATACCTTAAATAACCCTTACATAACTTAGAAATAAGTTTTGAAGGCTTTGGTATGGCAAAAACAAGCTAATTCGCTTACACGGACTAAACTTGACAAACTGCGAAAGTATGCCAATTTGAACTGTAACGAACATTCCGAAACATGACCATAAGTTAAACATACCATAAATATCCTCTACATAGCTTAGAAATAGGCTTTGAGGTGTTCGGTGTGCTAAAATAAACTTTTGGGTCATTCAGGGACTAAAAGTGTCAAAAAGTGCACAAGTTTGCATTTTCGCGGATAACTTACGTTCTGAATACATCCGGACATCCAAAAATTTATGTAAGCACTAAAATATTTTATTTTAGTGTTTGGCATAAGAAAAATCCATTCGTCGCGTCAATTGGATCGTTTTTAGCGCTCATGCGCATTCCGTCGTAATTAAGCGAAGATCGCGATCGTACGGCCAAACGAACCGACATCCTAGATATTTTTGAGCATGTTTTGAGTTCCCTATACTTTAACTTCATTTTAGAGCCTTAAAATGAGGTTAACGGGGTTCAAACGCATCGAAAATAGCTTAAACGGGCTGCAGGGACCATTTCTGCCATTTTTGAAACTTTGCGGAAACTGGTAGGCAGTGGCGTAGCGCGAGCACCTCATGCCTAGGCAGTGGCGCTACCCGAGCGCCTCATCTGGACAGAAACATTGCATTTGGTCCATTTTCACTTGTGCACATGGTTTTGGGCAATACCGTGGGCTCAAATGGTTTTGTAAAACCACTATCTTGAGGTGTATTGTAACAACTCTCATAAAAAGTCCTAATTATTATTTTAATTTGGCCAATAGGAAACCCTAATTGAGAAACCCAAGTGATTCTGAACAAACCCTAAAAATTTCAGAACAATCGGAATCAGGATTAGGGCCCCTAAAACTCAAGGGGGGGTATACCCTAGTTAACGATTATCTACATTATTCGTTGTCAAAAACTGAAAATAAGAAATTGTCAAGTCAGCATAGCTAGTCCCAAACCGTGGCTACTCTATGAAAAATAGGCAACCCTTACGGACCGTAAGGGTTATTTGTTACGGTCCGTAAGGGGTGGCAAATTTCGGGTATAAATAGCTAAGTTTGGCACTTGAATTCTGTCTTTGAAATTTCGTAAATTCACTTTACGTAGGTTGAGTTATCACAGAAACAGTCCATTAAACACACACAATCACTAATTGCTGCCGCAATCAGGGTAATAACTCGATCGCTATTACGATTCAACGTCCGATCGATTATAACTATCCAACGATTGTTTAAGTGCCGCTCAAATTGAGTTTATACTTTGTTATTCATCGTGATTTCGACTTGAATGTTTGAGTGCTGTTCGAACTCGGACTATACTCTGTCATTCGTTGTGAATCCGCTGAATTGTTAAGTATTGCACTTGTAAATCGTTGTGAGGGTTTAATCTCGTGAATTGTCGTAACTGTTGTATTAGTTACTCACCTGTTGTGTGTGCATTGTTATTTAAATTAGGTTAATCAAGGCTAATCAGTAGGCTTATACTCTGCTCGTTAAATCTACAATGTGAGTCATTCTCTTTTTATCAAACTACTCTTGAAATCATGTTTATTTTCAAAGGTTATAATTACAGTGATTAAGTATATGTAATCACCAAGTTACAGCCAGTATGTGGGGTTTTGTATACATTACTTGATAATCTTCATCATTGGACAACGAGTTAGCCAAGGGGTGATATGACCATAGTCAGAGACACCATTGGATGAATGGGCCAATGGGTCGAGTGACAATTACTGTGGGTAGTTGGTTTGATATCTGAAACATTGTAATCTCTCTTAATACTTTAAATTATAACAAATGTGTCTTTTTAGTAAATAGAATGATTCACTCAGTATTTCCCTGCTGACAAAACCTTTTTCAAACATGTTTCAGATGATCTGTTGTGAGCAAAGGAAAAGTGCTGTGGAGCACTACAAGCTTAGAAAGTGGCTCAATGTAAATAAATAAAGAAACATGTTTTGAGAAATAAAGGATTTCCCAGTGAAATCACTTATTTGTAAATTATGGGATTTATCCCTATATTATATATAAACGAGCAGTTTTAATAATAATCGATCCTGTTTAAAAAGGCTTCCGCTGTCACTAAATTAGATACCATCGGATTTCCTGCCTCGCGGCTCTGGACCGGGTCAAACCGGGGCCAAGGGCCGTGACAGGAAAAAGGTGGTATCAGAGCCACTGATTTAAGCTTACTATTGATTTTAGCCTATTAAAATAATTGAGAGATACTTAGGAAATTTAATTGCTATTCTGTGAAAACATATTTTATTAACTGACTAATTGTTGAGTTACAGTATGGGTAAACAAAAGATTTCTGCTATCTACCACAAATTAGATACTGCACCCACAGAAAAAGGAACCTCTTCCTCCAAACATCCAGCAGATCTGGAAGAAGGGATTTTTGTCCGTAAAGCAAATTATGAAAATCCTCTCACCCAAGATAAAAGAAATTCGATTCTTAGAAAGGGACAGGAGAAAATAAAGAAAACCCAAGTCAAGAAAGTGAGGTTTAATCCAGAAATTCAGGAATTAGGAAATAAGCCACCGTGGGAAGACACATTAGATGAAAAATGGGCAAACCTTTATATGCTAGCTACAGTAGCAGAAAATGCAAACCTATAAACTATCAATAAGTCTGGTTTAGTAGAAAATTTAATACCCAGTAAATAAATAAATTATAATGTGTTCACTTTCCTGTAGTCTTTTGTACAAATCCGTATGCAATAAACTTTAATGTTTATTTGTAAAACTTTCTTCCAAAGTTTTAACTTAGCATTTTTGTGCATTTTATGCTATCCAGCATGAGTGAGATATCGGAAGCATTTCAGAATCTCAATCTCTACCCAGTACCAGTTGAAGTCTCCCACGACTTTACTGGTTATATTGCTGACATAGAGGAACCCCTGGAATTCCAAGCTCCACCGCTGGAAAAAGCAAAACTTAAAAAGAAAAGAAGATATGTAGGATGGAGGAAAGTGCGCAGGAGAAAGCCAGCTACTAGGAAACTCCATAAAATAGAAAACCCCATAGAAAAAGGAAAAGGAATAGAAATCGGAGAAAGTTCTAATCCAGCAGAGATAGAAATCAGGAAAGATTACAAACAAAAAGGAATAGAAATTGGAGAGAGTTCTAGACAAACTGAAGATATCACATTTCAAGACGAAATAGACCGTCTATTGGCAAATTGTGATGTTATTAGCCCTATCCATAATAATCTATACCCTTACATAGAAACCCAACTTCCTGTAAATCTGGAACCAGCTATTCCAGACCCACTAATCCACACTCGACCTTTAGGTCAAATGGAAGAATGGTGGACAAATGACTGGCAATTCGAAAATATCATCAACAGTCCTTATTCTTTCCTTCCACAGTTTGATCCAGAACCTATCCCCAATCCTCCAATGAGTAACGAAAACTTAGCCGAACTCCGTCAGTTCGGTGAAGAGCTGATAGGTACAGGGAATAGGATCCGGGAAATGGGGGAACAAATTTCCTGGAAGTACGACGAAAGGGAACGTCGCTACTAAACTGCCAGTTGACCAAAGAATAGTGGGGTTGGGAAGAATGTCTGTATAATAATAATAATAATAATAATAATAATAATAGTCAAATATAACTCTGTAAAATGGGAAATAAAACATTGTAAGATAAACAGTGTGTATGGATGCCTATATAATATATGAATCAAAATAGAAGTCGAAACATTGACAATTTTGGATACATATATCTGTGTTGTAAGATTTTATCTGCTTATGTGAAATTGTTTTATTTACAATCATTTGATACTAATAATTATATTTATAATAATTATCAGATGGAAAACGCTAGTAATGAACCAGTTAATGAAGGTGTCACACCCCGACCACGTATATCATACAAAGCGTGGCGGAAACATCGGGGAGTGTTGCAACAGAATTAATTGTTTCATAACCATGGCATACAAAGTTGTATTTTATTTATAAACAAAGGTGTTACATTGTTTCAAACAGGAAATTAACGAGTTCAGAACATAATTAAACATAGTCTATCTTCTTTTAAAGTCTCTAAGGCACAGGTCCGCCCTAGTATCATGATCAACATCCTATGGAAAAGCACCTGAAAACACATGTGAAAATAGGTACGTCAGCATAAAAATGCCTGTGAGATACATAGGTTTTGTGAAAATAGGATTCATGACTTATGTCTAAGAAAAATGTTTAGTCATGAACCTTGTAATTTGCTTTGTCATGTAAATCATTTGAAAACAATAAGATCAGATGATATGTATAAGTGAATGTCAGGTTAAATAAATAACCATGTAAAAATGTGTTTGTATAAGATAAGTTGTTTGTAAATCAATGTCTTGTGAAAAGTATGTTATTTGTATAAAATGTTCTATGTCTCAAACTGAAATGATTCAAATAATGTTACGACATATAATACCATACAAACACTTATATATAGGAAGTACCAGCGGCGTATCCACCATGCTTGTATCATATTACACACGCATCGTTACTTAATCACTTAATCAAACCAAACCAACCAATGTAAGAAGTCTATGTTTAACCCAATTGTCAAATGTATTAAATAATATGTCAAAGTGTTCATGTCAAGATGTAAATCATATCAAAATGTCTATGTCAAATATCCATGTCAAATGTCTATGTCAAATATCCATGTCAAATGTCTATGTCAAATATCCATGTCAAATGTCTATGTCAAATATCCATGTCAAATGTCTACGTCAAAATGTCATGTATGGCAAGTGAAATGTCTCAACTAAACCATATGCACAAAAACAAAGTATTGAAGTAAAACTTGGTTTAAATCAAAGTTATGTTTTGTGTAAATGCATGCAACTATTTAATATGAACATTTATGCGGTATTGTGAAAATGCATAATCCAAGCCTTGCGACTGTGGTGATAAACCCTTTAAACAAATTAAAGGTCTATCTGTCTTATATCATCGAATTCGGTCATTCCTTTCATCCCCTTTCCCTGGGACGTCCGGAACGGGAGTTGTCAATTCCTATGGTACCACTACCTACTAACGAACGGCATAGCTAATGTTAATGAATGTATTGTCCCATGTAAACAAACCAAATGTCATACCAAAATGTAAACATGTGAAAACAATGCACTAAGTATGTAATCAAATGAACATACAGAGCGTGAAATGTCATGTAAAACGATGTACTAAGTAATGCACACAATGGGCACACCTAGCAGGAAATGTCATGTAAAACAATGTACTAAGTAATGCACACAATGGGCACACCTAGCATAAGATGAAATGAACTCATGTACTATAATGTACTAACGAACATAGGAGGTATATGATGTGAAAACTGGAAAGCATGAAAGTAACAAGTAGGCACATGTGTTCCACCCCAAAACAGTTTGGAAAACAGTAAAAGAGGGGTCTATGTACTCACTTGAGATTGCTCAGATGTCTAAAGATAATCACCAAGTAATGCTATAGATCTCGGAATCAAACGGCACCTAATATAGGTAGCTATGTTAATAAACCGGACCTATCTCGGAAGATTGGGTAGCATTAGGGTTTGTAAACCAAATGAGTGTAGGAACTCACGTGTTATGGTTTAACAAAGCCTACATGCTAAATGAAACTTAACCTAAGTCTTATTGACCCATTATGATCCGTTTAGGTAGCTTATGCTACTTTAACGCATCGTGCGCGTGAAACGCGTTCGGACCGCCTAACTAGTCCTACGACAAGTGTTATATGCCTAAACATGTTACATAATCCGTTATGTGACAAAAGTTTAGGTTACATATGCTTAATTACCAATTATACATGAAAAGGGTATTCTGGTAATTTACCTAAGGCATATAAACTACCTATCATACAACTACTTAAACGATGTGACCATAGGGTATAACCTCGGAAGGTTATTCCCTACCTACTATGGTCACCTAATGTGTTTGGTCGGATCCTAATGATCGACCAAACTGGGTCGGGTTCGAGGTATAAGCGATTTATTAGATCGCTTACCCTACGACCCTAGACAACGTGGTAATCAGTAGGCATAGTCCCAAGGGACTATGACCATCGTGATTACAATCACGTTGCGAAGTTCAAACGAACTTCGCATTGACCATTACTGGTCAACGCTGAAAGTCAAACAAAGTTTGACTTTCTGACTCGAAAAGCAGTAAAATAAGGAAAAGAACGAAAGAATACTTACGAAGGGTCCCCGAATGCTTAACTCGATTCAAAAATCTCAGGTATGAAACAAATGTTTCAACTTAGACTTTCTCAAATCAAGTTTCTTGTAAGTTTAGCAATGGGGGTGTTGGGGTATTTATAGGAATACCCGAACCGTTAAGATCGTTTGATGGAAAACGTGCCATGATCCAACCCGTACACTTGTCGGAAACTCATGGTGACTAAATTGGCCACTCACCATAGGGTATCAACATGTGGCAAGGGATTAAGGAGTGGAGAACAGCTGTTAACAGCTGTTAATACGTCGAATCTGGTCCCGAAAGTGAAAAACTGATGTTAATGCATGTTTTCTGCCCAGAATAGGCAGTCGCGTAGCGCGACGGGTAGGCCCTTAGGGCTCGCGCTACGCTACTGCTTCCCAGTTCCAGAATTTTTTCAAAAGTGACAGGTTTAGTCCCTGCAGCCCGTTTAGGCGATTTTCGATGCGTTTGAACCCCGTTAACCTCATTTCAAGGCTCTAAAATGAAGTTAAAGTATAGGGAACTCAAAACATGCTCAAAAATATCTCGGATGTCGGTTCGTTTGGCCGTACGATCGCGATGTTCGCTTAATTACGACGGAATGCGCATAAGCGCGAAAAACGAACCAAATGACGCAACGAATGGATTTTTCTTATGGCGAACACTAAAATATAATGTAGTCATGCTTTCATAAATTTTTGGATGTCCGGATGTATTCAGAACGTAAGTTATGCGCGAAAATGCAAACTTGTGCACTTTTTGACACTTTTAGTCCCTGAATGTCCCAAAAGTTTATTTTAGCACACCAAACCCCTCAAAGCCTATTTCTAAGCTATGTAAAGGATATTTAAGGTGTGTTTAACTTATGGTAATGTTCCGGAATGTTCGTTACAGTTCAAATTGACATACTTTCGCAGTTTGTCATATTTAGTCCCTGTAAGCGAATTAACTTGTTTTTGCCATACCAAAGCCTTCAAAACTTATTTCTAAGTTATGTAAAGGTTATTTAAGGTATGTTGAGTATATGTTGATGTTCCGGAGTATTTATCGCATTAAACTGAGTACGTTTACGCACTAGTTTGCGTATAACTCTCCAGAAAGCGATATAGAGTTTGAAATTGGATAAAAGTCAAAACATGAAAAATGTAGAACATAACAAAACAAACATTGGGATCAAATAAAATTGTTTTATTGACAATAGAACTGTTCATAGTGATTACAAGCACAGTTGTTACAGTCTCCCCTACTTGTGGAAATTTCGTCCCGAAATTTATTTAGAGGAAACTCGTGGAAAAAGATGTGGATATTTCGCCTTCATTTGATCTTCGTGTTCCCAAGTAAACTCAGGTCCATGTTTAGCTTCCCAGCGAAGTTTGACCAAAGGAATGCGCTTGCGTTTAAGCCACTTGACTTCACGTTCCATGATTTCCACTGGTTTCTCAACAAATTTCAGTGTTTTGCCAACATGAATTTCGTCAAGCGGTATGGAGAAGTTCTCATCAGCTGTACACTTCTTGAGATTGGACACGTGAAAAGTTGGATGAACATTTCCCAGTTCAGGAGGTAACTCAAGTCTGTAGGCTACCTTTCCGATTCTTTCGACAATCTTGAATGGTCCAACATATCTAGGTGCAAGTTTTCCTTTCTTTCCAAATCTGATCACACCTTTCCAAGGTGAGACCTTAAGTAATACTCGATCACCGACTTGAAATTCCAAGGCTTTGCGTTTTGGGTCCGCGTAAATCATCTGACGGCTTCTAGCTGCCTGAAGGTTATCACGAACTTTCTTGACCTTGTCAGTTGTCTCTAAAATGAGGGCAGGTCCAGTAAGTTGAGCCTCACCAATCTCATTCCAGCAGACTGGTGAACGACATTTTCGACCATAGAGAGCTTCGAAAGGAGCCATTTTGATGCTAGTGTGATAACTGTTGTTGTAGGAGAATTCAATCAATTTAAGATGTGAATCCCAGCTACCACCAAAATCGATCACACAAGCTCTTAGCATATCCTCCAGAGTCTGGATTGTTCTCTCAGATTGACCATCCGTTTGCGGATGATAAGCTGTGCTCAGATTAAGTTGGGTCCCCATGGCAGATTGCATGGTTCTCCAAAAATGAGAAGTGAAACGAGCATCTTTGTCAGAAATGATGTTCAAAGGAACACCATGTCGAGCTACAATTTCATCTACATAGATTTGAGCAAGTCTGTTAGTAGGAAAATCCTCGCGGATTGGCAAGAAATGTGCTGACTTTGTGAGACGATCAACGACTACCCAGATGGCATCATGACCTTTCTTTGTGCGCGGGAGTTTGGTAACAAGATCCATAGTAATGTTTTCCCATTTCCAAACTGGGATCTCTGGTTGCTCCAATAAACCCGAAGGACGCTGATGTTCAGCCTTAACCTTAAGACAAGTAAGGCATTTTGATACGTATAAGGCAATGTCTTTCTTCATACCAGGCCACCAATAGTGAGTACGAAGGTCCTTATACATTTTATCTGAGCCCGGATGAATGGAATAACGAGACTTATGGGCTTCATCCATAAGCAAGGTACGGATATCATCCTGGCTTGGGACCCACAAACGGTCCATGAAGTAATATGATCCATTGTCCTTCAGTTCCAGAGCAGGCATTATGTGATAGGGAAATTCCTTATCCATTAAACCTTGTGAAACACAATATTGTTGAGCCTGAGAAATGCGGGCTTGAATATCAGATCGAGCTTGAATAACAGATTGAACATGTACACAGTGAAGCTTAGTACGTTCCTTGCGACTCAATGCATCAGCTACGACATTCGCCTTACCAGGATGGTAGCGAATTTCGCAGTCATAGTCGTTTAAAAGCTCAACCCAACGTCGCTGTCTCATGTTGAGTTCTTTCTGGTTGAAGATATGCTGAAGACTTTTGTGGTCCGTGAAAACCACACATTTTGTACCGTACAAATAGTGTCTCCAGATCTTGAGAGCAAAGACAACTGCACCTAACTCAAGATCATGAGTGGTGTAGTTCTTCTCATGTATCTTCAATTGTCTAGATGCATAGGCTATGACTTTGTTCCTTTGCATCAGAACACAGCCAAGACCCAATTTAGATGCATCACAATACACGACAAAATCATCATCACCCTCAGGCAATGATAGGATAGGCGCATCGCAAAGCTTCTGCTTCAGGTGTTGAAAAGCTTCCTCTTGTTTGTATCCCCAATAAAAGGGCATTTTCTTCTGAGTTAGAGCAGTTAGAGGAACTGCAATCTTAGAGAAGTTTTCAATGAAGCGGCGATAATAACCCGCTAGACCAAGAAAAGAACGAACTTCAGTAGGAGTAGTAGGCGTATCCCAATCCTTAATCGCACTGATCTTGGAGGGATCTACATGAACACCTCGTTCGTTGATAATGTGTCCCAAAAATTGAACTTCTTTAAGCCAAAATTCGCACTTGGGGAATTTGGCGAAAAGTTGCTCTTTCTTCAGGAGTTCCAGAGTAAGACGAAGATGCTGCTCGTGATCAGCTCGCGTCTTAGAGTAAATCAAGATGTCATCGATAAAAACAATGACGAACTAATCCAAATAAGGTTTACAGACCCTATTCATTAAGTCCATGAAAACAGCAGGAGCATTAGTCAAACCGAATGGCATGACTGTGAACTCGTAATGTCCATAACGAGTACGGAATGCTGTCTTCGGAATGTCTTCTTCTTGCACCCGAAGTTGATGATATCCGGAACGCAGATCGATCTTTGAAAAATAAGAAGCGCCTTGTAACTGATCAAAGAGATCATCGATGCGAGGTAGGGGATATCGATTCTTGATGGTAAGCTTGTTAAGCTCCCGATAATCGATACACATTCTAAAGGATCCATCCTTCTTCTTGACAAAAAGAACGGGAGCACCCCAAGGTGAAAAGCTGGGACGGATAAAACCTTTGTCAGAGAGCTCCTGAAGCTGTTTAGACAACTCTTGCATCTCAGACGGTGCAAGACGATATGGAGCTCTGGCAATGGGATTTGCACCAGGTACGAGATCAATGCGGAACTCGACTTGGCGTGCTGGAGGTAGACCAGGTAAATCTTCAGGGAATACTTCAGAATAATCCCGAACGACAGGAATATCTGAAATAGCCTTTCCCTTGCCTTTATCTTCTGTAACATGTGCTAAGAAAGCCACATAGTTCTTCTGCAGATACTTCCGAGCTTTAAAACAAGACATGAGTTTGAGACCACCGGTAGGCTTCTCACCTTGAACCTGCAGGATCTCGCCTGTCGAAAGTGGCACACGAACAATCTTCTTAGAACAAACTATCTCTGCGTGATGCTTGGATAACCAATCCATTCCCACAATAACGTCGAAGCTTCCAAGTTGCATAGGCGCGAGGTCAATAGGAAAAAGATGGTCGTTAAGATTCAACTGGCAGTTGTGAAGAACAGAATCAAGAATAATGGGTTCACCACTAGCAACCTCTACTGTCAAAGATTTGCCTAGTTTCGTTCTAGACACGCGAAGCATTTGCTCAAAAGACAAAGACACGAAACTCTTATCGGCACCAGAATCGAAAAGAACAGATGCAGGCTGATTATTAATAAAGAACGTACCGTTCACCACATTATCGTCAGCCTGTGCCTCTTGGGCATTCATGTTAAAAACTCGGCCTCGAGCCGGAGCCTGATTCTGGTTCTGGTTCTGGTTCGCCAGTCTTGGGCACCGATTTCTATAGTGGGTCAGATCCCCACAATTGTAACAAGCACCTGGTGGGTATTGTGGTCTTGCAGCTTGACCCTGTTGCGGAGCAGGAGGCTGAGCAACTTGTTGAGCCGGGTTCTGAACCGCGGGATTCTGAGCAGATCGACAAACATTGGCGAGATGACCTGATTTCCCACAGTTAGTACAGAAACGGCATGGAAGTTGTGGCTGGTGGTGACTGTTGCATCTATTGCACAAAGGTGCATTCCCTGAATAGGGTTTCTTCGCTGGAGGCTGTGCAGGTTGGTTGGGAGCTACATGGTTAGCTTGAGCAGTGATAGCAAAATTTTGGGAAGCCTTACGCTTCTTTGCCCTCTTTGAAGAACCAGAGTTCTTTCCACTCCCGTTTTGACCTTTCTTGCTATCCACCTTATCTGCCGACTGTTTCTTGCCCTTGTCACCCTTCCGGTGTAACTTGTTCTTCCGGATCTGCGACTCAGTCAATGTCGCAGATAACTCGATCGCCTGACGAAGTGTGGCAGGGTTACTACCAGTAAGAATGTCTTGTACCGAATCAGGTAGGCCATCGATGTATCTCTCGATAGCCTTGTCGAGTGGGGTGACCATTGTTGGGCAAAGCAGACTCAATTCTTCAAACCGATCAGTATAAGCCCTATGCTCACCACTATCTTGCTTCAGCTCATCAAACTCCTTCTCCAACGCTCGTTGCTCATGACGAGGACAAAATTCCCTCATCATAAGGGCTCTAAGTTCAGCCCATGTCTGTGCGAGAGCAACTTCTGCACCCCGGTCTCTCATAATCCCGTTCCACCATGTCAAAGCCCTCTTCTGAATTACGCTTGAAGCAAACTCGACTTTGCGATTTTCGAGACACTGCACGTGGCGAAAAGTATTCTCTATGCTCTCAAACCACTGAAGAAGCCCAGTCGCTCCCTCAGAACCACTAAACTTGAGTGGTTTAGCCGAGTTAAAATCCTTGTATTTACACGGACCATTGTTGTTGTTGTTGGCTTGTTGCCATTGAGCAAAGAGATTTGGGAATTGAGCAGCCATCTGCTGCGCAATAATTTCTGCCAGCTCGGCAGTAGCTATCTGGTTCTCGCGTCGAGGAGGCATTCTAAAAGAGGAAAACATGAAAAGAAACGAGTGAGATGATTGGATGAAAAGAATGAGATGATAAAAACAAGAATTGCCAACAGCATAGATGGTGGTCATTCGTCCGTATCACAAAGCAAACAAACGACTCACAGTGACTAATCAAAGTAAATGGATCAAAAATAATGTATAATGAAGACATGCTCGCCTTTAAGTGAACACTCATCCCAAGAATTCCCAGGTAAGCACAACTGGTCTCGCGTCTGGTTGAGATGTATACGAAGTGCTTGCCTAGACAGAAAACTCAGAATACAGGCATTCACCCTTCCAGTTTGCACATGTTCACATTATTTAAAACCCAAAACGTTTGACGGGATTTTGAAAATTTGAAGGCACAAGGCCAAAAACCAATACTGAAAAGGGTTCAAAACCATATAACAGAGGGTTCAAAACCTTACAATTGAGGGTTCAAAATCTTGTAAAAATTTATTCAAAAACAGATGATTGTTTTTCAAAAATCGTTTCGGAAAAATTTTGGTTCCTTGTTTTGATAATCACCTAAGGATAGGTGATGTACATGTTTTAAGATCTAAACACAAGATAACTCGTGTTAGGGTCCTAGAAAAGTTATAGTCTAGGTCAAAGCATTACTAATAACCTAATTCCCTATAACCATTGGCTCTGATACCAACTCTTCTGTCACACCCCGACCACGTATATCATACAAAGTGTGGCGGAAACATCGGGGAGTGTTGCAACAGAATTAATTGTTTCATAACCATGGCATACAAAGTTGTATTTTATTTATAAACAAAGGTGTTACATTGTTTCAAACAGGAAATTAACGAGTTCAGAACATAATTAAACATAGTCTATCTTCTTTTAAAGTCTCTAAGGCACAGGTCCGCCCTAGTATCATGATCAACATCCTATGGAAAAGCACCTGAAAACACATGTGAAAATAGGTACGTCAGCATAAAAATGCCTGTGAGATACATAGGTTTTGTGAAAATAGGATTCATGACTTATGTCTAAGAAAAATGTTTAGTCATGAACCTTGTAATTTGCTTTGTCATGTAAATCATTTGAAAACAATAAGATCAGATGATATGTATAAGTGAATGTCAGGTTAAATAAATAACCATGTAAAAATGTGTTTGTATAAGATAAGTTGTTTGTAAATCAATGTCTTGTGAAAAGTATGTTATTTGTATAAAATGTTCTATGTCTCAAACTGAAATGATTCAAATAACGTTACGACATATAATACCATACAAACACTTATATATAGGAAGTACCAGCGGCGTATCCACCATGCTTGTATCATATTACACACGCATCGTTACTTAATAACTTAATCAAACCAAACCAACCAATGTAAGAAGTCTATGTTTAACCCAATTGTCAAATGTATTAAATAATATGTCAAAGTGTTCATGTCAAGATGTAAATCATATCAAAATGTCTATGTCAAATATCAATGTCAAATGTCTATGTCAAATATCCATGTCAAATGTCTATGTCAAATATCCATGTCAAATGTCTATGTCAAATATCCATGACAAATGCCTATGTCAAATATCCATGTCAAATGTCTACATCAAAATGTCATGTATGGCAAGTGAAATGTCTCAACTAAACCATATGCACAAAAACAAAGTATTGAAGTAAAACTTGGTTTAAATCAAAGTTATGTTTTGTGTAAATGCATGCAACTATTTAATATGAACATTTATGCGGTATTGTGAAAATGCATACATCCAAGCCTTGCGACTGTGGTGATAAACCCTTTAAACAAATTAAAGGTCTATCTGTCTTATATCATCGAATTCGGTCATTCCTTTCATCCCCTTTCCCTGGGACGTCCGGAACGGGAGTTGTCAATTCCTATGGTACCACTACCTACTAACGAACGGCGTAGCTAATGTTAATGAATGTATTGTCCCATGTAAACAAACCAAATGTCATACCAAAATGTAAACATGTGAAAACAATGCACTAAGTATGTAATCAAATGAACATACAGAGCGTGAAATGTCATGTAAAACGATGTACTAAGTAATGCACACAATGGGCACACCTAGCAGGAAATGTCATGTAAAACAATGTACTAAGTAATGCACACAATGGGCACACCTAGCATAAGATGAAATGAACTCATGTACTATAATGTACTAACGAACATAGGAGGTATATGATGTGAAAACTGGAAAGCATGAAAGTAACAAGTAGGCACATGTGTTCCACCCCAAAACAGTTTGGAAAACAGTAAAAGAGGGGTCTATGTACTCACTTGAGATTGCTCAGATGTCTAAAGATAATCACCAAGTAATGCTATAGATCTCGGAATCAAACGGCACCTAATATAGGTAGCTATGTTAATAAACCGGACCTATCTCGGAAGATTGGGTAGCATTAGGGTTTGTAAACCAAATGAGTGTAGGAACTCACGTGTTATGGTTTAACAAAGCCTACATGCTAAATGAAACTTAACCTAAGTCTTATTGACCCATTATGATCCGTTTAGGTAGCTTATGCTACTTTAACGCATCGTGCGCGTGAAACGCGTTCGGACCGCCTAACTAGTCCTACGACAAGTGTTATATGCCTAAACATGTTACATAATCCGTTATGTGACAAAAGTTTAGGTTACATATGCTTAATTACCAATTATACATGAAAAGGGTATTCTGGTAATTTACCTAAGGCATATAAACTACCTATCATACAACTACTTAAACGATGTGACCATAGGGTATAACCTCGGAAGGTTATTCCCTACCTACTATGGTCACCTAATGTGTTTGGTCGGATCCTAATGATCGACCAAACTGGGTCGGGTTCGAGGTATAAGCGATTTATTAGATCGCTTACCCTACGACCCTAGACAACGTGGTAATCAGTAGGCATAGTCCCAAGGGACTATGACCATCGTGATTACAATCACGTTGCGAAGTTCAAACGAACTTCGCATTGACCATTACTGGTCAACGCTGAAAGTCAAACAAAGTTTGACTTTCTGACTCGAAAAGCAGTAAAATAAGGAAAAGAACGAAAGAATACTTACGAAGGGTCCCCGAATGCTAAACTCGATTCAAAAATCTCAGGTATGAAACAAATGTTTCAACTTAGAGTTTCTCAAATCAAGTTTCTTGTAAGTTTAGCAATGGGGGTGTTGGGGTATTTATAGGAATACCCGAACCGTTAAGATCGTTTGATGGAAAACGTGCCATGATCCAACCCGTACACTTGTCGGAAACTCATGGTGACTAAATTGGCCACTCACCATAGGGTATCAACATGTGGCAAGGGATTAAGGAGTGGAGAACAGCTGTTAACAGCTGTTAATACGTCGAATCTGGTCCCGAAAGTGAAAAACTGATGTTAATGCATGTTTTCTGCCCAGAATAGGCAGTCGCGTAGCGCGATGGGTAGGCCCTTAGGGCTCACACTACGCTACTGCTTCCCAGTTCCAGAATTTTTTCAAAAGTGACAGGTTTAGTCCCTGCAGCCCGTTTAGGCGATTTTCGATGCGTTTGAACCCCGTTAACCTCATTTCAAGGCTCTAAAATGAAGTTAAAGTATAGGGAACTCAAAACATGCTCAAAAATATCTCGGATGTCGGTTCGTTTGGCCGTACGATCGCGATGTTCGCTTAATTACGACGGAATGCGCATAAGCGCGAAAAACGAACCAAATGACGCAACGAATGGATTTTTCTTATGGCGAACACTAAAATATAATGTAGTCATGCTTTCATAAATTTTTGGATGTCCGGATGTATTCAGAACGTAAGTTATGCGCGAAAATGCAAACTTGTGCACTTTTTGACACTTTTAGTCCCTGAATGTCCCAAAAGTTTATTTTAGCACACCAAACCCCTCAAAGCCTATTTCTAAGCTATGTAAAGGATATTTAAGGTGTGTTTAACTTATGGTAATGTTCCGGAATGTTCGTTACAGTTCAAATTGACATACTTTCGCAGTTTGTCATATTTAGTCCCTGTAAGCGAATTAACTTGTTTTTGCCATACCAAAGCCTTCAAAACTTATTTCTAAGTTATGTAAAGGTTATTTAAGGTATGTTGAGTATATGTTGATGTTCCGGAGTATTTCTCGCATTAAACTGAGTACATTTACGCACTAGTTTGCGTATAACTCTCCAGAAAGCGATATAGAGTTTGAAATTGGATAAAAGTCAAAACATGAAAAATGTAGAACATAACAAAACAAACATTGGGATCAAATAACATTGTTTTATTGATAATAGAACTGTTCATAGTGATTACAAGCACAGTTGTTACAGAAGGGAATCTGTTGGTGCATGCGTCTGTCGACTTCGTCTTGTATCGAGTCTAGGTCTAAAAATGTTAGATATGTTATACGTTTTAGAATGTGTTTAATGTAATTTAGCTTGAAAGTGGTGATTTACCTTGAAAGTGTCATGTGTTATTTCAAGCTAAATCAAGATTTACCTTGAAAGTGTCATGTGTCATTTCAAGCTAAATCAAGATTTACCTTGAAAGTGGCATGTCATTTCAAGCTAAATCTCCTCCACTATATATACCATTCAAGCTAAATCATTTGTAACTTTCAGAGATTTCTTCCAGTTTGCAACGAAGTGCTGCCGAAGTGTTGTCAGGTTGTAAACGTCATACAAATCAATAGAAACAACAGTTTAAAGTGTAAACTCGCTGAATTGACCTCGGTTTGTTCGTTTCCGCCACTCAAACTGAGATAAACTCTTCTGATCGACTCGTTTGGGTTCAAAAACGATCCTACAAGTGGTATCAGAGCTCAGGAGGAAGAGATTTCGCCAAAACAGCTCGTTTTTGTCACTTTTTCTGATTTTCTACACCTTCTTTCAAAATCGAACAAATTTTTACGGTTAAAATCGGTTCATATTCTCACATAATGTGCGTAAACATGTTTTACCAAACCCTTGAGAGTTTCAGATCTAAAATCGGTTTAAATCTTGTTCAATCGGACCTAAATCAGATCGTTATTTGCTGACATCATGTTGGATTTCGCTTGAAAAAAGTGAGAGTTTGAAGCGAAATCGAGGATTTCGCTTGAAAACAGCAGTTTGTTTGAAATACGTGTGGATTTCGCTTGAAACATGTATCGAGTATTGTGATTGATTTAGTGGTTCGAGGAGCGCATATGACACAGGTTTTATAATAAAAAGAATTGAGAATCGGTTCATTGAAAATTGAATTGTGGAGTGTATTTGTGTCAGCCATATAGAGGTCTAATAGGATTGTAACATATAAATGAAATTTGTTAAATTGCATGTGTGATTGTCAGACATCTAAGTGGTTTGCATGTGAAAAGGTCAATTGGTTTTGTTCGAGATGAGCATGTGATATAATCATTTTGTTTTTGAGATTGTCGACCATATTAAAATTTGAGGTTCAATTAAAATTGAGATATGTTTTAAAACATGTGATATTGTCTGACAATTTACGAAAATCGTTCAAACATCATTTACCGTTACATGTGATCATCATTAATTGTTGTCGGCACAAGATAGATTTTTAATTGTCAATTGGGGTGTTGGCTATTATAAAAAAGTGAGGTCCATTGAAAGCAATAACTCACTGGCCCATGTGATTGAGATCAGTGTCCACTTTATTGCGAGGTCCAATCATATTTGGTTGCTTTGAGATCTAAAAAAAACAAACAATAGGTTATTACATGTGATCTTATCTGATAAGCCCAATACATGTTTGAATATTCACGGCCCAATCATTGTGTAGTGTAATCCACTTTATATTCGGTACAAGTGAAAGTGTGTTTTGAGTAAAATTTGTCGGAATTATTTGAAAAATGGAAATGATGTTTGATGAGATGGAAAATTATGATCTTGAAAGATTAAATGATTGGTATATGGGGTATTTGGATGATAGTTATAGAATTGTGAAAAAGGATCTTTGGGTCAAAAGGTTTAAATATTTTGCATGTTTGAAAAATGAAACATTGGAAGAATTAGAGAACCGATATGGAGTCTTACTTGGTTACTTAAAAAATCATGAGATATTTCCATCAGATGCTGAAAAAATAGAAAAGTTTGCAGATGCATTACCTTTTGAATGGAGTGAATCTTTAAAAATTTTAAGAAAGGATTCAAATTTTTCAAAATTACAACTAAAAAGGTGCATCAGTATACTTAAAACTCAAGAGTTTGAAAATGGAAAGAAAAGGAAAGAATTATGTAAAGCTTTGGAAAGTAATTTGATGAAAATGGATTTGAATTTGATTCTTGAAATGAAAAGAAGAGTTAATGTATGTCTTGCTGCAAAAAGTAATCTGACATACGATATGAAAAGGGGTTGTTATATTGATGAGAATCTGAATCCTCTTGATTTCGTTAAAATTTTTTGTGCAGGAACATACAAAACAGAGATAAAGGAAATGTCAAAGAAGGAAGAATCTGTAAAGAATGAATCTTCAAATTCTGCATCAGTGTGTTTTACATGTGACAGCTTAAAGACGGAAAATGACAAACTTGTGAAAGATGCGGAAAGTTTGATTTTGGAAATCAAAGAGCTGAATGATAAGAAGCAAGCTGATGATAAACAGATTCTTGGTTTGAAAGAAACATGTGTAAAGCTGAACTCTGAGAATGACAAACTGTTAAGTAACTTGAATAGTTTGACATTGGAAAATCAGAAGTTGAAAGAAAATGCAAAAAATTTTGAAAATAAATTGAAAGTTTTTGAAATAGAAAAATTAAAATTGGAAAAAGAATTTCAAAGTCAAATAAAAATTCTTGAAAATGGGAGAGATGTGTTTAGCAAAAATAACATCAAAAAGCAAAAAATGATAAATTCCCATCTTCAGAAAATTATCAAACTTGAAAAAGAAGGTGAATGTGCTCGAAAGAAAATCAAAGAGTTAGAAGAAAAGGAGTTAAATTCAGAAAAGGAAGATTTCTGGATAAAGCTTGAGAATAAGAATCTGAAAGCAAATGAGACAAAATTTCAAGAACAGATAAATGTTTTGGAAAATGAAAAGTCTGTTCTTGAAAACACGAAGAATGAAAACGAAAAAACAATCAAGTCTCATCTTGAACGAATATCTCAGCTTGGAAACGAAGCTGAAAATTCAAGGAACAAAATTGATGAGCTTGAAAAGAAATTGAAAGGTTTTGTGACTTCATCTGTGTTCCCCTGTCCAAAACCGATCAATTCTGTTCCAATAAGTGACAATGTCACAAACTTTGACAAAGTCAAAGTTGAAGATTGTGATGAGAAATCTGATGATGAAAAAGATAAAAGTGAAAAACAAAAATTGTTTTTGAAATTAAAAGAAAATTTTCAAGAAACTGTTCTGCAATCGACTGAAAAGGGTGAATGTTCTATTCAAAAACCTTTGAAGAAGAAAGTGGAACAGAAACAAAAAGATAGAAATTTGAAAAATGTTCAAAAAGAGAATAACAGTTCATCAGATCAATCATCCAATCGCAATCAAAAATTACAAAAAGTAAAAAATGAAAACTCTAAAATTGTTGGCAATAAGTGGTGCAGGTCGGACCACAGTGCTTCAAAGCCAAATCCAGATTACAAGAGGAGAGATGGATATCACCAAGCCAAACAGTGCTTTGATTTGAGCATTTGGGCTGAAAATGGTGATCGGTACGATAACAAAGTGTGTTACCGATGTGGTTATCAAGGACACATTGCTGTTAACTGCCAAAGTTGGAATTATGAGACGAGAAGATGCTTTAATTGCAATATCAGAGGTCACATTGCCAGAGATTGCCCAAGGAGATCAAATGAAAGATTGAGGGTTAATTCTCAGAAGATGGCAAAGAAACCAGTCAATGTCAAGCCCAAAGAATAGAAGGTTCAAGAACCTAAAGTTCAAGAAACGAAAGTGAAACTTTCTCAGGGGCAGAAAGACAGACTGAGGAAGAAGAGAAAGAAGGCGAGAGAGTATCTTGAGAAGATCTTGTCCTCGGGTTCACCGGATAGATCGAATAAGAGTTCTGATGAATCGACTTTCTCGACTGCAAAGTCAAGTAAGACGAATTCATCGGATTCAAATCTGAGGACGAAAGAAGAAAAGAAGAAGAAGAAAATGGTCGGCGATGAATCTGACATGTTGAAGTCAGACAAGCCACCATTAGGCGATGAATCTGGCTCATCAAAGTCAGACAAGCCACATTCAGGCAATGATTCTGGTATGGTAAAACCAGAAGAGCCAGTTGTTGAGGTAAAAACTGAGAATTCTGGTTTAACAATGGATGAGGCAAATTTTCCACCATTGTTGAACAAGAATTCAAAATCACCCAAGGACCGTCAGGCTTGGGTGAAAGTTTTTAAATAAAAAACCTGACTTGCCGGAGTTCCCAGGTTGATAAGCGTGGAACATGAATCGGCATCTTTCTTGAGAAATTCACTTCGGTGATATTTCGACTTACAAGTGGTAAATCAGGGACATTAAGTTGTACTTGATTTCCTACAAGTGGTTGTGTTGAAAAATCGATAAATGTTAAATCTTACAAGTGATTGAAAGAACAAGGTGATGAAACCCCATATTTGTGAAATAACACACAAAACTTATTTTCCGGAAAAACCATTTGATTAAAACAAACTTAAGTGTTTTGAAATCATAATGGGAAAATGTTTTGTTGTGAGGGGGAGTTCTGATTGTTTATGCCAGGTGAATGGAGAATTGAAGTGATTCGATATCAGTTGTCATGTTACTTGTATAGTTTGTTTTCAAATTTCCTAAAATGTGTTTGCATTTTAGGGGGAGTAAGAAATTTTAGAAAATCCAAAAACATTTTGAAAATTTGAAAAATGTCAAAAACATTGAAAAATTTAAAAAATGAGTTTTGCTGAAACAAGAGGAAATGATAGAAAATCAGTGGACTATCACAGCATGCTAAAGAAATGTAAAGTCAAAAAGTGATAAACGGTCTCACTAAAGATGTGACGGTAGGCTCAGCTAGACTAGTAGATTTGCGAGAACGATACAACCCTAAATGAAAAAGCCTAGTTCTAGTGGGAAACATGGTCGAAAGCATAGTACTTAGTTTTGTCCTTCTTAACTGTGTGCCTACTCAGTAATCGCTGATTGTCGAAAGACATAAAAGTGGTTAAGTTTGTGAACTTTCACAACTTTGCTAAAAAGTCACTGTGATTGTGCATTTTATTTTGCAAAGATTTAAACTTGTTTTATTTCTTTATTTTGTTTAAGCATCGGACATCCTCTGCGTATACGTGAGTATCGACCTGGATGTTGTTGCCTAAATGTTCTGCTTTATTTTCTTTGGTGTTTCGTTTAAGCTTTGGATCACCTCTGCGTATACGGGAGTATCGACCTGGTGGTTAAAGCCTAAACAACTTCAACCTGTTTTATTTTTCTTATTTTGTTTAAACATTGGACTTTCTCTGCGTATACGAAAGTATCGACCTGATTGTTAATGTTTAAATATTCTGCTTTGTTTTCGCACAAATCACAGTTGATAAAAGTTTAAAGGCATTACTTGAGTTAGTGTATTGCATGATGAGGGGATATGCTGAGATCGTGGGGTCCATAAGAACTTAGTGCTATTTTAATATACCTTAAAGTATCGGTAAGCATTTCGAAAGTTTTTAGATTGAGCTTAAGTGGACAACAATATCGTCAATCAACGTGAATCGTTTAGAACTGAAAATGTTTAAAGCTTAATGGTGCTAGTGATTGGTCACAAAAACTGATATGATCCTCTTACACAAACTCACAAAAATATTGTTTTACTGTATTTCTGTTATTTCAAAAATCCAAAAAGATTTTCAGTGTGTTTTAGCATAAATTTTGAAAAATACAAAAAGATTTTCGACAACTGATGTTGGAGAGCTGATTTTCAAAATTCCTAGTGCTGAACAAGATGAACAGGTTTGGGAGTGTGTGTGTTGAATTGAAAATATTTTGATTTGAGAAAAGTTGAGATTAGTTAATCGAGACTTGATGTAACTATTACTAATAAGTTTTTCTTATTGATTTAAGTGAAAACTTATGTTGTGATGAGAAAATGTGTGCAGGAAATGAGCTTAAACAGAGATAAAGCCGGGGATTAATCTCAAGGTGATAGCTAATTCCAGACGGCGATCCCATCATGATGAGAGGGGGAGTCTGACGAGGTTAGAGCCAAAGAGAAGATCCTGGTTTATGCTAAGAAAGAAAAAAGACCGATAAAGACTGAAGATTGAGAATACTCGACATTTAAGACTCGTCAACATCTGAGGGGGAGTCTGTTGGTGCATTCATCTGTCGTCTTCGTCTTATGTCGAGTCTCGGGTTCGTTGCGAAATTGATCAAGCATGATGTCATTATGTTTAAAGATGACATCACAATTGTGACATCATCTATGACATCATTGCTAGTTTACACATGAGACAAAACAGAATGTTACATGTTTATAGGTTGTCGGTTTCGCTTGAAAAGTTAGATTGTGGATTTCGCTTGAATGTAATCATGTATGTTTCAAGCGAAATCTGAAGGTTATAAATAGGCTAGTTGTTAATTCATTTGTAACGATTTTAGAATTCCATACCGAGGTGCTGCCGGTGTGAGGACTGATTGTAAACGATAGTATATTAATATAATCAGTGTTAAAGTGATAGGCAAGCTGTTTCGCAATCGGTTTCTTAGTTTCCGCCTCTGAAACTAATAAAGTCTCTTCTGAACGACTCGTTCGGGTCGCAAACCGATCCTACAAGAAAAAAAAATTGTATCTTTGGGCTAACTTCAGCAGTTTGAACATTTCCTTTATAGTACAATTTAATATCTTGTTGATGAGTTGAACTGTTCATTCTAGCAATTTTCTGATGTTCCAGATCCTGTGCCTCCAACTTCTCGATAAACTGTGCAATTGATAACCTTTTAAACTGTCCAGAATTCTTTAATATCATCAGATATGTACTCCATTCCTTTTGCGGTAACGCGTCAGCAAGCTTTTCAACCCATTCTGCTGGAGTTTTTGTAATCTTCAATTGTGACATGGTGCGTACAAGATGACAAAATCTTTCAATAAGACTCTTTGTTGTTTCACCAGGCATGCATGTAAATAATTCAAACTCTTTTTTCAACAAAGCTGCTTTACTTTGTAACATTTCAGTGCTTCCCTCAAACTTCTTTTGAAGAGCTTCCCAGATAGAATAAGAATTTTCATCATGTTGAAGCAACACAAATATATCTTCTTTTACTGCTTGTTGTAACAAATTGATCATCATTTTCTCTCCTTTATAAATTTCCCTCTCTTGTTTAGTAAATTCAGAAATAATTTTATCAGAATGCCAAAAAGATTGAAACTATCTGAAATCCGATCGTTAACAAAAGGATTCAACCGGAATTTGATCATCGGCGACGGAGTATCGGCCGTCGTGTACAAAACCGATCGGAATCAAGCGGTAAAACGGTTCAAAACGGCGTCGTTCGGAAGCCAAATCGCTACAGAGTTCGTAACAATGGCGAGTTCGTTACAACACAAGAACATAATGAAGCTTCAAGCATGGTGTTGCGAACGTAACGAGCTAATTCTCGTGTACGATTACATGCCAAACGGATCACTCGATAAATTTCTTCAAAACAGTTCAAATTTCAGTTTCAATTTCAGCTTTGAAGCTCGATTAAACGTGTTAATCGGAGTTTCATCGGCGTTATGTTACTTACACGAAGAATGTGACCGGATAATTGTTCACCGGAATGTGAAAACAAGTAATATTTTGTTAGATCTAGATTTGGCGCCAAAATTAGGGGATTTTGGAATAGCACGTGACTCACGTGACGTGACGGTTACGGCACTTGCGATGGGGTATATGGCGCCGGAGTATGTATACTCTAGGGTTCCGACGGTGAAAACGGATGTGTATAGTTTTTGTGGTGGTGTTGGAGGTGGCGACGGGGCGGGCAGCGGTGGATGGGAATGGAGTGGGGGTGGCGGATTGGGTGTGGGATATGTGGGAGGAGAAACGGGTGGTGGCGGCGGCGGATGGTCGGTTGGGTGGGGAGTTTGATTGTTGTGAGATGGAGAGGGTGTTGATGGTGGGGTTGAGTTGTGTGGTTCCGGATTTTGAGATGCGGCCGACGATGAAAGAGGTGGTGAGGATGTTGAGAGGTGAGGTGGTGCCGGTTCTGCCGGAGATCCCAAGTTTGTGATAGCGGATCAGGAATCGGCATCTTTCTTAAAAATTGATTGTGTAATTGAATCTTAAAGTTTGTTAAATTTTACAGATTGTGAATTGCCGGAGATCCCAAGTTTGTAATTGCGGATCAGGAATCGGCATCTTTCTTAGTGATTGATTGTGTGATTGAATCTTAAAGTTTGTTAAATTTTACAGATTGTGAATTGCCGGAGCTTCCAGGTTGGTAAGTGTGAAGCAGGAATCGGCATCTTGATTGGTAAAATGGTTTGTGTAGATGTTTTATTCCTACATGTGGTTATATGATTTGGATATTTTTACAAGTGGTAAGAGGTTGGATCTTACAAGTGATTACTCAAGGTCATTAGGTTGAACTTGATGTAATCCTGATATATGTGATTGAATGAATAAGATGATGAACCCGACCCTACAAGTGGTTAAAACAAAACTTATTTTCCGGAAAAATCATTTTGGTTAAAACAAACTTAAGTATTTTGAAATCATAATGAGAAATAGTTTTGTGTAAGGGGGAGTTCTGATTGTTTATGCCATGTGGATGGCGAATTGATGCGATTTGATATCGGTTGTCACGTTGTTTGTACAGTTTGTTTTCAAATTTCCTAAAATGTGTTTGCATTTTAGGGGGAGTAGAAAATTTCAGAAAATCCAAAAACATTTGAAAATTTGAAAAATACAAAAACATGATAAAATTTAAAAAAAAAATAGTGTCTGTAAATATTTCTTTACTGCATTTCTTTTCCTTCAAAAATCCAAAAGGATTTTCAGTGTGTTTAAAATCCAAAAAGATTTTCAGTGTGTTTTAGCATAAATTTTGAAAAATTCAAAAAGATTTTTTGGCAACTGATGTTGGAAAGCTGATTTTCAAAGTTCCAAGTGCTAAACATGATGACATTGATGTGAGGGGGGGTGTGTCTTAATTGTCAAAATATGTTTTTAAAATCAACAAGTGGTTCATTATGTATTTGTGATCTGAGGGAGAGTGAGTGTTAGTGCATTCAAATTGTTAAATCTAGAAATTCATTTCTGGGTTAAGAATGTGCAGGAATAGTAAAGTTTCAATTCTGAATCTGAAGACAGAGTGCCAGGTTCCGACACCTGAGGAGTGTGTGATTTCAACAAGCCAGACTGTGATCTCAGCATATCGAAAGGGGGAGTCTGAAGACATCCAAGAAGAGATTGTTCGTGAGGAGTCTATTGATGCTGAAGAGAAGAAGTTAAAAGTTTGAGGATGCCTACAACGTCAGATACTTTAAAGAGTTCGAAAGGACTGATAAAGACTGAAGATGCGAAGACTCGACACTTAAGACTCGTCAACATTCGAGGGGGAGTCTGTTGGTGCATGCGTCTGTCGACTTCGTCTTGTATCGAGTCTAGGTCTAAAAATGTTAGATATGTTATACGTTTTAGAATGTGTTTAATGTAATTTAGCTTGAAAGTGGTGATTTACCTTGAAAGTGTCATGTGTTATTTCAAGCTAAATCAAGATTTACCTTGAAAGTGTCATGTGTCATTTCAAGCTAAATCAAGATTTACCTTGAAAGTGGCATGTCATTTCAAGCTAAATCTCCTCCACTATATATACCATTCAAGCTAAATCATTTGTAACTTTCAGAGATTTCTTCCGGTTTGCAACGAAGTGCTGCCGAAGTGTTGTCAGGTTGTAAACGTCATACAAATCAATAGAAACAACAGTTTAAAGTGTAAACTCGCTGAATTGACCTCGGTTTGTTCGTTTCCGCCGCTCAAACTGAGATAAACTCTTCTGATCGACTCGTTTGGGTTCAAAATCGATCCTACAGAATCAATCTGAACAAAATCAGGAAAGTCAGTATATGACTAGACAAGATATCGAAAATATTGTTGCTCAAGGGATAGCCAATGCTATTCCAGCATTTGTTGCTGCTGTAAAGAATCCAATCGAACCCCAACAAATCATTCCTAGTAAACGTACTCAGGAAGACAATGTTAGTCATAGTGTAAATGGAGGAGGAAATCATGACGATAATAATCCACTACAGGCTCCACCTCCTAAGAAAATGAAAGCCGCAACACCTGGTTGCACTTTCAAAGAATTTGTTGCTTGCAAACCTGTTGAATTTGCAGGTAACGAAGGAGCAACTGCAGTACTGCGTTGGTTAGAGAAAACCGAAGCAGTAATTGCAATAAGTAAGTGTTCGGAAGAAGATCAGGTTATGTATCCGTCCAATTTATTCAAAGAAGGGGCATTAGAATGGTGGAACACCGTATTACAAGCAAAAGGAAGAAGGATAGCTTATGCTATAGGCTGGGAAGAATTTAAAATTCTTGTAGAAAGAAAATATTGTCCTGAATATGAAAAGGAACAAATGGAAAATAAGTTCCTAAATCACCGTATGATAGGAGTAGATTGTCGCGGTTATACTTCGACATTCTTTGAATATGCTAGAGTGGTACCAACACTGGCTTCGCCAGAACCGGTACTCATTTCTCGCTACATCTGGGGACTGATTAGTGAAATCCGCAATATCGTTAAAGCTGCGAGACCTCGCACTATTGACGATGCTGTGGAATTAGCTAATACCCTAACCGACGAATTGGTGCGCACAAGAGATGAAGACAGAAAGAAAGAATTAGCACAGAAAATTACCCAGGGATTTCGTACGGGTAATAATAATAACAATTTCAAGAGAAGAGGAACAGGGCAACCCTCAAACCCGTCATTCTGCAGAAATTGCAAAAGGAAACATTTTGGAAGATGTAATATATATTGCAATTTTTGCAAAATGACAGGACATCGTGAAGAAAACTGTAGGAAGAAATCCACAATTTGTTACAATTGTGGAGAAACTGGACATTTCAGGCCAGATTGTCCGAAATTAGTCAAACCAGCAGACAATAAAGGCAAACCAGCTGATGGAACAACAAAGAAGAATGCCCGAGCATTCCAGCTAACTACTCAAGAAGCTGAATTAATCCCTGACGTCATAGCTGGTACGTTCTTGGTCCATGACGTTTATGCAAAAGTATTATTTGACTCTGGTGCAAACCAAAGTTTTATTAATACTTCATTCTGCCAAACTCTTAAAATACCCTTAACTAACGTTAGGCAGATTCTTACAGTCGAAACGGCTGATGGGAATTCAGTTAAAATAGATAAGGTTTTGCAAAATATAGAAATAGGACTGTTAGGTCATAAATTTTCTGCAAATCTGTTACCTATGAAATTAGCTGAATTCGATGTCGTGTTAGGAATGGATTGGTTAATAGCCAACCATGCTCGAATCCTTTGTGATAAGAATTCCGTAGAAATCTGTACTCCCACAGGAGAAGTAATTGTGATTACAGGAGATAAACCACGTAAGCCTATGAAGTTCATATCAGTAATGAAAGTTGCTAATTATGAACGAAAACAAGGAATAGTATATATGATTTCAGTAATCATTAGTACTAAGGGTAAAGAACTTAAGGAAATTCCTGTAGTTTCAGAATACCCAGAAGTATTTCCAGAAAAATTACCTGGGTTACCACCTGATAGAGAAGTAGAGTTTAGAATTCATCTAATTCCGGGAACTACACCGATAGCCAAGGCACCCTATCGGTTAGCACCTACAGAAATGTTAGAACTGAAAAAGCAGTTAGATGAATTACTAAGTAAAGGTTTCATACAACCTAGTTCATCCCCGTGGGGAGCACCTGTGTTGTTTGTTAAGAAGAAAGATGGATCGATGAGAATGTGTATCGACTATAGAGAACTAAATAAAGTTACAATTAAGAATCGATACCCATTACCTAGGATTGATGATCTTTTTGATCAACTTCAAGGAGCTAGGTATTTTTCTAAGATAGATTTAAGGTCCGGATATCACCAGTTAAAAGTACAAGAAGAAGACATACCGAAAACTGCTTTCAGAACTAGGTATGGCCATTATGAGTTTACAGTCATGCCCTTTGGACTAACAAATGCTCCAGCAGCATTTATGGACATGATGAATCGGATCTGTAAGCCATATTTGGATAAATTTGTAATCGTATTCATCGACGATATACTTATTTATTCCAAAAGTCAGGAAGAACATTGCAAACATCTGCATGCACTCTTAACTTTGTTAAGAAAAGAAAAGCTTTATGCCAAATTCTCAAAGTGTGAATTTTGGTTAAAGGAAGTGCAATTCTTAGGACACATGGTGAATCACGAAGGTATTCACGTAGATCCTGCTAAAATAGAAGCAATTACCAAATGGAAGGTCCCACAAACAGCTATGGAAATTAGAAGTTTTCTAGGCTTAGCTGGATACTACAGACGATTTATTAAGAATTTCTCTAAGATTGCTGTACCTTTGACTAAGTTAACTTGTAAAGCCACTAAGTTTGAATGGGGACATTGTGACAACCCGTGATTTACGGCTCTTAATTACGTGATTAACAGGTGTTTAACGCGATAATGAATAGTGTTTACAGCGCGAATTAACTTAATTAGGCCTTTGGAGTGCCTGGGAACGTTTATCCGACTTTACAATGCGCGAACGGTGGTTTACAGAGAAACCTGTGAAACGTTAAACGGCAAAGGATCGAAACCAAACAGAATACTGACAACGCCGTCAAATATTAAATTTTTACGATATATATATTAGCTTCGTAATAAAATTTTAGCAACTACAGTCGAAACCGGATCGAAAAACGGATTAAAGACGACAACGATACAATTTTTCGCGATTATTACCGTGATCGACGAACGGGCGTGCAAACAACGACTACCGACCGTATTTTTTGTGTATTTTAATTTTTGACGTTAAAACGGAGTTCAGAATTTGACAACGGGTCTCGTAGGAATTACGGGCCGCTTACGCACGAGATGGGCTTGTGGGCCCTGGGCCCAAGCCTAAACCTACACATAATATTGTAGATTTCTACTACAAGGTTGTTTCTTGTAGATCTTTCCAAGTCCCATCATGATCTCTAGAGATGGGAAAATCTGTGCAAAATATTTTAGCAAGATCTCTTTTAGATCTCACCAAAACTCTATTAAATCACCTCCCCTCTCTAAGTTCCCTTGTCTGCATATTGTTTATCCACACTCAACACAATTGTCATCCCTCTCTCTCTCGGTTATATATCTGGCCATACATTCATACACACACAAAGCAAAACAAAGAGTTCATCTTCTCCAACTCAAAACCCAACCCAGCCGACCACCCCCTACCTCTTCTCGGTTCCCTTCTTTCTGGCCGATACCCCCCCTTCTCGGTGATACCCACCTGATTTACCCCCTCCCCTTCTGATAATCGGCCAACCACCACCATCTTTTGGTGGTGGCGGACTTCAGCAGCAAACACCACCACCACAGGCGGCGGCGCTGTGGTGGGTGGTGCCGGTCGGCACCTCAAGCGAGACAGAGAGAGAGGAGATCGAGATGAGAGAGAGATGTCGAAGAGGGAAGGAGGGCGGCGGCGGCGGAGGTGAGCAGCGGCGGTGCTATCTTCATGTCCGACGGGCTCGGTTCAGGTTGGTTTACCCCATCTTTATTTTGGTTCAACTTTGTTACGGCTTCGGTTTGCTTAGCACATACTCTCGGTTCAGATTGTTTGGACTCGTTTCAGTTTCAGAAGTGGTACGAGTTGACTCGGTCAACTCAGCTTACGGGTCAACTCGGTCCGAGTCAACAGCGGTCAAACAGTCGGGTCCTGGTCAACTCGGGTTCGGTGATCGGGTCAAGATTCGGTCAACAAGTCAGCAAGTTATACTTCTCAGTTTCGGTTCGGGCCTCGGGTTCGGTCAGGCGGCTTGGGCAGACGGTTCGTTTCGGTTGACTCGGTCAAACCGAGTCGACTCAGCGGGTCAAACCAGTTGACTCGGTCAACTCAGTCGGCTCACTCGAGATATTGACGGAAGATTTGGTAAAGATTTAACGAGATTATTTACGTTATATTATGGTTTTATTACGTGAAACGAGCTCGAACCGACATGATTATATTTTACATTTTATGAAATATTTGTCAAATTGATATATTGTTGATTGAATATTGGTTGCTTTTTTTTGATAAAAATAGCGACACTGAGATGTCGGGACCGTCCAAAAATAGAGGAAGCTCTGCCCGTTTTTCGAGAAAAACCCTTAAACACGACACGTATTATATTTCAAAAACGACGCTTAAAGGAATTCGAGTCTATAATATTTCAAACCTTGATATTTCCAAACGCTTTTACAAATAAATATAATGTTATATTTATTTCGAACGTCGTTAACTCGTAACCTTTTACAAAATAAATATAGCTTATATATTTATTTCAAATATCAAACAACACGATCTTGTTTTATAAAATAAATATAGATATATATTTATTTCAAACACACGAATTCTTTTACAAAATAGATACAGTTTATCTATTCAACGACTCGATGAAGTTCTTATAAAATAAATATGATATTTTATATTTATTACGAACGCCGAAACGGCCTATACGTATATTTTTGGCAAATATACACAAAACGTGATATATATAATACAAGTTATTATATATTATTTTCATACGATCTCTCGAGACAACTAACGCGATATATGATACGAGTTTGTTATATGATATTTTCGTAGAAATATTCTTTTATACACGTATGACTACTCGAGACGGCTAACGCACCTACAACGTTATATTTATATATTTTTATATAAATATTTATTCATTTTAAGTCTCTCGGAAACTAAGTCTTTTTCAAGACTTATTAAATTGCTACTGACATTAAACGAGACTTAACACGTATAACTTAATCTTTTCCATTAAGTTAACAACTTACCGTTGAATCGTTCGATTAACGATTCGGTAGAGCTCGGTGACACGTAGTTAGTTACTACGTTTATTTAGAAACTTATTAGACATTCCGTGTTAGGAATAATGTAGAATGCACGCTAGCGAGTCTCCTCTTGGAAACGACATCACGAGGTCATAATTAGCTAGCTTTGCACAGGAATATTCAGGTGAGTTCATAACCCCACTTTTTACTATTTTACAGTTTTGTAAATGTTTTCGGGGTGGAAAGACATGCACGTTTTGCAAAAACAAACAAAGTTTTGAACAAACGCAAAACTCGTATTTCTAAATCATATTACGAAGGGATTTCGAGGAACGCAAATGATTTAAGAAAAGTTACTAAACATACCGGTTTTTACAAAGCAAATGCTTATTTTCGAAATATGAATGATTTTCTGGCCAGGGTGACCAGGGAGCTGGTCAGGGTGACCAGGGATCTGGCCAGGGTGACCAGGGATTTACTTTTACATGGTATGGTTAGCGTAAGGAGGGTTACTACTTAGATCATGTGAGTGGGTAGGTGGCACTTGAGGCCATTAATCCTCATTGTAGGACCGAGGGGCACGATGCGGTAGATCTATCTGGGTGTAGCGAGCCCAGCCCCCAGGACAAACAGTTAACGTTCCTCGGGGTGACTATGTTCCCGACGCACAAATCCGCTAGGTTTGAGTCTTCCTACTTGCACTTCACACATATCAATGGCCTTGCAAACCATTGGTGATCTCTTTTTCCTTATTTGCTACATACCAGGGATTTTATATTTACATACTTGTTCATACAAATTTACCACCATGTTTTATACAAAATTTAAAGCATAAGATTATGCGGGTCAAAGTCAGGGTGGGCATTGATGATTATATGAACATTACAAATACATGGTTTTATGAACATAACGTGTTACAAACACAACGTTTCCATATAACTTGGCATGAAAATGATTTTTAAATTCATTTTCTCAATACTACTTCAAAAAAAAACCGGTTATTCCAAAGATTTATTTCAAATCTTTCACAATTCCAAAGATTTATTTCAAACCTTTCACAACTCAAAAGATTTATCTCAAATCTTTTACGAACAAACTATGAACTCGCTCAACATTATGTTGATTTTTCTCGCATGTTCTTTCTCAGGTTGCTTTTCAAAGTCAAGGCACGGTTGGAATAGGAGAACCATTGGAGACTCGAGTACTTAGCGGGCGTTCAGTTTCTAGAAGTCTTTGCTTCTTTTGCTTCCGCTGTGCAATGACGATACCAGTCCAGTCACACCAAGCTCTGATAATTTCGGGGTGTGACAGATTGGTATCAGAGCTATAGGTTACAGCGAATTAGGTTTCTGTTGTGATACCTAGGCTCTAACCTCACTTTCCTCTGGGAACTTAGACTATTAATACGTTGAATACATACAGAACGCCTAGTACTCGAATATGGTCTCCAACTGTTGCCGAAAAACAAACAGTCAAAATTTTGTTTTCAAACATACGCTATTATGATGTTTTATACACGGTACACGAAACGATTGCATACAGTACACAACACTCTGAGAGTTTAGGAGATTCAGTCTGAGAGGCTGGGAAGGTAGTCTGAGAGACTAGGAGATTCAGTCTGAGAGGCTGGGAAGGTAGTCTGAGAGACTAGGAGATTCAGTCTGAGAGGCTGGGAAGGTAGTCTGAGAGACTAGGAGATTCAGTCTGAGAGGCTGGGAAGGTAGTCTGAGAGACTAGGAGATTCAGTCTGAGAGGCTGGGAGGATAGTCTAGTGGGACTAGGGAGTCAGTCTGGGAGGCTGGGAAAATTTTCTAGTAGGACTAGGGAGTCAGTCTGGGAGGCTGGGAGGCTAGTGGGACTAGGACTATTTGATTGCTTATTGGTTATTTGTGCATGTGTGTGTTTATTAAAGGTCACCACGTATGAACCGCGAATATCAGCTCGGGCACACGCTGTTATCCATATTGTATTTAACTTCCCGAGCAGGCAGCCTACGCATAACAAAACGCTAGCGCATGAGAATACATGGAGCTCAATTTCTACGTCAACGGATGTCGGGGTACATCACCTTCTACGCGGCACACAACGCTAGTGCACACGTATATGTGAAACTTAAGCTATACACCAACGGGGGTTGAAGTATGACACACACGATTATCGAGGCGAGGCCTTTGAGAAGGAACGATGACGCAATTTAACGACGACACTAGATTCCTGTCAGCAGGAGAACTAACGATCAGGAAACGACAACTTGTCACGCGATCCTGCAACGACACGAGTCACGCCAGGGAGAAGACGAATGTCTCCGTATTTCCCCCTCCCCTACCTAACTAACGACGAATACGCTATGTTCGACATTCCATGGTAATGTCACCTAACAATTGGTCGTCACACGAAACCCCAGGTAAAGTCCTCAAATTTCTTTTATTGAAATTTCGAATTTCACACTTACTGAGTAGATTTTCGTATCTCTACCCCTCTTAATGGTCATTGTATCACGATCATTTCTTTACAAGTTACATACATGGTTTTTCGTTGTAACCATGCCTAAAGTTTTCTTATCGATACATATATCTATTGTCGGATTGCGCTAAAACCAAGTTCAATTGTTTGAACTTGCCCATTACACTTATTCGATTCGAGACACCATATGATGTATTGGGAGCATCATATTCAAATCAATTTTAACGAGCACTTCAGTTGTTCCGAGTCGTGGTAAACTTGTTTGGTATTCGACTCCATTAAATTGTTAATTTCGACACCTTGTGGTGGTATTTTCACTTATTTGAACCTTGCGCTAAACTCGTTTACACATCTCATACACGGATTTAATTATTGAATTGCTTTAAAACCGCTTTGGTTTATCACATTACAACAGTCTTAATACAATAGTGTGTTAAGACAATGGTACACGAATTCATTTTATATTCCGGTGTACCTACTAACGTTTCTTTCATTATCGATCGAAAGTCTTGCGATATTCATTGCTCCTTCCTCTTCGATCGAAACAGTAATTATTTGGGGTTCCATCTTCAATTGAAAATTCTTTGATGTTTGTTGGAACAAACATTCATATTTACTTCATGGCGCTTTCATTTGACTTCAAACACGGTGGATTTGTTTGATCACCGCTATTATTGAATTATTAACTTGTTTCATTCGTTGCGACACCTTGTGGCGTCGGTATGACTTTCAGCTTGCGCTGATCACGATCGAGCGTTTCATGCAAACTATTATATTTGAGATTGTTGATTCTAAGTTCATCCAGTGGATGTTATTGCTTCTAGAACTCATTTACATGTTATAAACGTTCCTATGGAATTCGATTGGTCGAAGTTCCTGTTCATTGTTGGATCCTTGTTAACTTAGTCGCACTGGTGACTGTATCATTACGTCTCGTTTCCTTTGACATCAATTACCGACACACATTTTTTAAACCGTTGGGATTCCTATTGTGAAGGAATGTCCTTGAATTCACATGATCCAAATAAGTCTTGTTTCGATTACGCGGTCATTCACTTGGTTATTATTCGGACTTACCTGCGAATAACACAATTCTGAGGGGATAACATAGTCTAAATTTCGAGGACGAAATTTCTGTAACAGGGGGAGAATGTGACAACCCGTGATTTACGGCTCTTAATTACGTGATTAACAGGTGTTTAACGCGATAATGAATAGTGTTTACAGCGCGAATTAACTTAATTAGGCCTTTGGAGTGCCTGGGAACGTTTATCCGACTTTACAATGCGCGAACGGTGGTTTACAGAGAAACCTGTGAAACGTTAAACGGCAAAGGATCGAAACCAAACAGAATACTGACAACGCCGTCAAATATTAAATTTTTACGATATATATATTAGCTTCGTAATAAAATTTTAGCAACTACAGTCGAAACCGGATCGAAAAACGGATTAAAGACGACAACGATACAATTTTTCGCGATTATTACCGTGATCGACGAACGGGCGTGCAAACAACGACTACCGACCGTATTTTTTGTGTATTTTAATTTTTGACGTTAAAACGGAGTTCAGAATTTGACAACGGGTCTCGTAGGAATTACGGGCCGCTTACGCACGAGATGGGCTTGTGGGCCCTGGGCCCAAGCCTAAACCTACACATAATATTGTAGATTTCTACTACAAGGTTGTTTCTTGTAGATCTTTCCAAGTCCCATCATGATCTCTAGAGATGGGAAAATCTGTGCAAAATATTTTAGCAAGATCTCTTTTAGATCTCACCAAAACTCTATTAAATCACCTCCCCTCTCTAAGTTCCCTTGTCTGCATATTGTTTATCCACACTCAACACAATTGTCATCCCTCTCTCTCTCGGTTATATATCTGGCCATACATTCATACACACACAAAGCAAAACAAAGAGTTCATCTTCTCCAACTCAAAACCCAACCCAGCCGACCACCCCCTACCTCTTCTCGGTTCCCTTCTTTCTGGCCGATACCCCCCCTTCTCGGTGATACCCACCTGATTTACCCCCTCCCCTTCTGATAATCGGCCAACCACCACCATCTTTTGGTGGTGGCGGACTTCAGCAGCAAACACCACCACCACAGGCGGCGGCGCTGTGGTGGGTGGTGCCGGTCGGCACCTCAAGCGAGACAGAGAGAGAGGAGATCGAGATGAGAGAGAGATGTCGAAGAGGGAAGGAGGGCGGCGGCGGCGGAGGTGAGCAGCGGCGGTGCTATCTTCATGTCCGACGGGCTCGGTTCAGGTTGGTTTACCCCATCTTTATTTTGGTTCAACTTTGTTACGGCTTCGGTTTGCTTAGCACATACTCTCGGTTCAGATTGTTTGGACTCGTTTCAGTTTCAGAAGTGGTACGAGTTGACTCGGTCAACTCAGCTTACGGGTCAACTCGGTCCGAGTCAACAGCGGTCAAACAGTCGGGTCCTGGTCAACTCGGGTTCGGTGATCGGGTCAAGATTCGGTCAACAAGTCAGCAAGTTATACTTCTCAGTTTCGGTTCGGGCCTCGGGTTCGGTCAGGCGGCTTGGGCAGACGGTTCGTTTCGGTTGACTCGGTCAAACCGAGTCGACTCAGCGGGTCAAACCAGTTGACTCGGTCAACTCAGTCGGCTCACTCGAGATATTGACGGAAGATTTGGTAAAGATTTAACGAGATTATTTACGTTATATTATGGTTTTATTACGTGAAACGAGCTCGAACCGACATGATTATATTTTACATTTTATGAAATATTTGTCAAATTGATATATTGTTGATTGAATATTGGTTGCTTTTTTTTGATAAAAATAGCGACACTGAGATGTCGGGACCGTCCAAAAATAGAGGAAGCTCTGCCCGTTTTTCGAGAAAAACCCTTAAACACGACACGTATTATATTTCAAAAACGACGCTTAAAGGAATTCGAGTCTATAATATTTCAAACCTTGATATTTCCAAACGCTTTTACAAATAAATATAATGTTATATTTATTTCGAACGTCGTTAACTCGTAACCTTTTACAAAATAAATATAGCTTATATATTTATTTCAAATATCAAACAACACGATCTTGTTTTATAAAATAAATATAGATATATATTTATTTCAAACACACGAATTCTTTTACAAAATAGATACAGTTTATCTATTCAACGACTCGATGAAGTTCTTATAAAATAAATATGATATTTTATATTTATTACGAACGCCGAAACGGCCTATACGTATATTTTTGGCAAATATACACAAAACGTGATATATATAATACAAGTTATTATATATTATTTTCATACGATCTCTCGAGACAACTAACGCGATATATGATACGAGTTTGTTATATGATATTTTCGTAGAAATATTCTTTTATACACGTATGACTACTCGAGACGGCTAACGCACCTACAACGTTATATTTATATATTTTTATATAAATATTTATTCATTTTAAGTCTCTCGGAAACTAAGTCTTTTTCAAGACTTATTAAATTGCTACTGACATTAAACGAGACTTAACACGTATAACTTAATCTTTTCCATTAAGTTAACAACTTACCGTTGAATCGTTCGATTAACGATTCGGTAGAGCTCGGTGACACGTAGTTAGTTACTACGTTTATTTAGAAACTTATTAGACATTCCGTGTTAGGAATAATGTAGAATGCACGCTAGCGAGTCTCCTCTTGGAAACGACATCACGAGGTCATAATTAGCTAGCTTTGCACAGGAATATTCAGGTGAGTTCATAACCCCACTTTTTACTATTTTACAGTTTTGTAAATGTTTTCGGGGTGGAAAGACATGCACGTTTTGCAAAAACAAACAAAGTTTTGAACAAACGCAAAACTCGTATTTCTAAATCATATTACGAAGGGATTTCGAGGAACGCAAATGATTTAAGAAAAGTTACTAAACATACCGGTTTTTACAAAGCAAATGCTTATTTTCGAAATATGAATGATTTTCTGGCCAGGGTGACCAGGGAGCTGGTCAGGGTGACCAGGGATCTGGCCAGGGTGACCAGGGATTTACTTTTACATGGTATGGTTAGCGTAAGGAGGGTTACTACTTAGATCATGTGAGTGGGTAGGTGGCACTTGAGGCCATTAATCCTCATTGTAGGACCGAGGGGCACGATGCGGTAGATCTATCTGGGTGTAGCGAGCCCAGCCCCCAGGACAAACAGTTAACGTTCCTCGGGGTGACTATGTTCCCGACGCACAAATCCGCTAGGTTTGAGTCTTCCTACTTGCACTTCACACATATCAATGGCCTTGCAAACCATTGGTGATCTCTTTTTCCTTATTTGCTACATACCAGGGATTTTATATTTACATACTTGTTCATACAAATTTACCACCATGTTTTATACAAAATTTAAAGCATAAGATTATGCGGGTCAAAGTCAGGGTGGGCATTGATGATTATATGAACATTACAAATACATGGTTTTATGAACATAACGTGTTACAAACACAACGTTTCCATATAACTTGGCATGAAAATGATTTTTAAATTCATTTTCTCAATACTACTTCAAAAAAAAACCGGTTATTCCAAAGATTTATTTCAAATCTTTCACAATTCCAAAGATTTATTTCAAACCTTTCACAACTCAAAAGATTTATCTCAAATCTTTTACGAACAAACTATGAACTCGCTCAACATTATGTTGATTTTTCTCGCATGTTCTTTCTCAGGTTGCTTTTCAAAGTCAAGGCACGGTTGGAATAGGAGAACCATTGGAGACTCGAGTACTTAGCGGGCGTTCAGTTTCTAGAAGTCTTTGCTTCTTTTGCTTCCGCTGTGCAATGACGATACCAGTCCAGTCACACCAAGCTCTGATAATTTCGGGGTGTGACAGACATAGGCAAGAAGAAGCTTTTAAGATTTTAAAGCATCGATTGACAAATGCTCCAATTTTGGCATTACCCGAAGGAACAGAAAATTTTGAAATATATTGTGATGCTTCAAAATTAGGATTCGGATGTGTGCTGATGCAACGCAAAAAGGTAATTGCGTATGCCTCTCGACAGTTGAAAAAGCACGAGGAAAATTATACAACTCATGACTTAGAATTAGGGGCCATAATTTTTGCCTTGAAAATTTGGAGACATTATCTGTATGGAAGTAAGTTTACTGTCTATACAGATCATAAAAGTTTAAAGTATATATTTGGGCAGAAAGAGTTAAATATGAGGCAAAGAAGATGGATGGAAATCCTAAGCGATTACGACTGTGATATTCAATATCACGAAGGAAAGGCAAACGTAGTTGCAGATGCCTTAAGTCGTAAGTATCAGGAAAAACAAAAGCGAGTCCGTGATCTTAGATTAAATCTACAGGTAGATTTAATGGAACAATTAAAGAAAGTTCAGGAAATAGCAATCAAGGACGATACTGAAGGAATGAAAGGATATATAAAGGAACTAGAGCAAGGAAATGATGGAATTTGGAGATTCCACAAGAAACGAATTTGGGTACCTAAGCAAGGAGAATTAAGAAATAAGATTTTAGAGGAAGCTCATAAATCTAGGTATACTATACACCCTGGAAACAATAAGATGTACCAAGATTTAAGAAAGAATTTTTGGTGGATAGGCATGAAGAAAGATATAGCAAGATATGTTTCTAAGTGTCTTACTTGTTCACAAGTTAAGGCAGAACATCAGAAACCTTCAGGATTACTACAACAATTGGAAATGTCTGTATGGAAATGGGAACTTATAACAATGGATTTTGTTACTAAGTTGCCTAAAACAAGAAAAGGTAATGATGCGATTTGGGTAATTGTAGATCGATTAACCAAATCAGCTCATTTTCTACCAATGAAGGAAACCTTTAGCATGGAAAGGCTAGCCAAATTATACGTAGACGAAGTGGTATCTTTACATGGAGTCCCACTCTCCATTGTATCAGATAGGGATAGTCGTTTTACTTCTCATTTTTGGAAAAGTTTCCAGCAAGCTATGGGAACTCGACTAAATTTGAGTACGGCATATCATCCTCAAACAGACGGGCAAAGTGAAAGAACTATCCAAACTCTAGAAGACATGCTTCGAGCATGTATAATAGATTTTGGCGGAAATTGGGACGACCATTTACCATTAATTGAATTCTCCTATAATAATAGTTATCATTCAAGTATTGACACTGCTCCATTCGAGGCACTGTATGGAAGAAAGTGCAGAACTCCAGTTTGTTGGGCAGAAATAGGAGAAAGTCAATTATCAGGTCCTGAAATAGTGCAAGAAACGACCGACAAAATTTCACAAATCAAGGAAAGGCTGAAGACGGCTCGAGATCGCCAGAAGAGTTATGCAGACAATAGATGCAAGCCATTAGAATTCCAAGTAGGAGACAGAGTAATGTTGAAAGTTTCTCCTTGGAAAGGAGTTGTTCGATTCGGTAAGAAAGGAAAGCTAAGTCCAAGATACGTAGGACCGTTTCCAGTAATCCAACGTATAGGACCAGTTGCTTCTCGTTTACAACTACCAGAAGAGTTATCTGGAGTACATGATGTATTCCATGTATCCAATCTCAAGAAATGTTTATCAGATGAATCACTGGTAGTACCTTTTCAAGATATAGAGGTAAACGAAAAGCTGAAATTTGTTGAGAAACCTCTTCAAATTGAGGATCGAAAGATCAAGTTTCTCAAACATAAACGACTAGTTTTAGTCAAAGTCAGATGGGATTCAAAGCGAGGAGCTGAATACACTTGGGAGCTGGAATCAGAAATGAAGAGAAAGTATCCTCATTTATTCCAGTAAATCTCGAGGACGAGATTATGATTAAGGTAGGGAGAATGTAACAACTCTCATAAAAAGTCCTAATTATTATTTTAATTTGGCCAATAGGAAACCCTAATTGAGAAACCCAAGTGATTCTGAACAAACCCTAAAAATTTCAGAACAATCGGAATCAAGATTAGGGCCCCTAAAACTCAAGGGGGGTATACCCTAGTTAACGATTATCTACATTATTCGTTGTCAAAAACTGAAAATAAGAAATTGTCAAGTCAGCATAGCTAGTCCCAAACCGTGGCTACTCTATGAAAAATAGGCAACCCTTACGGACCGTAAGGGTTATTTGTTACGGTCCGTAAGGGGTGGCAAATTTCGGGTATAAATAGCTGAGTTTGGCACTTGAATTCTGTCTTTGAAATTTTGTAAATTCTCTTTACGTAGGTTGAGTTATCACAGAAACAGTCCATTAAACACACACAATCACTAATTGCTGCCGCAATCAGGGTAATAACTCGATCGCTATTACGATTCAACGTCCGATCGATTATAACTATCCAACGATTGTTTAAGTGCCGCTCAAATTGAGTTTATACTTTGTTATTCATCGTGATTTCGACTTGAATGTTTGAGTGCTGTTCGAACTCGGACTATACTCTGTCATTCGTTGCGAATCTGCTGAATTGTTAAGTATTGCACTTGTAAATCGTTGTGAGGGTTTAATCTCGTGAATTGTCGTAACTGTTGTATTAGTTACTCACCTGTTGTGTGTGCATTGTTATTTAAATTAGGTTAATCAAGGCTAATCAGTAGGCTTATACTCTGCTCGTTAAATCTACAATGTGAGTCATTCTCTTTTTATCAAACTACTCTTGAAATCATGTTTATTTTCAAAGGTTATAATTACAGTGATTAAGTATATGTAATCACCAAGTTACAGCCAGTATGTGGGGTTTTGTATACATTACTTGATAATCTTCACCATTGGACAACGAGTTAGCCAAGGGGTGATATGACCATAGTCACATACACCATTGGACGAATGGGCCAATGGGTCGAGTGATAATTACTGTGGGTAGTTGGTTTGATATCTGAAACATTGTAATCTCTCTTAATACTGTAAATTATAACAAATGTGTCTTTTTAGTAAATAGAATGATTCACTCAGTATTTCCCTGCTGACAAAACCTTTTTCAAACATGTTTCAGGTGATCTGTTGTGAGCAAAGGAAAAGTGCTGTGGAGCACTACAAGCTTAGAAAGTGGCTCAATGTAAATAAATAAAGAAACATGTTTTAAGAAATAAAGGATTTCCCAGTGAAATCACTTATTTGTAAATTATGGGATTTATCCCTATATTATATATAAACGAGCAGTTTTAATAATAATCGATCCTGTTTAAAAAGACTTCTGCTGTCACTAAATTAGATACCATCGGATTTCCTGCCTCGCAGCTCTGGACCGGGTCAAACCGGGGCCAAGGGCCGTGACATGTATGGCCAAGATCAAAGCACGGTTTCCGAGGAACGATCTTAACGGCTCTACGAATCCTATAAATACCCCCCATGCCATTGCAAAACCCACAAGAATTTTGATTTGAGAAGCTCTAAGTTGGAACCATTGTTTCATACCTGAGCTACTTGGATCGAAATTAGCATTCGGGGACCCTTCGTAAGTATTCTTTCGTTCTTTTATTGTTTTTCAAGTCTGAAAGTCAAACTTTGTTTGACTTTCCGCGTTGACCAGTTTATGGTCAATGCGAAGTTCGTTTGAACTTCGCAACGTGATTGTAATCATGATGGCTATAGTCCCTTGGGACTATGCCTACTGATTACCACGTTGTCTAGGGTCGTAGGGTAAGCGATCTAATAAATCGCTTATACCTTCGAACCCGACCCATTTGGTCGATCATTAGGATCCGACCAAATACATTAGGTGACCATAGTAGGTAGGGAATAACCTTCCGAGGTTATACCTTATGGTCACGACGTTTAAGTAGTTGTATGATAGGTAGTTTATATGCCTTAGGTAAATTACCAAAATACCCCTTTGATGCCAAAATTCATTATAAACATATGTGACATAACTTTTGACATGTAAACTGATTTGGCGACAATATTAGGCATGTTAAGGCATATTTTACTTGTCATAGGACTAGTTAGGCGGTCCGAACACGTTTCACGCGAACGACGCGTTAAAGTAGCATAAGCTACCTAAACGGGTCGTAATAGGTCATAATCACTTAGGTTAGGTTTCATTTAGTATGTAGGCTTTGTTAAACCATATTACACGAGTCTCCACACTCGTTTGGTTTACGAACCCTCATTCTATCTAAATCTTCCGATTTAGGTCCGGTTTATTAACATAGTTACCTCTATTAGGTGCCGTTTGATTCTGAGATCTCTAGCATTGCTTGGTGGTCATCTTAGGACTACTGAACAATCTCAAGTGAGTACATAGACCCCTCTTTTACTGTTTTCCAAACTGTTTTGGGGTGAAACACATGTGCCTACTTGTTACTTTCATGCTTTCCTGTTTACACATCATATACCGGCTATGTTTCTTAGTACATTATAGTACATGATTTCAATACATTTCATGCTATGTATGTCCATTGTGTGCATACTTAGTACATTGTTTTACTTTACATTTCTGCCATGTATGTTGACTGATAACATGCTAGCAGATTGATTTACATGACTTTTCTGCTTTGTATGTTAACTTAGCATACTTAGTACATTGTTTTCATATGACATATATACAATTGCTATAACATTTGGTTTGCACAAACGGGTCTTTATTACGTTCATTAACATTTGCTACGCCGCTGGGTAGTAAGTAGTGGTACCATAGGACTTGACAAATCCCATTCCTAACATCTCGGGTTTGTTTGGATGTAAGGAATGACTGAATCCGAAAACATTTCTTTTGATAACCTTGACTGAAAGGGTTATCCGACTGTCTCAAGGCTTGAATGTATGCGTTAACTTACCACATAAATGTTTGTATCAATGTAACATGCATTACTTTGCAAAACATAACCTTTTGATATATTCAAAATACATGTTTTGTACATTTCTACATTTGGATTATGTGACAATACTTTACTTACAATACATAACATTTGTTACACATTACTTGACTACTTTTGGACTATCAACAGTTGACATGGTTTATACAAAGACTTTTTGACAATTGGTTTAAACATAGACTTATTACATTGTTGGTTGGTTTAAGTGACTGAAGTAACGAAATGTGAGTAATATGATACAAGCATGGTGGATACGCCGCTGGTACTTCCTATATATAAGTGTTTGTATTATATTACATATCATAGCGTTATTTAAATCATTCATTTTGGACTTATACATTATACACAAGTAACATGTTTTCACAAGACTTTGGTTTACAATACGGTTTATTTTATACAACTCATTTTACTTGGTTATTCATTTAACCATACATTATACTTTTATTTATACATATCATTTGATCTTATCGCTTTTAAATGACTTACAAAACAAAACAATTTACAAGGTTCGTGACTGACTTATACTAAACAACTTTTTCTTAAACTTAAGTCATGAATCCTATTTTCACAAAACCTATGTATCTCACAGGCATTTTTATGCTGACGTACCTATTTTCACATGTGTTTTCAGGAGCTTTTGTGTAGGATGATGATCGTGACACTAGGGCGGACCTGTGCCTTAGAGATTTAAAATGAAGAAAGACTTAGTTTAATTATGTTATAAACTCTTTGATTCCTATTTAAAACAATGTGACTCTCTTGTTGATAATTAAAATACAACTTTGTTTGCCATGGATTTGAAACAATTAATTCTGTCTCAACACTCCCCGACGTTTTCCGCCACGTTTTGTATGTTCTACGTGGTCGGGGTGTGACAGAAGAGTTGGTATCAGAGCCAATGGTTATAGGGAATTAGGTTATTAGTAATTCTTTGACCTAGACTATAACCTTTCTAGGACCCTAACACAAGTTATCTTGTGTTTAGATCTTAAAACATGTACATCACCTATCCTTAGGTGATTAGCAAAACAAGAACCAAATTTTCCGAAATGATTTTTGAAAAACAATCATCTGTTTTTGAATAATTTATTACAAGGTTTTGAACCCTCTTTTGTAAGGTTTTGAACCCTTCCAGTTTAACTAAAATTTTTGGCTTATTGCCTTCTGAATTTTCAAAATCTCGTCAAGGTTTTGGGTTTTAAATAATGTGAACACGTGCAAACTGGAAGAGTGAATGCCTGTATTCTGGGTTTTCTGTCTAGGCAAGCACTTCGTATATATCTCATCAGACGCGAGACCAGTTGTGCTTACCTGGGAATTCTTGGGATGAGTGTTCACTTATAGGCGAGCATGTCTTCGCGATACATTATTTTTGATCCATTTACTTTGATTAGTCACTGTGTGTCGTTTGTTTGCTTGGTAATGCGGACAAATGACCACCATCTTTTCTTTTGTTAATTTTGTTTCATCTCATTCTCTTCATCCAATCATCTCACTCGTTTCCTTTCATGTTTTCCTCTTTTAGAATGCCTCCTCGACGCGAGAACCAGATAGCGACTGCCGAACTGGCAGAAATCATTGCGCAGCAGATGGCTGCTCAATTCCCAAATCTCTTTGCTCAATGGAACAAAGCCAACAACAACAACAATGGTCCATGCAATTTCAAGACTTTTAACTCGGCTAAACCACTCAAGTTTAGTGGTTCTGAGGGAGCGACTGGGCTTCTTCAATGGTTCGAGAGCATTGAGAATACTTTCCGACACGTGCAGTGTCCTGATAATCGCAAGGTCGAGTTTTCTTCGAGTGTGTTTCAGAAGAGGGCTCTTACATGGTGGAATGGGGTAATGAGAGACCATGGTGCAGAAGTTGCTCTAGCACAAACTTGGGCTGAACTTAGGGCTCTTATGATGAGGGAGTTCTGTCCTCATCATGAACAGCGAGCGTTGGAGAAGGAGTTTGATAACTTGAAACAAGATAGTGGCGAGCATCGGGCGTATACTGATAGGTTTGAGGAGTTGAGTCTACTTTGCCTAACTATGGTTACCCCACTCGACAAGGCTATCGAAAGGTACATCGATGGTCTACCTGACTCAGTACAAGACATCCTTACTGGTAGTAACCCTACCACACTCTGTCAGGCAATCGAGTTAGCAGCGACATTGACTGAGTCGCAGGTTCGAAAGGGAAAACTACACAAAAAGGGTGACAAGGGTAAGAAGCAGGCATCTGACAAGGAAGATAGCAAGAAAGGTCAAAACAAGAATGGGAAGAATTCTGGTTCCTCAAAGGGTTCTAGGAAGCGAAAGGCTTCCCAAAACTATGTCGTTACTGCACAGGCTCAAGCTGCACCAAATCAGCCTGCACAACCACCCGCCAAGAAGCCTTATTTTGGCAATGCACCTTTGTGCAACAGGTGTAACGGCCATCACCTACCACACCTCCAGTGTCGTCAGTGCACCAACTGCGGAAGATCTGGTCATCTTGCCGCTACTTGTCGCATTCTTGTTAACCAGAACCAGGCAGTTCAGAACCAAGCCCAACAAGTTGCTCAGCCTCTTGCTCAGCAACAAGGTCAAGCTGCACGACCTCATTTTCCTCCTGGTTCGTGCTACAATTGTGGGGATCTGACCCACTACAGGAACCGGTGCCCAAGGCTAGTCAACCAAAACCAGAATCAGAATCAGAATCAGGCTCCAGCTCGAGGTCGAGTCTTCAACATGAACGCACAAGAGGCACAGGCAGACAATGAAGTGGTGAACGGTATGTTCTTTATTAATAACCAGCCTGCATCTGTTCTTTTTTATTCGGGTGCCGATAAGAGTTTTGTGTCATTATCTTTTGAGCCATTGCTTCGCGTGTCTAGAACGAAACTAGGTAAACCTTTGACAGTAGAAGTTGCTAGTGGTGAACCCATTATTCTTGATTCAGTTCTTCGCAACTGCCAGTTGAACCTTAACAACCATCTTTTTCCTATCGAGCTCACGCCTATGCAACTTGGAAGCTTCGACGTTATTGTGGGTATGGATTGGTTAGCCAAGCATCGCGCAGAGGTAGTTTGTTTTGAGAAGATCGTTCGGGTGCCGCTTCCGACAGGCGAGATCCTACAGGTTCAAGGTGAGAAACCGTCTGGTGGCCTCAAGCTCATGTCTTGTTTTAAAGCTCGGAAATATCTGCGGAAGAACTATGTGGCCTTCTTAGCACATGTTACAGCAGATAAAGGCAAGGGTAAGTCTATTTCAGATATTCCTGTCGTTCGGGATTATTCTGAAGTATTCCCTGAAGACTTACCTGGTCTACCTCCAGCACGCCAAGTCGAGTTCCGCATTGATCTCGTACCTGGTGCAAATCCCATTGCAAGAGCTCCATATCGTCTTGCACCATCTGAGATGCAAGAGTTGTCTAAGCAGCTTCAGGAGCTCTCTGACAAAGGTTTTATCCGTCCTAGCTTTTCACCTTGGGGTGCTCCCGTTCTTTTTGTCAAAAAGAAGGATGGATCTTTTAGGATGTGTATCGATTATCGTGAGCTTAACAAGCTTACCATCAAGAATCGATATCCCCTACCTCGCATAGATGATCTCTTTGATCAGTTACAGGGCGCTTCTTATTTTTCGAAGATTGATCTTCGTTCGGGGTATCATCAACTTCGGGTGCACGAAGAAGATATTCCCAAGACAGCGTTCCGTACTCGATATGGGCATTATGAGTTCACAGTCATGCCATTAGGTTTGACTAATGCTCCTGTTGTTTTCATGGACTTAATGAATAGGGTCTGTAAACCTTATTTGGATCAGTTCGTCATTGTTTTTATTGACGACATCTTGATTTACTCTAAGACGCGAGCTGATCACGAGCAACATCTTCGTCTTACTCTGGAACTCCTGAAGAAAGAGCAACTTTTCGCCAAATTCTCCAAATGTGAATTCTCGCTTAAAGAAGTTCAATTCTTAGGACATATTGTCAACGAACGAGGTATTCATGTAGATCCCTCCAAGATCAGTGCGATTAAGGATTGGGATACGCCTACTACTCCTACTGAAGTTCGTTCTTTTCTTGGTCTAGCGGGTTATTATCGCCGCTTCATAGAAGACTTCTCGAAGATTGCAGTTCCTCTAACTGCTCTAACTCAGAAGAACAAACCCTTTGATTGGGGATTCAAACAAGAGGAAGCTTTTCAAAACTTGAAGCAAAAGCTTTGCGACGCGCCTGTTCTGAGTTTGCCTGAGGGCAATGATGATTTCGTCGTTTATTGTGATGCATCTAAATTGGGTCTTGGCTGTGTCCTGATGCAAAGGAACAAAGTCATAGCATATGCATCGAGGCAGTTGAAGATACATGAGAAGAACTACACCACTCATGATCTTGAGTTGGGTGCAGTTGTTTTCGCTCTAAAGATCTGGAGACACTATTTGTACGGTACAAAATGTGTGGTTTTCACGGACCACAAAAGCCTTCAGCATATCTTCAATCAGAAAGAACTCAACATGAGGCAACGACGTTGGGTTGAGCTTTTAAACGACTATGACTGCGAAATTCGCTACCATCCTGGTAAGGCAAATGTCGTAGCTGATGCATTGAGTCGTAAGGAACGTACTAAGCTTCATTGTGTACGTGTTCAATCTGTTATTCAAGCTCGATCCAATATCCAAGCACGCATTTCTCAGGCTCAACAATCTTGTGTTTCACAAGGTTTGATGGATAAGGAATTTCCCTATCACATAACACCTGCTCTGGAACTGAAGGACAATGGATCGTATTACATCGTGGACCGTTTGTGGGTCCCAAGCCAGGATGATCTTCGTACCTTGCTTATGGATGAATCCCATAAGTCCCGTTATTCTATTCATCCGGGCTCAGATAAGATGTATAAGGATCTTCGTATTCACTATTGGTGGCCTGGTATGAAGAAAGACATTGCCTTATACGTATCAAAATGCCTTACTTGTCTTAAGGTTAAGGCTGAACATCAGCGTCCTTCTGGTTTATTGGTGCAACCAGAGATCCCAGTTTGGAAATGGGAAAACATTACTATGGATCTTGTTACCAAACTTCCACGCACAAAGAAAGGTCATGATTCCATCTGGGTAGTTGTTGATCGTCTTACTAAGTCAGCACATTTCTTGCCAATCTGTGAGGATTTTTCTGCTGACAAACTTGCTAAAATCTATGTGGATGAAATTGTAGCTCGACATGGTGTTCCTTTGAACATCATTTCTGACAGAGATGCTCGTTTCACTTCTCATTTTTGGAGAACCATGCAATCTGCTATGGGGACCCAACTTAATCTGAGCACAACTTATCATCCGCAAACAGATGGTCAATCTGAGAGAACAATCCAGACTCTGGAGGATATGCTTAGAGCTTGTGTGATCGATTTTGGTGGTAGTTGGGATTCACATCTTCAGTTGATTGAATTCTCCTACAACAACAGTTATCACACCAGCATCAAAATGGCTCCTTTCGAAGCTCTCTATGGTCGAAAATGTCGTTCACCAGTCTGCTGGAATGAGATCGGCGAGGCTCAACTTACTGGACCTGCTCTCATTTTAGAGACAACTGATAAGGTTAAGAAAGTTCGTGATAACCTTTAGACAGCTAGAAGCCGTCAAAAGAGTTACGCGGATCCAAAACTCAAACCCTTGGAATTTCAAGTCGGTGATCGAGTATTACTTAAGGTCTCACCTTGGAAAGGTGTGATCAGATTTGGAAAAAAAGGAAAACTTGCACCTAGATACGTTGGACCATTCAAGATCGTCGAAAGAATCGGAAAGGTAGCCTACAGACTTGAGTTACCTCCTGAACTTGGAAATGTTCATCCAACTTTTCACGTGTCCAATCTCAAAAGGTGTTTAGCTGATGAGAACCTCCACATACCGCTTGACGAAATTCGTGTTGACAAAACACTGAAATTTGTTGAGAAACCTGTGGAAATCATGGAACGTGAAGTCAAGTGGCTTAAACGCAAGCGCATTCCTTTGGTCAAAGTTCGCTGGGAAGCTAAACGTGGACCCGAGTTTACTTGGGAACACGAAGATCAAATGAAGACGAAGTATCCGCATCTTTTCCCACGAGTTTCCTCTAAATAAATTTCGGGACGAAATTTCCACAAGTAGGGGAGACTGTAACATCTGTGCTTGTAATCATTATGAACAGTTCTATTATCAATAAAACAATGTTATTTGATCCCAATGTTTGTTTGGTTGTGTTTTACATTTTTCATGTTTTGACTTTTATGTAATTTCAAACTCTACATCGCTTTCTGGAGAGTTATACGCAAACTGGTGCGTAAACGTAGCCAGTTTAATGCGAAAAATACTCTAGAACATCAACATATACTTAACATACCTTAAATAACCCTTACATAACTTAGAAATAAGTTTTGAAGGCTTTGGTATGGCAAAAACAAGCTAATTCGCTTACAGGGACTAAACTTGACAAACTGCGAAAGTATGCCAATTTGAACTGTAATGAACATTCCGAAACATGACCATAAGTTAAACATATCATAAATATCCTCTACATAGCTTAGAAATAGGATTTGAGGTGTTCGGTGTTCTAAAATAAACTTTTGGGTCATTCAGGGACTAAAAGTGTCAAAAAGTGCACAAGTTTGCATTTTCGCGCATAACTTACGTTCTGAATACATCCGGACATCCAAAAATTTATGTAAGCACTAAAATATTTTATTTTAGTGTTTGGCATAAGAAAAATCCATTCGTCGCATCAATTGGATCGTTTTTCGCGCTCATGCGCATTCCGTCGTAATTAAGCAAACATCGCGATCGTACGGCCAAACGAACCTACATCCTAGATATTTTTTAGCATGTTTTAAGTTCCCAATACTTTAACTTCGTTTTAGAGCCTTGAAATGAGGTTAACGGGGTTCAAACGCATCGAAAATAGCTTAAACGGGCTGCAGGGACCATTTCTGCCATTTTCGAAACTTTGCTGAAACTGGTAGGCAGTGGCGTAGCGCGAGCACCTCATGCCTAGGCAGTGGCGCTACGCGAGTGCCTCATCTGGACAGAAACATTGCATTTGGTCCATTTTCACTTGTGCACATGGTTTTGGGCAATACCGTGGGCTCAAATGGTTTTGTAAAACCACTATCTTGAGGTGTATGGCCAAGATCAAAGCACGGTTTCCGAGGAACGATCTTAACGGCTCTACGAATCCTATAAATACCCCCCCCCCATGCCATTGCAAAACCCACAAGAATTTTGATTTGAGAAGCTCTAAGTTGGAACCATTGTTTCATACCTGAGCTACTTGGATCGAAATTAGCATTCGGGGACCCTTCGTAAGTATTCTTTCGTTCTTTTATTGCTTTTCGAGTCTGAAAGTTAAACTTTGTTTGACTTTCCGCGTTGACCAGTTTATGGTCAATGCGAAGTTCGTTTGAACTTCGCAACGTGATTGTAATCACGATGGCTATAGTCCCTTGGGACTATGCCTACTGATTACCACGTTGTCTAGGGTCGTAGGGTAAGCGATCTAATAAATCGCTTATACCTTCGAACCCGACCCATTTGGTCGATCATTAGGATCCGACCAAATACATTAGGTGACCATAGTAGGTAGGGAATAACCTTCCGAGGTTATACCTTATGGTCACGACGTTTAAGTAGTTGTATGATAGGTAGTTTATATGCCTTAGGTAAATTACCAAAATACCCCTTTGATGCCAAAATTCATGATAAACATATGTGACATAACTTTTGACATCTAAACTGATTTGGTGACAATATTAGGCATGTTAAGGCATATTCTACTTATCATAGGACTAGTTAGGCGCTCCGAACGCGTTTCACGCGAACGACGCGTTAAAGTAGCATAAGCTACCTAAACGGGTCGTAATGGGTCATAATCACTTAGGTTAGGTTTCATTTAGTATGTAGGCTTTGTTAAACCATATTACACGAGTCTCCACACTCGTTTGGTTTACGAACCCTCATTCTATCTAAATCTTCCGATTTAGGTCCGGTTTATTAACATAGTTACCTATATTAGGTGCCGTTTGATTCCGAGATCTCTAGCATTGCTTGGTGGTCATCTTAGGACTACTGAACAATCTCAAGTGAGTACATAGACCCCTCTTTTACTGTTTTCCAAACTGTTTTGGGGTGAAACACATGTGCCTACTTGTTACTTTCATGCTTTCCTGTTTACACATCATATACCGGCTATGTTTCTTAGTACATTATAGTACATGATTTCAATACATTTCATGCTATGTATGTCCATTGTGTGCATACTTAGTACATTGTTTTAGTTTACATTTCTGCCATGTATGTTGACTGATAACATGCTAGCACATTGATTTACATGACTTTTCTGCTTTGTATGTTAACTTAGCATACTTAGTACATTGTTTTCATATGACATATATACAATTGCTATAACATTTGGTTTGCACAAACGGGTCTTTATTACGTTCATTAATATTTGCTACGCCGCTGGGTATTAAGTAGTGGTACCATAGGACTTGACAAATCCCATTCCTAACATCTCGGGTTTGTTTGGATGTAAGGAATGACTGAATCCGAAAACATTTCTTTTGATAACCTTGACTGAAAGGGTTATCTGACTGTCTCAAGGCTTGAATGTATGCGTTAACTTACCACATAAATGTTTGTATCAATGTAACATGCATTACTTTGAAAAACATAACCTTTTGATATATTCAAAATACCTGTTTTGTACATTTCTACATTTGGATTATGTGACAATACTTTACTTACAATACATAACATTTGTTACACATTACTTGACTACTTTTGGACTATCAACAGTTGACATGGTTTATATAAAGACTTTTTGACAATTGGTTTAAACATAGACTTATTACATTGTTGGTTGGTTTAAGTGACTGAAGTAACGAAATGTGAGTAATATGATACAAGCATGGTGGATACGCCGCTGGTACTTCCTATATATAAGTGTTTGTATTATATTACATATCATAGCGTTATTTAAATCATTCATTTTGGACTTATACATTATACACAAGTAACATGTTTTCAAAAGACTTTGGTTTACAATACGGTTTATTTTATACAACTCATTTTACTTGGTTATTCATTTAACCATACATTATACTTTTATTTATACATATCATTTGATCTTATCGCTTTTAAATGACTTACAAAACAAAACAATTTACAAGGTTCGTGACTGACTTATACTAAACAACTTTTTCTTAAACTTAAGTCATGAATCCTATTTTCACAAAACCTATGTATCTCACAGGCAATTTTATGCTGACGTACCTATTTTCACATGTGTTTTCAGGAGCTTTTGCGTAGGATGATGATCGTGACACTAGGGCGGACCTGTGCCTTAGAGATTTAAAATGAAGAAAGACTTAGTTTAATTATGTTATAAACTCTTTGATTCCTGTTTAAAACAATGTGACTCTCTTGTTGATAATTAAAATACAACTTTGTTTGCCATGGATTTAAAACAATTAATTCTGTCTCAACAGTCCCCGACGTTTTCCGCCACGTTTTGTATGTTCTACGTGGTCGGGGTGTGACACCTGGGAGCTGGAATCGGAGATGAAGCGAAAGTATCCTCACTTATTCCAATAAATCTCGAGGACGAGATTTTAAATAAGGTGGGGAGGATGTAAGGACCTTCAAAAATGTCTCAAAACGACCCATAAGTGAAAACCCGGACCCCTGAAACCCTAATCCAAATCAAAAATCAAGAAAATCAGATTTTTAAGTTTCAGGCGGGCTGCGTAAAGATTCAGCATAGTCTTACGTAGGCCGCGTCAATATGGAGTTGACCGGATAAGCGTCCAGATCCACGTGTCATCCACGTAGCACACCTATGTGTGACACGGATGCCCTAATCTACGACTAGGTTCCCTCGCGGGCCGCGTAAGGATCGGCTTATGGTTCACACGGGCCGCGACAGACCCATTTTTCACCTATAAATAGCTTGGATCATGAGCACTTCAGTTGTGTCGAAAACCAGTTTCAAAAACGAAAGTATACTGCTCAAAAGTCGAAAATCACATTTATAGTAGTGAGGCGCTGCTACGATACAGGGTATTAACTCGATCGCTGCTACGATTCAATGTCCGATCGATTGAAACTATCCGATGGATGTTTAAGTGCTGCCAACATTAGGGCTATACCTTGTCATTCGTCGTGAATTCGATGGATGTTTAGGTGTTGCACTTTGTCATTCGTTGTGAGGGTTTTAATCTCGTGAGTTATCGTAAATGCTGTATTAGTTACTGACCTAGTTCGTGTGCATTGTTATTTCAATTAGGTTACAAGGCTAATCAGTAGGCTAAACTCTGCCTGTTAAACTTGCAATGTGAGTCATTCTCTTTGTATCAAATGTTTTACAATACTCCAATTGTTTTCAAATGTTGTAATTACAGGGATTAAGTCATGGTTATCTTGAATCACTAGCAAGTGGGGTATTGTGCACATTACTAATTTCTCACGGTTAGGCTAATAAATCCTAACAATGATAATCATCACTACTTGGGTGAAAGGACCCAATAGTGGCATGACCATCGTCACCAGGAGGTGACACGGCGCTAGATAAAAATAAGATAGAAGCCATTGTAATCGCTCTTATGCTCTAATTTATAACTATGTGTCATTTTATGTAAACTGAATGACTCGCCAGTATTTCCCCGCTGATATAATATTTTTAAAACATGTTTCAGGCGACCTGCTGTGAATCAAGGAAAACGTGCTACGGAGAACTAACAAGCTTGAAGAGGTGGCTCAATAAAAATGAATAAACATGTTTTGTAAATCAGGGAATTTCCTTGTGAAATTCCTCTATTGTAAACTACGGGGTTTATCCTGAATTATGAAATAAAATAATCGGGCATTTCAAGTTTTTAAAAGATCCTGTTAAATCTTCCGCTGTCGCATCAAATAATAAATACCACGGGTTCCTGTCCCGCGGCTCCTGGACCGGGTAAAACCGGGGCTGGGGCCGTGATAGTGTAGTAGGGATGTCATCAGTGACAATAGTCACGTAGGATGGGGACTGTTGAGTGGTAAAGGGTTGGCTGAAGAAAGGGTAGTGGGAGGATGTTGACTGATTTGAGTAAGGCAGTAAATTGTCTAGATTTGGGAATGGTGGTGGAGCCATTCATGGTAGTTATGTAGTAGTCGGTTGGGTTTATTGTGGTGGTTGAGCTGGTATGGTGGTGTTGGGTGATGGTTGTGTAGGAGTCAGGGTGAATTGGTTTTGTAGAGGTGAAGTTTCGGGTTGCTTCTCGAGGTTGCTTGAATTCTCCATTGCGTTGAGATTTGAGGTTAGTTCTCGCACTATCTTGTTTTCTCGTTGCACAACTCGGGTGTGCCTAACGGTTCTCTTGATTTCTGGATCGTAAACTAAAGGTGAAGACTTCACGGAGTTTCTCGTATGATGCATGCACTTACAAGATCACCTGTGCAACACAAACAAAAGAAACCTCGCATAGTTCTAAACAAAACAAAACAAAAACAAAATGACACTATTTTTGGATTTTTATCTATTTTATAAAACTTAACACTAAACACTTTGCGCACGCCTCCCAGGCAATGGCTCCATTTTGATGTCTATCGTAACGAACATGCACAAACCAACTAAACCAGTAGATAGGATAAGTCGGATATCGAACCAGAGTAGGATTGTGGAAAGTGTGTAATGCTCAGTTTTGATTAACTACTATTGAAAAAGTAAAACTCAGTTGTTGGATTTGATTGATTATCTAAGAACTACGAACTAAAAGTGAGGTTTAAATCAAGAGAGAGAACAATGGTTCCTCCAGATTTCAGGTTTTACAGCTAGATTCAATTATGTGTTTAATCGAAACACTTACATAGACATAAGTGTTGAATCTAATTAACCAATTGTGATAATCAACGACTAAGTACTCCGGTCAATACATAACGGGAGGTTATCAAATAATTATCAATTGCAATTACCAACCCTAATCCCATAGCAAATATATCTCAATTACTAGAACTCTCGGGAATTGAATGATTAAGAACTAAGGTTAAATAAAATGCAATCAGTTACAATCCATTAATCAAATCAAAGGTGAAAAGCATCGAATGAGTAGATCATCGACTTTAAACGATAGTCACAAACACATAATATCATCTAACTTACAAAAACCCTCCATCCGGAGGAAACCAAAAGAGTTTAGCCGCTTGTCTTACAAGTAAGATCTTCAAAGGCTTGTAGAAACGATCATTGCATGATTGATTCGGTAAGAAGTGAAGATATGATGATGATTGAGTGCCAAAAATTGCCTCCCTTACTTCTCTAGTCGACCAAGAATGATAAGTGATGAAAAACTAGGGTTGATTTCACATTAAAACCCACCAAACAGCTCCCATGCGGGCCCCCTATTTCCCCGCCTTCACCTACGGTCTGTAGACCGTAGGTCACGGTTTACAGCAGCTCAACAAGATCCCCTCCACCGTGGGTGGAGGTATCAAGTGTGGGTCAAGGTGTAGGCTTGTTGTTAGTTTTCTATCTTTCACACCCATACCGTGGGTCACGGTATATAAACCATGGGTGAAAACGTGAACATCAGCTTCCATGAACACACATATATAACTTTCAGCATATATCAACATTGACCCCTCTACTTCATACTTTCATTTCTCTTCACATATAACTATCACATATCTTCCATTTAATGACCAAGAGACCCCTCAAACTTTATCATTTCTTGTTTCTTCATATTTCAGCCGTCATGAACTTTCAATTATTTACCAAACGGCCCCTATACTTTGTAGACACTTTTTTCTTGCAAATCTAGGCACAAAGCAACTTCAAATTAAGTACCGAATAGTCCTTGAACTTTGTTCTTTCATGCTTCTTGTACTCTCAAGTCGTATTCCCACCCGAACAAGTTCCAAATCCGTACCAAAAGCTACAATGATCATTCCAATGCATTCCACACCATCTTTCACCGTCATAACTTCACCGAATTACGTGTTTAACCTGCAAAACAACGAATACTCGTAGTTATCTCATTCAAGGAAAGTAAACACATAAAACACATACATAACTCACGAAATAGGCACTTTAAAGCTCGGGTTTCACCCTCTCCATCATTCAACCCTTCACATCAGCGACATGTCACCCACTTCTAATAATCGTCCAAAACCACTACCCTAAGGGTGTGGTCATGACCTATACCACTATTTTCTTATTTTAATTTATTTTTTTGAAAAGAAAAAGGAAATATTGAAAAAATGAAAAGGAGGCCCATGGTTGCGACGTTTTAATCCATGCCAATCATGGTGGAGGAGACAAGAGGGTGGTGTAACAATCCAATAATGATCCTATGTGGCATTGATGACCCAACATATGCCCCACACCCTTTAGTAATTAGCCCCTTACATGTTATTGTATTGTTGTTTTAATGCTATGTGATTGTAAAGTGCTAATTGCATTCCATTTTCTTTATCAATGGTAGAGTAAAATGGCACCCCCTCCCCGCATCTAATTAAATATAAAAACTTTCAGATCCCCGTATCTAATTAAATATAAAAACTTTCAGATATTAAGTGTGTTTATAGCTTTGAAATGCAAGCTTTTATAGTTTTTAAATAATGTTTCCTAGCAGTAGTATTTGTAGTATTTGTGAAAATCTAAGATTTGCAAGATCGGATTATATAGGAAACATGTGTTTCACGGTTTATGTACATTTACATAAAAAAACTGCATATCACCTAGACTCGAACTTGAGACCTGGAGAGGAAAACATACCCGTACCTATCATAGGTGGAACTTAAGTATCCATGACCACCACTAGAGCACTAGTGATGGTTATGTTGGTGTTCTGTTTGAGTTTGGTTTGATGTATGGTTCTAGTTGGGAATTCATTTTCTTTTTGTTGCAATTGAGTTTGGGGCATAAGATAAGGATTTGGGTTAGCTTTGGCATTAAAAGTTTTTATTATTTTCAAGATGAAGTATGCTCTTTTAGTTATCTCACATAACATAATATTAACTTTGTAGTTGTGTTTGCTTTACATATTAAAAAGTTTTACTTTCTATACATGGATGTGTTTGCTTTACTATTAAAAAGTTTTACTTTCTATACAGGGAAAACAGCAAACACCTAATAAGAATTCTCCCAGAGTCAAATCTACTATTCTGTCCAAGAATACATATGCGCACCACTCCAGCAAGACGAAAAATGAAAGTTGTTCCTCACAAACCTTGCATAAGATTTGGCCTTGCTACATCAGTCACCACTGATGGATATCCATGATAAAAAAAACTTTTTTTGAATCGGGTTCATATATATACACGTATGATTATTTGTTACAAAGATTCGTCAAAATTCTTTTGACAAGTATGTGTTTATAAATATATGTATATATATATATATATATATGTTAGTTTAAATAAAAACATATATATATATTTTATATAGTAGCGAAAGCACAAGTAACAAATGATTAATATGAACACTTTTCTTCCAAGAATACTCACAATGGAACAAGATCACCAACATGCAAATACGAAATATAAACACAACCAAAGGGGGGTTCAGGTATACCTTCGATTAGTTATAACCACGTGAGACACCGAGGTGCAACGAGGTGAGCAAGAACGGATCAGGAACAAGCTGAAAAACTCAGCTCCCTTTTCAGCCTGTTAGCGGCGACGGTGGTGGCCGGAAAATGGCGACAGCAGCGGTGGAGGATGGCTGTGGACCGTGACACTTGTGGTGGTGACCGTACAGCAGTTGTAGGCTTAAAAACACGACCACAGAAGCTATTGTAGGCTAAAAAACAGGAAAAACACAGCAGCCTAGGGACTGCCGGAACTTGCAGCAGCGGCCGGAGCAGTGGTGGCTGGCGGCGGTGGACGGCGGCAAGAGGGTGGCGGCTGTGGTGAAGTGTGGCAGCTAGGGTTTAGTTTTAGGAAAAGTATATAATGTCTTTAACCTATGCTTAAGCTTATATACCCAAGGATTAGGTTAAAACCTATGAAGCACGGGGACAGCTAGCATCATCGAGTACCTGTCCCAGGGACGATTTGGGGATAGAAACGCCATGGCAGGGGCGGATTTAGAGCTAAAGAGGGGGTTTCCGGGAACCCGTTCGATTTGTAATTTATAACATAGAGTCATATAGAAAATACTGAAGGAACCCTTAAATGTTTTGTATGGGAACCGGTACACCAAATGTGTGAATTTGCCTACTTGTAAAACGCATGGTGAATACGTTTGTAGTTTTGAGTTCGATTCTCATCATGTCGGTTTTCACGTTTTTTTTTTATTTTTTTTAATGAAAAATGAATATTGGGAATTAGGGTTTTTCCACTGTGTTCCCTCGCATATCAGAAACCCACAACCCCCCTTGCAAAATCGATAGTATGTAGCTTCATCTCCTTCCAAGTAACACATATTTTATATAGTTGGTGAAGAAAGAGATAAAACAAATGAAACACTTGTTTAATGAACTTGTTGATATCTTATAACTTGCTGTTAATATCCCATAAAAGTGGAACCTTGGCTTTTTTAATCAAAATTGGCCCTAGTTTCTGAATTTAATCAAGGTGATTTATATGATTTTGAATTTTTTTGATATAGCTTATAGATTTTGTGGGGTTACTATCATGATGTTGCCTTGTGTGATAATTATTGTTTCATGGAGAACTGTAAGTCTATAATAGCAAAAGAGTTTGAAGTAGAACAATATTGTCACTAGGGATTCCTGATATTTTTAGTTGAGTACACAGAATCTCAGATCTTATACATTTGTTGGTTTTGATGTAGTGAATGGATGTTTAAGGTTTGAAATATTTATTTGGTAGCATGATTAGGTTACATATGGCATTTTTTTTTTAATTTTGACAACATGATTATGTAACAGTTTGCATCTTCTTTTATTAGTCATATTGGTTACTTTTTTTTGGATCAAGTTTAGTGGTAGTTCTTCTTTTTTTTTTTTTCATAATTTGTTAAAATAAAAAACAGTGATTAAAATATGATATTTTGTACTCATGCTGTAGGTTTTGAAAGTTCTATCTGCTTCTCCATAAGCAGATTTTGCTAATCTAAAGTCCAACTTGTTAACTCCACCATTCCTTTTTGGATCTTCCATTTAATTGGTTTCACTTGCATTTGCTACATTAAAAAGGAGTTATCACAATAAGTTTCAATCAAGAAATGTAATGCAACGTTTTCAGAAGATAAGTCTCATAGGGAACATATGTATGTTTTTTATTCGTAAAGATCATCTTATTCATATTAAGTGTTTTTAAATTTATCATGACCATGTTTTTTTTTATTGTATCGTAATTATTATGTGATGAACCTTATCCGATCCGAACCGCAAACCGACCCGGACTCTTTTTATATTTTGATATATGAAATTGGAACAATTAAAAAAGTGAACCTCTTGGAAAAAATTCCTGGATCCACCACTGAGCCATGGGGACCTTCCCCAAACGTTTCCGGGAATATGGAACGACATCTAAATGATTCCAGGAAAGTGGGGACGGCCGTATGACATTTCAGGGACGTTTTCTATTATATTTAGGGCTTTACAGGGACGGTTCGGTAGGCAGCATGCGACGGTGCAGCAGCGGAAAGCAGCGTCCGGTTGCCTGATATGGTTTCTGGTTATAGAAAGAGAGAAAATAGTATTAAGTTAATAATAGTTATGATGGGCTTTAAACATGAACCTGGCCTAATTTTCTAGTTGAAAACCTAATACTTTATTTCTCTATTTTATTTTCTCAAAATATTTCTCATCAAGACATTTTTTGTCAAGGTCAAATAACATTGAAGCATCATAAAGTAAGTTTATTTTTTTTTTCAAATTATTTAATTAACAATTGTGAAATCCTTTTTTGTTTTGTTTTTCTATTATTTAGTTATATATAATTATCGACTGTGTATTTTATTGTCTTATGTTTGCTGATTATATTTTTTAGTATTATAATTTAGATTGTAGCTTTCAAGATATTTTAAAAAGATATTTTGTGGTACTTTTGCCGTACTCGTATATTGAATTTTTGAGTTTTACCGTCCACGTACTCGTATCGTCCCCGTACTCTAGTCCCGTACCCGCTCCCGTGCTACATAGGTTAAAACTAAAACCCCATGGGCCACAAGCCCACATCCTTTCCTCTTGTCTTTCTTTCAGCCCCTTAGCAATAGTCCATACCATTAAACCTAATCTAATTAGGATTGATATAATATTTATTTTATAACTCTATAAAATATGTGAGTGCAGTATGTCTATCGCTTCAGTCAGTCACGTATCGTAGCCGGAAAATGTTCAAGACATGGTTCAGTATTGTAGATATTTAGATAAGGATCATACTTTGTTAAGGAGTCTAAGCTTGATTATGTGTCCATCTTTAGATATAAGTCCATCCTCTCGAAAGTCCATCTTCTTGAAATGGACATGCTAGTCGGAGAGGATGAACAAGGGCTATAAATAGGAAGTTAGTCTTAACAATTTAGAACTTTTTGCTCATTTGGAGAAGCTAGAGAGAGAAACTACCTCCTAGTCGATTCAAGGTGCTTGGAATTGTTAAATAATCAATAGAATCAACATTGAATTACATTCTTGTGTTTGATCCACTCACATACACGGATTCCGCACGTGAAACATGATTTTCGCAATCATAAGAGTGATGAAATCGATCCGGAAAGGAATCCACAAAATAAAGTATTTTAAATCGTTCTGTCAAAAATATGTCATTTAATCTAATTAAATGAATTACCTTGTTGTCCTCAGTGTAACTCTTACAGGTCAAGACCCGGTCGGTATCATTGACTTATCGAACCGGACATGAACTTCCAATAGCTCCCACTTGGACGGTTTTCGATAAGATCCCAACGTAGACAGCCATCAGTGCTCTAGCTACATATGGCCGCCCCCAAGAGGTCATGACACTTCAAAGTCACCAACCATGGTATCTTCCTTTAGCAATGGTTCGTTGCTTGAAGACAATAGACTTATGGCAATAGTTGCCATCTATCCTTTCTGTAAAAGACATCAATTGAAACTAGGAGACAATGACTAAATCTTTCTCATATTGTGTTTCAATTATTCTTCTTCTCGATTTGGATTCATAGTGGTCCAATCAAACACACAGTTAGTTTATGTAAGGCCTTACAGTTCTCCAATATGAATCAACAAGGTCGCCTTAATGCCTAGCTATTACATTTTAATGTACGAGTACAGAATTCCCTAATGATCATATACAACTCCCACTAAACTTCAGATCCATTCCCAACTAGAAGCCTTTATGACTAGCAGTTACGCAACAGCGGTTAGCTTTAATCAAAGAATGGTTCTTGGTAAACAGAAGTTCTAATATATATCTCAGGTCAAAGGATACCAGATGAGTATGCCTTATCAAAACATCTTATCACTGAATCCGTGAAGATGATTTGACGCGAGTTACATCCAACGTCATTCAAAATGAGGCATGTCAATTTGGAAATCAACCACTTGAGTCCAAATTCATAAAAGTCTTAATTCAGAATCGCTCTCACAAGTCTGATCGACTTTGGATAATTTAGAATACATGATTCACGGATTAAACGTATCAAAATTGAATACAATTGTAGGATTCAGGAATTGCATTTAACTTAAATCAAAATGAATGCAAGAGTACAACTGCTTAATGCTCATACACCCAAATACTAAATCAGAACATATCATTAGCCAATCTAAGCTCAATATCATCCATGTGACGGTCATGTTTCTCTTGAGTCATTGGCTAAGTAAACGGGTCAGCTAAGTTTTGATCTGTGTCAATTTTTCTTATAATAATGTCTCCGCATTCCACAATTTCCCGTATGTAGTGAATGTTGGTGCATTACATCTGTCGACTTCGTCTTATATTGAGTGTCGAACTGAAAGTTTGAAGCGTGCCTGCTAGTTTGAAGGCTGCTAGTTTGAAGCCTGCTAGTTTGAAGGCTGCTAGTTTGAATAGGTCTAGTTTGAGAGTGTCCTACTAGTTTGAGAGGGTCACGGTTTGAAGAGGTGACAGTTTGAAGCATGACATGCCACTTTCAAACGGGAGGGTCTCTCCCTATAAATAGGCTTCAAACTTTCTCATTCGTAACGATTCAAGATTTGATACCGAGGTGCTGCCGGTTTATCCTCTGATTGTAAACATTGTTAATTGAATATACAAGAGGTTTAGAGTGTATTTCAAGCTGTTTTCAAGTTCGTTTCTTAGTTTCCGCCTCTGAAACGTACGAGAGCTCTTCTGAACGACTCATTCGGGTCGAAACACGATCCTACAAGTGGTATCAGAGCTCAGGAGGAAGAGTTCTTGCCATTTTCAGCTTGAAATTCTGTTTCTACACCATTCTTTTTCAGAAAGTTAAAAATTTTACGGTTAAAATCGGCTCAAATTTTCACACTGTGTTCGGATTTGACAATTAACAAAACCTTAAAAGTTTCAGACTGAAATTCGATCTAAAACTGATAGAAAACTGCCTGACCGTTTGAAAGTGTTCGATAAATTGCTGATGACATAGGTCATGACCGTTTGAATTTGATACCTTCCTGTTTGAAAATGACCCTTCCCGTTTGAAACTGACACCATACCGTTTGAGAGTGTGACAGTTTGAGGGAGTGATTGTTTGAAGGTGTGACCGTTTGAGGAAAGCTGACCATTTGAAGCATGACAGTTTGAAGATGACCGTTTAAGAGTCATGACCGTTTGAAAGTTCATTGTGTTGTGTGTAACAAAAAACGAGGTTTCGTAAATTGAAATCTGATTGCATGTGACTTTGTAGTAATTCAAAGTAATTCAAGTTGCATATGCTAATTGTCAGTTCATAAGTTTCAAATTTCAATATCAGTTGTCGGCCACCATTGATTTTGCATGTGAAAAAAATTGATTTCATCGATATGTGTTGAAGTTGTCATCAGCCCATGTGTTCACGTGAAGTTGTAAACCTGGTGGTTTTATTGGTCCAATGAGAAGTTAGTGATCTTAAAATTTTCGGCATATGATATTGGATAATAGGGAGGTCCAATAATAGTTCATCTTGGATTAAAAGTGTAGGCCACTATTTCAATTTTTACAAGGTTTAGAAATTGATGAATTGAATTAAGTTTGTCAAGAATCAGTCGATTGCATGTGATTGACCATTTTTTTAAAGCCCAATCATATTTCGGTTTAGTGAGTTGCTAGGCTCAATTAGTTTTGTTGAGACAATATTGTTGTCGACTAGATTTGTTTTTGAATTGATAAGTTCTATACAGGCAGCCCATGTGACTTCATTTGTTATCAGCCCAAGGTTCACCATCATTGACGGCCCAATCATAGTTGTTTAACATTTGAGAGTTGTTGGTCACATTAATTGTTAAAAGATTCTTGGTCTAAATCATTCGAGGCCCATTCATTCAGAGAAATATTTTCCGAAGTATCTCCTGATTACTGAAACATGGAAAAGGAGTTACTGAAGAAGTCTTTTGACAAGTTTGTAGCTTTTGACCATGAAACAACAAAAATGACCATTGATAGATATTGTCATTTAGTCGTGGAAATGGAAAGATTAAACATTAAGAAAGATGATGATGAATGGATTGATAAACTTGCTAATGCATTACCACAGCAAAAATGGGGAAATTATCTGTTGATTGTAAAACATATGAGAAAAAAGGAAAATATGAATCTGGCAAAATTTATTCAGAAGATTGAGGAGCATGAGTTGGATATCCAGAAAAAGGCAAAAGTAGAAACTGACAAAGTAGAAGTTAAAGAAAGTTCAACAAAGGAAACTGAGGGACAGAAAGCTGAAATAGAATCTGAAGAACCAGTGTTTGAAAAGATTGTAGAAAAAATTGTTGAAGTCGAGAAACTCGTTGAAGTTGAAAAGACTGTCGAGGTTGAAAAGATAATTGAAAAAGTGGTTGAAGTTGAAAAACCATGTTTGAAGTGTTCAGAATCTTGCAAGAACTGTGATGAGAAAGATAAGAAGATTGCTGAATTAGAGAAGATTAAAGAAGATTTACTGTCTGATGTGAAGTATGTGAAAGAATCTTATGATGTACTGAATAGAACAGTTGATGGTCTGAAAAGGACAAATTCAGAAATTGAAAAAGCAAATGACAAAATGAGCGCAACATTAATGACAAAGCAGAGTGTTATCAATGAATATATTGAAGACTGTGCTAAGTTGAAGAAAGAAGTGGAGCTTGAAAAGATCGAAAGTGAAAGGATTAAACGATTACTGTTGAGTTACACTACTTGTGATTATTTGATTGATCGTGTTTATCCTACTGTTGCAGGTCTGGAAGCATTCATGGATAAAAAGATTGAAGATACTGATACTGGTAAGAAATCAAGTGTCAAGTATAACAGATGTCCGCCCCCGGTCCATGAAACTTATTCTCCAAGGAATCCTAACGAGGAGCGTCTAAAAAAGGCAGTCAACATCAAGTTAAAGTCTGAAATCATTGATGAATTACCAGACAATATTGATTTTACATTCACAGCGTCTGACACTGATCATGAGTCTGAGTTAATAAAGAAAGTTGTCGATCAGGTGTTGGATACGGATGAAGAGTCAAAGTCGGAGTCTAAAACTGAGAGTTCAAGTTCATCAGAAAAGAGTCCGAGTTCGTCAGAAAAGAGTCCGAGTTCACCGGTTAACAGGGTTTACAATAGAGAATTCCTGTTATCAAAATCTAATTTGAATGACGGGTCAATCAAAGTGGCTTATACTTTGTATGATTCAGACAAATTATATTCTGATGAGGAATTTCCAATAAGAAGTGTAAAAACTGAAATGATCAAACAGGTTTTCAAATTAACAGAAATTAATATTTCTGAAATAAAAGATTTAAATCTTGATGAAAAACCTAAAAAATACACTTCAAGAGTTCAACAGAGATTGAACAAGAAAAAGAGTTACGGTTATGGTTCAGGTTATCGAAAGAAACCAAACCACAACGGTAATCTCAAAAAGAAAGGTCTTGGTTTCAATTCTTCAGAAAATTATAAAAATCAGAAAACTTATAAACCAAAAACAAAATTTGTTTCAGGAGGAAGTTCAGAGGATGAACAGAAGAAACCGTTTTGGAAACAGTCCAATCAGGAGTTTCTTGCTGAAGTGAAGAAGAATGTAAGAAGGTTTGCTGAAAGAGTTGACAGAAGAACCTGTTTCAAATGTCAAGAAGTTGGACACATAGCTTGGAATTGCCCCAAGACCAACTACCAAAAACAGGGAGTTTCTTCTAACTGTGTTTTGAGAAAGACTTGTGTTGATAAGAAAGAACAACCTGTGAAAAATGTTAAAAAGTTTAAAAATTCAACTTCTGAGGAAGGGGAAAGTTCAAAACAGTTTTACAAAAGAAAAGGTGATATGAACAAGCAAAAATGGGTGGTTAAATCTGAGGGTAATTCTGACAATGAATCTGATTCCATAAAATCAGAGGAGTTATGTGTTGAGAAAAAGATTGATAATTCCGTTCCTGAGTTGAACGAGGAAAACTTTCCATCATTGACAAAAGATTATTTGAAATCAAAAGGTAGGGTTGAGATTTCAGATCAATTCTTTGCTGATAAGAAAGAATTTGATGCTGAAAAGGTGTTTAATGGAAATGTTAAACATATTTTTGGTAAGATGGTTGCAGGAAAAGTGAAAGGTGCTAAAGAATTCTACAAATCAAAGTGCTGGTGGGACAGATGTGTTCCAGAATCTCCCAAGGATGGTCAGCCTTGGGGGAAATTATTTCCAAACTAAAAATCTGACTTGCCGGAGCTCCCAGGTTGGTAAGAGTGGAGCAGGTATCGGCATCTTTCTTAGCAAATGATCTTACATGTGGTACAGTTGGTAAAGTACAGGTGGTATATTTAAATTGTTATATTTTGATTTTCAAGTGGTTATGGTTGGTGAAATGAACATGTAAGTGGTTGAAGAAGGTTTTCATTTTCAAGTGGTTAATCAAGGTCATTAAGTTGAACTTGATTGGACCATACTTACAAATGATATTTTGGAGAACAAAATGATGAGTTTATCCCCTAATCTACAATTGGTAAAATCAAACTTATTTTCAGAAAAAACCATTTGATTAAAACAAACTTAAGTATTTTGAGGTCACAATGGGAAAATAGTTTGTTGTGAGGGGGAGTTCTGATTGTTTATGCCGAGTGGATGGCGATTTGAAGTGATTTGATATCGGTTGTCACTTTATTGTATAGTTTTTTTTAGTTTTCAAATTTCCTAAAATGTGTTTGCATTTTAGGGGGAGTAAAAATTTTCAGAAAATCCAAAAACATTTGAAAATTTGAAAAAGACAAAAACATGATAAAATCAAAAATGAGTTTTGTTGTCAAAAAGAGGAAATGATAGTACATCAGTGGACAATCACAGCATGCCAAAGAGATGGAAAGTTAAATAGTGATAAACGGTCTCACTGATGATGTGTCAGTAGGTTTTTGCACATTTAGTAGATTGTGACGAGATATAAACCTAAAATTCAAACTTGCTTATATCGTGGGTAACATCTCTCGGATATATGGGTAACCCCCGAAATCTCGTTTGAAAGATTCCTTTTTTTGATATACTAGGTCTTTATACTCAGTGATATCTAGGGTATTATTCCAGGACTTCTGCTGAATGGAAGTTCTGACCTAGTCCTCGAATAATACTTTTCGCAATGCTTGAAACATAGCATCACCCTCAACATATATGATAAGACAATAAAATTGCTTAGCAATGCTGTTGTAAAAAAGATCCTCTAAAGGGGACACACCCAAAAGTTGAGTCATGATATCTCTGCTGAACGGTAGTTCTGACCTGAGCTCTCATGATTCTTCATAATTTATTCCCCTACAGATATCATTTGTGTCATAATTACCTGTAAGACTGAATATTGGGATCTGGGTACGGGAGTATATTCTGAGGTGGGAACACTCGAATAAGTTTAAGTGCTTAAGACATTAATCTCGTATCTCGAAACAGTTGAACTTTGTGTGAGAATTTAAGTGGATCAGTATACTCACAATCTAAGTGAATGGTTTAGAACTTAAAATGTTTAAAGCTTAACGATGTTGGTGATTTGTCTCATAAATTGATATGATCCTCTTACACAAACTCACAAAAATTTTGTTTGTAAATATTTTCTTACTGTATTTCATTTCAGTTATTTCAAAAATCCAAAAAGATTTTCGGTGTGTTTTAGCATAAATTTTGAAAAATCCCAAAAGATTTTAGACGACTGATATTGAAAAGCTGATTTTCAAAATTCCGAGTGCTAAACATGACGAACAGGTTTGGGAAAGTTTGTTTGAAAATGTGTAAAATGAAAATGATATATTTTCAAGTGGTTCATCAGAAATTGACATGATAAATCTTTCTATTCAGGGTTGTATCTTCAGGTGATTAGCAAAGTTTCTAAATGTGTTATATCTTATTTGTTACGAAACTTATGTTTTGGGTAGAGAATATGCAGGTGAATCAGGTTGCGATACTTGAAACTGTGAAAGCTAGACTACGATCCCAGCACATCTTGAGGGGGAGTCTGTTAGAGAAAGAAAGTCTGAAGTTGCTAGAGCCAGCTGCTGATCCTGAAGAATACAAGAAAAAGTTAGAGTGAAGAAAGCCCAAAGACTGATAAAGACTGAAGATTGAGAAGACTCGACACTTAAGACTCGTCAACATCTGAGGGGGAGTCTGTTGGTGCATTACATCTGTCGACTTCGTCTTATATCGAGTCTCGAACTGAAAGTTTGAAGCGTGCCTGCTAGTTTGAAGGCTGCTAGTTTGAATAGGTCTAGTTTGAGAGTGTCCTACTAGTTTGAGAGGGTCACGGTTTGAAGAGGTGACAGTTTGAAGCATGACATGCCACTTTCAAACGGGAGGGTCTCTCCCTATAAATAGGCTTCAAACTTTCTCATTTGTAACGATTCAAGATTTGATACCAAGGTGCTGCCGGTTTATCCTCTGATTGTAAACATTGTTAATTGAATATACAAGAGGTTTAGAGTGTATTTCAAGCTGTTTTCAAGTTCGTTTCTTAGTTTCCGCCTCTGAAACGTACGAGAGCTCTTCTGAATGACTCATTCGGGTCGAAACACGATCCTACAGTGAAAATTTCTCAAAATGTGCTTGGCTTTGTGATGCGATCGACGTTCCTTGGCTTGAGAAATAGCACCTGTGTTATCACAAAATATCTGGATGGGTTTCTTGATACTTGGAACCACAACGAGATCGGCTATGAACTTCTTCATCCAAGAAGCTTCTTTTGCGGCATCCGATGCAGCATTGTAGATTCCATGGTGGAATAAGCCATGACACTCTGCTTGGAGCTTTTCCATTAGATAGCTCCTCCGTTGAGAGTGAGCACGAAACCTATTTGTGAGCGAGAGGTATCTCAATCAGTTTGAAAACTAGCATTAATGTAACATTTTACAGTGAGCTCCTCATTGACTCCTCCAAATATCAAGAACATATCTTTTGTCCTTCTCAAGTACTTAAGAATGTTCTTAACTGCAGTCCCGTGAGCAATCCCAGGGCTTTGCTGATAGCGGCTGGTCATGCTTAAAGCATATGAGACGTCTAGTTGAGTACATACCATAGCATATGATAGAACCAATCACTGAAGCATATGGTACGGCTTCCATCTACTTTATTTCATCTTCGTTTAGTCATTGGAACACCTCCTTTCTTGGAGTTTTCCATCTAAAAGCGTCTTATCACTTAATCGATGTATGTGCTTTGACTTAGCCCAAGAAGTCGCTTAGATCTATCCCTGTAGATCTTGATTCCCAGAATGTAAGCGGCTTCTCCCAAATCCTTCATTGCAAAACAAGATCCCAACCATCGTTTAATTTCATTAAGCATAGGGATGTTGTTTCTAATGATCAATATGTCATCCACATACAGGATGAGAAATGATATAGCACTCCCACTAGCCTTTCTGTAAACACAAGGCTCATCTTCGTTTTTGACAAAGCCAAATTCTTTGAATTTCTGGTCAAAGCAAAGATTCCAGCTCCGAGACGCTTGCTTGAGTCTATAAGTGGACTTGTTTAGCTTACGTACCCTATTAGGATACTTTGGATCAATAAAACTGTCAGGTTGAACCATATAAACATCTTCAGAAAGATGCCAATTAAGAAAAGCAGTTTTAACGTCCATTTGGCAAACTTCATAATCATAATACGCAGCTATGGCAAGCAATACCCTAATCGATTTGATCATAGCAACAGGCGAGAATGTTTCATCATAGTCAATACCTTGAGTTTGAGTGAAACCCTTCGCAACTAGTCATGCTTTATAGGTATGAATGTTTCCATGCATGTCGGTTTTTTCTTGAAAACCCATTTGCTCCCTACTGCCCGAGATTCAGGGGGTGTCTTAACCAAGCCCCATTCTTGAATATCACGCATGGACTGCATCTCAGTTTCCATGGCTCCTAGCCATTTCGCAGAATCTGGATTAGAAATGGCAGATTTGTAGCTAGTAGGTTCGTCATCAGACTCGGCTACCGTCAAGACCTCAGAACCCTCAACATGCCATAGGTCTCTATCGGGTTCTTTACGAGTCCTGATGCTCCTGCGAGGGTTTGTGATTAAGTCTGATTCGGTACCAACAACTTCTTGTGGTTCAGACGTTCCGATCTCCTCACCGGTTGTTTGTGGTTCTTGAACTTCTTCAAGGTCCACAATATTACTTTCAGTTCCTCGACTAAGAAGTTCATCTTCTAGGAATCTCTTAGGCTTCCTTTTGATGGAAATCGTATTAACATTAGGATGGTAGAAGTAATAACCGCTTTGGTTATAGTATCCGACAAGAATTACCTTCTCGCCTCGAGGGTCGAGCTTGGCATCAGAATCACTTGTGATGTAAGCATCACACCCCCATATTCTTAGGTAACTTAAGTTTGGCTTACGCTCATATCTCATATGGAGTCGATTTCTCCAAAAGGAGTGAGGCAAAACCCCAAAAGGAGTAAGGCAAATTTGTTCTACATATCATCGACCGAATCATATTCAGTAGGGTTCGATTTCTCCTTTCACACACGCCACTAAGTTGGGGTGTGCCTAGTGGAGTGGGTTGTGAAACTATTCCATGTTCCTTTAGATGATCGAGAAATTCCAAGCTGAGGTATTCAGCGCCTCGATCTGAGCGAAGCATTTTAATCTTTCTATTAACCTGGTTTTCAACTTCGTTTAGAAACTCTTTGAACCTTTCAAAGGTTTCATGTTTATGCTTCATAAGATAGACATAATGTTAAGATCTAAGGCTATCATGATTCTGTTTGTTTGAGATTAATGAAGAAATGGATGAATTTAAGAAAGATCAAATGCTGCGGAAATGGAAACAAACTTTTCAACATAATCAGAGAGAAATAGTTTTCGGTAAATAATTCATTTTCATTGAGTCAAAAGATTACAAATCATAATGATTACAATGCTTGCTTACATACTAAAACTCCCCTTCAGCATGAGCTCAATGGTTGATCGTACAAGATGACTGGGTTAAAGGAGAAAACTCCTTGAATAGAACAATACAAACTGTTCTATTTATAGTACAGATCAAACCACTGAAGCATCTTAGTTGATGTCACCTTGAAAGTGACATCTAACAACCTAACAACCCCTAAGGACTGTTACATACAACCACTAACTATCAAATAACTGATTATAAGTAAATTACAAAGCATAAGTAAACTACTGATTCAATTTCAACTGATGTAGTCTAAGCACTGATGTTGAGCATCAGTGCTTTCTTCAAAGGTGATCAGTCCTTGAATGAGCAGCACTTTGGTCTTCAACAGTACTTAGGACACAACAGTAGATAGAGCTTCAGCACTTTAGCAGCATCAGTCTTTAAGAGAAACAGTTGTTGTAAGAGCAGTACTTTAGTCCATCAGATGTTAGAGCCACTGTCAAGGGGAAAGTTTTAGTGCAAACAGCTGCTTATTCTGAATCCATTGTTCTGAAATAGTTTTGGCTTTTATCATCTGTTCCTCTGGTAGGGTTCAATCCCAACAATCTCCCCCTGGAACAGATGTTGCCAAAACTCTTCATTATTCTTGAATCTTTATTGCCTCATCAGGAGTTCTCTAACCTGACCTTTGAATTGTAGTTCAAAGTTCATGGAGTCCTCATCATTTTCATCCCTGCACAGTGGAAGTTCAAGGAGACCCTATAGATCTTCAACACCCAGGCCAAGTGCTTGTTCCCTTGATATGTACTTCACTTCACTACTCGACTTGAGCAGAGTCAATACGTGGGTCTTTTGATCAGACATCCACTTTAGTATCTTTGAGCCCAGTGGGTTTCTTGGGAGAGTCTTTATTTTAGATGAGTTTGGGGATGGAGGCCTGTTCAAAACATTTTTGACTATGTTTTGAAGTTTTTCTGAGTCAACACTTTCTGAGGCCATTTGCTTGATAGCCTCTTTAAAGTATACAACTTCCATTTCTTTTTCTTCTGCATCAGTCAGCTTTTGTCTCTTCTTTTGGTTTAACATAATGACAGAGGTATCTGATGATGTGAATAGTGGTTTAGAAGTTTGGGCCTGTTGTTTTGACTTGTCAGAGGTTTTTATAATCAGGCTTCTTTGGAAGACGAGGATATGTTTCTCTTCTTTTTCTCAGTCTTTCATAGGCCTCATTAGTATATTTCCTTGTCCATTTTGATATGGCTTTGGCATTTCCAACCTTTGCATCAACCAACTCTTGCTTCTTTCTTTTATACTCCAATGTAAGATCATCAATTTTCTTTTTGTATTTGTTACAATTTGGTGCTGACCTTTTCATACCTGGATCTCTCTTTATTCTTTCAATTCTATTTAGTTCTGTTTTGAGAGCAATCAGAGGCCAGTCTTGGAATTGTTCAGCAGTGGCAGGGTAAAATTTTTCACTCATAATTAGCTTGATGAGGTCTTCTTTCAGATCTACCTGCAAATCAGCTTCTGGAGGTAGGTTGGACATTTCTTTGCTCAGGTCTCTTGCAAAGTCTTCTAATTGTTTAACCTTAGTGAGTAAAACCTGCGTATAACTTGAAACTTCATTGTCACTTTTCCCTTGGCATTCAAGTCTGGCTCTGGTATCAGCTTGCCTGGCTTTGAGTTTTAAATACTCATTCATGTTGGCTGGATCTCTATAACCAACCAGAGAAGGGAATTTCCTTTCTGAAGGATCATCCACTAAGTAGAACTGCCTCATTTCATTTTTTACTGCATGCATTTCTAATGGATAACTGGCAGCTACTGGTACAACATCATCAGGGTCATATCCTTGAAGTTCGATTGGGTTTTTAATTGGATTGACCAATTTTGGAGGAATGAAGGGTTCAAGCTTAACGACATTGTAAGGAGCAGATGAAATAGGATCAGGTGCTGGTATGTCATCATCATGCACCTGAAATTTTCTTTTTCTTGTGTACACCATTTTGGGAGAAGGTGTTTTTGTTTGATTTTTAGGAACAAAAGGAATTATAGCTTGTGTGGGAGTGTTTGTGGTAATGAGTGACTGACTAACAGTTGTTGAAACAACTGGTGCTTCAACCACTATTGTCATTACAGCAGTAGATGTGTCCACTGTTGTCTTCTGCTTTTCAGCAGGTGGTTTTTGTGATGGTGGTTTTGTTTATAATGTGGCAGTGGGTTGTATGAAGAGGGCAGTGGTTGAAGTGTGTGTTGATGTGGTGTTGGTGGCAGTTGTTGGGGTAACAGATGTTGAAACCACTGAAGTACCAACAGCAGTTGATACAACAGGTGTTTTAACATCTGTTGGTTTGGAGGTTTGATGTGTGGAGTTTTTAGGAGTTTGGGGAGTATGTTTTGTGAGACTGGAATGTGTGGATTTGGGTTGCCTCACTTTTCTAGTGGGCTGTCTTCTTTTGGGCTTAGGATTTTCTTGTTCATCCTTGGGCTCTGAAGTACCCTGTTCTTCCATCTCCATAAAAACTTTCTTCTCTTGCTCAAACCTTGATTTACCCTTTGCCTCCATATCCTTTTTCAGCCTTGCTTTTTCATCAGCAAAGGCATTTAAGGTTACATCAACCTTTTTGGAACCATCTGGCCTGGGAAGATCTGCAGCCAAGTTAGATTTTGCATCTGGTTCAATGTACAGACCATCTTCCCATCCCTTTTTCTTTAACTGCTTCTTTTTCTCCCCCTTTTTGGCATCATTAGGTGGTGGGTTGTCCACAAAAATGATTGAAGGAGGAGCAGTGCCAGTGGTTTTCATCAAATGGGCCTTAATTGCCTTGATGTCTGCTTGTGTATCCTTGAACCTAGCTTCCATTAAATTTCTGATCTTTTGAACTTGAATTTCATGTTGCTGATCAGCATACTGTCTTTGTTGAATAAGCATAGTTTGAAATAAACTCCAGAGCTCAGTGGGAGTAGGAGCAGATGTTGTAACTAGTGCAGCAGTGGGTGGTGTCTTTTGTGCTTGTAACAACTGTTGCAGCATATCTTTGATTTCTGCAACAGATGTATCAAGTTTATCAACTCTCTCCGTCAATTCTCTGTACATTAAACCATCACCCAACTTAATGGGATCATCTGATTTCCCACTGGCAGTGGTTGTATCAGTGGTTGATTTAGGGAAAGTTTCCCAAAAATCATCCATTGATGCCCCTTGTTCTTGGTACTGGGGTCTTCTATCTTCAAAAGAGGTTGCCATTCTAAGCTCACCAGTGAATATTGGATATCCACCAGTGGGCATTATGGTTCCCAAAGAAGATATTGCCTTCAAGGAAGTCTTATTGATGAAACTACTGTCCAAGTGTAAACCAGTGGTTCAACACTTGTAGTAGTTGCTTCACTTGAACTACTGACAGAAATTACTTGTAATTCCTACAGTGTAGCCTCCTCAACTATTAGTGGGTTAGCAGAGATAGAGACACCAGACTCAGTCACTTGTTGTGGCATATTCTCATGGATAGGTGATTGAGAAGAACTGATTTGTGTCTGGGCTACATCAACAGCATCCAATAGAGGTAGTATGGTTGGTGGAATTTGTGAAGTGAGGATCGGGGTAGAAAGCAAATTAGCCCCGTGAGCTGGGCTATTGAACATAGATTCAAGTGAATCAAATGTTTCATATTGTGGTGTCCCAGTTGTTAAAACCTGTTCTTTTTTAGAAGAAGCAGGAGGAGTTTGAGGCTCAGGTTGAGATCTTTCACCCAACTGCTGTGAGGAAGTAGCAGTAGTGGTTTCTGGTGACTTTTGTGTTGTCACTGGTAGTTGCTCTGGGATCTCATCTTCCAGAGTTACCTTTTTTGTAGGTTTGGGGGGGGGGGGGCTTTTAGGATTTTTTTTCTTAATGGTCTTTTTGGTGCGTTTAGGTGGGAGTTGCACAGCAGTGGTTGTGTTGCTGTGTTTACCTTGAGCAGTGGGCTCAACAGCAGTAACCTGAGGAGCAGTGGTTGCTGCTAAATTCTGCTCAGGTTCCTCTGGTTGTGTTTTCGAAGGTTTTGACAGCCTTGTAAATGTTTCAAAAGATAGGCTGTTGATTTGAATAGGATTCCCTTGGATAAGTACATGAGCACTATCATTAGGAATCTTCTTTTGCAAATAATAGCTCAAAAACCTTGGAAATAAAAGAAACGGTTTTTTCTTGTCTTTGATATTATTAACTTTTTTGGCCAAGTCATTAAAAATCTCTTGGGAGTAATTAAAAGTTTCATTTTGCAGGATAGCATAACCCAAGTATTGGATTTTTAATGGAATTTCATTAAAAGCAGTTGTCTTATTTGAAAACACATGAGGAGGGTATGAAACAAAAACCTTGTGGCAAGAGGAAACCTGCCTTTTTGCAAAGTACCCTTTTTCATTTCCTCTGCATACCCTCTCTCAAGAAAATCAGTTTGATAATCGGTTTTTGGGAAAGAAGTTTTGCCTGAAATTTCATTCAATTCGAACACCTCAGAAATGTCTTTAGGTGTGGCAGCAACCTTAATTCCCTTTACCGAAGAGGTGATAGCCCAGGGCTTTTTGTCCTGAACTTCTAATTGTGCATTATTCTAGAAATCTCGAAGGGTATCGAGTTAAATGGGTGGATTGCAGGTCAACAAGGTTTTGTACCTTGAGGATGAAAGTGCGTCAATAACGGAGTGGAATGTTGTGCTGTCACTTGGTTTTTCAAGTATGCACAGGTAGTTGTGAGGAGTTTTGTAAGGAAGAGCCATGGCGATATGAGTGTGATTATGAAAGGAATGGTAACTGTTTTGAGAAAGGAATTTTGAATTCGATTCGACAATGAAAACCCTGTTTGGAGTTTTGATCAGGGTTTTATGAAGTGGAAAAGTGAATGCTGACGTGGCAGTGGTTACAAAAGATCTGACGGCCAAGTACTGTCCACGTGTCGAACACTTATGAGAAGTGGAAGACAGTTGTTTAGGGAACCACTGTTGGAACAAGTATCAGTGGTTGCTGAAAGGTCAAATGAGAACATTGGCTGTTTTTTAGCTATCAGTGGATAGCCATCAGTGGGTAAAACACTGATTTTGAACAACAGTGATTAACAAGTAAATGAGAAAATAGTGGTTGACTTTCAGCAGTGTACAATAATCAACAGAACAGATGTTTGAACCAAAAGCAGTGGTTATAGCAGACTTTTAAGGATTAATGAAAATTTTCATTTTAACTATTTTTAAGGATGGAATTTTGATTTTCTGAAAACATTTTAATGCTTTTATTCATAGAAAAACAGGATTTTGCCTGTTATTCCATGTTTAGCATGCCAATCCTAAAGATCAAGATTTCAAAAGTGGATGTGTCTAATGCTTTTGTTAGCACATCTGCCAGCTGATCTTTAGTTGGAACATGATGCAGAGAAATCAAACCTTTTTCATAGCAATCCCTCACAAAGTGATGTCTGATGGTGAATAATGATGAACCAATGAGATATTGAATCTTTGATGATATGTTTCAACTACTTGACTGGCCTGCATAAAAGAAGTCTTTTGAGCGAATATACCAAAATTCAATAACATATTTTGAAGTTACAAGCAGTTGGACTTTTCAGCAACAACAACAGCATCATAACATTCTTCAATCAGTGAAAGTTGAAACATCTGCTTGCTTGTGTATAATAAATCTTAACAAACATGCTCCTAGCATATGCTATTGTTCTTTGAGGACCCACTTTTTGCAAAATAGATTTTCATCCTTTGGCCGTGGCACAAGTTTTCAAGCTTGTTGTCACTGAACTGCTGATGCTCCTCTTACAAGACATCTACCCAACTTTCTGTCTTTTTAGTACCCCAAGGTGCATGACATGTTGATGGAATGGTAGAAAACCAGCAGGAAGACAAATGTTTTAGAAATGACCTTTTGAAGGAATCCCTTTTCATTGATGTTGTTAAGTGATTGGTGAAATGGATGAGTTGCAAAAGGATTCATGTTGAAATGTGAGGCTGCAGATGTGATTCATCTGAGGTAACAACTGTTGATGACTTTAAATGATCCAATAGTTGTTTGAAATGAAGACACAAAGCTTTGAGGATAGGTATGGCACACTGATGATTTTTATCCATCTTTGATGTATATTTATCAACAGTGGTTAGGGATGAAGAAGGCTATTTTGGTCAAACACTGTTTGTACATCAGTGGATGAGCTTTAACAGTTGTTTTGTACATCTGCTGCTCTGATGAAGGAAATGATTTTGACTTGTGAAATCACAATATCATATCCAGCATCTGTTGATGATAATTGTGAGTTCCCTGCAGAACCAAATACTTGACAAACACATTTTAAATACAAGTTTATCAGAATTAAACATAACAGCAGGGTTTACAGGGATTTTTAATGCAGAGAATTCACAGGTTTTTGCATTCAAGGTTTTATCACACATCTACTTAATGTTTTAAACATTCAATAGATTTTTGGCAATGGTTAAGTACCCCAGATGATTATTACATTTTACTTTGACCACACATTTTGTGTATTAATCTTTTGAGAATTTTGAAGTAAAACATGTGCAGCCAAACATTTGAAGTTTGTCAACAATCTACTTTTATTACTGATTTAGACTTGAGATAATAATATGAAATGATCCAGACTCTAACACCATCTCCTCTTGACCCATTATCAAGGAATATATTACCCTAGGCAAAAATAAAAGGGTTTTATATCCTGACAGGCATTTGGATTTTTACCATCTAAAACAAGTAAAAATGCAAAATATATCATTCTTTAAAAATGAAGAATGATATATCCTGTTTTATTCAAAAGAATCTTTACAAGAAATAAGGAAAGATTTTCTGACAACAATATCAATCAGATCTGGTTAAAAATGAAGAATGATATATCCTGTTTTATCAAAGTTAATGTAACTTTTAATCAGATCAGAATCACCTCATCCTCAAGTTAAGGAAAATGGTCAGTGGTTTGAATCAAAGTTACATAACCACTGTTTGATACCAGTACCTTGTCAGATGATTGTAGCTATGAGGTTGCCTGTTCACAGAGATTTTTGAAGGTTCTTTGTAAACCCTTATTACTTTGTGATGAATTTCTGAAACTCTGGCCTAAACCTCTTTATTAATAATCAAACTGGTGATACCTTTGTTACCTGAACTTCTCTGATACAAAGATTATGCATGGTTGCTTGATGACATATGTTTGATAAAAAATGTTTGTTAATCTTGGTTTTCCTTTTGTAGGATAAACCTGTTGTCTCTTAAGTGTTTTTTATTCATACTCTTTTCTTTTGATTTCAAAAGTTTTGAGATAAACACACTTTTGAGATTTTGTACTTTTTCTTCTTTTCTCTTTTTGCCCTTTCCATAAAGAAGTGTTGAAACTTTCACTAGAAGGTTTTCAAGGAAAGAATACTCATTCCAAAATCATTTTCAGCAATGTTTTGAGAGATTTGGACATTTTACACACATGCTTATGCCAAATTTCACATTACTCATGATCTGATTTTCAATCATCAAACATATAACCTTTGTAGGATTTCACCCTTTTTCTCATACGAGATTTGGGTTAATTTCAAACTCTTTTTAACATTGATATTTTACTATCATAGTTTTGAGTTGATCCATGGTTATATCTGATGTAACTTTTTGAGACTACTGATTTTCATTTTAATTTTAAACAATTTTGTTTTTAACTTTTGAATGTTTTCCAAAATTGTTTGTCCATATATAAAATTATGTTCCTAAGGTTTTGTTCATCTCTCCTATGTTACCAAAGGCATGGATGCCAATTTTCTAAACATAGGTCTTTAATGAAATGAGATAAACCCTTAGCAGCAGTTAATCATGGAACCAGACATAGTTTTTCATCATGAACACTCATAAATCTATGACAGACCATATTCAATCCGAGATTATCAAATTTTACCAACTTTAACAATCATCGGTAGTTTATATCAGATTATCAGTGTTACGTGAATCCTATGCGATAGATGACATCTTGGTTGTTTTACAAAAGTTTTTTTCGAATAATCAACTTTGAACGTGATTACCTTTTACTTTTGTTTTTCAACGAATACGATCAACCTTAGTATCAATGAATTTTGAGCTGAAGTGTTATGTCAAATTGATTGTTAGATAGAATTTGACTGTCCGAGCTCTGATACCAATTGTTAAGATCTAAGTCTATCATGATTGTGTTTGTTTGAGATTAATGAAGAAATGGATGAATTTAAGAAAGATCAAATGCAGCGGAAATGGAAACAAACTTTTCAACACAATCAGAGAGAAATAGTTTTCAGTAAACAATTGCTTTTCATTGAGTCAAAAGATTACAAATCATAATGATTACAATGCATGCTTACATACTAAAACTCCCCCTCAGCATGAGCTCAATGGTTGATCGTACAAGATGACTAGGTTGGAGGAGAAAACTCCTTGAATAGAACAGTACAAACTGTTCTATTTATAGTACAGATCAAACCACTGAACCATCTTAGCTGACGTCACCTTGAAAGTGACATCTAACAACCTAACAACCCCTAAGGACTGTTACATACAACCACTGACTATCAAACAACTGATTATAAGTAAATTACAAAGCATAAGTAAACTACTGCTTCAATTTCCACTGACGTAGTCTAAGCACTGATGTTGAGCATCAGTGCTTTCTTTAAAGGTGACCAGTCCTTGAATGAGCAGCACTTTGGTCTTCAATAGTACTTAGGAGACAACAGTAGATAGAGCTTCAGCACTTTAGCAGCATCAGTCTTTAAGAGCAATAGTTGTTGTAAGAGCACTACTTTAGTCCATCAGATGTTAGAGCCACTGTCAAGGGGAAAGTTTTAGTGCAAACAGCTGCTTATTCTGAATCCATTGTTCTGAACCAGTTTTGGCTTTTATCATATGTTCCTCTAGTAGGGTTCAATCCCAACACATAAGCATATCGACTATAATCGTCGATGAATGTAATGAAGTATCTCTCATGATTCCTAGTAATAGTTCTAAATGGACCACATACATCTGAGTGTATGACTCCTAGTAGATCACTAGCTCATTCACCAACATGGGTGAAGGGATCCTTGGTGAGTTTGCCAGCTAAGCATGACTCGCAATCATCAAATGAGTCCGTTCTGGTAGATTCAAGAATCCCCTCAGATTGGAGCCATTTTATGTGTGCCTTGCTTATGTGGCCAAGTCTACAATGCCATAGGAATGAATCATTTGTACCACTTTTCTGATGTTTAGAAAGGTGATATATGTTATTTCTAGGTTGAACATCAATTTCGTAAATACCGTTTTGAGGTTTAGCCTTAAAATAGTAAATACCATTTAGATAAGCAGAAATAGCAATACCATCAAAAGAATATCTAAATCCTTGTTCAAAAACCAATGAAACTAAAACAATGTTCCTGGTTAAACCAGGTGCAAAAAGACAATTAGTCCAAACAACAACAAGACTAGAAGGACATGCAAGATTAAATGTGCCAGTTTCCAAAACTGGGACTCCCTTCCCATCGCCAACAATGAGCTCCATATCTCCCAACTTTAGTTTCTTCCACTTCTCAGGCTCCTGCAAGACATTAATGATGTGATAACCACACCCGGTATCAAATACCCATGTGTTGCTTGAAATAGTGAAAATTAGCCTTCTTTGCTTTGAGCTTGGCAAGATACTCGGGGCAGTTACGTTTTTAGTGTCCCATTTTGTTGCACTCGTAGCATTGCCACTCTTTTAGAGGAGGGGCTTTCACAGCTTGTTTGCTCTTGTTGGTGGCCGGTTTGGCAGCAACAGGAGCCTATCCTTTGCTTTTGCTGTTGTAAATCTTCTTCTTTGTTTTGGGCTTCCTAACACCACCAGATCGAACCATTAACACTTGGTTTTTTTTTGTTGGATATATTCATCTCTGCTGTTTTAAGCATCCCATGTAGCTCTGACATTGTCTTTACCTAGTCATTCATGTTAAAGTTCATAACAAATTGATCATAATGACTGGAAAGAGAGTTGAGAATGAAGTCAACAGCCATCTCATCTTGGAGAGGATAACCAAGTTTGTTTAACTGGTCGACGTAGCCTTTCATCCTGAGGACATGAGCACTAACTAAGGAACTCTCTTGCATTCTACAGCTTATGAGATGTTTCATGGTATCATAGCGTTCCTGACGGGCTTATTTCTGGAACATGCCTTTGAGTTGCTTAATCATGTCAAAGGCACTCATGTCTTCCATATTCTTCTAGAGATCTGGGGACATGGTGGCTTGCATGAGGCAAGCAACTTCCTTGGCATCTTCTTTATGTTTATCGAAAGCCTTCTTTGCAGCAACAGTACCATTTTCAGGTGCGGTTGGGATCGGGGTTTCCAAAACATAAATCTTTTTTTCCATTTTGAGAATGATTCTCAAGTTGCGATGCTACTCAAGAAAATTTTTGTCATTTAGTTTGTATTTCTTAAGTATGGACTTGAGCGCAAAAGAGGAGTTGTTTTTAGAAGAGATCTGTTTAAGCAAAATTATTTAATTAGTATTTTCAATGTATTTTCCTTATTTAGTGAGGTCAGATGATAAGGAATGAGAATCTTGTTGGAAGCTCTTTCTAAAGGCAGTTGTAGCATGCAACATTAGCAAGAGGTTCAAGCGGACTAGCAACGATTGTCAATTGTGAGAAAAGCACAACTCCCGGGGTTTATGAGGCTGCAAGGATAACCTTTTATTCTTGCATTGATACGTTTGGCCTCATTTATGCCACTTTCGTTCTCGAGACAGCTGTAGCACGTAACACGAGAGGAAAAGTAATAGTCGTCCTAATATGACCACATGTGGAAGGGTCGGATGTCTTAACGAATCCCTTGCACCTTGGAAGGATAAACTATTCACCAAATGTCGTGTTGTGGCTCCAACACTAATGGTTCACATTATGCCCCAAGTGTTACTAGTAGTAGGATGGCATAGACCATTGATTTTAGTTCTTTACCACATAGGGTCGCTATAGTCAAGTTTTAATTTGGATACTAAACTCTTGATATTACCAAAAGGACCCTTTCACCTCTCGAGACAATTAGTTTTAGATAACCTATAAAACTAACTTTGTCGCAACTTAGAATAACCGATTAAAGTTAATAGTGAAGACTATTAATGTTTATGAGTTTTTAAAGATGTGAGAAAAACATGTTTTAAAACTCTAGTGGTTATAAAATTTACAAGTTGCTGGAACTTGCTTTGCTCGATTCCATTTTTAAATCCCCTTTTAAAAAGGCGTTTTGGTATTAGGTTGATGTGTAATAACATTTATTAAAAGCAACTATAATAGAAAAATGAATATGTAAATCATACGGGCATACGTTTTGATCTTGCTAAAGCCAAGTAGCAAGATCAAAAGGGTCATGGGTCACACAAAAAAAAAACCAACCACAAGGATGGACTTGAGTGCATCTTGTTGTCTTGAGCGACTCCTACTAACTTCAAGACTCCTTTTGGGTTTTGGTTTTGCATCGAGTTTGCTTCGGGTCTTCGGTCAACGTTATTTAACAAGTAAATACAATAAAGACAAAACCCTATCTATTACAACTTTGAACCACAAACCGAGCCAAAACCATAAACTATTCTATTACAACTTTGAGCCACAAAGTGGGGCAAAACCAAATATAAAACACAACCATAAGGCCAGGCACGATTTACATATTCTACATAATCAAAAGCTTCTTTGGGCAAGTCTTTGGTCAACCAAATAATAATTATGACCAAGAAATATATGTTGCCCAAAATAAAAATAAATCAAAACTTCAAACATTTAAAGTTGTGACTTATTATTCCAATGAAAAAGTGTAGGATCGTTTTTAGACCCGAACGAGTGGATCAGAATAGTTTAACTCAACACGAAAGGCGGAAACAGACGTGTAGAGGTCAATTTAGCAAGATTCACACTATAAACTGTTGTATGATTGATTTAATGACGTTTTACAACCTGACAACACTTCGTTGCTCTGACCAGAAAGTTACAAATGAAATGGCACATGAGTGTATTTATAGGGTGAGTGATTTAGTTTGAAAGTGGCATGCACTCTTCAAACGAAATTACACAAGGTAATTTCGTTTGAATGTGACACAAGTCCTTTTCAAACGAAATTAACTCATTTACATGTAAACTCTCCTATTTTCCTCATAAAACGTGCCCTAATCTATCATTCTACATACAAGACTCGATACAAGACGAAGTCGACAGACGTATGCACCAACAGACTCCCCCTCGAATGTTGACGAGTCTTCAGTGTCGAGTCTTCGGTTGTCAAACCTTCAGTCTTTATCAGTCTGCTCGCTTTCTTCAAAATATTCTCCATTGTAAGCATTCACAATCAATCTCTTTTTCTTTCTTCCAGAATCGCAACCTAGCTCTGATCTCTTTCAACAAGAATCTTCAGAATCCGAATCTGTCTCTATTATCTTCAGACTCTCTCTTGATGTCCTCAGACTCTCCCTCTCACTAAGCTGGGATCGCAGTCTGGAATTCTCTTTCCACAGGTTATTAGATCGTAACCTGGCACTCATCTAGCTCAGTTATCAGAACCTGTCTAACCTGCACAAATCTCTACCCAAAAATAAATTTTCTGATAACCATTTTTGGATAAGATTTTCAAATCTAATTTTCCACTTGCAGGAATAACGTTTTTATTGCAAACCTTTTCTCATTTCATTTCAACAACCCTCAAACACTTTCACCCAAACCATTTGTTCATCATGTTTAACACTCGGAATTTTGAAAATCAGCTCTTCAACACCAGTTGTCGAAACTCTTTTTGTATTTTTCAAAAAATTTATGCTAAAACACACTAAAATCTTTTTGGATTTTTTAATGAAATGAAATGCAATAAAGAAATATTTACAGACACTATTTTTGTGAGTTCGTGTAAGAGGATCATATCAGTTTATGAGACAAATCACCAACACCGTTAAGCTTTAAACATTTTAAGTTCTAAACGATTCACATAGATTGACGATATTGTTGTCCACTTAAACTCAATCTAAAAACTTTCGAAATGCTTACCGATACGTTAAGGTATATTAATTTTGCACTAAGCTCTTATGGACCCCAAGATCTCAGCATATCCCCTCATCATGCAATACACTGACTCAAGTAATGCCTTTAAACTTTTGTCAACTGTGATTTGTGCGAAAACAAAGCAGAATGTTTAAACATTAACAATCAGGTCGATACTTTCGTATACACAGAGAAAGTCCAATGTTTAAACAAAATAAGAAAATAAAAATAAGTTGAAGTTGTTTAGGCTTTAACCACCAGGTCGATACTCCCGTATACGCAGAGGTGATCCATAGCTTAAACGAAACACCAAAGAAAATAAAGCAGAATGTTTAGGCAATAACATCCAGGTTGATACTCACGTATACGCAGAGGATGTCCAATGCTTCAACAAAATAAAGAAATAAAACAAGTTTAAATCTTTGCAAAATAAAATGCACAATCACAACGACTTTTTAGCAAAGTTGTGAAATTTCACAAACTTAACCAGTTTTATGTCTTTCGACAATCAGCGATTACTGAGTAGTGATGCGTAGTCGAGTGTTATATATATTAGGTGTATATTTTAAGCCCCTTTAACACTTTTTAGTCAAGTTTTAAATGTATAAAACACGATATTTACTAACACTAGACACACATATGGGCAAGTGCACCCATCGTGAGCGTAGTATAGTGTTGGTAAGATACCGAGGTCGTCCAAGGACACAAGAGCTTTTAGTACCGGTTTATCCTCAACGTCTAATCAAATCAAAAAGTTTAGAAAAAAATGTTTTAAACTAAGAAAAATAAAAACTAACTAAAATGCTGAAAATAAAAATAAAAAGAAAAACAGATAGACAAGATGAATCACTTGGTTCCGACTCGTATCTAGTTTAACCTTTGATTATTTCCGCACTTTTGCACTATTTTAAGAGATTATCTTAGTTATTGTAGTAGGCCCCTCTTTTGAAGGTGACGTTACCCTCACCCCAGTAGTTTGAGTCAGCAAGGATACAATCCTAAAAGGGTGGATTATTGGAAGATAATTAATAAAGTTATTAATGCAAATTATGGTAGGCCCCTCTTTTGGAGATGACGTTACCCTCGACTAAGTAGTCTGAGTCAGCAGGGATACAGTCCTAAATAGCCGGGTTATAGTATTAATAGTAGTTAACTTATGAGGGGATCAAAGAGTTTGGACCCCCGCCATCCAATACCGTTAAGTATTAAAGGAGGTCCTACTAAATTTGACCCAGGTCCATTGCAGGACCTCTAAACGCTGAACAATGGCAAGACCTTTACCAAACTGTTCCCTTAACCCCGACCAGGTAGCCAACATACCTCCATATAGACCGTGGAGATATGAATGGTGAAAATCTTTTATTTTATATAGACAGTAAAATAATGCCAAGACACCACGGACAAACGATAAGGAAAGATCACCTTCAACATAAGCAACTAGTTATTAAAGTCATTAATACAAAACCAAGTAAAAAGTATTACACTAGACACTTTGTCTTCACCAAGTAATGTAAGAGACTTAGGCAAACATGGCCTTGATTGTCAAGAACTCTTACGATCAATCTTGGATCCCGAGACGACTCACACACTCTACGATGGACAATGGATGATGGTGGTGGATGATGGTGTTATGGTGGTGGTGGGTGGTGGGTGAAGTGTGAGAGAGGTGGTGTGCCAAGGGATGGTTTGAGCTTGAGCCAAGCACTTCAATTTATAGGCTGAACAGAAGCTCGGGCACGGCCCCGTGACCAGTGGGCACAGCCCCGTGTCCACATCCTTCTCTTTCTTCATTTAATGCAGTTTTGTCTTTTTACTTGACCACGCCCCCGTGTCCGCTGAGCACGACCCCGTGGTGCAGAAGAATCTTTATACTATGCAGATTTGCTGGATTGTGCGAATCTTATAGGTGACCACGGCCCCGTGTCCGTTGAGCACGACCCCGTGGTGGGCAATATAAGCTTCTACCACTTTGTCTTTTCTGCTGACACTTGGGCACGCCCCGTGCTCCGTGCTGGCTGAGCACGGGGCGTGTTCAGGTTTCTGATCTCTTATTTTGCTTGGGAAGATGCTGTCGTGGGGTCGGGCATGTCACGTCTTGTTCCTTTTCTTGTATTTATGTTAGATTTTGATGTCTTTTTGCTTCTTTTGTTAATTTGAGCTCATTTAATCCTGAAAATACAAAAGGAAGACAAAAGCACACTTTTTCCAACATTAGTACTAAAAAAGGGTTAGTTTTATGCCTCATTTGATGAAATTTATATGTTGCATTTTTAACACATCAAATACCCCCACACTTGAATCTTTGCTTGTCCTCAAGCAAAACTTTTTAATATGTGGCTATTACACTCCCAAATGGAATGGGTAGAGAAGAAGGTTTTTGGGCTTGTCGTAGAGTGTCGGGATTTTTCAAGATTCTTTATTTAATTTTATTTTTATTTATTTACAATCCTATTCGTCATGATTTATTTAAAACTTTTCATAAGATAAATTACTTATTAGGGCATAACATGCCTCTTTAAAATTCGATTTATATACAAGTTCACATACCTCACGGGGATCAGTCAACACTCGGCCGAAAATGTATTTTTGTGGATCACTCGAGAGCGGCATGGAACTTACTCCTACCATAGGCTTGCCAAGCAATCAATCCTCCTCCTTTTTAACTTATATACCTTTGTAAATATCAAGAGGACTTTGTGGGTGAAGGGTTAGGCTTGGGTTAAAGGTAGGTGGTTGGGTTGGTGGTTAGTGGTTAGTAGAAAAAGGGCTAAAAAGCGTAACAAGTGTCGGTTTTCGTATGACTTTCTATTTTTTTATTTTGATGAAGCTTTTATTCAAACAAAGTTATTTTTGATGAACTTGTTTGTTTATTTTCTTTTGCTTCATCATCAACACAAAAATTATTTTATTATTATTATTTTTTTAAAGTTATACGAAAAATTGAACTTGTTACTAAAACAAAGGGGTAAAAAAATGAAAAAGGTTTTGGTGGGTAAAAAGGGTGTTTGGTTTGGGTTATGAAATGAAAAGGTTTAGGCTCAAAGGGGCTAACTATGGGGATTTTGGGTAGGTGGTAAAAAAAAAGAAAAATAATGGTGTAGAAATAAAAAGGGTTAGTCCTAATGCCTCCATCATTTACTTACTCGGGTTTAAGTTGGTAAGGACCGGGAATGTATCGTCATGGCAAGTTCTAGAGTCGTAAGAACCAGGCGGCTATTCACACAAGAATCGAAAATGAGCATTTAGTCAAATGATATGTAAGTGTTTGCTCAGTAAAGGCTCAAAACTCACTTTTGTGGGAATGGGTTTTTTATGTGATCAAGTATATATAATTAAATTTTAACTAAGCTTGTCATGCCTTTTCATAATTTTCTTATGTTGGTTCTTTTTATCACGACGCTATCGGATGTAAATTTGTAAAAATATAACCTTTTTGAGAACTTGAATTTCCAAGTTAAACCTAGACAAGTAAAAAAATGAAAAAATTTTGAAAAAATTTGGGGTGATTAGCGGTTCCAATAGAGTTTTGTGTAAGGCTTGTTATTAGGACTTGCAAGATTCAAGGTTTTAGCATCCCCCCACACTTAAATTACACATTGTCCTCAATGTGTCCCAAAAATAAGTTTTTCGATTGATTAAAATGTGTAAAAGTGGGTTAAAAACAAGATTTTATGGTACTGGGTAGCTGAACACGGGGTAGTGTTGGCTGAGCACGGCCCAGTGTCCAGACTGCCAGTACCAAAAGTAAACAGAAGGCTGGGCACGGGGGCGTGTTCAGTGAGCACGGCCCCGTGTCCAGGTACCTGAACTGGGCATTTTCTACAGAACCTCGGGCACGGGGCATGTTGGGGTGAGCACGGCCCCGTGTTGAACTTGCTGTAATGAAGAAAAATTGTTGGGAGGTTCTGTTTTTGTGCATGGGTTGTTGGTTCAAGCTTCCCTTAGTATCCTTCACCATCCCGAGTGTGTTTTATTCCTGAAAATTAAAACAAAACTAGAAAATATAAAAGTTAATCTAAATTAAAACTAGTTCCGCGGAATGCCTCCGTGGTGCGCCACGTTTATAAGGGTCCTTGGCTAGACCCACCTTATCGGGTGGTTCTGGCTCATCTTTAATTAGGGGGTCGTCATTGCCGAATGGATATTTCATTGATTTCTCAAGGTCGACACTTTTTTTGAAAGCCCCTAATTGAAGAGGTAGATTGTTGTACTTCCGGTTTTTCAAAGCTTCGTGAGTTTTTACAAAGGGTCATCCCAACACTAGAGGAGCGTCATCGAGGATGAGAAAGTCGGTTGGGATTACCATTTGATTTGTTTGAACCAATACATCCTCAACTATACCAATTGATTGTATTACTTTACGATTGGATAGAAAAATGGGTATTTGAAGTGGAGAAAAATCACTAATACTTAATTTTTCGAAAATGTAGTTAGGCATTATATTAACACAAAGATCTTTATCGATTGTGACATTACTAATAAACGAATTTTGAAAGAAACAGGGAACCGGTGTAATGTTAATTTCAAATGGGTCTTCTTTTATTAGTGAGGTTTGATCATTAGTTAACTTAACACTTACCGTTTCGTCAATTTTAGTGTTAGTGTTTAACTCTTTTAAAAACTTAGCATGAGTGGGTATTAAATAATGATTTTTAAAAGAAGGTGACAAGAGATTAATTTCTTCAAAATTAGACTCTTCTTGAATTTTAACTTTGTCAGACTCACCTATTTCGTTGTTTAACTCATGTGTCGGTTTTTCACTTATTTGTTCTTTCATTTTTACACTTTCGGTTATCTCGTCATTTTTTAATTCTTATTTTGCGCGGGACTCCTCTTCCCTTGAGCGAGATTCTTTTATACAGCGGTTGATAACTCTAATGTGTTCTAATATCCTATCGGTCACTTCGGTTATAGAAAAAGAATCGGGATTTTCAAAGCTTGAATCCGGTTGTTCGATCCTTTGTTCCTCATAATACCCATATGAAGTATATGGTTCACACCATTGTTCTTCATTGTAAGCATATGATGGATAAGGGTCGTAATTTTGTTCTTCATAATACTCATATGAGGTGGGTTGTTCACACCATGGCTCCTCATAATAAGCATACGAAGGTGGTGGCTCATATATTGGTTCCTCAAAGTATGAGTATGAAGGCTCATACCTTGGTTCATCAAAATATGAGTATGAGGGAGGAGGTTCATACCTTTGGTCTTCATAGGATGTGTATGAAGTTGATGGCTCGTACCTGGGCTCCTCATAGTAGGTGTATGAATTGGATGGTTGATATGAGTGATTATTTTGAACCGAGTGTGAGTTACGACAATTAGTGCAATAATTACCCCTATAATCATCCTCCTCATAGGTGTAGTTGTAACCTCCTGAGTATTGAACCATAAGAATCACTCAGCAGACCACAACTAAGTCTCGAGATCAGAAAACAAAAATAAAAACGGAAACAGAGGCTGGACACGACCCCGTGTTCAGTGAGCACGGCCCCATGTTCAGGATCTGTATCTAGGCGTTTTAATTAAATTTACTGATCTAGTTGAGCACGGGGCGTGTTCAGTGAGCACGGCCCGTGTTCAAGCAACTGTTACTGGGTGTTTTTATGAAAATGTGCAGCACGGCCCCGTGTTCAGTGAACACGGCCCCGTGTACAGGTTACTGTAAATGCAAATCTAAACTAAAATGCAGAAAAATGTGCGCGCGTTTTAAAAAAAAGGGTTTTGAAAAACTGATTAGCCCGTCGATTTTAAGCTTTCTTAAAATCCTTGTGTCCCCGGCAACGGCGCCAAAAACTTGATGCGTAGTTGAGTGTTATATATATTAGGTGTATATTTTAAGCCCCTTTAACACTTTTTAGTCAAGTTTTAAATTTATAAAACACGATATTTACTAACACTAGACACACATATGGGCAAGTGCACCCATCGTGAGCGTAGTATAGTGTTGGTAAGATACCGAGGTCGTCCAAGGACACAAGAGCTTTTAGTACCGGTTTATCCTCAACGTCTAATCAAATCAAAAAGTTTAGAAAAAAATGTTTTAAACTAAGAAAAATAAAAACTAACTAAAATGCTGAAAATAAAAATAAAAAGAAAAACAGATAGACAAGATGAATCACTTGGTTCCGACTCGTATCTAGTGTAACCTTTGATTATTTCCGCACTTTTGCACTATTTTAAGAGATTATCTTAGTTATTGGAGTAGGCCCCTCTTTTGAAGGTGACGTTACCCTCACCCCAGTAGTTTGAGTCAGCAAGGATACAATCCTAAAAGGGTGGATTATTGGAAGATAACTAATTAAGTTATTAATGCAAATTATGGTAGGCCCCTCTTTTGGAGGTGACGTTACCCTCGACTAAGTAGTCTGAGTCAGCAGGGATACAGTCCTAAATAGCCGGGTTATAGTATTAATAGTAGTTAACTTATGAAGGGATCAAAGAGTTTGGACCCCCGCCATCCAATACCGTTAAGTATTGAAGGAGGTCCTACTAAATTTGACCCAGGTCCATTGTAGGACCTCTAAACGCTGAACAATGGCAAGACCTTTACCAAACCGTTCCCTTAACCCCCGACCAGGTAGCCAACATACCTCCATATAGACCGTGGAGATATGAATGGTGAAAATCTTTTATTTTATATAGACAGTAAAATAATGCCAAGACACCACGGACAAACAATAAGGAAAGATCACCTTCAACATAAGCAACTAGTTATTAAAGTCATTAATACAAAACCAAGTAAAAAGTGCAAAAGATTAGAAATAAAAAGTATTACACTAGACACTTTGTCTTCACCAGGTGATGTAAGAGACTTAGGCAAACATGGCCTTGATTGTCAAGAACTCTTACGATCAATCTTGGATCCCGAGACGACTCACACACTCTACGATGGACAATGGATGATGGTGGTGGATGATGGATGATGGTGTTATGGTGGTGGTGGGTGGTGGGTGAAGTGTGAGAGAGGTGGTGTGCCAAGGGATGGTTTGAGCTTGAGCCAAGCACTTCTATTTATAGGATGAACAGAAGCTCGGGCACGGCCCCGTGTCCAGTGGGCACAGCCCCGTGTCCATATCCTTCTCTTTCTTCATTTAATGGAGTTTTGTCTTTTTAGTTGACCACGCCCCCATGTCCGCTGAGCACGACCCCGTGGTGCAGAAGAATCTTTGTACTATGCAGATTTGCTGGATTATGCGAATCTTATAGTTGACCACGGCCCCGTGTCCGCTGAGCACGGCCCCGTGGTGGGCAATAGAAGGTTCTACCACTTTGTCTTTTCTGCTGACACTTGGGCACGCCCCCGTGCTGGCTGAGCACGGGGCGTGTTCAGGTTTCTGATCTCTTATTTTGCTTGGGAAGATGATGTCGTGGGGTCGGGCATGTCACGTCTTGTTCCTTTTCTTGTATTTATGTTAGATTTTGATGTCTTTTTGCTTCTTTTGTTAATTTGAACTCATTTAATCCTGAAAATACAAAAGGAAGACAAAAGCACACTTTTTCCAACATTAGTACTAAAAACGGTTAGTTTTATGCCTCATTTGATGAAATTTATATGTTGCATTTTTAACACATCAGTAGGCACACAATCAAGAAGGACAAAACTAAGTACTATGCTTTTGACCATGTTTCGCACTAGAACTAGGCTTTTTCATTTAAGTTTGTATCGTTATCGCAAATCTACTAGTCTAGCCGAGCCTATCGTCACATCTTTAGTGAGACCGTTTATCACATTTTGACTTTCCATTTCTTTAGCATGTCGTGATAGTCCACTAATGTACTATCATTTCCTCTTATTCTCAACAAAACTCATTTTTGCATTTTTTCATGTTTTTGGATTTTTCAAATTTTCAAATGTTTTTGGATTTTCTGAAATTTCTTACTCCCCCTAAAATTCAAACACAATTTAGGAAACTATACAAGTAAATTGACAACTGATATCGAATCACTTCAATTCGCCATCCGCTTGGCATAAACAATCAGAACTCCCCCTCACAACAAACTATTTTCCCATTGTGATTTCAAAACACTTAAGTTTGTTTTAATCAAGTGGTTTTTCCGGAAAATAAGTTGTGTTGATTTTGTAAAACCATTTGTAGGTTAGCGGTTTGGTTCATCATATTGTCTTTCAATCACTTGTAGGAAAATGCAAGTACAACTTAATGTCCATGATTTACCACTTGTAAGAATAGTTCAATCAAGTTCAACCTAATGACCTTGATTAACCTTCAATTAAAAACACAATCTCTTTTTCAACCACATGGCTTACCAACCAATACCACTTGTAAGTTACCATATATGAATTGAATTCTCAAGATGCCGATTCCTACTCCTCGCTTACCAACCTGGGAGTTCCGGCAAGTCATACTTATACAAAAACAAATTTTCATAAACAATGAATGATACCGATTCATGCTCCGCGATTACCTACTTGGGAGCTCCGGCAAGTCAGGTTTTTATTCTTTGAAAAATATATCCACCCAAGCCTGACCATTCTTGGGTGAAACAATCTCTTCTTCACTGTGACTTTCAACAGAATTGTGAACTTTCCTTTTGGAAGCATAAAATTCTTTCACACTTTTGGCCTTACCATTAACCATTTTTCCAAAAATGTGTTTCACATTTCCGTTGAAAGACTTTTCAACATCAAACTTATTCTTTTCAGAATAAAATTGATCTGAAATGTCCACTTTTCCAACTTTCTTCTTGAAATTTTCAACCCAAAGTGGTGTAAAATTCTCATCATCCACAGTCGGAACTGATTTCTCAACTTTTTCTTCAACACGTGACTCCTTTGATTTTGTGGAATCAGATTCATCACCAGAACTATTTCCTGAACCTTTAACCACCCACTTTTGATTTTTTAAAGTTTCTTTTCTTTTTAAAACATTCCTTGAACATTCACCCACTTCAAAAATTGAATTTTCAAAACCTGTAAATTTTCTGGTTTTAAGTTCAGTTTTCTCAACAACTTTTTCCTTTTGTTTACCAGAGACTCCCTGTTTTGTTTGTATTGTCTTGGGACAATTTCTGGCAATATGACCAACTGTTTTGCATTGAAAACAAGTTCTTGTCTCTGTCTTCTTCTTAACAACACTATTCTTCATCTCTTCTTGCTTCTTTGCAAGGAATTCTTCATTCGTTTGTTTCCAGAATGAACTCTTCTGTTCTTTCTCAGCACTTGTTCCTGAAACAAAAATAGTTTTTGGTTTATAAATTTTCTCATTTTTATAGTTTTTCGGTGGAATAAAACCCAAACCATTCTTTTTGAAATTACCGTTATGGTTTGGTTTCTTTCGATAACCATAACCAGAACTGTAACCCATTTTCTTGTTTAATCGTTGTTGAACTCTTGAGGTGTAAGGTCTTGTTTTTTCAGAAAGATTTACATCCTTTATTTCAGAAATATTAATTTCTGTTAGTTTGAAAACCTTTTTAATCATTTCTGGTTTAACACCTCTTATTGGAAAAGTTTCATCAGAATATAATTTGTCAGAATCTTTCAAAGTATATGCTACTTTGATCGGTTCGTCATCCAAATTAGATTTTGATAACAAAAACTCTTTATTATACACCCGTTTTCCTTGTTTGGCTTTTTGACTTGACGTGTCGGACTTTGACTTTGACTCTGATTTTGACTCCGACATTGACTCCTCTGTTTCATCCTTATCCAACACCTGATCTACCACCTTTTTTATTAACTCGGACTCATGATCAGTATCGGACGACGTGAAAATGACATCAATACTTTCTGGCAAGTTATCCGACGACACAGACTCCCACTATAAATTTGTTGCCTTTTCGACTCTTTCAGAATTTGGATTTCGAGGAGAATATCCATTTTCGACCGGGGGTGGACATTTGTTATAGACAACACTTGGTTTCTTACCAGGAATCTTCACTTCATCATTTTCTTTTGTTTTGGACTTCTTCTCTTCCGAAGTCTTCTCATCTTCAAACGTCTTCAATTTTTCCACTATGGGATAAATCATGTCAACAACAAAAGTAGAACATGAGTAACTTTTTAATAAATTGTTAACTCTTTCAGTTTCAATTCTTTGTGTTGCCAACTTCAACTCAAGCTCAGCACACTTCTCTGTGTAATAGTTGACATCGTCAAGCTGTCTCATGTAAGCTCCTTTGAGTGTATTCATTGCTACAGCTTGTTCACTGCTTGACTCATTATACTTATTCATCTCTCTATTCAATGTATCATATGATTCTTTCAGCCTTTTTATGTTGTGCAGCAATTCATTGTTCTGCTTTATCAGAGAGTCAAAATTCATACATTTCTCAGCAACCTTGACTACCTCATCATCTGTTTTGATTTCAAATGCTGGAACTTCTTTAACAACTCTCACTGGAACTTCTTCTGCAACTACTTTCTTTTTCTCAACCTCACCATTTAAACGTTTTCTGACTTTTTCTACCTAATAATCATCAGTATAATCATTGATAACCTGAGCAACAAATCCTTTCTTCAGAAATTCTTTGTCTGGGCAATAATCGTCCCAACTGAAACCTTCTGCTAATTTTTCATCTTCTTGTTCTGCCACACATACTTTACTATTTGTTGGAATGTATTTATCCCAACTGAATCCTTTTCCATTATCTTGATTACCAAGACATGCTCTCTTTGAATCTTCAATTTCTTTTCTACCATGAGTTGTTTGTGGCTGTTGTTGTTGATGTGGCTGTTGAGCAACTTGATGATATAACGCTTTTCGATAGTAATCATTGTTTCCAAAAGGATTTTGAGCTTCACTTGCTTCTCGATTTGTGCACTCCCTCTTGAAATGCCCTTTTTCCCTGCATCGAAAACAAGTAACTTTAGACTTATCAAATCCTAAAGCGGAAACATGTGCATCGCGAAAATCATCTCTGCCTGTAATTTCTTTAAACTTTTCAGCTCGTCTCAGTACACTAGCCATGCACCATTTTATATCCATCAATTCCATCTCTTCAGCATCGATTTGATCGTAATCCTCTTTTGTTAGCATTGGATTTCCGATCCTTCCTGCAACTAAACCTCCATAGGATTCAAGCACAGTTACCAACAACGACATGTGGCTTTTAGCAACTTCCTCGGTATAATTCTGATCATTTTCAAGGTTTAAAGCAATGTTGCATTGAAGTACTTTGCCACTCTTTGTTGTAGAAAAGTGTGGATCAAATGTTGGAAATAAAGAGAATCCCGTCTTGTTACTTGATCCTTGAGATGGCTTTTCAGAAGATCCTGTTGTACTGAAAGCATTTTCAACTTTTGGCGAAAACTTGGTTTTGTCATTCACACCACTTTTGTAGTACAAACCAATGTCTTGCTCTCCATCATAATTCTTCATTCTTGCTATCTTTCGTTGCTCCATTTCTTGAGCTTCAAGCTGTTTAATAAAATCACTCAATGTTAGATCATTAAAACCCGGTTTGTTTTTCAACATCATAAGATACGTGCCCCACTCATCATGTGGCAACGCATCAGCTAACTTTTCAATCAACTCATCTTTATCCTTTCTGATACTCAATATGTTCATGTTTTTCAATAAATTGCAGTATCTTTCAATGATCTGCTTGGTGCTTTCATTTCTTAAACCTCGGAACAAATCGAATTCCTTCTTCATCAACGACTTTTTGTTCTTAAGCATGTCATCACTACCAAGAAACTTTGCTTCTAATTCTGTCCATATCGAATATGCAGTTCCATTATGTTGAAGTAAAATCAAGATGTCTTCTTTAATCGCCTGCTGCAACAAACTAACCATCAACTTCTCATCTTTGTATTTCTTTTTCTCATCAGGACTCAAATCTCTAACTGGTATTTTCTCTCGATCGCTACCAAGTGGTCTAAAATATTGAACTTCAGTATGTTCCCATGCATCTAAATGATAAGCTTCAACCCAATTACCAAATCGTTCAGCCCAACCACTAAAATCATCAATATCCAAAAGCTTAGGCGGTTTTTGAGTTGTTCCAGTTTCATTTTCAAGCATCATGTTCTGCGTTATTGATATCGGACTAGCAAAAGCATTGTAAAACTCGTTCTCCATGTTTTCGATTTTCAATGATTCACAAACAGACAGTCTCGTGAAATACCTGATAACAAACAGACAAAAACACAATCAGTTTAACCACTTATCAATTAACTGAAACAAACTGGTACTCGAACTGGTGACTATTCTGTGTGAACTGAGGTTTAAATTGGTAAACCGTGCAAACTGCTATAACCCGGATCAAAATCGAATGACCTGACCCTTTTACATGCAAACTGACGGACTTTCAAACGACCTGATGAACCTTTAAACACCTTGAACTCCAAACCGTGTGACCAGAACTTAAGTCCAAATGACCTGGACTTCTTGTTTGTAAGCAATTTGCAATTAATTGTCCGATGAACTGTTTTTTTATTTTTTTAATAAATGGGCCGCTCAAAAAATCTGACCAACAAATATGATTGGGCCGAGAATAGATCACCGATTCATTCCATTGGACCTTTAGTGGGCAGTCAACACTTGCACATGATTGGACCACTCAAAACCACTAAGCCGACAATTTCAATTGAGACTTAATTCTATTGAGCCGCTCAACTATGAATTCACATGGACTGACACATTCATCTTTTGTTCAAATAAAGCTGGCCGACAACACAGTTAATGATCACATGCATTGATTTTCAATTAATGAATCAGATGAATTATCGATTATATTGATGACACTTTCAAACGAAAACTGCAGCTTTGAAACGGAATTCTCAAACGGAATGGTCCTCAAACGGAATCAACCAATCAGTTCAAACGAAATTCAGTCCTCAAATGAGATCATCCAACTTTTCAAACGGAATTCGTGTTTCAAACGAAATCTCCCACAAATTTCAAACGGAATCTGATATTTTGTGCAAACTCAAACGAGACCAGCAAGTAATCTCAAACGCAATCACGATGACATCATTCTTTCGGTCTGTTTTTGGTTCAATTGATCAAGCAAATGATCGAATTTAGTTCTGAAACTTTCAAGGGTTTGATAAAACACGATTACGCACACATTGTGAAAGTTTTAGTCGATTTTATCCGTGAAAACTTGTTTAATTTTGAAAGAAGGTGTAGAAAATCAGAATTTGCGGCTGAATTGGTATGAACTCTTCCTCCTGAGCTCTGATACCACTTGTAGGATCGTTTTCAGACCCGAACGAGCCGATCAGAAGAGTTTAACTTGACACGAAAGGCGGAAATAGACGTGTAGAGGTCAATTCATCAAGATTCACACTATAAACTGTTGTTTGATTGATTTAATGACGTTTTACAACCTGACAACACTTCGGCAGCACTTCGTTGCTCTGACCGGAAAGTTACAAATGAAATGGCACATGAGGGTATTTATAGGGTGAGTGATTTAGTTTGAAAGTGGCATGGCACTCTTTAAACGAAATTACACAAGGTAATTTCATTTGAATGTGACACAAGTCCTTTTCAAACTAAATTAACTCATTTACATGTAAACTCTCCTATTTTCCTCATAAAACGTGCCCTAATCTATCATTCTACATACAAGACTCGATACAAGACGAAGTCGACATACGTATGCCCCAACAAAAAGGTCGGTTTTGATCTGCATGTGGTGAGCATCGGCTCTCATACCACTAATGGATATTCGTGGTAAATAAAAATTTTGAATCGGGTTCATATATTTACACGTATGATTATTTATTATAAAGATTAGTCAAAACACTTCTGACAAGTATATATTTATAAATATATATTTTTTACATACCAACGGAAGCACAAGTAACAAATGATTAATATGAACACTTTTCTACTATGGAATACCCGCAATGGAACAAGGTCACCAACATGCAAATGCGAAATATAAACACAACCATAGGGGATTTAGGTATACCTTCGGTTAGTTATAACCGCGTGAGACACCGAGGTGCAACGAGGTGAGCTAGAACGGATCAGGAACAAGCTGAAAAACTCAACTCCCTTTTCAGCATGTTAGTGGCGGCGGCGGTGGCCGGAAAGTGGCAACAGCAGCGGCGGAGGATGGCTGTGGACCATGACACTTGAGGTGGTGACCGGACAACAGTTATAGGCTTAAAACACGACCATAGAAGCTGTTGTGGGCTGAAAAATGGGCAAAACACAGCAGCCTAGGGGCTATCGGAACTTGCAACGGTGGCGACGACCGGAGCAACGGTGGCCGACGGCGGACGGTGGTAGGAGGTTGGTGGCTGTAGTGAAGTGTGGCAACTAGGGTTTAGTTTTAGGACAAGTATATAATGTCTTAACCTATGCTTAAGCTTATATAACCAAGGATTAGGTTAAAACTAAAACTCCATTGACCACAATCCCACATTTTTTCTCTTGTCTTTCTTTCAGCCCATTAGCAATAGTCCATAACATAAAATCCCAATCTGATTAGAATTAATATAATATTTTTAAAACTCTAAAATAAAGTATTACAAATCATTCCGTCAAAAATATGTCACTTAATATAATTAAATGAATTGCCTCGTTGTCCTCAGTGTAATTCTTACGGTCAAGATCCGGTCGGTAGCGTTGACTTATCGAACCAGACGTGAACTTCCAACAACCCCTTTACGAGCTGATTACATCCTGCTTCACTATTTCAACTCGACATCATATAAAGAGGTTGCTTCACGTCTTACTAACAGGTTGATTCTCCTTCACCGCCCAAAGCTATTCAAATTACAACTCTATACTTGAAACTGTTACATATATATATATATATATGATAGAAATCTGTTTGGTAATGGCAAGGAAATTAAAACTCTAAATAAAAACAATGGATAGATCTAACAGTCTCTTGTGATACAGAAATATCACACAAGAAAACGATTAGAGTAACTAAACGAGAACCAAGATACAGATACACCACTTGATTCTAATCTAGGCTCTAAAAATACCATTATAATTGCCACACTTGAACTAGCATAACTCTCAAAATCCATTAAGAAGATTAACACACAAATTTCAAACAAGTAAACTTGCTGCCTCCACTTTCATTGATTCTATCGATACAAAAGCAGATGAAATTCAGTTACATCCCACGTAGCTATAACTTAGGAAAAATAAGAAAAAACTAACTTTGAAAGTCAAATAAATTAAACTAAAATTAGAATAAAAATTGCATGTAAATTAAAATTGGAAGTGTAATTTGCTTATTTGACTACGTGGGTTGCATGGAATCCTGCTTCAAGTAGAACCCTTACCCGGTTCCATCCGAACGCAGTAGAACCAGATTTGACCCGTATCTTCTACCACTAAAATTCTTACGGCTTGTGGACATTGGCTCGGGAGATGGCTATCATTATATATACTTTAATATCATTTGATGACGGGTAGCTCAAACCTCAATAAAATGACTGAAAATATATGATAGCTTGAAGGGTTAAAAGGTTAAAAGATTCAAAGGTTTAAAGCCCGGGAACTGAGCTAAGGCAGCACGTGTACAGTAATAAGTCATTTCACTGATTACTTGAACAACTCTCTCAGCCGCAAAAGCAGAACGAGTGCACAGAATGTAATCTTTTATCCGCAGGTCCAAACGCTTCAACCCCTAAAAGGGTAAGTCCTCCACTGCAAGCAGGGTTCACTAGTCCAAGGTTTCCTCTTTGGGCGATATCTTCCTCTATAAATGACACTTCATTTAGTGCATTTCAAACATTCCGATCAGCCCTGATTCCCTTGAGATCTCTGATCCTTCTTCTCGAGTACTTGTTTCATACAAGTCTCCTTTCTTCCCATTCAACACACACAACTTGACTGTTCTTGCTTCCGAGGCTGAGCATACTTCAGTCGAAGATCTTGAACAATCAACAAACATAATTAGTGAACCTCTTTCCACGTCTTGCAAACGTGGGGGGACCACACGACCTGCGTTAGGCAAACCGGAACCCTCCAAGCCTTTTGCCTAACCAGCCTAGCTACTATCACCGATCTTGTATTTTTTGCATCAACAAGTTGGCGCCCACCGTGGGGCTACGCCGCTTATTTTCTTCAAAAGACCTAGTAGTGTAGCTCCATTCTCTCAAGAATTATCATGTCGGAAGGTGAATATCCGAGAGAGGTAAACCAAGTCCCACATACCTCTACCCCTAACACTAGCCAAACTCATGTGGCTATACCAACGTCCTTCTCAATACCGGGAAGCACTCCTACCGGAGTAACATACCCCAAATTTCTCACTTTCCAAACGCCAATACCGTCTTGTTCAGGAGTGCCATCTCCCAACGTCGGTACCTCCAACACCCCCTCACATATTGACCTTACCCCCGAAGGGGTCGCTAATAACTTTCTAGAGTTAAGGTATCTCCTTAACCAATACGTGAGTAGGGAAAGGGACAAGGGAGTAAGGATTCGGTTGGACTATGATGAGCCAGAGCCATTGTTATCCCCTGGACCTCCAGCTCTTCCTCTCGCAAGCTCACAACCAACCACGTCCAGAAATGAGGCTGGTCCCAGCCATCCTCCTCCAAATCCCAATCCATATCTGTACACGAGGTCAGATCCAACATCTTTTCCCCTCTTTTCTTCCCAACCAGTTTGTTGATACATATTGTGTGGATACGGCTCGGCTCGGTTCGACTCGGCTACGAAGTGAAGGCCGTAGTCAAGACATCCTCCTGTCGTGACTCGGTATGGTATTTACTTTGTAACGCTTGATGTACATGCAACTGCGTGTGTGCAGTATGCATGATTAGATTAAGTTTGAGTGTTGTCTGTTTGTTGTTTGGCCCAACATGTCAAAGCCCAAGTCGAAGCCTAACATGATGCATTTTAGGCCCAACACATGTGACGAAGTCTGGCATGTGACGAAGTCTGGCATGTGACGAAGTCTTGCATGTGACGAAGTCCTTCATGCTTGGACAAAGTCTCCTTTGGCGAAGTCCCTTATATGACGAAGGTTCCTCATATAACGAATGTCAACCTTCGTCGTTGATGATATGCGACGAAGGATAAAAGGTTCATCACCTTTGATTGTTCGTCGCCTAAGCTTCGTCACTAACAAGCTTCGTCGAACATTCACATATATAAGACAGACACTAGACCGAAACCAAAGTAAGAAGTCTGAATAGATTTCAGAGCGAACACACTGTAAACACACACACACTGAGAGTTTATAAGGATATCTTGTAAACATTGCATGGTAACCGTTTCATAGCATTAATACATTGAGTGTTAATCGTTGAATCTTGTGTCTTACGTGTTCGTAACTTGGTTTAACTTACCCGTTTGGATTCCGCACTCTTGGGTTTGTCGGAAAACAGGAATAGAGGTTGACTCGATCCTCCGGGTGGACCTACAATTGGTATCCGAGCATTGGCTCGATTCCGTGTTAAAACCAAGTTTTTTCTTGTGATTTTAAAGATTTTTAAGTGTTTTTCTGGTATTTTAGAGTTTAAAGATCATATTTTTTCTGGAAAAACAAATCTTAAATCCGTGAAAATATCGTTATGTTGTTGTTAGTTCATACAAAACCTTGTTTAAATCTCATGCATATATGTTAGAATTGGGTTTTCATTGAACTTTATTCCAAAACTTGTGGTTCGGAAATCTTTTCGGTTTCCGGTAAACTCACGAACTCATCGGAAAATTCATAATGTTCATATTGTTCTTCATGTTCTGTGTCTCTAGTTTGAATGTTTGAAGACCTGGGTTTACTGAATTATTATTGTTTGAATATAATATATTTGTTTGACATTGTTGGCTTTCAAATGATGAAAGGTTGAAATAGATAGCCGAAAGTAAGGTGTGTTTGAAAAGGAAGTCTCTGTGTCAGAAAATAATGGATAAGATTTGATTTTACTTTGAAAAATATCTCATTTGTCTGCTTGAAATTGTCAACGAAACTCATCATCGACGAACTCTAAGACTTCGTCAAAAGAAGTCCTTCGACGAACTCCTCAACCTTCGGCAAAGGTGTTCTCGACGAACCCTCTAACCTTCGTCGACATCATCATTGACGAACTCTTCCATCCTTCGTCACCTTGTATTTCGTCGATCATCAAACCTTCGTCACTTTGGTTTAAGACGAACATTGAACTTCCTTAGTCATTGTCTTTAACAAAGAATCATTGAAACTTCGTCGACATTCACTTGTGATATTTTTAACAGAAGATTTTCAAATCATATTTAACTGTTTATTTTGAGTGATTTAATCAGGTACTCGTCATTATATATTCGAAATGAATCCGGATTGGTGGGGTACTCCGTCAAATGCAGAGAGCAAATATAGAAGCACGGGTTTATCTCCCTCATGGGCCGAATCTCCCGCACCCGCATCTAATACGGAAAGCATGTATAGAAGCACGGGTTTGTCGCCATCATGGGCCGAATCTCCCGCAACCGCATCTTCGCAAGCGAATCCAATTTCGACAGGTCAATGGGCGTTTGTTTCAAATCAAACTCCAAGTATTCAAAGTATACTTCTAAGCGAAAGCGAGACCGGAAGTCTAAATCGCCCACCGAAATTGATGCACATTAATGAATATCCTGGATAGGTAGATAGATTCCATACGTATGTCCTTGGGTAAAACACAGAATTGTGGTTATGTTTTACTATAGATTTCGATCAAGCTCTTGAGGTTGCCGCTTCAACTGCCGCGACATTTGCAGATCTTACGGAAGACGAGAAAAAGGCATATGATTTAGAAAAGAAAGCATATGCTATTCTGACTCAGGCGTTGAGCAAGGATATATATCATCAGTTTGTCAGCTTCAAGACGTCAAAGCGATTATGGGATGCATTGAAGACAAGAGGTCTAGGAAATGAGAAGTCACGCCAATTGCGACATGATTTACTCAAGAAGGAGTTTGATGGCTTCACATGTATGGAAAATGAATCTTTAGGAGATATGACAAGTCGTTTTTATCACTTGCTGACTGAATTGAGTAATTATGGGGTAGTAACAACTCCAGCAGAAGTTGTCACAAAATTTGCCGATGCATTGCCACCTCAATGGAATGGTTTCTTGGAAATCCTAAAATAAAATGGCACATTGACTACAACAAACATCAATGACTTCGTTCAGCTCATGGAGAACAAAGATCAGGAAGAAACCCTAAAGGCGAAAAGGGTTCCAGTGCGACAAAATCCTGATATGTATTATGGAGCTTCTAGCACTTCTGCAAGACCTGCTTCACACGCTCCAATTCAAACGGTGTTTGTCACAAGCACAGATTTATATGGCAATCCGATACAAGTACCTGTAAAGCCAGCTCCAACCACAGAGTTGTATGGAAATCCACTACAACCAGCTCCACAACAGCAAAGCTACCGGCCATCTACCGTAGCAACTGATTTGTATGGGAATCCACTTCCTGTTCAACAACAAGCTTGTTATGGAAGCACATCATCTGCTGGTCAGCCATCAAATTCAAATACAGTACGGCTTGACACGTCAAACTTCTCCAAAGTTAGCGTTGAAGTAGCTAAAGATCATATGGAGATACTAAACAGATTGGTGAGCGCGTATTGTGGGTTGATTGCAGGGCAGATCGGAAACATCAATCTAACTCAAGAAGATTATCAGCAGATCGATAAAGAAGAGATGGATATGATGGACATCAAATGGGCTTTCGCCAGTGCTGTAAGGCGAGCAAAGGACTTCATGGAACGGACTGGTCGAACCAGCTTAGAAAGCAAGAAATATACCAAGTATGGATTCGACAAGCAGTCTGTTAAGTGCTTTAACTGTGGCGAATGGGGTCACTTCAAGAGGGAATGCACAAAGCCAGCTCAGCATGGGAACCAAAATCCTTTCAGAGGTCAAGGAAACCAGGCGAATCAGAATCAAGCCAGGAATGATAATCGCACCTTGGTCCCTGCAAACAATCAAGCAGGACCATCGAACACCAATCAAGCTCTTGTGGTGCAAATAGATGAAGGTTGCGACTGGTCAATGCAATTAGGCATTGGTGATAAGGGAGGAGCAGCTTGTTTTGCTGAAACTGCTAAGGATTTGAAGCACGCCAGTGGTGGAGAATCTTCCGCCAGTGGTGGTGAATCTTTAGATGAAGAGAGTTCTGGTTATTCAAGGAGTTCAGATGAGGAAACCTCAACCTCAGGCGAAGATTATTCTGATGATGTATCTAGTGGGAGAATCGATGCAGATATTGATGAATTGTTAGGAGAAGCTGCAGTACGGAATGATAGAAGATCTATTCTGGTGGACCAAGCTGCTTATTCTTCTTCTTCTCTTCATTCAGCCTTTATGGCTAATGGCGGCAGTTCATCAAGCCAGGTATGTGTCGATGAACCAACTGTCGTTAATTGTGATAATTGTGCTAGCTTAAGTGATAAATGTGCTGATTTAGATGCTATTATGTCTGAGTTGCAAAGCAAACATGATGCTTTAAATGCTGAATTGTCTGACTTGCAAAACAAACATGTTTCTTTTGATGCAAAGTGGTGTGATTTGCAAAGAAAACATGAGGCTTTGCAAAACAAATATGAAGTGACATATATTCACAATCAAAAGTTGATAGTGGATCTTTTGAAATGCAAAGAGGCTAACATGTTTTATGAAAACCATGAAAAGGAGTTTAAAACGGTGGTTGCAAATTTAAGAAAAGATAAAACCGAGTTGACAAAAATGGTTTCAAGAAAACAAACTGACATAAACTGTTATATCGATCGTCTTGAGATCATGCAAAAAGAGTTAGCCTATGTAAAGTGTGAAAGTGAGGCGATCCAGCTTAAGCTAGACAGTTATTAAAACTCTAGATATGTGCTGGATCACATCATTGACACACAAAAGGAGAAAAAGGACGTCACGTGCATTGGATATAAGAAATGTCCACCACCTGTTAGACAAAATTATGATGCAATGCCTAATGAGGAGAATAGAACTTATTATGAGGAATCTGTTCCTTTAGACATTGAGGAATTTGCAACCGGACTTGAATACAAAAATGAAGTATCATCAGATTCAGATGTTTCAACAGTTTCAAGTGTGTCAACTGCTGAACAAAATCAGGATCCTCCAGTCATGGTTGAGGATGCTGATTCTTCAAATGATGAATCCGATGATACTGAATCAGCACAGTCTGATGCGGTAATCAAAGAAGAGGACATACCTCTTGAGAATCATATTCTATGTGATCCTCCCGCAAAACCTGCTTAGAATGTTCTGGTCGAGTCCACGTCTACAAAAGAGACTGAGAGTGTGAATGTGCTGTACACTCTTTTTGGTAATGATAAAATCTAATCTGACAAAGATTTTCCTATTAAGAATGTTAATCAATCTTTAATTAGTAAAATTTTTGAAGATTCAACAAGTAAGTTCTTGGGAAAGACAGGATCACACGTTGTGGTAACATAGTGTCCTCCAATTCCAAGAGCTGAAATTCGCAAACAAAATGGCAATCAAAGATTACCAACTGAGAAAGTTCAGCAAAATCGCACCAAACCAAAAGGTAAATCACCGACTCAAGGTCAAAAGAAACAGACCCAGAAAAAGGACAAGAATGTGAACTTTGTGAAATCAAAGGGAATGGATAAAATTGACACATTTGAAAACAAATCTAACCTAGATTTTGTTAATCAAGTTAAAATGTTGAAAAGATATGAACCAAACAGTTCAAAACCAAGTACCTCGGGATCACAAAGTTCATCGACAAGACAATCACATGATACTTCGGGGTTTGTAGAACGAAGATCATGTTTTTCATGTGGTACATTTGGACATATTATTCGCAATTGTCCATATCTTCATAAACAAAAAGCCAAACTTGATGATCCCCGTGACCAAAATGACCGAAAGCGATATGTTTCATCAAAACCAGATCCCCGTCTTGTAAAAGAAAGGGAAAAGAAACAGAAATGCCAACAGGTCAAGAAAATTGAAAAAGAGATTAAAACCGACGTGGTTAACAAAACATTTGTTTCTGTCAAACCAGACAATTCAAAAACTTCAGACAATCATGAAGTTAAGATTTTAAAGAATAAAACTGGTAAAACAAAACAGACCTGGAAACCAAAAACGGTTACTGAATCAGGGGGAACATCACAATTTCCACAACATCGAGAAGTTCAAGTAACTTACGTTGATGAAAATGGAAGACCCAAGACCACAAAGGCTTGGGTCCCCATCTCTAACTAATCATGTGTGACAACTGGAACAAAACCGGTAATTTCTGTACAATTTAATTAATACTTAATAAGTGCAATTATGTGCTTAAATGTCAACATTGGTTGATTACATGCTATACTTGTGAATTCATGAACGTTTTATACTACAAATATTGCTTTATGCATTAATGATAGCGTTGCGTCAGAAATACTAGTAAACTCACCGGTAAGAAACATTGTGTCAACAATTCTACAGAAAGTAGTCAGACAGTAGAATTGGGGCCTAGGTGTAGGTCCAACGTCAAGAATACATTAAAACCCAAGAGTATATACAAGGGTTAACATATAGACTTTCCGGAAGCTAGAATATGCACTAAAAAGCACCCGAAACGCACTTTAAATGCAGAATTCTGCACAAATCAGCTATAATCAGCTTTTTAACACATAAATATCATGCAGAATTCATGTTTTATTATCCAGAATACCCTCCTAAGTGTTGGGAATTAAAAGGGTTACAAAAGGGTACTTAAAGGACACTAAACGGTGCAATTTAGCACTTTAACGAACCGGTATTTAACCGAACAACCGGACATTACCCGGAACATAAAAATATTACTAGAAACATTGTTTTAATGTTTTTGAACTAGTTATGGTCCCCAAACACCATAACACCCCTTATAACATAATAACACATCAAGTCCCTAAACTTTACACTTGTAAACTAACTTATTTATGAAATTAGAAATTGGAATTTACACATTACCCCCCCCCCCCTCATGATTTACGGTCACATGGGTGACCCCACCAACAAAATCCTACATGATCTTGCATAATCTGCTTGGATTCACTTTGATTTATTTTGATATTACTTAGATATGATGAGATCTCAAAAGATATCTTGGAAGATCTTGTAGGCACTATAAATATCACCATCCTCACTCCATCTTCACCACACCACACCTCCCTCCTCCCTTCTCCCTCATCTCGGCCGTGAGCCACCACCCACACCACCACCATCTTCATATTCATCCATTGTTCATCCATTCCAAGCTTAACCTAAGGTGCAAGAAGGTGTTTAAGGAGGTTTAGAGCTTGTGGATCTTGAAGAACCTTTTTCATTTGCTTTTACCCAACCCATTTGTCATCTTCAACCTCAAGTGTTCTTCCCTAGCCCTTGTGCTAGTTGTAAGCTTCTTATCACTTGTTTACTTCATATTGTTGGTTAAAAGATGATGAACAATGATAAACTTGAAGAACACAAAAGAACATGATCATGATACTTTAACATAAGTTTAAAAATATAAGAATACATGTTGAATATGTTGATTTGCTTTTTGTTGATTGATTATTAGTGTTAGTGATGTTAGACATCATATGGAAACTACTAGATTGTGATTAAACACATGATCTAGTAAGTTAAAGTGGTGATCTTGTGAAAAATCAAAATCATCATGCTTTAAGTCTCCACAAACTTGAATAATGAAAGTGATATTCATATGTAAAGATGATTTAAACAAAATACAAATCTTGTAAATAGATGATTACAAGAATAATTTTCCCAAGAAACCAAGTTTATTTATGAGATTTACAAAGTCCTGGTTTCTAAACAAACTAACCATATTTTATTGTTTAAACAAGACTAGAAACATGATTGTAACAAGAAAAATACAAAAGAAATATTTTTAGAAAAATCATCTTACAAGTTGTAAATGACTAAATCTTTTAATAAAGTGATTTACAAAAAAATAACCATGTTTTTAAGGATAACTAAACCAACTAAATAACATGGTAAGTTACTACAAGTTTTTACAAAAACTTCAAGTTCATGATATAGTGTAATATACTTGATTTTGACACTCGGTAAGTGTTGAATGAGTTGATGATTGTTGTGATGATTTAAAAGAAAATAAACACATGTTTTGAAAACATGGGAAACCTCCATTTTTAGGGGAAACCATGTCAAAATTTCTATAAATTTTGACACTTAGAAAAATATAAGTTTTGGTGAAACTTATTCCCTAAAAATTCACCTAAAAATATTTACCATGGTTTCCCTAATCGTTATGTAAACTTTAAGTTAAGAAATGATGATTTCTTCAAGATAAAAATTGATATTAAGTATGTATATTTTTGAGGAAAATATATAAATTTATTGGTCACCAAATTTTTGTGCTAAGTGTATGTAGTATGTATTATATGGAATAGTGTGTTAAGACTTGAAAATACACTAAATGCTCCTAAGTAGTAAAAATACAAAATACACATACAACATGTTTAGACAAATATAAGAGAATATATTTATGAAAATATATTACTTGATAGATTAAATAACTTGGACAAGTTATGAACATGAAATGAAGTTTTGGACAAAATACATAACTCGGGTGAAAAATGCAAGAAACTTATATTTGTTTTTGAGAAAATAATATAAGTAAGATACATTGTTAAAAATATAAATTATTTTTAACAACAAGAATACATACATAAAAGATGGTGACTTGTACTTGTGCGATACAAGTCTAGTGACTAACGTTAATAAAACACGTATAGGTCACGACGCTATATAAGCAAACCCGGTGAAGTTTATGGCGCAAGAAACGCAAAGTTGTGAGTTCATGCTCCCCCTTTTCTTTTAACTGTTTTCAGTTTTATAACTTCGGGGGTGAAGTATATGTTACGAAATATTTACAGAAAAGTGAGATTATGTCCCCACTTTTAAACTTTTACATACTTTATAAACTTGGGGAAGATACATGTGTTATGGTATGATGGATACAAGAACTAAGGAATGATACTTGAAATTGTGTCGCGAATAGGGTACCAGAAGCACCATTAATCGTGTACATACTAAGACCGCAGAACAAAAGGTTAGATCTAATGGGTTTTCGGGCAGCCACACTCTTGGTGATAACTAGTACCAAGCAGTGCTTTTGTGTCTCCGTCGTCAATCGACAACTAGAAAAATGCCTATGGTTTGGATGCTTCCTATATCGTGTCACATGTTAATGGCCTTGCAACCCATTAACAATCTCTATACATACAGGAATACTTGAGTTATACAGATTACATACCATGTTTTCATACAAAGTATACAAACGTTCAATACAAAAATTGCATGAATTCATACCAACATTATGTTGACGATTTTCCAAAAACTCACATGTATTTCAGGTAACTAAAGTGGATGTGCGCGCGGTCTTACTCATGCTCTTGGATGTTGTTTATGTTTAACTTTGAATAAAGTTGTAAACTCTTCAGACAAAATGTTGTCTTGTGATGTAAACACTTAATCTATGTTTTCAGTTATGTAATGTTATTGGCATTTGAAGTTATTTTTACGAGCATGTAGTATGTTTACCATTCGTATGCAATGAGAACCTTTCATGATCACACCTTGTGCTTCCGCCTTAGAAAGGGGTGTGACAGATTGGTATCAGAGCTGCGATTGTAGTGAACCAGGATTCCTCTCGAGTCTAGACTACAATCTTTAGGATCCTTTCACGAAAACAATTTTTCAAAGAGTTTTCATTGCATAAAACTTTCCGCGACATCCACTACCTGAAACTGTTTACAAAAAGTCAAGAAAAGACACTACGAGACTTAGGGTGCACTGGAGTAGCACTTGTCTTTGACTAGAAATTACTTGCAACTATGTGTGATAATTGATATATGCATATACTAGAAATAGAATATCTCAGGTACTCGTGACTTTACATGAAAGTAGTGGTCTATCTGAAGGAAGTGATCCGACGATGAAACGAACTGTGCTGACTGTGCAAGGACTTATGTAATTATGGATGCATACATAATTATGGAATTCAGTTCATAGAAACCACAGCAAGTCTTGTCACGTATCATTAGAGATTCCTTCAAATACAAGAAAAGGTCAAACGTGAACACCCTTCCCCCAGCCTATTAAATACTCTTTTGGAGTAATAAGTCAGGGTATAAAGACAAGAACCGCCAATGTGAAGTAAGATATTTTGTACTTTACATATGTTAAACTTGTACTTTGGGGAGATGTAACCCTTATGCATTTTGTTTATTTTGCAAACAATAATGTAACAAGTTGTCCTGATATGTGTAAAGACATCGGTGAATATCTTATGACGCATCAGTATTTATCTAATTATGCATGCTTGTTGCTGTATGAATTGATTTATACATTTGGCGGATTGTTTGATGTCACTTATGTGGGTATATGTATGTGTATATATACTACTACTGTCTCGTATGACGATATCAAACAAATGTCTAACCCTGTTGTGTTATGTTCCGACAGAACATGGCACCTAGAAGAGCTGTGACCAATCAAGGTTCCGACCAACCCCCTCCTCCTCCTCTGCCGAGGACCGCTGAAGAACTGAACGCCCTATTGGAAGAAAGGATCCCCGTTGCTATCGCCCAGTATGAGGCGAACCGCACCGAACAAAGTGGAGGACCAAGCAAGGCTAGACGTAATGGGCAGGGAGACACATCTGGAGGAAACACAGCTCAAGGCTGCACTTTCAAGCAGTTTCTCGACTGCAAGCCGCTGAACTACGATGGCACTGGAGGTGCAGTGGCGTTTGTACGCTGGACGGAGAAGACGGATGCCACTATCTGTATGAGAAAGTGTACCGCAGATCAGCAAGTCACTTTTGCTACGGGATTGTTTGTTGATGAAGCTTTGACTTGGTGGAATTTGCAAGTACAGACTCTGGGTGATGATGCTGCATACGGCATGACGTGGGATGAGCTAAAGGAACGAATGAGAGAAAAGTATTGCTCTCGTGCTGAACTCCAAAGGTTGGAGACTGAGTTCTGGCACTTGACCATGGAAGGTGCTGACATTACTGGTTATACCCGAAGGTTCCACGATCTGTCGAGAGTAATCCCCTACATGGTGACTCCCGAATTTAAGCGCGTTGAACGCTACATTTGGGGATTGGCCTCAGAATTTCGCAGCATGGTAACTTCGGCCAAACCTCAAACGATCACTGAGGTTGTAACTCTGGATGTCAGCCTTACTGAAGATGTTGTTCTTATGAAGAAGTTATCACTGAACCCAACTGAAAAGACCGAGACGCATGCTGAGTCATGTGGTGACAAGAAAAGGAAGCATGCGAACCTGAACCAAGCGACACGTAACAACAAGGATTACAACAACAAGAAACGAGACTCCAACCCGCCTCAGGAGGCGAAAACTCTTGCAACTATGAATGACGCACATGCCAAAAGGTACCTGGGCACTCTGCCCACTTGCAACCAGTGCAAGCGTCATCACGAAGGAGTTTGTCGCATTCCAAAATGCGACAAGTGTGGAAAACTGGGTCACCATACTGAGGATTGTTAGGGAAAAGGAAGGAACGGGAATGGAAACTGCAACGGTGCTGGTAATAGAAACAATGGTGGAAATGGAAATGGCAATGGTAACCGGAATGGTAATGGAGCTGGACAGAACCAAGGATGCTTCGGTTGTGGAAGCAAGGATCATTTCATAAAAGATTGCCCAAGAGGGAACAATGCTCAGGCTAGGGCATTTGTGATTGGAGCAAAGAACGCACGCGAGGACCCTAATGTGGTCACCGGTACGTTTCTCGTTAACAATCACTTTGCATCCATATTATTTGACACTGGTGCCGATTATAGTTTCATGTCTGTGGAATTTAAACGAATGCTTGGAATAGAATCTAGTAGATTAGATATTCCTTATTCCATAGAACTAGCCAATGGTAAACTCGTTGAATCAAGCGAAGTTGTTAGAGGTTGCACATTAGAACTTGGTGAGCAAAGATTTAGCATCGACCTCTTACCTATTCAATTGGGTAGCTTCGATGTAGTGGTCGGAATGGACTGGTTGTCCAAGAACAAAGATGAAGTCATTTGTCACGAGAAAATCATTCGCATCCCTCTGGCGAATGATAAAACTCTCATCGTGCATGGAGAAAAACGAGACGCGCCTCTGCGAATCATCAGTTGTATGAAGGCACAGAAGTGCTTAAGGAAAGGATGTGTTGCTTTCCTAGCGCACGTTGTAGATAAAAAGGCTGAGGAGCCGAAACTCGAAGACATTCCTGTGGTGAAGGAATTCCCTGATGTTTTTCCCGAAGATCTGCCAGGACTACCTCCGCAACGACAAGTCGAATTCCATATAGACTTGGTTCCAGGAGCAGCTCCTGTAGCCAAGGCACCCTATCGGCTTGCACCATCCGAGATGCAAGAATTATCTACACAACTCCAGGAGTTGTTGGATAAAGGATTCACAAGGCCAAGCTTCTCACCTTGGGGAGCTCCAGTATTGTTCGTGAAGAAGAAGGATGGAACACTGCGGATGTGTATCGATTACAGAGAACTGAACAAGCTCACAATCAAGAATCGGTACCCACTACCGAGGATTGATGACTTATTTGATCAGTTACAAGGATCAAGCTATTATTCCAAGATCGTTCTTCGATCTGGATACCATCAGTTAAGGATTCAAGAGGAAAGCTTACCGAAGACTGCATTTAGAACGCGTTATGGGCATTACGAGTTCCTTGTGATGCCATTCGGACTGGAGAACGCTCCAGCGGTATTTATGGATCTGATGAACCGCGTATGCAAAACATATCTCGATAAATTCGTGATTGTATTTATCGATGATATCCTGATTTACTGGCGAACGAGAGAAGAACACGACCAACACCTCAGGACCATTTTGGAACTACTAAAGAAAGAGAAACTTTATGCAATGTTTTCAAAGTGCGAATTCTGGATTCGCGAAGTACAGTTTCTTGGTCACGTTGTGAACGAGAAGGGCATTCATGTGGACCCATCCAAGATTGAAACAATAAAGAATTGGGAAGCTCCCAAAACCCCAACTGAAGTTCGATAATTTTTGGGCTTAGCGGGCCATTACCGACGGTTTATTGAGAATTTCTCCAAGATAGCTCAACCGCTGACGACCCTTACGCAGAAAGATAAGAAGTATGACTGGGGTGACAAGCAGGAAGAAGCCTTCCAACTGCTCAAAAATAAGCTATGCGATGCACCAATACTATCCTTACCTGAAGGCACAGAAGACTTCGTGGTATACTGCGATGCTTCGCGTCAAGGTTTGGGTTACGTGCTCATACAACGTCAAAAAGTCATCGCTTACGCTTCAAGACAGTTGAAGGTACATGAAAGGAATTATACCACTCACGACCTAGAGCTAGGCGCAGTGGTATTCGCCTTGAAGATCTGGCGACATTATTTATACGGTACTCGATATACAATCTTCACAGATCACAAAAGCCTACAACACATATTTGATCAGAAGGAATTAAATATGCGTCAACGACGTTCGGTCAAACTGCTGAACGATTATGACTGTGAGATTAAGTACCATCCTGAAAAAGCAAACGTTGTAGCAGACGCGTTAAGCCGAAAAGAAAGGGTTAAGACCCTAAGGATTCGAGCATTGGAAATGACTATTCGAACAAACCTCACTACACACATTCGTGACGCACAACAAGAAGCCCTTAAGATGGAAAATTGTAGAGCTGAATACCTCCGAGGTATGCTGAAGAATTTAGTGCTAAACAAAGAGGGAACCTTGTACTTTAAATGGCGCATTTGGGTTCCGCTCTATGGCGGTATTCGAGAAGTCATCCTTAATGAAGCTCATAAGTCGAGATACTCGATCCATCCAGGATCAGACAAAATGTATCAAGACTTGAAGGATTACTATTGGTGGCCGAGACTCAAAAGGGATGTTGCTATCTATGTTGGAAAGTGCCTAACCTGTGCTAAGGTTAAGGCTGAATATCAGAAACCATCTGGCCTACTGCAACAACCAGAGATACCCATGTGGAAGTGGGAACAAATCTCGATGGACTACATAACGAAATTACCCAGGACCCCGAGAGGGCACGATATGATATGGGTAATAGTTGATCGATTGACGAAATCTGCGCATTTCCTACCAATCCGAGAGAAGGATAGCATTGGAAAGCTTGTTGAGTTGTACTTAAAAGAAATCGTGGCACATCATGGAGTGCCTATCTCAATTATTTCAGACAGAGATGGACGTTTTGTCTCAAGGATCTGGCAACCCTTTCAGGAAGCCTTTGGATCTCAACTAGATCTAAGCACGGCCTTCCATCCATAAACAGACGGTCAGAGCGAACGGACCATACAAACGCTAGAAGATATGCTTCGCGCATGTGTTATGGATCTAGGCGGCAGCTGGGATACTCATCTACCTTTAGTTGAGTTTTCCTACAATAACAGTTATCATACAAGCATAAAAGCCACGTCGTTCAAAGCTCTGTATGGCCGCAAGTGCCGCTCGCCCTTATGTTGGGTAGACGCTGGAGACAAACGTATGGTTGGTCCTGAACTTGTACAAGAGACAACCGACAAGATTATGCAGATCCGAGAGCGCATCAAGGCGGCTCGAGATCGACAAAAGAGCTACGCTGATTGAAGACGAAAACCCTTAGAATTTGAGGTGGGAGACAAAGTTTTGTTAAAGGTCTCACCTTGGAAGGGCATAGTAAGATTCGGAAAACGTGGAAAGCTGAATCCACGATACATCGGACCATTCAAAATTTTGGAAAGAGTTGGTACCGTGGCATACAAGTTGGAATTACCGGAAGAACTTAATGGAGTACATGATACGTTTCATGTATCCAACCTCAAGAAGAGTCCAACACAAGAAACAGTGATCATCCCTGCGGATGAAGTGCATATTGACGACACCCTCCGATTTACAGAACAAAACGTTGAGGTTACTGACTGGAAAGTCAACAAGACCCGAAGGAGTAGTGTCAAGGTTGTCAAAGTACGTTGGAACTCTAAGCACGGACCCGAGTACACATGGGAACGTGAAGACCAGTTTAAAGAAAAGTACCCCCACCTGTTCAAGAAAACTCCTGCGAGAGATAGATCAGCCCGAATTTCGGGACGAAATTCTTTTAACGGGGGGAGACTGTGACAACTGGCACAAAACCGGTAATTTCCATATAATTTAATTAATACTTAATAACTGCAATTATGTGCTTAAATGTCAACATTGGTTGATTACATGCTATACTTGTGAGTTCATGCACGTTTTATACTACAAATATTGCTTTATGCATTAATGATAGCGTTGCGTCAGAAATACTAGTAAACTCACCGGTAAGACACATTGTGTCAACAATTCTGCAGAAAGCAGTCAGACAGTAGAATTGGGGCCTAGGTTTAGGTCCAACGTCAAGAATACATTAAAACCCAACAGTATATATAAGGGTTAACATATAGACTTTCCGGAAGCTAGAATATGCACTAAAAAGCACCCGAAACGCACTTCAAATGCAGAATTCTGCACAAATCAGTTATAATCAGCTTTTTAACACATAAATATCATGCAGAATTCATGTTTTATTATCCAGAATACCCTCATAAGTGTTGGGAATTAAAAGGGTTACGAAAGGGTACTTAAAGGACACTAAACGGTGCAATTTAGCACTTTAACGAACCGGTATTTAACCGAACAACCGGACATTACCCGGAACATAAAAATATTACTAGAAGCATTGTTTTAATGTTTTTGAACTAGTTATGGTCCCTAAACACCATAACACCCCTTATAACATAATAACACATCAAGTCCCTAAACTTTACACTTGTATACTAACTTATTTATGAAATTAGAAATTGGAATTTACACATTACCCCCCCCCCCTCATGATTTACGGTCACATGGGTGACCCCACCAACAAAATCCTACATGATCTTGCATAATCTGCTTGGATTCACTTTGATTTATTTTGATATTACTTAGATATGATGAGATCTCAAAAGATATCTTGGAAGATCTTGTAGGCACTATAAATATCACCATCCTCACTACATCTTCACCACACCACACCTCCCTCCTCCCTTCTCCCTCATCTCGGCCGTGAGCCACCACCCACACCACCACCATCTTCATATTCATCCATTGTTCATCCATTCCAAGCTTAACCTAAGGTGCAAGAAGGTGTTTAAGGAGGTTTAGAGCTTGTGGATCTTGAAGAACCTTTTTCATTTGCTTTTACCCAACCCATTTGTCATCTTCAACCTCAAGTGTTCTTCCCTAGCCCTTGTGCTAGTTGTAAGCTTCTTATCACTTGTTTACTTCATATTGTTGGTTAAAAGATGATGAACAATGATAAACTTGAAGAACACAAAAGAACATGATCATGATACTTTAACATAAGTTTAAAAATATAAGAATACATGTTGAATATGTTGATTTGCTTTTTGTTGATTGATTATTAGTGTTAGTGATGTTAGACATCATATGGAAACTACTAGATTGTGATTAAACACATGATCTAGTAAGTTAAAGTGGTGATCTTGTGAAAAATCAAAATCATCATGCTTTATGTCTCCACAAACTTGAATAATGAAAGTGATATTCATATGTAAAGATGATTTAAACAAAATACAAATCTTGTAAATAGATGATTACAAGAATAATTTTCCCAAGAAACCAAGTTTATTTATGAGATTTACAAAGTCATGGTTTCTAAACAAACTAACCATATTTTTAGTGTTTAAACAAGACAAGAAACATGATTGTAACAAGAACAATACAAAAGAAATATTTTTAGAAAAATCATCTTACAAGTTGTAAATGACTAAATCTTTTAATAAAGTGATTTATAAACAAATAACCATGTTTTTAAGGGTAACTAAACCAACTAAATAACATGGTAAGTTACTACAAGTTTTTACAAAAACTTCAAGTTCATGATATAGTGTAATATACTTGATTTTGACACTCGGTAAGTGTTGAATGAGTTGATGATTGTTGTGATGATTTAAAAGAAAATAAACACATGTTTTAAAAACATGGGAAACCTCCATTTTTAGGGGAAACCATGTCAAAATTTCTATAAATTTTGACACTTAGAAAAATATAAGTTTTGGTGAAACTTATTCCCTAAAAATTCACCTAAAAATATTTACCAAGGTTTCCCTAATCGTTATGTAAACTTTAAGTTATGAAATGATGATTTCTTCAAGATAAAAATTGATATTAACTATGTATAATTTTGAGGAAAATATATATATTTATTGATCACCAAATTTTTGTGCTAAGTGTATGTAGTATGTATTATATGGAATAGTGTGTTAAGACTTGAAAATACACTAAATGCTCCTAAGGAGTAAAAATACAAAATACACATACGACATGTTTAGACAAATACAAGAGAATATATTTATGAAAATATATTACTTGATAGATTAAATAACTTGGACAAGTTATGAACATGAAATGAAGTTTGGGACAAAATAGATAACTCGGGTGAAAAATACAAGAAACTTATATTTATTTTTAAGAAAATAATATAAGTAAGATACATAGTTAAAAATATAAATTATTTTAACAACAAGAATACATACATAAACGATGGTGACTTGTACTTGTGCGATACAAGTCTAGTGACTAACGTTAATAAAACACGTATAGGTCACGACGCTATATAAGCAAACCTGGTGAAGTTTACGGTGCAAGAAACGCAAAGTTATGAGTTCATGCTCCCCATTTTCTTTTAACTGTTTTCAGTTTTATAACTTCGGGGGTGAAGTACATGTTGCTAAATATTTACAGAAAAGTGAGATTATGTCCCCACTTTTAAACTTTTACATACTTTTTAAACTTGGGGAAAATACATGTGTTATGGTATGATGGATACAAGAACTAAGGAATGATACTTGAAATTGTGTCGCGAATAGGGTACCAGAAGCACCATTAATCGTGTACATACTAAGACCGCAGAACAAAAGGTTAGATCTAATGGGTTTTCGGGCAGCCACACTCTTGGTGATAACTAGTACCAAGCAGTGCTTTTGTGTCTCCGTCGTGAATCGACAACTAGAAAAATGCCTATGGTTTGGATGCTTCGTATGTCGTGTCACATGTTAATGGCCTTGCAACCCATTAACAATCTCGATACATACTGGAATACTTGAGTTATACAAATTACATACCATGTTTTCATACATAGTATACAAACGTTCAATAAAAAAATTGCATGAATTCACACCAACATTATGTTGACGATTTTTCAAAAACTCACATGTATTTCAGGTAATTAAAGTCGATGTGCGCGCGGTCTTACTCATGCTCTTGGATGTTGTTTTTGTTTAACTTTGAATAAAGTTGTAAACTTTTCAGACAAAATGCTGTCCTGTGATGTAAACACTTAATCTATGTTTTCAGTTATGTAATGTTATTGGCATTTGAAGTTATTTTTACGAGCATGTAGTATGTTTACCATTCGTATGCAATGAGAACCTTTCATGATCACACCTCGTGCTTCCGCCTTAGAAAGGGGTGTGACATCATGTGAGTTCATGTGCAGGGTGTTCCAGGAGGAACTTTCAGCAGTCATTGGATTGTTGATAGTGGGGCATCCAGGCACATGACCGGCGACATGAAGCTTCTCTACGACGTTAAATCTATTAGAGGAGGTTATGTTGCCTTTGCTGGAGATAAGGATGGTTATATAACAGGAGAATGAATGGTATCCAACGGGGTTGTAAGTTTTGACAAGATCAACTTTGTACAACAGCTTAATCACAATCTTCTCAGCGTTTCACAAATCTGTGATAAACAGCTTTCAGTACACTTTGATGCAAATGGATGTTATGTGCCGAAACCCGGATTCAAGATCCCAAAAGAATGGATTATCTTATCTGCTCCAAGGGTAAACGATTTATATGTCCTTGATATAAGCCAAGCAATAACAACGACTGCACAAGCAACTTGTTTCATTACCAAAGCCACTGAAAAAGACTCTATTTCTTGGCACAAACGTATGGGTCACATTCACTTACGAAAAATGAATCATTTGGTGGCGAATGAATTAGTGAATGGTGTTCTTCTTAAAAATTTCCATCTTCAAGACGTCTGTGTTTCATGCCAAAAAGGAAAGCAAACCAAGAAACGACATCCGACAAAGAAGATCAACACGGTGGCAGTTCCTCTTGAACGTTTGCACATGGATTTGTTCAGTCCTATCAAGCACAAAATCATCAGGAATGATCAATACTGCCTCGTGATAACTGATGATTATTCAAGATTTTCTTGGGTGGCGTTTATGGCTCACAAGAGTGCAACTTTCGGTATTATCAAAAACTTGATCATTCAGATTGAGAATTTGTATAAGTTGAAGGTTAGACGGATATGCAGCGACAATGGTACAGAATTTAAAAATCATGCCATGGCGGAGTTTTGCACATCAAAAGGTATTCTTCATGAATTCAGTGCAAGCTACACTCCTCAACAGAACGGCGTCGCTGAACGTAAGAACCGTACATTGATCGAGACTGCTAGGACTATGTTGGTAGAATCGCAGTTGCCCATTCCATTCTGGAGTGAAGCTGTGGCCTCCGCATGTTACACGATGAATCGAGTCCTTACAGTCAAAATGTGACACCCCAGGAAAACCAGTAAACTACACAACACAACTAGCTTCCTCAGTAACCACGTACTAAATTTCGGGAGGAAATTTCTTTCAAGTTGGGGATAATGTGACAACCCGAACTTTCAAGGTCAGTGTCTCTTAGTTACGTGATCCTGTTTCTTTTCATGTCTCGTTCATACTTCTTGTGATGGTAAAATTAGTAAACAAGTGTGACTTGAATGTGATTGTTGAATGCATAACATGATAGGATATGTCTAATTGTGTTTGACTGTTTAATTACACGAAGTCTTTAAGGCGTTTTATGTGTCGAACAACTAATCTAAAGAACTAACTCAGTTGGGCCGCACCTACTGTTTTAATACACTGGGCCATTATTGTTTTAATTATAAATTCGGCCCAACCTCCCTTAGAGATACCCTAGTGTTGCTATCCATTAGCACAAGCCCAATAGTAGTGAAACCGGCCCAATCCCCCTTCTATTCTTCTTAGAATACGTAAACTATGGGGGGTGGGTGTTTAAGTTTGCAACAAACCCTACCTTTTCCAACATACATGCGGCAGTAGACACCATCACTTTCAAGGCCGCACCATATCCGAACAAGCCTCTTGGTCAGTATATTCGCTTTGATGTTTAATTCTAATTATTTGATTTTGTTATGTGGATGCTAGATTAACAAAGTATGTGCGTATGTATGTTTTATTGTGATGTTTAACTGTGGGCCGATTAGCATGATGATGAGTGGTAGTGTATATATGAGTAGTAAATGGATTCGAGTAGGTTGTATGTGATTGGCTGTAAGACGCTTTGATCTAGGGTAACGTATAAATGTTTGTTAAACTCAATCATAAATAAGTTGAAACCATTGCATATAGACTCAGTTTGTGGAATATGATTTTATTATGTAAAATTTGAGGATTCGTTTTGAGAGGATCAATACAAGTTGTCAGTATTATCACAAGAAGCTTTAAAAGTTGCAAAGTTACCCGGTCCAATTAAAATTCATTGTGTGTAAAGTTGTCAGGCCCTCACATGATTTGGTGCAGCAATTAACACTTGGTTCATCAGCCCAAGGTGTGTGTGTCAGCCCACTAATGAATTGGTTCGATGATAATCATTTGGATGCTTTAACAATGTTGGCCATTATTGTTGTTTTGTTAATTGTTAATGTTTCATATGTATAAATAGATGGGATATAGCCTGCTCAGTATTCTCGTAAATCGATAATTAAATGACTATGTCTAATGATCGAGTTCATGATATGTTCTGTATTATTATTTGGTGATTAGGGTTTTTGTATATGTAACCGATGATGTTGATGGTGGAAGCCGACGAAAACACTTCCCCCAACGAAAACACTATCCAACAAAAACACTTTGGGATTTCGTTGCCCAAGTATTTTCGCTAGAAGGTGTTTTCGCCACATACATGTTTTCATTGAGTGCTGTGACACGTTAAACCTGTTAAACTTTAACCCTGTTAGTTCAGTTTACTCAGTTAAGTTATGTAACCCCTGTTAAGTTGTTAAGTTGTTAAATCTATTTGTTTGATTAACTCTGCTAGTTAACTAACACTGTTAGTTTATTACCCTTGTCATGTATATCAATTCAGTTAAGTTGTTAACTTTGTTTAGTGGGTTAAAGAATAACCATGTTAGAACAAACTGTGAAGGGCATTCTTGTGATATATGAATTTCATGACAGTGATTAATTGCTTACGTGATACCTGAGGTTAACTGCCAAGCACTATGTGATATTGGATTTGCATGCGAGTCATTACGAACGAAACTGATTGTATATACGTGCGAACTATAGGTCATGACTGATTATTTGTGAGCGTGTATTTCCTTAGCATACCGAGCAAACCAAGGTGAGTTCACACTCTTACCAAGGCATGGGATTCCCAGGGATGGGAATGGGATTGAATGATTACTTGTACTTACATCACTACTGAAATACGTACCACTGACCTCATAGGTGTAGGACACCTATAGATACAGCTAGACTAGAAAAACACGGGAAGCCCCCACTAATCTTCGCACACATGTCTGGGAGACCACGATACAAATGCTAATCTTCGCACACATGTCTGTGAGACCGCAATACGAATACTAATCTTCGCAAACATGTCTGGGAGACCGCGATACAAATGCAAATACAACTAGTCTAGGATACATGGGAAACCCCCACTAACCTTCGCACACATGTCTGGGAGACCGCGATACGAATTAATACGATACCTAGTACAAGCGAACAAATGATTTACGAACGAATACTATAACTAAACAACCAACTGTGAACTCGCTCAACTTTGTTGTTGACTCGTTGTTACATGCCTTGCAGGTCGTTAGGTATTCATGGAGCTTGCACGGGGAGGCACAGTCATTCTGGGACATGGATCGTGGATGCCATGTTAAACGTTTATGACATTTCAAACTTATTACTTATGTTGGGTTTTACATTTATGCTTCCGCTAAACATTGATACTATACTTTTGTTTTGAACACCTTTCATATTGTTTGGTTGAATTACATTTACTAATTACATTGTTCGATATGATTAGTGGCTTGATCCTGGTCAGTCACGCCTCCAAGCGGTGATACTCCGCGTGTGGATTTTGGGGGTGTGACAGATGATATTGGATTTGCATGCGAGTCATTACGAACGAAACTGATTGTATATACGTGCGAACTATAGGTCGTGACTGATTATTTGTGAGCGTGTATTTCCTTAGCATACCGAGCAAACCAAGGTGAGTTCACACTCTTACCAAGGCATGGGATTCCGGGGGATGGGAATGGGATTGAATGATTACTTGTACTTACATGACTACTGAAATACGTACCACTGACCTCGTTAGGTGTAGGACACCTATAGATACAGCTAGACTAGTAAAACATGGGAAGCCCCCACTAATCTTCGCACACATGTCTGTGAGACCGCGATACGAATACTAATCTTTGCAAACATGTCTGGGAGACCGCGATACAAATGCAAATAAAACTAGTCTAGGATACATGGGAAACCCCCACTAACCTTCGCACACATGTCTGGGAGACCGCGATACGAATTAATACGATACCTAGTACAAGCGAACAAATGATTTACGAACGAATACTATAACTAAACAACCAACTGTGAACTCGCTCAACTTTGTTGTTGACTCGTTGTTACATGCCTTGCAGGTCGTTAGGTATTCATGGAGCTTGCACGGGGAGGCACAGTCGTTGTGGGACATGGATCGTGGATGCCATGTTAAACGTTTATGACATTTCAAACTTATTACTTATGTTGGGTTTTACATTTATGCTTCCGCTAAACATTGATACTATACTTTTGTTTTGAACACCTTTTATATTGTTTGGTCGAATTACATTTACTAATTACATTGTTCGATATGATTGGTGGCTTGATCCTGGTCAGTCACGCCTCCAAGCGGTGATACTCCGCGTGTGGATTTTGGGGGTGTGACAGATTGGTATCAGAGCCATTGGTTATAGTGAACTTGGTTTTAATAAGGGAAAAAGTTTTTATTAAAACCAGACTATAACCTGTACAGTGCTCAACGATCCACAACGACGCTTCGCTCCACGTGCAAGGCTTAACGTTCTAGGTGATACGATTTATGTTTACATTGCCTACTTGCTAGATTACATAGAACTTTGCTCATGGTATGCTTAGATAAACGTCGCAACTGTTAATTGAAAACACTTGTGTGTTTACTCTCTTCTGTCATCGCACCTTCGCGAACCTTTCTCACTCATATTTCCTTCGATGTGAAGATCATGAGTGGACATGTGAACCTAACTCCAGCCCAGCTGACGACTCTTATCAACGAACAAGTTACGGCAGCACTCGCAGCTGCCCAGGCAGGAGGTATAGCCTGCCATCACCACTTACTCTAGGATCTTTAGATCCTACTCTCGTAAACCAATACTCATGCTTAAGTATGTTTACTCTTACGCACACGACAGGTTAACACGCTCAGCCACCTGTGTGCACGTTCAAGACTTTTATGGACTGTCGTCCTACTACTTTCAGTGGCACTGAAGGGGCCGTTGGACTCCTCCACTGGTCTGAGAAGCTCGAATCGGTCTTCGAGATGTGTGAATGCCCTGAGGCTCGTAGGGTGAAGTACGCCACTGGTACTCTCGAAGGTACTGCGCTAACTTGGTGGAACGAGCAAGTTCAGATGCTGGGGATGGCGGCTGCTAATGCCACCCCATGGAATGATTTTTAAGGAACTGATCAAACGTGAATACTGTAGTCGTGATGACATCCACAAGCTGGAAGTGGAATTCTTTAACCTGAAGATGACGGGGTCAGAGATAGAAGCGTACACGAAACGATCCAACAAATTGGCAATGTTATGTCCAACTATGGTGGATCATCCCATCAAACGCATTGAGCTGTACCTCAAAGGCTTAGTACCAGAGATTCAAAGTCATGTGACTTCTGCCAACTTTGCTACCATCCAGGATGTTACTCGTCTTGCTCATCGTCTCACAGACCAGCCAGTGGAACAGAACAGACTGCCTAAGCGTATAAGTGCTACTGCTACTACTACTACTGCTACCCCAAGTGACAATAAACGAAAGTGGGATGGGACCTCCAGCAAGGGTTCGACTTCAGTTCAGTCCCAGGCACAGCAGCGAAAGATTGATGACTACCAGAGCCCTGGTCAGCAATCTTCTGGTAGCCAAGGGCAGGGTGGATATCGAGGAAACTTCCCAAAGTGCAACAGATGCAACAGGCACCACAGTGGTCAGTGCAACAGGGGTCGTTGCCAGAGGTGTCTCAAGATGGGTCATGAAGCTAAGGATTGCAGGAGCTCGTGATCTGCGAATCAGAACCAACAACAACAACCACCCGCTCCACAGAACCACCAGCGACATCGAGGTAACAGGGGATGCTTTCAGTGTGGTGCTGAAGGCAACTTCAAACGGGACTGCCCCCAGTTAAATCAAAATCCAGACAACAACAACAACAATAATCAGGGCAACGGGAATAACAACGGGGGTAATAACGACGGCAATGGTGCCAGGGGTCGAGTGTTCGTGATTGGTCAGGGTGATGCTAGGAATGACCCCAACGTTGTGATGGTTTCAGCAGAGATCCTATGCAAAGAGAAAATTGTTCGTATTCCCCGTTCTGGCAAAGAACCTCTCAAAATTCAAGGCGACAAGAGTGGTGCTGTAGTGGGCATCATCTCCTTCCCTAAGGCCCAGAAGTGTTTGCGAAAGGGCCACACTACTATTTTAGCACTTGTTACTGACGCATCAACGAAAGAGAAGAAGATTGAGGATATTCCAGTAGTACGCGACTTTCCTCAAGTGTTTCCTGAAAATTTACCTGGGCTACCGCCTCATCGCCAGGTCGAATTTCAGATCGAGCTAGCTCCTGGAGCAGCACCCATAGCTCGAGCACCTTATCGCTTAGCTCCAACCGAACTGGAAGAACTGTCCAAACAATTGCAAGAACTCTTGGAAAAGGGTTTCATTCGTCCTAGCTCTTCGCCTGGGGAGCTCCAGTATTATTTGTGAAGAAAGACGGTACCTTCCGCATGTGCATGGATTACCGCGAACTGAACAAGGTGACCGTGAAGAATCGATATCCTCTTCCACGCATTGACGACTTGTTCGACCAGCTGCAAGGGTCGAGCTACTATTCAAAGATTGATCTGAGGTCAGGCTACCATCAACTGAGAGTCCGAGATGAGGACGTCTCCAAAACAGCATTCAGAACACGCTACGGCCATTACGAGTTTCTGGTCATGCCATTCGGGTTAACAAACGCGCCTGCAGTCTTCATGGATCTTATGAACAGAGTGTGCAAGCCTTACTTGGATAAGTTTGTGATTGTATTCATCGACGACATTCTGATCTACTCTAGGAGTCGTGAGGAACACGAGCAGCATCTACGACTTATTTTGGAACTCCTTCGAGCAGAACAGCTCTGTGCCAAGTTTTCAAAATGCGACTTCTGGCTTCGTGAAGTCCACTTTCTAGGCCACGTGGTAAACAAGGATGGGATTCATGTTGATCCATCTAAGGTAGACTCGATTAAGAACTGGCCTGCACCCCGTACACCAACAGAAATCCACCAATTCTTGGGTTTGGCAGGATACTACAGAAGGTTCATCAAAGACTTCTCCAAGATTGCACAACCCCTCACCTCACTAACTCAGAAAGGCGTTATCTATCGTTGGGGAAATGCACAGGAATCAGCATTTCAGCACTTAAAGGATAGACTTTGTAGCGCACCTATCCTCTCATTGCCTGAAGGCACAGACGATTTTGTAGTCTACTGCGACGCATCCATTCATGGTCTTGGATGTGTGTTGATGCAACGTGATAAAGTCATTGCTTATGCTTCGCGCCAACATAAGATTCACGAACGGAATTTCACTACACACGATTTAGAGCTGGGAGCTGTTGTTTTCGCGCTCAAGATATGGAGACATTACCTGTACGGTACCAAGTGCACCATCTACACCGATCACAGGAGTATCGAGCATATCTTCAAACAGAAGGAATTAAACATGCGTCAGCGTCGATGGGTCGAGCTTTTAAACGATTACGAATGTGCTATAAAGTACCATCCGGGCAAAGCCAATGTGGTGGTCGACGCCCTTAGTCGAAAAGACACTATACCTAGACGCGTACAAGCATTACAGCTTACTATCCAGTCTAGTCTTCCGGCACAGATACGAGATGCTCAGGTAGAAGCATTGAAACCAGAAAACGTCAGGGCTGAAGCCCTACGCGGCTCAAGGCAACGGTTGGAACAAAAGGCAGACGGCGCCTACTATGTAACGGGACGCATCTGGGTCCCACTTTATGGCAATTTACGAGAGCTTGTAATGGATGAAGCACATAAGTCTCGTTACTCAGTACATCCTGGTTCGGATAAGATGTACCACGATCTCAGAACTACGTATTGGTGGCCTAGCATGAAAGCTCACATAGCAACTTACGTTAGCAAATGTCTGACTTGTGCGAGAGTCAAGACCGAAAACCAGAAACCATCAGGCCTACTCCAACAACCAGAGATTCCACAATGGAAATGGGAGCAAATTTCCATGGATTTTGTTACTGACCTGCCTAGATCTCAACGTGGGAATGATACCATTTGGGTGATCGTGGATCGACTCACAAAGTCTGCACACTTTTTGGCTATTAAGGAAACGGATAAGTTCTCCACTCTAGCAGACGTCTACCTTAAGGAAGTTGTCTCGAGGCACGGGGTGCCAACCTCTATTATCTCTGATCATGATGCACGATTTACTTCAGAACTGTGGCAGGCAATGCACAAATCTTTTGGCTCACGATTAGTTATGAGCACAGCTTACCACCCGCAAACAGATGGGCAGTCTGAACGCACCATCCAAACCTTAGAAGACATGCTGCGGGCATGTGTTATCGATTTTGGCAACGACTGGGAAAAACATCTCCCGTTAGTGGAGTTTTCGTATAACAACAGTTACCACACCAGCATTCAAGCCACTCCGTTTGAGGCATTGTACGGGCGTAAATGCCGATCACCTCTTTGTTGGGCAGAGGTGGGTGATAGTCAGATCATGGGTCCAGAACTTGTAGTAGATGCAACAGAAAGGATTGCTCAAATACGACAACGCATGGCGGCATCTCGCGACCGTCAGAAAGCCTACGCAAACAAGCGCCGGAAACCTCTAGAATTCCAGGTCGGGGACCGGGTTCTACTCAAAGTCTCACCCTGGAAGGGTGTGGTTCGTTTTGGAAAAAAAGGGGCAAACTCAATCCATGTTACGTCGGACCATTTGAAATCATTGAGAAAATAGGCAAGGTGGCCTACAAACTAAACCTACCAGCGGAACTCAGTGCAGTTCACAACGTTTTTCACGTGTCGAATCTGAAGAAGTGTCTGTCAGATGAGACCCTCATAGTTCCTTTGAAGGAACTCACTATCGACGATCAGTTACGATTCATCGAGGAACCAGTTGAAATCACGGACCGTGATGTTAAGGTCCTCAAACACAACAGAATACCACTTGTTCGAGTTCGTTGGAACTCCCGTCGTGGCCCAGAGTTTACCTGGGAACGAGAAGATCAAATGAAACTCAAGTATCCCCAGTTATTCGGAGACAGTGCAACCACTACTGAGGCTGAAGCTACTACAGAATTTCGGGAGGAAATTCCAAATCAATGGGGGGATGATGTGACACCCCAGGAAAACCAGTAAACTACACAACACAACTAGCTTCCTCAGTAACCACGTACTAAATTTCGGGACAAAATTTCTTTCAAGTTGGGGATAATTTGACAACCCGAACTTTCAAGGTCAGTGTCTCTTAGTTACGTGATCTTGTTTTTTGTCATGTCTCGTTCATACTTCTTGTGATGGTAAAATTAGTAAACAAGTGTGACTTGAATGTGATTGTTGAATGCATAACATGATAGGATATGTCTAATTGTGTTTGACTGTTTAATTACACGAAGTCTTTAAGGCGTTTTATGTGTGGAACAACTAATCTAAAGAACTAACTCAGTTGGGCCGCACCTACTGTTTTAATACACTGGGCCATTATTGTTTTAATTATAAATTCGGCCCAACATCCGTTAGAGATACCCGAGTGTTGCTATCCATTAGCACAATCCCAATAGTAGTGAAACCGGCCCAATCCCCCTTCTATTCTTCTTAGAATACGTAAACTATGGGGGGTGGGTGTTTAAGTTTGCAACAAACCCTACCTTTTCCAACATACATGCGGCAATAGACACCATCACTTTCAAGGCCCCACCATATCCGAACAAGCCTCTTGGTCAGTATATCCTCTTTGATGTTTAATTCTAATTATTTGATTTTGTTATGTGGATGCTAGATTAACAAAGTATGTGCTTATGTATGTTTTATTGTGATGTTTAACTGTGGGCCGATTAGCATGATGATGAGTGGTAGTGTATATATAAGTAGTAAATGGATTTGAGTAGGTTGTATGTGATTGGCTGTATGACACTTTGATCTAGGGTAACGTATAAATGTTTGTTAAACTCAATCATAAATAAGTTGAAACCATTGCATATAGACTCAGTTTGTGGAATATGATTTTATTATGTAAAATTTGTGGATTCATTTTGAGAGGATCAATACAAGTTGTCAGTATTATCACATGAAGCTTTAAAAGTTGCAAAGTTACTCGGTCCAATTAAAATTCATTGTGTGTAAAGTTGTCAGGCCCTCACATGATTTGGTGCAGCAATTAACACTTGGTTCATCGGCCCAAGGTGTGTGTGTCAGCCCACTAATGAATTGGTTCAATGATAATCATTTGGATGCTTTAACAATGTCGGCCATTATTGTTGTTTTGTTAATTGTTAATGTTTCATATGTATAAATAGATGGGATATAGCCCGCTCAGTATTCACGTAAATCGATAATTAAATGACTTTGTCTAATGATCGAGTTCATGATATGTTCTGTATTATTATTTGGTGATTAGGGTTTTTGTATATGTAACCGATGATGTTGATGGTGGAAGCCGACGAAAACACTTCCCCCAACGAAAACACTATCCAACGAAAACACTTTGGGATTTCGTCGCCCAAGTGTTTTCACCAGAAGGTGTTTTCCCCACATACATGTTTTCATTGAGTGCTGTGACACGTTAAACCTGTTAAACTTTAACCCTGTTAGTTCAGTTTACTCAGTTAAGTTATGTAACCCCTGTTAAGTTGTTAAGTTGTTAAATCTATTTGTTTGACTAACTCTGCTACTTAACTAACACTGTTAGTTTATTACCCTTGTCATGTATATCAATTCAGTTAAGTTGTTAACTTTGTTTAGTGGGTTAAAGAATAACCATGTTAGAACAAGCTGTGAAGGGCATTCTTGTGACATATGAATTTCATGACATTGATTAATTGCTTACGTGATACCTGAGGTTAACTGCCAAGCACTATGTGATATTGGATTTGCATGCGAGTCATTACGAACGAAACTGATTGTTTATACGTGCGAACTATAGGTCGTGACTGATTATTTGTGAGCGTGTATTTCCTTAGCATACCGAGCAAACCAAGGTGAGTTCACACTCTTACCAAGGCATGGGATTCCCAGGAATGGGATTGAATGATTACTTGTACTTACATCACTACTGAAATACGTACCACTGACCTCATTAGGTGTAGGACACCTATAGATACAGCTAGACTAGTAAAACACGGGAAGCCCCCACTAATCTTCGCACACATGTCTGGGAGACCACGATACAAATGCTAATCTTCGCACACATGTCTGTGAGACCGGGATACGAATACTAATCTTTGCAAACATGTCTGGGAGACCGCGATACAAATGCAAATACAACTAGTCTAGGATACATGGGAAACCCCCACTAACCTTCGCACACATGTCTGGGAGACCGCGATACGAATTAATACGATACCTAGTACAAGCGAACAAATGATTTACGAATGAATACTATAACTAAACAACCAACTGTGAACTCGCTCAACTTTGTTGTTGACTCGTTGTTACATGACTTGCAGGTCGTTAGTTATTCATGGAGCTTGCACGGGGAGGCACAGTCGTTGTGGGACATGGATCGTGGATGCCATGTTAAACGTTTATGACATTTCAAACTTATTACTTATGTTGGGTTTTACATTTATGCTTCCGCTAAACATTGATACTATACTTTTGTTTTGAACACCTTTCATTTTGTTTGGTTGAATTATATTTACTAATTACATTGTTCGATATGATTGGTGGCTTGATCCTGGTCAGTCACGCCTCCAGGCGGTGATACTCCGCGTGTGGATTTTGGGGGTGTGACACAAAAGACACAACAAGACCTGCTTTGAGCTTCTACACAAACAGAAACCAGATTTGTCATATCTTGAACCGTTTGGAGCTCCTTGCACAATGATCGATCCTAATGGAAAGTTTGGGGCAAAAGCTATTGAAGGTCACTTTCTTGGTTATGCCTCCCCGAACTTAAGAGTCAGGAATCTAGAGACTAAAAGGGTTGAGGAATGGTCTGAGGTCAGAGTACAAAGGCACACATTGCCAGTCAAAAATCCAGGTCAACCATGGATGTTTGAGTACGGTGACTTTTTCAATTCTATCAATATTCAAGAAGTCGAAGAAAATGTTGCGGCAAGGATGTCTTTCGAGAGTGACAATGCAACAGATTCACCATTGGTTCGTCCAATTGTTGTCACTCAAGAACCATCTTCAGTGAACAATAATGCTCTCGACAATGAGGATTTTCATGATGCAACCGAACTGAACGAATCTTTAGAGGATGAAGAATTTATAGATGCAGATCAAGAAGCTCCAACAAAAGCTGTACAAGGTACTTCGGAAGCTACAGCTCCAGTTGATAACCCCAAAACAGCTGAAGCTACTGCATCATCCTCTTCGCTAGTTCCGGGTATTGAATTGGTTGTTGATCTCAATCTCAACAATCTGGGTACAAATATTCCAGTTCAAGATAATCAAGAAACAAGGATTCACAATACCCATCCTCAGCAAAACATCATCGGGAATGTACAAAGTGGCATACAAACAAGAAATATGTTTCGAAACAACAACGCAGGCTTGTATGCGGCAATTCGAGAATCTGGTCAACAAAACGATTGGTCTTTCGCGTGTTATGTCTCACAGGAAGAGCCAAGAACTTGGAAAGATGCTTTGAAAGAAAATTCATGGGTTGAAGCTATGCAGGAAGAACTACAGCAATTCCAGAAACTTGGTGTCTGGAAGCTCGTAGAGAAACCTGCTGATTATAAGAAGATTGGTACCCGTTGGGTGTATAAATGCAAAAAGGACGACCGTGGAATCGTTATTCGGAATAAAGCAAGATTGGTCGTTCAAGGTTTTCGTCAGATTGAAGGTATAGACTACAACGAAGTGTATACACCTGTTGCACGTCTGGAAGCAATTCGGATCTTTCTGGCTTATGCCTCATTTAAAGGATTCAAGGTTTACCAGATGGATGTCAAAAGTGCATTCTTACATGGTCTAGTGGAAGAAGAGGTGTATGTTGAACATCCTCCAGGTTTTGAAGATCCTATTCATCCCGATCGGGTTTGGTTGCTGAACAAAGCTCTCTATGGTCTACATCAAGCACCGCGAGCTTGGTATGCAACCTTATCTAATTACCTGTTGGAGAATGGATTTCGCAGAGGTCTTATAGATTGCACTCTCTTCATAAAAGAACAAGATGGAGATCTTCTACTGGTATAGGTATATGTGGATGATATTATATTTGGTTCTACTAACAATGTTATGTGTAGGGATTTCGAGCGTGTAATGCAGGATAAATTCGAGATGAGCGCTATGGGGGAGATGACTTTCTTTTTGGGCCTGCAAGTGCAACAAACGAAGTCTGGGATTTTCATCCATCAGACTAAGTATGTGAGTGACATCCTGAACCGATTTTAGATGTCCGACACATTGCCCATTGGTACCCCACTGCAGCAAAATCATGGAATCAATCCAGACTTGAAGGGTGAAGTTGTTAGCTCTTCATACTTCCGCGCGATGATTGGATCCCTTATGTACCTCACTACATCAAGACCAGATATAATGTATCCAACATGCCTGCTAGTGCAACAAACGAAGTCCGGGATTTTCATCCATCAGACTAAGTATGTGACTGACATCCTAAACCGATTTCAGATGTCCGACACATTGCCCATTGGTACCCCACTGCAGCAAAATCACAGAATTAATCCAGACTTGAAGGGTGAAGTTGTTAGCTCTTCATACTACCGTGCGATGATTGGATCCCTTATGTACCTCACTGCATCAAGACCAGATATAATGTATCCAACATGCCTGCTAGCCAGATATCAAGTGAACCCGAAGGCCTCACATCTTGTAGCTGTAAAAGGATTTTTCGTTATTTGAAGGGTTGCCCAGACACCGGTCTATGGTACCCTAGAGATAATAACTTTGATTTAGTCACTTTCAGTGATTCTGAATTTGGCGGATGCAAAATCGACGGCAAATCCACAACGGCTGGATGCCAGTTTTTAGGAAATCGCCTCGTAACATGGCAGTGCAAGAAGCAGACTTATGTCGCTACATCAACTTGTGAAGCTGAATACATTGTTGCCTCAAGTTGTTGGTCCCAAGTCCTGTGGATACAACAGCAAATGCGTGATTACGGCTTTGAATTCCTAACTACTCCAATTTTAGTCGATAATTCTGCTGCCTTATCTATCACTAGAAATCCTGTGCAGCATTCAAAGACCAAACACATCGAAATTAAGTATCACTTCATACGTGATTGCTTTGATAAAAGGCTAATCGATATTGTTAAGGTCCATACTGATGACCAGCGTGCCGACCTTTTTACCAAAGCATTTGATAAATCAAGATTTGACTTTTTATTATTTGTAAACGGCATTAAGGTCAAACAAGAGTAATCCACATCGGAAAATCGTTTTTTTGTAAATATCTTTGTGTTTTTTTTAAATTATTGTAAGTTTGTTGATTTTAGGGGGAGTAATTCCAAAATTTGAAAATTCAAAAACATTGAAAATTTTCAAATACGCAAAAACAATAGAAAAACAAAAATGAGTTTCCTGGCGAGCAAAAGAGAAAATGATAGTACATCAGTGGTCTGTCGAAACCTCTTTAAACTGAAACGCAAAAATAAAAAATGAGATAAGAAGCTCTATATAAGATGTATCGGTAGGCTCACAATCATTTTAAAGTGTGCAGGGTGATATAAACCTTAATCGACTGAAGACCAGGTGGGAACCGCACATTGGCATATGGTCTTAGTACCGAAATTTCGTTTGAGAGATTGCCGAGGTTCTGAGATATGTGGTCTTTATGTTGTTTATCATCTGGGTATCATGGTTGTTTCTTTTACCGAAAAACAAAACGGAGACGAAGTCTAGATCTTCCATGATACCATACATACGTGTACATACCGCATACGACCTCAATAAGTGATCAACAATCACATGTCCAAACAAAATAAGTGATAATATATCACATTTATCCGGGAGTCAAGTTCGTCTCTTTGATGTACGTTAGTACTGACCTGTTCACGGACTTGCTCTTGTGCCCTTCATGCATCTGAAATTCAAGTTCCTCATCAATAAGTGATTCTATCACATAGGGCTTGTTTTCAATCAAAATAAGTGAGTTTCTCACATTTTCATATACGTCAAAACAGATGATAAATGGTATACTCACCAGTAAGATGAACCCTCGTGCATACCTTGATACGGGAATGTGTTGTGTGTGGATGAACACCGGTCTGTAAGTATAAATCATACCTTAACGTATCCCCTCGCCATGATTACATCTGATAAGTTGAGCTTATGTGGACAACAATACCGATAATTGTTATAGGATGCTTATCTTAATGTTAAGTAACTGAACAACAAGAGCGTTTTGGCGTGACCGTACACTGATATGATTCTCTTACCCTCGAAACTCGCAAAAAGAATGTCTGTAAATATTTATTTAATGCTTTCAGTTTCTGCATCTTTGTATATATTTATTTACTGCTTTCAGTCTTTACATTTAAAATATTCAAAATACCAAAAAGATTATAGGTGTGTTTTAATATAAACTTTATAAAAGCCAAAAAGATTTTATTTCTATCTTATTTTTTATTGTACGATGTTGGAACTCGAGTCTTCGTTACCTGAAATCCGATGAAAACCAAAACGACTGAATCTTCATAAACGGTCAGAGTTTGCAAGTTTTGAAAGTTAATAATCAAAATTGAAAAATCTGTTAACTTTTCAAACTAAATTGTCGGACGGTAGTTGAATGAGAATTGGTCTCATTTGTGTCATTTGTTTAATGTTAATTTTGTTCTCATTATGCGTTCAGCTTTCTTGCATGTGCAGATACTAAAGGCGAGGAGAACATGTTCGATGATGAGCTTCGGAACGAAGACACGGCGTGAAGGTACTCAAATGATAAAGATAATCGAGTTGCCGTTGTTCAATCATCAACACCACAAGGATCTCAAGTATTGAAGATCAAAAGATTCACGAGCATAACTTAAGGGGGAGTTTGTTAATGCACTTCCTGTTAGAAAAAATCGAGTTGCCGTTGTTCAATCATCAACACCACAAAACTCCCGCGCACGCCGTCAGGTCACGATAGCATCTGGGTTGTCGTTGACCGTTTGACTAAATCTGCTCATTTTCTGCCAATACGAGAAGACTTTAAGTTAGAAAAATTTGCCCGAATCTACACCGACGAAATCATCTGTCGACACGGGACACCTCGTGACATCATCTCTGACCGCGATGGTCGGTTTACCTCGTGACTTTCGGAAACGTTTCAATCTGCTCTCGGTACTACTCTGAATCTAAGTACCGCTTTCCATCCCTAAACCGACGGTCAGACTGAAAGAACGATTCGCACCCTTGAAGACGTGCTTCGCTCGTGTGTAATAGATTTCAGTGGTAATTGGGACGCGCACTTACCTTTAGTTGAATTCTCGTAAAATAACAGTTATCACTCTAGCATCCAAACGACACCATTTGAGGCATTATACGGAAGAAGATGTCGATCGCCGATTGTATGGCACGAGATCGGGGACGCGCAGATTACCGGTCCTGAGCTGTTGCAAGAAACGACTGACAAAATCCTCCAAATTCGAGACAATCTACTGAAAGCTCGGAGTAGTCAGAAAAGTTACGCTGATAGACGCCGCAAGCCCCTTGAATTTGACGTTGGCGATCACGTACTCCTAAAGGTTGCACCTTGGAAGGGGGTGAACAGATTCGGCAAGAAAGAAAAGCTCGCGCCTCGATATGTTGGACCCTTTAAAATTCTGGAAAGGATTGGTAAAGTGGCCTACAGACTCGAACTACCGAAGGAACTTAGTAATGTCCACCCGACTTTCCACGTTTCGAACCTCAGAAAGTGTCTAGCCGAACAGGAATTACATTTCCCTCTCGAGGATTTAAAAATTGGACGAAACATTACACTTCGTGGAGAAGCCTGTCGAGATCATGGGACGAGAAACCAAGGTACTCTGACGCTCACGCATTCCCATTGTGAAGGTTCGTTGGGAAGGCAAACACGGTGCCGAGTTTACCTGGGAACTCGAAAGTGACATGAAGGAGAAGTATCCACAACTGTTTGTTACGCCTGCTTCTTAAATTTTGGGACAAAATTTCCTAAAGTAGGGGAGGCTGTAACAACCTGACTTTTGAACTCAAAGTCAAAGTCAAAGGAAGAAAAGATTGCTAATTACGATCTGTCACTACTTGCTTAACTATCGAATTGTGCTTCTTGACTTGTAATCGAATTCTATTATTTGTTTACTTTAGTTATATTATGTGGAGAATCTATAACAAATCGAGGTTTAATCGCATGTTTAATCGCTAATCAACTTATCGCTATCACATCACAAATCGAATTATGTGTTCTGAATAATGTTTTATGTGTGTATGCTATTGTGTTTTACTTGTCCATGCTATGTTTATGTTGAGGTGATTAATCGCAATCGCAACTCTATCGCAACGTAATCTAATCGCAAACGCTAAACGTAAGTTATTTATGATGATTGTATGTTAGATATAGTAGTTAGGTTATTTGTGTAACTAATGGGTAAAACTATCGCATCGCTCGCTCGAAACGCATCGCAACGCTCAACACGCAAAATGAAACACCAAAATCTAACTCGCCGGACCACTCGATCGAATGACCATTCGATCGACTGGTCATCCGAACGGATGGCCATCTGATCGGATGGCCATCCGATCGATGTGCCGTCTAATACGTTCCATGTGCACACTTTCCTCTTTTGGAAACCCTATAAATACCCCTGTCACATCACAAACAGTGATGTGACAGCTCTCTCGTTCGACCAGCACGCTCAAGCCCTCTTTTCTCTCGATTTCTCACGATTCTTGTAAGTTTCTACCTCAAATCTTGTACTTGATGATCTAAACGCACTTCTTCATCATTTTCACCTTTGAATCTTAACTTTTAACCATGAAATCAGCGGATTTGAGGTGTTCTAGGGTGATGTCGTCATGGAGTTCTTATGAACTTCAAGTTTTGGCCTCATTCCACCAAGAACAACTCAGATCTACAAGATTTCCACATGTTTTGACACTATTTTCGCATAGATCTAAAAAATTTCAAGGATAAAAGGATTGAAAGATGTTTTCACAACTTTCTTTCAAACTCTTTTACACTCAATGCACTCAAAACTGATAGAATCGGAGCTCGTTCAGGCCTTCCACTCCTTTACTAGTGAAGTGTTGGCCCGAGATCTGATTCCTGTCAAAGAGACAACCGATTTCGGGTTTAACATGAGCGAACCGTCATGAACAGCTAACTGATCGGACTGGGGTGATTCCCATCCGATCAGATGGTCTGGACTTGGTAGGGTTCCTGTTGTTCAACACGTCGTCATACCGTCTCGATCAAACCGCAAACTGTCAAACTTAACAAATTTCCAAACGAGCAAGTCACCAGACGGATTGCCATCCGATCGAACGACAATCCGATCGGACGACACCTTGCTCAACACTTAAACATTTTTCAGCAATTTCAAAGATCATCAGTTTCTAACGGATTGCCATCCGATCAGAAGACCATCCGATCGAATGCCAATCCTACTGTGAACTTGTTCTCTGAGAAATGTCTAACCGACGGATCGCCATCCGATCGAACGACCGTTCGACCGGGCGACCTGAAAGGTAGACATACTTCTCTGATTATAAAATGCTACAACGAAAACTTCAAAGTCACATCATACACAAACACATCCATCACAAAAGAATGTCAATCTGACCGAATGGCTATCCGAACGGATGACCATCCGAACAGATTGTCATTTGATCGAATGACCATCCGTTCAGATTGTCATCCGATCGGATGACCATTCGTTACTTAGTCCACTCTTCACCGTTTAACGTGCCGCTCATTCGCTTATGCTATCGTTAACTGTTCAGGCTAATCTCTCAGTGCTCCCTTCAATCCAAGAGAATGTTTAGTTATTAAGCACTATCTGTGAGTATACTCGATCCCTTTTTGCTTTTAGCACTTTTGGGTGTTACATACGTTATCTATATCAAATCACAATTATCACACCACGCAAACACTTTTATACACTGACCGCTTGCATGTTTACGTGTCACTCGATGAATTCTTGTATGTTATGTTTACACAGTGATTGTTGCGTTACCCCTTAGAAACAATAGTACTATAGTTTGGACTCAGCACCTGATATGTGTTGCGCATTCTACAACTCGCATTCACGTCTGTGCATATTTCATTGTCGATAACCTACTAGCTTCACTTTGCTACATGTTACATGATGGTTATTCGTAAATGTTTTTGAATTCTATTATACTATTAAACTTATATGTTCACATTTACACTATGTGTATTGACCTCTATTTTAACGTATGTGACAGGTGTTTGATTGCTTAGAATGCTGTGCTCTTGCTTATGTGGAATCAAGTAGGAGAGTCTAGAAACAAAAACAATTTATTTATTTTGAGTTGTCGAAACAATGATTTGCCTTAGAGATATCTATGTCTGTAATAATTGCTTTACTTGATGGGTTATGGAATGGGACATAATGTTAACTATCCGGTAAATTAGCTGTTATGGAATTTCTCTTGGACAATCTGTTTCGCTCAGTGCCGCGCCCCGATGTTTCCGTCATTGGTTGGGGTGTGACACGAACAACTGAGAGAATGTGATGCTTGTCAAATACATGCACCGGTCCCGAAGAGCCCCAAACATGATCTTGTCCCGATATCTTCAGCCTGGCCATTTCATAAATGGGGAATGGATATTGTCGGCCCATTCCCACCAGCCAAAGGTGAAGTAAAGTTTTTATTGGTGGCCATAGACTACTTTACCAAGTGGCCTGAAGTCAAACCACTAGCAAAAATCACGGGCAAATAGGTTATCGACTTCGTTTGGGAAAACATCATTTGTCGCTATGGGCTGCCGGGAGTGTTGGTCACAGATAATGGGAAACAATTCACTAAGAAGCCTTTTAGCACTTGGTGCAAAGAATTCAGAATAACTCGGGTTTTCAGCTCAGTTGCATACCCACAATCAAACGACCAAGTTGGAAGGACGAATCAGAGCATAGTTGAAGGGATCAAGACCCGATTGGGAAGGCATGAAAGCAATTGGCTTGAAGAGTTGCCAAACGTTCTATGGGCTATACGAACAACGGAAAAAACAAGCCACAAAAGAACCCCTTACAGCTTGGTGTTCGGTTCAGAAGCTGTGATTCCAGCTGAAATAGGAGTTGTAACTCAAAGAACACTCAATATGGATCCCGAAGCAAACAACAAAGAGACCATGTTGAACTTGCAACTCCTCGAGGAAACACGGGACCAAGCTGCTATTCAAGAAGCCAAGTACAAAAAAAGATGGAAGCTTATTACAATACAAGAGTCAAGCATGAACGCTTCAAGCCAGGAGACCTTGTACTTAGAAACAATGAGGCTAGTAAAAAAGAGAACCAAGGAAAACTTGGCCCAATGTGGGAAGGGCCATTTACAATCCTTGAAGCACATAACGGTGGATCCTATAAACTGGCTGACGCGGAAGGTAAAAAGCTTCCCAAACATTGGAATGGCAAGACCCTTAAAAGGTTCCATGTCTGATCAAGAAAGTCTAGTTTGTATTTCAGGAGTTGTATTTCAAGAGTTGTCTCATGCTCAATTTTTGTAAAACAATATCTCTTGAATGAATGATGATGTTTTATCAAATTTGTCTTTCTATCCTTAAATCAGGTTGAGAACCTAGCAAAAAATTCCATGGCAAGGGCCATGTAAGGGGATGAGCTCCCAGGCCATATCGCTCAATAGGTTCAAGGGTTAAATGAACCTATATAAGGGGTGAGTTCCTAAATCAATACAACTCCATGAGACTTATAAAATTATCAAAAAACAAAGTTGTCTCATAGACGGGTCTGAGCAGCATACACCAAATGTTCCTTAAGCCTTGTAAAAGTTCTAGAAGACAAACCATTAGTAACAGGCTTACGAACCAAAATCAAACCAAGAAAAGTAATAGATAGGATAGGTGCTCTGTCTTCTTGTTAAAAATACCAAGGCTAAGTGACTACAGCGCTGAACCCTTTAAGGTATAAAAAACATAAAGATAACACAAACCTAACAAAGAGAAGGCCATAAACATAAAAAGGGACAACACAACAACACAACAAAGATTGCATACAACGCAAAATCAGAAATACAAACCAAGGTGTAGGATCGTTTGCACGACCAAAACGAGTCGTTCAGAAGAGTTCTAATCAATACGAGAGGCGGAAACTAACGTATCGACTTTGAATCAGCTTGATTTACACACAGAATCACTTTAATTGTCTTGTTATATTGATTTGAAAGCGTTACAGATCAAACGACACTTCAGCAGCACTTCGGCTCTGGAATCCAGAACTGTTACAAATGATTTGAAAGCTCAGCTATATATAGAGGTTTCATTTCGCACGGAATGAACAAGAACCATTTCATGCGAAATGGTCCAATAACCCTAAAACCCTAACAACTCGCCTACTGAGCTCCAATCTATCCAATCTAGACACAAAACTCGATACAAGACGAAGTCAACAGACATATGCACCAACAGACTCCCCCTTGGATGTCGATGAGTCTTCAGTGTCGAGTCTTCAGCATGACACGTCTTCAATCTTGATCAGTCTTTGTGCTTTCCAAAGTATCTGACAGTGTAAGCTTCTATCAAACCCTATCTTCTTCTTTCTCTCTTTTCCAGAATCTCAACCCTGGTTCTATCTTCTCTTGATCAGATCTCTTGATTCCTTAATTTCTTCAGTATGAGTAGCTTGTGAGATCCTCAAGATCGAACTTGGCTCTAGACTCTACAGACTCCCCTTTGCTAGCAGACTCCCCCTTAAGTTGTTCCGGGGTCGCAATCTGACATAGCTCTAGTTCTAGAATCGAAACCTGGCTTCAAACTCTGCTCAGGCTTAAACACGGGGATCTTGATTTGTAGCGATCACAGTCTCAGGAACGTATCCTGGCTCTCTGTAACCTGCACAAAAACTCTACCTAACAATAAGATTCACAATTATTTAAGATTTAACAATTTAGAATCTTTGTTAACCACTTGTAAGAATATTATTCAAAATTTGACATTTCATCTTAATAAACCATTTAATCTTTTCAAAATCAAATCTCATTTTATACACACTCTCCCAACCTGTTGTTCATCATGTTTAGCGCTTGAGATTTTGAAAATCAACTTTCCAACATCAGTTGTCGAAAATCTTTTTGACTTTTCCAAATATTTTATGCTAAAACACACCGAAAATCTTTTTAGATTTTGTTATTAAAGAAATGCAGTAAAGAAATATTTACAAACAACATTTTTGTGAGTTTGTGTAAGAGGATCATATCAGATTTTGAGACAAATCACTAGCACCGTTGAGCTTTAAACACTTTAAGTTCTAAACGATTCACATAGATTGACGATATAGTTGTCCTCTTAAACTCAATCTAAAAACTTTCGAAATGCTTACCGATACGTTAAGGTATATTAATTTTGCACTAAATTCTTATGGACCCCACGATCTCAGCATATCCCCTCATCATGCAATACCCTGACTCAAGTAATGCCTTTAAACTTTCATCAACTGTGATATGTGAAAAAACAACGCAGAATGTTTAAACATTAACAATCAGGTCGATCTTTTGATACGTAGAGAAAGTCCAATGTTTAAACAAAATAAGAAATAAAAAAACAAGTTGAAAATGTTTAGATCTTAACCACCAGTTCGATAATCACATATACGCAGAGGTGATCCAAGATTTAAACGAAACACCAAGAAAAATAAAGCAGAACGTTCAGGTACTAACATCCAGTTCGATACTCACGTATACGCAGAGGATGTCCAATGCTTAAACAAAATAAAGAAATCAAACAAGTTTAAATCATTGCAAAATGAAATGCACAATCACAGTGACCTTTTCAGTAAGTTGTGAAAGTTCACAAACTGGCCGGTTTTTATGCTCTTTTAGCATTCAACGATTACTGAGTAGGCACACAGTCACGAAGGACAAAACTAAGTACTATGCTTTCAACCGCGTTTCCCACTAGAACTAGGCTTTTTCATTTAAGTTTGTATCGTTATCGCAAATCTACTAGTCTAGCTGAGCCTATCGTCACATCTTGAGTGAGACCGTTTATCACGTTTTAACTTTCCATTTCTTTAGCATGCTGTGAAAGTCCACTGATGTACTATCATTTCCTCTTTTTAACAACAAAACTCATTTTTTTGATTTTATCATGTTTTTGACATTTTTAAATTTTCTAATGTTTTTGGATTTTCTGAAATTTCTTACTCCCCCTAAAATTCAAAACCATTTAAAAAGAATTTGAAAACAAACTGTACAAAATAAAGTGACAATTGCTGTGAATCGCTTCAAATCACCATCCATTTGGCATAAACAATCAGAACTCCCCTTGTCAACAAACTATTTTCCCATTGTGATTTCAAAACATTTAAGTTTGTTTTAATTAAAATGGTTTTTCCGGAAAATTAGTTTTGTTGAATTCATATGTAAAATTGGGGATTTGTTCTTCACTTTGTCTTCCAAAAACCACTTGTATGAAAGTTAATTCAAGTTCAACTTAATGACCTTGATTAACCACTTGTAGGTGAAAACCCCTTTTTCAACCACTTGTAGGTTCACTTATCAACCATACCATTTGTAAATCAAAATATAACAATTTTCATGAATAATACCACCACTTGTAGGACGAAATATCACTTTCGTCAATTTCTCAAGAAAGATGCCGATTCCTACTCCCCAATTACCAACCTGGGAGTTCCGGCAAGTCAGGATTTTAAGTAGATGCTGTCACCCAAGCCTGACCAGCCTTGGGTGATTGTGAGTCATTCTTATCCCACCATCTTTTTTATTTATAAAACTCTTTTGCCCCTTTCACTTTCCTGTCAACCATCTTCCCAAATATATATTTCACATTTCCATTAAAAACCTTTTCAGCATCAAATTCTTCTTTACCAGAGAAGAATTGATCTGAGATCTCAATTTTTCCAACTTTTAATTTCAAATTATCTTTTGTCAATGGCGGAAAGTTTTCATCGTTCATTTCAGGAACGGAATTCTCATCATTTCTCTCAACAAATGACTCCTCTAACTTTGACGAGTCAGATTCATTGTCAGAACTACTCTCTGATTTAACAACCCATTTCTGTTTGTTCAAATCGACTTTTCTTTTATAAAAACGTTTCGCACTTTCACCAATTTCGAAAGTCGTATTTTTGAACACTTTAAATTTTTCTGTTGGTTGTTCTGTTTTATCAACACAATTCTTTTTCAATTTTGAGTTAGAAGTAACTCCCTGTTTTGTGTAAGTGGACTTTGGGCAATTCCATGCGATGTGTCCAACTTCTTGACATTTGAAACAGGTTCTTCTTTCAACTCTCTGTTCGGATTTCATCAACATGTTCCTTTTCTTTTCAGCGAAAAACTCTTGATTTGACTGTTTTCTGAACAGTTTCTCCTTCTCTTCCTCTGAACTTGTACCTGAAACAAATTTAGTTTTTGGTTTATAGGTTTTCTGATTTTTATGATTTTCTGGGGGAATGAAACCTAATCCTTTCTTTTTGAAATTACTGTTATGGTTTGGTTTCTTTTGAAAACCAGAACCATAACTTTAACCCTTTTTTCTTGTTCAATCTTTGTTGAACTCTTGAAGTGTATATTTTAGGTTTTTCATTAAGATTTACATCGTTTATTTCAGAAATGTTAATTTTCGTTAATTTGAAAACCTGTCTGATCATTTCAGTTTTGACACTTCTTATTGGAAATTCTTCATCAAAAAATAATTTGTCAGAATCTTTCAAAGTATATGCAACTTTGAATGTTTCGTCATTCAAATTATTTTTCGACATCAGAAATTATTTATTGTAAACCCGTTTGACCGGTGAACTCGGACTCTTGTCTGATGAACTCGAACTTTTAGATTTAGACTCCGACTTTGACTCTTCATCCATATCCAACAACTGATCGACCACTTTCTTTAATAACTCAGACTCATGATCAGTGTCAGACGCTGTGAATGTGACGTCAATATTGTCTGGTAACTCATCAATGGTTTCATACTTTAACTTTACGTTAACTGCCTTTTTTAATCTTTCCTCATTTGGCTTTCTGGGAGAATAACTTTCCCAGAACGGAGGCGGACACTTGTTATACTTGATACTTTGTTTCTTACCAGTATCCTCTTCAGTCTTCTTATCTTGAAAAACTTCAAGACCAGCAACAGTAGGATAAACTTTGTCAATCAAATAATCACAAGTTGTATAACTCAGCAGCAATCGTTTGATTCTTTCATTTTCAATCTTTTCAAGTTCCAAATCCTGCTTCAGCTTTGCGCAGTCTTCAATATACTCATTGATGACCTTCTGCTTCGTCATTAATGTTGAACTCATCATTATTTGAGCAGCTCCCATTTCTAGGTTTGTCTTGTTCAAATTATCAACCGTTCTGTTCAGCACATCATATGATTCTTTTACGTACTTAACATCAAACAACAGTTTTTCTTTCAACTCTTCTAACTCACTATTCTTCTTGTCTTTTTCTTCACACTGTTTACATGGTTCCAAACATTTCAGATAAGGTTTTGTGACCTCAACAATCTTTTCAACTTCGACAATCTTTTCAACTTCAACAATTTTTTCAACTTCGACTATTTTTTGAACTATTTTCTCCATTTCAAAAATTTTCTCCACCACCTTCTCAATCATTAGTTCTTCATCAAATTCTACTTTTACTTCAAACTCTTCATCTTCGACCTTTTCTGTCGAATTTTCTTCAACTTTATCTTTTTCAGCTTCCACTTTTTCTTTTTCTTCAGCAACCCTTCTTGCTTCAATTTCTTTTTCAATCACCTTTCTTGCTTCCATTTCTTTCTTCAGTCTAGCATCCTTTTTCTTATTCAACATCTCGATCTTATCTGCAAAAAAACAAATTAAAACTGTAAGAATCCAATTGTCGTCTAGCTTTATTAATATATTCTTCTTCGTCATCGGTGTCTGCATCACTTCCTAATTCCTTAAAAATCGGTATTCTTTTCGGACAATTCTTAAACTTGATTGTTTTTCCTGCAGAAGTTGAATCTTCAAGAATTTGAGCAACAAGTGCTTGATTCTTTAAGTAATTTTTATCCGGAATGTATTTATCCCAGCTAAATCCCTCTGGTAATCTTTCATCATCTTGATCTACCAGACAAGCTTTCTTCTGTCCATCTTCAATGGCACGGGATGATGATGGTTGTTGAGCAATCTGATGATAAAATGATTTTCGATGATAATCGTTGTTTCTAAACAGATCTTGTCTTCCGGTTGCATCTATGTTTGTGCATTCTCGTTTAAAATGTCCCTTTTCTCGGCAATGAAAACAAGTAACCTTTGATTTGTCAAACCCTAACGGAGATGTAGCAATATCACGAAGATCATCTCTACCGGTGATTTGTGTAAATTTTTCTTCTCTTCTTACAGCACTTGCTAAACACCACTTGATGTCCATCAACTCAAGTTCTTCAGCATCAATCTGATCATAATCCTCTTTGGTGAGCATCGGATTTCCAATTCGTCCAGCAACTAAGCTTTCATACGACTCTAACATAGTAACAAGTGATGCCATGTGTTGCTTAGCTATTTCTGGAGAGAGATTTTGACCATTTTGTATATTCAATGTAACATTGCATTGCAGATTTGTTGAATTCTGTTGTCGAGAACTTGGTGTTGAAAAATTTGGATTAAAACTTGAATAAGATGAAGAAAATCCACCACTCTGAGTTGTAGTGCTAACGTTTGTTCCAGAAGATCCATCAGCACTGAAAGCAGTTTTAATCTTCAGACTTGGAGTAGTCTCAAATTTGCTTCCTCTGTAGTATAGACTAACATCCTGTTGAGCATTAGGATTATTCATGATAGTAATTTTCTGAATATCCAATTCATGTTCTTCAATCTTCTGAATGAACTTAGCCAAATTCAAACTTTCAGATTTTCTCATATGTTTCAAAATCAACAAATATGTTCCCCATTTATTCTGTGGTAGTGCATCAGCAAGCTTATCAACCCATTCATCGTCTTCTTTCTTGAACTCCAACCTTCTCATTTCCTAGACAAGATGACAATATCTATCTATAGTCGTTTTTGTTGATTCACCTTCAAACGCTGTAAATATATCAGATGATTTCTTTAGTAATGCACATTTATTTTTTATCATATCAGCACTTCCCTTAAACTTGTTAATCAATGCCAACCAAATTGATCTAGCAGTTTCCTCAGGTTGAAGCAACACAAAAATATCTTCTTTTACTGATTGTTGAAGAAGACTAATCATCATTTTTTCACTGGTGTATTTTAATTTTTCACCCGCTGAATAGTCACTTAAAGCTTTTTCAATCCCACGTTCATTTTTCGGTTTAATGTAATTTAGATCTAATGAACACCATGCATCAAACTTATAAGCTTGCACCCAGTTTTCAAAACGATTTTGCCATCCTTTAAAATCTTCGATGTACATAAGCTTTGGAGGCTTTTGAGACGTTCCCGTTTCATTTTCGATTTCAATTGTTTCTGCCGCTGTGACTGTGGTAGCTGGAGCGGTAGCAAACGCATTATAAAACTCTTCTTCCATGTTTCGGTAACAAGTTTCACAAGTTCACAAAGTTCAAGCGAAATGCAAGTTTAAACGAAATGATATTTTCAAACGAAATGAACTTTGATGCGAAATGGCCTTTTCAAGCGAAATGAACAATCTGGTGCGAAATGGAGTCTATTCCGTTCGAAATGGAGCAAATTCAAGCGAAATGGACACTTTCAAGCGGAATGGGTCATTTCGTGCGAAATGAAGGTCTCAAGATGCGATTTCGTGCGAAATGGGATTCACAGGGTTCAATTCATGCAAAATGAATGTCGGATTCAAACGAAATGGACCATTTCGCACGGAATGATGCTGATGTCACTTCAATCGGTCAGATTTTGATAAAATTGATTAGGTTTTAGTTCGAATTTAAGTCTGATTCTTTCAAGGATTGTTTAAAACAGTGTTACGCGTGTTATGTGTGAAATTCAATCCATTTTAACCATAAAAACTTGTTAATTTTGAAAAAGAAGGTGTAGAAGTCAGAATTTTTTTAGAAATCAGGCTGATTTGGTAAGAACTCTTCTTCCTGAGCTCTGATACCACTTGTAGGATCATTTGCACGACCAAAACGAGTCGTTCAGAAGAGTTCTAATCAATACGAGAGGCGGAAACTAATGTATCGACTTTGAATCAGCTTGATTTACACACAGAATCACTTTAATTGTCTTGTTATTGATTTGAAAGCGTTACAGAGCAAACGACACTTCAGCAGCACTTCGGCTCTGGAATCCGGAACTGTTACAAATGATTTGAAAGCTCAGCTATATATAGAGGTTTCATTTCGCACGGAATGAACAAGAACCATTTCGTGCGAAATGGACAATGTTCATTTCGTACGAAATGGCTTCTGCCATTTCGTGCGAAATGGTCCAATAACCCTAAAACCCTAACAACTCGCCTACTGAGCTCTAATCTATCCAATCTAGATACAAAACTCGATACAAGACGAAGTCGACAGACATATGCACCAAAACAAGGCATAAAATCAAAGTAGCAACCGGAAGCCTCGAAGGCTTCAAGCTACAAATATCCCACAAAATTGCCTTACAAAATAAACAACTACATCCAAAAAATCACAACACAAGGCAAGTAGTAGAAAGATAATAACATAAGATAACAAGCCTTAAAGGCTTCCAAATGTTCAAACAAGTCAAAACAAACCTTAGCGGTTTGTAAACATAGAAATTGTTCAAATAAGCCACCAAGGCTAACAACCATCAATAGAAACCTTAAGGGTTTCTGCAAAACCTAAAATTGTTCAAAGTAACATACAAACCATTAAATTGTTTCAGGGTGCTAAGAAAGCTACGAATATTGTTCAAACATCAGAAGGAGGCTTAGAAGCCCCAGAACCATTACCTTTAGCCTTCTTGGCCTTCTTCGACTTCTTGGCTTTCGAACCACCATCATCACCAACTGCTGAACCTTCGAGGCTTGCATCCTTGGAAGCATCAGGTTCTTCGGAAAAGGTCTCCTCACCATATCCTAAGCGAGAACGCTTCTTCGAAAGGGAGTCAAGCACTTCAGCATAAACCTTTTCACTAAGCCCATCTGGCTTCAGCTCCTGTAAGACAAAAAGAGGTTTACCAAAACAAGTTGCAACCTGACTTACATATGGGTAAGTCAACCTCTCCATCTGCTGAACGGACTCTTTAAAAACCTCAGAAGCTTCAGGACGGTACATGGGAGATTGCTCCAAGGTCTGACCAGATTCATGAAGTTTATAACCAGCAATAAGGCATTGATGTTTCCCCAAGTTTAGCAGTTTGGTGTAGACTTCTCCAAGATCAGAGTTGAATTCCTTGGAGTAAGGAAGATAGGTAACAACTTGGTGAAAGCCTTGCTCAATGAGCCACTGCTTGAGCAACCGAAGCCTTCAAGCCTTCCTTCTCTTCGTCGAAGGCCTTCTTCTGAACATCTAAGGGTTCCCTATCAGCCTTCAGCTTCAACCAATCAGCTTCAAAACTTTTCTTGAGGTCGTTAACCTCAATCTCATGTCTCCTTGTCAACTCTCCAACCTTCTTCACCCAAGCCTCCTCTTTCTTAGAGAACCCCTCAACCTCCTTCTTCATCGCAGCCATAGAGGCTTTCATTTTATCCTTCTTCTTGGTAGCTTCCTCATACTCCTGCATACCCTTTGTAAAACGAGTAACACCTTCAGCCAACAGGGCCGAAAGGTTGCAGGAGCTTAACATCAATCTTGAAATAAAATGATCAGCTTCCATCTCAGAAATCGCACTTTGAACACCAGGGGGAGCAAAGTGGGCTAACACCTCAGCACAAACAGCTGGATCCTTGAAGCTATCCCCAACCTTCACATCCTAGTTGGGAACATAAACCTCTCCAGCTTCGGGACCCTCCAAGGTTTCAACGCTTTTGCCCGATGAACCCTGGATGGTAGGAGTGGCACCTTTCTTAACCAGCTTCTTCTTCTTCCCAGAAACAACTAACTCTTTTTCCTTACCCTTTCCCACATCAACCTCAAGAACCTGTTTCGCAGACACCTCAATGTCATCGCTAATGTCAATGGCCTCTGAGCCAGAGGGTTGATCAGCACCTTTCAAGCGACGGTTTGAACGACGGACAGAAACCTTGGAACCTGGAGCCTTCGTGAAACCTTTAACATTGGGAACATTCACATAGCCAGAACCCTCGAACCTATGCTTAGACCCCCTAACAACTGCATCTTCACCCGGAGTAGCTGTAGCATCCCCAAACACAACATCGGAAGTATCATCACTCTTAATAAAATCAAGTGCAGACATAACTACAAAATAAACAAAAATAATATATAAGCAAGCAAAAAATAAGAACATAATAGCACAACAAGAGAAATGCATACCCTGCCTATCTCTCATAAGCACTGGATCTCGATCACGTTTGTCCCACAACTTACTGAGACCTAACAACACCAGTAAGTGCTCGGGAAAGGGACGAAGCCTTGAAGGGCACTCCCTAATAGTTTCAAGAAAACGGGTATTTATCTTAGAGGCAGAGGGTTCAGGTTCATTTAAAACGGCATCCGGATGCCTCCAAACAAGCTTAAAAGGAACAATTTCATCGGAAAGCCAGAAAAACCGGTCTTTCCAAACACCAAGACTAGAAACCATAGATGAAATTAAACAAGTATCAACCTGAGATGTTTCAAATGTAAACCAGTCACCATTCTTGGCCAACCGGAAAAAGCGATAGAAGGATAAAAGAGTGGGATCATACCCGGAAGCCCGGCACAGTACCTCAAAGTGCAAAACCCTAGCCAGACCCTGAGGGTGAATCTGGCCAAATGATACGCGATAATACTCTAAGACATTCAAAACAAAGTTCAAGAAGGGGTGACGGAGGTTCGAAAATTCAAAATGGCGACAATAGAGGGCAACGGAACCAGGGGGACACTTATCGATTGAAACATCACGAGCCGGTGCAACCGGTTTAAACCTCATCCCAATCCCTCATTCCATATAAAAATTTTCTACTTCCTCTTGAGTTAATCGAGAAAATGATTTCGCTAGATCTTTACGAGCACCCATGCTATAAGAAAATAACCAGAAATATGAAATCGGAACTAACCTGGAAGGAGAAAAGGAAAGGAAACTTGAAAGGAAATGTGTGAATGATTGTTTTCTTCTCAGTGATAAATGAAAATTAATGAAACAAAAACGTTATAATTACACATAGGGTTAATAAAACCGCCGCCTGACACAAAAGAAACTGCCAGAAGTCATATCAACTGTCTTGTCAAAAATCAAAAAGCTCAACCGCTTTCAACCTTTCAAGCTTCGAAGCCTTGAAGCCTTCAAGCAAAGTAAAACACATGTACAAAAAGTCAGAAGTATTTGTTCCTACACCCAAAAACCTCTGACTTGGGGGGCTGATGACGAGGGTAGCTCAAACCTCAATAAAATGACTGAAAATAAATGATAGCTTGAAGGGTTAAAAGGTTCAAAGGTTTAAAGCCCGGGAACTAAGCTAAGGCAGCACGTGTACAGTAATCAGTCATTTCACTGATTACTTGAACAACTCTCCCAACCACAAAAATAGAAGGAGTGCACAGAATGTAGTCTTTTATCCGCAGGTCCAAACGCTTCAACCCCTAAAAGGGTAAGTCCTCCACTGCAAGCAGGGTTCACTAGTCCAAGGTTTCCTCTTTGGGCGATATCTTCCTCTATAAATGACACTTCATTTAGTGCATTTCAAACATTCTGATTAGCCCTGATTCCCTTAGGATCTCTGATCTTTCTTCTCGAGTACTTGTTTCATACAAGTCTCCTTTCTTCCCATTCAACACACACAACTTGACTGTTCTTGCTTCTGAGGCTAAGCATACTTTAGCCGAAGATCTTGAACAATCAACAAACATAATTAGTGAACCTCTCTCCACGTCTTGCAAACGTGGGGGGACCCCACGGCCTGCGTTAGGCAAACCGGAATCCTCCAAACCTTTAGCCTAACTAGCCTAGCTACTATCACCGATCTTGTATTTGTTGCATCAACATCATTCAAACATAGCATATTGGCTTTCCTTCAACTTGTATCAGCGATGCCTAACAAGGCGAATGACAAGAAACTAAGATTACACGTGCAATATGTATGGTCAGTTTTATCAACTTATTAAACCTTAAGCTAACTTCTTCTTTTAACAGCAATGAAACTCTCAACGCAACAACACTACAGAAAAAGGTCACACCCTTATTTGACAAAGGCTCAATAGGAAAAATGTCACAACCAGTTTTGATTTCCCTAAATCACTAAGTGCACACAGTGTTCGTTTCACATAATGGAATGGAATCTGGATGGAATTAGAATTTAGATTCCGTTCCTTATGTTGTTCGTTTCAACAAAGGAAGAAATTGGAATCCCAATTACATTCTTGATCGTGTTTGGTTTGCAAAAGAATTGGAATTGTAAATGAATTCTTTCAAATTCCTTAAACTAAACGAATCCAGAATCCTTCCAAATTTCAAAAGAATTCAAGTAAAGTCATTGGAATCTTCAACTGCTCAATCATGTCTAAGTCTTAACCAGAACTAGTCGGTCGCTGACCTGCAACGCCTCACCTCGACCCGGCCAGCAGCCTACCCGCAAAAATTTGACCTGATCAGTTTGCGTCGGCCCGCACTGTCTCAACACGACCTGACCTAGCATCGACCGGTCGCGTCTCGACCTGACCTGTTAATGACCCAAAACGTCTCGACCTGACCCGTTATTGAACCAAAACGTTTCGAACCGACCGACTCGTTAATGAACCGAAACATGTTGCTTCGACTCGATCAGTTAACGACGCGAAACATCTCGGCCCAACCTAGCCCACGTTAACAACCCGAAACGAACCCATGTGAACCGACCGGTTAACAACCTGAAACATTACGACCCAAACCGACTCGTTAACGTCTCGATTCATACCGATCCGTTAGTGGCCCTCAACGTATCGAACCGATTTGACCCGAAACGTTCCGATACATTAGCAACCCAAACACGACCTGAACGTCTCGACCCGACTCGTTAACGACTCAAAACATCTCGACCTGAACGTCTCGTTCTGCCTAACGTGTTAACAACCCAAAACGTACCAAACCGACCTAGCCCGTCAACGACCCGGCCCGTCTCGACCCGAAACGTCTCTAGCCAACCCGGACCATTAACGACCTGAAACCTCTCGACCCATTAGTGGTCCGATATGTCTTTGATTCGACCTGTCTTGTTAACGACCCAAAACATCTTGAGCTTACTTGACCTGTTAAGGACCCGAAACGTCTCGACCTGACTTGGCCCCCATTAACGACCCAAAACGTCTTGAACCTACCACCGATTAACAACTCGACCTGCACTGACACATTAGCGACCAGAAACATCTCACTTCAGCCATATCCGTTATCAGGCGGAGATGAAACGAACCAACCCGGCTCACTAACGACTTGAAACGTCTCGATTTGACCCAACTCATTAATGGCTCGAAATGTCTCGACCCGACCCGGTCCATTAACGACCCAAAACCCGCTCATGCTCATTAACAACCTGTAACGTTTCGAACCCGACTCGACCCGTGAACGACCCAAAATGTCTTGACCCAAACCGACCTATTAACGACTTGAAATGACTCGACCCAACACAGCCCGTTACCGACTTGAAACATCTTGATCCGACCCTGCACGACTCGACCCGAAATGTCTCGACCCGACACAACCGCTATTGACCTGAACTGGCTCACTCGTTCAGTTGGACGAGAGTGGTAGATTACAATTCATTTGCCAAACGAACACATCAAGTAAGAAATTGAGATTTTCTATCAAATTCCACTTTCTAAATTTCAGATCTAATTTCTTTCAATTCTAATTCTCATGCAAATTCCAATTTTAATTTCATTACATTATATGAAACAGAAACTTCCTTAACTAATATGAAAAAAAAAAAACTCACTAGACATTTTTTTTCATTTTACCAGGAAAATGAATTTTTGTTGTACATAGCAACCCTTAACGTGAACACAAGTCGGTTTTTTTTTTTTTTTTTTTTTTTGCATCTTACGGCTTTATATTTTGGTCCATGGCATAGCTTTTATTTAATTAAGTTTGTTTACTATTGTAAACAAAATGTTTTGTTTTATATATTTATTGGTTTCCCGCCTCATTGCTTGGGAAACTCACTAGTTTTTAATATGATTCGGGACCAACCTTTTATTTATTAAATAAAACTTATGACAATCTTATAATCAAAATTTACATATCTTTTATTTTTTAAAATATTATCTGCTACCAGTTTAAAAGATTATCTTATATTTAATTTTTATTTTAAACTTTTGAATTAAATCTAGATAATTTTATATATGGCCTTTCTAAGGGTGGGCAGATCGCAAGGACTCATGACGAAGAACCTCTCAAATCAAGTAGCTCTTCATGGACTCAAGCTCAGGGAATTAAATGAAGATATCTGATAGGGACCGATTCGAGATGGTCAATCTCCCAATGGATTTAGCCTTTTTTAGTAGGCAAACACTCCCAATAAATAAAGTAAAGAACAAGACATTTTTTATATCAACTTTCTTCTGCTCATTCCAATGAAAAACATAGTATTTAAAGAAACAAGATGCATAACCTACTACTACGTGGGTAACATGAAATAAGAAAATAATGTAAACATGTGACATATGCATGACCAAAACTAAAAGATCGTGGGAACATGGACAATTGACAACATGGAGAATTGATTAGTCTTGACCGGTTGTTTAAGGGGTCATGGAGGGTCCGTATCAATGCCCACCGCTCGAAAACGTCCTTGTCCTCAAGGACGGTAATAAGTACCACGGTGGTCGCCATTCTAGGCGTACAACCGAGTTAGGGCCGGTCTCAACGTATCGCCAAGGTGGTCGCCACTCTCTTCGTCCAACAGAAGCATTTGAAATCATCTTTAAAGGCAATGCGAAGGCATTGAAGGAACCAAGTTTGCCGTCTGAAAAACCATGCCACAAACGTTGTTTAGCCAATGATGGTGATAAGTTCGATGATGGTTTAATGTGGAAATAACCATGGTGGTGGTTGTTGTAGGTGTAGATCAAGCTCAGGGAATTAAATGAAGATATCTGATAGGGACCGATTCGAGATGGTCAATCTCCCAATGGATTTAGCCTTTTTTAGTAGGCAAACACTCCCAATAAATAAAGTAAAGAACAAGACATTTTTTATATCAACTTTCTTCTGCTCATTCCAATGAAAAACATAGTATTTAAAGAAACAAGATGCATAACCTACTACTACGTGGGTAACATGAAATAAGAAAATAATGTAAACATGTGACATATGAATGACCAAAACTAAAAGATCGTGGGAACATGGACAATTGACAACATGGAGAATTGATTAGTCTTGACCGGTTGTTTAAGGGGTCATGGAGGGTCCGTATCAATGCCCACCGCTCGAAAACGTCCTTGTCCTCAAGGACGGTAATAAGTACCACGGTGGTCGCCATTCTAGGCGTACAACCGAGTTAGGGCCGGTCTCAACGTATCGCCAAGGTGGTCGCCACTCTCTTCGTCCAACAGAAGCATTTGAAATCATCTTTAAAGGCAATGCGAAGGCATTGAAGGAACCAAGTTTGCCGTCTGAAAAACCATGCCACAAACGTTGTTTAGCCAATGATGGTGATAAGTTCGATGATGGTTTAATGTGGAAATAACCATGGTGGTGGTTGTTGTAGGTGTAGATCAAGCTTAGGGAATTAAATGAAGATATCTGATAGGGACCGATTCGAGATGGTCAATCTCCCAATGGATTTAGCCTTTTTTAGTAGGCAAACACTCCCAATAAATAAAGTAAAGAACAAGACATTTTTTATATCAACTTTCTTCTGCTCATTCCAATGAAAAACATAGTATTTAAAGAAACAAGATGCATAACCTACTACTACGTGGGTAACATGAAATAAGAAAATAATGTAAACATGTGACATATGAATGACCAAAACTAAAAGATCGTGGGAACATGGACAATTGACAACATGGAGAATTGATTAGTCTTGACCGGTTGTTTAAGGGGTCATGGAGGGTCCGTATCAATGCCCACCGCTCGAAAACGTCCTTGTCCTCAAGGACGGTAATAAGTACCATGGTGGTCACCATTCTAGGCGTACAACCGAGTTAGGGCCGGTCTCAACGTATCGCCAAGGTGGTCGCCACTCTCTTCGTCCAACAGAAGCATTTGAAATCATCTTTAAAGGCAATGCGAAGGCATTGAAGGAACCAAGTTTGCCGTCTGAAAAACCATGCCACAAACGTTGTTTAGCCAATGATGGTGATAAGTTCGATGATGGTTTAATGTGGAAATAACCATGGTGGTGGTTGTTGTAGGTGTAGATCAAGTCATCAACAAGCAAGCAAGGGTGACTTTGTGTGGTTTGTGAGGGACCGATTCGAGATGGTCAATCTCCCAATGGATTTAGCCTTTTTTTAGTAAGCAAACACTCCCAAGAAATAAAGTAAAGAACAAGACATTTTTTTATATCAACTTTCTTCTACTCATTCCAATGAAAAACATGGTATTTAAAGAAACAAGATGCATAACCTACTACTACGTGGGTAACATGAAATAAGAAAATAATGTAAACATGTGACATATGCATGACCAAAACTAAAAGATCGTGGGAACATGGACAATTGAGAACATGGAGAATTGATTAGTCTTGACCGGTTGTTTAACGGGTCATGGAGGGTCCGTATCAATATCATCGGAAACAGGGTGAGGGAAATCCATCTTTTAACGTTCCTCATGTCCTCTAACCAACAACCAAACCTCGTACGTAAGTAAACTAATTAAATTATTATTCTCTCTCCGTTTCTGTCTCTTCTCCTATCGCCGGAGGCTCGACGAAGAGGAAACTCCAGGGCTAGCGTGCGAGGTCGCTGACGTGTTCGACTTGACCTCTCATCCTATCTCGGGCTGTCGAACCTTCCATTCTCCTGTGGGATCCGAACTGTCTGTCTTTTCTTTTTCGGAGTACAAAGGGTCGGCGGCTCGACGAAGTGAAGGTGAGGAGATAGAGTTCGAGGTGTGACTTGATTAGCATATCGGTTGCTGATCAGACGTGACCTCTATCGCTATCTCTTTTCCCGGATCCTCCATTCGCTGGTCGGACTTTGGCTTCCTTACTGGAGTGGTTCAGTGGTCATGGGGACGTCGAAGGAAGTTGGAAGGACGTGCCCATTAAATAGAATCGCAGGAACAAAGGCAATGACGGGGATACGAGAAGTTCCGGTAACGTCACGAAGTTTTATGTCACTAACCTCCCTCGGGGTTGTAATCCTTGGGATGTTGCAGACTTCGTCAAAGTCTTCGGCGAAGTGGCAGGGGCTACATTGCAAGGAAATCTGACAAAGAAGGGCGGAGATTTGGATTCATTAGCTTCAACAACGTGGCGGATGTGAAAGAGATGGAACAGGCGCTCAATGGAACGAAGATGGGAGGGGTCAAAACTTATCGTTAATCTTGCTAGATATGCGAAAGAGAATGAAGGAATCTTTGGTGGGATCCATAATGATAAGTCTAATCTTAATAAGGAAAAGCAGTGTCCTCCTCAGGAACACAGGATTCACAACCAGTCTTTCTTCAATAATGGTAAAGGGAAATCGTTCAGTGACTTATTCAAGAATGATATTGGCAACCCTGATAAGACGTGTCAGTCGGTTAAGGAGCCGGGGATTACCATTGACATTGCGGATGATACTTTGGCTTTCAAGGAACTGATTGGGAGAGCCGCGGTGGGGAGATGTAAAGATTCAAAGATTTTAAGGAACCTTGACACTATTTTAGCGGATAACAAAGTTGGTGGGGTTACATTAAGTTACTTTGGTGGATTATCTATGATTCTCAAGTTTGAAGACGATGATTCCTGTGCTAAATTTATGCTCGATTATCAGGTTTGGAAGGATTGGTTCTCTAGTTTAGAACCTTGGGACGGACAACCTCTCCCTTTCGAGAGACTAGCTTGGGTTAAGGTTCAAGGTGTCCCTCCTCAGTTAGCGGATAATGACGTTATGAATAATATTGCTGAACATTTTGGGAAGATAGTGCGTAGTTCTCAGATGGATGCAGAAGACGATAACATGTCGGTCAGTTGGATTGGATTGCTTGTCGAGGAAGGTGGTAGAATCCATGAACACGTAACTTTAAGATGGAAGCGCATGCAGTACCGTGTCTGGATTGAAGAAGAATCCGGTGATTGGACCCCTGACTCTGTGGGTAGAGCGGTAGTTCCGGATTGTGATTCAAAATTCTCGGCTGACGATGTTTCGGATAATTACCAGCCTAATGCCTCCGATAGGGTTGATAATCAATCCGTCATTCATCAACTGGCGGTTGATTTGGTGGAGAGAGGTTTGACTGATAAGGTGGTGGGAGATATCCCGGTGAGCTCTTCGCCGGAAATTCTTCCTCAGGTGATGGTAGTCGAAAAGGTGAGAACGGGTAGGGCTGGTCCCAACCAAGAGTCGGATGACGGCGTGGTTGGGGAAGGTGAAGCATTAAATGTGGGAGGCCAAAAGAATGTTCCTATTTCCCAGGTGGGGAAGGCGCCGTATTCCAATGTATTGGGGGGACAAAACTCTTGTGGGCCTGTTCTTAATGAGAAGACAATTAATATTCATTATTTCTCAGCTGAGAATAATGATAGGCCCAATAAAAAGAAGGTAAGAGTAAGGCACAAAATCTCGAAGCCCAATCATAGGGGTATCAGGAGCCCAGACTCAGGAGATAGACCCAAAAAAGGAATTAGAGACAGTGGGGAATTCCTGTTTGACCTAAATGTGCAAGCCAATGTCAATGGTTTGGTCACAAATTCAGATGAGTCGTTATCCAGTAATTGGGAGCGAGGAAACAGTGAACATAGAGGGGATCCGGTGATCAATTCGCCACCTATTAGTCAGTCGCTTAACAAGGAGGTCTCGGGTACTGATGTGCGACTATCCCAAGCTTCATAGGAGACTTGTGTTTCTCCGCAGTTTCAAATCGAGGAGGAGGTTCAGGCCACAATCAGTATCGGCCATATTGTGGGAGTCAACTTGCAGGAGCACAACATTCTGGTCAAGAATTCCATTAATGGAGAAGGCAACAATGTGGTTTATCCATGAATATCTTATCTTTCAACATCAGAGGTATTAAAGGAGGTATGAAAGCTAGATGGTTAAAGGATATCAGAAGAGTTAATAACATTGGTATCATGGCGTTTCAAGAAACCAATGTGGATTCTGTTCCGAGTGACGTTATCGCTGGGATATGGGGAAAGAGAAATTTTGAGTCGGCTTGTGAAGCCGCGGTGGGTCAATCAGGGGGTCTGCTGTGGGTTTGGGACCCTAAAGTCTTGAAGATTAATTCTGTTTCTAACAACAGATCGTTCTTATGTATCAGTGGAAACTTGGTTGGATGTGGAACCCCCATTAATCTACTCAATATTTATGCGCTACAGAGCACGGTAAAGAAATTTGTGGAATGTCATCTCCAACCTTATTGATCCTTCGGCTGGGTTGTGGATTTTGGCTGGGGACTTCAACGCTGTAAGGACAGTGGACGAGAGGAGAAATTCAAAATACAAGTCGGTATGTGCTAAAAATTTTAATGAGTTTATTTTCAACAATGGGCTCTTGGAATATCCTATGCAGGGTAGACGGTTCACGTGTATTAGGGACAACGGAAAAAAACTTAGCAAGTTAGACAGATTTTTAGTTTGCCCAGAGTTCTTTTATAAATGATCGACGGCTTGTGTTAGAGTCCTGCCTTGTCACTTATCCGATCACTGTCCCATTTTGTTGGAGCTTATGGACATGAATTATGGTGCTCGGCCATTTCGGATTTTTAGTTCTTGGATCGGTAAGCAGGGTTTTGAAGATGCGGTTCCTTCAGCAGTGGAAGAATTTGTTCCCTTTGATCCTCTCGATTCTAGCTTGACTTCCAAATTTGCTTGCATTAGAGTTAAAGTTAAGCCTTAGAGAGACGATTTCCTTGCTAAAGAAAAGGAGTGTGTGAATTCGGCCTTAACTGAACTGGAACAGATTGAATTAGAAATGGAACATAGAGATCTCTCAGAAGAAAAGGAATGGACATTGGCAGAAAATAAAAAAGATATCAGGGAAGTGGAGTATAGAAAAAATTTGGATCTCATTCAGAGATCTCGTGTTAAGTGGGCTTTCGATGGGGATGAAAATTCCAAATACTTTCACTCCGTGATCAACAACAGGAAGGCGTCTAATACGATCCATGGTCTTAACATTGATGGGGGTTGGTGTTCGAAGCCGTCCCGCATTAAAAAAGAGGTCTTTTCGTTTTTTCGTGATAGATTCAAGGAAACCATCTCTAGCAGCCCTTCCTTTCATTGTGATAATTTTAAAAAAATCTCGGATGTTGAGGGTATTATGTTGGTGGAGCCTTTTTCCGGTGCCGAAATCAAAGATGCCGTTTTCGAATGCGGGGCAGACCGTGCTCCTGGTCCGGACGGCATGAATTTCAGGTTCATCAAACACTTTTGGGATATTTTTTAAGATGATTTCGCTAGAATTTTCAGCCGGTTTCATTCTTGTGGTGAAATTTCTATTGGAAGTAGCTCCTCGTTCATAACTATCAATTTGGTAGTAGTCATTAGTAAGGTTATATCCAAAGTCATAGCAAACCGAATGAGGAAAGTGATGGACGGCGTCATTTCGGAGTTTCAGTCGGCCTTCCTTTCGGGCAGATTCATTTTGGACGGCCCGCTAATACTTAATGAGTTGATTTCTTGGATCAAGAAGAGGAAATCCAAGGCATTCATTTTCAAGATTGATTTTGAGAAGGCATATGATAACGTTAGATGGAGCTTCATTATTAATTCCCTAACCCAAATGGGTTTTCCGAGTATTTGGTGTAATTGGATTTTGGGTATTCTTAAATCGGCTAGATCATCCGTCTTAGTTAACGGGGCCCCCACTTTTCAGTTTAAATGTGAGAAAGGCATGAGGCGAGGTGATCATCTCTCTCCATTCCTATTTTAATTGTTATGGAAGCTTTTACTTGTATGTTGAACCGGGCGAGGGAGGCGGGAGTTATTAAAGGCATTGTTACTCCTAATAACGGTCCTATCATTACTCACCTCCTCTACGCGATGATGCTATTGTGATGGGAGAGTGGTCTAAGAATGAGCTGGAGAATGTGATTAGAATTCTCCGTTGCTTTCACGTTAGTTCGGGTCTTAAAATTAATCTCGAGAAGTCCAACCTTTATGGTATTGGTGTTAGCTCGGAGGATATGGGGGTTATGGCAAACTGGATCGGTTGTAGATCGGGTGTTTTGCCTTTTAAATACTTGGGTCTTAACGTGGGAGCAAATATTAATCGAGTGTCAAATTGGCAGCCGATCTTTGATATCTTCCAAAACCGGTTAGCTACTTGGAAGTCTCACCTCCTTTCGATCGGAGGGAGAGTCGTGATAATTAGATCCATCTTGGAGAGCTTACCTACCTTCTACTTCTCGTTATACAAGGCCCCTAAGAAGGTCATTTCGTCTTTAGAAGCTATGATAAAAAGTTCCTTTGGGGAGGATCAAACGAAGAAAGGAAAGTTCATTGGGTAGCATGGGATCGGGTTTCTTGTCACAAAAAAATGGGGGTTTGAGTTTAAATAAACTTGTGGAGGTGAACACTTCCTTATTGACGAAGTGGGTTTGGCATTACAAGACGGAAAAAGAGAACCTTTGGAAGAAAGTTGTGGATGCTCTCCATCATAGTAGGACCGGGTGGGAATGCATTCCGTATAAAAAAACTCCGAGCAGAACGTGGAGCAACATTGCGAAAACTTCGGCTAACACAAAGGTGGATGGTCGTCCAATTCGGTATCTTTTCAAAGGTATAGTCGGGAATGGCAACGATATCTCTTTCTAGCTAGACACTTGGATCTGTACTGAGCCATTAAAATTGCAGTTTCCGGACTTATTCAGCCTTGAAGTGGACAAAAATGTAAAATTGTTGATCGGATAGTAAGGAACGAGACTGACATAGATTTTCAATGGAGGTGGAGGTCTCAAATCACCTCGGAGGAGTTCATGAGCAGTCTCCAGCAGCTGTCTTCGGCCCTTGACAACGTGCAGATCAGTGAAAGACCCGATAGATGGGTTTGGCTCGATAGCTCATCGGGGGAATTCAGTGTGAAAGTTGTTAAGAGAAGCATTAAGGCGGTCCAGGAGGAAGAGAACAGGTTCGTGCTTGATTGGTGCCGTTGGGTACCGGCTAAAGTAAACATTCATGTTTGGAGAGCTGAAATGGATAGGTTACCGACAGGAGAAGCCCTTATAAAAAGAAACATTTTAATCGAGGATAGCGAGTGCCCGTTGTGCGGAGCTAATGTTGAGTGTTCCGAGCACTTGTTTATCTCATGCAGTACCGCCGCTATTGTGTGGCAAGGCGTGTCATCATGGTGTAAAATACCGAATATCTTTGTGTTCTCCTTATCAGACCTTCTAAACGTTTTTAAGAGTCTTAGAGCGTCGGAGAAGAAGATGGAAGCAGTCCAAGGCATAATCATGATCGCTTGTTGGAGTCTCTGGCGTGCCAGGAACAATGCTCGGTTCTCGAACTCTCCGGTTAAGATAGATGATATTTTAAGTGAAATTAAGACTTTAGGCTTTCTTTGGTTCTCTAATAGATCTAGATTTAAAGGGATTGAATGGGGGGAGTGATGTTCTTTTGTGAATATGTAATCTGTTTGTTTGGTTGTTGTTGTCGGCCCGTCTTGGGCCGACGGTTCTGTTAATGAAAGTTACATTTCAAAAAAAAAAAAAAAAAAACCCACAACCAATCACAACATGCCAAATCAGTTTTTCCTTAGACTTTCCTAGACTTCCCCATGGTCTTACTAGGTGAGGGAAATCCATCTTTCAACTTCCCTCACCTCCCTAACCAACAACCAATCTCAACATGCCAACTCAGTTTTTCCTTAGACTTTCCTAGACTTCCCAATGGTCTTACTCTTAACTCTTTAAAGTTTTTTTATTTAAAATAATTAATTTAATACAAAGAAAACTAATTTACCGTTTCATTTAAATAAAACAAATATAAATTACCATTCCGTTTAACTAAAAAATATAAAATAAATTCCATTAAAAAACATCATGCAACTATGCATATATCATTTCTAAAGTTGGTTATTCTGTGCAACATTTGAATTGGTGGAGTCGATTCTACTTTGGAAATGATTGCGAGAGACAACAATAAGCTATGTAATTAAGTAGTGGCGGATGTATAAGAAAATTTCAGATGTATTCTAATTTTTTTTACCTTGCATTCAGACAATAATCAACAAAACACACTAATAAATAAAGTTAAACAAATACACGGACCGTCCTTAAGAATTCTGACGCCCTTGAGGGCCTTGTGCAAGTAGAAAACATAGGCCCCTAAATACATATTTATTTATAAAAAAACAGTAATAAGACGATTTTATGAGCCTTTTTTTGAATGGCCAACAAAAGCGATTTTATTTATACACTGCTGGAGTAACAATTGTTAATCGCAGCCACCATACATACATGTAGAACACACAGACAAAACACAAAACCACCATACATACAGGAATAATTTTCTTCTACCAAGTCTGCATCAGACTTCCAAAAGTGCTGCACTAAAACCACTCCATTTGTCCCATGTAAGCGAGGCCTTTTTTGCTCGACTTTTAAACCACAAAAAACTCATCGCCTTAATTTCGTCAAAAAACATTCCGGAATTGAATCTATCTTCTGTTAAAGACTAAGTCATTTCGACTTTGGCAAATGCACCACACTACCGTTTGCATAATCAAATACCCAACCTTTTTCCATTTAATTGAACCCTGAACATGCTGATGAAACTGCATGAGATCCTTTCTTTCCAACAGAAAATAGAACAAAGGGTGTTCGGTACATTCACATTTCGGTTTCTTAAAGCCGTCAGAGTAGGAAGTCTGCCTAGAATCACTCTCCAGAGCAGAAAATTTACCTTAATCGGCGACCATGAATTCCAAACAACACTTTGATTCCGGCCCGAATATCTCTTTTCTTGTATCAATCTTTTTAGACTTTTAACTGAAAACAAGCCGGTGACTTCAAGCTTCCATGACCAGCGGTCCGGGTTCGAGCTCAAAGAGATTGAATTGAGTAAAGCAACAATCTCCCTGATTCTCTGAATTCGACTGCTGAACCAAACTGACGTCTCCATTGGAAACATAAAATCGTTGCACCATTTTCAACCCGTACTCTATCTACGATACACACGTTTTTGCAGCGTTCCAATTCGAATAGGACAGGAAACTTCTCTTTCAGCGGAAGCTCCAGAATCCAGCAAACATGCCAAAACAACAACCCCAAACCATCACCCGGAACCCCTCGAAACAAGTCCGATAAACTGATGTTTAATGGTGTTAGTTCATGCTGTATTTTGGCCACATGTTTCCAGATGCCCGGGACAGACAACTTACCTGGAATACAATTCCACTCCCTACTACTATTATGAAACCCCCAAATTACCTTTCTCCACAATCCGTTTCGGTCTTCTTTAAAGCACCACCATCACTTTGCGAGCATAGCTATGTTTGAATCTTTGAGCGCATGTATACCCACACCTCCCAAATCCTTTGGAGCCATAATGTCATCCTACGCCACCCAACACATCTTAGACACCTCCGTGGTACCACCCCATAGAAAGTCTCGCCGCAAACCTTCTAATTCTTTAATGACTTGAACAGGATCTTTATAGATCGAAAAATAATATGTTGGTAGTGCATTCAGTACCGACTTTATTAACGTGATTCTCCCACCATAAGATAAAGTATTAGCCTTCCACACTGTTAACGTTTTTTTAAATGTTTCGATTACAGGCTTCCAATGCTTCACTAAGTTCATGTTAGCTCCAACTTGAAGTCCCAAGTACTTGAATGGGAAGGATCCGACCCGACACCTCAAAATTTTGGCCATATATAGTACTTGAGCTTCATTAACCCCAACCCCGTAAACACTACTCTTAGCGAGATTTACCCGTAATCCAAATGCGAGGTAGAAACACCTCATGATCCTATTTAGGTTTCGGGCGTTTTCCACCGACCATTCCCCCAAAAAAACAACATCGTCCGCATATAGAAAATATGACAATGCCGGCCCATTTCGACCACACACAATTCCTTTGAAGATGCTAATAGAGCACGCCTTCTTAAAACCCCCGACGCCTCCATGGTGATCATAAAAAGGAAAGGAGAGATCGGGTCCCCTTGTCTAAGACCCCTCCCACATTAGAACTCTCGCGTAGGAGACCCATTTACAAGAACCGAGGCTCGAGCCAAAGATACTAACGCCATCACCCAAGACCTCCATCTCGGATGGAAGTTCATTTGTTCCAGAATCGAGTCGAGAAAATCCCAACTCAAGGTGTCATACGCCTTTTCCAAATCCACTTTGACCAACATGCCTTCCTTTTTTGACCGTTTCAACCACGCCACAATTTCATTCAACATAAGAGGCCCATCTAGTATGCTTCTATTTGCTAAGAACGTTGTTTGCTCTTCCGATATAAGTCGATGAATAACCACCTTTAGTCGATTCGCCAAGACTTTTGAAATAACTTTGTTTACACAGCCGACCAGACTAATAGGGCGATAATCCGAAAGCCCATCGGGGTTGCTCACCTTAGGAATCACGGCAATGAAGGATGACATGCATCCTTAACTAAAGCTCGCGTTTGTAAAAACACGTTAAATAATTCCATGAATCCAGCTTCAACCCTACCCCAAACACTCAAAAGGAATCAGAAATTTACACCGCCTGGGCCCGGGGCCTTATCCCCATCAAACTCCCAAACGACATTATTGACTTCCACAAGCGAAAACAGTCTTTCCAGATCCTCAGCTTCCATATCCGATAACCTGGATAAATTTGAACAAATAAGCATTGGACGGGATTTCACAGGCTCCTTGAACTTTTTTGAGAAAAAATGATTTGCAAAATCCTTAACCAACGGTGGCGTCGTCGTCCATACACCATCAATTCTCAAACCATTTATGAGTCTTGAATATGAAAAAACTAAATAATCCATTTTTCACCGCTTTTTTGTTGGGTTTTAAATTTAACTAGTGGTGTGTTACTCACAGCCTGCATCGGGAGTGTTAAAATTTGTAACAATATTAGCTGAATCAAACATAAATGATATATAATCATAGGGTATTGGGTGGAGTTATTGTAAAAAAGACCAAAAGTGTGAGAAATGTAAGAAATAATCTCAACCATTAGATCTAAATTAATTGAAAAGTGTAAGATTGTAAATTAATTAACAAATTCAAATATGGTAATCCTTGATTTAAGGATTTGGAGAGAGAAAATCCCTGATTTAAGGAAAATAATCGTCCATAAATATAACACCATTCAGAACATGTTTACACATGGTGTTTTAAATATAACACAATTCAGAAAAATATAACACCATTCAGCACAAAAATATAACACCATTCAGCAAAAAAAAAACACCATTCACACAAAAAAACATCATTCAGCACAAAACATAACACCATTCAGCACAAAAAAAACACCATTCACACAAAAATAACATCATTCAGCACAAAATTTTAACACCATTCAGCACAAAAAAACACCATTCAGCACAAAAATAACACCATTCAGTAAACAAAAAAACACCTTTCAGTACAAAAATAAAATAACACCATTCAGAAAAAAAAAACACCATTAATGAAAATAAAATAACACCATTCAGAAAAAAAACACCTCTGTATCATCTTCTTCACTTCCGTAAATAAATATAACACCTCTGTATCATCTTCTTCACTTCCGGCACCACCACCACTGCCACTTCCGGCACCACCACTGCCGATCCAGCACCACCACCGCCGATTCACAAGATCATCTGTAGAAATCCGATTCACAAGATCAAAACCACAAAAAAAACTCCGATTCACAAGATCAACTGCAGAAATCCGATTCACAAGATCAAAACCACAAAAAAAACTCCGATTCACAAGATCAACTGCAGAAATCCGATTCACAAGATCCAGCACCCCCACCGCCGATTTACAAGATCAAAACCACAAAAAAAACTCCAATCGATGACCTACATAAAGCCGACTCACAAGATCAACTGCAGAAATCCGATTTTCGTTTCATGTTATCATCGATTTCTGCGATTGGAGAGAGAGAAAGCTCTCTGGTAGTTCGATTGGAGAGAGAGAGAGATTGTAGGGATTTTAATTACAGTTACCTCTTTTGAATGTATTTAAAAGACTTTATTACCCCTATAATTTTCAATTCAGTCCAAAAAATAAAACAAAATTTACATTTTGGTCCCTATTAATCTAAACCATTAGATCAAAGATCTAATGGTATGTATTCTTTCTTATCCTTCTCACACTTTTAGTCTTTTTTACAGGATCCTCTACCTATAATCATATACTTTAAGTACTAATCTAATCATATACTCTAAATATTAATCTAACCATACAATCAATTAAAGAAATTTGTTAATTTGACGAGACTTGAACGATTGTGATCGTCCTAAAAACAAATGTAGAGGAATTTGATTAAATTTTGGCCATTATAGATAACCAAATAAGTGGCCAAACCAGTTGACTGTTTGACCATATATTATATTATCTTATATATTTTGTTTACGAGGAAACATGAATAGTGATATTAAACTTATTTTTATATTGTAATACTTAATTATTATATTTACTTTTAGCTTTTAACATATTATCATGTTTTTTTCTTTTTTTAAACCATATTTCCTCAATCATATATTTTCTATTTTTAATATTTTTCCTTTTTAAAATCATATTTTTTTTATCTGATTTGATATATTTTTAATAACTTACGTTCGTTAATTTTTTTCTCTCGTCATTCCCGTATAAGTTTCGTTAAAAAAACATGTATTCAAAATAAAGTATTTATTTGGTATCATAAAACGGTACGATACTAAACTGAACCGATTCTGACGGTTTGGCTTATACACAACATGCTTCTTTTTTCAAATAAAGTTTATTTAACTTATTATTTGATTAGTTTCTCTGCAGCGCGTGATGTCAACAAATCAAGTTATTATATAGTTAATAATTAATAATAGACAAAATATTTTAACCAAACTTTTTATATAGTTATTTATAAAAAAAACTAATAAAATCATATTCTCTCGGAAATTAAGATAAAAAAAATATATTAAGTGATAACAATCAAACCAATAAAGAGTTTGTTGTTCAACGAAAAAAAATACCAAGTTAAAAAAAAACAGAATAATATAGTTAATAAAATACTTATTTGTATTTAATTATTTTTCTTAACCATACAAACATAAAAAGAACTCTTAATTTAATATTAAATTTGATACTTAGTGGGGCCTGACCTTAGACTATTGAGTACATCATAATTTTAATTTTTTAACGGCAAAATTGGATCATTGACATACCACTAGAGTATCATCGTGACACCAAAGGAATCACCCGATCATATCCATCTCCACTAGACAATAATGTCTTTACACCAATTCATGAGGAAACCCAATTAATATGTGAAAAACCCACTTGTGAGAATCGAACCCAAAACCTCATGGTACCTAAGTATTATCCCACCCTCAAGATTCGACTAGGCTATAATATCATGGTCACATCATACTTTTAATTAAAAGGGCACAAGACCCAAACAATTCTTATTTAAATATTTTTAGTCATCTTATTCATTGTTAAAACTCATATCCAGAACCAGATATGAAACAAACATGGTGTTCGTCCTTTTCTCGAGAATTCTACTATTGGTTCTTCATTTCTATTTCTTTCAGGGGTATCCTAATATATGTTGAGGGTATCCCGTACATAAATCAGTGAAAAAAATAATATTATACTTGGCCAAGAAAATTGAGGGGTATCCTGGGCTACCCCTCGGTAAAGCATAGATCTGCCCCTGTAATGAACGGAAGCTGGATTGAAGATACACGTTGTTGTTGTATGATGATGGACAAAACAAGCTATAACAAGCGTGGCTAAAGAAATGGTTGAAATCAAAGTTGCTTAAAAGTCGATTAAAAAAAAAGACATTATAATATCTTGGTCTGTTGCTTCTCTCTGGAAGCATTCTCTTTATCCCCAACAATAGAGATAAGGATTAAGGTTTACCTATATCACATTCTCTATTTCGTGATTGTTTGCGTACTGATCATGCATTGTCCATTATGATCGAAGTCTCGGAATTACAAGGAAGATACGAATTACAATAAAACAAAAAGAACTACAAAAATACGGAACGTTACTGGCATGAAGTCTTATACCGGTGTAAGTATGTTTGACTTAGTGTCATACAATTTGAAGAAACACGGAACTAATTATGGGGTTAATCAGTTTGGTTTATGTTCCTATCATAGTGGTTAATCTTCTTATGGCTTTTTGAGCTCCTTAATGACTGGGTTATCCTGCAAAACAGAACACCGTTACTCGTTAAGAGGAGAATATGGGGGTTTCCCTCTTAACCGGGCTCCGGCGTGAGAATAAGCGACTGTATTTGAGGAGATAAGTGTGTATTAAGAGTGAGAGTAGAGGGAGTAGAATGTTTAACCTGTGGACTGAGGTCTCTATTTATAGCCGGAGAGGTGTAAGAGGGTGTGGGCTGATGGGCCTTGGGCCAGAAGGCGACAACTTAGAGGATATGCTCTTTGTTTCACTGGTGTCGACCGTTAGTGGCTTCTGGGAGTTCGTTGGTGCTGGCGCACCGTGAATGGAGCCACGTGTCAGGGTTGTCGGCCTGGCCGCCCTTCTGCCATCAACAGGTAAGTGGAGATCGTGGGGCAGTTGTCTCTGCCCTGTGATTGGTGCCACGTAGGCGTCCTTAAGTACTTTTTGTCTCCTGCATGTCAGACGATCGTGGAGCACGATTGAGCAGGGCCAGAAGGACGCTGATTGGCTCTTTTCTTGTGCCACTTGTACCTTGTGTACTATCCGAAACAGTCTTGCGCCGTAGTCACGCGCGATTCTTGCTAAGCACGTAACTACCCCGCGCAGGAGTATGGGTTACTGCATGCTCATTCAGAGTACTAAGTGTTGAAAGTGGAGCTTCCTATTGCTCAGACCTCGCGCCGCATCAAAGAATGTTGAAGTAGCCCGCGCGAGGTTAGCAATAAGAAAATTGTTGAATAAGGAGTATGGTCCTGTGCGCAACCTTGACGGAGGTTTGCGGCTTTTTTGGGACCATACCCCTTCAAGTCCCCCCAGTCCAGTGCTGCACCATGCATGAGGCAAGTGGTTGGAGCTCTGGACTTAGAAAAATAAAGTTGTAGAAAATGCTTCTTTTTTGATTGGTAGGCGTGCGCGTGCAAATGTTTTGAAAACTTGACACGGCGTGACAACATCTCTGGTAGCTAATGATGCTTTGGTTTGTTTGCTGGCGCGTGGATGCCTTGGGTAACCGTGCATCTTGCGCGACATGGGTAACTTCTGCATTAAGTTTCTCAAAATTTGGGCAGGAAAATCCTTGGAATTTGAATTCTGACAGGTTGGTAGGGAACGTCGTTGATGGTGACGTTTGAGTTGACCACTTACACGGCTGTCATCATTTTGGCTCTGACGGTTCTACTTCTCGTCAGGAGAGTGTGGTCCACGCGTGCGTGGTAACCGTCACTCCGGGTTTCACGCCTTACGTGGCGTCTTCTGATTGGTCACGTGCACGGCGATTTCGGCACGTTTACCCATCGCATTAAATGCGATGGGTATATACATCCGGTGAGATGAGGGAAGACCTTACCTGTTTCACTGTTGCTACTCCTCCTTTCCACTTTTCCTCTTTTGTTTCTTCGAATCTTCAAGTGATCGACAGCAGTTCTTCAAGATTGTGTTCATCATATCTTCAAAAATCTTCCCATAATTTAATCGGTGTTCATGGCTGAAGAACATCCAGAGGAGAATCCTGGTGAAGAAGGTCCTATTCCCGTTCTCAGGTGGGATTTAGGTCTTTTTGAGCAAATAGTACGGAGTTTTCGGTTTCCACCGGAGTGGGATGCCAAGTACCCTGGTCAGAATCAGATGGCTGCCGATGCACCACCGGGGTATATCACATTGTTTGAAGATTTCTTTCATCAGGGCAACTTCCGGTTGCCGGCTACGGAATTCTTGGCTCACATACTTCAGTTCTATGGGTTCCATATTTCACAGCTGAGCCCACCTGGGATGGTTAAGGTTCGACATTTCGAATTCCTCTGCCGATCTCATGGTGTTGACCCAACGGTAGAGAGGTTCAGGGCCTTCTACCAACTGATCAGAACTATGGGCTTCTACTCATTTGCCAGTCGAGGGGCTGCTAAGAAGATACTCCTTAATCCTCCTAAGAGTTTCCATGACTGGAAACAGAAGTTCTTCTTTATTCGCGAAGAGGTGATACCGATCGCCATGATATTCCGCCCATGGTCCGATCCAATCGAGAAGGAAGAACTGGCGATACCAAAGAAGGAAGATTGGTATGTGAAACTAACTGCCACTCCAAACCGAGTGTTTGGAGAAAATGTTCTGGTTGCGGCGTAGATGAGTGATCAGTGGCCGCATGATAGCGAAGAGGTGCCGGTGTTGAAGTTTGAGGATAAAGGTTAGTTGTTTCCTTATTTTCCTGCTTATTTCCACTTTATTTAACTCTTTGAATTTTAAATGTAGAAGCACATCTTTATCAAGCTGCTTTCCCCACATTTGGTGGGTACATGGGTGTGCGCCAGCTGCCATCGGGGGAGCATTATTGGTATGACGGGATCAGGCCGCGCTTCTTGTATCCTGTCGCTGGGGCTTTTGCCAATCCTCCAACCGCAACTGAAGGTGCGCGTATTCCCAAGTCCCGACCCATGCGATCTGTGACCTCCGCTGGGAAAGAGATTCTTTATCTTTCTAGCGAGGAGTCTGTAGGGTCTTCTAATGGGTTGCTAAGTTCGTGGTCTAACATCTTTGAAGGTGTGTTGCGCGACCTGGGTATCGACCCTGAAGAGAAGAAGAAGAAACCTTCTAGGAAGAAGAAGGTGATCAACCTTGAACCTGAAGTAACTAGCAAGAAGGGTGGGCATAGCCGCGCAGCTTCTGGTGTTGCTGACAAAGGTACCCTTCGCCTTCGTCAAAGTAACTTGGAAGATTACGTTATAATCAGTGACTCACTTGAAGGTTCGTCGCATATAGGCGAGAAAAAGACTGGAACTGGTGGCTCAAAAAGTTCAGGTAGCGCGGGCTCTCGCAACCCGGATGTTGGGGCGACTTCGTCCTCTGTTGCGCATGATGAAGAGGAAGAGGAGGAGGCTGCTGCAAAGTTAATCAGCAGGAAGAGAAGTAGAAGTGAGACCACAGCTGGTGTGTCTGCTGTGCCGAAGGCTGGTGCTGTTCCCTTGATCGGGAAGCAGAGCAACCTGCGCTCTTTTTATAGGTTTTCTCCTGGTAAGTTTTCTTAGTTTCTCTTCTTTTTATTGCTTTCTATTCTTAATCCCTTAGCTTCTACAGAGGCCAAGAAAAAGGCGCCTGAGAAGAAGGGTGTCATATTTACAGAGCCCTCAGAGCCGGCACAAAAAAAGGCCTAAGGTTACCATCAAACCTTTCAAGACTGCTGGTGTGGAGTCTGAAAAGGATAAACAAGCTGCTGAGAGGGAGAGGGCGAAAGCTGCGGAAGAAGAGAAAAGGAAAAAGGCTGCGGATGAGGAGAAGAAGAAGGTTGCCGAGTAAGAGAAGAAAAAGAAAGCTGAGGATGAGAAGAGGAAGAATGCCGCTGAAAGCGAGCGAGAGCAACAGAAAAATAAGGAAAAAGAGGATACAACAGTCGGTGCTAAGCCTGTCGGAGGTGACCCGAAGGATACCTGGGGTGCTACTGTGAAAACTACCTCGACTGCTGCAGGTGGCGCGAGTTCAGGTGGTGGAGGGGGATATCACCCACAAGTAATCGGCCCAAAGGATACCCTCGGTGATATTTATTATAAGACTTATACCGAGGAAGAGCGTGGGAATGCTCCCCACCGAGCTCCTTGGAATTTGAAGCAGAAAGACACGTTTGAGGCATTTGGCCCTTGTCACGACTGGTTCTTGAATTCCCTCCCTCCTGGTGAGGTTAACCGACAGAGGGCGTTGACTCATGATGCGCTATATGAAGCGTATGTGATTGGGGAGGCTAATACTCTCTCTGCCAGCCATCAAATTGCGCGTGAGTGGCGCACCATGATTAGGGAGCGGTCAGATTGGGAGAACTACCGCCAGTGCCTTGTGAGGCAGGTGAAGGAGTTTGAGAAGGCTAATGCCAAGTTTGATGCAGAGAAGGCCAAGTTTGAGGCAGATAGAAAATCAGAAGAATGGGGGCGCGAGGGCCTGAGGGGCAAGCTTCAAGCTGCCGAGGATCTGCTAGCGAAGGAGAAGGCGGAATGGAAGAAGATATGTGAGAAGGATAACCAGTGTGCTTATGCTGCTCAAAATAAGATTACTGAGCTCGAGGGCAAGGTTGCTGAGCTAACAGCGAAGGTCGAGGATGCACAGGTTGCGCAAGCTGCTAAGGAGCAGGCTGAGGTTCGAGAAACTTCTTTTTTCAGTTTACGCTTTTGTTAGCAAAATTAACTGAGTCGTTTATCCCTTGTAGGTTGAACTGGCTGAGGTGAAGGTGCAGCTGACAAGTAGAGACAAGGATTTGATGGCCAAGGACCTCGAGATTGCTGAATTGAAACGCCGCCTTCAAGAGCAAGTTGACAAAAGCGAGTCCTTGGAAATCGATCTTGAAGCGGAAAAGGTTAAGGCTGCTACTGCTGAGGAGGCCAAACAGAAAGCTGAGGAAGTGCGAGACATTAGCACATCTGCTCTCAATGTGGCACAAAACAACTACTCCGAGGCTCAAGGCATCGTTGATACCTTGGTCTCCGAGGCTGAGTGGCTGCGCGGCAGAGGATTAGTTCTGGTATGATTTTAACTTTGGCTTTATTCATCCAAACCTGGTGTCTTATGTATTGCGTTTGTTGTAGATGGCCAACTCCATCTTAAATGCAGGAGAACTAGATAAAGATGTCGCTACTTGGAGTGTGCGCAGCATGTTGAAGAGGTGTTTGGGCAAGAGTTTGACATTAGTCATTGCTCGGTGACCAATGAAGCTGATGCTGAGCTCGCCCGCGCTGAACATGCTTATGACCATCTATCCATACCTATGATGGATTTGGTGACGGATGCGCTGAAGCATGATGATTGGTGTCAACGGCTAAAGCCTATCCTTGACCCACCAGAAACCGTTGAATTATCTGATGAGGAGGAAACTACGGGCGATGATGGCGATGGTGAAGGCGATAAGCATGACGACGATGATGACGGTGATGGATTCGAATAGGTAGTGTTGACAGGCTTTGTGCCTTGTAATCTTAGGTTTTGAATATAAGCTGTTGCGCGGTTGCGCTTTCTTTGTATGAATGATGGGTTTATTTAACCGTCGCGCGTTTGCGCTTATTTAAATATGATGTTTATGTTTACTCTGTTCCGTTACAATTATTGCACTGTTGTTAGAAACTTTGGTTAAGTTAGCGCGAATGAATGTAAGTGTGGCTCTTGTGTGAGTGTAAAAGCCCGGTTTCGCGCTATGTTCGCGGAGTACCTTAGAGGCGTAACTCGAGAGCTGGTAATTCACTGAAGTGTTTTCGTGCTAATCAAAAGTTTAACATGCATTTTGTGACAACTCGAAATTTAGAACCTTTCGTTGTATCTTGACGTAACATGCTTGAACGTTATGTGACTTGTTGGTTTAATGATATAAGTGAACATCCTATGTGATTATGTGTTATGTTTATATGTATGCTTGTATGTATGCGACCCGAGACACAAGGACCCGACTCGAGACCATGCGGTCTCGAGTGAACAGGAAACAGTTGGGCCGGTTGGGCCGTGCACCTCATTTGATCCATCCGAAACCCATTAGGGTGCATCATATTGAAACTAGTATATAGCCTTGTTGTTAGCCAACACTACCATCTTTGGACAACACACACACTCCCCTACTCTCTCTCTCTAGAAAACCTTAAACCCTAAGGATCAAACATCACCTCCCCTCTCATCCTTCTCTCGGATCCAACCGGCAACACAAGAGCTCACGGTTCAAGCTTAAGATCTCCCTTGAAAACCTAACCGGTTAGTGACTTATGTTATGTGTGATATTTCGGTTAAAAATGATATGTTTCGGTTGATAATTATGTATGATGAAGTCATATGATAATATGTTTTCTTGTTAAGTCTTATGCATGATTAGAGTATTGATTATGCGATAATATGCACCGTGGCTATTGTTTGAATATGACAAAGGTGTTGGTGGATTTAATGAGTTCTTGGTGGTTAGACAATACATGCTTAGTTACAACATTGATGATGAACATGACTTCTTTAGTAAAAAGTATAGATTTTTGTGTGATAAAAGAAGAACAAGGATCATCCGATTTATGAGGTTATAGAACAAATGTTTTGTTGCAAGATGATCTTGATATCTAGTTTAGGTGTTATAACGCTTGTCCGTAAAATGCAAAATGTGTTTGAATGAGGATATGAATACTTGAATAATATGAAGAACAACATGAACATGTTATGAATGTGTCTTGAATATTTAAAAATTAGTTGTTTGATCCATTTTTATCAATTGTTAGACAAATAAACATGTTTGTGAAACCTCATTGGATAGTACACCAAATCATGAAATCCAAATTCTATTGGTTAGTACATGCGCTGACATTTAGCAGGTGTGCCTGTCGAGACCTTCTGTCTCGACTCGAGACCATCCAGAAGCCAACTCGAGATCAGCGGTTGCGAGTCGAGAACCTCTAGTCTCGACTCGAGACCACACAACATCAACACAAAACAGCATGACTCGAGACCATGGTTGCGAGTCCAGTTGCGACTCGAGACCAATACATGCATGACCCGAGACCTCCTCAGTTGCGACTCGAGAACTTGTAGACTACAACTCGAGACCGCACAGTCTCGACTAGAGACCGCACAGTCTCGACTCGAGACCACGTACACACTCTTTCTGATTGGACTTACATTGTTACGGGCTTAGAGGTTTAGGCTGAACTTATGGGCTTCATGTGTTGATATTGAATGCGTATGTTGTGCACACTGATTTGGACTTGCATACCATCACGAGCCCAACTGTTTAGGCCGCACACTTTGACTTTGGTTGTTACGTGAATGTTGCTGTGGAACTTGTTACGAACTGTTGTTGAACTGCCATGCTAGACATGTATGCCGTGATTGTTACTTGTGTACAATACGTGTAGAACATACGTGCACTACTTGGATATGAACCTGACATGAATGATATCTATGTTAGGACGTAGTTGACCACTTACAACTTGATTGACCTTTCTGTGTATCCGCCGAGCAAACCAAGGTGAGTTCACACCCTCTACAAAGCATGGGATTCCCTGGGTTGGGAATGGGGTTAAGGAACGTGGATTCCTCGTCCTCCTTGGGTAGGACAGCGTTGGTTCAGGAATGTAATTCCTCGTCCTCATGGACAGATAACTCGTACTAGACCAAAACTCTATCACGAAGTCCCTCCTTTTTATATCGACTTAATCGCCGGGCCAATGGCGAGCGGGTCATAAGTTAGATAGCGCTATTTAGGTCTGACAAACCTCACACCGTGCCGCAGAGGACGGGCGTGAACTAATGGATCTGGGGCACTTCAATGATGATAGACATTGACAGTTTCAGGGCACATAAACATGACTACAGTCAGCAGTCGATATGGTAACGAGTCTAGTAGTGTATACATGGGATAGCCCCCACGGCCGAAATGCCAGATAACTAACATGGGGTAGCCCCCACGGCCGGAGTGCCAGAGTAATCGGGAATAAACAAGTCACGTTTTTTTCAATTATGGGGTAACCCCCACGGCTAGATGCCAGATAAAGGAAACTGTTTTCGAAACAACTTAAAACGAACACCCAACTGTGAACTCACTCAACTTGTTGTTGACTCGTTACTACATGCTTTGCAGGTCAATAGGTACTTAGCTGGAGCTTGCATGGAAGAGAGTCATTGTGGGACATGGACAGCTGTGTGCCATGTTAAACTTTGGAACAATCAAACTTATGTTATGGTTTTAAACATTATGCTTCCGCTTACAACTTAAATTATGTTTTGTTCGGACACCAATTGTATTGGTTGGATTTTATAACTACTTATATGCTTGTTCAATATGATTGGTGGCTGGATCCTGGTCAGTCACGCCTCCAAGCGGTGGTATTCCGCAGGTGGATTTTGGGGGTGTGACAGATTGGTATCAGAGCCATTGGTTATAGTGAACTTGGTTTTAATAAGGGAAAGGTTTTATTAAAATCAGATTATAACCTGTACAGTGCTCTACGATCCACAACGACGCTTCACATGCAAGGCTCGACATTCTATGTGATATGATCTATGTGTATATTGCCTACTTGTTAGTTACATAGTACATTGCTCATGGTATGCTTGGTTAGTATAACTACTGTTGCTTGAACACGTGTGTACTTACTCACTTCTGTCCTCGCATTTTCGCGAACCCCCTCACTCACGTTCCTCTTGATATGAAGATCATGTCTGGACGCATTAACATGACACAAGCCCAGTTGACGGCTCTGATTAACTAACGAGTTGCTGCGGCACTTGCAGCTGCACACGCAGGAGGTCAACATGCTCAGCCACCTGTGTGCACCTTTAAAACTTTTATGGATTGCCGACCAACTACTTTTAGCGGCACTGAAGGAGCCGTAGGCCTCCTCCACTGGTTTGAGAAGCTCGAGTCAGTTTTCGAAATGTGTGAATGCCCTGAGGCGCGCAGGGTGAAGTATGCTACCGGTACTCTCGAGGGTTTAGCCCTCACGTGGTGGAACGCTCAGGTCCAAATGTTGGGGTTGGTTGCTGCCAACGCCACCCCATGGGAAAACTTTAAAGAAATGATCAAGGAGGAATACTGCAGTTGTGATGACATTCATAAGCTGGAAGTCGAGTTCTTCAACCTCAAGATGACGGGGTCAGAAATTGAGGCATATACCAAGAGGTCGAACGAGCTTGCATTACTGTGTCCTACTATGGTAGACCCACCCATCAAACGCATCGAACTATTTCTCAAGGGCTTAGTGCCAGAGATCCAAAGTCATGTGACTTCAGCAAACCTCGCCACCATCTAGCAGGTTGTTCAGTTGGCACACCGTCTTACTGACCAGGCGGTGGAGCAGAACAGGTTACCAAAGCGCATAGGTGCTGCAACTACTTCTGGTGTTCCTAGTGACAACAAACGGAAATGGGATGGAGCTTCAAGTAAGGGTTTGACTTCTGTTCAGTCCCAGTCTCAGCAGAGAAAGACTGATGACTACAAGAGCCCTAGTCAGCAATCATCTGGTGGTCAAAGTCATGGTGGGTACAAAGGGAATCACCCCAAATGCAATCGCTGCAGCCGGCACCACAGCGGGCCATGCACAAGGGGCAACTGTCATCGGTGCAACAAGCCAGGTCACGCTGTAAAGGATTGCAGGAGCTTATACCCCGCCAATCAGAATCATCAACAAGCTCAGCAGAACCAGCGCCAGCAGCAGCAGCAAGGTGATAACAAAGGGTGCTTTCAGTGTGGAGCTGAAGGCCACTTCAAGAGAGATTGTACTCAACTGAACAGGAACCAGAACAACAACAACAATCAGGGGAATGGTAACAATGGGAACAACAACAACAATGGAGCCCGGGGGCGGGCGTTCGTGATTGGCCAAGGTGAAGCAAGGAATGACCCCAATGTTGTAGCGGGTAAGTTCCTTCTCGACGACTTTTATGTTACAGTTTTATTTGATTCAGGTACCGATACTAGCTACATGTCACTAGAAGTTAGTCGAATACTTAAGCGTATTCCAACACCTTTGAACAACAAGCACAGTGTAGAGCTAGCAAACGGTAAGAGCTTAGAGGCCACACACGTAGTCAAGGGTTGTAAACTTATTCTTGCAAACCAGACCTTCTCTTTCGACCTCATCCCTATCGTCTTGGGTAGTTTCGACGTTGTCATTGGGATGGATTGGTTATCCCAACACCGAGCAGAGATTCTTTGCAACGAGAAGATTGTTCGTATTCCTGGTTCCAGTGGTGAACCTCTCATGATTCATGGCGACAGGAGGAGTGCTGTTGAGAACGTCATCTCTCTCCTTAAGGCCCAGAAGTATTTGAGAAAGGGCCACATCGCCATTTTGGCTCTCGTTACTGACACCTCGGAGAAAGAGAAGAAGCTAGAAGATTTTCCAATTGTACGCGACTATCCTGAGGTATTTCCTGAGGAATTACCTGGTCTTCCGCCTCATCGCCAAGTCGAATTTCAGATTGAACTAGCTCCTGGAGCTGCACCTATAGCTCGTGCACCTTATCGTTTAGCGCCATCAGAGTTGGAAGAACTCTCTACGCAACTACAAGAACTCTTGGATAAGGGTTTTATTCGCCCTAGCTCATCGCCCTGGGGAGCTCCAGTGCTATTTGTGAAGAAGAAAGACGGTACCTTCAGAATGTGCATCGACTACCGGGAACTCAACAAAGTGACGGTGAAGAATCGTTATCCTCTACCACGCAATGACGACTTGTTCGACCAGCTGCAGGGGTCGAGCTACTATTCAAAGATTGATTTGAGATCAGGATATCACCATTTGAGAGTCCGAGAAGAGGATGTCTCTAAAATAGCCTTTAGAACTCGCTACGGGCACTATGAGTTTTTGGTCATGCCTTTTGGGCTGACAAACGCACCTGCGATCTTCATGGACTTGATGAATCGAGTTTGCAAACCTTACCTGGACAAGTTTGTTATAGTCTTCATCGACGGCATCCTGATCTATTCTAAGAGTCAGGAGGAGCATGAGCAGCATCTACGACTTGTTTTGGAACTCCTTCGAACGGAACAACTTTACGCAAAGTTCTCGAAATGCGACTTCTGGCTTCGTGAAGTCCATTTCCTAGGCCATGTGGTAAACAAGGATGGGATCCACGTTGATCCATCCAAGGTGGACTCGATTAAGAACTGGCCTGCACCTCGTACACCAAAGGAAATTCGCCAATTCTTGGGATTGGCAGGTTACTACAGGAGGTTCATTAAGGATTTTTCCAAGATTGCACAGCCTCTCACTTCACTGACGCAGAAAGGCGTTGTTTATCGATGGGGAGATGCACAGGAATTAGCATTTCAGCATTTAAAGGATAGACTTTGCAGCGCACCTATCCTTTCATTGCCGGAGGGCACAGACGATTTTGTGGTCTACTGCGACGCATCAATTCAGGGTCTTGGTTGTGTACTGATGCAACGGGATAAGGTTATAGCCTACGCCTCACGCCAACTTAAAGTTCATGAAAAGAACTACACTACGCACGAGCTAGAGCTGGGAGCTGTTGTTTTTGCACTTAAGATATGGCGACATTACCTGTACGGTACCAAGTGCACCGTTTACACCGATCACAGGTGTCACACCCTGGCTTTGCGGAAGCGTGGTTAATTTGGTGTGACTTCTTAATACCATAGCTTAACCATAACAAAGCTATATGAAATAAAATCATGCAAGATCATCCATTTGATTAAGTTTTAAAACCAGAGTAACACAACATTGTCTTAGGGACTTACAACCTCATAACATAAAACGTTGTCTTGAATAACATAAACACCGACATGAAATAAACGCAGTTTAAGATTTGTGACTTGTCCAGGAAAGAGTCACATTTCCTAAACTGGGATGACCTTGGAACCCTTATGTAGCGGGAAAACATAACATACCGCGCCAGATGTTTAATTTCCTGAAATACATGTAAGTTGAAAAATCAACAATAATGTTGAGCAAGTTCATGTGTAAGTGAGTAAGTAAACCTTTGTGAGTATAAAAATCCTGGTATGTAGCAAATAAGGAAAAAGAGATCACCAATGGTTTGCAAGGCCATTGATATTTGTGAAGTGCAAGTAGGAAGACTCAAACCTAGCAAATTTAGCGTTGGGTACAAAGTCACTCCAAGGTCCGTTCTGTTGGGCCTCTCAGAGGTCCGTTCTGTTGGGCCTAGAGTTGGGCTCGCTACACCCAGATAGATCTACCGCTTACGTCCCTCGGTCCTACAATGAGGATTAATGGCCTCCAGTTCCCGCCTACCCACTCACATGATCTAAGTAGTAACCCTCCTTACGCTAACCATACCATGTAAAAAGTACTCGTAATCATAGTAACATGTATTTCACCCCCGCGGTTAAAAACTGAAAACAGTTAAGAGAAAAGGGGGACATGAACTCACAGTGGTGCGTCTCTACCAAGTATGCCTCCAAATCAATCAGCTGTATGACGACCTACACGTGCTAACTCTATTAGACGGACGGCCGTGCCTTAGCTTTATGGTTTAAGTTTTTGGGAAATAGTTAGGCAACTATTTCGTGTTTACATTCTGTATACTTGGTAGTTATTTTCCTTCCCAAGGATGGGGGATTTAATACATGTGTGTTCGTAACATTTCGATATATATTATTAAGTCTCACTTAAAATATATTTTATTTCCAACTTCAAAATATAAATATTCTTCCCAAAAATATTATATTTTAATACATGTGATTTTCCCAAAATAATACTTAGTAATATTATTTTTACTCTAAAAATAATATTTACGTAGTTCACAAAATAATCATAAACACTTATACAAGTGATGTTGTGAAAGAAAAATTTATACTAAATATATATATATGTATCACGTTTTATTTTGTGAAATCCCACCTCCGGTATTTTGTAAATAAGTCGTGGCGAAATCTATAATTTGAAAACAAGTCAAAATGTATTTCTAACACTTATAGTGAAAATATTTCAAAGTGTTAGGCTTTTTGGAAAAATTTCGCCAGAGTTTCCTCTGTAACTGGAGGTGGCCACGCTTTCAAGCGTATCATTTTCTTTTATAAACCAAATCAACAATCTTCTTATTCAATCAAAACAATGTTCAAACCACAAATTAGTCAAAATATGTATATAAATCGCATAAATTTCATGAACTTGTGATTTATCCAAACTGTAAAGTAAATCTCATTACTTTTAGTGGACCTTTATATAAAATAATCCGATTCTGTGAAAACCTCGTTTTTATGGAAGTTCAGTCTTTACAACTTCTCGTCAACTTTTACAAAAATAGTTATTTTGTCGAAACTTTGTGTTACACAAGTGTTTACACACTTGTGTGTTCTAAAAACCATTCTTGTTAGTGTAAGATCCGTCTTTTAAAGTATGATTTCTTTAACGCTTGGTCCTTTGAAAATACCACTTGCAGATACGTAGATCTGCTAGTTTTAAACACTATTGTACAAGCTAAAACACTTTTACACAAGTTCATGATTCTTGTGTGGTAGAGTTTCATCTTCTAACCCTTGTTACACTTAAACAAGCATTATGTCATAATCCAAGATCATGACTAAACCGGGTTAAATGATGATCCGAGCTACCACAACATAGATCGGGTCTAAATAATCACAAATTTCAATTACTACAACATTTACACAACATATGAGCTTTTATCCAACACTTATAGCATTTTTAGTAGACTTTAAAGTATCATCTTGTAAGATTTCAAGTTTTAACCGTTACAAATCGTATTAACCACTTTAGAATAGTTCAAGAAGGTGATTTAAGTAACATACCACTAGCTCGAGGCTAGGGAAGAATCTACGCGCAAATGAGGTGGATAAAAGCTAGAGAGGGAGGTCCTTCAAACTCCGAGTGCACCAAGCCTCCTAATACGTGATCCTTGAAGCTTGAATGATCTTGGAATGGCTTGATGAAAACCGAAAATGGATGTATGGGGAGGGGGTGTTCGGCCGAGACTTAGAGAGCAAGAGAGGAGAGTTGTGTTTTTTTTTGTTGTGATGTTTAGATTATGGTGGACTAAATGTGGATCTTATAGACAATTACCAATGGTTCTTGTGCTACTTAGATATTAGGCAAGAGGATTATAATAATCAAGTGTAGTACAAGGTGTGTCCCCCTCTAGTTGGGGCCGGTTAGAGAGGGGGGGGGGGGTCCTAGTCCGATTCCAACTAGTTAGTTAGGTATTAGTTAGGTTAAACCAAGTTAGTTAAGTGTTTAACCCAGTTATTAGTGTATCACGCGTTACAGCGGGTGTTAGGGTGTTCAGGGACCCTAACTGGCTCAGAAAAAGATAAATAATGAAAATAACAATATTTTCATGTTCCGGGTATAGTCCGGTTGTTCGGTTGGATAGTAATCCGTTAAAGTGCTTAACAAAGCTTTAAAGTGTCGTTAATACCCTTTTTAGTGACACAACTTATTTCTGACACTTTGGAAAGTGTCTGGTAATATTTTTCTCATGTTTTGGCACTTTATTGGTTAGCTAAAAGCTTAATTGTTATGTAAAGTGCTGAGTTTTGTGCTTAGAGCACGTTTTAGGCACATCCAGTCATTGTGACTTATTCCTAGAGACGCAGTTCTACAACCCTTATATCCCTACACTCACCACTAGTGTAGCAAAATATTTCTGGCTCATACAGGCCTTAGAGGCAGTGTCTGCCTGATGCTGGCTTATCAGCATGTTCAATAGGTTATCCGTTATAGTGCTACTGTGCTTTTTGTGCATCATGTTTGTCACTAAGGTTCAGCATGTAAATAATGTAGTGACAGCAAGTAAAGTATGATGCAAGTAAGTACATGTATCAGTATTCAAGTAGCAGTTTATTCACAAGTTCAAGCAAGCACAGTAATTAAGCAATAATTAATTATTAATTAAGTCGTACGGATACCTGGTTTAGTGAGGGTTGTCACAACAGGAGCCTCGAGCACATCTTCAAACAGAAGGATCTAAACATGTGCCAACGACGATGGGTCGAGTTATTAAACGATTACGAATGTGCAATCAAGTATCATCCGGGCAAGGCCAATGTTGTGGCCGATGCCCTTAGTCGAAGGGACACTGCGCCTAGGCGAGTGCGAGCATTGCAGCTCACTATACATTCTAGTCTTCCCTCCCAAATACGAGCCGCTCAGATAGAAGCATTGAAACCAGAAAACGTCAGGGCTGAAGCCCTACGCGGCTCAAGGCAACGCATGGAGCAAAAGGAAGACGATGCTTACTACGTAACGGGACGCATTTGGGTCCCACTCTATGGCAACTTACGAGAGCTTGTGATGGATGAAGCACACAAGTCTCGCTACTCAGTACATCCTGGTTCAGATAAAATGTACCACGATATCAAAACTACGTATTGGTGGCCTAGCATGAAGGCTCACATAGCAACTTACGTCAGCAAGTGTTTGACTTGTGCGAGAGTCAAGTCTGAGTACCAGAAACCTTCAGGCCTACTCCAACAACCAGAGATACCGCAATGGAAATGGGAGCAAATTTCCATGGATTTTGTTACCGGCCTACCTAGATCTCAAAGAGGAAACGATACTATTTGGGTGATCGTGGATCGACTCACAAAGTCTGCTCACTTCTTGGCTATCAAGGAAACGGATAAGTTCTCCACTCTAGCAGACGTATACCTCAAGGAAGTTGTTTCGAGGCACGGGGTGCCCACCTCTATTATCTCGGATCGAGATGCGCGTTTTACTTCAGAACTATGGCAGGCGATGCACAAATCCTTTGGCTCACGATTAGACATGAGCACAGCGTATCACCCTCAGACGGATGGGCAGTCCGAGCGCACTATTCAAACCTTAGAAGACATGCTTCGTGCATGTGTAATCGACTTTGGCAACAACTGGGAAAAGCATCTGCCACTTGTGGAATTCTCGTACAATAACAGCTACCACACCAGCATTAAAGCTGCTCCGTTTGAGGCATTGTACGGGCGTAAATGCCGGTCACCTCTTTGTTGGGCAGAGGTGGGGGACAGTCAGATCACTGGTCCAGAACATGTGGTAGACACAACCGAACGAATTGCTCAAATTCGACAACGCATGGCGGCAGCTCGTGACCGTCAGAAAGTCTACGCCGATAAGGGTAGGAAACCACTTGAGCTCCAGGTTGGGGAGCGGGTACTACTCAAAGTTTCACCCTGGAAGGGTGTGGTTCGTTTTGGTAAACGAGGCAAACTCAACCCACGATACGTCGGACCTTTCGAAATCATCGAGAAAATAGGCAGGGTGGCCTACAGACTGAACCTACCAGCAGAACTCGGTGCAGTTCACAACGTTTTCCACGTGTCGAATCTGAAGAAGTGTCTGTCAGATGAGACCCACATACTTCCTCTGAAGGAACTCACTATCGACGAGCAGTTACGATTCGTCGAGGAACCAGTTGAAATCACGGACCGGGATGTTAAGGTCCTCAAGAGCACTAGAATACCTCTCGTTCGAGTTTGTTGGAACTCACGTCGCGGCCCAGAGTTCACCTGGAAACGCGAAGATCAGATGAAACAAAAGTATCCCCAACTGTTCGCAAACAGTACAACCACTACTGAGGCTGAAGCTACGGAATTTCGGGAGGAAATTCCAGACCAACGGGGGGTGGATGTGACACCCCAGGAAAACCGGGAAAACCATACAACTTAACTAGCTTCCTCAGTGAGTGCTTACCAAATTTCGGGACGAAATTTCTTTCAACTTGGGGATGATGTGACAACTCGAAATTTAGAACCTTTCGTTGTATCTTGACGTAACATGCTTGAACGTTATGTGACTTGTTGGTTTAATGATATAAGTGAGCATCCTATGTGATTATGTGTTATGTTTATATGTATGCTTGTATGTATGCGACCCGAGACACAAGGACCCGACTCGAGACCATGCGGTCTCGAGTGAACAGGAAACAGTTGGGCCGGTTGGGCCGTGCACCTCATTTGATCCATCCGAAACCCATTAGGGTGCATCATATTGAAACTAGTATATAGCCTTGTTGTTAGCCAACACTACCATCTTTGGACAACACACACACTCCCCTACTCTCTCTCTCTAGAAAACCTTAAACCCTAAGGATCAAACATCACCTCCCCTCTCATCCTTCTCTCGGATCCAACCGGCAACACAAGAGCTCACAGTTCAAGCTTAAGATCTCCCTTGAAAACCTAACCGGTTAGTGACTTATGTTATGTGTGATATTTTGGTTAAAAATGATATGTTTCGGTTGATAATTATGTATGATGAAGTCATATGATAATATGTTTGCTTGTTAAGTCTTATGCATGATTAGAGTATTGATTATGCGATAATATGCACCGTGGCTATTGTTTGAATATGACAAAGGTGTTGGTGGATTTAATGAGTTCTTGGTGGTTAGACAATACATGCTTAGTTACAACATTGATGATGAACATGACTTCTTTAGTAAAAAGTATAGATTTTTGTGTGATAAAAGAAGAACAAGGATCATCCGATTTATGAGGTTATAGAACAAATGTTTTGTTGCAAGAGGATCTTAATATCTAGTTTAGGTGTTATAACTCTTGTCCGTAAAATGCAAAATGTGTTTGAATGAGGATATAAATACTTGAATAATATGAAGAACAACATGAACATGTTATGAATGTGTCTTGAATATTTAAAAATTAGTTGTTTGATCCATTTTTATCAATTGTTAGACAAATAAACATGTTTGTGAAACCTCATTGGATAGTACACCAAATCATGAAATCCAAATTCTATTGGTTAGTACATGCGCTGACATTTAGCAGGTGTGCCTGTCGAGACCTTCTGTCTCGACTCGAGACCATCCAGAAGCCAACTCGAGATCAGCGGTTGCGAGTCGAGAACCTCTAGTCTCGACTCGAGACCACACAACATCAACACAAAACAGCATGACTCGAGACCATGGTTGCGAGTCCAGTTGCGACTCGAGACCAATACATGCATGACCCGAGACCTCCTCAGTTGCGACTCGAGAACTTGTAGACTACAACTCGAGACCGCACAGTCACGACTAGAGACCGCACAGTCTCGACTCGAGACCACGTACACACTCTTTCTGATTGGACTTACATTGTTACGGGCTTAGAGGTTTGGCCGAACTTATGGGCTTCATATGTTGCTATTGAATGCATATGTTGTGCACACTGATTTGGACTTGCATACCATCACGAGCCCAACTGTTTAGGCCGCACACTTGGACTTTGGTTGTTACGTGAATGTTGCTGTGGAACTTGTTACGAACTGTTGTTGAACTGCCATGCTAGACATGTATGCCGTGATTGTTACTTGTGTACAATACGTGTAGAACATACGTGCACTACTTGGATATGAACCTGACATGAATGATATCTGTGTTAGGACGTAGTTGACCACTTACAACTTGATTGACCTTTCTGTGTATCCGCCGAGCAAACCAAGGTGAGTTCACACCCTCTACAAAGCATGGGATTCCCTGGGTTGGGAATGGGGTTAAGGAACGTGGATTCCTTGTCCTCCTTGGGTAGGACAGCGTTGGTTCAGGAATGTAATTCCTCGTCCTCATGGACAGATAACTCGTACTAGACCAAAACTCTATCACGAAGTCCCTCCTTTTTATATCGACTTAATCGCCGGGCCAATGGCGAGCGGGTCATTAGTTAGATAGCGCTATTTAGGTCTGACAAACCTCACACCGTGCCGAAGAGGACGGGCGTGAACTAATGGATCTGGGGCACGTCAATGATGATAGACATTGACAGTTTCAGGGCACATAAACATGACTACAGTCAGCAGTCGATATGGTAACGAGTCTAGTAGTGTATACATGGGGTAGCCCCCACGGCCGAAATGCCAGATAACTAACATGGGGTAGCCCCCACGGCCGGAGTGCCAGAGTAATCGGGAATAAACAAGTCACATTTTTTTCAATTATGGGGTAACCCCCACGGCTAGATGCCAGATAAAGGAATCTGTTTTCGAAACAACTTAAAACGAACACCCAACTGTGAACTCACTCAACTTGTTGTTGACTCGTTACTACATGCTTTGCAGGTCAATAGGTACTTAGCTGGAGCTTGCATGGAAGAGAGTCGTTGTGGGACATGGACAGCTATGTGCCATGTTAAACTTTGGAACAATCAAACTTATGTTATGGTTTTAAACATTATGCTTCCGCTTACAACTTAAATTATGTTTTGTTCGGACACCAATTGTATTGGTTGGATTTTATAACTACTTATATGCTTGTTCAATATGATTGGTGGCTGGATCCTGGTCAGTCACGCCTCCAAGCGGTGGTATTCCGCAGGTGGATTTTGGGGGTGTGACACATTTGTAACTCGAGAAGCATTTGTGATAAAAGAAAACATGTCGTATGCTTTCATTAGTTGAGAAACAGGCGCTTAGGCCAACATACATTGCTTATAAGTAACATAAGGGGCGTTTAGCCAACATAGGAAATTAAAAAGGCGCGTGGCCAACATTAGTGAAGAAAGGCGCATGGCCTAGAATAGTTACATATAGCACTTGCGCAGTTGTTGCGCATTCCATGTGCGCGGGATGACGTGTCCATCCAGGGTGCGCAATTTCTATGCCCCTTTTCCTAGCACTTCGTGAACCAAGTATGGGCCTTCCCATTTGGGTGCTAGTTTTCCTGGGCATTCAGCGTTTGAAGCTTCGTTGTCTCGGAAAACGTATTCTCCTGGAGTGAAGGTACGAATGCGAACTCTCGCATTGTAGTACCTTTCCAGTTGTGTCTTGTATTTTGCTTCTTTAATACGCGCAATCTCGCGTCTTTCTTCCAGTAGATCTAAATCGAGACGGCGCTCTGCTTCGTTATCAACCGTGTTGACTGCTGTCAAGCGCGGTGAGGGGAGTCCAACTTCTGCCTGGATAACTGCCTCCGAGCCGTATACTAGGCTAAAAGGAGTTTCGCCGGTGCTTGTCTTCGGCATGGTTCGATGAGCCCACAGGATGCTTGGGAGCTCATCTACCCAGCCTCTTCTCTTTGTGCCCAGTCGGGCTTTTATCCCCTCGACGATACTTTTGTTAACGCTTTCCACTTGACCGTTGCCTTGAGGATGCGCAACGGAGGAGAAGGTATGCTCAATCTTCATTTCCTTCATCCAATTTTGAAGATCCTCAAAAGCAAAATTGGTACCGTTGTCTGTGACGATTTTGAGTGGAAGACTAAATCTGCAAATGATGTGCTCCCAAATGAACTTGCGCACCATCATTGCAGTGGTTGAGGCGAGAGTTTTGGCCTCCACCCACTTAGTAAAATAATCAACGGCCACGATTATAAACTTTACGGCTCCCGGAGCGTCAGGGAAAGGTCCCACCATATCGATTCCCCACTGCTGAAAAGGCCAAGCAGTGGATACAGAGATAAGATCGTTCTTTGGGCGCAGGGTTTTTGGAGAGTGTCGCTGACAGGAGTCGCATTTGCGCAGCTCCTTCAGGGCGTTGACATGCATCCCTGGCCAATAATATCCAGCGTTCATAATCTTCGCGACAACCATGCGCGGGCCTACATGGATGCCACATATCCCTTCATGAATCTATCTGATCAAGTAATTCGCGTCGTGGGGGTCCACGCAGCGCAATAAGGGCCCCAAGAAGGACTTTCGGTATAGAATACCGCCATTCATCTCATAATGCAGTGCCTTGTTTTGAATCTTCCTTGCCTTTGCTTTCCTCTCCGGTAGTATTCCTTCTTGTAGATATTGAATTATGGGGGTCATCCAAGATGGCTGCCCCATTTCGATCACATTTACCTGGCGCAGCAAGACTGATGGATTTTTGAGTACTTTAATCCTTACATCTTTGGCGAGATGTTGAAAGGAAGTTGAAGCGAGCTTGCTCAAGGCATCTGCTGGTTTGTTTTCTGAACGATTGATGTGCACTACCCTGTATGACTTGAATTGCTGAAGCAATTCTTTCGCCTGATCCAAATATAAGGCCATAACTTCGCCTTTTGCATCATAGATTCCGTTGATTTGGCTGGCGATCAAAAGCGAATCAACGTGTGCTTGTAGATTTTTAGCTCCCATTTTTATGGCGAGGTGTAAGCCTGCCAGAAATGCCTCGTACTCCGCCTCGTTGTTGGTATTCTTGAAATCCAACTTGATGGCGTAAGTAAATTCATGCTTTTCAGGGCTCACCAGACGCAATTTAGCTCCTGCGCCATCTTCGTTTGAGGCCCCATCAGTGTACAACATCCATAACTCATTTGATATGTCTTTTATGGGAGTCTCGACAATCTTGCAGTCTTTGATTTTATCAACTGGGACTTCTGTGATGAAGTCCACTAGAACTTGACCTTTGATGGCTGGGCGCGGCCTGTACAAGATGTTGTAGCCCCCCAGCTCGATCGCCCACTTTGTTAATCGCCCAGATGTTTCTGGCTTTTGCAATATCGTGCCAATGTGGAAGTTGGTAAGTACGGTAATGACGTGGCCTGTGAAGTACCTGCGCAGCCTTCTGGAGGCGTGCAGCAACGCCAGTACCAATTTCTCCATCGTTGAATATCTCGTTTCTAGATCCGTGAGCACTCTACTGACGTAATAGATTGGAGTCTAAACTCCATTTCTTTCTACAAGCAATACCGATCCCACTGCCTTGTCCGATGATGACAAGTATAAGATGAGCGGCTCCTTTTCGAACGGTGCAGTCAAGGTAGGGAGTTCGATCAAACACTCCTTCATTTGCTGAAAAGCAACCTCTGCTTCAGGCGTCCACCTGAATTCTTGTTTCTTCACACAATTGCGCAGAGTGCTGATAAAAGGGTATGACTTCGCGGCGTGATTTGACAGAAAACGGTTAAGCGCGGCTAGGCGGCCGGCCAACCTTTGCATTTCTGTGATTGTTCGTGGTGATGGAATTCGTTCTATTGCCTGGACTTTTTCCGGATTGACTTTAAATCCGCCATTAGTGACTATGAAGCCTAAGAATTTTCCTTCCTTCATGCCAAAAGAGCATTTGGCTGAATTCAATTTCATATTCACGCTTCTCAATGAGTTGAATGTTTTCTCGATGTCTTTCAACATTTGGTCCTCTTCAGGACTTTTGACCACCAGAACATCAATATACACCTCGATATGCTTCCCAATATCTCCCGCGAAGGTCTTATCCATCAGGCGCTGGTATGTTGCGCCAGCGTTTTTGAGGCCGAATGGCATCTTAGTATAACAAAAGATCCTGAGATCGGTCCGAAAACTTGTCTTGTCTTCGTCTTCAAGCTTCATTTGAACCTGATGGTATCCCTTGTAGCAATCTAAGAAACATTTCCATCTGTATGGTGCGAGAGAGTCTATCTTTTTGTCGATCTCAGGCAAAGAGTAGCAATCTTTAGGGCATGCCTTGTTGAGATCGGTATAATCAACGCACATTCTCCAACCTCCACTAGACTTCTCCACCATCACTGGGTTCACGACCCAACTTTGATAACGTACTTCTCGCATGATTCCTGCTTTGAGTAGTTCGCATACTTGCTCATTCATTGCTTTTGTTTTGTCTGCCCCTAAGCTGCGCCTTCTTTGGACCTTCGGCTCAACAGAGGGGTAGGTGTTTAGACAATGCTCGGTAATGTCACGTGGGACACCGGTCATGTCGGCCGGAGTCCAGGCGAAGATATCCATATTCTTGAACAGGAGTTGTTTGAGATGCGTTCTGATGCTTGGTGAGATTGCATGGCCTATCGTCACCGTTTGTTCCGGGTATTTGCGGTTTAACACCCATTTTTCCGGCTCGTTTATTGAAACCTTCACCACTTTCGTTGGCCGCATCTCTTCCGTCGACATTACTTCTTTCTTGGCATAGATAATTGCCACCCCCGACTCAGTTGGAAACCCTATCGCTGAGTGGGGCGTGGAAGTTATCATGTTCAGTTCGCCTTGGGTTTCTCTCCCAATCAACACATCATGTCTCGATTTGACAGGAATCACCATGAAGTTTACGTTCGTTGTTCTTGAATGCTTCCCGTCAGAAAGCGTGACGGGGAAGCTGATTTGGCCTAGTGGGAAAACCACTTCGTTGCAAAATCCTGACAGGGGATAATCAACCGGCTCAAGTCTCGCTTTATCTTCATCATCAAACTGATTAAAGCATTGCTCATAGATGATATCAGCTGTACTTCCCGGGTCAACGAAGACATACTCCGTTTCATAATGGCCGATAATGCCGGTGATGACAATGGGTCGTGTGACGCGAGGACCCCCGCGCACCACCGGGAAGATGACCTGTTGCGCTTGCCATGTCAGCTCGTAGGGTCGCTTGCCCTTATCTTTCGTGTGATACCTTGGCCCGTTGACCATGTGCGTTTCTAAACATCTAACTTTTTTCTCTCTTCCATCATCATTGCGCTGGATATGACGTGTCTCTTTGCGAACGTTCTTTACCAGATGGCCTAGCTTTCTGCTTTTCAGCGCTTTCTCGATCTCTTGACGTAAGCTGATACAGTCATCTGTAAGATGGCCTGTATCCTTATGAAAATCACAGTATAAGTTCGGGTCTTGGCCCTTCGTGTTCGTCATAGGCCTTGGAGCCTTGAAGTCGTGATTCTCCGTCATTAACACCTGTTTTGGTGTCTTCGTGAGCGGAGTCCAATGCTTTTCTCGGTTATCATCCCTGACCGCTTTGCAATACCCAATTCTATCGATTGTTTCGCGCGCATCTTCTCTGTAGCGAGATCGTTCCTCATAACGAGGTCGTTCATCATAACCGCTGGAGTGGTTGGCTTTCCACCCAGGGTTTTTGCCTTTGTTTCGTCTGTTGTTGTCGCGAGAATGGCTTCCCTAAGAAAATCAATCCTCAATATAAGAGTTCTTGTTGCCAGCCAGTGACTCTTCAGTCTGCGCGACTATCTTCGCGGCTTCTATGAGCTTATCCCATTCTTTGGGCATTCCATCTTTCCCAGTGATAGTTCTGATGAGACTATCACAGCGAATGGCCTTCTTGAAGTGGCAGCGCATGAGTTGTTCACTTACGCCACCGATTTCCAAACACTCCTTGTTGAAGCGAGTGATGAAATCTTCTAGACCCTCGTTCTCTCTTCGCCAGATGTCCGCTACCTCGGCTGTGTCGCGCTGGTAACGTCTCTGCTAGCTGAAGTGATTCACAAACTGTGTCCTGAAATCAACCCATGACTTGATCTTTCCCGGAGGGAGGCTGTCGAACCAAGCGCGAGCAGCCGCTGTAAGAGTTTGAATAAACAGATGGCACCACATAGGCATATTCCATCCTCCCATGCAACCAACGCTTGTGAAAACTCTGACGTGATCATCAGGATCAGTCAACCCATTAAACTTTCCAACCGTCGGAGGTAATTTCTCTCTTGATAGCAGTGCCAGCGCGATCTTTGGGATGAACTTTGAATATTCTGCAGCTTCAGCTGGTCGATAGGCGAGGCGAAAGTCTTGCTCTGCCTCTTCAGTGAACCCGACATGTTGTCTTGGTTTGTAGTATTCATGGTTCTTTGGCAGGCGGTTGAAGACTGACGAACCCTCATCGTCCTGCCAAGTTGGGTCATTTGGGTCAGTATCCTCCCATTCATTGTTCATGTTGCGCGGCGTGAGCCGGCTATGAACTGGACCACGTTGGACGTGTGACGGATAGTCATAATAGCTTTCTGTTTCTCCCCTTGTATCGCGCGTGTCATGCACACTTAGCTTTCTCGCAGGGGGAGGTCTGTTAGCTCTTCCTTGGATGTTTTGCTGTGGGGGTATCTAGCGTGCCCCCAGACTCTGTCCTTGAGGTGTAACCAAGGACGGTTCTGCCGTTAAGACTGTTTGCTGTGCGCTTAAAGATTGATACGCCGCATTGATGGTGGCGATCTGCTTGGCGTACCACGAGGCTACATACTCGCCTTCTGGTAGCCCTAACAGCGCCGAAATGTTTTGAGGCGGGGCTGGGTTTGAAGGTCCAGCGCCATTGTTTCCTGGGGTTACCGTCTGAGTGATGCGGGTGATGCTCCCGCGAGGTCCCCCAGTGTTGGTTACTTCGACTTCACCAATTTCTTCTACATGTTGGACTTGGACGTTTTGATTGTCCTCCCCCAACACTGCATTAGAGTTTGCTCCAAAACCAAACTCCGGAATGATTCCTTGACCAGCCATGATCGAAGGAAAAAACAACGAAAACTCAGAAAAAAGAAGATGAAAGTGATTTGTAGAAAACCGGTGGGCGCCAATGAAGAAACACAGAACTAATTATCGGGTTAATCAGTTTGGTTTATGTTCCTATCATAGTGGTTAATGATTGGGTTATCCTGCAAAACAGAACACCGTTACTCGTTTAGAGGGGAATATGGGGGTTTCCCTCTTAACCGGGCTCCGGCGTGAGAATAAGCGACTGTATTTGAGGAGATAAGTGTGTATTAAGAGTGAGAGTAGAGGGAGTAGAATGTTTAACCTGTGGACTGAGGTCTCTATTTATAGCCGGAGAGGTGTAAGAGGGTGTGGGCTGATGGGCCTTGGGCCAGAAGGCGACAACTTAGAGGATATGCTCTTTGTTTCACTGGTGTCGACTGTTAGTGGCTTCTGGGAGTTCGTTGGTGCTGGCGCACCGTGATTGGAGCCACGTGTCAGGGTTGTCGGCCTGGCCGCCCTTCTGCCATCAACAGGTAAGTGGAGATCGTGGGGCAGTTGTCTCTGCCCTGTGATTGGTGCCACGTAGGCGTCCTTAAGTAATTTTTGTCTCCTGCATGTCAGACGATCGTGGAGCACGATTGAGCAGGGCCTGAAGGACGCTGATTGGCTTTTTTCTTGTGCCACTTGTACATTGTGTACTATCCGAAACAGTCTTGCGCCGTAGTCACGCACGATTCTTGCTGAGCACGTAACTACCTCACGCAGGAGTATGGGTTACTGCATGCTCATTCAGAGTACTAAGTGTTAAAAGTGGAGCTTCCTAATGCTCAGACCTCGCGCCGCATCAAAGAATGTTGAAGTAGCCCGCGCGAGGTTAGCAATAAGAAAATTGTTGAATAAGGAGTATGGTCCTGTGCGCAACCTTGACGGAGGTTTGCGCGGCTTTTTTGGGACCATACCCCTTCACAATTGATAGTGAAGATCGCTTTACAAATTGACATTAACTTATGATTGAAATTCATGTGCATGTTTGATGTTAAAATGGGGTTCTATGCTAATTGCTAAACGCTTCACCTAACTTGTTAACTTCTTGTTTTATTAAAACTAAAACTCATTCAGCGAAACTGCCTTTTAGCATGCATGCCATGTTAAACCGGTTAATGCTTGATAGGAGGCCTATGGCATGGATTGAAGGCTCCCTATTATTCGGATTGGCATCCTATCAACCATGGATGACTTATATGTTATACAAATGTTTTGTCACAATTTGACATTATGTTGTACTTGCTATTTGATGTTTCCGCTGCTAGTATGACAGTTATCAGTTTAAGAACCATGTTTTGATAAAATGATTTAAGTAGAGATGAGCAGATGGTACCGGGTAATGGCAACAAACCGGTACCGGTACCGAATTTTCTGAATCAAAATATTTTCAGGATCGACTTTTGCCGTTTTTGGTACCAGTTCGGTATGATACCTATATTTACCGGTTTTTACCTTGAAATGCTAGTATCGTATCGATACCGAACCAGTACCAAACCATACCGTAATGTGTATTTTCGATACTGGTATCAATACCCATTTTTAAGGATTTTCGATACTAATACCAGTACCGGTTGATACCAAACTTATCACAAGATTCAAGTGTGATACTTCCCAAATTTGAGGCCTGCGCATCCTAAGAAGTTTATGTCATAAAGGTTATGGATATAATAAACTTTAAGAAAGTATTTTATTATTAAATATTATAAAGGTAATGGATATAATAAACTAAGAAAGTATTCTATTAATAAATACAAGACCATGTGTAGTGGTTTAGCTCAATAATGCCCCCACCATGGGGCGTTTTGCGACACGTGGCAGTCCAGTCAGCATGGGGCATTATTGGGCGCTATTGAAAAAGTGGCGTAGTGGGAATAATGCCCAATAACGCCCCTTCCAATTATTAAACAAATATTTTTTTTATAGAGAGGAGGTTAAAAAAAAACTACTAGTGGACCACTCCCATTGGCCAGTCAACAGGTTCTCTTCCAATTTGAGCGTTGTTTAAAAAACGCTAATGTAATTTTTTTTCAAAAATAATGCTCAAAAACGCCCTATGTAATGGGCATGGGGCGTTTTTTTTGAATTTAAAAAAAAAAACCGCCCCACTACGGGTGTTCTAATAGAAAGTTTAAATTCCATTCTCTAAGCAAACATAGGATAATAGATATTTTCAGCAATGACAGCTAACATCGTGATAATGCACAACTCATATTTGTCGCCACTTCCCTATAGAAAAATATTGGCAACGACAACATTATCCTATACTTTTAAGAAAAATTTATTTGATTGTAGATTAAATCAATAAATAAACATTTTGTGTTCAAACTTTATAACATAAACGTGTTCACGTGGTTTATAATAAACCGCATTACATAAGCGACTTCCATTTAGAATCTTTGGCTTAAGTTGAACCTTCAAGTATTAAACGTCCAACATCTTTGTATGTTTGTCTAGGAAAGTTCACAAGTTAGATGTATTAAAATTGAATTAAAAACAAATTGGGTCACGTTTACTCTCATTTTTTTTGTTGAAACTGAACTATAAATATATTGTTAGTATATTATGATTTTGGCCCCCGTGGTTATATCACTTTTACCCTTGTTGATGCAACAAATAATAGATCAAGGCCTGTAGCGATATCTCCGGGTAAAAGGGTTCAGGGGTTTCGATTAACCTAACGCAGGTCGTGGGGTCCCCCCACGTTTGCAAGACGTGAAGAGAGGTTCATTAGTGTTATTGTTGTTCTTCTTGAATTCTAGACTGATATGAAACCAGCCCAGAACGTAATCGTTGGAGAAGATGAATTATTTGGTGTGAAGAAGAGAAGCAAAAAGCTAGCTCTCATGGGACAAGAAGAAGAGAAGCAAGCATGAAGCTTGTTCTTGAGAGGGAGAAGGAGAATCAGAGAGTTAAGATAGTTTTCAGCTGATTCTGGAGTGTTTGATATGTTTGGCATGGGCTACAATTTATAGGGGAAGAGGTTTCTCAAAGGAGAAACCTTTAACTAATGAACCTGGCTTGCAGTGAGGGACTTACCCTTTTAGGGGTTAAACGGTTTGGACCTGCGGACAAAAGGGTGTTCTCTGTGCACATGTTCTGTTTGTGCAGAAATGGTTCACACGTTAAGTGTTGATGTGACCGGACACTGTGCTTGTCCTTTTTACTGTTCTCCTGAGTTTGCGCGTATTGAACCTCTCAACCTTTTAACCTTTTAAGATGTTATGTATATTAGTCATTTTATTGAGATTTGGGCTACCCCCGTCATCAGCCCCCCAAGTTAGAGGTGTTTGGGATGTAAGCTCAAATGCTTCTGACTTTTACACATTATTTTTTATTGCTTAAAAGCTTCAGGGCTTTAAGGCGTTTGAGTTTTGAGATTTGAATTTCGGAATGATAGTAGATGTGATAGGCTTCAAGGTTTTAAGGCTTTAAGGCTTTAAGGCTAAAAGGCTTCAACTTGTCACACTCAAGAGGAAGTTGAGGCTTTTTGTAAAGAATGGGGGATCGATCTAAAGTTTAATTCGGTGGCTCTGGGTTTTGGCAAATCGAACGATTAGTGTCCCGTTGGTTCGATTGCTCTTTATTGCTGAGTTTTTCAACTTGTGTCATCCGTTTTCGGTCTTTGTTCTAAATGTTTTAGAATTATCATGTGTCGTTTGGTCAGTTACACCCTTAAGGTCTTGCTGGGACTTTACACTTTGAGGTTTTGTGATAGGGTATGGCCCATCGTTGATGTTTCTTCTGGTTGACCAAGAACGACGATCCACGTTTGAGACATCCCCAGTTGATGTTTATTTGATTTCCTCAATGGTTACTACCTTTGGTTCTTAGAAGTACCAATTTTTCTGGATTTCTAAGTCCATTGTTCCCTTCAAGCTTGTTTGGAGGCACCCTGATGCTGTGTTAAACAAGCTTGAGCCATTTGAGTCTAAACTAGATAGTTGGTTGTTAAAAGCCATTTAGGAAATATCCTTCGAGGCTTCGTCCCTTTCCTGAACACCTTTTAGTGTTGACGGGTGTGAGCACCTTGTGGGACAAGCTAGATCGTGATCCTGTGCTCATCAGGGATGATCAGGGTATGATGTTTTGTTTTATCAAGAGTGATGGTACCTCTGATGTTGTGTTTGGGGATGCTGAGGCCACGCCCGATGAATATATTGTTGCCAGGAACACTGAACATAGGTTCGAGGGTTCAGGCCACGTGAACATCCCAAACGCCAAGGGTTTTACCAAGGTTGCTGCTTACAAAGTCTCTACTCGCCATTCAAACCGTCGTTTGATAAAGGATGCCAACCATCCATCGGCTTCTGAGCCAGTGGAACTGAGCGATGACATAGAGGCTTTAGATGATTTAGAAGTTGGGTTGAGGAAAATTTATGAAAGACAAAGAGTTACCATTGGTGATTGGTAAGGGGAGCAAGGCGGCGGGTAAAAAGGTTGTGAGCTTGAAGGGTTCCGGGAGGGGTGGTGAAGGTTCCACCAATGTTAATCCAGGGGAGGTTTATGTGCCGGATTGGGAGGTCACAGTTGGTGACAGCTTCAAGCCTTCATCCGTTTGTGAGGATGTTCTTACCCACTTTGATTCTCCTGTTGTTCGAGGTTCTTGCTCATCTATGGATGATGACCTAACGATTTCGAAAAATGGTAATGGATGCTTGTAACCTTGTTGCCTTGCTTCCAGAGGGTGTTTCTCGATTTCGCAAGAGGATGCGAGAATATGATGTCTTCTCAAAGAAGAGTGATGAGATGAAGGCTTCACTAGCTACTCTAAAGAAGGAGGCAGAGGGTTATCCTGGGAGGGAGAAAAGCTGATGTTGAGGATTGATGAGCTTTCTTCCCAGCACAAGACTGAGATGGTTGAGTTGGAAAAACGCTTGGAAGCTGACAGGGTTCAAGTCAGGGTTGATAGGGCTGCTTTGGAGGTTCAGAAGTAGCCTCCTTGGAGGAGAAAGAAGGGTTAAAGGCTTCACTTTCCCAGGAAACTGGTGATAATAAATGGCTCATTGAGCATGGATTCCAGCAAGTGGTTACATATCTTCTCCATTCGTCGGAGTTCAACAAAGTCTTGGGTGATGTGTACACCAAGCTTCTTGCTCATGTGAGACACCAAGGTTTGTTTGCTGGTTACAAAGCTTTGTGAACCTGGGGAGCCTTAGGAAAAGTCTTCTCTTTTTCAACCCAAAGCCTTCAAAGTCTTCAAGGGAACAATTTTTAAGATTGAGCATATGGTTTACCCTTATGTGGGTGAAGTCTCCAAGTGTTGAAGTCCCTCTCGAAGAAACGTCCTTGCTCTGGAGATAGCGAGGAAACGTGTTCTGAAGGTGGTGAGGGCTTAAAGGCTTTAAGCCTTGAAGCCTCCGAGACAGCGGGTGTCGTAGGGAGGAAAAAGAGAAATGCTAAAAACACCCAAGATGATGGGGTTTCGAATAAGGATGATGCATCAAACTCTATCATCTCTGATGCTGCCAATTGAAGAAGAAACCTTAATTTATAGCTTTTTTAGCATGTCGAACAATGTTATGGGTTGTTTGCTTAAACATCCTTTTGTTTTAAGGGAACCGTTTAGGTCCTTTGGTGGTTAAAGCCTGGAAGGCTTGTGGACAATGTTTTATGTTTGATGGCCAGTATGGCCTTTGCTATGTCTAGCTTGCTATGCTTAAGTTGTTATGTTTGCTTTGTTTATCTTGATGTGTTGTTCTATTTATTCCCTTGTGTTTTCATTGGTTGTGTATGTTGTCTTTCTTTTGGGCGGTGCATCTTATGTTACTTATACCTTAAAGGGTTCAGTGCTGCAGTCACTTAGCCTTAGGATATTTTTAACAAGAAGATACAACCTCTATCCTATGTATGACATTCACTTAGAGTCTTTTTGGTTCGTAAGCCAATGTTGGGGCTTAAGGAACATTTGGTGCAGGCTGTTCAAACCCATATATGAGACATGTTTTTCAAGATTTCTATGAGTCTCATGGAGTTGTATTGATTTAGGAACTCACCCCTTATATAGGTCCATTCAACCCTTGAACCTATTGAGCGATGTGGCCTGGGAGCTCATCCCCTTACATGGCCCTTGCCATTGAGTTTCTTGCTAGGTTCTCAACCTGATTATAGGATAGAAAGACAAATTTTGATTCATCGTTCATTCATTTCAAAGTATTTTGATTACTAGGGGAATAGAACAACTTTTGGGAACTATTTGTAATACGTTTTGGTTAAACATGGAACCTTTTAAGGTTTTTGCCATTCCAATGGCGGGGAAGCTTTTTGCCTTGTGGACCTGCCAGCTTGTATGATCCCCCTTTGTGGGCTTTAAGGATAGTGTATGGCCCTTCCTACTTAGGGCTGAGCTTTCCTTGGCTTTCTTTCTTGCAGGCCTCATTATTTCGAAGCACAAGGTCCCCAGGCTTGAATTGTTCATGCTTCACCCGTGTATTATAATGAAATTCCATGTTTTGCTTGTACCTTGCTTTTTGTATGGCTGCTTAATCACGAGCCTATTCGAGTTGTTCCAAATTCAACATCGTCTCTTTCTTATTTGGCTCGAGGTCGATGTTAAATGTTCTTTGTGTTGTTACTCCGATTTCAACTAGGATTACAGCCTCTGATCCAAACACTAGGCTGTAGGGTATTTTCTTGTGGCTTGTTTTTTCGGTTGTTTGAATTTCCAATAGCACATTGGGAAGCTATTCGAGACAGTTGTTGTCGTACCTTCCCAATCGAGATTTAATCCTTTCAACAATGTTGTTGTTTATCCTATTAACTTGGCCGTTGGATTGTGGGTGAGCTACCGAGCTGAATACTTGGGTTATTCTGAACTCCTTACACCAGGAGCTAGAAGGCTTCTCGGCAAACTACTTCCCGTTATCCGTGACTAGTACCCCTGGAGCCCAAAACGAGAGATTATGTTTTCGTGAACGAAATCAATGACCTGTTTCCCTGAGATTTTTGCCAATAGTTTTACTTTTGGCCACTTGGTGAAGTAGTTCGCGGCTACCAATAAGAGCTTGACTCCTCATTTGGCTAGTGGGGATGGACCAACGATATTTATTCCCTACTTGTGAAATAGCCAAGCCGAGGAGATGGGAACGGGGTCATGTTTGAGGCTTTTGGGTACCGGAGCATGTAACTGACAAGCTTCATACTTTCGCAGTTGCTCGGAGGTATCTCGATGCATGGAAGGCCAAAAGTGTTCGAGGTTCATCAACTTTGACACTACCGATTTTGGGCCACAATGAGCTCCACATATCCCTTCGTGAACCTCTTTGATCAGATATTGGCTTTGTTCTTGGCCAACACATTGAAGTAGTGGTGCAAGGTATCCTTTTTGTAAAGGATATCTCCTTGTAACACATATTGCCTTGACTTGATACGAACCCTTTTAGCCTTAGTCTGGTCATTAGGTAATTTACCATTTTGAGGAACCTTTCAATGGGAGTCATCCAATTTGGCCCTTTTTTAGTGATCACATCTTGAACCTCAAGTCTTTGGATGGATGAGGTTTTTAACACCTCAATTAGTACCTTTTTAGTGAGGTGGGCAAAACGTAGGAGATACAAGTTTGCTTAGTGCATTAGTTCTCTTGTTTTGAGATCTTGGAACTTTTTTGATGGAAAATGTTTGAAATATGTTCATCAATTCCTTTGATTTCTCTCGGTACTAATACATGTTGGGCTCTTTTGCTATGTAGCTGTTATTGTCTTAGCTTGAGAGAGTCTGTGAGGACTTGAAGCTTTTGAACCCCCATTTCTTTGGCTGTGTAGTTGTCACTTATTTTGTTTGAAACAAGCAACGAGTCTGTGAAGACTTGAAGCCTTTTGACACCCATAATTTTGGAAGCTTGAGCCCAGCAATCAATGCTTCATACTCAACTTTGTTGTTTGTAGTCTGAAATTCAAGACGAAGGGCATACGTGAATTCCAATTCATTAGGATCAATTAGAACTAGCCCTGCTCCTGACCCTTCAATGGTTGAAGCTTCGTCGGTAAAGAGCTTCCAGGTATGGGGGTCAGAGGGTTCAGTAGAGGTTGTATTGACTTCCGTTGTGACTTTTTGAGGGACTTCTATGATGAAGTCAGCTGAGACTTGGGCTTTGACAGCTTTTTTCGGGACATAGGTGATTTTTTAAGCACATTCTTAATAGGTTAGTCAGTGACCACTTGTATCGGGTGTGACTGAAAGTACCTTCGAAGCCTTCTAGCCGTTTGGACTAGGGCTAGAGCAAGTTTTTTCGAAGAAGAATATTTGATTTCTGCTAATTTTGAAGTTTTGAAAAAGTCAATGGGTATCTGAACTTTATTTCGTTCAATGATTAGAGTCGTACTTATGGTTTTTTCAGCAATCGAATGGTGGACAAAGATCGTTCCTCCTGTTTCCGGAGCTGAAATGGTTGGGGGTGAAGCCAAGTGTTGCTTCATTTGGTTGAAGGCTTCCTTTTGAGGTAAAACGCTTCAAAGCTGTAAGCTTTCCATCGAAAGCCTTTCTTGTTAGCGTATCCCTTGAGGGTTAGCTTTTATGCTTTGTTTCCCAATGATATTCCCTATAAACGAGCACTTGATTGGATTAAGCCTCATGTTGATCTTTCTCGAGTTTTGGAAGGTTTCTTGTATGTTATCCAGCATTTGGTATTCCGTTTTTCTCTTGATCACCAAATCGTCAAAATAAGCTTTAATGTTTTTGCCGATTTGTCTGGCAAACGCTTTGTCAACCAGACGTTGATAAGTGGCACATGCATTTATTAAACCAAAAGATATTTTTTGATAGCAAGATATACCTTCATCAGTGTGAAATGTGGTTTTTTCTTCATCTTTTTTTTTCATTATTAGGATCTGATGGTAACTCTTTTAGGCGTCAAGAAAACACTTGAATGGGAAGCCTGTGAGCGAGTTATCCTTGAGGTCTATCTTGGGTAGCGGGTAGCAATCCTTTGGGTGTGCTTTATTCAAGTCTTTAAAATCGATACACATTCTCCCAGACTTGTCGGGTTTTTGAACCATGACCGGATTGGCTACCCATGATTGATACTTGACCTCTCGAAGGATTCCGGCTAGAACAAGCTTTTCCATCTCTTGGCGTTAAACAAGGCTTTTGTTAGGGGCTTGACTCCGTTTCTTTTGTATAATGGGCTTAACATCAGCTGGGATCCATAACTTCATGTTTCAACAATGCTACGAGGGATGCCGGTCATATCTTCCGGGCACCAAGCAAAGACATAGTGCAAGAGCAGCTTTTTAAGGTATGAGATGGTTTCTATGGAAAGGTTAGTGTTTACCCTTATCCCCTATTGAGGATATTTTGGGTTTATGTCCAACCCTTGTTCATCGTCTTCGTCCTTTCTTGAGCTTTCCCCTTCAACCACAAAAGCTTCTTGGGTAGGTTGAAGGGTTGCTATCCCTTTTTCAGTGGGAAACATCACAGTGCCTTGACCAACTGAAACTGCCATTCCGAACACACTTTGACCTGGCCTTCTTGTGATGATATCATAGTTGGAAGGGATATTGATCACCGCAAAAGTGAGTTGTTCGGTTCGTCCCTTTGTTCTCTTGTTGAACAAACATTATGGGTTATTTGGCCTAAAGGCTAGATAGGTATGTCTGCGATACCTTCGATGGAGGATTCAGACTGTTGAAACTTTGAACGTTCATCGTCACTGAGAGGGTTAAAGCATTTCTCAAACATGATTATGGTGGTTGCACCGGTGTCAATGTAAGCCTTTTGTGTCTTGATGGTTCCTATGTTGGATTCTATCACCAGAGGGTTTGAAAGCAACTCTCCTTATGTTGATGTTCCCATGCCTCGAAATGATGGCGTTTGTGGGAAGCTTTGTTTTCAAGGTCGACCATGTTCACTATTATTATTGTTGTTATTATTATTATTATTATTATTATTATTATTATTATTATTATTATTATTATTATTATTATTTTAAACCATCTTGTCCTTGACCCCTTTAACCAAGTGAGCCAGTTCGGACTTGACGGCTTCTTCGATCCTATTTTTAGGTTGGAAGAAATCATTGGTATGGTGACCTTTCTATTCGTGAAACTCACTATATTGGCTTGATTTTTTCGATCTTTTGTTTTTTGGAAAAGGTTGAGGAGGGTGGAAGCTGTGTTTTACCTCTTCGGTTGCCAAGATCTCTTGCGGAGTATTGGTTAAGGCTGTAAAGTTTATGGTTTTTTCTCGGCTTGGAGGGTTCCGGCCTTCAGGCCTTCTGGAATCCGATCCTTTGAACCGTTTGTCATAAGAGCCATACTGGAAGCTCTGGTTAAGAGTTTATTTTTTTTTTATTTTTTTTTTGTTCTTTGATGTCTACAGCTTATTCTCCTCGAATGTGGGCGTCAGCCCTTTTGAGTGTTTCTTCAAGGGTTTTGGACAGGCATTTATTAAAGTCTCTTGTGAGACATTTGAAATTTATAGCATTCATGAACCCTGTAACCCTAATCTTTTCATCGGCGTAAGTTAAACCTTCCTTCTGGTACCTTTCGGTGAAGTCTCTGAGACTTTCATCGTCATGTTGTTATGGGAAACCTTTGCTAAAATCGTCAAAGGTCTGAATGCTTTGTTCAGGAAGGTCATTAAACCATATGCGTGGAGACCCTTCAAGGGTTCGTATGAACATGAGACAACATCCGGGGTTGGGCCATTTTTCAATTCTTGTTGCCCCGACGAAGATTTGGAGGTGGTTTTCAACATCGTAATAGTATCTTTATCTGGGTTTGAAACTCGTACTCAACAATTTGTTTGGAAGAAGTAAGACAAGTTGTTAGGCTTGTAAGGTTTTGAGAGGTATTTTACCACCCTTGAAGCTGGGTTACCGCTTGAGGTACCCTGGTGAGTGGTTGGCACTTGGTTGATGAAATTAAGGTTAAAGCCTTGAAGGCTTTCTGTGTCATCAACCAACTTTCACGTGCTGCAAAGGAAATTGTGCCATCATTTGTGTCATCAGCTAGGGCATAAGGTTAAATCCTTAAAGGCTTTCTGATGGTACTAATAAAAGATGCCATTATCTGTGTCATAAGGTTAAAGCCTTAAAGGCTTACTGTATAAGGCATTCCCATGGATGTGCTCATGACCGCACCTCGAGCCAAAGGCAAGGTGGCCATGGCTTGTTTTCACGAAGTAGCAATGGGAGGGGGAACACTTGAAGCTGGTGACTGCCATAATTGATCAAGAGTGATTTTATGCCCCATAGGTACACCGGTTGTAACGGGTTAGGAGGTAAATAAGGGAAAAACTGTTGGACTTGGCCTCCCCAAAAGCTAAAGGGCTTGAGTGGTTGGTCTGTCACACTAGGACCAGCTTCAAGGTAAGATGTGGCTGAACGTGAGTTGCTAAAAGGAAGAGATGGAGGGCCATGTGATAATGAGGGTTCAGACTCCTCATAATTTAGTCTTATTTTCACCCTTTTTTCCCTTTTTAAACTCACATGCTAGTTGAGAAGAAATCTCAGTTGTAAGAGATTTCTAGCTACTCCCTCGGGTGTTAGATCTATGCGTTCCGGTGTACGCATTACACCGATTTGAGGAGATGCAACCCCTGATCGAGTTGGGGTTGGTGTTTGAAAATAAGTGAATTCCGGGAACATAGTTCCCGATGGAGTACTTACGGGAGTAGAAAGAAATGTAGATTTGACCGGTGAGATCCGACCAGAATTTAGTGTTAAATTGGTGTTGTTAGGCACCAGATTTACCTCGCCATGAGACTCGCTTTCAGACATGATGTAAAGAAAAAATGGAGCTACACAACTGGTCTTTAAGATAAAGTAAGTGGCGTAGCCCCACGGTGGGCGCCAACTTGTTGATGCAACAAATAATAGACCAAGGCCTGTAGCGATATCTCCGGGTAAAAGGGTTCAGGGGTTTCGATTAGCCTAACGCAGGTCGTGGGGTCCCCCCACGTTTGCAAGACGTGGAGAGAGGTTCATTAGTGTTATTGTTGTTCTTCTTGAATTCTAGACTGATATGAAACCAGCCCAGAACGTAATCGTTGGAGAAGATGAATTATTTGGTGTGAAGAAGAGAAGCATAAAGCTAGCTCTCATGGGAGAAGAAGAAGAGAAGCAAGCATGAAGCTTGTTCTTGAGAGGGAGAAGGAGAATCAGAGAGTTAAGATAGTTTTCAGCTGATTCTGGAGTGTTTAATATGTTTGGCATGGGCTGCAATTTATAGGGGAAGAGGTTTCTCAAAGGAGAAACCTTTAACTAATGAACCTGGCTTGCAGTGAGGGACTTACCCTTTTAGGGGTTAAACGGTTTGGACCTGCGGACAAAAGGGTGTTCTCTGTGCACATGTTCTGTTTGTGCAGAAATGCTTCACACGTTAAGTGTTGATGTGACCGGACACTATGCTTGTCCTTTTTACTGTTATCCTGAGTTTGCGCGTATTGAACATCTCAACCTTTTAACCTTTTAAGCTGTTATGTATATTAGTCATTTTATTGAGATTTGGGCTACCCCCGTCATCAACCCTCTTAGCCCAGAAATTTTTTTTTAACATCTGAGCCCCCAACGTCTTTTTTTTCTAACCCTTTTGACTCCTAACACTAACCTCATCCATTAAATGTTAGGGGCTAAAAGGGTTAGAAAAAGACGTTAGGGGCCAAAAGGGTTAGAAAAAAAGACGTTGGGACTTGGATGTTAAAAAATTCTTTTTTGACTAAAAGGGTAAAAGTGATATAACTACAGGAGTCAAAATCGTAATTTACTATAATATCAGTTATGATAACTATTGGGTGGTGGTTCGAACTTCGTTAAAGATGGATTTATTATAATTTAAGCCCTTAAAAAAAGTTATGATAATGATTATACAAGACTAATCTGACCCGGATAAGTGTGATTCATGAAACAAAAATGATTAAGGATTAAAATGTTAAATGTTATAACTACTACAAAATCAACCAACGAATTATTTAAATTCGATTTTTCGAGTTCCTAGAGGGTCAATTAAGGACTTTTAGGATCTAAAATCTATAGTTAAAATTAGGCATTTGGTTTTATAAGAATTTCTCATGCATATCTATATCTATAATACTATATTAAGAGAGCTAGGTTTTCTACCTTTTTCGTAATTTTGCCTAGGTACAAATCTTGTGGCACCATGTACAAATGAAGCAAGCCATTTTAGAAGGGGAAAACTTGGACATTCTCGAAAGTTTTAAGACACTTTGAGGGCAATCTAGCCATTTCATCCATGGAATCCATGCCCACTTATGTCTTCCATTAATTGAATTAAATTAAGCAATTAAATAAAACTTTTATAATAATTAAAGAAATTAATTGATCTATAATGCTATATTAAGAGAACTGGGTTTTCTACCCTTTTCGTAATTTTGCCTAGGTACAAATCTTGTAGCACCATGTACAAATGAAGCAAGCCATTTTAGAGGAGGGATACTTGGACATTCTCCAAAGTTTTAAGACACTTTGAGTGCAATCTAGCCATTTCATCCATAGAATCCATGCTTACTTATGTCTTCCATTAATTGAATTAAATCAAGGAATTAAATAAAACTTTTATAATAATTAAAGAAATTAATTGATTAAATTAAATGTTAGACATGCAACATTTGGGATTTTTATGATCTAATAGTATGTATAAATATAATAAATATATTTATAAGGACTATAAATAGGTTTTCTACCCTTATAGTAATTTTACATTGTGTACATATTTTGAAGCAACATGTACAAGAGAGCCAAACTATTTTAGAGAGTGTAAACTTGCACATTGTCCAAAAAATTTAAGACACTTTAGGGGCATTTTAGGGATTTTGGCACCTTTTTAAATAAAAATAATTCAAAAATTTATGGGTACTAATAAGTAATGATCATCAAGGGCATCATTTATTGAATTGATGAGGAAATCAACTATTAATATTTGAAGGGTTTAGCCTTGCACAAATATATATACAAACCAAAAGCCGTAACTAATATTGAAGTTAAAACCCTTAAGTAAATGCTAAAAACCCTCATGTGCATATAATATATATTCCGCTAGGAACATGTGTTGTATGTTCAATTTTTTTGCGAGCAATGTTTTATTTTGTTCATACTGGGAGATATAATTACATGCACATTTTTTTTAACGGCAAATTTGGATCACTGACGGACCATTGGAGCATCATCGTGCCACCAGAGGAACCACCCGATTAATTACATGCACATTGTTTTTCTGATCCATTGCAAAGAGAACATGAATTAAGTTTATTTGTCTAGGCTTCTTCTCAACATATATATATATTTTTTTAAAATGGTTAGTAGTGTGTAGTTTTAATATTTTTTCCACAAGATATTTACTGTAATTCAAATGCTATTCAGTGTTTGGTATATAGTTTTTATATCTTAATATTTATCTACTATCCTTTTATTTTTTTCATTAGGTGGAATGAAGGTAAAGGCTGATAGAGATGAGTCGTCTCCATAAGCAGCTATGCTTGCTGCACAAGATGTTTCAACAAGATGCAAGGTTTTTACTTGTTTCTTTTAGTATCTTGCTATATGGTAATCATAGCAGTTTGTTTTTGTTTGATACATTACAACTAACAAATTTCTGTTGTAACAACTGGAGCTTGGAATCAATGCCCTCCACATAAAACTATGGGCAACTGGAGGTAACAAGACAAAGACACCCGGTCAAGGTGCACAGTTTGCCCTCAGAGCTCTTGCCCGTTCTGGCATGAAGATTGGTCACATTGGTATGCCTATATTCTTTATTTTTTTATATACGAATTTTTGTATTTGTTATTTTTGCTCTTTGAAGAACTTTTATTTATGTTTAAGGAGTAGCTGATAAGTAAGTTGTATGTTTTTATGATAACAAAGGACGTGACACCAATTCCAACAGATAGCACTCGTCGAAAGAGTGGGAGAAGAGGAAGGAGGTTGTGATATGTTTTTTGTCTACAATATGTTTTCAAAGTATCTGCAATTTGGATTATGGTTGTCTTCAACTTTTGTAGGTTATTTTTACGTTCTGGTTGACATTTGGGTGTGACATTCATTTTTGTTGAACTGCTTTATATTTCTGTTTAATGATATTCTAATATTTACTTCATATATGGGTTTTATGCTTTATTTTTGCTTAATCAGAAGTATTCTATGTGTAGTTGAGGTCAATATCAATTCGATGGATGTCAGTGTGCTTGAGATCTGAACTTTATTTATCGAATCAATTTGAGAGTTTCAGAGTGTGTTAAAGAGTTGAAGCGTTTTGAAGATCTTGTCAAATCTGTCTATTAATTCTTTATCTTAGTAGACTTCAGTTGACTTTCAATGTAAGTTGATGTAGTAGAGATTTAGAATTTTACGATGAAAATGGATGTATGAAAGTTCAAATTCTTTTATCTTCCTTTGATGCCGTTGTTGAGGTACAGAATAGAAAATATACGAAACTTACATAACTTCATGTATTGAATATCAGTTGTGGTTCGTAATAGACATAATTGAATCTGATATTAGTTGGGACACCTATTGCGATGCGCGGGCCTTCCCACTAGTCCTTCTTAAGGGAAATTGAATATGAAGTTGTTACACATCTAAGCTTAGATGCAAAACTATCAAAACTATGTCGTTTTGATTAATAAGATGCTTAAAATAAATTTAAATCTTTTCATTTCACAAAACTAACGAGTTTTTTTTTCCTAAACTAGTGTTGGTGTAAAAAGTAGAGTCTTTTCCCAAACTAGTGTAGATACAAAAAGTATTTACCTATTTGGGTACTTTGAAAAATATTTACCTATTTGGGTACTTTTCTATATCCCTTTAATTTTTTTACCTAATTTATACTTTTCTTTTTATTTTACTACCCAAAGTAAAATTAGATTACTCACAGAAATAGAATCAGCAAAAATATGGATATTTATTTTTTGTGAAAAAATAAAAAATTCTGCAAATATTCAAAAAAAATCTGCAAAAATTCTAAAAAAATCTGCGAAAAATCTGCAAAAATATATTAAAAAATTCTACAATAATTCTGCAAATATTCAAAAAAAATCTGCAAAAATTCTAAAAAAATCTGTGAAAAATCCACAAAAAATCTGCAAAAATATATTAAAAAATTCTACAATAATTCTGCAAATATTCAAAAAAAATTTACAAAAATTCTAAAAAAAATCTGCGAAAAATCCACAAAAAATTTGCAAAACTATATTAAAAAAATTCTACAATAATTCTGTAAAGTTAAAAAATCTGCAAAAAAATATTATAAAACAATAACTTTCTAATAATCTCAACCACAAAATTAAAATAATTATCTTTTCAACCAGTCAAATACAAATAAAATATCATATAAAGTCATTTAGTTCATAATGTCAATATTAAAATGACAAAAAGGCTCGACATGTTTAGGCGTCAATTCTTCTAGGCTTTGAGGGGCACGTTGCTCGTTTGTGACCATGTTGTTTACAAATTCCACAAAGGTCCGCCTTTTTCCTTTCTTTAATGTTCATTCCATTCCGTAGTCTTCTTGAGCGAGGGCGGCCCTTTTTATCCTGTTTTAGCTCTGAATTGGGAAGTAACTCTCTAATAGATGATGAGTTAGGCCAATATGCTTCATGAGGAAGTGGACTAAAATCAGATGACCAAGTAGCACAATAATCAAGAATTGAGTAACATTTATCAATATATTGCCAACTTTTCAAAGAAAGTTTGGCACATGCACTCAAAACATGAGAACAAGGATACTTATATAGCAGCCACTTACCGCACGTGCAAGGTTTTTTATCCAAATCAACTACTTGAACATTTTTTTCCCTTTTGAATTATCATCTCAAATATACCTTTCTGACGGTTAAAAGACCTCAAAGAATGTGCACCAACTTTTGACATTGACGCTGCTTGTTTGGCCAAAATATGGGGAGTATACGTATCTCCATTAGCTTGAGCATTAGATCCCATGGGACGTCTCTGTCACACCCCCAAATTCCACACGCGGAGTATCACCGCAGGAGGCGTGACATGACCAGGATCAAGCCACCAAACATATTGAACAATGTATTAAAGTAAATATAAAACCAACCACAATATAATTGGTGTCCAAAACAAATTAACCAAATTCAAGTTATCAACGGAAGCATAAAGTTTAAAACCAAAACATAAGTTTAAAAGTTCGAATGTTAAACATGGAACTCAACAGTCCATGTCCCACAACGACCTCTCCTTCTCGTGCAAGCTCCATCTAAGCACCTAACGACCTGCAAGGCATGTAGCAACGAATCAACAACAAAGTTGAGCGAGTTCACAGATGGGTGCTTGTTTTAATGTTGTTCCAAAAACCATAAGTTACTTCGAAAACCATGTGTTAACCAATTCCTTGTTTCCCAAACCATAACCAGTGGGGGCTACCCCATGTTGTAAACCACTAGACTCGTTACCATATCGACTACTGACTTTAGTCATGTTTATGTGCCCTGCGTCAATGTCTATCATCATTGACTAAGTGCCCAAGTACATTAGTCCACTCCCGTCCTCTGCGGCACGGTGTGAGGCTTGTCAGACCTAATAGCGCTATTTAACTAATGACCCGTTCGCCAATGGCCCAACGATTAAGTAGATATAAAAATGAGGGACTTCATGATAGAGTTTTGTCTAGTAAGTTTTATGTTGTCATCCTTCCTATGGAGGATGGAGGTACGTATTCCACCCAAGGAGAATATGCAGGATTTAATGTTTTAATCCTTCCCATGGAGGATGGAGGTACCTACCCTACCCAAGGAGAATACGCAGGATTTTAATACCGTTCCTTAACCCATTCCCAAACCACCGGGAATCCCATGCCTTGTAGAAAGTGTAAACTCACCTTAGATTAGCTCGGCAGATAAAATTAAGTGTATGAAATCTAGAGCGACCGACCACACTCTATAATAGTTACCATGGTGTATTAGACTTTATTTAGACCTTGCAAGAAAGTCCTACACATGTCTAGCAACTAGCCCACAAACAAGCAATCACATAGCACGTCTATCATATGGTTCCCTAACCATGCTCACAACCTTTCTACGATATTAAATATGATATCTATACAATTATCAAACAAGCATGGATACTAAAAGTAGCAAGTTCGGTCGTTATGCATTCATGCTTTATTGCATAGAAAAATCACTGAAAATAGGTTGTTTTTAGTGACCTGTTTAACCTATTTACAAGTCTTCAAAAATTATGATTTTTTTATGTGACGTATCTCTCGGAGGGTTAGGCCTTGTGTTAAAATTTCAAGGTCTAACTCTTTACCAAAAATTCGTAAAATTTCATTTACTAAGCTGCAATCAGATTCGTCACTTCTGACTGCAGCTTACGAAAAAATTCATTTAAAATTCTCGTTTATCCGATTGACGAAATTCCAGTTGGAGATTTTTGGAATTACCTGAAGCTACCTATAGTAAAAATTTTGAGATCATAACTCAATTCTTAAATTGAGTTATGACATTCGTAATGGGCTGCAAATTATGCCAGAAAACGCAGCCTGAACCTTCGATACCGAAAAATTCATAAAACATTCAATTTTCGTCAAAAAAATGCAATTCCAGTTGGGTTTTAAAGATATTTCCTGGAATTACATTTTAGACTCAAGAAACACATGTTTTTGTCATGTTTTGTCCACGTTACAGCCAATACAAGTCGGCTGTAAATTCTGATCAAAAGCTGTTTGAATTCAGCTTTCAATTAAAACATGTTTATGACATTATAACACTATTCTTAGCAATCAAAAACCCTAAAAATATCACATACACGAATTTAGCATCAATTTTTATTATCAAGATCATATATAACCAAAACCCTAGCATGCATACATGATCATAGAGTTACTAAATTAACAAGTATCATCATCTAGGCATTAAAATACATGTTTCTAGCAAACCCTAACACATAGAATCCATGCTATCATGCATCAATAGTCACAACAAGATCAAGAATTCATGTAGAATCAAGAAACGCAGCCATGAATAACAAGTTATGAGTGTATGTTAGAGGGATTACCTAGAATGATAGAGATGAAGATCAAGAACCCGAAAAGATAAGTTTTCCTAGCTTCTTTCTTGAGTTTTTTAGAGAGAGAGTAGAGAGAGAGGGAGAGAGGCCGACGTCTGGGGAATGGGGATCTAGGGTTGGGTTTGGTTTTATTATTATTTTTTTTAAACAAAACTTTAGCAAATGTACAAAAGTTCCTCCAAGTTTTCCAATTCTTAAACTTGGATAAGAAGTTATCAACATAACTTTATAGAATGACACACAAGTCCCTTGTTTTGCAAAGTTAATCAAATTAAATCCGTTTGTTTGTTCGCATGTTACTAACTTGTGCATTTAAAAATTGTAATTAACAGAAAAAGGTTAACGGCATTAACCTGAAAGTACGGGATGTCACATTATCCCTATGTTGAAAGAATTTTCGTCCTGAAAATTGAGTAAGCAATCGCCGAAGAAGTTAGTTCTATTGAGCGTTTTCGTGAGGTGTCACATCATCCCCAAGTTGAAAGAAATTTCGTTCCGAAATTTAGCACGTAGTCACTGAGGAAGTAGTGGACTCACTTTTCTTAAACAACTGGGGGTACTTGCGTTTCATTTGGTCTTCTCATTCCCAGGTGAACTCTGGGCCACGACGGGAGTTCCAACGAACTCGAACAATAGGTATCTTGGTACGCTTGAGAGTCTTAACTTCCCGGTCCATAATTTCCACCGGTTCCTCGACGAATCGCAACTGGTCTTCGATAGTGAGTTCCTTGAAAGGAACTATGAGGATCTCATCTGACAGACACTTCTTCAGATTTGACACATGGAATACGTTGTGGACACCACTGAGCTCTTCGGGCAGATTTAGTCAGTACGCCACTTTGCCAATTTTCTCAGTGATTACAAAAGGTCCGACATAACGCGGATTAAGCTTGCCCCGTTTACCAAAGCGAACCACACCTTTCCAAGGTGAAACTTTAAGAAACACTCGATCCCCAGCCTGGAACTCGAGCGGTTTCCTGCGTCTATCAGCATAACGTTTCTGATGGTCACGAGCTGCCGCCATTTGTTGTCGTATTTGGGCAATCTTTTCCGTTGTGTCGACGACGAGTTCTGGGCCAGTGATTTGGCTGTCGCCAACTTCGGCCAAGCACAAGGGTGATCGGCATTTCCGTCCATACAAAGCCTCGAACGGAGCAGCCTGGATGCTGGTGTGGTAACTGTTGCTATAAGAAAACTCCACCAAAGGTAGGTGCCTTTCCCAGCTGTTACCAGAGTCGATTACACATGCTCGAAGCATGTCTTCAAGAGTCTGGATGGTGCGTTCAGTCTGCCCATCCGTCTGTGGATGATAAGCTGTGCTCATGTCTAGACGTGATCCAAAGGATTTGTGCATCACCTGCCATAAATCAGATGCAAAACGTGGGTCACGATCGGAAATGATGGAAGTTGGCACTCCGTTCCTAGCAACTACTACCTTCAAATAGATGTCTGCGAGGGTAGAAAACTTGTCGGTTTCTTTGATTGCCAGAAAGTGTGCAGACTTGGTCAGTCGATCCACGATCAGCCAGATGGTATCATTTCCTCGCTGAGATCTAGGCAAACCAGTAACAAAATCCATGGAAATTTGCTCCCATTTCCATGTTGGGATCTCTGGTTGTAGGAGTAGTCCTGATGGCTTCTGGTATTCAACCTTAACCCTTGCACAGGTCAAGTATTTACTAACATAAGTTGTTATGTTAGCTTTCATGTGGGGCCACCAGTACAAAGTCTTGAGATCTTAGTACATCTTGTCAGAACCAGGATGCACCGAGTAACGAGACTTGTGTGCTTCGTCCATTACGAGTTCTCATAGGTTTCCATAGGATGGAACCCATATACGCTCCATGAAATAGTAAGTGTCGTCTTCCCTGCATTCTAGTTTCTTTTCCATGCCCTGAAGGGACTCAGCTTTGAGGTTCTCTTCCTTCAATGCTTCAACCTGAGCGTCACAGATTTAGGTAGGAACACTGGAGTGGATAGTAAGCTGTAACGCACGTTCACGCTTAGGTTTGGTTTCTTTCCTACTGAGGGCATCGGCCACAACGTTTGCCTTGCCTGGTAGTGTAGTTCTTTTCGTGAACCTTGAGTTGGCGTGATGCGTAAGCAATGACTTTCTCACGTTGCATCAACACACAACCAAGTCCTTGGATTAAACCACGAAATCATATGTGCCTTCAGGCAATGAGAGAATACGTGCGCTACAAAGTTTCGACTTCAGCTGCTGAAACGCGGATTCCTAAGCATCACCCCAACGATAGGTGACACCCTTCTGAGTAAGAACGGTAAGTGGCTGCGCAATCTTTGATAAACCTTCTGTAGTAACCCGCGAAACCCAAGAATTGACGGATTTCAGTTGGTGTTCGAGGTGCAGGCCAATTCCTGATTGAGTCAACCTTGGATGGGTCAACGTGAATCCCATCCCTATTAACCACGTGGCCTAGGAAATGGACTTCACGAAGCCAGAAGTCACATTTCGAGAACTTAGCATAAAGCTGTTCTGTTCGAAGAAGTTCCAAGATGAGTCGTAGATGATGCTCGTGTTCCTCCTGACTCTTGGAATAGATCAGGATGTCTTCGTTAAACACAATAACGAACTTATCCAAGTAGGGTTTGCACACTCGGTTCATAAGATCCATGAAGACCGCAGGTGCGTTTATCAACCCAAAAGGCATAAACAGAAACTCGTAGTGGCCGTAACGAGTCCTGAATGTTGTCTTGGAGATGTCCTCATCTCGGACTCTCAGCTGATGATAGCCCGATCTCAGATCAATCTTAGAGTAAAAGCTCGACCCTTGCAACTGGTCGAACAGGTCATCGATACGGGGAAGAGGATAACGATTCTTCACAGTCACCTTGTTGAGTTCGCGATAGTCAATCTTCACAAACAAGACTGGAGCTCCCCAGGGCGAAGAGCTAGGACAAATGAAACCCTTGTCCAAAAGCTCTTGCAGTTGCGTGGACAGTTCTTCTAGTTCAGATGGGGCTAATTGATAAGGTGCACGAGCTATAGGCGCTGCTCCAGGAGCTAGCTCGATTTGAAATTCGACCTGGCGATGAGGCGGAAGTCCAGGCAATTCCTCAGGAAATACCTCAGGAAAGTCACGTATAATCGGGATATCTTCTATCTTCTTTTCCTTTGTTGAGGTGTCAGTAACAAGGGCTAGAATAGCAGTGTGGCCCTTTCGCAAACACTTCTGGGCCTTAAGGAAAGAGATGATGCTCACAACAGCACCACTCCTGTCGCCACGAATTACGAGAGGTTCCTCACCAGAACGAGGAATGCGAACAATTTTCTCCTTGCAAAGAATCTCTGCTTGATGTTGGGATAACTAATCCATCCCAATGACAACGTTGAAGCTACCAAGAACGATGGGAATAAGGTCGATAGAGAAGGTCTGACCAGTGAGTGTGAGATTAGAACCCTTAACTATGTGGGTGGCCTCAAGACTTTTACCGTTTGCTAGTTTTACAACATGCTTGGTGTTTAAGGGAATTGGGTTACGCTTAAGCATCTGACTAACTTTTAAGGACACATAACTAGTACCGGCGCCCGAATCGAATAAAACAGAAACAAAGAAATCATCCAGTAGGAACTTACCCGTCACAACGTTGGGATCGTTCCTTGCATCACCCTGACCAATCACAAAAGCACGTCCCCTGGCACCATTGCCGTCGTTGTTACTCCCATTGTTGTTCCCATTTCCCTGGTTGTTGTTGTTCTGATTCTGGTTCAGCTGTGGACAGTTCCTTTTTAAGTGGCCTTCAGCCCCACATTGAAAACACCCCTTATTATTACCCTGCTGTTGCTGCTGCTGGTTCTGTGGAGCTTGTTGTTGCTGACGATTCTGATTCGCAGGATATGGGCTCCTGCAATCCTTCGTTGCGTGACCAGGTTTGTTGCATCTATGACAGTGACCCTTGTTACACGGCCCGCTGTGGTACAAGTTACAACGGTTACACTTAGGTTGATTTCCCCAGTACCCTCCTTGTTGACCAAGGCTCTTGTAGTCGTTAGTCCTTCGCTGCTGAGACTGAGACTGAACAGAAGCTGAACCCTTGCTTGAATTTCCATCCCACTTACGCTTGTTGTCGCTAGGAGTATCAGAAGTAGTGGTAGCACTAATACGCTTTGGTAGTCTGTTCTGCTCAACTGCCTGATCAGTGAGACGGTGGGATAGTCGTATGACCTACTGAATCGTGAGAGGGTTAGCCGAAGTCACCATACTCTGAATTTCTGGCACTAGACCCTTGATGTAGAGCTCGATACGTTTGCAGGGAGGGTCCACCATTGTAGGACACAAAGCAGCTAGTTCATTTGATTTCTTAGTATACGCCTCGATCTCTGACCCCGTCATCTTCAAATTGTAAAACTCCACTTCTAGCTTGTGAATGTCATCACGATGACAGTACTCTTCTTTGATCAGGTCCTTAAAGTCATTCCATGGGGTGGCATTAGCAGCTGCCAACCTTAGCATTTAAACCTGAGCGTTCCACCATGTGAGCGCACCACCTTCAAGGGTTCCCGTAGCAAACTTCACCCTACTAGTAACAGGGCATTCACACATTTCAAAGACAGATTTGATCTTCTTGAACCAGTGGAGGAGACCTACAGCTCCTTCTGTACCACTGAAGGTACTAGGTCGACAGTCCATAAAGGTCTTGAATGTACACACGGGAGGTTGAGCATGCTGACCTATTGCGCGAGAAAGAAAGGATAAGGTTAAGCACGAGAGTTTGTTCATGAGAGTAGGATCTAAACATTCTAGGATAGGTCGAAATGGCAGGTTATACCTCTTGCTGGAGTTGCTGTGAGTGCCTCAGCAACTCGTTCGTTGATTAGAGCCGTCAGCTGGGCTTGAGTCAAGTTCAGGCGTCCACTCATGATCTTCACATCGAAGTAAACACAAGTGAGAATGGTGTCGTGAAGGTGCAAAAGTATGGGATGACAGAAGAGGGCAAGCACACAAGGTTTCAAGCAATAATTGTTACGCTAACGAAGCATACCATGATCAATGCACTACTTTAACTAACAGGCAGGCAATACAAATATAAACCATATCACCTATTGTGTTGAGTCTTGCACGTGGAGCGAAGTGCCGTTGTGGATCATTGAGCACTGTACAGGTTATAGTCTGGTTTTGTCAAAAAGCTTTTCCCTTTTTAAAACCAAGTTCACTATAACCAATAGCTCTGATACCAATCTGTCACACCCCCAAATTCCACACGCGGAGTATCACCGCAGGAGGTGTGACATGACCAGGATCAAGCCACCAATCATATTGAACAATGTATTAAAGTAAATATAAAACCAACCACAATATAATTGGTGTCCAAAACAAATTGTCGCAACCCCCGCCCCCTATCTGTCTCGGGAACGGGCGGCCGCGAGACCAGTTGTGGTGGTATCATTTTATTTATTATTTTGGCAGCGGAAATTTCATCAGGACCGTAGTTAGGAAATGTTTATCAGAGTAAAACCACCATATTTTATATTAATAAGCACATGGGTAAAACCCAAGTTTCTCATTACAACATAGGGATAAACCCTATTTTATTGAATTTAAAACATCGTCTTTTACGTAACTTTTATAGCCACATTTTTCCAAGCCGTCAGTGCTCTCAAGCTGGCTTTCTTCAAATTTGGCTTTCACATTTTGTTACCTGAAATGCGTTTTAAAAACATTTGTTAGTGGAAAATACTGGTGAGTGAATCCCAGTTTAATCAAGAAGAGTTTTATCAATTAACACAGTATTGAGAGCTATCACATTGTTTATTTCTACACAATTACTCATTCAGTATTGTCAATCCTAACTGGTGGGTCATATTAGACATTGGCTAACTCGTTGTCCAATTGTAACGTGTTCCACATTTTGTATACAAAACCCCAACATACCGGCAGTAATTGAAGAACTACAAAGACTCAATCACTGCTTAATCACATTGTAAAGCATTTAAGGTTTTGTAAAACAGTTCACAAAAAGGTTTACAAAAAGAGGATAAACTCACATTGCTGTCTTAGACTTCTTTTAGGGTTTCCTGGTGATTTATCTATAATTTACACAAATGTACATATGTTAGTATAATAACCATTTATTTATATTAATGATACCCTCCCCGAGACGGCATTCCAACGACTACGTCGGGCAGAACCACGACAGTCATTACGGAACCCTAGATCAATCGGGCAGCGTATCTAATACGTAACTGGGGTTATAATACTTACAACGGAGTAGAACTTCGTTAGTTAGGGGGATATTATACCCGATTATAGTGTCTACTATCAGAAATTCAAGATAAAGAAATGGAAATGAGCGAGTTTCAACTGAAGGCCCGATGCCCTCTTATATAGGGCCTGAAATTGGTTTCCTCGCGACCCGCGTAAGGTTAGACCTCGGGCTACGCGGCCCGCGGAGTAGGGGGTCTAGGCCGTAGCTGATCTTGGTCACGAATAGGTCCAACACGTGTTGCCACGTGTCATCACCGGGTGAAGCCTCGTTGTTGATCGCTCGCGGCCCGCGTAGGCAGTAGCCAAAGGCTACGCGCCCCGCGAGAGCCTCATTTTTCTTGTTTTTATTTTATTTTTATAAAAATAAAGGTATTCGGGGTCCGTTTTCGCATACGGGGTGTATTTTTGGACATATAAGGATATTTAAAAAAATATATTAGGGTGTCAGAAAATTTTCAGGAGGGTTGTTATATCCTCCCCACCTTGTTTTAGAGCTCGTCCTCGAGGTCTACTGGAACAAGTGTTGATATTTCCTTTGCATTTCTCATTCAAGCTCCTATGTGTATTCTGGTCCTCTTTTGGAGTCCCACTTTACTTTGACCAGAACTAATCTCTTGGGTTTGAGATTCTTGACTTTCCTGTCTTCAATTTGTAGAGGTCTTTCTACAAATTTTAACTGTTCATTTACCTCTATATCCTTAAGAGGTACTATCAGTGATTCATCAGCTAAGCATTTCTTGAGATTAGATACATGAAATACATCATGTATTCCTGTCATTTCCTCTGGCAGTTGTAGCTGATAGGCTACAGGTCCTATTCTTCTAATAATCTCAAAAGGTCCAACATACCTGGGGCTTAGATTTCCCCTCTTGATGAATCTTACCACTCCTTTCCAAGGAGAGACTTTTAATAATACTTTATATCCTTCTTGAAATTCCAACAGCTTTCGTCTGTTATCAGCATAACTCTTTTGTCGATCACGTGCTGCTTTCAGTCGTTCCTTGACTTGAATGATTTTGTCTGTTGTTTCTTGTACTATCTCAGGTCCAGATAGTTGCTTTTCTCCGATTTCTGCCCAACAGACTGGAGTTCGGCACTTTCGTCCATAAAGTGCTTCGAATGGTGCAGCATTGATACTTGTGTGATAACTATTATTATAAGAAAATTCTATCAATGGTAAGTGATCGTCCCAATTACCTCCGAAATCAATTACACAAGCTCTAAGCATATCTTCCATTGTCTGAATTGTCCTTTTGCTTTGTCCGTCCGTTTGAGGATGATAAGCTGTGCTTAGATTTAACTTGGTTCTCATTGCTTTTTGGAAACTTGTCCAAAAATGAGAGGTAAAATGACTATCTCTGTCAGAAACAATTGATAGAGGAATTCCATGTAAAGAAACTACTTCATTTACATATAATTTAGCAAATTGTTCCATACTGAAAGTTTCCTTCATCGGTAGGAAATGAGCTGACTTGGTTAGTCTGTCTACAATCACCCAGATTGTATCATTACCTTTTCTTGTCTTGGGTAATTTAGTAACAACATCCATTGTTATTAATTCCCATTTCCAAACAGGCATTTCTAACTGTTGCAGTAAACCTGAAGGTTTCTGATGTTCAGCTTTGACTTGTGAACAGGTTAAACATTTTGCAACATATGCTGCTATATCCTTTTTCATTCCTATCCACCAAAAATTCTTTCTTAAATCCTGATACATTTTATCACTTCCAGGATGCATCGTATATGTAACATCCCGAAAATGCGAGTTCATAAATTTCAATTAGGTTGCAAATAAACTAGTAAAATAAACTAACTAGGAATGACACTAACCAAGTTAGTTGGTCACTTATGAGTAGTTAGTAGTTAAAACAAATAAAGAATGAAAGTTGAGGGGCCAAAAGTGTGACAACCCGCACTAAACCAGGTATCCGTACGACTTAATTAGAGATTAATTACTGCTTAATTACTGTGCTTGTTTGAACTAGCTGATGAACTGCTACTTGATATCTGATACATGTACTTACTTGCATCATACTTTACTTATCGTCACTACATTATTTACATACGGCACCTTAGTGACAAACATGATGCACAAAGAGCACAGTAGCACAATACACGGATAACCTATTGAACATGCTGATAAAGCCAGCATCAGGCAAACATTGCCTCTAAGGCCTGTATGAGCCAGAAATATTTTGCTACACTAATGGTGAGTGTAGGGATATAAGGGTTGTAGAACCGCGTCTCTAGGGATAAGTCACTATGACTGGATGTGCCTAAAACGTACTCTAAGTACAAAACTCAGCACTTTACAAAATTATTCAGCTTCTAGCTAACTAATAAAGTGCCAAAACATGAGAAAAATAACACTAGACACTTTCCAAAGTGTCAGGAATTAGTTGTGTCACTAAAAGTAACAATAACGACACTTTAAGCTTTGTTAAGCGCTTTAACGGATTACTATCCAACCAAACAACCGGGCGTTACCCGAAACATGAAAATATTGTTATTTTCACTATCTATCTTTTTCTGAGCCAGTTAGGGTCCCCGTATACCCTAACACCCGTCATAACATACTACACGTTAGTAACCGAGTTAATTACTTAACTTAACTAAACTTCCTAACCATCTAGTTGAAATTGAACAAGGTACCCCCCCCCCCCCTCTAACCGGCCCCAAACTAGGGGGATACCCCTTGTACTTGGTAAGATTTGCCTAATCATTCTTGTCTAATATCCTAAAGACACAAGAACCATTGGTTATTAGCACTTGAAATTGTCTATAAGTTCATGTCTAAACATAAGTGATCATTACACAAACTCAACACTTCACAACTCTCTCTCTCTTGCTCCCTTACACTCTCGGCCGAACACCCCTCATTCATCCATCAATTTTCGGTTCTTGTTCAAGCCATTTCAATCATCTACAAACATCAAGGGTCGAGTATTAGGAGTCTTGGAGCAAACGGAACGCGAAGGACCTCTCCACTTTGCTTTTATCCACGCCATTTTCGTCAAGAATCTTCCCTAGCCTTGAGCTAGAGGTATAATACTTAGAACTCGTATTTAAACTATTCTAAAGTGGTTAAAAGGATTTTTATCGGTTAAATCTCGTTAAAATGCAAAATGATGAACAAAAGTCTACTAAAAACACTTAAAATGGTGGTTAATAGCATATATGTTGTGTAAATGTTGTAGTATTTGAAATATGTGATTATTTAGACCCGATCTATGTTGTGGTAGCTCGGATCATCGTTTAACCCGGTTTGGTAAGATCATGGATCTTAACATAAGCTTGTTTTGGATAATACAAGGGTTAAAAGGTGAAACTCTACCACACGCGAAACATGAACTTGTGTAAAACTGTTTTACTTGTGTAAAAGTGTTTTAACTTGTACAATAGTGTTTAAAACTAGCAGATCTACGTATCTGCAAGTGGTATTTTCAAAGGACCAAGAGTTAAAGAAACCATGTTTTTTTCTAAAAGACGGATCTTACACTAACAAATATGACTTTATAAACCACAAGTGTGTAAACACTTGTGAAATGAAAAGATCCGACAAATAACCGTTTTTGTAAAAGATGACGGGAAGTTGTAAAGACGGATTTCTCTAAGAACAAGGTTTTTACGAGAACAAAATTACTTTATATAAAGATCCACAAAATATAATGGGATTTACACTATAGTTTTCGGAAAAACTACAAGTTCATGCGATTATGCGATTTACATACTTGTCGACTAGTTTGATGTGTCGGAAATTGTTTGATTGAATAAGAAAGTTGTTGAGATTGATTTGGTAAAAGAAAATGATACGCTTGAAAGCGTGGCCACCTCCAGTTACAGAGGAAACTCTGGCGAAATTTTTCTAAAAACCTAACACTTAGAATTATTTACATTACAAGTGTTAGAATTATTTTTGACATGTTTTCAAAATATAAATTTCGCCATAACTTTATTTATTAAAATATTCGGAGGTGGGATTTTCACAAAATTTAACGTGATAAATATATATTGTCACAACACTATTTATGATTATTTTGTGAAAATACATGAATATTATTTTTTTTAGAGTAAAAATAATATTTACAAACGTTAACGATTCCAAAATAATACGAACGCTTTCACCATAATTATATAAGTTACACTGGTAATTATATTACCACTCGATTGTTAAAAATGTAACTTACGCACATGTATTAAATCCCCCATCCTTGGGAAGGAGTTTAACTACCAAGTATATACAGAACATAAACACGAAATAGTTGTCTAACTATTTCCCAAAAACTTAAACTATAAAGCTAAGGCACGGCCGTCCGTCTAATAGAATTAGCACTTGTAGGTCGTCGCACAGCTTTCTGATTTGGAGATACTTGGTAGAGGCGCTTCACTGTGAGTTCATGTCCCCCTTTTCTCTAACTGTTTTTCAGTTTTCTTAACTGCGGGGGTGAAATACATGTTACTATGATTACGAGTACTTTATACACGGTATGGTTAGCGTAAGGAGGTTTATTACTCAGATCATGTGAGTGGGTAGGAGCAATATGAGGCCATTAGTCCTCATGTCGGGACCGAGGGACAGGAGCGGTAGATCTATCTGGGTGTAGCGAGCCCAGCCCCTGGCCAAACTAGAAACGGACCTTGGGGTGACTTTGTCCACATACTAATGCCGTGGCGAAATCTGCTAGGTTTGAGTCTCCCTATTTGCACTTCACATATATCAGTGGCCTTGCAAACCATTGGTGATCACAAGTCCCCTTATTTGCTACATACCACGACTATTTTTATACTCATAAAGGTTTACTTACTCACTTACACATGAACTCGCTCAACATTATTGTTGATTTTTCAACTTACATGTATTTCAGGAAATTAACGAGATCTGGCACGGTATGGCATGCTTTTCCGCTGCACTAGTTTCCGAGGTCATCCGGGGTTTAGGGGACGTGTCTCTTTCCTGGACAAGACACAATCCTTAAACCATGTTTATGTTATCTTTTAAGTTGTATTGTCTGTTGAACAAAGGTTATGGTTGTTAGGGTATGTTCCCGTTAAAACAATGGTACTGTATTTGGTTTTCAAAACTTAATGGATGATCTTGCAAGTTTTTACTTCATATAGCTTTGTTATGATTAAGCTATGGTATTGAGAAGTCACACCAAATTAACCACGCTTCCGCAAAAGCCAGGGTGTGACAGCTTGGTATCAGAGCTCTGATCATAGCGAACTAGGATTCCTTCTCGAGTCTAGACTATGATCACTAGGGCTCTCACGAAAACATTTTACTGCATACCACTTAAGTCCAGATCCAAAACTTTTTACAAACAAATGTTGAGCACATTTTTTTTTATAGGCTCAGCCTGGAGGGCTGAGGCTCGGTCTGGAGGATCGAGGCTCGGTCTAGGTGACCGAGGTAGTTGGGCACGTTGATTTATTATAGGCTCAGCCTGGAGGGCTGAGGCTCGGTCTGGAGGATCGAGGCTTGGTCTAGGTGACCAAGGTAGTCGACTAGGAAAAGTAGGCTCAGTTTGGAGACTGAGGCTCGGTATTGGAGTCCGAGGCTCGATCTAAGTGGTCGAGGTGGAGGATAGAGCAGTCTTAAAGACTGGGAGAAATTGGCTAGTGAGACTAGGAGAATTTTGTGATACCTTACTTGGTGACTTATGTGATTAACTGATTGTATGACTGATTATTTGAGCATATTTATGTTTATATTACAGACTCATGGATTCGACTGGTACTGACGATTCGGGCACCACAGGACCTATACACACTGTATCTGATGACCTTACACCCTCCGAGCACGAGGTGTACACGTCCGACTATACCAGCACTGATGAGGACGATTTCCAGCCCTTCGCACTACCCGATGGTGCTGATGAGCGTGCAGATGACCTTCCTGCTGAGTACATACCTTTAGTGGAGATTCCTGCTCCCGTACCACTTGCTTCATATCCCGCCCATGGTTTGTTTCTCGACGACGGAGATGATGACGACATCGATCTACTCGATGACGAGCCTTTAGAGGAGGATGCACAGGGCGAGGCCCTTCCTGTTGCTGATGATCTCTTGATGATCGCAGATGCTCCCGCCGCGGAGTCACCTGCTCATTCACCTGTCCCAGACTCCTTCGAGTCTGTGGCATCCGCACCTTCTCATACTTTGAGCGCACATCACCTTGTGCACGATTCTGATCCTGATCAGGCATCCTCTGTTGCACCTATTCCCAGCTTTATGTTTGACCATGATGACGTAGAGGATTCGGATCCTATCTTTCCCCCGGGATACGACCCAGATCGTGATATCGAGTTCATACCTATGGATCAGCCCATGGAGAACCTAGCTGACCCAGTAGATCCTATCGACCCAGAGTTTGACTTCGAGATGGCTTTTGATGACCCTGAGCCTGCCGTCGCCCTTGAGCAGGCAGCCGCTCTAGACCCCATGCTTGAGCATGATCCCGTACATGCTGATATACATTTTGAGCCTGTTATAGCAGACCCACTTGTTGATGATCTCCCCGTGGATGTTCCTTTGTTAGAGGGCGATCATGTCATTATTGATCCTATTGTTCCTTTACCTGTTATTGATATACCTGTTGAGCACATTGCACCTGTTCACCCTTTGGTTGCACCTGATCCCGTTCCACTAGAGCCCGAGCATGCACTGTTCGCGGCACACATGGATCCACCAGATGAGCATGCACAGCACGGTTGGATACCTGCTGATGAGGACGTTCCACCTTTTCCTCCTCAGATCCCTGTTACACGACATGTTGATTTTTCTTTCCAGGTTCCACAGTTTGTACCTCCAGCGAGGCCTGGAGAGGGTTCTTCAGCCCATCCTTTTGGGCATGTACCGATGTCTATCCCTTTCATGCCCCAGATGTCATCTGTTCCACCCTCTTTTGCTCCATTTCATGTGGCACCTTTTGACCCCACCAGTGAGCCGTTCCTTTGGGCACCAGAATCTGGTATGCCACCTACTGACCCCTACCATTCTTTCCACAGGGGGTATACTATCGAGGACGTTTTGATGTCCTTTGTCGCTCAGCACGAGTCGCACACACAGCGCATCCAGGAGCTTGAGAGAGCTCAGCTGCCACCTTGCCAGTGTCATGGTCGGACACACTCTCCTCTGCAGCCGTTTCGACCTTTACCTCCAGATTATGCTGCTCGTCTCTTTACACTAGAGCAGCAGGTTGCCTCTATCATTCGTACTCAGCGAGCCCAGGAGGAGGACTGGCTCCAGTTACGTCGTTTGTTTTACACCCACTTTCCCCCTCCTCCACCACCATCTGTATAGAGCTCATCAGTGTTGTTTGGGTAGACGAGGATGAGAAGGCGGCAATTGCTTTTGACTGCACAGCATTTTCGGGAGACTACTTCATGATTCTGACTTTTGTTGACATATATTTGATGTTGTATTGACACTGATGTAGTTTTTGGACAGGGGTGATGTAACCCCTAGTGGATTGATGATTGTATGACACAAGGATGTATTGATACACTTACTACGTGGTCTCGATATATGGCAATCGCAGTATTCTCATCATATTTGATTCGCTTGATTGCTTATTTGTATTTTTGTGACATGGGATGATGTGTGATTGGTATTTGTGATGTGTTGATGACATGAGATGTTATGTGCTATTACTATTACTACATACGTATGTTTTACTATGGCCTGACCAACTTAAACCATCTTTTAGAAGATGCCGCCAAGACGTGAGACACGCATGCCTACTACTGAGGCAGAACTACAACAAGTCATTGCTGCTGCCATAGCACAGTATGCAGCATCTCAGCCCGGAACGAGCGGGAGTATTAACCAAGGCAATAACAATCCCCCTCACGGATGCACTTTCAAGCAGTTTCTAGACTGCAAACCGGTCAACTTTGATGGCACTGGAGGTGCTGTCGCCTTTGTTCGTTTGGCTGAGAAAACTGAATATGTTCTACGCATGAGCAAGTGCGCGCTGGATCAGCAAGTCACCTATATCTTAGGGTTGTTTCTAGATGGAGCCCTATCCTGGTGGAATCTACAAGTACTGACACTAGGCGAAGCTGCTGCCTACGCGCTGACCTGGACCGAACTAAAGGAACTCATGCGCAAAAAGTACTGTTCCCGCGCAGAAATCCAGCGATTGGAGACCGAGTTCTGGCACTTGAAAATGGACGGTCCAAGGATAGCGGAATACGTTCAAAGGTTCCATGACTTATCGCATGTGGTACCTTACATGGTCACTCCTGAGTTCAAGAGAATTGAACGCTTCATTTGGGGATTAGCTCCTCAAATCATAAGCATGGTAACCTCATCCAAGCCTGCGACCATTACTGAGGCGATCGATTTGAGCATAGCTCTCACCGAGGAGGCTATTCGTTTGAACAAGTTTGAAGAAGCAGAACCAAAGAAGAAAGAGACTCACGTCGAGTCGTCAGGAGGTAGCAAACGGAAGTTCTCAAACTTCAAGCAGGGCGCCAGTGTGGCGGTTAAGAAAGGAGGATCAGCTGGCAGTGGAAAGAAAGGAAAAGGATACCAGGGCACCCAGCCCAAGTGTAATACCTGTCGACGCCACCATACTGGTCATTGTAATGTGAAAATATGTGAAGCATGTGGAAAGCTGGGCCACTCGAAAGATTCTTGTTGGGCTAGTGCTGGCCGAGGAGGCCAGGGAGGATTTGGGAATAGAAATAATAACCGTAGTGGTATTGGAAATCGCTCGCAAGGAAACAATGGAGGAGACGGAAATCGAGGCAACAATGCTAACCAAGCGGGCGCTGTGAATCGTAATCAGAAGAATGATCAAGCTGGTGGAAACGGGCAAAGACTTGGATGTTATAACTGCGGAGATATCGGGCATTTCAAGAAGAACTGCCCAGAGTTAAACCAAGCCCGTGGAAGAGTGTTCCAACTCGAAGCTAGGGAAGCGCGCCAGGACCCCAATGTCGTTACTGGTACGTTCCCTATAAATCAACGCTATGCATCCGTTTTGTTTGATACTGGTGCCGATTATAGCTTCGTATCGTTAGAGTTTAAGAATATGCTTGGGTTAGCCGCTAATAAGTTAGATATTCCCTACTCAATCGAATTGGCCAATGGGAAGTTAGTTGAAGCCAATGAAGTTATCAGAGGATGTGTGATCGAGTTAGGAGAGCGTGAGTTTGCTTTAGATCTACTACCAGTCCAGTTGGGAAGCTTTGACGTGGTGGTAGGAATGGATTGGTTATCAGGCAACAAAGCAGAGATCGTCTGTCATGAAAAGGTTGTTCGTATCCCAATCGAAGATGGCGAGACAATTGTGGTTCACGGAGAGAAGCGTGATACGCCGTTAGGGATTATCAGCTGCTTGAAAGCAAGGAAGTGTTTGCAGAAAGGATGTGTTGCCTTCCTGGCACACATTGTGGATAAAAAGGCTGCTGAGCCAAAGATCGAAGATATCCCTGTCGTGAGGGAATACCCAGAAGTCTTCCCAGAGGACTTTCCTGGACTGCCACCTCAGAGACAAGTAGAGTTTCACATTGACTTAGTTCCAGGCGCCGCGCCTGTGGCTAAGGCACCTTATAGACTTGCTCCGTCTGAGATGCAAGAACTGTCGACACAGCTTCAAGAGTTGTTAGACAAGGGTTTTATCCGACCAAGCTTCTCGCCTTGGGGAGCTCCGGTCCTGTTTGTCAAAAAGAAGGACGGTAGTTTCCGTATGTGCATCGACTACCGGGAACTGAACAAGCTGACGATCAAGAATAGGTATCCTCTGCCAAGAATTGATGATCTGTTCGACCAACTGCAGGGCTCGAACTATTATTCAAAGATCGATCTTCGATCTGGATACCATCAGTTAAGGATACAAGAGGAAAGCATTCCAAAAACAGCCTTCAGAACTCGTTATGGACACTACGAGTTCCTCGTTATGCCATTTGGTTTGACAAACGCACCTGCGGTATTCATGGATCTAATGAATAGAGTTTGCAAACCGTACTTGGATAAGTTCGTGATTGTGTTTATCGACGACATCTTGATTTATTCAAAGACAAAGGCTGAGCACGAGCAGCATCTTAGAGCCATTCTAGAGCTACTGAAGAAGGAACAGCTGTATGCCAAATTCTCCAAGTGTGAATTTTGGCTACGTGAAGTCCAATTCCTTGGGCACGTGGTAAATGGAGATGGAATCCACGTGGATCCAACCAAGATCGAGGCGATCAAGGATTGGGAAACGCCAAAAACACCAACCGAGATTCGGCAATTCTTGGGTTTGGCTGGCTACTATCGAAGGTTCATCGAGGACTTTTCGAAAATCGCTCAACCATTGACGCTCCTCACCCAGAAAGATAAGAAGTTTGATTGGGGAATCAAACAGGATGAAGCGTTTCAGATATTGAAAGATAAGCTCTGCAATGCGCCAATCTTAGCTCTACCGGAAGGTACTGAAGATTTTGTGGTATACTGCGACGCATCGCGTCAAGGATTGGGTTGTGTGTTGATGCAACGCCAAAAGGTTATTTCTTACGCATCGCGTCAACTGAAAGTGCATGAAAAGAACTATACCACACACGATTTGGAGCTCGGCGCAGTGGTTTTTGCTTTAAAGATCTGGAGACACTACCTTTATGGTACGAAGTGTACGATCTTTACAGATCACAAGAGCCTACAGCATATATTCAACCAGAAGGAGTTGAATATGAGGCAAAGACGATGGGTTGAGTTGCTAAACGACTACGACTGCGAGATAAAGTATCATCCAGGAAAGGCGAACGTGGTCGCCGATGCCCTAAGTCGTAAAGAGAGAATCAAGCCCATAAGGGTTAGAGCTTTGGAAATGATTATACGAACCGATCTTTCCTTGCGCATTCGTGCCGCGCAGAAAGAAGCTCTCGAGGAAGGAAACCTTGAAGAAGAACATCTCCGTGGGATGGAGAAGCTTTTGGTACCAAACGTGGAAGGAACGTTATGCTTCGAGAAAAGGATTTGGGTTCCTCTGTTTGGAGATTTAAGGAAAGTTATTTTTGACGAAGCTCACAAGTCACGGTACTCTATCCATCCTGGAGCGGATAAAATGTACCAAGATCTCAAAGATTATTATTGGTGGCCTAGGATGAAAGGCGATGTTGCTGTTTACGTGAGCAAATGTTTAACGTGCGCTAAGGTTAAAGCGGAATACCAGAAGCCTTCAGGACTTCTGCAACAACCTGAGATTCCCAAGTGGAAATGGGAACAAATCTCCATGGATTTTATTACGAAATTGCCAAGAACGCCAAAAGGCCATGATATGATTTGGGTGATAGTTGACCGCCTAACAAAGTCCGCACACTTTCTGCCAATCAAAGAGAAAGACAGTACTAGTAAACTTGCGGAAATATACATGAGAGAGATTATCGCACGCCATGGAGTACCTCTCTCAATCATCTCTGATAGAGACGGAAGGTTTGTGTCAAGGATATGGCAATCCTTCCAAGAAGCCTTTGGCTCACAATTGAATCTGAGCACTGCGTTTCATCCGCAAACTGACGGCCAGAGCGAGCGAACGATACAGACTTTGGAAGACATGCTAAGGGCGTGTGTTATGGATTTGGGCGGTAGCTGGGATAAACACTTACCTTTGGTCGAATTTTCGTACAACAACAGCTACCACACCATTATTGGTGTCGCGCCATTCGAAGCCCTATACGGACGCAAGTGCCGATCACCTCTATGTTGGGCTGACGCAGGTGATAGGCAGCTTGCTGGTCCCGAAATCGTCCAAGAGACGACAGACAAGATTGCGCAAATTTTTAAACGCATCGAAGCAGCTCGCCACAGACAGAAGGCCTATGCGGATCCAAACCGGAAACATGTGGATTTCCAAGTTGGAGAAATGGTGTTATTGAAAGTTTCACCCTGGAAGGGGGTGGCACGCTTCGGAAAGCGTGGGAAGTTAAATCCGCGCTACATTGGTCCCTTCAGAATTCTGGAAAGAATAGGACTAGTAGCATACAAGTTGGACCTACCTGCTGAACTGAATGGTGTTCACGATACATTTCATGTATCCAACCTGAAGAAAAGTCCAACTCAAGTTGACGTTGCCGTTCCCATCGACGAGATTCATGTTGACGACACGCTCCACTTCGTTGAAGAACCTGTTGAGGTCACGGATTGGAAAGTGAACAAGACCCGCCGGAGCAGTGTCAAACTCGTCAAAGTTCGTTGGAATGCCAGACACGGTCCTGAATTCACCTGGGAACGTGAGGACCGGATGAAAGAGAAATACCCCCACCTTTTTCCTAAGAACTCTGCATCTAGTAACTTAAATTTCGGGACGAAATTTATTTAACGGGGGGAGAATGTGACAACCCGCACTAAACCAGGTATCCGTACGACTTAATTAGAGATTAATTACTGCTTAATTACTGTGCTTGTTTGAACTAGCTGATGAACTGCTACTTGATATCTGATACATGTACTTACTTGCATCATACTTTACTTATCGTCACTACATTATTTACATACGGCACCTTAGTGACAAACATGATGCACAAAGAGCACAGTAGCACAATACACGGATAACCTATTGAACATGCTGATAAAGCCAGCATCAGGCAAACACTGCCTCTAAGGCCTGTATGAGCCAGAAATATTTTGCTACACTTGTAACACCCCGACCCGGAACGGGCCGAAGTGTCACAATATCGGTAGTCAGATCAAAAACATAATTCCATTTATACTTAAATGTATTACAAGGCTTTACAGCTTAATGAAGGATATCTAATCCATTACAATTATTTCTACCGTCTTTTCTAAACACTCGAGCACTCTTCCATATTCCGTCCCAGCTTGTCTTGATAACCTGACGTAAAGAAGAAAACAACAACAACAAAAAACGTACGTCTGAGCAAAATTTCGAAAGTTTTGCCCAGTGTGCGGATAGAGGAAAACAAAAGCTTATTTTATTTTGATAACCGGATGGAACTTGACGATGCAAATAACTTAATTTCATAATCATATCTTATGGATGTACCCATGAGCAAACTGAAAACGTGACAATACACAGGTAGCTACTCCTGCATAATTATCACACGAAATGGCAAGTTGGCATACCCGTTATCCATTTCCTGAAAACTTAAATCCTAGGATCTGATCCATACGCCTCCTAATATATGTACCACACTTGTACTTAAGAGACGCCGTGAACTAATCTCTCCGTCACGGATGGAGCACATGATGTCGATGCCGCAACAACATGCTCGTGGGACACTCCACGAGAAGCGATACTCAGGGTATCAGAGTACGAATGGTCTTATTCACATAACTTATAAAACTTAATTTCAGAACAGAACGGAACATATATTGGAACATGCGATAATGAGTACAACTTAACAGAAAAACTATCGCATGACATGAGAGCTAAAATCAAGGTTATGATTAGAATAGGAATTCAACGGACAGTCAAATGAATCGATAATCAAAGACGTGAGGAGTTTTAAAAACAAGACATAGTAATTTAAAACAATTTGACTTGAGTAACATAATACTTATATATCATATTAAACTTGTAACTTATTTACTTATAACTTATAAGTCTTAAGATATTTAACTTGTAACTTGTAAAATACGAATCTTTGGCGAGATTGAAAATATAAGAGTGGAACCAGTCATCAAGGTATGGCTATCAATCCTATCTTGACAATTTCGTCCCCAAAATGTGGTTTATTAAACGAAACAAGATAAAACCTTGACTCGTTAATAAGGAACCACTAGAGTAGGAAATGAAACTTGAATAAAATAAACCATTTTCTAAATAAATGATGTAAAACAAAACCTTTTCAAAACGTTTGTAACTTTCAACACATGTTTCATAACTTAATCTTAATATGGAATCTATAACTTATTTCATAACTTAATCTTAATACGGAATCTATAACTTTATTTCATAACTTAATCTTAATACGGAATCTATAACTTATAACTTAATCTTAATACAGAATCTATAATCAGGAATGATATACTTGTATCAAAACGATCTAAATCGAAAGAAAGGATTCTATCCGTACCCAACGGACATAAATCGACATAAAGGATTCTTATAAAAACGACATAAATCGAACGAAAGGAATCTACCCGTACGGAATTTATAACTTATTTCATAACTTAATCTTAATATGGAATCTATAACTTATTTCATAACTTAATCTTAATATGGAAACTTAAATTCAGGAACGACATCAATCAAAAGAAAGGGATTCTATCCGTACCCAACGGACATAAATCTAAAGAAAGGAGTCTACCCGTACGATATATCAGAATTGACAGAAATCGAAAGAAAGGAATCTACCCGTACGGAACTTATAACTTATACTTAGATCTTAATACGGACTTTAAAATCAGAAATGATATACTTGTATCAAATGAAGTAAATTGAAAGAAAGGAACCTATCCGTACCTTAAAATTTTCCAAATGATGCTACCTTGTTTCCAATTGTAGATTCATACGGACAGAGTTTAGCTTACTGATTATCCTCTTAACCTAATTTGCACACAAACTAGGTAATTAACTAATACAGCTTTTACGATAACTCACGAGATTAAACCTTCACAACAAATGACAAAGTGCGATACTTCATCCATCGAATTAACGATGATCCATCGAATTAACGACGAACGACAAAGTACGATACTTAAACATCCAGCGGATTCACAACTAAGGACGGAGTATAGTCCGTTTTCGGACAGCACTCAAACATCCCGTCGAAATCACGACGAATGACAAAGTATAAGCCCAATTTGAGCAGCACTTAAACATCTATCGGATAGTTCAAATCGATCGGACAATGAATCGTAGCAGCGATTGAGTTAATACCCTAATTGCGGCAGCACTTCGTGAATTAGTGTGTGTTGTGAACTGATTTAACTATAACTCGACGTCAATTTAGAAATTGAGCGTCGTTTGAACAGTAGAAATCGAATGCCAATGTCTGCTATTTATACTCGAAAATTGACATGCCTACCTACCTGCTTGATTGACATGCCTACCTACTTGCTTGACATGCCTACCTACCTGCTTGACATGCCTACCTACCTGCTTGATTGACATGCCTACCTACTTGCTTGACATGCCTACCTACCTGCTTGACATGCCTACCTACCTGCTTGACATGCCTACCTACCTGCTTGATTGACATGCCTACCTACCTGCTTGACATGCCTACCTACCTGCTTGACATGCCTACCTACCTGCTTGACATGATTACTCTCGCTTAGCTTAATTAATCTTGCTTAACTTAATTAATCTTACTTAACTTAATTAATCTTGCTTAGCTTAATTAATCTTACTTAACTTAATTAATCTTGCTTAGCTTAATTAATCTTGCTTAACTTAATTAATCTTGCTTAGCTTAATTAATCTTGCTTAACTTAATTAATCTTGCTTAGCTTAATTAATCTTACTTAATTGCTAAATATTCTATTTTAGGATCTCCCTGGTTACGAGTTCTAATTTCTAGATACAACGGAACTCGCATTAGTGTATTAACTCCATTCAACTTTAACGATGATCACTTGGGTGTTTCAATTAGGGTTTCCTATTGGACTATAAATCATAAGGGTTGTTTCCATTTTTGTTTTAAAATTTTCGGGTGTTACAAATCTACCCCTCTTAAAAAAATTTCGTCCTCGAAATTATTGCATATCTATATATATATTAATAATCATACTTGAACGCGACCCACTATGATCAATAGTCATACTTGAAATAAAGCTAGAGTAAAAACAATGAAGATGATGAAATACTTATGTTCGAGACTACCATGAAGTGAAAAGAAAAGTTACTAACCGATGTATCGACTGATTGGACATCGAAATCCTAACCCAATGTCTACCCATTACCTCACAGGTCTTAACTTATGTTTAAGTTTTCTACAGGAAAGAGCCTTTGCTCTGATACCATAGCTGTAATACCCCGACCCGGAACGGGCCGAAGTGTCACAATATTGGTAGTCAGATCAAAAACATAATTCCATTTATACTTAAATGTATTACAAGGCTTTACAGCTTAATGAAGGATATCTAATCCATTACAATTATTTCTACCGTCTTTTCTAAACACTCGAGCACTCTTCCATATTCCGTCCCAGCTTGTCTTGATAACCTGACGTAAAGAAGAAAACAACAACAACAAAAAACGTACGTCTGAGCAAAATTTCGAAAGTTTTGCCCAGTGTGCGGATAGAGGAAAACAAAAGCTTATTTTATTTTGATAACCGGATGGAACTTGACGATGCAAATAACTTAATTTCATAATCATATCTTAAGGATGTACCCATGAGCAAACTGAAAACGTGACAATACACAGGTAGCTACTCCTGCATAATTATCACACGAAATGGCAAGTTGGCATACCCGTTATCCATTTCCTGAAAACTTAAATCCTAGGATCTGATCCATACGCCTCCTAATATATGTACCACACTTGTACTTAAGAGACGCCGTGAACTAATCTCTCCGTCACGGATGGAGCACATGATGTCGATGCCGCAACAACATGCTCGTGGGACACTCCACGAGAAGCGATACTCAGGGTATCAGAGTACGAATGGTCTTATTCACATAACTTATAAAACTTAATTTCAGAACAGAACGGAACATATATTGGAACATGCGATAATGAGTACAACTTAACAGAAAAACTATCGCATGACATGAGAGCTAAAATCAAGGTTATGATTAGAATAGGAATTCAACGGACAGTCAAATGAATCGATAATCAAAGACGTGAGGAGTTTTAAAAACAAGACATAGTAATTTAAAACAATTTGACTTGAGTAACATAATACTTATATATCATATTAAACTTGTAACTTATTTACTTATAACTTATAAGTCTTAAGATATTTAACTTGTAACTTGTAAAATACGAATCTTTGGCGAGATTGAAAATATAAGAGTGGAACCAGTCATCAAGGTATGGCTATCAATCCTATCTTGACAATTTCGTCCCCAAAATGTGGTTTATTAAACGAAACAAGATAAAACCTTGACTCGTTAATAAGGAACCACTAGAGTAGGAAATGAAACTTGTATAAAATAAACCATTTTCTAAATAAATGATGTAAAACAAAACCTTTTCAAAACGTTTGTAACTTTCAACACATGTTTCATAACTTAATCTTAATATGGAATCTATAACTTATTTCATAACTTAATCTTAATACGGAATCTATAACTTTATTTCATAACTTAATCTTAATACGGAATCTATAACTTATAACTTAATCTTAATACAGAATCTATAATCAGGAATGATATACTTGTATCAAAACGATCTAAATCGAAAGAAAGGATTCTATCCGTACCCAACGGACATAAATCGACATAAAGGATTCTTATAAAAACGACATAAATCGAACGAAAGGAATCTACCCGTACGGAATTTATAACTTATTTCATAACTTAATCTTAATATGGAATCTATAACTTATTTCATAACTTAATCTTAATATGGAAACTTAAATTCAGGAACGACATCAATCAAAAGAAAGGGATTCTATCCATACCCAACGGACATAAATCTAAAGAAAGGAGTCTACCCGTACGATATATCAGAATTGACAGAAATCGAAAGAAAGGAATCTACCTGTACGGAACTTATAACTTATACTTAGATCTTAATACGGACTTTAAAATCAGAAATGATATACTTGTATCAAATGAAGTAAATTGAAAGAAAGGAACCTATCCGTACCTTAAAATTTTCCAAATGATGCTACCTTGTTTCCAATTGTAGATTCATACGGACAGAGTTTAGCTTACTGATTATCCTCTTAACCTAATTTGCACACAAACTAGGTAATTAACTAATACAGCTTTTACGATAACTCACGAGATTAAACCTTCACAACAAATGACAAAGTGCGATACTTCATCCATCGAATTAACGATGATCCATCGAATTAACGACGAACGACAAAGTACGATACTTAAACATCCAGCGGATTCACAACTAAGGACGGAGTATAGTCCGTTTTCGGACAGCACTCAAACATCCCGTCGAAATCACGACGAATGACAAAGTATAAGCCCAATTTGAGCAGCACTTAAACATCTATCGGATAGTTCAAATCGATCGGACAATGAATCGTAGCAGCGATTGAGTTAATACCCTGATTGCGGCAGCACTTCATGAATTAGTGTGTGTTGTGAACTGATTTAACTATAACTCGACGTCAATTTAGAAATTGAGCGTCGTTTGAACAGTAGAAATCGAATGCCAATGTCTGCTATTTATACTCGAAAATTGACATGCCTACCTACCTGCTTGATTGACATGCCTACCTACTTGCTTGACATGCCTACCTACCTGCTTGACATGCCTACCTACCTGCTTGATTGACATGCCTACCTACTTACTTGACATGCCTACCTACCTGCTTGACATGCCTACCTACCTGCTTGACATGCCTACCTACCTGCTTGATTGACATGCCTACCTACCTGCTTGACATGCCTACCTACCTGCTTGACATGCCTACCTACCTGCTTGACATGCCTACCTACCTGCTTGACATGATTACTCTCGCTTAGCTTAATTAATCTTGCTTAGCTTAATTAATCTTACTTAACTTAATTAATCTTGCTTAGCTTAATTAATCTTACTTAACTTAATTAATCTTGCTTAGCTTAATTAATCTTGCTTAACTTAATTAATCTTGCTTAGCTTAATTAATCTTGCTTAACTTAATTAATCTTGCTTAGCTTAATTAATCTTACTTAATTGCTAAATATTCTATTTTAGGATCTCCCTGGTTACGAGTTCTAATTTCTAGATACAACGGAACTCACATTAGTGTATTAACTCCATTCAACTTTAACGATGATCACTTGGGTGTTTCAATTAGGGTTTCCTATTGGACTATAAATCATAAGGGTTGTTTCCATTTTTGTTTTAAAATTTTCGGGTGTTACAACACTAATGGTGAGTGTAGGGATATAAGGGTTGTAGAACCGCGTCTCTAGGGATAAGTCACTATGACTGGATGTGCCTAAAACGAACTCTAAGTACAAAACTCAGCACTTTACAAAATTATTCAGCTTCTAGCTAACTAATAAAGTGCCAAAACATGAGAAAAATAACACTAGACACTTTCCAAAGTGTCAGGAATGAGTTGTGTCACTAAAAGTAACAATAACGACACTTTAAGCTTTGTTAAGCGCTTTAACGGATTACTATCCAACCAAACAACCGGGCGTTACCCGAAACATGAAAATATTGTTATTTTCACTATCTATCTTTTTCTGAGCCAGTTAGGGTCCCCGTATACCCTAACACCCGTCATAACATACTACACGTTAGTAACCGAGTTAATTACTTAACTTAACTAAACTTCCTAACCATCTAGTTGAAATCGAACAAGGTACCCCCCCTCTAACCGGCCCCAAACTAGGGGGACACCCCTTGTACTTGGTAAGATTTGCCTAATCATTCTTGTCTAATATCCTAAAGACACAAGAACCATTGGTTATTAGCACTTGAAATTGTCTATAAGTTCATGTCTAAACATAAGTGATCATTACACAAACTCAACACTTCACAACTCTCTCTCTCTTGCTCCCTTACACTCTCGGCCGAACACCCCTCATTCATCCATCAATTTTCGGTTCTTGTTCAAGCCATTTCAATCATCTACAAACATCAAGGGTCGAGTATTAGGAGTCTTGGAGCAAACGGAACGCGAAGGACCTCTCCACTTTGCTTTTATCCACGCCATTTTCGTCAAGAATCTTCCCTAGCCTTGAGCTAGAGGTATAATACTTAGAACTCGTATTTAAACTATTCTAAAGTGGTTAAAAGGATTTTTATCGGTTAAATCTCGTTAAAATGCAAAATGATGAACAAAAGTCTACTAAAAACACTTAAAATGGTGGTTAATAGCATATATGTTGTGTAAATGTTGTAGTATTTGAAATATGTGATTATTTAGACCCGATCTATGTTGTGGTAGCTCGGATCATCGTTTAACCCGGTTTGGTAAGATCATGGATCTTAACATAAGCTTGTTTTGGATAATACAAGGGTTAAAAGGTGAAACTCTACCACACGCGAAACATGAACTTGTGTAAAACTGTTTTACTTGTGTAAAAGTGTTTTAACTTGTACAATAGTGTTTAAAACTAGCAGATCTACGTATCTGCAAGTGGTATTTTCAAAGGACCAAGAGTTAAAGAAACCATGTTTTTTTCTAAAAGACGGATCTTACACTAACAAATATGACTTTATAAACCACAAGTGTGTAAACACTTGTGAAATGAAAAGATCCGACAAATAACCGTTTTTGTAAAAGATGACGGGAAGTTGTAAAGACGGATTTCTCTAAGAACAAGGTTTTTACGAGAACAAAATTACTTTATATAAAGATCCACAAAATATAATGGGATTTACACTATAGTTTTCGGAAAAACTACAAGTTCATGCGATTATGCGATTTACATACTTGTCGACTAGTTTGATGTGTCGGAAATTGTTTGATTGAATAAGAAAGTTGTTGAGATTGATTTGGTAAAAGAAAATGATACGCTTGAAAGCGTGGCCACCTCCAGTTACAGAGGAAACTCTGGCGAAATTTTTCTAAAAACCTAACACTTAGAATTATTTACATTACAAGTGTTAGAATTATTTTTGACATGTTTTCAAAATATAAATTTCGCCATAACTTTATTTATTAAAATATTCGGAGGTGGGATTTTCACAAAATTTAACGTGATAAATATATATTGTCACAACACTATTTATGATTATTTTGTGAAAATACATGAATATTATTTTTTTTAGAGTAAAAATAATATTTACAAACGTTAACGATTCCAAAATAATACGAACGCTTTCACCATAATTATATAAGTTACACTGGTAATTATATTACCACTCGATTGTTAAAAATGTAACTTACGCACATGTATTAAATCCCCCATCCTTGGGAAGGAGTTTAACTACCAAGTATATACAGAACATAAACACGAAATAGTTGTCTAACTATTTCCCAAAAACTTAAACTATAAAGCTAAGGCACGGCCGTCCGTCTAATAGAATTAGCACTTGTAGGTCGTCACACAGCTTTCTGATTTGGAGATACTTGGTAGAGGCGCTTCACTGTGAGTTCATGTCCCCCTTTTCTCTAACTGTTTTTCAGTTTTCTTAACTGCGGGGGTAAAATACATGTTACTATGATTACGAGTACTTTATACACGGTATGGTTAGCGTAAGGAGGTTTATTACTCAGATCATGTGAGTGGGTAGGAGCAATATGAGGCCATTAGTCCTCATGTCGGGACCGAGGGACAGGAGCGGTAGATCTATCTGGGTGTAGCGAGCCCAGCCCCAGGCCAAACTAGAAACGGACCTTGGGGTGACTTTGTCCACATACTAATGCCGTGGCGAAATCTGCTAGGTTTGAGTCTCCCTATTTGCACTTCACATATATCAGTGGCCTTGCAAACCATTGGTGATCACAAGTCCCCTTATTTGCTACATACCACGACTATTTTTATACTCATAAAGGTTTACTTACTCACTTACACATGAACTCGCTCAACATTATTGTTGATTTTTCAACTTACATGTATTTCAGGAAATTAACGAGATCTGGCACGGTATGGCATGCTTTTCCGCTGCACTAGTTTTCGAGGTCATCCGGGGTTTAGGGGATGTGTCTCTTTCCTGGACAAGACACAATCCTTAAACCATGTTTATGTTATCTTTTAAGTTGTATTGTCTATTGAACAAAGGTTATGGTTGTTAGGGTATGTTCCCGTTAAAACAATGGTACTGTATTTGGTTTTCAAAACTTAATGGATGATCTTGCATGTTTTTACTTCATATAGCTTTGTTATAATTAAGCTATGGTATTGAGAAGTCACACCAAATTAACCACGCTTCCGCAAAAGCCAGGGTGTGACAAAAAGTGTTTAATTTGAAACTAATAATGATAAAACAAAAAAATTAAACAACTCAAACACACTTTGTGTGTTGAGGTCGAACCAGGCAAGCAGGGGGGCGACCAAAGCTCTCCAAAACCCTAACCTCCACAAAACAACCAAATTGAAGGTTCAAACCTGATCAAAAGCGAAATCTGAGCTGAGATTAATGATCCTCATAGCAAGGGGGTTATAAGGTATGTAAAATTTGATGAAAATTTCCTACTTGAAATTCTCATAAATTTGGGAAATCTGAAATTTGAGGATGCATGTTAGTTATTTGGTATGAATAGGGATGATATAGTGTCTAAGAGTAAAACCTAGACAATAACATGTGAAATCATGGCTAATTCTTGAAATTCTCATGAACACAATGAAGGTGATTCATGGGTTTTGTGGGAAACTAGTAAACACTAGGGTTTAGAATGATTATTCTAGTGTAATATGGGCCATAGAAAGTGATTTCTGAAATGATGATGTTTAATGATATATGAAAGCTTAATTGATGATTAAGTTTAGCTAAATAGCAAGCTTTGAACTTGAATATGAATGATATAAAATTCTGCCCGTTAAGTGTTTGTAAAAATGCCCCAAAGGAGGCTCGAAATTTAAATTTAAAGTTTAAACGCATGATTGTGATGATTTGACAAATTATGCGATATATGATAGAAATGGAGTTCTAAACAAATCGTGATTGAACTCTATAGGAAAAGATACCGGAGCGTCGAGTGGACAAGCTGGTGGCGATTTGCGTTTGAAGGGCGTGCACTAAAGGTATGTAACTTGACTCGTTACATTGGGTAAACTTTGATAATTTGCATAAGTATAATGATTTGTAGAATAAAGGTTGTCTTAATTTGAAGCGATAACGATCGCTATATTGATTAATAAGACCAGGATTGGTTAGAACTTGTTGGTAGTCATCATAATGGAGGATTCCGTAGATGAGCCAAACGGGTCGAATAATCGATTAATGCGTGGTAAATGCTTTGTAATATAATAAATTGGTCTTTTGTTATTGTTGACAAACGACATATTAGAATACGAGGATTTAACATGTTGGTTTGTAGGAGCGAAATCAAAGAATTTGGTTCGAGTAAACAAACAAATCAAACAAAACATAACATTCCAGAGCCTACCGTAAATTACGGTATGTACCGTAATTTACAGTAGGGGCCTGTGACACCTGTGTCTGTAATCATTGTAAACAGTTCAGTTATCAATAAAACAAAGTTATTTGATCCCAATGTTTGTTTGTTTAACATTTTTCATGTTTTGACTTTTGTTCAATTTCAAACTCTACATCGCTTTCTGGAGAGTTATACGCAAACTGGTGCGTAAACGTAATCAGTTTAATGCAAAAAACACTCCGGAACATCAACATATACTTAACATACCTTAAATAACCTTTACATAACTTAGAGATAAGTTGTGAAGGCTTTGGTATGGCAAAAACAAGTTTAATCGCTTACATGGACTAAATTCGACAAACTGCGAAAGTATGATGATTCGTACTAGAACAGACATTCCGGAACATGGCCATAAGTTAAACATACCATAAATATCCTTTACATAGCTTAGAAATAGGCTTTAAGGGGTTCGGTGTGCTAAAATAAACTTTTGGGTCATTCAGGGACTAAAAGCGTCAAAAAGTGCACAAGTTTGCATTTTCGCGCATAACTTATATTCTGAATACATCCGGACATCCAAAAATTTATGTAAGCAATAAAATATTTTATTTTAGTGTTTGGCATAAGAAAAATCCATTCGTCGCGCAATTAGGATCATTTTTCGCGCTTATGCGCATTCCGTCGTAATTAAGCGAACATTGCGATCATGCGATCAAACGAACCAACATCCGGCATATTTGTGAGCATGTTTCATGTCCACAATGTTTAGGCATCATTTTAGGGCCTTAAAGATGGCTTAACGGGCCTTAAACATGTCAGAAATCGCTCTAAACACCAACAGGGACTAAAACTGTCATTTTTGAAAGTTGTTTGCTGATCAGAAGGCTCAGGCGGCCCGCGTAAGCCCCCATAAAACCTTACGCGGCCCGCGTAAGCATGTCAGATATGGAAAACCAGTTTTAACAGCTGTTTACAGCTGTTATACTCACAAAACCCACATGCAAATGGTATTTCTGAATCTATGGGCTGGTTTAGGGGCTCCAATGGTTTTATAAAACCATGGGCTTGATGTGTACGGCTTAGATCAAAGCTCGGTTTACGAGGAACGATCTTAACGGCTCTAAAAAATCTATAAATACCCCTCAAAGTTCACAACTCAAACCCACACCTTTGAATCTGAATTTGTTCTCTAAGTTGATGTGTTTATCACTTCATACCTGAGAATATTCGGATCAAAACTTCCGTTCTTGGACCCGTTGTAAGTCCTCTTTCGTTCTTTTAGCGTTTTCTGCGTTGACCAGTTTATGGTCAACACGAAGTTCGGTTGAACTTCGGCCAAAATGCGTATTCTTGCGTATTTTGTAACCAAACTACTTTTAGGTATCAAAACCGTTTGTTTTGATACCAAACTTGTTTTCTAACTTAGTTAAGCATGTTTTAACATGCCTAGCTCGTCACTTTTAGGTTAGTGCTTATATAGGGTCGTAAGGTAAGCGATCTAAACAATCGCTTATACTTTCGAAGCCGACCCGTTTGGTCGATCTTTAGGATCCGACCAAATACATTAGGTGACCATAGTTGTATAGGGAATAACCTTCCGAGGTTATACCTTTTGGTCACGACGTTTAGTTAGTTGTATGATAGGTAGTTTATATGCCTTAGGTAAATTACCAAAATGCCCTTTTACGCCAAAATTCATTTAAAGCATATGTAACATAACGTTTGGTATCTAAACTGATTTAGCAACAATATTAAACATGTTAAGCCATATTTTACTTATCATAGGACTAGTTAGGCATTCCGAACGCGTTTTACGCGAACGACGCGTTAAAGTAGCATAAGCTACCTAACCGGGTCGTAACGGGTCGTAAGCACTTAGGTTAGGTTTCATTTTAGTATGTAGGCTTTGTTAAACCATATTACATGAGTTCCCATACTTGTTTGGTTTACAAACCCTCATGCTACCCGATTCTCCGAATAGGTCCAGTGTATTAATATAGTTACCTATATTAGGTGCCGTTTGATTTCCGTGATCTCTAGCATTGTTTGGTTGTTACGCAAGGACTTCTAGGCAATCTCAAGTGAGTACATAGACCCCTCTTTTACTGTATTCAAACTGTTTTGGGGTGAAACACATGTGCCTACTTATTACTTTCATGCCTTCCTGTTTTCACATCATATACTTGCTATGTTCATTAGTACACTTATAGTACATTGTTTTACTGTACATTTCTGCTATGTATGTTGACTGAGCATGCTAGCACATTGATTTACATGACTTTTCTGCTATGTATGTTGACTGAGCATGCTAGCACATTGATTTACATGACTTTTCTGCTTTGTATGTTAACTTAGCATACTTAGTACATTGTTTTTATATAACACGTTTACATTTGGTATAACATTTGGTTTATACAAACGGGACTTATATACGTTCATTAACATTAGCTACGCCGCTCGGTAGTAAGTAGTGGTACCATAGGACTTGACAAATCCCGTTCCTGATATCCTAGGTTTGTTTGGGTGTAAGGAATGACTGAATCCGAAAACATTTCTTTTGATAACCTTGACTTAGGGTTATCCGTCTGTCTCAAGGCTTGAATGTATGCGTCAACTTACCACATAAGTGTTTGTATCAAAATAACAAGTATTTACTTTGCAAAACATAACTTTTTGATATATTCAAAATACTTTGTTTTGTACATTTTTACATTTGGTTTATGTAACAATAAATTACTTACCATACATAACATTTGTTACACATTGCTTGACTACATTTGGACTTATAACATTTGATATGGTTTATACAAGGACTTTTTGACAACTGGTTTCAACGTAGACTTTGTACATTTGTGGTTTGATTAAGTGACTTAAGTAACGAGATGTGAGTAGTATGATACAAGCATGGTGGATACGCCGCTGGTACTTCCTATATATAAGTGTTTGTATTATATTACATATCATATCGTTATTTAAATCATTCATTTTGGACTTATACATTTTACACGAGTAAGATGCTTTTCACAAGACTTTGGTTTACAAAACAGTTCATTCTATACAACTCAATTTACTTGGTTATTCATTTAACCATATATTATTCTTTTATTTATACATATCATCTGATCTTATCGCTTTTCAAATGATTTACAAAACAAAACAATTTACAAGGTTCGTGACTAAATCTTATTAAACATTTTCTTAAACTTAAGTCATGAATCCTATTTTCACAAAACCTATGTATCTCACAGGCATTTTTATGCTGACGTACCTATTTTCACATGTGTTTTCAGGAGTTGTTGCTTAGGATGATGATCGTGACATTAGGGCAGACCTGTGCCTTAGTGACTTAAAACGAAGCAAGAACTAGTTTAATTATGTTATGTACTCTTTATTTCCTGTTTTAAGACAATGTAACTCTATTGTTTGATAAGTAAAATATAACTTAAATTGCCATGGTTATGAAACAATTAATTCTGTTACAACACTCCCTGACGTTTCCGCCACGTTTTGTTGTTCTACGTGGTCGGGGTGTGACAGAAAAGTTGGTATCAGAGCCAATGGTTATAGGGAATTAGGTTATTAGTAATGCTTTGACCTAGACTATAACCTTTCTAGGACCCCAACACAAGTTATCTTGTGTTTAGATCTTAAAACATGCACTTCACCTATCCTTAGATGATAACCACAACGAGAACATCAATTCCGAATCCGCTTTGAAAATTAATCATCTGTTATTGGATGATTGATTGCTAGGTTTTGAACCCTCTGTTGCAAGGTTTTGAACCCCTTTGAATTTTCAAAATCTCGTCAAAGTTTTGGGTTCTAAATAGTGTGAACACGTGCAAACTGGAAGAGTGAATGCCTGTACCCTGGGTTTTCTGTCTAAGGCTAGAGTGTTCGTACAAATCCACATAATCGGACCAGTCACTCTTACCTGGGAACTCTTGGGGTGAGTGTTCACTTTTAGGCGAGCATGTCTTCGCGATACATTATTTTTGACCCGTTTACTTTGATTAGTCACAATATGTTGTTGGTTTGCATTGTGGTAACGAACAAATGACCACCATCTTTGCTATTGTCAATTTTTGTGTCATCTCATTCTTTTCATCCAATCATCTCACTCGTTTCCTTTCATGTTCCTCTTTTAGAATGCCTCCTCGACGCGACAATCAGATAGCAAAGGCCGAACTGGCAGAAATCATTGCGCAGCAAATGGCTGCTGCTTTCCCAAATCTTATTGCTCAACTGAACCAAGCCAACAACAACAGTAATGCTCCATGCAATTTCAAGAGTTTCAATTCGGCTAAGCCACTCAAGTTTAGTGGTACTGAAGGGGCAACTGGGCTCCGACAATGGTTCGAGACCACTGAGAGTACGTTTCGCCACGTTCAGTGTCCTGACAATCGCAAGGTCAAGTTTGCTTCCAGTGTGTTTCAGAAGAGGGCTCTTACATGGTGGAACGGGGTTATGAGAGACCATGGTGCTGAGGTTGCTTTAGCACAGACTTGGGCCGAACTTAGGGCCCTTATGATGAAGGAGTTCTGTCCTCGTCATGAACTGCGAGCTTTGGAAAGGGAATTTGATGATTTGAAGCAAGATAGTGGTGAGCATCGGACTTACACTGATAGGTATGAAGAATTGAGTCTGCTTTGCCCGACCATGGTTACCCCACTCGACAAGGCTATCGAAAGGTACATCGATGGTCTACCTGACTCAGTGCAAGACATCATTACTGGTAGTAACCCTACCACAGTCCGTCAGGCGATCGAGTTAGCAGCGACATTGACTGAGTCGCAGGCTCGAAAGGGAAAGCTGCATAAAAAGGGTAACAAAGGTAAGAAGCAGGCGTCTGACAAAGAGGATAGCAAGAAAGATAAAAACAAGAAGGGAAAGGATTCTGGTTCCTCAAAGGGGTCTAGGAAGTGGAAGGCTTCCCAAAACTATGCCGTTACTGCACAGGCTCAAGCTGCACCAAATCAGCCTGCGCAACCACCCGCCAAGAGGCCTTATCTTGGCAACGCACCTTTGTGCAACAGGTGTAACGGCCATCACCTACTACATCTCCAATGTCGTCATTGCACTAACTGTGGAAGAAATGGTCATCTTGCCGCTACATGCCGCATTCCTGTCAACCAGAATCAGGCAGTTCAGAACCAAGCCCAACAAGTTGCTCAGCCTCTTGCTCAGCAACAAGGTCAAGCTGCACGACCTCATTTTCCTCCTGGTTCATGCTACAATTGTGGGGATCTGACCCACTACAGAAACCGGTGTCCAAGACTAGCTAACGCAAATCCAAATCAGAATCAGGCTCAGGCTCGAGGTCGAGTCTTCAACATGAATGCACAAGAGGCGCAAGCAGACGATAATGTGGTCAACGGTACGTTCTTTATTAATAATCAGCCTGCATCTGTTCTTTTTGATTCGGGTGCTGATAAGAGTTTTGTGTCATTATCTTTTGAGCCATTGCTTCGCATGTCTAGAACGAAACTAGGAAAACCCTTGACAGTAGAAGTTGCTAGTGGTGAACCCATTGTTCTTGATTCTGTTCTTCGCAACTGCCAGTTGAACCTTAACAACCATCTTTTCCCTATCAACCTCACACCAATGCGACTTGGAAGCTTCGACTTTATATTGGGTATGGATTGGTTAACCAAGCATCACGCAGAGGTAGTCTGTTTCGAGAAGATCGTTCGTATACCGCTTTCGACAGGGGAGATCCTACAGGTTCGTGGTGAGAAACCTGCTGGTAGTCTCAAACTCATGTCTTGTTTTAAAGCTCGGAAGTATCTGCGAAAGAACTATGTGGCCTTTTTGGCACATGTTGCAGCAGATAGGGGCAAAGGTAAGTCTATTCAAGTTATCCCTGTTGTTCGTGATTATCCTGAAGTATTTCCTTAAGAGTTACCTGGTCTACCCCCAACACGCCAAGTCGAGTTCCATATTGATCTCGTACCTGGCGCAAATCCCATTGCCAGATCTCCATATTGTCTTGCACCGTCTGAGATGCAAGAGTTATCTAAGCAGCTTCAAGAGCTCTCTGACAAAGGTTTTATTCGTCCTAGCTTTTCACCTTGGGGTGCTCCCGTGCTTTTTGTCAAGAAGAAGGATGGATCTTTTGGGATGTGTATCAATTATCGTGAGCTTAACAAGCTTAACATCAAGAATCGATATCCCCTACCTCGCATTGATGATCTCTTTGATCAGTTACAGGGCGCTTCTTATTTTTCGAAGATTGATCTGCGTTCTGGGTATCATCAACTTCGTGTGCATGAAGAAGATATTCCCAAGACAGCGTTCCACACTCGATATGGGCATTATGAGTTCACAGTTATGCCATTCGGTTTGACTAATGATCCTACTGTTTTCATGGACTTAATGAATAGGGTCTGCAAGCCTTATTTAGATAAGTTTATCATCGTTTTTATTGATGACATCTTGATTTATTCTAAGACGCGAGCTGATCATGAGCAACATCTTCGTCTTACTCTGGAACTCCTAAAGAAAGAGCAGCTTTTCGCCAAATTCTCCAAGTGTGAATTCTGGCTTAAGGAAGTTCAATTTTTAGGACATATTGTCAACGAACAAGGTATTCATGTAGATCCCTCCAAGATCAGTGCGATTAAGGATTGGGATACACCTACTACTCCTACTGAAGTTCGTTCTTTTCTTAGTCTGGCGGGTTATTATCGCCGCTTCATTGAAAATTTCTCAAAGATTGCAGTTCCTCTAACTGCTCTAACTCAAAAGAACAAACCCTTTGATTGGGGATTCAAACAAGAGGAAGCTTTTCAAAACTTGAAGTAGAAGCTTTGTGATGCGCCTATTCTATCATTGCCTGAGGGTAATGATGATTTTGTCGTGTATTGTGATGCATCAAACTTGGGTCTTGGCTGTGTTCTCATGCAAAGGAACAAAGTCATAGCATATGCATCGAGGCAGTTGAAGATACATGAGAAAAAATACACCACTCATGATCTTGAGTTAGGTGCAGTTGTCTTCGCTCTTAAGATCTGGAGACACTATTTGTACAGTACAAAATGTGTGGTTTTCACGGACCACAAAAGTCTTCAGCATATCTTCAATCAGAAAGAACTCAACATGAGGCAACGACGTTGGGTTGAGCTTCTAAACAACTATGACTGTGAAATTCGCTACCATCCTGGTAAGGCGAATGTCGTAGCCGATGCTTTGAGTCGTAAGGAACGTACTAAGCTTCATTGTGTTCGTGTTCAATCTGATATTCAAGCTCGATCCAATATCCAAACACGCATTTCTCAGGCTCAACACACTTGTGTTTCACAAGGTTTGATGGGTAAGGAGTTACCCTATCACATAACACCTGATCTTGAACTGAAGGACACTGGATCGTATTACTTCATGGACCGTTTGTGGGTCCCAAGCCAAGATGATCTTCGCACCTTGCTTATGGATGAAGCCCATAAGTCTCGTTATTCTATTCATCCTGGCTCAGATAAGATGTATATGGATCTTCGTATTCAGTATTGGTGGCCTGGTATGAAGAAAGACATTGCCTTATATGTATCAAAATGCCTTACTTGTCTTAAGGTTAAGGCTGAACATCAACGTCCTTCCGGTTTATTGGAGCAACCAGAGATCCCAGTTTGGAAATGGGAAAACATTGCTATGGATCTGGTTACCAAACTTCCGCGCACAAAGAAAGGTCATGATGCCATCTGGGTAGTTGTTGATCGTCTTACTAAGTCAGCGCATTTCTTGCCAATCCGTGAGGATTTTTCTGCTGACAAACTTGCTAAAATCTATATGGATGAAATTGTATCCCGTCATGGTGTTCCTTTGAACATCATTTCTGACAGAGATGCTCGCTTCACTTCTCATTTTTGGAGAACCATGCAATCTGCTATGGGGACCCAACTTAATCTAAGCACAGCTTATCATCCGCAAACGGATGGTCAATCTGAAAGAACAATCCAGACTCTGGAGGATATGCTTAGAGCTTCTGTGATCGATTTTGGTGGTAGTTGGGATTCACATCTTCCGTTAATTGAATTCTCCTACAACAACAGTTATCACTCCAGCATCAACATGGCTCCTTTCGAAGCTCTCTATGGTCGAAAATGTCATTCACCAGTCTGCTGGAATGAGATCGGTGAGGCTCAGCTTACTGGACCTACCCTCATTTTAGAGTCAACTGATAAGGTTAAGAAAGTTCGTGATAACCTTCAGACAGCTAGAAGCCGTCAAAAGAGTTACGCGGACCAACGACGCAAGCCCTTGGAATTTCAAGTCGGTGATCGCGTATTTCTTAAGGTCTCACCTTGGAAAGGTGTGATCAGATTTGGAAAGAAAGGAAAACTTGCACCTAGATATGTTGGACCATTCAGGATCGTCGAAAGAATCGGTAAGGTAGCCTACAGACTTGAGTTACCTCCTGAACTTGGAAATGTTCATCCAACCTTTCACGTGTCCAATCTCAAGAAGTGTCTTGCTGATGAGAACCTCCACATACCGCTTGATGAAATTCGTGTGGACAACACGATGCATTTTGCTGAGAAACCTGTGGAAATCATGGAACGTGAAGTCAAATGGCTGAAACGCAAGCGCATTCCATTGGTCAAAGTTTGCTGGGAATCTAAGCGTGGACCTGAGTTTACTTGGGAACGTGAAGATCAAATGAAGGCGAAGTATCCACATCTATTCCCACGAGTTTCCTCTAAATAAATTTCGGGACGAAATTTCCACAAGTAGGGGAGACTGTGACACCTGTGTCTGTAATCATTGTAAATAGTTCAGTTATCAATAAAACAAAGTTATTTGATCCCAATGTTTGTTTGTTTAACATTTTTCATGTTTTGACTTTTGTTCAATTTCAATCTCTACATCGCTTTCTGGAGAGTTATACGCAAACTGGTGCGTAAACGTAATCAGTTTAATGCGACAAACACTCCAGAACATCAAAATATACTTAACATACCTTAAATAACCTTTACATAACTTAGAGATAAGTTGTGAAGGCTTTGGTATGGCAAAAACAAGTTTAATCGCTTACATGGACTAAATTCGACAAACTTCGAAAGTATGACGATTCGTACTAGAACAGACATTCTGGAACATGACCATATGTTAAACATACCATAAATATCCTTTACATAGCTTAGAAATAGGCTTTAAGAGGTTCGGTGTGCTAAAATAAACTTTTGGGTCATTCAGGGACTAAAAGCATCAAAAAGTGCACAAGTTTGCATTTTCGCGCATAACTTACATTCTGAATACATCCGGACATCCAAAAATTTATGTAAGCACTAAAATATTTTATTTTAGTGTTTGGCATAAGAAAAATCCATTCGTCGCGCAATTTGGATCGTAATTAAGCGAACATCGCGATCATGCGATCAAACGAACCAACATCTGGCATATTTTTGATTATGTTTCATGTCCACAATGTTTAGGCATCATTTTAGGGCCTTAAACATGTCAGAAATAGCTCTAAACACCAACATGGACTGAAACTGTCATTTTTGAAAGTTGTTTGCTGATCAGAAGGCTCAGGCGGCCCGCGTAAGCCCCCATAAAACCTTACGCGGCCCGCGTAAGCATGTCAGATATGGAAAACCAGTTTTAACAGCTGTTTACAGCTGTTACACTCACAAAACCCACATGCAAATGGTATTTCTAAATCTATGGGCTGGTTTAGGGGCTCCAATGGTTTTATAAAACCATGGGTTTGATGTGTACGGCTTAGATCAAAGCTCGGTTTACGAGGAACGATCTTAACGGCTTGATGCGTGTGAAGTGTCGTTAGTTTTTAATGTATATATTAAGCCCTTTTTAACACTTTTTAGCCATGTTTTAAATTTATAAAACACGATATTTACTAACACTAAACACACATATGGGCAAGTGCACCCATCGTGAGCGTAGTATAGTGTTGGTAAGATACCGAGGTCATCCAAGGACACAAGAGCTTTTAGTACCGGTTTATCCTCAACGTCTAATCAAATCAAAAGTTTAGAAAAATGTTTTAAACTAAGAAAATAAAACTAACTAAAATGCTGAAAAATAAAAATAAAAGAAAAACAGATAGACAAGATGAATCACTTGGCTCCGACTCATGTTTAGTGTAACCTTTGATTACTTTCGCACTTTTGCACTATTTAAGAGATTATCTTCGTTATTGTAGTAGGCCCCTCTTTTGGAGGTGACGTTACCCTCAACCCAGTAGTTTGAGTCAGCAAGGATACAATCCTAAAGGGTCGGATTATTGAAAGATAATTAATTAAGTTATCAATGCATAATGTGGTAGGCCCCTCTTTTGATGGCGACGTTACCCTCGGCTAAGTAGTCTGAGTCAGCAGGGATACAGTCCTAAGTAGCCGGGTTAAAATATTAATAGTAGTTTAACTTAGGAGGGGATCAAAAAGTTTGGACCCCCGCCATCCAATACCGTTAAGTATTGAAGGAGGTCCTACTAAATTTGACCCAGGTTCTTTGCAGGATCTATACACTGAACAATGGCAAGACTCTTACCAAACCGTTCCATTAACCCCCGACCAGGTAGCCAACATACCTCCATATAGACCGTGGAGATATGAATGGTGAAAATCTTTAATTTTATATAGACAGTAAAATAATGCAAAGACACCACGGACAAACGATAAGGAAGAATCACCTTCAACATAAGAAACTAGTTATTAAAGTCATTAATACATAACCAATTAAAAAGTGCAAAAAGATTAAAAATAAAAAGTATTACACTAGACACTTTGTCTTCACCAAGTGATGTAAGAGACTTTGGCAAACATGGCCTTGATTGTCAAGAACTCTTACGATCAATCTTGGATCCTGAGACGACTCACACACTCTATGAGGGACATTGGATGATGGTGGTGGATGATGGTGTTATGGTGGTGGTGGGTGGTGGGTGAAGTGTGAGAGAGGTGGTGTGCCAAGGGATGGTTTGAGCTTGAGCCAAGCACTCCTATTTATAGGCTGAACAGAAGCTCGGGCACGGCCCCGTGTCCAGTGGGCATGACCCCGTGTCCACATCTTTCTCTGTCTTCATTAATTGCTCTTGTCTTTATTAGTTGACCACGGCCCCGTGTCCGCTGGGCACGACCCCGTGTGCAGAAGCATATCTGTACTATCAAGATTTGCCTGGATTCTGCGAATCTTATAGTTGACCACGACCCCGTGTCCACTGAGCACGGCCCCGTGGTGGGCGATGGAAGCTTCTACAACTTTGTCTTTTATGCTGACACTTGGGCACGCCCCCGTGTTCACTGAACACGGGGCGTGTTCAGCCTTCTGTTCTCTTGTTTTGCTTTGCTTGGGAAGATGCTGTCGTGGGGTCGGCCATGCCACGTTTGTTCCTTTTCTTGTATTTATTTTAGATTTAGCTGCCTTTTTGCTTCTTTTGTTAATTTGAGCTCATTTAATCCTGAAAATACAAAAGGAAGACAAAAGCATACTTTTTCCAACATTAGTACTAAAACAGGGTTAGTTTTATGCCACAATTGATGTAATTTATATGTTGCATTTTGCACACATCAAATACCCCCACACTTGAATCTTTGCTTGTCCTCAAGCAAAACTCTTTATAATGTGGCTTTACACTCCCAAATGGAATGGGTAGAAGAGAAGGTTTTTGGGCTTGTCATAGAGTGTCGGGATTTCCAAGATTCTTTATTACGTTTTATTTTTAGCTATTTACAATCCTATTCGTCATGATTTATTTAAAACTTTTCATAAGATAAATTACTTATTAGGGCAAAACATGCCTCTTTAAAATTCTATTTATATACAAGTTCACATACCTCACGGGGGATCACTCAACACTCGGCCGAAGATGCATTTTAGTGAATCACTCGAGAGCGGCATGGAACTTACTCCTACCATAGGCTTGCCAAGCAATCAATCCTCCTCCTTTTTTAACTATATACCTTTGTAAATATCAAGATGACTTTTGGGTGAAGGGTTAGGATTGGGTTAAAGGTAGGTGGTTGGGTTAGTGGTTAGTAGAAAAGGGCGAAAAACGTAAAAAGCATCGGTTTTTCGTAAGACTTTTTATTTTTGCATTTTTTTTATTTTGATGAAGCTATTATTCAAACAAAGTTATTTTTGATGAACTTGTTTGTTTATTTCTTTTGCTTCATCATAAAAATATTTTATTTATTTATTTATTATTATTTTTTTTAGTCATACAAAAAAAACGAGCTTGTTACTAAAATAAAGGGTTAAAAATAAAAAAGGTTTTTGGTGGGTGAAAGGGTGTTTGGTTTGGGTTAAGAAATGAAAAGGTTTATGCTCAAATGGGTTAACTAGGGGGATTTTGGGTAGGTGGTAAAAAAAAGAAAAATAATGGTGTAGAAATAAAAAGGGTTAGTCCTAATGTCTCCATCATTTACTTACTCGGGTTTAAGTTGGTAAGGACCGGGAATGTATCGTCGTGGCAAGTTCTAGAGTTGTAAGAACCAAGCGGCTATTCACACAAGAAATGAAAAATGAGCATTTAATTTAAAGATATGTATTTGTATGTTCAATAAAGGCTCAAAACTCACTTTTGTGGGAATGAGTTTTTATGTGATCAAGTATATATAATCAAATTTTAACTAAGCTTGTCATGCCTTTTCATAATTTTCTTATGTTGGTTGTTTTTATCACGACGGTATCGGTTGTAAATTTGTAAAAATATAACTTTTTTAGAATTTTGAAATTCCCAAGTTAAACCTAGACAAGTAAAAAAAATGAAAATTTTTGAAAAAAATTGGGGTGATTAGTGGTTCCAATAGAGTTTTGTGTAAGGCTTATTATTAGGACTTGCATGATTCAAGGTTTTAGCATCCCCCCCCCCCCCCCACACTTAAATTACACATTGTCCTCAATGTGTCCCAAAAATAAGTTTTTAGGTTGATTGAATGTGTAAAAGGTGTGAATCAAGCAAAAATGTGTGTTACTGGGCGCTGGACACAGCCCCGTGTTGTCCGGGCACGGCCCCGTGTTCAAGTGCCAGTAACAAAATTTAAACAAAAGAAACAGAAGCTTGGACACGGGGGCGTGTTGGGTGGACACGGCCCGTGTCCAGTTACCTGAACTGGGTCATTTCTGCAGACTGTGCAACACGGGGCCGTGTTGGGCGGACACGGCCCGTGCTGAGCTTGCTGTAATGAAGAAAGTTTGTCGGATGGCCCTGTTTTTCTGCATGGGGTGCTGGTTCAAGTTTCCCTTGTTATCCTTTGCCATCCAGAGTGGGTTTTATTCATTTTAACACCATCCAAACACCAAGTTAACTAAAACCATCATTCATTAAGTCATAGAGAGAATTACATAGTAGTCCTAAAAATGGAAAAAAAAAGCAGAAAATAAAAGTTAATGGTCCTAAATTAGACAGGTCGAGTGACACGTAAAATCATCCTAAGGAGTTCTACTTCTACAATAAGAACCAAAATTCCAGAAAAAAATCTTCCGGTATCTAAAAGTCTTGTAGAACTCCGAGCCGAGGGGCGTTAAAGCCATTCTTCTATCTCTCTTGGGAGGAAGAAGGCAGCATCACTCTCTTCAACATCTTGTGGAGGAGCGACACCAACCGGAACCCCTTGTAGCACTTCCCGAGGGGGCTCCGGATGCATGGCGTACCACTCGGCTGGTATGATGACTTCAGGAACCACATTCCATGCCCTTTGGGAAATGATTGGTACCAAAGGAGGAGAGGCGAGAATGTTCAACCTTTGGTGCAAAAGGTTGACCTCTCGAAGACATCCTTCTAGTCCCACCGTCAAATGATTAATACGGTCAACCAATGCCTCTTCCACCCCTGTCATTTCATCAAGGGCCTCTCTTAAGGAGTAAACATAGTTTACAAGAGAATCTTCAACTGTTGATGACCTTCTCCCTTGTCGGTTGTTTCTGGAGTGTGATGAAGATGTTCTGCTAGTTCTGCTTGCCATTCTGAGAAAACAAACCGAGAAGAGTTCAACTTTATGAAATCAGTACTTCGGACACGGCCCCGTGTTCAGCGAACACGGCCCGTGCTCAAATGTCTGCAGATTTTTAGGACAAGGGATCTTGGAGTTTTAATTTGTTTTTATGATTTTTAAAACATTTTTAAGCAGAAACAACTTAAAACATTGTTGTAGAACTTATTTTTAACAAGATCCCATGAATAAAAATCTAACAAACATCTCACTAAAGCTTGAAATCATGGAGATTTCAAGTTTTAATGGAAGCATGAAAAAGATGGAAGTGGATAAAAGAGGAAAGGACAAGAAGAGTGTTGAGAAACTTCTTTTAGAAAATACCTAGGATGGTATGTGAGAATATTCCCCAAATATCTGTCCCTTGGATGGTTCAAATGTGCAGGATTCTTGGCTGCATTTATAGAAAACGACAGTACGCTGTACACAGCCCCGTGTCGGCTGGACACGGCCCCGTGTGCAGGGGGAATCCTGACACATTTTGTCCGTATTCTGACAGGAAATCAGACGGGAATCTTTGAGTGGACACGGGGGCGTGTTGACCTGGATACGGCCCCGTGTCTAGAAGCTGTCTTATGGAGTTTATCTATTTTTAAGGAACTTTTCCGGATCGGGCGGTTCCTTACTGGATGGAACAACCCCAAAGTGCCTAAGATACCTTAATTGTTCTAGATTGAGACGAGAACGCAAGAGGTTGTCGGTGAGGGTGATTCCTATGCTATATGTAGGTGGACAAGTCCAACCCTTTCCCGGGCTCTCGTTAAAGAAGGTGTATGCCGAATCGCTCAGGTCTGTGTATGCATCAAACGAAGTCGATGGGGAGTCCTTCACGGCACAATCAACACATGGACGACTATCGCTCGAGTCCTCACTAGAGTTAGAAGTATCGTTGGGAACAACGAAGTTGTTTGAATGCGATTCCAACACTTCTTCTCGGTTATCATCTTGAGATAAATTATTGAAATCTATCCTAAGTTCCTTTAACCAATTAAGAATTAGATCTTCTAATTTAAATAGTTCATCGAGAAGCATTTCTCCTAGAAAATCTGGTTGGGAGCATTCGAGGGAGAGATAGGGATTATTTTTACTTTCGCCCCTCTTAAGGATACAGGAAAACGATGGGTCTATATAGTGGGGCTTATAATTTAGAAAATAACATTCTAATTCCTTGTGAGAACCACCACATATTTGACACCACGTACCATAAGAGTGCCGAAAGTAAAAAATATCAGTATCACTCATGTTTGTGTCAGAAATTACCAACCGTCGGGATCTCACGGTTCTGTTTTCAGTAACTGAATCTTGGACACGGGGACGTGTTGAGTGGGCACGGCCCCGTGTTCAGCTTACTGTCTAACTTAAAACAAGATTGCCAGTTCCAATGATTGGGCACGGGGCGTGTTCAGCGGGCACGACCCGTGCTGAGTTCTGCAGAAGCCGAAAAACTAAGAAAAATCCTAAAAAATAAAAAAATTAAAAATGATTAGGCCGCTGATTCCTAACTGTCTTAAAATCCTTGTGTCCCCGGCAGCGGCGCCAAAAACTTGATGCGTGTGAAGTGTCGTTAGTTTTTAATGTATATATTAAGCCATTTTTAACACTTTTTAGCCAAGTTTTAAATTTATAAAACACGATATTTACTAACACTAAACACACATATGGGCAAGTGCACCCAGCGTGAGCGTAGTATAGTGTTGGTAAGATACCGAGGTCGTCCAAGGACACAAGAGCTTTTAGTACCGGTTTATCCTCAACGTCTAATCAAATCAAAAGTTTAGAAAAATGTTTTAAACTAAGAAAATAAAACTAACTAAAATGCTGAAAAATAAAAATAAAAGAAAAACAGATAGACAAGATGAATCACTTGGCTCCGACTCGTGTTTAGTGTAACCTTTGATTACTTTCGCACTTTTGCACTATTTAAGAGATTATCTTGGTTATTGTAGTAGGCCCCTCTTTTGGAGGTGACGTTACCCTCAACCCAGTAGTTTGAGTCAGCAAGGATACAATCCTAAAGGGTCGGATTATTGAAAGATAATTAATTAAGTTATTAATGCATATTGTGGTAGGCCCCTCTTTTGAAGGCGACGTTACCCTCGGCTAAGTAGTCTGAGTCAGCAGGGATACAGTCCTAAGTAGCCGGGTTAAAATATTAATAGTAGTTTAACTTATGAGGGGATCAAAGAGTTTGGACCCCCGCCATCCAATACCGTTAAGTATTGAAGGAGGTCCTACTAAATTTGACCCAGGTCCTTTGCAGGATCTATACACTGAACAATGGCAAGACTCTTACCAAACCGTTCCCTTAACCCCGACCAGGTAGCCAACATACCTCCATATAGACCCCGGAGATATGAATGGTGAAAATCTTTTATTTTATATAGACAGTAAAATAATGCCAAGACACCATGGACAAATGATAAGGAAGAATCACCTTCAACATAAGAAACTAGTTATTAAAGTCATTAATACATAACCAATTAAAAAGTGCGAAAAGATTAAAAATAAAAAGTATTACACTAGACACTTTGTCTTCACCAAGTGATGTAAGAGACTTAGGCAAACATGGCCTTGATTGTCAAGAACTCTTACGATCAATCTTGGATCCCGAGACGACTCACACACTCTATGATGGACAATGGATAATGGTGGTGGATGATGGTGTTATGGTGGTGGTTGGTGGTGGGTGAAGTGTGAGAGAGGTGGTGTGCAAAGGGATGGTTTGAGCTTGAGCCAAGCACTCCTATTTATAGGCTGAACAGAAGCTCGGGCACGGCCCCGTGTCCACATATTTCTCTGTCTTCATTAATTGCTCTTGTCTTTATTAGTTGACCACGGCCCCGTGTCCGCTGGGCATGACCCCGTGTGCAGAAGCATATCTCTACTATCAAGATTTGCCTGGATTCTGCGAATCTTATAGTTGACAACGACCCCGTGGTGGGCGATGGAAGCTTCTACAACTTTGTCTTTTATGCTGACACTTGGGCACGCCCCAGTGTTCACTGAACACGGGGCGTGTTCAGCCTTCTGTTCTCTTGTTTTGCTTGGGAAGATGCTGTCGTGGGGTCGGGCATGCCACGTTTGTTCCTTATCTTGTATTTATGTTAGATTTAGCTGCCTTTTTGCTTCTTTTGTTAATTTGAGCTCATTTAATCCTTAAAATACAAAAGGAAGACAAAAGCACACTTTTTCCAACATTAGTACTAAAAAAGGGTTAGTTTTATGCCACAATTGATGTAATTTATATGTTGCATTTTGCACACATCACGGCTCTACAAAATCTATAAATACCCCTCAAAGTTCACAACTCAAACCCACACCTTTGAATCTGATTTTGTTCTCTAAGTTGATGTGTTTATCACTTCATACCTGAGAATATTCGGATCAAAACTTCCATTCTTGGACCCGTTGTAAGTCCTCTTTCGTTCTTTTAGCGTTTTCTGCGTTGACCAATTTATGGTCAACACGAAGTTCGGTTGAACTTCTCAACGTGAGCGTAATCACGATGGCTATAGTCCCTTGAGACTATGCCTACTGATTACCACGTTATCTAGGCTCAGTGACGAGTCGTAGTTTCAGCCAAAATGCGTATTCTTGCGTATTTTGTAACCAAACTACTTTTAGGTATCAAAACCGTTTGTTTTGATACCAAACTTGTTTTCTAACTTATTTAAGCATGTTTTAACATGCTTAGCTCGTCACTTTGAGTTTAGTGCTTATATAGGGTCGTAAGGTAAGCGATCTATACAATCGCTTATACTTTCGAAGCCGACCCGTTTGGTCGATCTTTAGGATCCGACCAAATACATTAGGTGACCATAGTTGTATAGGGAATAACCTTCCGAGGTTATACCTTATGGTCACGACGTTTAGTTAGTTGTATGATAGGTAGTTTATATGCCTTAGGTAAATTACCAAAATGCCCTTTTATGCCAAAATTCATTTAAAGCATATGTAACATAACGTTTGGTATCTAAACTGATTTGGCAACAATATTAAACATGTTAAGGCATATTTTACTTATCATAGGACTAGTTAGGCATTCCGAACGCGTTTTACGCGAACGACGCGTTAAAGTAGCATAAGCTACCTAACCGGGTCGTAACGGGTCGTAAGCACTTAGGTTAGGTTTCATTTTAGTATGTAGGCTTTGTTAAACCATATTACATGAGTTCCCATACTCGTTTGGTTTACAAACCCTCATGCTACCCGATTCTCCGAATAGGTCCGGTGTATTAACATAGTTACCTATATTAGGTGTCGTTTGATTTCCGTGATCTCTAGCATTGTTTGGTTGTTGCGCAAGGACTTCTAGGAAATCTAAAGTGAGTACATAGACCCCTCTTTTACTGTTTTCAAACTGTTTTGGGGTGAAACACATGTGCCTACTTATTACTTTCATGCCTTCCTGTTTTAACATCATATACTTGCTATGTTCATTAGTACACTTATAGTACATTGTTTTACTGTACATTTCTGCTATGTATGTTGACTGACCATGCTAGCACATTGATTTACATGACTTTTCTGCTATGTATGTTCACTGAGCATGCTAGCACATTGATTTACATGACTTTTCTGCTTTGTATGTTAACTTAGCATACTTAGTACATTGTTTTCATATAACACGTGGTATAACATTTGGTTTGTACAAACGAGACTTATATACGTTCATTAACATTAGCTACGCCGCTCGGTAGTAAGTAGTGGTACCATAGGACTTGACAAATCCCGTTCCTGACATAATAGGTTTGTTTGGGTGTAAGGAATGACTGAATCCGAAAACATTTCTTTTGATAACCTTGACTTAGGGTTATCCGTCTGTCTCAAGGCTTGAATGTATGCGTTAACTTACCACATAAGTGTTTGTATCAAAATAACATGTATTTACTTTGCAAAACATAACTTTTTGATATATTCAAAATACTTTGTTTTGTACATTTTTACATTTGGTTTATGTAACAACACATTACTTAACATACATAACATTTGTTACACATTGCTTGACTACATTTGGACTTATAACATTTGATATAGTTTATACAAGGACTTTTTGACAACTGGTTTCAATGTAGACTTTGTACATTGGTGGTTTGATTAAGTGACTTAAGTAACGAGATGTGAGTAGTATGATACAAGCATGGTGGATACGCCGCTGGTACTTCCTATATATAAGTGTTTTTATTATATTACATATCATAGCGTTATTTAAATCATTCATTTTGGACTTATACATTTTACACGAGTAACATGCTTTTCACAAGACTTTGGTTTACAAAACAGTTCATTCTAAACAACTCATTTTACTTGGTTATTCATTTAACCATATATTATTCTTTTATTTATACATATCATCTGATCTTATCTCTTTTCAAATGATTTACAAAACAAAACAATTTACAAGGTTCATGACTAAATCTTATTAAACATTTTCTTAAACTTAAGTCATGAATCCTATTTTCACAAAACCTATGTATCTCACAGGCATTTTTATGCTGACGTACCTATTTTCACATGTGTTTTCAGGAGTTGTTGCTTAGGGTGATGATCGTGACATTAGGGCGGACCTGTGCCTTAGTGACTTAAAACGAAGCAAGAACTAGTTTAATTATGTTATGTACTCTTTATTTCCTGTTTTAAGACAATGTAACTCTCTTGTTTGATAAATAAAATATAACTTAAATTGCCATGGTTATGAAACAATTAATTCTGTTACAACACTCCCCGACGTTTCCGCCACGTTTTGTTGTTCTACGTGGTCGGGGTGTGACAGGGCCAAAATGTTACGGTGAATCCTTCCTGTATTACGGTGGAACCAAAGTTTCCCAGGAACTACCGTAACTTACGGTGACTACCGTAAGTTATGGTAGAGCCTTGACATTGATGTTGAATTTTGCATATCTTTGTTAATTCGAATCCATTTTAAGCATAGCTTCGATTATATAATATTTCTAAGAACTCTAACACTAATCTTTGTTAGAAATTTCCAGTTTCTAGGTATGGCAAGTACGTGGACGATGATAAATCAAGTTTTGAAGGACCGAACACACTTTAGAAGCTTCCGCGATATCTAACTTTAATAGACAATGTTTTTGTAATGTAAACAAACTGTTAAACAACTTATGAATGTTTGAATTAGTCGTTAGTCGACTAATGTTTTGCTACTTATGAACTTTATCTATGGAACTTATGTTATAAGTTGGACATCTTTTATGTAAAATTGTATGAATTATTATTTCAAGTAGAAATTAGATGGGTCTTACATGTTGGTAATCTAAGCTAAAGGTTGTCAACAAAGTGTTCCGTTCAAGCTTGATAAATCGTCCGGTAAGAATTAACTTACTATTTTAATAGATTGCACCTTATGTAAGAAACGAGAAACGAATTGTTATGCATGGGAAGAGCGTGTTAACACACTCAAACTCGGAAAGTGCATTAAATGTGAACGGTTAAAGCAAGTTGGGAACTTGGCTAAACCGAAACAAATGAAGCAATGTTATAAATGAAATGTTTAACGTTTAATGTAAACATTTCAGTTTCAAGATGTCTGACGGAAACGATGATGAACCGGTGCAGACAAGCACCGAACAAATGAAATAGATAATTGCCGAAGAAGTAGGGAAGGCAATTGAAGGTAGTCTATCCGGGTTTATAGACAAAATTCAAAGCACGGTGTTGTCACTTGTCGAAGAGCGGGTTAAAAGGTTGGAGGATAGTGTCAACCTTATGAAGGAGAAATCGGGAGAACGTAAAGGGTGTTCATACAAAGAATTTATGGCGTGCAAACCGCCAATCTATAACGGAGAAGTTGACCCAATAATTTGCCAAAGATGGTTGGGCGACATTGAAGGGGTGTTTGAAAGGACCCATTGTGATGAAAGTGACTTTGTTGCTTACGGAACGGGTCAGTTGAGAGGTCAAGCCAAAGATTGGTGGGACAATAAAAAGAATGAAATAGGAGCCGAAGCGGCAAGAGCCATGACGTGGGAGGAGTTTAAGACGCCGTTTCTTAAACATCATAGTCCCAAGGCTGTCATTAATAAAATCAAGGAAGAGTTCATGCAACTTAGGCACAAGGGCGAGACCATAGACAAGATTATGGCGATGTTTATGGATAAGATGAAGTTTAGTAGTGAATTGGTGACGAACGAAGAACAGAAAATATACTACTACTATAACATGTTGAGCGCTGAATATAGGGAGTTTATGACTCCTTCAAAATACGAGACCCTTACCGAAATCATAAACGTTGCTCGGGAACGAGAAATCGAGTTGAAGAAACAAGTTGTAACAACTGTGCTTGTAATCACTATGAACAGTTCTATTATCAATAAAACAATGTTATTTGATCCCAATGTTTGTTTTGTTATGTTATACATTTTTCATGTTTTGACTTTTATGTAATTTCAAACTCTACATCGCTTTCTGGAGAGTTATACGCAAACTAGTGCGTAAACGTACTCAGTTTAATGCGAGAAATACTCCGGAACATCAACATATACTCAACATACCTTAAATAACCTTTACATAACTTAGAAATAAGTTTTGAAGGCTTTGGTATGGCAAAAACAAGTTAATTCGCTTACAGGGACTAAATATGACAAACTGCGAAAGTATGTCAATTTGAACTGTAACAAACATTCCGGAACATGACCATAAGTTAAACACACCTTAAATATCCTTTACATAGCTTAGAAATAGGCTTTGAGGGGTTTGGTGTGCTAAAATAAACTTTTGGAACATTCAGGGACTAAAAGTGTCAAAAAGTGCACAAGTTTGCATTTTCGCGCATATCTTACGTTCTGAATACATCTGGACATCCAAAAAAATTTATGTAAGCATGACTACATTATATTTTAGTGTTCGCCTTAAGAAAAATCCATTCGTCGCGTCATCTGGATCGTTTTTCGCGCTTATGCGCATTCCGTCGTAATTAAGCGAACATCGCGTTCGTACGACCAAACGAACCATCATCCGGCATATTTTTGAGTATGTTTTGAGTTCCCTATACTTTAACTTCATTTTAGAGCCTTGAAATGAGGTTAACGGGGTTCAAACGCATCGAAAAAGGCCTTAAACACGTGCAGGGACCATTGCTGCCAATTTTGAAACTTTCTGTTTCAGGGGAGGTGCTAGCGTAGCGCGACGCCTATGGGGCTACCTGTCGCACTACGCGACTGACTATCTGGGCAGATTCAATGTTTCTAAATACAAGTTGCAACTAATTGATCCTTAACCACATGTTTTAAGTTGCTTAGTCACTAAGATAAGGAGCATATGTGGCTTCCATAACCTTTCAACAAGTGTACGGATGTGATCGAATCACGGTTTCCATGAAACGATCTCAACGGTTCACCGAAAACTATATATACCCCATGCCTTTCATTGTTTTAAGGCACTAGAATCTGATTAGTTGTGTTCTAAGTTGAAACCTTGTTTCATACCTGAACTATATTGATCTAGATTAGCATTCGGGGACCCTTCGTAAGTATCCTTTCGTTCTTTTCCTTATTTTTACTGCTTTTCGAGTCAGAAAGTCAAACTTTGTTTGACTTTTAGCGTTGACCAGTAATGGTCAATGCGAAGTTCGTTAGAACTTCGCAACGTGATTGTAATCACGATGGTCATAGTCCCTTGGGACTATGCCTACTGATTACCACGTTGTCTAGGGTCGTAGGGTAGGCGATCTAATAAATCGCCTATACCTTCGAACCCGACCCAGTTTGGTCGATCATTAGGATCCGACCAAATGCATTAGGTGACCATAGTGTAGGGAATAACCTTCCGAGGTTATACCTTATGGTCACGGCGTTTAAGTAGTTGTATGATAGGTAGTTTATATGCCTTAGGTAAATTACCAGAATACCCTTTTCATGTATAATTGGTAATTAAGCATATGTAACCTAAACTTTTGTCACATAACGGATTATGTAACATGTTTAGGCATATAACACTTGTCGTAGGACTAGTTAGGCGGTCCGAACGCGTTTCACGCGCACGATGCGTTAAAGTAGCATAAGCTACCTAAACGGATCATAATGGGTCAATAAGACTAAGGTTAAGTTTCATTTAGTATATACGATTTGTTAAACCATATCACGTGAGTTCCTACACTCATTTGGTTTACAAACCCTAATGCTACCCAGTCTTCCGAGATAGGTCCGGTTTATTAACATAGTTACCTATATTAGGTGCCGTTTGATTCCGAGATTTCTAGCGTTGCTTGGTGATTATCTTTAGGACTACTGAGCAATCTCAAGTGAGTACATAGACCCCTCTTTTACTGTTTTCCAAACTGTTTTGGGGTGGAACACATGTGCCTACTTGTTACTTTCATGCTTTCCTGTTTTCACATCATATACATGCTATGTTCGTTAGTACATTATAGTACATGATTTCATATCATCTTATGCTAGGTGTGCCCATTGTGTGCATTACTTAGTACATTGTTTTATATGACATTTCATGCTAGGTATGCCCATTGTGTGCATTACTTAGTACATCGTTTTACATGACATTTCATGCTAGGTGTGCCCATTGTGTGCATTACTTAGTACATTGATTTACATGACATTTCCTGCTAGGTGTGCCCATTGTGTGCATTACTTAGTACATCGTTTTACATGACATTTCACGCTATGTATGTTCATTTGATTACATACTTAGTGCATTGTTTTCACATGTTTACATTTTGGTATGACATTTGGTTTGTTTACATGGGACAATACATTCATTAACATTAGCTACGCCGTTCGTTAGTAGGTAGTGGTACCATAGGAATTGACAACTCCCGTTCCGGACATCCCAGGGAAAGGGGACAGAAAGGAATGACCGAATTCGATGATATAAGACAGATAGACCTTTAATTTGTTTAAAGGGTTTATCACCACAGTCGCAAGGCTTGGATGTATGCATTTTCACAATACCGCATAGATGTTCATATTAAATAGTTGCATGCATTTTTCTGTAGGACTCTGTATGCCCAAGACACATATTAAATTGATGAGGCTAGTACGTTATGATCCAAGTCGAGTCATACCCAATAACAAGCTAGACAAACACTTACAATATTTATTTATGATATGATCAAATAAATAAATATCAACACTTAGAATATTTAGAAATTGGTTTTCTAAATAATTGCACTTGACAAACTAATAAATTATATGGATAATTTATTTTGAGAGAATATTTTATTTTGTTATTTAATGGGTTAAATAACATAATAAAAAATAGCATAAGTCTTATAACATATGATGTTATATTTTATAAAAGGTTATAAAATAAATAAAGACTTATATTTTATAAAAGATTTGAATTTTTTTTTTATAAAAATAAGGGCTAGGCCGCCCCCCCCTTCCCAAGAAATAAAGTGGCCAATAAAATTACTTGCATGTGTAGGAGGAACTTGATTGGGTGAGAATATGGTCCTATGAACATGCATGCAATTGTCATAACTAGATGGCACTTGATTGGGCAAAGGTGTGGCTATTCTCTCACATATTTTATAAAGATTTTGAAGTAGAAAACTTGAAAAACATGGCTGAAAATGGCTGCCAATTTTCGTCCTCATGATGCTCATCCAAGAGAGTTTTTCAAGTTGAGAAATCAAGTGTAAGACTCTCTAAAAAAATCGGGTCATGTATGGTTGATCTATTGGTGAGTCTCAAGTTCATACAACAAGTGCAAGAACTCAACAAAAGGTCCTCTAATTTTCGGCCATATGATGGTCTTCAAGAGGGTTTTCTAGTGAGTTCATAAGTGTAGAAATCCTAGCTAACATGAGGTGTTTGTTGGAAGCTTGGGGTATACAAGCTTGAGGTTTTCTACTCTTGAAGACAACCATTTCAAGAATCATCATCTTCTTCACATCCATTACTCCATGGAAGGTAGTTTTCTAAACATCCTATGGTTGTATATGATAGTATGCATCTTCATATATGGATCCGGGTTTTGGGATTTTGCATAAAAATGGTTTTATATCTTGTAAAGTAACATGTTTTAAACTTATATTCCGCTGCGTTTTTATTTCATTTGGATGAAATTACTTTGATAAACATGTTAAAATCCCATCAATGGCATCTAGAGCCGCTTATATGAGTGCATGCTTCAATAGACTTAAAATTTTCGGGTTTCGGTTTTGGTGAAAACCCTATGGCCGAAATTTTAAGTATGGTTATCCCTTTGTTTTTCAAGATTATATTCTTACATGCATAAATGAATCTTGAAAAATTATTTCATATGGATGATTTGTTTGTTTGGACAAAACTAACCTTTTCGGTTTTTTGGACATAGCCGAAAATGGTTATTAAAAGGGAACCATTTTTTTATGCTTCTTGAAATTAAAATAAATATATATGTGGATATATATTTTGGTGCATATGACCTAGCCATGACCTTGTGTTGAATGTTTGTGTTTGTGATTTATATTAATTATTTCAAAGGTTGTAATAATTATTAATTTGTCTTCCATTTGTAAAGATATGTAATTTATTTATTTTTCATTTGGCATGTAAAATAAATAGATTAGGTGCATTTTATTTTACTAGAAAAATGTATTAGGATATATTTTGTAAAAGAAGATGCACACAAAAATGTGGTTTTGGTTTTTGCCAATTTCGGGCATAAAGGACTTTATAGTTCTAAACGGGATTTTAGCCCGATAACCGAAACACATTTACGGAGCCCAAAGGAGTTTGGAGCTGAATTAAAGAACATTTTGGAAGCTCAAAGAAAGTGGAATAATCACAACACAAGAAGGATACTTGAAGCATTTGGATGCGGGATCAAGTGGGAGTTCAACGACACATTATTTGTGTCAACATTCACCCTTTAGGAAGGACCTTTTGGCACACTTGTTTCGGCTAACAAGTGTGGTCAAAATAGTTGGCTATGGTTATGCACCTATTGTTATATATGTTGTGCTTGTGTGGTTGTTTATTTATGTTGTTTAGATGATATTTGGATATGCATGCTTAACAAACTAATAATCAACAACAAGCGTAAAATTGGTTCTTGACAAAATCATTAAAATGATTAATAAAGGTTTTATTAAAAATTAATGATTTTTTAATAAAATGGGTTTTATTAAAAGGAACCTTGAAAATTTATTTTCACAAAAGTACCAAGGATTTGAATGCATGCAAATGTATGGTACATAAAGTTTTCTAAACTAGAATTTTTGAAAACTCAAAAATCCCTTTTATAAAACAAGTCAAACACCATCCTTTTATACAACACTCGAAACACTTGGGAACTCTTTTGTGGGATAAAGGTCACCTAACCATATTTGAGGGAACTTGTATATTCGAGGTGGGTTTACCATGTTTGTGGGATAAAGGTCACCTAACCACTTATGTGTATAAACTCACACGTGTGTGTAAGTTGGACGACTTGATTTGGAAACCATGAACTTAGGGTCACCGAAGCATGGGGAACAAAGGTGTTGATGGGATTAAACATGCCAACTAAACATAAAGATGTTTAAGCGATCCCATATGGCTAGAAGTTGCAAAGAGTTGCAATTGTCAAACGTTGACTACCTTGTTAATTTAAATAAAGGGATAAAGGTCACCTAACCGATATTTAAATGTAACGTTGGATTCTAGATTTTAATTATTAATTGTCTATGAGACATAAAAGGGTATTAATAATTAAAATATAATAATATCGAAAATACTAAAATTGAACCTTGTTAATTTTGTAGATGGCCGCTAACAATATTACCCAAACCGTCCGTAACCTATCATAGAAAACGATCCTAAATCCCGATGAACATCTTATGGAAGATAAGGGTGCCTATAACGATTGGATTAAGTATATCGAGGATACTACGCAAGCCTCTTGCCTCATGTTAGGAATTATGATTCCCGAGATTCAAAAGGTTTTGAACATCATGAGCATACGACATGATTAACCAATTGTAGGAAATGTTCCTATGGGTAGAACGCTTCGAAACGGTTCGAGCACTTCATGCATGTCGAATGGAGGAAACCCAATCGGAATCATCTTATGTCTTTAAGATGAAAAGCCACATTGATCACCTCGAAAGGCTCTATATGGATAAAAGGGTTTTATTCATTCTAACGATCAATGAGAGTGGCAATTAGAAAGGGCATCACCCCGACACCAAAGCAAATGTTGCCAAAGGAAAGGGGCACATCAAAGGGAAAGAATTAGAAAGACAAAAGCAAAACCAAAAGAGAAGAAGGCAAAGGTTGCCACGAACGATCCATGCTTTGAGTGTGGTGAGATAGGGCATTTAAATAGGAATTGTCCAATCTATCTCAAAGAGTTGAAAAACAAGAGGGATGCTAGGCAAACCTCAGGTACAATCTTAATAATACATATTGACCTTAATGTTATCTCTTCTAACACATGGGTATTAGATACCGGATGTGGAACCCATGTTTGCAATTCTTCGCAAAAGGTTCAAAAGAAATAAACATTACAAGAAAGGAGACTATGTTTTGAAACTTCCAAATGGTTTGGAAATTGTTTTAAAATGTTTTGAATGCTCCTAGTTTGACTAGGAACATTATTTATGTTTCCCTTTTGAGACAATATGTTTTGATTTAAAGTTTTAAACAATGACATTTATATTTCGATGAATGACATGTTTTACTTTAAAACTATGCCTTCAAATGGTAGTTATGAATTGGTTCATAAATAATACATCATTTGATAGTTAAATGTACCAAGCAATCACCAACAAACTCAAAATGGATTTGAGTGAGACTTATCTTTGGCATTATCGCCTTGGTTATATAAACAGATGTCGCATGTAAACACTTCGAAAGAATGATCTTTTGGAAACAAATGAAATTGGTTCATTTGATACATGTGAATCTTGTTTACAAGGTAAAATGACTAAGAAACCCTTTAGTGGGAAAGGGCAACAGATTTCTTAGGTATCATACATTCGAATGTATGTGATCCTTTTAAGCCAATGACTAGGTATGGTGAAAGATACTTCATTACTTTAACCGACAACTATAGTAGTTATGGTTATGTGTACATGACACAAAGAAGAAGTCTTGAAACGTTCAGAATCTTCAAAAGTGAAGTACAAAATCAACTCTTTTAAAGTTCTTCGTTTTGATAGAGGAGAAATCGAACTCTATTAGATATGGTTCGATCTATGATGGCTAGGAGCGCATTATCTCTATCACTTTGGGGTTACGCTTTGCTCTCCGTGGCTCGTATATTTAATATGGCCCCAACCAAGAAAGTGGATAAGACACCTTTTAAATATGGCATGGAACGGTTCCATCATTATCGTATTTGAAGGTATGGGGTTGTGATGCTTATGTAAAGAAACACACCCCAAATAAAAGTACGATCCACTAAGTGTATCTTCGTAGAATATCCTAAAGATGATATAGGATATTATTTCTACGATCCAACAGAGCAAAAGGTATTTGTTGCTCAAAAGGCTGAGTTCTTGGAAGCTAAGTTCCTTGTGGAAGGAATTAGTAGAACAGTGGAACTTGATAAGGATCAAGAACCACAAACCGATACACGTTTGGTTGATACTAGCATTCAACAAGAGGTTGTTAAAAAAAAATGATCAAGTGGTTGATCAACACACACAATACGTTCGCAAATCTGGTAGAATTAGTAATCCACCTAAAAGATATGGATCTTTCATGGATGGATGCTACGTGGTAGATTCGGGTGAACCAACCACATACCATGATGCAATGTCAAAATTCGATTGTGACAAATGGATTGAAGCCATGAACGTAAAGATGCAGTCCATGTATAACAACCAAGTATGGGAATTGGTTGTGCCACCACTTAACTCTAAAGTAGTTGGAAGTAAGTGGGTTTTCAAGAAGAAAACAATAATGCATGGTAACTTGGATACTTGTAAAGCGAGACTTTTAGCAAAAGGCTTCACTCAAACTCAAAGGGTTGATTATGATGAGACCTTCTCGCCCATGGCGATGCTAAAGTCAACTAGGATATCATTTGCCATACTTGCACAATATGATTATGAGATTTGGCAAATGGATCTCAAAACGACTTTCCTTAATAGATATCTTGAGGAAGATGTCTATATAGTTTAAGCCTGAAGGTTTTGTCGATCCAATACATCCTAACAAAGTGTGCAAGTTAAAGAAATCAATCTATGGATTGAAACAAGCATCTAGAAGTTGGAATCACCGTTTTGATGAAGAGATTAGGGAATATGGATTCATCAAAAACATTGATAAAGCTTGTGTGAATAAGAAGGCTAGTGGGAGCATTATTACTTTCTTTGTATTATATGTCGATGACATTCTACTATTTGGAAATGACATTCCAACCATGGAAGGAGTAAAAGCCTGGCTTGGAAGTTGTTCTTCCATTAAGGATCTTGGTGAAGTCGCCTATATTTTGGGAATAAAGATCTATAGGGATAGATCAAGGCGCTTGATAGGTTTAAACAAAAGTGCATACATTGACAAAGTCTTGAAAAGGTTCAAGATGAAGAACTCTATGAAAAGTTATGGTACCTATTCAAAGAGAGGACAATATTGAATGCGTTTCAATGTCCAAGCTCAAAGGATGAGCAAGAAAGAATCAAAGGAATCCCATATGCGTCAACTATAGGATTCATTATGTACGTAATGATATGCACTAGACTGGACAAGTTATGCGCTTTAAGCATAACAAGAAGAAACCAGCAAGAAACGGTCATTTGGTGACTGTTGTATATATTGAAATACCTTAGAAGGACTAAGGATATGTTTCTAATATATGGATCTGGTTAAAAAGAACTCGTTTGTAAAAGGGTTACAAGGATGCGGGTTTCGGAAATTCGTTGTAAAGGGTTACATGGATACGAGTTTCCAAACTGATCAAGATGGTTCTCGATCACAAACAGGGTAGCATTGTCCACTACAGAATCAGAATACATCGCCGCTTCATTGATTGAGATAATTCATATGGATCTGCCACTTGAATTATTGCCGATCTAGGGGTAGTCCCTACCATTCAGGACTCCTAGAGATCTTTGTGATAACGATGGTGTGATTGCTTAAATCAAGGAACCTCGTGTACATCGAAAGACTAGGCACATTGAGCGGACTTTCAACTACATAAGGGATGAAGTTGAAAAAGAGAAAGATATGTATTCGCAAAGTTCACACTGATCAAAATATTGCGGATCCACTCACGAAGCTCCTTGAACGGGCAAAGCATGAAAAGGTCATACTTGTGCCTTAGGACTTCGATATTCTAGTGATTGGATTTGATCTATTTTATATTTGGATATTGGAACAATTGTTATTATAACTCTTTATGGTATTTTGAGTTATGTTCCATTTTAGCATGTTTAAATCCGTGAATAAGTTACTTATTCTAAATGTCCGTAGTCGATCATACTTGTGGGAACAAATATGAATGTAAGACTATTATGAACTCGGATTGGTAGATATTCGTGAAGTATGAATATAGAGCAAGGCGTTGCTGCCAAGGTTCATAGATATTTGTGGGATATAAATATTGGACTGACTCGCTCTCAAATATTACTGCATGGAATCATTTGTGATTGATCATAAGTAAATTTGAGCAAAGGAGAATATCATAGTATCCTCAGACCTGAGATACATATTGGGTCTTGATATTCACCAAATATTATGCCTTGACTTATTTCTTCGCTGTCAGTAATATGACAGTACATAAGGCTAAGCTCAGGTATGGTACAAGGTGATTGTGAGAGACGTATGTAGTCAAGATGGGATTTGTTCCTCTTATTCGTTGAGAGTAAGATGTCTAAGGCCTGCTAAAGTTAAATCAACAGAGAGTGATCACTTTGTGTCTCTGGATTTGACATGACATCTGTAACGAAAGGATAAATGATAGATTCACCTAAATCATTTCAAGTAAGGGACTTGAAGGGGATGATGTTATTGAATGGCACATATAGTCATACGTATTAGGGGTAGTAAACCGTAGTTAGGCGTTATTTACTACTTGCATCAATCTTCTATGTATCTTGTGCAAGTGGGAGATTGTAGGACTCTGTATGCCCAAGACACATATTAAATTGATGAGGCTAGTACGTTATGATCCAAGTCGAGTCATACCCAATAACAAGCTAGACAAACACTTACAATATTTATTTATGATATGATCAAATAAATAAATATCAACACTTAGAATATTTAGAAATTGGTTTTCTAAATAATTGCACTTGACAAACTAATAAATTATATGGATAATTTATTTTGAGAGAATATTTTATTTTGTTATTTAATGGGTTAAATAACATAATAAAAAATAGCATAAGTCTTATAACATATGATGTTATATTTTATAAAAGGTTATAAAATAAATAAAGACTTATATTTTATAAAAGATTTGAATTTTTTTTTTATAAAAATAAGGGCTAGGCCGCCCCCCCCTTCCCAAGAAATAAAGTGGCCAATAAAATTACTTGCATGTGTAGGAGGAACTTGATTGGGTGAGAATATGGTCCTATGAACATGCATGCAATTGTCATAACTAGATGGCACTTGATTGGGCAAAGGTGTGGCTATTCTCTCACATATTTTATAAAGATTTTGAAGTAGAAAACTTGAAAAACATGGCTGAAAATGGCTGCCAATTTTCGTCCTCATGATGCTCATCCAAGAGAGTTTTTCAAGTTGAGAAATCAAGTGTAAGACTCTCTAAAAAAATCGGGTCATGTATGGTTGATCTATTGGTGAGTCTCAAGTTCATACAACAAGTGCAAGAACTCAACAAAAGGTCCTCTAATTTTCGGCCATATGATGGTCTTCAAGAGGGTTTTCTAGTGAGTTCATAAGTGTAGAAATCCTAGCTAACATGAGGTGTTTGTTGGAAGCTTGGGGTATACAAGCTTGAGGTTTTCTACTCTTGAAGACAACCATTTCAAGAATCATCATCTTCTTCACATCCATTACTCCATGGAAGGTAGTTTTCTAAACATCCTATGGTTGTATATGATAGTATGCATCTTCATATATGGATCCGGGTTTTGGGATTTTGCATAAAAATGGTTTTATATCTTGTAAAGTAACATGTTTTAAACTTATATTCCGCTGCGTTTTTATTTCATTTGGATGAAATTACTTTGATAAACATGTTAAAATCCCATCATTTTCCACAAAGACATAAGATTGATTTAAACCATGTTTTACTTCAACATTTTGTTTTTGTGCATATGGTTTAGTTGAGACATTTCGCTTGCCATACATGACATTTTGACATAGACATTTTACACAAAGACATTTGACATAGACATTTGACATGGATATTTGACATAGACATTTGACATGGATATTGAACATAAACATTTTTGACATTTATATACACATTTGGTGGTTTACATTGGACATAGGCATTTTGATATGGTTTACACAATAACACTTGACAATTGGTTTGTACATGAACATCTTACATTGGTTGGTTTAGTTTGATTAAGTGATTAAGTAACGATGCGTGTGTAATATGATACAAGCATGGTGGATACGCCGCTGGTACTTCCTATATATAAGTGTTTGTATGGTATTATATGTCGTAACGTTATTTGAATCATTTCAGTTTGAGACATAGAACATTTTATACAAATAACATACTTTTCACAAGACATTGATTTACAAACAACTTATCTTATACAAATACATTTTTACATGGTTATTTATTTAACTTGACATTTACTTATACATATCATCTGATCTCATTGTTTTCAAATGATTTACATGACAAAGCAAATTACAAGGTTCATGACTAACATTTTTCTTAAACATAAGTCATGAATCCTATTTTCACAAAACCTATGTATCTCACAGGCATTTTTATGCTGACATACCTATTTTCACATGTGTTTTCAGGTGCTTTTCCATAGGATGTTGATTATGATACTAGGGCGGACCTGTGCCTTAGAGACTTTAAAAGAAGATAGACTATGTTTAATTATGTTCTGAACTCTTAATTTCCTGTTTGAGACAATGTAACACCCTTGTTTAATAAATAAAATACACTTTGTGTGCCATGGTTATGAAACAATTAATTCTGTTACGACACGCCCCGATATTTCCGCCGCGGTTTGTTGTTTTATGCGGTCGGGGTGTGACAGAAGAGTTGGTATCAGAGCCAATGGTTATAGGGAATTAGGTTATTAGTAATGCTTTGACCTAGACTATAACTTTTCTAGGAACCTAACACAAGTTATCTTGTGTTTAGATCTTAAAACATGTACGTCACCTATCCTTAGGTGATTAACAAAACAAGGAACCAAAATTTTTCCGAAACGATTTTTGAAAAACAATCATCTGTTTTTGAATAAATTTTTACAAGGTTTTGAACCCTCGATTGTAAGGTTTTGAACCCTTTTCAGTATTGGTTTTTGGCCTTGTGCCTTCAAATTTTCAAAATCCCGTCAAACGTTTTGGGTTTTAAATAATGTGAACATGTGCAAACTGGAAGGGTGAATGCCTGTATTCTGAGTTTTCTGTCTAGGCAAGCACTTCGTATACATCTCAGCCAGACGCGAGACCAGTTGTGCTTACCTGGGAATTCTTGGGATGAGTGTTCACTTATAGGCGAGCGTGTCTTCATTATACATTATTTTTGATCCATTTACTTTGATTAGTCACTGTGAGTCGTTTGTTTGCTTTGTGATACGGACGAATGACCACCATCTTTGCTTTTGTTGATTTTGTTTCATCTCATTCTTTTCATCCAATCATCTCACTCGTTTCTTTTCATGTTTTCCTCTTTTAGAATGCCTCCTCGACGCGAGAATCAGATAGCAACTGCCGAACTGGCAGAAATTATTGCGCAGCAGATGGCTGCTCAATTTCCAAATCTCTTTGCTCAATGGAACCAAGCCAACAATAACAATAATGTTCCATGCAAATACAAGGATTTTAACCAGGCTAAACCACTCAAGTTTAGTGGTTCTGAGGGAGTGACTGGGCTTCTTCAGTGGTTCGAGAGCATAGAGAATACTTTTCGCCATGTGCAGTGTCCGGATAATCGCAAGGTCGAGTTCTCCTCGAGCGTATTTCAGAAGAGGGCTTTGACATGGTGGAACGGGGTTATGAGAGACCGGGGTGCAGAAGTTGCTCTCGCACAGACATGGGCTGAACTTAGAGCCCTTATGATGAGGGAATTCTGTCCTCGTCATGAGCAACGAGCGTTGGAGAAGGAGTTTGATGAGTTGAAGCAAGATAGTGGTGAGCACAGGGCTTATACTGATCGGTTTGAAGAATTGAGTCTGCTTTGCCCAACAATGGTCACCCCACTCGACAAGGCTATCGAGAGATACATCGATGGCCTACCTGACTCGGTACAAGACATTCTTACTGGTAGTAACCCTGCCACACTTCGTCAGGCGATCGAGTTATCTGCGACATTGACTGAGTCGCAGATCCGGAAGAACAAGTTACACCGGAAGGGTGACAAGGGCAAGAAACAGTCGGCAGATAAGGTGGATAGCAAGAAAGGTCAAAACGGGAGTGGAAAGGACTCTGGTTCCTCAAAGAGGGCAAAGAAGCGTAAGGCTTCCCAAAATTTTGCTATCACTGCTCAAGCTAACCAGGTAGCTCCCAACCAACCTGCACAGCCTCCAGCGAAGAAACCCTATTCAGGGATTGCACCTTTGTGCAATAGATGCAACAGTCACCACCAGCCGCAACTTCCATGCCGTTTCTGTACTAACTGTGGGAAATCAGGCCATCTTGCCAATGTTTGTCGGTCTGCTCAGAATCCCGCGGTTCAGAACCCGGCTCAACAAGTTGCTCAGCCTCCTGCTCCGCAACAGGGTCAAGCTGCACGACCACAATACCCACCAGGTGCTTGTTACAATTGTGGGGATCTGACCCACTATAGAAATCGGTGCCCAAGACTGGCGAACCAGAACCAGAACCAGAATCAGGCTCCGGCTCGAGGCCGAGTTTTTAACATGAATGCCCAAGAGGCACAGGCTGACGATAATGTGGTGAACGGTACGTTCTTTATTAATAATCAGCCTGCATCTGTTCTCTTCGCGTGTCTAGAACGAAACTAGGCAAATCTTTGACAGTAGAGGTTGCTAGTGGTGAACCCATTATTCTTGATTCTGTTCTTCACAACTGCCAGTTGAATCTTAACGACCATCTTTTTCCTATTGACCTCGCGCCTATGCAACTTGGAAGCTTCGACGTTATTGTGGGAATGGATTGGTTATCCAAGCATCACGCAGAGATAGTTTGTTCTAAGAAGATTGTTCGTGTGCCACTTTCGACAGGCGAGATCCTGCAGGTTTAAGGTGAGAAGCCTACCGGTGGTCTCAAACTCATGTCTTGTTTTAAAGCTCTAAAGTATCTGCAGAAAAATTATATGGCTTTCTTAGCACATGTTACAGAAGATAAAGGCAAGGGTAAGACTATTTCAGATATTCCTGTCGTTCGGGATTATTCTGAAGTGTTCCCTGAAGATTTACCTGGTCTACCTCCAGCACGCCAAGTCGAGTTCCGCATTGATCTCGTACCTGGTGCAAATCCCATTGCCAGAGCTCCATATCGTCTTGCACCATCTGAGATGCAAGAGTTGTCTAAACAGCTTCAGGAGCTCTCTGACAAAGGTTTTATCCGTCCTAGCTTTTCACCTTGGGGTGCTCCCGTTCTTTTTGTCAAGAAGAAGGATGGATCCTTTAGGATGTGTATCGATTATCGTGAGCTTAACAAGCTTACCATCAAGAATCGATATCCCCTACCTCGCATCGATGATCTCTTTGATCAGTTACAAGGCGCTTCTTATTTTTCGAAGATCGATCTGCGTTCCGGATATCATCAACTTCGGGTGCAAGAAGAAGACATTCCGAAGACAGCATTCCGTACTCGTTATGGACATGACGAGTTCACAGTCATGCCATTCGGTTTGACTAATGCTCCTGCTGTTTTCATGGACTTAATGAATAGGGTCTGCAAACCTTATTTGGATCAGATCGTCATTGTTTTTATCGATGACATCTTGATTTACTCTAAGACGCGAGCTGATCACGAGCAGCATCTTCGTCTTACTCTGGAACTCCTGAAGAAAGAGCAACTTTTCGCCAAATTCTCCAAGTGCGAATTTTGGCTTAAAGAAGTTCAATTTTTGGGACACATTATCAACGAACGAGGTGTTCATGTAGATCCCTCCAAGATCAGTGCGATTAAGGATTGGGATACGCCTACTACTCCTACTGAAGTTCGTTCTTTTCTTGGTCTAGCGGGTTATTATCGCCGCTTCATTGAAAACTTCTCTAAGATTGCAGTTCCTCTAACTGCTCTAACTCAGAAGAAAATGCCCTTTTACTGGGGATTCAAACAAGAGGAAGCTTTTCAACACCTGAAGCAGAAGCTTTGCGATGCGCCTGTTCTATCATTACCTGAGGGTGATGATGATTTTGTCGTATATTGTGATGCATCGAAATTGGGTCTTGGCTGTGTTCTTATGCAAAGGAACAAAGTCATAGCCTATGCATCAAGACAATTGAAGATACATGAGAAGAACTACACCACTCATGATCTTGAGTTAGGTGCAGTTGTCTTTGCTCTCAAGATCTGGAGACACTATTTGTACGGTACAAAATGTGTGGTTTTCACGGACCACAAAAGTCTTCAGCATATCTTCAACCAGAAAGAACTCAACATGAGACAGCGACGTTGGGTTGAGCTTTTAAACGACTATGACTGCGAAATTCGCTACCATCCTGGTAAGGCGAATGTCGTAGCTGATGCATTGAGTCGTAAGGAACGTACTAAGCTTCATTGTGTACGTGTTCAATCTGTTATTCAAGCTCGATCCGATATTCAAGCACGCATTTCTCAAGCTCAACAATCTTGTGTTTCACAAGGTTTAATGGATAAGGAATTTCCTTATCACATAACACCTGCTCTTGAACTGAAGGACAATGGGTCATATTACTTCATGGACCGTTTGTGGGTCCCAAGCCAGGATGATCTTCGTACCTTGCTTATGGATGAAGCCCATAAGTCTCGTTATTCTATTCATCCGGGCTCAGATAAAATGTATAAGGATCTTCGTATTCACTATTGGTGGCCTGGTATGAAGAAAGACATTGCCTTATACGTATCCAAATGCCTTACTTGTCTAAAGGTTAAGGCTGAACATCAGCGTCCTTCGGGTTTATTGGAGCAACCAGAGATCCCAGTTTGGAAATGGGAAAACATTACTATGGATCTCATTACTAAACTCCCGCGCACAAAGAAAGGTCATGATGCCATATGGGTAGTCGTTGATCGTCTTACAAAGTCAGCGCATTTCTTGCCAATCCGCGAGGATTTTCCTACTGACAGACTTGCTCAAATCTATGTGGATGAAATTGTAGCTCGACATGGTGTTCCGTTGAACATCATTTCTGACAGAGATGCTCGTTTCACTTCTCATTTTTGGAGAACCATGCAATCTGCCATGGGTACCCAACTTAATCTGAGCACAGCTTATCATCCACAAACGGATGGTCAATCTGAAAGAACAATCCAGACTTTGGAGGATATGCTTAGAGCTTGTGTGATCGATTTTAGTGGTAGCTGGGATTCACATCTTAAATTGATTGAATTCTCCTACAACAACAGTTATCACACTAGCATCAAAATGGCTCCTTTCGAGGCTCTCTATGGTCGAAAATGTCGTTCACCAGTCTGCTGGAATGAGATTGGCGAGGCTCAACTTACTGGACCTGCCCTCATTTTAGAGACAACTGACAAGGTCAAGAAAGTTCGTGATAACCTTCAGGCAGCTAGAAGCCGTCAGAAGATTTACGCGGACCCAAAACGCAAAGCCTTGGAATTTCAAGTCGGTGATCGAGTATTACTTAGGGTCTCACCTTGGAAAGGTGTGATCAGATTTGGAAAGAAAGGAAAACTTGCACCTAGATATGTTGGACCATTCAAGATTGTCGAAAGAATCGGAAAGGTAGCCTACAGACTTGAGTTACCTCCTGAACTGGGAAATGTTCATCCAACTTTTCACGTGTCCAATCTCAAGAAGTGTACAGCTGATGAGAACTTCTCCATACCGCTTGACGAAATCCGTGTTGGCAAAACACTGAAATTTGTTGAGAAACCAGTGGAAATCATGGAACGTGAAGTCAAGTGGCTTAAACGCAAGCGCATTCCTTTGGTCAAAGTTCGCTGGGAAGCTATACGTGGACCGGAGTTTACTTGGGAACGCGAAGATCAAATGAAGGCGAAATATCCACATCTTTTTCCACGAGTTTCCTCTAAATAAATTTCGGGACGAAATTTCCACAAGTAGGGGAGACTGTAACAACTGTGCTTGTAATCACTATGAACAGTTCTATTATCAATAAAACAATGTTATTTGATCCCAATGTTTGTTTTGTTATGTTATACATTTTTCATGTTTTGACTTTTATGTAATTTCAAACTCTACATCGCTTTCTGGAGAGTTATACGCAAACTAGTGCGTAAACGTACTCAGTTTAATGCGAGAAATACTCCGGAACATCAACATATACTCAACATACCTTAAATAACCTTTACATAACTTAGAAATAAGTTTTGAAGGCTTTGGTATGGCAAAAACAAGTTAATTCGCTTACAGGGACTAAATATGACAAACTGCGAAAGTATGTCAATTTGAACTGTAACAAACATTCTGGAACATGACCATAAGTTAAACACACCTTAAATATCCTTTACATAGCTTAGAAATAGGCTTTGAGGGGTTTGGTGTGCTAAAATAAACTTTTGGAACATTCAGGGACTAAAAGTGTCAAAAAGTGCACAAGTTTGCGTTTTCGCGCATATCTTACGTTCTGAATACATCTGGACATCCAAAAAAATTTATGTAAGCATGACTACATTATATTTTAGTGTTCGCCTTAAGAAAAATCCATTCGTCGCGTCATCTGGATCGTTTTTCGCGCTTATGCGCATTCCGTCGTAATTAAGCGAACATCGCGTTCGTACGACCAAACGAACCATCATCCGGCATATTTTTGAGTATGTTTTGAGTTCCCTATACTTTAAATTCATTTTAGAGCCTTGAAATGAGGTTAACGGGGTTCAAACGCATCGAAAAAGGCCTTAAACACGTGCAGGGACCATTGCTGCCAATTTTGAAACTTTCTGTTTCAGGGGAGGTGCTAGCGTAGCGCGACGCCTATGGGGCTACCTGTCGCGCTACGCGACTGACTATCTGGGCAGATTCAATGTTTCTAAATACAAGTTGCAACTAATTGATCCTTAACCACATGTTTTAAGTTGCTTAGTCACTAAGATAAGGAGCATATGTGGCTTCCATAACCTTTCAACAAGTGTACGGATGTGATCGAATCACGGTTTCCATGAAACGATCTCAACGGTTCACCGAAAACTATATATACCCCATGCCTTTCATTGTTTTAAGGCACTAGAATCTGATTAGTTGTGTTCTAAGTTGAAACCTTGTTTCATACCTGAACTATATTGATCTAGATTAGCATTCGGGGACCCTTCGTAAGTATCCTTTCGTTCTTTTCCTTATTTTTACTGCTTTTCGAGTCAGAAAGTCAAACTTTGTTTGACTTTCAGCGTTGACCAGTAATGGTCAATGCGAAGTTCGTTAGAACTTCGCAACGTGATTGTAATCACGATGGTCATAGTCCCTTGGGACTATGCCTACTGATTACCACGTTGTCTAGGGTCGTAGGGTAGGCGATCTAATAAATCGCCTATACCTTCGAACCCGACCCAGTTTGGTCGATCATTAGGATCCGACCAAATACATTAGGTGACCATAGTGTAGGGAATAACCTTCCGAGGTTATACCTTATGGTCACGGCGTTTAAGTAGTTGTATGATAGGTAGTTTATATGCCTTAGGTAAATTACCAGAATACCCTTTTCATGTATAATTGGTAATTAAGCATATGTAACCTAAACTTTTGTCACATAACGGATTATGTAACATGTTTAGGCATATAACACTTGTCGTAGGACTAGTTAGGCGGTCCGAACGCGTTTCACGCGCACGATGCGTTAAAGTAGCATAAGCTACCTAAACGGATCATAATGTTGGGTTTTGTACATGTTATCAAAGCTAATTTTATCCGAATAAAATTAAAACGCAACGGAATAAGGATTTAAAACATGTTACTTTACAAGATTTAAAACTCTTTTAAATGCAAAAACCCAAAACCGGATCCATATATGACATACATGCTATCAAAATACAACCATAGGGTGTTTGAGAGTTCAACCTTTCTTTGGAGCAAGGAGATGGAAGATGATGATGAATCTTGAATGGTAGCTTCCAAACGAGAAAGCCTCAAGCTAGTATACCCGAAAGCTCCAACAAACACCTTGAGATTGCTAGGATTTCTACACTTGAAACTCACAAAAATCCCTCTAAAATCAGCTCTTGGCCGAAAATATTAGAGAGAAAAAAAGAGTTCATACACTTGAAAAATGTTGTGTTCTTCTTAGAGAGAGAGAGAGTTGCAAACCTTTAAAATCAAGTGCCTTGTAAATCTAAAAATTGCATGTAATTTTAGTGGGGAACACACCTTGGGAAGAGGTATTAGGGGCGGCCCAAGCCACCACCCATTTCACCCAATTAGAATTTTAAAGCTTGTCTCTTTGTCTTTAATTTAAGTTTTATAACTTTTATAAAACTTAATATAACATTTTATAAACAATATGCAACCTTTTAATTTGTTATTTAACCTATTAAATAACAAAATAAAATATTCTCTCAAAATAAATTATCCACATAATTTATTAGTTTGTCAAGTGTAATTATTTAGAAAACCAATTTCTAAATATTGTAAGTGTTAATATTTATTTGTTTGATCATATCATAAATAAATATTGTAGGTGTTTGTCTAGCTTGTTATTGGGTATGACCCGACTTGGATCATAACGTACTAGCCACATCAATTTAATATGTGTCTTGGGCATACAGAGTCCAACAATCTCCCACTTGCACAAGATACATAGAAGATTGATGCAAGCAGTAAATGATGCCTAACAACGGTTTACTACCCCTAATACGTATGACGAAGTGCCATTCAATAACATCATCCCCTTTAAGTCCCTTACTTGAAATGATTTAGGTGAATCTATCATTTATCCTTTCGTTACAGATGTCATGTCAAATCCAGAGACACAGTGTGATCATTCTCTGTTGATTTAACTTAAGCAGGCCTTAGACATCTTACTCTCAACGAATAAGAGGAACAAATCCCTTCTTGACTACATACGTCTCTCACAATCACCTCGTACTATACCTGAGCTTAGTCTTATGTACTATCTTATTACAGACAGCGAAGAACTAAGTCAAGGCATAATATTTGGTGAATATCAAGACCCAATATGTATCTCAGGTCAGAGGATACTATGATATTCGCCTTTGCTCAAATTTACTTATGATCAATCATAGATGATTCCATGCAGTAACATTTGAGAGCGGGTCAGTTCAATATTTGTATCCCACAAATATCTATGAACTTTGGCAGCAACACTTTGCTCTATATTCATACCTAATGAATATCCACCAATCCAAGTTCATAATAGTCTTACATTCATATTTGTTCCCACAATTATGATCGACTACGGACATTTAGAATAATTAATTTATTCACGGATTTAAACATGCTAAAATGGAACATAACTCAAAATACCATAAAAGAGTTAAAATAACAATTGTTCCAATATCCAAATACAAAATAGATCAAATCCAATCACTAGAATACCGAAGTCCTAAGGCACAAGTATGACCCTCATGTTTTGGCCGTTCAAGGAGCTTCGTGAGTGGATCCGCAATGTTTTGATCGGTGTGAACTTTGCGAATACATATCTTTCCTTTTTCAACTTCATCCCTTATGTAGTTGAATCTCCGCTCAATGTGCCTAGTCTTTTGATGTGCACGAGGTTCCTTGATTTGAGCAATCGCACCCTCGTTATCACAAAAGATCTCTAGGGGGTCTTGAATGGTAGGGACTACCCCTAGGTCGGCAATGTACTTCTTTAACCACGCAGCTTCTTGTGCTGCCAATGAGGCGGCGATGTATTCTGATTCTGTAGTGGACAATGCTACAACATCCTGCTTCGAGCTCTTCCAAGAGACTGCAGCTCCATTCAAAATGAAGACATACCCAGATTGTGATCGAGAACCATCTCGATCAGTTTGGAAACTCGCATCCGTGTAACCTTTTACAACGAGTTCTTCTTCACCAGATCCATATATTAGAAACATATCCTTAGTCCTCCTAAGGTATTTCAATATGCTCTTAACAGCCATCCAATGACTGTTACCTGGATTTTGCTGGTATCTACTTGTCATGCTTAAAGCGCATGACACGTCCGGTCTAGTGCATATCATTGCATACATTATGGATCCTATAGCAGACGCATATGGGATTCCTTTCATTCTTTCTTGCTCATCCTTTGAGCTTGGACATTGAGTCACATTCAAAATTGTCCCCTTTTGAATAGGTACCAAACCTTTCTTAGAGTTCTCCATCTTGAACCTTTTCAAGACTTTGTCAATGTATGCACTTTGGTTTAAACCTATCAAGCGCCTTGATCTATCCCTATAGATCTTTATTCCCAAAATATAGGCAGCTTCTCCAAGATCTTTAATGGAAAAACATCTTCCAAGCCAGGCTTTTACACCTTCCATGGTTGGAATGTCATTTCCAAATAGTAGAATGTCATCGACATACAATACTAAGAAAGTGACGGTGCTCCCACTAGCTTTCTTATACACACAAGCTTCATCCCCGTTCTTGATGAACCCAAAATTCCTAATTTCTTCATCAAAACGGTGATTCCAACTTCTCGATGCTTGTTTCAATCCATAGATTGATTTCTTTAACTTGCACACTTTGTTAGGATGTTTTGGATCGACAAAACCTTCAGGCTGAATCATATAGACATCTTCATCAAGATATCCATTGAGGAAAGCCGTTTTGACATCCATTTGCCAAATCTCATAGTCATAATATGCAGCTATGGCAAATAATATCCTAATCGACTTTAGCATTGCCACTGGCGAGAAGGTCTCATCATAATCAACCCCTTGAGTTTGAGTGAAACCTTTTGCTACAAGTCTCGCTTTATAAGTATCCAAGTTACCATGCATATCTGTTTTCTTCTTGAAAACCCACTTACTTCCAACTACTTTGGAGTTAAGAGGTGGCACAACCAATTCCCAAACTTGGTTGTCATACATGGATTGCATCTCTACGTTCATAGCCTCAAGCCATTTGTCGCAATCGGATTTCGACATTGCATCATGGTATGTGGTTGGTTCATCTGAATCTACCACATAGCATCCATCCATGAAAAATCCATATCTTTCAGGTGGATTACTAATTCTACCAGATCTTCGAACGTTTTGTGTATGTTGATCAACCATTTGATCATTTTCAACAACCTCTTGTTGAATGCTAGTATCAACCAAACGTGTATCGGCTTGTGGTTCTTGATCCTCATCAAGTTCCACTGTTCTACTAGTTCCTTCCATAAGGAACTTATCCTCCAAGAACTTACCCTTTCGAGCAACAAATACCTTTTGCTCTGTTGGATCGTAGAAATAATATCCTATATCATCTTTAGGATATCCTACGAAGATACACTTAATGGATCGTACTTCTAACTTGTTTGGGGTATTGCTTCACATAAGCATCACAACCCCATACCTTCAAATATGATAATGATGGAACCGTTCCATGCCATATTTCAAAAGGTGTCTTATCCACTTTCTTGGTTGGGGCCATATTTAATATACGAGCCGCGGAGAGCAAAGCGTAACCCCAAAATGATAGAGGCAATGTGCTTCTAGCCATCATAGATCGAACCATATCCAATAGAGTTCGATTCCTCCTCTCAGACACACCATTATGTTGTGGTGTTCCAGGTGGAGTAAGTTGTGAGATGATCCCACAACTCCTAAGATGATCTTGAAAAGCATCACTAAGGTATTCACCTCCTCTATCGGAACGAAGAACTTTGATTGTCTTGGTGAGTTGATTCTCTACTTCGTTTTGGAAGATTTTGAACGTTTCAAAAACTTCATCTTTGTGTCTTAGCAAGTACACATAACCATAACGACTGAAGTCGTCGGTAAAAGTTACGAAGTATCTTTCACCATTCCTAGTCATTGGCTTAAAAGGACCACATACATCCGAATGTATGATGCCTAATAAATCTTTTGCCCTTTGGTTTGTGCCACTAAAGGGTTTCTTGGTCATTTTACCTTGTAAACAAGATTCGCATGTATCAAATGAACCAATTTCATTTGTTTCCAAAAGACCATTCTTTTGAAGTGTTTGCATGCGATTTCTGTTTATATGACCAAGACGACAATGCCAAAGATAGGTCTCATTCAAATCCATTTTGAGTTTCTTGGTGTTTGCTTGGTACATCGAATTATCAAATGATGTATTATCATGAACCAATTCATAAATACCATTTGAAGGCGTAGCTTTAAAGTAGAACATGTCATTCATCAAAGCATAAATTTCATTGTTCACAAACTTCAAATCAAATCCATATTGTCTTAAAAGGGAAACAGAAATAATGTTCCTAGTCAAACTAGGAGCATACAAAACATTTTTCAAACAAATTTCCAAACCACTTGGAAGTTTTAAAACATAGTCTCCTTGGGCTTCAACTTGAACCTTCGCTCCATTGCCCATGAAGAGACTAGTGTCTCCCTTCTTGTAATGCTTATTTCTTTTGAACCCCTGCAACGAATTGCAAATATGAGTTCCACATCCGGTATCTAATACCCATGTGTTAGAAGAAATAACATTTAGATCAATATGTATCATAAAGATTGTACCTGAGGTTTGCCCTGCATCCCTCTTGTTTTTCAACTCTTTGAGATAGGTTGGACAATTCCTTTTCCAATGCCCTATCTCTCCACACTCAAAGCATGGATCGCTCGTGGCAACCTTTGCCTTCTTCTCTTTTGGTTTTGGTGGTTCTGCTTTAGCCTTTCTTTTTCCCTTCCCTTTGACGTGCCCCTTTCCTTTGGCAACATTTCCCTTAGAGTCGGAGTGATGTCCCTTCTTGCCTCCCTCATTGATCGTTAGAACGGGTAAAGCCTTTTTACCCATTCCCGCTTCGGCCGTTTTGAGCATTGCATGAAGCTCACCAATGCTCTTGTCCCATCCATTCATGTTATAGTTCATGACAAAACTCTCAAATTTCTTTGTTAAAGAGTTGAGGATCAAATCCGTAGCCAACTCTTTAGAGACGGGACAATTGAGCCTTTCGAGGCGATCAATGTGGCTTTTCATTTTTAGGACGTAAGATGAGACCGATTGGGTTTCCTCCATTCGACATGCGTGAAGCGCTCGAACCGTTTCGAAGCGTTCTACCCTTGCTTGTTGTAGGAACATTTCCTTTAATTGGGTAATCATGTCGTATGCCCCATGATGTTCAAAGTCCTTTTGAATCTCGGGAATCATAGTTCCCAACATGAGGCAAGAGGCTTGCATGGAGTCCTCGGTATACTTAACCCAATCATTGTAGGCTTCTACATCTTCCTCGTCGGGTTGATCGGGAATAGGATCGTCCAACACATAGGATATTTTCTCTTGCTTGAGAACAATTCTCAAGTTTCGAAACCAATCCATGAAGTTGTTATGGTTGAGACGATCCTTTTCAAGGATGGTTCTTAGTGATAGGTTACGGACGGTTTGATTAATCGAGTTTGCATTGTTAGCGGCCATCTACAAAATTTAGCAAAGTTCAATTTTAGTATTTTCGATATTATTAAAATTTTAATCATTAATACCCTTTTAACGTCTCGTAGACAATTAATAATTAAAATCTAGAATCCAACGTTACATTTAAATATTGGTTAGGTGACCTTTATCCCATTATTTAAATTAACAAGGTAGTCAACGTTTGACAATTGCAACCCTTTGCAACTTCTAGCAATATGGGATCGGTTAAACATCTTTATGTTTAGTTGGCATGTTTAATCCCATCAACACCTTTTGTTCCCCATGCTTCGGTGACCCTAAGTTCATGGTTTCCAAATCAAGTCGTCCAACTTACACACACGTGTGAGTTTACACACATAAGTGGTTAGGTGACCTTTATCCCACAAACATGGTAAACCCACCTCAAATATACAAGTTTCCTCAAATGTGGTTAGGTGACCTTTATCCCACAAAGAGTTCCCAAGCAATTTGAGTGTTGTATAAAAGGATGGTGTTTGACTTGTTTTATAAAAGGGATTTTTATTTTTCAAAATTCTAGTTTAGAAAAATTTTATGTACCATATATTTGCATGCATTCAAATCAATGGTACTTTAGTGAAAACCAATTTTCAAGGTTCTTTAAATAAAACCCATTTTATTATAAAATCATTAATTTTTAATAAACCTTTTATTAATCGTTTTAATGATTTTGTAAGAACCAATTTTAAGCTTGTTACGGGTTATTAGTTGTTAAGTATGCATATCCAAATATCATCCAAACAACCATAAATAAAATATAACCATACAAGCACAACACATATGATAAAAGGTGCATAACCATAGCCAACTATTTTGACCACACTTGTTAGCCGAAACAAGTGTGTCAAAAGGTCCTTCCTAAAGGGTGAATATAGACACAAAAAAGTGTCGGTGAACTCCCACTTGATCCCGCATCCAAATGCTTCAAGTCTTCATCTTGTGTTGTGATTTCTTCACTTCTTTTGAGCTTCCAAATGTCTTTTAAATTCAGCTCCAAACTCCTTTGGACTTCAAAATGTGTTTTGGTTATCGGGCTAAAATCCCGTTAAGAACTATGAAGTCCTTTTGCCCGAAATTGGCAAAAACCAAAACCGCATTTTTGTGTGCATCTTCTTTTACATAAAAGTATCCTAATACATTTTTCTAGTAAAATAAATGCATCTAATCTATTTACTTACATATCAAATGAAAATAAATAAATTACATATTTTTACAAATGGAAGACAAAATAATTATTACAACCCATTGAATAATTATCTAAAATCACAAACACAAACATATTCACACAAGGTCATGGCTAGGTTATGAACACCAAAATATATATCCAAATATATATAAATTTCAAGATCAAAATTAATGGTTTCCTTTTACAACCTATATTTTTCGGCCAAGAATGAAAAACCGAAAAATGTGGGTTTTTGTCCAAACAAAACAAATCATCCATATGATATAATTTTTTTTTTTTTTTTTTTCAAGATTCCTTTATGCATGTAGGAAATAAATCTTGAAAAATAAAAGGAGAACCATGGTCAAAACTTTCGGCCATAGGGTTTAACCAAACCCAAAACCCGAAAATTTTAAATCCAATGAAGCGTGCACTCATATAAGCGGCTCTGATACCATTGTTGGGTTTTGTACATGTTATCAAAGCTAATTTTATCCGAATAAAATTAAAACGCAGCGGAATAAGGATTTAAAACATGTTACTTTACAAGATTTAAAACTCTTTTAAATGCAAAAACCCAAAACCGGATCCATATATGACATACATGCTATCAAAATACAACCATAGGGTGTTTGAGAGTTCAACCTTTCTTTGGAGCAAGGAGATGGAAGATGATGATGAATCTTGAATGGTAGCTTCCAAACGAGAAAGCCTCAAGCTAGTATACCCGAAAGCTCCAACAAACACCTTGAGATTGCTAGGATTTCTACACTTGAAACTCACAAAAATCCCTCTAAAATCAGCTCTTGGCCGAAAATATTAGAGAGAAAAAAAGAGTTCATACACTTGAAAAATGTTGTGTTCTTCTTAGAGAGAGAGAGAGTTGCAAACCTTTAAAATCAAGTGCCTTGTAAATCTAAAAATTGCATGTAATTTTAGTGGGGAACACACCTTGGGAAGAGGTATTAGGGGCGGCCCAAGCCACCACCCATTTCACCCAATTAGAATTTTAAAGCTTGTCTCTTTGTCTTTAATTTAAGTTTTATAACTTTTATAAAACTTAATATAACATTTGATAAACAATATGCAACCTTTTAATTTGTTATTTAACCTATTAAATAACAAAATAAAATATTCTCTCAAAATAAATTATCCACATAATTTATTAGTTTGTCAAGTGTAATTATTTAGAAAACCAATTTCTAAATATTGTAAGTGTTAATATTTATTTGTTTGATCATATCATAAATAAATATTGTAGGTGTTTGTCTAGCTTGTTATTGGGTATGACCCGACTTGGATCATAACGTACTAGCCACATCAATTTAATATGTGTCTTGGGCATACAGAGTCTAACACATAATGGGTCAATAAGACTAAGGTTAAGTTTCATTTAGTATATAGGCTTTGTTAAACCATATCACGTGAGTTCCTACACTCATTTGGTTTACAAACCCTAATGCTACCCAGTCTTCCGAGATAGGTCCGGTTTATTAACATAGTTACCTATATTAGGTGCCGTTTGATTCCGAGATTTCTAGCGTTGCTTGGTGATTATCTTTAGGACTACTGAGCAATCTCAAGTGAGTACATAGACCCCTCTTTTACTGTTTTCCAAACTGTTTTGGGGTGGAACACATGTGCCTACTTGTTACTTTCATGCTTTCCTGTTTTCACATCATATACATGCTATGTTCGTTAGTACATTATAGTACATGATTTCATATCATCTTATGCTAGGTGTGCCCATTGTGTGCATTACTTAGTACATTGTTTTATATAACATTTCATGCTAGGTATGCCCATTGTGTGCATTACTTAGTACATCGTTTTACATGACATTTTATGCTAGGTGTGCCCATTGTGTGCATTACTTAGTACATTGTTTTACATGACATTTCCTGCTAGGTGTGCCCATTGTGTGCATTACTTAGTACATCGTTTTACATGACATTTCACGCTATGTATGTTCATTTGATTACATACTTAGTGCATTGTTTTCACATGTTTACATTTTGGTATGACATTTGGTTTGTTTACATGGGACAATACATTCATTAACATTAGCTACGCCGTTCGTTAGTAGGTAGTGGTACCATAGGAATTGACAACTCCCGTTCCGGACATCCCAGGGAAAGGGGACAGAAAGGAATGACCGAATTCGATGATATAAGACAGATAGACCTTTAATTTGTTTAAAGGGTTTATCACCACAGTCGCAAGGCTTGGATGTATGCATTTTCACAATACCGCATAGATGTTCATATTAAATAGTTGCATGCATTTTTCCACAAAGACATAAGATTGATTTAAACCATGTTTTACTTCAACATTTTGTTTTTGTGCATATGGTTTAGTTGAGACATTTCGCTTGCCATACATGACATTTTGACATAGACATTTTACACAAAGACATTTGACATAGACATTTGACATGGATATTTGACATAGACATTTGACATGGATATTGAACATAAACATTTTTGACATTTATATACACATTTGGTGGTTTACATTGGACATAGACATTTTGATATGGTTTACACAATAACACTTGACAATTGGTTTGTACATGAACATCTTACATTGGTTGGTTTAGTTTGATTAAGTGATTAAGTAACGATGCGTGTGTAATATGATACAAGCATGGTGGATACGCCGCTGGTACTTCCTATATATAAGTGTTTGTATGGTATTATATGTCGTAACGTTATTTGAATCATTTCAGTTTGAGACATAGAACATTTTATACAAATAACATACTTTTCACAAGACATTGATTTACAAACAACTTATCTTATACAAATACATTTTTACATGGTTATTTATTTAACTTGACATTTACTTATACATATCATCTGATCTCATTGTTTTCAAATGATTTACATGACAAAGCAAATTACAAGGTTCATGACTAACATTTTTCTTAAACATAAGTCATGAATCCTATTTTCACAAAACCTATGTATCTCACAGGCATTTTTATGCTGACGTACCTATTTTCACATGTGTTTTCAGGTGCTTTTCCATAGGATGTTGATTATGATACTAGGGCGGACCTGTGCCTTAGAGACTTTAAAAGAAGATAGACTATGTTTAATTATGTTCTGAACTCTTAATTTCCTGTTTGAGACAATGTAACACCCTTGTTTAATAAATAAAATACACTTTGTGTGCCATGGTTATGAAACAATTAATTCTGTTACGACACGCCCCGATGTTTCCGCCGCGGTTTGTTGTTTTACGCGGTCGGGGTGTGACACAAGTTGAAAGGGGTGAGCGAAGGGCACAAGATGTGAATCCAAGCCCTACAAAGAAAGCTCAAACTGGAGAGTCGGGAAAGAAAGTGGATGCTAAAGGTGGGTCGCCAAGTTGTAAAGTGTGCGGGAAAGGACACAAGGGAGAATGTTGGTTCAAAGACAAACCATGCCCTATATGTAGTAAGACGGGGCACACGGCGTCGCTATGCCTGGGTAAAGTCTCAGTTTGCTACAAATGTTATTAACCCAACCACAAAAAGTCCGAATGCCCGGACTTAGTTGGAAAGAGAGACGTTAGAGAATCTCCAGCAGAAGCTCCTAAGGCGAAGGCTAGATCCTTCCAACTTACCGCGGCTGAAGCAAAAACAGAACCCGATGTCGTCTCAGGTATATTCACAATTAACTCAATTCCCGCACGTGTATTGTTTGATACGGGTGCGAATAAATCCTTCATTTCGCATGGATTTATTCGACATCCTTCATTTGTATTGACGAAATTATATGTGCCCTTAGAAGTTGAAATAGGGGACAACAAAAGTTTTATAGTTTGTGATGTTTGTCGAGGCTGCAAATTAAGCATCGACGATGAAGAATACTTGATAGACCTAATCCCGATGTCAATGGGGGAATTTCAAGTAGTCATTGGGATGGATTGGCTATCTCAACACCACGCAAAGGTTGTGTGTTTTCGTAAGGAGATAAAGCTAACATCTCCGAGCGGGAAACACGTCACTATCTATGGCGAAAAAGGAGGTAACCCCATAATATGCTCGATGTTGAAAGCTCACAAGCTTATGAAGCAAGGATGCAAGGCGTTTATGATATACGCGAATGAGCCCGAGAAGGAATCACTAAAGATTGGAGATGTACCAGTAGTACGGAACTAGGAAGATGTGTTTCCGGAAGATTTACCGGGAATACCGCCTGAACGGGAAGTAGAGTTCGGGATCGAATTGATTCCGGGCGCAAAACCCGTAGCTAAAGCACCGTACCGACTCGCGCCGTCAGAATTACAAGAGTTGATGTCCCAGATTCAAGACCTGCTTGACAAAGGATTCATAAGGCCGAGTGTGTCTCCTTGGGGGGCACCGGTACTGTTCGTGAAGAAGAAAGACGGAAGCATGCGCATGTGTATCGATTACCGGGAGTTAAACAAACTCACGGTAAAGAACCGATACCCGCTTCCGAGGATAGATGATATATTCGACCAACTACAAGGTGTGAACTGGTTTTCAAAAATTGACCTTAGATCGGGGTATCACCAACTAAAGGTCAAGGAGGAGGATGTGCCGAAGACGGCTTTCCGCACGCGATACGGACATTACGAATTCCTCGTGATGTCATTTGGGCTAACAAATGCACCCGCGGCTTTCGTGGACCTCATGAACCGGGTTTGCAAGCCAATGTTGGATAAATCAGTCATCGTGTTTATCGATGATATTTTAGTGTATTCAAGAAGTGAAGCTGAACATGCACACCACTTACAAGAGGTGTTAGAGACACTTAGACGAGAAAGATTGTATGCGAAATTCTCTAAGTGTGCCTTTTGGTTACGAGAAGTGCAATTTCTCGGCCATATCATAAGTGCCGATGGAATATTGGTAGATCCTTCAAAGATCGAGGCCGTGTCAAAATGGAATCCCCCGAAGAACCATTCGGAAATTAGAAGCTTTTTGGGGCTTGCAGGATACTATAGGAGATTCATTCAAGATTTCTCCAAGATTGCGTCGCCGCTAACAAAGCTAACCCGGAAGGAAGAAAAGTTCATTTGGGGTGTCTATCAAGAAAGAGCGTTTCAAACGCTAAAAGAGAAGTTAACTCAAGCTCCGGTACTAACATTACCGGATGGGGTCGAAGACTTGGTGGTTTATTCGGATGCTTCACTATCGGGGCTCGGATGCGTTCTAATGCAACGGGGCAAAGTTATAGCTTATGCCTCGAGGCAATTGAAGATACATGAGAAGAAATATCCCACGCACGATCTTGAATTGGCTGCGGTGGTATTTGCGTTTAAAATATGGAGGCACTATTTATATGGGGTAAAGTGCACCATATTCACCGATCACAAAAGCTTAAAATACTTCTTCGATCAGAAGGAGTTAAATATGCGTCAGAGACGATGGTTGGAAATGGTGAAGGATTTCGATTGCGAAATACACTACCACCCCGGAAAGGCGAATGTGGTGGCGGATGCTTTAAGCAGAAAAGCGGACTATGTCCCAATACGAGTAAGATCAATGCAACTTGTGGTGACCTCGGGTATACTTGAACGTATCCGAGAGGCACAAGTAGAAGTAGTGAAAGAGGAGAACTGGAAAAACGAAAGGATTGTTGGCCAAGTTAAGGATCTCGAAGTAAGCAACCACGGTCTGAAAACACGTTTCAATAGAATTTGGGTTCCTAACATATGTGGAGTTAAAAAGCTTCTACTTGATGAAGCTCACAAGTCCCGTTATTCCATCCATCCGGGTGCGACCAAGATGTATAACGACCTGAAACAAAATTATTGGTGGCCCGGAATGAAGAGGGATGTGGTGAAATATGTGGAAAAATTCTTTACTTGCTTACAAGTCAAGGCGGAGCATCAGAAGCCTTATGGAAAACTACAACCTTTGGAGATTCCGGTTTGGAAATGGGAACATGTCACTATGGACCTATTGACCAAACTACCTAAAACGATTCGGGGATTTGATGCTATATGGGTGATTGTAGATAGATTGACGAAGAGTACTCATTTTATTCCCATACGCGAGACATATACTTCGGAAAAGATGTCCTTGGTATATACAAACGAAATAGTGGCACGTCACGGAGTGCCGGTATCTATTGTATCAGATAGAGATACCCGGTTTACTTCAAACTTTTGGCGAGATTTTCAAGAACAAATGGGAACGAAACTTTTCATTAGCACCGCCTACCATCCCCAGACGGATGGGCGGAGTGAAAGGACGATACAGACGCTAGAAGATATGTTACGGGCATGTATCATCGACTTCGGTGGAAGTTGGGATGTTTATCTACCTTTGGTCGAATTTTCGTATAACAATAGTTACCATTCGAGTATCGGCATGGCACCTTATGAGATGCTATATGGTAGAAAATGCAGAACCCCGGTATGTTGGGGTGAAGTGGGACCACGCGAATTGGCACATACAGACATAATTCAAGCCACTAATGAGAAAATTGAAGTGGTGCGAGCCCATTTGAAAGCGGCCCAAGATAGACAGAAGTCTTATGCCGACAAAAGACGAAGACCGATTGAATTTCAGATAGGTGATATGGTTATGCTAAAAGTTTCCCCATGGAAGGGCATTATCAGATTCAGAAAAAGGGGGAAACTAAGCCCGAGGTTTATCGGGCCATTTATAATCATCGAACGGGTTGGCAAGGTCGCTTATAGCCTCGAATTACCGGAAGAGTTGAATGGAATACATGGCACGTTTCACGTGTCGCAATTGCGGAAGTGTCTAGCGGACGAAATAGCTTATATCCATTACGATGATATCGAAGTGGATAATAGCCTGAATTATGCGGTGAGACCAATGGAGATTTTAGATCTAAAGGTCAAGCACTTACGAAACAAACAAATCGATCAAGTCAAGATCAAGTGGGAGCATAGGAAGGGCTCGGACACTACGTGGGAGTCCGAAGAGGAGATGCGACGTCTCTACCCTACTTTATTTGGTACGTACTTTGGTTTCGGGGACGAAACCCTTTTAAGGGGGGTGGACTTGTAACATCCCGAAAATGCGAGTTCATAAATTTCAATTAGGTTGCAAATAAACTAGTAAAATAAACTAACTAGGAATGACACTAACCAAGTTAGTTAGTCACTTATGAGTAGTTAGTAGTTAAAACAAATAAAGAATGAAAGTTGAGGGGCCAAAAGTGTTTAATTTGAAACTAATAATGATAAAACAAAAAAATTAAACAACTCAAACACACTTTGTGTGTTGAGGTCGAACCAGGCAAGCAGGGGGGCGACCAAAGATCTCCAAAACCCTAACCTCCACAAAACAACCAAATTGAAGGTTCAAACCTGATCAAAAGCGAAATCTGAGCTGAGATTAATGATCCTCATAGCAAGGGGGTTATAAGGTATGTAAAATTTGATGAAAATTTCCTACTTGAAATTATCATGAATTTGGGAAATCTGAAATTTGAGGATGCATGTTAGTTATTTGGTTTGAATAGGGATGATATAGTGTCTAAGAGTAAAACCTAGACAATAACATGTGAAATCATGGCTATCCACACTAGTCATTCTAAGGTTTAAGAACTTGTTTGCTATCTGTTCTTTTTCATTAGGAGGGCAGAATTTCCTTTCTACCATGTTTTTAAACTCCTCCCATTCCATATTGTAAGTTCTATCACTTCCTCTAGTCTGGAGGACAGTGTTCCACCATTCTAGTGCTGTATTCTTAAACAGATTGGAAGCAAACATTATCTTATCCTCTTCCGCACATTTACTTATTCTTAAGACTGCCTCAGTCTTTTCTATCCAGCGTAGAACTGCAACGGCCCCTTCATTGCCCGAGAATTCAATTGGTTTACAAGACCAGAATTCTTTGTAAGAACAACCGTAAGACACGGTTCTTCTTCTTTTGGGAATGGGCACTTGAAGTATAGGTCCATTGTTCACACTGTGTTCAGGTTCAGTTAGTCGCTTACTACTATGCTTACTTTTATTATCTGCTTCCCTAACCGTTTGAATAATATATGGCATTGCATCTATTATTCCTTGTGCCACTACGTGTTGGATGGCACTGTTATCCACTTGATTTCCATTGTTGTTGTTCGGATTTTCGTTACCCGGGTTATTGTTACTCTAGTTATCGTTATTCAGATTTTCCTGATTCACTTCGTCGTTCATCTGAATTTTAAACAATTATCACGTATTAATATCACAAGATAATATCTTAATATGATCAATCACATGACACGCATTTTGATCAAAAACGTCGAGCATTGCGACTTTACTCTTTTCTATTATAGTATGCATCTAATACAAACCGATACTGAAATTAAAATTACAATACTACTATGCATCGCTAACCACAAAGTGGTCTATACTACAACATATATATATATATATATATATATATATATATATATATATATATATATATATATATATATATATATATATATATATAGGGGATGGTTCAAATGAAAACCACTTTTATTGTGAAAACTCGAAAACTAACTAAGAAAAGCCTAAAAAACACACCAAAATTTTTTTTTCAATTTTTTTATAAAAAATTGCAGGTTTTTGTATATAAAAAAATACTTTTTTTCAAAAAAAATTTTTTTTTGTATTACACATGTGTAATAATACACATGTGTATGTGTACTACACATGTGTAGTATTACACATGTGCACTACAAAAAAAAAATTTTGTGAAAATTTTTTTTTATATACTAAAAGTAGCGAAAATTATTATGCAAAAAAAAAATCTGGTATGTTTTTTGGCTTTTTTAATTAGTTTTCGAGTTTTCACAATAACTAGTGGTTTTCATTTGAACATTCCCCTATATATATATATATATATTTCAAACATATTATATATATATATATTATTATTATTATCAACTCGACTATCATCTTTATTGGTCTGGATTCCTCCAGTAATCCATATTGCGCTCGTCATATTTCCAGACGAGTCGCTCTCCTACCTGCCTCATCCTCTCACTACTCTCTAAGATTTCTTCTCCGAAAGTTCGGAGCTCATGCACATTTTCTTCACTCATTCGGGGTGCAGGTGCTGGTACTGGGTCTGGATACTGGGGCATGGGATTCTCCTGAGGGTACGGATTCTCTAAGATCTCCCTAATGTATTCATCGTTGTCATAGCAGGGATCTAGAGGGTCCAGACCTGGATATGCTGCTAAGTTCGGCATGGTTTCGTCGTTTAGGTGATAGCGTGGCACATAATCCCTATGATCATCGAACCATGGATCATAATCTGGATATAAGGGATTAGGGGCTGGTATCCTAGGTATCTCATCAGGGTTGAAATCATGCATTTCTATCTCCATCGGCTGAGTGGGGAACAAAGGTAAGGGTTGTGGGGCTACTAGTTGTTCCAGATTTGGGTCGGCAGCAGTTGTTGCTAGGATATGAAAATTGGCTAAGCTCCTATTAAGCATATCCTATGTATGGGCATCTGACTCTCGCTTAGCGGCTGCTAGGACTCTTTGCTGTTGCAACTTTCGCATTCTTTTCCTACGCTCGAATGCTCCCTTACTGAACCATCCTCTCTTTTTCTGAGGGAATGGCTCTTCAGACAGAGCCTTAAAGACAAACATCCCTTCTTCTTGATCAGCAGAATAGCCAGAGAGGGTAGGCTGGGAAGAAGTACCTTCACTCCTAGGTGAATCAGATAACTGACGATACACGTCCGAGGGTCCTTGATCACTCATACTGTAAACTAACAAATAGTCAAATAACACATAACAATAAAATACAGATATGCACGTATTTTCAAAATTTATTTCCTAACAATTTGGATAATATATTGATGTCAGCAGAACACTTTTGTGGCTGAATCAGTGGCTTAGCTCTGATACCACCTTCTGTCATAACCCCCGCCCCCTATCTGTCCCGTGAATGGGCGGCCGCGAGACCAGTTGTGGTGGTATCATTTTGTTTATTATTTTGGCAGCGGAAATTTCATCAGGACCGTAGTTAGGAAATGTTTATCAGAGTAAAACCACCATATTTTATATTAATAACCACATGGGTAAACCCAAGTTTCTCATTACAACATAGGGATATTTTATTGAATTTAAAACATCGTCTTTTATGTAACTTTTATAGCCACATTTTTCCAAGCCGTCAGTGCTCTCAAGCTGGCTTTCTTCTAATTTGGCTTTCACATTTTGTTACCTGAAACGCGTTTTAAAAACATTTGTCAGTGAGAAATACTGGTGAGTGAATCCCAGTTTAATCAAGAAGAGTTTTATCAATTAACACAGTATTGAGAGCTATCACATTGTTTATTTCTACACAATTACTCATTCAGTATTGTCAATCCCAACTGGTGGGTCATATTACACATTGGCTAACTCATTGTCCAATTGTAACGTGTTCCACATTTTGTATACAAAACCCCAACATACCGGCAGTAATTGAAGAACTACAAAGACTCAATCACTGCTTAATCACATTGTAAAGCATTTAAGGTTTTGTAAAACAGTTCACAAAAAGGTTTACAAAAAGAGGATAAACTCACATTGCTGTCTTAGACTTCTTTTAGGGTTTCCTGGTGATTTATCTATAATTTACACAAATATACATATGTTAGTATAATAACCCTTCATTTATATTAACGATACCCTCCCCGAGACGGCATTCCAATGACTACGTCGGGCAAAACCACGACAGTCGTTACGGAACGCTGGATCAATCGGGCAGTGTATCTAATACGTAACTGGGGTTATAATACTTACAACGGAGTAGAACTTCGTTAATTAGGGGGATATTATACCCGATTATTGTGTCTACTATCAGAAATTCGAGGTAAAGAAAAGGAAATGAGCGAATTTCAACTGAAGGCCCGATGCCCTCTTGTATAGGGCCTGAAATTGGTTTCCTCGCGGCCTGTGTAAGGTTAGACCTCATGTGACAACCCTCAAAATTACAGGTACTGTATAATTAATTAATTTTAATTACATACTTAATGACTGTGCTTGATTACAACTGACAATTTAAACTGCTCTATGATTTTTATATCATACATACACATGCATCATATTTTATACAGTCACTCCATTCATTACACACAAACATTAGTGACATACTTGATGCACACAGCACAGTTAACACACTGAACGATTGATTCGGAAATAAGGCTGACAATGCCAGCACATAGGCAGACAATGTTATTATGGCCTGTATGAGCCAGGGACAGGGTACTACACTAGTTTGGAGTGTAGGGAAGTGAGGACCATAAAACTGCGTCACTAGGTGATAGTTATAGTGCCGGGAAGTGCCAAAAACACGCTATAAATGCAGAATTCTGCATTTATTATTAAAATTCAGCATTATATTATGCTAGTAGAGTACAAAAAGATGGCAGAATGGTCCTGTATACTTTCCTAAGTGCCGGGAATAAATTGTGTTACAAAAATATATATAAAAGACATTATTTGGACTAATTAAACACTTTAACGGGACGGTACCTAACCGGATAACCGGACATTACCCGGGACACTAAATTTTTGTCAATAACATTGTTTCAGTATTTTTGGCTAGTCATGATCCCCGTTTACCATAACACCCACTAAAAACCCAATAACTAGCATATATCGTCACATTACTTACAATCAAACTAACAATTACCATTTAGTTGAAAAATTGCAAACAAACCCCCCCCCCCCCCAAACCGAATTTTCAGTCCTTGTGGACCCACCACATCTTCACACCATGCCTTATGGATTTGTTGAATATTATATTAGATATGTTGCTTGCTAATCTACACAAGATATGTGAAACATCTTATAAGAGCATGGCATAGATCATATTCATCATTCCTCAAGATTTACACCTCTCTCTTCACTACTCTCTCTCTCATTTTCGGCCTCCTCCAAACCGAAACCATCACCACCACTTAACATCATCATCTTCTTCAATATCAAGTTCCATTCAAAGCTTTGAAGGTGATCCATGGAGGTTGCATCTTGAAGGCATTCAAAGGAGCTTTGTTCTAGTCTTTTTCACCATCTATTCTCATCATCTTTGCACTAGAGTTTCTACCCTAGCCTTGTGCTAGTAGTAAGTCACATTTCACCTTGTTTCATCTTGTTCATAGTTAAGATATGTAGTATGATGATATTGTTTAAATCACAAGAACAAGAATACTAAAAGTTGTTAAGCAAGAATCATGAACATAAAAGTTGACTTGAAGTTGAAATACTACTAGTTTGATATTGTTATGAGTATGTTGTTATTTTTATGATGATTCTTGGTTATAGGAGATTAATCACTATAAAAGTCTTGTTAAATAAATTTAGAAGTACGATTTAACAAGATTAGGGAATGGTTATGTAATATATAAATAACCACTTCCTAGTTAGTCATGAACTTGAAAACGAATGTTTTCCCAAAATATAAACCAACTAGTAAGTTGATGAGTATGTTGATTCAAGTCTTACCAGAAACTTTTCTAAATAAACCAAGTAAAAGAATCGGTTTTTGGAAAAACTAAGACTTTACATACACTTACATTATTTTTATAAACAAAATAAGTGTAAGAACTTTTATTTACAAGAAGAGTTCAAGAGTTAAATTTTTGTAAAAATTTACTGTAAGTCGTAAACACGTGACTCGTTTAAGAAAGTGATTTTTAACGAAATAAATACACTTTGGAAGGTAACTAAGCCTACTAAAAGCTTCACTATGTTACTACGCATTTTCGGGAAATATCAAGTTCATGATTATTATGTATCGCGTATATTTTTTGCTCTTGGTGAGGTAAAGTTGTTTAAAAGATTGTTTGTTGATTGATTTTGAATAGAAAACGTTATGCTAATAAGCATGGACACTCCCGTTCTAGGGGAAACTCTGGCGAAATTTTCTAAAAATCATAAGACTTAGAAAAATTATTTTCTAACAAGTATATTTTATGACTTGTGTTTCGACTATAAACTTCGCCATATTTTTATTACAAAACTCCAAAGTATCGGAGGAGGGTTTTCAAAAATAAAAGCGAATAAATATATATTTAGAATATATATTTGATATTGAAAACGCATGTGTGATTGTTTGATTATTTTGGGAAACTAGTTATATTATTTGGGACAAAATAATGTAACTTAGCAAAACGCCAACACACTTACGAATCCGATAAATACGTTTACGAACATATTTTGGGGTAAATATTATTTGGTTACAAAATATGAAAATATATTATTTTTGAGAAAAATAAATATATTTTGGGTTATATGGGTTTCGATGAATATGTTGAATATATTTTTCTAAGTGGGACTTAAAATATATTGTTCGGAATTACAAGTGTACATGTAAAAATACCCCCATCCTTGGGAAGGAAACACACTTATAAACAATTAAGAAATGTGAATACGAAATAGTTGCCTAACTATTTTCCTTATTACCAAAGTTAAGTTAAAATAATTAATATTATTTTGACAAGTAATATATCAAAGTATCGTAACTCAAACAAATACAAAGGCAAGGCACGGCCCGATCGTCTAATAGATATTAGTACGTTGTAGGTCGTCGGGTAGCTGATCAAGTTTTAGTGGACATTTCGATACAGGAGACGCTGTACAGTGAGTTCATGTTTCCCCCTTTTCTCTTAACTGTTTTCAGTTTTATAACTTCGGGGGTGAAATACATGTTACAATTATTTAGGACATTTTTATACATGGTATGGTTAGCTTAAGGAGGGTTGGGACGTTCAGATCATGTGAGTGGTGGGTACAACGCTTAAAGCCATTAATCCTCGTTGTTAGGACCGAGGGACAGAAGAGTGATAGATCTATTTGGGTGTAGCGAGCCCACACCCGTGAGGTCAGGGTGACCCATAGAGGTGACTGTGTCTTACAGCCGAGGCCCGGTACAAATTTGCTAGGTTTGAGTTTTCCTGCATCACTTCACACATACCAGTGGCTTTGCAACCCTGTGGTGATATATTTTTCCTTAATTGCTACATACCAGGAACATTTTTACACTGGGGCGTACTTTAACGTTTTATAAACATACTCACTTTTACATGAACTCGCTCAACTTTTGTTGATTTTTCAAACTACATGTATTTCAGGAAATTAGTGGATCTGGCAAGGTATGCATTCACGTCAAGCTGCGTAAGGAATAATGATGTCATCCGGGTTTAGGAAGTGTGACCCTTACCTGGATGGGTTACAACTCTTAAACCGTATTTCTAGTCAAGACTTTTGTCGTGTCGTATGAACATGTTTTTAATTATGTCATGATTGTATTTGGTTTCATGTGTCGACTTTTAAAACAATGTTGTTGTGGTAACTTTTAAAACTAAATGAATGGATGACTATCACGTGTTTTAATTCATATAGCATTGTTATGATTGTGCTATGGTATTAAGAAGTCACACCAAAATAAACCCACGCTTCCGCAAAAGCCACGGTGTGACAGCTTGGTATCAGAGCCTCTATCATAGCGAACGAGGATTCATTCTCGAGTCTAGACTATGATCACTAGGGCTCTCATGAAAACACTTTTACATTGCATACACTAAGCATCCAGATCCAGGGTACAAAACATTTTACAAATAAAAAGGGGCATAAATACACTTTTCAAAATGTTATTTCAGTCTTAGAGACTGAGGGAGTTCAGTCTTATAGACTGAGGGAGTTTAGCCTTAGAGGCTAGGGAGGTTCAGTCTTATAGAATGAGGGGTTCAATCTTAGAGATTGGGGAGGTTAGTCTTAGAGACTGGGAGGTTGGTCTTAGAGACCAGGGAGTTAGTCTGAGAGGCTAGGAAGTTCAGTCTGAGAGGCTGGGAGGGGTAGTCGGGGAAGACTAGGAGGATTGCTTGCTTGCATTATTATGACTTACATGTTTATTTGATTTCATATTGATATATGTGCATATATGTGATTGTGTTACAGACGTCATGGTTTCATCGTCAGACACAGGAGTATCGGACACACTAGACCCCATGGCGATCGTGTCAGATGACGAGATTCCGTCAGAACGAGAGGTCTACACATCAGACACCACCAGCACTGACGACGATAATTTCCAGCCGTTCGCGCTGCCTGACGTCGGAGTTGAGCCTGCTGATGGCATTCCTGTCGGGGATCTACCTCTTGCGGTGATCCCTGCTCCCATTTCGCTTGCTGTTTTCCCTGTGATAGATATGCCACTCGATGCCGTATCTGATGACGACATCGATCTGTTTAAGGAGGATCCGCCTGAGGCTGACTATGAGGACGGGGCCCCTATTGATGCTGACGTTATTCTTCCCATTGCTGAGGCCCCTATAGAGGAGCTTCCTGTTGGTTCACCTGTCCCGGACTCATTGGAGTCTGTGGCATCTGCATCTTTGCACGACAATGGTGTGCAGCCTCACTCTTATGATCCTGACATGGCGATGTCAGCTGCACCCGGTCCATCGCACGAGTTCGAGTTTGACCACGAGGTCGATGACGCTTTTGAGCCGTTCTTTCCCCCTTGTTTCGATCCTGACCACGATATCGACTTTATTCACTTGGATCAGCCCTTAGAGCCGCCCGTAGCTCCTATTGATCCTCTGTTTGACATCCCTGCTGATTTTGATATGGATCTTGTTGACCCGGAGACTGTTATGGCCCCAGAGCCTGTAGCTGCTCCTGATCCTGCATTAGAGCATGACCCTGTACATGATGATGCACCAGCCATTGCACCTCTAGTTGATGACATACCCGTTGCTGACCCTCCTGTTGTTGCTCCACCCTTGATAGATGATCCTGTTGTTGATGCACCATTACCCGATCCCGTGCCGGTACTGTTCGATCGTGCACCTTTTGCTGCTCATATAGATCCACGTTACACCGACACCCGTAACGGGTGGATCGACGATGACGACTATCCACCGTACGTGGTACCCGTCACACCTGTCTCTATACCCACTGATGTTCCACTATCCCACCCACACACGACCGACGTCCAACGTACCGATCTTCCGATTACTTTCCTTCAGGACATTCCTCCGCCACGTCCTGGGGAGGGTTCATCGCGACAGCCTTTTGGTCACGTACCTTTCATGTCAGGAGGCGGCCAGTTTATACCACAGATTCCTCATCCTACTTTTGTTCCACACGTATCGACGTCTGATCCAGTCCTGTCACAGTTTCCTCATGTTGCACCACCTACTACACCATCTTTCATGCCATCAAGCGAGCCATTTTTATGGACTACGCCCCCTATCATGCCATTGTCTGATCCGTACCACCCGTACCATGTTGGGTACTCTACGGAGGACATACTGACATCCTTGATGATACAGCAGGATGCATTGACGCGTCATATTCAGGATTTGGAGAGAGCTCCACGTCCATCTTGTCATTGTCAGACCCCATTTGCAGCACCACACACTCCTCGTCCACTTTCCCCCGATTCAGACGCTCGCTTTTGGACTTCTGAGCAGCAGATAGCATATTTGCTGCGCGCCTATCGTGCCTTAGAGGAGGACTGGTTACATATGCGTCGTTTGCTTTTCTCTCATTTCCCTCCTCCTCCGCCATCAGCATAGGCATTTTGGTTTTATGCAGGTTGATCATTCTGGTGAGAAGGTCGCTATTGAGCCAGCTTACGAAGACTTTTGAGAGATCACGCTTTTTGTATATGATAGTTGTAGTTTGACTTATATTTTTGGAGGGTGATGTGACCCTATGATATCATTTGGATGTATGATGTACTTTAAAACTTGTAAAAACAATCTCGTGGTCGTGATTAATGAAAAGCTCAATGGCAACGTTCTCACTACATACTTTGTTGAGTTATTTACTTTATGTTATAACATGTGATGTTATGTGATTAGTGAATGTTATTACATATGCATACTTATGATACTTACTATGACCTGACCTACATAATCGTCTTTTAGAAAATGCCTCCACGACGCGATGTACGCATGCCTACTACCGAGGCGGAACTCCAAGGGATAATCGCCCCGGCTATAGCACAGTATGATGCCTCCCAGGGAGGAACAAGCGGGAGTTTCTCGAACAACAACGGCAACAACAATCCACCCCATGGTAATGTCAAGTTGCTAGAGACATATTACTATGCATTTGGATATTCTAGCACGTCCGCTGATACCATCTGTAAATTTTAACGTATGTGCAGGGTACACCTACAAATAATTCCTTGACTGCAAGCCAGTAAATTTCAACGGCACTGGAGGTGCAGTTGCATTTGTCCGGTGGGCTGAGAAGACAGATTCCGTTCTAAGAATGAGCAAATGCGCTCCCGATCAACAAGTCACTTACATTTCAGGGCTGTTCCTGGATGGCGCCCTATCATGGTGGAATCTGCAAGTGCAAACGTTAGGAGAAGCTGCAGCTTATGCGTTAACCTGGAATGAGTTGAAAGAGCTAATGAGAAAGAAGTACTGCTCGGGAGCTGAAATACAGAAGCTAGAAACGGAGTTCTGGCATCTAAGAATGGATAGTCCTAAGATTGCAGAATATGTTCAAAGGTTTCACGATTTGTCTCATGTAGTACCGTATATGGTCACGCCCGAGTTTAAACGTGTTGAGAGATTCATTTAGGGATTGGCACCCCAAATCATGAGTATGGTTACCACATCCAAGCCTGCAACGATTACGGAAGCTATCGACCTTAGTGTGGCGCTTACTGAGGAGGCCATTAGATTGAACAAGTTCTCTATTTCCGAACCAAAGAAGAAGGAGACACATGTTGAGTCGTCTGGTGAAAACAAAAGAAAATTTTCCAACTTTAAGCAAGGTACCAGTAATGTGAACAAGAGGGGTGAATCGAGCACGTCGACCAGAGCCACAGCCGGTGTCGAGAACAAAGGAAAGGGTTACATGGGCACTCTGCCCAAGTGTGGGTTATGCCAGTATCATCATGCTGGCCCGTGCAGAAATAGAAAATGTGAAACTTGTGGGAAAGTTGGCCACTTGAAGGATACATGTTGGGTTGGTTCAGGCCAGGGTGGCCAAAGGGGTTTCAATAACAACAACCGTGGTGGCAATGGAAACCGGCCGCAAGGGAATGATAAAGTGAATGGAAATCGTGGGAATGTTGCGAATCAAGCTGGGAATGGAAATCGCAACCAAAACAATGCTCAAGGTGGAAATGCGAATGGTAATGGGAATGGCTGAGGGCCATGATGCTTAAACTGTGGAGACGTTGGGCACTTTAAAAGGGAATGCCCAAAACTAAATCAGGCGCAAGGCTGAGTCTTTAACATTGGTGCGAGGGAAGCGCGCCAGGATCCAAACGTTGTCACCGGTACGTTCCCTATAAACCAACGCTTTGCATCTGTTCTTTTTTATACTGGTGCCGATTATAGTTTCGTATCGTTAGAATTTAAGAATATACTTGTGTTGGCCACTAGTAAGTTAGACGTTCCGTACTCGATCGAATTGGCGAATGGGAAACTAATTGAAACGGGAGAAGTCATCAGAGGATGCGCGATAGAACTGGGAGGGCACGAATTTACGCTAGACCTACTGCCAGTCGAATTGGGAAGCTTCGACGTGGTAGTGGGAATGGATTGGTTATCGAGCAACAAGGCCGAGATTGTTTGCCACGAGAAGACCATCCGCATCCCTATGACGAATGAAGAAACGATCGTAGTGCACGGAGAGAAGCGTGATACGCCACTAAGAATTATTAGCTGTCTGAAAGCTAGAAAGTGTTTACAGAAGGGATGTGTTGCATTCTTGGCACACATCGTGGATAAAGAAGCCGCGGAGCTAAAGATAGAAGACATTCCGGTCGTAAGAGAATATCCTGAAGTCTTTCCAGAAGACTTGCCAGGATTGTCGCCGCAGCGACAAGTCGAGTTCCACATTGACTTGGTTCCAGGTGTTGTCATCGCAACTTCAGGAGCTATTGGATAAAGGATTTATCAGACCAAGCTTCTCGCCTTGGGGAGCTCCAGTTCTGTTCGTCAAAAAGAAGGATGGTAGTTTTCGTATGTGTATAGACTACCGCGAGCTTAATAAGTTGACTATCAAGAACAGATATCCTTTGCCAAGGATTGATGATCTGTTCGACCAACTGCAAGGTTCGAGCTTTTATTCAAAGATCGACCTTTATTCAGGATATCATCAGTTAAGGATACAAGAGGAAAGTATCCCAAAGACAGCCTTCAGGACTCGTTATGGACATTACGAGTTCCTGGTTATGCCGTTTGGGTTGAAAAACGCACCGGCAGTTTTCATGGATCTAATGAACAGAGTCTGCAAGCCGTACTTGGATAAGTTTGTGATCGTGTTTATCGATGACATTCTAATCTACTCAAAGACAAAGGACAAGCACGAACAGCACTTAAGAGCCATTTTAGAGCTACTTAAAAAGGAAAAGTTGTACGCTAAGTTCTCGAAGTGTGAATTTTGGCTACGCGAAGTCCAATTTCTTGGTCATGTGGTTAATGGAGATGGAATTCATGTTGATCCCACAGAGATCGAAGCAATCAAGAATTGGGAGACCCCAAAGACGCCAACCGAGATTCGACAGTTCTTAGGTTTGGCTGGCTATTATCGAAGGTTCATTGAGGATTTCTCTAAAATCGCTCAACCTCTGACCGCACTTACCCAGAAAGACAAGAAGTTTGATTGGGGTGAAAAACAAGAAGAAGCGTTTCAGTTGTTGAAAAACAAACTTTGTGACGCACCGATCTTATCGCTACCCGAAGGAACCGACGACTTCGTGGTATATTGTGATGCCTCACGTCAAGGATTGGGTTGCGTGCTGATGCAGCGCCAGAAGGTTATAGCATATGCGTCACGCCAGTTGAAGGTTCACGAGAAAAATTACACCACCCACGATTTGGAATTGGGCGCGGTGGTGTTTGCATTGAATATCTGGCGACATTATTTGTATGGTACGCGATGTATAATCTTCACTGATCACAAGAGCCTGCAACACATATTTGACCAAAAGGAGCTTAACATGAGGCAAAGACGCTGGGTAGAGCTGTTGAACGATTACGATTGCGAGATCAAGTATCACCCAGGGAAGGCGAATGTGGTCGCCGATGCCCTGAGTCGAAAAGAAAGGATTAAGCCCATAAGGGTTAGGGCTTTGGAAATGATTATCCAGACATACCTCTCTCTGCACATTCGTGCCGCGCAGAGGGAAGCTTTGAAAGATAGGAATATTGAGGATGAATATCTCCGTGGGATGGAGAAACAGGTGGTAGCAAACGAGGAAGGAACTTTGTGCTTCATGAGACGAATTTGGGTTCCTCTGTTTGGTGGATTGAGAAGGGTTATTTTTTATGAGGCTCACAAGTCGCGGTACTCAATTCATCCCGGTGCGGATAAAATGTACCAAGACCTCAAGGATTTCTACTGGTGGCCTAGAATGAAAGGCGATGTTGCAATATATGTTAGCAAATGCTTAACGTGCGCCAAGGTAAAGGTCGAATACCAAAAGCCTTCAGGTCTTCTGCAGCAACCTGAAATACCCAAATGGAAATGGGAACAAATTTCCATGGACTTCATAACGAAATTGCCAAAGACGCCCAAGGGCCATGATACAATTTGGGTAATAGTAGACCGTCTAACAAAGTCTGCACACTTCTTGCCAATCAAAGAGAAAGACAACATGAGTAAGCTTGCTGAAATATACATGAGGGAGATTGTCGCACGTCATGGAGTGCCTCTCTCGATTATCTCTGATAGAGATGGGAGATTTGTATCAAGGATTTGGCAATCCTTCCAAGAAGCTTTTGGCTCGCAGTTGAATCTGAGCACTGCATTTCATCCACAAACTGATGGCCAAAGTGAACGAACTATTCAAACAATGGAAGATATGCTAAGAGCATGTGTGATGGATCTGGGTGGTAGTTGGGATAATCATCTACCATTGGTCGAATTTTCTTATAACAATAGCTACCACACCAGCATCGGAGTCGCGCCATTTGAAGCTCTTTATGGACGCGAGTGCTGATCACCGCTATGCTGGGCTGATGCGGGTGATAGACAGCTGGTTGGGCCGGAATTGGTCCAAGAGACGACAGACAAGATTGCACAGATCCGAGAGCGTATCAAGGCGGCTCGTGAGAGACAGAAAGGCTATGCAAACCAAAGGAGGAAACCTTTGGAGTTTCAAGTTGGGGATATGGTTTTATTGAAGGTTTCACCCTCGAAGGGTGTGGCACGCTTTGGAAAGCGTGGGAAGTTGAATCCGCGTTACATTGGCCCATTCAGAATCCTGCAAAGGATTGGGCTTGTAGCATACAAATTGGACTTGCCTGCTGAACTTAATGGTGTTCATGATACATTCCATGTATTAAACCTGAAAAAGAGTCCAACACAAGAGACAGTGATCATTCCTACGGAGGAGGTTCATATCGACGACACGCTCCATTTTGTTGAAGAACCAATTGAGGTCACGGATTGGAAAGTTAACAAAACACGTAGGAGTAGCGTCAAGCTTGTAAAAGTTCTATGGAATGCACGACACGGCCCAGAATTCACGTGGGAACGTGAGGACCGTAGGAAGGCCAAATACCCCCATTTATTTCCCAAGACCCCTGCAACTAGAAGCAGAGCCTAAAATTTCGAGACGAAATTTTCTTAACGAGGGGAGAATGTGACAACCCTTAAAATTACAGGTACTGTATAATTAATTAATTTTAATTACATACTTAATGACTGTGCTTGGTTATAACTGACAATTTAAACTGCTCTATGATTTTTATATCATACATACACATACATCATATTTTATACAGTCACTCCATTCATTACACACAAACATTAGTGACATACTTGATGCACACAGCACAGTTAACACACTGAACGATTGATTCAGAAATAATGCTGACAATGCCAGCACATAGGCAGACAATGTTATTATGGCCTGTATGAGCCAGGGACAGGGTTCTACACTAGTTTGGAGTGTAGGGAAGTGAGGACCATAAAACTGCGTCACTAGGTGATAGTTATAGTGCCGGGAAGGGCCAAAAACACGCTATAAATGCAGAATTCTGCATTTATTATTAAAATTCAGCATTGTATTATGCTAGTAGAGTACAAAAAGATGGAAGAATGGTCCTGTATACTTTCCTAAGTGCCGGAAATAAATTGTGTTACAAAAATATATATAAAAGACATTATTTGGACTAATTAAACACTTTAACGGGACGATACCTAACCGGATAACCGGACATTACCCGGGACACTAAATTTTTGTTAATAACATTGTTTCAGTATTTTTGGCTAGTCATGATCCCCGTTTACCATAACACCCACTAAAAACCCAATAACTAGCATATATCATCACATTACTTACAATCAAACTAACAATTACCATTTAGTTGAAAAATTGCAAACACCCCCCCCCCCCAACCGAATTTTCGGTCCTTGTGGACCCATCACATATTCACACCATGCCTTATGGATTTGTTGAATATTATATTAGATATGTTGCTTGCTAATCTACACAAGATATGTGAAACATCTTATAAGAGCATGGCATAGATCATATTCATCATTCCTCAAGATTTACACATCTCTCTTCACTACTCTCTCTCTCATTTTCGGCCTCCCCCAAACCAAAACCAAAACCATCACCACCACTTAACATCATCATCTTCTTCAATATCAAGTTCCATTCAAAGCTTTGAAGGTGATCCATGGAGGTTGCATCTTGAAGGGCATTCAAAGGAGCTTTGTTCTAGTCTTTTTCACCATCTTTTCTCATCATCTTTGCACTAGAGTTTCTACCCTAGCCTTGTGCTAGTAGTAAGTCTCATTTCACCTTGTTTCATCTTGTTCATAGTTAAGATATGTAGTATGATGATATTGTTTAAATCACAAGAACAAGAATACTAAAAGTTGTTAAGCAAGAATCATGAACATAAAAGTTTACTTGAATTTGAAATACTACTAGTTAGATATTGTTATGAGTATGTTGATACTTTTACGATGATTCTTGGTTATAGGAGGTTAATCACTATAAAAGTCTTGTTAAATAAATTTAGAAGTATGATTTAACAAGATTAGGGAATGGTTATGTAATATATAAATAACCACTTCCTAGTTAGTCATGAACTTGAAAAAGAATGTTTTCCCAAAATATAAACCAACTAGTAAGTTGATGAGTATGTTGATTCAAGTCTTACAAGAAACTTTTCTAAATAAACCAAGTAAAAGAATCGGTTTTTGGAAAAAACTAAGACTTTACATACACTTACATTATTTTTATAAACAAAATAAGTGTAAGAACTTTTATTTAAAAGAAGAGTTCAAGAGTTAAATTTTTGTAAAAATTTATTGTAAGTTGTAAACACGTGACTCGTTTAAGAAAGTGATTTATAACGAAATAAATACACTTTGGAAGGTAACTAAGCCTACTAAAAGCTTCACTAAGTTACTACGCGTTTTCGGGAAATATCAAGTTCATGATTATTATGTATCGCGTATATTTTTTTGCTCTTGGTGAGGTAAAGTTGTTTAAAAGATTGTTTGTTGATTGATTTTGAAAAGAAAACGATATGCTAATAAACATGGACACTCCTGTTTTAGGGGAAACTCTGGCGAAATTTTCTAAAAATCATAAGACTTAGAAAAATTATTTTCTAACAAGTATATTTTATGACTTGTGTTTCGACTATAAACTTCGCCATATTTTTATTTCAAAACTCCAAAGTATCGGAGGTGGGTTTTCAAAAATAAAAGCGAATAAATATATATTTAGAATATATATTTGATATTTAAAACGCATGTGTGATTATTTGATTATTTTGGGAAACTAGTTATATTATTTAGGACAAAATAATGTAACTTAGCAAAACGCCACCACACCTATGAATCCGAGAAATACGTTTACGAACATATTTTGGGGTAAATATTATTTGGTTACAAAATATGAAAATATATTATTTTTGAGAAAAATAAATATATTTTGGGTTATATGGGTTTCGATGAATATGTTGAATATATTTTTCTAAGTGGGACTTAAAATATATTGTTCGGAATTACAAGTGTACATGTAAAAATACCCCCATCCTTGGGAAGGAAACACACTTATAAACAAATAAGAAATGTGAATACGAAATAGTTGCCTAACTATTTTCTTTATTACCAAAGTTAAGTTAAAATAATTAATATTATTTTGACAAGTATAATATCAAAGTACGGTAACTCAAACAAATACAAAGGCAAGGCACGGCCCGATCGTCTGATAGATATTAGTACGTTGTAGGTCGTCGGGTAGCTGATCAAGTTTGAGTGGACATTTCGATACAGGAGACGCAGTACAGTGAGTTCATGTTTCCCCCTTTTCTCTTAACTGTTTTCAGTTTTATAACTTCGGGGGTGAAATACATGTTACAATTATTTAGGACATTTTTATACATGGTATGGTTAGCTTAAGGAGGGTTGGGACGTTCAGATCATGTGAGTGGTGGGTACAACGCTTAAAGCCATTAATCCTCGCTGTTAGGACCGAGGGACACAAGAGTGATAGATCTATTTGGGTGTAGCGACCCCACACCCGTGAGGTCAGGGTGACCCATAGAGGTGACTGTGTCTTACAGCCGAGGCCCGGTACAAATTTGCTAGGTTTGAGTTTTCCTGCATCACTTCACACATACCAGTGGCTTTGCAACCCAGTGGTGGTCTCTTTTTCCTTAATTGCTACATACCAGGAACATTTTTACACTGGGACGTACTTTAACGATTTATAAACATACTCACTTTTACATGAAATCGCTCAACTTTTGTTGATTTTTCAAACTACATGTATTTCAGGAAATTAGTGGATCTGGCAAGGTATGCATTCACGTCAAGCTGCGTAAGGAATAATGATGTCATCCGGGTTTAGGAAATGTGACCCTCACCTGGACGGGTTACAATTCTTAAACCGTATTTGTAGTCAAGACTTTTGTCGTGTCGTATGAACATGTTTTTAATTATGTCATGATTGTATTTGGTTTCATGTGTCGACTTTTAAAACAATGTTGTTGTGGTAACTTTTAAAACTAAATGAATGGATGACTATCACGTGTTTTAATTCATATAGCATTGTTATGATTATGCTATGGTATTAAGAAGTCACACCAAAATAAACCCACGCTTCCGCAAAAGCCAGGGTGTGACACCTCAGGCTACGCGGCCCGCGTAGTAGGGGGGTCTAGGCCGTAGCTGATCCGGGTCACGAATAGGTCCAACACGTGTTGCCACGTGTCATCACCGGGTGAGGCCTCGTTGTTGATCGCCCGCGGCCCGCGTAGGCAGTAGCCAAAGGCTACGCGCCCCGCGAGAGCCTCATTTTCTTGTTTTTATTTTATTTTTATAAAAATAAAGGTATCCGAGGTCCGTTTTCGCGTACGGGGTGTATTTTAGGACATATAAGGATATTTAAAAAAAATATATTAGGGTGTCAGAAAAATTTCAGGAGGGTTGTTATACAAATTAACCAAATTCAAGTTATCAGTGGAAGTATAAAGTTTAAAACCAAAACATAAGTTTAAAAGTTAAAATGTTAAACATGGAACTCAACAGTCCATGTCCCACAACGACCTCTCCTTCTCGTGCAAGCTCCATCTAACCACCTAACGACCTGCAAGGCATGTAGCAACGAATCAACAACAAAGTTGAGCGATTTCACAGATGGGTGTTCATTTTAATGCTGTTCCATAAACCATAAGTTACTTCGAAAACCATGTGTTAACCAATTCCTTATTTCCCAAACCATAGCCAGTGGGGGGTACCCCATGTTGTAAACCACTAGACCCGTTACCATATCGACTACTGACTTTAGTCATGTTTATGTGCCCTGCGTCAATGTCTATCATCATTGACTAAGTGCCCAGGTACATTAGTCCACTCCCGTCCTCTGCGGCACGGTGTGAGGCTTGTCAGACCTAATAGCGCTATTTAACTAATGACCTGTTCTCCAATGGCCCAGCGATTAAGTCGATATAAAAATAAGGGATTTCATGATAGAGTTTTGTCTAGTAAGTTTTATGTTGTCATCCTTCCTATGGAGGATGGAGGTACGTATTCTACCCAAGGAGAATATGCAGGATTTAATGTTGTCATCCTTCCCATGGAGGATGGAGGTACGTACCCTACCCAAGGAGAATACGCAGGATTTTAATACCGTTCCTTAACCCATTCCCAAACCACCGGCAATCCCATGCCTTGTAGAAAGTGTGAACTCACCTTAGATTAGCTCGGCAGATTAAATTAAGTGTATGAAATCTAGAGCGACCGACCACGCTCTATAATAGTTACCATGGTGTATTAGACTTTATTTAGACCTTGCAAGAAAGTCCTACACATGTCTAGCAACTAGCACACAAACAAGCAATCACATAGCACGTCTATCATATGGTTCCCTAACCAAGTTCACAACCTTTCTATGATATTAAATATGCTATCTATACAATTATCAAACAAGCATGGATACTAAAAGTAGCAAGTTCGGTCGTTATGCATTCATGCTTTATTGCATAGAAAAATCACTGAAAATAGGCTATTTTTAGTGACCTATTTAACCTGTTTACAAGTCTTCAAAAATAAAGATTTTTGTATGTGACGTACCACTCGGCCTTGTGTTAAAATTTCAAGGTCTAACTCTTTACCAAAATTTCGTAAAATTTCATTTACTAAGCTGCAATCAGATTTGTCACTTTTTGACTCCAGCTTACGAAAAAATTCATTTAAAATTCCTCGTTTATCCGATTGACTAAATTATAGTTGGAGATTTTTTGAATTACCTGAAGTTACCTACAGTAAAAATTTGAGATCATAACTCAATTCTTAAATTGAGTTATGACATTCGTAATGGGCTGCAAATTCTGCCAGAAAACGCAGCCTGAACCTTCGATACCGAAAAATTCATAAAACATTCAATTTTCGTCGAAAAAATGCAATTCCAGTGGAGTTTTAAAGATATTTCCTGGAATTACATTTTAGACTCAAGAAACACATGTTTTTGTCAAGTTTTGTCCACATTACAGCCAATACAAGTCGGCTGTAAATTCTGATCAGAAGCTGTTTGAATTCAGCTTTCAATTAAAACATGTTTATGACATTATAACACTATTCTTAGCAATCAAAAACCCTAAAAACATCACATACACGAATTTAGCACCAATTTTCATTATCAAGATCATATATAACCAAAACCTAGCATGCATACATAATCATAGAGTTACTAAATTAACAAGTATCATCATCTAGGCATTAAAATAAATGTTTCTAGCAAACCCTAACACATAGCATCCATGTTATCATGCATCAATAGTCACAACAAGATCAAGAATTCATGTAGAATCAATAAACGCAGCCATGAATAACAAGTTATGAGTGTATGTTAGAGGGATTACCTAGAACGATAGAGATGAAGATCAAGAACCTGAAAAGATAAGTTTTCCTAGCTTCTTTCTTGAGTTTTTTATAGAGAGAGTAGAGAGAGAGGGAGAGAGGCCGACGTCTGGGGAATGGGGATCTAGGGTTCGGTTTGGTTTTATTATTATTTTTTTAAATAAAACTTTAGCAAATTGTCACACCCCGATATTTCCACGTATTACCGGTGGGCCCGGTGGGGAGTATCGTGACGTAGTTGATATCATCATAGTCAAACAACACAATTTAAATGCACAGCGGAAGCAAAAGATAAAATATTACAAACCGATATAAAGTAATATTAAAGTATTACAAACAGAATGTAAAGGATCCACAGGCGGATCAAATAAAAGATAATTGTTCAACAGATTTTGACATCTAAGCTTGCGAGACTCTTTATTGATGCTAGGAGTAGCCAGCCTATTCCGATTAGTACCTGCACTTAGCCTTTTTGGAAAATACGTCAGTTTACACTGGTAAATACAATTTAACTGACTCATTTTGAAAATGTTTTAGAAAATTGATTTGAATGCACGTGGCACAAAACTTTTTATAACTTGGGATAATTATTTATATATAAACTTGTAAAAGAATTACATGTTCGTTATACGTTCAGTAGCCCGGATTGACACCGAGTTAAAGATTAATAGACACACCACATGATATAGTCCCACGGCGGGTTATTCCCGAAACCGGCGGTTATAACTTATTATTTATTTATACACTGTCGGGTGTACGCCTACACCCCGTGCTTAGGTCGTGGCCATTTCGTAAAATGATGCCAAGGATATCCGGGACATGGTCATTAACCCCCCAAAGGCTTTAAGCAAACAAAACAATTTAAACGGGACATTTCAATAAATTAATCTTCATACAATTAAAAATTCAATGCTCGACCAAGCGGTATTTTATATACCGTACCCCAAGCCCGTATTGGGAAAATAAGTTAAAAGTATTTACCTGAGCAAATTTATACAATTTATCCCAGCCGTATACCATCAAGCAAGTACATATAGCTTTTACTGGGCTCCTTAATTTGGAACGAAGGTTTTTAATAACTTATTAGATTCCTAACGGGTCTTAATTAAGCCTATGCTTAGACCGGTTAGTTTTAAAGGAGGATACGGTTCAAAACGCATGATTAAGCGAGAACCGGATTAGAATGTGGTTTAGACCCGACAAGCTTGTATACTTGTGTAATAAGGGTAAACTAAACACATTCTGGATTTTGAGATAAAAATGATAAGGTTCGACCCGTTCGGCTAATTTATGCAAACTAGTTACATAAGCCGATCCGAACGCGAAAAGTGGGTAACGGGTAACCAAAAGAGTCATGAACAGGTTTCCTAAGTTAATATGCCTTAAATATGTTGTGATATCAGTAGGATACCTTCCATTATGCTTAAAACGAATTTAAAATCAATTTATGCCCCGAAGGGGTATTTTGGTCATTTTAGAGGTTATAAGAGAGATTAAATATTATTCTGAGTTCCAGGTCTGATATAATTAGTAAAAATACTTAATTTAATAAGTTTTAAAGTAGGGTATAGCATATATGTGAAATTTACTATTTATAACCAAACTATGCACCGTAGGGGCATTTTGGTAATTTCACATAAGCTTAAAAGGTCAAAATTAGAGAATTTGAGTTTAAAACTTTTCTTTACTGTTAACATATATAAATTTATTTAAAATATCAGTAGGTTTCAAGTATTATATATATATATATATATATATATATAATGGTTTTAATACATACTATGCGTTTAAAATGTGTAAAAAGACGGTTTTAAGCGATTTCGGGGTTTTAAAAGAAAAGCTGATATTTTTATTATTCCAGAAGGCTTAAAATATTCTATTTATCATATTAGATCAGTAAAAAAATGTTTGATATCGAAAGGATTTTTGTAAAACTCATTTTATAGCCCATTAGGGCAAAACCGACAACTACCGAATTAAGCTTAGAACCCTATGTTATGCTCAGCCTAAAAATAAATAAAAATCTTCAAAAATCCCAAAATATTATTTTACATCAGTAGGTAAAAAGTTTGGTATCAAAAATCGGGTTTAGATAGGCTTTATGGTAATTATGCCGTTTAATTAATAAAAAGCTTTCTAATTACGCTATTGAGCATAACTCTTAATCTAGTCCTCAAACTGATGTCAAATTTTAAGGACAAGTTTATAAATCAGCAATAAAGATTATTGTCCTCTCACATTTTCAAAATTCTCATTTTAGGGTCAAAAGGGCATAACGGTCAACATTTAGGCATTTAACGGAAACATGCACGAACTAGGATTTCTATGGAACCAAGTTGTATAACCTCGGAGGGTTATACTAACCTATAATATGGTCCTAATGGAATCCTAAGGCATATCTAAACTAAGCTAAATCAGGTCAGAACTGAAAGTCAAAGCAAAAGTCAACTTTTGCAACTTTCGGTTCCGAACCGAGCCTATACTTAGAATTGTTAAGGTTGAATCATGCTTAGGCATGTTCAACTAATATTTACCAAGTTATTAAAGTGTGAAAACTGATTTAATGGTTTCTTATATTAATTGTTATGAATTTATATAAAACTAACCCGTTTGACTTTCATTTGACCCGACAATTTAACTAAGTAAACGTGGTAATTAGGAGGTGCCCTTTTGAGGGTTTAATACCTACGTAATTACGATCACATAGCCATGGTCGTTGCGAACAATGGTTCAACCATTTAAAAGTCAAAGCATTTTATCGAAACGCTTGACTTTTCGGCTATAAACGCTAAACAATTAAACTAAGCACGAAAAGACACTTACAAAGGGTCCAAGCAAGGAGGTTTTGATCCTAAATTCTCAGGTATGAAGAGCAAGGTCTCCAACTTAGACAATTCAGAATCAAGTGTGGGTTATGAAGGAGTTGGGGAAGGGTATTTATAGGTTTTTGAGGACCGTTAAGATCGTTTCTTGATAAACGTGATCAAATCTGGACCGTGCACTTTTACCCACTGTTTTGGCAATCTATGGCGCCCAAAACAACCCATAGGATGAAGAAAAACCACTTGCAACACCTGGAAACAGCTGGAAAAGGTTGTAACTGAATTTTGCAGCTCTGATGAAGTCACACGGCCCTCGTAAGAGTTCAAGAGGGCTTACGCGGCCCGCCTAGCTTTCCCAGATCAGCAAACAACTTTGAAACAATGACAGAAATGGTCCATGTTAGCTTTTAAGGTAACGTTTGGCATGTTTAAGGCCTGTTAAGCTATTTACAAGGTTCCACAATGAAGCCTAAACACAGGGAACATGAAACATGCTCACAAACATGTCAGATGTCGGTTCGTTTGGCCGTACGGTCCCGTTGTTCGTCTAATTACGACGAAACTCGAACGGACGCGAAAAAGATCCAAATTACGCGACGAATGGAATTTTATCATGCCGAACACTAAAATGAAATATTTTAGTACTTACATAAATTTTTGGGTGCCCGGGTATATTCAGAATGTGAGATATGCGCGAAAATGCAAACGTGTGCACTTGTTGACACTTTTAGTCCCTGTATGACTTAAAAGTTTATTTTTGCGCACCAAACACCTCTAAGCCTATATCTAAGCTACATAAAGGATAATTAGGGCATGTTTAACTTAGGATCATATTTTGGAAGGTTCGATACCCTACGAATAGGTATACTTTTGCAGTTTGACGCAATTAGTCCTTTAATTGCGCAAAGTAGCGCGGAATGCCGTTTAATGATATCCAAGCCTTCCATGGCACATATTGATCATTCCCAAGCATATACTTAATTATTACTATGCTCTCGTTCGCTTAAATGGTCACCGAAAGGCGTAGATTCAAAAGTTGACGCTTTAGGTCCCTCTATTGCGCAAACTTGCGCATCTCATCATTTAATAGCATCGAAGCCTCATCTAATCCATATTAGGCATTCTTGAAAGTATTATTAAACATCACGATGCTTCAGGTTTCTAAAAGGTCATTCAGAGGTATAATTAAACATATTGACACTTTTAACCCCTCTAACTTGCAAAGTTGCGCGTAACTTTACTTATAGGCATAAAAACTTTAGACGGCCAATGTTTGGCATTCCCGAGAGTATAATCGAATATCATGAAGCTCCCGGTTTGTTAAAAGGTCACTCAGAGGTAAGAATTAACATGTTGATGCTTTTAACCCTTTATTGCGCAAACTTTCAATTAGTTACGCGAACGGCTACTCTCGATCAACAAGCGGCTCATTTGTGAATATAATCATCGTAAGAGGTTATTTAGAAACTTATTTTAGGTATACTAACACTTCCAGTCCTTTCGTAATCAAGGTTTTTGATTTTTCGAAAAAATAGTCCCTTAAATTTACTATTTGACTTCATTAGGGTTTATTACACGTGTCAATACATCATTGGACGTGATTTTACGAGGTGTTACAACCTCACCCCCTTAAAAGAAATCTCGATCTCGAGATTTGCTAAAATGCTGGAAGTTCTTTTTGTCGCATAATGGACTATACTTCTATAGCATATCTGGAGCCTCTCCAAGCTCCCTGGTTGACCTCTATAATATGTACATGTATCCTTGTTGGACCTTCTTAACCTGTCGATCCTCAATCGATGCAGGTTTCTCATCATATCATCCATCTGCATATCATTATGTGATAATGCTTCTCGACTTATTGGTGAAACACATCCTTAAATCATTAGTGTGTAATGCATTGCGGGCTCCGCCAAGCTCCTTAAATAGGTTTTAGCTTATAAGCTATTTGATCTTGATACATTAGATTTCCTCGAATGATTCTATACATTCAGAGCTTAACTAGCCTGATAATTAACAAATTGGCACACCCTTCCAGGGTGATATCTTTTGTTGAACCTTATTTCTTAGCAAGAACTTAGGAGGGTTGCTACTTTCATAAATCCTTGATTTTCTGCCGAATACTGGCAACTTACAGATGATTATGGATTTGTTTGATCTTATTCGTTGTTTCCAAGGCAACTTTCACATCCTGATAATTGGACTTACTAATCTTCTGTCTAACAATAGATGTTTAACATCCCATCTATGCAAGGTCTCCAAAGAAGAAGCCTTGATATTTATATAACATCTATTATAAAAATGCATATTTATGGTGAGATGGTTATTCCAACTATAGCTTAAAACCAATCTTAAGGGATAGTTAATCCTTACAGTTAGTCGAACAAATCGACGATCCTGGGCAGCTGATGGCGATTTTTAATTGTTGCCTAAATAGGGTTACGGTAATCATTGCATAAGTAAAATGAACCGTTTTTCTTAATTAACAATACCGAATCCTCAGAATATTGAGTTAGGCTATATGAATCCTTTATTTAAAACTTACTTAACCAGGGTTTCAATTCTTCCAATGATGGTACTAGCAGTCTTGGAGATTTCATAATAATACAGCCTTAAATGGGATATAAATCTTAACTCTACTAGCCTTCCAGGAGGTAAACAGGGTAATCTTTGGAGAAGATAACCAAGGTATAAGGAGATTACAGAGATTTTCCAAATCTCAGGCTCCAATTCATCTATCATATTCTGTGTCAGATAAGTGACACATTTATGTTACGAGTCCACGAATTCCTCAATCGGAGACATTTACTTGGACAATTCCATTCTGGATATCTTCTTTGAATACCATTAGCTGACTTTAGTACCATATGACCATCGGAATACCTTTGTGGTCCCATGCATTAAACCTCCATACTGATCAGGCATGGAAGCAATCTATGGAACATATTATGATATACAAATCCTCATATGGCGCTTTTTATCATGTCGTCTAGTATTCGTAATCGATAGATATCAACTATATGCTAACGCACTTCTTCTAAAGAAAGGATACTTCTAAAATTCTACGCCTGAAGGCTTCTGACAGGAACAGAAGAAATGGTTCTTATGCTTTCACCGTAAGTTTTACCTTACACTTAATATCGGGGGTTCTTACAGGAGAGTTTCTAAAAGTTTGCTAAACTTATGGTCTTACGAGAGACTTAGCAGCACCTGAAACTAAACGTAACTCCTAGCAATAACATTACAATAAAGGATTTATCTGGTATCGTTAATGTGAGCCGCCTCTAATCCTTCATTAGGAGGGTTAAACGCCTCCATTCTTAATCCTTTTAAACTTAGCTGCGAAATCTTTGACAAATTTTAGGGCAGACTCAGCTTTGACTGGTTGTTTCATAATCTATATAACGTGAGTAGCTGAGGTAGATCCATAATGGATTTATAATGAGCAGGCTTTGAAACTTTAATGTACCCTCTTATTGCCGCTGCTAACCACCAATAATTATTGCATTAAGCTTAGATTTTTGGGGTAGACTGAATGGGGCACTATCTCAGCTAATGAATTAAAATTTCTTTTATGGTGAGAGTCATAAAATTCTTATTCCATCTTTTTCCATTTCGCGAAGCGGATAATAGGTTTTTCTAATAAGGTCCTTAAAACTTGGACCATCCCATAATGTATAAGAGGATCTTTCTTGTGGACTTCACTAATGTCCTTACTAACTAAGGGTATTGCCCTCGAACGACCGTGATGCATACCTCACCGTGTCCTTTCCAGCATAACCGCTGATACACCTAATGGTTTCTACTTCATCTAACAATTTCCCGCAATCGATGGCCTCTTTTTACTATTGAAGTCTCTTGACTTCCAAGAGACGAAGTACTTTTAAGTACATCCTGAAAGGAATGGGCTCCTTGCCACATATGATTTTTTTTGGGTTATTCTTCGCATTTGAAGTATGAATAAAGCCCTTCTCATGAGCAGCGACATGTGTTTTAGAGCGAGCAGCATCCGGCTTCTTAAATCTTCTCATGACTTTTCTCATAGCCTTTCTAATAGTTGCGTTAATTACGGTTTTGGAGATTAACTCCATTAACATTGAGGTTCACATTGGATGCACCATTAACATTTGTCGCATCTCCCGCATCGTGACTGTTGTTTGTCTCTTCTGAGTATTCCATACTCGAATCTTTGGTATTAAATACCATATTCAACAAGTGCTTAGGCAATCCATACCCCGTGTCTCCTTGAATTGTCAAAGGCTCACCATAAGGAGTCTTGATAACTACTTGCTTCTTATCACACACAATATGGGCTTGATTTTTAAGACGACCAATTCATTCCTATCACTATATCGAGTCCCTCTAATTTTAACGGAACAAGGACAACGGAGAAGAATGGTTCCTAATGGATATAAAACATCCATCTAATATTGCTGAAGCAGTCTCTGAGGTACTATCGGCCAATTCTACCTTATACTTAACGCTTAGAGTTTTAACAGGCAGATTTAATAATTTATAAAATTCATTGTCTACGAGAGACTTATCTGAACCTGAATCAAATAATACTCTAGCATGAGCGTTATTGATATAGAAAGTACCTGTTGTGACATTGTCATCCTGAATAGCCTCTTGAGCATCCATTTGAGAGCTTCCAGCTTTGGTCTTCTTAGCCTCCCCAGGCTTCTTGGTTTTATTTGGGCAATTTGTCTTGATGTGCCCTATTTCATTGCAACCATAGCAGGTTGCGTCCTCCAACTTCTTGCAATCCAAGGTCTTATGCTCCTTGGACTTGCAGATTCCACAGGGTAGAGGCTGAGATTCAAATCTGCATTTCCCGGGGTGGTATTTCCTACAGGTTTTGCATCTGGTCTTATCACCTGACTGCTGGTTGTCCTTCAAGTCCTTGCATTCATGGGTCTTGTGATCCATCTCTTTACAGATGACACATCCCCTGGTCTGTTCATAGAAACATTTTCCGAAGTGCTTCTTCCCGCAGGTTTTACATTCGGGTTTTGCCTCCTTTGGCTTGGACTGGTTATAGCTTGAACCGGTCTTACCCTTTTTGTAACCCTTATTTGGGGTATTATCGCACTTTCGCTTATGATCCTTTAATACACGGTCCACGGATTTGTTTACGGCTGTATCCAACATAGCCTGTAACTCGGTGCCCGTTAAGTTCAGTCTTGCATTATCATTCTGATCAACTGGATGATTGTGAGCTTCAGATGAGTCAGCCATGGTGAAGCTTTGAAGGCTACAAACCAAGTAGTAATAATTTGTTTAATTATATAGTGAATTGTCGAATTTGATGATTAAATAGCCATGGTGCAAATAAACCATATAGGCCAATAGATAGTATTTAATTTATTTGATTATGTTTTGCCTAGGTTTTTAAATAAACCATCTTTGACGTTTAAACGGAATATATTCCTTCATATTTATTAGACAGGGGACATAAGTCACGACTGTCAATGTCGTACTGACATTTTATATATAGCATAAGGGCTTGTTCCAAAGGACTCTTTGAAGGCATAGATGCCTTGTCACTAGGGAAATTTTAAAACATAATCGATGATTCCTTTGGATCGGAAAATTTCATAGTTCATTGTCTTGACAAGAAGTTATGAAATAAAACTATCTTTTTCATGTATACATCTTTGCCCGAAGGTATTAATCCCAATGGATGTTTTAATGTGTTAATCATGTTCGACGTTTATTAGCCATGATTCCTCTTGATCATTTACGCTAAATAAGGGGTTTGGAAATTCCTAATATGAAGATGACAAGTGTGATTTTATCGCATCACTGTTGTCAGGAGTGTTAACATATTTTCAGATGTTAACAAGGATCTGAATTTCTTTTAAACAGGTCTTACCATCATAGCTAGGTCTTTAATGACATTCAAGCTAGGTTATACCTTTTAAGATTCTCTTTTAATATGTATACTGGCAGGAAAGGAATGATATTTATTTTATTCAGGATTTTCATTATAATTATCCTAGATTTAATTAAAATATAACTATGGCACAAAAAGGCCAAGTCACAAGGGCAACTTTAAATTATAAACCATGATTTTGTAGAATCAAGGTATTTAGGCTTTGAACGTTGTTCATTGCCTTTTCTTGACAGGGAGTTGTAGGCTACGACTGTCGTTTGTCTTATATGACAATGAATATGGCTCGTAAGCATTACATCCCTAAGGGATGCTTAATTCACAAAGAAAGGATTTCGGGATAATCCAGTATAAGGATGATTTATGCGATTTTCTCGAATCACATTTGCCAGGAATGTTAACATGTTTACAGATGTTAACAAGGATTTGAATCTTTTGAATAGGTTCTACCATCTTGGCCTTGTCTGAAATGACATATAGGCTAGGTTGTACCTTTAAGATTCTTTTTAATATTTAACGCAGAACAATCCTAAATTGAGATATTAATAAGGATCTGAATCTAATTGAGGGACTACCATCTTGGCCTTGTCTTAAGATGACACATGGGCTAGGTCTTGTCCTTTTTAGATTTTGTCATTTTATTATAATGGTAGATCTTATAAAAGGAATGATACTTTTCATTTATTTCATATATTATATTCATACATATTGATAAAATGAAATTTTGTTAAAGCATTCCAATGATTTTTAAAAGAGGTACGGAATTGCCCTGAACAGGACTTGAAAGGAATAATGTTGTCCATGAAGGGACTGAAAGATAAGTATGCCCTTATAAGGACTTACTAAGGAAACGAACTTCAGTAAAAGGAGTTTCTTCTTCATTTTATTTCTGAATGCTTTCTCCTTGGTTGCACGTTAATCCTAGTCGCAGTACGAAGCTCGGCCTTCCCTAGGCTTCAAATGGGGAGAATTTCCATTATGGCTTCTTTGCTTGGCGACATATTAAAATATATAGAATTGAAAGCAATAATTATCCGAATAGAGATGAGAGTATTCCTATGTTAAGTCTAGACTCAGAAGGTCAAGGAATGTGCTACTGTGTCATTGAGATTAAACACAAAAGGCTAGTGTATAATTCACTCAATGTTGGCTCTGATACCAACCTCTCACACCCCGATATTTTCACGTATTACCGGTGGGCCCGGTGGGGAGTATCGTGACGTAGTTGATATCATCATAGGCAAACAACACAATTTAAATGCACAGCGGAAGCAAAAGATAAAATATTACAAACCGATATAAAGTAATATCAAAGTATTACAAACAGAATGTAAAGGATCCACAGGCGGATCAAATAAAAGAAAATTGTTCAACAGATTTTGACATCTAAGCTTGCGAGACTCTTTATTGATGCTAGGAGTAGCCAGCCTATTCCGATTAGTACCTGCACTTAGCCTTTTTGGAAAATACGTCAGTTTACACTGGTAAATACAATTTAACTGACTCATTTTGAAAATGTTTTAGAAAATTGATTTGAATGCACGTGGCACAAAACTTTTTATAACTTGGGATAATTATTTATATATAAACTTGTAAAAGAATTACATGTTCGTTATACGTTCAGTAGCCCGGATTGACACCGAGTTAAAGATTAATAGACACACCACATGATATAGTCCCGCGGCGGGTTATTCCCGAAACCGGTGGTTATACCTTATTATTTATTTATACACTGTAGGGTGTACGCCTACACCCCGTGCTTAGGTCGTGGCCATTTCGTAAAATGATGCCAAGGATATCCGGGACATGGTCATTAACCCCCCAAAGGCTTTAAGCGAACAAAACAATTTAAACGGGATGTTTCAATAAATTAATCTTCATACAATTAAAAATTCAATGCCCGACCAAGCGGTATTTTATATACCGTACCCCAAGCCCGTATAGGGAAAATAAGTTAATAGTATTTACCTGAGCAAATTTATACAATTTATCCCAACCGTATACCATCAAGCAAGTACAGATAGCTTTTACTAGGCTCCTAAATCTGGAACGAAGGTTTTTAATAACTTATTAGATTCCTAACGGGTCTTAATTAAGCCTATGCTTAGACCGGTTAGTTTTAAAGGAGGATACGGTTCAAAACGCATGATTAAGCGAGAACCGGATCAGACTGTGGTTTAGACCCAACAAGCTTGTATACTTGTGTAATAAGGGTAAACTAAACACATTTTGGATTTTGAGATAAAAATGATAAGGTTTGACCCGTTCGGCTAATTTGTGCAAACTAGTTACATAAGCCGATCTGAACGCGAAAAGTGCGTAACGGGTAACCAAAAGAGTCATGAACAGGTTTCCTAAGTTAATATGCCTTAAATATGTTGTGATATCAGTAGGATACCTTCCATTATGCCCAAAACGAATTTAAAATCAATTTATGCCCCGAAGGGGTATTTTGGTCATTTTAGAGGTTATAAGAGAGATTAAATATTATTCTGAGTTCCAGGTCTGATATAATTAGTAAAAATACTTAGTTTAATAAGTTTTAAAGTAGGGTATAGCATATATGTGAAATTTACTATTTATAACCAAACTATGCACCGTAGGGGCATTTTGGTAATTTCACATAAGCTTAAAAGGTCAAAATTAGAGAATTTGAGTTTAAAACTTTTCTTTACTGTTAACATATATAAATTTACTTAAAATATTAGTAGGTATCAAGTATTATATATATATAATGGTTTTAATACATACTATGCGTTTAAAATGTGTAAAAAGACGGTTTTAAGCGATTTCGGGGTTTTAAAAGAAAAGCTTATATTTTTATTATTCCAGAAGGCTTAAAATATTCTATTTATCATATTAGATCAGTAGAAAAAGGTTTGATATCGAAAGGATTTGTAAAACTCATTTTATAGCCCAAAAGGGCAAAACCGACAACTACGAATTAAGCTTAGAACCCTATGTTATGCTCAGCCTAAAAATAAATAAAAATATTCAAAAATCCCAAAATATTATTTTACATCAGTAGGTAAAAAGTTTGGTATCAAAAATCAGGTTTAGAAAGGCTTTATGCTAATTACGCCGTTTAATTAATAAAAAACTTTCTAATTAAGCTATTGAGCATAACTCTTAATCTAGACCTCAAACTGATGTCAAATTTTAAGGACAAGTTTATGAATCAGCAATAAAGATTATTTTCCTCCCACATTTTCAAAATTCTCGTTTTAGGGTCAAAAGGGCATAACGGTCAACATTTAGGCATTTAACGGAAACATGCACGAACTAGGATTTCTATGGAACCAAGTTGTATAACCTCGGAGGGTTATACTAACCTATAATATGGTCCTAATGGAATCCTAAGGCATATCTAAACTAAGCTAAATCGGGTCAGAACTGAAAGTCAAAGCAAAAGTCAACTTTTGCGACTTTCGGTTCCGAACCGAGCCTATACTTAGAATTTTCGGGTTGAATCATGCTTAGGCATGTTCAACTAATATTTACCAAGTTATTAAAGTGAGAAAACTGATTTTATGGTTTCTTATATTAATAGTTATGAATTTATCTAAAACTAACCCGTTTGACTTTCATTTGACCTTACAATTTAACTAAGTAAACGTGGTAATTAGGAGGTGCCCTTTTGAGGGTTTAATACCTACCTAATTACGATCGCGTAGCCATGTTCGTTGCGAACAATGGCTCAACCGTTTAAAAGTCAAAGCGTTTTATCAAAACGCTTGACTTTTCGACTATAAACGCTAAACAATTAAACTAAGCATGAAAAGACACTTACAAAGGGTCCAAGCAAGGAGGTTTTGATCCTAAATTCTCAGGTATGAAGAGCAAGGTCTCCAACTTAGAGAATTCAGAATCAAGTGTGGGTTATGAAGGAAGAGGGGAAGGGTATTTATAGGTTTTTAAGGACCGTTAAGATTGTTTCTTGATAAACGTGATCAAATCTGGACCGTACACTTTTACCCGCTGTTTTGGCAATCTATGGGCGCCCAAAACAACCCATAGGATGAAAAAAACCACTTGCAACACCTGGAAACAGCTGGAACAGGCTGTAACTAACTTTTGCAGCTCTGATGAAGTCACACGGCCCGCGTAAGAGTTCAAGAGGGCTTACGCGGCCCGCCTAGCTTTCCCAGATCAGCAAACAACTTTGAAACAATGACAGAAATGGTCCCTGTTAGCTTTTAAGGTCACGTTTTGCACGTTTAAAGCCCGTTAAGCTATTTACAAGGTTCCACAATGAAGCCTAAACACAGAGAACATGAAACATGCTCACAAACATGTCGTATGTCGGTTCGTTTGGCCGTACGGTCCCGTTGTTCGTCTAATTACGACGAAACACGAAAGGACGCGAAAAGCGATCCAAATTACGCGACGAATGGAATTTTATCATGCCGAACACTAAAATGAAATATTTTAGTGCTTACATATATTTTTGGGTGCCCGGGTATATTCAGAATGTTAGATATGCGCGAAAATGCAAACTTGTGCACTTTTTTACACTTTTAGTCCCTGTATGACTTAAAAGTTTATTTTTGCGCACCAAACACCTCTAAGCCTATATCTAAGCTACATAAAGGATAATTAGGGGATGTTTAAATTAGAATCATATTCCGGAAGGTTCGATACCCTACGAATAGGTATACTTTTGCAGTTTGACGCAATTAGTCCTTTAATTGTGCAAAGTAGCGCGGAATGCCGTTAATTGATATCCAAGCCCTCCATGGCCCATATTGATCATTCCCAAGCATATACTTAATTATTACTACACTCCCATTCACTTAAATGGTCACCGAAAGGTGTAGATTCAAAGGTTGACGCTTTAGGTCCCTCTATTGCGCAAACTTGCGGATCTCATCATTTAATAGCATCGAAGCCTCATCTAATCCATATTAGGCATTCTTGAAAGTATTATTAAACATCACGATGCATTGGGTTCGCTAAAAGGTCATTCAGAGGTATAATTAAACATATTGACACTTTTAACCCCTCTAACTTGCAAAGTTGCGCGTAACTTTATTTATAGGCATAAAAACTTTAGACGGCCAATGTTTGGCATTCCCGAGAGTATAATCGGATATCATGAAGCTCCCGGTTTGTTAAAAGGTCACTCAGAGGTAAGAATTAACAAGTTGACGCTTTTAACCCTTTATTACGCAAACATACAGTTAATTACGCGAACGGCTACTCTCGATCAACAAGCGGCTCATTTGTGAATATAATCATCGTAAGAGGTTATTTAGAAACTTATTTTAGGTATACTAACACTTCCAGTCCTTTCATAATCCAGGTTTTTTATTTTTCAAAAAATTAGTCCCTTAAATTTATGACTTCATTAGGGTTTATTACACGTGTCAATACATCATTGGACGTGATTTTACGAGGTGTTACACAAATGCACAAAAGGTCCTCCAAGTTTTCCAATTCTTAAACTTGGACAAGAAGTTATCAACATAACTTTATAGAATGACACACAAGTCCCTTGTTTTGCAAAGTTAATCAAATCAAATCCGTTTGTTTGTTCGCGTGTTACTAACTTGTGCATTTAAAAATTGTAATGAACAGAAAAAGGTTAACGGCGTTAACCTGAAAGTATGGGATGTCACAGTCTCACATCAAAATAGTGTACTAGTCTATAAAATGTAAGTTGAACACATGATGTGATCGGTAAGAAACGAGCACCTTTAAGTACACTATTAGAAATCTTTAAAAAATTTGTTGTGAGTAGCCCATAACGCTTTCCACCATCATGTGCAAGCGTCCATTTTTCAAATGCATGTTGTTCAAGCCACTGGCGAGCTTTTCGGTTTATTTTTTCCAATTTCCTCCATAATAGAGTTAAACTTTCTAATCTGATTCTGACTCCCAGCACGGTAAGCTAAAGCTTTCAATTGAGAGTTGAAAAACTTATCATTAAAGTTGTTGATAAAATGCCTTAAGCAATACCTATGACAAAATGATGAATGTTATTGACATAAAAAAAAAACAAAATCAATATGAATTTTATAAACAATACCTGTGAAAACCATGTGGCTCTAACCAAGGAGATCCTTGTTTATTAACTGCCTTTAGAATTCTAGCATGACGATCAGAAATTAGACATATCCCTTTAGTATCTTTCACCACATGTTTCTTAACATGAGAAAGAAACCAAATCCAACTAGCGTAAGATTCATTTTCAACAATAGCAAATGCAAGTGGCAATATCTGATTATTACCATCAACTCCCATTGCAATCATCAACTTACCTTTATACTTGACATACAAATGTGTGGCATCAATGCTAATCACTGGCCGACAATGCTTAAATCCAAGGATAGAAGGATTAAATGCCCAAAACACACGTCTAAATTCAACCTGCTCTACACCAGTCTGTCTCAAAACACACCATTCAACTATGGTCCCTGGATTGAACTTTTTAAGTGCCTCCATAAACTTAGGTGAGATAATATAAGATTCATCCCAAATCCCAAAGACATGTTCAATTGCCTTTTGTTTTCCTAACCAAACCTTCTTGTAAGAATGAGTATAGCCCAACTTATCAATTACTTCGGCTCTCAAAGCACTAATGCTAATAGAAGGTTGTTCTTTTATAAGGTGTTGTATTTCTTGGGCGATCAAGCTTGCATCTAGGTTTGGATGGTCTTGGGTAATCTTAGAATGCAAACAAGTATGTGGACCAGTATACTTTGTGATGTCAAAACATCCACTAAATTTACGTTTACATGCACGAAGTTTCCATTTACAGCCTTGTTTATGTAACTTACATTTGATAGACCAAATGTCTGGACGTGATTCAACAACCTCAAAATGTTTGTGTGTTTTGATATTGTAGAGCTTGACAACTCTAACAAATTCTTCCTTGTCATTGAAAGAATCAATTCCCAACTCACGCATAAAATCATTTTTACTATTAGAATGTGGTGTCATCCAATTGTCATCAATTATTATACTAGTTTCCTCTAAATTGGTATATGTTGAAGGTACTTGAACATTTCCATATGAAGTTCCATCTCCATCTATTTGAGTTTCATCTCCAATTCCATCTTCTAACTCGTCATCTGTTTCACTTTCAATGCAGTCTACAGGCTCTTCTTCTAACACATCTTCCACATCTTCATTGTTTGCAATAGCGATCCGAGACATCGCGTTAAAATCCTCATTTTGAAACATGTTTGATATTGCATTTACACTATTCATCCTGAATGATAACACAATAACTTTAGATACAACACAAGCATGATAAACAACATGATAAATATGATAATTTAAGAATTTATATATTCACTAAATATAACCCTAATATTTGAATATAATAAAACTGGAATCTGTGAATATTAGTTCAGTTCTTTAATAGAAAAACTAATAGAAACCTAATATCAAAGGAAATCTGATAAACAACCAAACCTGATAATACGCGATCGGATTTTGGGGGAGACGAACAGTTCGTGATTTTGGGGGAGTAGTGATCGGAGACAAACAGTGATGGTCGATGGGAGACGATGGTCGCCGGGATGTTGCCGGCTAGTTGACGTCGATGATACACGATCGGATTTTTGGGGGAGACGAACAGTTCACCGATCGGAGACAACAGTTATGCACGCTTTGTGGTTTTTTTTTAACAAAAATAATAATAAAACTTTAAATCTACCCAAATAGGTAAATATTTTTCAAAGTACCCAAATAGGTAAATATTTTTTGTATCAACACTAGTTTGGGAAAAAAACTCGTAAAAAGTATTTACCATTTTTGTGTTCACTGAAAACTATTTACTAAAATACCTTTTATTTTCTAACCATGATATTATACTTTCTTATTGTTTTTTTCTTCAAATGCTCCGTTATCACTTTTAATTTATTTTATAGTACTCTTTTTATATTCAACCAATTTAAATAATTTTTATCAATCTACTCTTTTAGCCAGATGAGAGAATCGTCGGAACATCAATAGTGACGGATCATAACCTAGTGCCCGACACAAAATCTCAAAATGCAAAACCCTAGAAAAACCATGAGGATGTATATATGCCCAAAAGATATGCGATAATACTCCAACACATTAAGAACAAATATAGTAAACGAATGACGAAGGTTAGAAAACCTAAAGTGATGGCAATAAAGAGCGATAAAACCAGGGGGACATTGATCGATTGATTTATCTAAACCCAGAGCCATCGGATTAAACGATGAATTGATACCCCCATTCTTCAAAAAAGGTATCAACCTTTTCTTGTGTGAGGTACAATTCCCTTGGCAACACTTCATCAACCAAGTGTTGGCCACCCACCAAGGTACCACGAATAGTAACCCAACATCAAGAGTGGAGGAAGACTCACCAAACCTTACATGCCCAGTAATTTGACTTGTTTCTCCTAACAAATTGCAGATTATGACTTCCAAACCCGGATAAAGATGCCATCACACATAAGAACCTATGATGGAACCAAGGATCCTGAAGACCACCAGCAAATTTTCACCGGAGCGGCAAGAATGGAAAAATGGTCCAACCCCGAATGATGTCTTATGTTCATGCAAACCCTCGTAGGGTCTTCACGGATATGGTTCAATGGCCTTCCTGAACAAAGCATTCCGACCTTCGATGATCTCAGCAAAGGTTTTCTAGCCAACTTTTCACAACAACGGAGGTATGTTAACGATGCCACGGTAATCTTCCAGATAAAACAACGTGATGATAAAAGTCTTAGAGACTTCATTGAAAGGTACAAGAAGGAAGGTTTAACCTATGTAGGCGCTGATGAGAAGATGAGGGTGGTAAGGTTCATGAATGCCATCACTTCCAAGTACCTTACAAGAGATTTCAACAAATGCCTGTCTAAAACCCTTGATGAAGCACTTGAAAGGGCTGAAGCCCACATCCGAGGAGAAGAAGCGGTTAACATCAAGGAACAAAGAAAAGGAGCTCCTAGTTGGCGAAGCAATAGTCCCAATAGGAAAAGACGAAACTTTGGTTCTTATGATAAACGCTCTAGAAGCTCGGATTCTAGGAGACCTGGAGGAAGGAACCATCCAAGCCGAGAAAAGACCATAAGCTTCACAACTTTGACCAAGACTCCACAAGAGATCTTGGCAACCAAAGAAGTGAAACATAGCTTCCGACCTCCTCGGCCATTACCAAAAAGCAAGAGGAGTGAAAACTCAAACCAATATTGTGAGTTTCATGAAGAAAAGGATCACTATTCCAATGATTGCTTCCAACTCAAAACGAGGATCGAAGAAGCCGTTAAATCTATAGAACTGGCCCACTTGGTTAAGGAGGTGAGAGAAAAGATGGTTGAAGGAAAAAAGAAGGAAGTAAACATGGTGGACTTTGAAGGTAAAGCGTCCCACAAATGCCATCGTCTGGAAGCATGGGAACACCAATGTGTTTGCTTCCCACCACCTGAAGGAGAGTTACTCTCGAACCCTTTAGTGGTAGAAGCTAAAATAGGAACCATCAAAACACACAAGGCTTACATTGACACTGGGACAGCCACTGAGATCATGTTTGAGAAATGTTTCAACCGTCTCAGCAATGATAAACGGTCCAAGCTTCAGCAGTCTGAATCTTCCATTAAAGCTATCGCCGATATACCCATCAAACCTTTAGGCCAAATAATCCTTAGTGTTTGTTTCAGCAAAGAAACAATGAAACGAACCGAGCAGCTCACCTTTGTGGTGATCAACATTCCTTCCAACTATGATGTTATCATAGGAAGGCTGGGGCAGAGTGTGTTCGGGATGGCAGTTTTAGTCGGTCAAGGCACTGTAATGTTTCCCACTAAAAGGGGGATAACAACCCTTGAACCTACTCAAGAAGCTCTCTTGGTTGAAGGGGAAAGTTCGAAGAAGAATGAAGAAGATGAACAAGGATGGATTGTAAACCCAAATTATCCTCAACAAAGGATAAGGGTAAACACCAACCTCACTGAGGATACTCTCACGTACCTCAAGAGACTGCTCTTACACAATGTTGACATCTTCACATGGTGTCCGGAAGATATGACTTGTATCCCCTGAGACATTGCTAAACATGAGCTTAAGATTACCCCTAATGTGAAATCCATTGTCCAACAGAAAAGAAGCCTAGCTCCGAAAAGAAGCCTCGCAGCCTGTCAGGGGGTTGAAGGGCTTGTTCAAGCCGGAATCCTCTGAGAAGTGTGGGTTATATTCATATATTTTGTTATAATGGCAGATCTTATAAAAGGAATGATACTTTTCATTTATTTCATATATTATATTCATACATATTGATGAAATGAAATTTTGTTAAAGCATTCCAATGATTTTTAAAAGAGGTACAGAATTGCCCTGAACGGGACTTGAAAGGAATAATGTTGTCCATGAAGGGACTGAAAGATAAGTATGCCCTTATAAGGACTTACTAAGGAAACGAACTTCAGTAAAAAAGGAGTTTCTTCTTCATTTTATTTCTGGATGTTTTCTCCTTGGATGCACGTTAATCCTAGTCGCAGTACGAAGCTCGGCCTTCTCTAGGCTTCAAATGGGGAGAATTTCCATTATGGCTTCTTTGCTTGGCGACATATGAAAATATATAGAATTGAAAGCAATAATTCTCCGAATAGAGATGAGAGTATTCCTATGTTAAGTCTAGACTCAGAAGGTCAAGGAATGTGCTACTGTGTCATTGAGATTAAACACAAAAGGCTAGTGTTTAATTCACTCAATGTTGGCTCTGATACCAACCTGTCACACCCCGATATTTCCACGTATTACCGGTGGGCCCGGTGGGGAATATCGTGACGTAGTTGATATCATCATAGTCAAACAACACAATTTAAATGCACAGCGGAAGCAAAAGATAAAATATGACAAACCGATATAAAGTAATATCAAAGTATTACAAACGGAATGTAAAGGATCCATAGGCGGATCAAATAAAAGATAATTGTTCAATAGATTTTGACATCTAAGCTTGCGAGACTCTTTATTGATGCTAGGAGTAGCCAGCCTATTCTGATTAGTACCTGCACTTAGCCCTTTTGAAAAATACGTCAGTTTACACTGGTAAATACAATTTAACTGACTCATTTTGAAAATGTTTTAGAAAATTGATTTGAATGCACGTGGCACAAAACTTTTTATAACTTGGGATAATTATTTATATATAAACTTGTAAAAGAATTACATGTTCGTTATACGTTCAGTAGCCCGGATTGGCACCGGGTTAAAGATTAATAGACACACCACATGATATAGTCCCGCGGTGGGTTATTCCCGAAACCGACGGTTATACCTTATTATTTATTTATACACTGTCGAGTGTACGCCTACACCCCATGCTTAGGTCGTGGCAATTTCGTAAAATGATGCCAATGATATCCGGGACATGGTCATTAACCCCCCAAAGGCTTTAAACAAAAAAAACAATTTAAACGGGACATTTCAATAAATTAATCTTCATACAATTAAAAATTCAATGCCCGACCAAGCGGTATTTTATATACCGTACCCCAAGCCCGTATAGGGAAAATAAGTTAAAAGTATTTACCTGAGCAAATTTATACAATTTATCCCAGCCGTATACCATCAAGCAAGTACAGAAAGCTTTTACTGGGCTCCTAAATCTGGAACGAAGGTTTTTAATAACTTATTAGATTCCTAACGGGTCTTAATTAAGCCTATGCTTAGACCGGTTAGTTTTAAAGGAGGATACGGTTCAAAACGCATGACTAAGCGAGAACCGGATTAGAATGTGGTTTAGACCCGACAAGCTTGTATACTTGTGTAATAAGAGTAAACTAAACACATTCTGGATTTTGAGATAAAAATGATAAGGTTTGACCCGTTCGGCTAATTTATGCAAACTAGTTACAAAAGCCGATCCGAACGTGAAAAGTGCGTAACGGGTAACCAAAAGAGTCATGAACAGGTTTCCTAAGTTAATATGCCTTAAATATGTTGTGATATCAGTAGGATACCTTCCATTATGCCCAAAACGAATTTAAAATCAATTTATGCCCCGAAGGGGTATTTTGGTCATTTTAGAGGTTATAAGAGAGATTAAATATTATTCTGAGTTCCAGGTCTGATATAAATAGTAAAAATACTTAATTTAATAAGTTGTAAAGTAGGGTATAGCATATATGTGAAATTTACTATTTATAACCAAACTATGCACCGTATGGGCATTTTGGTAATTTCACATAAGCTTAAAAGGTCAAAATTAGAGAATTTGAGTTTAAAACTTTTCTTTACTGTTAACATATATAAATTTACTTCAAATATCAGTAGGTATCAAGTATTATATATATATATAATGGTTTTAATACATACTATGCGTTTAAAATGTGTAAAAAGACGGTTTTAAGCGATTTTGGGGTTTTAAAAGAAAAGCTGATATTTTTATTATTCCAGAAGGCTTAAAATATTCTATTTATCATATTAGATCAGTAGAAAAAGGTTTGATATTGAAAGGATTTGTAAAACTCATTTTATAGCCTAAAAGGGCAAAACCGACAACTACCGAATTAAGCTTAGAACCCTATGTTATGCTCAGCCTAAAAATAAATAAAAATCTTCAAAAATCCTAAAATATTATTTTACATCAGTAGGTAAAAAGTTTGGTATCAAAAATCGGGTTTAGATAGGCTTTATGCTAATTACGCCGTTTAATTAATAAAAAGCTTTCTAATTACGCTATTGAGCATAACTCTTAATCTAGACCTCAAACTGATGTCGAATTTTATGAAAAGTTTATAAATCAGCAATAAATATTATTGTCCTCTCACATTTTCAAAATTCTCGTTATAGGGTCAAAAGGGCATAACGATCAACATTTAGGCATTTAACGGAAACATGCACGAACTAGGATTTCTATGGAACCAAGTTGTATAACGTCGGAGGGTTATACTATCCTATAATATGGTCCTAATGGAATCCTAAGGCATATCTAAACTAAACTAAATTGGGTCAGAACTGAAAGTCAAAGCAAAAGTCAACTTTTGCGACTTTCGGTTCCGAACCGAGCCTATACTTAGAATTGTCGGGTTGAATCATGCTTGGGCATGTTCAACTAATATTTACCAAGTTATTAAAGTGAGAAAACTGATTTTATGGTTTCTTATATTAATAGTTATGAATTTATCTAAAACTAACCCGTTTGACTTTCATTTGACCTAACAATTTAACTAAGTAAACGTGGTAATTAGGAGGTGCCCTTTTTAGGGTTTAATACCTACCTAATTACGATCACGTAGCCATGTTCGTTGCGAACATTGGCTCAACCGTTTAAAAGTCAAAGCGTTTTATTGAAACGCTTGACTTTTCGGCTATAAACGCTAAACAATAAAACTAAGCACGAAAAGACACTTACAAAGGGTCCAAGCAAGGAGGTTTTGATCCTAAATTCTCAGGTATGAAGAGCAAGGTCTCCAACTTAGAGAATTCAGAATCAAGTGTGGGTTATGAAGGAAGTGGGGAAGGGTATTTATAGGTTTTTGAGGACCGTTAAGATCGTTTCTTGATAAACGTGATCAAATCTGGACCGTACACTTTTACCCACTGTTTTGCCAATCTATGGGCGCCCAAAACAACCCATAGGATGAAGAAAAACCACTTGCAACACCTGGAAACAGCTGGAACAGGCTATAATTGACTTTTGCAGCTCTGATGAAGTCACACGGCCCATGTAAGAGTTCCAGAGGGCTTACGCGGCCCGCCTAGCTTTCCCAGATTAGCAAACAACTTTGAAACAATGACAGAAATGGTCCCTTTTTGCTTTTAAGGTCACGTTTTGCACGTTTCAGGCCCGTTAAGCTATTTACAAGGTTCCACAATGAATCCTAAACACAGGGAACATGAAACATGCTCACAAACATGTCGGATGTCGGTTCGTTTGTCCGTAAGGTCCCGTTGTTCGTCTAATTACGACGAAACACGAACGAACGCGAAAAACGATCCAAATTACGCGACGAATGGAATTTTATCATGCTGAACACTAAAATGAAATATTTTAGTGCTTACATAAATTTTTGGGTGCCCGGGTATATTCAGAATGTGAGATATGCGCGAAAATGCAAACGTGTGCACTTGTTGACACTTTTAGTCCCTGTATGACTTAAAAGTTTATTTTTGCGCACCAAACACCTCTAAGCCTATATCTAAGCTACATAAAGGATAATTAGGGCATGTTTAACTTAGGATCATATTCCGGAAGGTTCGATACCCTACGAATAGGTATACTTTTGCAGTTTGACGCAATTAGTCCTTTAATTGCGCAAAGTAGCGCGGAATGCCGTTTAATGATATTCAACCCTTCCATGGCCCATATTGATCATTCCCAAGCATATACTTAATTATTACTATGCTCTCGTTCACTTAAATGGTCACCGAAAGGCGTAGATTCAAAAGTTGACGCTTTAGGTCCCTCTATTGCGCAAACTTGCGCATCTCATCATTTAATAGCATCGAAGCCTCATCTAATCCATATTAGGCATTCTTGAAAGTATTATTAAACATCACGATGCTTCGGGTTTCTAAAAGGTCATTCAGAGGTATAATTAAACATATTGACACTTTTAACCCCTCTAACTTGCAAAGTTGCGCGTAACTTTACTTATAGGCATAAAAACTTTAGACGGCCAATGTTTGGCATTCCCGAGAGTATAATCGAATATCATGAATCTCCCGGTTTGTTAAAAGGTCACTCAGAGGTAAGAATTAACATGTTGACGCTTTTAACCCTTTATTGCGCAAAATTTCAATTAATTACGCGAACGGCTACTCTCGATCAACAAGCGGCTCATTTGTGAATATAATCGTCGTAAGAGGTTATTTAGAAATTTATTTTAGGTATACTAACACTTCCAGTCCTTTCATAATCAAGGTTTTTGATTTTTCAAAAAATTAATCCCTTAAATTTACTATTTGACTTCATTAGGATTTATTACACGTGTCAATACATCATTGGACGTGATTTTACGAGGTGTTACACAAATGCACAAAAGGTCCACCAAGTTTTCCAATTCTTAAACTTGGACAAGAAGTTATCAACATAACTTTATAGAATGACACACAAGTCCCTTGTTTTGCAAAGTTAATCAAATCAAATCCGTTTGTTTGTTCGCGTGTTACTAACTTGTGCATTTAAAAATTGTAATGAATAGAAAAAGGTTAACGGCGTTAACCTGAAAGTATGGGATGTCACAGTCTCACATCAAAATAGTGTACTAGTCTATAAAATGTAAGTTGAACACATGATGTGATCGGTAAGAAATGAGCACCTTTAAGTACACTATTAGAAATCTTTGACAAATTTGTTGTGAGTAGCCCATAACGCTTTCCACCATCCAGTGCAAGCGTCCATTTGTCAAATGTATGTTGTTCAAGCCACTGGCGAGCTTTTCGGTTTATTTTTTCCAATTTCCTCCATAATAGAGTTAAACTTTTTAATCTGATTCTGACTCCCAGCACGGTAAGCTAAAGCTTTCAATTGAGAGTTGAAAAACTTATCATTAACTTACCTTTATACTTGCCATACAAATGTGTGGCATCAATGCTAATCACTGGCCGACAATGCTTAAATCCAAGGATAGAAGGATTAAATGCCCAAAACACACGTCTAAATTCAACCTGCTCTACACCAGTCTGTCTCAAAACACACCATTCAACTATGGTCCCTGGATTGAACTTTTTAAGTGCCTCCATAAACTTAGGTGAGATAATATAAGATTCATCCCAAATCCCAAAGACATGTTCAATTGCCTTTTGTTTTCCTAACCAAACTTTCTTGTATGAATGAGTATAGCCCAACTTATCAATTACTTCGGCTCTCAAAGCACTAATGCTAATAGAAGGTTGTTGTTTTATAAGGTGTTGTATTTCTTGGGCGATCAAGCTTGCATCTAGGTTTGGATGGTCTTGGGTAATCTTAGAATGCAAACAAGTATGTGGACCAGTATACTTTGTGATGTCAAAACATCCACTAAATTTACGTTTACATGCACGAAGTTTCCATTTACAGCCTTGTTTATGTAACTTACATTTGATAGAACAGATGTCTGGACGTGATTCAACAACCTCAAAATGTTTGTGTGTTTTGATATTGTAGAGCTTGACAACTCTAACATATTCTTCCTTGTCATTGAAAGAATCAATTCCCAACTCACGCATAAAATCATTTTTACTATTAGAATGTGGTGACATCCAATTGTCATCAATTATTATATTAGTTTCCTCTAAATTGGTATATGTTGAAGGTACTTGAACATTACCATATGAAGTTCCATCTCCATCTGTTTGAGTTTCATCTCCAATTCCATCTTCTAACTCATCATCTGTTTCACTTTCAATGCAGTCTACAGGCTCTTCTTCTAACACATCTTCCACATCTTCATTGTTTGCAATAGCAATCCGAGACATCGCGTTAAAATCCTCATTTTGAATCATGTTTGATATTGCATTTACACTATCCATCCTGAATGATAACACAATAACTTTAGATACAACACAAGCATGATAAACAACATGATAAATTTGATAATTTAAGAATTTATATATTCACTAAATATAACCCTAATATTTGAATATAATAAAACTGGAATCTGTGAATATTAGTTCAGTTCTTTAATAGAAAAACTAATAGAAACCTAATATCAAAGGAAATCTGATAAACAACCAAACCTGATAATACGCGATCGGATTTTGGGGGAGACGAACAGTTCGTGATTTTGGGGGAGTAGTGATCGAAGACGAACAGTGATGGTCGATGGGAGACGATGGTCGCCGGGATGTTGCCGGCCAGTTGACGTCGATGATACACGATCGGATTTTTGGGGGAGACGAACAGTTCGTCGATCGGAGACAACAGTAATGCACGCTTTGTGGTTTTTTTTAACAAAAATAATAATAAAACTTTAAATCTACCCAAATAGGTAAATATTTTTCAAAGTACCCAAATAGGTAAATATTTTTTGTATCTACACTAGTTTGGGAAAAAACTCGTAAAAAGTATTTACCATTTTGGTGTTCACTGAAAACTATTTACTAAAATACCTTTTATTTTCTAACCATGATATTATACTTTCTTATTGTTTTTTTCTTCAAATGCTCCGTTATCACTTTTAATTTATTTTATAGCACTCTTTTTATATTCAACCAATTTAAATAATTTTTATCAATCTCTTTTAGCCAGATGAGAGAATCGTCGGAACATCAACAGTGACGGATCATAACCTAGTGCCCAACACAAAATCTCAAAATGCAAAACCCTAGAAAAACCATGAGGATGTATATATGCCCAAAAGATATGCGATAATACTCCAACACATTAAGAACAAATATAGTAAACGAATGACGAAGGTTAGAAAACCTAAAGTGATGGCAATAAAGAGCGATAAAACCAGGGGGACATTGATCGATTGATTTATCCAAACCCAGAGCCATCGGATTAAACGATGAATCGATACCCCCGTTCTTCAAAAAAGGTATCAACCTTCTCTTGTGTGAGGTACAATTCCCTTGGCAACACTTCATCAACCAAGTGCTGGCCACCCACCAAGGTACCACGAATAGTAACCCGACATCAAGAGTGGAGGAAGACTCACCAAACCTTACATGCCCAGTAATTTGACTTGTTTCTCCTAACAAATTGCAGATTATGACTTCTAAACCCGGATAAAGATGCCATCACACATAAGAACCTATGATGGAACCAAGGATCCTGAAGACCACCACCAAATTTTCACCGGAGCGGCAAGAATGGAAAAATGGTCCAACCCCGAATGATGTCTTATGTTCATGCAAACCCTAGTAGGGTCTTCACGGATATGGTTCAATGGCCTTCCTGACAAAGCATTCCGACCTTCGATGATCTCAGCAAAGGTTTTCTAGCCAACTTTTCACAACAACGGAGGTATGTTAACGATGCCACGGTAATCTTCCAGATAAAACAACGTGATGATAAAAGTCTTAGAGACTTCATTGAAAGGTACAAGAAGGAAGGTTTAACCTATGTAGGCGCTGATGAGAAGATGAGGGTGGTAAGGTTCATGAATGCCATCACTTCCAAGTACCTTACAAGAGATTTCAACAAATGCCTGTCTAAAACCCTTGAAGAAGCACTTGAAAGGGCTGAAGCCCACATCCGAGGAGAAGAAGCGGTTAACATCAAGGAACAAAGAAAAGGAGCTCCTAGTTGGCGAAGCAATAGTCCCAATAGGAAAAGACGAAACTTTGGTTCTTATGATAAACGCTCTAGAAGCTCGGATTCTAGGAGACCTGGAGGAAGGAACCATCCAAGCCGAGAAAAGACCATAAGCTTCACAACTTTGACCAAGACTCCACAAGAGATCTTGGCAACCAAAGAAGTGAAACATAGCTTCCGACCTCCTCGGCCATTACCAAAAAGCAAGAGGAGTGAAAACTCAAACCAATATTGTGAGTTTCATGAAGAAAAAGGTCACTATTCCAATGATTGCTTCCAACTCAAAACGAGGATCGAAGAAGCCGTTAAATCTAGAGAACTGGCCCACTTGGTTAAGGAGGTGAGAGAAAAGATGGTTGAAGGAAATAAGAAGGAAGTAAACATGGTGGACTTTGAAGGTAAAGCGTCCCACAAACGCCATCGTCTGGAAGCATGGGAACACCAATGTGTTTGCTTCCCACCACCTGAAGGAGAGTTACTCTCGAACCCTTTAGTGGTAGAAGCTAAAATAGGAACCATCAAACCTTTAGGCCAAATAATCCTTAGTGTTTGTTTCAGCAAAGAAACAAAGAAACGAACCAAGAAGCTCACCTTCGTGGTGATCAACATTCCTTCCAACTATGATGTTATCATAGGAAGGCTGGGGCAGAGTGTGTTCGGGATGGCAGTTTTAGTCGGTCAAGGCACTGTAATGTTTCCCTCTAAAAGGGGGATAACAACCCTTTAACCTACTCAAGAAGCTCTCTTGGTTGAAGGGGAAAGTTCGAAGAAGAATGAAGAAGATGAACAAGGATGGATTGTAAACCCAAATTATCCTCAACAAAGGATAAGGGTAAACACCAACCTCACTGAGGATACTCTCACGTACCTCAAGAGACTGCTCTTACACAATGTTGACGTCTTCACATGGTGTCCGGAAGATATGACTTGTATCCCCTGAGACATTGCTAAACATGAGCTGAAGATTACCCCTGATGTGAAATCCATTGTCCAACAGAAAAGAAGCCTAGCTCCGAAAAGAAGCCTCGCAACCTGTCAGGGGGTTGAAGGGCTTGTTCAAGCCGGAATCCTCTGAGAAGTTAAGTATCAATCATGGGTAGCCAATCCAGTAATGGTTTGAAAACTGATGGGTCTTGGAGAATGTGCATCTATTTCAAAGACCTAAATAAAGCATGCCTAAAGGATTGCTACCCATTGCCTGAAATAGACCTTAAGGTTGATTCGCTCACATGCTTCCCATTCAAGTGCTTCTTGGACGCCTACAAGGGTTACGATCAGATCCAAATGAAAAAAGAATACGAAGAGAAAACTACATTCCACACTTATAAAGGTATCTTCTGTTATTAGAAAAATCCTTTCGGTTTAAAAAATGCAGATGCCACCTATCAACGTGTGGTGGACAAAGCGTTCCTAGGGAGATTGGCAGGAATATGGAGGCTTATGTCAACGACTTCGTAATTAAAATCAAGACAGAAGGTCAAATGCATTACGACATATAAGAAACTTTTTGGAACATGAGAAAGATTAATATGAAGCTTAATCCGGTCAAGTGTTCGTTTGATTTCGAAGTAGGCAAGTTTTTGGGGCACATTGTGGGAAAACAAAGAATCAAAGCCAATCCCAACAAGGTCAAAGTCGTCCTAGACACGAAATCCCCACAGAGCAAAAAAGAAGTAGAAAGCTTAAATGGAAAGCTCGCACCCTTGAAGCGTTTCACGTCAAAGTTAGCTGAAAAGTCCCTACCTTTCTTTAAAACCCACCAAGGGTGCACTAATAAGAAAGACTTTCTATAGATTGAAGAAGCAAAGGAAACCTTCAACCAAATGAAGAAACACTTCGCTTCACTCCCAGACATTGTTGATCCGGAAACATGAGAAACGATCTTTGTCTATCATTCGGTTGCTGAGGAAGCCATTAGTGCAGTTCTGACCATTAAATGAAACAAGGCTCAGGTACACGTTTACTTCTTTAGTAAACTCTAAAATTAGCAGAGATTAAGTATCCTCCTTTGGAAAAACTTGCCCGAGCCCTTGTCAGAATGGCTAGAATGCCTCGAAGGTATTTTCAGGCACACCCCATACAAGTGGTCACTGACCAACCCATTAAGAGTGTGCATGAAAAACCAGAAACCTCCGGATGGCTAGCCAAATGGGTCGTGGAACTAGGTGAGCATAACATCACCTACGTTCCAAGGAAGGTCGTCAAGGCCCAAATCCTGGCTGATTTTATTTTAGAAGTCCCAAAATAAGCCACAACGGAAGTTAACACCACTACCGCTGAATCATCTGACCCTGATACCTGAAAGCTTTTTACCGATGGAGCTTCCAACATCGAAGGGTCAGGGGTTGGGCTAGTCTTGATCAACCCTGAAGGGTTGGAATTTACATATGCTCTTCGGCTTGAATTTCAGACAACTAATAACGAAGCCGAGTACGAAGCATTGATGGCTGGGCTCAAGCTGACCAAGGAAATGGGTGTTCAAAAGCTTCAAGTCTTCACAGACTCCCTACTCATTTCAAGTCAAGTAAATGATAGCTACACAACAAAAGAGCCCAGCATGAAAATGTACAAAGAGAAAACAAAAGAACTCATGAGTATATTTCAAGCATGTGCTATCAAACAAGTTCCAAGATCTCAAAACAAGAAGGCTGACGCACTAAGCATGCTTGCATCCCTCACATTCGTTCACCTCACCAAGAAGGTACTGGTTGAAGTGCTGAAAGCACCATCTACTCAAGAACTTGAAGTTCAAGATGTAATCATCGAAGAAGGGCCAAATTGGATAACTCCTATTATCAAATAATTGAAGAATGATGAGTTATAAGATGATCAAACAGAGGCTGAAAGGGTTCGCATCAAATCAAGGCAATATGTGCTGTAAGGGGAAATCCTTTGCAAAAAAGGTTACCTCGCACCACTAGTCCGATGTGTTGGCCCAGAACAGAATTAATATCTGATCAAGGAAATCCATTAGAGAATATGTGGGTCTCATTATGGCCCAAGGTCTGTAGTTGCAAAATTGATGAACCTCGGATACTTTTGGCCTACGATGCACCGGGATACCTCTGAGCAATTACGAAAGTGTGAAGCCTGTCAGCTACATGCCCCAGTTCCAAAAAGTCCCAAACATGATCTTGTCCCCATCTCCTCAGCTTGGTCGTTTCGCAAGTGGGGAATCGACATTGTCGGTCCATTCCCACCAGCCAAAGGGGGAGTAAAATACTTGTTGGTGGCCGTGGATTACTTCACAAAGTGGCCGGAAGTAAAGCCATTGGGAAAGATTTCAGGAAAGCAATTCATTGACTTCGTGTGGGAAAGTATCATTTGCCGCTTCGGGCTTCTAGGTGTGCTGGTCCTCGATAATGGTAAACAATTTGCTGCGAAGCCTTTCAGCTCATGGTGCAAGGAATTCTGGATAACAATAGTGTTCAGATCGGTTGCCTATCCTCAATCAAATGGCCAAGTTGAAAGATTGAATCGAAGCATCAAGGAGGGGAGAAAAGCCAGGTTAGGAAGGCATGGTGAAAAGTGGCTCGAAGAGCTTCCCAACGTCTTATCGGCAATCCGAACAACCAAAAAAACAAGTCACAAGAAAACACCTGATAGCTTAGTGTTTTAATCTGAAGTTGTCATCCCAGCAGAAATAGGAGTCACCACACAACGAACGTTCAACACCAACCCTAATTTAAACAAAACAAAAATCATGTTGAACTTAGATCTCCTAGAGGAGGCTCGTGACCAAGCTGCTATAAGAGAGGCCAAATACAAGCAAAAGATGGAATCTTACTACAACACCCAGGTAAAACACGAACGATTTAAGCTCGGGGATTTGGTTCGTCGAAACAATGAAGCAAGCAAGAAAGAAAATCAAGGCAAACTTGGTCCTAAATGGGAAGGACCATACACCATTCTCAAAGCTCATAAGGGAGAGTCATACAAGCTAGCCGATGCACAAGGCAAGAAGCTTCCTCACCAATGGAATGGAAAAAACCTTAATAGGTTCCATGTGTAGAAAGAATGTCTTAAGAAATGTTGAAAAATTGTTCTATATTTCCCTTGTAATCGAAGCACCTTTCTATGAATGAATCATGACATTCTCTACCAAAACTTGTCTTTCTATCCTATAATCAGGTTAAGAACCTAGGAAAACACTCCATGGCAGGGGCCATGTAATGGGATGAGCTCCCAGGCCATATCGCTCAATAGGTTCAAGGGTTGAAGGAACTTATATAAGGGGTGAGTTCCTAAATCAATACAACTCCATGAGAATTAGATAAATCTTTAAAATGTCTCATAGACGGGTTTGAACAGCCTACACCAACTGTTCCTTAAGCCTCACCAATGGCTTACGAAATAAAGAGGCACCAAAGAGTGTCAAATAGGATAGGCAATGTATCTTCTTGCTTAGAAGTACCTTAAAGCTAAGTGACTGCAGAACTAAACTCTTCAAGGTATAATTGGCAAAAGATGCATAACCAAATACAAAGGCAATCACAAAACTACCAAAACATAAAGGGATAACAGAACAAAATAACACAAACATAAAGTTTCAAACATTCCAAAGGGCCATAAGGGCCATTAACATAAACAGAACAAAATAACACAAACATAAAGTTTCAAACATTCCAAAGGGCCATAAGGGCCATTAACATAAATAATGTTCATGAGCCTTCAAGGCTGCAACAACCCAAGGGACCTAAACGGTTTCCCAAAAGATAAAGTGTTAAAAGACCATAACATAACATTGTTTAACATGCTAAGAGAGCTATGAATAAAATGTTCAATGGGCAACATCAGAAGATGTATATTTTGAAGCTCCCCCTTCTTTCACACATGCATCACTTGCTTAAGCCTTCTTAACTTTCTTCACTTTCTTGGCTTTCTTTCCCCCATCACCTGCTACTCCTGAAGCTTCAAGGCTTGCCTCTCTAGAACCCTCAGCACCATCCGAGAAGGTCTCTTCGCTATCATCAGAGTGAGAACACTTCTTAGACAAAGACTTTAACACTTCAGGACAAACGACCTCATTAAGGCCAGAAGGTTTCAGCTCCTGTAAAACAGAAAGAGGCTTACCAAAATAGGTAGAGACTTCAACCACATAAGGGTAAGTCAACCGCTCCATCTTGAGGACAGATTTCTTGAAGACGTTAAAGGTCTGAGGTTGGAAAAAATGAGACTGCTCTTGACGCTGCCCGGACTCATGGGCCTTGTAACCAGCAACAAACCCCAGGTGTTTTCCATGATCGAGAAGTTTGGTATACACATCACCTAGGGCCAAGTTAAACTCGGTGGAATGTAGAAGGTAAGTAACCACCTGCTGAAACCCATGCTCAATGAGCCATTGGTTGTCGCTGGTTTCCTGGGCAAGAGAAGCCTTCAAACCCTCCTTCTCCTTTAGGATGGCTTTCCTCTGAACCTCCAAGGCCTCCCTGTCAGCTTTAACCTGCAACCTATCGCCTCCAAATGCCCCTTAACCTCCTTCAAGTCAGCCTCATGCTTGGAAGTAAGATCAGCAACCTTTGACAACAAAGTTTTTTTCCTTTTCAGCGAAACCTTCAGCTTCTTTCTTCAAGGCTGCCAATGAAGCCTTCATTTTATCTCTCTTCTTTGAAAACTTCTCATACTCCTACATCCTCTTGTGAAACCTAGACACCCCTTCAGGAAGCATGGAAGCAAAGTTGCAAGCACTCATTATCATCCTGGAAATCATTGAGTCATTATCCATTACTGCCAAAGAGCCTCGAACTATCGATGGAGCAAAGTGGGTCAGAACATCTTCATAAACAACTGATGACCTAAAGCTATCACCAACCTTAACACTCCAATCGGGAACATACACATCCCTAGGATTGACGTCCGTAGAACCTTCCCTACTCTTCCCAGGGGAACCCTTTGAAGTAAGCAAAACAACCTTCTTACCCTCCCTCCTACTCTTCTTACTAACAACCAAGGGCAACTCCTTACCCTACTTAGATTTTCCCTCAGCTTCAACCTCCTGGTCATCTGAAACCTCAATATCATCAATAAGGTCAACTGGTTTAGAAGCGGAATGACTGATTAGGTCCTTTCAGCAAACGGTGACTTGAACTACGAGTAGAAGGCTTGGAAGAACCTGCCTTAGTAAAACCCTTCACATTCGGAACATTCACATACTTCCCACCAGCATCCAACCTACATTCTGCTGTCTTAGCAATAACATCCTCCCCTAGTGTAGCCTCAGCATCCCCAAAAACAACATCAGAAGTATCATCTGACTTGATAAAATCCAAAGCAGACATAACTGTAACAAATGAACAAAGGCATAAGAAAAATATGAAAATGCAAGAAATCATAAAATAAGAAAGCAAAACATCATACCCTTATAATCCCTCAAAAGCACAGGGTCCCGATCTGGCTTGTCCCACAAGACACTCACACCCGTCAAAACCAAAATGGTGTTCGAGGAAAGGACGAAGCCGTGAAGGACATTCCCTTAAGGCCTTCAATAACCAGCCATCTAAGTCAGATTCCAAAGGTTCGAGTTCATTAAAAATGGCATCAGGATGCCTCCAAACGAGTTTAAAAGGGACGATCAACTCAGACACCCAGAAAAATTGGTCCTTCCAGGAACCAAGAGTGGTCACAAGAGATGAAATCAAACAAACATCGATTTGGGACGATTTGAAAGTAAACCAATCACTGCTTTTAGCTAAACGAAAGATTCGTCGGAACATCAACAGTGACGGATCATAACCTAGTGCCCAACACACAACCTCAGAATGCAAAACCCTAGAAAAACCATGAGGATGTATTTGCCTAAAAGATATGCGATAATACTCCAACACATTAAGAACAGAGATAGTAAATGGATGACTAAGGTTAGAAAACTCACAGTGACAGCAATAAAGAGCGATAAAACTAGGGGGACATTGATCGATTGATTTATCTAAACCCGGAGCCACCGGATTAAACGATGAATCGAAACCCCATTCTTCACAAAAGGTATCAACCTCCTCTTGTGTGAGGTGAGAATAACTAAGCCCCATATCCTTTTTAGCACCCATGGCTTAGAAGGATGATTAAAGGAAAACAAAGAAAAAGAAGAGAAGAACTTCCCTGATGGTAGAGAAACTGAAGGAATTTCGTTGAAAGAAAAAAGGCGAGATGAAGCAGTTTTAATTTATATAAAAGAGAAAGATACAATAAATACCTAGAAATTATTATTATACCTAGGGAGTATTAAAAATCGCCACCTGCAAAAGTGCCACTAGTCACATCAACTGTTGTTTGAAAATTCAAATCCAGAATCTCTACCGCCCAGAACCCTGAAGCTGTATCCCTTCAAGCCTTGAAACCTTTGAGCAATAAAAACGTTGTACAAAAGTCAGAAGCATTCAAGCTTAGACCCCAAATACCTCTGATCACTTGGGGGACTGATGATGTGGGTAGCTCAAAGCTTAATAAACTGATCAAAGTACAAAATAACTTTAAAGGTTGAAAGCCAAAAGGGTTCGAAAGTAAGCATTTGTCATAAGTAGCAAAAGGAACGAGACAGTGTCAAGTCACATCACGCTTTATGTGCGGACTCTCCCATCTAGCAGCAATCGGTGCATGTGGGAGAGTGAAATCTATTATCCGCAGGTCAAAAGCCTTTCACCAACCAAAAAGGGCAAGTCCACGACTGCAGTCTTGGATGAAGGGTCAAGAGCTTCTTCTTATAGAAGTTCCTTTCTTATATAAATAACAGATGCCTTTGACCCTTACAACTACACCATATTCTCCTCTCTCTCTCTCTCTCTCTAGATCTTGCACTTTGTATGATATATTCTTCACTTCAAACTTTAAATAACAATAATACGCAACTATTATGGTTTGAAGATCCTTCAATCCAAGATTCAAAACAATAACAACAACTTGATCCAACTCCACGTACTACAAACGTGGGGGGGGGACCCCACGAACTGCGTTAGGCTAATTGAAACCCTTTAACCTCGTAAGTCCTGTTACTACCTTTAGTCTTATACTTGTTGTAGAAACATAGGCTTTCTAACATTATATAGATTTACACAATCAAATTAGAAGCCTATATTTTTTTTCAAGCATTAAAACTTCACTAGATAGTGATCTTAATATCAAATACAAATGAAAATCATATTCATGTCATTTTGTAGTCTTGTTGAACAATGACAGTTGTTTATATTTCATTTGGATTATTTGTGAAAGCGCATTAACTTGGTTCGATCTGTAAAAACAGAGGCAATCAATTATGATTCTTCTAGTTCTAATCATACGTGAAATTACAAAACGCAACTTATATGAATCTTAATCCGGTCAAGTGTTCATTTGGTTCGAAGAAGGCAAGTTTTTGGGGGCACATTGTGGGAAAACAAAGCATCAAAGCCAATCCCAACAAGGTCAAAGCCATCCTTGACACGAAATCCCCACAAAGCAAAAAAGAAGTAGAAAGCTTAAATGGAAAGCTCACAGCCTTGAAGCATTTCACGTCAAAGTTAGCCGAAAAGTCCCTACCTTTCTTTAAAACCCTCCAAGGGTGCACTAATAAGAAAGATTTTCGATGGACTAAAGAAGTAAAGGAAGCCTTCAACCAAATGGATATTGTTGATCCGGAAACAAGAGAAATGATCTCTGTCTATCATTCGATTACTGAGGAAGCCATAAGTGCGGTTCTGACCATTAAAAGAAACAAGGCTCAGGTACTCGTTTACCTCTTTAGTAAAACTCTAAAATTAGTAGAGATCAAGTATCCTCCTTTGGAAAAACTTACCCTAGCCCTAGTTAGAACGGCTAGAATGCTTCGAAGGTATTTTCAGGAACACCCCATATAAGTGGTCACTGATGTAACAACTCTCGCCACAATTACTATTTCTTATTTTATTAATGTTCATTAGGAAACACTAATTAAGACCCCCAAGTAGTATGGCATGACCCATAATTTTTCAGAACAATCGAAACTAGGATCAGGGCCCCCTAAAGCTTAAGGGGGCATCCCCTAATTGATAATTATCCTTCAAAACGTATATAAATCACGAATTTTCGTTGCTGTTGACTCACCTGGGCTATGTAGGACACGAGGCTACCCTAGCCTAAATTGACCTCCCCCGCGACACGCGCCAGAAACCCTGGCAGCCGGCGCGACACGCTGGAGGGACCAAAATCCAGTATAAAGCCCAGGGGTGTTTGGCACTTGCATGGCTGTGGTGTTTCGACGTAAAAATTCCTTTCGTGCGTTGAGATATTCGCTGTTTCGTTCAAAAACACACACAATCTCGAATCTCTGCTGCGACAACAGGGTATTAACTCGATCACTGCTACGATACAATGTCCAATCGATTGAAACCGATCCGATGGATGTTTAAGTGTTGTCCGAATCCGGGCTATACTTTGTCATTCGTCGTGAGGGTTTTGATTTCGTGAGCTTGTCGTAAATGTTGTATTAAGTTACTGACCTAGTTTCGTGTGCATTGTTATTTAACTAGGTTACGAGGTTAAATCAGTAGGGAAAGTTCTGTCCAACTAAATTTGCAATGTGAGTCATTCTCTTTTTACCAAATGGTTTCCAAAACCCTATTTATTTTCAAAGTTATAATTACAGGGATTAAGGCTTTGTAATCTTCAATTACTACCGGTATGTGGGGTTTTGTATACATTACTTGGTACCCGTCACCATTGGACAACGGGTTAGCCAATGGGTGATCTGACCATAGTCATAGATACGGTCGAGTGACAAATACCGATTTTGGGTAATTGGTTGATAGAAACAATATAATCACCCCTAATACTGTAAATTATAACAATGTGTCATTTTGTGCAATTTGAATGACTCGCTAGTATTTCCCCGCTGATAAAATTTTTCTTAAACATGTTTCAGGTGATTTACTATGAATCAGGGAAAAGTACCGCGTAGCACTACCAGCTTGAAGAAAGTGGCTCAGTAAATAAATAAACACGTTTTTGTAAAACAGGGATTTCCTAGTGAAATTTCCTTTATTGTAAATTATGGGGTTTGTCCCAAATTGTGAAATAAAATAATTGGGCATTTTCAGTTAAAAAGGTCCTGTTAAAATTTCCGCTGCCAAATTAACCTAAATATCACGGGTTTTCTATCCCGCGGCCCCTGAACCAGGTAAAACCTGGACGTGGGCCATGACAGAAAAAGGTGGTATCAGAGCCACTGATTTAAGCCAATTAAGTATTTAGAAATACTTAATCTTTCTGATTGCCACTCTGTGTTTCTGTGAAAATTTAATTTAATAAATAAAATTTTAACTTAAAATTTTGTGTGTTTCTTCATATGTACTAAACAGCATGAATGAACTGTCGGAGGCACTCCGAAACTTTACTATCCATAGCTTCGATATGGATACCACAGGAAACCTATCTGGCTACCTGGCAGATACGGAGGAACCACTAACATTTTAGGCCCAGGCCCAGGAGAAACCAAAGCCGAAAAAGAGAAGGAGAATCTTGGACTGGAAACGTGGGCGTAGGAAGAAGCCAGCTGCACAGAAGGTTAAAAAGACTGAGAATCCGAAGGATAAAGGGAAAGGAAAAGAGATCGGGCAAAGTTCCGGGCAAACCTCTTCAATTACCCCGCTGAATCCCAACTTCCAGTTAATTTGAAACCAACTATCCCAGATCCTATTGTCAACCCCCAACCTGTTATCGGCCAGCTGGAGGAATGGTGGACAAATGACTGGCAGTTTCAGAATTTCATGAATAACCCCAATATCTACTTCCCCCAATTTGACCCTGAGCCTGCACCAAACCCACCTATGAGCACAGAAAACTTGGCTGAACTCCGCCATTACGGCGAGGAACTGATTGAAGCAGGAAATAGAATTATGGACATGGGGGAGAAAATCACGTGGAAATACGACGAGAGGGAGCGTCGTTTCTGAAGGGCCGGTTAAAAACTGTGGTTGCATGTATAATAATAATAACAATATAATAACAAATAATAAAAATATAATCATGTAAAATAACTTAAAATAAAACTTTTGTGATATAACTGGTGTGTATCGATGCATACTAATATATATATATATATATATATATATATACAAATATGAAAGTCACAAGGACGAAAATTTTGGCTATACGTGTTGACATGATTATGTGTGATTGCTTTATTGTGTTTGGTTGTTATTTAATTGTGATAATAATTTATATTGTTAATTATTATTCCGATGGAAAACGCGGAAAACCATCCTGTCAATGAAGTTAATCAATCTGAACAAAACAATGAGGATCATTTTCTTAATAGGCAAGATATAGAAAATATCATTGCCCAGGGAATAGCCAATGCTATCCCAGCAATCGTCGCTGATGTTAAAAGTCCTGTTGAGCCTTCACAAGCCAACCATAGCAAACGTACTCGCGACGATAATTTCAGTAATAGTGTAAATGGGGGCGGAAATAATATTAATAATGTGGTTCAACCCCATTTTTTAAGAAGTTGAAAGTTGCAACGCCTGGTTGCACTTACAAGGAATTTCTTGCCTGTAAACCTGTTGAATTTGCAGGCAATGAAGGGGCAACAGCTGCACTGCCTTGGTTGGAGAAAACCGAGGCAGTAATTAAAATAAGTAAATGTACCAAGGAAGATAAGGTTATGTATGCATCTTACCTTTTCAAAGAAGAGGCATTAGAATGGTGGAACACGGTACTGCAAGCCAAGGGAAGCAACATGGCTTATGCCATGAGTTGGGAAGAATTTAAGCGATTAGTGGAAAGGAAATTCTGTCCCGAATATGAAAAAGAACAAATGGCAAATAAGTTCCTGAGTCACCGGATGGTGGATGTTGACTGTCGAGGGTATACTTCGAAATTCTTCAAATATGCTAGAATTGTACCGACTCTGGCTTCGCCAAAACCGGTACTTATTTCTCGCTATATTTGGGGTTTGATTAGCGAAATTCGTGATATCGTCAAAGCTGCGAGACCCCACACAATTGACAATGCAGTGGAATTAGCCAACACCTTGACCGACGGATGGTACGTACGCGAGAAGAAAACAGGAAAAAGGAATTAGCCCAGAAGATTACCCAAGGGTTTCGTGGGGGTAATATTTTCAAAAAAAAGGGAACTGGGCAATCTTCCACTCCGCCATTCTGCAGAAACTGTAAAAAGAAACATTTTGGAAGATGTAATGAAATCTGCAACTTCTGCAAAGCTTTGGGGCATCGAGAGGAGGAGTGCAGAAAGAAAACAAGGATCTGCTACAATTGCGAAGAAGCTGGACATTTGAGGCCAGAATGTCCTAAACTAGTCAAACCAGCTGACAACAAGGCCAAACCTGCAGAAGGAGCTACGAAGAAAAACGCAAGAGCCTTTCAGCTGACAACCCAAGAAGCAGATCTGATTCCAGACGTAATAGCTGGTAAGTTCCTAGTTCACGATGTTTATGCGAAAGTTTTATTTGACTCTGGTGCAAACCAAAGTTTTATAAATACTTCATTCTGCCAAACTCTTAACCAAACTTAGGCAGATTTATACGGTAGAAACGGCAGATGGAAATTCTGTTAATATAGATAAGATTTTGCAAAAAGGTAAGATAGAACTTTCAGGCCACAAATTTTCTGCAAACCTGTTACCTATGAATTTAGTTGGATTCAATGTTGTGTTAGGAATGGATTGGTTAGTAGACAACCATGCTCGAATCCTCTGTGACAAGAATTCCATAGAAATTCATACACCCGCAGGAGAAGTAATTATGATTACAGGAGATAAGCAGCGCAAACCATTAAAGTTCATTTCGGTAATGAAAGTGGCTAGTTATGAGCGAAAATAAGGAATAGTGTATATGATTTTGGTAATCATTAACACTAAAAATAAGGAACTTAAGGAAATTCCTGTAGTATCAGAATACCCGGATGTATTCCCAGAAGATCTACTAGGATTACCACCAGATAGGGAAGTAGAGTTTAGAATTCATCTAATTCCTAGAACTATACCGATAGCTAAGGCACCCTATCGGTTAGCACCCACCGAAATGTTAGAACTGAAAAAGCAGTTAGATGAATTGCTCAGTAAAGGATTTATACAACCTAGTTCATCCCCTTGGGGAGCACCAGTGTTGTTTGTGAAAAAGAAGGATGGGTCGATGCGAATGTGTATCCATTATAGAGAATTAAATAAGGTTACAATTAAGAATCGATACCCATTACCTAGGATCGATGATCTCTTTGATCAACTTCAGGGAGCTAGATATTTTTCTAAGATAGATTTACGCTCCGGATATCACCAGTTAAAGGTACAAGAAGAAGACATACCTAAAACCGCCTTCAGAACTAGGTATGGTCACTATGAGTTTACAGTCATGCCCTTTGGACTAACAAATTCTCCTGCAGCATTCATGGACATGATGAATAGAATCTGTAAGCCGTACTTGGATAAATTTGTGATTGTCTTCATCGACGATATACTTATTTATTCCAAAAGTCGGGACGAACATTGTGAGCATCTACGAGCACTCCTAACTTTGTTAAGAAAGGAAAAGCTTTATGCCAAAGTCTCAAAGTGTGAATTTTGGCTACAGGAAGTGCAATTTTTAGGACACATGGTGAATCACGAAGGTATTCATGTAGATCCCTCCAAAATAGAAGCAATCACCAATTGGAAGGTCCCACAATCAGCTACCGAAGTTAGAAGTTTTCTACGATTAGCTGGTTATTATAGATGATTCATTAAGGACTTCTCTAAGATAGCTGTTCCATTAACTAAGTTAACCTGTAAAGTAGTCAAGTTTGAATGGGGACCTAGGCAAGAAGAGGCTTTTAAGATTTTACAGCAAAGGTTAACAAAGCCCCAATTCTTGCCTTACCAGAAGGAACAGAAGATTTTGAAAGTTACTGTGATGCTTCTTTAGGGTTAGGAGGTGTACTAATGCAACGCAAGAAGGTAATTGCATATGCATCAAGACAGTTGAAAAAGCACGAGGAAAATTATACGACTCATGACTTAGAGTTGGGAGCAATAATTTTTGCCCTTAAGATCTGGAGACATTATCTGTACGGAAGTAAGTTTACGGTCTATACAGATCATAAGAGTTTAAGATACATATTTAGGCAAAAAGAATTAAACATGAGGCAAAGGAGATGGATGGAGATTTTAAGTGACTACGACTGTGATATTCAATATCATGAAGGAAAGGCAAATGTAGTAGCAGATGCTTTAAGTCATAATTATCATGAAAAGCAAAGGCAAATTCATGTTCTTAGATTAAATCTTCAAGTAGATTTAATGGAACAACTGAAGAACGTTCAAGAAACAGCAATCAAGGATGATGCTGAAGGAATGAAAGGAAGAATAAAAGAATTAGAATAAGGGACTGATGGAATTTGGAAATTCCACAAGAAAAGGATTTGGGTACCTAAACAAGGAAATTTAAGAAATAAAATTTTAGAGGAAGCCTATAAATCTAGATATACCATGCACCCGAGAAACAACAAGATGTACCAAGATTTAAGAAATAACTTCTGGTGGATAGGAATGAAAAAGGACATAGCTAGATATGTATCTAAGTGTCTGACCTGTTCACAAGTTAAGGCAGAACATCAGAAACCTTCAGGGCTACTCCAACAATTAGAAATGCATGTATGGAAATGGGAACTAATAACAATGGACTTTGTTACTAAGTTGCCCAAAACCAGAAAAGGTAACAACGTGATTTGGGTAATTGTAGATCGATTGACCAAATCAGCTCATTTTCTGCCCATGAAGGAAACCTTTAGCATGGAAAGATTAGCAAAGTTATACATAGACGAGGTAGTATCCTTACATGGAGTTCCACTCTCCATAGTATCAGATAGGGATAGTCGTTTCACCTCGCACTTTTGGACAAGTTTCCAAGGAATAATGGGAACCCGATTAAACTTGAGTACTGCATACCATCCTCAAACAGACAAAAAGAGTGAAAGGACGATCCAACCCTAGAAGACATGCTCAGATCATGTGTAATAGATTTTGGTGGAAACTGGGATAACCACCTACCCTTAATTGAATTCTCCTATAATAATAGTTATCATGCAAGTATCGAAGCTGCCCCATTCGAAGCACTGTATCGACGAAAGTGTAGAACTCCAGTTTGCTGGGCAGAAATAGGAGAAATCCAATTATCAGGTCCTGAGATTGTACAAGAAACCACTGATAAGATAACTCAAATCAAGGAAAGACTGAAAGCAGCTCGAGATCGCCAGAAGAGTTATGCAGACAATCGACGTAAGCCACTAGAATTTCAAGTAGGAGACAAAGTACTCTTGAAAGTTTCTCCTTGGAAAGGAATAGTTCGATTCGGTAAGAAAGGAAAGCTAAGTCCAAGGTACATAGGACCATTCCCAGTAACCCAACGAATAGGACCAGTTGCCTATCGCTTACAATTACCAGAAGAACTAGCTGGGGTACATGATGTGTTTCATGTATCCAATCTCAAGAAATGTTTGTCCGATGAATCCCTGGTAGTCCCTCTTCAAGATCTAGAGGTAAATGAAAAGCTGAAATTCGTGGAGAAACCTCTTCAAATAGAAGACAGAAAAGTCAAGTACCTCAAGCATAAGAGACTGGTACTAGTTAAAGTAAAATGGGATTCGAAAAGAGGACCAGAATATACATGGGAACTAGAATCAGAAATGAAACGAAAGTACCCTTATTTGTTCCAGTAAATCTCGAGGACGAGATTTTAAATAAGGTAGGGAGGATGTAACAACTCTCGCCAAAATTACTATATCTTATTTTATTAATGTCCATTAGGAAACCCTAATTGAGACCCCCAAGTAGTATGGCATGACCCATAATTTTTCAGAACAATCGAAACTAGGATCAGGGCCCCCTAAAACTTAAGGGGGGTATCCCCTAATTGATAATTATCCTTCAAAATGTATATAAATCATGAATTTTCGTTGCAGTTGACTCACCTGGGCTATGTAGGACCCGAGGCTACCCTAGCCTAAATTGACCTCCCCCGCGACACGCGCCAAGAACCCTGGCAGCCGGCGCGACACGCGGGAGGGACCAAAATCCAGTATAAAGCCCAGGGGTTTGGCACTTGCATGGCTGTTGTGTTTCGATGTAAAAATTCCTTTCGTACGTTGAGATATTCGCTGTTTCGTTCAAAAACACACACAATCTCGAATCTCTGCTGCGATAACAGGGTATTAACTCGATCACTGCTACGATACAATGTCCAATCGATTGAAACCGATCCGATGGATGTTTAAGTGCTGCCCGAATCCGGGCTATACTTTGTCATTCGTCGTGAGGATTTTGATTTCGTGAGCTTGTCGTAAATGTTGTATTAAGTTACTGACCTAGTTTCATGTGCATTTTTATTTAACTAGGTTACGAGGTTAAATCACTAGGCAAAGTTATGTCCAACTAAATTTGCAATGTGAGTCATTCTCTTTTTACCAAATGGTTTCCAAAACCCTACTTATTTTCAAAGTTATAATTACAGGGATTAAGTCTTTGTAATCTTCAATTACTGCCCGTATGTGGGGTTTTGTATACATTACTTGGTACCCGTCACCATTGGACGACGGGTTAGCCAATGGGTGATCTGACCACAGTCACAGATACGGTCGAGTGACAAATACCGATTTGGGGTAATTGGTTGATAGAAACAATATAATCACCCTTAATACTGTAAATGATAACAATGTGTCATTTTGTGCAATTTGAATGACTCGCCAGTATTTCCCCGCTGATAAAATTTTTCTTAAACATGTTTCATGTGATTTACTGTGAATCAGGGAAAAGTGCCGCGTAGCACTACCAGCTTGAAGAAAGTGGCTCAGTAAATAAATAAACATGTTTTTTGTAAAATAGGGATTTCCCAGTGAAATTTCCTTTATTGTAAATTATGGGGTTTGTCCCAAATTGTGAAATAAAATAATTGGGCATTTTCAGTTAAAAAGGTCCTGTTAAAATTTCCGCTGCCAAATTAACATAAATACCATGGTTTTTCTGTCCCGCGGCCCCTGAACCAGGTAAAACCGGGACGGGGGCCGTGACAACTGACCAACCCATTAAGAGTGTGCTTGAAAAACCAGAAACCTCCGGACGGCTAGCCAAATGGGCCGTGGAACTAGGTGAGCATAAATTCACCTACGTTCCAAGCAAGGCCGTCAAGGCCCAAATCCTGGCAGATTTTCTTTTAGAAGTCCCAAAAGAAGCCACAACGGAAGTTAACACCACTACCGCTGAATCATCTGACCCCGATACCTGAAAGCTTTTTACCGATGGAGCTTCCAACATCAAAGGGTCAGGGGCTGGGCTAGTCTTGATCAACCCTGAAGGGTTGGAATTTACATATGCTCTTCGGCTTGAATTTCAGACAACTAATAATGAAGCCGAGTATGAAGCATTGATGGATGGGCTCAAGCTGGCCAAGGAAATGGGTGTTCAAAAGCTTCAAGTCTTCACAGACTCCCTACTCATTTCAAGTCAAGTAAATGACAGCTACACAACAAAAGAGCCCAACATGAAGAAGTACAAAGAGAAATCAAAAGAACTCATGAGTACATTTCTAGCATGTGCTATCAAACAGGTTCCAAGATCTCAAAGCAAGAAGACTGACGCACTAAGCAAGCTTGCGTCCCTCACATTCGCTCACCTCACCAAAAAGGTACTTGTTGACGTGCTGAAAGCACCATCTATTCAAGAACTTGAAGTTCAAGATGTAATCACTGAAGAAGGGCCATATTGGATAACCCCTATTATCATATAATTGAAAATGATGAGTTACCAGATGATCAGACAGAGGCTGAAAGGGTTCGCATCAAATCAAGGCAATATGTGCTGCAAGGGGAAATCCTTTACAAAAAAGGTTACCTCGAACCACTACTCTGATGTGTTGGCATAGAACAGAGTCAATATCTGATCAAGGAAATCCACGAGGGAATATGTGGGGCTCATTATGGCCCAAGGTCGGTAGTTACAAAATTGATGAACCTCGGATACTTCTGGCCCACGATGCACCGGGACACCTCTGAGCAATTACAAAAGTGTGAAGCCTGTCAGCTACATGCCCTAGTTCCAAAAAGTCCCAAACATGATCTTGTCCGCATCTCCTCAGCTTGGCCATTTCACAAGTGGGGAATCGACATTTTCGGTCCATTCCCACCAGCCAAAGGGGGAGTAAAATACTTGTTGGTGGCCGTGGATTACTTCACAAAGTGGCCGAAAGTCAAGCCATTGGGAAAGATTTTAGGAAAGCATCATTTGCCGTTTCGGGCTTCAAGGGGTGCTGGTCACAGATGATGGTAAAAAATTTGTTGAGAAGCCTTTCAGCTCACGGTGTAAGGAATTCCGGATAACACAAGTGTTCAGCTCGGTTTCCTATCCTCAACAAAATGGCCAAGTTCAAAGAATGAATCGAAGCATCATGGAGGGGATAAAAGCCAGGTTGGGAAGGTATGGAGATAAGTGGCTCGAAGAGCTTCCCAACGTCTTATGGGCAATCCGAGCAACCAAAAAAACAAGTCACAAGAAAACACCTTATAGCTTAGTGTTTTAATTTGAAGCTGTCATCCCAACAGAAATAGGAGTCACCACACAACGAACGTTCAACACCAACCCTAATTTAAACAAAACAGAAATCATGTTGAACTTAGATCTCCTAGAAGAGGTTCGTGACCAAGCTGCTATAAGAGAGGCCAAATACAAGCAAAAGATGGAATCTTACTACAACACCCGGGTAAAACACGAACGATTTAAGCCTGGGGACTTGGTTCTTTGAAACAATGAAGCATGCAAGAAAGAAAATCAAGGCAAACTTGGTCCTAAATGGGAAGGACCATACACCATTCTCGAAGCTCATAAGGGAGGGTCATACAAGCTGTCATACCCCAACCGATGGCGGAATCATCGGGGCGCGGCATAGGTGAATCAGATTGCTCAAGAGAATCCATAACAACTATTTAGTGACAATATTTAATGCGTTCATTATCCCATACTAATAAACAGTATTTCATAAAACAGTCATACAGATTTCATGTCTCTCAAATAATACAAATCCAACAACCTAGATTTTATGTGGGTTTCTAGACTTCCTAGTCTTGATTCGAGATAAACTGCGATTAACCTGCAACATATGTTAAAATAAAGTTAATACAAAAATATTGGCGAGTATACAAGTTTGCATATATATAGTATAGAAAGCGTTTACGCGTAACCAGCATGTAACACATAATAGGCGAATTAAGCAAGCTATCAACAATGATACATCCTAACCACGAGATTGCGTTTGATAGTATGCGCGACACATGTTCAGTAAACACGTGTAGTAAAGTGATGCGATCCCTAGCAACACCTGTCCACGACAGGTGCTGAGTCCAAACTATAGTACTATCGTTGCTAGAGGCGGTATAATGTAACACTGTATGAGCATAGCAACGAATAATTCAACAAATCATGTATAACATGCGAGTACGGTTAGCGTTTGTAAATGCGTTTAAGTGTTGTGTTTTTGATAGAGAACGTATGTTACACCCAAAAGTGCATTAAGCGAAAAAGGGTTCGAGTATACTCACAGTGCGTGTTTAGCTAGTAAACACAGTCTACATTGGATTGAAGGGGCGCGTTCAGATAGCCTGTACACAGTAGCATGGTTGTAAGCAAAGTGTCGAATGGGGTGAAGTTGTTCGACTTGCGATCCGAGCGAATGGGTATAACCCATCCGAGCAGATGACCATTCAAATGAGATGTGTTTGCTTGTAAATTGTTAAAGTTCGAAGTTTAGTCAAAAGCGTTTTAAGCAAGGAATAGTATAAGGGTCAGGTCACCTGGTCGGATGGTCATCCGGACGGATGGTCATCCGAGTGTGTATTCTGTTATTTGAAAACTTGTAAAATTTTCTAAGTAAAAAGTTTGAAGTTTAACGGAGACAGTGTGATGACGTGTCAGACAACGGGAATACACCAAGCCTAGCTCATTCGATCGGATGGTCTCAGCCCATTCGGCCAAACTTACTGTTCTTGATGAAGATCCATGTTCAACCCGTTAATTGGTTATCTCTCTGGTGGAAATCCGTTTTCAAGCCGGCTCTTGACTAAGGAACGAGTAGAGAGTCTGATTGAGCCTCTATTCCCTCGGTTTAGTGTGAAAGTTGAGGAAAAGTTTGAAAACAGATGAAAAAGTGTTGAAATCTTGTTGTGATTGAGTTCCAAAGTGTGAAATCCTTTAGATCTAGAACCATTCTCGATCAAATGGTGTTCCTTAACCGTTTGCCGGAGCAAAACGGGTGGAAACTTCCTTCAAGAGGTCCAATTAGTGATTTCAGAGTACAAGCGAGTGTTTGTGTGTGATTTTGATGGAGTAGATGATGTAGAATTGATTAGAGATGAAGATTGTACAAGATTTGAGGAGAATTACTTATGAAATAGCCTTGAATCGTGACAGAGTCTTGGGGAGCGAATGAGAGAACCAAAAATGAGACACAATGGCCCTACTTATAGGTGAGGGTGGGAGTTATGGTTGTGCGATTATAACAACCCTCCTAAAAATATTTAGGACACTCCTAAATGTCCCTAAATATACCCCGTACGTGAAAACCGGACCCGTTATACCTCTATACTTGTAAAAAAATCAACAAAAACAAGATTTGGCAGTCTCTCGCGGGCCGCGACGGAGACCTCTTGGTCTGTCGCGGGACGCGACTGCCTGGTTCTTGTCCGGATCGTGGCTTGCCACGTGGCACCTGACTCATCAAGGCTACATGTTGACTCAACAAGGCTATGGCCGCCTTTCAGGTGCTCGCGGGCCACGAAGGCCTAAGCCTTGGCTGTCGTGGGGCGCGACGGACCCCTCGAACAGCTTATATAAGGGGGGGGGGGAGGGCTCATTTGTTCAGTCGTTCATTTCCGAATTCTCTCTCAACTTCCTAAATAATAGAAATTATGCCCGAGTATAATACCCACTATTTAGCGAAGCTTTGCCTCGTTGTAAGTACTAAAACCCTGTTATTACCCTACACGGTCGATTTAGAATTTCGTAATGCATTTCGGCTCCGCCCAACTCAGTCATTGGAATTATGTCTCGTGTGTACACCCGATTGATTTAGAATTTCCATAATGCATGTCGGCTCTGCCCGACTCAGTCATTTGGAATTCTGTCTCGAGTTGTAAGGTTAAATTGAATTGGGTTATTTTATAAACATGTGTACATTATTTGATTTAATAGATAATAACTAGAAGATTCTCAGGAAGCCTTAGTATTATCTAAACTTGCAATGTGAGTACATTCTGTTTTTATAAATGTTTTTGTGAGTTCATCTGCTTTTTGTAAACTGTTTTTATAAAAACCTCAATTGTTTAAATTATACTTAACAGTAATTGAGTATTTGTAAGTCTACAATTATTGCCGGTTTGTTGTGGTTTTGTATACAAAATTTGTGAGACGTTACCATTGGACAAAGAGTAAGCCAATGAGTAATATGACCCACAAGTCGGGTTGACAGTACTAACTGGGTAATTGATTAGATCAAGCAAATGTAATTGCGGGTTGCCCTCAATTCTGTTAAAGTGTTAAAACCATTTTGATTAAATTGGGATGCACTCACCAGTATTTCTTGCTGACAAAATGTTTTTAAAACGCGTTTCAGGTAACATAATGTGAAAGCGCAATAGAAGCCAGCTGGAGAGCATTGGAGGCTTGGAATAGTGGCTATAAAAGTTACCTATAATAAACAAGACATTTTGTTTTCAATAATTAGGGTTTACCCCTATCAATGTATTATCAAATGAACTTGGGTTGTATTCCCATGAATTATTCTTATAAAAGTTTGGTGTTTTACTCTGATAAAAATATTTCCTAACTATGGTAGGGATGTATTCCGCTACCAAATTAATAAACACCGATAGCACCCGCTCTAAGGCTCGCGGTCGCCCGCTCCCGGGTAGGGGTCGGGGGTTGCGACAGCGATCGAATGGGTTGCGATAGGATGGCTGGCGTTCGGATGGCTCATCTAGTCGGATGGTCATCCGAGCGGATGTCCATTCGGACGGCCTAGTTTGTGCAAGTTAGTTTCCAACTTTGGTTCGTTTGGTGCTGATGTGTGTCGGTGTGAATATATTTTTATGTATATTTTAAGCCCTTTTTAACACTTTAGTCAAGTTTTAAATTTATAAAAACACAATATTCTACTAACACTAAACACACATATGGGCAAGTGCACTCATCGTGAGCGTAGTATAGCGTTGGTAAGATACCGAGGTCGTCCAAGGACACAAGAGCTTTTAGTACCTATTTATCCTCAACGTCTAATCAAATCAAAAATTTAGAAAAAAGTTTTAAACATGAAAATAAAAACTAAAAATGTTAAAAAATAAAATAAAATAAAAACAGATAGACAAGATGAATCACTTGGATCCGACTCGCCTTTAGTGTAACCTTTGATAATTTCCGCACTTTTACACTTTTTAAGAGATTATCTTAGTTATAGTAGTAGGCCCCTCTTTTGAAGGTGACGTTACCCTTAACCCAGTAGCTTGAGTCAGCAAGGATACAATCCTAAAGGGTTGGATTATTGAAAGATAATTAATTAAGTTATTAATGCGTAATATGGTAGGCCCCTCTTTTGAAGGTGTCGTTACCCTCGGCTAAGTGGTTTGAGTCAGCAGGGATACAATCCCAAGTAGCCGGGTTAATGTATTAATAGTAGTTTACATATGAGGGGATCAAGCCATTCGCACCCCCGCCATCCAATACCAGTGGGTATTGAAGGAGGTCCTAGTAAGCTTGACTCAGGTCCTTGCAGGATCTATACACTGAACAAGGCAAGAACCTTACCAAACCATTCCCTTAACCCCCGACCAGGTAGCCAACATATATCTATATAGACCGTAGAGATATGAATGGTTTAAATCTTTTATTTTATATAGGCAGTAAAATAATGCCAAGACACCACGGACAAGTGATAAGGAAGTTTCACCTTCAACATAAGAAACTAGTTATTAAAGTCATTAATACAAAACCAAATAAAAAGTGCGAAAAGATTAAAAAACAAAAGTATTACACTAAATGCTTGTCTTCACCAAGTGATGTAAGAGACTTAGGCAAACATGGCCTTTGATTTTCAAGAACTCTTACTATCAATCTTGGATCCCGAGACTCTACACACACTCTAAGATGGATGATGGATGATGGTGGTGGATGTGGGTGTTGTGATGGTGCTGGAGTGTGGGTGAAGTGGTAGAGAGGTGGTTTGCCAAGTGATGCCTTTGAAGTGAACCAAGCACCCCTATTTATAGCCTGCCCAGAAGCCCGGACACAGCCCCGTGTCCATTGGGCACGGCCCCGTGTTCATCCACTTTTTCTTTCTTCATTAATTGCAATTTGTCTGCATTAGCTCCACATGCCCCGTGTTCACTGGGCACGGCCCCGTGTGCATAAGCGTATCTGTACTATCAAGATTTGCTTGGATTCTGTGAATCTTAGCATTGACCACGGCCGTGTTGAGCTGGGCACGCCCCAGTGTCGGGAAATAGAAGCTTCTATGCTTTGTCCTTTCTGCAGACACCTGGCCACGCCCCCGTGTCCGCTGGGCACGGGGCCGTGGTCAGCCTTCTGTTCACTTGTTTTTGCTTGGGGAGGTGCTGTCGAGGGGTCGGGCATGCCACGTTTATTCCTTTTCTTGTAATTATGTTAGAATTGGTTGCATTTTTGCTTCTTTTGTTCATTTACGCTCATTTAATCCTGAAAATACAAAAGGAAGACAAAGGCACACTTTTTCCAACATTAGTACGAAAAAAGGGTTAGTTTTATGCCTCATTTGATGTAATTTATATGTTGCGTTTTACGCACATCAGTGCGTTTTGTTACGTTAAACCTTGTGGGTACTTTAAGCGTTTTAGTGAGATAAGTAGGATCGTGTTATGTTGCGTCTTAGTGTGATATTCGAGTTGTACGTGTCAGCGAGTGCGCGTTTAAAAAGGTATTAGTACTTAGATATCTATATATAACTAGCAATATTATATAATAGGTCATACCATCAGCAACTGGATTTCGAGTTTGTGTTTGTGTTTGCGAGTAGCGTAGTAATAGCGTGACTATATTTAAGCGTATAGCATGTTGTAATAAGCGATGTGTTTGCGAAAATATGCGAAGTAGCGTAGTTTGCGATATAGTTTACATTATGATCCGAATCTCTGGTGCTAGGCGTAACGAGTGTAACGAGAGTAACAAGTGCGAAAGTGCAGGTTGTTACACAAGCTAGTCGATGCACAAGGCAAGAAGCTTCCAAATTCTAGTTAAGGAAATATATATAAGTATATATTTTGTATTTTTGTCCATACACCCACTTGGGCAAGTATAATTATTTTTATACTTAGTTGTATTTTGTGGTATTTTTTGGGTGCATTTTATATTTGTATTCTTTTGTGTGTATTTTGTAGTTTTGACCCTACTTGTATACTAGTAAATATTACACATAATATACACATAAACACAAGTTTTAGGTGACCTCTAAATATATATAACTTGTCCTAATTGTATATATTTAGAGTTAATTACATAGTTAGTCCCTGTGGTTTGCACAAAATAACATACCTAGGTAATAATAGTTTAAAATCACCTTCTAGGGTATTAACTTTTCATTTTTTAACGTTTGGAGGTATTAACTTCTAGGGTATTAACATAGTTAGTCCCAGTGGTTTGCACAAAATAACATACTTAGGTACTAATAGAATGTGATTTTAAACCTACAAATAACGTTAATACCTCCAAACGTTACAAAATGAAAAGTTAATACCCTAGAATGTGATTTTAAACTATTAGTACCTAAGTATGTTACTTTGTGCAAACCACAGGGACTAACTATGTAATTAACTCATTTATATCCATTTTAAATTATAAGAAAAACACTATTTTCTTAACTTATATTTTGTATAAAAATTTGGGAAAAATTATGGCCTAACACTTTGAACATATCTCTTGTAAAAAGTCTTGTAAAAATATATTTTTCTAAGTGTTTGAATTCAACAAAAAATTTGCTTTAGTTTCCCCTAAAATTAGAGGTTTCCCATGTTTAAAACATGTGTTTATTTTCTTTTAAAACTCAACAATCATCCAACAACAATTTTTGCAAGTAACAACATACAAAATCATCCATACTTTTCATGTTAACATACTTGAATCTTCATATGAACTTGTAGTAACTTAGATCTATACTTTAATCATATAGATCTACTTGTAACAAGACTTATTTGTTAAATTTTACAAACTTTGTAGAAACTTTATTTTGGAAACTTGTTCATCCACTTTGTTAGTAAGTTTATAAACATAAACATTTCATTTTTAACAAACTTACAAGTTTATTTTTCAAGATCTTCAAGTCTACTAACATGTTCATCATGGATCTTTCAAGATCCATGTGTATACTTGTTATATCTGTACTTCTAACAAGCATGCATGTGATGGATTTCATCCAAATCACAAAACAAATAACAACAACTTCATAACAATCTTCATATAACACCAAGAATTACTTATTCGTGTTAGATCTTGTGATTTCTTTACTTGTTCATACTTTAAAGTTTAGTTTTCTTGATGGTTAAACTTGTACATCTTTATTATACTACTAATGAACATCAAAACAAGGGATTAGAAGACTCACAACTAGCTCTAGTGGCTAGAGAAGTGGTAACAAGAACAAGAAGATGATAAGAAGATGAAGATGGTGGTTAATAGCTTCCTTGAGTGGTCCTTGAGCTTCCAACACTTGAAACCTTCTTAGATAGCCTTGATACACACATGGTTACCCTTGAAATACTTGCAAGATCAAAGAAGAAGAGAGGTTGTATGGAGGGGTTTTGGGCCGTGAGTTGGAGAGGGGAAGAAGAAAGAAAATGTTGGTGAAAGTGGTTTGAAGATTATGAAGATAAGTGGTGTTTTTAAAATATCTCATGTGCTCATCTTTTCATCTAATACACCTTATGGACCAACAAACAACATACATCAACATGAGACATTTGGGAGGCTTGTGGGCCCCTTTGGAACCGTCAACATGAGGGAGGGGGGTGCCATAGTTTGAAAGTTAAGGGACTAGGATGTGAAGGGGGGGTTTAATTAGGGGTTTAGTGACTTTAAGTGTTTTTATGTGTAACTAAGTATCATATGGCCAGTACTATGTTACAACATTAAAACAATGTCACTACTCCATATTTGGTGTTTTGGTAGTGTTCAGATAATTGTTAGGTGCTTGTTTCGTTGTCGGTTCGCTAAAAGGTTAAGTTATGTAATTTATAAGGTATTATATTTTTTGTGTTTTAAAGGTATCCCCAATACTTTTTAAGTTGTTTTTTATGTTTAACAACTTTCTGGACTTGTATAATTTGTCGGATTCTGAATCCTGTGATAAATTGTCATTTATGATCCAAAATGGACACTTTTAAGTTCGTTAAATTTTTCTAGAAAGTGTTAACTGTTATACTTGTTCTCCCACTTGGGATTTGATATATTTTTGATGTCAGACCTACATCTAAGTCCTAATTCTACCATTTAGCTGAGTACTGAGGCTATGCTGACAGAGTATAACAACCTTCCTAAAAATATTTTTGGACACCCTAAATGTCCTAAATTTTACCCCGTACGTGAAAACCAGACCCGAAATGGCCCTACACTTAGAAAAATCAACAAAACCCAAGTTTGGCAGTCTCTCGCGGGCCGCGACGGAGACCTCTTGGTCTGTCGCGGGGCGCGACTGCCTGGTTCTTATCCGGACACGTGGCGTGCCATGTGGCACCTGACTCAGCAAAGCTACACGCTGACTCAGCAAGCCTATAACCGCCTTTCAGGCGCTCGCGGGCCACGAAGGTCGTCTCTATATCTCTCACGGGGCGCGAGAGACCCCTCGTCAAGCCTATATAAGGGGGCTTCGAGCTCATTTGACAAACCGTTCATTTTCTGAATTCTCTATCAACTTTCTAAATAATAGAAATTCTGCCCAAGCTTAATACCCACTATTTATCGAAGCTCTGCGTCATTGTAAGTACTATAACCCTGCTATTACCCTACACGATCGATCTAGAATTTTGTAATGCATGTCGGCTCTGCCCGACTCAGTCATTGGAATTCTGTCTCGTGTATACACCCGATTGATTTAGAATTTCCGTAATGCATGTCGGCTCTGCTCGACTCAGTCATTGGAATTTGTCTCGAGTTGTACGGTTAAATTTAATTGGGTTATTTTACTAACACGTGTGCATTATTTGATTTAATAGATAATAACCAGGAGATTCTCAGGAAGCCTTAGTATTATCTAAACTTGCAATGTGAGCTCATCTGCTTTTTGTAATCTGCTTTTATAAAATCCTCAATTGTTTAAATTATACTTAACAGTATTTGAGTATTTGTAAGTCTACAATTACTGCCGGTATGTTGGGGTTTTGTATACAAAATTTGTGAGACGTTACCATTGGACAACGAGTTAGCCAATGAGTAATATGACCCACAAGTCGGGTTGGCAGTACCGATTGGGTAATTGATTAGATTAAGAAAATGTAATTGCGGGTTGCCCTCAATTCTGTTAAAGTGTTAAAACCGTTTTGATTAAATTGGGATGCACTCACCAGTATTTCTTGCTGACAAAATGTTTTTAAAACGCGTTTCAGGTAACATAATGTGAAAGCCCAATAGAAGCCATCTGGAGAGCACTGAAGTCTTGGAATAGTGGCTATAAAAATTACCTAAAATAAACAAGACATTTTGTTTTCAATAGTTAGGGTTTATCCCTATTAATGTATTATCAAATGAACTTGGGTTTTATTCCCATTAATTATTCTAATAAAATTTTGGTGTTTTACTCTGATAAAAATATTTCCTAACTACGGTCCTGATGTATTCCGCTGCCAAATTAATAAACATCGACACCACCCACTCTAAGGCTCGCGGCCGCCCGCTCCCGGGTAGGGGTCGGGGGATGCGACAGAAGGTGGTATCAGAGCTACAGCCACTGATTTAAGTCAAAGAAGTGTTCTGCTGACACTGAAATTCCAAATTCTGTGTTAGGAAATAAATTATTGTTGGACTCTGTATGCCCAAGACACATATTAAATTGATGTGGCTAGTACGTTATGATCCAAGTCGAGTCATACCCAATAACAAGCTAGACAAACACTTATATTATTTATTTGTGATATGATCAAACAAATAAATATTAACACTTACAATATTTAGAAATTGGTTTTCTAAATAATTACACTTGATAAACCAATAAATTATATGGATAATTTATTTTGAGAGAATATTTTATTTTGTTATTTAATGGGTTAAATAACATTTTTAAAAGGTTGTATAAAGTCTTGCATTTATGTAGTGTTATATTTATAAATTTATAAACCAAGACTTGAATTTTATAAAAGAAATCTGATTTTTTTTATAATAAAGAAGTGCCCCCCCCCCCCCTTTTGTCTTACCAAGATAAGATCTTGGTCCAATCACATTTCATGCATTTTTGCATGTGTAGAAGCCTTTTGATTGGGTGGTCTTTCCAAGACCATTTTGGTCCAATTAGCTTACATGCAATTGCATGTGTTAGGAGACTCTTGATTGGGCAAAGGGGAGGTGATGCTTTCTCTCAAGTTTTATAAACATTATGGATGATCAAAAATGAAAGTAAGACATAGAGAATTGCTCTCAAATTTTCCGTCATAAGGGGTATCCTTCAAGTGTTCGGTTTTGATTTTTAGTGTTGAAATCCTAGCTACAATCGTAGTGTTTGTTGGAAGCTTGGGGTATACAAGCTTGAGGCCTTCTACTCTTGAAGGCAACCATTCAAGAAACATCATCCGTTTCATCATCCTATTACTCCAAGAAGGTAGTATTCTTAACACCCTATGGTTGTGTTTGATAGTATGCTATTTCATATATGGATCCGGGTTTTGGGATTTTGCATATAAATGTTTTATATCTTTTAAAAGTAACATATTTTAAAAAAAATTTCCGCTGCGTTTTTATTTCATATGGATGAAATTGCTTTGATAAACATGTTAAAATCCCATCAATGGCATCTAGAGCCGCTTATATGAGTGCATGCTTCAATAGATTAAAAATTTCGGGTTTCGGGTTTGAATAAAACCCTATGGCCGAAAATTTTAACATGGTTAACCCTTTGTTTTTCAAGAATTATTTTCTTACATGCATAAGGGAATCTTGAAAAATTATTTCATATGGATGAATTTGTTTGTTTGGACAAAACTTAACTTTTCGGTTTTTGAACATAGCCGAAAATGTTATACTACCAGTGATTCATCAGCTAAGCATTTCTTGAGATTAGATATATGAAATACATCATGTATTCCTGCCATTTCCTCTAGCAGTTGTAGCTGGTAGGCTACAGGTCCTATTCTTCTAATAATCTCAAAAGGTCCAACATACCTGGGGCTTAGCTTTCCCCTTTTGATGAATCTTACTACTCCTTTCCAAGGAGAGACATTTAATAACACTATGTCTCCTACCTGAAATTCCAAGGGCTTTCGTCTGTTATCTGCATAACTCTTCTGTCGATCACGTGCTGCTTTTAGTCGTTCCTTGACTTGAATGATCGTGTCAGTCGTTTCTTGCACTATCTCAGGTCTGGACTATTGTTTTTCTCCAATTTCTGCCCAACAGACTGGCGTTCGGCATTTTCTTCTATAAAGTGCTTTGAATGGTGCAGCATTGATACTTGTGTGATAACTGTTATTATAAGAAAATTCTATTAACGGTAAGTGATCATCCCAATTACCTCTGAAATCCATTGCACAAGCTCTGAGCATGTCCTCCATTGTCTGAATTGTCCTTTCACTTTGTCCGTTTGAGGATGATAGGCTGTGCTTAGATTCAATTTGGTTCCCATTGCTTTTTGGAAACTTGTCCAAAAATGAGAGGTAAAACGGCTATCCCTATCAGAAACGACTGATAAAGGAATTCCATGTAATGAAACAATTTCATTTACATACAACTTAGCTAATTGTTCCATACTGAAGTTTCCTTCATTGGTAGGAAATGAGCTGACTTAGTTAGCTGTCTACAATCACCCAGATTGTATCATTACCTTTTCTTGTATTGGGTAGTTTGGTAACAAAATCAATTGTTATCAATTCCCATTTCCAAACTGGCATCTCTAATTGTTGTAATAAACCTGAGGGTTTCTGATGTTCGGCATTGACTTGTGAACAGGTTAAACACTTAGAAACATAAGGTGTTATATCCTTTTTCATTCCTATCCACCAGAAATTCTTTCTTAAGTCCTGATACATCTTATCACTTCTAGGATGCATCGTATACTTAGACTTATGGGCTTCTTCTAATATACGGTGGTGTAGGTTTCCTAATTTAGGTATCCACATTCTTTTCTTATGGAATCTCCAAATTCCATCTGTTCCTCGTTCTAATTCCTTAATCATTCCTTTCAGATTTTCAGTATCGTCCTTGATTACTGATTCTTGTGCTTTTCTAATCTGTTCATTTAAATCTACCTGCAGGTTTAACTTATAGAACGTACTCTTTTTGGCTTTTCATGATTCTTTCGACTTAAAGCATCGGCTACTACATTAGCCTTTCCTGCATGATACTGGATATTACAATCATAGTCACTAAGAATTTCCATCCAGCGTCTTTGTCTCATATTTAACTCCTTTTGCCCGAAGACAAACCTTAAACTCTTATGATCAATGAAAATGGTAAACTTACTACCGTAAAGGTAATGTCTCCAAATTTTCAGGGCAAAAATTATGGCTCCTAATTCTAGATCATGGGTTGAATAATTCTCTTCATGATTCTTAAGTTGTCTCGATGCATAAGCTATAACTTTTTGGCGTTGCGTCAACACACATCCATAACCTAACTTAGAAGCGTCACAATAGACTACAAAGTCTTCAGTTCCTTCTGGTAACGCTAGTACGGGTGTGTTAGTAAATTTTTGCATAAGGGTTCTAAATGCTTCTTCTTTTTTTGGTCCTCATTCAAACTTAATGGATTTACAGGTTAACTTAGTTAAAGGGATGGCTATTCTAGAAAAATCTCGAATAAATCTTCTATAATAACCAGCCAATCCTAAGAAACTTCTAACCTCGGTTGGTGACTCAGGGGTTTTCCATTTGGTAATCGCCTCGATCTTGGTGGGATCTACATGAATTCCTTCATGATCGACTAAATGTCCAAGAAACTGCACCTGTCCTAACCAAAACTCGCACTTTGAAAACTTCGCATAAAGCTTTTCTTTTCTCAATAAACTTAGAAGTGCGTGCAGATGCTTTGCATGTTCTTCTTTACTCTTAGAGTAAATGAGAATATCATCTATAAAGACAATTATGAATTTATCCAAATATGGCTTACATATTCGGTTCATCATGTCCATAAATGCAGCTGGGGCATTGGTTAAACCAAATGGCGTGACAGTAAATTCATAATGGCCATACCTTGTTCTGAAAGCAGTCTTAGGAATGTCCTATTCCTGTACCTTTAATTGATGATATCCTGATCGTAAATCGATTTTGAGAAAAATCGAGCTCCTTGTAATTGATCAAACAAATCATCGATTCTCGGTAATGGGTACCGATTTTTTATCGTGACCTTGTTCAATTCACGGTAGTCAATGCACATACGCATTGAATCGTCTTTCTTCTTAACAAATAAAATTGGTGCTCCCCACGGTGATGAACTTGGCTGTATGAATTCTTTCTCTAACAATTCGTCTAGCTGTTTTTTAATTCATGCATTTCTGCGGGTACCAACCGGTAAGGTGCTTTGGCGATTGGTGTTGTCCCTGGTAGCAGGTGGATTTTGAATTCAACTTCCCTGTCTGGAGGTAGTCCTGGCAATTCTTCTAGAAACACATCTGGAAACTGAGATACGACTGGAATATCTTTTAATTATTTTCCTTTAGTGTTAATGATTATAGAAATCAAATACACTAATGATCCTTTTCTTACATAACTTGTTGTTTTCATCATAGAGATGAATTTTGTGGATCTAGATGGTTTATCTCCTTTAATTGTGATCTTTTCACCTTTTGGTGAATTCACTAGGATTGACTTTTGATCACATAAAATACTGGCTTTATTGGCTATTAACCAATCCATTCCTAATACAACATCAAATTCTGCCAGATTCATTGGATAAAGGTTTGCAATAAAATTTTTATTTAAAAATTCTATTCTTGCTCCATGCAAGATTTCAGAAATCTTAATGGTTTCTCCATTTGCTGTCTCCACTAGACATTCTTGCGGGAGTTTAGTTAATGGTCGATTTAGAAGTTTACAAAATGAAGTATTAATAAAACTTTGGTTTGCACCAGATTCAAATAATACTTTAGCAAAAACATCATTAACTAAAAACGTACCGGCTATCACATCCGGGATCATTTTTGCTTCTTCTGCGGTCTGAACAAATGCCCTAGCATTTTTAGTATTCTTGTTGTTCGTAGCTGGAGCTAGTTTCAGACAGTTTGGCTTGATATGGCCTTGTTCTCCACAGTGGGAACATATCCTGTTGTTAGGTTTCTTCCTGCAGTCTTCTTCCTTGTGTCCAGATATTTTGCAGAAGTTGCAATATATGGAGCATCTTCCAGAATGCTTTCTTTTGCAATACTTGCAATAAGGTGCAGAGGTAGAACTTATATTTTTCCCACGGTTGGAATTTCCAGAGCGAAATTATTGGGTAAGCCTTTGAGCTAAGTTCTTCCTTTGATCCTCTTGCCGTATACGCACTAACTCATTTGTCAAGGTATTTGCTAGTTCTACAGCTTCTTCTATAGTTTGAGGTCTAGCTGCCTTAACTACATGCCTTATCTCACTAATTAATCCCCAGATGTAGCGGGAGATTAATATTGGTTCTGGTGATGCAAGGGTTGGTACTATTCTAGCATATTCAAAGAATAACGTAGTGTATCCCTTACTATCCACTCCAGTCATCCTAAGGTTTAGGAACTTATTTGCTATCTGTTCTTTTTCATTGGGAGGGCAGAATTTTCTTTCCACCATGTTCTTAAATTCCTCCCATTCCATATTGTAAACCCTGTCACTTCCCCTAGACTGGAGGATAGTGTTCCACCATTCTAAGGCTGAGTTCTTAAACAGATTGGAAGCAAACATTATCTTATCCTCTTCTGCACATTTGCTTATTTTTAGGACTGCCTCAGTCTTTTCTATCCAGCGTAGAGCTGCAACGGCCCCTTCATTGCCCGAGAATTCCATTGGTTTACAAGACCAGAATTCTTTATAAGAACAACCATAAGATATGGTTCTTCTTCTTTTGGGAATGGGCACTTGAAGTATGGGTCCATTGTTTACGCTGTGTTCAGGTTCATGGTTACTTTTATTATCTGCTTCTCTAACTGTTTTGATAATATATGGCATTGCATCTATTATCCCTTGTGCCACTATGTGTTGGATGGCACTGTTATCCACTGGGTTTCCATTGTTATCATTGTTCTGATTATCGTTATTCTGGTTTTCCAGGTTATTATTCGGGTTTTCTTGATTCACTTCTTTGTCCATCTGAATTTTAAACATTGGTCACGTATTAATATGACAAGATAATATTTAATATAAACAATCACATAACACGCATATTGATCAAAATCGTCGAACATTGCGACTTACTCTTTCTTATATATTATGCATCTAATACAAACTAGAACTGGAATATAAAATTACAATACTATTAGGCATCAGTAGATATTGTCTAGTTTTTTTTATCAAACATACACACATACTATATATATATATATACATATTATTATTATTATTATTATTATTATTATTATTATTATTATTATTATTATTATTACTACTACTATCACCATCACTGATATGGGTTCATCCAGAACTCCATATTACGCTCGTCATACTTCCAGACGAGTCCTTCTCCTATCTGCCTCATTCTCTCACTACCTTCTAAAATCTCCTCACCGAAGGTTCGGAGTTCTTGCACATTCTCTGCACTCATTGGGGGTTCAGGGGCTGGTACTAGGTTTGGGAACTGGGGCATGGGTTCCTGGTAAGGATAAGGATTTTCTAGAATTTCCCTGATGTATTGATCGCTATCATAGAAGGGATCTAGATGGTCCAAACCTGGGTAGGCTGCTAGATTCGGCATGGGTTCGTCTTCTGGTATTGGGTAGCGTTGCTGGTAATTCCTATTGTCGTCTAACCACAGGTCGTAGTCTGGGTCTAAGGGATTGGGTGCTGGTATTCTAGGTATCTCATCTGGGTTGAAATCAGGCATTGGGATTTGATTTTCTGGGTTGTTTTCAATTTCCATTGGCTGAGTGGGAAACAGTGGCAAGTGTGACAACTGTCAAAATTTCAGGTATCCGTACGACTATTAAACCCGGATTAGTGCTTAATGACTGTGCTGAATTACAATTAACTGCTTAGTGATTATTTCCATATACACACATGTGCATCACATATTTTAAATGACATGTCATTATTGCATGAGAGCTTATATGACTCAAAGGATGCACGAAACACAGTTAGCACAGTTATAAGATAAATAAGGAAAATGCTGACAGAACTCAGCATATAGGCAGACAGTGTATTGAGACACAGAATGAGCCAGAAACTAAGTACCACACTAGTATAGTGTGTAGGAAAGTAAGGATCACAAAACTGCCTTCCTAGAGATAGTTTAAGTGCCGGAAAGTGCCTAAAACTCACCCAAAGTGCTGAATTCAGCAAAATTCAGCAAAAATCAGCATTTGAACAATCTAACATCATGCAGAAATATGGTTAAATGGTCCTGAATGCTTTCCTAAGTGTCGGGAATCAAAAGTGTCATAAAAGAGCACATAAAGCACACTAAACTGCATAATTTATCACCTTAACGAACCAGTAACCAACCGAACAACCGGACACTACCCGAAACACCAAATTTACACTAGAAGCACTGTTTTAACATTACCAAGCTAGTTATGATCCCCGAACATCATAAAACCTCCTAAAATATCTAGTAACTAAATCTTTCAACCAATACTTGATTTTTAACCTAAACAAACTAACTTAGTTACAAGCCTAGCCTACTACCCCCCCCCCCCACCTAGTAATCGGCCAACATGGCCCCCACACAAAGATTTTCTTTGAATTAAAAATTGGATCATGTTTATGCTTTGCGTAACATATTATACAAGAGTTAAAACATTTGAGATTGGATTATAAATGAACATACAAGTTCATAACTTCATTCAACTCACACTTTCTCTCCTTCCCTCCTCCCTTGGTGCTCTCGGCCGACCTCAACCCCACATACAACCACCATCATTCATCCACCATAATTCATCCATTCTCATACAATCCAAGCATATACAAGTGTGTTAGAGGTCACATAAAGGAGCTAGGAGCTTACGGAAGTTCAAGGACCTTCTCTATTTGCTTTTATCCACTTGTTTTCTTCACTTGATCATCCCTAGCCTTGTGCTAGTGGTAAGAACCTTGATCTTGCTATTTTACTTCCATTTTAAGTGGTTAAAAGAAGGTTCATAATGTTAATCATGAAGAACACTAAGAATCACAAGAAGTAAACTTGAACATAAGCTTAAAATACGAAGAAATCTTGATGAATATGAGTTGTTATGCTTGATGATTGTTGATTGCTTATGAAAATGATGTTGATTATACATGATCTTGCTAGATCATGATTAAAAACATAATCTAGCAAGATGAGAGGATGAACATGTTAGAGATTAATGGATCATCCACACATAAAGCATGAACTTGAAAGAACAAAATGTTTTCTTGAAAAATAAAGATCAAACTAAGTTGTTAATCATGTAGATCTAAAAATTTCATGGATGATTTCTAAAGAAACCAAGTTAAAAATATAAGTTTTACTAAATCTTGGTTCTTACATAAACAAACCTTATTTTGGTGGTTAAACAGGTGTAGAAAACACTTGTGTAACAAGAAGAATTCATAAAAAACATTTTTAGAAAATATGATCATAAGTTGTAAAGATCTAAATTCTTTAAAAATGAAGTTTTTAAAGAATCAATCACACTTTAGAAGGTAACAAGGCTTACTAAGAACACTAGTAAGTTACTACAAATTTTTACAAATATTCAAGTTCATGAAGTATTAGATTATACTAGTTTTTGGCAAAGTTGGTAAGTAAAGGTTGTTTATTATTGATTGTGGATTGATTGTGATAATTTTTACAAAAGAAAATGATATGCTTGAAAGCATGGAAACCTCCATTTTTAGGGGAAACTATGGCAAAATTTTCCAAAAATTTAAACACTTAGAAAAATATTTATAATCATGCACTTACAAGTGTATTTTCAACCATAAATTGTTACATAAACTTTGCCATAATTTTTGTTACAAAAATTATAATTATTGGAGGTTGGTTTTTATAAATAAAAGTGACAAAACATGTATTTAGGAAATATATATTTAGAAGACACCATGTGTGTGATTATTTATATATTTTGTGTATTAGTTATATTATTTTAGGACATTAAATAATATAACTCATCCAAATACCAAAAGTTACAATCCAAAATATTACCAAAATTCCAAGAATATTAATATACAAGTTATACACAAAATATTGGTGAAACCGAACTATGGAATAAGACTTACAAAATATTCCGGAAAATTGATTCACAAAGTATATTTTGGTAAATAATATTTTGGACACCAATAGTCGAAAATATGATTTTTACGCTTATTACAAGAATATATCATATTTTTACAAGGGAAAAATATATTATTTTTGGCAAGTATAAATATATTGTTTCTTAGAATTATTAGAAGATGTATTATTTTTGGGAGAAAATATACATTTCTTAAACGAACATAAAATACAATATTTTTGGGGTGAATGATATATTTTCTCAAAATAAATATGAAATATATCATTTTTGGAGAAAAATGAGTTGATATATATTTTCTAAACTAGACTTGAAAATGTATTATTTTTGGAACTTATATGAAAATACAAATATTTTTGCCAAAGGAAAATTATAAATAATATTTCTTAAAAAATATATTCTGGAAATATATATGGATTTTTACTAAGGATATTATTCCGAAAAAATTAATACGAAATTAAGTATATGAATACTTAATGAATACAATAAAAATATGTATTCTCATACGTATAAATACACACCGGAATACTACCCTAATACATGGCAAAAATAAACAAGTATAAGAATACGAATACAAATACCCCCATCCTTGGGAAGGATATACAAGTATAAATACTTGAAAAGTATTAAGTTAAAATATATTGTTTTAACTATTATTCCAAAATTTAATAAATATAATTTAAGTTAAAATATTTATTAATTTAGCAAATAATTATATAACTTGGAATAATATCGTATACATGAGGAAACGTAACTCAAAGACATTAATACTAAGTCAAGGCACGACCCGCTCGTCTAATAGATCATAGTACGTTGTAGGTAGTCGTGTTTGTCCGAAGTAGCTTGAGTTACGGTGATTGAAGACGCAAGACTGTGAGTTCATGACCCCCTTTTCGCTAACTGTTTTTGGTTTTATAACTTCGGGGGTGAAATACATGTTACAACTTTTTACAAACAATTTGATTTGGTATGGTTAGCTAAGGAAGGGTACTGCTTGATCATGTGGGTGGTGGGTATAACACTTAAGGCCATTAATCCTCGTTGTAGGACCGAGGGACATGAGTGATAGATCTATTTGGGTGTAGCGAGCCCACACCCATGTGGACCAGGGTGGCCCATGAGGTTACTATGTCTTATTCCCGGAGACAAATCTGCTAGGTTTGAGTTTTCCTGCATCACTTCACACATATCAATGGCCTTGCAAACCATTGGTGATCTGTTTTTCCTTGTTGCTTTCATAGCAGGAGTTTACAAACATACATACATACTTTCAATGATTACAAAGGTTTATTCATTCACACAAACAAACACATGAACTCGCTCAACTTTTGTTGATGTTTTTAAACTACATGTATTTCAGGAAATTAGATGTGGATTTGGCGGGCGTTCGGAAGTTTCAAGTGTTGTTTGAGAATAAAAGGTGTCATCCATGGTCTTAGGGTTTGGTTAGGGTGTCCTATCCTGGACAAGACACCTCTTCCAAATCCTGGTTTTATTTAATGTCTTTTGTCGAGTCCTTGTGAACTCTAAAAACAAGTTGCATGGTTTGTACTCGAATTTGACTTCTATGTTTTAAGACAATGTTGTTGTCATGTTTTTAAACTTATTTAATGGATGAACATCTTCGGTTTTATCATATAGTTGTTGTTATGATTGAATGCAATGATATTAAGCAAGTCACACATAATCACGCTTCCGCAAAAGTCAGGGTGTGACAGTTTGGTATCAGAGCTTCGATTGTAGTGAACTAGGATTCTTTCTCGAGTCTAGACTACAATCATTAGGGCTCTCACGAAAATGTTTTTACAACATGTTTTCATTGCTTACACGAAACGCCCAGATCTAGGAAAACAGACATTTTTACAAACAAAAAGACATGAAACACATTTCAAGGTTTATGTTTGTGGTTCAGTCTGAGAGACTGGGTGGTACAGTCTGAGACTGGGAGGTTTAGTCTAGGAGACTAGGTGGTTTAGTCTGGGAGACTAGGTAGATCAGTCTGGGAGACTGGGTGGTTTAGTCTGGGAGACTAGGAAGGATACATGACTACATGATTACCTTGTCATTGATTACCTGCTTAATGTCAGTAGTTAATATATGTGTATATGTGGTGATTATTATGTTACAGATACCATGTCGTCATCTGATTGCGGATTGTCCGATGACCACGATCCTATGGCTATTGTTTCTGACGATGAGATTGTCCCTGAGCCAGAGATCTTTACTTCCGATACAGAGAGTGACCCGGAGATGATGTCCGACGATGATGACGATTTTCAGCCGTTTGCGCTGCCCGATTTCGGAGATGACTCACCGATTACTGATGGTATCCCAGACGAGGATCCCTTTCTTATTCCCATTCCTGTCCATGATCGTCTTATCATCGGTCATCCCGATGGTGAGCACATTGTGGCACCGATCCTCGCCCATGTTCCTTTAGTGGTCATTCCTCCTGAGGATTGGCCATTCGATGATCTTTTTGACGATGATTTTGATCTATTTATTGATGGTCCCCCTGATGATGCTCATGGCGATGGAGAGCTCGATGAGGACGTTGTTGATGTTCCACTTCTGGGGATTCCTGTTATTGAGATTTCTTCTGACTCTAGCTTACCCTCTGTCTCAGATTCTTTTGCGTCTGTGACATCTTCCGCCTTACAGGCAGTTGGTTTGCGACGTTATGCCACTGATACTGACGATGATACAGCCATGTCAGCTGCACCGTCCCCTCCACATGACTTTGAGCCTGGACTTGAGCTTGATTTTATTCCTGTCGATCAGCCTGTTGATGCACCCGCTGATCCTGAGCCGATAGCTGCACCTGATCCTTTACCTGATCATGACCCTGTTCCATTTGGCTTACCTGACATTGCACCACTTATACCTGATCCAGTTCCTGCACCCGCTGACCCTCCTATTATTGAGCCAGTCACTCCTCCACTAGCACCTGCACCTGTTGATGTTGCTCCTTTTCACCCAGAGACTCTCCTGGGGGGACACATCAGGAGTCTGATGTACACCGTGTCGACCTGCCTATTGTTTTCTTGCAGGATATACCCGCACCCAGTCCAGGGGAGGGCACTTCTAGCCAGCAGCCTAGCCATGAGCCTCATGTTTCAGCAGCTTTTCCCCATATACCACAGTCTGCACCTTTTGATCATTTACTTCTTCACCACTGGATGAGCCACTTAGATGGTTCCCACCTTACACCATGCCGATTTCGGATCCCTACCATCCCTCACACTTTACTGGTTATACACGGGATGAGTTACTTCTATCATTGCAGCTCCAGTATGAGATCATGAGTCGCAGGATTTTAGAGCTTGAGATGATACCGCGACCTTTGCCATGTCCGTGTCAGCCTGCTTTTGCTCCTCGTACGTCACCGTCCCCATTTTCACATCCACCTGCACCGCTTACTCCATTTCCTGAGTTTGATACACGATTTCTTACCGTTGAGCAGCAGATCAGTTATCTGTTGCGTAATGTTTATGATCTTGAGGAGGAGCTTTCGCATGTGCGCAGCTTGCTTTTCTTTCCTCCACCACCATCAACATAGCCGGTTTTTGGTTTTATGTAGGTAGCATGACTTTTGATGAGAGCGCCGCTATTGAGCTGAGCTAGTGAAGCCTTTTGGAGATCACCTTTTTTATTGTATGACTGTTGTAGACTGATAGACATTTTGGACAAGGGTAGTGTGACCTTGTGTCCCTTTTGATACGATACTTTTGTAAAACATGTAACAATATTGGTGGTCGATGATTAATGGAAGCTCAATCGTAATGTTCTCATTAAAAACGTCGTTGAATTGCATGTTTGTGCTATGATTGTGATAAGATTGCTTGTTATGATGATTACTTATATACCTATGTATATACACACCTAGGTCTTATTCATATAATAGATGCTTATGTGCTTGAGTCTTTAATAAGACCTGACCTATACAATCTTCTTTATAGAAGATGCCTCCTCGAAGGAACACTCAGTTGCCCACAACAGAGGCAGAACTGCATGAACAGATTTCACAAGCAATCGCACAACATGAGGCCTTACGCTCTGAACATAGCGGAGGTACCTCAGGAAATAACCCACCTCACGGTAATGTTTAAGTCACTTAAGACACATTACGATACGTTTGGACATTCTATGTGCGTTTGCTAATACTTTCTGTGAATGATGTTGCTTGAATAGGTTGTACTTACAAGCAGTTCCTTGACTGCAAGCCTCTGAACTTTGTCGGCACTGGAGGTGCTGTAGCTTTCGTTAGATGGGCTGAGAAGACCGATTCTATGCTGCGGATGAGCAAGTGTGCACCAGAGCACCAGGTCACCTACATTTCTGGACTATTCCTAGACGGAGCTCTATCATGGTGGAACCTTCAGGTTCAGACACTAGGTGAGGCGGCAGCGTACGGTATGACGTGGGATGAGATGAAAGAACTGATACACAAGAAGTACTGCTCGAGAGCTGAGATTCAGAAGTTGGAAACCGAGTTTTGGAATCTGAAGATGGATGGTCCTAAGATTGCTGAATATGTACAGAGATTCCATGACCTGTCTCGTGTTGTCCCCTACATGGTAGAGCCGGAGTTCAAGCGAATCGAACGTTTCATTTGGGGATTGGCACCCCAAATTATGAGCATGGTGACTACTTTGAAGCCTCCAACGATCACTGAGGCCATTGATATGAGTGTGGCATTGACTGAATAAGCAATTTGGCTGAACAAGTTCCCTATTTCTGACAACAAGAAGAAGGAGACTCATGCCGAGTCGTCTGGAGAGAACAAGCGGAAGTTCTCGAACTTTAAGAAGGGTACCCAAGGAAACAACAGTGGTAACAAGAAAAGAGATTCGAACCCACCAGCCAAGGTCAAGAGTGGTGCTGCGAGTTCTGAGAACAAGAGGAAGGGATAGATGGGCACCCTGCCCAAATGTGATGTATGCCAGTTCTATCATGCCGACCAGTGTAGGTTTAGGAAATTTGAATCTTGTGGAAAGAATGGTCATTCGAAGGAGACGTGTTGGGCTGGTACTGGTCGTGGAAATGGTGGTCAGAGAGGTAGTGGTAATGGAAATGGTAACCGTGGTGGAAACGGTAGTGGGAATAGGAACAACCAGGGAGGTAATGGAAATCGTGGTGGTTCTGGAAACCAAGCTGGTAGTGGAAACCGTGGAGCCAACAACAACAATCAGGGAGGTACTGGAAACAAACAAGGTTGCTTTAGCTGTGGTGATATTGGGCATTTCAAGCGAGATTGCCCAAAGAACAATCAAGCCCAAGGAAGAGTTTTCAACATTGGAGCTAGGGAAGCTCGCCAGGATCCGAACGTGGTCACTGGTACGTTCCCTATCAACCAACACTTTGCCTCTGTGCTATTTGATACTGGTGCCGATTATAGCTTTATATCTCTAGAGTTTAAGAATATACTTGGGTTAGTTGCTAGTAAGTTAGATATTCCGTACTCGATAGAACTAGCTAATGGAAAGCTAGTAGAGGCAAACGAAGTGATTAGAGATTGTGTAATAGAGCTCGGAGAGCATGAGTTTACGCTCGATCTTCTACCAGTTGAGTTGGGAAGCTTTGACGTGGTAGTTGGAATGGATTGGTTGTCGAGTAACCAAGCCGAGATCATATGCCATGAGAAGATCATTCGCATCCCGATGGAAAATAAGGAGACCATTGTGGTACATGGAGTGAAACATGATACGCCTCTAAGGATTATCAGCTGTTTGAAGGCCCGAAAGTTTATGCAGAAAGGATGTGTTGCCTTCTTAGCTCACGTTGTTGATAAAGAAGCCAAAGAGCCGAAGCTGAAAGATATCCCTGTAGTGAGGGAGTATCCTGAAGTCTTGCCCGAAGAGTTGCCAGGATTACCGCCACAACGACAAGTCGAATTCCATATTGATCTGGTTCCAGGCGCCGCGCCTGTAGCCAAAGCACCTTATCGACTTGTGCCTTCCGAAATGCAAGAGCTGTCGATGCAGTTCAGGAGCTTTTGGACAAGGGATTCATTCGACCAAGCTTCTCGCCTTGGGGAGCTCCAGTTTTATTTGTCAAGAAGAAGGATGGTAGTTTCCGTATGTGCATTGACTATAGAGAACTGAACAAGTTAACCATCAAGAATCGGTATCCTTTGCCGAGGATTGATGATCTGTTCGATCAACATCAAGGTTCAAGTTACTACTCCAAGATCGATCTTCGATCAGGTTATCACCAGCTGCGAATTCAAGAAGAGAGCATACCGAAGACTGCCTTTAGAACTCTTTATGGACATTACGAGTTTCTAGTGATGTCGTTTGGGTTGACGAATGCACCGGCAGTGTTTATGGATTTGATGAACCGAGTTTGCAAGCCATATCTCGATAAATTCGTAATTGTATTTATCGACGATATTTTGATCTATTCGCGAACGAAGGAAGAGCACGAGCAACACCTTATAGCCATCTTAGAGCTGCTCAAAAGGAGAAACTGTATGCTAAGTTCTCGAAGTGCGAGTTCTGGTTGCGTGAGATACAATTCCTTGGTCACATGGTAAACAAGGATGGAATCCATGTGGATCCCACCAAGATCGAGGCGATTAAGAATTGGGAAACTCCGAAGACGCCGACCGAGATCCGACAGTTTTTAGGTTTAGCTGGGTATTATCGCAGATTCATTGAGGATTTTTCTAAAATTGCTCAACCGCTGACCTCCCTTACTCAAAAGGACAAGAAGTATGAGTGGGGAGATAAACAAGAGGAAGCTTTTCAGTTGCTCAAGAATAAGCTTTGCGATGCACCTATTCTATCCCTACCCAAAGGTACCGACGACTTCGTGGTACACCGTGACACCTCGCGTCAGGGATTGGGCTACGTGCTGATGCAGCGACAGAAGGTTATCGCTTATGCATCGCGCCAGTTGAAGATCCATGAAAAAAATTACACCACGCATGATTTGGAATTAGGCGTAGTGGTGTTTGCTTTAAAGATCTGGCGACATTATTTGTATGGCACCCGATGCACGATCTTTACAGATCACAAGAGCCTACAGCACATATTCTACCAAAAAGAGCTTAACATGAGACAGCGACGATGGGTTGAGCTGTTAAATGATTATGATTGCGAAATCAAATATCATCCAGGAAAGGCGAATGTGGTGGCAGATGCCTTGAGCCGAAAAGATAGGATTAAGCCCATAAAGGTTAGGGCTTTAGAGATGATTATTCAGACAGACCTCTCATTGCGCATTCGTGCTGCACAAAGAGAAGCTCTTAAGAAAGAAAATCTTAAGGATGAGTATCTCCGTGGGATGGAGAAAAAGCTGGTACCCAATGAGGAAGGAACTTTGTGTTTTATGGGACGAATTTGGGTTCCTCTTTTTAGTGGTCTTAGAGACGTTATCTTTTATGAAGCTCACAAATCAAGATACTCGATCCACCCAGGATCGGACAAGATGTACCAAGATTTGAAGGATTTCTGCTGGTGGCCGAGACTGAAAGGTGATGCTGCAACTTATGTTGGAAAGTGTTTGACTTGTGCCAAGGTGAAGGCCGAGTATCAAAAGCCTTCAGGTCTTCTACAGCAACCTGAGATACCCATGTGGAGGTGGGAGCAGATCTCAATGGATTTCATAACCAAGTTGCCAAAGACACCCAGAGGTCATGATACGATTTGGGTAATCGTAGACCGTCTGACAAAATCTGCGCACTTTTTACCAATCAGGGAAAAGGATAACACCGGTAAGCTAGCTGAGCTGTACCTAAGGGAGATAGTCGCACGTCATGGAGTGCCTATCTCGATTATTTCTGATAAAGATGGGAGATTTGTGTCAAGGATTTGGCAATCCTTCCAAGAAGCGTTTGGTTCACAGTTGAACCTGAGCACAACATTTCATCCACAGACGGACGGTCAAAGTAAGAGAACGATTCAGACGCATGAAGATATGTTACGAGCTTGCGTAATGGACTTGGGTGGCAGTTGGGACACTCACCTACCCTTGGTTGAGTTCTCCTATAACAACAGCTACCATACAAGCATTCAAGCTGCACCGTTCGAAGCTCTCTACGAACGAAAGTGTCGATCACCGTTATGCTGGGCAGATGCAGGTGATAGACAGCTGGTTGGTCCCGAATTTGTCCAAGAGATGGCAGATAAGATTATACAGATCCGAGAACGCATTAAGGCGGCTCGTGATCGCCAGAAGAGCTATGAGGACCAAAGAAGGAAACTTTTGGAATTCGAAGTGGGAGATATGGTCTTGTTAAAATTCTCACCTTGGAAAGGTGTGGCACGCTTTGGGAAGCGTGGTAAGTTAAACCCACAATTTATCAGACCGTTCAAAATCCTGGAAAGGATTGGCGCTGTAGCATACAAGTTGGAACTACCCGCAGAACTTAATGGTGTTCATGATACATTTCATGTATCTAATCTGAAGAAGAGTCCAACACAAGAGACAGTGGTCATCCCGGCTGATGAAGTGCATATTGACGACACACTCCACTTTACCGAAGAACCTGTTGAGGTTACTGATTGGAAAGTTAACAAGACTCGGAGGAGTAGCGTTAAACTCGTCAAGGTTCGGTGGAACGCACGTCACGGCCCAGAGTTTACTTGGGAGCGTGAGGACCGCATGAAAGCAAAATACCCACATTTATTCCCTAACACCCTGCAGCTAGTAGTAGAGCTTAAAATTTCAGGACGAAATTTTCTTAACAGGGGGAAAATGTGACAACTGTTAAAATTTCAGGTATCCGTACGACTATTAAACCCTGATTAGTGCTTAATGACTGTGCTAAATTACAATTAACTGCTTACTGATTATTTCCATATACATACATGTGCATCACATATTTTAAATGACATGTCATTATCGCATGAGAGCTTATATGACTCAAAGGATGCACGAAACACAGTTAGCACAGTTATCAGATAAATGAGGAAAATGCTGACAGAACTCAGCATATAGGCAGATAGTGTATTGAGACACAGAATGAGCCAGAAACTAAGTACCACACTAGTATAGTGTGTAGGAAAGTAAGGATCACAAAACTGCCTTCCTAGAGATAGTTTAAGTGCCGGAAAGTGCCTAAAACTCATCCAAAGTGCTGAATTCAGCAAAAATCAGCATTTAAACGATCTAAAATCATGCAGAAATATGGTTAAATGGTCCTGAATGCTTTCAACCAACCGAACAACCGGACACTACCCAAAACACCAAATTTACACTAGAAGCACTGTTTTAACATTACCAAGCTAGTTATGATCCCCGAACATCATAACACCTCCTAAAATATCTAGTAACTAAATCTTTCAACCAATACTTGATTTTTAACCTAAACAAACTAACTTAGTTACAAGCCTAGCCTACTACCCCCCCCCCCCCCCACCACCACCACCTAGTAATCGGCCAACATGGCCCCGACGCAAAGATTTTCTTTCAATTAAAAATTGGATCATGTTTATGCTTTGTGTTACATATTATACAAGAGTTAAAACAATTCAGATTGGATTATAAATGAACATACAAGTTCATAATTTCATTCAACTCACACTTTCTCTCCTTCCCTCCTCCCTTGGTGCTCTCGGCTGACCTCAACCCCACATACCACCACCATCATTCATCCATTCTCATACAATCCAAGCATATTCATTTGTGTTAGAGATCACATAAAGGAGCTAGGAGCTTACGGAAGTTCAAGGACCTTCTCTATTTGCTTTTATCCACTTGTTTTCTTCACTTGATCATCCCTAGCCTTGTGCTAGTGGTAAGAACCTTGATCTTGCTATTTTACTTCTATTTTAAGTGGTTAAAAGAAGGTTCATAATGTTAATCATGAAGAACACTAAGAATCACAAGAAGTAAACTTGAACATAAGCTTAAAATATGAAGAAATCTTGATGAATATGAGTTGTTATGCTTGATGATTGTTGATTGCTTATGAAAATGATGTTGATCATCATATGATCTTGCTAGATCATGATTAAAAACATAATCTAGCAAGATGTGCGGATGAACATATTAGAGATTAATGGATCATCCACACATAAAGCATAAACTTGAAAGAACAAAATGTTTTTCTTGAAAAATAATGATCAAAGTAAGTTGTTAATCATGTAGATCTAAAAATTTCATGGATGATTTCTAAAGAAACCAAGTTTGTAGGATCGAGAGTCGATCTAAACGAGTCTATCAGAAGAGTTCAATCCATATCAAAGGCGGAATTCAATGACACAGACTTGGTTACAGCTTGATATTCACTTTAATTGTCTTGTTTATTGATAAAACAACGTTTTACAGTCTGGAGACACTTCGGCAGCACCTCGGCACCGGAATCAGAAAGTTACAAATGAAATGAATCAAAGCACTATTTATAGACCAGTCCATTTTGCACGAAACGGTTCAAACGAAATGACATCTTCATTTCGTACGAAATGGAACTTTCCATTTCGTGCGAAATGGCCTTTCCTACACATTTCTCGTTTTTTCGTGCCCTGATCTTTCTAATCTAATACAAGACTCAATACAAGACGAAGTCAACAGACATATGCACCAACAGACTCCCCCTTGGATGTCGACGAGTCTTCAGTACAAATCTTCAGAAAGTCGAATCTTCAATCTTTATCAGTCTTTGTGCTCTCTCCAATGTATCTGACAATGTAAAACATCCTCAATCTTTAACTCTTCCATAATCTCATCCTGACCCTATCTTCTCTTCATCAGATCTCTTGATTCCTTAAGTTCTTCAGAATCAGTAGCTTATGAGAACTTCAGGATCGAACTTGGCTCTTGCGCTTTCAGACTCCCCTTTTCGATAAGCTGGGATCATACACTGAAATAGTTCTTGTTCCAAGATCGTGACCTGGATCTAATTCAGCTCAGGTATCGGAACCTAGCTAACCTGCACATTCTCTACCCAACAATAAATTTCTCAAAATTAAAATTTTACAAATTTAATCTCTGCTTACCACATGTAGAATTAACTTCAAACCATCACTTGAACATATCATCTAAAAAGATTTAACATTTATAATTTCGAATGACCACATGTAAGAAAAAAAATTTCAAACATATTTTCCCAAACCTGTTCATCATGTTTAGCACTGGGAATTTTGAAAATCAGCTCTCTAACATCAGTTTTCGAAAATCTTTTTGTAATTTTCAAAATTTTATGCTAAAACAAACTGAAAATCTTTTTGAATTTTGAAATTAACAGAATGCAGTAAAGAAATATTTACAAACAATATTTTTGTGAGTTTGTGTAAGAGGATCATATCAGTTTACAAGACAAATCACCAACACCGTTAAGCTTTAAACATTTTAAGTTCTAAACGATTCACTTAGATTGTCAGTATACTGGTCCACTTTAAATTTTCACACAAAGTTCAACTGTTTCAAGATACGAGATTAATGTTTTAGAGACTTAAACTCATTCGCGTGTCCCACCTCAGAATATACTCCCGTATCCAGATCCCAATATTCAGTCTTACAAGTGAGTATACCTAGATGATATCTGTAAGGGGTTAAATGCAAGACCATGAGAGCTCAGGCTATTGCTTCTGCATAATCAGAGAGATGATGGTTTCGACTTTTGGTGTGTTCCCTTTAGAGAATCTTTTCTTCAACATCACATGATTAGCATTTTTCAATGTTTCATCATTTTTTATGCTGAGGGCAAGCTTTTATTTCAAGCAAGCCAAAAGTATTATACGGGGACTAGGCCATTGCTTCCGCAAAATCAGAAGTCCCGGGATAATACCCCAGATATCACTAAGCATAAAGACCTAGTATCTCAAAAAGAGGGGTCTTTCAAACAAGATTTCGGGGGTTACCCATATATCCGAGAGATGTTCCCCACGAAACAAGCAAGTTTGATATTTAGGTTTATATCTCGAATACAATCTACTAAGCGTGTAAAAACCTACTGGCATATCATCAGTGAGACCGTTTATCACATATTTAACTTTCTAATTCTTTAGCATGCTGTGATAGTCCACTGATGTACTATCATTTCCTCTTTTTCACAACAAAACTCAATTTTTGATTTTTATCATGTTTTTGACTTTTTCAAATTTTCAAATGTTTTTGGATTTTCTGAAAATTTTTACTCCCCCTAAAATGCAAAACCATTTAAAGAAAATTTGAAAACAAACTGTACAAGAAAAATGACAACTGTTGTGAATTGCTTCAAATCGCCATTCACTTTGCATAAACAATCAGAACTCCCCCTGACAACAAACTATTTTCCCATTACGATTTCAAAACACTTAAGTTTGTTTTAATCAAATGGTTTTTCCGGAAAATAAGTTTTGTTGAAACCACTTGTAAAATCGGGGTTATGATCATCACTTTGTTTTCCAATCTCTTGTATGAAAGTTAAATCAAGTTCAACTTAATGACCTTGATTAACCACTTGCAGATGAAAACCTCTTTCAACCACTTGTAGGTTCTCATCAACCATACCACTTGTAAATCGAAATATAACAATTTTGAAATACACAAGAAAGATGCCGATTCATGCTCCCCGATTACCAACTTGGGAGCTCCGGCAAGTCCAGAGTTTAATCATGATAGGTACTATCCCAGTCACAAACCTGGGATGACCCATCTTTACCTTGTTTCTTCGTTTTCTTCTCATAAAATTCCTTTATCCCTTTGACCTTCCCATCAACCATTTTTCCAAAAATATTTTGAACTTTGGGGCTAAAGGCTTTTTCAACATCAAATTCTTTCTTTTCAGAAAAGAATTGATTTGAAATCTCAACTTTTCCAATTTTTTGTTTAAAATTTTCAGTCCGCAATGGTGGAAAATTTGCATCATCCAATGGCGGCACTGAATTTTCACTTTTTGTCACAACTTGTGGCTCTTCTGACTTTGACGAATCAGATTCATCGCTAGAAAATAGCTCCTCTGATTTTGACGAATCAGAATCATTAACTATTATCAGATTTCTTAACTACCCACTTGTGATTGTCAAGATTCACTTTTCTTCTATAAAAACTCTTTGAACATTCACCAACTTCAAACTTCGAATTTTTGAAAACTTTGAATTGTTTGGTTGGTGGTTCATTCTCAACCATCTTTTCTTTCAGTTTAAGAGAAACTCCCTGTTTTGTTTGGATTGCCTTTGGACAATTCCTGGCAATATGACCAACTGTTTTGCATTGAAAACAGGTTCTTGTCTCTTTCTTCTGTTGAGTAACATCTTTTTTCATTTCTTCTTGCTTCTTTGCAAGGAATTCTTTATTTGTCTTCTTTCTGAACAATTTCTCCTTTTCTTCTTCTGATGATGTTCCTGAAACAAATACTGTTTTTGATTTATAAATTTTCTCACTTTTATGATTTTTTTGGTGGAATAAAACCCAATCCCTTTCTTTTGAAATTACCGTTATGGTTTGGTTTCTTTTGATAACCTGAACCAGAACTGTAACCCTTTTTCTTGTTTAATCTTTGTTGAACTCTTGAGGTGTAAGGTCTTGGTTTTTCAGAAAGATTTACATCTTTTATTTCAGAAATATTAATTTCTGTTAGTTTGAAAACCTTGTTAATCATTTCAGTTACCTCTTATTGGAAATTCTTCATCAGAATACAATTTGTCAGAATCATTCAAAGTATATGCTACTTTGAATGTTTCATCATTCAAATTAGATTTTGATAACAAAAACTCTTTATTGTAAACCCGTTTGCCCTTTTTGACTGTTGGAATTGACTTTTCAGACTTTGACTCTGAATTTGACTCCGACTTTGACTCCTCGGTTTCATCTTTATCCAACACCTGATCGACCACTTTCTTTATTAACTCTGACTCATGATCAGTATCAGATGAAGTGAAAGTGATATCAATATTGTCTGGCAAATTATCTGAAGACTCAGATTCCCACTATAAATTGGTTGCCTTTTTTACTCTCTCTGAATTAGAATTTCATGGAGAATATCCTTTTTCAAGCGGAGGCAGACACTTGGTATAACTGGCACAAGGTTTCTTACCAGAATGCTTTACTTCAGTATCCTCTTCTTCAAATGCCTTCATGCATTCAACAGTTGGATAAATCCTGTCAATAACATAAGAAGTACATGAGTAACTTTTTAACAACCTGTTTACCCTTTTTGTTTCAATCCTCTGAGTTTCCAATTTCTGTTCCAGCACAGCACACTTCTCAATGTAATTATTAACAATTTTCTGCTTTGTCATGAAAGCTCCTTGAAGTGTTTTCATGGCTGTTGCTTGTTCACTGCTTGATTGATTGTATTGATTCATGGCTTTGTTTAGAACATCATAGGATTCTTTCAATCTGTTCATGTTATGAATCAAAGTACTGTTTTGCTTTTTCACTGTCTCACAGGTTTCACATTTCACAGGAATCTTTCGTGCATCAGCTTCTACTTCAACTGTGAAAGCTGGAATTTCTTTTACCTTTTTCTTTATCAAACGAACTTCATCATCATCACTGTTAACTTGTTTTTTAACTTTCTTCTTTTCACTCGAACTTTCCTATCATCACTGTCATCACTCTCCTCTAGCATTCTTAAGTGCTCTTTCATTCTGTTTGCATAATAATCATCATTATCACTATCTTCAACAACTTGAGTAACCAAAGCTTTAAGATCTGAAATTTTGTTAGGATCAAAGTCATCCCAACTAAAACCTTTTGGAAGCCGTTCATCATCTTGATCTATCAAACATGCTTTACTATTAGCTGAAATGTAGTTGTCCCAACTGAATCCTTTTGATGATCTTTCATGGACACAATAAGCTTTCTTTGATTCTTCAATTTCCTTCCTATCATGTGCAGTTTGTGACGATTGCTGTTGATGTGGCTGTTGAGCAACTTGATGATAAATTGCTTTCCGATAATAATCATTGTTGTTGAAAGGATTTTGAGCTCCACTTGCTTCGCGGTTTGTGCATTCTTGCTTGAAATGCCCTTTTTCCCTGCAACGAAAACAAGTAACTTTAGATTTATCAAAACCTAAAGTAGAAACATTAGCATCACGGAAGTCATCTCTTCCTGTGATCTGCTTGAATTTCTCAGCTCTTCTCAACACACTTGCCAAACACCACTTTATATCCATTAACTCCATCTCCTCAGCATCAATCTGATCGTAATCCTCGTTTGTCAACATTGGATTTCCGATCCTTCCTGCAACTAAACCCCCATAAGATTCTAACACAGTCACCAACAAAGACATATGACTTTTGGCTACTTCTTCAGAATAATTTTGATCATTCTCAAGATTTAGTGCGATGTTGCATTGTAAAACTTTGCCACTCTTGGTTGCTGAAAAGTTTGGATCAAATGATGGATATGAAGAAAATCCCATTTTGCTGTTTGATCCTTGAGATGACCCTCCAGAAGAACTTTTAGCGTTGAATACAGTTTCAATCTTTGGTGACATGTTGGTCTTATCACTGATACCTCCTTTGTAATATAAACCAATATCTTATTCACCATCAAAATCTTTCATTCTTGAGACCTTCCGTTGTTCCATCTCTTGAGCTTCAAGTTTTTCAATAAACTTTCCCAGTGTTAGACTACCAAAATCTTTCTTATTTCTCAACATCATAAGGTACGTGCCCTAAACATCATGTGGCAACGCATCAGCCAACTTTTCAATCAATTCTTCATTATCTTTTGTGATGCTCAACCTCTTCATGTTAACTATCAGATTGCAATATCTTTCTATGATCTACTTTGTATTTTTAGTTCTTAAACCACGAAATAGATCGAACTCCTTTTTCAAAAGTGATTTTTTGTTCTTGATCATCTCTTTACTTCCAACAAATTTTGATTTTAAGGCTTTCCAAATTGAATATGCACTTCCATTGTGTTGAAGTAAAACCAAGATATCTTCTTTAACAGCTTGATGCAATAGACTAGTCATCATTTTTTCATCTTTGTATTTCTTTTTCTCCTCAACACTTAGATCTTTAATTGCAATAACCTCTTCATCATCATTCACCGGTCTAACATATTTTGTTTCAACACATTCCCAAGCATCTAAGTAATTTGCTTGAACCCAATTTTCGAATCGCTCCTCCTATCCTTTATACTCCTCAATATTATGAACTTTGGCGGTTTTTGCATGGTGCCCGTTTCATTTTCTAACATTGTGTTCTGTGCAATAGTCATCGGAGAAGCAAACGCGTTATAAAATTCTTCTTCCATGATTTGGTATCAAAATTTCACAAAAACATATTTTCAAACGAAATAGCTTGATGCGAAAAGATCCTTTAAACGAAATAGCAATATTTCAAACGAAATGATGATTTCGTGCGAAATGATCAAGCGAAATGCCAACCTGGTACGAAATGAACTAATTTCGTACGAAATGAGATCCAAACTATCCAATTCGTGCGAAAAGAACCAAACTAAGCGATTTCGTGCGAAATGAACGAATCAATACGTGCGAAATGAATCTGAAGAACTATTTCGTGCGAAATGAAAGGTTCATTTCGTGCGAAATGCTGCTGATGTCATCATATCGGCCATGTTTTTGTCAAATTGATCAGATTTTAGTCTGATTTTAGATCTAATTCTTTCAAGGCTTTGTTAAAACAGTAATACGCGTGTAATGTGTGAAAATCAATCCATTTTATCCGTAAAATCTTGTTAATTTTGAAAAACAAGGTGTAGAAGTGAAAAAAATGATGAAATCAAGCTGAATTCGGTAAGAACTCTTCCTCCTGAGCTCTGATACCACTTGTAGGATCGAGAGTCGATCTAAACGAGTCTATCAGAAGAGTTCAATCCATATCAAAGGCGGAATTCAATGACACAGACTTGGTTACAGCTTGATATTCACTTTAATTGTCTTGTTTATTGATAAAACAACGTTTTACAGCCTGGGACACTTCGGCAGCACCTCGGCACCGGAATCAGAAAGTTACAAATGAAATGAATCAAAGCACTATTTATAGACCAGTCCATTTCGCACGAAACGGTTCAAACGAAATGACCACAGTCATTTCGTACGAAATGACATCTTCATTTCGTGCGAAATGGAACTTTCCATTTCGTGCGAAATGGCCTTTTCTACACATTTCTCGTTTTTTCGTGCCCTGATCTTTCTAATCTAATACAAGACTCGATACAAGACGAAGTCGACAGACATATGCACCAACAAAGTTAAAAATATAAGTTTTACTAAATCTTGGTTCTTACATAAACAAATCTTATTTTTGGTGGTTAAACAAGTATAGAAACACTTGTGTAACAAGAAGAATTCATAAAGAAACATTTTTAGAAAAATGATCATAAGTTGTAAAGATCTAAATTCTTTAAAAATGAAGTTTTTAAAGAATTAATCACACTTTAGAAGGTAACAAGGCTTACTAAGAACACTAGTAAGTTACTACAAATTTTTACAAATATTCAAGTTCATGAAGTATTAGATTATACTTGTTTTTGGCAAAGTTGGTAAGTAAAGGTTGTTTATTATTGATTGTGGATTGATTGTGATAATTTTTACAAAAGAAAATGAAATGCTTGAAAGCATGAAAACCTCCATTTTTAGGGGAAACTATGGCAAAATTTTCTAAAAATTTAAACACTTAGAAAAATATTTATAAACATGCACTTACAAGTGTATTTTCAACCATAAATTGTTACATAAACTTTGCCATAATTTTTGTTACAAAAATTATAATTATTGGAGGTTGGTTTTTTTAAATAAAAGTGACTAAATATGTATTTAGGAAATATATATTTAGAAGACACCATATGTGTGATTATTTGTATATTTTGGGTATTAGTTATATTATTTTAGGACATGAAATAATATAACTCATCCAAATACCAAAAGTTACAATCCAAAATATTACCAAAATTCCAAGAATATGAATATACAAGTTATACACAAAATATTGGTGAAACCGAACTATGGAATAAGACTTACAAAATATTCCGGAAAATTGATTCACAAAGTATATTTTGGACACCAAGAGACGAAAATATGATTTTTACGATTATTACAAGAATATATCATATTTTTTACAAGGGAAAAATATATTATTTTTGGCACGTATAAATATATATATTTTTCTTAGAATTATTAAAAGATGTATTATTTTTTGGAGAAAATATAAATTTCTTAAACGAACATAAAATACAATATTTTTGGGGTGAAAGATATATTTTCTCAAAGTAAATATGAAATATATTATTTTTGGAGAAAAATGAGTTTATATATATTTTCTAAGCTAGACTTGAAAATGTATTATTTTTGGAACTTATAGGAAAATACAAATATTTTTGCCAAAGAAAAATTATAAATAATATTTCTTAAAATATATATTTTGAAAATATATATGGATTTTTACTAAGGATATTATTTCGGAAAAATTAATACGAAATTAAGTATATGAATACTTAATGAATACAATAAAAATACGTATTCTCATACGTATAAATACATACCGGAATACTACCCTAATACATGGCAAAAATAAACACGTATAAGAATACGAATACGAATACAAATACAAATACCCCCATCCTTGGGAAGGATATACAAGTATAAATACTTGAAAAGTATTAAGTTAAAATATATTGTTTTAACTATTATTCCAAAATTTAATAAATATAATTTAAGTTAAAATATTTATTATTTTAACAAATAATTATATAACTTGGAATAATATCGTATACATGAGGAAACGTAACTCAAAGACATTAATACTAAGTCAAGGCACGACCCGCTCGTCTAATAGATCATAGTACGTTGTAGGTAGTCGTGTTTGTCCGAAGAAGCTTGAGTTACAGTGATTGAAGACGCAAGACTGTGAGTTCATGACCCCCTTTTCTCTAACTGTTTTTGGTTTTATAACTTCGGGGGTGAAATACATGTTACAACTGTTTACAAACATTTTGATTTGGTATGGTTAGCTAAGGAAGGGTACTGCTTGATCATGTGAGTGGTGGGTATAACACTTAAGGGCATTAATCCTCGTTGTAGAACCGAGGGACATGAGTGATAGATCTATTTGGGTGTAGCGAGCCCACACCCATGTGGACCAGGGTGGCCCATGAGGTGACTATGTCTTATTCCCGGAGACAAATCTGCTAGGTTTGAGTTTTCCTGCATCACTTCATACATATCAATGGCCTTGCAAACCATTGGTGATCTGTTTTTCCTTGTTGCTTTCATACCAGGAGTTTACAAACATACATACATACTTTCAATGATTACAAAGGTTTATTCATTCACACAAACAAACACATGAACTCGCTCAACTTTTGTTGATGTTTTTAAACTACATGTATTTCAGGAAATTAGATGTGGATCTGGCGGGCGTTCAGAAGTTTTAAGTGTTGTTTGAGAATAAAAGGTGTCATCCATGGTCTTAGGGTTTGGTTATGGTGTCCTATCATGGACAAGACACCTCTTCCAAATCCTGGTTTTATTTAATGTCTTTTATCGAGTCCTTGTGAACTCTAAAAACAAGTTGCATGGTTTGTACTCGAATTTGACTTCTATGTTTTAAGACAATGTTGTTGTCATGTTTTTAAACTTATTTAATGGATGAACATCTTCGGTTTTATCATATAGTTGTTGTTATGATTGAATGCAATGATATTAAGCAAGTCACACATAATCACGCTTCCGCAAAAGTCAGGGTGTGACAGTAAGGGCTTGGGTGCTATGAGTTGCTCCATGTTAGGGTCTGCAATTGTGGTTGCTAGGATATGAAAGTTTGCTAAACTCCCATTGAGCATATCCTGGGTGTGAGCATCTGTTTCTCTCTTGGCGGCTGCTACAGCACGCTGTTGTTGTAACTTTTTCATTCTTTTCCTACGTTCATGCGCTCCTCTACTAAAACATCCTCTCTTTTTTGGAAGGAATAGCTCTTCAGACTGAGCCTTAAACATGAATATTCCATCTTCATTGTCAGTTGAATACCCTGAGAGGGCAGGCTATAAAGAGGTGCCTTCGCTATTAGGTGAGCTGGACAACTGACGGTAGGCGTCGGAAGGTCCTTGGTCGCTCATACTGTAAACTAACAAATAGTCAAATAACACACAACAATAATATACAATTATGCACGTATTTCCATAATAAATTTCCTAACATATTATATTTTGGTGTCAGCAGAACACTTCTGTGGCTGAATCAGTGGCTTAGCTCTGATACCACCTTCTGTCGCAACCGCCGCCCCCTATCTGTCCCGGGATCGGGCAGCCGCGAGACCAGTTTCGGTGGTATCGGTGTTTATTAATTTGGCAGCGGAAATTTCATCTGGACCGTAGTTAGGAAATATTTTATCAGAGTAAAACACCTTTATTTATATAAATATATTGGGATAAAACCCAGTTTTCATTACAAATTGATTTATAGGAGTAAATCCTATCTTATTGAAATAAAACATATTCTTTATTTAGGTAACTTTTATAGCCACTTTTCCAAGCCTTCAGTGCTGTCCAGCTGGCTTCTAGTTGGCTTTCACATTCTGTTACCTGAAACGCGTTAAAAAAACATTTTGTCAGTTGGAAATACTGGTGAGTGAATCCCGGTTTAATCAAGAAGAGTTTTATCACTTAACAGTATTGAGAGCGATTACAATGTTTATATCTACACAATTACTCATTCAGTACTGTCAATCCTGACTGGTGGGTCATATTACACGTTGGCTAACTCTTTGTCCAATGGTAACGTGTTCCACATTTTGTATACAAAACCCCAACATACCGGTAGTAATTGAAGAATTACAAAGACTCAATCACTGCTAATCACATTGTAAAATATTTAAGGTTTTGTAAAAACAGTTTACAACAAGGAGAATACTCACATTCTTGTCTTAGGGTTTTCTTTAAGGATTTCCTGGTGATTATCTATAAATTACACAAATGCACACGTGTTAGTATAATAACCCAAGATTTACATTAGTAATACCCTCCCCGAGACGGCATTCCAACGACTACGTCGGGCAGAACCTCGACAGCCGTTACGGAACCCTGGATCAATTGGGCAGTGTATCTAATACGTAACCGGGGTTATGATACTTACAGCGGGGCAGAACTTCGTTATTTACGGGGTATTATGCCCGAAAATTACTTTAACTACTCAGAAATTAGAGAGAAAGAAAGTGTGTGAGCGAATTGAGACTGAAGCCGGTGGCCTCTATTTATAGGGCCTGAATTCAAGTCCCTCGCGGCCCGCGAAGGATGTAGGCAAGGGCTACGCGGCCTGCGACATAGGGTCCGTAGGCCCTAGCTGATCCGGGTCACCGCTCTAGCTTCGACGTGTGGCTGCCACGTGGCAGCTCCGGGCTGCGCCTCGTTGATGAGCGCTCGCGCCCCGCGTAGACCAAGGGGTGGTCTTACGCGGCCCGCTAGAGACCGTTTATTTTTGTTTTTATTTAATTTTAATAAAAGTAACGGTATTTGGGGCCTGCTTTCGTATACGGGGTGTATTTTAGGACGTATTAGGGCACTCTAAATATTTTTAGGGTATCGAATTATTTTGGAGGGTTGTTATATGATAGTTCTTAGATCAATACTTCTTAACGCAGCGGCGGAACTACAGGAGGGTCAGGGGGGTCTGTTGACCCTCCAGCCGGCAAAAGTTTTGGTTAAACGGGGTATCTAGCGGAGTGCTTTGTTTGTAACTTGACCTAAATTATCTCTATTAAAGCTGCTAAAGTGAAGAGAAAAGAGTAGAACTGCTTTACAAACATTGAAGTCAGTCAATCCTGGTGAGTGGAGAAAGCGGAGTTGGTAAAACTGAGAACAAAAATGCTTATGAGGTATCCTGCTTTTATGGGAGGTAGATCAGGTTCAGGTAAAGAGTGTAATGAAAAAAGAAATTAATAATTATTTTGTTTAATTTTATATGTTTATAGATTAACATATTTCCTTTTATATTTACTCAAAAAAGAATTCAAATATTAAAAGAGTTAAAGCCACATTATATGTGTATAAATGAACTTTTACTATTCTTATTCAAAATAATGTACCTTATTATGTTCTTGAACTTGAAGTGTTGAGATGTGGTCGCCACAACATGCTACTATGGCAACAATCTAGTATATACTATTTATGAGAAAAGCAAAGTAAAAAGGACAAGTTGACAGCACAAGCAATTTATTTTCCCTTGCTTCCTTAAAAAATGTAATACTCATTTTGTTTATGTTAATTTGTTGCAATAGACATTTGATGATGTTTTCTTGTAGTTGAGTTAAGGCACTTAGCAATATTATTAATTACAATCTATGCCATGGATTTTGCAAACTTTTAAATACAATCAATAATATAATAGATATTTTAAGAAAATAAAATACTTTAGCGTATTCTATATACTTGAATATAACCATTGGAGGTAGGGGATATGGTATCATGTTTCGTTTAATTCTTTTTGTTTAATAAGGTTAGGGATATCTAACACTAATTTAGCCTCAAACAACCGTCGAAAAATAGTTCAAACTTTTGTAAATAAAAGCTACATTGTGACCCCTAATTAAAAGTTTCTAGTTCTACCACTGTCTTAACGTGTTTTTTTTTTCTTTCACATGTGAACATGTGTTTTTAGTCTTTTTAAATATTATTTTCTTAACAAAATTTATATACCTCATTTATTATTATTATTATTATTATTATTATTATTATTATTATTATTATTATTATATATTATTATATATTACTAAACGAATTGAAATGAATAGTGATTTTAATATTATAATAAATAGTTTTTTTAATACTTTATTATTTTAATATTATAATTATAATAATAGTTATTTTTTTACTTTTTAACTTTAATCTTTTTTTTTAATATCATGGGAGGGGTTGGGATAAGCTTGGTGTCAACCGGTATCGAACCAGTACTGGTATCGAAAATACCAGGACGGTCCTGTTCGGTATCAGTACATGAAGGTAAAAACCAGCACTAAAACAGAAAACGCTAAAAGTTGGTGCCGAATTGATATTGGAAATCTTTTGGTTCGGGAAATTCAGTGCTGCTACCCGGTACCATTTGCTCATCCCTGATCACGGTTACCGTACGAACAACGGTATCGTACAACTTTTTTTGTTGATTTTCTTCAACTTTTAATTTTTTTCTTTTTTAGTTTCCGGGGTAGGGATGAGCTCGGTGTCAACCGATACAGAATCGGTACTGATACCGAAAATACCGGTTACGGTACCGGTATATGAAGGTAAAAAACGGCAGTGAACCGGTACCAGGAACGCCAAAAGTCGGTACCAAACTGGTACTTAAGATCTTTCGGTTCGGAAAATTTGGTACCGGTATCCAGAACAATTTGCTTATCTCTGACCACGGGTTTCATACGAACAACATTGTTACCATACAACTTTTTTGGTTGATTTTCTTTCGGTTATCTTTTATTGTTTTTTTCTACATTTTCTTTTTATTATTGTCAGCAGTTTCGTTCGCAACACGCTCATAGTGATTTCAAAACGCATGTAAACACAGACTAAATAACAAAAGAATTTTGCCGCAAGTTATTATAACATGTCATATGATATCTTAATTATTAAGAAATTTAACACAAGTAACACAGGTTCGCAAAATATCTTGCCCCTATGCTCGTCATCCCATGTTTTGCTTTTTGTTTCTTTACATGTGCATTTGTGTTAGGACATGTGTTCACGTAATAAAATACTTTATATCATTATTAAAAATACTATGCTTCAATATATTTTTTTAATGTTGCATGTAGTTAGCTAGGGTTTACAAGAAGAACAATAATATTTAAACAACTATTATAGTAAAGAAACGCTAATAAAAAAAGACTAGAGTTGTTGAATTCAACAAACGTTGAAATGTTAAAACAACTAGTTGATTTTTCGACCCAGCGTTGCGGCGGGGATCCAATGTCTACAAAACGCGTGTTGACAACGGCAAGTGGTTACCGAATATCAAAACATAGATAAAAATGCACTCCGTCCTAAAAATGATTTTAAATAATCTAATATATAATAGTAGGACCCACACGTCCTACACGTTGAAAATTCGTTTGTTTTCAGTTCAGTTATAACGTTACTAACACGTTAAAATATGGATGAGCTCGGTACCGGTAATGACATCGAAAGTACAGATCCTGAAAATAATCGAAATTAGGTAACGGCACCGAAAATGCTCGGTACTATACGGTATGGTATTTGAAGGTAAAAATAAGTAAATACAGGTATGGTGTTATACCGGTGTCGAACCAAAAGTAACGATTCTGAAAACGCCAAAAGGTGGGTACAAAATTGGTACCGAAAATGATTTGGTATAGTAAATTTGGTACCGATACGATACTGGTTTGATTACAGGAGTTGATACCATTTGCTCATCAACATTTTAATTATCCAAGTTAAATTTACATGTTACAATTCATTCATTACTGAAAAAGACAAAAATAGAAAACAAAAGAAGTTGTGTATATAAAACCTCATTCAAGCGAAATACAATTTACTTACCACGTGTATGTAAAGCAATCTAAACGGTGCAATTACTTGCGTTGCTACGTGGCATGAGCTCAAAGGTGATGTTAGGGATGAGCTCGGTACCGAAAACCCCCAAAAGTGGTTACCGGTACCGAATATACCTGGTACGACACCGGTACGGTACTAGTATTTGAGGGTAAAGAACAGGTACCAAAAATGTCAAAAGTCGGTACCGAATCGGTACCGAAAATGTATCCGGTTTGGTAAATTTGGTACCGGTACCATTTGCGTATCCCTATGTGGTGTTACTATTCATTTGGTTATGTTTTTAATATATAGGTAGTAGGTAATAAAATATGGATGAGCTCGGTACCGGTAATGGCACCGAAAGTACCAATCCCGAAAATCATCGAAATTATGTACCGGCATCGCAAATGCTAGGTACCATACGGTATGGTATATATTTGAAGGTAAAAATAAGTATATACAAGCATGGTGCTAGACCGGTGTTGAACTGAAAGTAACGATTCCGAAAACGCCAAAAGGTGGGTACCCAATTGGTGCCGGAAATGATTTGGTATAGTAAATTTGGTATCGATACTATATCGGTTTGATTATAGGATTTGATACCATTTGCTCATCAATAATTTAAATATCAAAGTTAATTTTACAAGTTACAATTCATTCATTATAGAAAAACATAAAAAAGAAAACAAAAGAAGTTGTGTATATAAAACCTCATTCAAACGAAATACAATTTACTTACCATGTGTATGAAAAGAAATATAAACGGTGCAATACTTGCGTTGCTACGTGGCATGAGCTCAAAGGTGATGTTAGGCCCCAAAAGTGGGTATCGGTACCGAATATACCTAGTACAGCACCGGTATGTTACCAGTATTTCATAGTAAAAACCGGTACCAAAAATGTCAAAAGTTCATTACAGAAAAAGACAAAAAAAGAAAACAAAAGAAGTTGTGTATATAAAACCTAATTCAAACGTAATACAATTTACTTACCACGTGTATGTAAAGCAATATAAACGGTGCAACAATTGCGTGGCTACGTGGCATGAGCTCAAAGGTGATGTTAGGGATGAGCTCGGTATCGAAAACACCCAAAAGTGGGTACCGATACCGAATATACCTGGTATGGCACTGGTACGGTACCAGTATTTCATAGTAAAAACCGGTACCGAAAATCTCAAAAGTCGGTACTGAATCGGTACCGAAAATATACTTAGTTTGGTAAATTTGATACCGGTACCGGTACCATTTGCTTATCCCTATGTGGTGTTACTATTCATTTGGTTGTGTTTTTAATATACAGGTAAATGCATAAAAAGTATACGGTATAACATTATGCGAAATTTTAAATTTATAAAAGAGTAAATTGCCATTTAGTCCCTAAGGCTTGATCAAAATTGTCATTTTAGTCCCCGATGCTTGATCAAAATTGCCACTTTAGTCTAAATAGTTTTTTTCTTGCAATTTTAGTCCAAATAGTTTTGTTTTCTGTCATTTTAGTCCCCGACTTTTGTCATTTTTTGCCATTTTCATCCAACTCACTAACTCCATTCAAAAAATTAGTTAACATAGGTGAATTTTGGCCAAACCACATTTTTCTTTCTTCTTTTGCAGGGGCGATGGTATGGGGATGGTGTTGTGCCGGTTTACAGTGAAGATGATGGAGGTCAGTGTTGGTTTTATGATGATGGCGGCGGTGTTGGTTGATGACGTGGGAGGCGGAAAAGTGGCCAGTGGTGGTGGAAATGGTGGGTGGTGATGGTGATGGGGTGGGTGGGTGGTGACGATGCAGGCAAGTGGTGGCGATGAAAGAAGGTTGTGATGGGGTGGGTGGTGGGAGGTGGTGGTGGTCGATGAAAATGACAAAAAATGACAAAAGTCAGGGACTAGATGGCAGTAAACAAAAGTATTTGGACTAAAATGGCAAGAAAAAAACTATTTAGACTAAAGTGACAATTTTAGTTAAACCTTAGTGACTAAAATGACAATTTACTCTTGATAAAACAACTAATTTTAATAAAATCTTTTCGCGGTTTGAACATTTTAACCCTATCAACTTAGGGGCTGTTTGGCAACATCTGAATGGTTAAGTGCTGAACCATTAAGTGCTGAACAATTAATAGGCCTGAACCATTAAGAGCCTGTATGATGCTTAATCGTTCAAAGACAAATGTCTGACCAATTCAGATTAGAGGTCTTAACCATTCAGACTCTGTATAATGCTTAACCATTTAGAGGCAAATGTCTGAACCATTCAAACATCTGCTCGTGAAACAAACAGTCTGAACCATTAAGTGCTAAACTAGTAAGATGTCTGAACCATTAAGTGCTAAACTAGTAAGATGTCTGAACCATTAAGAGCCTCATTAAGAGGTAAACAAACAGCCCCTTAATCTTTATGATAAGAGATCATGTACAAGAGAGGAATTTTGTACGAAGTGTAGGAGAGAATCATGATCACACATTTGTTTTGCTCATTTTAAGGAGGGAAGAGTATGATGGCCTTTTATCCTTTCAACTAGTTTTCTCCTTGAATTTCAAACGTCTATAACTTTTTCATACGTTAGTATATATTTTTTTTTAAATTACATCGTATTAACGATCATTTTATTCTCTTTAGTTCGAGTAGTCTATTGCTATAGTGTTCTTAAAAATAATTTACAGGACTTTAAATACCCATTACGTGATTACATGATTTTGAATACCCAGTACCCATTACATAATTTTGAATACTCGGTACCCATTATGTGATTTCAAATACCTGGTACATGACTACGTGATTTTTGAATATCCTTTACGTGATTACACATTCAACATAAATCATTACGCACTCAATGTAAATTCATTACATGATTACAGATTCAATATGATTTGACAAGGCTATAGGGTGTGGTCATGATCCTTATGACCACCATGACACTCCACGTCAGTGCCATGTCAACCACCTCTATCCACCATCTAAAACCAATATCCTAAGGGTGTGATCATGACCCAAACCACTATCCCCTTATTTATTTTAATTTATATTTTTCTAAAGAAAAAGGAAAGGATTTCTTGAAAAATGGAAAGGAGGACCATGGTTGTCATGGTTTAATCCATGCAAACCATGGTGGATCAGACAAGGGGATGATGTAGCCTTTTATTCATGTTCCTAGGTGGCAAATCATGTTCCAACCATGATCCCCATACCCTTTAGCCTAATTGATGTTAATACAATTACGCTTATTACGTGATTGCACATTCAATAATAAAAACTTGATTGTTTATGTTTTATTACGTGGTTAAATCTCTAATATACGACATTATGTTGTTATTATAGGCTGGCTTGGCTAATATTTTGTATATAATTTATCTTTAATATGCGATTATACTTGAAATATTAGGTATTCTATATGAAATATTATGTATTACGTGTTTTGTTTTTACATAATCACTCAGTAGGGTTTCACATAAATACTATAATGAATTCACGTAATCACGAAATGAGTATTTAAAATCATGTAGTCACGTAATAATACATAGTCAGCTATTATTACGTAATTACGTAATCACTTACTGAGGTTTCAAATAAAATACTATAATGAAATCAAGTAATGACGTAATGGGTATCCAAAATCATGTAGTCATTTACTGGGTATTTAAACTCACGTAATGGGTATTCAAAATCCTGCAAATTTTTTAAAGAAAAATATTGCAATATGCTGCTCGGATTAAATAGAATGAAATGCTCGTTAATACGGAGTAATTTTTATATTAATGTATGAAAAAGTTATAGCCGTTTGAAAAATCAAAGGGAATTGGGTTTATGAGTAAACAATATTAGATTTTCTATTTTACCCTTTTCCCCACCTGTTTCCCTTGTTTTTAGTTATGTGAATTCTGTATTTGGGGACCACTTAATCTCAACCATTGATCTTGCAAATAAAGAGTAAAACTTGTCTCCTACACTTCGTACAATTCTTTCCTCTTGTACAATAACATTTCTCTAATCGTTATACAAGAATTCTTTTCTGAAATGACATATATTGTACATAAAAAAGCCCCCAAATTGAAACCTAATTTAGCAAGAAATCAACTCGAAAAAAAATAACCCTATCTTAATTTTTATATGCAAGAATTCTTTTCTGAAAAGCTATGTATTGTAAGTAAAGAAGCCCCCCAAATTGAAACCCAATTTAGCAAGAAATCTACTCAGGAAGGGAAAATGTCACAGAATAGTAACCAAGTTTTAAAAGTGCTCTAATTAGGTCACTCGTATCATTTTTGTCCTAATTAAATAACTTAAAATTCAAATCGAGCCATTTCCTTTTTTCGATGTGTCAAGAAAAAAAATGGAGCATAAGATGCTGGGGTCGGATTATTTTAATATCTGAAATTATATTTATAAAAATTAAAAACACTTTAATTACATTAAAAATTAAAAAAACAAGTTAAAATCCACGTCATCACTCGACGTTAGCATCAAATAAAAGGGAAAAAATAAACAAAAATCCACATAACCACGGTTACCTATGAAATGGATGAAAACCCCTTAATTTTAATGAAAAAACAATGTTGGGTGACCTGATTGGAACACTTTTGAAACTTGAGTGACCTAATTGGAACACTTTCAAAACTTGGTTACTATTCTACAAAGTTATCCCAGAAAGGGAAACAAAAACCCAAACAAAGAACCCTAAAACAAAAACCGAGACCACCGCTCGATTAGTATCAATATATATAGTTAAGAGAACAAGTTAGTTTTAATTCTCTTATAAGTTTAATGCTATGTATTTAACTATATATATCGTAATTATTGAATGTCATATTTAATTTTATTGGAACGGCGACTTCCATGTGTTAGGCCACCGCACTTCCCAAATTGGAAAGCCCATCCGTCCCACTCCAGCCAGACTATGTTGTCTTAACCGGACCCATGCTGACTTCAGAGTTTAGCTTGAACGTTCTAGGGAAACCATACCACCGGCTGCCACTTGACAGTCGTTGTGCCACTACAAGAGCAGAACTCTCTAGCGTAACACGCGGTGTAACGCCCTGCGTTTCGATACTTTAATTACCTCGTCAGGTCTCGTCGTATTTTCCTATCTTGTGATGCTTTTACTCTCGAGGAAAACGATCATGATGAAACTGGAACTATTTGAATCTTAATCATATTAAATTATGTGAAACTTTTACTCTATGTGAAACTTTTGTGATGCTTTATACATGAACAGTATGAATCTTGACTCTTGTGATGCTAGAAACATGACACTTGATACTTATTGAACGAGAAACTTTGATACTTGGTTGAATGAGAAACTTGATGCTTATTGAACAGGAAACTAGCTTAAAACGCAGACTTGAAACACGGAAACTTTTGTGTTAATTATAAAATAATACCATGTAATGGTTACTCATAATAATACGCAACATAACACTTAATCTAGCTCGCAAAACGAACCAAAGTGGGAAAACTAGCAAACGGGTATCGGCTGTCCGAATGACATCCGATCGGATGACCATCAGATCGGATGACCCTCCGATTGGATGGCCATTTGTAACATCTGTTCTTGTAATCATTATGAACAGTACCATTATCAATAAAACAATGTTATTTGATCCCTATGTTTGTTTGGTTATGTTTTACATTTTTCATGTTTTGACTTTTATTCAATTTCAAACTCTATATCACTTTCTAGAGAGTTATACGCAAACTGGTGCGTAAACGTAGCCAGTTTAATGCGAAAAATACTCCGGAACATCAACATATACTTAACATACCTTAAATAACCCTTACATAACTTAGAAATAAGTTTTGAAGGCTTTGGTATGGCAAAAACAAGTTAATTCGCTTACAGGGACTAAACTTGACAAACTGCGAAAGTATGCCAATTTGAACTGTAACGAACATTCCGGAACATGACCATAAGTTAAACATACCATAAATATCCTTTACATAGCTTATAAATAGGCTTTGAGGGGTTCGGTATGCTAAAATAAACTTTTGGCGTCATTCAGGGACTAAAAGCGTCAAAAAGTGCACAAGTTTGCATTTTCGCGCATAACTTACGTTCTGAATACATCCGGACATCCAAAAATTTATGTAAGTACTAAAATATTTTATTTTAGTGTTTGGCATAAGAAAAATCCATTCGTCACGCCATTTGGATCATTTTTCGCGCTTATGCGCATTCCGTCGTAATTAACCGAACAACGTAACCGTACGGCTAAACGAACCGACACCCGAGATATTTTTTAACACATTTTAAGTTCCCTATACTTTAACTACATTTTAGAGCTTTGAAATGGGGTTAACGGGGCTTAAACGTGTCAAAAAAAACGCATCGAAAACCAAGTTTTGAGGTTGCAGGGACTGAAACTGTAAATCTGCCAAACTAGGTCCGTAAGTAGGGGCCAGATGCAGCAAAACGTTTTTTTTCAGCTGTTAACAGCCCTTAACACTCTCCAAAGGCCAAGTGCCAAGTGTCAAACTCTTATGGTGGATGGCAAATGAGTTACCACAACTTTCCAACAAGTGTACGGCTTAGATCGTGCCCCCTTTTCCAAGAAATGATCCTAACGGTGAACCAAAAACTATAAATACCCACCTCCACCCTTCACCTTTCCTCACAAGAATCTGATCTAATGTGCTCTAAGTTGAAACCTTTGTTTCATACCTGAGCTATTTTGATCTAGATTAGCATTCGGGGACCCTTCGTAAGTATTCTTTCGTTCTTTTATTGCTTTTCGAGTCCGAAAGTCAAACTTTGCTTGACTTTTTGCATTGACCAGTTTATGGTCAATGCGAAGTTCGTTTGAACTTCACAACGTGATTGTAATCACGATGGTTATAGTCTCTTGTGACTATGCCTAATGATTACCACGTTGTCTAGGGTCGTAAGGGTAAGCGATCTAATAAATCGCTTATACCTTCGAACCCGACCCATTTGGTTGATCATTAGGATCCGACCAAACACATTAGGTGACCATAGTATATAGGGAATAATCTTCCGAGGTTATACCTTATGGTCGCTTCGTTTAGGTAGTTGTATGATAGGTAGTTTATATGCCTTAGGTAAATTACCAAAATGCCCTTTTGACGCCAAAATTCATTTTAAGCATATGTAACATAAATTTTGGTATCTAAACTGTTTTGGTAACAATATTAGATATGTTAAGGCATATTTTACCTGTCATAGGACTAGTTAGGCGGTCTGAACGCGTTTCACGTGAGCGACGCGTTAAAGTAGCATAAGCTACCTAAACGGGTCGTAATGGGTCGTAAGCACTTATGTTAGGTTTCATTTAGTATGTAGGCTTTGTTAAACCATATTACACGAGTCTCCATACTCGTTTGGTTTACAAACCCGCATTCTATCCGATCTTCCGATTTAGGTCCGGTATATTAACATAGTTACCTATATTAGGTGCCGTTTGATTCCGTGATCTCTAGCATTGCTTGGTGGTTATCTTAGGACTTCTGAGCAATCTCAAGTGAGTACATAGACCCCTCTTTTACTGTTTTCCAAACTGTTTTGGGGTGAAACACATGTGTCTACTTGTTACTTTCATGCTTTCCATGTTTTCACATCATATACCTGCTATCTTCGTTAGTACATTATAGTACATGTTTTACATTACATTTCATGCTATGTATGCCCATTGTGTGCGTACTTAGTACATTGTTTTTACATTACCTTTCATACTATGTATGCCCATTGTGTGCGTACTTAGTACATTGCTTTACATTACATTTCATGCTATGTATGCCCATTGTGTGCGTACTTAGTACATTGCTTTACATTACATTTCATGCTATGTATGCCCATTGTGTGCGTACTTAGTACATTGTTTCACATTACATTTCATGCTATGTATGCCCATTGTGTGTATACTTAGTACAGTTGTTTTCATCACATGTTTACATTTTGGTATGACATTTGGGTTGTTTACAATGGAACAATACATTCATTAACATTAGCTACGCCGTTCGTTAGTAGGTAGTGGTACCATAGGAATTGACAACTCCCGTTCCTGAAATCCTAGGTTTGTTGGGATTGGAAGGAATGACCGAATTCGATATACATAACTTAGATAAACCTTTAATTTGTTTAAGGGTTTATCGCCACAGTCTCAAGGCTTGGATGTATGCATTTTCACAATACCGCATAGATGTTTATATCAGTATAGCATGCATTTGTTCCACAAAAACATAACTTTGATTTAAACCATGTTTCACTTCAATACCTTGTTTTTGTGCATTTTACATATGGTTTAGTTGATATAATTCACATACCATACATGACATTTTTGGATACACATTACATGATTTACATTAGACATAAACATTTTGACATTGATATACACAATTCATGATTTACATTAAACACAGATATTTGATATGGTTTACACAATAACATTTTGACATTTGGTTATACATAAACAATTTACATTGGTGGTTTGGTTTGAGTAAGTGATTTAAGTAACGAGGCGTGTGTAATACGATACAATCATGGTGGATACGCCGCTAGTACTTCCTATATATAAGTGTTTGTATGGTATTACATATCGTAGCGTTATTTAAATCATTTCAATTTATGACACATGACATTTTATACAAATAACATACTTTTTACAAGACACTGTTTACAAACAACTTATCTTACACAAACTCATTTTTTCATGGTTATTCATTTAACCTTACATTTATTTATACATATCATCTGATCTTATCGTTTTTCAAATGATTTATAAGACAAAGCAAATTACAAGGTTCATGACTAAACATTTTCTTAAACACAAGTCACGAATCATATTTTTTTTAAAACCTATGTATCTCACAGGCATTTTTATGCTGACGTACCTATTTTCACATGTGTTTTCAGGAGCTTTTCCATAGGATGATGATCGTGACACTAGGGCGGACCTGTGCCTTAGAGACTAAAAATGAAGATAGACTAGTTTAATTATGTTATGAACTCTTTGTTTCCTGTTTAAGACAATGTAACACTCTTGTTTAATAAATAAAATACAACTTTGTATGCCATGGTTATGAAACAATTAATTCTGTTACAACACTCCCCGACGTTTTCCGCCACATTTTGTATGTTATACGTGGTCGGGGTGTGACAGAAGAGTTGGTATCAGAGCCAATGGTTATAGGGAATTAGGTTATTAGTAATGCTTTGACCTAGACTATAACCTTTCTAGGACCCAACACAAGTTATCTTGTGTTTAGATTTTAAAACATGCACTTCACCTATCCTTAGGTGATAACCACAATGGGAACATCAAGTTCGAATCCGCTTTGAAAATCAATCATCTGTTTTTGAATGATTTATTACAAGGTTTTGAACCCTTTATTGTAAGGTTTTGAACCATTCCAGTTTGATTTTTGGCCTTGTGCCTTTCAAATTTTCAAAATCTCGTCAAAGTTTTGGGTCCTAAATAGTGTGAACACGTGCAAACTGGAAGAGTGAATGCCTGTACCCTGGGTTTTCTGTCTAAGGCTAGAGTGTTCGTACAAATCCACATAATCGGACCAGTCACTCTTACCTGGGAACTCTTGGGGTGAGTGTTCACTTATAGGCGAGCATGTCTTCGCGATACATTATTTTTGACCCATTTACTTTGATTAGTCACTGTGTGTCGTTTGTTTGCTTTGTGATGCGGACAAATGACCACCATCTTTGCTGTTGTCAATTTTTGTTTCATCTCATTCTCTTCATCCAATCATCTCACTCGTTCCTTTCATGTTTCCTCTTTTAGAATGCCTCCTCGACGCAAAAACCAGATAGCGACTGCCGAACTGGCAGAAATCATTGCGCAGCAGATGGCTGCTCAATTTCCAAACCTTTTTGCTCAATGGAACCAAGCCAACAACAACAACAATGCTCCATGCAAATACAAGGATTTTAACTCGGCTAAACCACTCAAGTTTAGTGGTTCTGAGGGAGCGACTGGGCTTCTTCAATGGTTCGAGAGCATTGAGAATACTTTTCGTCATGTTCAGTGTCCGGATAATCGCAAGGTCGAGTTTTCTTCGAGTGTGTTTCAGAAGAGGGCTCTCACATGGTGGAATGGGGTTATGAGAGACCGAGGTGCAGAAGTTGCTCTAGCACAAACATGGGCTGAACTAGAGCTCTTATGATGAGGGAGTTTTGTCCTCGTCATGAACAACAAGCGTTGTAGAAGGAGTTTGATGACTTGAAACAAGATAGTGGCGAGCACAGGGCATATACTGATAGGTTTGAAGAGTTGAGTCTGCTTTGCCCGACTATGGTTACCCCACTCGACAAGGCTATCGAAAGGTACATCGACGGCCTACCTGACTCAGTGCAAGACATCATTACTGGTAGTAACCCTGCCACACTCCGTCAGGCGATCGAGTTATCAGCGACATTGACTGAGTCGCAGATTCGGAAGAATAAATTACACAGGAAGGGTGACAAGGGCAAGAAACAGTCGTCTGATAAGGAAGATAGCAAGAAAGGTCAAAACAAGAATGGAAAGGATTCTGGTTCATCAAAAAGGGCAAGGAAGCGTAAGGCTTCCCAAAACTATGCTGTCACTGCCCAAGCTAACCATGCAGCTCCCAACCAACCCGCACAGCCTCCAGCGAAGAAGCCCTATTCAGGGAATGCACCTTTGTGCAATAGATGCAACAGTCACCATCAGCCACAACATCAGTGTTGTTTCTGTACTAACTGTGGGAAGTCAGGTCATCTTGCCGATGTTTGTCGGTTTGCTCAAAATCGCGCAGTTCAGAACCCGGCTCAACAAGTTGCTCAGCCTCTTGCTCAGCAACAGGGTCAAGCTGCACGACCACACTACCCACCAGGTGCTTGTTATAACTGTGGGGATCTGACCCATTACAGAAACTGGTGCCCAAGGCTGGCTAACCAGAATCAGAATCCAAATCAGAATCAGGCTCAGGCTCGAGGGCGAGCTTTTAACTTGAATGCCCAAGAGGCGCAGGCGGACGATAATGTGGTGAACGGTACGTTCTTTATTAATAATCAGCCTGCATCTGTTCTTTTTGATACGGGTGCCGATAAGAGTTTTGTGTCATTGTCTTTTGAGCCAATGCTTCGCGTGTGTAGAACGAAACTAGGAAAACCCTTGACAGTAGAAGTTGCTAGTGGTGAACCCATTGTTCTTAATTCTATTCTACGCAACTGCCAGTTGAACCTTAACGATCATCTTTTTCCTATCGACCTCACGCCAATGCAACTTGGAAGCTTCGACGTTATAGTGGGTATGGATTGGTTATCCAAGCATCGCGCAGAGATAGTTTGTTCTGAGAAGATTGTTCGTGTGCCGCTGTCGACAGGCGAGATCCTACAGGTTCGTGGTGAGAAGCCTGCTGGTGGTCTCAAACTCATGTCATGTTTTAAAGCACGGAAGTATCTCCGAAAGAACTATGTGGCCTTCTTAGCACATGTTACAGCAGATAAAGGCAAGGGTAAGTCTATTTCAGATATTCCTGTCGTTCGGGATTATTCTGAAGTATTCCCTGAAGATTTACTTGGTCTACCTCCAGCACGCCAAGTCGAGTTCCGTATTGATCTCGTACCTGGTGCAAATCCCATTGCCAGAGCTCCATATCGTCTTGCACCGTCTGAGATGCAAGAGTTGTCTAAACAGCTTCAGGAGCTCTCTGTCAAAGGTTTTATCCGTCCTAGCTTTTCACCCTGGGGTGCTCCCGTTCTTTTTGTCAAGAAGAAGGATGGATCTTTTAGGATGTGTATCGATTATCGTGAGCTTAACAAGCTTACCATCAAGAATCGATATCCCCTACCTCGCATCGATGATCTCTTTGATCAGTTACAGGGCGCTTCTTATTTTTCAAAGATTGATCTGCGTTTCGGGTATCATCAACTTCGTGTGCATGAAGAAGATATTCCCAAGACAGCGTTTCGCACTCGTTATGGGCATTATGAGTTCACAGTCATGCCATTCGGTTTGACTAATGCTCCTGCTGTTTTCATGGACTTAATGAATAGGGTCTGCAAACCTTATTTGGATCAGTTCATCATTGTTTTTATTGACGACATCTTGATTTATTCTAAGACACGAGCTGATCAAGAGCAACATCTTCGTCTTACTCTGGAACTCCTAAAGAAAGAGCAACTTTTCGCCAAATTCTCCAAGTGTGAATTCTGGCTTAAAGAAGTTCAATTCTTAGGACATATTGTCAACGAACGAGGTATTCATGTAGATCCCTCCAAGATCAGTGCGATTAAGGATTGGGATACGCCTACTACTCCTACTGAAGTTCGTTCTTTTCTTGGTCTGGCGGGTTATTACCGCCGCTTCATAGAAAACTTCTCAAAGATTGCAGTTCCTCTAACTGCTCTAACTCAGAAGAACAAGCCCTTCGAGTGGGGATTCAAGCAAGAGGAAGCTTTTCAAAACTTGAAGCAGAAGCTTTGCGACGCGCCTGTTCTGACTTTGCCTGAGGGCAATGATGATTTCGTCGTTTATTGTGATGCATCTAAATTGGGTCTTGGCTGTGTCCTGATGCAAAGGAACAAAGTCATAGCATATGCATCGAGGCAGTTGAAGATACATGAGAAGAACTACACCACTCATGATCTTGAGTTGGGTGCAGTTGTTTTCGCTCTAAAGATCTGGAGACACTATTTGTACGGTACAAAATGTGTGGTTTTCACGGACCACAAAAGTCTTCAGCATATCTTCAATCAGAAAGAACTCAACATGAGGCAACGACGTTGGGTTGAGCTTTTAAACGACTATGACTGCGAAATTCGCTACCATCCTGGTAAGGCGAATGTCGTAGCTGATGCATTGAGTCATAAGGAACGTACTAAGCTTCATTATGTACGTGTTCAATCTGTTATTCAAGCTCGATCCGATATCCAAGCACACATTTCTCAGGCTCAACAATATTGTGTTTCACAGGGTTTGATGGATAAGGAATTTCCCTATCACATAACACCTGATCTGGAACTGAAGGACAATGGATCGTATTACTTCATGGACCGTTTGTGGGTCCCAAGCCAAGATAACCTTCGCACCTTGCTTATGGATGAAGCCCATAAATCGCGTTATTCTGTTCATCCTGGCTCAGATAAGATGTATAAGGATCTTCGTATTCACTATTGGTGGCCTGGTATGAAGAAAGACATTGCCTTATATGTATCAAAATGCCTTACTTGTCTCAAAGTTAAGGCTGAACATCAACGTCCTTTGGGTTTATTGGTGCAACTAGAGATCCCAGTTTGGAAATGGGAAAACATTACTATGGATCTTGTTACCAAACTTCCACGCACAAAGAAAGGTCATGATGCCATCTGGGTAGTTGTTGATCGTCTTACTAAGTCAGCGCATTTCTTGCCAATCCGTGAGGATTTTTCTGCTGACAAACTTGCTAAAATCTATGTGGATGAAATAGTAGCTCGACATGGTGTTTCTTTGAACATCATTTCTGACAGAGATGCTCGTTTCACTTCTCATTTTTGGAGAACCATGCAATCTGCTATGGGGACCCAACTTAATCTGAGCACAGCTTATCATCCGCAAACGGATGGTCAATCTGAAAGAACAATCCAGACTCTGGAGGATATGCTTAGAGCTTGTGTGATCGATTTTGGTGGTAGTTGGGATTCACATTTTAAGTTGATTGAATTCTCCTACAACAACAGTTATCACACCAGCATCAAAATGGCTCCTTTCGAGGCTCTCTATGGTCGAAAATGTCATTCACCAGTCTGCTGGAATGAGATCAGCGAGGCTCAACTTACTGGACCTGCCCTCATTTTAGAGACAACTGACAAGATTAAGAAAGTACGTGATAACCTTCAGACAGCTAGAAGCCGTCAAAAGAGTTACGCGGACCCAAAACGCAAGCCCTTGGAATTTCAAGTTGGTGATCGAGTATTACTTAAGGTCTCACCTTGGAAAGGTGTGATCAGATTTGGAAAGAAAGGAAAACTTGCACCTAGATACGTTGGACCATTCAAGATCGTCGAAAGAATCAGAAAGGTAGCCTACAGACTTGAGTTACCTCCTGAACTTGGAAATGTTCATCCAAATTTTCACGTGTCCAATCTCAAGAGGTGTTTAGCTGATGAGAACCTCCACATACCACTTGACGAAATTCGTGTTGGTAAAACACTGAAATCATGGAACGTGAAGTCAAGTGGCTTAAACGCAAACGCATTCCTTTGGTCAAAGTTCGCTGGGAAGCTAGACGTGGACCCAAGTTTACTTGGGAACGTGAAGATCAAATGAAGGCAAAATATCCGCATCTTTTCCCACGAGTTTCCTCTAAATAAATTTCGGGACGAAATTTCCACAAGTAGGGGAGACTGTAACATCTGTGCTTGTAATCATTATGAACAGTATCATTATCAATAAAACAATGTTATTTGATCCCAATGTTTTTTTGGTTATGTTTTACATTTTTCATGTTTTGACTTTTATTCAATTTCAAACTCTATATCACTTTCTAGAGAGTTATATGCAAACTGGTGCGTAAACGTAGCCAGTTTAATGCGAAAAATACTCCGGAACATCAACATATACTTAACATACCTTAAATAACCCTTACATAACTTAGAAATAAGTTTTGAAGGCTTTGGTATGGCAAAAACAAGTTAATTCGCTTACAGGGACTAAACTTGACAAACTGCGAAAGTATGCCAATTTGAACTGTAACGAACATTCCGGAACATGACCATAAGTTAAACATACCATAAATATCCTTTACATAGCTTAGAAATAGGCTTCGAGGGGTTCGGTATGCTAAAATAAACTTTTGGCGTCATTCAGGGACTAAAAGCGTCAAAAAGTGCACAAGTTTGCATTTTCGCGCATAACTTACGTTCTGAATACATCAGGACATCCAAAAATTTATGTAAGCACTAAAATATTTTATTTTAGTGTTTGGCATAAGAAAAATCCATTCGTCAGGCCATTTGGATCATTTTTCGCGCTTATGCGCATTCCGTCGTAATTAACCGAACAACGTAACCGTACGGCTAAACGAACCGACACCCGAGATATTTTTGAACACATTTTAAGTTCCCTATACTTTAACTACATTTTAGAGCTTTGAAATGGGGTTAACGGGGCTTAAACATGTCAAAAAAACGCATCGAAAACCAAGTTTTGAGGTTGCAGGGACTGGAACTGTAAATCTGCCAAACTAGGTCCGTAAGTAGGGGCCAGATGCAGCAAAATGTTTTTTTTTCAGCTGTTAACAGCCCTTAACACTCTCCAAAGGCAAAGTGCCAAGTGTCAAACTCTTATGGTGGATGGCAAATGAGTTACCACAACTTTCCAACAAGTGTACGGCTTAGATCGTGCCCCCTTTTCCAAGAAATGATCCTAACGGTGAACCAAAAACTATAAATACCCACCTCCACCCTTCACCTTTCCTCACAAGAATCTGATCTAATGTGCTCTAAGTTGAAACCTTTGTTTCATACCTGAGCTATTTTGATCTAGATTAGCATTCGGGGACCCTTCGTTAGTATTCTTTCGTTCTTTTATTGCTTTTCGAATCCGAAAGTCAAACTTTGTTTGACTTTCTGCGTTGACCAGTTTATGGTCAATGCGAAGTTCATTTGAACTTCGCAACGTGATTGTAATCACGATGGTTATAGTCCCTTGTGACTATGCCTAATGATTACCACGTTGTCTAGGGTCGTAAGGGTAAGCGATCTAATAAATCGCTTATACCTTCGAACCCGACCCATTTGGTCGATCATTAGGATCCGACCAAACACATTAGGTGACCATAGTATATAGGGAATAACCTTCCGAGGTTATACCTTATGGTCGCTTCGTTTAGGTAGTTGTATGATAGGTAGTTTATATGCCTTAGGTAAATTACCAAAATGCCCTTTTGACGCCAAAATTCATTTTAAGCATATGTAACATAAATTTTGGTATCTAAACTGTTTTGGTAACAATATTAGATATGTTAAGGCATATTTTACTTGTCATAGGACTAGTTAGGCGGTCCGAACGCGTTTCACGCGAGCGACGCGTTAAAGTAGCATAAGCTACCTAAACGGGTCGTAATGGGTCGTAAGCACTTATGTTAGGTTTCATTTAGTATGTAGGCTTTGTTAAACCATATTACACGAGTCTCCATACTCGTTTGGTTTACGAACCCGCATTCTATCCGATCTTCCGATTTAGGTCCGGTATATTAACATAGTTACCTATATTAGGTGCCGTTTGATTCCGTGATCTCTAGCATTGCTTGGTGGTTATCTTAGGACTTCTGAGCAATCTCAAGTGAGTACATAGACCCCTCTTTTACTGTTTTCCAAACTGTTTTGGGGTGAAACACATGTGCCTACTTGTTACTTTCATGCTTTCCATGTTTTCACATCATATACCTGCTATGTTCGTTAGTACATTATAGTACATGTTTTACATTACATTTCATGCTATGTATGCCCATTGTGTGCGTACTTAGTACATTTTTTTTACATTACCTTTCATACTATGTATGCCCATTGTGTGCGTACTTAGTACATTGCTTTACATTACATTTCATGCTATGTATGCCCATTGTGTGCGTACTTAGTACATTGCTTTACATTACATTTCATGCTATGTATGCCCATTGTGTGCGTACTTAGTACATTGTTTCACATTACATTTCATGCTATGTATGCCCATTGTGTGCATACTTAGTACAGTTGTTTTCATCACATGTTTACATTTTGGTATGACATTTGGGTTGTTTACAATGGAACAATACATTCATTAACATTAGCTACGCCGTTCGTTAGTAGGTAGTGGTACCATAGGAATTGACAACTCTCGTTCCTGAAATCCTAGGTTTGTTTGGATTGGAAGGAATGACCGAATTCGATATACATAACTTAGATAAACCTTTAATTTGTTTAAGGGTTTATCGCCACAGTCTCAAGGCTTGGATGTATGCATTTTCACAATACCGCATAGATGTTTATATCAGTATAGCATGCATTTGTTCCACAAAAACATAACTTTGATTTAAACCATGTTTTACTTCAATACCTTGTTTTTGTGCATTTTACATATGGTTTAGTTGATATAATTCACATACCATACATGACATTTTTGGATACACATTACATGATTTTCATTAGACATAAACATTTTGACATTGATATACACAATTCATGATTTACATTAAACACAGACATTTGATATGGTTTACACAATAACATTTTGACATTTGGTTATACATAAACAATTTACATTGGTGGTTTGGTTTGAGTAAGTGATTTAAGTAACGAGGCGTGTGTAATACGATACAATCATGGTGGATACGCCGCTGGTACTTCCTATATATAAGTGTGTGTATGGTATTACATATCGTAGCGTTATTTAAATCATTTCAATTTATGACACATGACATTTTATACAAATAACATACTTTTTACAAGACACTGTTTACAAACAACTTATCTTACACAAACTCATTTTTTCATGGTTATTCATTTAACCTTACATTTATTTATACATACATCTGATCTTATCGTTTTTCAAATGATTTATAAGACAAAGCAAATTACAAGGTTCATGACTAAACATTTTCTTAAACACAAGTCACGAATCATATTTTTTTAAAACCTATGTATCTCACAGGCATTTTTATGCTGACGTACCTATTTTCACATGTGTTTTCAGGAGCTTTTCCATAGGATGATGATCGTGACACTAGGGCGGACCTGTGCCTTAGAGACTAAAAATGAAGATAGACTAGTTTAATTATGTTATAAACTCTTTGTTTCCTGTTTAAGACAATGTAACACTCTTGTTTAATAAATAAAATACAACTTTGTATGCCATGGTTATGAAACAATTAATTCTGTTACAACACTCCCCGACGTTTTCCGCCACGTTTTGTATGTTATACGTGGTCGGGGTGTGACACCATTCGACCGGAAAGCCATCTGACCCCATGCACCTCTCCACCGACTAGCTGTTACTATCACCTATAAATAGAACCCTTGACCTTTCATTCTCACCTTCACCCTCTGCCATTCGACCACACGCACTCTCAGTCACTTTAATCAAGATTCAAGACCATTTTGTAAGTATCTCACCTCAAATCTTGTACAACTTTCATCATTTATCACTTCTACACCACATTCTTTATCAAAATCACACGAACACTTCAACATTTTCTCGAAAATCAACTGGTTTGGGCCACTTGAAGGTGGTTTCCACTCAATTGCTTATGCAAACTGTTGTGGAGTGTAACAACCCTCGGTAAAACCAACACCCTCATAATATTTCCGACACTCTATTATATCCCATTATGTCTTTAAAATACGCCCCGTATGTGAAAACCCAGCCCGAAATAGGTTATAACATTTAAAATAAATTAAAAAAAATAAATATTAAGATGAGGCGGCCCGCGTAGGACCCCACCTCCAACTTACGCGGGCGGTATCAAGTCTCAAAACAGACTTCGTTGATTTCTTAAGTTAAGGCGGGCCGCGTAAGACCTCGTTTAAACTAATGCGGGCTGCGTAAGATCAACAACACGGCAACACCAGAGGCCGACACGTGTCGACATCGTGGCGAAGCTAGGCGGTGACCCGGATCACCTAAACCCTACCCGGGCTAGTACGCGGGCCGCGTAAGCCCATGCGTACATTTACGCGGGCCGCGTGAGAGTCCAATTCAGCAAGTATAAATAGAACGCATCGGATTTCATTTCAATTCGTTCACTTTCTTTCTGTATCTCAAATTTCTGAAGTTATAGGCTTTATATTCAAGTATAATACCCCCTAATTAGCGAGGTTCTGCTCCGTTGTAAGTATTATAAACCCAGTTTCGTAATAGATACGATGCCCGATTGATTTAGGGTTCCGTAACAATTGTAGTGGTTCTGCCCGACGTAGTTGTTGGAATGCCGTCTCGGGGAGGGTATCATTAATAATTTCAAAGGATTATGATACTAACCTAGGTACATTTGTATAAATTATAGATTATTCCCAGGAAACCCTTACGCGAAGTCTAAGATAGCAATGCGAGTTTATCCTCTTTTTGTTAACCTTTTTGATAATATTTTACAAAACTTTAATTGTTTTACAATGTGATTAAGCGGTGATTGAGTCTTTGTAGTTCTTCAATTACTGCCGATATGTTGGGGTTTTGTATACAAAATTTACTACCTTGTGAGTAGTAAGTCGGGGATGACAGGACGTTACCATTGGACAACGAGTTAGCCAATGAGTAATATGACCCACAAGTCAGGATTGACAGTACTGAATGAGTAATTGTGTAGAAATAAACAATGTGATCGCTCTCAATACTGTTTTAATTGATAAAATGTTTCTTGATTAAACTGGGATTCACTCACCAGTATTTTCCACTGATAAATGTTTTTAAAACATGTTTCAGGTAACAAAATGTGACAGCCAATTAGTAAAAAGCCAGCTGGAGAGCACTGAAGGCTTGGGAAAAATGTGGCTATAAAAGTTACCAAAAAGATGATGTTTTAACTTCAATAAAATAGGGTTTATCCCTATGAATGTATTGTAATAAGAAACTTGGGTTTTACCCATGTGATTATTAATATCAAATATGGTGGTTTTACTCTGATAAATATTTCCTAACTACGGTCCTGATGAAAATTTTCCGCTGCTAAATTAGACAAATACCACGATACCACCGAAACTGCCTCGCGTCCGCCCGTTCCCGGGAATCAGGGATCGGGGGTTGCGACAGGAGGTGGTATCAGTGCCTAGCCACTGGTCTGAGCCAAAGAAGTGTTCTGCTGACACTTATGTTTTAAAATTTTGTGTTAGGAAATAATGGAAATATGTGCATAACTGTATTTATTTGTTATGTGTTATTTGACTATTTGTTAGTTTACAGTATGAGTGATCAAGGACCCTCAGATATGAGTCGTCAGTTGTCTGAATCACCTAGGAGTGAAGGTACCTCTTCACAGCCTGCCCTTTCTAGGTATACTGCTGATCAGGAAGAAGGAATGTTTGCTTTTAAAGCACAGTCAGAAGAGCCATTCCCTCATAAGAAACGAGGATGGTTCAGTAAGGAAGCCTTTGCTCGTAGGAAAAGAATGCGAAAGTTGCAACAGCAAAGAGTTCTAGCAGCTGCTAAGCGAGAGACAGATGCCCCTACGCAGGATATGCTTAATAGAAGCCTAGCCAATTTCCATATCCTAGCTACAACTGCTGCTGACCCAAGTCTGGAACAGCTAGTAGCCCCATAACCCCAAATCCCATAACAACCCATGGAGATAGAAAATCTTGAAAACCAAGTGGAGATGCATGACTTTAACCTACAAGAAATCCCTAGGGTACCTGTACCAAATCCTCTAGACCCAAATTACGACCCCTGGTGGGATGACAATAGGGACTTTGTGCAACGTTACCCTATCCATGAAAACGCACCCATAGAAGCCTACCCAGGTATGGACCCTTTAGATCCCTATTACCATAATAACTACATTAGGGAGATCTTAGAGGATCCTTACCAATTTCAGGAACTTTCACCCCCATATCAGGAACCAGCACCCCAGATTTCGAACCCAGTTCTAGAACCTGCACCCCAGATTTAGAAAGCAGTGAGAGAATGCGTCAGGTGGGAGAGCGTCTCGTATGGAAATACGATGAACGCAATATGAATTTTTTGGATAAATCCATATCCGTGAATGTGAGAAGGGAGGAAATGGTAGTAATAATAATAATAATATAATAAGATAAAATAAAATATGTGTGTACGGATGCATGTTACTTTTAGTGTGATTTTGTTTCTGTTGGTATTGTAATTTTATTTCAGTACTAGGGTATAATAGACGCATAATATATGGAAATAGAGTATAAGTGCAATGATCGACACTTTTGGTTAAATTTCATGTCATGTGATTAACTATATTACTTATTATCTTGTGATATTAATAACGGGAAAAATGTTTAAAATTCAGATGGCCGATGAAGGAAATCAAGGAAATCTGAATAATGATAACCAGAGTAACATTAACGTGGTTAATGAGAATCCAAGCATCAATAACCATGGAAATCAAATGGATAATAGTGCTGTTCAACATATAGTGGCACAAGGAATCATAGATGCAATGCCATTTATTATTCAAACTATTCAAGAAGCGAATAATAAAAGTAAGCATAGCAGTAAGCGACCCATCGAACCTGAAAACAACGTGAACAATGGACCTGTACTTCAAATGCCTATTCCCAAAAGGAGAAGAACCATGCCTTATGGTTGTTCTTACAAAGAATTCTGGTCTTGTAAACCAATAGAATTCTCAGGCAACGAAGGGGCCATTGCAACTCTACGCTGGATAGAGAAGACTGAGGCAGTCTTAAGAATAAGCAAGTGTGCTGAAGAAGATACGATATTGTTTGTTTCTAATCTGTTTAAGAATTCAGCGTTAGAATGGTGGAACACGATCCTCCAATCAAGAGGAAGTGATAGAACCTACAATATGGAATGGGAAGAATTTAAGAACAAGGTAGAAAGGAAATTCTGCCCACCTAATGAAAAGGAACAGATAGCAAACAAATTCCTAAACCTTAAGATGAATGGTGTGGATAGTAAGGGATATACTAAAATATTCTTCGAATATGCTAGGATAGTGCCAACTCTTGCTTCACCAGAACCAGTGTTAATCTCCCGTTATATCTGGGGATTAATCGGAGAGATTAGACACGTAGTCAAGGCAGCTAGACCTCAAACCATAGAAGAAGCTGTAGAACTAGCCAATACCTTGACGGATGAATTAGTTCGTACCCGAGAAGAGGATCAAAGGAGGAACCTAACCCAGAAGTTGACTCAAGAATTTTGTTCTGGAAATTCTAACCGTGGAAGAAATGTAGGTTCTACCTCTGCACCTTACTGTAGGCATTGCAAAAGAAAGCATTCAGGAAGATGCTCCATATACTATAACTTTCGCAAAATATCGGGACACAAGGAAGAAGACTGCAGGAAGAAAGCTAATAACAAGATATGTTACAACTGCGGAGGACAAGGACATATCAAGCTTAATTGCCCAAAATTAGCTCCAGCTACAAACAACAAGAATACCAATAATGCTAGAGCATTTGTTCTAACTGCAGATGAAGCCAAGATGATTCCAGATGTCATAGCTGGTACGTTTTTAGTTAATGATATTTTTGCTAAAGTATTATTTGACTCTGGTGCTAACCAAAGTTTTATTAATACATCATTTTGCAAATTTCTAAATCAATCATTAACTAAACTACCACAAGAATGTTTAGTAGAGACAGCCAATGGAGAAACCATTAGGATTTCTGAAATCTTGCAGGGAGCAAGAATAGAAATTTTAAATCAGAAATTTATTGCAAATCTTTATCCTATGAATTTGGCAGGATTTGATGTTGTTTTAGGAATGGATTGGTTAATAGCCAATAAAGCCAGTATTTTATGTGATCAAAAGTCAATTCAAGTAAATTCACAAAAAGGTAAAACGATCACAATTAAAGGAGATAAGCCCTCTAGATCCACAAAATTCATTTATGTGATGAAAACTGCAAGTTATATAAGAAAAGGTTCTATAGTGTATTTGATTTCTATAATCACTAACACTAAAGGAAAGGATTTGAAAGATATTCCAGTAGTATCTCAGTTTTCAGATGTATTTCCAGAAGAATTACCAGGACTGCCACCAAATAGAGAAGTCGAATTCAGAATCCATTTAATACCAGGAACATCACCAATTGCCAAAGCACCCTATCGTTTGGCACCGGCAGAAATGCAAGAATTAAAGAAACAATTAGACGAATTGTTAAAGAAAGGATTCATACAGCCAAGTTCGTCGCCATGGGGAGCGCCGATACTGTTTGTTAAAAAGGACGGATCAATGCGTATGTGCATTGATTACCGTGAATTAAACAAGGTCACGATTAAGAATCGGTACCCATTACCGAGAATCGATGATCTGTTTGATCAACTGCAAGGAGCTCGATTTTTCTCTAAAATCGATTTAAGGTTAGGATATCATCAATTAAAGGTACAGGAAGAGGACATTCCTAAAACCGCTTTCAGAACAAGGTATGGCCATTATGAGTTTACTGTCATGCCATTTGGTTTAACCAATGCCCCAGCTGCATTTATGGACATGATGAACCGAATATGTAAGCCATATTTGGATAAATTCATAATCGTTTTCATAGATGATATTCTCATTTACTCTAAGAATAAAGAGGATCATGCAAAGCATTTGCACACACTTTTAAGTTTATTAAGAAAGGAAAAGCTTTATGCTAAATTTTCTAAGTGCGAATTTTGGTTAGAACAGGTACAGTTTCTTGGACATTTAGTCAATCATGAAGGAATTCATGTAGATCCAACAAAGATTGAAGCAATTACCAAATGGAAAACCCCTGAATCACCAACTGAGGTTAGAAGTTTCTTAGGATTGGCCGGTTATTATAGAAGATTTATTAAAGATTTCTCTAGAATAGCCATTCCTTTAACTAAGTTAACCTGTAAATCTGTTAAGTTTGAATGGGGGTTAAAACAAGAAGAAACCTTTAGAATTCTCAAGCAAAGATTAACCCATACACCTATACTAGCATTACCAGAAGGAACTGAAGACTTTGTAGTCTATTGTGATGCTTCTAAATTAGGTTATGGATGTGTGTTAATGCAACGACAAAAGGTTATAGCTTATGCATCTAGACAACTTAAGAATCATGAAGAGAATTATTCAACTCATGATTTAGAATTAGGAGCTATAATTTTTGCTCTTAAAATTTGGAGACATTACCTTTATGGTAGTAAGTTTACCATATTCACTGATCATAAAAGTTTAAGGTATATCTTCAAGCAAAAGGAATTGAATATGAGACAAAGACGTTGGATGGAGATGCTTAGTGATTATGATTGTGATATCCAGTATCATGAAGGAAGAGCAAATGTAGTAGCAGATGCTTTAAGTCGAAAGTATCATGAAAGAATAAAAAGGGTACGCTCTCTTAAATTAAATCTGCAAGTAGATTTAAATGATCAGATAAGAGAAACACAAGAATCAGTAATCAAGGAAGATACTGAAAAATTAAAAGGTATGCTAAAAGAATTAGAACAAGGAATAGATGGAATTTGGAGATTCCATAAAAAGAGAATGTGGATACCTAAATTAGGAAACCTGCGTAATCATATATTAGAAGAAGCCCATAAGTCTAAGTATACGATGCATCCTGGGAGTGATAAAATGTACCAGGATTTAAGGAAAAATTTCTGGTGGATAGGAATGAAAAAGGACATAGCAGCCTACGTTTCTAAATGTTTAACTTGTTCACAAGTTAAAGCTGAACACCAGAAACCCTCAGGTTTGTTACAGCAATTAGAAATGCCAGTGTGGAAATGTGGAAATGGGAATTGATAACAATGGATTTTGTTACTAAATTACCCAAAACAAAGAAAGGAAATGATACAATCTGGGTGATTGTAGATAGGCTAACTAAGTCAGCTCATTTCCTACCAATGAAGGAAACTTTTAGTATGGAACAATTAGCTAAATTGTATGTAAATGAAATTGTTTCTTTACATGGTATTCCTTTATCAATTGTTTCTGATAGGGATAGCCGCTTTACCTCTCATTTTTGGTCAAGTTTCCAAAAGGAAATGGGAACCAAGTTAAAATTAAGCACAGCTTATCATCCTCAAACAGACGGACAAAGTGAAAGGACAATTCAAACAATGGAGGACATGCTTAGAGCTTGTGTAATTGATTTTGGAGGTAATTGGGACGATCACTTACCTTTAATAGAATTTTCCTCTAACAATAGTTATCACACAAGTATTAATGTTGCACCATTCGAAGCTCTTTATGGACGAAAGTGTCGAACCCCAGTCTGCTGGGCAGAAATTGGGGAAAAGCAACTATCTGGACCTGAGATAGTGCAAGAAACAACTGATAAGATTATTCAAGTCAAGGAACGACAGAAAGCAGCCCGTGATCGACATGCTGATAACCGACGCAAACCATTGGAGTTCAAAGTAGGAGATAAAGTATTGTTGAAGGTCTCTCCTTGGAAAGGAGTAGTAAGATTCATTAAACGGGGAAAGCTAAGTCCCAGGTATATTGGACCTTTTGAGATTATTAAAAGAATAGGACATGTAGCCTATCAGCTACAACTGCCAGAGGAAATGGCAGGAATACATGATGTGTTTCATGTATCTAATCTTAAGAAGTGTTTAGCTGATGAATCATTGATAGTGCCTCTTAAATATATAGAGGTAAATGAACAACTCAAGTTTGTAGAAAGACCTCTAAAAATTGAAGACAGAAAAGTCAAGGATCTGAAGCATAGGAGATTAGTTTTGGTCAAAGTGAAGTGGGACTCCAAAAGAGGACCTGAGTACACATGGGAGCTTGAATCAGAAATGCAAAAGAAATATCCGCATTTATTCCAATAGATCTCGAGGACGAGCTCTAAAACAAGGTGGGGAGAATGTAACAACCCTCGGTAAAACCAACACCCTCATAATATTTCCGACACTCTATTATATCCCATTATGTCTTTAAAATACGCCCCGTATGTGAAAACTTAGCCCGAAATAGGTTATAACATATAAAATAAATTAAAAACAAATAAATATTAAGCTGAGGCGGGCCGCGTAGAACCCCACCTCCAACTTACGCGGGCGGTATCAAGGCTCAAAACTGACTTCGTTGATTTCTTAAGTTAAGGCGGGCCGCGTAAGACCTCGTTTAAACTAACGCGGGCCGCGTAAGATCAACAACACGGCAACACTAGAGGCCGACACGTGTTGACATCGTGGCGAAGCTAGGCGCTGACCCGGATCACCTAAACCCTACCCGGGCTAGTACGCGGGCCGCATAAGCCCATGCGTACATTTACGCTGGCCGCGTGAGAGTCCAATTCAGCAAGTATAAATAGAACGCATCGGATTTCATTTCAATTCGTTCACTTTCTTTCTGTATCTCGGTTCTGAAGTTATAGGCTTTATATTAAAGTATAATACCCCCTAATTAGCGAGGTTCTGCTCCGTTGTAAGTATTATAAACCCAGTTTCGTAATAAATACGATGCCCGATTGATTTAGGGTTCCATAACAACTGTCGTGGTTCTGCCCGACGTAGTTGTTGGAATGCCGTCTCGGGGAGGGTATCATTAATAATTTCAAAGGATTATGATACTAACCTAGGTACATTTGTATAAATTATAGATTATTCCAAGGAAACCCTTACGCGAAGTCTAAGATAGCAATGTGAGTTTATCCTCTTTTTGTTAACCTTTTTGATAATATTTTACAAAACCTTAATTGTTTTACAATGTGATTAAGCGGTGATTGAGTCTTTGTAGTTCTTCAATTACTGCCGGTATGTTGGGGTTTTGTATACAAAATTTACTACCTTGTGAGTAGTAAGTCGGGGATGACAGGACGTTACCATTGGACAACGAGTTAGCCAATGAGTAATATGACCCACAAGTCAGGATTGACAGTACTGAATGAGTAATTGTGTAGAAATAAACAATGTGATCGCTCTCAATACTGTTTTAATTGATAAAATGTTTCTTGATTAAACTGGGATTCACTCACCAGTATTTTCCGCTGATAAATGTTTTTAAATGTTTTAGGTAACAAAATGTGACAGCCAATTAGTAAAAAGCCAGCTGGAGAGCACTGAAGGCTTGGGAAAAATGTGGCTATAAAAGTTACCTAAAAATGATGTTTCAAATTCAATAAAATAGGGTTTATCCCTATGAATGTATTGTAATAAGAAACTTGGGTTTTACCCATGTGATTATTAATATCAAATATGGTGGTTTTACTCTGATAAATATTTCCTAACTACGGTCCTGATGAAAATTTTCCGCTGCCAAGTTAGACAAATACCACGATACCACCGAAACTGGCTCGCGTCCGCCGGTTCCCGGGAATCAGGGATCGGGGGTTGCGACATGGAGCACCATTCAACCAAGATCGGCCTCAGATCTAAAGGATTTTCACAACTTTTAAGCAAAATCTAAAGGAATCTCATACTTTTACACCAGATCTGATGGGATTTCACATGTTTCCGGCTCAGATCTGATGAACATCATGTTTTACAACTGATTTTTGAATTTTTCTTCAATTTTTATACAAAACAGGGGTGAAATCAAACTCAAACAGACTTTCGACTCGTTCCTTCGTCGAAAGCCAGCTTGAAAGCTGAATTCCACCAGAAAATGGGCCGATTGACGGTCCAAACATGAAACTCCATCAGAAACAGCTCGTCGGTTCGAAAAGGGGTGATACCCATCCGATCGAACGTTTTCGTTGTTCGACACGTCGTCACACCGTCTCCGTTAACTCAAAACTTAGAAAATTTCACGAAAACTTCACTCACTGATTATCTGTCCGAATGGCCATCCGATCGGATGACCATTCGTCCAAGTGATCTGATTATTATAACACTTGTTGTTTGTTTTACAGGACACTATGATCAAAACATTGAAAACTTTAACAGTTCACAAATACCCACTGTTCGAATCGCCATCCGTTCGAATGGTCATTCGGACGGATGACCATCCGATCGGATGACCATCCGCTCAGGTAGTCTGTTAGACACTTTTAATCGATTGCAATATTCGACACTCTGTTCCCGACCGGGTCAGCTCTTAGAGGACTTATGCTCTGTTCCCGCACTCAGGCTGATCCAGCGCTCCCTTCGATCCAATTTAGCAGTGTTTGATTTTAAGCACCCAGTGTGAGTATACTCGATCCCTTTTTGCTTTAACACTTTTGGGATGCAACATGTATTCTATATCAAAAACATTGGACACTTGAAACTTATTCGAAACATGCTTTATCCGCATTAAACATGAAAACATGATACTTATGAAACTTGAGACTTTTATGCTAAGTGAACGTTTGATTCTTATGTGTAACTAGCCTTAACAATTGTAGCGCTATCGGGGTAACGCACCGCTCCTTGAGTCTTGGGAGTTTTGTTAAGTTTTTATTCTTGATTCTTTTACCTCCTCTTTGATACGTCGAAGTAGGAAAGGCATGTTAACGCGTTGGAAACTTGGGTTATCATATGAACCACGTAAACTAGCATGTTGAAACTTGTGGTATGTTATTCATGTTGGATATGAGTTTTTAAACGTTTAAACTATTATGCTATGTATTCAAACTTGTGTGCTCGCCAACATTTTTGTTGATTTTATTTTAATACATGTTGTAGGTTGATAGTAGCTGAGGACAAGAAAAACAAGCTAGGATGATGCTTAGAAACTCATCTTAGTAATTAGACAAATTTTGAACAATATTTGAATGTTTATGTTGTTTTGATACATTATGTTGGTGGTGGAACGTATTTGACATTTTAGACATATTTATGAAATTTTGGTTAATCTATATTGAAACAAGTAGTGTTATGGATTCTGTTGAGCAATCTGATTCGCTTAGTGCCGCGCCCCGATGTTTCCGCCATCGGTTGGGGTGTGACAGATTGGTATAAGAGCCATAACTATAGGGAATTAGGAAAAGTAGGAATGCTTTTCCCTAGTCTATAGTTCTAGGAACTTTGACTCTTATTTGTTGTTTAAAACTTATGCAATCTACCTTATATGCTTCCTAGCAACACTTTCTTGATAAACTTAGATGCCTTTCCTAAGGCTAACACAATACACACTTGGATACTTTGGAAACACTCTTGTAACAAAATCAAAATGACTCATCAAAACAGGGGTGATTCCCGCCTTTGATGACGACTTTCACTCAACGATGCTTATATTTTGCACGAGATTTACCCTTAAGTTATGAGTGACATCCAAACCTTGAAGGGAAATTTCCATCTCTTACTCTAATGGTCTATCTTTTGATAAGTACCAACCATATTAGGGTACGACGTTATCAAGTTAGAGGTGAAACTCGCATCTTGATAACTAGTTCCACTCCTGGATTTTCAGTCTCGCCAAAGTCTCGAATTTTCCCAATCGATTAAGGACGTGTAGTAACCGAAAGGACAAATATCGTAGGCCTAACATCGATGAACATATTTGTCTAAATAGGCCAAAACGCAATACCTTAATTCGAGAAGGGGCTCGAATTACTTTGGTTTAGTCAACGTTCCTCTACCCGGAGTAATCCCGTGGTTTATGAGCCTATCTCTTATTTTATCTCGTTTTACGTGTGGTTTTATACTTGATACTTTACTCATTCGAGAACGTTACACATCTCGCATGAGTCTTCGCAATCTAAAACAATAACAATGATCTCTCGGGAACAAACTAAATTTTACAATGCCTAATTCAGGCTATACTATGTGGAAGGCCTGGCTAAACAATGAGAAACATGTTGAACGCTTTTATGCTATGTGAAACAACTTAATTAAACTTTGTGAAACATGAGGAACGTTTTGTGATGTGTGAAACAACTTGAGTCTTTTATGTAATCATGAGAAACTTTGTGCTATGTTATGTGTTCGTGAAACTATATTATTAAACAAAACATTATGATCTAGTCTCACTCGATCCTTTCTTGGGTCTTAGATGTCTTCAAGTCGTCTTTCCAACCCACACAAGAGGTCAACACCCAGAAGAAGATGATGTCTTTTATGGCCGACCAGATTGCGCGCATTGTTCCCAAGATTGTCACTGAAATCCAGGGATCAAACACACCTCCCTCCTCTGTTGACTCTAAAGCAGATAAACCAAAGCCTATGAGCTTCAACTACAAACACTTCGTCTCTTGCAACCCTAAGCCTTTCACGAGCAGTGATGGGGTGACTGCAATGTTGGAGTGGTTCGACAACATAGAGGTTACTCTCATCAACAGTGAGTGTCCTGAGCATCTAAAGACTAGGAATGCAACTGGCGTGTTTCAAGGAAGAGCTCTGGAATGGTGGACCAATGAGAGAAACATCTGCTCAAATGATGAAGCCTATGCTTTACCCTGGGCCGAGGTTAGGGAATTGATGATGCTCGAATTCTGCCCTTCTCATGAGCAGTAGAAACATGAGGACGAGTTTTGGCATCTCAAACAAGTTGGAGATGACAATCTGGCTTATACTACCCATTTTAAGCAACTTAGCATCATTGTGCCACACCTAGTGTCTACTCCTAAGCGAATGATCATGAAGTACATTCATGTCGCAACCCCCGCCCCCCTAACAACCCGGGAACGGGCGGCTGCGGCTAGTTTCGGTGGTATCCAGTTGTTTATCATTTTGGCAGCGGAACTTTCATCGGGATCGTAGTTAGGAAATATTTTATCAGAGTAAAATACCACGCTTTTATAATATTAAACATATGGGAAAAATCCCAAGTTTCAAGTACACACATTTTCATAGAGATACACCCTATTTTATTTAATAAAACATCTCTTTATTTTAGGTAACTTTATTGCCACTTTTCCAAGCCTTCAGTGTTGTCCAGCTGGCTTCTAGTTGGCTTTCACATTTTGTTACCTGAAACGCGTTTAAAAATATTTTGTCAGTGGGAAATACTGGTGAGTCAATCTCAATTTATTTAAGACTTATAAAAACCATTGTACAGTATTGAGGGCGGTCGCGCAATTACATTTGTTTAAATCTATTCAATTACCACCCATGGTACTGTCTACCTGACTTGTGGTCATGTTACTCCTCGCAAGGTAGTAACAAATTTTGTATACAAAACCCCAACATACCGTCGATAATTGTAGAATACAAATACTCAATCACTGTTTAATATATCATTAATTAAGTGAGGTTTTGTAAAAACAGTTTGCAAAACGGAGATTACTCACATTGATGTCTTAGGTTCCCTTTTAGGATTTCCTGGTGATTATCTATAAATTACACAAATGCACACGCGTTAGTATAATAACCCAATATTTACATTAGTAATACCCTCCCCGAGACGGCATTCCAACGAATACATCGGGTAGAACCACGACAGCCGTTACGGAACCCTGGATCAATCGGGCAGTGTATCTAATACGTAACCGGGGTTATGATATTTACAACGGGGCAGAACTTCGTTATTTAGGGGGGTATTATACCCGAAAATAGCTTTAATTGTTCAGAATTTTGAGATAGAAAAAGTGTGGTGCGAGTTGGGACAGAAGGCCAAAGGTCTCTATTTATAGGGCTGATTCTGGACTCTTTCGTGGCCCGCATAAGCCGAAGGGAACCCCTTCACGGCCCGCGACATAGGCTGGTAGGGCCGAGCTATGACCAGTCATCGAACTAGCCTCGACAGATTGCACGACACGTGGCAGCACCGGGTTACTCCTGGTGGCCTGTCTGTCGCGGCCCGCCAAGAACTAATAAAATTTGTTTTTATTTTATTTTTAATCATATAAAGGTATTCGGGGTCCGTTTTCGCATACGGGGTGTAGTTTGAGTCATATAAGGATATTCCAAATATATTAGGGGTGTCGAAAAATATTTTGGAGGGTTGTTATTCGTCAAGCCAATCAAGTTCAGCAAGCACCACCAGCTCAGCCAGATCAGCAGAACCCTAAACCAGCAACAATGTGCGAGCATGCTAAAAGTGTGGGAACACCACTCATCTCCGTCCCCAATGTCCCCAGCTGAATCAGGAGCAACAGCAAGTCGCTCGAGGACGAGCGTTTAACATCAACGCAAATCAGGCGCGTAACGACAATGATGTCGTTAATGGTACGTTTCTCGTCAATAATATTTACGCTTCGATATTATTTGATACTGGTGCCGACAGAAGTTTTGTGTCCGTAGAATTTGAATCTTTGTTAAACTGTGCACGCTCTAAACTACCTAAGTCGTTCTCTGTTGAGATTGCCGATGGTATGTCTATTCTAGTCGATTCTATTCTCCGCGATTGTTCCCTGAGTCTTAACAATCACGTGTTCACTATTGACCTCATACCCATGAAATTGGGTAGTTTCGATATCATAGTCGGCATGGATTGGTTGCGTAAGAACCATGCTGAAATTGCTTGTCACGAGAAGTACGTTCGTCTACCTCTCCCATCTGGTGATACCTTGCACGTCTATGGAGACCGACCTTCTAGAGGACTGAAGTTGATGTCATGCACTCAAGTGAATAAATGCTTACGTAAACAGTACTTTGCCTTCTTGGCCCACATAGTGGAACAAAAGGGCAAGGGAAAGAGCGTAAGTGATGTTCCAGTAGTGTGTGATTTCCTAGATGTCTTTCTTGAAGATCTCCCTGGTCTTCCTCCCCCTTGATCTGTTGATTTTCTTATTGATCTCATACCTGGTTCAACTCTTATCGCCAAGGCTCCTTACCAACTTGCACCCTCTGAGATGCAAGTATTATCTAGTCAACTGCAAGAACTGCTCGACAAGGGTTGTATACGTCCAAGTACCTCACCTTGGGGTGCTCCTGTGCTTTTCGTCAAAAAGAAAGATGGTTCATTCCGCATGTGCATCGACTACCGTGAACTTAACAAACTCACCATCAAGAATTGTTATCCTCTCCCCTGTATCGATGATCTATTTGACCAACTATAAGGCGCAAGCTGTTTCTCTAAAATCGACCTTCGATCTGGTTATCATCAGCTCCGTGTTCTCGAAGAAGATATCCCCAAAACTGCATTTCACACTCGTTATGGACACTATGAGTTTGTGGTTATGCCTTTTGGCTTGACTAACGCACCCGCCGTGTTCATGGACCTTATGAATCATGTTTGTAAACCTTACTTTGATCATTTTGTGATAGTCTTTATTGATGATATTCTTATTTATTCGAAGAACCAAGCTGATCATGCACGACATTTACGCCTCATGTTAGAACTCTTACGTGGTGAACGCTTATACGCCTCATGTTGGATTAATGAAGTACAATTTCTCGAACACGTCGTTAGTAAGCAAGGAATTCATGTTGATCCTTCCAAAATCGAAGCGGTGAAGAATTGGAGAAAACCTAAATCTGCATCTGATATTCGTTCCTTTTTGGGATTTGCGGGATATTACCATCGATTCATCTCAGACTTTTCAAAGATCGCTGTTCCTCTTACTTCGTTAACTTAGAAAGAGAAACCTTTTGCTTGGGGTCCTGGGCAAGAGGAATCCCTTCAAACACTTGAGAATCTGCTTTGTAACGCTCCGCTACTTGCCCTCCCTGATGGGAATGATGATTTCATGGTGTATTGCGATGCCTCGAACTGTGGCCTGGGCTGTGTGCTCATGCAGCGGGACAAGGTCATCGCTTATGCCTCCCGACAGCTCAAAATACATGAGAAAAACTATACTACCCACGATCTTGAGTTGGGCCTAGTTGTTTTTGCATTAATGATTTTGCGACACTACCTATATGGTACTAAGTGTGTGGTTTTCAATGACCATAAGAGCCTACATCACATCTTAATCGAAAGAAACTGAATATGCGTCAACGACGATGGATAGAGTTTCTTAACGACTATGACTGCGAGATTCGCTACCATCATGGCAAAGCGAATGTCGTGGCCGATGCTCTTAGTCGTAAAACTCATGTTAGTAGCATCCGCTGTTTCCAGATCACTAGTGATCTTCATGCTTGTATCCATGAAGCACAGTACTCATCAGCCAACGAAGGTAGTCTAATCGTTGAAATACGAGGTGCTTCTATTGACCAGCTTGAAACAAGGTTTGATGGACTTCAGTACTACTCAATCGCATCTGGGTGCCAGATCGCGACAACCTTCGTGAGCTCATTATGAATGAAGCTCACAAATCCCGATACTCTATTCATCCTGGTGCTGATAAGATGTACCATGACTTGCGTACGTCTTATTGGTCGCCTGGTATGAAGAAGGAAATTTCCGCTTACGTCTCAAAGTGTCCTACTTACTCAAAGGTCAAAGCCGAACATCAATGTCCTTCAGGTCTTATTGAACAACCTGAAATCCCTGTCTAGAAATGGGATAGCATTGCCATGGACTTTATAACTAAACTACCTCTTACACCTTCTGGTCATGATAGTATATGGGTAATCATCGACCGTTTGACCAAATCACCTACTTTCTTCCTATTCTTGAAGATTTCAAAGTGGAGAAACTTGTTCGAATCTACACCGATGAAATCATATGTCATCATGGTATACCCATTGGCATTATCTCTGACCGTGATGGTCGTTTCACTTCACGTATTTGGCAAACTTTTCAGTCCGCTATGGGTTCTCACTTGAATCTTAGTACAGCCTTTCATCCTCAAACGGATGGACAGACTGAACGCATAATTCAAACCCTAGAGGATATGCTCCGTTCTTATGTCATCGACTTTGATGGTAATTGGGATGTACATTTACCATTGATCGAATTCTCGTACAACAACAGCTACCATTCCAGTATTTAGATGGCTCCTTTCGAAGCTTTGTATGGTCACAAGTGCCGATCTCCTCTCAATTGGCATGAGATTGGTGACAAGCAACTGACTGGCCCTGAGATCATTCAAGAGACGACGGATAAGATTCTTCAAATCCGGGATAACTTTATCAAGGCTAGGAGCAGACAAAAGAGCTATGCTGACAAAAGGCGTAAGCCTCTGGAATTCAATGTTGGAGATCGTGTTCTACTCAAAGTATCTCCGTGGAAGGGAGTGATACGCTTTGGTAAAAAAGGGAAAGCTTGCCCCTCACTATGTGGGTCCTTTCAAGATTCTTGAAATGATTGTCAAGGTGGCTTACCGACTCGATTTACCTCAAGAGCTTAGCAACGTACATCCGACGTTCCATGTCTCTAATCTCAGGAAATGCTTTGCGGATGAGGAACTTCAGGTTCCCATCTAAGACTTGCAAATAAAAGAGACCCTACATTTTGTGGAGAAGCCGGTCAAAATCATGGACTGAGGTACCAAGTGGCTAAGGCGCAACAAAATTTCCATAGTCAAGGTTCGATGGGAAGGAAAGCGTGGCGCCGAATTCACTTGGGAACTCGAGAGTGAAATGAAAACCAAGTATCCACAACTCTTTGCTCAGTCTTCCTCTCAGATTTCGGGGACGAAATCTCCCAAAGGAGGGGAGACTGTAACGCCCTGCGTTTCGATACTTTAATTACCTCGTCAGGTCTCGTCGTATTTTCCTATCTTGTGATGCTTTTACTCTCGAGGCAAACGATCATGATTAATCATATTAAACTATGTGAAACTTTTACTCTATGTGAAACTTTTGTGATGCTTTATAGATGAACAGTATGAATCTTAACTCTTGTGATGCTAGGAACTTAACACTTGATACTTATTGAATGAGAAACTTGATGCTTATTGAACGGGAAACTAGCTTAAAACGCACACTTGAAACATTGAACTTTTATGTTAATTATAAAATAATACCATGTAATGGTTACTCACAATAATACGCACCACAACACTTAATCTAGCTCGCAAAACAAACCAAAGTCGGAAAACTAGCAAACGGGTATCGGCTGTATGAATGGACATCCGATCGGATGGCCATTCAACCGGAAAGCCATCCGACCCCTTGCACCTCTCCACCGACTAGCTGTCACTATCACCTATAAATAGAACCCTTGACCTTTCATTCTCACCTTCACCCTCTGCCATTCGACCACACGCACTCTCAGTCACTTTAATCAAGATTCAAGACCATTCCGTAAGTATCTCACCTCAAATCTGGTACAACATTCATCATTTATCACTTCTACACCACATTCTTCATCAAAATCACACGAACACTTCAACATTTTCTCGAAAATCAACTGGTATGGGCCTCTTGAAGGTGGTTTCCACTCAGTTGCTTATGCAAACTATTGTGGAGCACCATTCAACCAAGATCGGCCTCAGATCTAAAGGATTTTCACAACTTTTAAGCAAAATCTAAAGGAATTTCACACTTTTACACCAGATCTGATGGGATTTCACATGTTTCCGGCTCAGATCTGATGAACATCATGTTTTACAACTGATTTTCGAATTTTTCTTCAATTTTTATACAAAACAGGGGTGAAATCAAACTCAAACAGACTTTCGACTCGTTCCTTCGTCGAAAGCCAGCTTGAAAGCTGAATTACACCAGAAAATGGGCCGATTGACGGTCCAAACATGAAACTCCATCAGAAACAACTTGTTGTTTCGAAAAGGGGTGATACCCATCCGATCGAACGAGCTGGTTTGGTACGTTTTCGTTGTTCGACACGTCGTCACACCGTCTCCGTTGACTCAAAACTTAGAAAATTTCACAAAAACTTCACTCACTGATTATCTGTACGAATGGCCATCCGATCGAATGACCATTCGTCCAGGTGATCTGATTATGATAATACTTGTTGTTTGTTTTACAGGACACTACGATCAAAACATTGAAAACTTTAACAGTTCACAAATACCCATTGTTCGAATGGTCATCCGTTCGAATGGCCATCCGTTCGAATGGTCATCCGGACTAGGGGTGTCCAGAATTCGTTTCGAATTCGAAAAATTCGAAATTCGTTTAAATTCGATTCGATTATCAAGAATTTGTTTCGATTAAAGAAATCGAATTCGAATTCGATTCAATTCGAGTCAAGTAAATCGAATACGTATTTATAATTTCAAATTCGATTCGATTCGAAATTCGAATAAAAATTATACATTTTTATTTATTATTTTTATATATAATGCACGTATAACTTTTATTAAGCTATACTCTAAATTATTTTCAATTTATTTTCCAAGTATTTAAATTACCCATTACCAAGCCCATAACTAAAACCTAAGTAACAAATCTATCAATAGATTTATAACCCTAAAAATATTAACTTGTAACGTGGAGTGGTTATTCCCGACTTCTCGTTTTGACTTTGAGACTTACGGTACTTTATTTGGAACTTTTTAATGTGATATCGTGCTTTATGGCTGCTTTAAATTTATGTTTCAATTTGATAGTTTTTTACATGGTTTTAACGAATCTGAATTTAATCGAATTTATTCGAATTTGAATTTTTAATCGAATACGAATTGGGTTTTTTATTCGAATACAAATTCGAATCGAATTCGGTAAGTTTTAATCGAATTCGAATCGAATACGAATTCAATGGAAAATAAAAATTATTCGAAAAATTCGATTTGAATAATTCGAAAATTCGATATTCGATTCGATGAACACCTCTAATCTGGACGGATGACCATCCGATCGGATGACCATCCGCTCAGGTAGTCTGTTAGACACTTTTACTCGATTTTCACACTATTCGACACTCTGTTCCTGACCGGGTCAGCTCTTAGAGGACTTATGCTCTGTTCCCGCACGCAGGCTGATCCAACGCTCCCTTCGATCCAATTTAGAAGTTTTTGATTTTAAGCACCCACTGTGAGTATACTCGATCCCTTTTTGCTTTAACACTTTTGGGATGCAACATGTATTCTATATCAAAAACACTTGACACTTGACACTTGAAACTTATTCGAAACATGCTCTATCCGCATTAAACATGAAAACATGATACTTGTGAAACTTGAGACTTTTATGCTATGTGAACGTTTGATTCTTATGTGTAACTCGCCTTAGCAATTGTAGCGCTATCGGGGTAACACACCGCTCCTTGAGTCTTGGGTGTTTTGTTAAGTTTTGATTCTTGATTCTTTTACCTCCTCTTTGATGCGTCGAAGTAGGAAAGACATGTTAACGCGTTGGAAACTTGGGTTATCATATGAACCATGTAAACTAGCATGTTGAAACTTGTGATCTGTTATTCATGTTGGATATGAGTTTTTAAACGTTTAAACTATTATGCTATGTATTCAAACTTGTATGCTGTCACACCCCGATTTTTTTCCACGTATTACCGGTGGGGAGTATCGTGACGTAGTTGATATCATCATAGTCAAAGATACACAGTTTAATTGCACAGCGGAAGTCTTGGTAGAAAATATACTATTACAAACCGAAATGTAAAGTACGAGTAAATATTATACAGACGGTTGTACGATAGGATCCACAGGCGGATCTAAAACGTAATACAAAACATTGTTCAACAGACTTTAAGCGTTTAGAACTTGCAAGATTCTCTAAATAACGCCCAGAGCTCCCAGCCAATTATGACAAGTACCTGCACTTAATCTTTTTGAAAATACCTCAGTTTACACTGGTAAATACAATTAACCGACTCTTTTGAAAAGTGTTTATAAAATTGATTTAAATGCACAAGGCACAAAGGTTTTTATAGCTTGGGACAATTATATTAATAACAATCTTGTATCAGATTTACATGTTTGTCCAACATTTAGGGCCGGTATAAAAGCCGAACAAGATTAATCGACACACCACTAATATAATCCCACAGTGAGTAATCCTCAACAAATGGGTATATCTTTACATACGCAACTGTCAGGTGTATGCCTACACCTCGTGCTTAAGTCGTGGCCATTTGTAATTCTTTAAATGAGCCAAGGATATCCAGGACACGGTCGTTAACCCCCAATGTTATTTGTTATCAAGCATCACTGATTAAAAACGGGATTTTGCCATTTAACCATCTTCGATTAAAATGTTTCTACACCCGACCAAGCGGTAATATTTTACCGTATCCCAAGCCCGTATAAGGGAAAATAAGTTAAAAGTATTTACCTGAGCTTAAAAATGCTAGTTTTGTATGCTCAGTCGTATATCCTACTTAGACAAGTGCAAGTAACTTCTACGGGGCTTCTAATCTGGAACAAAGGTTTTATTAACCTATTAGATTCCTAACGGGTCTTATTTAAGTTGTAAACTTAGACCGGTTAGTTTAAAGAAATGTTTACGGCACGAAACGCTAGATTAAGCGGTGACCGGATTGGAATGTGATTTAGACCCAACAACTATGAAGACTTGTATAAAATGGGTAAACTAAGTACATTCTGGATTTTGAAGTTAAAATGATAAGTTTTGACCCGTTTCGGCTAATTTATGCAAACTACTTACATAAACCGTACCGAACACGTATATGCATAACGGGTAGCCGGATGAGTCATGTACAAGTTCCATAAGTTATTATCCTTTAATTATTTTATGATATCAGTAGGATATCAACAATTATGCCTAAAAAGATCTTAAAATTATATTAAGTCCCGTAAGGGTATTTTGGTCATTTTAAAGTTTATAAAAGAAGTTTTATAGTAAACTGAGGTTCTGTTCTAAAACATTCTGTAAAAATATTTATTCTATAGTGTTATATTAGTAAGATATCATGCATATGTGAGGTTTACCATTTATGGCCAAACTATGCACCGAAGGGGCATTTTGGTCATTTCACATATGCTTTTAGGGACAAAATTGGAAGTCTGAGTTCAAGACTTATACTTACTGTGAAAGTGTTAAAATTTATTTATAAAATCAGTAGGTAACAAGTCTTAGGTGTTAAATATGGTTTTAAACCATACTATGCACCTAATTAGCGTAAAAGTCGACAAATGACGATATATGTGATGTTTATAAAGTTCTAAGATTTTGATCAGCCTTGAATGTTTAAAATATTTTATTTAACATATAACATCAGTAGGAAAAGGTTTGGTATGTTAATTATATGAAATCTTCATTTATTAACAAAAAGGTTATTATCGTCATTTATCGAATTATACAAGAACTCAATGATATGGTCAGTTTATAATCTGACCCAATATTCCAAAAATCCCTAAAAATTATATAATAACAGTAGGTAATGAGTTTGATACCAAAATTTGGGTTTAAATATGATTTATGCTTAAAAGCGTAGTTTAATTAATAAAAAGTTTAATTTTACGATATCTTGCATAACTTTAGTTTGAAACCAGAAACTGATGTCAAATTTATTTGACATGCTTATATATCAGTAACAAAGATATTTGTGTACTCATATATCCAAAAATCTCGTTTTTACATTATAAGGGCATAATAGTCAAATTTAAGCAAATAACGAAAACATGCAATGAACTCTGATTTCTAAGGGACCATGTAGTATAACCTCAGAGGGTTATACTAACATATAATATGGTCTCAAAGGAACCCTAAGGCATATAGAAACTAAATTAATTCGGGTCAGAACTGAAAGTCAAAGGAAAAGTCAACTTTTGCGACTTTCGGTTGCGAACCAAGCCTAAACTCAGAATTGTTGGGTTGAACATGTTTAAACATGTTCTTATAATATTTACCAAATTGTTAAAGTGATAAAACTGATTTTATAGCTTCTACATTATCAGATATGATTTTTTTATTAAAAACTGACTCGGTTGACTTTTCTGTTAATTACTTTGACCCGACAATTGACCAAGTAAATGTGATAATTAGGAGGTGTCCTTTTGAGGGATTATCACCTACTTAATTACCCACATATAGCCATATTCGTTTAGAACCATGGCTGGACCGTTTATGATTAATCTACAAGTCAAAGCAGATTTACGCTAACTTTAACTTTCGGTCCTTAAACTAATGAAAACTGAACTACAGGAGCCAAGACCACTTACAAGGGTCCTTAGCACGAAAATTTGAACTTAGAGAGCTTCCTTTATGACTAGGATGCTCCAGAAGCAAAGCTTGAGAGAGATGAACTCTGATTTTTGAGTGAGCAAGTAACAAGTGAAGAGTGTGAGCCTTTATATAGGAATTAGGATGAGCTAGGATCAATCCAAGTGTCCCCAGGTGAAATTTGATGCATACAAGTGTCTTAGTGGTTTCCCAATACGGTTTGCATGCTACTGTTTCGATTACAGGTTTGCAGAAGATCTGAAAAGATTTCAGGTTGCATACTGGGCAGCTGCCAGTATCTGGCTGGAAAAGGGTTCCTATCGCGCCACGCGCTAGACCAGGCTAACCCTGGCGTGCCACACGAGGCTACGGGATCCAAAAGTTGTTTTTTTTGTTGCAACATTAGTCCCTGCACTTTCAGAACTCGAATAACTGACATTTTCAGCATTAGGGGCCCACATATTCAGGTTTTGAATGTTCTTGGGAGTATAACCATGCATTCATATGTTTCAGATTTATTGAAATGGCCTCCCGGGAGTAGAATTGTCATATTGACACTTTCAACCCTTCTTTCTTGGAAATTGCAATTAAATCAAATAATTGTACCGAAACTTCACGAAATCATTATCAGACATTCGTGATGCTATAATAAAACATTACAAGGCCTCGGGATCTTTAAAAGGTCACTAAGAGGTAAGAATTAACATGTTGACACTTTTAACCCCTGTGTTTTGTAAACTTTTGATTTTAAGCACAAACGGCTTCTTGTGTCCGACAGTTTACTCATTAAGGAAAACGAACATCGTGTGAGGTCAATCAGAGGCACAAGTTTGGCATGTTGACGCTTTTGGTCCTTCCACATACATCTTCACACTTTGTCAACTTTAGTCCCTCAAAGTTATCTTTTACATTATTAAGGTTTATGACACGTGTCATCACTATATTGGACATGATTTTTGCGAGGTGTTACATATGCTCGCCAACATTTTTGTTGATTTTATTTTAATACATGTTGCAGGTTGATAGTAGCTGAGGATCAAGAAAAACAAGCTAGGATGATGCTTAGAAACTCATTTTAGTAATTAGACAAATTTTGAACAATATTTGAATGTTTATGTTGTTTTGATACATTATGTTGGTGGTGGAACGTATTTGACATTTTAGACATATTTATGAAATTTTGATTAATCTATATTGAAACAAGTAGTGTTATGGATTCTCTTGAGCAAACTGATTCGCTTAGTGCCGCGCCCCGATGTTTCCGTCATCGGTTGGGGTGTGACACGCGGTGGGACAAAAACCCGGGTGAGCTCATGATTCGAACTGACAACTTCGCACAAGGCCTAGCTCAAATCCTTCATTGCCTTAATCCATCAAATATTGACACAAGTGGGGCTGAACTTGTGCCTCTACTGGAGAACCCAAACCTCCTACTACTAGACTACATGTGATGGATATTGAACGTCAAATTAAAACATGATAATATTATGATTTTCTTTCCTACGTATCTCTCTCCTAAATTTTATCATCATCATCATTTTACTCAGTAAATAACATCAATAGCAAAGCTAAGGTATGGTATGGTCAGAGGAGGGTAAGATGTAGACAGCCTACCTCTAGCCCGTAGGAATACAAAGACTGCTTCCAGTGAGACCCCCTGCTCAATAGTAGTTTTGCATCAAGCATTGGACATCACATAACACTCAACATTAACCATCCACCTCTTTTAACTTTAATTTCACGAAATTAGTAAAAAACGTTAAATTAGTACACTTTCACTTTTGCCCCCGAGGGCCCACACATATATACATTATATGCACATACCGCAAATATGGCGTATCTCTCCCAAATTTTATGTATACGATATTAGTATAATTACATAACTTTTCGCGTATGTATTGTAACTAGTTTTTGCCATGCGCCTTGTTGCGGGGCATTAAGTCGAATATTTCTCTCTCGTAACATATACATCTTAGTTTTAGTTACATCAAGTCAACCAATTAAAAAAAAACACTACCGTACTTTGCCTAAAAAAATAAAACGATGGAAAGACTATCATTTTAAACTGTGGGCAAAATTGTAACTTTTCAGGACAAATGAGTGTGCGCCAAGCAGCCGCTTGGCACAAATAAAAATTACACAGAGTTAACCAATTAAAACAAAACACTACCATAATTTTACAAAAAAAAAAACTAAAACAATCGCATTATTGTAATTTTACACTGGGGCAAAATTGCAATTTAACAGGGGAAAAAAAACAAACGATAGTAAAACTATAAATTTGAACTGAGAGAAAATCATAATTTGGCTAAGAGAAAAAAAAAAACAAAACCAATGGCAAAATTTTAATTTAAATAGGGCAACATCGTGATTTGGCTGGCACTAATCCCCTCCAAGTGGTTTAAAAACGTATATAAACAAAGTTAACCAATAATTACTAAAAATAATTAAAATAGAGGGATTAAACATGTACAATACTAAAGTTAAAGCAAAAGAACTAAACACACATATAGACAAAGCTAACTAATAAAAACACAACTTTTTTAAAACAAATGAGAAAAAAACGTATATTAGCGAATCTAAAAGTTTAAAAGTTAAATAAGAAACAACCAATGATGGGATGTCACGCAGGTGCTTGCCACTATTCTGTTTGTAGGTTTGTAGTTAAGTTATAGGTAATAAATAGATTCACATACATATTTATGTTTTAATAGGATATAATCCTTGCAAATAAATTGTAGGCAACGATGCCAACAAGTAAAGTTCATCCATCACAAGTACCAATGTGGAACGGTGTCAAAGTTTCTTACACACTTGTAGCAATGTGTTTGTTCCCACTTGCAATCGGAGGCTACTGGGCTTATGGTCACTTGGTAAGTTTTTATTTATTTGATTGTTAATTAATAATTATACACGTTTTGGACCAACGGTTGCATGATAGCTTTGCTTGTGATTTAGACTCGGTTTTTGCTTGCCATGACTAATGATTTTGTATTTAAGATTATAGTTTATTGCTTTCCAAGTCTGTTGGATTCTTATATACTAAAAATAACTGGTGACTGAGATTTGTAAGGCTTTGACATAAATTGAACATACCAATACTACAATATCGCGAGATAATTGATTAATTAAAAGAGAACGAGTACTTTGTTAAAAATTGTTGCCGCCGCTGCATCGATATATATATATATAATATATACGGAGAGGCTCATGCGAGAACTCCATTTATTGCGAGAACCGCGAGAACCAATGTGAACACAACCTAAAATAGCTAAAAAAACCTAACCCCCCCCCCCCCCCTCCCCCCCCCAAAAAAAAACCTAAACCCCCCTCCCCCACCCCCCAAAAACCTAACCCCCCCCCCCCCCCCCCCCCCAAGCTAAAAAGCTAAAAACTAAACCTCAAAAAACCTAAAAAAATCTAAAAAAAAAAAAAATTCTAAAATTTCTTTTCTTAATATTTTTTATGCTCAAATCACTACTTTTAGTGGCCAAAAAAAATATTCGAAAAGTAGCGATTTTTATATAAAAAATATTTAAAAAAAAAATTTTGTGTGATTTTTAGCTATTTTTAGGCATTTTTTGTTGTTTTCACATTGGTTCTCGCGGTTCTCGCAATAAGAGGTGGTTCTCGCATGATCTTCTCCCTATATATGATCACACACACACACATATATATATATATATATATATGTATATGTATGTATATATGTATGTATATATATAGGGAAAGGATCATGAGAAAACTAGATATAAATGAGAAAACTAGAAAACTAACTAAAAACCATTAAAAAAGGAGGGGGGAGACTTTTTAAAGGAGGGGGAGGGGGACTTTTAATGAAGGAGTGGTAAAATTGGAAAAAATATATATATAACTTTTCAAACATTTCCCATTTCTCCATACGTTATCATTTTAAAACAAAAATGACACCATAAGATCACAAATTTTTGTATCTTTCATTCAAGTATATTCGAGCATATTTTTTATGACATAAAAAAAGAATTATGGTGTCGTCTTGTTTTCAATACTATTATTATAGTAGTGCACATGTGCAATATAACATGTACTACAATTGTATTACATGCTTAAAATTAGCTTTTTGAGTCTAGTTTAGTTTTTAGGGTTAGTTTTTTTTGGAGGTTTAGGATTAGGATTAGGTTTTTGGGTGTGGGGGGGAGGGTGGGTTTAGGTTTTTGGGGGGTGGGGGTGGGGGAGTTTAGTTTTTTTTCGGGTTTACAATTGCATTACATGCTTAAAATTAGCTTTTTGAGTTTAGTTTAGTTTTTAGGGTTAGTTTTTTGGAGGTTTAGGATTAGGATTAGGTTTTCTGGTGTGGGGGGGAGGGGGGTTTAGGTTTTTTGGGGGGTGGGGGGGGGGGGTTTAGGTTTTTTTTCGGGTTTATGTTTAGGGTATAGTTTTAGGTTTTCGGGAGGGTGGGGTATGGGGGAGTTTAGTTTTTTTTTTTTTTTTTTGGGGGGGGGGGGGGGGGGGGGGGGAGGGGGTTAGGCTTTTGGTGGGAGGGTGAATTTAGGTTTTTGGGGGGTGGGGGTGGGGGGTTTAGGTTTTTGGGGGGTTTAGGTTTTTGGGGGGTGTCGGTTGGGGGTGGGTTAAGTGGTTTAAGCTTTATATATTAGTGCACATGTGCAGTACAACAAAAAAAAAAAAAAAAAAATATTTTGAAATTTTTTTTCATACATAAAAAGTAGCGATTTTTATATAAAAAATTGTAAAAAAAATAATAAAATTTTTTGGTATGTTTTTAGGTTTTTTTTAAGCTTTTTTGGTTAGTTTTTTTGTTTTCCTCATTTAAACTAGTTTTCTTATAATCCATCCCCTATATATATATATATATATATATTATTTTACATAGCCATGCACCGACTTTCTATTTTCTATTGCAATTATGTTCTATCATATACACGCAATACCAAATGTTTTAACCCTACATGTCTTAACCTCACCCACTTTTTGTTCTCTATTAATACACTAATCTCCTAATAAGCAAGTGAGAACCAGGAATTAAATCACTTTAACTACTCACTCGATCGCAACATTGAAAAAATGATCGATCAAGTCGGATCAAATCCAATAACCTCGCCCCCTTCCTCAAACCATCATGACTCTCCACCTTTATCTCTATCACCAGACCACCCAATATCCGCCGCCACAACCACTGAACCAAAAAACGGACATGAGATCACATTTGCCATCTCCCCGTTCAATCGTTCACCTGACAGACTGATGAGCAGCATACCCCCTAGTGGAGCCAGGACACCCAATAGTACTAATATCAAGTCAAGAAATTTGACACCAAAGTTTTTGACACCTTTGGCTAGTTTTTCTAGAATCGCATTTCATCTCACTAAATTGGACCCAACAGATGCATGGCTGCCCATTACTGAATCAAGAAACGGAAATGCTTACTATGCAGCGTTTCATTCACTTTGTGCCGGGATTGGGATTCAAGCTCTTATCCTTCCTGTTGCTTTCACTATTCTTGGCTGGTAATTTACTCAATTTCTCATTTCTTTGTTACACTGCTTTCAAGAAATGGAATTTTTTCAATCATTTTAGTAGAAAAAAGAGTGCCAATATATGAAATATTTTATATGGTTTTGAATATACTATTAATATATGTTTTGAAATTTTTAAAAAAGGACAAAAAGGTTTTTAACTTTTTTCTGGGAATAAGCATATCAGCATGTAACATGGAATGGAAGCTAAAACATAGTATGTACTTGCACATGTGAAAAAAATATATTTTTCCCTTCAAAAGTATTACTATTTTTGTTGTTTTTATTTGTTGCCTCACCCTTCAAGGAAACCACTATCTTGGTTTTAATTCAGACAAGCAAAACTGTTTGTATAATGTTAATGTTATTACAGGGCATGGGGAGTCATAGCGTTGACTTTAACATTCATATTTTACACTTTGTATTTGCTCGTAAATCTTCATGAATCACCTGAAGACGGTGTCCGTTACAGTAGGTACATGCAACTGGCAAAGGCGGCCTTTGGTAAGCAACCTTACTTTATCTTTTTTTTTTTTTTAATTATAGAAAATAACACGGGGTTGTCATTTTTTGGGAACCAATATTATTTTGAGAAAAGTGTGATAATCGTAAAAATCACTTAAAAAGTATGAGAATCATATGAATTAATTATAACAGCACTAATAACATGCTGGGTAGCCAATTCATAGAACTTTTAGGAAAAATACGACATAATACACACCATACAGGATTTGAACATCGAACCTTCTAGTTGTGAAGTACACTAATTAGCCATCAGGATATCTCCTTTGCACAACCATTTTATATATTACACTTAAAGCAAAGATACAACTATACATCCTGATGGTCGCAATTCTTAATTAAAATATTGGTTCTGAAAAAAAAATGGAACTATAAAAATAAATCAATGTTATAAACCAAGAGAATCACTTACACATGTTTAGATATCACTTTAATGAAAAGAGTGAAATTGGAAAAACATGTTTAGATTTCACTTTAATGAAAAGAATGAAATTGGAAAAACAATTGTTTATTTACCTTTTCTCCCTCTTTGTTTAATTTATCTGCTATCTCTTTGTTTTTTGTTTAAAGTATTAAAATGGCACATGTGCATGTATTATATATGTATATGCGCATTTAGAAAACAAATATTTTGAATCCAAGTTTTTTAAAGAAATAAAACACTAGACATATTAAAATTTATAAGCATTTAGGTTATAGTATTTAATATAATATAATATAATATAATGTAAATTCCAAATAAACATTTTTGTAATTTTACACAAAAGCTTATATTCTTTTTAAAGCATATTTCATGTTAAAAGGTGCAAATCAATTTTAAAGGAAGCTAAGATCAAGAGTAATAGTATTATACTTTAATTGAATATTTTTTAATATTTTGATATGTGCAAGGTGTATCATATTTATTACATGGAGAGCAATTTACCCTTTGAGTAACTAACTAGTCAAATTATGTGTTGCGCAGGTGTAAGGTTAGGAAGGATCCTAGCAAAATTTCCAATCGTTTACTTATCAGTAGGTTCATGTGTTGCTTCTATCATCATTGGAGCATCAACATCTAAAATATTCTTCCAAGTCGTGTGTGCGGTCGACAAATGCAACCCAGAGAAGCTGACCGTAGTAGAATGGTACTTGGTGTTCACATGTGGTGTGATAATCCTCTCGCAACTCCCCAATCTGAACTCGATAGCAGGTGTCTCGCTAGTTGGGGCCGTCTCCGCCCTCGGATACTGTTTAACAATTTGGGTGGTATCAGTTGCTAAAGACAGAATTCCAAATGTTTCATACAATCCTGCGAGGGTTGGAAGCAATGTCACTAGGTTTTTCGATGTCCTAAATGCCCTTGGTATCATCGCTTTTGCATTTAGAGGACACAATCTTGTATTGGAGATTCAGGTAAACAACTTTATTATTCTTCTTTAATATACTAAATAAATATGGTAGGTATGGTAGTCAATAAGGTAATTTAAATTATTACGGGAAGCGATATCAAGAAATATTTCAAACCATTAATTTAATAGTTCATCTACTTATAAAACCATGATTAATGGTGAGTGATGTGAAATGTCATTTACATATCATGTGTCGTTCACGTCATCGTTATTTTTACTAGAAAAAATAGTATACTTGTTGACCCTCCATTAGTTACTGTGACAACCAATACACACTTTTCATACACACACACTCTCTCTCTCTCATCAAAACCAACCACTCTCTCTTTCTCTTTCACGCGTGACCACACCAGGACCATGAGGCCAGACAAAAACACCCATTCACGAGATGCGAGGAGGGGTTGGGGGGGGGGGGGGGGGGGGGTTATAACTCGTAAATGCTTGTGGTTTGGTGGAACACGAGCCCACTACGGATGCTATAATATATTTTTTTAATCTATATTGCACAAATATAAAAGCATATTAAAGATTACAATCTACAAATTTATACTGTGAATACAAAGTAATAGGATATATTTGAACTTTTATGACCATTCTTATTTGGTGGGCTTAATTTAATAACATCGAACAGTCAGTTTTGCTACACGAGTTAACTTAATTTTTTTGGTACTGCTTGCATTTGGTGGTATCCCTTAAATTATTTGCCAGGTGCGGTTTGTTTGCTTCCTTGGTGTTTTATAATTGTTTTCTGGGTCTCTTTTAGCATCTTGCTAAGAGAGATTGTTGGTGGAATAAAGTTGCCTGTGTTTTGCTGTTAAAGATAAAGTAAAATAAAATAATCTTTAATAATGTAAAATTAGTTAAAGAAGTATAAAACACGTAAGTGGTTCCATGATATCTTAATTATTATAACATGCCATATGATATCTTAATTATTAAATTATTAAGAAATTTAACACCAATAACATAAGGTCGCAATTATCTAGCCCCCCTTGTACTCGTCATCCCATGTTTTTTCTTTTTGTATCTTTACATGTGCATTTGTGTAAGGACATGCGTTTGCATAATAAAACACTTTATATCATTATTAAAAATACTATTTCCGTATATTTTTTAATGTTGCATGGTAGTTAGCTAGCTAGGGTTTACAAGAACAACAACAATAATAATTAAACAGCTATTATAGTAAAGAAACGCTAATAAAAAAAGGCTAGAGTAGTCGAATCAACAAAGGTTAGGGTGTCCGGAGTGGGGGCGGCAAACCCACTCGGCACCGATCGGCAACCAATGCCAACCATTTTGCCGCTTGAATGTTTAACGAAATGGGGTGAAATTCGGTGAAGGATCACCGATTTGGTGAAGGGAGGGAAGGGGAAAGAGAGAGGGGGTGTGTGGTGAGGTTCATGCCTTTTCAACCAATCACACCTTTTTTTTTTAAAAGTTTACCAATTTATGAAGTGTCTAACCATCGCCAACACTTTTGAGCATCGTTTACCACTTTGACATGGCACACTCTCATTGGTTGATTTTGAAGTTTACCACTTTCAAGTGTCTAACCACTCCCTATACCCTTAGACCGGTGGGTGTGGGCGTTGGAGTGCAGACGTTTTGGCCCTTTAACACCGGGTACTGCATCCCGGGTTAGCGTTTTGGTTGGCGTTGCTCGCTTCGCGTGGAGATTCTGCCTGGTGTGGGACGGGGGGGGGGGGGGGCTAGGTGACATGGCGGACTGTGTTTGGCTGGTTCAATATATGTTTTTTTTAATTTCTTTGTAGTTTTTTAAAAAAAATTCCACATAGCTGGCCACGCCCAGCTAAGCGACGCCTCACTACACCCCTAGTTTTTGAGTATTAGCTTGTGGATTGCTCTCTCACAACATGTCGAGCAATATGTCCAACCCAAATACCCAATCCCCTCCACACCCCATAGTTTTAAAAAGTTAAAACAATGCATAAAAAGTATAAAGTGTTTTAGCTTTATGCGAAATTTTAAATTGATAAAACAACTAATTTTAATAAAATCTTTTCACGATTTGAACATTTTAACCCTATCATCTTAATCTTTATATACAAGAATTCTTTTCTGAAATGACATATATTGTACATAAAGAAGCCCCCAAATTGAAACCTAATTTAGCAAGTGATCAACTCGGAAAAAAATATAACCCTATCTTAATCTTTATATGCAAGAATTCTTTTTCTGAAATGCTATGTATATGTATTGTAAGTAAAGAAGCCCCCAAATTGAAACCCTTTAGCAAGAAATCAATTTAGGAAACAAAACCCAAACAAAGAACCCTAAAACAAAACCGAGACCACCGCTCGTTTATTACCAATATATATATAGGGTAGGGTTCCAGTGTGAACAACCTCCCAAGAGTGAACTGCGTGAACAGATCTGGACCCTTGATTTCCTTTTTAGTTGTTAAGGGTAGGATTGTAATTATTTAAAAAATTAGATTTAAATCATTATTTTAATTTTAATTTTTATTTCAGATTTCATCACCAGAATTCAAATTTTTATTTTTAAGATCCACGTAACCTTCATATTTCAACGGTATACACATGTGTACTTGGATATAAATAGAACAGTACACATGTGTACTCAGCATCATACAAATGTGTAATTAGCTACATAATACATACATAGAAACAATACCTGTAAAACTATTTTATATTTAACAAATTACAAGTTCCATAATGTTTTCCAAACCAAACAAAAAAACATATAATTACAAGTTCCACTTTCGTAAAAACAATAAACCCAACATAATCAAAAAAACAAAAAACATAATCTTTTACAACTATTCGCCACGTTGTATGCTGAATCATCCTTATCGACCTCATACGTGAATCATCCTTATCGACCTTCCATCTACACTTTTCTCGTTAACGACATCTCCTACAATAGCACAAAAAACTCAGCAACTAATACTTTGCATAATTCACAAGTGTACATCAACAACTTTACACATTCAATACACAAAAAATTATGAGATATCAAAAAAGCAGACACTATACACATGTGTACAAAATAAAGCAAAAATCAGAATACACATGTGTACATCGCATTAAAAACAGAGCAAAAAGCAGAATACACATGTGTACATCGTGTTAAAAACAGAGCAAAATCAAAGAATTGAACAAAAAAAACTCAGCAACTAATACTTTGCATAATTCACAAGTGTACATCAACAACTTTACACATTCAATACACAAAAAAAAACTGAGATAACACAAAAAACATACGCTATACACATGTGTACATCGCATTAAAAACAAAGAAAAATCAGAATACACATGTGTACATCAACAAAAAAACAGAGCAAAATAAAAAAATACACGTGTGTACATACGCTAATCAAAACTCACAATTACAATTTACAAAATAAACTACAAGCATAATAACCAGTAAAAACAATTAAAAACCTATCACAACAAAAACTAGGTAAATAATCCAATAAAATAATTATACTACAAAACAAAAAAATATTAAAATAATGATTCATATACCACATAACAACACACCACAACATGTTAATATTAATCGAATGGTGTAATTAAAATAATTATACTACAAAACAAAAACATGTTAATATTAATCGATTCAGACTTTTAGACTTTTACTTTTTACAACTACAGCAAAAACATCATAAAAATATTAATTAATGATTCACAATTATATAAACTCACCTGCACATTGGCACCAAGATAATTATGATCGAGAGGATCTTTAACAATATCAAATCCTTTGAATCTGGAACTACCAACCTCAGATCTTGAAGATTCACTTAATAGCTCTGCAGTTGCATCTGATTCCTCAGATCTTGAAGATTCACCCCTGTCGTCATCCATCACTTGAATCATCTATACTTCATCTATACTTCACCCCTGTCGTCATCCATCACAAACACAGCACCACCGAGCACCCACTGCCCCTCCGTCTCCCACACAAACAGCCGCCACCCCTCCGTCTCCCACACAAACACCGAGCACCCGCTGTCGGCACTCCTCTCCGTCTCCCACACAAACAGCCGCTGTTGACCGCCACGCGCTGCCATGGCCGTCGTCGACCACCACCATGGCCGACGGTCATTTCTTTCTCTCTCCCTACGACCCTCTCTCTAGATCTGCAAATGTGTTTGTTTGTGTGTTTGGATATTTGTGTGATTAATATAATGGAAAGAATTTAGGTTTCTTTTTTTGAATTATTTTGATTGCGTAATTACGGTTATACCCTTTTTGTATTTAATTAAATGAAAAAAATTAACCAACTAATTACCATCATGCCACTCATTTAAAACTTAAGATCATATAAATCAACGGCCAAGATCAGTTCACGCTGGAGAAATTGTTCACGTTTGAACCTAATCCTATATATATATATAGTTAAGATAACCTGTTAGTTTTAATTATCTTATAAATTTAATACTATTTGGTAAATTTGATACCGGTACCCGATACCAGCTCATTCCTTAATGATATCACTATTCATTCAATTCTATTTTTACTACTATATATTTATTAAATTTTGTTTTCTTTTGTTTACTGTTCATTCATTCCTATTTTTAATATGTAGGTAAATGTATTTAACCATATATATCGTAAATATTAAATGTCATATTTAATTCTTTTGGAACGATGACTTTCACGTGTTAGGCCACCGGACTTCCCAAATTGGAAAACCCCGTTGTACCACTCCGGCCAAACTATTTTCTCTTAACCGGACCCATGCTGGTTTCAGAGTTTGGCTTGGGTGTTCCCGGGAAACCATACCACCGGCTAACACTTGACAGTCGTTGTGCCACAAAAGAGCTGCACTCTTTAGCGTAACACGCGGTGAGACAAAAACTCGGGTGGGCTCAGGATTTGAACTGACAACCTCGCACAAGGCTTAGCTCAAATTCTTCATTGCCTTAATCCATCAAAAATTGACACTAGTGAGGCTAGAGGTGTACAAAAAAACTGGTTTTAGAACCGAAACCAGAAAAAAAAACCGAAACCGGTTTTTTTTAACCGGTTTTTTTATAACCCGTTTTTTAACCGGTTTTTTTTTAACCACCGGTTTTTATACCGGTTACTATTCTTGACTTCAAAAACCGGTTATTAACCGAACCGGTTATTAAAAAACCGGCTTTTTGGGAAAAACCGGTTAAAAACCGGTCCCAACCGGTTATACCGGTTATTGTTTTGGACCTCAAAAACCGGTTAGTAACCGGAACCGGTTATAAAAAAACCGGTTTTTATTTTGGGTGAAAAAACCGAAACCGGTTAATAACCGAAACCGGTTTTTGAAAAAAACCGATTTGTACACCTCTAAGTGAGGCCGAACTTGGGCCTCTACTGAAGACCCAACCTCCTACCACTAAAACAAAACACTACCATAGTTTTGTCAAAAAAATAAAAAATAAATAAAATTAAAACGATTGTATGACTGTAATTTTACACTGGGCAAAATCGTAATTTAATAGGAAAAAAACAAAAACGATAGCAAAACAGTAAATTTGAACTGGGGGCAAAGTCATAATTTGGTTAGGAGGAAAAAAATAAAACTAAAGGCAAAATTGGAAATTTAAATAGGGCAATATCGTAATTTGGCTAGCACTATTCCCTTCTGTGTGGTTTTTTAACCAATAATTACTAAAATAATTAAAGTAGAAGGATTAAACATGTACAATACTAAAGTTAAAGCAGAAGAACTAAACACGCATATAAACAAAGCTAACCAATAAAAACATTTTTTTTAAACAAATGAGATAAACACGTATATTAGCGAAGCTAAAGGTTTAAAAGTAAAATAAGAAACAACCAATGATGGGGTGTCACGCAGTTCTCAGCCACTATTCTGTATGTAGGTTTGTAGTTAAGTTATAGGTAATAAATAAATTCACATACAATATTTATGTTTTAATAGGATATAATCCTTGCAAATAAATTGTAGGCAACGATGCCAACAAGTAAAGCTCATCCATCACAAGGACCAATGTGGAACGGAATCAAAGTTTCTTACACACTTGTAGCAATGTGTTTGTTCCCACTTGCAATCGGAGGCTACTGGGCTTATGGTCACTTGGTAAGTTTTTTTTTTATTTATTTGATTGTTAATTATTAATAATTATACACGTTTTGGACCAACGGTTGCATGATAGCTTTGCTTGTGGATTTAGACTCGGTTTTTGCTTGCCATGACTGATGATTTTTTTTTTTTTTTAAGATTATAGTTTATTGCTTTCCAAGTCTGTTGGATTCTATATACTAAAATAACTGGTGCCTTAACTCGGGTAAACATAAATCATAATTCTGTTTATGGGAGCTACTATACGTTAGCTTAAATACAAATAAAACCTTTTTTTGTTTTGGAAGGTAAAATACAAATAAAACCTAATGAGTATGATTCACATTTTAATTTTAGTCAGTAACGTTAACACAGACACTTTAATCGTGAAACCAAACACGACCCATTTAAAAATTATTTATGTAAACGTTTTAAAAATGTTGACAGGTTGCCGTGTAATAATTTAGTCGAAAGAGTGTGTTAATCAGATTGGATGGTATTAAAAAAGATGGGTTAAAAAAAAGATGAATGGGTCATCATGGGTTAAAAAGATTAATGGGTCATCATGGATAGTTAAACGGATTTAAACACGTATTGATTATGGCCTGTTTATTAAATGAGCTAGAATAACAGTCCAAAACCATATTAGAATCTTGTCGTGTTTCGGGTTGTGGTAGAAAATTACCACCCCTACTTTTGTAGTTGTTGGCTAGGTTTCATGATCTACCGGGGAGACCTTATTGATTTCAAGTATGGGTCTAATAATCAAATTGACCTACTACACTCTTGTGCATCTAACTTACATCTAGTAGAAAACAATAAGTTATAAACTCATTTGCATTGTTTTAACAGATTCCGCCAAGTGGGATGTTGACTGCGCTATTCGTTTTCCACTCACAAGACGTGGCAAAATCAGTCCTTGCCTTAGCAAGCTTACTTGTTATCCTCAATGCTCTAAGCACATTTCAAATCTATGGAATGCCAACATTCGACGAGATGGAGTCTGTATATGTCAGAAAGTTCAAAAAGCCTTGCGCGTGGTGGCAAAGGATGCTCTTAAGAACATTGTTCGGATTCACTTGTTTTTTTATAGCCGTAGCAGTCCCATTTATATCCAATCTAGCCGGCTTGATCGGTGGCGTTGCTTTGCCTGTGACACTAGCATATCCTTGCTTTATGTGGCTAATGATCAAGAAACCAAAGGTCTATAGCCCAAGTTGGTGGCTAAATTGGGGACTCGGAATTTTTGGAATGATATTAAGTGGGCTCCTAATTTCAGCTGGGACTTATGTAGTTATTCATGATGGTGTAAAGTTTAATTTCTTCAAGCCCGTGTGATGGGGCATCATAGTTTACAAGGCCCAAATTTTAATTTCTATTAAGCCAATTTGTATGTTATTTCTGTGTGGTTGTAATAGTGTAACACCAAAATTTTTAAACTTCTTTTATAATATTGTTTGTTTAGTTTTATAAAACGGTCCTAAAATTTTCAAATTTAGTAACGTAGCGGAACACTTAGGGGCTGTTTGGTCTGAACCAGTAAGAGTTCTGAATTATTAAGTGTTGAACCAGTAAGAGATCTGAAACATTAAGAGGCAGTATAATGCTTAACCCTTCAGAGGCAAATGTCTGACCAATTCAGATTAGAGGTCTTAATCATTCAAACTCTGTATAATACTTAACCATTCAAAGGCAAATGTCTGAACCATTCAGATATCTGCTCACGAAACAAACAGTCTGAACCATTAAGTGCTGAACCAGTAAGATGTCTGAACCATTAAGAACCTCATTAAGAGGTAAACAAACAGCCCCTTAAAGTAGCTTAGATATTGGTTCAAAATTTGTTGAAATTTATAAGGAAATATTTATAAAGTATGAGGTGTTTAAGTAGAATCAAAGTATAATTAAAAGTAGAGCGTCAACATTAAGTGAAGATATATTTCCTACATATACAAAACACAACTTGAGGGAACAGTGCTTCCCTATTGGACCAGCCCATTTTTAATTTAATTTTATTCTCAGTTTAAAATTACACTTTCGTCCTTTGTTTAAAATTACGTTTTTGCCCCCATCTCAAAATAAAATTATAGTTTTGCCCCTAGCTTAAAATTATGCTTTTGCTCTCGGTTCAAAAACTCACTTTTACTTTTGTTCCCAGTTTAAAATTACGGTTTCGCCCTCCGTTTAAAATTACGCTTTTGCCCACAGTTCAAAATTTGTCTGGCACTTCCCTATTGGACCAGCCCAGTTTTAATTTAATTTTATTCCCAGTTTAAAATTACGCTTTCGTCCTTTGTTTAAAATTACGTTTTTGCCCCCAACTCAAAATAAAAGTATAATTTTGTCGCTAGCTTAAAATTATGCTTTTGCCTTTGCTTCAAAAACTCACTTTTAATTTTGTTCCCAGTTTAAAATTACGGTTTCGCCCTCCGTTTAAAATTACGTTTTTGCCCCCAGCTCAAAATAAAATGTTGTTTTTTCCTCTAGCGCAAAATTACGATTCTACCCTCAGCTCAAATTTACGCTTTCGCCAACCGTTCAAAATGAAATTATGTTTTTCCCCTAGCTCAAAATTATGATTTTGCTCTCAGTTTAAAAATATGATTTCGCCTCCAGTTCAAAATATAATTACGATTTTGCCCTCTGTACAGACATACATGTTATGAGAGAGAAATATTCGGCTTATTGCCCGCAACGCGGGCGGGGCAAAAACTAGTTAGTCACATTTTACAATGTTAAAAAACGAGTACACATCGATCTAGAACCTTCTAAACAATTCAAAGAAAAAAAAACGACTTACAACAAAAAAATAAAAAATAAATAAAGTTACCACAAAATCCGCAACTTATTGTATTATTCTGTAAAAATCATCAACCCATAAAAGTATATTTATTACTAATTGGGTTGTGACAACCCTCACTAAACCAGGTATCCGTACGACTTAATTAATAATTAATTACTGCTTAATTACTGTGCTTACTTGAACTTGTGGATAAACTGCTACTTGAATGCCGATACATGTACTTACTTGCATCATACTTTATTTGCTGTCACTCCATGTTTTGCTTACAGCACCTTGTGACAACCTTGATGCACCAAAAGCACAGTAGCACAATGAACGGATAACCTATTAAACGTGCTGTCATAACTAGCACCAGGCAGGTACTGCCTCTAAGGCCTGTAAGAGCCTGAGATAGTTTGCTACACTAGTGGTGAGTGTAGGGATATAAGGGTTGTAGAACTGCGTCACTAGGAATGAGATTACAGTGACCGGATGTGCCTAAAACGTACTTTAAGTACAAAACTCAGCACTTTAATTAAAATTCAGCATTAAGCTACCTAATAAAGTGCCAAACCATGAGAAAAACATTACTAGACACTTTCCAAAGTGTCGGGAATAAGTTGTGTCACTAAAAATAATTATAACGACACCTTAAAGCTTTGTTAAGAACTTTAACGGATTAATATCCAATCAAACAACCAGATTATACCCGGAACACAAAAATATTGCCATTTACATTGTTTTTCTTTTTCTGAGCCAGTTAGGGTCCCCGAATACCCTAACACCCGCTTTAACGCATAACACGCTAGTAACCGAGTTAATCCTTAACTTAACTAACTAATACTTAACTAATCATTGGAAACCAACCGGATTACCCCCCCCCCCCCCCCCTCAACCAAACCGTCCCCAAGGGGGACACCCTTGTACTTTTTGTGATTAAATTAATCAAGCTTGCTTGATATCTAGATAACACATGGTCCAATGGTTAATGATCATACAATTGTCTATAAGTTCAAGACTTGGCACACCATAACACACACTTAACAAACATCACAACACACACACTCTCTCCCTCTCCAAAGCTCTCGGCCGAACCCCCCTACACCATCCATCCATTTTTCGGTTTTGATCTTCTCATTCCAAGAGCATACAAGTGTTGAGGATCACATACGAGGAGGCTTGGTGCATTCGGAACGCGAAGGACCTCTTCTCATTTCTTTTATCCACTCATTCTTCGACTAGAATCTTCCCTAGCCTCGAGCTAGTAGTAAGTTGCTTGAAACACCCTCTCGATCTATTTTAAAGTGGTTAAAACGGTATATGATGGTTAAAACTCATGAACATACACGAGGACATGATAAAAGTCTACTAAAATGATGAATATGATGGTTAAAAGCTATGTTGTTGTGTAAATCTTGTAAGACCTGTCTTGTTATGATTATTTAGTGCCGATCTATGTTGTGGTAGCTCGGATCATCGTCTAACCCGGATTGGTCATGATCATGGATCATGACATAGAGTTTGTTTAAATGTAAAAAGGGTTAAGTGATGAAACTCTACCACACACCAAACATGAACTTGTGTAAAATCGATTTTACTTATGAAATAGTGTTTAAAACTAGTAGATCTACGGATCTACAAGCGGTATTTTCAAAGGACCAAGTGTCAAGGAAATCTTATTTTCTAAAACCGGATCTTACATGAACAAGAATGATTTTAAACACACAAGTGTATAAATACTTGTGTAACACTAAGTTTCGACAAAGAACTAGTTTTGCCAAATTTTACAAGAAGTTGTAAAGATGGAATTTCTTTAAAAACGAGACTTTCAAGAAACGAAGTTGATTTATATAAAGATACACTAAAAGTAAGGAGCTTTCCTACATATTTTTGGAAAAACTACAAGTTCATGTAATTTTTGCGATTTATATATATTTTGACTAATTGATGTTTTAGAAAGTTGTTATTGGGAATAAGGAAATTGTTGATTTGGATTTTAAAAGAAAATGATACGCTTGAAAGCGTGGCCACCTCCAGTTACAGGGGAAACTCTGGCGAAATTTTTCTAAAAACCTAACACTTGGAAATATTTTCACTACAAGTGTTAGAAATACATTTTTAACGTGTTTTCGAATTATAGATTTCGCCATGACTTTATTACAAGATTTCTAATTATCGGAGGTGGGATTTTCACAAAATAAAAACTTGCTAAAATATATATTTAGTAACAACACTTGTGAATTTTTATGAGTATTTTGTGAACTATACAAATATTATTTTTAGGGTAAAAATAATATTACCGAATATTAACGACTCCAAAATAATTCTAACGCCCTCACAATAAATATTTAAGTTACAACGGTATTATTATTACCACCCGATCTTTAAAACGTAACTTACGCATTTTAAGAAAATATTTATGAGCACGTATTTTTGTCAAAGTATTATTTTGGGAAGAACATTTATATTTTGAAGTAAGGAATAAAATATATTAAGTGAGACTTAATAATGTATTTCGAATTTTTCGAGCACGCATGTATTAAATCCCCCATCCTTGGGAAGGAGAATAATTACCAAGTATTTACAAAAATATAAACACGAAATAGTTGTCTAACTATTTCCCAAAAATTTAAACCTTAAGCTAAGGCACGGCCGTCCGTCTAATAGATTTAGTACGTGTAGGTCGTCGCACAGCTGCTTGATCAGGAGATATACTTGGTAGAGACGCACCACGGTGACTTCATGTCCCCCTTTTCTCTAACTGTTTTCAGTTTTCTAAACTGCGGGGGTGAAATACATGTTACTATGATTACGAGTACTTTTACATGGTATGGTTAGCGTAAGGAGGGTTATTATTCAGATCATGTGAGTGGGTAGGCAGAAACTTGAGGCCATTAATCCTCAGGGTAGGACCGAGGGGCAGGAGCGGTAGATCTATCTGGGTGTAGCGAGCCCAGCCCCAGGCCCAAACAGAACGGACCTCGGGTTGACTTTGTACCCAACGCATAAATCTGCTAGGTTTGAGTCTTCCTACTTGCACTTCACACATATCAATGGCCTTGCAAACCATTGGTGATCTCTTTTTCCTTATTTGCTACATACTAGGGTTTTTATACATACAAAGGTTTATTTACTCACTTACACATGAACTCGCTCAACATTATTGTTGATTTTTCAACTTACATGTATTTCAGGGAATTAAAGATCTGGCGCGGTATGTTGTGTCTTCCCGCTGCATATGGGTTCCGAGGTCATCCCGGTTTAGGAAATGTGACTTTTTCCTGGACGAGTCACAAATCTTAAACTGCGTTTTATTCATGTTGATGTTTATGTCTTTCAAAACAATGTTTTATGTTTTGGTGTTGTAGTCCCTAAGACAATGTTATGTTACTTCGGTTTTAAAACTTAAATCTATGGATGATCTTGCATGGTTTTTATTTCATATAGCTTGTTGTGATTAAGCTATGGTATTAAGAAGTCACAACAAATTAACCACGCTTCCGCAAAGCCAGGGTGTGACAGCTTGGTATCAGAGCTCTGATCATAGCGAACTAGGATTCCTTCTCGAGTCTAGACTATGATCACTAGGGCTCTCACGAAAACATTTTTACACTACATACCACTCAAGTCCAGATCCAAAACTTTTTACAAACAAATGTTGAGCACATTTATTTATTATTTATAGGCTCAGTCTGAGAGGCTGAGGCTCGGTCTGGAGGACCGAGGCTCGGTTTGGGAGACCGAGGTAGTTGCCTAGTAGGACTAGGGAGAGCAGTCTGAGAGGCTGGGAGAATAGGCTAGTGGGACTAGGAAGAGCAGTCTGAGAGGCTGGGAGAATAGGCTAGTGGGACTAGGAAGAGCAGTCTGAGAGGCTGGGAGAATTTGGCTAGTGGGACTAGGAAGAGCAGTCTGAGAGGCTGGGAGGCTAGTGGGACTAGGAGAATTATTTGATTGCTTACTTGGTGACTAATGTGCTTATCTGATTGTATGATTGATTATTGTACATATTTGTGTTTGTGTTACAAACACCATGGACTCGCCCGGCACAGGTGATTCGGACACCACGGGCCCTAGACCCATAGTATCAGACGACTTAGAGTCTTCAGAGCACGAGGTCCACACATCAGATGTTACCAGCACAGACGAGGACGACTTTCAGCCCTTTGCGCTGCCCGACGCTGTCGATGAGCCCGCTGATGGTCCTTTTGCTGGGTACCTACCACTCGTAGAGGTCCCTGCTCCCATACCTTTGGCCGTTTATCCTGCTTACGATATGCTCCTCGACGCCGACGTTGACGACGACGTCGATCTATTTGATGATGAGCCCCTGGAAGACGATGTTGAGGGCGAGGCCCTTCTAGCTGACGGTGGTCTTTTGTTACTCGCAGATGCTCCAGCTGGGGAGTCACCTGCACACTCACCCGCACCAGACTCCTTCGAGTCTGTGGCCTCCGCACCGTCACACACTCGGAGCACACAACACTATTCACACGGTTCAGATCCTGACAGGGCATCATCTGCTGTCTCTGCTCCTAGATTTGCTTTCGATCACGACCTCGATGAGGATTCAGACCCTGTTTTTCCCCCTGGATTTGACCCGGACCGGGAGATAGAGTTCATCCACTTGGATCAGCCTATGGTTGACCCAGTAGACCCAGTTGACCCTGCATTCACTGATCATGCAGATTTTGATATGGAGTTCGTTGATCCCGAGCCTGCCATGGCCCTCGAGCCAGTAGCTGCTCCTGACCCAGTGCTTGAGCATGACCCTGCTCATGCTGGCATACCTATTGATCATGTGATTGCTGACCCACCCATTGATGATCACCCTGCTAATGCACCACTACTGGAGGGTGACCATGTTATTGCTGCTGATCATGTTGATCCCCCACTTATCGCTGATATACCTGTTGACCCTCTTGTTGCACCCCATCTTGACCCTATGCCTGTACAGTTTGATCGAGCACTTTTTGAGGCACAGATTGACCCACGAGATGAGCACGCCCAGCATGGGTGGATTCCTGCGGATGATGAGCTTCCACCTATTCCTCCTCATACCACCGATGCACGTCACGTTGATTTCTCTTTTTCATTTGCACAGTACACACCTCCAGCTCGACCTGGAGAGGGTTCCTCGGCTCGTCCCTTTGGATATGTGCCGACATATATTCCAGTTATGCCACAGTCTTCATCTGCTATTCCCCCTGCACCACCATTCTTTGTGCCACCTTTTGATCCAGCCAGCGAGCCGTTTCTCTGGACGTCACCTTCTGTTATGCCATCGACCGACCCCTACCATTCTTTCCATATGGGGTATTCTATTGAGGACGTTCTGATGTCGTTTGTTGTCCAGCAGGAGGCACTCACACGGCGTATTCAGGAGCTTGAGAGAGCTCAGCCACCGCCGTGCCAGTGTCAGGGTCAGACCCACCCTGCTTCTTCGCAGCACCCTCGACCATTGTTACCTGACTATGCTGCACGCCTTTTGGCACTTGAGCAGCAGGTTGCTTCTTGGTTGCGTACCCAGAGAGCCATAGAGGAGGACTAGCTCCATTTGCGACGTTTGTTCTACACCCATTTTCCCCCTCCTCCACCACCATCAGTTTAGGGCATCTTTAGTACAGCATGGGTAGACGTTGGTGAGAAGACGGCGATTGATCCGACCACACAACATTTTTGGAGACTGCATTCTGATTCTGACTTTTGTTGATCATGTATATGGGATGTATTGACACTGATTTGATATTCTTTTGGACTGGGGTGATGTAGCCCTTAGTCGATGATGATGTATGACACTATTATGTACTTGTACACTCTACCAGGTGATCCCGATTTTGGCAATGCAATCGCAGTATTCTCATCATATGTGATGTTTTGATTGATTATTTATGTCTTATAACATGGGATGTTGTGTGATTAATATGATTATAACATGAGATGTTATGTACTATTACTATCATTATATACGTACGCTTTATTTTGGCCTGACCGACGTGAACCCATCTTTTAGAAGATGCCGCCGAGACGTCAAACGCCGATGCCTACCAATGAGGCAGAACTCCAACAAGTCATCGCTGCTGCCATCGCGCAATACGCCGCCTCGCAAGGAGGACCCAGCGGAAGCAGCTCAAACAACAATGGCAACAACAATCCACCTCATGGTAATACTAAGTCATTAAGACATACCATGATCTAATTGGATATCTCTAGCAAGGATGCTAATGCCATTCATATGTTGTAACGTATGTGCAGGGTGCACCTACAAGCAGTTTCTAGACTGCAAGCCTGTCAACTTTGATGGCACCGGAGGTGCTGTCGCTTTTGTTCGTTGGGCCGAGAAGACTGAATCTGTTCTCCGCATGAGCAAATGTGCACCAAACCAGCAAGTCACCTACATTTCTGGGCTATTTCTGGATGGAGCCCTATCTTGGTGGAATTTGCAAGTGCAGACACTTGGTGAAGCTGCTGCCTACGCACTAACATGGACCGAACTGAAGGAACTAATGCGCAAAAAGTATTGTTCTCGCGCTGAAATCCAAAGATTGGAAACTGAGTTCTGGCATTTGAAGATGGAAGGTCCGAAGATCGCGGAATATGTTCAGAGGTTTCACGACCTGTCGCATGTGGTACCCTATATGGTCACTCCAGAATTCAAGCAGATTGAACGCTTCATTTGGGGATTGGCTCCTCAAATCATAAGCATGGTGACCTCCTCCAAGCCTGCAACAATTACCGAGGCAATTGATTTGAGCGTAGCTCTCACTGAGGAGGCTATCCGCCTGAACAAGTTTGGTGAGATCGAGACAAAGAAGAAAGAGACTCACGTCGAGTCATCCGGAGGTAACAAACCAAAGTTCTCGAACTTTAAACAAGGCATTAGTGGTGTTGTTAAGAAGAGAGAGCCAAACGCACCAACTCAGGTTACAGCTGGTGGTGGAAAGAAAGGAAAGGGATATATGGGCACCCAGCCCAAGTGCAACACCTGCCAGCGTCACCATTCTGGCCGATGTGGTTTGAAGGTATGTGAAGCGTGTGGGAAACCTGGCCACTTGAAGGATTCTTGTTGGGCCACTGTTGGTCAGGGAGGCCAAGGAGGATTTAGAAACAGAAACAATAATCGGGGTGGAATTGGAAATCGCCCACAAGGAAACAATGGAGGTAATGGGAATCAAGGCAATAATGCGAATCAAGCAGGCGCTGTGAATCATAACCAAAGGAATAACCAAGCTGGAAATGGAGGTGGAAACGGGCAAAGACCTGGATGCTTTAACTGTGGTGATATCGGGCACTTTAAGAGGAACTGCCCAGAGTTGAACCAAGCCCGTGGAAGAGTGTTCCATATCGAAGCGAGGGAAGCGCGCCAGGATCCTAATGTCGTTACTGGTACGTTCCCTGTAAACCAACGCTATGCATCCATTTTATTTGATACTGGTGCCGACTATAGCTTCGTATAATTAGAATTTAAGAATATGCTTGGGTTAGCCGCTAGTAAGTTAGATATTCCCTACTAAATCGAATTGGCTAATGGGAAGTTAGTAGAAGCTAATGAAGTGATCAGAGGTTGCGTAATCGAGTTGGGAGAACGTGAGTTTACTTTGGATCTACTACCAGTCCAGCTGGGGAGCTTTGACGTAGTAGTAGGAATGGATTGGTTATCAAGCAACAAGGCAGAAATTGTTTGTCACGAAAAGGTCGTTCGTATCCCGACCGAAGATGGTGAAACGATTGTGGTTCATGGCGAAAAGCGCGATACGCCGTTAAGAATTATCAGCTGCCTCAAAGCGCGAAAGTGTGTGCAAAAAGGGTGTGCTGCCTTCCTGGCACACATTGTAGACAAGAAAGCTGCAGAGCCGAAGATCGAAGACATCCCTGTCGTGAGGGAGTATCTGGAAGTCTTCCCGGAGGACTTGCCTGGACTGCCGCCTCAGAGGCAAGTGGAGTTTCACATCGGTTTAGTCTCAGGCACCGCGCCTGTGGCTAAGGCACCTTATAGACTTGCCCCGTCTGAGATGCAAGAATTGTCGACACAACTTCAAGAGTTGTTAGACAAGGGATTTATCCGACCAAGCTTCTCGCCTTGGGGAGCTCCGGTCCTGTTTGTCAAAAAGAAGGACGGTAGTTTTCGAATGTGCATAGACTACCGGGAGCTGAACAAGCTGACGATCAAGAATAGATACCCTATGCCAAGAATTAATGATCTGTTTGATCAACTGCAAGGTTCAAGCTTTTACTCAAAGATCAATTTGCGATCTGGATACCATCAGTTAAGGATACAAGAGGAAAGTATCCCGAAGACAGCCTTCAGAACTCGTTATGGACACTACGAGTTCCTTGTTATGTCGTTTGGATTGACAAACGCACCTGCAGTCTTTATGGATTTGATGAATAGAGTTTGCAAGCCGTACTTGGACAAGTTCGTGATTGTGTTTATCGACGACATCTTGATTTATTCAAGGACAAAGGCTGAGCACGAACAGCATCTAAGAGCTATTTTGGAGCTGCTGAAGAAAGAACAGCTGTATGCCAAATTCTCTAAGTGCGAATTTTGGCTACGTGAAGTCCAATTTCTTGGACATGTGGTAAATGGAGATGGAATCCATGTGGATCCAACCAAGATCGAAGCGATCAAGAATTGGGAAACGCCAAAGACGCCAACCGAGATTCGACAATTCTTGGGTTTGGCTGGCTACTATCGAAGGTTCATTGAGGATTTTTCGAAGATCGCTCAACCATTGACGCTCCTCACCCAGAAAGATAAGAAGTTTGATTAGGGAATCAAACAGGAAGAAGCGTTTCAGCTGTTGAAGGATAAGCTCTGCAATGCGCCAATCCTAGCACTACCGGAAGGTACTGACGATTTCGTGGTATACTGTGACGCCTCGCGTCAAGGATTGGGTTGCGTGTTGATGCAACGCCAGAAGGTTATTGCTTACGCATCACGTCAGTTGAAGGTACATGAGAAGAACTATACCACGCACGATTTGGAGCTAGGCGCAGTGATATTTGCTTTAAAGGTCTGGAGACACTACCTATATGGTACGAAATGTACAATTTTTACAGATCATAAGAGCCTACAACACATATTCAACCAGAAGGAGTTGAATATGAGACAAAGACGATGGGTTGAGTTGTTAAATGATTACGATTGCGAGATAAAGTATCACCCAGGGAAGGCGAATGTGGTTGCCGACGCCCTAAGTCGAAAAGAGAGGATCAAGCCCATAAGGGTTAGGGCTTTAGAAATGATTATCCAAACCGATCTTTCCTTGCGCATTCGTGCCGCGCAGAAAGAAGCTCTTAAGGAAAGAAATCTTGAAGAAGAATACCTTCGTGGGATGGAGAAGCTATTAGTACCAAACGAGGAAGGAACGTTATGTTTTGAGAAAAGGATTTGGGTTCCTCTGTTTGGTGGTTTGAGAAAAGTTGTTTTTGATGAAGCTCACAAATCGCGGTACTCTATCCATCCAGGAGCGGATAAGATGTACCAAGATCTCAAGGATTACTATTGGTGGCCTAGGATGAAGGGCGATGTTGCTGTTTATGTGAGCAAGTGTCTAACGTGCGCTAAGGTGAAAGCGGAATACCAGAAGCCTTCAGGACTTCTGCAACAACCTGAGATTCCCAAATGGAAATGGGAACAAATCTCCATGGATTTTATTACAAAGTTGCCAAGAACGCCAAGAGGTCATGACACTATCTGGGTGATAGTTGACCGCCTAACAAAGTTCGCACACTTTCTGCCAATCAAAGAGAAGGATAACACCAGCAAACTGGCAGAAATATACATGAGAGAGATCGTCGCACGTCATGGAGTGCCTCTCTCGATCATCTCTGATAGAGACGGAAGGTTTGTGTCAAGGATATGACAATCCTTCCAAGAAGCTTTCTGCTCACAATTAAATCTAAGCACTGCTTTTCACCCTCAGACCGACGGTCAAAGCCAGCGGACTATTCAGACCTTGGAAGATATGCTGAGAGCATGTGTTATGGATTTGGGCGGTAGCTGGGATAAGCATTTGCCACTGGTCGAATTTTCATACAACAACAGCTACCACACCAGTATTGGAGCCGCGCCATTCGAAGCTCTTTACGGACGCAAGTGTCGATCACCCCTATGCTGGGCTGACGCAGGTGATAGACAGCTTGTTGGTCCCGAAATCGTCCAAGAGACGACAGACAAGATTGCGCAGATTCGAAAACGCATCGAAGCAGCTCGCGAAAGACAGAAAGCTTATGCAGATCCAAACCGGAAACATTTGGAATTCCAAGTTGGATATATGGTTTTATTGAAAGTTTCACCCTGGAAGGGTGTGGCACGCTTCGGAAAGCGTGGGAAGTTAAATCCGCGTTACATTGGCCCTTTCAGAATTTTGGAAAGAATAGGGCTAGTAGCATACAAGCTGGACTTACCTGCCGAGCTGAATGGAGTTCACGATACATTTCATGTATCCAACCTGAAGAAAAGTCCAACTCAAGATACCGTTGCCATTCCCACCGACGAGATTCATGTTGACGACACGCTCCATTTCGTTGAAGAACCTGTTGAGGTTACGGATTGGAAGGTAAACAAGACCCGCCGGAGCAGTGTCAAGCTCGTCAAAGTTCGTTGGAATGCCAGACATGGTCCTGAATACACCTGGGAGCGTGAGGACCGGATGAAAGAGAAATACCCCCACCTATTTCCCAAGAACCCTGCTTCTAGAAGCAGAACTTAAAATTTCGGGACGAAATTTTTCTAACGGGGGGAGAATGTGACAACCCTCACTAAACCAGGTATCCGTACGACTTAATTAATAATTAATTACTGCTTAATTACTGTGCTTACTTGAACTTGTGGATAAACTGCTACTTGAATGCTGATACATATACTTACTTGCATCATACTTTATTTGCTGTCACTCCATGTTTTGCTTTCAGCACCTTGTGACAACCTTGATGCACCAAAAGCACAGTAGCACAATGAACGGATAACCTATTAAACGTGCTGTCATAACTAGCACCAGGCAGGTACTGCCTCTAAGGCCTGTAAGAGCCTGAGATAGTTTGCTACACTAGTGGTGAGTGTAGGGATATAAGGGTTGTAGAACTGCGTCACTAGGAATGAGATTACAGTGACCGGATGTGCCTAAAACGTACTTTAAGTACAAAACTCAGCACTTTAATTAAAATTCAGCATTAAGCTACCTAATAAAGTGCCAAACCATGAGAAAAACATTACTAGACACTTTCCAAAGTGTCGGGAATAAGTTGTGTCACTAAAAATAATTATAACGACACCTTAAAGCTTTGTTAAGAACTTTAACGGATTAATATCCAATCAAACAACCGGATTATACCCGGAACACAAAAATATTGCCATTTACATTGTTTTTCTTTTTCTGAGCCAGTTAGGGTCCCCGAATACCCTAACACCCGCTTTAACGCATAACACGCTAGTAACCGAGTCAATCCTTAACTTAACTAACTAATACTTAACTAATCATTGGAAACCAACTGGATTACCCCCCCCCCCCTCAACCAAACCGTCCCCAAGGGGGACACCCTTGTACTTTTTGTGATTAAATTAATCAAGCTTGCTTGATATCTAGATAACACATGGTCCAATGGTTAATGATCATACAATTGTCTATAAGTTCAAGACTTGGCACACCATAACACACACTTAACAAACATCACAACACACACACTCTCTCCCTCTCCAAAGCTCTCGGCCGAACCCCCAACACCATCCATCCATTTTTCGGTTTTGATCTTCTCATTCCAAGAGCATACAAGTGTTGAGGATCACATACGAGGAGGCTTGGTGCATTCGGAAAGCGAAGGACCTCTTCTCATTTCTTTTATCCACTCATTCTTCGACTAGAATCTTCCCTAGCCTCGAGCTAGTAGTAAGTTGCTTGAAACACCCTCTCGATCCATTTTAAAGTGGTTAAAACGGTATATGATGGTTAAAACTCATGAACATACAAGATGACATGATAAAAGTCTACTAAAATGATGAATATGATGGTTAAAAGCTATGTTGTTGTGTAAATCTTGTAAGACCTGTCTTGTTATGATTATTTAGTGCCGATCTATGTTGTGGTAGCTCGGATCATCGTCTAACCCGGATTGGTCATGATCATGGATCATGACATAGAGTTTGTTTAAATGTAAAAAGGGTTAAGTGATGAAACTCTACCACACACCAAACATGAACTTGTGTAAAATCGATTTTACTTACGAAATAGTGTTTAAAACTAGTAGATCTACGGATCTACAAGCGGTATTTTCAAAGGACCAAGTGTCAAGGAAATCTTATTTTCTAAAACCGGATCTTACATGAACAAGAATGATTTTAAACACACAAGTGTATAAATAATTGTGTAACACTAAGTTTCGACAAAGAACTAGTTTTGCCAAATTTTACAAGAAGTTGTAAAGATGGAATTTCTTTAAAAACGAGACTTTCAAGAAACGAAGTTGATTTATATAAAGATACACTAAAAGTAAGGAGCTTTCCTACATATTTTTGGAAAAACTACAAGTTCATGTAATTTTTGCGATTTATATATATTTTAACTAATTGATGTTTTAGAAAGTTGTTATTGGGAATAAGGAAATTGTTGATTTGGATTTTAAAAGAAAATGATACGCTTGAAAGCGTGGCCACCTCCAGTTACAGGGGAAACTCTGGCGAAATTTTTCTAAAAACCTAACACTTGGAAATATTTTCACTACAAGTGTTAGAAATACATTTTTAACGTGTTTTCGAATTATAGATTTCGCCATGACTTTATTACAAGATTTCTAATTATCGGAGGTGGGATTTTCACAAAATAAAAACTTGCTAAAATATATATTTAGTATATATTTAGTAACAACACTTGTGAATTTTTATGAGTATTTTGTGAACTATACAAATATTATTTTTAGGGTAAAAATAATATTACCGAATATTAACGACTCCAAAATAATTCTAACGCCCTCACAATAAATATTTAAGTTACAACGGTATTATTATTACCACCCGATCTTTAAAACGTAACTTACGCATTTTAAGAAAATATTTATGAGCGTGTATTTTTGTCAAAGTATTATTTTGGGAAGAACATTTATATTTTGAAGTAAGGAATAAAATATATTAAGTGAGACTTAATAATGTATTTCGAATTTTTCGAGCACGCATGTATTAAATCCCCCATCCTTGGGAAGGAGAATAATTACCAAGTATTTACAAAAATATAAACACGAAATAGTTGTCTAACTATTTCCCAAAAATTTAAACCTTAAGCTAAAGCACGGCCGTCCGTCTAATAGATTTAGTACGTGTAGGTCGTCGCACAGCTGCTTGATCAGGAGATATACTTGGTAGAGACGCACCACGGTGAGTTCATGTCCCCCTTTTCTCTAACTGTTTTCAGTTTTCTAAACTGTGGGGGTGAAATACATGTTACTATGATTACAAGTACTTTTACATGGTATGGTTAGCGTAAGGAGGGTTATTATTCAGATCATGTGAGTGGGTAGGCAGAAACTTGAGGCCATGAATCCTCAGGGTAGGATCGAGGGGCAGGAGCGGTAGATCTATCTGGGTGTAGCGAGCCCAGCCCCAGGCCCAAACAGAACGGACCTCGGGGTGACTTTGTAAATCTGCTAGGTTTGAGTCTTCCTACTTGCACTTCACACATATCAATGGCCTTGCAAACCATTGGTGATCTCTTTTTCCTTATTTGCTACATACCAGGGTTTTTATACATACAAAGGTTTATTTACTCACTTACACATGAACTCGCTCAACATTATTGTTGATTTTTCAACTTACATGTATTTCAGGGAATTAAAGATCTGGCGCGGTATGTTGTGTCTTCCCGCTGCATATGGGTTCCGAGGTCATCCCGGTTTAGGAAATGTGACTTTTTCCTGGACGAGTCACAAATCTTAAACTGCGTTTTATTCATGTTGATATTTATGTCTTTCAAAACAATGTTTTATGTTTTGGTGTTGTAGTCCCTAAGACAATGTTATGTTACTTCGGTTTTAAAACTTAAATCTATGGATGATCTTGCATGGTTTTTATTTCATATAGCTTGTTGTGATTAAGCTATGGTATTAAGAAGTCACACCAAATTAACCACGCTTCCGCAAAGCCAGGGTGTGACATTGGGTGGTGTTCATTTGCAAAGGTAAAGCATTTGAACACTTGGGTCTTGAGTTCAAATACCATGAACAACAAAGATTAAAAAGAAATTTACCGTTAAAAAAAGTATTTTTATGGCTCAAAGCTGCATTATATACTTTCGGTTAACAAAGGTCAAACTTCCCTTTTTGTGTGATGTATTATCAAATTTAGGGGTGTTTGGGTTTGCTTAATTTAGCGAATTTATAACTTATTCACTTTTAGAAAAGTTGAGAGTTAAATGCTATTTTTGTTTTTGTGGTTTGGGTCATTTTTCCCAATGTTTTAAAAACCGGTTTTTAAATCATACCGGGTTGGGTCAAAAAAGGTTCAACCGGTTGAACTGGGTTCTACCGAACGATTCAACCGGGTTGCCTAGTGAACTCTATAAATCTATAAATATATTTTCAACTCAAAACATAATCCAAAAGTACAATTATTTCATAACAAAAAATAATCCAAAAGTTAATTCGCAATAAAAAAATAATCCAAAAATTCACTATCAACGTCATCCTTATCAAGTTAATCCATTGGAGTGTTGAAAGCATTAAGTTCATGATCGCTTAAAGGATGAAATTCACTGTCAACGACATCCTCGTCAACAAGAGCGTAACTATTTTCATTTCCTACAATATTAAATAAGAAATTTTAGTTACCAATAATCGTAATATACCAAAAGTACGTTAGATAAATAACATATATAACAAGTAACCTTGTGGTTGAGAAATCGGTACATGTTCTTCCTCACCAAACATGTTATCTATATCATCATTATCAAGTTCTCCTTCCGGCTCTTCTTCATGTAAGATTAAATATATTATGATTTAATATTTAATCTAGTAGCCATTATAATCATTTACATTATATGGATCAAAATATATAACAACTTATTAAATAATTAGTTGGTAATTGTTGATGGACCATATTACCCTTATTAACTAATTAGGTTTCCTCCTGGGTGCTTATATAAGGAGAATTATGTGGAGGTTAATGGGTTACTCAGTTACACAATTAGACACACCCCATTAGTCATAACATCATAATCGAAACCTCCTCTCCTAAGCCGATACCCCTTTTCGGTTTCTTAGCCACCATCATCAGTCAGCACCCTAAGGAGGAACCAGACCAAGTTGATAATCATGTCAACCACTATTGCTGCATCTCCATCTGGATTCTCTGCTGGCTTGTGCTGATGCAATCAAAGGTATGTTTTCATGTTTTCCTTTATGTATAAACAGAACTGAACCAACATGTGGTATCAGAGCATATGTTGATTAGTCAGTTCTGTTTTGTATCCATAAATCTGGAATAAAACTGGAAAACGGAATTAGAAAACCCTAAATAAATTTCGAATTTTTCATCCGAAACCCCATCTCGGATCTGTTCAAACTATATCGGATCATATGTTTTCATAAAATATTACTGTTCCGAAATCATAATGTTCTAGAATTGATTAAATGATTGATAAATTTTCCAGATTTCGGATATAAGGTTAAGGTTAAATTTTAGGGTTCATCATGTTCTTAGTTGAAATTCGAAATTTCCTTTATGTTTTGGAATGTGATTTGAATTGTGGAATGTTTTCCTAATTTTGATCTTATTTTATCTAATAAGTTTTTTCGAAATCTGTTAATAAGATAAACAGATTATGATTTTCAAAATTTTATGATAAAATTAGATCAATGCTATAATAGGAAACTCTATCACAATTCTTAATTTTCGAATTTTCAGTTATGTTATCACAATAAACAGCAACTGAATCGCACAAGATCAGATCACATAAGAGATGATCTGATCGCATAAGATAATCGCACAAGATCAGATCACATAAGAGATGATCTGATCGCACAAGACAGTCGCACAAGATTTGTACAACTAATTAAACACATTGTACAAGTTAAGACTGCATAATCGCACAAGATTTGTGGATCGCACAAGACTTGTGGATCGCACAAGACTTGTGGATCGCACAATGCATTACTGATCGCACAAGTTTTTGGGCCTTACTGATCGCACAAGTTTTGGGCCTTACTGATCGCACAAGTTTTGGGCATTACTGATCGCACCCGTTAGTTCGATCCGCGCTAACGGGTGGTTTGCTATTAAATGATTGGTTTTGTAATTACTTAGTTAATTAGTAAGGATCAAATAATGTTTTACAAAACCAAAATGGCTTAACTTGAATGAGCTTCTGATGTATCATTTCTGGCCAAAGCTGATTTGATACATCTACTTATCGTTCAAGTATTACGAAAGCTATGTTAAGTGTGCATCATAAACATGAATGTCTTAATATCTGGCCAAAGCTGATTTAATTCCTTCATAGATGGCATACTTAACGAGTGCATAACTAAAGTGATTGTCTCAATTTCTGGCCAAAGCTGATTTGTTACAACCACTTTGCACACATGCTTAAATGATTACACTTCTGGCCAAAGCTGACTTGTCTTCGTTTAAGTAGAACTTTAAATAGTCTATTATTTTGAAGTTAGTAATAGACATATCACAACCTCTTCACATAATGATCCTTATATTAATGATCCTTAATTAATTTTTATGATCATTTCGTCTGCCTTATTCTTAGTACCCATAATTTTACTCACTATAATTTTCTTCTATAAATCTATATCTCATCCACTCTAATTCTTAAATCTAATATGTTTTGCTTAAAGTTTCTATAAGAATTAGCTCTTAAATTAAATCCTTGATTATCTCTTAAGACACGATAATCCTATTGCTCTCTTCTGATAAAGCACTACAGAAGAAAAGTAGAGCATGATGATTAGGATAAATCGAACATGATGTCTCTTATGATAATCAAGAACTCTCTAACATAATGCTATCACTAAAAGGTTATTCCAGATTAAGTTTTTCCTAAGACTAATCTATTATGTGTGGATTAATCACAAGAACTCCTAAGATGCATGCCTTCATTTAAATTCTAAACTATAAAGTTAAGTGGTATATGTGAATACATTATAATGTACAATACCATGACCCATAAAGTTAAGGGTTTACGCATGGAAATAAGTATATTTTCCAGTACATTACATACTAAGATTTTCACTAGTACAATGTGATGCCTTATAGATCAACTATAACACTCAAAAGTACCAAAGTATAACGAGTGTGTTGATAAGCAACATATGTACAAAGAAATAAATGTTTGAAGCTGGAAAATAAGTTGTTACTCACCTTACAACCACTAAAACTTTAAAAGAGGATTGTTCTAAGTTCCATAGACAAAATACAAGTACAAAATCCCAACTCTAAGGTTCTTCAAGGGAAAATCTCACTGCATGATTATGCCATTAGACTAGGCATAAGCAACGAGACTATCCATTATTCCAAAGAATAGTTGGATAAGTTAATTAGGTAGTCACTTACTAATGATATTTAAGTCTGATAACTTTAATATTCCAATTAACACATGATTAGTTGACTCTAGTTCCATACGTTTCCTTACCAGAACTCGACAAATAACTAACATGAGAGTTAGTGACAAAATTAAATGTTAAGGCTATAAGAACCATAATAAGCAATCTTCTAACAATGCTTTTCGATACCTTATATATTCTGAAGACTAATCAGAATATAGTATCATAATTAAGCAAAGTTATGAACGTTGTGAGGTTTGCATAGTCAACATAAAGTCACACTTACCTTAAACTCTCATTTTATTTGTTCTAAATATCTGGATTGAAACATTACTAAGATAAAACTAGATGATACCTTACATTTTCACAACTTTTGTCATCATGCAAATGAGAATTTGACAAAAGAAAAATGAGACTTATAAATTTCGTCCATTATAACCAAAATTCATGAGAAATCATGACATGGTTAATGAGGATGATTTTTATCCAATCTCATTCTAAGTGATTTTAAATCATGACGTTACAGCCCTAAATATTACTTGGCTTAAGGAATCAGTATGGGTCCATCATAAGTCATTCATTGACATTCGTGGAACTTATTCCAAATGGAATATTCAGACATAATTCATTTATCATTTAAAAGACTATCAACTTGTATCTACATTTTGTCGCATACGGCCCACGTTCTTAGAAGAAATCTATTCATATATATATATATATATATATATATACTTAATAAGATTTCTATTAAATATGTCCCTGAGTTTTCTTATGACATCTGGACACTAAAGAAATCAAATAAAGTCTAACGTATATGTGATAGGTTCCCACGTCACGTAGCTCATTGAAACTTCTCTTGAAGCATTCTAGAGATATTAAAGATCAGTGGGAGCATTAAGTGTCTTAATAATAACTTGCAATAGTTGCAAGAGGTGGGGGAGTGAAAACTTTATATTACTTCAATTTACACCTCTTGTACACCTCTTGTACAAGACACCGCTCCATCACGACACTGTTTCATCAATACTTGTCTCCTTAAATCTAATGCTACTCTTACAAAAGTTTCATTGTTGCTTAATTGTGGGCACACTTAGATTTCTTACCTGAACTAACATAATCCACAACAAGAGAAATCACGACTAACGTCATTAATTTGTGTTTCTCTATTAGAATTTGTTGGTCGTTACATATTGACCCTAAGCATGCCGAGTTCCTAAAGATTTCTAAGGTCAGTGGGAGCAGTCAAAGTCCTTATTATGACTTGCAAGGAATACAAGAGGCGGGGGGAAGAGTGTCATTAAATTTCACTCCGAATTTAACTCCGATTACACCTCTTGTACACCATACTGCACCAACTCTTACAAACTTAGAATTCTGAAAATGATTGCAACCTAACCAAGAGCTAATCCATAAAACTGAAACTTCTAATAAACCCAATAATCAACTTGATTTTGGAAATGTTTACTGATCCTATCTCTTCTAATTAAGCCATTAGCGTCAATTAATCTTCTGAATGGAATAAAACAGTTTTCTAGTAAAACTGATTTTATGTGTTCGAATAACGTTTGGGATTTGATTGAATTACCTAAGAGTGTTCATAACTAAACCAGATCCTAATATAAGCGTTAAGACACTCAAAAGCATGAATGATTGTCAAAGGTTATACTCAGGAAGAGATGAATTATCAAAGAATCTTTCTTACCTGTCTTACAAAAGATTTCTTTGAGGATCATCACTGTTCTAGTAGCTTATAATAGTTTAAAGCTACATTAGATGAACATTAAAAACAATTTTCCCTAACAATTGGCTGACACATTTACATGTTCATAAAACAACCTAAAGTTTCAAACTGAAGGTTAAAGAACACTTTATTTGTAAGCCAATAATATCCATGTATGGGTTAATGCAAACATCATAATGTGATGAAAAGCTAACGTAATTATTTTCATCAAAATCAAGTGGATTAATGTACCTACCTCAAAATGAGTGGGAGCAACTAAGATAAACTTGTCTATATAGATGACATTCTTTTGACAAGTATGTGTTACATAAGTCAAAGCATTGTTAACACAAACTTTGATATAATATATCTCAGACATATCTCTTACTTGATAGATATCATAACATACCGAGAGAGACCCAATGGGACATTAGTTCTGTTCCATAAGTTTAACATTAAATGGGTCCTTACGTATGTAACAAACAATACTGCTCTTCCTTTAGAGGATAATAGGATAAATGAGATTATTTATTTACGCTTCATTAATTAGAAGCCTTGTGTAAGTTCAAGTCTACACTCGTTTAGATATCACTCTCATGGCAACACACTAGATATGTCTAGATTAATGTGAAGCATCTAATAGAGTATTACAATATCTTTAAAGAAACGAGAGGCTATGATTTGAAGGAGAAGTGAGAAACCGGTTTATTACTTTAACTTTGAAATATTCAAAGATGATAAAATGTAATTTCGGGTATATCTTTATGTCAGCAGACAAAACCTATTTCATGGAGGAGTCATAATGCACTGATATTAACAACCTAAGTTATAACGACATAATATAGTCATTAAATGTTGTTGGAAATTTATCAGTGGACTCATAAGTTTATTAACTCCATATAATTAATATTTTGAAGACTTAGTGTGATAAAGTCAGTTACCATGACTCCTTGAACAGTAACAGTTCGAGAGGTGCTGCATTAAATTTTGATACGCAATTAATTATTCGTTTATGAACGAATTGAGGAAACTAAGTTTTGTATCGAATACATTCATGATATGCTTAAGGATCCTATAACTGAAGGGCTATTACCCATAAGTCTTATTAAGAGAGCTCAAAGACGGGTATTAATTAATGGCCATGCGCAACAGCATATCGTACTATGAATGACTAAGTATTAGTTAATTTTCCTCATCAGTTTGATTTTGTATGTCTCTAAGAATATGTCAAGCTAGCATAACGGCATATAGACAAATATAATTACAAATCAAACAAAGGGCTTATGCGTATTTTGATCATAACGATTAGGTTTTAAATTAAGGCTATAGTATGATTAATGGGGGTCCTGAGTCGCATAATGATTCAACGGCTGTATTTCTCTGCTATAGTACTTATTTAAGGCTAAAATGAGTGTTAATTCCTGATCAGGCTTATCTAATACTCATAGTAAATGATTACTCGGCTAAGTGGGAGAATGTAAGATTAAATATATTATGATTTAATATTTAATCTAGTAGCCATTATAATCATTTACATTATATGGATCAAAATATATAACAACCTATTAAATAATTAGTTGGTAATTGTTGATGGACCATATTACCCTTATTAACTAATTAGGTTTCCTCCTGGGTGCTTATATAAGGAGAATTATGTGGAGGTTAATGGGTTACTCAGTTACACAATTAGACACACCCCATTAGTCATAACATCATAATCGAAACCTCCTCTCCTAAGCCGATACCCCTTTTCGGTTTCTTAGCCACCATCATCAGTCAGCACCCTAAGGAGGAACCAGACCAAGCTGACAATCATGTCAAACACTATTGCTGCATCTCCATCTGGATTCTCTGCTGGCTTGTGCTGATGCAATCAAAGGTATGTTTTCATGTTTTCCTTTATGTATAAACAGAACTGAACCAACACTTCAACCACCCAAAATTCCGAATGATTAATACTTTCATAATCAACCGGATCATAGGATCTCTTAGCATATTTGAGCCTAGAAAAACATTTACCCAAATGTTAACACTTTAAAACTAAATTACGATGTAATAAAAAATCAAGACATTGTACCTATTTTGTAAACGCAAGTTGTAATGAACAAACACAAGGTCATTTAGTCTTTCATGTTCCAATCTATTTCTTTTTTTCGTGTGAATCCTTTCAAAGACACTCCAATTACGTTCACAACCCGAGGAAGATGCGGTTTGACTTAATATTCGAACGGCAAATTTTTGCATTAACGGATAATCTCCACCAAATAACCTCCACCATTCGGCTACAAAAAAATGGCTATCAAAATGATAAAAAAGTAATAAACAAATAAAATTAAAATAATAACATTAAAAATATATCTTACCAGGTTGAGTAACATTACGAGAAGCAACCACACTACTCCTACCAAAACATTCTAATCCTTCACGAAACTTGCCTAAAGCCAGTGTAACATCTATAATATCATCACCCGAAAAATTCTTCTCAACCATGTCAAGAACACCCTTAAAAACTTCTTTATCTTTACAAAGATTTTCTTTATCATACTGAAAAGCTGGATTTAACCAATATGCCGCACAATGAATACTAGAACGTAACATATTTTTCCATCGAGCATCGATTATATCCACATATGGCTTATAGAAAGCTACTTTTTCCTGAAATAATGCCTTAATTCCCTTACCTGCCCGATTCATCCCCTCAAAAACATACGGCAAAGAAGGTTTTTCATCCGTATCACACAAACGTAAAACCCTCAACAAAGGAGTCATGACTGTCACAGTAATCAAACAATTTTTACAAAAAGTTTCATTCATCACAATTTCTTTACATTCAATTGCATTCCCCAACTTCAACATCTTTTTAAATTCGTTAGATATGACAAGAGCTTGTAAGTCATTTTTATGATCGACCAAACTTTTTAATGCAATGAAAGTCGTACCAAAAAGGGTAGGACCTGGACGAATGATTTCTGTCCAACCCTTTCTCTTTCTTAACCAATTCAAAGGCATCTTGTGATTATAAATAAAAACAGTAACCCTAGATGCTAGTTTTACCAACTTTGCAACATTCTCCAACTCTGAAATATCTTTTAACACTAGATTAAGGCAATGAGCCGCACAAGGTGTCCAAGTAATTGAAGAATGTCTAGCACATAACAATTTACCAGCTTTCTTGTAATTAGCAGCATTGTCGGTAACTATCTGAACCACATTCTTAACCCCAACCATTTCAACAACCTCAGCAAACAAGTTACACAAATTCTCAGAATTGCTCTCAATATCTGATACGTCTACAGATTTAATAAATGAAATCCCTTTCTCACAATAGACTAAGAAATTAATCAAATGGCGTTGCCTAACATCCCTCCACCCATCACTCATAATCGTGCAACCATTTTCTATCCAGTCACTTCTATATGAATCTATTAATAACCCAACTGAAGTTTTTGCATCTTTCAACAAATTGATCCTTAAAGCATGATAGTTAGGTGCTTTGTAACCATAACCTATAGATGCTATTTTATCTACCGCAAGTTGAAAATAAGGAGAATTACAAGCATTCATAGGTATACAAGCATCATAGAACTACATAGCAATAGCCAAGTCAACATCATGTACCTTTTCTTTACATTGCATAGCTTTTTTAATCGTAGGTTGAGAAGGATCGTTTATAGCTTTTGTAAAGAAAGGATGCAAATTCGACTTTGCTTTCCTCTTTTCCTTTTGCGTTTGGTCATTTATTTCAACAACTTCTTCGTCGTCGTCTATGACGTCAACACTAGATCCAACGACAGTAGACTTACCTCTCGATTTAACTTCAATTTCTTTCAGAATTCCTTGCAAAGTAAAACGAACATCCGCCAGTACTTTTTTACAAGGTTCAATATCACCTTTAATGCTCGCAAGGTGTTTCTTCATTCTAGTTATTCCACCACCACGCACCATTTTTTGACAAAAATCACAAATGTATACAGTCTTACCTTTCTCATCGCTTTGAGAAGTGACATACTCCCACGCTTTATCTGATTTTGTTCTAAACCTTGATTGAACAGGCTCAGTTTGGCTATCTTCCATATTCTACAAAACAAGTAACTTTTTTAAGATATATATACCGCCGATACAGTATACTTGCCGCTGCCTCAAAATACCGGCATGATTCGTGCCGCCCTTTCATCTGGCATCCGGTTCAACCGGCCGGTATGAACCGGTTTTTAAAACATTGATTTTCCAGTTTAGTCCAAAAGTTTCATTTTTCGTATGTGGGTCCAAAAAGGTTTCATTGTTGCCATTTTAGTCAACTGGGTTAACTTTATCCATTTTTCTATTAACAAGAAGGGCAATTCGGTTATTTTATATGTAGTTCTGTTAACTTGAAAGGCAATGCAGCCATATAAAATGACCGAATTGCCCTTCTCGTTAATAGAAAAATGGATGAAGTTAAACCAGTGGACTAAAATGGAAACGGTGAAACCTTTTTGGACACACAGGCGAAAAATGAAACCTTTGGACTAAACTGGCTAAATGACGCAAACCACAGAGACTAAAATGACACTTAAGTCAAAAGTTAAATGATGTTTGGTATTGTAAGTGTATGTGATGGGAAAAGTTATTAGGAGTTTTGAAAGTCACTCGCTTATTAACTTTTTGAAAAATTATAAGGAGTTTTCTTAAACAATTCCAAACACCCCGTTAATGTTTTCATGATCGGATACCGGTCTTCTTACAGGCCCACTGGCCGGACAGGTTGAACCGAATAGATCGGATGGCGACGTAAATTTTATAAAAAAAATACTTATAGTAAAATTCAAAGAATTTAATCAATGTCCGGCCTGACCCCCTAAAATTTTGGTTCAACCGGCCGGTTTGCAAGTCCAACTACCGTTTTTTGTTCCAAACTCCTGTTCGCATTAGATCGGTTCTAACACCCTAACCTGAAACCGATTAAGGCCTTAGTTCCTGGTCTGATCGACTGGTCCTGGTTTTAAAATATATATCAAATTTAGTCCAAATTCATACATTAATGTACTTTCTAAACTTATTTCTAACAAAGTTATCAAGCACTTGAAAGTATGTACAATTAAACCATACATATTAACCTAAAAAAAATACACGCAATAGCGTAGAATCAACATTTGGAAAATACACGCAATAGCGTAGAATCAACTTTTGGAAACTTTATGTATCGCTAAATAAAAAAAGAAAAAACATTTAGTGCCACACGTTTTAATGGCAATCACTTTGTGTGCCACTAATTTAGGTTTTTGCGTACACCGCATTCTCTTATTATCGACTTTTAGTGGCATTTACCTTTTACTCCCGTAATATATATTTTTAGACTCTTTTAATATGCCAATGAAAAATATGCTTCTTGGATTTCCCTATCTTGCAATTTCTTCCATAATATTATCCTACCACCCTAAAAATTAGGGGGTTTGTATATTTATAAAAACTTAAATTTCCCTCTCATACAAAATTTTGAGAACTTCTTCTAAGAACATTCACATCCCTTTTCCTAAATTATGAGAAGGAGGTTTTTAATTTATGAAAAGTCGTTATAGGTGGTTGTGAGTAGAAGAGAGAAAATATTACTATACATCTTTAAATTTGAGAGCATATTGTTCACCATTTATAATTTTTTAATATATTTTGAAAGTGGTTGTGAGTAGAAGAGAAATAAAATGTAATGATAAAAGTATTATTTAATTGAAAAAAAGATAGAAAAGATAGTAATTTTTAGTGTAATAAAGGGTAAAAAAATGGGAGATTGGATGTGAATGCTTTGATGCCACCACCTCCTTCTCATCGGTAGTTTTCGTTCATCTGAATCCCCATATTAGTATCGCCAGTCAGAATGTTATCTAAACTTGCACGAGTTTCTTAAAATCCACCAAATCCGACATTACTTACATTCCCCAGTTTCAACTTGGAATCAGTAGACTTCTTCCTTGTATTGATTCGCTTTTACTTTCCACAAAAATGGCTTTAGCAGATTTTGCCTCACTTATGTCACAACCCAACCGATGGCGGAATCATCGGGGCGCGGCCCTAGGTGAATCAGATTACTCAAGAGAATCCATAACAACTATTTATTACCAATATTTAAAAGGTTCATTATCCTATACTAACGAACAATATTCCAACAAACAGTCATAACAGATAACAACTCTCTTAAACAAAACATGATCCGACAACCTAGATTTTATTGCGGGTTTCTAGACTTCCTATCTGTTTGCAGCATACCAATTCATTAACCTATCACATACGTTAAAATAAAGTAAATACAATAATGTAAAGGTGAGTACACAAGTTTAGCATAGATATAGTATAAAAGCGTTTACGCATAACCAGCATGTAACACGTAACGGGCGAAGCAAGTAAACAACCAACAATGATATATCCTAACCACGTGACTGTGAGTAGAGTATGCGCGACACATGTTCACCGAAGTGATCACGTGAAGTAAAGTATGTGATCCTTAGCAACCCGTGAACAAACAGGTACTGAGTCCAAACTATAGTACTATCGTTCCTAAAGGCGATCGGGCAAGTAATCACTGTATAAGCATAGCAACAAGCATTCAACTAATCACGTATAGCATGCGGGAGCGGTTAGCGTTTATAAAGTGTTTGCGTTGTGTGTTGTGTTTTTGATAGAGAACATATGTAACACCTAATAGTGCGTTAAACGAAAATGGGTTCGAGTATACTCACAGTGCATGTCTAACAAGTAAAAATGTTCTGATGATGGATTGAAGGGAGCGCCGGATCAGCCTGCGTACGGGAACAGAAGCGTAAGTCCTCCAAAGTGCTGAAACGGTCGAAAATCGAAGTGTTGGTGGGAAACAGAGGCTTCGTACGAAGGCGTGCCTTCGTACGAAGGTGGGTCTTCGTACGTGCGTAGCTTCCGTTGTCCAAAATCGAGTGTCTTCGCGTCTATCTTAAAATCGAGTGTTCATCCCTCCAACCTTAAGCTATTGATTAAACTTAGAGTCGGAGAGGTCTTTGTCTGAGTCACGAAATAAGAATCGGGCTGTGATACGCGAAGTCAGTGCCTTCGTACGAAGTCGGGCTTCGCACAAACAGTCCAGCTCACATTTGTGGCTATTCTTGGCATTCAGAGCAGTGTTTTTGCCTGAATCGGATGTATTTTCGAGTCCAATTCAAGACGGTTTTGACATTACCTCGTTCCACTATTCAGTGAACGAAATACATGCCGTTTTAGGTCCGTTTTAGTATGGAAATCAAGTTTAAAATGGTTTTAAAGAGTTCTCACCTAGATCTAACACTTGGTGAGTGTGAAATCAACTGATTTCTAACTTGGGAAGCCGTAGCTAGGCCCAATACACTCGGTTAAGTGTAGATTCGTGGTGAAATAAGAAGATTTGATGAAAAAGATGAAGGTTTTGTAAAAAGAATGAAGGTTTTCTATGAAAAAGATGAAGTTCTTTGTAAAATGGAGAGAAAGATGAAGTTTGGTTGGAGAATAGAAGAGTTTGGGTGACATCGAAGTGATTCTTGTGGAAAATCGAAGTGGAAAACGTTGAGTTTCGGTATGAAAATTAGCAAGTGAGTGAAATGGAGAAGAGGTTTGGCTATTTATAGAAGTGTTGGGTTCGAACAGGGAGCATTCGTTCGAAGCAGCTGCCTTCGTACGAAAGCAGTGCCTTCGTACGATGTCAGCTTGCTTCGTTCGAAGGTGCTGTTTTGAGTGGGAAAATCCTCGTTTCACGTGTAGGATGCTCGTTTAGTGTGTTTTGTTGCGTTAGTTAGTGTTAGTATGTTAAGTATTTTAGCGAGGGGTTAAGCATAGCGTCGCGTTGCGTTTTAGCGTGATAAATCGGGTTGCGCGAGTAAGCGTTTGAGCGTTTCGAGCGAGTATAATCCATAAACATAATAAGCACACACAATAAAGCATATAAGAACACACAACATAACATTACTAATACTAATAGCGTTTGCAATTTATCGTTTTTAAGCGTGATAAGCGAATGCGGAGGCGAGAGGTAACCATACAAACACACTCGGCAAATAAAGTAGCATAATTCTCTGTAATTCATGTTGCGTTAGCGTTTGCGAATATAAAACGTTAAAGCGTGTAGCGGTGCGGTGTGAGGAAAATGTATTTAGTATAACAAAAACCTTTATTTATATCGAATATCAGAGTACAAGACGGTTACAAATCGAAGCAAGTAGTAAACGGATAACAATCCGAAAAGTCGGGTTGTTACAGTCACCCCTACTTTAGGAAATTTCGTCCCGAAATTAAGTAGTAGACGTAACAAAGAGTTGTGGATATTTAGCTTTCATATCACTTTCGAGTTCCCAAGTGAACTCGGCGCCGCGTTTGCCTTCCCAGCGAACCTTCACTATGGGAATGCGAGAGCGTCGAAGTTTCTTGGTCTCTCGATCCATGATTTCTACTGGCTTTTCCACAAAGTGCAGAGTCTCGTTTAATTGCAAGTCTTCGAGAGGTACATGAAGATTTTCTTCGGCTAGACACTTCTTGAGATTCGAGATGTGGAAACTTGGGTGTACGTTACTGAGTTCAACCGGTAATTTGAGTCGGTAGGCCACTTTACCAATTCTCTCCAGAATCTTAAAGGGACCGACGTATCATGGCGCTAGTTTCCTTTTCTTGCCGAATCGGATCACCCCCTTCCAAGGCGAAACCTTTAGGAGTACGCGATCACCAACTTCGAACTCAAGGGGCTTGCGGCATTTATCGGCGTAGCTCTTTTGATGACTCTGAGCTTTTAAGAGATTGTCTCGTATCTGGAGAATCTTGTCAGTCGTTTCTTGTAGTAACTCGGGACCGGTGATTTGTGCGTCTCTGATCTCATGCCATACAATAGGCGATTGACATTGTCTTCCGTATAGTGCCTCAAAGGGTGCCATCTGAATACTAGCGTGATAACTGTTATTGTACAAGAATTCTACTAAAGGTAAATGTGAATCCCAATTACCACCAAAATCTATAACGCACGAACGAAGCATGTCTTCAAGGGTGCGGATCGTGCGCTCAGTCTGACCGTCGGTCTGGGGATGAAATACAGTACTGAGATTGAGAGTCGTACCGAGAGCGGATTGGAATGTCTCCCAGAGACATGAAGTAAAACGACCATCGCTGTCAGAGATGATGTCACGAGGCGTCCCGTGTCGACAATTGACTTCGTCGGTATAGATTCGTTCTAATCATTCTACCTTAAAGTCTTCTTGTATCGGAATGAAGCGAGCATATTTCGTAAGACAATCAACGATAACCGAAATGCTATCGTAACCAAAGGGCGTACAAGGGAGTTTGGTAATAAAGTCCATAGCGATACTTTCCCATTTCCACATCGGGATTTCGGGTTGTTCGAGTAAGCCAGAGGGTCGTTGATGCTCGGCCTTAACCTTTGAGCACGTTAGGCACTTCGAAACATACAGGGCGATATCCTTTTTCATGCCCGGCCACCAATACCTGGAGCGAAGGTCCTAGTACTTTTTGTCGGCACCGGGGTGAATGGAATATCGAGATTTGTGGGCTTCAGTCAGCAATATCTCGCGGAGATTATTGCGACTAGGAATCCAAATGCGGTCGAGATAATGATAAATGTCGTTCGATTTGGTCACTAACTGGGTTTCGGCTCCACACTTCATTTCTTCCTTCAAGGTATTCTCAATGAAGCATGCGTGTTGAGCGTCGCGAATTAGAGCTTCGAGATCATTCTGGGCTTGAACATTACGAATACTATACACATAGCTTCGTCGGCTGAGAGCATCGGCTACAACGTTTGCCTTGCCTGGATGGTAGCGTATCTCGTAATCAAAGTCATTGAGAAGTTCAACCCATCTGCGGTGGCGCATGTTCAGTTCTTTCTGGTTCAAGATGTGTTGTAGGCTCTTATGGTCAGTGAAGACCGTACCCTTGGTACCATATAGGTAGTGTCGCCATATATTTAACACAAAAAAAACTGTGCTGAGTTCGAGATCGTGGGTAGTGTAGTTCTTCTCGTGGACCTTGAGTTGTCGAGAAGCATACATAATAACCTTGTCTCGTTGCATGAGAACACAACCAAGACCTAGGTTAGAGGCATCACAATAAACAACGAAATCGCCGTTTCCGTCGGGAAGAGTAAGAACAGGAGCGTTACAAAGCATACGCTTGAGTGTTTGAAAGGCTTCCTCCTATTTGGGACCCCAAACAAAAGGTTTGTCCTTGTGAGTTAACGCGGTGAGAGGTACGACGATTTTAGAAAAATCGGCGATGAATCGACGGTAATAACCCGCCAATCCAAGGAATGAACGGATTTTGGAGGGAGTCTTTGGTGTAATCCAACTCTTTACAACTTCTATCTTTGTGGGATCGACGTGAATTCCTTGACTATTGACGATATGATCGAGAAATTAAACCTCCTCGAGCCAAATTTCACACTTGGAGAACTTGGCTTAGAGGCGATTTCCTTGGATGTTGTTTGTGTTCGGCTCTCCATTTCAAGTAGATATGGATATCATCGATAAACACAATAACGAAGCGATCCAAGAAGGGTTTGTACACACGGTTCATCAAGTCCATGAAGACCGCAGGTGCGTTTGTGAGACCAAAAGGCATGAACACGAATTCATAATGGCCATAACGGGTACGGAAAGTGGTTTTCGGTATGTCTTGCTCTTGTATGCACAACTGATGATAGCCAGAATGTAAATCGATCTTCAAATAACATGTAGCGCCTTGGAGTTGATCAAATAAGTCGTCGATTCGAGGTAGCGGGTAGCGGTTCTTAATGATAAGCTTGTTAAGTTCTCTGTAATCGATGCACATTCGGAACGATCCATCCTTCTTTTTCACGAAAAGGACATGTGCGCCCCATAGTGATGTGCTAGGGCGTACAAATCCTTTATCAAGCAATTCTTGAAGTTGGCTAGATAGTTCACGCATTTAGGAGGGTGCGAGGCGATAGGGAGCTTTTGCAATGCGCCAGGAATAAGATCAATACGAAAATCGATATCACGAGTAGGGGGTAAACCAGGTAAATCATCGGGAAAAATGTTAGGAAAATCACAAACAACAGGAACATCCTTCATAGTTTTCTTTTCCTCCTCCGCTACTACAATATGGGCCAAGAAAGCAATGTACTCCTTGTGTAAGTACATACTCGCTTGGATACACAACATAAGCTTTAAATCTTTCAAGGACACTTCGCCATAAGCACATAGTTGATCACCGTTTGAGAGAGGGAAACAAATCATCTTTTCGAAACAAACAACTTCGGCATGATTCTCACAAAGAAAATCCATGCCTACTATTACGTCAAAGCTACATAGTTGCATATGTATGAGATTGATTGGGAAGACATGATTGTTGAGTTCGAGAGTACAATCACGGAGAACAGAGCTGACGGTGACGGTTCTTCCAGTGGCAACTTCTACGTTGAAGGTCGTTGGGAGGTTAGCGCATTTATGTTTTAGAAACTTTTCGAATTCAAACGATACAAAACAGTTATCGGCTCTAGTATCAAGAAGCATGAAGCATAAATACCATTGACAAGGAACGTACCATTGACAACATTGTTGTCAGTCTGAGCCTGGCGGACATTGATGTTGAAGGTTCTTCCGCTGGCTGCTTGCAGTGGCTGCTGCTGCTATGGAGGCTGCTGCTGTGGTTGCTGTTACTGCGGTGGCAGTTGTTGCTACGGCTCTTGTTTCACAACGCGCTGAGGGCAGACATTTGCAAAGTGATTCGGGTCACCACAGGTGTAGCAATCTCGTGCGTGAACAGCGGGTGCTGGAGCTGCTGGATTAACCTGAGGAGCAAGACGTTGAGCTGGCGGTGCAGGAAGAGCTTGAGGAGCTTGCTGGTGAGGGCCTGAGTGACAGTGAGCTGTAAAGTGCCCATAGAGATTGTAGTGTACACAGAAATGACAGTTCACTCCCACTGGGTGATGGTAAGTGCAAGTTGGGCATAGTGGGTGAAGTACCAGTATACGCACGCTTAGCAGGCGGTGCGTCGATAGTAGCAACTTGTGACAATTGTCAAATTTGCATGTATCCATACAATAATTAGACAATGATTGAGTACTTAACGACTGTGCTAATTTACAATTAATGACATGAATTGCTTTCTGATTATTGATATCATACATACATGTGCATCACATATTGCATAATGTCATATCATTATTGCATGCAATACTTTAATGATTCAAATGATGCACGAAACAAAGATAGCACAATTATCAGATAAATCAGAAAAATGCTGACGGAGTTCAATACATAGACAGACATGGTATTGAGACACAGAATGAGCCAGAAACCAAGAGTTACACTAGTATAGTGTGTAGGAAAGTAAGGATCATAAAACTGCCTTCCTAGTGTTAGTTTAAGTGCCGAAAAGTGCCTAAAACTTACATATATTGCTGAATTCAGCATAATTCAGCATTTAAACAACTTAATATCATGCAGAAATATGGTAAAATGGTCCAGAATGCTTTCCTAAGTGTTGGGAATCAAAACTGTCACAAAAGATAACACAAAGCACACTAAACTGCATAGTTTAGCATCTTAACGAACCGGTAACCAACCGAACAACCGGACACTACCCGAAACACCAAATTTTTACTAGAAGCATTGTTTTAACATTTCCGAGCTAGTTATGGTCCCTGAACATCATAACACACTGTATAACATCCTAATAACTAAACACCTAACTAGATTACTTGGATTTTAACTATATAATCTAACTAAACATTACAACCTAATCTATACCCCCCCTCCTATTTACGGCCAACAAGCATGGCCCACCTTTGATTTCATTTGAATATTATAATAGATCATGTCTTGATCTTTTGATGACACATTAACCATTAGAGAATTCATTGTTGGAAGTTATAAGAATTAACCAAGAGAACATAAGCTCTCATTCTCTAACACACTTCACACTTCACTCTTCTTCTTCTTCTTCCTCTCCTTGTCTTCGGCCGAAACCACACCACACCACACACCACCACCATTTTTCATCCAACTTCCATCCATTCCCTTGTTACTTAAGAAGCATCACAAGGAAGCTAGGAGCTCTTGGAAGTTGAAGGACCACTCACAAGTGCTATTAACCACCTCATCTTCATCTTGCGATCATCCCTAGCCTTGAGCTAGTAGTAAGATCATCTACATCTCATTTTACATCTTATTCAGTTGGTTAAAGAATGATACAAATAACTTAACATGAAGAACACTAATGATCAAGAACATGAAACTTAAACATAAGCTTAAAAATCATAAGAATACATGTTGTTAAGTGTTGTTATGCTTCTTGATTGTTGATTGTGTATGTTTATGATGTTAAACATCATATGATCTTGCTAGATGGTGATTAAAGACATAATCTAGCAAGATGAGAGGATGATTATGTTATGATCATCCTTATGTGAAACATGAACTTGAAAGATTTAATGTTTTTCTTGAAGTATGATGATCAATGTGTGATATGAGTCTTGTAAATATATGATTTCAAGAATGATTTTTCAAGAAACTAAGTTAAAAATACAAGATTTACATAAACTTGCTTTTTAAAGAAACTAACCACATTTTTAGTGGTTAATCAAGTGTAGAATCATGTATTTAACAAGAAAAACTTTAGAATAAATATTTTTAGAAAAATGATTTACAAGTTGTAAACATCTAAATCCTTCAAGAATGATGTTTTTAGATAAATAACCACACTTTAAAGGGTAACTAAGCTTACTAAACACACTAGTAAGTTACTACAAATTTTTATAAAATTTCAAGTTCATGAAGTAGTGATTATGGCTTGATTTTGGCAAATTTGTAAGTATTGGTTGATTTGTTGTTGATTGTGATGATTTATAAAAGAAAATGATATGCTCTGAAAGCATGGGAACCTCCATTTTTAAGGGGAAACTATGGCAAAATTTTTCTAGAAATTTAACACTTAGAAAAATATTTTTAAACAAATATTTACAAGTATATTTTAACCATGATTTTTCATATAAAGTTTTCAATAATTTTTGTTACAAAAATTATAAATATTGGAGGTTGGTTTTTGATATTAAAAGTGACTAAATATGTATTTAGGAGAATATATATTTAGATATCACCATGTGTGTGATTATTTGTATATTATGTGTATTAGTTATATTATTGGCAAATTGGAAATAAATAATCCCAACTCACTGCTATTGGCCAATAATAATCCCAACTCATTTAATCACCAATAATAATCCCAACTATTCACTTTCGTTTGTAAAATAGTCCCACGTTAAAAATCACTAACTGAGTTAAAAATTTGCTGATGTGGCTTCACATGTGGCACTGATGATTAAATGAGTTGCTGATGTGGCCTACCATTTTTATTTATAAATAAACTTCATCTTCTTTATTCAAATCACCACCGTAACCACCACTGCCCTAGCACCACCACCGCCACCATCACCACCGTAACCACCACTTTCATAATCTTTGAACCAAACATGCCCTATTGAAGTGGCGGCACAACCGAAGTCTGCCATACCCAACCCAACTCCTCAATCAAATCGACCCAAAACAAACAACCGAACACCCCTGTTTCTTCCTCAACTTCTCCGCCCCATTCCCATCTTACAAATCGCTCTCAACACCCTATAAATACATTCCCATTTCCTTACCCATCTTTCACAACATTTCAAGAAAATGGCTTCGATTTTCCAACGAATCGGAGCTCTTTCTTCGTCCACAACGCTTGACACCAAGAAATTCCACCTTTCTTCTCGCCGATCTCTTCTGGGTATCTTCAATTACTTCGATTTTTGCAATTCTTTATTGTTTATTTGATTTGGGGTAATTGCATTGTGATTTGTAAAGTTTGTTGATTTGAATTTCAGAGAGGAAAGTGAGTTCTCTTGTGGTTAGATCTGATGCTGCTAAGATCAACTCTGGGGTGAATACAATTGGGGGTAGAGCTCATCATTTGGTTGCAAATGCTGTGCGGTGGTGGTGCTAGGGCGGTGGCAGTGGTGGTTACGGTGGTGATGGTGGCGGTGGTGGTGCTAGGGCAGTGGGTATTAGGATAAAGAAGATGACCAACCCAGTTTTCGTTTGGGGTTTGTGTGCAAATAAGGCTGATAATTTGGTGTTTGTTTGTATTTCATTTGCAAATAAGGGTGATAATTTGGTGTTTGTTTGTATGTCATTTGCAGAGTTTGAATTTATAATTATAAAGAGGAGACAAGAGAGTAGTTTGAATTTTTAATGGTGATTAAATGAGTTATTGGCCACGTCAGCGCACACATGTCACTCCACATCAGCAAATTTTTAACTCAGTTAGTGATTTTTAACGTGGGACTATTTTACAAACGAAAGTGAATAGTTGGGATTATTATTGGTGATTAAATGAGTTGGGATTATTATTGGCCAATAGCAGTGAGTTGGGATTATTTATTTCCAATTTGCCTATATTATTTTAGGACGTGAAATAATATAACTAACCAAAATACCAAAAATTACAATACAAAATATTACCAAAATTCCAAGAAATGAATATATAATTTATATCCAAAATATTGGAGGAACCGAACAAAGAATATAACTTACATAAATATTCTGCAAATAGATTCATAAGTATATTTTGGTAAATGGTATTTTGGACACCAAGAGAACAAAAATATGATTTTTACAATTATTACAAAATTATATCATATTTTTGACAATAAGAAAATATATTATTTTCGGATAAAGAAAAATATATATGTTTTCTTGAATTACTAGAAAATATATTATTTTTAGAGAAATATATTTTCTTAAATAAACTGAGAACATATTATTTTTGGGTGAAAAACGGATTTATAAATATTTTCTAAGATAATCTTGAAAATATACTATTTTTGAGATTTATATGAAAATATAAACATTTTTGCCAAGAAGAAGTATAAATAGATTTCTATAAATAATTTCTTAAAATATATATATTTTGAGAATATATATATTGGTAAATTTTTATTAGAAATATTATTCCTGAAACATAAATACGAAAAATTAAGTATATGAATACTTAATACACACCATAAAAATACGTATTCTCGTACGTGCTTGGCAAAAATACACAAGGTTAAGAATACGAGTATGAATACACCCATCCTTGGGAAGCTGTACATGTACAAATACATAAAAGTGTCAAGTTAAAAGATATTATTTTTACAAATATTCCAAAATTTAATAAATATAATTGAAGTTAAAATATTTATTATTTTAACAAATAATAATATAACTTGGAATAATATTGATGACACAAAGAAACGTAACCCAAAGACACTAATTAAGACTAAGTCAAGGCACGGCCCGCCCGTCTAATAAACCGTAGTACGTTTGTAGGTAGTCGTGCACTCTAAGGGAAGCTTTGTGTTGTTTGATTGAAGATGCATGATTGTGAGTTCATGTCCCCCTTTTCTTTAAATGTTTTCGGTTTTATAACTTCGGGGGTGAAGTACATGTTACAAATTGTTTACAAACGTGTACATATGGTATGGTTAGCTAAGGAATGAACTGCTAGATCATGTGAGTGGTGGGTGCAACGCTTAAGACCATTAATCCTCGTAGTAGGACCGAGGGACATGAGTGATAGATCTATTTGGGTGTTGCGAGCCCCACCCATGAGGACCGGGATTTGGCCCATGAGGTGACTATGTCTTACAGCCGGAAGCCCGGTACAAAATCCGCTAGGATTGAGCCTTCCTACATCACGTCACACATATTAATGGCCTTGCAAACCATTAATTGATCTGTTTTCCTTGTTTGCTATCATACAGGGATTTACAAATACATACATACTTACAATGATTACAAAGTTTATTCAAGCTCACATACAAAACACATGAACTCGCTCAACTTTTGTTGATATTTTCAAACAACATGTATTTCAGGAAACTAAATATGGATCTGGCGGGGGTTGGAAGTTTTCAAGTGTTGTCTGAAATAAAAGATGTCATCCGGTGTCTAAGGGTTTGGATTGTGTATCTTATCCTGGATAAGATACATAGTTCAAAGCCTAGCTTTTAGTAGTGTCTTTTGTCGAGTCCTTATGGAACTCTAAACAATTTGAATGGCTTGTAATATGAATTTGAAGTCTATGTTTGGGATTTAAAACAATGTTGTTGAAATGTTTGAAACTTATTTATGGATGAGCATCTTAGTTTTATCATATAGTTGTTTGTTATGGTTGAATGTAATGATATTAAGCAAGTCACACATAATCACGCTTCCGCAAAAGTCAGGGTGTGACAGTTTGGTATCAGAGCTTGGATTGTAGCGAACTAGGGTTCTTTCTCGAGTCTAGACTACAATCATTAGGGCTCTCACGAAAATATTTTTACAACATGTTTTCATTGCATACATAAACCGCCCAGATCCATGGAACAAACGTTTTACAAAGGAAAGACAAGAAACACGATTGCAATCACAAACCCCAGACAGACTGGTAGACTAGGAAAGATAGAAAAGTATCGTGAAGGATAATGTGAATACATGTCTGAATGATAACTGTCTTGATTGCATACTAAGTGCTAGTGGTTAATATATGTGCACATGTTATGATTGCTATGTTACATGCATCATATCTTCTTCAGAGAGCGGATTATCAGACATTGATGATCCTATGGCTATCGTCTCAGATGATGAGATTGCACCTGAGCCAGAGGTACTTACGTCAGACACGGAGAGTGATCATGACATGCTATCGGATGACGAGGATGACTTCCAGCCGTTCGCGTTGCCCGACTTTGGCGATGATTTACCGCTTGCTGATGGTTTCCCTGATGAGGATCCTTTTCTCATTCCTGTTCCAGTCCATGATCATCTCATCATTGGTCATCCCGATGGTGAGTACAGCGTGGCTCTGATCCTCGACCCTGTTCCTCTTGTGGTCATTCCTCCCTAGGATTGGCCTTTCGATGATTTGTTTGATGACGATATCGATTTGTTTGTAGACGGTCCTCCTGTTGACGCCCAGGGTGATGGAGAGATAGATGAGGATGTTATTGCTGTTCCACCTCCTGAGATTCCTTTCATTGAGTTATCCTCTAATTCTAGTTTGCACTCCGTTTAGACTCCTTTGAGTCTGTGACGTCCTCAGGTTTACAGACGGTCGGATTACAGCGTTACGCTACTGATTCTGATGATGACATGGCTATGTCTGCTGGACCATCTCCTCCACACGACCCCGAGCCTGGTCCTGAGCCAGATCTTAATCCTTTGATCAGCCTGATGTTGCACCTGCTGATCCTGAGCTGATACCCGATCCTGACCATGTTCCTTTTGGTTTACCAGACATTGCACCTCTTATTCCTGACCCAGTTCCTGCACCTGTTGATCCTCCTTTTGTTGAGCCATTTATTCCTCCACCCGCACCCGCTGATGTTGCTCAACTCCCTCCTGTAGTGCCTGATGTCCATCGCACCGACTTACCTATTGTTTTCTTACTGGACATCCCTGCACCCCGTCCAGGGGAAGGTACTTCGGGTCAGCACCCGCGTGATGATCCTTTTGCTTCAGCAGCTTTTCCTTAGATCCCCCAGGCTGCACCTTTTGCTCCTTTCACTTCTTCACCGCTTGACGAGCCATTCCGATGGTTCCCACCATACTCTATGCCGATCTCAGATCCCTATCATCCCTCCCATTTTGTTGGCTACACACGGGATGAGTTACTTTTATCACTTCAACTTCAGTTTGAGATTATGAGCCGCAGAGTTTTAGAGCTTGAGCTGACTCCACGTCCCCCACCGTATCCCTGTCAGTCTACATTTGTTCCTCCACATTCATCACCGTCTCCTTATGCACCTCCACCTGCTCCTCTTACTCCTTTTCCATATTTTGATGCTCGTTTCCTTACGGTCGAGCAGCAGATCAGTTACTTACTCCGTCGTGTATACGAGCTCGAGGAGGAGCTTGCGCATGTTCGCAGCTTGCTTTTCTTCCCTCCTCCTCCTCCTCCTCCACCTCCACCATCAGCATAGTTGGTTTTTGGTCTTATGCAGATTGCATTACTTTTGGTGAGAGCACCACTATTGAGCCGAGATTGTGAAGCCTTTTGGAGACCACCTTTTGATCATGTCATTTTTATATATTGATAGACTTATTGGACAAGGGTAGTGTGACCCTGTGTCCCTTTTGATGTGATACACTTGTAAACAATGTAACTGTGGTCGATGATTAATGAAAGCTCAATCGTCATGTTCTCACTAAACACATTGTTGGATTACTTGCTTATGTTGTGATTGTGTTGTTGCATGATTGCTTGCTATGATAAATGCTATTATATATATGTACTATATATTTATTTAATGATTAAGACCTGACCTATCCGATCTTCTTCTTAGAAGATGCCTCCTCGAACGAACACTCAGCTGCCCATGACCGAGGCAGAATTACAGGAACGCATCTCACAGACAATCGCACAACATGAGGCCCTTCGCTCCGAACACAGCGGAGGTACCTCAGGGAATAACCCACCTAACGGTAATGTTTAAGTCACCTAAGACACATTACAATACGTTTGGACATTTCCAAAGTGTGCTTTGCTAATGCTTTCTGTGAATGATGTTGCTTGTGTACAAGTTGTACCTACAAGCTGTTTTTGGACTGCAAACCTCTGAACTTCGACGGCACTGGAGGTGCCGTAGCTTTTGTGAGATGGGTTGAGAAGACATATTCTGTCCCGCGGATGAGTAAATGTGCACCAGATCATCAAGTCACGTACATTTCTGGACTATTTCTAGATGGGGCTCTGTCATGGTGGAACCTTCAGATTCAAACTTTGGGTGAAGCTGCGGCGTATGCGTTGTCATGGGATGAGTTGAAAGAGCTGATGCGTAAGAAGTATTGTTCACGAGCTGAAATTCAGAAGTTGGAAACTGAATTTTGGAATCTGAAAATGGATGGTCCCAAGATAGCTGAGTATGTGAAGAGGTTTCATGACCCGTCAAGAGTGGTTCCTTACTTGGTGGAGCCAGAATTTAAGATGATCGAACATTTCATCTAGGGATTGGCACCCCAGATTCTCAGCATGGTAACTGCTTCTAAGCCTCCAACAATTACTAAAGCCATCGACTTGAGTGTGGCACTGACTGAAGAAGCGATTCATCTGGGAAAGTTCTTGATTTCTGAGGGAAAGAAGAAGGAGACTCATGTAGAGTCGTCTGGAGAAAACAAAAGGAAGTTTTCGAATTTCAAGAAGGGTACCCAAGGGAACAACAACAGTGCTAACAAGCAGAGATATGCTAACCCACCAGCCGAGGTCAGGACTGGTGCTGTAAATGCGGAGAACAAAGGGAAAGGGTATATGGGCACTCTGCCCAAGTGTGATGTATGTTAGTTTCATTATGTCGGTCAGTGCAGGTTTAGGAAGTGTGGTAACTGTGGAAAGAATGGTCATTCCAAGGAAATGTGTTAGGTTGGAACTGGTCGTGGTAATGGTGGGCAAGGAGGAAATGGAAATGGTAATGGCAACCGTGGTGGAAACGGTTATGGGAATAGAAATCAGGGAGGAAACAATAATCAGGGAGGTAATGGAAACATGAACGGAAATGGGAATCAGGCGGGAAATGGAAACCGCGGGGGGAAATGATAACAACAATCAGGGTGGTATTGGGAACGGACGCGGTCAAGGTTACTTTGGTTGCGGTGATATAGGGCACTTCAAGCGGGATTGCCCAAAGAATAACCAAGCTCGTGGAAGAGTGTTCAACATTGGAGCTAGGGAAGCTCGCCAGGATCCGAACATAGTCACTGGTACGTTCCCTATTAATCAACATTTTGCATCTGTGCTATTTGCTACCGGTGCCGACTATAGTTTCGTATCCCTAGAGTTTAAGAATATAATTGGTTTAGTAGCAAGTAAGTTAGACATCCCGTATTCGATAGAACTAGCTAATGGGAAGCTAGTAGAAGCCAATGAAGTGATTAGAGGCTGTGTTATAGAGCTTGGAGAGCGTGAGTTTTTTATAGACCTTCTGCCAGTGGAATTGGGAAGCTTCGACATTGTAGTTGGGATGGATTGGTTGTCGAGTAATCGTGCGGAGATTGTATGCCATGAGAAGATTATCCGCATCCCGATGGCGAATGAAGAGACGATCGTGATTCATGGGGAGAAGTATGATATGCCTCTACGGATTATTAGTTGTTTGAAGGCACGAAAGTTTTTGCGTAAAGGATGTGTTGCCTTCTTAGCTCATGTCATAGACAAAGAAGCCAAAGGACCAAAGCTCGAAGATATCCCTGTGGTAAGGGAATATCCTGAAGTCTTCCCCGAAGACTTGCCAGATTACCTCCTCAACGACAAGTCGAGTTCCGCATTGACTTGGTTCCAGGCACCGCTCCTGTAGCCAAGGCACCTTATCGACTTGCCCCTTCAGAGATGCAAGAGTTGTCAACGCAACTTCAGGAGTTGCTAGACAAGGGATTTATAAGGCCAAGCTTCTCGCCTTGGGGAGCTCCAGTGCTGTTCGTCAAGAAGAAGGACAGTAGTTTCCGTATGTGCATCGACTACCGGGAGCTAAACAAGTTAACCATCAAGAATCGGTATCCCTTGCCGAGGATTGATGATCTATTCGATCAACATCAGGGATCAAGTTACTATTCCAAGATCGATCTTCGATCAGGTTATCACCAGCTGTGGATTCAAGAAGAAAGTATACCAAAGACTGCCTTCAGAACTCGTTATGGACATTACGAGTTTCTAGTGATGCCGTTTGGGTTGACAAATGCACCGACAGTATTTATGGACCTGATGAACCGGGTTTGCAAGCCATATCTCGATAAATTCGTGATCGTATTTATCGATGATATCTTGATTTATTCGTCGACGAAGGAAGACCATGAACAACACCTCAGAGCCATCTTAGAACTGCTAAAAAAGGAGAAGCTCTATGCTAAGTTCTCGAAATGCGAGTTTTGGATACGTGAGGTGCAGTTCCTCGGTCACGTGGTAAATGAGAATGGTATTCATGTGGATCCCACCAAGATCGAGGCAATCAAGAATTGGGAAACTCCGAAGACACGAACCGAGATCCGACAGTTTCTAGGTTTAGCAGGCTACTATCGCAGGTTCATTGAGGATTTCTCCAAGATCGCTCAACCGCTGACCTCCCTTACTCAAAAGGATAAGTAGTATGAATAGGGAGATAAACAAGAAGAAGCATTTCAGCTGCTTAAGAATAAGCTTTGCGATGCACCTATATTATCCCTACCCGAAGGCACTGACGACTTCGTGGTCTATTGTGACGCCTCGCGTCCGGGATTGGGTTGTGTGCTAATGTAACGCCAAAAGGTTATCGCTTATGCTTCGCGCCAACTGAAGGTCCATGAGAAGAACTACACCACGCATGATTTGGAGTTAGGCGTAGTGGTGTTTGCTTTGAAGATTTGGTGACATTATCTGTATGGTACTCGATGCACTATTTTTACAGATCACAAGAGCCTTCAGCACATATTCGATCAGAAAGAGCTTAACATGAAACAGCGACGATGGGTTGAGTTGTTAAATGATGATGACTGCGAGATTAAGTATCATCCAGGAAAGGCGAATGTGGTGGCAGACACCTTAAGTCAAAAGGAAAGGAGCAAGTCCATCAGGGTTAGGGCTTTAAAGATGATTATTCAGACAGATCTCACATCGCGTATTCGTGCTGTACAAAGGGAAGCTCTTAAGAAAGAGAACATTAAGAATGAATATCTCCGAGGAATAGAGAAAAATTTGGTACCCAACGATGAAGGAACCTTGTATTTTATGGGACATATTTAGGTTCTGCTTTTTGGTGGTCTTAGAGAGGTTATTTTTTATGAAGCTCATAAATCGAGGTACTCGATCCACCCAGGATCGGACAAGATGTACCAAGATTTGAAGGACTATTATTGGTGGCCAAGACTTAAAGGTGATGTTGCTACTTATGTTGGGAAGTGCTTAACTTGTGCCATGGTGAAGGCCGAGTATCAGAACCCTTCAGGACTTCTGCAACAGCCAGAAATACCCATGTGGAAGTGGGAACAGATTTCAATGGACTTCATAACCAAGTTACCCAGAACTCCCAGAGGTTATGATACGATTTGCGTAATCGTAGGCCGATTGACAAAGTCTGTGCACTTCTTGCCAATTAGAGAAAAGGATAACACTGGTAAGCTAGCTGAGCTTTACCTAAGGGAGATAGTTGCACGTCATGGGGTGCCTATCTCGATAATATCGGACACAGATGGAAGGTTTATGTCAAGGATTTGGCAATCCTTCCAAGAAGCTTTTGGTTCTCAGCTGAATCTGAGTATGGCTTTTCATCCACAGACGGACGGACAGAGCGAGAGAACTATTCAGACGTTGGAAGATATGCTACGTGCTTGTGTAATAGATTTAGGTGGCAGTTGGGATACTCATATGCCTTTGGTTGAGTTCTCCTATAACAACAGCTACCATACAAGCATCCAAGTTGCATCGTTCGAGGCTCTCTACGGACGCAAGTGTCGATCGCCGTTATGATGGGCAGATGCAGGTGACAGACAGATGGTTGGCCCCGAACTTGTCCAAGAAACAACTGATAAGATCATGTAGATCCGAGAGCACATCAAGGCAGCTCGTGATCGACAAAAGAGTTTTGCGGACCAAAGACGAAAACCCTTGGAATTTGAAGTGGGTGATATGGTTTTGTTAAAAGTGTCACCTTGGAAAGGTGTGGCATGCTTTGGGAAGCGTGGTAAGTTAAACCCACGTTATATCGGGCCATTCAGGATTCTAGAAAGGGTTGGTTCCGTACCATACAAGTTGGAGTTGCCAGCAGAACTTAATGGTGTTCATGATACATTTCATGTATCTAATCTGAAGAAAAGTCCAACTCAAGAGATAGTGGTCATCCCTGCGGATGAAGTACACATTGATGATACACTCCACTTTACCAAAGAACCCGTTGAGGTTACAGATAGGAAGGTTAACAAGACTCGAAGGAGTAGTGTTAAGCTTGTTAAGGTTCATTGGAATGCACGACACGGCCTAGAGTTCACTTGGGAGCGTGAAGATCGTATGAAAGCAAAATACCCACATTTGTTTCCCAACTCCCCTACAGCTAATAGTAAAGCTTAAAATTTCGGGACGAAATTTTCTTAACAGGGGTAGAATGTGACAATTGTCAAATTTGCATGTATCCGTACAATAATTAGACAATGATTGAGTGCTTAACGACTGTGCTGATTTACAATTAATGACATGAATTGCTTTCTGATTATTGATATCATACATACATGTGCATCACATATTGCATAATGTCATATCATTATTGCATGCAATACTTTATTGATTCAAATGATGCACGAAACAAAGATAGCACAGTTATCAGATAAATTAGAAAAATGCTGACAGAGCTCAGTACATAGACAGACATGGTATTGAGACACAGAATGAGCCAGAAATCAAGAGTTACACTAGTATAGTGTGTAGGAAAGTAAGGATCATAAAACTGCCTTCCTAGTCTTAGTTTAAGTGCAGGAAAGTGCCTAAAACTAACATCAAAATTCAGCATAATTCAACATTTAAACAACTTAATATCATGCAGAAATATGGTAAAATGGTCCAGAATGCTTTCCTAAGTGTCGGGAATCAAAACTGTCACAAAAGGTAACATAAAGCACACTAAACTGCATAGTTTAGCACCTTAACGAACCGGTAACCAACCGAACAACCGGACAATACCCGAAACACCAAATTTTTACTAGAAGCATTGTTTTTACATTTCCGAGCTAGTTATGGTCCCCAAACATCATAACACACTATATAACATCCTAATAACTAAACACCTAACTGGATTACTTGGATTTTAACTAAATAATCTAACTAAACATTACACCCTAATCTATACCCCCCTCCTATTTACGGCCAACAAGCATGGCCCACCTTTGATTTCATTTGAATATTATAATAGATCATGTCTTGATCTTTTGATGACACATTAACCATTAGAGAATTCATTGTTGGAAGTTATAAGAATTAACCAGGAGAACATAAGCTCTCATTCTCTAACACACTTCACACTTCACTCTTCTTCTTCTTCTTCCTCTCCTTGTCTTCGGCCGAAACCACACCACACACCACCACCATTTTTCATCCAACTTCCATCCATTCCCTTGTTACTCAAAGGTGTAAGAAGCATCACAAGGAAGCTAGGAGCTCTTGGAAGTTGAAGGACCTCTCACAAGTGCTATTAACCACCTCATCTTCATCTTGTGATCATCCCTAGCCTTGAGCTAGTAGTAAGATCGTCTACATCTCATTTTACATCTTATTTAGTTGCTTAAAGAATGATACAAGTAACTTAACATCAAGAACACTAATGATCAAGAACATGAAACTTAAACATAAGCTTAAAAATCATAAGAATACATGTTGTTAAGTGTTGTTATGCTTCTTGATTGTTTGTGTTTATGATGTTAAACATCATATGATCTTACTAGATGGTGATTAAAGATATAATCTAGCAAGATGAGAGGATGATTATGTTATGATCATCCTTATGTGAAACATGAACTTGAAAGATTTAATGTTTTTCTTGAAGTATGATGATCAAAATGTGATATGAGTCTTGTAAATATATGATTTCAAGAATGATTTTTCAAGAAACTAAGTTAAAAATACAAGATTTACATAAACTTGGTTTTTAAAGAAACTAACCACATTTTTAGTGGTTAATCAAGTGTAGAATCATGTATTTAACAAGAAAAACTTAAGAAGAAATATTTTTAGAAAAATGATTTACAAGTTGTAAACATCTAAATCCTTCAAGAATGATGTTTTTAAATAAATAACCACACTTTAAAGGGTAACTAAGCTTACTAAACACACTAGTAAGTTACTAGAAATTTTTATAAATTTTCAAGTTCATGAAGTAGTGATTATGGCTTGATTTTGGCAAATTTGTAAGTATTGGTTGATTTGTTGTTGATTGTGATGATTTATAAAAGAAAATGATATGCTTTGAAAGCATGGAAACCTCCATTTTTAAGGGGAAACTATGGCAAATTTTTTCTAGAAATTTAACACTTAGAAAAATATTTTTAAACAAATATTTACAAGTATATTTTAACCATGATTTTTCATATAAAGTTTGCCATAATTTTTGTTACAAAAATTATAAATATTGGAGGTTGGTTTTTGATATTAAAAGTGATTAAATATGTATTTAGGAGAATATATATTTAGATGTCACCATGTGTGTGATTATTTGTATATTATGTGTATTAGTTATATTATTTTAGGACTTGAAATAATATAACTCACCAAAATACCAAAAATTACAATACAAAATATTACCAAAATTCCAAGAAATGAATATATAATTCATACCCAAAATATTGGAGGAACCGAACAAGGAATATAACTTACATAAATATTCCGGAAATAGATTTATAAGTATATTTTGGTAAATGGTATTTTGGACACCAAGAGAACAAAAATAAGATTTTTACAATTATTACAAAATTATATCATATTTTTTACAAGAAGAAAATATATTATTTTTGGATAAAGAAAAATATATATGTTTTCTTGAATTACTAGAAAATATATTCTTTTTAGAGAAATATATATTTTCTTAAATAAACTGAGAACATATTATTTTTGGGTGAAAAACAGATTTATAAATATTTTTAAGATAATCTTGAAAATATACTATTTTTGAGATTTATATGAAAATATAAACATTTTTGCCAAGAAGAAGTATAAATAGATTTCTATAAATAATTTCTTAAATTATATATATTTTAAGAATATATATATAGGTAAATATTTATTAGAAATATTATTCCGGAAACATAAATATGAAAATTAAGTATATGAATACTTAATACACACCATAAAAATACGTATTCTCGTACCTATAAATATACACCGGAATACGCCACCGATGCTTGGAAAAAATACACAAGGTTAAGAATACGAGTATCAATACACCCATCCTTGGGAAGCTGTACATGTACAAATACATAAAAGTGTTAAGTTAAAATATATTATTTTAACAAATATTCCAAAATTTAATAAATATAATTTAAGTTAAAATATTTATTATTTTAACAAATAATTATATAACTTGGAATAATATTGATGACACAAAGAAACGTAACCCAAAGACACTAACTAAGACTAAGTCAGGGCAGGACCCGCCCGTCTAATAAACCATAGTACATTTGTAGGTAGTCGTGCACTCTAAGGGAAGCTTTGGGTTGTTTGATTGAAGACGCAAGATTGTGAGTTCATGTCCCCCTTTTCTTTAACTGTTTTCGGTTTTATAACTTCGGGGGTGAAGTACATGTTACAAATTGTTTACAAACGTTTACATATGGTATGGTTAGCTAAGGAATGAACTGCTAGATCATGTGAGTGGTGGGTACAACGCTTAAGACCATTAATCCTCCTAGTAGGACCGAGGGACATGAGTGATAGATCTATTTGGGTGTTGCGAGCCCCACCCATGAGGACCGGGATTTGGCCCATGAGGTGACTATGTCTTACAGCCGGAAGCCCGGTACAAAATCCGCTAGGATTGAGCCTTCATGCATCACGTCACACATATTAATGGCCTTGCAAACCATTAATTGATCTGTTTTCCTTGTTTGCTTTCATACCGGGATTTACAAATACATACATACTTACAATGATTACAAAGTTTATTCGAGCTCACATACAAAACACATGAACTCACTCAACTTTTGTTGATGTTTTCAAACAACATGTATTTCAGGAAACTAAATATGGATCTGGCGGGCGTTGGAAGTTTTCAAGTGTTGTCTGAAATAAAAGATGTCATCCGGTGTCTAAGGGTTTGGATTGTGTATCTTATCCTGGATAAGATACATAGTTCAAAGCCTAGCTTTTAGTAGTGTCTTTTGTCGAGTCCTTATGGAACTCTAAACAATTTGAATGGCTTGTAATATGAATTTAAAGTCTGTGTTTGGGATTTAAAACAATGTTGTTGAAATGTTTGAAACTTATTTATGGATGAGCATCTTAGTTTTATCAAATAGTTGTTTGTTATGGTTGAATGCAATGATATTAAGCAAGTCACACATAATCACGCTTCCGCAAAAGTAAGGGTGTGACACAACTTGTCGAGTCTGGTTGCTGGGCGGTGCTGTGACTACCGCATTGTTCTTGCTAGAATTCCTCCGCTTGCGATTCTGGAGACTAGTCTTTGAACCTTGAGATGCTGCAGTGTCAGTGCTGGGAGTTGCAGTAACCTGGTTGAGACTCTTGGTTGAGGTTTTGAAATCGCCAGCCAAGACTAGTTTGTCATTGATCTCGACTGCAAGCTGATAAGTTTCCTCAATCGTTGCAGGTCTCGCGACTTGAACAAAGTCAGCTACACAATCAGGAAGAGCACGAATATACTTCTTGAGAGTCTTATCAGGTGTGTCCACTTGACTTGGACAGATGATGCTCAATTGTTTGAAATGAGCGGTGAGACCAACGTTATCACCTCCATCTTGCTTGATGTTCCAGAATTCATTCTCCAGCTTCTGGACTTCGTGGGGTGGATAAAATTCCTTCATCATGAGCTCCCTGAGCTCCTCCCATCTGAGACCATAAGCTGCATCATTACCGCGACTATTGTGCTCAGCGGTCCACCAATCAAGTGCCCTTAACTGAAAGACTCCAGTGGCTTTCACAGTGCAGAGATTCTCAGGACATCCGCTTTGCCTGAAGGTAACTTCGATCGCATCAAACCGTTGGAACATCACGCTGGGTCCATCTTCGCCAGTAAAGTTCATAGGACCACAAGCTTTGAACTGCTTGAAGCTGAATGGAGCTTTAGGCGCGTCATTTTTGAAATCAACAGAGGATGTGCTGCTGGCAGCATTGATTTCACTGACGATCTGGGGAATTACCTTGGCCATTTCCTTGGCCACGAGTGAGGCGATTAGTTTGTCAGCATTGTTCCTTTGAACGTTTCGGCAAGTATGAGAGCAAAAGGAAGACATCGTCAAGTGTGAGTTCTGCAACATAAGTCATCCCAAGGGATTAGATGAGATTCGATTAATATTAGGTTATGTTTGAAAATTTTAGTGTTGCATACAACATATTTTATTACTCTTATTATCTACATCAAGTTCAGGAACACTTAGGCACATAGTCACGTATACACATAACCACGTATTTGCACGTATACACATAAGCACGTATGAACACATAATTCTCATAAACACATATTTTGCACGTATTCACCTATATTTCAAGGACGCGTAGCGCGTGTGAGACTTGCGAGAGATAGCGAGTAGTATAAGCGAGTGATATACTCGTCGGTTCGTCTTAAGGTAAATAAGACTTCTTAGTTTGTTTGCGATTAGTTAGCATTTTAGGTTGCGAGAGCTGTGCGAGTTGTGCGCGTTTGGCGGAGCGAGAAGCGATAAATCAAAACCATAGATCGTAAATTCAAAACATCTAACACAAATAAAATCGATGACGCGTAAAATCGGTGATTGTAGGATAGAAAATAAATAGAGTGCCTTGGGTGTTAGACGTCGACTACCTAAAGGGATTCAACTATTACCAACGAATTTGAGTACACACTTTGGCCTAATATACTATGCTCTCACCGTGATACGGCTACCGGCATCCATCCTTCCAGTTACTACGTGATTCGAGTCATCGAAACAGTCAAGACTTTTGTGTGATTTGTAAAATAGAAGTAGGGAGTGGAACGGGTCATTAAGATGCGTGTTTCAACCCTAACTTAACAACTTCGCTCCTAACTGTGGTAAAAACCACGAGATAGAGATGGATATTTTCGTCGAGATATGGATATCACTCCTAACTCAACGAAATATTCTCATGCGAGAGTAAAATACGCAGAGTGAGCGATCTTATCGAGAGTTCTTGGTTTTCACACCTAATCTCGACACAATCACTCGTTTGTGTTATGTTAGCATTTTCGAAACGTGTGTATTGTGTTAGCCTTAGGAAAGGAATTTAATGCTTACTTGCCTTAGGAAAGGTTGCATTCGTACGAAGCTGTAGTATAGGGGTTCGTACGAAGGTGTAACATAGGGGTTCGAACCAAAGTATGCAAAGTAGGTTCGTACGAAGGGTATAGCATGAGGTTCGAACGAGAGTACAACATGTGGGTTCGTACGAATCCTCAAGTAGGTTCGTACGAAGGGTCTGTTTGGTACTTAGACTATAGACTAGGTCAGTTCTACATGACTCGACCTAATTCCCTATATCTATGGCTCTGATACCAATCTGTCACACCCCAACCGATGGCGGAATCATCAGGGCACGACACTAGGCGAATCAGATTGCTCAAGAGAATCCATAACAACTATTCATTACCAATATTTAAAAGGTTCATTATCCCATACTAACGAACAATATTCCAACAAACCGTCATAACAGATAAAAAGTCTCTTATACAAAACATGATCCGACAACCTAGATTTTATTGCGGGTTTCTAGACTTCCTTTCCGTTTGAAGCATACCAATTCATCAACCTGTCACATACGTTAAAATAAAGTCAATACAATAATGTAAAGGTGAGTACACAAGTTTAGCATGGATATAGTGTAAAAGCGTTTACGCATAACCAGCATGTATCACGTAACGGGCGAAGCATGTAAACTACCAACAATAATATATCCTAACCACGTGACTGCGAGTAGAGTATGCGAGACACATGTTCACCGAAGTGATCATGTGAAGTAACGTATGTGATCCTTAGCAACCCCTGAACAAACAGGTGCTAAGTCCAAACTATAGTACTATCATTGCTAAAGGCGGTCGGGAAAGTAATCACTCAAGCATTCAACTAATCACGTATAGCATGCAGGAGCGGTTAGCATTTATAAAGTGTTTGCGTTGTGTGTTGTGTTTTTGATAGAGAACGTATGTAACACCCAAAAGTGCGTTAAACGAAAATGGGTTCGAGTATACTCACAGTGCGTGTCTAACAAGTAAACATGTTCTGATGATGGATTGAAGGGAGCACCGGATCAGCCTTCGTACGGGAACAGAAGCGTAAGTCCTCCAAAGTGCTGAAACGGTCGAAAATCGAAGTGTCGGTGGGAAACAGAGGCTTCGTACGAAGGCGTGCCTTTGTACGAAGGTGGGTCTTCACACGTGTGTAGCTTCCGTTGTCCAAAATCGGGTGTCTTCGCGTCTGTCTTTGGAAAATCGAGTGTTCATCCCTCCAACCTTAAGCTACTGATTAAAATTAGAGTCGGAGAGGTCTTTGTCTGAGTCACGCAATGAGAATCGGGCTGTGATGCGTGAAGTCAGTGCCTTCGTACAAAGGCAGTGCCTTTGTACGGAGCCATATGTGCCTTCGTACGAAGGTAGTGCCTTTGTCAGAAGCCGGGCTTCGCACATAACAGTCCAGTTCGCATTCGTGGCTGTTCTTGGCGTTCGGAGCGGTGTTTTCGCCTGAATCAGATGTATTTTCGAGTCCAATTCAAGACGATTTTGACATTACGTCATTCCACTATTCAGTAAACGAAATACATGCCGTTTTAGGTTAGTTTTAGTATGGAAATCACGTTTAAAATGGTTTTAAAGAGTTTTCACCTAGATCTAACACTTGTTGAGTGTGAAATCAACTGATTTCTAACTTGGAAAGTCGTAGCTAGGCCCAATACACTCGGTTAAATGTAGATTCGTGGTGAAATAAGAAGATTTGATGAAAAAGATGAAGATTTTGTAAAAAGAATGAAGGTTTTCTATGAAAAGATGAAGTTCTTTGTTAAATGGAGAAAAAGATGAAGTTTGGTTAGAGAATAGAAGAGTTTGGGTGAAATCGAAGTGATTCTAGTGGAAAATCGAAGTGGAAAACGTTGTGCAATCACATAAAACTGATAAATCTTACTTGAAAATGGTCGAACAGCTTCGGCAAAGTTTCGGTATGAAAATCAGCAAGTGAGTGAAATGGAGAAGGGGCTTGGCTATTTATAGAAGTGATGGGTTCGAACAGGGAGCATTCGTTCGAAGCAGTTGCCTTCGTACGAAGGCAGTGCCTTCGTACGGAGCCAGCTGGCTTCGTTCAAAGATGCTGTTTTGAGTGGGAAAATCCTCGTTTCGCGTGTAGGATGCTCGTTTAGTGTGTTTTGTTGCATTAGTTAGTGTTAGTATGTGATGTGCGCAGTGTGTTATATGTTTTTAGTTATATTTTAAGCACTTTTTAACACTTTAGTCAAGTTTTAAATTTATAAAACACGATATTCTACTAACACTAAACACACATAGGGGTAAGTGCACCCATCGTGAGCGTAGTATAGCGTTGGTAAGATACCGAGGTCGTCAAAGGACACAAGAGCTTTTAGTACCGGTTTATCCTCAACATCTAATCAAATCAAAAGTTTAGAAAAAGTTTTAAACATGAAAATTAAAAAACTAAAAATGCTGAAAAATAAAATAAAATAAAAACAGATAGACAAGATAAATCACTTGGATCCGACTCGCCTTTAGTGTAACCTTTGATGATTTCCGCGCTTTTGCACTTTTTAAGAGATTATCTTAGTTATAGTAGTAGGCCCCTCTTTTGAACTTGACGTTACCCTCAACCCAGTAGTTTGAGTCAGCAAGGATACAATCCTAAAGGGTCGGAATATTGAAAGATAATTAATTAAGTTATTAATGCGTAATGTGGTAGGCCCCTCTTTTGAAGGTGACGTCACCCTCGGCTAAGTGGTTTGAGTCAGCAGGGATACAATCCCAAGTAGCCGGGTTAATGTATTAATAGTAGTTTACATATGAGGGGATCAAGCAATTCGCACCCCCGCCATCCAATATCAGTGGGTATTGAAGGAGGTCCTAGTAAGCTTGACCCAGGTCCTTATAGGATCTATACACTGAACAAGGTAAGAACCTTACCAAACCATTCCCTTAACCCCCGACCAGGTAGCCAACATATCTCTATATAGACCGTAGAGATATGAATGATGAAAATCTTTTATTTTATATAGATAGTAAAATAATGCCAAGACACCACGGACAAATGATAAGGAAGTTTCACCTTCAACATAAGAAACTAGTTATTAAAGTCATTAATACAAAACCAAATAAAAAGTGCGAAAAGATTAAAAATCAAAAGTATTACACTAAATGCTTGTCTTCACCAAGTGATGTAAGAGACTTAGGCAAACATGGCCTTTGATTGTCAAGAACTCTTACTATCAATCTTGGATTCCGAGACTACTACACACACTCTAAGATGGATGATGGATGATTGTGGTGGATGTGGGTTGTGTTGTGTGTAAAATGCAACATATAAATTTCATCAAATTAGGCATAAAACTAACCCCTTTTTAGTACTAATGTTGGAAAAGGTGTGCTTTTGTCTTTCTTTTGTATTTTCAGGGATAAATGAGCGCAAATGAACAAAAGAAGCAAAAATACAGCTAAATCTAACATAAATAGAAGAAAAGGAATAAACGTGGCATGCCCGACCCCTCGACAGCATCTTCCCAAGCAAAAACAAGACATCAGAAGGCTGAACACGCCCCGTACCCAGCGGGCACAGGGGCTTGCCCAAGTGTCTGCAGAAAAGACAAAAGCGTAGAAGCTTCTATTCCCTAACACGGGGGCGTGCCCAGCTCCACACGGCCGTGGTCAATGCTAAGATTCGCAGAATCCAAGCAAATCTTGATAATACAGATACGCTTCTGCACACGGGGCCGTGCCCAGCGGACACGGGGGCGTGGTCAACTAATGCAGATAAACTGCAATTAATGAAGAAAGAGAAAGTGGATGGACACGGGACCGTGCCCAATGGACACGGGGCCGTGTCCAGGCTTCTGTGCAGGCTATAAATAGAGGTGCTTGGTTCAATTCAAAGGCATCCCTTGACAAAACACCTCTCTCCCACTTCACCCACACTCCACCACCATCACAACACCCTCATCCACCACCATCATCCATCATCCATCATAGAGTGTGTGTAGTAGTCTCGGGATCCAAGATTGATAGTAAGAGTTCTTGACAATCAAAGGCCATGTTTGCCTAAGTCTCTTACATCACTTGGTGAAGACAAGCATTTAGTGTAATACTTTTGTTTTTTAATCTTTTCGCACTTTTTATTTGGTTTTGTATTAATGACTTTAATAACTAGTTTCTTATATTGAAGGTGGAACTTCCTTATCATTTGTCCGTGGTGTCTGGGCGTTATTTTACTGTCTATATAAAATAAAAGATTTACACCATTCATATCTCTACGGTCTATATAGAGATATGTTGGCTACTTGTCGGGGGTTAAGGGAATGGTTTGGTAAGATTCTTGCCTTGTTCAGTGTATAGATCCTGCAAGGACCTGGATCAAGCTTACTAGGACCTCCTTCAATACCTACTAGTATTGGATGGCGGGGGTGCAAATGGCTTGATCCTCTCATATGTAAACTAGTATTAATACATTAACCCGGCTACTTGGGATTGTACCCTGCTGACTCAAACCACTTAGCCGAGGGCAACGTCACCTTCAAAAGAGGGGCCTACCACATTACGCATTAATAACTTAATTAATTATCTTCCAATAATCCAACCCTTTAGGATTGTATCCTTGCTGACTCAAACTACTGGGTTGAGGGTAACGTCACCTTCAAAAGAGGGGCCTACTACTATAACTAAGATAATCTCTTAAAAAGTGTAAAAGTGCGGAAAACATCAAAGGTTACACTAAAGGTGAGTCGGAACCAAGTGATTCATCTTGTCTATCTGTTTTATTTTTATTTTCAGCATTTTTAGTTTTTATTTTCATGTTAAAACCTTTATCTAAAATTTTGATTTGATTAGACGTTGAGGATAAACCGCTACTAAAAGCTCTTCTGTCCTTGGACGACCTCGGTATCTTACCAACGCTATACTACGCTCACGATGGGTGCACTTGCCCATATGTGTGTTTAGTGTTAGTAGAATATCGTGTTTTATAAATTTTAAACTTGACTAAAGTGTTAAAAAAGGCTAAAAATATACATAAAAATATATACACACCGACACACATCAAGTTTTTGGTGCCGTTGCCGGGGACACAAGGATTTTAAGAAAGTTAGGAATCAGCGGCCTAATCGTTTTTCTTATTTTTCTGTTTTTTTTTTAGGATTTTTCTTAATTTTTCAGCTTCTGCAGAGCTCAGCACGGGCCGTGCCCGCTGAACACGCCCCGTGCCCAATCTTTGGTACTGGCAATCCTGTTTTAAGTCAGACAGTAGCTGAACACGGGGCCGTGCCCAATCAACACGCCCCATGCCCAAGTATCAGTTACTGAAAACAGAACCGTAAGATCCCGACGGTTGGTAATTTCTGACACAACCATGAGTGATACAGATTTTTTTTACTATCGCTCCTCTTATGGTACGTGGTGTCAAATATGTGGCGGAACTTATGAAGATTTAAAATGTTATTTTTTAAATTACACTCCCCACTATATAGACCCATCGCTTTCCTGTAGCCTTAAGAGGGGCGAGAGTAAAAATAATCCTTATCTCTCCCTCGAATGCTCTCAATCGTCCCTTCTAGATGAAATGCTTCTTGAATAATTATTTCAAATGGAAGATCTAATTCTTAATCAGATAAAAGAGCTTGAGATGGACATAACTAATTCATCTCAAGACAACGCCCAAGAAGAATTATTGAGATCGTATTCGGATAAAAACAACATCGTCACTCCCGAAATCACCTCTAACTCTAGCGAAGACTTGAGCGATAGTCGTCCCTGTGTCGATTGTGCCGTGAAGGACGCCCCATCGACTTCCGTCGATGCATACATAGACCTGGGCGATTCGACATACACCTTCTTTAACGAGATCCCGGATAAGGGTTGGACTTGTCCACCTACATTTAGCGTAGGAGTCACCCTTTCTGATAACCTCTCGCGTTCTTGTCTAAATCTAGGGCAACTTAGGTATCTCAGGCACTTCGGTGTTGTTCCGTGTAGTAAGGAACCACCCGATCCGGAAAAATTCCTTAAAAATAGACTAAACTTCATAAACAGCTTCTAGACACGGGGCCGTGTCTAGGTCAGCATGCCCCCGTGTCCACCAAAAGATTCTCGTCTGACTTTCGGTCAGAATACGGACAAAAAGTGTCATAATCTCGTCTACACACGGGGCCGTGTCAGCCGACACGGGGCCGTGTCTAGTGTGCTGTCGTTTTCTATAAATGCAGCAAGATTCCTGCACATTTGGACCACTCCAAAGACAGAGATTTGGTGGGATCTTCACACATACCATACTAGGTATATTCTAAAGAAGGTTCTCAACAACCATCTTGTCTTTTCCACTATTGTCCATTGCCTTCTTCTTCATTTTTTTTCCTCAACACCTCCATTAGAGCTTGAAATCACCATAGATTTTGTTAGATTTTTATTCAAGGAATCTTGTTAAAAATAAGTTTTACAACACTGTTTTAAGTTATTTCTCCTTAAAAATGTCTCAAAACTCAGAAAAATAATTTAAAGCTCCAAGATTCCTTGTTCCAAAAATCAGCAGAGAGGTGAACACGGGGCCGTGCTCGGTGGGCACGGGGCCGTGTTCAAGGTACTGTTTCATCAAAATGAACTCTTTTCGGTTTATTTTCATAGAATGTCAAGCCAAAACCGTGGAACATCTTCAGCACATTCCAGAAACAGTCGTAGGGAACGAAGGCCTTCAATCGAAGCAACTCTTGTACGCTATGTGATGGCACTACGGGAAGCTCTCGACGAAATGACATCCGTAGAAGAGGTCCTGATCGACCGTATAAATTATCTTACGGTGGGGCTGGAAAATAGTTTCCAAGAAATCAACCTCTTGCACCAGAGGTTGAATATTCTTTTAACACCTCCCATGGAACCAATTCTTCCCCAAGAGGATTGGAACCTAGCACTTGGAGTCATTAACCCCACCGGATGGGATGACATCCCCGCTGAACCTCCTCTTTAAGATTTGTAAGAAGTTCCGATGGAAGTTACACCCCCTCAAAATGATGATGCCAATGAGCCCGTCTTTCTTCACTCTCGGGAGATAGAAGAATGGCTCAATGACGTGTGAGGGACTATACCCGGAGAAGAAGTTCTTCAAGCCGCATTCAACCGAGAAAACTATCTTTGTCGGAAATTTTGCTCTTAAAATAAACTATAGGCTAGGACTTCTTTGCGGTTTTAGATTTCTTGTGTTTCTTGACCTACTTATCTAAGTTTTAATTTATGCTTTTATTAGGAACTTATTGTAATCTTCTCTTTAATGAATGATGGTTTTCAAAATTATTTGGTGTTTGGATTATGTTGTAATGGGTAAAACACACTCGGGATGGTGAAGGATACTAAGGGAAGCTTGAACCAACACCCCATGCACAAAAACAGAGCCGCCCGATAATTTTTCTTCATTACAGCAAGTTCAGCACAGGCCCTGCCCAGCCAACACGCCCCGTGCTCAAGGTTCTGCAAAAAAACGCCCAGTTCAGGTAACTGGACACGGGGCGTATTCGCTGAACACGCCCCCGTGCCCAGCCTTCTGTTACTTTCTGTTACTGGCAATCTGAACACGGGGCCGTGCCCGATCACCACGGCCCGTGTCCAGATGCCCAGTAACATAAATTTTTGTTTTAACACACCTTTTACACATTCAATCAACCTAAAAACTTATTTTTAGGACACATTGAGGACAATGTGCAATTTAAGTGTGGGGGGGGGGGGGGTGCTAAAACCTTGAATTTTACAAGTCCTAATTACAAGCCTTACACAAAACTCTATTGGAACCGCTAAACACCCCAATTTTTTTTCAAAAACTTTTCATTTTTTTTACTTGTCTTGGTTTAAATTGGGAATAACAAGTTCTAAAAAGATTATATTTTTACGAATTTACAACCGATAGCGTCGTGATAAAAGGAACCAACATAAGGAAATTATGAAACGGCATGACAAATCTAGTTAAAATTTGATTATATATAATTGATCACATTAAAAACCCATTCCCACAAAAAGTGAGTTTTGAGCCATTAATTGAGCATATAAATACACATCTTTAAACTAATTGCTCATCTTTCGTTTCTTGTGTGAATAGCCGCTTGGTTTCTTACGACTCTAGAACTTGCCATAACAATACATTCTCGGTCCTTACCAACTTAAACCCAAATAAGTAAATGATGGAGGCATTAGGACTAACCCTTTTTCTTTCAATGCCATTCTTTTTTTTACCACATACCCAAAAATCCCCTTAGTTAACCCCTTTGAGCCTAAACCTTTTCATTTCTTAACCCACAAAACAAACACCCTTCACCCACCAAAACCCATTTTATTTTTAAACCCTTTATTTTAGTAAAAAGCTCGGTATTCATGTGACATTCCTTATCAAAAAAAAAAAAAAAAACAGAGAGAGAGAATGAAGTCTAACAATAAACAAACAAGTTCCTCAAAAGAAACCTTGTTTGAAAAATGCTTCGTTTTGAATAAAAAGTCACAAAAACAAAAAGTTTTACGAAAACCGACGCTTTTTACGCCTTTCGCCCTTTTCTACTAACCACTAACCCAAAACCACCTACCTTTAACCCAAGCCTAACCCTTCCCCAAGTCCTCTTGATATTTACAAAGGTTTATAGTTAAAAAGGAGGAGGATTGATTGCTTAGCAAGCATATGGTAGAAGTAAGTTCCATGCCGGTCTCGAGTGTTTCACAAAAATACATCTTCGGCTGAGTGTTGAGTGATCTCACGTGAGGTATGTGAACTTGTATATAAATGGAATTTTAAAGAGGCATGTTATGCCCAAATAAGTAATTTCTCTTATGTAGTGTTCTAAATAAATTATAACGAATAGGATTGTAAATAACATAAAAATAAAACCTAATAAAGATCTGGGAATCCCGACACTCAAGACAAGCCCAAAACCTTCTCTTCTACCCATTCCATTTAGGAGTGTAAGCCACATTATAAAGAGTTTTGCTTGAGGTCAAGCAAAGATTCAAGTGTGGGGGTATTTGATGTGTGTAAAATGCAACATATAAATTACATCAAATGAGGCATAAAACTAACCCTTTTTTAGTACTAATGTTGGAAAAATTGTGCTTTTGTCTTCCTTTTGTATTTTCAGGGATAAATGAGTGCAAATGAACAAAAGAAGCAAAAATACAGCTAAATCTAACATAAATACAAGAAAAGGAATAAACGTGGCATGCCCGACCCCTCGACAGCACCTTCCCAAGCAAAAACAAGACATCAGAAGGCTGAACACGCCCCGTGCCCAGCGGACACGGGGGCGTGCCCAAGTGTCTGCAGAAAAGACAAAAGCGTAGAAGCTTCTATTCCCCAACATGGGGGCGTGCCCAGCTCCAAACGGGCATGGTCAACGCTAAGATTCGCAGAATCCAAGCAAATCTTGATAGTACAGATACGCTTCTGCACACGGGGCCATGCCCAGCGGACACGGGGGCGTGGTCAACTAATACAGACAAACTTCCATTAATGAAGAAATAGAAAGTGGATGGACACGGGGTCGTGCCCAATGGACACGGAGCCGTGTCTGGGCTTCTGTGCAGGCTATAAATAGAGGTGCTTGGTTCACTTCAAAGGCATCCCTTGACAAACCACCTCTCTCCCACTTCACCCACACTCCACCACCATCACAACACCCTCATCCACCACCATCATCCATCATCCATCATAGAGTGTGTGTAGTAGTCTCGGGATCCAAGATTGATAGTAAGATTTCTTGACAATCAAAGGCCATGTTTGCCTAAGTCTCTTACATCACTTGGTGAAGACAAGCATTTAGTGTAATACTTTTGTTTTTTAATCTTTTTGCACTTTTTTTTTGGTTTTGTATTAATGACTTTAATAACTAGTTTCTTATGTTGAAGGTGAAACTTCCTTATCATTTGTCCGTGGTGTCTCTGCGTTATCTTACTGTTTATATAAAATAAAAGATTTACACCATTCATATCTCTACGGTCTATATAGAGATATGTTGGCTACCTGGTCGGGGGTTAAGGGAATGGTTTGGTAAGGTTCTTGCCTTGTTCAGTGTATCGATCCTGCAAGGACCAGGGTCAAGCTTACTAGGACCTCCTTCAATACCCACTGGTATTGGATGGCGGGGGTGCGAATGGCTTGATCCCCTCATATGTAAACTAGTATTAATACATTAACCCGGCTACTTGGGATTGTATCTCTGCTGACTCAAACCACTTAGCCGAGGGTAACGTCACCTTCAAAAGAGGGGCCTACCACATTACGCATTAATAACTTAATTAATTATCTTCCAATAATCCAACCCTTTAGGATTGTATCCTTGCAGACTCAAACTACTGGGTTGAGGATAACGTCACCTTCAAAAGAGGGGCATACTACTATAACTAAGATAATCTCTTAAAAAGTGCAAAAGTGCGAAAAACATCAACGGTTACACTAAAGGCGAGTCGGATCCAAGTGATTCATCTTGTCTATCTGTTTTATTTTTATTTTCAGCATTTTTAGTTTTTATTTTCATGTTAAAACCTTTTTCTAAAATTTTGATTTGATTAGACGTTGAGGATAAACCGGTACTAAAAGCTCTTGAGTCCTTGGACGAGCTCGGTATCTTACCAACGCTATACTACGTTCACGATGGGGGCACTAGCCCTTATGTGTGTTTAGTGTTAGTAGAATATCGTGTTTTATAAATTTAAAACTTGACTAAAGTGTTAAAAAGGGCTAAAAATATACCTAAAACTATATACACACCGACACACATCAGTTGTAGTGGTGGTGGAGTGTGGGTGAAGTGGGAGATAGGTGGTTTGCCAAGGGATGCTTTTGAAGTGAACCAAGCACCTCTATTTATAGCCTGCACAGAAGCCCGGACACGGCCCCGTGTCCATTGGGCACGGCCCCATTTTCATCCTCTTTCTCTTTCTTCATTAATTGCAATTTGTCTGCATTAGCTCCACACGCCCCCGTGTCCGCTGGGCATGGCCCCGTGTGCAGAAGCGTATCTGTACTATCAAGATTTGCTTGGATTCTGCAAATCTTAGCGTTGACCACAGCCCGTGTTGAGCTGGGCACGCCCCCGTGCTGGGAATAGAAGCTTCTACAACTTTGTCTTTTCTGCAGACACTTGGCCATGCCCCCGTGTCCGCTGGGCAAGGGGCCGAGGTCAGCCTTTTGTTTTCTTGTTTTTGCTTGGGAAGATGCTGTCGAGTGGTCGGGCATGCCACATTTATTCCTTTTCTTGTATTTATGTTAGATTTTGCTGCATATTTGTTCCTTTTGTTCATTTACGCTCATTTAGTCCTGAAAATACAAAAGGAAGACAAAAGCACACGTTTTCCAACATTGGTACTAAAAAGGGTTAGTTTTATGACTCAATTGATGTATTTTATATGTTGCATTTTACACACAGCAAATACCCCCACACTTGAATCTTTGCTTGTCCTCAAGCAAAACCCTTTATAATGTGGCTTACACTCCCAAATGGAATGGGTAGAAGAGAAGTTTTGGGCTTGTCTTGAGTGTCGGGAATCCAAGATCTTTTATTAGGCTTTATTTTTGCGTTATTTACAATCCTATTCGTTATGATTTATTTAGAACGTTTCATAAGAGAAATTACTTATTTGGGCATAACACGCCTCTTTAAAATTCCATTTATATACAATTTCACATACCTCACGGGAGATCACTCAACACTTGGTCGAAGATGTATTTTTGTGAAACACTCGAGACCGGCATGAAACTTACTTCTACCATATGCTTGCCAAGCAATCAATCCTCATCCTTTTTAACTATAAACCTTTGTAAATATCAAGAGGACTTGGGAAAGGGTTAGGCTTGGGTTAAAGGTAGGTGGTTTTGGGTTAGTGGTTAGTAGAAAGGGCTAAAAGCGTAAAAAGCATCGGTCTTCGTAAAACTTTTTGTTTTTGTGACTCTTATTCAAACAAAACATTTTCAAACAAAGTTTCTTTGAGGAACTTGTTTGTTTATTGCTAGACTTCATTTTTTTTATAAGGAATGTCACATGAAGACCGAGCTTTTTACAAAAATAAAGGGTTTAAATATAAAAAAGGGTTTTGGTGGGTAAAGGGTGTTTGTTTTGTGGGTTTAGAAACGAAAAGGTTTAGGCTCAAAGGGGTTAACTAGGGGGATTTTGGGTAGGTGATAAAAAAATGAAAAATAATGGTGTTGAAAAGAAAAATGGTTAGTCCTAATGCCTCCACCATTTACTTACTTGGGTTTAAGTTGGTAAGGACCGGGAATGTATCCTCATGGAAAGTTCTAGAGTCGTAAGAATCCAAGCGGCTATTCACACAAGAAAAGAAAAATGAGCATTTAATTTAAAGATGTATATGTGTATGCTCAATAAAGGCTCAAAACCCACTTTTTGTGGGAATGGGTTTATAATGTGATCGAGTATATATAATCAAATTTTAACTAGATTTGTCATGTCGTTTCATAATTTTTTTATGTTGGTTCTTTTTATCATGACGCTATCGGTTGTAAATTTGTAAAAATATAATCTTTTTAGAACTTGTTATTCCCAAATTAAACCAAGACAAGTAAAAAAATGAAAAGTTTTTGAAAAAAATTGGGGTGATTAGCGGTTCCAATAGAGTTTTGTGTAACGCTTGTTATTAGTACTTTCAAAATTCAAGGTTTTAGCATCTCCCCACACTTAAATTACTCATTGTCCTCAATGTGTCCCAAAAATAAGTTTTTAGGTTGATTGAATGTGTAAACAGTGTTTAAAACAAAAATTTATGTTACTGGGATTCTGGGCACGGGTCCGTGTTGGTCCGGGCAAGGCCCCGTGTTCAGATTGCCAGTATCATAATTAACAGAAGGTTGGGCACGTGGGCATGTTTAGTGGACACGACCCCGTGTCCAGTTACCTGAACTTGGCGTTTTCTGCAGAACCTCGGGCACGGGGAGTGTTGGCTGAGCATGGCCCCGTGCTGAACTTGCTATAATGAAGAAAAATTGTCAGGAGACTCTATTTTTGTGCATGGGGTGTGGATTCAAGTTTCCCTTAGTAACCTCCACCATTCCGAGTGTGTGTTATCTATTACAACTTCATCCAAACACCATTTAATACTTAGAAATCATCATTCATTAAAGAGTGAATTACATTAGTTCCTAGAAAATAAAAGCATAGACTAAATTTGGATAAGTAGGTCATGAAACACAAGAAATCTAAAACCACAAAGAAGTCCTAACCTATAGTTTATTTTAAGAGCAAAACTTCCGAAAAAAAGATAATTTTCTCGGTTGAATGTGGCTTGAAGAACTTCTTCTCCGGGAATGGCCCCTCATACATCGTTGAGCCATTCTTCTATCTCCCGAGGGAGAAGGAAGGCGGGCTCATTGGTGTCCTCGTTTTGAGGGGGTGTGACTTCCACCGGAACCTCTTGTAACTTGTCAAGAGGAGGTTCCGCGGGGGTGTCATCCCACCCGGTGGGGTTAATGACTCCTTGAGCTAAGTTCCAATCTTCTTGGGGAAGAATTGGTTCCATGGGAGGTGTTACAAGAATGTTCAACCTCTGGTGCAAGAGATTGATTTCTTGGAAACTGTTTTCTAGCCCCACCGTGAGATAATTAATACGGTCGATTAGGACTTCTTCTACGGATGTCATTTTGTCGAGAGCTTCTCGTAGTGCCTTCACATAGCGCATAAGAGTTGCTTCGATTGAAGGCCTTCGTTCCCTACGACTGTTCCTTGAATGTGCTGAAGAGGTTCCACTATTCTGACTCGACATTCTACGAAAAACAAGTCGAAAGTGTTCAATTTAATGAAAAAGTGCCTCGGCCACGGCCCCCTGCTCGCTGAGCACGGCCCCGTAGCCACCTCTCTGCAGGTTTTTGAAACAAGGAATGTTGGAGCTTTAAATTATTTTTCTGCTTTTGAAGCATTTTTAAGCAGAAATAACTTAAAACAGTGTTGTAAAACTTATTTTTGACAATATTCCTTGAATAAACACCTAACAAATATCACAATAAAGATTGAAAACATGGAGATTTCAAACTTTAATGGAGGTTTTGAGGAGAAATTGAAGAAGAAGGCAATGGACAAAAGTAGAAAAGACAAGATGGTTGTTGAGAACCTTCTTTAGAATATACCTTGTATGGTATATGTGAAGATCCCACCAGATCTTTGTCTTTGGAATGGGTCCAAGAGTGTAGGAATCTTGCTGCATTTATAGAAAAAGACAGCAAGCTGGACACGGCCCCGTGTGCAGACAAAATTCTGACACTTTTTGTCCGTATTCTGACCAAAAGTCAGGCTGGAATCTTTGGGTGGGCACGGGGGCGTGCTGACCTGGACACGGACCCGTGGCTAGAAGTCTTTATGAAGTTTCGTCTATTTTTAAGGTGTTTATCCTGATTGGGTGGTTCCTTACTGGACTGAACAACACTGAAGTGCCTGAGATACCTAAGTTGCCCTCGTTTTAGACAAGAATGCAAGAGGTTATCGGAAAGGGTGATTCCTAAGCTAAATACCGGTGGGCAAGACCAACCTTTATTTCCCTCATACGGGCTCTCATTAAAGAAGGTATCTGTCAAATCGCTCAGGTCTATGTATTCATCGGCGGAAACCGATGGGGAGTCCTTCACGACACAATCGACACAGGGACGACTATCACTCAAGTCCTCGCAAGAGTTAGAGGGGATTTCGGGAGCAACGATGTTGTTATAATCCGAATGCGATCTCAATAATTCTCCTTGATCGTCATCTTGAGATGAATTAGTCATTTCCATCTCAAGTTCTTTTATCCATTGGAGAATTAGTTCTTCCATTTGAAATCATTCTTCAAGAATCATTTCATCTAGAAGGGATGACTGAGAGCATTCGAGGGAGAGATAGGGATTATTTTTACTTTCGCCCATCTTAAGTGTTAGGACCGGTTTGACTCCGAACGATTGCGAACCGACCGTGCGACGTGCGGAATCCGTGCACGAATGAGACCGAACACACGAATAGTAATTATAACTGTGATTCTATTCAAAGATCTGATAAGTACAAAGAACCGTGAATCACCTAGACACTTTCTCTCTCTAGTTTCTCTCTCTAGAACTAGATCTCTCAAAGTCACAAATGACTAAAAGTGTCCAAAAGTTTCTAATTCTAACCCTACCTCATCTATTTATAGGCCAAGGCTTATAAGAGCTTTCCTCTTATTTACAATATTGCCACCTTGCCTTTTCTATCTAATATTTCAATGTAAGGCTAGAAATTAATCAGTTTCAGCTACGACTTGAGATGACGGAGGCGATAGACATACTACACTAACAGACTCCCCCTTGGATATTGCCGCAGTCAATCTCAATCATTGAGTCAAACTCGTAGCTTCTGGTCTTTCTCTCTCTCTAGCTCGAACAGAATCCCCGTGGATCTGTCTTCAGCTTTAGCTCCCCCTTTCGGTAGACTCTTCAGGCTCCCCCTGTCCTCAAGCTTCCGTGCTTTGGGATCGACACCTGGATTTTCGGTTACAAGCTCTTCCAGGATAGTTACATGGCTCCTTGAAATGCACGCTCCCCCTTGCGTTGAGCTCGTCTTCAGACTCCCCCTTAGACTCAGCTGTCGGGATCGTAGTCTGGTACAACATCTGCAACACTCATACGTTTATAAGTAAAACATTTTTAGATTTCCAGGTATCGTAACCTGGCTCCATCAAACTTTCTAAATCAAGATCCTGGGACTAAGATATAATAATATGAGATATATCCAGGATTACTTGATATTCTCCCCCTATCAACAATCTTCAAAGATTTGGCAGTTTCAGCGAACCGGATCGGAAACTGGCTCTTTTACAGATTTTAACAATATAAGCATCCAAATCCCTCACAGTTAATCATCCAAGTCCAACTTAATGACCTTGGAGATATCACAAACTGTTTTTTATTTTTGATTTTAAAACATCAAGTTTCAAATTAATGAACTTGTTTTATTTTCAGAAACACAATCAGCATACTTAGATTTTGAAACTCAGTTCTCAGACATCGGTTGTTGAAAATAAAGCAGAATCAAAAATCTTTTTGTATTTTTCTGAAATATAAAGCAGTAACGAAATATTTACAAACATATTTACACACAATATTTTTGTTTGAGTTTGCGTCAGAGGATCATATCAGTTTTTGACAAGTCACAAGTACCGTTGAGCTTAGTTACACATTAAGAATTAAACAATTCACTTAGATTGTCGATATACTGATCCACTTAAATTTTCATACAAAGTTCAACTGATTCAGGATACGAATTAGGTGTTTTAAGAACTTAAACTCATTCATGTGTCCCACCTCTTGAATATACTCCCGTATCCAGATCCCAATATTCAGTCTTACAGGTGAGTATACCTAGACGATATCTGTAGGGGAATAAATTATGAAACCATGATAGCTCAGGTCAGAACTTCCGTTCAGCAGAGAGCTTGGTTTGACTTTAGGTGTGTCCCCTTTAGAGGATCTTTTGTATTACAACAGCAATGACTATCAATTTTATTGTTTCATCAATTTGCTGAGGGCTGCGCTATGTTTCAAGCATGCAGAAAGTATTCTCCGGGGACTAGGCCATTGCTTCCGCAAAATCAGAAGTCCCGGGATAATACCCCAGATATCACTAAGCATAAAGACCTAGTATCTCAGAAAGAGGGACCTTTCAAACAAGATTTCAGGGGTTACCTATATATCCAAGTAGTGTTCCCCACGAAATAAGCAAGTTTGAATTTAGGTTTATATCCCGAAAAAGATTACTAAATGTATAAAAATCTATCGGCATATCATCAGTGAGACTGTTTAACGCTATAAAATCATTACATTTCTTTAGCATAATGTAACTGTCTACTGATGTACTATCATTTCCTCTTTTTACGCAAAAACTCAATTTTTGAATTTTATCATGTTTTTGGCTTTTTCAAAATTTCTAATGTTTTTGGATTTTCTGACAATATTACTCCCCCTAAAATGCAAAACCATTAAAAAAAATTGACAACCAATACTGATAGCTTTGTCTCGCCATCCATTTTCTGCTTCACATGCACTGATTTGCAAAAAAAATAATGTACCCCCATGATTTATAACCCATTGATTTTCGATAGTTTGAAAACCGTTTTTCAACCTTGTGAAAGTAATCATGTTTGTTCAGCCGTGAGGGTTTCGGCGTATTCAATCAGAACTCCCCCTTACAACAAACTATTTTCCCATAATGATTTCAAAACACTTAAGTTTGTGTTAATCAGAATGGTTTTTCCGGAAAAATTAGTTTGTTTACCCATTACTTGTGGGTTCGGGGTCATCTCATCACCTTGTTCACTTTTAACCATTTTGAAAATTTAACATTATTAGGTTAAACACCACTATCACTTATAGAAAATCAAGTACAACTTAATGTCCTTGATTATCCACTTGTAAGACGAAATATCACAGTTACCATCCTGTGAATTTCTCAAGAATGATGCCGATACCTGCTTCACACTTACCAACCTGGAAGCTCCGGCAAGTCAGAAATTCAACTAACAGATTTATGTACCCAAGCCTGACCAGTCTTGGGTGTGTTTTGAACATTTCTCTTTTCTTCATAAAATTCTTTTGCCCCTTTTACCTTTCCATCAGCCATCATGCTAAAAATATGTTTAACATTGCTATTAAACATTTTTCCAGCATCAACACCTTTTGATTTTAGGTTTGCGGCTCGTAATGGTGGAAAATTCTCATCATTCATTAACGGAACTGTCTCTTCCCTTTTTACCTCAACTTGTGGCTCCTCTGATTTTATGGAATCAGATTCATTGCCTGTCACACCCCGACCACGTGTAACATACAAAACGTGGCGGAAACGTCGGGGAGTGTTGTAACAGAATTAATGTTTCATAACCATGGATACCAAAAAGTGTTTCGTTTTATTAAACATTGAATAATTACATCGTCTGGAAATCTAAATACACAATTTAAACATAGTCTATCATTGTTATTGAGTCACTAAGGCCTTGTCCAGTCCTATGTGAGCATGCATCCTATCAATCGATATCTTTCAACAATACCTGAAACATATGTGAAAACGAGGTCAGCAAAGAAATGCTGGCGAGTACATAGGTTTTGTGAAAATAAGATTCATGACTTCTGTTTAAGAAAATGTTTAGTCATGAACCTTGTAATTTGCTTTGTCTTTGTAAATCATTTGAAAAATAATAAGTTCAGATGATATGTATAAATAAGAGAATAATGCATGATTAAATGAATAACCATGTAAAATGAGTTTGTATAAGTTAAGTTGTTTGTACAACAATGTATTGTGAAAAGTATGTTATTTGTATAAAATGTTATATGTTTAAATTGAAATGATTTAAACAACGCTACGATATGTAATACCATATAAGCACTTATTTATAGGAAGTACCAGCGGCGTATCCACCATGCTTATATCATATTACACACGCCTCGTTACTTAAATTGATTACTCAAACCAAACCAACAATGTAAGATGTCTATGTGTAAACCAACTCCCAAATGTATTGGAATAATATGTCAAAATGTTCATGTCAAGATGTAAATCATGTTATGTATAACCAATGTCAAAAGTGTTTGTGTCAAATGTAAACCATGTAATGTGTAACCAAAATGATATGTATGGCTAGCGAAATGCATCAACTAAACCATAGGTGAAACGCACAAAACAAAGTATTGAAGTAAAACTTGGTTTAAATCAATACTATGTTTCGTGGAAATGCATGATCAAATGTAAATCATGTCCAAATGTTTACCCAATCGTTAAAACATTTTGTGAAATCGTTCAAATCGTTCTTGTTGTTTTAATCGTTCAAATCGTTCTTGTTTTAATTGTGAAACTACTTTATGGTCGATTTTCTAATAACATTCAAACCTTCTTGACTCGTTCATCGTTCCAACTCGTTCTCGTTCTTAACAAACCCTTACCAAAGGGTAAATTAATAATTACAGATTCAGTCGTTACCCAAAATACCCACACATAACCATGGGTATAGAGAATAACGGGATTTGTCAGATCCTATGGTACCATAACCTTATACTGGTCGGCTTGATCATTGCTAATGAATGTCATTGGTTATGTAACTACAACCAACAAGTTTGTTCACTTTATTGAAATCGTTCTTGAAACCATTGTAATTGTTTTTGAAACCATTGTTATCGTTCTTGAAACCACATTGTAATTGTTTTTGAAACCATTGTAATCGTTCTTGAAATCATTGTTAAGACATTTAGCACATATGAGTCACCCCAAAACAGTTGAAAACAGTAAAAGAGGGGAATAATGTACTCGCCTGAGAATGCTTAGAGGTCTTGAACAACAACCAAACAAAGCTTGAGGGAGCACGGAATCAGTCGGCAATCTAAAACTATATAAATAAACCGGACTTAAATCGGGAGATCGGATAGGATGAGGCTTGGTAAACCAAATGAGTATTGGAACTCATATGATATGGTTTAACAAGGCCTACATACTACATTGAGACTAACCTAAGTGCTTTCGACCCATCGCGACCCATTAAGGTAGCTTATGCTACTTTAACGCGTCGTGCGCGTGAAACGCGTTCGGACCGTCTAACTAGTCCTATGACAAGTTTTATATGCCTAAACATGTTACATAATCAGTTATGTGACAAAATTTTAGGTTACATATGCTTAATTACCGGTATTCTGGTAATTTACCTAAGGCATATAAACTACCTATCATACAACTACTTAAACGAAGCGACCATAGGGTATAACCTCGGAAGGTTATTCCCTACCTACTATGGTCACCTAATGTATTTGGTCGGATCCTAATGATCGACCAAATGGGTCGGGTTCGAAGGTATAAGCGATTTATTAGATCGCTTACCCTACGACCCTAGACAACGTGGTAATCAGTAGGCATAGTCCCAAGGGACTTTAACCAACGTGATTACACTCACGTTGCGAAGTTCAAACGAACTTCGCATTGACCATAAACTGGTCAACGTAGAAAGTCAAACAAAGTTTGACTTTCAGACTCGAAAAGACTCGAAAAGCAATAAAAGAACGAAAGAATACTTACGAAGGGTCCCCGAATGCTAATCTAGATCCAAATAACTCAGGTATGAAACAATGGTTCCAACTTAGAATCTTTTGGATCAGATTCTTGTGAGTTTAGAAGTGAAGTGGGTTGGGTATTTATAGTATTCGGAGAACCGTTAAGATCGTTTCTTGGAAAAGGGGGCACGATCAGCCGTACACTTGTCGGAACCTTATGGTAGCTCATTTGCCACTCACCATAGGAAATTGACACTTGGAATTGGGATTGGGGGTGCAAAACAGCTGCAAACAGGCTGTTAAACATTGAATCTGGTCTGCAGAGGCTGAGGCGGCCCGCTTCAGGATACACCAAAACTAATGCGGGCCGCATGGGGGTTCTGATCAGAAAATAAGTTTCAAAAATGACAGTTTTTGTCCCTGTTGTGTATTTAAGCCATTTCCGACACTTCTAAGGCCCGTAAAGCCAACTTTAAGGCCCTAAAATGATGCCTAAACATTGTGGACATGAAACATGCTCAAAAATATGCCGGGTGTTGGTTCGTTTGGTCGTACGAACGCGATGTTCGCTTAATTACGACGGAATGCGCATAAGCGCGAAAAACGATCCAAATGACGCAACGAATGGATTTTTCTTGTGCCAAACACTAAAGCATAATATAGTCATGCTTACATAAATTTTTGGATGTCTGGATGTATTCAGAACGTGAGTTATGCGCAAAAGTGCAAACTTGTGCACTTTTTGACACTTTTAGTCCCTGAATGACCCAAAAGTTTATTTTAGCATACCGAACCCCTCAAAACCTATTTCTAAGCTATGTAAAAGATATTTATGGTATGTTTAACTTATGGTCATGTTCCGGAATGTCTGTTACAGTTCAAATTGGCATACTTTCGCAGTTTGTCAAGTTTAGTCCCTGTAAGCGAATTAACTTGTTTTTGCCATACCAAAGCCTTCAAAACTTATTTCTAAGTTATGTAAAGGTTATTTAAGGTATGTTAAGCATATGTTGATGTTCCGGAGTATTTTTCGCATTAAACTGATTATATTTACGCATTAGTGCGCGTATAACCTTCAAGAAAGCGATTTAGAGTTTGGAATCGAATAAGAATTTGATATGTGCAAATGATACACATATTTATACAAATCCCAATTATGAAATACAATATTTCATTGGTTTGGTATTTTTTTGATGGTCGCAGTGACCCAGGTGTCACAGTCTCCCCTACTTTAGGAAATTTCGTCCCGAAATTTAATCAGAGGAAACTTGTGAGAGCTTGAAAACATGAAGTTGAAAAGACAAAACAACACTGGTTAGGGTTCTGAACTTCTAGTAACTTTAAATAACATTATGCTTTCAATGCAAGAGGGACACTTATATACAAGTATATGAAGCGTCATTGGTGCGTCCACCGTACCTCCATTACATCGTTCTCATTTTGTTATTGTTGTCACTATCGGTTCTTACACATAATAAATCCTACTGGGTTTCTGTGCACTAAATTTCATAATTATGTACGCGTCCATAATTAGACAATTCCTTGCACAGTTCACACAGTCTATTTTATAACGTGTAGGGTAAAACCAAATAAGCAATCCTGTGATGAGCGTGACTGGACCACCATAGGGTCCTTTCAGCTGTATCATCACATGCCATTCTTAACCAAATCTTGAATCAATCTTTAACTAGACCACTCAAGGGTCTCTCATCGAATCATGGAATGGTACTATATAACCAAAGGGTCTTAACTACCACGTAGAAGCCCATAAGGATTTAAGGTAGTACCTTTTGAATATCCTACTATGAATCCCTCATATGAAGATATGAAAGATTCTATGAGGATTTGAAAATCGTATCACACAAAAACATAGAGGATAACACATATCACATAATCGCATAATTGTTTAATTTGACCTTTAAATTTGTTATCTTTGGACACGGGTATTTAAAGCATACTAGGAATCAAATCCTTAATTGCAACAATTTGGATGGATCCACAAGAATACCCTGCTTGTTGACTACATGACCCAAAAACTGAACTTCTTTAAGCCAACATTTCCTCTTGGAGGATTTAGCGAAAAGTTTGTTCCTTCTTTAGGGGTTCCAATGTCAACGAAGGTGTTGATCGTGATCGGCTCGGGATATGAATAGATCAAGGTTTCATTAACAACAATGACGAACTGATCCAAATAAGGCTTGCAGACTCTATTTATTAAGTCTTTGAAGATGGCTGGAGCATTTGTCAACCCAAAAGGCATGACTGTAAACTCGTAATGGCCATACTTCGTGCAGAAAACCGTTTTGGGAATATCTTCTTCGAGAATACAAAGTTGATGATACCCAAAACGCAAATCGATCTTGGAAAAGCATGAAACGCTATGCAGTTGATCGGAGAAATCGTTGATTTAAGGTAGGGGATATCGATTCTTGATGGTAAGCTTACTAGGCTTACATTAATCGATATACATTCGAAAAGATCCATTTTTCTTTTCACAAAGAGGACAGGAGTTTCTCCAAGGTGAAAAGTTCGGACGGATGAATCCTTTATCAGACAACTCTTGAAGCTGTTTTGATAATTCTTGCATCTCGAACGGTGCAAGACGATAAGATACTTTAGATTTAAAAGAAACAAGTGTTTGAGGTTCTTAGGGAGATCACAAGTGATCATAAAAATGACAGAACCACACGAGTAGTTTTGTCTTTGTGTTGACATCATAAGGTTGGATCAAACATTCATACAATTGCATTAGTTAAAAAATAAAACCACAAATTTTTATTTATATAACAACCGCATTGTCTTTAAATGTTACAAGATAACAACCAAAGGAAATACAAAATGCTAATTGTTCACTCCTTCATCATTGAGTGCCTCATTGATGTTAAACACTCGACCACGTTCTTGATTCACATTGACGTTCGCATTCGGGTTTGCGTTAGCATTTGCGTTCACCAGTCTTGGGCAGTTGTGGCGGAAGTGACCAATCTCTCCGTAGTTGAAACATGAACCCAGTGGGAATCTCGCAGCATTCCCTTGAACCGGAGCTTGAACCTGAGCAGCCTGATTTTGTCCCAAACGACAAACATTGGCCAAATGCCCAAGTTTACCACACGTCGTGCATTGCCAGCAAGCTTGTTGTACCGCGTGATGACCGTTGCAGCGTGCACAATGAGGTGCGGTACCAGCATATGCTTTCTTTGCAGGTAGCTGAGCTGGTGGGTTCCGCGGGTTCTGAGCAATCTGTGCTGTAACAGCAAAGTTCTGACCACCCTTTCGCTTTCTTGATTTCTTTGACGTCTCACCTTCCTTACTCTTCTTGTTTTGACCTTTCTTGCTATCCTCCTTGTCAGACCCCTGCTTCTTACCATTGTCACCCTTTTTGTGTAACTTATTCTTCCGAATCTGCGACTCAGTCAATGTCGCAGCTAACTCGATCGCCTGACGGAGTGTGGTAGGGCTGCTACCAGTAAGGATGTCTTGTACCGAGTCAGGTAGGCCGTCGATGTACCTTTCAATAGCCTTGTCGAGTGGGGTAACCATTGTCGGGCAAAGCAGACTCAACTCGTCAAACCTATCAGTATACGCCCTGTGCTCACTACTATCTTGCTTCAACTCATCAAATTCCTTCTCCAAAGCTCGCTGCTCATGACGAGGACAGAATTCCCTCATCATAAGGGCTCTAAGTTCAGCCCATGTCTGTGCTAGAGCAACTTCTGCACCACGATCCCTCATAACCCCGTTCCACCATGTGAGAGCCCTCTTCTGAAACACACTCGAAGAAAACTCGACCTTGCGACTGTCAGGACACTGCACGTGGCGGAAAGTATTCTCAATGCTCTCGAACCATTGAAGAAGCCCAGTCGCTCCTTCAGAACCACTAAACTTGAGTGGTTTAGCCTGGTTAAAATCCTTGTATTTGCATGGAACATTGTTGTTGTTGTTGGCTTGGTTCCATTGAGCAAAGAGGTTTGGGAATTGAGCAGCCATTTGCTGCGCAATGATTTCTGCCAATTCGGCAGTCGCTATCTGGCTTTCGCGTCGAGGAGGCATTCTAAAAGAGGAAACATGAAAGGAAACGAGTGAGAGAATTAGACGAAAAGAATGAGATGAAACAAATCTGATGAAAGCAAGGATAGTGGTCATTTTTTTGTTACTACAAAGCAACAAACGACCTCGGTGATTAATCAAAGTAAATGAGTCAAAAATAATGTATCACGAAGACATGCTCGCCTATAAGTGAACACTCATCCCAAGAATTCCCAGGTAAGCACAACTGGTCTCGCGTCTGATGAGATGTATACGAAGTGCTTGCCTAGACAGAAAACCCAGAATACAGGCATTCACCCTTCCAGTTTGCACGTGTTCACATTATTTAAAACCCAAAACTTTGACAAGATTTTGAAAACTCAAAGGGGTTCAAAACCTTACAATAGAGGGTTCAAAACCTAGTAATCAATCATCCTAGAACAGATGATTAGTTTTCAAAGCGGTTTTGAATTTTATGTTCTTGTTGTGGTCGTCGCCTAAGGATAGGTGACGGTATTGTTTTATGACTAAACACAAGTAAACTCGCGTTAGGGTCCTAAGAAGGTTATAGACTAGGTCAAAGCATTACTAATAACCTAATTCCCTATAACCATTGGCTCTGATACCATCTTTTCTGTCACACCCCGACCACGTGTAACATACAAAACGTGGCGGAAACGTCGGGGAGTGTTGTAACAGAATTAATGTTTCATAACCATGGATACCAAAAAGTGTTTCGTTTTATTAAACATTGAATAATTACATCGTCTAGAAATCTAAATACACAATTTAAACATAGTCTATCATTGTTATTGAGTCACTAAGGCCTTGTCCAGTCCTATGTGAGCATGCATCCTATCAATCGATATCTTTCAACAATACCTGAAACATATGTGAAAACGAGGTCAGCAAAGAAATGCTGGCGAGTACATAGGTTTTGTGAAAATAAGATTCATGACTTCTGTTTAAGAAAATGTTTAGTCATGAACCTTGTAATTTGCTTTGTCTTTGTAAATCATTTGAAAAATAATAAGTTCAGATGATATGTATAAATAAGAGAATAATGCATGATTAAATGAATAACCATGTAAAATGAGTTTGTATAAGTTAAGTTGTTTGTACAACAATGTATTGTGAAAAGTATGTTATTTGTATAAAATGTTATATGTTTAAATTGAAATGATTTAAACAACGCTACGATATGTAATACCATATAAGCACTTATTTATAGGAAGTACCAGCGGCGTATCCACCATGCTTATATCATATTACACATGCCTCGTTACTTAAATCGCTTACTCAAACCAAACCAACAATGTAAGATGTCTATGTGTAAACCAACTCCCAAATGTATTGGAATAATATGTCAAAATGTTCATGTCAAGATGTAAATCATGTTATGTATAACCAATGTCAAAAGTGTTTGTGTCAAATGTAAACCATGTAATGTGTAACCAAAATGATATGTATGGCTAGCGAAATGCATCAACTAAACCATAGGTGAAACGCACAAAACAAAGTATTGAAGTAAAACTTGGTTTAAATCAATACTATGTTTCGTGGAAATGCATGATCAAATGTAAATCATGTCCAAATGTTTACCCAGTCGTTAAAACATTTTGTGAAATCGTTCAAATCGTTCTTGTTGTTTTAATCGTTCAAATCGTTCTTGTTTTAATTGTGAAACTACTTTATGGTCGATTTTCTAATAACATTCAAACCTTCTTGACTCGTTCATCGTTCCAACTCGTTCTCGTTCTTAACAAACCCTTACCAAAGGGTAAATTAATAATTACAGATTCAGTCGTTACCCAAAATACCCACACATAACCATGGGTATAGAGAATAACGGGATTTGTCAGATCCTATGGTACCATAACCTAATACTGGTCGGCTTGATCATTGCTAATGAATGTCATTGGTTATGTAACTACAACCAACAAGTTTGTTCACTTTATTGAAATCGTTCTTGAAACCATTGTAATTGTTTTTGAAACCATTGTTATCGTTCTTGAAACCACATTGTAATTGTTTTTGAAACCATTGTAATCGTTCTTGAAATCATTGTTAAGACATTTAGCACATATGAGTCACCCCAAAACAGTTGAAAACAGTAAAAGAGGGGAATAATGTACTCGCCTGAGAATGCTTAGAGTTCTTGAACAACAACCAAACAAAGCTTGAGGGAGCACGGAATCAGTCGGCAATCTAAAACTATATAAATAAACCGGACTTAAATCGGGAGATCGGATAGGATGAGGCTTGGTAAACCAAATGAGTATTGGAACACATATGATATGGTTTAACAAGGCCTACATACTACATTGAGACTAACCTAAGTGCTTTCGACCCATCGCGACCCATTAAGGTAGCTTATGCTACTTTAACGCGTCGTGCGCGTGAAACGCGTTCAGACCGTCTAACCAGTCCTATGACAAGTTTTATATGCCTAAACGTGTTACATAATCAGTTATGTGACAAAAGTTTAGGTTACATATGCTTAATTACCAATTATACATGAAAAGGGTATTCTGGTAATTTACCTAAGGCATATAAACTTCCTATCGTACAACTACTTAAACGAAGCGACCATAGGGTATAACCTCGGAAGGTTATTCCCTACCTACTATGGTCACCTAATGTATTTGGTCGGATCCTAATGATTGACCAAATGGGTCGGGTTCGAAGGTATAAGCGATTTATTAGATCGCTTACCCTACGACCCTAGACAACGTGGTAATCAGTAGGCATAGTCCCAAGGGACTATAACCAACGTGATTACACTCACGTTGCGAAGTTCAAACGAACTTCGCATTGACCATAAACCGGTCAACGCAGAAAGTCAAACAACGTTTGACTTTCAGACTCGAAAAGACTCGAAAAGCAATAAAAGAACGAAAGAATACTTACGAAGGGTCCCCGAATGCTAATCTAGATCCAAATAACTCAGGTATGAAACAATGGTTCCAACTTAGAGTCTTTTGGATCAGATTCTTGTGAGTTTAGAAGTGAAGTGGGTTGGGTATTTATAGTATTCGGAGAACCGTTAAGATCGTTTCTTGGAAAAGGGGGCACGATCAAAGCCGTACACTTGTCGGAACCTTATGGTAGCTCATTTGCCACTCACCATCGGAAATTGACACTTGGAATTGGGATTGGGGGTGCAAAACAGCGGCAAACAGGCTGTTAAACATTGAATCTGGTCTGCAGAGGCTGAGGCGGCCCGCTTCAGGATACACCGAAACTAATGCGGGCCGCATGGGGGTTCTGATCAGAAAATAAGTTTCAACAATGACAGTTTTGGTCCCTGTTGTGTATTTAAGCCATTTCCGACACTTCTAAGGCCCGTAAAGCCAACTTTAAGGCCCTAAAATGATGCCTAAACATTTTGGACATGAAACATGCTCAAAAATATGCCGGGTGTTGGTTCGTTTGGTCGTACGAACGCGATGTTCGCTTAATTACGACGGAATGCGCATAAGCGCGAAAAACGATCCAAATGACGCAACGAATGGATTTTTCTTGTGCCAAACACTAAAGCATAATATAGTCATGCTTACATAAATTTTTGGATGTCTGGATGTATTCAGAACGTGAGTTATGCGCAAAAGTGCAAACTTGTGCACTTTTTGACACTTTTAGTCCCTGAATGACCCAAAAGTTTATTTTAGCATACCGAACCCCTCAAAGCCTATTTCTAAGCTATGTAAAAGATATTTATGGTATGTTTAACTTATGGTCATGTTCCGGAATGTCTGTTACAGTTCAAATTGGCATACTTTCGCAGTTTGTCAAGTTTAGTCCCTGTAGGCGAATTAACTTGTTTTTGCCATACCAAAGCCTTCAAAACTTATTTCTAAGTTATGTAAAGGTTATTTAAGGTATGTTAAGCATATGTTGATGTTCCGGAGTATTTTTCGAATTAAACTGAATATATTTACGCATTAGTGCGCGTATAACCTTCCAGAAAGCGATTTAGAGTTTGGAATCGAATAAGAATTTGATATGTGCAAATGATACACATATTTATACAAATCCTAAGTATGAAATACAATATTTCATTGGTTTGGTATTTGTTTGATGGTCGCAGTGACCCAGGTGTCACATTGCCCGAACTTGGCTTGTCTGACTTGGATGAGCCAGATTCATCGCCATTAACTTTCTTTTTCTTCTTGTTTGTCCTCAGATTTGCATCTGAAGAATTCGATTTGCTTGACTTTGCCGTCGAGTGAATCGATTCATCAGAACTTTTATTCGAACCAACCGGTGAACCCGAAGATAAAATCTTCTCCAAATACTCTCTAGCCTTCTTCCTCTTTTTCCTCAGTCTGTCTCTTTGCCCATGCGAAAGTTTCACTTTCTGTTCTAGAACCTTATGTTCTTTGGGCTTGACATTGACTGGTGTCTTCACCGTTCTCTGAGATTCAACCCTTGATCTTCCCATCGATCTCTTTGGGCAATCTCTGGCAATATGTCCTCTGATATGGCAATTATAGCATCTTCGTGTTTCAAAATTCCAATTCTGGCAGTTAACAGCAATGTGTCCTCTAACACCACAAGAATATCACACTCTGTTATCGTACCATCCACTTCTGTCAGTCCAAACCTTCAAATCATAACATTGTTTGGCTTGGTGATAATCATTTCTCCTCTTCAATGCTGGATTTGTCTTTTTAGCACTGTGGTCAAACCTGCACCACTTATTATCATCATTTTGTGAATTTTCATTTACAAATTTTTGTGATTTTTTATAATGATTGGATGACTGAACTGATGAGCTTTTATTTTCATTTTTAAATTTTTTTGAATTTTTAACTTTTTGTTTCTGTTCTACATTCTTCTTAACAGGTTTTTGCTTAGAACATTCACATGTTTCAGTAGATTGCAAAACAGTATTTTTAAATTTTTCTTGTAAATCTAAAAATATTTTTCTTTTCTTTTCCTTTTCTTTTTCATCATCAGCTTTGTCATCACAATCTTCAATTTTGACTTTGTCAAAATTTGTGACATTGTCACTTATTGGAACAGAATTGATCGGTTTCGGACATGGATAATCTGGTGTTGATGACAAAGTCTCAAAACCTTTCAATTTCTCTTCAAGCTCTTTGATTTTAATCCGAGCTTTTTCAGCTTCATTTTCAAGCCGAATGATTTTCTGAAGATGAGAGTTTATTTCAATCTGTTTTTCAAGATTATTTTTAAAAATAACAGATTTTTCATCTTCTAAAATCTTCATTTGACTTTGAAAATCTTTTTCAAATTTTAATTTTTCATTTTCAAACTCTTTTTCTTTTTCTTTCAAAAACTTGTTATCCAATGTCAAACTGTCCATATCACTCAACAGTTTGATATTTTCAGATTTTAGTTTTTCACAGTTCAAGCGCAACTCCAGAATCTGTTCATCATCAGCTTTCTTCCCATCTTTCAAAGCTTTGTTTTCCAATGTCAAATTCTCCGCATCACTCAAGAATTTGGCATTGTCTGCTCCAAGTTTATCACATTTTGAACATTTTTCATTCATCTTTTCAACATCAGCTTCTTTCTTTGTTTCCATCCTGAATGTTCCTGCACAAAAAATTTTAACAAAATCAAGAGGGTTTGCATATTCATCAATAAAACAACCTCTCTTAATATCATATTTCATGACATTTTTTGCAGCAAAACATACAGAAAATCTTTTTCTCATTTCAATGATCACATCCAAATTTATCTTTTCTAAGTCCCTATTTATTTCATTCATCAACTCTTCTTTTCTTTTTTCTTTATCAAACTTATGTGATCTGAGCTTATCGATGAATTCTCCGGCAATGAGTATTAATGCAGCAAAACAGCAAATGAGTTTCCTTGCATCTGTTCTGGAATCATATGAAGGTCTAGTTGCTGGCAAAATTGGAAATTCTGAATTGACCAAAGAAGACTACGACCAGATTGATCCGGAAGAAATGGAACTCATAGATATTCGCTGGTGTTTGGTAAGTTGCATCCGCAGAGCCAGAGATACATGGAGATTACTGGGAAACAGACAATTGGTGGACCATCAACAAAACTTGGATTTGATAAGTCCAAAGTGACCTGCTTCAAATGTAAGCAAAAAGGTCATTTCAAAAGAGAATGCAACAATTCTACAGTTGATGGAAATGAACATCCTTTCAATGATGATTATTACCGAAAGGCAATTTACCATCGAAGGAAAGAAGAGCCAAAAATGATCGAAAACAATCCCAAAGAGAAGTCAAGAGCATGTGCAGTAATTCATCATGATGAAGGGTATGATTGGAGTGAAATTCTTCCAGAAGAAGATCGTGTTGAAATAGCTCAAGGTAGAACAACTTCAAAAAGTAAACAATATGTTTTTGTTGCTGAAATCAAAGAGAAAACCAGAGAAGAGATTCTGAATGAGAAAACATACAGAGAAAGAAACATTGCTGGAAACAGAATTGATGACATGCAAGAAGAATATGAAAGTGTTGTAAGCAATAAAAGATGGGACAAGAAGCGAGAGTGCTATGTCAACAGAGAGGGTGAACCTGTTGTTCCCAAGAAGGACATAATTTTTGATGATGTTCTTTTAGTAATTCCTCGATCTGTCGAATACTATACAAATGTTGAAAAAGATAAAACATATGTGAAGAGGCTGAATAAAATTATCAGAGATGCCATGACTTCAAGTTTGAGGAAGAGGGATGAAGAAAGAATGAAGAAGAATGTTGAGAATTTGGTTGATAATTTGAAGAAAGTCGCTGAGGAAATCAAAGTTGATGCTGTTAAAAAGGAAGAAGAAGATGTGAAGACTTCTGAGGAACGGAAGAAAGAAGAAAAAGTTGTTGAAATAGAAGCAGTTACGGAAGACCAGCAGGTTGAAGAAGCTGAGAAGAAGGTTGAAAGTTCAGTTGATATTGTTGGTAATGTTGGTACTGGTAAAGAAAAGAAGAGTGAAGCTGAACAGAAGCAGACAGAAGTAAACACCAAGGTGCCAATCACTGAGGTAAATTCTGATTCTGAAAATTTAATGAAAATGTTGAACAGTGCAAGAAATGCATGGAACCATGCAGTGCTTGTACTGAAAAAGATGAAAAATTCAGAACAAGAGATCTTGAATTCACCAAAATCGAAGAAGTTTTTAAAAATAAATACAAAGAAATGTTAGAAAACGAAAAAGTTTTAAAAGATAATGATGAAAAACTTTCAGAAACATGTAAAAAATTAGAAAAAGAAAATGAAGTTTTGAAAGAAAATATTTTGAAAATGACAGAAGAATGTTCTCAAAAAGAAAATGTTTGTCAAGAAATGAAAAAAGAATATGATTCAATAAAATTGGCTTATCACATTACTAAAACGTCATATGAAGATGTAAAAAGTCAAATAAAACTTGTTGAATCGAGATTAAGATACTGTTCTGAAACAACTGATGTGTTTAAGCGACAGTATGAAATAAAGCAACAAGTTGTAAATTCTTATATTGAGGATGTTGCTAAACTTAAGCGTCAGATTGCTGATTTAGAACAGGATAATAACAAGTTAAAAAGTTATCACGCGTCATCATATGTGCTTGAAAGAATTTTCAACATAAAACCGGATGGTAAAGATTCTGAGCAAAACAAGAAAGGAATTGGCTTAGAGGTGGTAGGTAACATTAACATAACCTATTCCAAATCTGATGATTCTAGTGATTCAGAGGTGGTAGGTAAGGTCGTTGAAAGTGTGTTGAAAGAAGAGTCGGTTGATACAGGTAAAACTGAATCACATGATGAAAATGAAGGCAATTTTCATGATGGATATCTGAAAAACTCAAAATCTGAGAAAAATTTGAATGATGATTCAAAAGGATTGGTTTATTCCATGATTGGATCGGGCAAATTATTCTTAGACATTGTATTCCCGATTCAGAATGTGATTTCAGAAAAGATTGACAAAGTTTTCAAAATGGTTGAGATTGAAAAATCTGAAATTCCAAAATTTGCTGGAAAAGGTCATAAAACTTTTTATAACAAATATGGTTACAAAAAGAAGAACATGAAGGATGGGTTGGGTTATAAGAAGAAACAGAATTGGAAGAAAAATGAAACGCCAAATTTTCAGGCAAAAATGAATTTTGTTCATGGAACAAGTTCTGAAAAAGAAAAAGAGCTCAAAAACAACAACAGGTCAAAGATGTATTCAAGAGAATTTGTTTCAAATGCGATCAAACAGGACATCTTGCTCGCAAGTGTCAAAATCTGAAACCTGTTGATGTTGAGTCGGAAAAGAAGTCTGTTTATGTTGAGAAACAGAAATCTGATGTTGTGAATCAGAAGTCAACCAAGTTTGTTTCAAAGCAAACTTGGAAGCCGAAAATGTCAAAGGCTGACTCACAACAAACATGGAAACCAGTGACACCCAAATTAAGAACAACACAAAGTTGGAAAACAACTGTTGATGCAACAAAACCAAACCAGTTTTGGAAACCAAAAGTTGTTGTTCGGAATCAAAATATTCAAAAAGAATCACATTTTTATAAAAGAGGGACTCCAAAAAGTCAAACATGGACAGTTAAGAAACAAATGACTTCGGTAAATGATGAAAATGTTGAAGACAAAATTGACAAAGTCTTTGTACAAAACGACAAAGATTTTCCGAAGTTGAATGAAGCATATTGTGTTGAAATGCCTAAGGTCAAACAGACCTGGGCTAAATTGTTCAAGTGATTGAATAGTTGAATGTGCAGGTGCTCAAGAAAATTGAAGATTGTGAGAATGGAAATCAGAGCAGCCTGGCACAAGGAGAAGAGGAGGCTGCTGAACCCTGTGTTGGTTGAAACAGGGAGTTTGTTTGTTTTCTGTATATAAATAAACAATATTTCAAAAACCCTAAAAATTGAAAATTTTAAAAACCAAAAATATGTTTTTATTTTGTCAAAAATTTGTAAAATCAAAAATATGTTTGTTTTTAAATTTGTCAAAAATCAAAAAAATTTCAAAAAAATATGTTCAGTGAATATGCCGAAACCCTCACGGCGGAACAAACATGATTAATTTCACAAGATTGAAAAACGGTTTTCAAACTGTAAAAAATCAATGTGTTGTAAATCATGGGGGTACATTATATTTTCTGCTAAATCAGTGCATGAAAAGCAGAAAATGGATGGCGAGACAAAGCTATCAGTGTCGGTTTGTCAAATTTTCTTTAAATGATTTTGCATTTTAGGGGGAGTAAGAATATTTCAGAAAATACAAAAACATTTGAAAATTTGAAAAAGACTAAAAACATGATAAAATTCAAAATTGAGTTTTTGTGTAAAAAGAGGAAATGATAGTACATCAGTAGACAATCACGGTACGCTAAAGAAATGGAAAGTTAAAATGTGATAAACGGTCTCACTGATGATATGCCAGTAGGTTTTTACACGTTTAGTAGATTGTTTTCGAGATATAAATCTAAATATCATACTTACTTATCTCGTGGGGAACATCTCTCGGATATATGGGTAACCCCCGAAATCTTGTTTGAAAGACCCCTCTTTCTGAGATACTAGGTCTTTATGCTTAGTGATATCAAGGGTATTATCCCGGGACTTCTGATTTTGCGGAAGCAATGGCCTAGTCCCCGTATAATACTTTTCGCTTGCTTGAAATATAGCACCACCCTCAGCATAAAAAATGATGAAACATTGCAAAATGCTAATCATGTGCTGTTGAAGAAAAGATTCTCTAAAGGGAACACAACTAAAGTCGAAGCCATCATCTCTCTGATTTTGCGGAAGCAATAGCCTGAGCTCTCATGGCCCTCGCATTTAACCCTTTACAGATATCATCTAGGTATACTCACCTGTAAGACTGAATATTGGGATCTGGATACGGGAGTATATTCTGAGGTGGGACACGCGAATAAGTTTAAGTTCTTAAAACACTAATCCGTATCTCGAAACAGTTGAACTTTGTGTGAAAATTTAAGTGGATCAGTATACTGACAATCTAAGTGAATCGTTTAGAACTTAACGTGTTTAAAGCTCAACGGTACTAGTGATTTGTTATAAACTGATATGATCCTCTGACGCGAACTCAAACAAAAATATTGTTTGTAAACATGTTTGTAAATATTTCTTTACTGCTTTTTTCGGAAAAATACAAAAAGATTTTGATTTCACTTTATTTTCGACAACCGATGTCTCGGATGCTGAGTTTCAAAATCTGAGTATGCTGATCGTGTTTCTGAAAATAAACAAGTTCATTAGCTTGATACTTGAAGTTTTATTCAAAAATCAAAAACAGTTTGTGATATCTCCAAGGTCATTAGGTTGGACTTGGATGATTAACTGTGAGGGAGTTGGATTCTTAGATTGTTAAATTCTGTTAAGAGAGCCAGGGTTTTCGATCCTGGATGTTCAAAACACTGTTACTTATAAATGTTTAAGTATTGCAGATGTGATTCTAGATTACGATCCCAATAGTTGAGTCTAAGGGGGAGTCTGAAGACGAGCTCGAAGCAAGGGGGAGCTTGTAACCGGAAAGCAAGGTGTCGATCCCAAAATCACAGAAGCTTAACAAAAGGGGGAGCCTGAAGAAAGTGTTAAAAGAGAAGAAGATAAAGATTGATGGATGCTTACAGTGTTAGACAATTTGGAAAGAGGAAAAAGACTGATCAAGACTGAAGATGTGTCATGCTAAAGACTCGACACTGACGACTTCGTCAACATCCAAGGGGGAGTCTGTTAGTGCATATGTCTGTTGACTTCGTCTTGTATCGAGTCTTGTAATCAGATAGGATAAACCAGTGCTCGTTAGGCTAGAAATCAGGTTTGTGTGTGAGGGAGCTATTTCGCACGAAATGGCCAAAGCCCATTTTGCACGAAATGAAGAAATTCATTTCGTACGAAATGAACTAAATTCATTTCGTACGAAATACCTGGTCTATATATAGGGATGCATGGTTTGTCATTTGTAACTTTTGGAAATCGGTAGCAAAGCTCTGCCGGATTGTCTCCAGGTGCTGTAAGACTATTATATCAATACAAGAGACATTATAAGTGAATCAAGCTGTAAACAAGTCCGTATCTCTGAATTCCTCCTTTGATTCGGATCCAAACTCTTCTGAACGACTCATTCAGGTCGCACAACGATCCTACAATTTAGTATAACAAAAACCTTTATTTATATCGAATCTCAGAGTACAAGACGGTTACAAATCGAAGCAAGTAGTAAACGGATAACAATCCGAAAAGTCGGGTTGTTACAACTTAGCCCTCTTTTTCTCTCAAATTAAAACCTCACAACACCTTCCCTTTCAAACCCTACACCTTTTCCCCGTGCACATCCAAAGCTCCAAATCGCTGCTAAATCTACTAAATCTCCAAAGAAGACTACCATAAACCTCTACTCATGGTAGAAAAGTATAAAATTTGTGGTTGAAAATCATACATGAAGAATATCTATTGCCATACAGTCATGTATGTTTTAATCACATTATTAACCACAATTTTCAGTGACAACATAGGTAAATTATGTAGCTCAATTCAACCTTTCTATAGTTTTTAGCCGCTTGTTAGTTAAAATGCCACATATTCTCTCTAAGTCCGTATGTTAAACCATTAGGTCTCAATATTTAGTTGAAGTGATCATTTTGATGGATAGGGTTATGGTTTTGGGTCTCTTAGATGTTCTCGGTCAAATTCAGCATGTAATTTCTTCTATTATTTAAACTAGGTTATCACCTGTGAATACTCACAGGTTCAGATATTTAAATTTTATTAAACACAACTATATCTATTTAAAATTTCATTGAAGAATCCACATACTTAAAAAAAAAGAGTGAATTACAAGTTTTGCCCTTTATCTTTATACTACATTTCAGGCGGTGTCCTTTGTCTTTAAAATTGATGAGTTTTTTACTTAATGTTTCCGAATGCTACACGTTATGTCCTTTCACCTTAACCCAGTTAGATTTTTCTGTTAAGTCTGATCATGTACAAGGCACATGAGGGTAATTTTGATATTTAATCTTAACATCGACTAATTATGTATATACCTTTAAAAAAAGGTTTAAAAATAAGATACATATATATCTACAACTTGCTGCAACATTTTCACCACTCTCTAGCTCTTTCAGCCATCACCAACAGGCATCATCCACCATAAACAACAACCACTCAACATTAACATTACCAACACCAACACCACCACTATTCTCCACCGTTATCCACGGATGTCACCGTCGTTTCTCCACCGCCACCATTCTCCACCGACATCACCGTCCTTTCTCCACCACCACTGTTCTACACCGTTGTTTATTTCCCCGCCGATGTCTGTTTCTCCAACGCCGTCACCGTCGTATCTCCAGCTGCACCGTTTCTCCACCACCGCTGGTCTCCACCGCCAACTCTCATTCAGATTAGGATTTACTTCTCGTTAGTGTTAATCGAATGTTGAATGTTCATGATTTTTACCCTAATTGTGTGTAGAAGGTGAACATAATTAGGGTTATTGAAATTTAGAGCTTTGTGGAATTAGATGGCTAATGATTTGGATTTGAACAAAGTGTCGTTAGTGGAACCACCACCACCATTGTTTCGTCATGGATTATTGATAAATGAACTCGAAACTACACAAGTTAGAATTGAGGATAGACTTAGGTTGTAATTGGTTGTTCGAAATTGAGTTATATGGTTGTAATTAAGGCAGATGGTTTGGGGAATCAAAATCGAGAAAGGGATGGTGTTAGGGTTGTTGTTAGGGTTCCTGGATGGGATGAAGTTAGGGCTACTGTTTTGAAGTTGGAATCTACCAAAGGGGTAGGTGGTGGTTTCGCAGGTGTGGAAAGTGGGTGGTGGTTGGAAGTGGTGCAGGCAGTGGGTGGTGGTTGGGAGCAGGCTCGTGGTGCTGGTGGTGGTGATAAGTCAGAGAGAGAGAGAGATGTGAAAATGTTGCAGCAGGTTGTAGATATATATGTATCTTATTTTTTAGACTTTTTAAAAAAAAGTTATTTACATAATTAGTCCCTGATAAGATTAAATGACAAAATTTCCTTCATGTGCCTTGCACATGATTAGATTTAACAGAAAAATTTAACTGGGCTAGGGTGAAAGGACATAACGTGTAGCATTTGGAAATATTAAGTACAAAACTCATGAATTTTAAAGGCAAAGGACACCGTCTGAAATGTGGTACAAAGATAAGGGAAAAAACTTGCAATTCAATGTTAAAAAATTCAAGCATTGACCGAAAAGTTAACACATTCTTCAAACATTTTCAACTATTTTTTCAACATGTGAGCATCCTTTGTTGTTACATCATGTATCGAAAACAAAACTTGCAATTTTTAACATGACTTTCAAAGTAAACACAAGACTTTCCAAATTCAAAATTATCTTTCATTGTTTCATAATTTCTTATCAATCTTTATCCTAATGTAATTATCTTTAAAGATCAATATGGAATAAAACACAGAAATTTATGAGCCACGATCAATCTAGAAGATCAACAAATCAAACTTAGCCAATTAAAAGCTCAATTGCTAATGATACAAACCATCCGAAAATTTTATCCTTCAACACCTTCATTAAAAAGTTATAAAACTAAACGGGTCATATACACAAATATGTTTACAATGATAAGCAATAACATTTTTAATAAGACTACATTACAATGATAAGCACTAAAATTTTTAATAAAGTGACTAAGAAGATCTTATGCATTACACTAGACTTTTTATTTGTTTGAAACATTTGGCGTAGTTTCTTTCCACATGCACCAGTTACCATTTTCTTTAACCCAATAGAGATAAAATTGTTATTTCTACTCATAGTCCTACACCTTTACCCATATTATGTAGAAAAAAGCATAGCTTGTAACTAAGATGTTAAATTGTGCTAAAAAAAAGTCTTAACATTAACATAGACAATAACAAAACCATAAATTTAGTGAAACCTTAAGACTTGATTATAAAAGTACACCTACATATAGTCACTTTGGCCCTTGACACTTTCTTAAAAAAATAACATTTTCTTGAAAAAAAATTAGTACTTTCTTAATAAAAGTATCCAAGCCAACTTCATCTAAAATGTTTTGTTAACCATAACTCTCAGTTAAGTTATGTTGATAAAGTTATATTAAGTTAAGTTTTCAAACAAATTTGGATGCCATTGTTCCTCAAATCCAACCTCATGTTAAAAATATTTTTTCCATTCCATCCTTTAACATTTCAGGTTTAACAATTTCTAACACAGGTCGTGAATTGCGTATCTAATTAAGAAGATAGTGGTAAAATGAAATCACTAAGGTCAAGTTCAAACCTTCTCTTGAAGATAATAAATCTCGTTCATAATCACCTCACCAATACCTACCCAATATAAACAAAAGTATCACGTGCCTTATCCATTACAAACCACTTTAGTTTTCATCCTCTCTCTTGCATTTTCCTTGCATGAGTCGTAGTTTACATGCACGATTGGTTAAGATGCAATTTTTAAGGTTTTTAACAACTATGTATAAGAAAAATTGTATCTATCGCTGACAATGCTCTAATCTCAGTGTCACACCCCAACCGATGGCGGAAACATCGGCATGAGAGGAACAAATTGCTCAAAACATCATAACACTATGTGACAATATAATTTAAATTAAATTTCATTGCAATACTAGAAACTTCATACAAAGATTCAAATAAGAATGACATTGTTTCAACATAACATCAAAATAATTGTTAAATCTAGGTGTGTTTCTAAGTCCACCTAAATCTCGTTTCTTCACTTATCATCATCTCGTATATCAACCTGCAACATGTATTAAAATATGATCAACAAAAAGTTAGCGAGTATACAAGTTGTCATACATAGCATAACATAGGATAAAAATGTTTAACGTGCTCATATCCAACATGAATAACAATATGCAAGTTACTAATATGCTGAAACGGTGTACCATATGTTCAAACCCAAGTATACAACGCGTTAATTTTGCCTATCCCAAGAGAGTAGCGGGAGGTTAACTTGTTTAACTTAACAATACCCAAGACTAATGGGCGGTGTGTTAATCCTATAGCGCTATAATTGTTAAGGTAGGCTAGCAAAGTTAATGAGCATATCTTGACACAAAAAGTTAATAGAATATTTCATAGAATATACTTTGTATAAATTAGGAGATAATTGTGCAGCTAATATTGTAATTATCTATTCCCTAAAATAGGGAGATTGTATTGTGTATATATTATTGAGATCAATGAAAGAGAAGGCAAGCATTGAACCATATCACTCTTACATGGTATCAAGCCCCTAACCTAAACCCTTTTCTCTTCTTTCTGCCGTCACATTCCCACCCCCTATCCTATTTTTTTTTCTTTTTTCTTTCTCTGTTGAACATGTCTTCATCACATGTGCACCCTGCTGTTACTGTTACTAATATCAAGAATGCCATTCCACTTATACTTGATATGCAAACAGGTCATTATAACACCTTGGCCGAGTTATTTACCCTTCACTGCCGGGCACACGATGTTCATGATCATCTCCTCCCACGTGAAACATCATCATCCGATTCTACCACCAACAAAGACAAAGAAGCCCCCAAACCCACCTACACCGAATCATGGGAACATATCGGCGCCATTGTTCTACAATGGATTTACGGTACCATCTCCAACGACCTACTACACACCGTTATGAAACCCAAAACATCGGCCTACGATGCTTGGTGCACCATTAAAAACCTTTTTCTTGACAACCAAGCCTCTCGTACCATACACCTACAAAATAAATTCGCCAATACCCGTCTTGAACAGTTCACCGACATGTCCTCATATTGCCAGGCCATGAAACTAATTTTTGACCAACTCACTAGCCTCGGCTCCAACACCACCGAGAATCAATTGGTCCTATAAATCCTAGCCGGCTTGAACGATCAATACGAAAGTATTTCCCTCATTCTCCAACAAACCCAACCGCTACCCGACTTCTACAACACCCGGTCCCGTCTTTGTCAGGTTGAAGACCATAAAAACACACAAGCCAAACTTTCTGCCCAAGTCGCCGGCACTGCCTTAAACGCCACTACCGATCACCCAAACCGACCACCTCCACAAAACCGATACTCCTCTGACACTCGCTCACGTAACCGTGGACGTGGCCGCGGACGTGGTCGGGGTCGGCAGAATTATAACCGTGGCCGAGGACAGACAAACTACAACCAAAACCAACCCTATGGCCCACACTATTCTTGGCCCACTCCACCTCAACACCCATGGACTCCCTGGCCCAACTACCCACCCTGCCCATACCCGTCCAGCCCATCCCGATCAGCGCCGGCCCAGCACAACGACTCAGGCCCAGGCATCTTGGGCCCGCGTCCCTCCTCTAACAACTCGGCCCAATCCTATGCAGCCTCCTACTCACCAACCGACATTGCTCAAGCCCTCTACAACTTGGCTATTCATCAGAACGACCAGTCATGGACCATGGATACAGGTGCTTCAGGTACAATGTCTCCTCAACTAGATAAGTTTCCCTCTATTTTTAAATCTGGCATTATTCGAAATATTATTGTTGGAAATGGCAATACTATTCCGGTACTCGGACAGGGAGATATCACTCTCCCACCTCCTTTCCCTCCATTTAAACTTAAAAACATCCTGTTTGCCCCAAACCTTGTTAAAAATCTTATCTCAGTTCGTCGTTTTACAACTGATAACCAATTATCTATTGAATTTGACCCATATGGTTTTACTGTGAAGGACCTTCGGACCAAGAAACCTATCCTACGGTGCAATAGCTCGGGGGACCTCTACACGCTCAGCCCATCCAACATCACTAACCTTCAGTCTGCGTCCACTTTTGCAGCGATATCTCAAGACACTTGGCATCAAAGGCTCGGCCACCCTGGCCCAGCCATTTTACAAAGTTTAAAAACTTCTGAATTTATTAAGTGTGGTTCTTTGCATAATAAAGTTTGTTCATCATGTATTTTTGGCAAACATATTCGACTTCCTTTTGCTAAATCAATTACAAGTACTACTATGCCATTTGATCTTGTTCACAGTGATGTCTGGACTTCTCCAATTATTAGCAATGGCGGCCATCGCTATTACGTATTATTTTTGGATGATTATACAAATTTTTTGTGGACCTACCCCATTTCTCACAAATCTGATGTCTTTTCCATGTTTACAAAATTTACAACCTTTATCCACCCGCAATTTGGTCGTAAAATTAAACAATTACAATGCGATAACGGCCGTGAATATGCTAATCACCAATTCCACCAATTTTGTGACCAAAATGGCATGCATTTTCGATTTTCGTGTCCACACACCTCCTCACAAAACGGAAAAGCCGAAAGAAAAATACGTACCATAAATAATCTCATGCGCACCATCCTTGCCCACTCATCAATGCCAAATACTTATTGGCATCACGCTCTTGAAACCGCAACCTACCTAATAAACATTATACCCAGAAAAACTCACCATTTTCACACCCCAACCCAACAACTTTACCATTGTCTACCTTCCTATGACCACCTCCGAGTATTCGGATGCCTCTGCTACCCACTCATCCCACACACAACTATCCATAAACTTGAATTTCGGTCCACACCGTGTGTTTTCCTAGGATATCCAACTAATCACCGAGGATACAAATGCCTAGATCTTCAAACTAAAAAGATCATCATCAACCGACATGTCTTGTTTGATGAAACAATTTTTCCATTCGCCAACAAAACAAAACACACCCCTACTGATTACTCCTTTCTTGATGACTCCATCCACCCATACCATCGAATCACATCCACGACCCCCCACACCATCAAAACCCCAACACCCACCAGTCCACATTCGGCCCAACATACTACCCAACAACAACCGACCCACCTTCCTTCCCCATTACCTACCCCAGCCCACCAAATCGACCAACCCATTCCCGCCCCTCCTTCCCAATCCCAATCCCCAACCAGCCCAACCACACCGCCCGACAACAGCCCTGGCCCAATACCCCAACCTCCACCGCCTCCCCCCGCACATACTATACGCACCCGAGCTATGTCAGGCATAACCAAGCCCAAGCATATTTTTAACCTTCACACCTCCACCATCTCCCCCATACCCAAAAATCCTACAGATGCCCTGTCCAATCCGGATTGGTACACTGCCATGACTAACGAGTTTAATGCCTTAATTAAAAACAAGACTTGGAAACTTGTCCCGAGACAACCTCATATGCATGTTATACGTAGTATGTGGCTCTTTCGTCACAAATACAGGTCGGATGGCAGCTTGGAACGTTACAAGGCTCGGTTGGTTTGTGATGGTCGTAATCAGGATATCAGAGTTGATTGTGGGGAAACATTTAGTCCGGTGGTCAAACCGGCCACCATTCGGACCGTTCTATCTCTTGCGTTATCACAATCATGGCCCATCCATCAGTTGGACGTGACAAACGCCTTTCTTCATGGGAACCTCACTGAAACAGTATACATGTACCAACCAATGGGTTTTCGCCACAGGGATTTCCCTGACCATGTTTGCCTCCTCCAAAAATCACTATATGGTCTGAAACAGGCACCACGTGCATGGTACCAGCGTTTTACGGATTTTGTCCTCTCCATTGGGTTTCTCCAGAGTCGATGTGATAATTCTCTCTTTACATACCACCATGGGGGTGATAGTGCATACTTACTTATTTATGTCGACGACATCATCCTCACCACTTCTTCAGACAAGCTTCGGTTACAACTCATATCCAGCCTTGCAGCTGAATTTGCAATGAAAGATCTTGGGCCTCTAAATTATTTTTTGGGAATTAGTGTCTCTCGCACTGGCAACTCCATGTTCTTATCCCAACATTCCTATGCTCTAGACATTATCAATCGCGCAGGTATGACATCCTGTAATCCATGTGCAACACCAGTTGACACAAAACCGAAGCTCAGTAGAACGTCTGGTGTCGCCTTTGATAACCCAACTCTATACCTCAGCTTAGCAGGTGCTCTTCGGTACCTTACCTTTACCAGACCAGATATTACATATGCGGTTCAGCAAATATGTATACATATGCATGCCCCAACAGTTGATCATTGGACTGCCCTTAAACATATTATACGATACATTCAAGGCACTTCCACCTTCGGCCTTACTCTCTCCCCAGGCGTGCCCACTCTTCGAGCATACACGGACGCTGATTGGGCTGGATGCCCGGATAATCGTCGTTCTACGTCTGGTTACTGTGTTTACATGGGACAAAACCTGATATCTTGGTCCTCCAAACGGCAATCCACCATCTCCAGGTCCAGTGCTGAAGCTGAGTATCGCGCTGTTGCCAATGTCGTTGCTGAGATATGCTGGATTCAAAATCTGCTTCTTGAACTGCGACACCCTATCAAAACGGCCACTTTAGTCTATTGTGATAATATTAGTGCCATTTATCTTTCGGGCAACCCCGTTCAGCATCAGAGGACCAAACATATAGAGTTGGACATTCACTTTGTTCGGGAACATGTCCAACGTGGTACCATTCGCATTCTTCATACGCCTACACGGTTTCAAATTGCAGACATCTTCACTAAAGGCTTACCCCGGGTTCTCTTTGATGACTTTCGCTCCAGTCTCAACATTCGGCCGCCTCTTGCTTCGACTGCGGGGGTGTAATAGAATATTTCATAGAATATACTTTGTATAAATTAGGAGATAATTGTGCAGCTAATATTGTAATTATCTATTCCCTAAAATAGGGAGATTGTATTGTGTATATATTATTGAGATCAATGAAAGAGAAGGCAAGCATTGAACCATATCACTCTTACAAAAGTTTACATAGCATATAAGTCTAACAAGCATCGTATAGTTTCATGTTAAGCATGAATAGAGATTAAAATAGTTTAAGTGTTTCGTGATTTGTCTAACATACATGTTGCACCCAAAGTGTAAAAAGGAAAATGGGATCGAGTATACTCACAAAATTGCATATGCTTTCCGATTATCCAATGTGAGAAGTTGTCGAGACTAGAAGGGTGAATGTGTTTGGTTTGGAGTTTAAGGGAAAGTTTATATTTGGGTTTAAGGATTCGGAGTTTAAATTGCATGAAAATAGACGTATAAGAAAATAATCACCTAGCACACCTAATACTTGTTCTTGAAACTATGAAACTCAAAAGAGTTTGAATATTTTCATGGGTCACAATGCCCATTAGAATCGTAACAAGTATCATGGTCTTAGATGATGTAACTTGACACTTGACAAATAACCACTAGGCTATCATCAAGGGTTTGGTTACTTAAATATTATGTAGGTTATATAGTATATTTTATGGTTTTAAGTCCAATCATACAATACAAGAACATCATACAAGTCATGTAGGAGGTAGGAAGATGAATCTTCCATTTAGATACCTCTTTGGTATTCACCACTACACATGTTGTCATAGACAACAAAGAGGGTCAAGAATTTACATAATAAAGAAAGAAAGACTACAACTAATCTAAGAAAACAACAAGTGATGTGTGGATTTTCAAGTACTAAGAAAACAACAAGTGATGTGTGGATTTTCAAGTAGGATAGCCCAAGCTAACCTTATAATCACACAATCTTCAAGCTTTAAGCTTGTCCATCACTTATCGGTTAAAACCCTAACAAAACAGAATATTTATGAGGTTTGAACCTCTGTTATTACATGTCACAACCTTGTTTTTAAGCACACATAATCATAGTCTTGATTAGTGGCATAAGGACATAGGAATGTATGAAGAAAACATGAGTTTTCTTCCAAAACATGAAGATAAAAATAAGCAGAATTTAGGTGCACTTTGGACCTCAAAAATGGTGAGGTTTCACCGTAGTTTGCCCAAGCAAACTTGTAAGAACCTTCCTAGAGGTTATCCAAGTGTTGTAGAAGAAGAAACTAGAAGAAAATTGAAGTGGGAGTGAGTTAAAACTCACTTTTTATGGCTGGAACTTTCAAAATCGTGGCTGAAACTCAGCTGAGTTTGGGAGAGTTTTTGAAGTGTTTCGAGGCTTGTAAAAGTGGAATAAGGAGTGGGGAAGTGTTTATTATATAGGGAAGAGATTAGGGTTTCAATGGGTTGGGCTTTGGAAGTGTTTAGAACGGGTTAAACCTTGAAACAAGCCCACAAAACCCAACCATATGGGGCTGCCATATTTCTTTATTTTTTAATAACATTATAATGAGTAATTTTGTTAATTAAGTTGTGTAATAATATGCAATAATGTTTCCCCTAACTTGTTACAAGGTATAACATGAAATAAAACATGATTTAACTAGGGAAAAAGTGTGATGTATAAGTATGTAACATGTTTGTAAGTGACAAGTGTAGGTCACATATTAGATGATTAATCGTTGTGTAATTAAGCATATTATTAGGGGTTTTTAAGTATCAACAATATAAGGACAAGTATGGACATGTATGGTTAAGTATATAAATCGTAAATAAGTATCGTATGCGTATGAATTACGAATAAGGATTCGAACTATATGAGAATGTATGAATTTAAAGAAATACTAATTTTTATTTATGATCCAAGTCTCGGATTTTACAACGATTACAACGAAAAGACAATTACATGAATACGAGATTTCCAAGAATAGCATTACAAGGCGAGCTTTCTAATTATGGAAAGTATGAAAAATCAGGGCGTTACACTCACCTTCTCTGCATTTGCGATTTCATACTTCTCCTTTACTAAACACCTTTGATATGGTCTTAGTCATGAATAAGTTGGTGGAAGCTTCTCCTAAAAAAGAAAACAATAACCCCCAAATTATTAAAACAATAAAAAATATGAAAAACTAAAAATATATTTTACAGTAATAGAGAATTCGTGTTACCTTTAGTTAAGGGGTAAGACCGTTTAAAGTAATAACAAAGCGACTTAGAATATATCTTGTGGGGAACTTTGGAGGTGTTCCTTTTCTCCATAACAAACGAACATCTGAAACGGGTCACGTTTTTCTTTTTCAAAACAGTCGTTGTTAACAAAATGCATGCTTTCATCCAATTTTCCAATTATAGTTGTTGTAGTTTTCCATTTCTTTCTTAAAACTATGTTGTACCTGAATCAAGATTAGGTTTTAAGTTCAAACTAATGATGATATGACATGATGTGAATCATGTTTCTTCGCATGAATTTTCAATTATACCAAGGTTAAAGCATTTTTTTCCGTAGAATAACACAAACAAAGTAAATAACTAAGCACCAATTTTAACTAACAATGGTATGATAAGAGTATGAAGAAGCAACACCCTAAGCCAACTAAGTGGCCATGTATTATCTTATCAACATCATCAATTATGTTTTTTTTTCTTCTAAATTTAAGTGTTATAATACACAACTAATAAATGTATTATTGACAAGTTAATAATAGCATTAATATGATGTACAAATAAAAAATTATGTAATTAACTAAACTACAGTTAAAGAGAAACCAAGTACATTATCTTGATAGCAACCAAAGGTGAGTCATCAAATCAAATGCTGAAGGAACGATCTCGTTGTTAAAAAAAAAAGCTTCATATATTTGACGCTGCGACTAAAAAACTTTCAATTTTATAATCCACATGAATTTTTATAATCAAAGTTTCATCAGTTCTATCCAAACACCCACTAACCCACAATCGATTAATCTAGAAAGAGTAAATTACAAGTTTTGTCCTTTATGTTTGTCCCAAATTTCAGGCGTTGTCCTTTACCTTTAAAATTGATGAGTTTTGTCCTTAACGTTTCAAAATCCTGCACGTTATGTCCTTTAGGGCAAACCCAGTTAATTTTTTTTGTTAAATCAGATCATGTGCAAGGCACATGAGGGCATTTTTGTAATTTCGTTTTTAGGGAAATTTATGTAATTAACTTGAAATAAATACCCCACCACCATCCTCAAAAGTTGCAGACCACTTGCCATCACCTGCCGCCACCACCTCCTACCCTCACCTGCCGCCGACCACCCACTATCTCCACCATCGCCTGACCCACCATCACACTCCACCGTCTCCAACATCACCATCAACATCCACCCCTTTGATCCACCATCACCAAAAACCAAAAACATTCATCAATTACCCCCTCTCTTTCTCTCAACCGAAATCATCTGAACAAACAAAAAATCCCCAAATCTGAACATCCACCTCCACGAAATCACCTGAACAAACAACAAATCCCCAAATCTCTGAACAAACAAAAAATCCCCAAATTCAGGGTTAGAACACTTACTGTATGCACAACTTCAATTAAAATTCAAGTATGTTACCATCAATGGATACAAAAATCTGTCAGATACAAATCAGATTTGGGTGAAGAGAGAGTAGGGTATGGCGGCAGATGAGATGTTTGGAAGCAAAAATTCAGTGGGAACTTTAATCATGTTCCACTTTGGTAGCACCGTTTCGAATTTTCTTATCGGCTTGAAAATGTGCCTTTTCTTTTTAGAATGAATTTGGCTTCACCACCTCCAGCGACCACCCCAGAACCGCCGCCACACGACTTTCTGGTACCCGATTCAGTCGCCGTCGATTTCAACATGAACTGACATATCTGACACGATTTCAACAACATCCGGTAGATCTGACTCAAAATTTCAACAAAATTCCGGCAAATCTGACTCGTTTCCTACTCTCGAGCGGTGGTTATAGTAGATGATGAAGGGGCGGTGATTGTTGTAGATGATGAAGGGGCAGCGGTTGCTTATAGTTGCAATGGTGGAGGATGGTGGCGGTGGTAGCAGGTTGTGGCAATGGAGGCTGATGGTGGCGGTGGTAAAGAGAGATAGAGGGGTGGGTCGCCGGAGGTGGTGTGGGGTGGGTGGTGGCATGTCGGTGATGGTGGTGGGTGAAGGTGAGTGAGATAGAGATAGGTATAACTGTGTATTTCTTATATATATATAATATAATTTTTATTTTAAATTTAGTTTGTTTTGTTTATTTAAATATATTAAATAAACATGTAAAAAGACTAACCTACCCTTGTGTAATCTGATTTAACAAAAAAAATTAACTGGGTTTGCCATAAAGGACATAACGTGTAAGATTTTGAAACGTTAAGGACAAAACTCATCAGTTTTAAAAGTAAAGGACAACGCCTGAAATTTGGGACAAACATAAAGGACAAAACTTGTAATTTACTCATCTAGAAAACAATTTATATTTCAAATCCTTACAATATAAAGTCTAATGTATATGACAAATTTAGGGATGAAAATGTACATGCTGAAGTCTAAAAGCCATTGAAAAAAGGGGCGATCTTCAAAAAAAAAAACAATCAATTTAGGGTTTTGAATATGTACATGATTTAAGAAACCACAAGTACAAAATTAAATGATTATAGTTTAAAAAGGATACAAAGATGGAAACACAAAAAAATATACTTGTGAAGCCGATTGAAGAATCATTGTGAAAGAAATCAGCGGATGAACATATTTAGATTGTTGAGTTCTTCCTCCAACTTTAGCAAAAGTATGTTCTGCACATGCATAATTTAAATAAACAAATATAAGCTTGCAATTCAGGGTGACACATAAATCCGCATGAATACTTATTTCAACTAAAGCGTTAGATTGTAGGGTCTACATCACAAGCCCTTGTTTCTGAGATATGTGACTGATCATTTCAAAATTAACCTAATAACAATATTTGACAATAGCTCCAATCATTTAAAAGTGAAAATACATAAAGGAAATAAAAACAAAGTATTCGAAATAACACATGTGAATATAAAATTGAGTTGCAAAATCTTACACTATGGGAGTCTTGTGATACTTGTTCCAAGGATTCCCTGGCCAATCCAATAATTCGCCATGATGTATACACGGATTTAACCATATCAGATTTAGGTGATGATTCTCTATTAGGTTATAATACAAAAATAAAAAGGGTTATCCATGAATAAGGCACTATTCCACCACAATGTAACCTCAGTAAATATAATATGTGAAAGTAGAAGTGTAGTAATCCCTAAGAGCATGACTATTATTCAACATATTTCTCCTTTTTCGCCAAAACTATGTCAAGATAAATTGTCAATGAATGATGTATATTTGTTTCAGGTGACAATAATGCATCTGCTTCAACATCATCTGCAGCAAATGGTGCAACTAGTCATCAGGTATCAAACAAAACAACCCTTTTTTTATAATTGACCCGTTTTGACCCATGACCCGACCCGACCCAACCCGACCCGTTTGCCAGGTCTACACCAAACAAATGACTGCACATAAACAGATTCTCTTCGAAACAGATAACCCAACCCGCTTTGCGCCACAAAGAAACTTTTTACTTGATGTCACACCCTGGCTTTGCGGAAGCGTGGGTTTATTATGGTGTGACTTCTTAATACCATAGCATAATCACAACAATGCTATATGATGATAAAACCATGAAGTTCATCCATTCATTCAAATTTAAAAAGTAAAATACGACAACATTGTTTTAAAGTCGACACATGCAACGAATTACAACCACAACATACTTAGAACTTGTTCACGAGACACAACCAAAAGACATGAATGAAAACACAGTTTAAGACTCGTGACCCGTCCAGGCAAAGATCACAATTCCTAAACTCGGATGACACCATTATTCTTACGCAGCTTAATACCCTTGCATACTTGACCAGATCCATTAATTTCCTGAAATACATGTAAGTTGAAAAATCAACATAAAGTTGAGCGAGTTCATGTAAAAGTGAGTATGTAAAACCTTTGTAATAAGTCTGTATGTATGAAAAATCCTTGGTATGTAGCAATTAAGGAAAAAGAAAAAGATCACCATTGGGTTGCAAATCCAATGATATGTGTGAAGTGTTGTAGGAAGACTCAAACCTAGCGGATTTATGCGTCGGGCACTCAGTCACCACCTGGCCCATTCAGCGGACTCAGGAGTGAGGGCTCGCTACACCCCAATAGATCTATCACCGTTGTCCCTCGGTCCTACAATGAGGATTAATGGCCTCTAGTTTCCGCCTACCCACTCACATGATCTAAGTTGTAAACCCTCCTTAAGCTAACCATACCATGTATAAAGTCTGTAATAATTGTAACATGTATTCCACCCCCGAAGTATGAAAACTGAAAACAGTTAAGAGAAAAGGGGGACATGAACTCACTGAAGTGCGTCTCGAAATAGTCAATCCCAAATCAACCTGTTGCGTGACGAGCTACACGTACTAACTTCTATTAGACGGACGGCCGTGCCTTGGCTTAAGGTTTAACGTTTTGGGGAAATAGTTAGACAACTATTTTGTAACAACTGTGCTTGTAATCGCTATGAACAGTTCTATTATCAATAAAACAATGTTATTTGATCCCAATGTTTGTTTTGTTATGTTATACATTTTTCATGTTTTGACTTTTATGTAATTTCACACTCTACATCGCTTTCTGGAGAGTTATACGCAAACTAGTGCGTAAACGTACTCAGTTTAATGCGAGAAATACTCCGGAACATCAACATATACTCAACATACCTTAAATAACCTTTACATAACTTAGAAATAAGTTTTGAAGGCTTTGGTATGGCAAAAACAAGTTAATTCGCTTACAGGGACTAAACTTGACAAACTGCGAAAGTATGTCAATTTGAACTGTAACGAACATTCCGGAACATAACCATAAGTTAAACACACCTTAAATATCCTTTACATAGCTTAGAAATAGGCTTTGAGGGGTTCGGTGTGCTAAAATAAACTTTTGGGTCATTCAGGGACTAAAAGTGTCAAAAAGTGCACAAGTTTGCATTTTCGCGCATATCTTACGTTCTGAATACATCTGGACATCCAAAAAATTTATGTAAGCATGACTACATTATATTTTAGTGTTCGCCTTAAGAAAAATCCATTCGTCGCGTCATCTTGATCGTTTTTCGCGCTTATGCGCATTCCGTCGTAATTAAGCGAACATCGCGTTCGTACGACCAAACGAACCATCATCCGGCATATTTTTGAGTATGTTTTGAGTTCCCTATACTTTAACTTCATTTTAGAGCCTTGAAATGAGGTTAACGGGGTTCAAACGCATCGAAAAAGGCCTTAAACACGTGCAGGGACCATTGCTGCCAATTTTGAAACTTTCTGTTTCAGGGGAGGTGCTAGCGTAGCGCGACGCCTATGGGGCTACCTGTCGCGCTACGCGACTGACTATCTGGGCAGATTCAATGTTTCTAAATACAAGTTGCAACTAATTGATCCTTAACCACATGTTTTAAGTTGCTTAGTCACTAAGATAAGGAGCATATGTGGCTTCCATAACCTTTCAACAAGTGTACGGATGGGATCGAATCACGGTTTCCATGAAACGATCTCAACGGTTCACCAAAAACTATATATACCCCATGCCTTTCATTGTTTTAAAGCACAAGAATTCTTATTTGAGAGCTCTAAGTTGAAACCATTGTTTCATACCTGAGTTCTTGGATCGGGATTAGCATTCGGGGACCCTTCGTAAGTATTCTTTCGTTCTTTTCCTTATTTTACTGCTTTTCGAGTCAGAAAGTCAAACTTTGTTTGACTTTCAGCATTGAACAGTAATGGTCAATGCGAAGTTCGTTAGAACTTCACAACGTGATTGTAATCACGATGGTCATAGTCCCTTGGGACTATGCCTACTGATTACCACGTTGTCTAGGGTCGTAGGGTAAGCGATCTAATAAATCGCTTATACCTCGAACCCGACCCAGTTTGGTCGATCATTAGGATCCGACCAAATACATTAGGTGACCATAGTGTAGGGAATAACCTTCCGAGGTTATACCTTATGGTCACGGCGTTTAAGTAGTTGTATGATAGGTAGTTTATATGCCTTAGGTAAATTACCAGAATACCCTTTTCATGTATAATTGGTAATTAAGCATATGTAACCTAAACTTTTGTCACATAACGGATTATGTAACATGTTTAGGCATATAACACTTGTCGTAGGACTAGTTAGGCGGTCCGAACGCGTTTCACGCGCACGATGCGTTAAAGTAGCATAAGCTACCTAAACGGATCATAATGGGTCAATAAGACTAAGGTTAAGTTTCATTTAGTATATAGGCTTTGTTAAACCATATCACGTGAGTTCCTACACTCATTTGGTTTACAAACCCTAATGCTACCCAGTCTTCCGAGATAGGTCCGGTTTATTAACATAGTTACCTATATTAGGTGCCGTTTGATTCCGAGATTTCTAGCGTTGCTTGGTGATTATCTTTAGGACTACTGAGCAATCTCAAGTGAGTACATAGACCCCTATTTTACTGTTTTCCAAACTGTTTTGGGGTGGAACACATGTGCCTACTTGTTACTTTCATGCTTTCCTGTTTTCACATCATATACATGCTATGTTCGTTAGTACATTATAGTACATGATTTCATTACATCTTATGCTAGGTGTGCCCATTGTGTGCATTACTTGGTACATTGTTTTACATGACATTTCATGCTAGGTGTGCCCATTGTGTGCATTACTTGGTACATTGTTTTACATGACATTTCCTGCTAGGTGTGCCCATTGTGTGCATTACTTAGTACATCGTTTTACATGACATTTCACGCTATGTATGTTCATTTGATTACATACTTAGTGCATTGTTTTCACATGTTTACATTTTGGTATGACATTTGGTTTGTTTACATGGGACAATACATTCATTAACATTAGCTACGCCGTTCGTTAGTAGGTAGTGGTACCATAGGAATTGACAACTCCCGTTCCGGACATCCCAGGGAAAGGGGACAGAAAGGAATGACCGAATTCGATGATATAAGACAGATAGACCTTTAATTTGTTTAAAGGGTTTATCACCACAGTCGCAAGGCTTGGATGTATGCATTTTCACAATACCGCATAGATGTTCATATTAAATAGTTGCATGCATTTTTTCCACAAAGACATAAGATTGATTTAAACTATGTTTTACTTCAACATTTTGTTTTTGTGCATATGGTTTAGTTGAGACATTTCGCTTGCCATACATGACATTTTGACATAGACATTTGACATGGATATTTGACATAGACATTTGACATGGATATTTGACATAGACATTTGACATGGATATTTGACATAGACATTTGACATAATTTACATCTTGACATAAACACTTTGACATATTATTCAATACATTTGACAATTGGGTTAAACATAGACTTCTTACATTGGTTGGTTTGGTTTGATTAAGTGATTAAGTAACGATGCGTGTGTAATATGATACAAGCATGGTGGATACGCCGCTGGTACTTCCTATATATAAGTGTTTGCATGGTATTACATGGCGTAACGTTATTTGAATCATTTCAGTTTGAGACATAGAACATTTTATACAAATAACATGCTTTTCACAAGACATTGATTTACAAACAACTTATCTTATACAAACACATTTTTACATGGTTATTTATTTAACCTGACATTTACTTATACATATCATCTGATCTTATTGTTTTCAAATGATTTACATGACAAAGCAAATTACAAGGTTCATGACTAAACATTTTTCTTAAACATAAGTCATGAATCCTATTTTTCACAAAACCTATGTATCTCACAGGCATTTTTATGCTGACGTACCTATTTTCACATGTGTTTTCAGGTGCTTTTCCATAGGATGTTGATCATGATACTAGGGCGGACCTGTGCCTTAGAGACTTTAAAAGATGATAGACTATGTTTAATTATGTTCTGAACTCTTTAATTTACTGTTTCGAGACAATGTTACACCTTTGTTTTTAAATAAAATACAACTTTGAATGCCATGGTTATGAAACAATTAATTCTGTTGCGACACGCCCCGATGTTTCCGCCACGGTTTGTTGTTTTACGCGGTCGGGGTGTGACAGAAGAGTTGGTATCAGAGCCAATGGTTATAGGGAATTAGGTTATTAGTAATGCTTTGACCTAGACTATAACTTTTCTAGGAACCTAACACAAGTTATCTTGTGTTTAGATCTTAAAACATGTACATCACCTATCCTTAGGTGATTAACAAAACAAGGAACCAAAATTTTTCCGAAACGATTTTTGAAAAACAATCATCTGTTTTTGAAAGATTTATTACAAGGTTTTGAATCCTCAATTGTAAGGTTTTGAACCCTTTTCAGTATTGGTTTTTGGCCTTGTGCCTTCTAATTTTCAAAAATCCCGTCAAACGTTTTGGGTTTTAAATAATGTGAACATGTGCAAACTGGAAGGGTGAGTGCCTGTATTCTGGGTTTTCTGACTAGGCAAGCACTTCGTATATATCTCATCAGATGCGAGACCAGTTGTGCTTACCTGGGAATTCTTGGGATGAGTGTTCACTTATAGGCGAGCATGTCTTCATTATACATTATTTCTGACCCATTTACTTTGATTAGTCACTGTGTGTCGTTTGTTTGCTTTGTGATACGGAGGAATGACCACCATCTTTGCTTTTGTTGATTTTGTTTCATCTCATTCTTTTCATCCAATCATCTCACTCGTTTCTTTTCATGTTTTCCTCTTTTAGAATGCCTCCTCGACGCGAGAACCAGATAGCTACTGCCGAGCTGGCAGAAATTATTGCGCAGCAGATGGCTGCTCAATTTCCAAATCTCTTTGCTCAATGGAACCAAGCCAACAATAACAACAATGTCCCATGCAAATACAAGGATTTTAACCAGGCTAAACCACTCAAGTTTAGTTGTTCTGAGGGAGCGACTGGGCTTCTTCAGTGGTTCGAGAGCACAGAGAATACTTTTCGCCATGTGCAGTGTCCGGATAATCGCAAGGTCGAGTTCTCCTCGAGCGTATTTCAGAAGAGGGCTTTGACATGGTGGAACGGGGTTATGAGAGACCGGGGTGCAGAAGTTGCTCTCGCACAGACATGGGCTGAACTTAGAGCCCTTATGATGAGGGAATTCTGTCCTCGCCATGAACAGCGAGCGTTGGAGAAAGAGTTTGATGTTTTGAAGCAAGATAGTGGTGAGCATAGGGCTTATACTGATCGGTTTGAAGAATTGAGTCTGCTTTGCCCAACAATGGTCACCCCACTCGACAAGGCTATCGAGAGATACATCGATGGCCTACCTGACTCAGTACAAGACATTCTTACTGGTAGTAACCCTGCCACACTTCGTCAGGCGATCGAGTTATCTGCGACATTGACTGAGTCGCAGATCCGGAAGAACAAGTTACACAGGAAGGGTGACAAGGGCAAGAAGCAGTCGGCTGACAGGGAAGATAGCAAGAAAGGTCAAAACTTGAGTGGAAAGAACTCTGGTTCTTCAAAGAGGGCAAAGAAGCGTAAGGCTTCCCAAAATTTTGCTATCACTGCTCAAGCTAACCAGGTAGCTCCCAACCAACCTGCACAGCCTCCAGCGAAGAAACCCTATTCAGGGATTGCACCTTTGTGCAATAGATGCAACAGTCACCACCAGCCGCAACTTCCATGCCGTTTCTGTACTAACTGTGGGAAATCAGGCCATCTTGCCAATGTTTGTCGGTCTGCTCAGAATCCCGCGGTTTAGAACCCGGCTCAACAAGTTGCTCAGCCTCCTGCTCCGCAACAGGGTCAAGCTGCACGACCACAATACCCACCAGGTGCTTGTTACAATTGTGGGGATCTGACCCACTATAGAAATCGGTGCCCAAGACTGGCGAACCAGAACCAGAACCAGAATCAGGCTCCGGTTCGAGGCCGAGTTTTTAACATGAATGCCCAAGAGGCACAGGCTGACGATAATGTGGTGAACGGTACGTTCTTTATTAATAATCAGCCTGCATCTGTTCTTTTCGATTCCGGTGCCGATAAGAGTTTCGTGTCTTTGTCTTTTGAGCAAATGCTTCGCGTGTCTAGAACGAAACTAGGCAAATCTTTGACAGTAGAGGTTGCTAGTGGTGAACCCATTATTCTTGATTCTGTTCTTCACAACTGCCAGTTGAATCTTAACGACCATCTTTTTCCTATTGACCTCGCGCCTATGCAACTTGGAAGCTTCGACGTTATTGTGGGAATGGATTGGTTATCCAAGCATCACGCAGAGATAGTTTGTTCTAAGAAGATTGTTCGTGTGCCACTTTCGACAGGCGAGATCCTGCAGGTTCAAGGTGAGAAGCCTACCGGTGGTCTCAAACTCATGTCTTGTTTTAAAGCTCTGAAGTATCTGCAGAAAAATTATATGGCTTTCTTAGCACATGTTACAGAAGATAAAGGCAAGGGTAAGACTATTTCAGATATTCCTGTCGTTCGGGATTATTCTGAAGTGTTCCCTGAAGATTTACCTGGTCTACCTCCAGCACGCCAAGTCGAGTTCCGCATTGATCTCGTACCTGGTGCAAATCCCATTGCCAGAGCTCCATATCGTCTTGCACCATCTGAGATGCAAGAGTTGTCTAAACAACTTCAGGAGCTCTCTGACAAAGGTTTTATCCGTCCTAGCTTTTCACCTTGGGGTGCTCCCGTTCTTTTCGTCAAGAAGAAGGATGGATCCTTTAGGATGTGTATCGATTATCGTGAGCTTAACAAGCTTACCATCAAGAATCGATATCCCTTACCTCGCATCGATGATCTCTTTGATCAGTTACAAGGCGCTTCTTATTTTTCGAAGATCGATCTGCGTTCCGGATATCATCAACTTCGGGTGCAAGAAGAAGACATTCCGAAGACAGCATTCCGTACTCGTTATGGACATTACGAGTTCACAGTCATGCCATTCGGTTTGACTAATGCTCCTGCTGTTTTCATGGACTTAATGAATAGGGTCTGCAAACCTTATTTGGATCAGTTCGTCATTATTTTTATCGATGACATCTTGATTTACTCTAAGACGCGAGCTGATCACGAGCAGCATCTTCGTCTTACTCTGGAACTCCTGAAGAAAGAGCAACTTTTCGCCAAATTCTCCAAGTGCGAATTTTGGCTTAAAGAAGTTCAATTTTTGGGACACATTATCAACGAACGAGGTGTTCATGTAGATCCCTCCAAGATCAGTGCGATTAAGGATTGGGATACGCCTACTACTCCTACAGAAGTTCGTTCTTTTCTTGGTCTAGCGGGTTATTATCGCCGCTTCATTGAAAACTTCTCTAAGATTGCAGTTCCTCTAACTGCTCTAACTCAGAAGAAAATGCCCTTTTACTGGGGATTCAAACAAGAGGAAGCTTTTCAACACCTGAAGCAGAAGCTTTGCGATGCGCCTGTTCTATCATTACCTGAGGGTGATGATGATTTTGTCGTATATTGTGATGCATCGAAATTGGGTCTTGGCTGTGTTCTTATGCAAAGGAACAAAGTCATAGCCTATGCATCAAGACAATTGAAGATACATGAGAAGAACTACACCACTCATGATCTTGAGTTAGGTGCAGTTGTCTTTGCTCTCAAGATCTGGAGACACTATTTGTACGGTACAAAATGTGTGGTTTTCACGGACCACAAAAGTCTTCAGCATATCTTCAACCAGAAAGAACTCAACATGAGACAGCGACGTTGGGTTGAGCTTTTAAACGACTATGACTGCGAAATTCGCTACCATCCTGGTAAGGCGAATGTCGTAGCTGATGCATTGAGTCGTAAGGAACGTACTAAGCTTCATTGTGTACGTGCTCAATCTGTTATTCAAGCTCGATCCGATATTCAAGCACGCATTTCTCAAGCTCAACAATCTTGTGTTTCACAAGGTTTAATGGATAAGGAATTTCCTTATCACATAACACCTGCTCTTGAACTGAAGGACAATGGGTCATATTACTTCATGGACCATTTGTGGGTCCCAAGCCAGGATGATCTTCGTACCTTGCTTATGGATGAAGCCCATAAGTCTCGTTATTCTATTCATCCGGGCTCAGATAAAATGTATAAGGATCTTCGTATTCACTATTGGTGGCTTGGTATGAAGAAAGACATTGCCTTATACGTATCCAAATGCCTTACTTGTCTAAAGGTTAAGGCTGAACATCAGCGTCCTTCGGGTTTATTGGAGCAACCAGAGATCCCAGTTTGGAAATGGGAAAACATTACTATGGATCTCATTACTAAACTCCCGCGCACAAAGAAAGGTCATGATGCCATCTGGGTAGTCGTTGATCGTCTTACAAAGTCAACGCATTTCTTGCCAATCCGCGAGGATTTTCCTACTGACAGACTTGCTCAAATCTATGTGGATGAAATTGTAGCTCGACATGGTGTTCCGTTGAACATCATTTCTGACAGAGATGCTCGTTTCACTTCTCATTTTTGGAGAACCATGCAATCTGCCATGGGGACCCAACTTAATCTGAGCACAGTTTATCATCCGCAAACGGATGGTCAATCTGAGAGGACAATCCAGACTCTGGAGGATATGCTTAGAGCTTGTGTGATTGATTTTGGTGGTAGCTGGGATTCACATCTTAAATTGATTGAATTCTCCTACAACAACAGTTATCACACTAGCATCAAAATGGCTCCTTTCGAAGCTCTCTATGGTCGAAAATGTCGTTCACCAGTCTGCTGGAATGAGATTGGCGAGGCTCAACTTACTGGACCTGCCCTCATTTTAGAGACAACTGACAAGGTCAAGAAAGTTCGTGATAACCTTCAGGCAGCTAGAAGCCGTCAGAAGATTTACGCGGACCCAAAACGCAAAGCCTTGGAATTCCAAGTCGGTGATCGAGTATTACTTAAGGTCTCACCTTGGAAAGGTGTGATCAGATTTGGAAAGAAAGGAAAACTTGCACCTAGATACGTTGGACCATTCAAGATCGTCGAAAGAATCGGAAAGGTAGCCTACAGACTTGAGTTACCTCCTGAAATGGGAAATGTTCATCCAACTTTTCACGTGTCCAATCTCAAGAAGTGTACAGCTGATGAGAACTTCTCCATACCGCTTGACGAAATTCGTGTTGGCAAAACACTGAAATTTGTTGAGAAACCAGTGGAAATCATGGAACGTGAAGTCAAGTGGCTTAAACGCAAGCGCATTCCTTTGGTCAAAGTTCGCTGGGAAGCTAAACGTGGACCTGAGTTTACTTGGGAACGCGAAGATCAAATGAAGGCGAAATATCCACATCTTTTTTCACGAGTTTCCTCTAAATAAATTTCGGGACGAAATTTCCACAAGTAGGGGAGACTGTAACAACTGTGCTTGTAATCGCTATGAACAGTTCTATTATCAATAAAACAATGTTATTTGATCCCAATGTTTGTTTTGTTATGTTATACATTTTTCATGTTTTGACTTTTATGTAATTTCAAACTCTACATCGCTTTCTGGAGAGTTATACGCAAACTAGTGCGTAAACGTACTCAGTTTAATGCGAGAAATACTCCGGAACATCAACATATACTCAACATACCTTAAATAACCTTTACATAACTTAGAAATAAGTTTTGAAGGCTTTGGTATGGCAAAAACAAGTTAATTCGCTTATAGGGACTAAACTTGACAAACTGCGAAAGTATGTCAATTTGAACTGTAACGAACATTCCGGAACATAACCATAAGTTAAACACACCTTAAATATCCTTTACATAGCTTAGAAATAGGCTTTGAGGGGTTCGGTGTGCTAAAATAAACTTTTGGGTCATTCAGGGACTAAAAGTGTCAAAAAGTGCACAAGTTTGCATTTTCGCGCATATCTTACGTTCTGAATACATCTGGACATCCAAAAAATTTATGTAAGCATGACTACATTATATTTTAGTGTTCGCCTTAAGAAAAATCCATTCGTCGCGTCATCTGGATCGTTTTTCGCGCTTATGCGCATTCCGTCGTAATTAAGCGAACATCGCGTTCGTACGACCAAACGAACCATCATCCGGCATATTTTTGAGTATGTTTTGAGTTCCCTATACTTTAACTTCATTATAGAGCCTTGAAATGAGGTTAACGGGGTTCAAACGCATCGAAAAAGGCCTTAAACACGTGCAGGGACCATTGCTGCCAATTTTGAAACTTTCTGTTTCAGGGGAGGTGCTAGCGTAGCGCGACGCCTATGGGGCTACCCGTCGCGCTACGCGACTGACTATCTGGGCAGATTCAATGTTTCTAAATACAAGTTGCAACTAATTGATCCTTAACCACATGTTTTAAGTTGCTTAGTCACTAAGATAAGGAGCATATGTGGCTTCCATAACCTTTCAACAAGTGTACGGATGGGATCGAATCACGGTTTCCATGAAACGATCTCAACGGTTCACCGAAAACTATATATACCCCATGCCTTTCATTGTTTTAAAGCACAAGAATTCTTATTTGAGAGCTCTAAGTTGAAACCATTGTTTCATACCTGAGTTCTTGGATCGGGATTAGCATTCGGGGACCCTTCGTAAGTATTCTTTCGTTCTTTTCCTTATTTTTACTGCTTTTCGAGTCAGAAAGTCAAACTTTGTTTGACTTTCAGCGTTGACCAGTAATGGTCAATGCGAAGTTCGTTAGAACTTCACAACGTGATTGTAATCACGATGGTCATAGTCCCTTGGGACTATGCCTACTGATTACCACGTTGTCTAGGGTCGTAGGGTAAGCGATCTAATAAATCGCTTATACCTCGAACCCGACCCAGTTTGGTCGATCATTAGGATCCGACCAAATACATTAGGTGACCATAGTGTAGGGAATAACCTTCCGAGGTTATACCTTATGGTCACGGCGTTTAAGTAGTTGTATGATAGGTAGTTTATATGCCTTAGGTAAATTACCAGAATACCCTTTTCATGTATAATTGGTAATTAAGCATATGTAACCTAAACTTTTGTCACATAACGGATTATGTAACATGTTTAGGCATATAACACTTGTCGTAGGACTAGTTAGGCGGTCCGAACGCGTTTCACGCGCACGATGCGTTAAAGTAGCATAAGCTACCTAAACGGATCATAATGGGTCAATAAGACTAAGGTTAAGTTTCATTTAGTATATAGGCTTTGTTAAACCATATCACGTGAGTTCCTACACTCATTTGGTTTACAAACCCTAATGCTACCCAGTCTTCCGAGATAGGTCCGGTTTATTAACATAGTTACCTATATTAGGTGCCGTTTGATTCCGAGATTTCTAGCGTTGCTTGGTGATTATCTTTAGGACTACTGAGCAATCTCAAGTGAGTACATAGACCCCTCTTTTACTGTTTTCCAAACTGTTTTGGGGTGGAACACATGTGCCTACTTGTTACTTTCATGCTTTCCTGTTTTCACATCATATACATGCTATGTTCGTTAGTACATTATAGTACATGATTTCATTACATCTTATGCTAGGTGTGCCCATTGTGTGCATTACTTGGTACATTGTTTTACATGACATTTCATGCTAGGTGTGCCCATTGTGTGCATTACTTGGTACATTGTTTTACATGACATTTCCTGCTAGGTGTGCCCATTGTGTGCATTACTTAGTACATCGTTTTACATGACATTTCACGCTATGTATGTTCATTTGATTACATACTTAGTGCATTGTTTTCACATGTTTACATTTTGGTATGACATTTGGTTTGTTTACATGGGACAATACATTCATTAACATTAGCTACGCCGTTCGTTAGTAGGTAGTGGTACCATAGGAATTGACAACTCCCGTTCCGGACATCCCAGGGAAAGGGGACAGAAAGGAATGACCGAATTCGATGATATAAGACAGATAGACCTTTAATTTGTTTAAAGGGTTTATCACCACAGTCGCAAGGCTTGGATGTATGCATTTTCACAATACCGCATAGATGTTCATATTAAATAGTTGCATGCATTTTTTCCACAAAGACATAAGATTGATTTAAACTATGTTTTACTTCAACATTTTGTTTTTGTGCATATGGTTTAGTTGAGACATTTCGCTTGCCATACATGACATTTTGACATAGACATTTGACATGGATATTTGACATAGACATTTGACATGGATATTTGACATAGACATTTGACATGGATATTTGACATAGACATTTGACATAATTTACATCTTGACATAAACACTTTGACATACTATTCAATACATTTGACAATTGGGTTAAACATAGACTTCTTACATTGGTTGGTTTGGTTTGATTAAGTGATTAAGTAACGATGCGTGTGTAATATGATACAAGCATGGTGGATACGCCGCTGGTACTTCCTATATATAAGTGTTTGCATGGTATTACATGGCGTAACGTTATTTGAATCATTTCAGTTTGAGACATAGAACATTTTATACAAATAACATGCTTTTCACAAGACATTGATTTACAAACAACTTATCTTATACAAACACATTTTTACATGGTTATTTATTTAACCTGACATTTACTTATACATATCATCTGATCTTATTGTTTTCAAATGATTTACATGACAAAGCAAATTACAAGGTTCATGACTAAACATTTTTCTTAAACATAAGTCATGAATCCTATTTTTCACAAAACCTATGTATCTCACAGGCATTTTTATGCTGACGTACCTATTTTCACATGTGTTTTCAGGTGCTTTTCCATAGGATGTTGATCATGATACTAGGGCGGACCTGTGCCTTAGAGACTTTAAAAGATGATAGACTATGTTTAATTATGTTCTGAACTCTTTAATTTACTGTTTCGAGACAATGTTACACCTTTGTTTTTAAATAAAATACAACTTTGAATGCCATGGTTATGAAACAATTAATTCTGTTGCGACACGCCCCGATGTTTCCGCCGCGATTTGTTGTTTTACGTGGTCGGGGTGTGACATATTTCGTGTTTACACTTCTTATTTATTTAATGAATATATTCCTTCCCAAGGATGGGGGTTTTAATACATGTGTGTTTTATAATTCCGAAAATATATTTTTAAGTCTCACTTGAAAATATATTCTAATCACTAGTCTAAAATATTCTAACTCCAAAATATACATACTTTTCCCAAAAATATTATATTTTACTTCTTACCATTTCCAAACAATACTTTATCAAAATACACATTTAAGAGTATTTTCCGAAAATACATAAGTTACATTTTAAAGTTCGCGTTGTAATAATAATACCGGTGTAACTTAAATATTTATTTGTGATAGCGTTGGTATTATTCTGGAGTCGTAATTTCATAACATTTTCCAGTTATATTATTTTTGCCCTAAAAATAATATATGTAAGTTCACAAAATAATCATAAAATCACACAAGCGTTTTACTATGAAATATATATTCTAAATATATATTTAACAAGTTTTATTTACAAAAATCCACCTCCGACACTTGGTTATTTTGTAATAAAAATCTTGGCGAAGTTTATTTGGAAAGACAAGTTAAAAATATATTTATAAACACTTGTCACAAAAATATTTCTAAGTGTTATATTTCTGGAAAAATTTCGCCAGAGTTTCCTCTGTAACTGGAGGTGGCCACGCTTACTAGCGTATCATTTTCTTTTCAAAATTCAATCAACAATTTATCAATCCTCAATATACAATATTAAACATCAAACTTGTCAAAATAAGTCTAAATCGCAAACTCATGAACTTGTAAGTCTTGTAAAACTACGTAGTAACTTTCCAACATATTTAGTAGGTTTCGTTATCTTTAAAAATAACTTCATTTTCTTAAAAACCTTACTTTTAAAGAATATGTAGTCTTACAACTTCTAGTCAATATTTACGAAAAATATTTCTTTGTCAAACTTTCTTGTCGCACGAGTGTTTACACACTTGTTTATTCACTAAAATGCTTTTAGTTTGTGTAAGATCCGGTTTTTAAACAAGACTTGTATATTTTACTTGGTTCTTCCGAAAGACCACTTGTAGATCTTTAGATCTACTAGTTTAGAACTCTATTTTACAAGACAAATCACTTTTACACAAGTTCATGTTCATGAGTGGAAGGGTTCATCATCTTACAACTTTTACACTTAACATATTACTAGTTCATGTTCCATGAACATGATCTAGCATGGTTAGATGAATGTATCGTGAACACCATTGAGTTCGGCAGGTAGGTCCAACTTGTAGGCTACAAGCCCAATCCTTTGCAGGATTCTGAAAGGGCCAATGTAACGCAGATTCAACTTCCCACGCTTTCCAAAGCGTGCCACACCCTTCCAGGGGGAAACTTTCAATAAAACCATATCCCCAACTTGAAATTCCAAAGGTTTCCTCTTTGGATCTGCATAGGCTTTCTGTCTGTCGCAAGCCGCCTCGATGCGTTTTCGAATCTGCGCAATCTTGTCTGTCGTCTCATGGACTATTTCGGGACCAACAAGCTGCCTATCACCTGCATCAGCCCAGTATAGTGGTGATCGACACTTGTGTCCGTAAAGAGCTTCAAATGGCGCGGCTCCAATGCTTGTGTGGTAGCTGTTGTTGTACGAAAACTCGACCAATGGTAAATGATTATCCCAGCTACCACCCAAATCCATTACACATGCTCTCAGCATATCCTCCAATATCTGAATTGTTCGTTCACTTTGGCCATCAGTTTGCGGATGAAATGCAGTGCTCAGGTTCAACTGCGAGCCAAAAGCTTCTTGGAAGGATTTCCAAATCCTTGATACAAATCTCCCATCTCTATCTGAGATAATCGCAAGGGGCACTCCATGACGTGCAACAATCTCTCGCATGTATATTTCCGCAAGTTTACTCGTGTTGTCCTTTTCTTTGATTGGTAAGAAATGTGCGGACTTTGTTAGGCGGTCTACTATCACCCAAATCATATCATGGCCTCTAGGCGTCTTTGGCAGCTTTGTTATGAAATCCATTGAAATTTTTCCCATTTCCATTTGGGGATTTCAGGTTGCTGTAGGAGACCTGAAGGTTTTTGATACTCAGCTTTAACTTTGGCGCAGGTTAAACACTTACCCACATATATTGCAACATCGCCTTTCATCCTAGGCCACCAGTAGAAATCCTTAAGATCTTGGTACATCTTATCCGCTCTGGGATGAATTGAGTACCGTGATTTGTGGGCTTCATAAAAAATAACCTTTCTCAAACCACCAAACAGAGGAACCCAAATTCGTTTCATGAAACATAAAGTCCCTTCCTCGTTTGGTATCAACTGCTTTTCCATCCCACGGAGATACTCGTTCCCAATATTCCTTTCTTTCAAAGCTTCTCTTTGTGCGGCACGAATGCGCAAAGAGAGGTATGTCTGGACAATCATCTCCAAAGCCCTAACCCTTATGGGCTTGATCCTTTCTTTTCGACTCAGGGCATCGGCGACCACATTCGACTTCCCTGAGTGGTACTTGATCTCGCAGTCATAATCATTCAACAGTTCTACCCAGCGTCTCTGCCTCATGTTAAGTTCCTTTTGGTTAAATATGTGCTGTAAGCTCTTGTGATCCTTGAAGATTGTACATCACGTACCATACAAATAATGTCGCCATATTTTCAATGCAAACACCACCGCTCCTAACTCCAAGTCGTGCGTGGTATAATTACTCTCGTGTACCTTCAACTGGCGCGACGCATAAGCTATAACCTTCTGGCGCTGCATCAGCACGCAGCCCAAACCTTGACGTGAAGCGTCACAATACACCACTAAGTCATCCGTTTCTTCGGGTAGTGATAGTATCGGTGCGTCACAAAGTTTGTTCTTCAACAACTGAAATGCTTCTTCTTACTTGTCACTCCAATCAAACTTTTTGTCTTTCTGTGTGAGCGCGGTCAGAGGTTGAGCGATTTTGGAAAAATCCTCAATGAACCTTCGATAATAACCAGCAAAACCCAAGAATTGTCGGATCTCAGTTGGCGTCTTTGGGGCCTCCCAATTCTTGATCGCCTCGATCTTTGTTGGATCCACATGGATTTCGTTTCCATTAACCACATGTCCAAGAAACTGGACTTCGCGTAGCCAGAACTCACACTTCGAGAACTTGGCGTATAGTTTCTCCTTCTTAAGTAGCTCTAGAATAGCTCTTAAGTGATGTTCGTGCTCGTCCTTTGTCTTCGAGTAAATCAGAATGTCGTCAATAAATACGATCACAAACTTATCCAAGTATGGCTTGCAGACTCGGTTCATTAGGTCCATGAAAACTGTAGGTGCGTTTGTCAACCCAAACGGCATAACTAGGAACTCGTAATGTCCATAACGGGTCCTAAAGGCCGTCTTCGAGATACTTTCCTCCTGTATCCTAAGTTGATGGTATCCTGATCGCAAATCGATCTTTGAATAAAAGCTTGAGCCTTGCAGCTGGTCAAATAGATCATCGATCCTCGGCAAAGGATATCTGTTCTTGATAGTCAACTTATTAAGCTCGCGGTAGTCTATGCACATACGGAAACTACCGTCCTTCTTTTTAACAAACAGAACCGGAGCTCCCCAAGGTGAGAAGCTTGGTCTGATGAATCCTTTGTCCAATAGCTCCTGGAGTTGTGTCGACAACTCCTGCATCTCCGAAGGCGCAAGTCTGTAGGGTGCCTTGGCTACAGGCGCGGCACCTGGAACCAAGTCAATGTGGAACTCGACTTGCCTTTGAGGCGGTAATCCTGGCAAGTCTTCTGGAAAGACTTCAGGATATTCCTTGATGACTGGAATGTCTTCGATCTTCGGTTCAGCAGCTTCCTTATCCACGATGTGTGCCAAGAATGCAACACATCCCTTCTTCAAGCACTTTCTAGCTTTCAGACAGCTAATAATCCTCAGCGGCGTATCCTGCTTCTCTCCGTGCACTACGATTGTTTCTTCATCCGACACAGGGATGCGGATGGTCTTTTCATGGCAAACAATCTCGGCCTTGTTGCTGGACAACCAATCCATTCCCACTACCACATCAAAGCTTCCCAACTCGACAGGTAGCAGGTCTAGCGTAAATTCGTGTCCTCCCAATTCTATCACGCATCCTCTTATAACTTCACCCGTCTCAACTAGTTTCCCATTTGCTAATTCGATTGAGAACGGAACGTCTAATTTACTAGGTGTTAACCCAAGTATATTCTTAAATTCTAATGATACGAAGCTATAATCGGCACCAGTATCGAAAAGAATAGATGCAAAACGTTGGTTTACAGGGAACGTACCGGTGACAACGTTTGGATCTTTGTGCGCTTCCCTTGCGCCGATGTTAAACACTCTTCCACGGGCTTGGTTCAAATTTGGGCATTCCTTCTTGAAGTGCCCAATGTCACCACAGTTAAAACAGCCCAGTCTTTGCCCATTACCATCTCCGTTCCCAGCTTGAGTGTTGTTTTGGTTGCGATTCCCACTACCAGCTTGATTCGCAACGTTTCCACGGTTCCTATTCCCTCCAGTGTTTCCTTGTGGGCGGTTTCCATTACCACCACGGTTGTTGTTCCTAAAACCTCCTTGGCCACCCCGGCCAGCACTAGCCCAGCAAGTATCCTTCAAGTGGCCAACTTTCCCACAAGCTTCACATATTTTTGGCCCACACCGGCCAGAATGATGACGCTGACAGGTGTTACACTTGGGCTGTGTACCCATATAACCTTTCCCTTTCTTCTCAACACCGGTTACAGCTTGGACCGGTGTGCTGGATTCACCCTTCTTGCTCACACTTGAGGTACCTTGCTTGAAATTGGAAAACTTTCGCTTGTTTTCTCCCAACGACTCTGCATCTGTTTCTTTCTTCTTTGGTTCAACATTTGGAAACTTGTTCAACCGAATGGCCTCCTCAGTGAGCGCCACACTAAGATCGATCGCTTCCGTGATCATGGCAGGTTTGGATGTGGTAACCATGCTCATTATCTGAGGTGCCAATCCCCAGATAAATCTTTCGATCCGTTTGAACTCTGGTGTGACCATGTACGGTACTACGTGAGATAAGTCATGAAATCTTTGGACGTATTCCGCAATCTTGGGACCATCCATCCTTAAATGCCAGAATTCAGTCTCCAACCTTTGTATCTCAGCACGAGAACAATACTTCCTTCACATCAACTCTTTTAACTCAGCCCATGTCAATGCGTAAGCAGCAGCTTCTCCTAAAGTCTGCACTTGTAAGTTCCACCATGATAGGGCTCCATCCGGAAACAGCCCTGAGATGTAAGTCACTTGTTGATCGGGAGCGCATTTGCTCATTCTTAAGACAGAGTCTGTCTTTTCAGCCCACCTAACAAATGCAACAGCACCTCCGGTGCCGTCGAAGTTAACAGGCTTGCAATCGAGGAACTGTTTGTAAGTGCACCCTGCACATACGTTTGAATATACAAATGGTATTAGCAGACATGCTACAAATATCCAAATGTATCGTAATAAGTCTTAAACGACTTAGCATTACCATGTGGTGGATTGTTATTGCCGTTATTGTTCGAATTGCTCCCGCTGGTTCCTCCTTGTGAGGCTGCATACTGCGCTATGGCGGCAGCAATGATTCCTTGGAGTTCTGCCTCCGAAGTGGGCATGCGCATCTCGCGTCTTGGTGGCATCTTCTAAAAGATGATCGTGTTGGTTAGGTCATAGTAAGTAAACAACATACATACGTAGTATTACATATAACATCTCATGTCACAATTTAACCAAGCACACAACATCACATGTTATAAAATATCAATAATCAACCCAACATCACATATAATGAGAATACTGCGATTGCGCTGTCATAAATCAAGACCATAATGTAAGGTTTACAAGTTCATAACTGTATCATACATCATCAGTGACTAAGGGCCACATCGCCCTAGTCCAATCTATCTAGTCAGTGACAACAGCAACAAATATACAAATCATCAAAAGTCACAATCATCAAAATGCGGTCTCCAAAAGCTGTGTAGTCTGCACAATCGCGGTCGTCTCACCAAAAGTCTACCTGCGTCGAATCAAAAAGGCCTATGCTGATGGCGGCGGAGGAGGGGGAAAACAAGAAAAGAGTAGGCGTCGCATGTGTAACCAGTCCTCCTCCATAGCGCGATGAGCGCGCAATAAGTATGCTATCTGCTGCTCAGGAGTCCAAAAGCGAGCGGCAGAATCAGGTGAAAGTGGTCGTGGAGGGTGTGATACTGCAGGTGGGGTCTGACAATGACACGGTGGGTATCGTGGATCAATATGGGTCGCAAAACGTGCACGGTCGAACATCACCGGCATAGGGTCAGGAAATGGTGCAACAACAGGATCCTCCATCAAAAGTGGAGCGTCAACAGGAACGTCAGCAATATGATCATCCACTAACGGTGGCGCAACAACGGGATGATCGTCAACAGGTATGTCATCAACAAAAGGAGCAACAGCAGGTGCATCGGCATGAACAGGGTCATGCTCTAATGCAGGGTCAGGAGCAATGACTGGCTCAGGGGCCACAGCAGGCTCCGGGTCAACAAACTCCATATCAAAATCAGCTGGATCAGCAAATAACGGATCGACAGGGGCTACAGGATCCTCTAGGGGCTGGTCTAAGTGAATGAACTCAATATCCTGGTCAGGATCAAAACCCGGGGGAAACACAGGATCATCATCAACATCGTGATCAAACTCAAAGTCCTGTGCGGGTGTAGGTGCAGCTGATGACGCCATGTCAGGGTCGGTGTCGTGTGAGTGGTGCTGCACTCCCTGTGTATGCAAAGATGCGGACGCAACAGACTCAAATGAGTCTGGGACAGGTGAATGAGCAGGAGCCTCCTCTGCAGGAGCGTCAGCAATGAGTAGGATATCATCAGCAGCAATAGGGGCCTCACCCTCAAGGTCATCCTCAAGTGGGTCCTCCTCAAACAAATCGACGTCGTCGTCAGAAACATCATCAAGTGGCATATCAACAACCGGATAAGAAGCAAGGGGTATAGGAGCAGGGATCACTGTGAGTGGTAAATCCCCAGCGAGATGGCCATCAGCAGGCTCGGCTATGACGTCATGCAGCGCAAAGGGCTGGAAGTCGTCATCGTCTGTGCTGGTAGTATCGGAAGTGTGGACCTCGTGCTCCGATGAAACTATGTCATCTGATACTATCGCCATAGGGTCCAGAGTGTCGGAAACTCCAGTGTCTGATGAAGAAGGCATGATGTCTGTAACACAAACACACATACGTACAAACAATCAATCATATAATCATATAAACATGTTAGTCACCAATAAACAAACAAGTAATCATCCTAGTCTTCCCTAGACTATCCTCCCAGCCTTTCAGACTGAACTCCCTAGCCTCTCAGACAATCTCCCTGGTCTCTAAGACCAACTCCCCCAGTCTCTCTGACTAGACTCCCTCAGTCTCCCCGACTGAACTCCCTCAGTCTTCCCGACTAAACTCCCTCAGTCTCCCCGACTGAACTCCCTCAGTCTTGTTAGTGCATTAAGTGTCTATCGCCTCCGTCAATCAAAATCGTAGTAGAAACCGAAGAATGCAAGACTTGATGTTGCTAGTTAGTAAAGGCAAGGTGGCAATTTTGTAAATAATGAGATTTCTCATTATAACCTTGTGCCTATAAATAGGACCTTTAGTTGTAAAGTTTAGGACTTTGCTCATTTGGAGATTTAGAAGCTTAGAACTTAGAGAGAGAAAGTCTAGAGAGAGAAAGTCTCTCCATGTGATTCTCGGCTATTGTACACGACATCATATCAATAGAATCACGTCATTTGTACGTTCTTGTGTGTTCGGTCACGCACGTTCACGGATTCCGCACGTCGAACGTTCGTTACGCAATCGTACGGTGTCGAAACCGGTCCTACAAGTGGTATCAGAGCTAGGAGCTCGATTGCGCTGACCAAATACATAAATTCGTACTAGATTTCAGTGATTTCATATCTGATTTTCATCAAATTCTTCATATTCTACTACTTATTCACGTTTTTAACGGTTTTTCATCAAATTGAACGGAATTTTTCGGTCCGAATCTGCTGATTTTTTAGTATGTTGTGCGAAAATACTTGAATTACAATCCTACCAAGTTTCAGAATCTAATTCTTAGTCGTTTAGGAGAAATCTGATTTTTTGTGTCCGATTTTGTTTGAAACAGCAAGGTTTCGCTTATTTGGTATCTTGAGAGGTTTCGCTTTTACGGCATAAGCATATAAGAGGTTTCGCTCGTAGTGACATTACTGGTTTCGCTCTTGTGACAAAAGTTGATTTCGCTCTTATGGTCATTTCATAGTTTCGCTTATTCGGACATACAGGTTTCGCTCGAACGGACAATTGACTTTCGCTTATTCGGACATTACACACTTTCGCTTATACGGTCAAGTGTGGTTTCGCTTTTTTGTCAAAACATAGTTTCGCTCATCTGTCAGGTGTGATTTCGCTTTTGTGTCAACATACAAAGTAATTGACTGTTTGTCTTGACCCAAGAGTTGCATGTGAATTCAGATTCAACGATCCAATCATAGTTTAAAACAATATTGTTGTCAGCCCAACACACATTCTCGGCCCAATCATTGAAAGTTGTTGAATATGAATTAAAGGCGGCCCAATCAGCTGACATTTACGGCACATGTGATTTGCATAATTGTATATTCCAAGGCCATTTTCAAAAGGGATAAAACTTTGAACAGTCAACATATATCGAGTCATACCCAAATCTGATAAGGAAATTTGAGGTGTTTTACAAGGCATAAATACCAAGAAATCAAAATGTTTGACGAAAAGGAAAACAAGAATCTTGAAAATTTAAATAATTGGTCTTGTGAATCTTGGCATGAGATGAGATATGGTAAGGATGTTTATGTTAACAGATTCGAAAATTTTCTTAGTATGAAGAATGAATCAGTGGAGAAGTTGAAAGAAAGGTTTTATGAGCTAATCATCAAGTTAGAAAAACATAAGATATATCATTCAAATGATGAAAGAATTTCAAAATTTGTTGATGCTTTACCTTTGGAATGGGATAAATTCGTGAATAACGAAAAACGGAATTCTAGTTTATCACGCTATGATTTAAGAAGTTTCATCAATACAATTACAAATCATAGGCTTCATGAAGATTCAAGAAAAAGGAAGTTATTGGATGAAATAAAAGAAGAATCAGAAAGGATAGACTTGTATGTAATCATTGAAATGAGAAAACGAATCACTGTGTGTCTTGCTGCAAAAAATGTTATGAGATACGATATTAAGAGGGGTTGTTATATTGATGAAAATATGAATCCTCTTGATTTTGTTAAAATTTTCTGTGCAGGAACATACAAGATGGAAACAAAGAAAGAAGCTGATGATGGAGAGAGGATTGGAAAATGCTCGAAATGCGAAAAATCAGAAACAGACAATGTCAAACTTCTGAAGAATGTAGAAAGTTTAACATTGGAAATTAAAAGCTAGAAGGATGAGAAAGAATCTGATAATAAACAGATTCTTGAAATGCGAGAAATTTGTGAGAGTTTAAAGTCTGAAAATGTCAAATTGCTTAGTGATGTGAACAGTTTGACAGCAGAAAACAAAAATTTTGAAAAGATTAAAATTGAAAATAAAGATGTTTCTTGGATAAAATTAGAAAATGAAGTTTTAAAAGAAAAAGAAACAGATTTTCAAAATCAAATAAAAGTTTTAGAAAATGAAAAATCTGTTTTTGAAGAAAATAAAATTGCAAATGAAAAGGTAATAAATTCTCATCTTGAGAAAATTTCTCAACTTGAAAAAGAAGTTGAGAATGCTAGAAATAAAATTGATGATTTTGAAAAGAAATTGAAAGGTTTTGTGACCACTTCAGCAAAGTTTGATCAATTATGTCCAAAACCAATCAATTCTGTTCCAATAAGTGACAATGTCACAAATTTTGACAAAGTCAAAATTGAAGATTGTGATGAAATATCTGATGATGAAAAAGAAAAGAAAAGAAAAATATTTTTAGATTTACAAGAAAAATTTAAAAATACTGTTTTGCAATCTACTGAAACAGGTGAATGTTCTAAACAAAAACCTGTTAAGAAGAGTGTAGAACAGAAACAAAAAGTTAAAAATTTGAAAAATTGTAAAAATGAAAATAAAAGCTCATCAGATAAGTCATCTTATCATTATGAAAAATCACAAAAATCTGAAAATAAAAACTCACAAAAGGTTGGTAATCAGTGGTGCAGGTTTGACCACAGTTCTCAAATGCCAAATCAAGGATACAGGAGAAGGAAAGATTACCACAAGGCAAATCAATGCTTTGATCTAAGTGTGTGGTATGAAGACGGTGTGTGGTATGAAAGTAGTGAAAGGTATGATAACAGAGTGTGTTACACTTGTGGATTTCAAGGACACATTGTTGTTAACTGCCAAAGTCAGAGAATCGAAACAAGAAGATGCTATGAATGCCATATTAGAGGAGACATTGTCAGAGATTGTCCAATGAGATCAAAAGGAAGATCGAGGGTTGAATCTCAGAAAATGGGAAAGAAATCAGTCAGTGTCAAGCCCAAAGAACAGAAAGTTCAAGAACCAAAAGTTCAAGAACAGAAAGTTCAAGAAAAGAAAGTGAAGCTTTCACAGGGGCAGAAAGACAGATTGAGGAAGAAGAGAAAGAAGGCAAGAGAATACTTGGAGAAAAATTTGTCCTCGGATAAAACTGGTAATCCGAGAAAAAGTTCTGATGAATTGCTTTCCCCAACTGCAAAGGCAAGCAAAATGAATTCATCAGATACAAATCTGAGGACAAACGGGAAAGAGAAAAGAAAGTTAAAGAAAGAAAAATTAACTAAGCAAAATGATAACCAATCAAAGAAAGTTAATTTTTCAGACAAAATCTTGATCAAGGTTTTCGAATATAAAAGAGACCGTGAAAGTTTATTCATTTCACAGGCTAATAAATTTGGAAAACCTAGATCTAGTAAGAATTGGGTACCAATGAAGGTTGGCGATGAATTTGTTTCTAAGAAAACAAAAGAGCCATCTTCTGGCAATGAATTTGTTTCTTCGGAAATAAAGGAGCCACGTGTTGGCAATGAATCTGACTTGTCAAAGTCAGATAAGCCATGTTCAGGAAATGATTCTTGTTTGTCAAAACCAGAAGAGCCATATGTTGAGGTAAAAACTGTCAAACCCAAGGATGGTCAGGCTTGGGTGGATCTTTTCAAATGAAAAACCTGACTTGCCGGAGTTCCCAGGTTGGTAAGTGTGGAACAGGAATCGGCATATTTCTTAAGAAATTCACAGGTTGGTAACTGTGATATTTCGAATCACAAAAGACTAATCAAGGACATTAAGTTGTACTTGATTTATCTTTCCGATGAGTGGATACAGGTGAACAATGTGATGAAACCCCGAGTTTGTAAAAAGTCAAACAAAACTAATTTTCCGGAAAAACCATTTTGATTAAAACAAACTTAAGTGTTTTGAAATCTAAATGGGAAAATAGTTTGTCACATTTCTTGTATAGTTTGTTTTCAAATTTTCCCAGAAAATCAAAATTGAAACATATTTTGATTTTAGGGGGAGAAATATTTTAAAAAAAATTTGAAAATTTGAAAATGCCAAAAACATTGAAAAAGCAAAAATGAGTTTTGTTGTGAAAAAGAGGAAATGATAGTAAATCAGTGAACTATCACAGCATGCTAAAGATATGGAAAGTTAAAAAGTGATAAATGGTCTCACTGATGATATGCCAGTAGGTTTTTGCACATTCAGTAAATTGTGATGAGATATAAACCTAAATTCAAACTTGCTTATATCGTGGGTAACATCTCTCGGATATATGGGTAACCCCCGAAATCTTGTTTGAAAGATTCATTTTTCTGATATACTAGGTCTTTATACTCAGTGATATCTGGGGTATTATTCCAGGACTTCTGCTGAACGGTAGTTCTGACCTAGTCCTCGAATAATACTTTCTGCAAATGCTTGAAACATAGCATCACCCTCAGCATCAATGATAAGACAAAAAAAATTGCTTAGCAATGCTGTTGTAAAAAAGATCCTCTAAAGGGGACACACCCAAAAGTTGAGTCATGATCTCTCTACTGAACGGTAGTTCTGACCTGAGCTCTCATGATTCTTCATAAATTATTAACCCCTTACAGATATCATTTGTGTTATAATTGCCTGTAAGACTGAATATTGGGATCTGGATACGGGAGTATATTCTGAGGTGGGGCACGCGATTGAGTTTAAGTGCTTAAGACATTAATATCATATCTCGGATCAGTTGAACTTTTTGTGAAAATTTAAGTGGACCAGTATACTGACAATCTAAGTGAATCGTTTAAAACTTAAAATGAAATGAAGCTTAACGGTGTTGGTGATTTGTCTCAAAAACTGATATGATCCTCTTGCACGAACTCACAAAAGTATTTTCTGTAAATATTTCATTTCTGCATTTTCTTGATTCTTCAAGTGGTGTCAGTTATTTTCTTTCAGAAAATCCAAAAAGATTTTCGGAGTGTTTTAGTATAAAATTTTGAAAATTCAAAAAGATTTTCGACAACTGATGTTGAAGAGCTGATATTCAAAATTCGAGTGCTAAATATGATAAACTACATTGGATTGGGAGAATATGTTGAAAACTTTGAATGTCATATACAAATGTTTTGAAAGATTGAGGGGTTAGTTAATCAAGGTCATTCATTTGAACTTGATGTAACTATACAGATTGATGAATGAATGATTTCTACCAAGTAAGTTTCTTAAATATAAGTGTTATAAATTTGTGAAACTTATGTTATGGGTAGAGGATTTGCAGGTTAACCAGGTTTTAAATCCTGAGCAGATACAGAATAGAGCCAGGAATTGATCCTGAAATTGTGTATCTATGAAAGCCAGACTACAATCCCGACAGTTGAGTCTAAGGGGGAGTCTGAAGACGAGCTCAACGCAAGAGGAAGCGTGGATTCAAAGAGCCAGATATCTATTTTGGAGGAGCTTGTATTCAGAAAGCCAGGTGTCGATCCCAAAAGCACGGAAGCTTAACGAAAGGGGGAGCCTGAAGAAAGAGACTACCGAGAGGGGGAGCAACGGAAGCTCGAAGACAGATCGACGGGGATTCTGTTCAACATAGAGAAAGACAAGATGCTACGAGATTGACTACGGCAATATCCAAGGGGGAGTCTGTTAGTGCATTAAGTGTCTATCGCCTCCGTCAATCAAAATCATAGTAGAAACCGAAGAATGCAAGACTTGATGATGTTCCTAGTTAGTAAAGGAAAGGTGGCAATTTTGTAAATAATGAGATTTCTCATTATAACCTTGTGCCTATAAATAGGAGCTTTAGTTGTAAAGTCTAGGACTTTGCTCATTTGGAGATTTAGAAGCTTAGAACTTAAAGAGAGAAAGTCTAGAGAGAGAAAGTCTCTCGATGTGATTCTCGGCTATTGTACACGACATCATATCAATAGAATCACGTCATTTGTACGTTCTTGTGTGTTCGGTCACGCACGTTCACGGATTCCGAACGTCGAACGTTCGTTACGCAATCGTACGGTGTCGAAACCGGTCCTACAAGTCTCCCCGACTGAACTCCCTCAGTCTCCCTGACCGAACTCCCTCAGTCTCCCCGACCGAATTCCCTCAGTCTCCGACCGAATTCCCTCAGTCTCCCCGACCGAATTCTGTCACACCCCGATTTCCATGTGTCACCGGTGGGCCCGGTGGGGGAGTATCGTGACGTGGTTGGCAACATAATAGTCAAACAACACAATATTTAATATGCACAACGGAAGCAAATGAAAGATATATTTCAACCGAATAAAATATTGTAATATCGTGTATCACAAACAGTTGAAAGTTTATCCACAGAAGGATCAAAATAAATAGGAAACAATAGTTCAACAGACGATAGGCATCTTAAGCTTGCGAGACTCTTTATTGATGCTAAGGAGAGAATCCAGCCTATTACGCTTAGTACCTGCATTTAATATTTTTGGGAAAATACGTCAGTTTACACTGGTAAATACAATCAACTGACTCATTTTAAAAATGATTAAAAATTGATTTGGATGCACATGGCACAAACATTTTATAACTTGTGATAATTTTTTAAATATATAATCTCGTAAAAGAATTACATGTTACTTATGCGTTCAGTAGCCCGGGTCGTGCCGGGTTAAAGATTAATAGACACACCACATTATTTATTTGGCAACTGACAGGTGTACGCCTACACCCCGTGCTTAGGTCGTGGCCATTTCGTAAAATGATGCCAAGGATATCCGGGACATGGTCATTAACCTCCCAAAGGCTTTAAGCAAACAAAACAATTTAAACGGGCCGATCAAATATCAATTAGCCACCATATGATGGAAGATTTAATGCCCGACCAAGCGGTATTTTATATACCGTACCCCAAGCCCGTATAGGGAAAATAAGTTAAAAGTATTTACCTGAGCAAAGTAATAATCACAATAAGAAAATGCAAGTAGCTTTTACTGGTCCTCCTATTCTGGAACAAAGGTTTATAATAACCTATTAGAATCCTAACGGTCCTTGGTTAAGCTTAAGCTTAGACCGGTTAATTCTTACGGTTCAAACGCATGATTAAGCGAAGACCGAGATAGAATGTGATTTAGACCCGACAAGATTGAAGACTTGCCTTATATGGGTAATCTAAGCACATTCTGAATTTTGGGGTAAAACCGATAAGGTTTGACCCGTTTCGGCTAATTTATGTAAACTTGTTACATAAGCCGAACCGAACGCGCAGGAGGCGTAACGGGTGACCGCGAGAGTCATTTACAGGTTTCCTAAGTTAATATGCCTTAAATATGTTGTGATATCAGTAGAATACCTTCCGTTATGCCCAAAACGAATTTAAACACAAACTATGCCCCGTAGGGGTAATTTGGTCATTTATAAGGTTATAAAAGAGTTTAAGTATTAACCTGAGTTACAGGTCTGATACGTTCAGCAAAAATACTTAGTTTACCAAGTTATAACAGTAGGGTAAAGTATATATGTGAAATTTATCAATTATAACCAAACTATGCACCGTAGGGGCATTTTGGTAATTTCACATAAGCCGAAAAGCTCAAAACTGAAGTCTGAGTTAAACAACTTTTTCTTACTGTTAAAATATTATAATTTACCTAAAATATCAGTAGGTATCAACCCTTTTATGTTTAAAATAGTTTTAGTACATACTATGCGTTAAAAACGCTTAAAAAGGCGATTAGAAGTCGTTTCCGGGTTCTATATGGAAAACTGATATTCTTATTATTCCAGAAGGCTTAAAATAATTTATTTATCATATGTAATCAGTAGCAAAAGGTTTGGGGTCAAAAAGATATATAAAACTCATTTTATAACCCATAAGGGCAAAACCGACAATTACCGGATTACGCTTACGACTCTAAGTTATGCTCAGCCTAAAATTAATTAAAAATATTTAAAAATCCCAAAATAATATATTACATCAGTGGGGAATAAGTTTGATATCAAAAAAGTATGTTTCAATAGGCTATACGCTAATTATGTCGTTTAATCGCTAAAAAGCTTTATAATTACGCTAATGAGCATAACTCTCAATCTACACCTCAAACTGATGTCAAATTTTGGGTGCTACTAGCATGTAACCTGGTCCTAAGGAAGCTCTATGGAAATTCCAATCCATAATTAAACGGGTCAGAACTGAAGTCAAAGCAAAAGTCAAAGCTTTGCGATTTTCAGTTCCGAACCGGGTCTAAACAGAAAATTGTCGGGTTGAACATGTTTAGACATGTTCTTATACTAATTACCAAGTTATAACAATGATCAAACAGGTTGTATGGGTTCTACACTGCTAATTATGTATTAATTGGAAATTAAGCATCATGTTGACTTTTTAATAACAAGTTTGACCCGACATTTAACATAGTTAGAGTGGGAATCAGAGGGTGCCCTTTTAAGGGTTTATTGCCCACATAATTACCAACTTATAACTACTTTCAATTCGACTAATCACTGGACCATTAATGATTAATCGCTAAGTCAACCGTTAATTACGACGGTTTGACTTTTAAGCTAAAACTAAGCAAAAACTTAACTAAGAAAGGTTAAGCATACTTACTGAAGTCCTATGCACGATTTGTGAAGCTTAGAGAGAAGTCTTGAGCTCCAGAAATGTTCCAAAGTGCAGATGGAAGGTGTGAAGAATTGGTTGCAACCTTGGCCCTTTATATAGTGCTCAAGAACTCATAGATTGTTGACACACAACACTACCAATGGTTCCTGATTAATAACACATGTCCCTAAGGGTCTAGGGGTTGCTTAGGGGTCGCCCATGAAGTGGAACAACTGATTAAAGTCGGTTTATGCGTGAAAAACGGCTACTGTCCAAAGTTTCTGTATCTGGGCGGGCCAGGCGGCCCGCGTAAGCTGTTGTTGGGGTCTACGCGGCCCGCTTGGGCTTCGTATACAGATTCCACATTTTCAAGTTTTCACATATTTGTCTCTTGGCCTTTCGAAGGGTCAACTAAGCTTATTTCTTGCAATTTGAGCCCTTCAAATTGACACATAAGGGCCTCAAGACTTATACCCATTTTGTTAAGTCCTTGGCCACTTGGTTAATGCCCGAAAAGTCATAATTTTCAACGTTAACGCTTTAACCCCTCGCATACGAATTTGATCATAACTTTCTCATACGATAAAGAAACTTTATGAAATTTTTATCGTGCATTCTAGTGAGCATAATTAATCGTTACAAAGCTTCGGGTTTGCTAAAAGGTCACTCAGAGGTATAACTTAAACATGTTGACACATTTAACCCCTGTAGTTTGTAATCTCTCACTTTTAGCTTCGTATGATCCATGATTTATTCGTTTGATGGTATAAACATCATGTAGGGTTATTATAAAGTATATTTATTCACTGTTGACATTTTGAACTCGTATATTCACATACTTTCCATGTTCGTCAACTTTAGTCCCTCAAGAACATTCTTTCACACGTTCAAACTTATGACACGTGTCAACACATTATAGGACGTGAATTTTCGAGGTGTTACATCCTCACCCCCTTAAAAGAAATCTCGACCTCGAGATTTACTGAAATAAATAAGGGTACTTTTCTTTCATTGTGGACTCAACCTCCCACGTGTACTCGGGACCTCTACAGGCATCCCATTTTACCTTTACAATAGGCACATGCTTCCTTCGAAGCTTCTTAACCTGTCGATCTTCAATCGACAATGGTTTTTCCACAAATTTCAAGCTCTCATCTATATGCACATCTGTGTGTGGTATGACTAGCGATTCATCAGCTAGGCATTTCTTCAGATTGCAGACGTGGAATACGTTATGAATACCACTGAGCTCTTCAGGTAAATTTAACTTGTAAGCCACTGATCCCACACATTCGATAATCTCGAACGGTCCTATATACCTTGGGCTTAACTTACCTTTCTTACCGAATCGCATCACCCCCTTCCAGGGTGATACTTTAAGCAACACTTTGTCGCCTACTTCAAATTTTATAGATTTACGCTTTGGATCTGCGTAACTCTTCTGCCTATCCCTGGCAGCTTTGAGACGGTCATGAATCTGGACAATCTTGTCCGTCGTTTCAAAGACTATCTCCGGTCCTGACAATTGGACATCTCCAACTTCCGCCCAACAAACGGGCGTTCTACACTTTCTACCGTATAAAGCCTCGAAAGGCGCAACCTTAATGCTGGTATGGTAGCTATTATTGTAGGAGAATTCGATTAATGGTAGGTGGTTATCCCAACTACCACCTAAATCAATCACACACGCACGTAGCATGTCTTCCAATGTTTGGATGGTACGCTCACTCTGTCCGTCAGTCTGAGGGTGGTAAGCCGTACTGAAATTTAAGCGCGTGCCCAAAGCTTGTTGGAAACTCTTCCAAAAATGTGACGTGTATCTAGTATCTCTGTCAGAGATAATAGAGACAGGTATGCCATGTAAGGCTACAATCTTATCCACGTACAATTGGGCTAACATGTCGGAGCTATAGGTCTCCTTAATGGGTAGGAAATGTGCTGACTTAGTCAGTCTGTCTACGATCACCCAAATAGTATCGTTTCCTTTCCTTGTCTTAGGTAACTTGGTGATAAAATCCAGAGTTACCATTTCCCACTTCCAGGTAGGAAGTTCAGGCTGTTGTAGCAAACCTGACGGTTTTTGATGTTCTGCTTTGACTTGCACACACGTCAAGCATTTAGCTACATAGGTAGCCACAGACTTCTTCAAGCCTATCCACCAATAGTTTTCCCTTAGATCCTGGTACATCTTATCAGCTCCAGGATGAACGGAATATTTGGAACTATGGGCTTCCTGGAGGATAACATCCCGAAGTCCTCCATAGATTGGAACCCATATTCGTCCATTCAATCTCAGCATTACGTCTTTGCCACGAGATAACTGCTCCTCAGTTACTCCTAGCTTTTCGTTAGGATAGTTAGCTTCCAACACAGCTTCCTTCTGTGCAGCTAACAACCTTTCATTCAAACTGTTCTTTATTTCAATGCTCTTGGCATTGATTCGGATGGGTTTCACCCTTTCCTTTCTGCTCAAGGCATCAGCGACTACATTCTCCTTGCCGGGATGGTATCTGATTTCACAATCATAATCATTCAAAGTCTCCATCCATCGGCGCTGCCTCATGTTTAAATCCTTCAGGTTAAACAGGTGCTGGAGGCTCTTGTGATCGGAATAGATCACACACTTGATTCCATATAAATAATGCCTCCAGAGCTTCAGTGCAAATACAACGGCACCCAACTCCAAGTCATGGGTGGTGTAATTCTTTTCATGCACCTTTAACTGTCTTGAAGCATAGGCAATAACCTTGCCTTTCTGCATAAGCACATACCCCATGCCAGTGTGCGATGCATCACAATAAACTACAAATTCTTCGATTCCATCAGGTAACGTCAATACAGGAGCATTGCTCAGCTTCTGTTTAAGGATATCAAAGGATTCTTGCTGCTTAGGGCCCCAAACAAACTTAACCTTCTTCCTAGTCAAGGAAGTTAGGGGTGCAGCAATCCTTGAAAAATTTTCAATGAAACGCCTGTAATATCCTGCCAATCCCAGGAAGCTACGAATCTCTGTAGGCGTCTTTGGCTCCTGCCAATTCATGACAGCTTCAACCTTAGCGGGATCTACTTGGATTCCACGTTCACTAACCACATGTCCAAGAAATTGGACTTCACGAAGCCAGAATTCGCATTTAGAGAATTTGGCATAGAGCTTCTCCTGCTGAAGTAATGAAAGGATACATCGAAGATGTTTCTCATGATCAGCCTTGTTCTTCGAGTAGATGAGGATGTCGTCTATGAAGACGATGACAAATTTTTCCAAGTAGGGCTTGCAGACGCGATTGATGAGATCCATGAATGCGGCAGGTGCATTTGTGAGCCCAAAAGGCATCACTAGGAACTCATAATGACCATAACGAGTCCTAAATGCAGTTTTGTGCACGTCTTCATCTCTAACCTTCAGTTGGTGGTAGCCTGACCTCAAGTCAATCTTCGAGAAATAACTTGCCCCTTGCAATTGATCGAACAAATCGTCGATCCTAGGCAAAGGATACCTTATTAAGCTCACGGTAATCGATGCACAGACGCATCGATCCATCCTTCTTTTTGACAAATAAGACTGGTGCTCCCCAAGGAGACGAACTAGGTTTACTGAAACCTTTAGCTAGCAATTCATCTAGTTGTGCTCTCAATTCCTTCATCTCTGTTGGTGCCAACCTGTAAGGTGCTCTAGCAACAGGTGCTGCTCCAGGGATGATGTCAATTCTGAATTCCACTTGCCTATCTGGTGGTAAACCAGGTAGTTCTTCAGGAAAAACTTCTGGGTATTCAGAAATGACGGGGATGTCTTCAATCTTGGGTTTCGGCTCATCAATAGTCACCTGTGCCATGTAGATGACACAACCCTTCTTTAAACACTTAAAGGCCTTGAGCATAGTCACTTGCTCAGGCAGTCCATACCAGGTATCTCCCTGAATGGTAAGTGATTCACCAGACGGAGTCTTGATCACCACTTGCTTCATGTTGCAGACAATCTGGGCCTGGTTATGAGATAACCAGTCCATGCCTAACACGATGTCAAAACCAGCTAACTTCAAAGGAAGTAGGGACAAAGAAAAAAAGTGGTTCTTAATGGATATGAAACATCCATCTAATATGGTTGAGGCAGTTTCTAAGGTGCCATCTGCTAACTCCACCTCATATTTCACTCTTAGGGTTTTAACAGGTAAATTCACCAATTTGCAAAACTTATTATCTACAAATGACTTATCTGCGCCTGAATCAAAAAGTACTCTTGCATAGATATCATTTATGAGAAAGGTACCTGTGATCACGTTATTGTCTTGCACAGCCTCCTTCGCATCCATCCTAAAGACTCTAGCATTGGTCTTCTTGGCCTCTTCGGGCTTCTTGGCGTATTTAGGGCAGTTGGTTTTAATGTGCCCTTTCTCATTGCAATTGTAGCAAGTTGAATCCTTCAGCTTTTTGCAATCCAAGGTCTTGTGTTCCTTGGACTTGCATATCCCGCAAGCAAAAGTTCTTGACTGAGTCTGCGAGTTCAATTCGAGCCTGCACTTTCCGAATTGCTGTTTCTTGCAGACTTTGCATTTGGGCTTCTCACTAGACTGATGCCCATCTTTCTTTGACTCAGACCCCCTCTTGTTGTCACTGTTTCCTCGGTGCTTCTTGTTTGACCTCCGTGAATTATCATCTTCACGTTTTCTTTTCTCAGCATCTTTGTTCCTCAGCGATCTTTGTCTGACCGCGTCCAGCGTGAGGGACAAAGATATATCCGCTACTGATCTGAAAGTAGCTGGCCGAGAGGCCTTCACGCTTGCCTTTATCTCGGGGGCTAAACCCCCAATGAATCGAGCTATTCGTTTGGGTTCCGGGGTCACTAAATACGGAACCAACCTCGACATTGTATTAAAGCTCGTGAGGTAAGCTTGGCAATCTAGATTGGTCATTACCAACGAAAGGAAATCTGACTCAATCTTTTCGACCTCATGCTGAGGACAGTAGTTCTCCCTGATGAGGGCAACGAATTGTTCCCAAGACATGTTATACAATGGGATCTTCCCAGTGGCTTGAATCAGTGATCTCCACTAGGCTAAAGCCTCGCCTTTAAAAGATTGCGACACAAACTTGACTATATCCCTCTCAGCGCACCCGCTGATATCCACTACTGCGTCCATCTCATCCAGCCACGTCATACAGTCAATGGCTCCTTTCTCCCCAGTGAAATCCCGGGGTTTGCAGGAAACAAAGTATTTAGAGGAACAACCCTTATCATGGGTTCCTTGTTTCGGTACGACCTTCAGAGATGGAACACTTTGATGATTGGTGGACTGACGATCGTCATCATCTTTCTTGGGATTTTCCTTCTTGGGAGGTGGCTTGCTGTGAGCCTCAGAGTGTGTTTTAGGCTTTGAATGCGGTGTAGATAGCGTTCTACTTCGAGTTCCGCTATATTCTTCATACTGCCGCTCTAAGGCCTTTGTAACCGCGTCGTCTACTAACGCTTTCAATTCAGCACCCGTTAAATTAATTCGGGCGTTATCGTTATTCTCCACTGGATGGCTATTAATTTCGTCCGAGTTAGCCATTTTAATTGAAATGTTACAAAAAACAAGGACAATAGTTTACTTGGGAGTTTATTATGGAATTGTCTTTTATGGCAATTCATTAACCACGGTAAACAGAGACCACATTTGGTTAACTTATTAATCATATTTATTTAGGATTTTTATTATAATTTATCCTAATTATAAAACAATAACAGTTTTATCAATAGCACAAAAGGCCTAGTCACAAGGACATTATAATCCATGATTTCAGAGAATCAAGGCATGAAGGTTTGAACATAGTTCTTTACCTTTTTCAGACAGGGTCATAGACTATTACTGTCTTTTGTCTCATATGAAAATGAGCAGGGCCCGTAGGCACTATATTACCAATGTATGGTCGAAATATGATCATCTTAATTGACGATTTAAACCCATGATTCAGAGATCATTAAGTTGGGTTAGGAATCTTTTGAAGAATCCTTTTTAAGAATGACGTGTATGATTTTAATGAATCACATCTGCCAGGAGTGTTAACATATTTTCAGATGTTAACAGGGATTTGAATCTTTTAAACAGGTCTTACCATCTTGGCCAGGTATTTAAAATGACACTCAGGCTAGGTTTCACTCTTAAGATTCTTATCCAATATTAAACAGGCAGGTTATTATTAAAAGGAATGATTTTGATTCATTTATTTCACATATAATTTATGCATATAATGGCAAAAATAAAATTTATAAATTAAACATTCCATTAATTATTAATAGGTTACATGTCGCCCTAAACAGGACTTTTTAACAAAGCAACATACCCACGCAGGGGTCAAATAACATACTAGTCCACGCAGGGACTTAAACAAACATCATACCCTCGTAGGGGTTAACAGAAAGATAGACCCACGCAGGGGTCAAAACAAACAAACATACCCACACAGGGGTCAATACAGCAAGACAGGCCCACGCAGGGGCTCAACTGATACAAGGAAATTACAACAACAGTGGAAGGATTCAATGGCCCTTCTTGCTCTTCCCTTTTATTAGGTTTGTCAATCCTTGGAAGAAAGTTTGTCGCTCCCTGCGATCTCGGTGAAAGTCTCGCTCGACCTGGTCCAGTCTCTGAAGAATTTCCTCCCGTTCTGGGGGAGAAAACCGTGGCGGCTGCGATTGTGTCCGTATTATAGGTCTGGCAGGTATTTGGTACCCATGAGTTGGGTACCCTGCTCCCCAAGGAGCTCCATACGGTCCTTCAGGGTTAAAGGCGTTGTAATTGGACGCTACCAAGTATGGGTCGGCTTCAGCGTAATTGTAGTTGGTGTGAACCGGCGGTCCAAACGGGTTGTACGTCATAGAACCCGTGTATGCTGGTATCGGGTTATCAAAACCCATCGGTGGTGGTTGCGGTGCAACTGGGTTCGAAGGTCCACCCATTTGTGGATCTTCTTGAAGCGGCGGATAATGACTGCCACTTGATTGTCGAGGAGAGCTAAAATGAAAGTCCCCTCCTCGTGCAGACATACGTGCTCCAGTTCTCCTACGCCTCGGCGGTTGCGGAGGTGCCGGCTGAACTGGTGGCGGTGGAGGCGGTGGCGTGACTGCCACGAATCGTGAATCCTCAGAGGGATCCTGCTGCTGCTGTTGCTGCTGGTGAGGCGACGGATGGTGCGAGGGTGTATAATACCACTCGCACTGATTAAATCATGCCTGGTAACTGTCCGGACCATGGTAGGGTGATCCATGAAAAGACGAACCATCGGAGACCTCGATAGGATGGTTCGGAGTTCCGGTTGCGGGCTCGACGGGATCGGTGTCCTCGTCCATATCCTCTGCATGATCTCCGGAGAAATGATCATCTGGTCCCAATGGGTTAAAACCCACTGGTTCTTGTATGTAATTTGCCGGGTTAAACCGGCACCTAAAAACAGGTGTGGGGTTACCAAAGGAATTATGCGATAGGGATCGCTGAAGAGGTATGTAAGAAGGTTGAGGATTGTCGGGCTCATTTTCCGACTGTGACCCATATGAGTTGTGAATGGGAGGCGTCGAACTGTGCGAGACTGACCGTCTAGCAGGTTCGAAAAGGTTCCTCCGGTTTTCTCGCGGATCGGCACTCGCGGTGGCGGAAGGAGCTCGCGTGTATGAAGGCCCGGCCTCGTCGTCATTGGGGGCGGTGATTGGCCCCTTGCCTCGTCCTCTGCGTCGAAAGAATCTTGGCGGCATAATTAATCCTGTCAATACAACATAAGATAACGACAAGAATATATAAAATAAAGGACAAAACAAAACAAAGTAGAATTTGTCCTATGTTATATGTCTAGAATCGAAATTTTGGAATGTGCAATTGTGTAACTGAGATTAAACACAAAAGGCTAGTGTTTAATTCACTCAGTGTTGGCTCTGATACCAACCTGTCACACCCCGATTTCCACGTGTCACCGGTGTGCCCGGTGGGGGAGTATCGTGACGTGGTTGGCAACATAATAGTCAAACAACACAATATTTAATATGCACAGCGGAAGCAAATGAAAGATATATTTCAACCGAATAAAATATTGTAATATCGTGTATCACAAACAGTTGAAAGTTTATCCACAGAAGGATCAAAATAAATAGGAAACAATAGTTCAACAGACGATAGGCATCTTAAGCTTGCGAGACTCTTTATTGATGCTAAGGAGAGAATCCAGCCTATTACGCTTAGTACCTGCATTTAATCTTTTTGGGAAAATACGTCAGTTTACACTGGTAAATACAATCAACTGACTCATTTTAAAAATGATTAAAAATTGATTTGGATGCACATGCCACAAACATTCTATAACTTGTGATAATTATTTAAATATATAATCTCGTAAAAGAATTACATGTTACTTATGCGTTCAGTAGCCCGGGTCGTGCCGGGTTAAAGATTAATAGACACACCACATTATTTATTTGGCAACTGACAGGTGTACGCCTACACCCCGTGCTTAGGTCGTGGCCATTTCGTAAAATGATGCCAAGGATATCCGGGACATGGTCATTAACCTCCCAAAGGCTTTAAGCAAACAAAACAATTTAAACGGGCCGATCAAATATCAATTAGCCACCATATGATGGAAGATTTAATGCCCGACCAAGCGGTATTTTATATACCGTACCCCAAGCCCGTATAGGGAAAATAAGTTAAAAGTATTTACCTGAGCAAAGTAATAATCACAATAAGCAAATGCAAGTAGCTTTTACTGATCCTCCTATTCTGGAACAAAGGTTTATAATAACCTATTAGAATCCTAACGGTCCTTGGTTAAGCTTAAGCTTAGACCGGTTAATTCTTACGGTTCAAACGCATGATTAAGCGAAGACCGAGATAGAATGTGATATAGACCCGACAAGATTGAAGACTTGCCTTATATGGGTAATCTAAGCACATTCTGAATTTTGGGGTAAAACCGATAAGGTTTGACCCGTTTCGGCTAATTTATGTAAACTTGTTACATAAGCCGAACCGAACGCGCAGGAGGCGTAACGGGTGACCGCGAGAGTCATTTACAGGTTTCCTAAGTTAATATGCCTTAAATATGTTGTGATATCAGTAGAATACCTTCCATTATGCCCAAAACGAATTTAAACACAAACGATGCCCCGTAGGGGTAATTTGGTCATTTATAAGGTTATAAAAGAGTTTAAGTATTAACCTGAGTTACAGGTCTGATACGTTCAGAAAAAATACTTAGTTTACCAAGTTATAACAGTAGGGTAAAGTATATATGTGAAATTTATCAATTATAACCAAACTATGCACCGTAGGGGCATTTTGGTAATTTCACATAAGCCGAAAAGCTCAAAACTGAAGTCTGAGTTAAACAACTTTTTCTTACTGTTAAAATATTATAATTTACCTAAAATATCAGTAGGTATCAACCCTTTTATGTTTAAAATAGTTTTAGTACATACTATGCGTTAAAAACGCTTAAAAAGGCGATTAGAAGTCGTTTCTGGGTTCTATATGGAAAACTGATATTCTTATTATTCCAGAAGGCTTAAAATAATTTATTTATTATATGTAATGATTAGCAAAAGGTTTGGGGTCAAAAAGATATATAAAACTCATTTTATAACCCATAAGGGCAAAACCGACAATTACCGGATTACGCTTACGACTCTAAGTTATGCTCAGCCTAAAATTAATTAAAAATATTTAAAAATCCCAAAATAATATATTACATCAGTGGGGAATAAGTTTGATATCAAAAAACTATGTTTAAATAGGTTATACGCTAATTATGTCGTTTAATCGCTAAAAAGCTTTATAATTACGCTAATGAGCATAACTCTCAATCTACACCTCAAACTGATGTCAAATTTTGGGTGCAAGTTTATAATTCAGTAACTAAGGTTTCTACACTTTTACATTTTCAAAAATCACGTTTTAAGGTGAAAAGGGCATAATGGTCAACATATAGGCAATTAACGGAATCATGCATAATAATTGGATAACTAAGGATCCAAGGTGTATAATCACAGAGGGTTATACTAGCATGTAACCTGGTCCTAAGGAAGCTCTATGGAAATTCCAATTCATAATTAAATGGGTCAGAACTGAAGTCAAAGCAAAAGTCAAAGCTTTGCGACTTTCGGTTCCGAACCGGGTCTAAACAGAAAATTGTCGGGTTGAACATGTTTAGACATGTTCTTATACTAATTACCAAGTTATAACAATGATCAAATAGGTTGTAGGGGTTCTACACTGCTAATTATGTATTAATTGGAAATTAAGTATCTTGTTGACTTTTTAATAACAAGTTTGACCCGACATTTAACATAGTTAGAGTGGGAATCAGAGGGTGCCCTTTTAAGGGTTTATTGCCCACATAATTACCAACTTATAACTACTTTCAATTCGACTAATCACTGGACCATTAATGATTAATCGCTAAGTCAACCGTTAATTACGACGGTTTGACTTTTAAGCTAAAACTAAGCAAAAACTTAACTAAGAAAGGTTAAGCATACTTACTGAAGTCCTATGCACGATTTGTGAAGCTTAGAGAGAAGTCTTGAGCTCCAGAAATGTTCCAAAGTGCAGATGGAAGGTGTGAAGAATTGGTTGCAACCTTGGCCCTTTATATAGTGCTCAAGAACTCATGGATTGTTGACACACAACACTACCAATGGTTCTTGATTAATAACACATGTCCCTAAGGGTCTAGGGGTTGCTTAGGGGTCGCCCATGAAGTGGAACAACTGATTAAAGTCGGTTTATGCGTGAAAAAAAGGCTGCTGTCCAAAGTTTCTATATTTGGGCGGGCCAGGCGGCCCGCGTAAGCTGTTGTTGGGGTCTACGCGGCCCGCTTGGGCTTCGTATACAGATTCCACATTTTCAAGTTTCCACATGTTTGTCTCTTGGCCTTTCGAAGGGTCAACTAAGCTTATTTCTTGCAATTTGAGCCCTTCAAATTGACACATAAGGGCCTCAAGACTTATACCCATTTTGTTAAGTCCTTGGCCACTTGGTTATTGCCCGAAAAGTCATAATTTTCAACGTTAACGCTTTAACCCCTAGCATACGAATTTGATCATAACTTTCTCATACGATAACAAAACTTTATGAAATTTTTATCGTGCATTCTAGTGAGCATAATTAATCGTTACAAAGCTTCGGGTTTGCTAAAAGGTCACTCAGAGGTATAACTTAAACATGTTGACACATTTAACCCCTGTAGTTTGTAATCTCTCACTTTTAGCTTCGTATGATCCATGATTTATTCGTTTGATGGTATAAACATCATGTAGGGTTATTATAAAGTATATTTATTCACTGTTGACATTTTGAACTCGTATATTCACATACTTTCCATGTTCATCAACTTTAGTCCCTCAAGAACATTCTTTCACACGTTCAAACTTATGACACGTGTCAACACATTATAGGACGTGAATTTTCGAGGTGTTACAAATTCCCTCAGTCTCCCCGACCGAATTCCCTCAGTCTCCCCGACTGAATTTTAAATCTTTGAAAAGTGTATTGTGCCCTTTTTGTTAAAAAATGTTTGTGCCCTGGATCTGGACGTTTAGTGTATGCAATGTAAAAAAGTTTTCGTGAGAGCCCTAGTGATCATAGTCTAGACTCGAGAAGGAATCCTAGTTCGCTATGATCGTTGCTCTGATACCAAGCTGTCACACCCTGGCTTTGCGGAAGCGTGGGTTTATTAGGGTGTGACTTCTTAATACCATAGCATAATCACAACAATGCTATATGATGATAAAACCATGATGTTCATCCATTCATCCAAATTTAAAAAGTAAAATACGACAACATTGTTTTAAAGTCGACACATGCAACGAATTACAACCACAACATACTTAGAACTTGTTCACGAGACACAACCAAAAGACATGAATGAAAACACAGTTTAAGACTCGTGACCCGTCCAGGCAAAGATCACAATTCCTAAACTAGGATGACACCATTATTCTTACGCAGCTTAATACCCTTGCATACTTGACCAGATCCATTAATTTCCTGAAATACATGTAAGTTGAAAAATCAACATAAAGTTGAGCGAGTTCATGTAAAAGTGAGTATGTAAAACCTTTGTAATAAGTATGTATGTATCAAAAACCCCTGGTATGTAGCAATTAAGGAAAAAGAAAGAGATCACCACTGGGTTGCAAATCCAATGATATGTGTGAAGTGCTGTAGGAAGACTCAAACCTAGCGGATTTATGCGTCGGGCACTCAGTCACCACCTGGCCCATTCAGCGGACTCAGGAGTGAGGGCTCGCTACACCCCAATAGATCTATCACCGTTGTCCCTCGGTCCTACAATGAGGATTAATGGCCTCTAGTTTCCGCCTACCCACTCACATGATCTAAGTTGTAAACCCTCCTTAAGCTAACCATACCATGTATAAAGTCTGTAATAATTGTAACATGTATTCCACCCCCGAAGTATGAAAACTGAAAACAGTTAAGAGAAAAGGGGGACATGAACTCACTGAAGCGCGTCTCGAAATAGTCAATCCCAAATCAACCTGCTGCGTGACGACCTACACGTACTAACTTCTATTAGATGGACGGCCGTGCCTTGGCTTAAGGTTTAACGTTTTTGGGAAATAGTTAGACAACTATTTCGTGTTTACACTTCTTATTTATTTAATGAATATATTCCTTCCCAAGGATGGGGGTTTTAATACATGTGTGTTTTATAATTCCGAAAATATATTTTTAAGTCTCACTTGAAAATATATTCTAATCACTAGTCTAAAATATTCTAACTCCAAAATATAAATATTTTTCCCAAAAATATTATATGTTACTTCTTACCATTTCCAAACAATACTTTATCAAAATACACATTTAAGAGTATTTTCCGAAAATACATAAGTTACATTTTAAAGTTCGCGTTGTAATAATAATACCGGTGTAACTTAAATATTTATTTGTGATAGCGTTGGTATTATTCTGGAGTCGTAATTTCATAACATTTTCCAGTGATATTATTTTTTCCCTAAAAATAATATATGTAGTTCACAAAATAATCATAAAATCACACAAGCATTTTACTATGAAATATATATTCTAAATATATATTTAACAAGTTTTATTTATGAAAATCCACCTCTGACACTTGGTTATTTTGTAATAAAAATCTTGGCGAAGTTTATTTGGAAAGACAAGTTAAAAATATATTTATAAACACTTGTCACAAAAATATTTCTAAGTGTTATATTTCTGAAAAAATTTCGCCAGAGTTTCCTCTGTAACTGGAGGTGGCCACGCTTACTAACGTATCATTTTCTCTTCAAAATTCAATCAACAATTTATCAATCCTCAATATACAATATTAAACATCAAACTTGTCAAAATAAGTCTAAATCGCAAACTCATGAACTTGTAAGTCTTGTAAAACTACGTAGTAACTTTCCAACATATTTAGTAGGTTTCGTTATCTTTAAAAATAACTTTATTTTCTTAAAAACCTTACTTTTAAAGAATATGTAGTCTTACAACTTCTAGTCAATATTTACGAAAATATTTCTTTGTCAAACTTTCTTGTCGCACGAGTGTTTACACACTTGTTTATTCACTAAAATGCTTTTAGTTTGTGTAAGATCCGGTTTTTAAACAAGACTTGTATCTTTTACTTGGTTCTTCCGAAAGACCACTTGTAGATCTTTAGATCTACTAGTTTAGAACTCTATTTTACAAGACAAATCACTTTTACACAGGTTCATGTTCATGAGTGGAAGGGTTCATCATCTTACAACTGTTACACTTAACATATTACTAGTTCATGTTCCATGAACATGATCTAGCATGGTTAGATGATGATCCATCCCACTGCTAGCATCAAACAACATAAAATAATCACATCTAGACAAGATTTACACCATTAGTTTCTCTTTATCCAACTAGTTTATCATTCTTTCAAGACTTTTAGTTTTGATCTTGTGTGTTCTTGTGTTTTAACCGTTAAATCTCTTATTAACCACCTTAAACAAGAACAAGAGGGTGTCTAGAAGCACTTACTACTAGCTCGTGGCTAGGGAAGAATCAAGGCGTAAACAAGGTGGATAAAAGCAATGTAGAGAGGTTCTTGAGTTTCCGAAAGCACCGAGCCTCCTTGTACGTCACCTTGCACCTTTGTATGTAAGTAAAATGTCTTGATCAAAACTTGATGATGGGTGGATGGTGGATGGTGGTCTCGGCCGAAGGTAGCAAGAGGGGAAAGAGAGAGCAAATTTTGTTAAGTGTTTGATGTGAGATAATGGTTATCCTATATGCTTATTTATGGTCCAACTTTGGTGATTATCCAACATGTAATATGTCATTAAGATATTAGACATCATCAAATAAAATAATCAAAAATGGTGGAGTGTGTCCCCACTCCTTCAACCGATCGGACTAGGGGGTATATGGTTAGATTTTGATGATATAGTTAAGTGTCTAGTTAGTTTAGTTAGGAATTTAAATAGGTTATTAGTGTGTTGTGTAATATAAAGGGTGTTAGGGTATTCGGGGACCCTAACTAGCTCAGGAAAGTGTAAACAATGTTTTTGACACTATTTTTATGTTCCGGGTAAAGTCCGGTTGTTCGGTTGGATACTGATCCGTTAAAGTGTCAAATAAAGCTTTAAAGTGTCTTTTATAGTGTTTTTAGTGACACAATAAATCCCCGACACTTTGGAAAGTGTCTAACATTATTTTACCAAGTTTTTGCACTTTACTAGTTATGCTAAATGCTGAATTTTTGTATAAAGTGCAGAATTTTGTAATTAAAGTATGTTTTAGGCACATCCGGTCACTATAAATATCACCTAGTGACGCAGTTTTACAATCCTCACCTCCCTACACTCCCTACTAGTGTAGTAATCTATTCCCGGCTCGTACTGGCCTCAGAGACAATATCTGTCTAGTGCTGGCAATGTCAGCATGTTTATTGGGTTATCCGTTTAGTGTGCTAACTATGCTTTTGTGCATCAAGGTTGTCACTGATGTTTGTGTGTAAATAATAGAGTGACAGTATAAAATGTGATGCATGAGTATGTATGTATCAGAAATCAAGAAGCAGTTTAACCACAGTTGTAAGCAAGCACAGTAATTAAGCATTAATCAAATATTAATTAATTCGTACGGATACCTGGTTTGGTGAGGGTTGTCACACTTGAACCCATTCTGATGACTTCAACCAGAATCCTAAACCTCTTTTGACCCGGTTTAACTAAAGAGTCCATTTTAATTAGAATCTAAACTCCATTTTGACCAGAGTCTCCATTTTAATTAAAATCCTATACCCAATTTGACCCATTCAACTAAAACCTGTATTAACATATTTTGACCAAAGAGTACATTTTAACCGGAACCATAAACATGTTTTGACCATTTACCCAAGTTGTTTTGACATAAAGAGATGCCACCTTGCACTTGAAGAGATGCCACCTTGCACTTGAAACGAATTCTTGATAATCGACTTTAAACGAATTTCAAATTTTTCGAATTCGAAACGAATTCTGAACAACCCTATGCACGATTTGCCCAGAAATGGTACTTTGCGAAGAAGAACCTGACCCGAAATGACACATTTGACTTCTGGTGATTGCTCATTGGACTTTTGGACTCCTATAGATATTCTTAACTTTTGCTGTTTAATACATGGCATATTACAATATTTTATAAGTTTTAATAGTGTTGCAATTTTCATTGACTTTCACTTATAGTTGAACTTTTCTGATGTTCAAGCATTTAAAGTGTAGCAACTATAATTGGCAGTTATAGTTCCATCTATCAAGGTACTTTAAACCATACCAAAACATTTGTAATTCGAGGAATCTGGTGTTATTATGGATCCGTTGAATGTTTGTAATTCAGTCGAGGGGACGGGGACACGATGATGAAGCTATTGTGAAGATGTTGAATTACATGTCTTTGATTAAGAAGTTTAAGTAATTTCTATGTCTTGTTTCTGTCTATATTTCCAAAAATTACAACGATTCTGAAATGGAAATTAACAAACCCAGAACACGTGATGATATAATGATTTGTACCAAGCACATTGAGATAGTATACTTGTATCATATACTTGTTCTCTTGTGACTATATCAGTTGCATAATTAGTTTGAGATGGAAAACGTCGATTTTATTAAAAAATCGGGTGCACTTGGAATCAAACTTTTAAGTTGAAACCACTCACTTGGAACCTCTTGTTTATAGCTCTGTGTGATCGGTAAAATATGTGGAACCCGTCGCGCAACGTGCGGCCAAAAACAGAAATACCTGTGGCAATGCGCGGGCATTCCCACTAGTCGTATAAGAAAACCAACTCTCTTTATTTATTATCCAACAATAAGCAATCCTTGTTTTCGTCGAATAACTATTATTCTCTGCAAAATTAAACCACTGGTCAAAATGCTTTGACTTTATTTTATTGTCAATAAAATAACTTTTTAATTTATTAGTTAATAATACATATTACTCGTTTAACTCTTTAAACAACACAAATTATTTCGACTAAATTAATTGTTTCGTAAACAATTAACATATGAAGTATTTCACCAGATACTTGTTCTCCGCAATTAATCCACTTTTGTGATTTTAAATATTTAACGATTAAATATTATTCTTTGTACATAGTCCAAAGTTTAACTCTTTGGATTGTACCTTAATAGCAACGCTGGATAATATAAAATTGGACACCCAAATCCCATAATTCTATCTCTTATAATGGAGCCATTAGTAGTGATCAGTAGTAGTGATCAACCTTCTGAATGGAATAAAGCAATGAATGATGAGCTCGACTCCATGAAGAAAAATGATATTTGGGATTTGGTGGAATTACCCAACGAAATTAAACCTATAGGATGTAAATGGGTGTTCAAAACAAAACTGGATCCCAATGGGAACGTTGAGCACTATAAAGCAAGATTGGTTGCAAAGGGCTACACTTAGAAAGAGGGAATTGACTATCAAGAGACGTTTCACCTATTTCTTTGAAACGATTCATCAAGGATTGTTATAGCCCTAGTTGCTCATTTTGATTTAGAGTTGCATCAAATGGACATTAAAATTGTTTTCCTTAATGGCGATTTAGACTAAGATGTGTACATGAAACATCCTGAAGGTTCTAAAACTGAAGGTCAAGAACATCTAGTCTGTAAGTTGAAGAAATCCATATACGGGTTGAAATCACGTTAATGGTATATCAAGTTTGATAAGTCATGAATAAACAAGGTTTTACAAAGAATCAAGTGGATCAATACACCTACCTGAAGATGAGTGGGAGCAACTTTACTATATTTGTCCTTTAGGTAAATAACATTCTATTGGCAGGAAATAGTTTAGACATGTTGCATGAGTCGAAACAATTACTTTCCCATAATTTTGACATGAAGGATCTTAGAGATGCTTTTTACATTACTGGCATTGAAATACATCATGACAGACACAAAGGGATCTTAGATTATTTTAAAGGACCTACAATGATCATTACTCGTTATAACGTTCAAGAGTACACCCTATCTGTAGTTCCAATAGTTAAAGGGTGTATTTTCAGTTTATTCCAATGTCCGAAAACAGATGTTTAAAAGGAGCAAATGAGACTGATACCTTATGCGTCCGTAGTCAATATCCTTATGTGTGCTCAAGTTTGTACTCACCTAGATATCCCTTATATTGCTGGAATGCTAGGCTGATATAAGACTAATCATGGTTTTGATCATAGAAAGCAGCTAAGAAAGTACTTCGATATCTACAGGGGATGAAAAACTTATATACTGACTTATAGACGAAGTGATAATTTAGAAGTGGTAGGTTATTCTGATTTTAACTTTGCTAAATGCAAAGATGTCAAGAAATCCATTTTGGGGTATATCTTTATGTTAGCAGGTGGACCCATTTCATGGAAGAGTCATAAACATAGTTAACCACAACATCCACAATGATGGCATAATACATTGTTGTTTACAACTCATCCTGTCATGAATTGTTGCTTAAGAATCTGATCACTTGACTCAAAATCATTAATTCCATTTCTAGACCATTGAAGGTTTACTGTGATAATTCAACTACTGTTAGTTAAAAAAATCAATGGTTTTAGTTGGTGATATACAATCAAGTAATATGGCTTAGAAAGCCATTATTTCTACTATACATTTGTATAAGTTCAGCCATCATAAGTTACACAATGGCGTTGACATTTATCGTTCACAGATTTTCTCATTATGGGCTGTTAGCCCGAGGAGTTTGGGGGGACTCAGCTATACTACTGAGGATGTTGGCACAGTCCTATCTATCACAGGTGAGAACCTAATTAGTAACAACTCTTTAGTGTTGGACAAAACAATCTGCAATACATAAGTTAACATGTGAAGGTGTTGGAGGAGTTTCTTAATTTGTGTTTTTATACTAAATTTGGGACACCACCATGATGAACTAGAATATTTGTTTGTTTTCAAGATGTCAAAACTTTATTATACGCTAGCGTTTCATGATGTCAAAATTTGAAAGCTTAAATCTGACTAAAATACATTTTTATCACGCAAATGATAAAAAGTTTGAACTTGACATTTAGCGTGTTTTGCGTGGGGAAGACACCCGAACTACATTGATGATTAGAAATATATTCCAAATAAGTATGTTAATATATGTATGTTTTTTTTTTCATTTTACAACTGGCTCTGATAATCTTGTACTAAATCAACTGTTATACCACAGGTACAGTTCTACTATGTTGTTGGCTGCAATTAATGAACATAATCAAGAACTTATGATTTCATTTATCCCCCTCTTGATTATAAGGAAAGTATTTATTTCATTTTATTTTATTGTGTCACGTAATTCTTCACTTTTCTTTATGAGTACCTTTTATTGATCCTTATGTAACCTAGGAACTGTGTGCTTTATTTAACTTCTGTTGTCCAGGACTGTTGGGTGGCAGGAAATGGTAATATTTCATTTATGTTAGGTGTGGAGCAATACAAGCTGGGATAAGAAGTTACCCTTTGCTCGTGACAGATTGGTGGAGTGTTTTATATGGACAGTAGAGGCGTGGACATACTCGAGGAATTGGGCCTAAGTTTGGAAACGAAGATGTTGATGACGAAGAAGCGGACGATGGTATGGAGACACAGTCACACATATTTGATGTTGAATTATGACGTATTTGTTAAGTAGTTTTATGACGTGTGTGCGACTTAAAATGAACTCGGATTGTGACATTTGTGATATTTATGTAGTTTATGTTTATTTAGTTTTTGTGTGTCGTGAACCGGATATTGGCGGGTTTTGATATGAAAAAAACTGGAAAAAGAAAAAAAACCCTTTAGTAGCAACAAAAGTCGTCGCTATTGAGAAAAAGGCCTTTAGCGACGACGAAGCAGTCGCCCCCTGTTTCTTGTAGTGTTGTTGGATTATTGGGATTAATGAGTTTAAAACCTGGACAAATAAAATTTAATTTTTTTTTTATTTTTTAGGACATATAGAAACGACATGTTTTCTCTATTGGTGAATATATTTTTTCTATATAATTAAAAGAAAAACCTATGGGACGACATGTCGTCTCTATAGGATAAAATGACATTTTTTTTATTTATATAAGAAAAACCTATAGAGACGACATGTTGTTACTATAGAGCTTTAATATTTTTTATTATTTTTTTAAACAAAACCTATAGAGACGACATGTTGTCTCTATAGGTGAAATATATATTTTTATTTTTTTAAATAAAAACTATAGTTGCGACATGTTGTCTCTATAAGGTTTAAGAATATTTTAATAAATGTTTTTTTATTTAGTAACTATTTATTTAGTTTTTAATTATTTTTTATCATAGACTTGTAGAGAGGACATGTCCTCTCCACAAATGCATCTACAGCGACGACACTTATAGAGACGACTTTTATGACTTATAAGGACGAGGCTAATCTTATAGAGACGACGACGACATGTCGTCTCTATAAAAAAAAAACCTATGGAGACGACATGCCCTCTGTACATAACTTAAAATGTCTCTACAAGGTTAATTTCTTGTAGTGGTCTACATTAATCTTTGTTGCAGTACTAATCTCTCTGCTGTAATGGGTCCACAACTTTATCATGTTTTCTATTATGTACATGCAGAACTATTAACAATTCTTTGTTGACTGAATAAGATGTTTGTATTACAAGTTTTGGGTGGTATACTTTTGGGTTCGTAATAGAGGTCACGAATGCACGTTACAGGACAAAAAGAGACGATAATGCCAACATAGTGTGTTAATAACCATTTACTACATATACATTTCTAAGTTAGGGGAATAGTGCCAGGCAGCTGGCCTGGCACTTCCCTATTGGACCAACCCATTTTTAATTAAAATTTATTTTCCAGCCTAAATTTACGGTTTCGTCATTTGTTTAAAATTACGTTTTTGCCCCTAATTCAACATAAAATTATCTTTTTGCCCTGCCTCAAAATTTACGTTTTTGCCCTCAATTCAAAAACCCATTTCTAATTCTACTCCCAGTTTAAATTTACGGTTTCATCTTCCGTCTAAAATTACGCTTTTGCTGTCCCCTTCAAAATAAAATTATGTTTTTGCCCCTAGCTCAAAATTACGCTTTTGCCCCCAACTCAAAATTACGTTTTTGCCCACAATTCAAAATAAAATTATGTTTTCCCCCATAGCTCAAAATTATGATTTTGCCCTCAGTTTAAAATTATGATTTCGCCCCCAGTTCAACATATTTTTACGATTTTGCCCTCTGTTCAAAATTATGATTTTGCTCTCATTTCAAAAATTACGATTTCTCCCCCAGTTAAAAATTATGATCTTGCCATCGTTGTACTTTTTTTTTTTTGCAAAACTACAGTACTGTTTTATTTTGCTTGGTTGACTTAATGTAACTTTTATTGTGTCAAGCAGTTGTCTAACACTCGCTCATTGGTCCTGACGAATTAGTATTTTACCCCCAACTCAAAATTACAGACCTGTTATTGTTTTAATTTTTTTAGCAAAACTATGGTAGTGTTTTCGTTTAATTAGTTGTCTCGATGTATTTTTTTTAGATCGTGTTATAAGTAGTATGTACAACTAACCTAAATGTATGCATACATGTTATGAAACTAAGAAATATTTGATTTACCGCCTTGCAACGTGGGCGGGCATAGGTGTAAATTTTTATTCGTTCAGGCATGCCTGGTACATGCTCATTTGTCCTCAAAAATTACAATTTTGCTCTCAATTTAAAATTATAATTTTTCCATTGTTTTAGTTTTTTTAGTAAAAGTATGGTAGTGTTTTTTGTTTTAATTGTTTGACTCGATGTAATTTTTTTTGAGATCGTGTTATGAGTAGTATGTACAAGTAACCGAAACACAGATATACATGTTATGAGAGAGAAATATTCGGCTTATTGCCCCGCAACGCGGGCAGGGCAAAAATTATTAGTTAGATAACAAAATACAATTTTGGTAATTCAAAAAAGATACATTAATTCGGATTTGCGCAATTACATGAACACTGTTTCGTGAAATAAAAAAAATAAACATCATATTTCTAGTAAGTGTCTTAAGATTTACAACAATTGTGCAAAACATCTTCATACAATTTAACATGAAGAGTTTTTTTATCTTTTTTTCAAGTTAGATCTCATATCATTAATTAATATGTGTACTGCTTGTATCTTAGTTGTCAAGTAAGATGAAGTGATTCAACCCCTAAAACTTCCAAGTTCTCTAATGCAATATGATGAGTTGAGTTGAACAAGTCCTATTTCATCGTGGATGGAAAAAGTTGGCATCTAAACCTCTACAAACCAAGTTCCATACTGCACCAAGAACTACCAGAACACTCAGTGCCGTGCCTAAACAACCAAGCGCAAGGTTAAGCCACCACTTTGCAGATTTCATTGGCTGTCTCTTGATCGCAATCCACATGAGACATGGGTAACCAAACGTCAAGTGCAAAGAAATCCCTCCGATAATTAGTGCTAAGCTTGGCAGAAATGGAAACGCCACAGATATAAAGAAGGTCAAGCCTCCAAAGAAAATCCGGATACCCATACGAACTAACTTTGGGCATTCGTGTTTTGCTCGGCTTGCGTATACGCGCTCCAAGTTGTCATACACAACCATGCTGTAGATTTGGAAAGCGGTGACACAACTTATAATGATCTGCATGTATATGAGACCTAGCAATGGTTTAGACATGTGGTAGTTAAGGGTGGTTGAGATTGCAATTAGCACTCCTCCGTTGATTGGAAGCTGCAATCATTTATAAAAGTATATTGAGTTCATACAAGAATTCATTTTAACTATGAAGGTTGTTAAATAAAAGTTTCAGTTTTGCTAACCTTGTTTCCAAATGCCCAATATCCAACAATTGCTAGGGGGAAGAAACACATTGCAATAATGAGATATGATGCTACCACTCCTTTTAACATGAACTTTGATGATGAGCGATTTGGGGTTGATGGCATTGTACCCTATAACATATCAAGGAAGCATAATTAGTTGAAAGGTGTTGTTAATGGTAGTTTTATACACATTTCTGACAAATATTGCTATCCGAAACGATCTAGTGTTCTATAAGTGTATTGTAGCCTTACTAGATTTTCGATTGATGTAATCATAACACGATATGTTACAAATGAAATGTACCTGTATCTCTAACACAACATTATGGCCTCTAAATGCAACTGCAATGATCCCAAGTGCATTAAAAATACTTCGAACACGACCAGATTCTGATGAGACGGCTTCTGATGGATCATACACAACGCCATCTACCTTCCCTTTTGCAACAAACACAATCCATAATATTGTACAGTATCCAACAGCCATTGTTGCTCCAAGAAACGACATCAAAGCTACCGAATGCAAGTTTGCACAAAATAGAGACACAAGAATTGCCAGAGTAATAAAAACCAAGAACCATTCTGTTGTTGTCAAAGGGTGTTTGGAAGAGCAATCCCCACACAAGAGTTGATAGAAAAGCTTCATGGTTCCACCCCCTGTGATTATGAACATCACACATGTGCCTCCTGAGAGATACATTATAGGGAAAATGGCTAGAAGTTTCCCCAATTTTACACCTACAAAAGTCATTCAAAAAGTGGACAATCATGTTATGTAAAGATCCTATCTTTATATCTTAATTGCTTTAAAAGGGAGGTTATGTTCATACCAAAAGCAGCTATAGAAAGTTGAAGATATCTACTGAAACGAGTACCAGGGACCGTTTCATGAAGACTCACTAGCACTCCAATGGTGTATAGCTGCCATACAAATGCCACAGACAAACACATAATCCCCCAAAACCTGCAACAAACGTTTATAATGGTGTGATATATAATAATAAAAGACAATGAGTATTTTTAAATCAACTGTATCATGGTGTGATATATAATAATAATAAAAGACAATAAGTATTTTTTAATCAACTTTTTTTAAATACATGAACTAAAACAAAAGAAAGCTAGTTGGTGGAATTATTATTATTATTATTATTATTATTATTATTATTATTATTATTATTATTATTATTATTATTATTATTATTATTATTATTATTATTATTATTATTATTTAAAAATAGGTCTTAAAAAGGGTTGTAAAAGTAGTATTATTTTTATTCTAGTAATTAAAAGTGTATAACTAGTCTCCAACTCTGAAATCAGTTGTCTTGAAATTGAGTTCAACTTCAATTCTTACTTGCAAACCACGAATTTAATTTCCTTCATTTTTAAATTTTATTATTTCAAACACATTATTTATTCTTTATTTCTATATTAATTTTAATAGGAAAAGAATATTATTTAAACACAACATTTATAGTTTGGCAATCTCAAAATTACTTTATTTTATTAAACTCAGTTTTAATAAAATCCATAAAGAAGTGTTATAGAAGAGTTAAAACAACATTATGTATTTAAATTTGTTTTAATTTTAAAAATTATAAACAAAGGAAGCTGAATTCAGGATTTGCAACTTTAAGCAAGATATGATGTCACTGGTTTCAGAAGACCAAAAAAAAAAAAAAAAAAAACCTTAGCTATATAAAATTTTGAATAATGAGATAATTACCAGCCAAGGTATAGGAAGGCGATGGGTAGAGAGAGTGTTTGGGTTCCGATTCCAGAGCAAAGCAAATGGAATGTAGCAGTCCATGAATTCCCTCTTCTTGATTGGGTAATTGGAAGCCATTCGTCTGGTGGTTGATATATCTCATTCCGGTCTTCTTTGGAATCAGATTGCTCTAACTGCACCTGCATGTTTTTGCTTATGATTTCATCATCATCATTCAAGATATGAATCCTGCTATCCAACACCTCAGCCATATTTCCTGCTAACAACCAAATCTTATAAATGTTTTGAGAGAGAGAGAGATGAAGAAGAAGAAGAAGAAGTTTGATACGTAAGTTTGTATGAAAAAACTGAAGGCAAATGAGAACCATATATATACTTTACATTAATTATTGGAGCATGGTGACGTAAGTTTGTATACGCGTGAGCTTACGATGTATATCATAAAATAAACAAATATATACCGACTTTCCTACATCATTTTGTTGAATCTGAATATATCATGGTGACGTAAGTATGCATACGTATTAATTAAAGATTATGTTCTCTAAAAGTACTTGATTGTGTTTATCACAGGTCTTTATTTTTTTTTTGAACGGCATCACAGGTCTTTATTAACAAAGTTATTCGTGTGCAACTCTCCTCTAATGCGTTTTGACTTTTAATACTAGGTTATCTTTATTTGTTCGAAATGAATTAAATTCCCTTAAACTGCGGGGAGTAGGAGGGATTGGGTTAGGGGCTTTACTCGACACATGGTGATTGTGTGCTTCATGAGACCATCCAAAAAAAAATGAGGTGTGTAAGGGTGTGTGTTAGCGGCGTTGAAGTTAACCATTTTGGCTGAATTTATATTTTTTTACATACTTGAGATTTATAAAATAAAATACAAACTTATATTATTTTTAAAAAAAATTACATAACATCCTAAAATTTTTAAAAAAACTACTTATAAAATCCTAAAGAATTTAAAAAAAGTAGTTAATAATTCCTAAAAAAATTACAAAGTTCTATATATATTAAAGTGGGGAACCCACTTAAATTCCGGATTCCCGTCGTGCCTCCACTCGATCTTCGCGATCTCCATTGATCGTCGTGGGTTAGGTCCCCCGCAAGGACAAGGTTTGAAACAAACTTTAAACCGATCCAGCTTCGGTTTTAGTTCACGCCACTTGTGTTGGCAGACGTTTAAATTGTGGCAATTGTTACCAATGTTGTCACACCCCCAAAATCCACATGTGGAGTATCACCGCTTGGAGGCGTGACTGACCAGGATCCAGCCACCAATCATATTGAACTATGCAATTAAGTAAATAAAACCAACCCAATATAATTGGTGTTTAAAAGAAACCAAACATGTTTAAGCAATCAGCGGAAGCATAGTAATGTTTAAATAACCAAAACATAGTTGGTTGTTCAAATGTTAAGTACGGGACATAACAGTCCATATCCCACAACGACCTCTTCCTCGTGCAAGCTCCATAAGCATCTAACGACCTGCAAGGCATGTATCAACAAGTCAACAACAAAGGAGGACGAACGTATGTATTCTACCCAAGGAGAATACGCATGATTAACTTTGGCATCCTACCCATGGAGGATGGCCGTACATATCCTACCCAAGGAGGATATGTAGGTTTCGTTTAAATTCTTTAACCCATTCCCAACCACCGGGAATCCCATGCCTTAGAAAGTGTGTGAACTCACCTCGGTTTGCTCGGTAAGATTACTACTCGCTCACAAATAATACAATCCAATCCTATAGTGTTCATACATGCGAAATTAGTTGATAATCACATAGTTCAAGTGACAGTCATGATCATAACGTATATTCGAGTAGCAACTAACACATAGCATTTAACAGTTATACCAGCTCATGCAACCCATGCTTTATATTTAATAACACATAATTAACATAGTTAACCCTTAACAGACTTAACTGAGTTTACTGCACAGTTTACCCACTAGACGAAACTCCTTGTTTCGTCATGACTCCCACTTGACGAAACCCTATGGTTTCGTCGTTATTACCCTTGGCGAAACCCCCCCAGGTTTCGTCATAATTCTCTATCGACGAAACTCCCAAGTTTCGTCGCCCCGAGTTTCGTCGACATGCATGAGTTTCGTCAACACGGAGGTTTCATCATCAGCAACAGTTACGTGTAATCACAGAGACCCTAATTGCATTCTAATAGTTGATCATCAATCATCAAACCTAGCCACTGATTACATGTTATTAGATTGTTAATACAAACAGTATTATCCATTAACTTAAACATTCATGATACGCAACATCAAATCGAACATGGACAGTGGACATAAACCATTACAATCATAAGCACCAGATCTAGTCTAAATGATTAGCGACAGAATCATCACACCCTATCTATTAACCAATTCATCATCAACCGATCAATTCCTCAACATACGAGACCATAACCGATAATCTAGCGACCCATAATAATCAATCCCATTATCTAATCATGATCTACGCATTACTCAACAACAACAAACAACGATTTCAATTAAACAGTTAAATGACGATCTCAAGCAAACAATCATGTAAGGGTTAAACACTAACCGAGATAGAAAAACTAATGGATTGATCGGAAAGAAAAGACTCTGAAGGCTTGCAGTTGCCGTCGCACAGAGAGGAGGACTCTATGGTTGAAAACTGATCACTAAGGCTTTTACGTAACCCTACCTCGTTATATATGTAGTTGTAACGTGTTGGGCCCTTAATGGGCTTTGGCGTAACCCTGGGCCGGCGAAGCCCTATGTTTCGTCGTGAGGGTCATGACGAAACCTCTAGTTTCGTCGAGATAAGTGTGTGGCGAAACCTCTAAGGTTTCGTGGAGACAACCTATGGCGAAACCCTAGTGTTTCGTCATGTGCGGTATCATTTGTAAACAGATCACAAGTTACAGATAATCAAATACTAAATAATAATACAACATCTCAACGTATCACAAACGTGCACATTTACAAGACAGACATATTACGCAGCATACTATAGAAACAAGTAATGTGTTGACGAAAGACCTTGAAAACTCGAGTTGTCACATCATGCCCAACTTGAAAGAAATTTCGTCCCGAAATTTAACACGTGATCACTGAGGAAGCTAGTTAAGTTGCGTGGTTTTCCTGGGGCGTCACATCATTCCCCCGTTGGTTTGGAATTTCGTCCCGAAATTCCGCGGTAGCTTCAGCCTCAGTAGTGGTTGCACTGTTCTCGAACAACTGGGGATACTTGAGTTTCATTTGGTCTTCTCGTTCCCAGGTGTACTCTGGGCCACGACGGGAGTTCCAACGAACTCGAACAAGAGGTATTCTGGTGCGCTTGAGAATCTTAACGTCTTGGTTTGTGATCTCCACAGGTTCCTTGACGAATCGCAACTGATCGTCAATAGTGAGTTCCTTCAAAGGAACTATGAGGGTCTCATCTGACAGACATTTCTTTAGATTTCACACGTGAAATACGTTGTGAACTCCGCTGAGTTCTTCAGGTAGGTTCAACTTGTAAGCGACTTTGCCAATTTTCTCAACAATTTCGAACGGTCCAACGTAACACGGATTGAGTTTGCCTCGTTTGCCAAAACGAACTACACCTTTCCAAGGTGAGACTTTGAGTAGCACTCGATCCCTAACTTGGAACTCGAGTGGTTTCCTTCGCTTATCAGCGTAGCTTTTCTGACGGTCACGAGCTGCCGCCATTCGTTGTCGTATCTGAGCAATCTTCTCATTTGTGTCTACCACAAGTTCTGGGCCAGTGATTTGGCTGTCACCAACCTTTGCCCAACAAAGAGGTGATCGGCATTTACGCCCGTACAATGCCTCAAATGGAGCGGCCTGGATGCTGGTGTGGTAACTGTTGTTGTACGAAAACTCCACCAAAGGGAGGTGCTCTTCCCAACCATTGCCAAAATCGATTACACATGCTCGAAGCATGTCCTCAAGGGTTTGGATGGTGCGTTCAGACTGCCCATCCGTTTGCGGGTGATATGCTGTGCTCATGTCTAATCGAGAGCCAAAAGACCTGTGCATTGCCTGCCACAGTTTAGAAGTAAAACGCGCTTCACGATCGAAAATAATAGTGGTTGGCACTCCGTGCCTCGAAACAAGTTCCTTAAGATAAACGTCTGCTAGAGTGGAGAACTTATCCGTTTCCTTGATAGCCAAGAATTGTGCAGACTTTGGGAGTCGATCCAGGATCACCCAAATGGTGTCATTCCCGAGTTGAGATCTAGGTAGGCCAGTAATGAAATCCATGGAAATTTATTCCCATTTCCATGTTGGGATCTCTGGTTGTTGGAGTAGGCCTGATGGTTTCTGATATTCAATCTTGACTCTCGCACAAGTCAAACATTTACTGACGTAAGTTGCTATGTTGGCTTTCATGCTAGGCCACCAATATGTAGTCTTTAAGTCGTGGTACATCTTATCCGAACCAGGATGTACTGAGTAACGAGACTTATGCGCTTCATCCATCACAAGCTCGCGTAAGTTTCCGTAAAGTGGGACCCAAATACGCCCTGTTATGTAATAGGCGCCGTCTTCCTTTTGTTCTAACCGTTTCCTTGGTCCTCGTAGGGACTCCGCCCTGATGTTCTCTGCTTTCAATGCTTCAACCTGAGCATCTCGTATCTGAGTAGGAAGACTAGATTGGATGGTAAGTTGTAACGCTCGCACGCGTTTTGGTGTAGTATCCTTTCGACTGAGGGCATCGGCCACAACATTGGCCTTGCCCGGATGGTACTTGATCGCGCATTCGTAATCATTCAAGAGTTCGACCCAACGACGTTGTCTCATGTTTAACTCATTTTGCTTGAAGATATACTCGAGACTCCTGTGATCGGTGTAAATGGTGCACTTGGTACCGTACAGGTAATGTCTCCATATCTTAAGAGCAAAAACCATTGCTCCCAACTCCAGGTCATGTGTAGTGTAGTTCCTTTCATGAACTTTAAGTTGGCGTGAGGCGTAAGCAATGACCTTGTCACGTTGAATCAACACGCAACCAAGTCCTTGGATAGACGCGTCGCAATAAACTACAAAGCCGTCTGTCCCTTCAGGCAATGAGAGAATTGGTGCGCTACAAAGTCTATCCTTCAAGTGCTGAAATGCAGATTCCTGTGCATCACCGCAAAGATAGGTGACACCCTTTTGAGTTAGTGAAGTGAGAGGTTGTGCAATCTTGGAGAAATCCTTGATGAACCTTCTGTAGTAGCCCGCCACACCCAAGAATTGGCGGATTTCTGTTGGCGTATGGGGTGCAGGGCAGTTCTTGATCGAGTCTACCTTGGTTGGATCAACATGAATTCCATCCTTGTTTACCACGTGGCCTAGAAAATGGACTTCGCGAAGCCAGACGTCACATTTCGAAAATTTGGCATACAGCTGCTCTGTTCGAAGGAGTTCCAAAATAAGTCTAAGGTGATGCTCGTGTTCCTCCTGACTCTTCGAATAGATCAGGATGTCATCGATGAAAACTATGACAAACTTATTCAGGTAAGGCTTGCACACTCTATTCATCAGATCCATGAAGACCACAGGTGCATTCGTCAATCCAAATGGCATAACCAGAAACTCGTAATGTCCATACCGAGTCCTGAATGCGGTCTTAGAGATATCCTCGTCTCGGACTCTTAGTTGATGGTAAGCTGACCTCAGGTCAATCTTGGAGTAGAAACTCGACCCTTGCAACTGGTCGAATAAGTCATCAATGCGTGGGAGTGGATAGCAATTCTCCACAGTCACCTTGTTGAGTTCGCGGTAGTCAATACACATTCTGAAGGTACCGTCTTTCTTCTTCACAAATAACACTGGAGCTCCCCAAGGCGAAGAGCTAGGACGTATAAAACCCTTTTCCAAGAGTTCTTGTAGTTGCGTGGACAGTTCTTCAAGTTCTGATGGAGCTAGACGATAAGGTGCTCGAGCTATGGGCGCTGCTCCAGGAGCTAGCTCGATTTGAAATTCAACCTGACGGTGGGGTGGTAGACCTGGTAATTCCTCAGGAAACACCTCAGGAAAGTCACGTACGATCGAAATATCTTCTATCTTCTTCTCTTTCTTTGAGGTGTCAGTGACGAGGGCTAAAATAGTAGTGTGGCCCTTTCACAAACACTTCTGGGCCTTAAGGAAAGAGATGATGCCCACAACAGCACCACTCTTGTCTCCATGAATCATGAGGGGTTCTTCACCAGAAAGAGGAATACGGACGATTTTATCCTTGCAAATAATCTTTGCTTGCTGTTGAGACAGGCAATCCATCCCAATAACGACGTCGAAACTACCCAAAACTATAGGAATGAGGTCGATAGAGAAGGTATGACCAGCGAGTACGAGATTACAACCCTTAACTATGTGTGTGGCCTCTAAACTTTTACCATTTGCAAACTCTACGACATGCTTGGTGTTCAAAAGTGCTGGTGAGCGTTTAAGCATTTGACTAACTTTTAAGGACACGTAGCTAGTATCGGCACCCGAATCAAATAAAACAGTGACAAAGAAATCATCCAGAAGAAACTTACCCATCACGAAGTTGGGATCATTCATCGCGTCACCCTGACCCAGCACAAAAGCACGTCCCCTAGAACCATTGCCATCATTGTTACCCCCGTTATTGTTCCCGTTCCCCTGATTATTGTTTTTGTTCTGATTCTGGTTCAACTAGGGGCAGTTCCTCTTGAAGTGACCTTCAGCACCACACTGATAGCATCCCCTGTTACCCTGCTGTTGCTTTGGCTGATTCTGTGGAGCTGGTGGCTGTTGTTGACGATTCTGATTTGCAGGTCGTGCGCCCCTGCAATCCTTTGCTTCATGACCAAACTTGTTACACCTCAAACAACGACCCTTGTTGCACTGCCCACTATGATGCTTGTTGCATCGGTTGCACTTGGGGTGGTTTCCCCTGTATCCACCCTGCCCTTGACTACCAGAAGATTGCTGACCAGGAATCTGGTAGTCATCAGTCTTTCGCTGCTGAGACTGAGACTGAGCTGATGTTGAACCCTTGCTTGAGACTCCATCCCATTTGCGTTTGTTGTCGCTGGGGGCATCGGGGGTAGTAGTAGTAGTAGTACCAATACGCTTAGGCAGCCTGTTCTGCTCGACTGCCTGATCAGTGAGACGATGAGCCAAATGAATAACTTGCTGGATAGTGGCGAGGTTTGGTGCAGTCACATGAATCTGAATCTCTGGCACTAAACCTTTAAGGTACAGCTCGATACGCTTAATAGGAGGATCCACCATAGTAGGACACAAGATAGCCAGCTCGTTCGATCTTTTCGTGTACGCTTCAATTTCCGACCCCGTCATCTTTAAGTTGAAGAACTCTACCTCCAGCTTGTGGATGTCATCACAATTATAGTACTCTTCCTTGATTAATTCCTTGAAATCGTTCCATGGGGTGGCATTAGCAGCAACCAACCCCAACATTTGGACCTGAGCGTTCCACCACGTGAGCCCTACACCCTCAAGAGTACCAGTAGCATACTTCACCCTACGTGCCTCAGGGCATTCACACATCTCGAAAACATACTCGAGCTTCTCAAACCAGTGAAGGAGGCCTACAGCTCCCTCAGTGCCGTTGAAAGTAGTAGGTCGGCAGTCCAGAAAAGTTTTGAAGGTGCAAACAGGAGGCTGAGCATGTTGACTTGTCGTGCGAGTAAGAAGAGACAAGGTTAAGCACAAGTGTTGGTTTACGAGAGTAGGATCTAAAGATCCTAGAGTAAGTTGCTATGGCTGGTTATACCTCCTGCCTGAGCGGCTGCGAGTGCTGCAGTAACTTGTTCATTGATTAAAGCCATCAGTTGGGCTTGAGTTAGGTTGACACGTCCACTCATGATCTTCATATCAAAGGAAACATGAGTGAGAAAGGTGTCGTGAAAATGCGATGACAGAAGGGAGTAACCACATATGTGTTTCAAACAATAGTTGCTACCTTCATCTAAGCATACCATGAACAATGTACTATGTAACTAATAGGTAGGTAATATAAACATAAACCATATCACCTAGAATGTTGAGTCTTGCACGTGGAGCGAAGCGTCGTTGTGGATCGTGGAGCACTGTACAGGTTATAGTCTGGTTTTATCAAAAAGCTTTTCCCTTTTTAAAACCAAGTTCACTATAACCAATGGCTCTGATACCAATCTGTCACACCCCCAAAATCCACATGCGGAGTATCACCGCTTGGAGGCGTGACTGACCAGGATCCAGCCACCAATCATATTGAACTATGCAATTAAGTAAATAAAACCAACCTAATATAATTGGTGTTTAAAAGAAACCAAACATGTTTAAGCAATCAGCGGAAGCATAGTAATGTTTAAATAACCAAAACATAGTTGGTTGTTCAAATGTTAAGTACGGGACATAACAGTCCATATCCCACAACGACCTCTTCCTCGTGCAAGCTCCATAAGCATCTAACGACCTGCAAGGCATGTATTAACAAGTCAACAACAAAGTTGAGCGAGTTCACAGTTGGTTGTTTAGTTGTACCAGTTTGTTTTGAAAACGACAAGTTGTTTCCTAAGCCACGAGTTAACCAGTTCCTTTATTTCCCAAACCATATTCATAATCAGTGGGGGCTTCCCCATGTGAACCACTAGACCGTTACCATATCGACAACTGACGAACAATAGTTGTGCCCTACGTCAATGTCTATCATCATTGACAGTTTGCCATGATCCATTAGTACACGCCCGTTCGAACGACACGGTGTGAGGTTTTTCAAACCTAATAGCGCTATTAACTAATGACCCGCTCGCCATCGGCCTCGGCGATTAAGTCGATATAAAATGAGGGACTTAATGATAGAGATTTATCTAGTAAGTTTTAAGGTTGTTGTCCTACCCAAGGAGAACGAACGTAAGTATTCTACCCAAGGAGAATACGCATGATTAACTTTGGCATCCTACCCATGGAGGATGGCCGTACATATCCTACCCAAGGAGGATATGTAGGTTCCGTTTAAATTCTTTAACCCATTCCCAACCACCGGGAATCCCATGCCTTAGAAAGTGTGTGAACTCACCTCGGTTTGCTTGGTAAGATTACTACTCGCTCACAAATAATACAATCCAATCCTATAGTGTTCATACATGCGAAATCAGTTGATAATCACATAGTTCAAGTGACAGTCATGATCATAACGTATATTCGAGTAGCAACTAACACATAGCATTTAACAGTTATACCAGCTCATGCAACCCATGCTTTATATTTAATAACACATAATTAACATAGTTAACCCTTAACAGACTTAACTGAGTTTACTGCACAGTTTACCCACTAGACGAAACACCTTGTTACGTCATGACTCCTACTTGACGAAACCCTATGGTTTCGTCGTTATTACCCTTGGCGAAACCCCCCCAGGTTTCGTCATAATTCTCTATCGACGAAACTCCCAAGTTTCGTCGCCCCGAGTTTCGTCGACATGCATGAGTTTCGTCAACACGGAGGTTTCATCATTAGCAATAGTTACGTAATCACACAAACCCTAATTGCATTCTAACAGTTGATCATCAATCATCAAACCTAGCCACTGATTACATGTTATTAGATTGTTAATACAAACAGTATTATCCATTAACTTAAACATTCATGATACGCAACATCAAGTCGAACATGGACAGTGGACATAAACCATTTCAATCATAAGCACCAGATCTAGTATAAATGATTTGCGACAGAATCATCAAACCCTATATATTAACCAATTCATCATCAACTGATCAATTCCTCAACATACGAGACCATAACCGATAATCTAGCGACCCATAATAATCAATCCCATTATCTAATCATGATCTACGCATTACTCAACAACAGCAAACAACGATTTCAATTAAACAGTTCAATGACGATTTCAAGCAAACAATCATGTAAGGGTTAAACACTAACCGAGATAGAAAAACTAATGGATTGATCGGAAAGAAAAGACTCCGAAGGCTTGCAGTTGCCGTCGCACAGAGAGGAGGACTCTAGGGTTGAAAACTGATCACTAAGGCTTTTACGTAACCCTACCTCGTTATATATGCAGTTGTAACGTGTTGGGCCCTTAATGGGCTTTGGCGTAACCCAGGGTTGGCGAAGCCCTATGTTTCGTCGTGAGGGTCATGATGAAACCTCTAGTTTCGTCGAGATAAGTGTGTGGCGAAACCTCTAAGGTTTCATGGAGACAACCTATGGCGAAACCCTAGTGTTTCGTCGTGTGCGGTATCATTTGTAAACAAATCACAAGTTACACATAATCAAATACTAAATAATAATAATACAACATCTCAATGTATCACAAACGTGCACATTTACAAGACAACACATATTATGCAGCATACTATAGAAACAAGTAATGTGTTGAGGAAAGACCTTGAAAACTCGAGTTGTCACAAATGTGTTGTTGGTATTGTTGGAACGCTTGTCCCCAATACGCGGTTTGACCGCGTTGTAACGTACGTTGTGCGTCGACGATCGACGTGACAAACACGATCTCCTCCTCCTCCGTCCAGTGCACCATTTTCGGTTTTATTGTTTGGTTGAAAAAAATTGAATGTTTGGTGTGAGATTGGTTGAAGAATTTTGTAAAAATTTGTAGATGTGAGGTATTTATAGGTAACTGTCAAGCCTAACGGATATGGCTAACGGTCAAAATTGAACATCCAATCTTAGCTAGCCAGCTCACCCCGCCCCCCGCCCCACACCAGGCTTCAAAGCAATGCTGGCTGGGCAATGCTAAACCCAATGTTGGCGCGGAGTGGGTTAGCCAGCATTGCCTGGCTTCCCCCACCCAACCAACGCCACCACTCCCAGTAGTGTTATATATAATTTACTACATATACATTTACAACTTTAGGGAATAGTGCCAGGCAGCTTGCCTGGCACTTTCCTATTGGATCAGCCAATTTTTTAATTTAATTTTATTTCCAGTTTAAAATTACGCTTTCATTCTTTGCTTAAAATTATGTTTTTACCCCCAGCTCAAAATAAAATTATAATTTTGCCCCTAACTTAAATTTACGTTTTTACCCTCGGTTCAAAAACTCACTTTTAATTTTGTTCCCAGTTTAAAATTACAGTTTCGCCCTTCGTTTAAAATTACGTTTTGCCCCCAATTCAAAATGAAATGTTATTTTTTCCTCTAGCTCAAAATTACGATGCTGCCCTCAGCTCAAAATTACGTTTTTGCCCATAGTACATTTACAACTTGAGGGAATAGTGCTAGACAGCTTGCCTGGCACTTCCCTATTGGACCAGCCCATTTTTAATTTAATTTTATTCGTAGTTTAAAATTACTCTTTCGTCCTTTGTTTAAAATTACGTTTTTGCCCCTAGCTTAAAATTACGCTTTTGCCCTCGGTTCAAAAACTCACTTTTAATTTTGTTCCAAGTTTAAAATTGCGGTTTCGCCCTCCGTTTAAAATTACGTTTTTGCCCTCAGCTCAAAATAAAATGTTGTTTTTTCCTCTAGCTCAAAATTACGATTCTGCCATCAGCTCAAAATTATATTTTTGCCTACAGTTCAAAATAAAATTATGTTTCCCCCCTAACTCAAAATTATGATTTTGCTCTCAGTTTAAAATTATGATTTTGCCTCCAGTTCAAAATATAATTACGATTTTGCCCTCTGTACAGACATACATGTTACGAGAGAGAAATATTCGACTTATTGCCCTGCAACGCGGGCGGGGCAAAAACTAGTTCTATAACATTTCCAATATGAAAATTTATGAATATATTATTATAGTAGAAAAAACCAACATCATTCACACTCATCGCCTTTTTATATTATTCCGTCCACATTATCACCAACCGACATGACTTTATCATTTCTATTCAATCAAATCTTCCACAAACTAAGCTACCATGAAACATCTCATAGTTTTCTTCTTTTCTTTCTATTGTCTCTATTGATTCTACACATTTTAGTAACTCCTTTTAAAATTAATCAGATTCACACACCATCCAAACCCATAAATCCACAGAGAATTAGTAATGATCCTAGAACAACTAAATTTCATGGACACAAAAGTAGTAAATATATACAAATAAATTTCATGGACACAAAAGTGGGAAATATATATTGACATTGAGGGTGTGGACGCGGGGTGCAGTGTGACTTGGACCAAAGGCATGGGTCGGGGTTGGTGGGCGTTGTGGGGTGTCGGTGACTAATTTTCATTGGTAGTTTCGATTATATTAAATATATTACAGCGATTTGGTTTTATTGGTTTTCTATTTGTCACACATACCTTTCTAAAAATATACAGGTCATCGATGTGGTTTTATTTATTTATTTATTTGAACGGCTAGACGACCAACTGGTTGGGCTTTCGCACCAAACTCAGAGGTACACGAGAGACCCGGGTTCGAAACCAGGAGACCCTCCATTTTGGGCTAGGTACATCCTGGCCCTCAATCCACCTAAGGGTAACAACCCACTAAGAATGGATATCATAGGTATTTCATTCTTATCCGGTCCGCTTCAGGAGGAAACCACGCAACCATGGCTAGTGTAAAACCCCCTGAACTCACCTTTTGTGGTGAGTGGGGATCGAACTGCTGCCTCTATTGAGGACAACAATCTTTTCCACCACTGCACCAAAGGATCATTGGCATCGATGTGGTTTTATTGGTTGTGTATTTGTCACACTTACCTTTCTTTAAATATATAGGTCATACATGATGTCATAGAGAAATGTTTTTGTTATACGTCAACTTTGACCATAGATAGAAATTAGTTCAGCAAATTATATAATAACGAGGAGCAAAAGACATTTTCTTGTGTTCAAGTATACTATGAATTGAACGTAGTCAATTGTGGTAAGTTTCTTATATAATAGGGGATTAGTCTTAACATTAAAAAAGATATGAATAATATTTGTTTCAGTGATTAATACATGCTGAAAATGACACACTAAGTTATGAACAAATAACTTTTTCAGTGATTAATACATGCTGAAAATGACAAAAGTAATGACGTTGTTAATCTCTTAACAAATTAAATAACGTCATAAATACATGATCACATTGGACTAAGTCACATGGATTAGTTGTGAGATGCTTATAATGACTGCTAAATTAATCATTGATTTACATTATAAAATATCATCGACGGCCAGATTCGTCTAGATATCTTTGCTAAGGTTGTTACCAATGAATTTTTTCCGTAAAGACTCGCCAGAAATATGGCTATATTATTTGTATATTTTGTAAAGATAGCTTTAGATTTGTATTTTCTTATTTTCTTAGTTGTATTTTTACTTTAGGTATTCATTGGTCTAGACGCAGCCGGAGATGGGAGGATACGACAGAAGGAGGATGTTGATGCAACAAATAAGAGACCAAGGATAGTAGCGAGGCTGGTTAGGCAAAAGGGTTAAAGGGTTTAACTTTGCCTAACGCAGGTCGTGGGGTCCCCCCACGTTTGCAAGACGTGGAAGGAGGTTCACTAGTTTATTTTTATTGTTTGCTGAAGATCCTCCTCTGAAGTGTATTCAGACTCGGATGAGGGAGCAAACAGAATGTGTGTGTGGGATGTGAAAGGGAGTAACCCGCATGAAGCAAGTACTCTTGGCGAATGACCAGAGTTTTAAGGAAACAGGACTGGCCAGGAATGTCCTCTGAAGTAAATGAAGTGTCAAATATATAGGAGAAGACATCTCCCATAGAAGAATGCTTTTGACTATTGACCTCGCTTGCAGTGAAGGGCTTGCCCTTTCGGGGGTTGAAGCCTTTTGACCCCTGGATAATAGCGTGTGCTCTGTAGACCTGCATTGCTTTTGCGGCTGGTGGGTTGGTGAAGCAATCCGGGGATGTGACTGGTTACTGTTTCCGTATTGCTTTTCCCCACTTCCTCAGCTTTTCAACCATTGAACCGTTTAACCCTTTGAGCGTTCACGTATTTAGTCATTTTATTTAGTTTTGGGCTACCCCCGTCATCAGCCCCCCAAGTCAGAGGTTTTTGGGGAATGAGCTCAAAGACTTCTGACTTTGATACATGTATTTTATTGCCTGAAGGTTTCAAGGGTTCAACGCTTGAAGGCTTGAAGGGTTGGAATCAGTTAATTTTTGAATTTTAAATAACTAACTCTGATTTGATTGATGTATGGCAGTTCATAGGGTGGCGGTTTTGCAGAAAAAACTGTTCGCAATTATTACCCCTATTTTGAGTTTTATTTTCTTTTTATACTTGCATTTTCATTTATTTTCCACATAATTCCATCAAGTTCCTTCCCTAGGATTTCTTTCCTCTTCTCCAAGGTTAGTTTCGGTTTCCTTTGTATTTCCTTACATTCTTCATATTTTCTTGCAAAAATGGGTGCTTGTAAGGATTTAGCAAAATCCTTTTTCCCGATTAACACAAGAAGAGGTAGAATCATTTTGTGTGGAATATGGTATTGATGAAAAGTTTCATCCGACTGCTCCTGCTTGTGATGTTCCTGTTGATAAACCGACCCCTGGTTCAATTGCTCTGTATTGCCGTCACTTTGAGTTTTCGAATCTTCGTTATCCCTTTTCTCTCTTTGTTTTGAATCTATTGGAATATTATCGAGTTTCTTTTGGGCAAGTTCATCCGAAGGGCATGGCTAGGGTTTTGCACTTTGAGGTTTTATGCCGTGCCCTTGGTTATGATCCTTCCTTGTTGCTCTTTCGCCGGTTTTTTCGTTTGGCTAAAAATGGTGATTGGTTCACCTTTGAAACGTCCAAGGTTGATTCTTGCCTTATTTCGTCTATGGTTACAACACTTGGGACTTGGAAGGATCGCTTTTTCTGGGTTTCTGATTCTATTGTCCCATTTAAGATGGTGTGGAGGCACCCGGATGCCGTTCTCAATGAACCGGAGCCCCCTGAATCTGAGTTGAATGATGTTTTTTCTCAAAGCCATCCGGGGGTGCCCTTCAAGGGTTCGTCCCTTCCCTGAACATTTGCTAGTTCTTTTAGGGGTTAGTAAAATCTGGGGAAATGCCGATCGGGATCCGGTTCTAATGAGAAGTGGCACGGGTATGCGTTTTTCTTTTTTGCCCTCTTTGCATTTTTCTTGACTTATGCCTTATGTGTTTTTGTTTTGTTATTTGCAATCATGTCTGCTCTGGATTTCATTAAGAGTGACGACACTTCTGATGTTGTGTTTGGGGATGTTCCATCTGTTCCTGGTGAAAACGTTGTAGTTAGAACTGCTGAGCAAAGGTTCGAGGGTTCGGGTTATATTAGTACTTCCAATGTCAAAGGTTTTTCTAATTCTAATGCTCCCAAGTCCTCAACCTATCGATCTACCCGCCGTTTGTTGAAGGCTGCTCCTCAATCCACTTCTACTGAACCAGTGGATTTGAGTGATGATATTGAAGCTTCTGAAGATCAAGGTGTTGAGGCAGGTGCTGAAAAGGAGAAGGAATTGGTTGTTCATGGTAAGAAGGCTTCAGGCAAAAAGGTTATTGCTACCCCTGTTCAGGGTTCTTCAAGCAGGGATGTTAAAGGGTTGGATCCCGAAGAGGTTTATGTGCCTGGTTGGTCGGTGAAAAATGATGACAACTTTAAGGATACTGCTGTTTGTAAAGATGCTCTGAGTCACATTGCTCCTCCTTCAGTTCACAATACTATTGCTGGGATGGATGATGACTTGATGTTGTCCCACATGATTTTGAGCACCTGCAATCTTGCTGCTATGCTTCCTCAAGGGATTACTCGTTTTAGTAAGAGGATGCAGGAATATGAAGAATTTTCTAAGAAGAAGGATAAAATGAAATCTTCCATGGCTGCGATGAAAAATGAGATAGCTGGTTTTGCTGAGAAGGAAGAGGCGTGGGACAAAAAGGTTAGTGAGCTGACTAGGGTGCACGAGATTGAAAATAATAATTTGAAGAAGAGCTTTGAGGCTGATCGGTTGAAGCTTAAAGCTGATAGGGAAGCTCTATTTGTTCAGCAGCGGGTTTTTGATGAGGAAAAGGAGGGGTTGAAGGCTTCGGTTGCTCGATCCACCATTGATAATCAGTGGTTAATTGAGCAGGGTTTTCATCAGGTTGTTACTTACCTTCTTCACTCCAAGGAGTTTAACTCTGCCCTTGGTGAAGTTTATACTAAATTGCTCAACCTGGGGAAACACCAAGGCCTCATCGCTAGTTATAAGCTTCATGAATCCGGCCATCCTTTGGAGAAGTCTCCTCTGTTTCGTCCCGAGGCTTCTGATGTTTTCAAAGGCTCCGTTGAGCAAATGGAGAAGTTGACCTACCCTTACATCCATCAAGTTTCTGCTTGTTTTGGTAAGCCTCTTACTGTGTTGCAGGACTTGAAGCCGGAGGGCCTTAATGAAAAGGTCTGTGCTGAAATCTTGGGTTCCCTTTCAAGGAAGAGGTCCTACTCGGGAGATAGTGATGACACCTTTTCGGCAGAACAAGGTGCTCCAAAGGATGCATTCTTGGAGGCTTCAGCAGTAGGTGATGATGGGGGTGCAAAGACTAAGAAGTCCAAAAAAGCAAAGAAGGTCAAGGGTGATGGTTCCAGGGTTTCCAAGTCCTCTGCTTAATTCGTAGCTTTCTTAGCACCCAAAAACAATATGTGGTTTGTAATGTTAACTTGAACAATATTAGGTTTCCAAGAACCCTTAAGGTTCCTGTTGGTTGTGTTTTAGGCTTGTATGGCCGTTTGAACAATAGCTAAACTTGCAAGTCACTAGGACTTGCCTTAACTTCGTGTTTGAAAGTCTTTCAGTGCTTTCTTTGATATGGTATGATGTTTAACTATTTTCTTTGTGTTATGTTTTTATACTTATGCCTATTTTGTTAAGGCAGTTTGGTTGGCTTTAACCTTTCAAGCTTTTTGGCTATCCGTAGGTAGGTTGAAGCCTTTGAGGTTTCTAGTTGTCACGTAGGTGGCTTGAAGCCTTGAAGGCTTTTTAGCCTTGTGACTTGATTTGGTTTGTATTTTTCGTTTGAGGTGTATTGTTTTTTAGATTATTTTTGTTTTCTTGTAACTTTGTCTTTGTCGAGTTTGTGTTGCCTTTATGTTTTTTATACCTTAAAGGGTTCAGTGCTGCAGTCACTTAGCCTTGGTATTTTTAACAAGAAGACATAGCACATATCCTATTTATTTTCTCGTTTTTGTTTCATTTTGTAAGCCTGTTTGTTGGTTATTTTTGTAAAGCTTAAGGAACATTTGGTGTAGGCTGTTCAAACCCGTCTATGAGACAATTTTGCTTTTACTTAATAAGTCTCACGGAGTTGTATTGATTTAGGAACTCACCCCTTATATAGGTTCATTCAACCCTTGAACCTATTGAGCGATGTGGCCTGGGAGCTCATCCCCTTACATGGCCCTTGCCATGGAGTTTTTTGCTAGGTACTCAACCTGATCTTAGGATAGAAAGACAAGTTTGATAAAACAACTTCATTCATTCAAGCAATACTTGCTTTTTACAAAAGGTATTCATAGTGTTATTCTCGAAATACATTTTGATACAAACCAAACTTTTCTGTCTAAACATGGAACCTTTTCAGGGTTTTGCCATTCCAATGCCTTGGAAGCCTTTTGCCTTCTGAATCTGCTAGCTTGTAGGATCCACCCTTGTGTGCTTTGAGGATGGTATATGGACCCTCCCATTTTGGGCCAAGCTTTCCTTGATTTTCTTTTTTGCTGGCTTCATTATTTCTGAGGACCAGGTCCCCTGGCTTGAATCGTTCGTTCTTGACTTTCTTGTTGTAGTAGGCTTCCATTTGTTGCTTGTACTTGGCTTCTTGAATTGCAGCTTGATCTCGTGCTTCCTCTAGGAGTTGTAAATTCAACATGGTCTCTTTTTGGTTTGTTTCGGGATCCATGTTGACGATTCGTTGGGTTACAACTCCTATTTCAGCGGGGATCACAGCCTCGGATCCAAATACCAGGCTATAGGGTGTTTTCTTATGGCTTGTTTTTTCGGTTGTTCTAATTGCCCATAGAACACTAGGAAATTCTTCAAGCCAGTTGCTTTCGTATCTTCCCAATCTTGTCTTGATACCTTCCACTATGCTCCGATTCGTCCTTTCAACCTGACCGTTTGATTGCAGGTAAGCCACTGAGCTGAAAACCTGGTTGATTCTGTATTCTTTGCACCAAACGCTGAAAGGCTTCTCAGCAAATTGCTTTCCATTGTCAGTGACAATTACTCCTGGCAATCCATAACGGCAAATAATGTTTTCCCAAACAAAGTCGATGACCTGTTTGCCCGTGATCTTTGCAAGCGGTTTAACCTCGGGCCACTTGGTGAAATAATCTATAGCCACCAGCAAGAATTTTACTCCTCCTTTGGTTGGGGGAAATGGACCAACAATGTCCATTCCCCATTTATGGAATGGCCATGCCGAGGTTATTGGGACAAGGTCATGCTTGGGACTTTTTGGGATTGGTGCATGAATCTGGCAAGCATCACATTTCCTCAATTGTTCAGTGGTATCACGATGCATTGAGGGCCAGAAATACCCAAGGTTCATAAGTTTTGCAACCACCGATCTAGCTCCAAAATGAGCTCCACATATGCCTTCGTGAATCTCTTTGATCAAATACTTACTTTGCTCAGGACCAACACATCTTAGCAAGGGGGCAAGGTAACCCTTTTTGTAAAGGGTTTCTCCTTGTAGTACGTACTGCCTTGCCTTGATTTTAACCCTTTCAGCTTCTACTTGATCATTGGGTAGTTCACCATTTTTAAGGAACTTTTTGATGGGAGTCATCCAGCTTGGATCTTCCTCGGTGACTACGTCTTGAACTTCCAATTCATCGATTGATGGAGCCTTCAACACTTCTACCAACACCTTCTTGGTAAGGCGGGCAAAAGTGAGAGATGCAAGCTTACTTAGGGCGTCAGCCTTTTTGTTTTGAGATCTGGGAATCTGTTTGATGTTGCATGCTTGGAAGGTACTCATCAGCTCCTTGGATTTTTCTTTGTATTTTTTCATGTTGGGTTCTTTGGCAATGTAGCTATCATTTACTTGGCTCGAGACCAGCAACGAATCTGTGAACACTTCAAGCTTTTGGACCTTCATTTCTTTGGCCAGCCTTAAACCGGCGATCAGTGCCTCGTACTCTGCCTCGTTATTGATGGTCTGAAAATCAAAACGGACAGCATATGTGAATTCCAACCCTTCTGGGTTGATCAAAATTAGCCCAGCCCCTGACCCTTCGACGATTGAAGCCCCGTCGGTAAAAAGATTCCAGGCTTCAGGATTGGAGGGTTCAGTGGTGGCAGTGTTCACTTCAGTGATTGCTTGGTTTGGGACTTCTACAATGAAGTCAGCCAAGACTTGGGCTTTGATAGCTTTTCGTGGGACGTAGGTGATGTTATGTTCACCTAGTTCCACTGCCCATTTGGCCAACCTTCCCGAGTTCTCTGGTTTTTCAAGCACACTCTTAATGGGTTGGTCGGTGACCACTTGTATAGGGTGTGCTTGAAAATACCTTCGAAGCCTTCTAGCTGTTTGAACTAGGGCTAGGGCAAGCTTTTCAAGGGGAGGATATTTAGTTTCAGCCAATTTTAGAGTTTTGCTGAAGAAATAAACGGGTACCTGGGCCTTTTCTCGCTCAATGGTGAGGACCACGCTTATGGCTTCCTCAGCGACTGAAAGGTACACCGAGATTAACTCCCCCGTTTCTGGAGCTGCAATGTCAGGTAAAGAAGCAAGGTGTTGTTTCATCTGGTTGAAGGTTTCTTCAGCCTCATCAGTCCATCTGAAGTCCTTCTTATCAGAGCAATTCTTGAGCGTTTTGTAGAAGGGCAGAGATCTTTCCGCCAACTTGGAGGTAAAACGCTTCAAGGCTGCAAGTTTTCCGTTTAAGCTTTCAACCTCCTTCTTCGTTCTTGGTGGTTTGGTTTCGAGGACAGCTTTTACCTTGTTTGGGTTAGCCTTGATGCTTTGTTTCGCAACAATGTGACCTAAGAGCTTCCCTTCTTCAAACCCAAATGAACATTTTTCAGGGTTGAGCTTCATGTTAACCTTTCTGAGATTCTTGAAAGTTTCTTGAATGTCGTCGAGCATTTGATACTCCGTCTTGCTTTTGATCACCAAGTCGTCGACATATGCCTCCATGTTTTTACCAATTTGGCTTGTGAAGGCTTTGTCTACTAGACGTTGGTAGGTTGCTCCAGCGTTTTTGAGTCCAAAAGGCATCTTTTGGTAACAAAAGATTCCTTTATTAGTGTGGAACGCTGTCTTCTCTTTATCTTCTTCTTTCATGAGTATTTGATGATACCCTTTGTAAGCATCAAGAAAGCGTTTGAAAGGGTAACCGGTGAGTGAGTCAACCTTGAGATCAATTTCTGGTAGTGGGTAACAATCCTTAGGACAAGCCTTGTTAAGATCCTTGAAATCTATGCACATTCTCCAAGAGTTTTCTGGTTTCTTGACCATAACCGGGTTTGCAACCCATGATTGGTACTTGACTTCTCGGAGGATGCCGGCCGACACGAGCTTTTCAACTTCTTGGCAAGCAGCCAGGCTTCTCTCAGGTGCCAGACTTCTTTTCTTTTGGACCACGGGCTCGACATCCGGGGGTATTCTTAACTCATGTTCAGCAATGTTCCAGGGGATTCCCGTCATGTCCTCTGGACACCAAGCGAAGACGTCGATGTAATGTGTAAGCAACTTTTCAAGATACGAGAGGGATTCTTGTGAAAGGCTTGGATTGACCCTTATTCTCTGATCCGGGTACTTAGGATTTATGATTAGCCTTTGTTTGTCTTCCTCATTTCTGGAACTTTCACCCTCAACCAGGTATGCTTCTTGAGAGGGTTGAAGGGTTGCTATACCCCTCTTGGTGGGAAATTTAACCGTGCCATGGCCAACAGACATGGCCATGTAGAATGCACATTGCCCTGGCCTCCCAATGATCACATCATAGTTTGAAGGTATGTTGATAACCACAAAGGTGAGTGGTTGAATTCTTTCCTTCTGACCTTCGCTGAAACGAACATCAAGTGTCAGTTGTCCTAAAGGCTTAAGGGGTATATCGGCAATACCTTTTATGGAGGTTCCAGAGGGTTGAAGCCTTGAACGTTCTTCATTGCTCAAGCGGTTGAAAATTTTCTCAAACATGATTTCAGTGGCTGCCCCAGTGTCTATGTATGCTCTATTTGTTTGCAACGTTCCCACAGTAGCTTCTACCACAAGAGGGCTTGAAAGAGGGTCTTTTTCTGTTGGGGGGAAACAAACACACTAAAGCTCCCAAGCTTCCAACCGCTGTCTCTTGTGAGGAACCCTTCCATCGAAATCCACCATATTGACTTCCTTGCCCTTTCCTTCAGCCATTTTGTCCCGTACCCCTTTTACCAAATGAGCGAGTTCTCCGGACTTAACAGCTTCCTCAATTCTTTTCTTGAGTTGGAAGCAATCATTGGTGTGGTGACCCTTTTCTTCATGGAACTCACAATACTGTGTGGAGTTCTCATTTTTCCTGCTTTTGGGGAGAGGCCTAGGAGGCCGAAAGTTTTGCTTGACTTCTTCCGTTGCGAGGATTTCTTGAGGGGTCTTTGTGAGGGGTGTGAAACTCATGCCTTTCTCCCTGCTGGAAGGGTTCCGGCCTTCAGACCTTCGATGATCCGAACCCTTTGGTCGTCTGTCGTAAGAGTTGAAGTTTCCCCTTTTTCTGGCTGGACTACTGCTTCGCCAGCTGGACCCTCTTTTCCTTTGCTCCTTAATGTCTACTGCCTCCTCTCCCCGGATGTGGGCTTCAGCCCTTTCGAGAGCTTCCTCTAAGGTCTTGGGCAAGGATTTGTTGAAATCCCTTGTGAGGTACTTGGATGTGATGGCGTTCATAAAACCAGCCACTCTCATTTTCTCGTCTGCCCCCACATAAGTTAGACCTTCCTTTTTGTATCGTTCAATAAACGCTCTAAGACTTTCATCATCACGTTGTTTTATCTGAAAGATTACTGTTACGTCTTTGACATATCGCCTTTGTTGGGAGAAATTGGCCAGAAAACCCTTGCTGAGGTCGTCGAAGCTTTGAATGCTTCGAGCAGGTAAGTCATTGAACCAGATCCGGGCTGATCCAATAAGGGTTTGCATGAACATCAGGCAACATTAGGCATTTGACCATTTCTCTATCCTTGCTGCACCGGTAAAGATCTGAAGATGGTCCTCAGGGTCCTCAGTCCCATCGTATGTTTTTATGTGAGGAGGCATCTTGATCTTTGCTTGAAAATCATAATCAGCTATTTGCTGTGAAAAGCATGAAAGGTTGCTTGGCTTATATGGTTTGGCCAAATCTTCTTAAGCCCTTGCACCCACGTTATTGCCATTGTTGTTGTTTCCCTGAGTGGCCAGCACTTGGTTAATAAAGTGTTGCCACGGGAAGCTGGCCATCATCTGGGCCATCATTGGGGGCATGAGGTTGAAGCCTTGAAGGCTTCCTGGTGCAACTGAGCAGCTTACTCCAAGGGGGTGCTCATAACAGCACTTCGTGCCAAGGGGAGCACGGACAGAGCTTGTTCCCATGAAGTTGTTGTAGAAGTTGGAAGGCTTGTTACTGGGGACTGTAGGAGCTGGTCAAGGGTTAGCTCATGCCCCAAAGGAGCACCACTTGTAATTGGTTGGGAAGAGAAGATGGGATGCACCGTAGGATTCATCATTGTGGATAGGTATGGATTAGGATTTGGAGGATTACTGGGACCAGCCTCATTCCTAGTTGTAAAAGGAGGGATAGGAGGTCCGGGAGATAATGTTGGTTCCGGCTCGTCATAGTCTAGATGAATCCTTACTCCCTTGTCTCGTTCTCTATTCACATATTGGTTGAGGAGAGACCTCAACTCAAGGAAATTGTTGGCAACCCCCTCAGGGGTAAGTTCAACACATACTGGGGTGTCAGAGACACCGACATTGGGAGAAGGAACTCCGGATCTGGACGGAGTTGGTGTGTTGAAGGTGAGGAACTCGGGTGTGCCTCCCGGAGTTGAGAAAGAAGTTGGTATAGCCACATAAGCTTGGCTACTACCCGGGGTTGAGGTTTTTGGAACCTGATTTACTTCACCCGGGGATCCACTTTCAGACATGGTGATTTCAAGAGAAAAGAGCTACACTACTAGGTGTTTTTGAGGAGAAATAGCGGCGTAGCCCCACGGTGGGCGCCAACTTGTTGATGCAACAAATAAGAGACCAAGGATAGTAGCGAGGCTGGTTAGGAAAAATGGTTAAAGGATTTAACTTTGCCTAACGCAAGTCGTGGGGTCCCCCCACGTTTGCAAGACGTGGAAGGAGGTTCACTAGTTTATTTTTATTGTTTGCTGAAGATCCTCCTCTGAAGTGTATTCAGACTCGGATGAGGGAGCAAACAGAATGTGTGTGTGGGATGTGAAAGGGAGTAACCCGCATGAAGCAAGTACTCTTGGTGAATGACCAGAGTTTTAAGGAAACAGGACTGGCCAGGAATGTCCTCTGAAGTAAATGAAGTGTCAAATATATAGGAGAAGACATCTCCCAAAGAAGAATGCTTTTGACTAGTGACCTCGCTTGCAGTGAAGGGCTTACCCTTTCGGGGGTTGAAGCCTTTTGACCCCTGGATAATAGCGTGTGCTCTGTAGACCTGCATTGCTTTTGCGGCTGGTGGGTTGGTGAAGCAATCCAGGGATGTGACTAGTTATTGTTTCCGTATTGGTTTTCCCCACCTTCTCAGCTTTTCAACCATTGAACCGTTTAACCCTTTAAGCGTTCACGTATTTAGTCATTTTATTTTGTTTTGGGCTACCCCCGTCATCAGAGAAATCATGCTAACCTTAAGAATAAGAACCCTAATGAAGATCATTACGATAACATTAACGAGTTAAGGAAGATTAAACAAAGGGAACAAGAAAGGATAGCGAGAGGGGAAACGGATCCGAATGATTGGGGGGAGGTTAAGAGCAGGAGACAAAAAAGAAGTGAGACCAAACAGCTTAGAAGATTCGTAGATCTGAGTCGTACAACAACGTTTTTTGTTTCAAACATTCTGGATTGGTGCGATAGTACCAGATTGTAGGAAGCGTTCAAGAAGTTCCTGAACCTTGAGGACGCCTTTGTTCCAAAAAAAGGGGATGTGCGCGGTAATCGTTTTGGGTTCATAAGGTTAGCCAATATTGTGAGAACTCGCGACTGGATATTGGAGTTGTCTAAAATTTTGATTGATGGGGCGAAGTTAGGGATCAATGTTATCAAGTTCCAAATCGATGTGTAACACCCCGTGTTTCGAAAGTCAAAGTCAAAGTCAAAATTGAAGTCAAAGGAAGAAAAGATTGCTAATTGCGATCTCTCCTTGCTCAAACTCCTGTTTTGACTACTTTTACTTGTAGATAGTCTATTTACTTTGTTACGTTAGTTGTATTATGTGGAGTACTTGTTAATAATCGAGGTTTAATCGATATTTATCACATGTTTTATCGCTTTATTGCTATCGCACTCGCAACTCGAATTATGCGTTCTGGATATGGTTATACGTGTGTGTGCCTTTTGGGTGTTACTTGTGCATTTTATTTATGTTTATGTTGTGGTGGTCAATCGAAATGCAATCGCAACCCTATCGCAGACGCTAAACGCAAGTTAATTAGGATGATTGTATGTTAGATATAGTATTTGGGATTAATGGATAACTCTATCGCATCTCAAAGCTCAACACGCGAATCGAAACAGCAAAACTCATCACGCCGAACACTCGAATCGAGTGGCCAACCGATCGAGTGGCCAACCGATCGGGTTGACATCCGATCGAGTTGCCACCCGATCGGGCTGCCACCCGATCGACCAGCCACTTTCCACACTTTCCTTTTTGGGAAACCCTATAAATACCCCTCATATGTCACATCACTTGATGTGACAGCTCTCACTCGACCCAACTCGCTCCAGCCACTCTTTCTCTCAATTTGTCGCAATTCTTGTAAGTTTTCAACCTAAATCTTGTACTTTCTTGATCTACATGCACTCCTACACCTTTCTATCTTTTGAATTTTAACTTTTAACCGTGAAATCACTAGATTGAGGTATTCTAGGATGATGTCATCATGGGGTTCTTATGAACTTCATGTTTTGGCTTCAATCCACCAAGAACAACTTAGATCTGAACGATTTCCACATGAATAAACAAAGATCTTGCATAGATCTGAACATATCCATGGTGAAAAGGATTGAAAGATGGTTTTCTAAGTTTCTTTCAACTCTTTTACACTCAACGCACTCAAAACCGATAGATTCGGAGCTTGTTCTGACCTCCTACTCATTCTTAGTGGTGTGTTAGTTCCAGATCTGAATTCTGTCCAAGAGACTATAGATTTCGGGTTTAGCATGAACCACCGACTCGAACCACGGACTGACCGGGCTAGGGTGATACCTGTCCGATCGGATCTCTTGGGGCTTGACAAGGTTCTGTTGCTTAGCACGTATCACATCGTCTCGATCAAAACTCTAAACTATCAAAAACAACCAAGTGTCAAGACGGTCAGGCCATCGGAACGGAGTGCCGTCCGATCGGACAACCATCCAATCGGACAGCCATCCGATCGGACAGCCATCCGATCGGACTGCCATCCGATCGGACAGCCATCCGATCGGCTTGCACCTTGGTCCCACACTTAAAACTTTGTTTCAATTTTAGAAGAACTGAACGTCGAACGGACTACCGTCCGATCGGGTTGCCACGCGATCAAGCGACCATCTGACCATGTGACGTTTGGGACTTCAACACTTAGACAATTTTCAACATGTTCAATACATGCGGATTGCCACCTGGTCGGATAGCCATCCGATCGAGTGACCGTCCTGCGGTGAACTTGTTCTCAAACTGAGAAGCCTCGCCAATCGGATCGCCGTCCGATCGAACCGCCGTTCGACCGACCGACCTGAAGGGTAGAGATACTTCTCTGTTTTCAAAATGCTACAACGAAAACATCAAAGCACAAACCAACATACACAAACACATCCTCACCAACCGAGGTGACAATCCAATCGAATGGCCATCCGATCGGATCACCATCTGATCGGATCACCATCCGATACTTGGTATACTTGTATCGATTTACGCGTCGCTTATCGTTTATGTTATCGTTCTGGTCAGGCTAAACTCGCTCTAGCGCTCCCTTCAATCCATCATCGCTGTGAGTATACTCGAACCCTTTTTGCTTTACGCACTTTTGGGTGTTACGTACGTTACATATTCTAAATCACATCGAACACACTACGCAATACTTTAACGCTAACTGCTACCGCATGTTATACGTGACTCGATGAATGCTTGCATGTTATACGTGACTCGATAGTACTATAGTTTAGACTCAGCACCTGATCACTCAGGGGTTGTTAAGGACCATTAATCACATGATTCGCAGTGATGAATATGTGTTACAAACTGCCTTGAGCAGTCAACCCACGGTCATTGGTATTGATAGGATCATGTCGATAACTTATGTGCTTCATTTCACACGTTGTACGTGCTGGTTATGCGTAAACGATTTCGAACTCTATTATATCTATTAAACTTGTATGCTCACCTTTACACCATGTGTATTGACTTTTACTTTAACATATGTGGCAGGTGCTTAAGATGTTAGCATGCTTGGCTTGCTGTGAAATCAAGGCTAGGAAAGAGTCTAGAAACAAATAAACGAATTGTCTATTTTTGAAATCTGAGTTGTTGGATCAGTATTTGTTCATGAGACAATTATTTGTAATAACTGTTTTATTTGGATATGTTATGGTATGGTATGGGATATGATGTTTTAAGTATCTGATAATTAATAGTTGTTATGGATACTCATGAACATTCTGTTTCACTCAGTGTCGCGCCCCAATGATTCCGCCATCGGTTGGGGTGTGACACGATGGGTCGAGAGCGGGTGTCCAGGAAGCAATTTCATCAGAGCAGGTTGGTCTTAGAACTCAAGCATCGGCAAAACAGGAGATTAGATACCAAAATCCTCAAAATAAAGGCAATGATAATGGAAAGAGGCAGGAGAGTGAGAAGACATCTAATGCAGTTCCAATTCTCAAAGGAGGTGCGCCGTTTAGAGAGGCCTTATTGCTCAACAATGGGGGTTGCTCATATATGAGAACAATTGTTGTGAATCAGACTCCTGGAGCCGCTCCGTTAAATATAAAGAAAGACGTATTGGTGGTGGATTTCATTGACGTTAATGGTGTTAATAATTTTTTACTTGAGAATAATGTCGCAGATCTGCGAGTGGTGGACATGAAATACCTAGGAGGTTGTATAGTTTTGATCTCTTTCGTTAACCAGGTTTCGGCTACATCTTTTAAAGATAACAGAGATTTTTGGGTTAAGTGGATAGTGAAAGTGGAGATTTGGGAGGGCCAATCATTAGAATTCCAACGGATTGCTTGGTTTTCCATCGTTGGTGTTCCGATTTCTCGCTGGGATAAGGAAGTGTTTAATTCTATTGGTAGAAACTTTGGGAAAGTGGTAGCACCATCGGAGGCTTCCCTAACCGATGTTAATCTTTTGGTGGGGATGGTTGGAGTGCTAGTCTTTCACGGATCAAAGATCAAGGAAGAAGTTAAAATTGTGTTGGATGGGGTATATCATTCGGTTTGGATTAATGAAACTGATAAAGGATGGAATCCTTTTAATAGTAATTTGGTCGAGACTGAAGAGGAAACGCATAGTGTAATGGATAGTTCAGAAGATAGAGACTTGGGGGATCGAGGTGTAAGACAGGAGAATGATAAAGTTAACTCACAAGTGTTCGAAGAAAATACAGGGGAAAATTTGGACGACGTTGGTAAACCTAAGTTGTATACTAAAGTGGTGCATGGGAAATATAAGTGGCATGGGGATGTGAAGAAAAAAGATAGTGGGGGTGATATAGAGGAGCTGCTGAGTGGGGGAGAACATGATGTTGAAAGATTAAATTTTGCTACAGAGGTTCTAGAAGGGGGACCTACGAGTAAGGTGGGGGTTGGGGATTTTGTTGGTGAGTGTGAAGATGGGCCTTTTGTTACTGAGCCCAATCCTTCAACACATAATTTTAAGAATGGGCCTGCACAATTCATTTTAGAAGAATGTAATGAAGGGGTGTCCCCACCACTTGAAACTACTGCAGATAGTGATCCCTTTCAGCTTGACCCTATCATAAAAAATTCTGAATTATCATATGTTACAACTAGAAAAAAGAACCAAAGGATGATGCGTGGATCTTCTATTGGTGGTGGTACTCATCAAGATAATTCGAGTCATGTAACTCAGCCCCCGAAGTAAAGGAGTTTATGCCGAATTTTGAAGTTGTAGGCCGCAATAAAGTGCAAGATCTTAATGAGGAACCAGAGGTGAGTGAAGTGGGTTCTAAGGAGTCAATCGAAGCTGAACCGATGCTACTATGTCAGTGGGAGGTAAATTAGGTATCAACTTATCTGGATTTCGTAACCAAACTATGTCTTTGGTTAGGGAGGAACTGGGGAAACATACCCCATTATGAGTTTTTTATCCATCAATGTACGGGAGGCAGGGCGTATGGACAAAGCTAAGTGGGTTCAGAGGCTAGTGCGGGAAAATAAGGTGTCGGTGTTGTGTGTCCAAGAGACTCAGATGTCGAATTTGGAAGAGGAGTATATGCTCAAGTTTTAGGGATCTGGGGAAGCTTGTATGGTTAATGTAAATGCCAGGGGTTGATCCGGTGGTTTATTCACTATTTGGGATCCTAGCAATTTTGCTAAAACTGCGATCTGGTCCGAGGACTCATTCTTGGTTATTTATGGGATGATAAATGGGTCGGGGGTGGTCTTGAATATTGCTAATGTGTACGCGCCGAGGGATGTTTCGGAACGTCAAACTTTGTGGGGTAAGTTATTGAAGATTAGGCGCCTATTACCAGGTTTGTGGTTATTTATCGGGGATTTTAATGAAGTATGAATCATTGAAGATCGGTTATATTCTAACTTTGATTGTCGGGGAGCGATGTTGTTTAACGATTTTATTCAGGAGGCGGGTCTGGTAGAATATGCTATGGGGGGTGTACTTTTACTTATATGTCGGACGACAGGTCGAGTTTAAGTAAAATTGATAGGGCCTTAGTGTGTGATGATTTTTTGCAAGCTTGGCCTTTTGCAAAATTTTTAGCTCTTCCAAGACGGTTATCAGATCATTTTCCTCTGTTGTTAAGTTGTTCAATGGTGGATTTTGGGCCACCCCCTTTTAGATTTTTTAATTCTTGGCTTGAATTAAAGGATGTGGGAAATGTGGTAGAGGGTACAGTAGACGATTTGGTCAAATGTGATGATGCTTTTGGTAACTTCAGTAAACTTCTTAAAAATTTAAAAGTTCAAATTAAAGAATGGAGAGCCAAGAGCCTGCTGGAAGAAGACATTGAGATTAATAAAGCGTTGGAAGAAATTGGTAATCTGGACTCCATACTATTGTCCAGGCGTTTATCTAAGGAGGAGAAAAAGAAAAGGGTGGCGTGTAATATGCGTATTAGAACCTTTGAAAAACGGAAATTGGATGACTTAAAACAAAAGGCGAGGCTAAATTGGGCGAGGTTAGGGGACGAAAACTCTAAATTTTATCACAAATATGTGAACATTAGAAAGGCGTCAAATCGGATTAACTCGTTGATTGTGAATGGGGTTTGTATTTCGGACCCGAAAGAGATTAAAAAGAAGTTTAAGGCGTTCTTTAAGAAACAGTTTTCTGAACCTAAAAAGTAACGGCCACTGTCACGGCCCCCGGCCCGGTTTGACCCGGTTCAGGAGCCGCGGGACAGAAAATCCCATGGTATTTATTTAATTGAGTTGACAGCGGAAGATTTTAGCAGGATCTTTTTAAAACTGAAAATGCCCAAATTATTTTATTTCATAATTCGGGATAAAACCCCGGTAGTTTACAATAAGGTGATTTCACTGGGAAATCTTCATTTTACAAAACATGTTTCTTTATTTATATTGAGCCACTTCCTTAAGCTTGTAGTGCTTCGCGACACTTTTCCTGGATCACAACAGATCACCTGAAACATGTTTGAAAAAGGTTTTCTCAGCGGGGAAATACTGGTGAATCATTCTTTTTACTAAAATGACGTGTTGTTATAATTTACAGTATTAAGAGCGATTACAATGTTTATACATATCAACCATCTACCCACGGTATTTAACACTCGACCACCTATTGGCTATCTTGTTGTCCAATGGTGTCTGTGATTATGGTCATATCACCCCTTAGCTAACCCGTTGTCCAATGGTGACGGTTATCAAGTATTGTTGTCACACCCCGACCACGTAAACCAACTAGACGTGGCGGAAACGTCGGGGAGTGTTGTAATAGAATTAATTGTTTCAAATCCATGGCAATTGAAGTTTCATTTTATTAATCAAACATAAGAGTTTACATTGTTTTAAACAAGAAACAAAGAGTATATAACATAAATTAACTAGTTCTTGTCTCGTTTTAAGTCACTAAGGCATAGGTCCGCCTAAGTATGTCTTGATAAGTCCTATGCATCATCTCCTGAAAACACATGTGAAAATAGGTACGTCAGCATAAAAATGCCTGTGAGATACATAGGTTTTGTGAAAATAGAATTCATGACTTATGTTTGAGAAAATGTTTAGTCATGAATCTTGTAATTTGCTTTGTCTTGTAAATCATTTGAAAAGTGATAAAATCAGATGATATGTATAAATAAATGTAAGGTTAAATGAATAACCATAAAAAATGAGTTTGTATAAGATAAGTTGTTTGTAAAACAATGTCTTGTGAAAGTATGTTATTTGTATAAAATGTTATATGTCTTAAATTGAAATGATTCAAATAACGCTACGATATGTAATATCATAAAAGCACTTATACATAGGAAGTACCAGCGGCGTATCCACCATGCTTGTATCATATTACACACGCCTCGTTACTTAAATCACTTACTCAAACCAAACCACCAAGATGTAATGTTTAACAATTGTAGAAATGTTTATGTATGGTCACTTATGGTTCTCACGGTTCAACAGTTACAAACGGTTCATATAATCAAATGGTTACAACGGTTCAAAATGTAATATAATGTGTTCATATGCTGGATGAGCATATGCAACAAGATGTAATATAAAACAATGTTCATATGCTGGATGAGCATATGCAACAAGATGTAATATAAAACAATGTACTAAGTATGCACACAATGGACATACATAGCATGAAATGTAATGTAAAACAATGTACTAAGTATGCACCTATGGACATACATAGCATGAAATGTAATGTAAAACAATGTACTAAGTATGCACACAATGGACATACATAGCATGAAATGTAATGTAAAACAATGTACTAAGTATGCTAAGTTAACATACGAAGCAGAAAAGTCATGTAAATCAATGTGCTAGCATGCTCAGTCACCATACATAGCAGAAATGTAAAGTAAAACAATGTACTAAGTATGCTAAGTTAACATACATAGCGAAACAATGTAATGTAAATCATGTACTATAAGCGGACTAATGAACATAGCAAGTTTATGATGTGAAAATAGGAAAGCACGAAAGTAACAAGTAGGCACATGTGTTTCACCCCAAAACAGTTTGGAAAACAGTAAAAGAGGGGTCTATGTACTCACTTGAGATTGCTTAGTAGTCCTTGAGTAACAACCAAACAATGCTAGAGATCACGGATATCAAACGGCACCTAATATAGGTAACTATGTTAATATACCGGACCTAAATCGGAGGATTGGGTAGAATGAGGGTTTGTAAACTAAACGAGTATGGAGACTCGTGTAATATGGTTTAACAAAGCCTACATACTAAAATGAAACCTAACCTAAGTGCTTACGACCCGTTACGACCCGTTTAGGTAGCTTATGCTACTTTAACGCGTCGTTCGCGTAAAACGCGTTCGGAACGCCTAACTAGCCCTATGATAAGTAAAATATGCCTTAACATGTCTAATATTGTTACCAAATCAGTTTAGATATCAAAAGTTATGTTACATATGCTTAATATGAATTTTGGCGTAAAAAGGGCATTTTGGTAATTTACCTAAGGCATATAAACTACCTATCATACAAATACTTAAACGAAGCGACCATAAGGTATAACCTCGGAAGGTTATTCCCTATATACTATGGTCACCTAATGTGTTTGGTCGGATCCAAATGATCGACCAAACGGGTCGGGTTCGAAAGCATAAGCGATTGATTAGATCGCTTACCCTTACGACCCTAGATAAGCACAAAACTAAAAGTGACGAGCTAAGCATGTTAAAACATGCTTAACTAAGTTAGAAAACAAGTTTGGTATCAAAACAAACGGTTTTGATACCTAAAAGTAGTTTGGTTACAAAATACGCAATAACACGCATTTTGGCCGAAACTACGACTCGTCACTGAGCCTAGATGACGTGGTAATCAGTAGGTATAGTCACTAAGGACTATAACCATTGTGATTACGCTCACGTTATGAAGTTCAAACGAACTTCGCATTGACCATAAACTGGTCAACGCATAAAGTCAAACAAATTTTGACTTTAACGCTAAAACGGATGAAAAGAATGAAAGAACACTTACAAAGGGTCCCCGCAAGATTGAACTTCCAAGTATTCTCAGGTATGAAGTGATAGAACACCCCAACTTAGAGAAAATCAGAATTCAAGTGGGTTTTGAGTTGTGATGGGTTGGGTATTTATAGGATTCTTGGAACCGTTAGGATCATTTATCGAATAACGTGCTTTGATCTTGTCCATACACTTGTTGAAACCCTTGGTACCCAAATTTGGCCCCCCATGATCAGTTAAGGACAAGTGTGGGTGAGTTTTGAGTGGTTAACAGCTGTAAACAGCTGTTAAACTGATCTTATCTGATCTGGGAAGCTGACACGGGCCGCGTAAGGGGACTCAGTAAACTCACGCGGGCCGCCTGGCCTTTCTGGTCAGAATACAACTTTCAAAAATGACAGTTTTGGTCCCTGTTATGCATTAAAGCCATTTCCGACACGTTTAAGGCCCGTTAAGCCAACGTTAAGGCCCTAAAATGATGCCTAAACATTGTGGACATGAAACATGCTCAAAAATATGCCGGATGTCGGTTCATTTGGTCGTACGATCGCGATGTTCGCTTAATTACGACGGAATACGCATAAGCGCGTAAAACGATCCAAATTGCGCGACGAATGGATTTTTCTCAAGCCAAACACTAAAATAAAATATTTTAGTGCTTACATAAATTTTTGGATGTCCGGATGTATTCAGAACGTAAGATATGCGTGAAAGTTTAAACTTGTGCACTTTTTGACGCTTTTAGTCCCTGAATGACCCAAAAGTTTATTTTAGCACACCGAACCCCTCAAAGCTTATTTCTAAGCTATGTAAAGGATATTTATGGTATGTTTAACTTATGGCCATATTCCAGAATGTCTGTTACAGTTCAAATTGGCATACTTTCGCAGTTTGTCAATTTTAGTCCCTATAAGCGATTTAACTTGATTTTGCCATACCAAAGCCTTCAAAACTTATTTCTAAGTTATATAAAGGTTATTTAAGGTATGTTAAGCCTATTTCACTATTCCGGAGTGTTCGTTGCATTAATCTGGTTATATTTACGCATCAGTGCGCGTATAACCTTCCAGAAAGCGATTTAGAGCTTGAAATCGAACAAGAATTGATATGTGTAAAAGATACACATATTTATACATATCCCAAGTATGAAATACAATGTTCCATTGGCTTGGTATTTGTTTGATGGTCGCAGTGACACAGGTGTCACAATTGTATACAAACCCCCACATACCGGCTGTAATTTGGTGACTATAAAGACTTAATCCCTGTAATTATAACTGTTATGGGTAATTTTCTGAGCATATATATATCCTGACTAATATTATGTTTTTGATTGTTTACTTGTGATCAGGATACCGGATCAACATCCTGGTGCGATATCCTAGTATTAACTAAGTTAACCACGTGCAGGTTAGAGGCTGTGCGATATCCTGGTGCGAATGGACCTCTTCTCCTTAAGACTCGGGCAAACCAGTTACATGAGAGACGTTGAACCCGAAGGACCAGGTCTACAACGTTCAAGTAGGGAATATCCGCCGAATCCCGGTTTAATAGGGTAGTTTGTTGAATTTCTTTTACTATAAATAGATGGGGCGGATCAGATTAAGGCACACAATTTTTTCATACACTTTTCACTTACATTTCTACTCTCTCGCTACTAGCAATCACTATACACAAACACTTGTACTCGAATTACATTGTAACACCTAGTTGATCCGCATCACATCCTGCACTGTATCCTGATATTCGAAGTAATAGAAGAACAAGGCAGCTGCGATTGTCAGCTCCCGAGGTTTTGTGCCGGCGATCTAGATTGATCAAGGGCTTTCCTCATACATCTCGTGTCACCCTTTACATTTTTGCTCATTGTTTGATCACAGATACAGCTCTATATCCTGAGCCGTATCCTGAAACTGTTTTTGCAAGTAATTTGATTAACATATTTTCGACACTCGTTTCTAGCACACTACCTCACTTAACTAATTTGATCACTTAATTGCTTCGGTAATTTTTGACCAAAACAATTTGGCGCCCACCATGGGGCAAGTGGTGTTATTTTTACTAAAAACTTTAGTAAAATCATTACTCGGTTTTCTATTGTCAAAACTTTTTGCTACATTGTTTTCAATGGCCTCGAGATTAAACATGAGCTCTTCCACCATGTCTGCTACAACCTCTGCAACAATTGGTTCGGTGCTTCCACCTCCTCCTCCAAGAATGCAAGCCTCTTCACAAAGAGCTGAAAGTCATGTGGCTCGGGATGTTATCCCCGCTCCCAGTGCCCAGGGATCTGGTCCTGTTTTGGCTTCTAATGATAAAATTCTGAATTTGTTTGGTAGTTTACAGGAACAGATGAGGCAGCAGCAGGAAACTAATCGGATGCTGATGAGAGAGATACAACTCTTGAAATCCGGCCCAAGTAGGCCTGCTGAAGAAACTGTCACTCCTTTGCAACCTAGGGCTTTGAACTTCAGTTCTGCAGTTTACACCGAGGATAACCGAGGGAATATCGTGCCAAGCCATTCTCAGAATCATACTCCTGAGATACCCTCCTCGGTCAGGATGTCAACTGTGCTCAGGATATGCTTCAGGATATGGCCAAAATCCTCAGACCGGTAACGTGTCAAATAATAATATTCTTGCTGCTAACAATAATGGATCTTTGCAGGATGCAGGTATGACGTTAACATTTACTAGGGAGCTTCAGAAATTGAAGGACATGATATCCAGTGTACCTGGAGTGGTCCAGCCAATTCCGGAAGTGTCCCAAGACAGCCACAGGATATCCCGCTTTGCATATCCTATCTGTAATGCTGAAATCCCAAAGAGATTTCAAACCCCCCAACATGAAACTGTATGATGGGACTACGGATCCTGAAGAGCATATTGCCCAGTATAGAGAAAGAATGGAGATTAACCCTATCCCTCCTGAGCTCAACGAAGCATGCCTGTGCAAGGGTTTTGGTTCTACCTTGACAGGATCAGCCTTAAAATGGTTGTTAAATGTTCCTCCTCACTCAATCACTTCGTTTGCTCATTTGGTTAATTTGTTTAATAGTCAGTTTTCTTGCAGCCGGAGTTTTGAGAAACTAACCAGTGATCTTTACAGGATAACTCAAAGACCTCAGGAATCCTTGAGGGATTATGTGAACAAGTTTAGTCGGGAATCCTTGGATATCCCACATCTTGATGTTGCAACAGCTGTGCAGGCTTTTAAGATGGGATTACAAAAAGATTCTCAGTTTTATCAGGATCTTGTAATGAATCCCTGCAGGAATCTTGACGAAGCTTGTAACAGGGCCTTGAGATATATTCGCTTGGAAGATGATAAAAAGATGCAAGAGAGGATGAATTCTACCTCAACCTATGAATCAACCAACAGGAAATCAGAATCCTCGTATAAACCATATCGCTCTAAGCCATATGTCAGAAATGACAACAAGAAAGTGAATGCTGTTGAAGACGAGGATCCTGAAGAATATCCTGAATTATCTGAATATTGCTTTTCTGTTAACATACCTAAGTTAATGTATGATATGCAGGGTTTAGGAGACAAAGCTAGGTGGCCTCGAAAGAATCAACAAAAAGTTGATTGGAAGGATAAATCCAAATGGTGTGCCTTCCATGAAGATTTCGGACATGTAACTGAGGATTGCATTGCTCTAAGGAAAGAAATAAGCTACCTATTGAGCAAGGGGTATCTGAAGGATCTGCTGGGAAGAAAGAAGAATAAAGGGCAGGATCCTGAGAAGGATCCTGAACGAGCAGCATCACCCCCAGCAGATGCCAAAATAATTAACTTTATTTCAGGAGGATCCGACATTTGTGGGACTTCGTATTCTGCGGCCAAGAGACATGCAAAGGAGGCTAAGACTGAAAGGGGAGATAAACCAGCCAGGATGACTACCCTCCCAACTGATAAAGTGATCACTTTCGACAGTGATGACAGGGATACTGTCCAGGATCCTCACCATGATGCTCTAGTAATAACGTTATATATTGCTAACCATTTTGTACGCAGGATATTGGTGGATAATGGCAGCTACGTCAACATAATCCAACTAGAAACTTTGAAAAGAATGAATGTATCTCCAATAGATATTACTTCAAAATCCACCGTGCTTGTTGGGTTCAGTGGAGAGGCCAGGAACACAGTGGGAGAGATAAAGTTACCAGTATATGTTGAAGGGGTCAACTCAATACAACGTTTCTGTGTGATGGACTCCCTATCCTGCTACAACATCATACTAGGCAGGCCATGGATCCATGACATGAAGGCTGTGCCATCGACTTATCATCAGTGCATCAAGATCCCTACTGTTAGGGGAGGATTTTCTAACAATTAGTGATCCTTACTTGTTATCCTAATAAATGATCCTTACTTCTGTGACAGACAGTGATCCTCAGAAGAGCTTCAGGATCAGGATCATGGATCACCTTAAGGATCCTCATACTAACGATTGTTTGTTTGTATTTCGTATTATTTTGCAGGAGTAACAAGCTTGACTTGGTCTTGGCAACGTTACTATGGAATATTCCACGGGTATTTCGCACACGTTTGACTGGAAATGGACGTTGTGGAGAACGTGGGAGCATGGCACAAAAGTCGGATAGTTTGTTAGCATAGTTAACTTCTATTTTTAAAGGGGTGACGAGCTAGTAATTAGAACACTTAGCCATTTTCAGCTACACACACTCTCGTACAATTGCACTCTTGAAGCTTTCGACAAACACTTAACAGTTTTCACTCACTTTTACACATTTCACCATAGTGATCCTTGTACCTAGCTCGTTACTATCCGAAGTTGTAAACATTTACTGATTTATTTGAGCTTGGTGATCGGTAGTTTCCATCACCCGGGGTTTTTTGTGTCGGATATCAACTCTTGATCAAGGGCTTTTTCCCCGTATAAACCTTGTGTTACTTGTTATTTATTTTTCATAGTAATCCTTATTGCTACAAAGTAATTCAAGCATCAAACCCCGTAACAGAGAGTTTGGTTGCATTATCCTCATCAGATTTTTTGACCAAAACAGTTTGGCGCCCACCGTGGGGCAATTGGTGCTTCATTCCTAAGAAGTTTTTCTGTTGGTGATCATTCCGGTTCATTGCATACAAATACATGGCTTCATCATTGAAGAATACCTCTACTGCAATGTTTGCGGTCAATTCATCTCAGGGCATTCCACCTTTGCCTCCACCACCTGCTGGATCTCAGAAAAATGCTGAGAAGAAACCAACTCCCATTTTCTCCAAACCTCCAACTTCTTCTGCTTCTTATACTCCTACTACTAGTGACTTGTTTACTCTGATTTTGCAGATGAAGGAGCATATCCAGCAGCAGGATAAGACCAATGAAAGAATCCTTAGAGAAATTGGAGACATCAAGAAACAAAAGAGATCGGCAGAGGATCATTCCCCACTAATGCCCAGATCTTTGAGTTTTGATACTCCGGTTATAACTTCTCAGCCTTCAGCGGTTCCAGATGTTCAATATGTTGGAGGACCAAAAGGAGTGCATTACGGGTCATCAGCAATGACTCAGGCTTCAGGGTTACACTTTCAACCATCAGGATCCCATCCTCAGCATATAGGATCCTTTGCAAGCTCAGGAGGATACTCGGGAGCGCAGCAGATTCAAGGGTACTGGCCGTTTCAAGGATCCTCCCAGGTTCAAGGATCCTCCCAGGTTCAAGGATCCTCCCAGGTTCAAGGATCTTCCTATGTTCAAGGATCCTCCCAGGTTCAAGGATCCTCCCAGGTTCAAGGATCCTCCTATGTTCAAGGATCCTCCCAGGTTCAAGGATCCTCCCAGGTTCAAGGATCCTCCTATGTTCAAGGATCCTCCCAAGTTCAAGGATCCTCCTATGTTCCAGGATCCTCCCAAGTTCAAGGATCCTCCTATGTCCCAGGATCCTCCCAGGTTCAAGGATCCTCCCAGGTACAAGGATACCCACAGTTTCAGGGATCCTTCCAGATGCCAGGATCCTTAAGAAGTTTGCAATCAGGAAGTTCCGACGTCCATCAGGGGGATTTCATTCCAATGCAAACCATTGCTTCTACTGGTCCATCGGTCATTCCAGAGCCCCAACAATATGGATTAACATCCATTCTTCCTAATTTGAATCCAATGGGAGGTAACACTTTTAATAATTCTTATACTACTAACCATGGCCTTATGCAGGATCCAGGTATCAACCATGCCATGGCCAGAGAGTTGCAAAAGTTGAAGGATATGATATCAAGTGTTCCAGGAGTGGTCAAACCTATCCCAGAGATTGCAGATGGAAGCCATAAGATATCTCGTTTTGCACCACCAATTTGTGATGCTGAGATACCCAAAAGGTTCCATGTGCCAACCATGAAGCTGTATGATGGTTCAACGGATCCTGAGGAACACATAGCTCAATACAGGGAAAGGATGGAGATCAATCCAATCCCAGAAAGGTTAAAGGAAGCATGCCTGTGCATGGGATTCGGATCCACTCTTACTGGATCAGCTCTCAAATGGCTACTAAGTCTTCCTCCCTACTCTATTACCTCATTTGCTAATCTAGTTAACCTATTTAATAATCAATTTTCTTGTAGTAGAAAATTTGAACGATTAACTAGTGATCTATATAGGATAACCCAGGGTCATAATGAATCATTAAGGGATTACATTACCAAATTCAGTAAAGAATCCTTAGACATTCCCAACTTGGATATAGCCACGGCTGTTGAGGCCTTCAAAATGGGATTGCTTAGGGATTCATGGTTCTATGATGATCTTGTTATGACACCATGCAGGAACCTAGATGAGGTAAGAACCCGGGCACTCAGGTTCATCCGGCTAGAGGACGATAAGAGGATCCAGGAAAGATTAGCAGGATCCTCAAAACAAGAGAAGCAAGGATCCTCGTTCAAGAACAACAAGTTCAGATCCTATAACAGATCTGATAACCAGAACGTGCATGCTGTTGATCAGGAGGAGGATGATGAGGATTATCCTCCAATTTCTGAATATTGTTTTTCTGTTGATAACAATGAACTAATCCTTGCGATGCAGAATTTAGGTGATAAAGCTAGATGGCCCAGAAAAAATGATAGGCCAGCTGCAACTAAGGATAAATCAAAGTGGTGTGCATACCATGAAGATTTTGGGCATCTCACAGAAGAATGCATTGCACTAAGAAAGGAAATTGGATACTTGTTGAGCAAGGGGCATCTAAAAGAATTGTTGGGTAGAAAAAAGTCAAGGACTCAGGATCCTGAAAGGATCCCTGAGAAAGCTCCGGCCCCTCCAGCAGATGCACAAGTAATAAACTTTATATCTGGAGGATCAGACATTTGTGAAACATCCTTCTCCGCAGCCAAAAGACATGCAAAGGAAACCAAGATGGATAATGGAGATAGGAAAGAATTCTACAATTATCCCTAGTGAGGATACTCAATCCCATTCAGGATCAGGATCATGGATCTCACCAATCATGAGATACTTACAACATGGAGAGATTCCTATAGGAGAAACCCCTAGGGCTTTCAAAATTAAGGTATCTCAATTCACAATTTTAAATAATATGTTGTATAGACGATCTCTTGCAGGACCATACCTAAGATGCATTGAGAATCCTGAGACCCAAGAAGTTTTAAAAGACTTCCATGAAGGGGATTGTGGAAACCACACTGGGGGCAGGGCATTGTTCTCAAGGATCCTGAGGACAGGATACTATTGGCCAACTATGAAAAGAGATGCTATGGAGTATGCTAAGAGATGTGATCCTTGTCAGAGCCACAGCAATATCCTTCATCAGCCGGCTGAATTTTTACACCCCATATCCTCCTCTTGGCCATTTATGAGATGGGGAATGGATATAGTTGGTAAGCTTCCTAAGGCACCTAGTGGAAAAGTGTTCATGCTAGCTATGACTGATTACTTCTCCAAGTGGATAGAGGCTGAAGCTTTTGCCCAAGTCAGAGAAAAGGAAGTTATATCCTTCATTAAAAGAAATATTATAACTAGATTTGGTATTCCTTCTGAAATTATATGTGATAATGGTTCCCAATTTATTGGGGGCAGAACTACTAACTTTTGTGACAGCTGGGGGATTAAGATGATAACATCAACACCAGTCCACCCACAAGCTAATGGTCAAGCAGAATCATCCAACAAGATCATCATCAACAATTTGAAGAAGAAGCTTGGATCCAAGAAAGGGAAATGGGCAGAAGAACTACCTTATGTGCTTTGGGCTGATAGGACAACCCCTAAGAATGCTACTGGTCAAGCGCCATTTTCTTTGGTATTTGGGGCAGAATCAGTGATCCCAACAGAAATGGTGATTCCAACTGCTAGAACAAGTACCCGTGATCCTGAGGAAAATGATGAGAACTTGGCTCAAGACCTGGATACTATTGAAGAAATCAGGGATCTGGCTAGGATAAGGATGGCCAGTTATCAACAAAGAATGGCTGGTGCTTACAAAAAAAATGTCAGGATCAGGAAGTTTCAAGTTGGAGATATGGTATTAAGGAAAGCATTTCAGAATACCACCAATCCTGCTGATGGAAAATTGGCTCCAAAATGGGAAGGCCCTTATTTGATTGAAGCTGAAGCAGGAAAGGGGGCATATAGATTGCTAACCATGGAAGGTGATTTGCTACCAAGAGCTTGGAATGCTGTCCACTTGAAGAAATATTTCATGTGAGCAGGATCCTCATGGCACAGATGATCCTTACGTTAGGGGTATCCTTGAAGGATCCTTAAAGTATCGGTGATCCTTACTTTGGTAATGTCCTAATCCTGAACTATTTCATTTCCTTATTTTCTCATATAAGGATAAGGATCATGTGTCCTTTATCCATCTCTCACGTGATTTTAAGTTTTGAAAGTTCAGGTATCCTTAGCAAAATGTTGGTTATCTGCAGAAGCAATCCGTTCCTTGGGTTTAACCCCAGTTATTTGGGCTTGACCCCAGTTCCGCCTGTAGCGCATGATGATCCTGGTATAGTTCAAGGCAGTGGGACCAGTACTCGCTTTAGGGGCTGATAATTCCATTGTACTGGCTATACCTAGGATCCTACGTATAATGGTAGACGTACCATACATCCGTTCCTAAGGTTTCTAACGTTTTCACGTTTGCTAAGGTTTTAGCATTTTCATGTCACTAAGTTTGGATAGTCGCCAGTTAGGGCCATACTCTAGTTTACACACGATCCTTGGGCTTGTCCCCAGTTATCCTTGGGTTTGTCCCCAGTTATCCTTGGGCTTGTCCCCAGTTATCCTTGGGCTTGTCCCCAGTTGCTAACTCTTATTGGCTTAGTCCCAAGTTATGCTCTATTTTCAGGTCCTTGAAGATAAGCAACTAGGGATCCTTGATCCTTACTTCTCTCTAAGGTTTATCTTATAGTTATCCTGATTATGGTTAGGATCCTAACTTGGATCCTCAGGTATGATCCTTAACTATTTTTAATTCTATTCATTGTTTATTTGAATAACCCTTAAAATTTGACAACTAAACTTGTGATCCTTAAAATATATTACTTTTTGGGATTCTTCAACTATAGGATATTTGATCATGGATTATATCCTAAACATTTTCAATCTGACTTATTCAAAATTGCTTATTCAATAAGTGTACATCAAAACAATTGAGAATTAAAGAGACAAAAAGGATAATAATACAAGATAAGCGACAAAAGATTAAGGTTTTATTTATTAACAAAAGATTAACCCTTAAAAGGTTGTCAAAATTACCTACCCCGAGCATCTACCAGCAATACGTGGCCCGTCCGCTGGGGTAGGTAAAGGGTGTCCATGATAATAGGTTCAAAGTAGTGCAGGAATATAAAGGCGGCAGGATCACAATGGCTTCATCCCCCAAACAGAGGATCCCTCCACCATTTGCAATCCTACCTATTGTCTGAAGGATCCTAGATCCTTAATCCTAAAAACTATTGTTCAGTACAAACCATCAAATTGTTCAGCAAAACAACCATCAAACTAAAAAAAATTGGGCTCCGGCTATGTCTAGAAATTTCCATCATCGCCCAATCATGCAGCCTAAACCTTCCTTATATCACCACCTCCGGCTCCACTTGCTTCACCACCTTCACCTTTGCTTCCAGCCTCGATCGTCAGGATCTCTTCAGCCTCCTCTTCATCATCCAGTTCAGCCAGTCTAGCCTTCCAGCCTTCCACATCCCAGGTGCTCTTGTCAAAGGCAGGATCCTGAGCTTCCAAGGCCATTTGCAGCTTGGTCTTGTACATTGTGATGGCAGCAGAGACCCTTGCACCTTCTATGAGATCATGCTTTTCATAGTCAATGTCGATTAGAATTTTAGCCGTCTTAGTCTTGGCATCTTGGAGTTCCTTCTGAAGATCAGCAATTTTGAGGTCCTTTAGCAATGCAACCTGTTGGAGGTCGGCAATCTTCCTATCCTGATCCTCAACGTGGCCAACATAGTCCTCAATCTCAGCGAATTTCTGCAAAGGGGATAAAAGGTAAGGTCAGGACCAAGTGATCCTCAAATCAGCAGGATATACGAGCAGAGACAGTGATCCTTACATCATTGAAGTACTCGAGGAATTGGTGGCGGATCAGAGGCAAACCCTGCAGATCCTCAGCCTCGGAGGCCTTTCTCTTCTTGATTCCCTTTTCCTTTGAGGGGTGCCTTGGGGACTGAAGCTGTCGGGCTGGTAGGAGCCTTTCTTTTGGAGGATCTGACGGTGGTGAGATCGGTGACATTGAACTTTGAAGCAGACTTGGTGGATTTTCCAGCACCTACACAACCAAAACAAGATAAGTATCTTTACTTCACTTATATTTCACTATTTATTTAAATTTTTAAACAAAGATACTTACTTGACATCGTGACAGAGCCTGAGGATACCTCCTGAGAACCCTAGGTGGTTGTCTTGAAAGTTCTTGTTTCAGGATCAAGTCTCTTGAAAGTGGCGAGTCTCTCTTTGGCAGCAGGAGACAGTCTGAGGTGTGAAACGGTGATAGCTGCATAACAAGAAAGCAAAAGTATATAAGTGATCCTTATATCAAAAGAAGGTTCTCTGGTGATCCTTCTCAGGATCCTCCATCCTACCATGGGTAGCCCATTTCCTGGGTAGATCCTTCCCGTCAGAGATAGAATCTCTCTCGACGAAAAAGAAACGCCGCTTCCAGTTAGCATCATTCTTGGTAGCTTTGAAGATCGGGTGTTCATCACCAGGTTTACGTTTGAACAAATAACGATGAGAACCAAAGGTAGTAAGATCAAACATCTCTCCCAGCTCTGACATTCCTAGGTCTATCCCTTCCTGCTCGATGATCCTTTCAAGGGTATACAAAACCCTCCAAATCATCGGCATGGCTTGGATATAAGAGATGCCGGATAGGGAAAAGAAAGATTGGGTGAAGGCTGGAAAAGGATATGTATAGCCTATGGTGAACGGAGTGACAGGAAAAGCAACCCAGTTGTCAGAAATATGATCACTCAGGGCATTGGGATCAAAAGATTTAAACACGGTGTTCGCCGGGAAACAGTGGCGGATCCTATCAATCTATGGATCGGTGAAACAGCAGCGTTCTTTTATGGAATCTTCGATGATCCCCTTGCTCTTCAGTGGGCTATTTTTCGGGTGATCCTTAGCTGGGGAGTTCCGGAGTAACATTCTTGACGGAATGATGGAAAGACACAGAAAACAGAGCAAAAGAAGGAAGAAGATAAAGAGAGAATACCTGTTTATCTTCGGATGCAGTTATAAAGGGAGTATCTCTGAAATTTAAATGCAAACGATCCTATCTATATCTCCTATTTATAATCATGATTGTGCAGGGTTGTCACTTCTGTGACGTCATAGTTGCAACGGATAGTTCTACATCAACGGCTATATTTACGATAGTTAGTTGCGGATAAGATCAAGAAAATATAATTCGTTCATTTTACATATCACTCCTTATATTTTGGGGGCAATTGTTAGGGGAGGATTTTCTAACAATTAGTGATCCTTACTTGTTATCCTAATAAATGATCCTTACTTCTGTGACAAACAGTGATCCTCAGAAGAGCTTCAGGATCAGGATCATGGATCACCTTAAGGATCCTCATACTAACGATTGTTTGTTTGTATTTCGTATTATTTTGCAGGAGTAACAAGCTTGACTTGGTCTTGGCAACGTTACTATGGAATATTCCACGGGTATTTCGCACACGTTTGACTGGAAATGGACGTTGTGGAGAACGTGGGTGTCACACCCCGACCACGTAGAACATACAAAACGTGGCGGAAACATCGGGGAGTGTTGTAACAGAATTTATGTTTCACAACCATGGAAATTAAAGTTTCGTTTTATTGATTAACAGTGTTACAATGTCTTAACAAACAAAGAATTTCAACATAATTAACTAGTCTTGTATCTTTTATTGTCACTAAAGCCCAAGTCTGCCTATGTGTATCTTGACCATCTTATGCAACAGTTCCTGAAAAACACATGTGAAAATAGGTACGTCAGCATAAAAATGCCTGTGAGATACATAGGTTTTGTGAAAATAAGATTCATGACTTATGTTTGAGAAAATGTTTAGTCATGAACCTTGTTATTTGCTTTGTCTTTTAAATCATTTGAAAAACGATAAGATCAGATGATAAGTATAAATAAATGTAAGGTTAAATGAATAACCAAGTAAAATGTGTTTGCATAAGATAAGTTGTTTATAAATCAATGTCTTGTGAAAAGTATGTTATTTGTATGAAATGTTCTATGTCTCAAACTGAAATGATTCAAATAACGTTACGACATGTAATACCATACAAACACTTATATATAGGAAGTACCAGCGGCGTATCCACCATGCTTGTATCATATTACACACGCATCGTTACTTAATCACTTAATCAAACCAAACCAAACAATGTAAAATGTTCATGTCAAGATGTAAATCATGTCAAAATGTCTATGTCAAATATCCATGTCAAATGTCTATGTCAAATATCCATGTCAAATGTCTATGTCAAATATCCATGTCAAATGTCTATGTCAAATATCCATGTCAAATGTCTACGTCAAAATGTCATGTATGGCAAGTGAAAGGTCTCAACTAAACCATATGCACAAAAACAAAGTATTGAAGTAAAACTTGGTTTAAATCAAAGCTATGTTTTGTGGGAAATGCATGATCAAATGTCAATCATGTTAAAATGTCTATGCCGAAATGTCTATGTCAAATGTCTATGTCAAAATGTCATGTATGGCAAGTGAAATGTCTCAACTAAACCATATGCACAAAAACAAAGTATTGAAGTAAAACTTGGTTTAAATCAAAGCTATGTTTTGTGTAAATGCATGCAAATATTTAATATGAACATCTATGCGGTATTGTGAAAATGCATACATCCAAGCCTGGCGACTGTGGTGATAAACCCTTTAAACAAATTAAAGGTCTATCTGTCTTATATCAACGAATTCGGTCATTCCTTTCATCCCCTTTCCCTGGGACGTCCGGAATGGGAGTTGTCAATTCCTATGGTACCACTACCTACTAACGAACGGCATGATCGGTGTTAATGAATGTATTGTCCCATGTAAACAAACCAAATGTCATACCAAAATGTAAGCATGTGAAAACAATGCACTAAGTATGTAATCAAAAGAACATACATAGCGTGAAATGTCATGTAAAACGATGTACTAAGTAATGCACATAATGGGCATAAATAGCATAAAATGTAAATGTAAAACGATGTACTAAGTATGAACGCAATGGACATACATAGCATAAAATGTAATGAAATCATGTACTATAATGTACTAACGAACATAGCAGTATATGATGTGAAAACAGGAAAGCATGAAAGTAACAAGTAGGCACATGTGTTCCACCCCAAAACAGTTTAGAAAACAGTAAAAGAGGGGTCTATGTACTCACTTGAGATTGCTCAGTTGTATAAAGATAACCACCAAGCAATGCTAGAGATCCCGGATATCAAACGGCACCTAATATAGGTAACTACATTAATAAACCGGACCTAAATCGGAAGATCGGGTAGTATTAGGGTTTGTAAACCAAACGAGTGTAGAGACTCGTGTCATTTGGTTTAACAACGCCTACATACTAAATGAAACCTAACATAAGTGTTTACGACCCATTACGACCCGTTTAGGTAGCTTATGCTACTTTAACGCGTCGTGCGCGTGAAACGCGTTCGGACCGCCTAACTAGTCCTATGACAAGTGTTATATGCCTAAACATGTTACATAATCAGTTATGTGACAAAATTTTAGGTTACATATGCTTAATTACCAATTATACATGAAAAGGGTATTCTGGTAATTTACCTAAGGCATATAAACTACCTATCATACAACTACTTAAACGATGTGACCATAGGGTATAACCTCGGAAGGTTATGCCCTATACTAGGGTCACCTAATGTATTTGGTCGGATCCTAATGATCGACCAAACTGGGTCGGGTTCGAAGGTATAGGCGATTTATTAGATCGCCTACCCTACGACCCTAGACAACGTGGTAATCAGTAGGCATAGTCCCAAGGGACTATGACCATCGTGATTACAATCACGTTGCGAAGTTCTAGCGAACTTCGCATTGACCATTACTGGTCAACGCCGAAAGTCAAACAAAGTTTGACTTTCTGACTCGAAAAGCAGTAAAATAAGGAAAAGAACGAAAGAATACTTACGAAGGGTCCCCGAATGCTAATCCCGATCCAAGAACTCAGGTATGAAACAATGGTTTCAACTTAGAGCTCTCAAAATCAGAATTCTTGTAAGAAATGAGGTTGGGGTGATGGGGTATTTATAGTAATACCCGAACCGTTAAGATCGTTTCATGGAATACGTGTCTTAATCGCAACCGTACAAGTGTCGGAATGTTATGGTGTCTAAATTGCCACTAACCATAGGGTATCAACATGTGGCAAAGGATTTGGGAGTGCAAAACAGCTGTAAACAGCTGTCGATACATCGAATCTGGTCCCGAAAATGCGAAAAATGAGTTTTCTGCATGTTTCTGCCCCAGACCAGGCAGTCGCGTAGCGCGACGGTGAGGGCCTAGGCAGTCGCGCTACGCCACTGACCCCCCAGTTTCAGAAAAGTTTCAAAAGTGGCAGGAATGGTCCCTGCACGTGTTTAAGGCCTTTTTTGATGCGTTTGAACCCCGTTAACCTCATTTCAAGGCTCTAAAATGAAGTTAAAGTATAGGGAACTCAAAACATACTCAAAAATATGCCGGATGATGGTTCGTTTGGTCGTACGAACGCGATGTTCGCTTAATTACGACGGAATGCGCATAAGCGCGAAAAACGAACCAAATGACGCGACGAATGGATTTTTCTTAAGGCGAACACTAAAATAAAATGTAGTCATGCTTACATAAATTTTTGGATGTCCAGATGTATTCAGAACGTAAGTTATGCGCGAAAATGCAAACTTGTGCACTTTTTGACACTTTTAGTCCCTGAATGACACAAAAGTTTATTTTAGCACACCGAACCCCTCAAAGCCTATTTCTAAGCTATGTAAAGGATACTTATGGTATGTTTAACTTATGGTCATGTTCCGGAATGTCTGTTACAGTTCAAATTGGCATACTTTCGCAGTTTGTCAACTTTAGTCCCTGTAAGCGAATTAACTTGGTTTTGCCATACCAAAGCCTTCAAAACTTATTTCTAAGTTATGTAAAGGTTATTTAAGGTATGTTAAGCCTATTTAACTATTCCGGAGTGTTTGTTGCATTAAACTGGTTATATCTACGCATCGGTGCGCGTATAACCTTCCAGAAAGTGAATTTAGAGTTTGGAATTGAACGAGAATTGATATGTGCAAAATGATACACATGTTTTTACAAATCCCAAGTATGAAATATAATATTTCATTGGTTCGGTATTTGTTTGATGGCCGTGGAGGCACAGGTGTTACAGTGGGAGCATGGCACAAAAGTCGGATAGTTTGTTAGCATAGTTAACTTCTATTTTTAAAGGGGTGACGAGCTAGTAATTAGAACACTTAGCCATTTTCAGCTACACACACTCTCGTACAATTGCACTCTTGAAGCTTTCGAAAAACACTTAACAGTTTTCACTCACTTTTACACATTTCACCATAGTGATCCTTGTACCTAGCTCGTTACTATCCGAAGTTGTAAACATTTACTGATTTATTTGAGCTTGGTGATCGGTAGTTTCCATCACCCGGGGTTTTTTGTGCCGGAGATCAACTCTTGATCAAGGGCTTTTTCCCCGTATAAACCTTGTGTCACTTGTTATTTATTTTTCATAGTGATCCTTATTGCTACAAAGTATTTCAAGCATCAAACCCCGTAACAGAGAGTTTGGTTGCATTATCCTCATCAGATTTTTTGACCAAAACACCTACCCCTTGGGGGGTTGTCAAGGTTGATAGTGATCAACAGGAGGCGAAGGAATGTTACTCATCCTCAATGAAATCCTCAGTCAAGCCTAATGTAGCATAGCAATTAAAGATACGGGCCCAGGATATCGTGGAGGCTTCAGAGCAGGATGTAAAGAAAATAATCCTGGATCAGGATAATCCGGATATCTCGGTGCTCGTAGGAACCAATATCCCACAGGATATTGAAAATCAATTGACTAATTTTTTGAAATGCAGGATGTCAACATTCGCATGGAAGCACGAGGATATGACATGTATTTCCAAGGATATTATAACACATAAGCTCGGTATTGACAGGTCATTCAAGCCGGTCCAACAAAAGAGAAGGAAATTTGCTCCGGAGCGAAATGCGATCATCCAAGAGGAAGTTGAAAGACTACTAAGGAGCAAGATGATTAGAGAAGTGAAGTTTCCTAAATGGCTTGCGAATGTAGTCGTGGAACAAAAGAAAAATGTGAAATGGAGAGTTTGTGTAGATTACACAGACTTAAACAAAGCCTGTCCCAAAGACCCGTTTCCTCTACCTCATATTGATTCAATGGTAGATGCTACCGCCGGCCAGGAGATGTTAACCTTCATGGATGCCTCTTCAGGATTTCAGCAAATCCAAATGGAACCCTCTAATCAGGAGGATACTGCTTTCATGACACCCACATGTATTTATTGTTATACTGCTATGCCCTTTGGTTTGAAAAATGCAGGTGCAACATACCAGAGGTTGGTAAACATGATGTTTAAAGACAAGCTGGGGGACACCATGGAGGTATATATTGACGATATGGTGGTGAAATCTAAAAAGGCTGAGGATCACCTCCAGGATATTAAGGGAGCGTTTGATATCCTGGATCAATATAACATGAAACTGAATCATGCTAAGTGCCATTTCGGAGTGGGGGCAGGAAAGTTTCTAGGATATATGGTGACCAAAAGGGGGATAGAGGTAAGCCCGGAGCAGATTAAAGCTATCCTGTATATAAAATCACCTTCGAATATGAAGGATGTTCAACGGTTAACAGGCCGAGTAGCAGCATTGAACATATTTATTTCAAGATCCTCGGAAAAGTGCAAGGAATTTTATGATATCCTCAAGAAGAATAAGAAGTTCGAATGGGGAGCAAAGCATGAAGCAGCCTTGCAGGATTTGAAGCAGTATCTTTCAACCGCACCCTTATTGATGAAGCCTCAGGATGGCGAACCATTATCCCTGTATCTTGTAGTATCAGGGAATGCGGTAAGTGCTGTCCTTGTAAAAGTTCATGAAGGTCAGCAGTATCCTGTCTATTATGTTAGTAAAAGTTTATTAGATGCTGAAACTAGATATTCTCATCTAGAAAAAATTGATATTAGCCCTAGTTATGGCATCAACAAAACTTAGACATTATTTTGAGACACATAGGATTCATGTTAAAACTAATTATCCTGTTAAGAACGTGCTTAGGAAACCCGAGATGTCGGGTAGGATGGCTAAGTGGTCAGTAAAATTAAGTGCCTATGATTTAGTTTATGAGCCTAGAAATGCCATAAAGTCTCAGGTTTTAGCTGACTTTGTGGCTGATTTCAGTAGTGACATTCAAAATGAAGTAGACTTAGAAGTTCAGCAGCTAGGAGAAAACTTAGAATCCTGGACATTATATACTGATGGTGCATCTAATGTAAGAGGTGTAGGTCTAGGTATACTACTAAAATCGCCACAGGGGGACATATTACCCCAGGCTATTAGGTGTGAATTTCCTGCTACTAATAATGAGGCAGAATATGAAGCTTTAATTGCAGGATTAGAGTTGGCTAAAAATATGAGTATCAAGAATTTGCAAGTATATGTTGATTCTTTGTTAATCACTAATCATTTTAATGGAACCTATGCAGTTAAAGGTGAGAAGTTAATCGAGTATCTCAAAATTCTCAAAAAATTAGCAGGATATTTCGATATTTTTACACTTGAACAGGTACCAAGAGATGATAATGCTGAAGCTGATGCCTTGGCAAATCTGGGATCATCGGTCAGGATACCGGAAGGAACCCGAATACCAATATTACATATCCTATATCCTGCGATGAATCCTCAGGATAAGGATGTAATAAGTATTCAGGATCCTGATGATGAGTATCCCGAGGAGGATCCTAAATCCTGGACGGCTCCAATCATGAGATATCTCAAGGAATGACACATCCCAAAGAATGAGAATCCTAAGGACTTTAGAATGAAGGTATCACGATTCACTATTATAAATAATGTTTTGTATAAGAAATCTCTTGCAGGACCATATCTGAGGTGCTTAGAGGATCCTGAAACCAAAGAAGTGCTTCAGGATATACACAAGGGGGATTGTGGTAACCATACTGGGGGCAGGTCATTGTTCTCAAAAGTATTAAGAACAGGATATTATTGGACGACGAAGAGAAAAGATGCTGCAGAATATGCTCGAAGATGTGATGCATGTCAAAGACACAGTAACATATTACATCAGCCTGCTGAACCGCTGTATCCTATTGTTTCCCCTTGTCCATTCATGAAATGGGGAATGGACATAGTAGGAAAATTGCCAAAGGCTCCAGGAGGAAAGGTCTTCATGCTGGCAATGACCGATTATTTCTCTAAGTGGGTCGAAGCTGAAGCATTTGTTCAGGTTAGAGATCAAGAAGTGGTATCCTTCATAAAAAGGAATATTCTGACTAGGTTTGGAGTACCAGCTGAGATAATTTGTGACAATGGATCTCAATTCATAAGTAAAAGGACTACTGACTTTTGCAAGAGTTGGGGAATCAAAATGATCACGTCTACTCCCGTACATCCTCAAGTAAATGGACAAGCAGAATCCTCGAACAAGATAATTGTTAACAACTTGAAAAAGAGATCAAGGGCTAAGAATTGATCACGTCTACTCCCGTACATCCTCAAGCAAATGGTGCAAGTCTTCCACGACTCCACAACGTCCATTTCTGGCTAAGCACGTGCGGAATAGACTAAGAATATTCTCCAGGAATGTCGCCAAGACTAAGTCCAAGTTGATATTCCTGCAAAACATTTACGAATTCAAAGTAGACAATCATTAGTACTGGGATCCTTATAGTGATCCATGATCTTGATCCTGCAACACTTCTGAGGATCACTACTTCAGACAGAATTGAGGATCACTAAATCCAACAGCAAATAAGGATCACTAGTCATTTAGAAATCCACCCCTAAAAATTTCCCCCAAAATATAAGGAGTAAATATGTAAATAAATGAGTAATATTTTGTCGATCTTATCCGTATTTAACCAACGGATAACTAGCCGTTATAAGCGAACTAGCCGTTACGATCATGACGTCAGTGAGATAACTACCTTGCAGAATCATCATTATAAATAAGAGTTAGAGATAGGGATCATTTCACATTTAAGTTCAAGAGAACTCCCTTTAAATTCTGCTTCGACGATCAAACAGGTAATTCTTTTCCTTTCTCCTTTCTCCTTTCTCGTATTCTGCTCTTCTTTCTTTACCATCATCTTGTTCAAAAATGATGCTCCGAAGCTCACCGGGCAAGGATCACAAGAAGAACAGCCCCTTAAAAAGTCAAGGGATCATCAAAGATTCCGGAAAAGAACGTTGTTGTTTCACCGATGCACAAATTGATAGAATTCGCCACTGTTTTCCAGCAAATACTGTTATCAGATCCTTTGATCCCACTGCTCTTAGTGACAACATCTCTGAAACTTGGGTAGCTTTCCCGGTTACACCTTTCACCATAGGATACACCTATCCTTTTCCAAACTTTACCCAATCCTTTTTCTCCCTTACCGGCATCTGCTATATCCAAGCTATGCCGATGATCTGGAGGGTCCTATATACCCTTGAAAGGATCATCGAGCAGGAAAGAATTGACCTAGGAATGTCGGAGTTGGCTGAGATGTATGATCTCACAACGTTTGGATCCCACCGATATTTGTTCAAACGTAAACCCGGAGAAGAACATCCCATCTTTAAGGCTACTAAAAACGATACCAACTGGAAATGGCAGTTCTTCTTCGTCAGAAGGGATTCTATCCCGGATGGAAAGGATTTGCCGAAGAAATGGAGCACTGATGGTAGGATTGGAGGATCCTTAGAAGGATCACTAAGTAAGCTCATTCTGATAATGCTTACTAATATGCTTTTGTTTCTTTTTGTACAGCTATCACATTCTTGCATATCATTCCTCCTGCTGCCACCAAGGGGAGACTTGCTGCCTTTAGAAAGCTTGATCCTGAAACAAGATCATTCAAGACAATCACCCAAGATTCACAAGAGGTATCCTCAGGCTCTGTCACCATGTCAAGTAAGTATCCTGTTCTTTATATATTCAAATGTTTAAATAAATAATTATATATGACTAGAATTAGGACACTTATCTGTTTTGGGTGTGTAGGCGCTGGAAAATCATCAAGATCTGCTTCCAAATTTAGTGTCACTGAGCTTGACACCGTCCGATCCTCCAAGAAGAAGCTTCCTGCCAGCCCAACTGCTTCGATCCCCAAGGCACCCGCTAAAGGAAGGGGTGGCAAGAAAAGAAAAGCCTCCGAAGCTGAGGATCTGCAAGGTCTGCCCCTGATCCGCCACCAGTTCCTTGAATACTTCAATGAGGTAAGGATCCTTATCCCTGCTTTAGGTATCCAGCTTATTTGAGGATCACTTGTTCCTAAACTGTTCTTTATCTTCTTTGCAGAAATTTGCTGAGATTGAAGACTATGTTGGGCATGTCGAGGAGCAGGACAAGAAGATTGCTGACCTCCAACAAGTCGCATTGCTTAAGGATCTCAAGATTGCTGACCTCCAAAAGGATCTCAAAGATGCCAAAGCTCAGACAGCCACAATCCTGATTAATTTTGATTATGAGAGGAACGAAATCACAGAGGATGCCAAGGTCTCTGCTGCCATAGCCATGTACAAGACCAAGCTACAAATGGCTCAAGAAGCTCAGGATCCTGCCTTTGACAGGAGCAACTGGGATGTAGAAGGCTGGAAGGCAAGGCTGGCTGAACTGGATAACGAGGAGGAGGCTGAGGAGGTTCTGGCGATTGAGGCTAGTGGGAGTGGCAAGGATCATGGTGGTGAAGCTAGTGGAGCTGGAGGTGGTGATGCAGCGAAGGTGGAGGCTGAGGAGGTTCTGGCGATTGGTTATGGTTTTTTTTGTTTTGATGATGTTTTGGTAAACAATGGTTGGTCTGTATTTGAACAATAGTAACTAGGGTTGAGGATCATGGATGATCCTTTGAACAATAGGTAGGATTACAAATGGTGGAGGGATCCTCTGTTTGGGGGATGAAGCCATTGTGATCCTACCGTCTTTAATTTCCTGCACTTGTTAGACCTACAAACAATGGACACCCTTTGCCAACCCATGTGGACGGGCCACGTTTTGCTGGTAGAAACGTGGGTTGGCAATTTTGACAACCTTAAAAGGGTTTAAGCTTTTGTGAATAAAATGACTTTAACTTTTTAGCTATATCCTGTGTTGATATCCTTATTGTTATTTTATTTTTCAATCTATTGTGATGTTCATGTCGTTTAAACTTATCAAGTAAGGAAAAAATTTAAAAATATCACTTAAGAGTTAAGGATATGATCAAGGATCACAAAAAATAATTTAAGGATCACCATTTCAGTTGTCAAAGGATAAGTGTCACTTAAGTACATAATGAATAAAATCAAAACAGTTCAGGATCATACCTGAGAACCCAAGTTAGGATCCTATTCTTCAACACTTAAAATTAGGATAACCCAAGATACAAACCTTAGTTGAAAGTAAGGGTCAAGAATCTTTGGCCATTTATCTTCACAAACCTGAAATAAGATATTACTTGGAACTGAGCCATCATAAGATGATTGTTAGTGACTGGGGACAAGCCCAACAATTCTGGGGACAAGCCCAATATACTGGGGACAAGCCCAAAGGATAACTGGGGACAAGCCCAAAGGATAACTGGGGACAAGCCCAAAGGATCGTATGTAAACTGGAGTATGGCCCATACTGGCGACTATCCAAGCTTAGTGACATGAAAATGCCAAAACCTTAGCTAACGTGAAAATGTTAGAAACCTTAGGAACGGATGTATGGTACGTCTACCATTATACGTAGGATCCTGAATATAGCCAGTACAACGAAATTGTCAGCCCCTAAAGCGGGTACTGGTCCCATTGCCATGAACTACACCAGGATCATCGTGCGCTACTGGCGAAACTGGGGACAGGCCCAGACTGGGGACTAGCCCAAACAACTGATACTTCTGTGGATACTCAATGCTTAGTTAAAGATACCTGAACCTTCAAAACTCAGAAATCAAGTAAAAGGAGGATAAAGGACGCAGGATCCTTATCCCTGTAAGAATAAAAAGAATGAAATAGTTTAAGATTGGAATGTTACCAGAAAGAGGATCATCTATCAGCGGGGATCCTTCAAGGATACTTGTCTGGTAAGGATCATGGATCATAATCACATGAAATATTTCTTCAAATGGACAGCATTCCAAGCTCTAGGTAGCAAATCACCCTCCATTGTTAGCAATCGATATGCCCCCTTTCCTGCTTCAGCTTCAATCAAATAGGGTCCTTCCCACTTTGGTGCTAGCTTTCCATCAGCAGGATTGATGGTGTTTTGAAATGCTTTCTTTAATACCATATCCCCAACTTGGAATTTCCTGAGCCTGACATTTTTGTTGTAAGCTCCAGCCATCCTTTGTTGATAACTAGCCATCCTTATCCTTGCTAAATCCCCGATTTCTTCTATAGTATCCAAGTCTTGAATCAAGTTTTCAGCATTTTCTTCAGGATCACGAACGCTTGTTCTTGCAGTTGGAACCACCATCTCTGTAGGGATCACTGACTCTGCCCCAAATACCAAAGAAAATGGAGTTTGGCCTGTAGCATTCTTGGGAGTTGTTCTATCAGCCCACAACACATAAGGTAGTTCTTCTGCCCATTTTCCTTTCTTGGATCCAAGCTTCTTCTTCAAATTGTTGATGATGATCTTGTTGGATGATTCTGCCTGACCATTAGCTTGTGGATGGACTGGTGTTGATGTTATCATCTTAATTCCCCAACTGTCACAAAAGTTAGTGGTTCTATTCCCAATAAATTGGGATCCATTATCACAAATAATTTCAGAAGGGATGCCAAATCTAGTAATAATATTCCTTTTAATAAAGGATATAACTTCCTTTTCTCTGACTTGAGCAAAGGCTTCAGCCTCTATCCACTTAGAGAAGTAATCAGTCATAGCAAGCATGAATACTTTTCCACCTGGTGCCTTAGGAAGCTTTCCAACTATATCCATTCCCCATCTCATGAATGGCCAAGAAGAAGATATAGAATGCAAGAGCTCTGCTGGTTGGTGAAGGATATTACTATGCCTCTGACAAGGATCACACTTCTTGGCATACTCCACAGCGTCCTTCTTCATAGTGGGCCAATAGTATCCTGTTCTCAGGATCCTTGAGAATAATGCCCTGCCCCCAGTGTGGTTTCCACAATCTCCTTCATGGAAATCCTTTAGGACTTCTTGAGTTTCAGGATCCTCAATGCATCTCAAATATGGTTCTGCAAGAGATCGTTTATACAACATATTGTTTAATATTGTAAATTGAGATACCTTAATTTTAAAGGCCCTTGGGTTTTCTCCTGTAGGAATTTCTCCATGTTGTATGTATCTCATGATTGGGAGTATCCATGACCCTGAATGAGATTGGGTATCATTACTAGGGATGATTGCAGAGTCCTCTCCTATCTCCATAGCTACATGATCCTTGATAGCAGGGGTCAGGATATGGATAATAGGGATCTCAATATCCTCAGGAATCTTCAAAGATGATCCTAGATTGGCTAAGGCATCAGCTTCTGCATTCTCTTCCCTAGGTACTTGTGTCAAACTAAAGGATACAAAAGAGAGTGCCAATTCTTTGACTATCTACAAATATTTGATTAGCTTTTCACCTTTAACAGCATAGGATCCATTAAAGTGATTAGTGATCAATAAAGAATCTACATGTACCTCAAGATACCTGATACTCATATGCTTTGCAATTTGCAAACCAGCTATCAAGGCTTCATATTCAGCCTCATTGTTGGTAGTTTGAAATTCACAAGCTATGGAGTGGGGTATTATGTCCCCCAGTGGCGATTATAGTAGTATTCCAAGCCCTGTTCCATTCACATTGGAGGATCCATCAGTAAACAGTATCCAAGGATCCTTGGTTTCTTCAAGCTATTGGACTTCTAGTTCAGCTTCCTTTTGCAAATCACTACTGAAATCTGCCACAAAGTCAGCTAATTCTTGGGATTTAATGGCTGTCCTAGGCTCATATCTTATATCATATGCACTCAACTTCACTGCCCACTTAGCCATCCTTCCTGACATTTCAGGTTTCCTGAGAACATTCTTAATTAGGAAATTAGTTTTAACAATAATGGCATGAGTCTCAAAATAATGTCTTAATTTGGTAGATGCCATAATTATTGCAAGGATAAGTTTTTCTAAATGTGAATACCTAGATTCAGCATCAAGTAAGCTCTTACTTACATAATAAACAGGATGTTGTGTACCTTGGTGATCCTTAACAAGGACCGCACTTACTGCTTTTGAGGATACCGCCAAATATAAGGATAACACATCTCCCTTTTCTGGTTTCATTAAGGCTGGGGCTGAGGATAGGTAATATTTAAGAGCTTTAAGGGCACTTTCATGCTTCTCAGTCCATTCAAATTTCTTGTTTTTCCTCAGGATGTCATAGAACTCCTTGCACTTTTCTGAGGATTTGGATATGAATCTGTTCAAGGCTGCGATCCTGCCAGTCAACCTTTGCACATCCTTAGCATTGGCAGGAGATTTGATATTCACGATAGCCTTAATTTGCTCTGGACTTGCTTCAATGCCCCTCTTTGTTACCATATATCCTAAGAATTTACCTGCCTTTACACCAAAATGACACTTAGAAGGATTTAGTTTCATATTAAATTTATCAAGGATATTGAATGCTTCCTCCAAGTATTTAAGGTGATCCTCAGCTCTTTTGGACTTAACCACCATGTCATCAATATAGACTTCCATAGTGTATCCAATTTGTTCCTTGAACATCATATTGACAAGCCTTTGGTAAGTAGCACCTGCATTCCTTAATCCAAATGGCATAGCAATATAACCGTATATACCAGTTGGGGTCATAAAGGCTGTATCCTCTTGATCGGATGGTTCCATCTGAATTTGTTGAAATCCAGATGAAGCATCCATAAAAGTTAACAACTCATGACCCGCGGTAGCATCCACCATGGAGTCAATGTGGGGTAATGGGAAAGGATCCTTGGGACATGCCTTGTTTAAATCTGTAAAATCGACACATACCCTCCACTTTCCATTTTTCTTTTGAACAACAACCACATTGGCTAACCATCTTGGATACTTAACCTCTCTAATCATACCTGCTCGAAGTAGCTTATCTACTTCTTCCTGGATAATAGCATTTCTTTCAGGTGCAAACTTCCTCCTCTTTTGATGAATTGGCTTGAATGACCTGTCAATGCCAAGTTTGTGAGTAATTACATCCTTAGATATACCTGTCATGTCTTCATGTTTCCAGGCAAAGGTGGTCTTCCTTCTTTTGAGAAAGGATACTAGCTCTTGTTCGATATCGCTAAGGATCCCTGACCCTATGAAGATCTTGGATTCAGAATCATCAGGATCCATAAGGATTTCTTTCAAATCCTGTTCTCTTACCTCCAAGACGTCTCTTGAAGGATACTTTAATTGCTATTGCTCCCTTGGTCTTGAGGCTGGTTTCATTGATGAGGTATAGCAATTCTTAGCCTCCTGTTGATCACTCTCAATTTTCACCACTCCCCATGGACTTGGAAGCTTTACACACTGGTGATAGGTGGATGGAACTGCCTTCATATCATGTATCCATGGCCTGCCAAGGATAACGTTACAACACGATAAGCAATCAATAACACAAAACTTTTGATAACAATGCAATCCTTCAATATAGATTGGGAGTTTGATGTCCCCCAATGTATTCTTTGTTTCTCCACTGAATCCCACAAGTACTGAGGATCTTGGGATAATATCGGACTATGGGATATTCATTTTCTTGAGAACATCCAGCTGAATGATGTTCACAGAGCTTCCTCCATCTATAAGGATCCTGCGAACAAAGTGGTTAGAAATAAACAATGTAATTACGAGACCGTCGTGGTGAGGATCCTGGATGTCAACACGATCATCCTCATCAAAAGTAATGACTTTATCCTGGGTGACAACGGAGGTCCTGACGGGTCTGTCTCCGTTATCCGTCTTGGTTTCCTTAGCGTGTCTTTTTGCTGCTGAGAAGGATGTACCACAGATGTCTGATCCATCGGATATGAAATTTATGACTTGTGCATCTGCCGGAGGAGCAGGAGCCCTTTCCGGGATCCTTTCAGGATCCTGGGTTCTTGACTTCTTTCGTCCCAAGAGTTCCTTTAAATGCCCCTTGCTCAAAAAATAACCAATTTCCTTTCTGAGTGCAATACATTCTTCAGTGAGATGCCCAAAATCCTCATGATATGCACACCACTTGGATTTATCCTTTGTAGCAGCTGGTTTATCACTTTTCCTTGGCCATCTAGCTTTCTCACCTAGATTCTGCATTGCAAGGATTAGTTCATTGTTATCAACAGAGAAACAATATTCAGAAATAGGAGTATAATTCTCATCATCCTCTTCTTGTTCCACTGCGTGCACATTCTGGTTATCAGATCTGTTATAGGACTTGGATTTATTGTTCCTGAAGTAGGAACCTTGCTTATCCTGTTTTGAGGATCCTGTCAATCTGTCCTGGATCCTTTTGTCATCCTCTAGGCGGATGAACCGAAGGGCCCTAGTTCTTACTTCATCAAGATTCCTGCAAGGTGTCATAACAAGATCATCATAGAACAATGAATCCCTAAGCAAACCCATTTTAAAGGCTTCCACAGCCGTAGCTATATCCAAATTGGGAATATCTAAGGATTCTTTACTAAACTTAGTGATATAATATCTAAGTGATTCATTTTGGCCTTGTGTTACCCTATATAGATCACTAGTTAATCGTTCAAACTTTCTACTACAAGAGAATTGACTATTGAACAAGTTAACTAAATTAGCAAATGAAGTAATAGAGTAAGGGGGAAGACTTAGCAGCCATTTAAGAGCAGATCCTGTAAGTGTGGACCCAAATCCCTTGCATAGACATGCTTCTTTCAACCTTTGCGGAATTGGATTGATCTCCATCCTCTCCCTGTATTGAGCTACATGCTCTTCTGGATCCGTTGAACCATCATATAGCTTCATTGATGGTATCTGGAATCTTTTAGGTATCTCAGCATCACACAAAGGTGGTGCAAAACGAGATATCCTATGGCTACCATCCGCAATCTCAGGAATGGGTTTAACCACTCCTGGTACACTGGATATCATATCCTTAAGCTTCTGCAGTTCCCTAGCCATGGCCTGATTGATACCTGTATCCTGCATAAAGCCATGGTTAGTGTTATATAAATTATTAAAAGTGTTACCTCCCACAGGATTCGAGTTTGGAATTGCTGATGTGAATCCATCTTGTCGATACTCTGGCATGATTGAAGGACCAGAGGAGGCAATGGTCTGCATTGGTATGAAGTCTCCTTGATGGACGTCTGAGTTCTGAAGTTGCATATTTCTCGAGGATCCTTGATTTTGAAGGGGTTGGATCCTTGGAATTGCGATGATCCTTGAACCTGAAAGGATCCTGGGACCAGGGAGGATCCTTGAACAAGGGAGAATCCTGGGACCAGAGAGGACCCTTGGACTTGGGAGGATCCTTGGACCTGGGAGGATCCTGGGACCTGGGAGGATCCTTGGACCTGGGAGGATCCTTGGACCTGGGAGGATCCTTGTACCGCATGCATTCCCATATATCCTCCTGACGTGAAGTATCCCTGATGCTGAGAAGAGGATCCTAATGGTTGAGAAGAGGATCCCTGAGGCTGGAAGCAAGAGCCAAATGCCTGGCTCATTGTTGTTGTCCCATAACGCCTTCCTGATACTTCACCCAAGTATTGCACGTCCGGAACTGCTGAGTATTGTGAGGTTATGACCGGAGTGTCGAAGTTCAGCGATCTTGGCATCAGAGGGGAGTGATCCTCCACTGATTTCTTCTGTTTCTTGATTTCATCGATCTTCCGGAGGATCCTTTCGTTGGTCTTATCCTGCTCTTGTACATGATTCCTCATCTGCAAAATCAAGGCATAGAGATCATTAGTAGTAGGATTAGTTGAAACAGAAGAAGTAGGTGGTTTTTGGAAAATAGGAGTTGGTTTCTTCGCAGCATTCTCAGCATTCTTCTGGGATCCAGAAGGTGGTGGAGGCAAAGGAGGAACGCCTTGTGAGGAACTGAATGAGGGCATCAAGCTTGAAGTATTCTTCACTGAGGAAGCCATCTGTTTGGTTGTAGCGAACCGAAATAACCACGAAAACACGAATCTTTCTAAGAATGAAGCACCAATTGCCCCACGGTGGGCGCCAAACTGTTTTGGTCAAAAATCAAGCAATGACAATGTAACCAAACTTTCTGTTGTGAGGTATGATGCTTGAATTGATGAACAATAATAAGGATCACTATGAAGTGTAATGAACAAATGACACGAAGATTTATACGGGGAAAAAGCCCTTGATCAAGAGTTGATCTCCGGCACAAAAAACCCCGGGTGATGGAAACTACCGATCACCAACTCAAATTAAACAAACAATCTGTTACAACTTCGGATGATAGCGAGCTAAGTACAAGGATCACTATAGTGTATCGTGTAGAAATGTGTGAAAAATGCTAAGTGTTTTGTCGAGAGCTGATGAGAGCGGTTGTATGAGTGGGTGTGTAGCCAAAAATAGCTAAGTGTCTCTAATATAGCTCGCTACCCCTTTACAAATAGAAAATATCAAGCCTAACTAACATTCCGCAAATGGTGCAAGTCTTCCACGACTCCACAACGTCCATTTCTGGCCAAGCACGTGCGGAATAGACTAAGAATATTCTCCAGGAATGTCGCCAAGACTAAGTCCAAGTTGATATTCCTGCAAAACATTTACGAATTCAAAGTAGACAATCATTAGTACTGGGATCCTTATAGTGATCCATGATCCTGATCCTGCAACACTTCTGAGGATCACTACTTCAGACAAAATTGAGGATCACTAAATCCAACAGCAAATAAGGATCACTGGTCATTTAGAAATCCACCCCTAACAATGGGCAGAAGAATTACCCTTTGTTTTGTGGGCTGATAGGACGACGGTGAAGAGTGCAACTGGCCAAACCCCGTTTTCCTTGGTGTTTGGAGCAGAAGCTGTTTTGGTCAAAAATCACACAATGATAATGCAACCAAACTTTCTGTTGTGAGGTGTGATGCTTGAATCAATGAACAATATTAAGGATCACTTAGAAATGTAATGAACAAGTGACACAATGATTTATACGAGGAAAAAGCCCTTGATCAAGAGTTGATCTCCGGCATAAAAAACCTCGGGTGATGGAAACTACCGATCACCAACTCAAATTAAACAGAAAAGGTATTACGACTTTGGATGATAGCGAGCTTGTTACAAGGATCACAAGAGTGTAATGCGCAAAAGAGTGTGTAATCGCCAAGTAAACTGTCAATAGCTGATGAGAGCAGTTACGAGTGTGTGTGTTTAGCCAAAAATAGCCAAGTGTTCTAATCTAGCTCGCTATCCCCTTTTAAATTTAGAAAATATCTAAAGTAACTAGCTATCCGCATTTCATTCCAGTCTTCCACGACCTCCATAACGTCCATATTAGTCAAGCACGTGCGGATTAAATTGGGAATATGCTCCAGGAATATCGCCAAGGCCAAGTCCAAGCACGTACTCCTGCAAAACAACATCATATTCAAAGCAGACAATCGTTAGTGCAAGGATCACTATGATGATCCATGATCCTGATCCTACAATACTTTCTGAGGATCACTAATTCAAACAGAACTGAGGATCCCCAAGCCCGGCAGTAATTGAGGATCACTGGTCTTTGGAAAATCATCCCCTAACAATTGCCCCCAAAATATAAGGAGTAAAGTGTAAATAAACGAGTTATATTTTCTCATTCTTATCCGTAACAAACCAACGGATATATAGCCGTTGAATCCTGACTAGTCGTTGCCAACATGACGTCATCGAAGTGACTATCCTGCAAAATCATCATTATAAATTGAAGTTAGAGATAAGGGTTAGGAAACATTTAAATTCGTGCGTTTGATCCTTTAAATCCTCATTCGAAGATCTGATCAGGTAGTTCTCTTTCCTTTCTCTCTTCATATTCTCATTCTGTTTCTCCTTCTTCACTATTATCATGCCCAAGATGATGCTAAGATCTTCACCGGCTAAGGATCACAAAAAGGACAGTCCTTTGAAGAGCCAAGGGATCATCGAAGGCTCTGCAAAGGAACGATGCTGTTTTACTGATCCGCAGATAGATAGGATCCGCCATTGTTTCCCGGCAAACACCGTTTTCAAAGCTTTCGATCCCACCGTCCTGAGTGACTATGTTTCTGAAGCCTGGGTAGCTTTTCCGGTCACCCCATTTATGAGAGGATACTCGTATCCTTTTCCTGATTTCACCCAATCTTTCTTCTCTCTCACCGGCATCTCCTACATCCAAGCGATGCCAATGATGTGGAGGGTCTTGTATACCCTTGAAAGAATCATTGAGCATGAAGGTATTGATCTGGGAATGTTGAAGTTAGCAGAAATTTACGATCTTGTGAGCCATGGATCTCATCGATATCTATTCAAACACAAACCCGGTGAAGAACACCCCATCTTCAAAACCACTAAGAATGACACCAACTGGAAGAGGCGATTCTTCTTTGTCAGAAGGGATTCCATCCCTGATGGGAAGGACCTTCCAAGAAAATGGGTTACTCATGGTAGGATAGAGGATCCTTATAGAAGGATCATAGGATTCCCTGTCTCCCTTGAGGATCACTAACATCCTTTTGTTTCTTTTATGCAGCTATTACTGTTTCACACATTATCACAACACCTGCAACGAAGGAAAGGCTTGCTGCTTTCCGGAGGCTTGATCCTGGAATAAGAAGATTTCAAGAAAATACCCAGGATTCTCAAGAAGTATCCTCAGGCTCTATTACAATGTCAAGTAAGTATCCCATTTTGTGCATAATTAAATGTTTAAATTAGAATGAAATAAGGATACTTATCTGTTTTGGATGTGTAGGTGCTGGAAAATCATCGAAGTCTGCTACTCGTTTCAGTGTCACCGATCTCACCACTGTTAGTCCCAGGTCTGGGAAGAAGAAGGCTGCTGCTAGCCCAAGTACTGCCATCCCCAAGCCTACCACCTCCAAGGGAAAGAAGAGGAAAGCCTCTGAGGCTGACAATCTAGAAGGCTTGCCTCTAATCCGCCACCAGTTCCTTGAATACTTTGCTGATGTAAGGATCACTGACTTAGCTTAATTATCCTGCCCACTTGAGGATCATGTGATCCTAAACTTTACATTGTCTTTTTGCAGAAATTTGCTGAAATCGAGGACTACGTTGGCAGTGTTGAAGAGGTTGAGCAAAAGTGTGTGGACCTCCAAAAGATCATGCTGGCCAAGGATAAGAAGATTGCCTCCCTTGAAAACGACGTCAATCTGGTGAAGAGGGAACTTGTCCTGGCTCATATCACTGCTGATCAGGAGAAGGCTAAAATCACCAATGATGCGAAAGTCTCCGCTGCCATCGCTATGTACAAAACCAAGTTGCAGATGGCCCAAGAAGCTCAAGATCCTGACTTTGACAAGAGCAACTGGGACGTAGAGGGCTGGAAGGCTAGGTTGGCTGAGCTGGATGACGAAGAAGAGGTTGGTGAGGTCTTAGCAATTGAGGCTGGCAGCAGTGGAATTAAGGATCATGTGGGTCATGCTGGAGCTGGAGGAGCTGGTGAAGGTGATGGTGATGCAGCAAAGGTGTAAGCTGCAGGAATGAGCAATGATGGACATTTCTAGACGCGGCCGGAGCCCATTTTTTATAGTTTGGTAGGGGTTTTTTTGGTTATAGTGTTTTGAAACAATCTTGGGTTGTATTTGAACAATAGTTTCTAGGGTTATGGATCATGGATCCTAAGACAATGGGTAGGATAATGGGTGGTGGATGGATCCTCTGTTTGGGGGATGAAACCACTTGTTATCCTGCCATCCTTTATTTCCTGCACTTCAAAGACCTATTAACGATGGACACCCTTTGCCAACCCATGTGGACGGGCCACGTTTTGCTGGTAGAAACGTGGGTTGGCAATTTTGACAACCTTGAAGGGTTTAATGTTTTGTGAATAAATAAAACCTTAACTTTTTGGCTATTTCCTGTGTCGTTATTCTTGTGAATACTTTACTTTTCAATTGTTAAGATATATATTTTGTCTGAATTTATTAAGTAAAGAAGAAAAATTTAATAAATAACCTCAAAAAGTTTAGGATATGATCAAGGATCACATATCCTATAGTCCACAAGTTCTGAAAAGTAGTGTAGTTTAAGGATCATAAGTTCAGCTGTCAAAGGATAAGGGTCACTTAGATTAATAATAAATAAAATCAAAATGATCCAGGATCATACCTGAGAATCCAAGTTAGGATCCTAACCTTTAACACTTACAATCAGGATAACCAAAAGACAAACCTTAGTAGAAGGTAAGGATCAAGGATCCTTAGTCGTTTAGCTTCAAAAACCTGAAATAGAATACAACTTGGGACTAAGCCAATATAAGATAAAAGTTAGTAACTGGGGACAAGCCCAACAATTCTGGGGACAAGCCCAATATACTGGGGACAAGCCCAAAGGATAACTGGGGAAAAGCCCAAGGATAACTGGGGACAAGCCCAAAGATAACTAGGGACAAGCCCAAAGATAACTGGGGAAAAGCCCAAAGATAACTGGGGACAAGCCCAAGGATCGTGTGTAAACTGGAGTATGGCCCTCACTGGCGACTATCCAAACTTAGTGGCATGAAAATGCCAAAACCTTAGCTAACGTGAAAATGTTAGAAACCTTAGGAACGGATGTATGGTACGTCTATCATTATACGTAGGATCCTGAATATAGCCAGTACAATGAAATTGTCAGCCCCTAAAGCGAGTACTGGTCCCATTGCCATGAACTATACCAGGATCATCGTGCGCTACTGGCGAAACTGGGGACAGGCCCAAACTGGGGTCAAGCCCAAATGACTGGGGTCAAGCCCAAATAACTGGGGTCAAGCCCAAATGACTGGATACTTCTATTGATACTCAATCCTTTGTTAAGGATACCTGAACCTTCAAAACTCAGAATCAAGTGAAAGGAGGATAAAGGATGCAGGATCCTTATCCTTATATAAGATAATTAAAGAATGAAATAGTTTGAGATTAGAATATTACCAGAATGAGGATCATATGTCCCGTAAGGATCCTTCAAGGATACTTGTCAGTTAAGGATCATGGATCCTTATTACATGAAGTATTTCTTCAAGTGGACAGCATTCCAAGCTCTTGGTAGCAAAGCACCTTCCATTGTTAGCAATCGATATGCCCCCTTTCCTGCCTCAGCTTCGATCAAGTAAGGGCCTTCCCACTTTGGTGCCAACTTTCCATCAGCAGGGTTGGTGGTATTCTGAAATGCTTTTCTTAACACCATATCACCAACTTGGAATTTCCCGATCCTGACATTTTTGTTGTAAGCTCCAGCCATCCTTTATTGATAACTGGCCATCCTTATCCTTGCCAAATCCTTGAGTTCTTTTATAGTATCCAAATCTTGAACCAAGTTTTCAGCATTTTCTTCAGGATCACGAATGCTTGTTCTTGCAGTAGGAACCACCATCTCGGTAGGGATCACTGATTCTGCCCCAAATACCAAAGAAAATGGAGTTTGGCCAGTGGAATTCTTGGGAGTTGTCCTATCAGCCCAAAGTACATAAGGTAGTTCTTCTGCCCATTTTCCTTTCTTGGATCCAAGCTTCTTCTTCAAATTGTTGATGATGATCTTGTTGGATGATTCTGCCTGACCATTAGCTTGTGGGTGGACTGGTGTTGATGTTATCATCTTAATCTCCCAGCTGTCACAAAAGTTAGTAGTTCTACTCCCAATAAATTGGGATCCATTATCACAAACAATTTCAGAAGGGATACCAAATCTAGTAATAATGTTTCGTTTAATAAAGGATATAACTTCCTTTTCTCTGACTTGAGTAAAGGCTTCAGCCTCTATCCACTTGGAGAAGTAATCAGTCATAGCAAGCATGAATACTTTTCCACCAGGTGCCTTAGGAAGCTTACCAACTATATCCATTCCCCCTCTCATGAATGGCCAGGAAGAGGATATAGGATGCAAGAGCTCTGCTGGTTGGTGAAGGATATTACTATGTCTCTTACAAGGATCACACTTCTTAGCATAATCCACAGCATCCTTCTTTATTGTGGGCCAATAGTATCCTGTCTTCAGGATCCTTGAGAATAATGCTCTGCCCCCAGTGTAGTTTCCACAATCTCCTTCATGGAAATCCTTTAGGACTTCTTGGATTTCAGGATCCTCAATGCATCTTAGATATGGTCCTGCAAGAGATCGTTTATACAACATATTATTCAATATTGTAAATTGAGATACCTTGATTTTGAAAGCCCTAGGGTTTTCTCCTGTAGGAATCTCTCCGTGTTGTATGTATCTCATGATTGGAAGGATCCATGATCCTGAATGAGATTGAGTATCATCAGTAGGGACGATAGCAGAATCCTCTCCTATCTCCATGGCTACATGATCCTCAATAGCAGGAGTCAGGATATGGATAATAGGGATCTTAATATCCTCCGGGATCTTCAAGGATGATCCTAGATTAGCTAATGCATCAGCCTCTGCATTCTCTTCCCTTGGTACTTTTGTCAAACTAAAGGAAACAAAAGAGAGTGCCAATTCTTTGACTATCTCTAAATATTTGATTAGCTTTTCACCTTTAACAGCATACGATCCATTAAAGTGATTAGTAATTAATAGTGAATCTACATGTACCTCAAGATACCTGATCCTTGTATGCTTAGCAATTTGCAAACCAGCTATCAAGGCTTCATATTCAGCCTCATTGTTGGTAGTTTGAAATTCACAAACTATGGAGTGGGGTATTATGTCCCCCTGTGGCGATTTTAGTAGTATTCCAAGCCCTGTTCCTTTAACATTAGAAGCACCATCAGTGAAGAGTATCCAAGGATCCTTAGTTTCTTCTAGCTGTTGGACCTCTAGCTCAGCTTCCTTTTGCAAGTCACTACTAAAATCTGCCACAAAGTCAGCTAAGGCTTGGGATTTGATGGCAGTCCTTGGTTCATATCTTATATCATAAGCACTAAGCTTCACTGCCCACTTAGCCATCCTTCCTGACATTTCAGGTTTCCTGAGAACATTCTTAATAGGGAAATTAGTTTTAACAATAATGGCATGAGTTTCAAAATAATGTCTCAATTTAGTAGATGCCATAATTAATGCAAGGATAAGTTTTTCTAAATGTGAATACCTGGATTCAACATCAAGCAAACTCTTACTTACATAATAGACATGATGTTGTGTACCTTCGTGATCCTTAACAAGGACCGCACTTACTGCTTTAGAGGATACCGCCAAATACAAGGATAATATATCCCCTTTTTCTGGTTTCATCAAGGCAGGGGCTGAGGATAGGTAATCCTTAAGAGCTTTGAGGGCACTTTCATGCTTCTCAGTCCATTCAAATTTCGTGTTCTTCCTCAGGATGTCATAGAATTCCTTGCACTTTTCTGAGGATTTGGATATGAACCTGTTCAAGGCTGCGATCCTGCCTGTCAATCTTTGCACATCCTTGGAATTGGCAGGAGATTTGATATTCACAATAGCCTTAATCTGCTTTGGACTTGCTTCAATGCCCCTCTTTGTCACCATATAGCCTAAGAATTTACCTGCTTTAACACCAAAATGACACTTGGAAGGATTCAGTTTCATATTAAATTTATCAAGGATATTGAATGCTTCCTCCAAGTCTTTAAGGTGATCCTCAGCTTTCTTGGACTTAACCACCATGTCATCTATATAGACTTCCATAATGTATCCAATTTGTTCCTTGAACATCATATTGACTAGCCTTTGATAAGTAGCACCTGCATTCCTTAGTCCAAATGGCATAGCAATATAACAATATATACCAGTTGGGGTCATAAAGGCTGTATCCTCTTGATTAGATGGTTCCATCTGAATTTGTTGAAATCCAGATGAAGCATCCATAAAAGTCAACAACTCATGACCCGCTGTAGCATCCACCATGGAGTCAATGCGGGGTAATGGGAAAGGATCCTTGGGACATGCCTTGTTTAAATCAGTAAAATCGACACATACCCTCCACTTTCCATTTTTCTTTTGAACAACAACCACATTGGCTAGCCACCTTGGATACTTAACCTCTCTTATCATACCTGCCCGAAGTAGTTTATCTACCTCCTCCTGGATAATAGCATTCCTTTCAGGTGCAAACTTCCTTCTTTTTTGATGAATAGGCTTGAATGACCAATGCCAAGCTTATGAGTAATTATATCCTTAGATATACCTGTCATATCTTCATGCTTCCAAGCAAAGGTAGATTTCCTTCTTTTAAGGAAGGATACTAAATCCTGTTCAATGTCGCTAAGGATCCCTGATCCTATGAAGATCTTGGATTCAGGATCATGAGGATCCATGAGGATTTCTTTTACATCCTGCTCCCTTGGTCTTGAGGCTGGCTTCATTGATGAGGTATAGCAATTCTTAGCTTCTTGTTGATCACTCTGAATTTTCACCACTCCCCTTGGACTAGGAAGCTTTACGCATTGATGATATGTGGATGGGACTGCCTTCATGTCATGTATCCATGGCCTGCCAAGGATAACATTACAACAAGATAAGCAATCTATAACACAAAACTTTTGATAAGAATGGAGTCCTTCAATATAGATGTGGAGTTTGATGTCCCCTAATGTATTTTTGGTTTCCCCGCTAAATCCCACAAGTACTGAGGATCTTGGGACAATGTCTGTTTCAGGGATATTCATCTTCTTGAGGACATCAAGCTGGATGATGTTTACTGAGCTTCCTCCGTCTATCAGGATCCTGCGAACAAAATTGTTAGAAATAAATAGAGTAATAACAAGACCATCATGATGAGGATCCTGAACATCAAGACGATCATCCTCATCAAAAGTTGTGATCTTATCCTTGGTGACAGTTGAGGTCCGGACGGGTCTGTCTCCATTATCCATCTTGGTTTCCTTGGCATGTCTTTTGGCTGCTGAAAAGGAAGTACCACAAATGTCTGATCCACCGGATATGAAGTTTATAACTTGTGCATCTGCTGGAGGAGCAGGAGCCCTTTCCGGGATCCTTTCAGGATCCTAGATCCTTGACTTCTTTCGTCCCAAAAGCTCCTTCAAATGCCCCTTGCTTAACAAGTAACCAATTTCCTTTTTAAGTGAAATACACTCTTCAGTGAGATGCCCAAAATCCTCATGATATGCACACCACTTGGACTTATCTTTTGTAGTAGCTGGTTTATCACTTTTCCTTGGCCACCTAGCTTTCTCACCCAGATTCTGCATTGCAAGAATTAGTTCATTGTTATCAACAGAAAGCAGTATTCAGAAATTAGAGGATAATCCTCATCATCCTCTTCCTGTTCCACTGCATGCACATTCTGGTTATCAGATTTGTTGTAGGGCTTTGATTTGTTGTTCCTGAAGTAGGATCCTTGCTTTTCCTATTTTGAGGATCCTGTCAGTCTTTCCTGGATCCTTTTATCATCCTCTAATCAGATGAATCTAAGGGCCCTGGTTCTTACTTCATCAAGATTCCTGCAAGGGGTCATGACAAGATCATCATAGAATAATGAATCCCTAAGCAAACCCATTTTAAAGGCTTCTACAGCCGTAGCTATATCAAGGTTGGGGATATCTAAGGATTCTTTACTAAACTTAGTGATGTAATCTCTAAGTGATTCATTTTGACCTTGTGTTACCCTATAAAGATCACTAGTTAATCGTTCAAATTTTCTACTATAAGAGAATTGACTATTAAACAAATTAACTAGATTAGCAAATGAAGTAATAGAGTAAGGGGGAAGACTTAGCAGCCATTTAAGAGCAGATCCTGTGAGTGTGGATCCAAATCCCTTGCATAGACATGCTTCTTTTAACCTCTCAGGAATTGAATTGATCTCCATCCTCTCCCTGTATTGAGCTACATGCTCCTCTGGATCCCTTGAACCATCATACAGCTTCATGGATGGTATCTGGAATCTATTGGGTATCTCAGCATCACAAATAGGTGGTGCAAAGCGAGATATCCTATGGCTACCATCTGCAATTTCAGTAATGGGTTTAACCACCCCTGGTACGCTGGATATCATATCCTTAAGCTTCTGTAACTCCCTAGCCATAGCCTGATTGATACCTGTATCCTGCATAGAGCCATGGTTAGTGTTATATGAATTGTTAAAAGTGTTACCTCCCATAGGGTTCAAGTTTGGAATTGCAGATGTGAATCCATATTGACGGGATTCTGGTATGATTGAAGGACCAGAGGAAGCAATGGTCTGCATTGGTATGAAGTCTCCTTGATGAACATCCGAACTTGGAGGCTGCATACTTCTTAAGAATCCTTGATCCTGAAAGATGTTGGATCCTTGAACATGAGAGGATCCTTGAACCTGAAAGGATCCTTGGGGCTGAGAGGATCCTTGAACTTGAAAGGATCCTGGAAACATAGAGAATCCTTGGACCTGCGAGGATCCTTGGACCTGGGAGGATCCTTGGACCTGGGAGGATCCTTGGAACTGGGAGGATCCTTGTGTCACACCTCGACCACGTAGAACATCAAATCGTGGCGGAAACGTCGGGGAGTGTTGTAACAGAATCATTGTTTCATAACACATGGAAATTGAAATATTGTTTTATTGATTAAAAGAGTTACAATGTTTTGACAATCAAAGAAACATAACATAAATAACTAGTCTTGCATCTTTTATTGTCGCTAAGACCCAAGTCCGCCTAAGTGTATCTTGATAAATCCTAAGCATCACATTCTGAAACACATGTGAAAATAGGTACGTCAGCATAAAAATGCCTGTGAGATACATAGGTTTTGTGAAAATAGAATTCATGACTTATGTTTAAGAAAATGTTTAGTCATGAACCTTGTAATTTGCTTTGTTTTGTAAATCATTTGAAAAGTGATAAATAAACCAAATGATATATATGTATAAAAGAATAATACATGGTTAAGTAAATAACCAAGTAAAATGAGTTTGTATTAGATAAGTTGTTTGTAAAACAATGTATTGTGAAAAGTATATTATTTGTATAAAATGTTATATGTCTAAATCGAAATGATTCAAATAACGCTACGATATGTAATACCATACAAGCACTTATATATAGGAAGTACCAGCGGCGTATCCACCATGCTTGTATCATATTACACACGCCTCGTTACTTAAATCACTTAGTCAAACCAAACCACCAAAGTAAAATGTTTATGTATAATCAAATGTCAAAATGTTTGTGTGAAAACCATGTCTAATGTTAATCATGAATTGTGTATATCAATGTTAAAATGTTTATGTCTAATGTAAATCATGAATTGTGTATATCAATGTCAAAATGTTTATGTCTGATGTAAATCATGAATTGTGTATATCAATGTCAAAATGTTTATGTCTAATGTAAATCATGTAATGTGTATCCAAAATATCATGTATGGTAAGTGAAATATATCAACTAAACCATATGTAAAATGCACAAAAACAAGGTATTGAAGTAAAACAGGGTTTAAATCAAAGTTATGTTTTGTGTAACAAATGCATGCTATATTGATATAAACATCTATGCGGTATTGTGAAAATTCATACATCCAAGCCTTGTGACTGTGGTGATAGACCCCTAAACGAATTTAAAGGTCTATCTGTGTAAATGTATATCGAATTCGGTCATTCCTTCCACCCAAACAAACCTAGGGTTCAGGAACGGGAGTTGTCAATTCCTATGGTACCATTACCTACTAACGAGCGGCATGATCGGTGTTAATGAATGTACATTGTCCCATTTAAACAAACCAAATGTCATACCAAAATGTAAGCATGTGATGAATAACAAATGTACTAAATATGCACACAACGGGCATACATAGCATAAAATGTAATGTAAAACAATGTACTAAGTATGCACACAATGGGCATACATAGCATGGAATGTAATGTAAAACGATGTACTAAGTATGCACACAATGGGCATACATAGCATGGAATGTAATGTAAAACGATGTACTAAGTATGTACACAATGGGCATACATAGCATGAAATGTAATGTAAAACGATGTACTAAGTATGCACACAATGGGCATACATAGCATGAAATGTAATGTAAAACGATGTACTAATTATGCACACAATGGGCATACATAGCATGAAATGTAATGTAAAACGATGTACTAAGTATGCACACAATGGGCATACATAGCAAAAACACAATGAAATCATGTACTATAAATGTACTAATGAACATAGAAAGTATATGATGTGAAAACAGGAAAGCATGAAAGTAACAAGTAGGCACATGTGTTTCACCCCAAAATGTTTGGAAAACAGTAAAAGAGGGGTCTATGTACTCACTTGATATTTCTTAGTAGTCCTTGATTAACAACCAAACAATGCTAGAGATCACGGATATCAAACGGCACCTAATATAGGTAACTATGTAAATATACCGGACCTAAATCGGAGGATTGGATAGAATGAGGGTTCGTAAACCAAACGAGTATGGGAACTCATGTAATATGGTTTAACAAAGCCCACATACTACAATGAAACCTAACCTAAGTGCTTACGACCCATTACGACCCGTTTAGGTAGCTTATGCTACTTTAACGCGTCGTTCGCGTGAAACGCGTTCGGAACGCCTAACTAGCCCTATGATAAGTAAAATATGCCTTAACATGTCTAATATTGTTGCCAAATCAGTTTAGATACCAAAAGTTATGTTACATATGCTTAAAATGAATTTTGGTGTTCAAAGGGCATTTTGGTAATTTACCTAAGGCATATATACTACCTATCATACAACTACTCAAACGATGTGACCATAAGGTATAACCTCGGAAGGTTATTCCCTATACAACTATGGTCACCTAATGTGTTTGGTCGGATAATGATCGACCAAACGGGTCGGGTTCGAAAGTATAAGCGATTGTTTAGATCGCTTACCTTACGACCCTATATAAGCACTAAACTAAAAGTGACGAGCTAAGCATGTTAAAACATGCTTAACTAAGTTTAGAAAGCAGGTTTGGTATCAAAACATATGGTTTTGATACTCAAGAGTAGTTTGGTTTCAAAATACGCGTAAATGCGCATTTTGGCCGAAACTACGACTCGTCACTGAGCCTAGATAACGTGGTAATCAGTAGGTATAGTCACTAGGGACTATAACCATCGTGATTACGCTCACGTTATGAAATTCAAACGAACTTCGTGTTGACCATAAACTGGTCAACGCAGAAAGTCAAACATAGTTTGACTTTCGGACTCGAAAAGCGATAAAAGAACGAAGGAACACTTACAAAGGGTCCCCGCTAGTAAATATTGATCAAATAGCTCAGGTATGAAGCAATGGCTTCAACTTAGAGAATTTAGATCAGATTTGTGGGTTTTTGGGGTTGGGATGGATGGGTATTTATAGGATTCTTCGAACCGTTAAGATCGTTTCTTGACAACCGTGATCGAATATCATCCGTACATGTGTTGAAATGTTATGGTGCATCATTTGCCCCCACCATCAGGGATTAACATGTGGAATTGGCCTTTGGAGTGTTTAAAAGCTATTAATCAGCAGTCAAAATGAGTTTCTGCATTTGAACCCTTCTTACGGACCGTAAGGGTGATGGCTTACGGTCCGTAAGCCATCAAGTTTGGCAGAATGTCAGTTTCAGTCCCTGCACCTTGTTTCGTTGCGTAACGGCACTTCTAACACCCGTCAAACCCAATTTCAAGCTCCACAATGATGTTAAGACATGGGGAACGTGAAATATGCTTGAAAACATCACGGATGTCGGTTCGTTTGGCCGTACGATTGCGTTGTTCGGTTAATTACGACGGAAGTCGTAACGAACGCAAAAACGGTCCAAAATGCGCGACGAATGGAATTTTGACAAGCCAAACACTAAAGCATAATATTATAATGCTTACATAAATTTTTGGATGTCCGGATGTATTCAGAATGTAAGATATGCGTGAAAGTGCAAACTTGTGCACTTTTTGACGCTTTTAGTCCCTGAATGACCCAAAAGTTTATTTTAGCACACCGAACCCCTCAAAGCCTATTTCTAAGCTATGTAAATGATATTTATGGTATGTTTAACTCATGGTCATGTTCCGGAATGTCTGTTACAGTTCAAATTGGCATACTTTCGCAGTTTGTCAACTTTAGTCCCTGTAAGCGATTTAACTTGATTTTGCCATACCAAAGCCTTCGAAACTTATTTCTAAGTTATGTAAAGGTTATTTAAGGTATGTTAAGCCTATTTCACTATTCCGGAGTGTTCGTTGCATTAAAATGGTTATATTTACGCATCAGTGCGCGTATAACCTTCTAGAAAGTTATTTAAAGCTTGAAATCGAGCAAAAATTGATATGTGCAAATGATACACATATTTGTACAAATCCCAAGTATGAAATACAATATTTCATTGGTTTGGTATTTGTTTGATGGTCGCAGTGACCCAGGTGTCACACCATGGACCTGGGAGGATCCTTGAACCGCGTGCATTCCCAAATATCCTCCTGAGCTAACGAAGGATCCTTGATGCTGAAAAGAGGATCCCGATGGCTGAGAACAGGATCCTTGAGGCTGGAAGTGGGAGCCAAATGCCTGACTCATAGTTGTTGTTCCATAACGCCTTTCTGATGGACCACTTTGATATTGGATGCCCGGAACTGCCGATTGTAGGGTAGTTACAACTGGAGTGTCAAAATTTAATGACCTTGGCATCAGAGGAGAGTGATCCTCCACTGATTTCTTCTGTTTCTTGATATCACCAATCTCCTGGAGGATCCTTTCGTTGGTTTTGTCCTGCTCTTGCATACGATCTCTCATCTGCAAAATCAGAGTAAAAAGATCATTAGTAGTAGGATTAGAGGAAACAGAAGAAGTTAGTGGTTTTGGAAAAGTGGGGGTTTGTCTCTTTGCAGCATTTTCAGCATTCTTCTGGGATCCAGAAGGTGGTGGAGGCAAAGGTGGAATGCCTTGTGAAGAACTGATTGCTGGCACTGAACTTCAAGTGTTCTTCGCTGAGGAAGCCATCTGCTTGGTTGTAACGAACCGAAAGGACCACAAAAATATGAATCTTCTTAGGAATGAAGCACCAATTGCCCCACGGTGGGCGCCAAACTGTTTTGGTCAAAAATCACACAATGATAATGCAACCAAACTTTCTGTTGTGAGGTGTGATGCTTGAATCAATGAACAATATTAAGGATCACTCAGAAATGTAATGAACAAGTGACACAATGATTTATACGAGGAAAAAGCCCTTGATCAAGAGTTGATCTCCGGCATAAAAAACCTCGGGTGATGGAAACTACCGATCACCAACTCAAATTAAACAGAAAAGGTATTACGACTTTGGATGATAGCGAGCTTGTTACAAGGATCACTAGAGTGTAATGTGCAAAAGAGTGTGTAATCGCCAAGTAAACTGTCAAGAGCTGATGAGAGCAGTTACGAGTGTGTGTGTTTAGCCAAAAATAGCCAAGTGTTCTAACCTAGCTCGCTATCCCCTTTTAAATTTAGAAAATATCTAAAGTAACTAACTATCCGCATTTCATGCCAGTCTTCCACGACCTCCATAACGTCCATATTAGTCAAGCACATGCGGAATAAATAGGGAATATGCTCCAGGAATATCGCCAAGGCCAAGTCCAAGCATGTACTCCTGCAAAACAACATCATATTCAAAGCAGACAATCGTTAGTGCAAGGATCACTATGATGATCCATGATCCTGATCCTACAATACTTTCTGAGGATCACTAATTCAAACAGAACTGAGGATCCCCAAGCCCGGCAGTAATTGAGGATCACTGATCTTTGGAAAATCATCCCCTAACAGAAGCGGTGATCCCGACATAAATGGTGATACCTACAGCAAGATCCAACCTCAGGGATCCTGAGCAGAATCCTGAAGTCCTATGCCAGGAACTGGATACTATTGATGAGACAAGAGACGCTGCAAGGCTAAGGATGGCAGCATTAAATTTTGATATTATTTACTGTTTTGAACCCATTACTGACTTAAGCATCGGAGGGGTGTTAGCCAGGCTAACACCCACCTTAGCTTACGATTGTTTTGCAGTATATGCTTCGGGATGTAGCACCAGGATACACATTCAGGATACTTCGGAAGATTAGAGGATTGGCCCCCTCTCTCACGATTAAGGGATCCTGATCCCTTCACAGGTTTAAAGGTATTCACCTTTCTTCCGAATTGGGTTTAAACACCCCACCTGGAGCGCAAGTTATTCGGGAATAGTTCAAGGTGGCGGGACTAGTTCATGTAAAAGTGGCTGACAATTTCGTTACTATTGGTTATATCCTGAATCCTAAAGGTATATGAAAATTTGGTTTAAACACTCCCGCCTGTAGCGCATGAAAATTTGGGATTTTCCCCACGATACTAAGGATTTATCTCCAGTATATTTTTGGGTTTTACCCCTGTAACACAAGAATTGTCTAAACAGTTGGAACTAATGTTCAAAAATTTTCTAAGTGTTTAAAGACTTCATGCACAGGGGACATTCCTTCTAAAGTATTTGTGTGAAGCTCAAAAGATCAAAATTGGGCTAAGTGTCTCGGACTGGGGACATCTTAGTAGGAGAAGTCGCAAAAGGGGTTGGAGTTTAATACTAGGGTTACACTCAATTCCTGGTATGATCTTTCCTTTGTGAACTTTACATGAATTGTTTAACTCTGATTAAGGCTCAAAATATCCTGAAAAAGATATATCTTTAGGATATGTCTTCAAAATGTGTTTTTGCGATACGTTTCGGGATATTTGATTGAAATATTTGGGAAATGATACTTGGATTGATAATTTAAACTCTGATCAAACAAGTATTATCAAAACAAGTTTTAGAAAATAGACTATCTTTTATTCTTTAGAAGTTTTGTCTAAAATTGATTGGATTTTGAGAAATTCTAAAGGTCTTCATAATATATCACTGAGTATATTGATCAGGATATTTTCAAAAGATAGTTGCACAAATTTTGCAATGCTAAAGTCTACACTAAGAAATGCATGACAGAAATTAGAGGGCAATAGCAAACCAATTGAAAGATGAAATTATCTGAAATAAGCAATACCAGTTGATAACCGAAGGCTTCATCCTAAAACCTAGGACCCATCCACCTTCGGCTATCAAGTTGTTTTAATGCAGAAATAGAAACTGTTCATAGGACAAGAAGTAAAATTGTTCAAACATAAGCATAACTCTCAAATTTAAGGGAAACAAGTTTTAGGAGGCAGCGCCTTCTTCGTTCGTGGTATTTTCAGCAGCATCCGTCTCGGGATCAACCTCGGCATCCCTCTCAGCATCAGTTGGTTTTTCGACTGCCTTTGAAGATCCTTCAGCTGCAGGTTTAGCAGAAGTGTCGCCGAGACTCTTCAGCTTTGTTTCCCAGGCATTGATGTCCCAAGAAGGACATTCGAAGCCCAGTGCTTTGGCTTCGTGGGCCATCTTTAGCCTGGCCTGGAGAAGGGAAGTGATGACGGAACTTTTAAGGCTTTCCCGATAGCTGATCATATCCTGTTCGTGTTGAGCATTGGCGGCATCAAGATCGGTTTGAGCCTGGAGAGCAGCTTTGCTGAGGGTGGCCTGGTGTTCTTGGGTCATAGCCTTGAACTTGTCCTCGTAATGCCGAGATTTGGTGGCTGCAATCATACCCTGATCAGAGATGGTAACCTCGGCTTTCTTCAACTTGTATTCAAGCGTCTTATTGAGCCCACGGGATTCTTGATATAAATGAACCAGACGTTCGAGACCCTGTAAAGTAAGACGACAGGTATTGGTTTTAATAAATACTTATAAGCGGTATAAGGTGTAGGATATGGCTCGAGGATATTAACCTAGTTAAGAAAAGAAGTCATGAATCCGCTTGCCTCAATGAACCCGTGATTTTCATAGGGGAATGTATCAGAGATAACAGGAGAATCAGGCTCTTTCCTTTTACGGGAACTTGAACTACGGGGCTTAGTAGCTGGCGAAGGTTTGGGAATGATGATGACCTTGGAAATGTTGGGCTTGGATGAGGTCGTGGCCTTGGGACTAGGTTCCTTCTTAATGTGGACCTGATCAGAATAACTGTCCAGCTCTTCAAGGTCGAAAACCTCAGGGATCTTGGCTGGTGCTGCATAAAGGGAAAAGTCCTCCACCCTTATTACTCTTTATATTACAATAATTAGTCATTTCAAAAGTAACTCTTACCAAACATTTCGGATGATGAATATTGACTGGAACTCAGGATATGTGTGGTAAAACTCCTGTCACTTGCAGGTAATTGGTAAACTGCTTTGATTCTTTTTTCTGATTCCGCAGTAGGGGGAGCTACTTCCTTAAAATTCACTGCGAAAAGATCAAATAAGAAAATATTAGCACAAGATAAAAGTTTAGAAGTGCATAGGGACATTCATGATCCTACCGGTGGTTAACCACTCCACCGGAAGACTAGCACCCTCATGAATGGAGTCTCGTTTGACGAAGAAGAACTTGCGTTGCCATCCATCTTCGTTTTTGGTGGCTTTAAGAATAAGGGGTTTACTGGAAGTTGAAAAAAGCAGAAACCGACTGGAACCGTGGGATCGGAGGCGGTAAGCGATTGGCATATCTTCGATGCAAAGGTCAGGACAGTGAAGGTTTTTAATTTGGTTGAGTACGATTAATACCCTCCAGACCATGGGCATGGTTTGGGCAAAGGAAATACCGGTAGTCCGGAAGAATTGCATCTGTGACAACCCTCACTAAACCAGGTTTTTAATTGCATATATGAAGGATCACTTATCTTTCATTTCAACAAACAACAAAAAAAAAAAAAAATTATTACACCCCTCTCCCTCACTTAACACTCTCGGCCGAAGATATAGGCACCACCACCACCACTTTGCCATTTTGATCTTTCCATTTTATTTACATACAAAGGAGAAGGGTCACGCTTAAGGAGGCTCGGTGCTTACGGATTGCCAAGGACCTCTTCACAACGCTTTTAACCACTCGTTTTTCGACTAGTTTCTTCCCTAGCCTCGAGCTAGTAGTAAGTGACTCTAAACGCCTTTTTGTTCATATCTAAAGTGGTTAATAAGAATTTTGTCGGTTGAAATTTATGAACATGTTAGAACAAAATTTTAAAGTCTACTAAATAATATAAACAAAGTGGTTAATAGATGAATATTGGTGTAAAACTTATAAAACTTGTTTTGTTATGATTATTTAGTGTTGTTTTATGCTAGTGTTAGTTCGGATCGTCATCTAACCCGACTAAGTCATGTTCATGGAACATGACCTAGTGTATGTTAAAGTGTGAAAAGTGGTTAGAGGAAGACCACTATTACTTATAAACATGAACTTGTGTAAAAACAATTTTTCTTACAAAATGGAGTTCTAAACTAGTAGATCTACGGATCTACAAGTGGTATTTTCGAAGGACCAAGTGTAAAATGAAATCATAATTTTAAAGCCGGATCCTTCCTAAACAAAAGTAATTTTTGTGAACACACAAGTGTGTAGACACTTGTGTAACACAAAGTTTTGACAAAGAATCATTTTTGTAAATTTTTGACAAGAAGTTGTGGAAATGTATTTTCATTAAAAACGAGATTCTCAAGAAACCGAGTGGGTTTATAAAAAAGATCTACTAAAAACATGGGGAAAATTACTACATATTTTACACAAGCCACAAGTTCATGTATGTTTGCGATTTATATCCATTTTGACTAGTTTAATGCTGAAATATTGTTTGTTAATGTTGGAAACATTGTTGATTTGATTTATAAAAGAAAATGATACGCTTGAAAACGTGGCCACCTCCAGTTACAGAGGAAACTCTGGCGAAATTTTTCTAAAAACCTAACACTTAGAATTATTTTCACTAAAAGTGTTAGAAATACATTTTGACTTGTTTCCAAAATATAGACTTCGCCGCGACTTTATTTACAAAATATCGGAGGTAGGATTTCACAAAATAAAACTTGGTAAATATATATTTAGTATATATTTTTCATAAAGTCACTCGATATGTGTTTATGATTATTTTGTGAAAATACTAGTATTATTTTTAGGGTAAAAATAATACTATCGAATGTTAACGAACCCAAAATAATACGAACGCCTCTACGATAAATACACAAGTTACACCAGTAATTATTATTACCACTCGATCATTAAAACGTAACTTACGCATTTTGGGAAAATATGACTTAACGCGTATTTTTGACAAGGTATTATTTTGGAAAACTATGTAATAGAAAATATAATAATTTTGAGAAGAATATTTATATTTTGGGAGTTAGAAATAAAATGTATATTAAGTGAGACTTAATAACGTATATCGAATGTTACACACATGTATTCAATCCCCCATCCTTGGGAAGGAAAATAACTACCAAGTATATACAGAATATGAACACGAAATAGTTGTCTAACTATTTCCCAAGAACTTAAACCATAAAGCTAAGGCACGGCCGTCCGTCTAATAGAATTAGTACGTGTAGGTCGTCACACAGCTGCTTGATTTGGAGGCATACTTAGTAGAGACGCACCACTGTGAGTTCATGTCCCCCTTTTCTCTAACTGTTTTCAGTTTTCTTAACTGCGGGGGTGAAATACATGTTACTTTGATTACAAGTACTTTATACATGGTATGGTTAGCGTAAGGAGGTTTACTACTTAGATCATGTGAGTGGGTAGGGCGTGAACTGGAGACCATTAATCCTCATTGTAGGAACCGAGGGACGTAAGCGGTAGATCTATCTGGGTGTAGCGAGCCCAACCCCTGAGCCCGCATAATGGACCAGGTGGTGACTTTGTACCCATCGCCAAATACGCTAGGTTTGAGTCTTCCTACTTGCACTTCACACATATCATTGGCTTTGCAATCCAATGGTGATCTCTTTTTCCTTATTGGCTACATACCAGGAATTTTCATACGAACAGACATTTTTACAAAGGTTTTATTTACTCACTTACACATGAACTCGCTCAACATTATTGTTGATTTTTCAACTTACATGTATTTCAGGAAATTAACGGATCTGGCACGGTATGGCACGTTTTCCCGCTGCACTAGTTACGAGATCATCCGGGTTTGGGGAATGTGACTCTTTCCTGCACAAGTCACAGTCCTTAAACTATGTTTACGTCATGTTGATGTTTATATTTGTTGAACAATGTCATTAGGAGGTGTTTCCGTTAAGACAATGTTGTTGTAATTGGTTTTCAAAACTTAATCTATGGACGATCTTGCATGGTTTTATTTCATATAGCTTTGTTATGGTTAAGCTATGGTATTAAGAAGTCGCACCAAAATTAACCACGCTTCCGCAAAGCCAGGGTGTGACAGCTTGGTATCAGAGCCCTGATCATAGCGAACTAGGATTCTTTCTCGAGTCTAGACTATGATCACTAGGGCTCTCACGAAAACATTTTTCTGCATACCACTTAAGTCCAGATCCAAACTTTTTACAAACAAATGTTGAGCACATTTTATTATTTATAGGCTCAGCCTGGAGGGCTGAGGCTCGGTCTGGAGGATCGAGGCTCGGTCTAGGTGACCGAGGTAGTTGGCTAGTGAGACTAGGAAGAGTAGGCTCAGTCATGAAGGCTGAGGCTCGGTCAAGGGGACCGAGGCTCGATCTAAGAGGTCGAGGTGGAGGATAGAGCAGTCTTAGAGACTGGGAGGAATTTGGCTAGTGGACTAGGAGAATGATTTGAATGCTTACTTGGTAACTTATGTGATTATCTGATTATATGATTGATTATTATACGTATATGTGTTTGTGTTATAAACGTCATGCTTTCATCAAGTACGAGAAAGATGGACACTACGAATCCCATGGCCATAGTATCAGATGACATAGTTTCATCGAAGCACGAGGTGTACATTTCCAAAACTACCGGCACAGGCAATGACGACTTTCAGCCCCTTTGCGCTGCCTGAAGTCGTAGCAGAGCCTACTGATGGCCATCTTGTTGGGAATTTGCCCCCTTGTCGCTTATCCTGTTGTTGATATGCCCCCCCTCCCGACGTGGCCTCTGACGACGATAACGATCTACTGGAGGAGGACCCATTCGAGGGCAGGGCCCTATTGCTGCTGGTATTAGACTACTGCATGCGGACGCTCCTGTAGGGGAAACCCGTGTCCATTCCCCTATCCCAGACTCATTTGAGTTTCTGACATCCGCATCTTTGCACATACAGGGAATGCAGCACCACTCACACGACGCCGACCCTGATATGGCATCATCAGTTGCACCGGATCCTGCCCACAGCTTTGAGTTTGTTCACGATATTGAGGTTGATCCTGCTTTTCCACCTGGTTTTGATCCAGACCATGACCTTGAGTTCATACACTTAGACCAGCCCTTGGAGGATCCTGTAACCCCCTGTGTTTGTTGATCCAGCTGATCTTGAGATTGAGTTTTTGATCCGGAACCGGCCGTGGCCCCTGAGCCAGGCGCTGCTCCTGACCCCGCATTGGAGCATGACCCTGTTCATGCCAATGCACCTACTGTTGCTCCTTGATTGATCATCTGCTTGGACGAGAGAAAATTTGGGGTAACGGTGCAAGACAATTTATTATTACGGGGGCCCACGTAATAACGATTTGTAGTGCACAGGAATCCTGGTGGACTCTGCGGGTCAAGCTAATGATAACCAATGCAGCAGGAAATAACTTAAACACGAATGACCAAGGCGATGTAGCCTCGAGTTCATTCTATTACGAGCGACAAGCCAAATTGGCAAGCCTATGTGAAGGCTCAGAAATTTACTTCCCCACTCATACAGTGAGTATATTTGCGTGTGAAATTGGGTGATTACATGATGGCTTATGTTGTTATATACACCTCATAGACAATTGAAACGTTGTCTAACCCGCTTCACACCACTTCGACGAAAGGGAATGTCACCCAGACGTGACACAAACACCAGTACGTTGCCAAGGACAGAAGCCGAGCTGCAAGAACGCATCTCACAGATAAATGCACGACATAAAGCCCTCCGCTCTAAGTACAACGATGGCATTACTGGAAATAACCCTCCAACTGGCTGCACCTATAAACAGTTCCTGAACTGCAAGCCTTTGAACTTTGATGGAACAGGAGGCGTCGTTGCATTTGTTCGTTGGTCCGAAAAGACCGACTCCATTCTAAGAATGAGTAACTGTTCGCCCCAACAGAGTGTTACCTATATCTCGGGGATATTTCTAGATAACTCACTCTCATGGTGAAACCTTCAGTCTCAGACCCTTGGCACAGACGCTGCTTATGCACCGAGCTGGGACGAGCTCAAGGAAACGATTGAGAAGAAATGTTGTTTTAGGACTGGAATTTAGAAGCTTGAGGTGGAGTTCAGGAATTTGAAAGTGGACGAACCGGAAATTCCTGAACTTGTCCAGCGATCGCACGACTTGTCTAGGGTCGTCCCCTACCAAGTCATTGACGTTGTATGATACAGTTGTGTACTCGTAAGCCTTACATTTTGGTCTCGATTTGTGGCAGTGCAATCGCAGTGATCTATTGTTTATGTTCTATGACATGAGATGTTATGTGGTTGATTAATTCATAGCAAGAGATGTTATGTGATATTGTTGAATACATACGTACACTTTACTCGCTATGACCTAACCTACGTGAAACATCTTTTAGAAGATGCCACCAAGACGCAAGATGCGCATACCCACCTCGGAGGCAGAACTTCAAAAGATAATTGCCACAACTATAGCACAGCACGAGGCCCATCGCTCCGATTGCAGCAAAGGTACCTCAGGAAATAACCCCCCCAACGGCTGCACCTACAAGCAGTTCTTAGACCACAAACCTCGAGAGTTCGACGGCACCGGAGGTGCCTTAGCCTTCGTGCGCTGGGTTGAAAAGACAGATTCTGTTTTACGATTGAGCAAATGTGACCACGAACATCAAGTCAAGTATATAACTGGACTATTGATGGATGAGGCTCTGTCATGGTGGAACCATCAAATTCGGACGATGGGCGAGACCGCTGCGCATGCTATGACGTGGGACGAACTGAAAAATCTGATGCGTGAGAGATATTGCTCGAGGGCAGAAGTCCAAAGATTGGAGACAGAACTGTGGAACTTGAAAATGAAAGGACCAAAGATAGCAGAGTATGTGCAGAGATTTAACGAATTATCACAAGTTGCCTTCCTCCTGGGGACACCAGAGTTTAAGAGAATCGAACAGTTCATAAGGGGATTGGCACCTCAGATTCTAAGCCTGGTAACAACATCAAAACCCTCAACGATCACCGAGGCTATCAACATAAGCATAGCACTCACGGAAGAAGCAGTTAGACGAGGAGAATTTTCCACTGCGGAGGAGAAAAAGGAGACTGAAATAAAGGCATCTGAGGATAACAAGAGGAAGCTCGCAGATTTCAAGATGGTTACTCGGGTAAGTAACAAGAAGAAGGCCAAAAAGGGAAAAGATTACAAGGGTATCCTACCTAAGTGCGACAATTGTTTACGTTATCATGTCGGGCGATGCAAATATGGAAATTGTGGTAACTGTGGCAAGGTGGGACATGTCAAGGAAACTTGTTGGCAAAATACTGAACATAGTAATGGGGGCCAAGACGGTAGTGAGAATCACGAAGGGGACAACGACGATGATAACTGTCGAGGCAGAATGAGTGATAAACAGAAGCGTGCTCGAGGATGTTTAAACTGTGGAAGCAAAAAGCATTTCAGAAGATATTGCCCGAAAAACAATCAGGCGCAAGGATGAAAGCTCCCCATCGGAGCTAGGGAGGCACGCCAGAGATCCAAGCATGGGTAGCGGTACGTCCCATATTACTCAATATTATGCATCTGTATTGCCAACTACTGTTGCAAACTTTACGATTCGCAATTCTAGTGTTCAAGGACATAATTGGTTTACGTAGCAAGTAAGTAGTTATTCCAGTACCCATTAGAACTAGCTTAGGGGAAGCTAGTGGAGGCCAACGCAGTAACTGGAATCGGCACGATAGAACCCGGAGAGCATAAGTTTACGCTAGATCTATTGCCAGTTGAGTTTGGAAGCTTCAACGTGGTAATTGGATGTATTCGTTGGCAAGCGATCAAGCGGAGGTTGGCATCCGCACCTCGATGTCGAATGAAGGAATGATTGTGACTCACGAAGCAAGATACGCCACCGCCGATCACAAATTACTTAGGGCTCGAAAGTTGTTGTGGGAAGGATGTGTTGTTTCCTAGCTCATATCGGGGACCAGGGAGCCGAAGAACTAAAACTTAACGATATCCCCGTGATCGGAGTATACCCTGAAGTCTTCCTCGAAGACTTGCCGGCGTAATCTCCTGGACGACAAGTCGAATTTTGGCTTCAATTTGATTCTAGGCGCCGCGCCTGTAGCTACGTCACTTTATAGACTTGAACCACCTGAGAGGCAGGAATTGTCAACACAACTTCAAGAGTTGCTAGACAAAGGATTCATCAGGCCAAGCTTCTCACCTTGGAGAGCTCCGGTCCTGTTTGTCAAGAAGAAGGACGGTAGTTTTCGTATGTGTATCAACTACCGGGAGCTGAACAAGCTGACGATCAAGAATAGGTATCCTCTGCCAAGGATCGATGATCTATTCGATCAACTGCAAGGCTCAAGCTTTTATTCAAAGATCGACCTTCGATCTAGATACCATCAGTTAAGGATACAGGAGGAGAGTATCCCAAAGACAGCCTTCAGAACTCGTTATGGACACTACAAGTTCCTTGTTATGCCGTTTGGTTTGACAAACGCACCTGCAGTCTTTATGGACTTAATGAATAGAGTTTGCAAGCCGTACTTGGACAAGTTCGTGATTGTGTTTATCGACGACATCTTGATTTATTTAAGAACAAAGGCCGAGCACGAACAGCATCTAAGAGCTATTTTGGAGCTGCTAAAGAAGGAACAGCTGTATGCCAAATTCTCCAAGTGCGAATTTTGGCTACGTGAAGTCCAATTCCTTGGGCACGTGGTAAACGGAGACGGAATCCACGTGGATCCAACCAAGATCGAGGCGATCAAGGATTAGGAAACGCCAGAGACGCCAACCGAGATTCGACAATTCTTGGGTTTGGCTGGCTACTATCGAAGGTTCATTGAGGATTTTTCAAAAATCGCTCAACCATTGACGCTCCTCACGCAGAAAGATAAGAAGTTTGATTGGGGAATCAAACAGGAAGAAGCGTTCCAGGTATTGAAAGATAAGCTCTGCCTTGCGCCAATCTTAGCACTACCAGAAGGTACAGATGATTTTGTGGTATACTGTGACGCTTCGCGTCAAGGATTGGGTTGTGTGCTGATGCAACGCCAAAAGGTTATTGCTTACGCATCACGCCAATTGAAAGTACACGAAAAGAACTATACCACACATGATTTGGAACTTGGCGGAGTGGTTCTTGCACTAAAGATCTGGAGACACTACCTTTATGGTACAAAGTGTACAATCTTTACAGATCACAAGAGCCTACATCACATATTCAACCAGAAGGAGCTGAATATGAGGCAAAGACGTTGGGTTGAGATGCTGAACGATTACGACTGCGAGATAAAGTATCATCCAGGGAAGGCGAATGTGGTCGCCGATGCCCTAAGTCGAAAGGAGAGGATCAAGCCCATGAGGGTTAGGGCTTTAGAAATGATTATCCAGACCGATCTTTCCTTGCGCATTTGCGCCGCGCAGAAAGAAGCTCTCAAGGAAGGAAACCTTGGAGAAGAATATCTCCGTGGGATGGAGAAGCTTTTGGTACCAAACGAGGAAGGAACGTTATGTTTTGAGAAAAGGATTTGGGTTCCTTTGTTTGGAGGTTTAAGGAAGGTTATTTTCGATGAAGCTCACAAGTCGCGGTACTCTATCCATCCTGGAGCGGATAAGATGTACCAGGATCTCAAAGATTATTATTCGTGGCCTAGGATGAAAGGCGATGTTGCTGTTTATGTAAGCAAGTGTTTAACATGCGCCAAGGTTAAGGCCGAATACCAGAAGCCTTCAGGACTTCTGCAACAACCCGAGATCCCCAAGTGGAAATGGGAACAAATCTCCATGGATTTTATTACGAAATTGCCAAGAACGCCGAGAGGCCATGACACTATTTGGGTAATAGTGGATCGATTAACAAAGTCAGCACACTTCTTACCTATCAGAGAGAAGGATAACACTAGCAAATTGGCTGAAATTTACATGAGAGAGATCGTCGCGCGCCATGGAGTACCTCTCTCAATCATCCCTGATAGAGACGGAAGGTTTGTGTCAAGGATATGGCAATCCTTCCAAGAAGCCTTTGGCTCCCAATTGAATCTGAGCACTGCGTTTCATCCGCAAACTGACGGTCAGAGCGAGCGAACGATACAGACTTTGGAAGACATGCTGAGAGCGTGTGTTATGGATTTGGGCGGTAGCTGGGACAAACATTTGCCTTTGGTCAAATTTTCATACAACAACAGCTACCACACCAGTATTGGTGTCGCGCCTTTTGAAGCCCTTTACGGACGCAAGTGCCGATCACCCTTATGTTGGGCTGACACAGGTGATAGGCAGCTTGCTGGTCCCGAAATCGTCCAAGAGACGACAGACAAGATCGCGCAGATTCTTAAACGCATCGAAGCAGCTCGCCACAGACAGAAGGCCTATGCGGATCCAAACCGGAAACATGTGGAATTCCAAGTTGGAGAAATGGTGTTATTGAAAGTTTCACCCTGGAAGGGTGTGGCACGCTTCGGAAAGCGTGGGAAGTTAAATCCGCGCTACATCGGTCCTTTCAGAATTTTGGAAAGAATAGGACTAGTAGCATACAAGCTGGACTTACCTGCTGAACTCCATTCAGCTCACGATACATTTCATGTATCCAACCTGAAGAAAAGTCCAATTCGAGATACCATTTCCATTCCCACCGACGAGATTCACGTTGACGGCACGCTCCACTTCACAGAAGAACCTGTTGAGGTCACGGATTGAAAGATAAACAAGACCCGCCGGAGCAGTGTCAAGCTCGTCAAAATTCGTTGGAATGCCAGGCATGGTCCTGAATACACCTGGGAACGTGAGGACCGAATGAAAGAGAAGTACCCCCACTTACTTCCTAAGAACCCTGCATCTAGTAGCAGGACTTAAAATTTCGGGACGAAATTTATTTAACGGGGGGAGAATGTGACAACCCTCACTAAACCAGGTATCCGTACAACTTAATTAATAATTAATTACTGCTTAATTACTGTGCTTACTTGAACTTGTGGATAAACTGCTACTTGATTACTGATACATGTACTTACCTGCATCATACTTTACTTATCGTCACTACATTATTTACATGTTGAACCCTAGTGACAAACATGATGCACAAAAGCACAGTAGCACATGAACGGATAACCTATTGAACATGCTGATAAGCCAGCATCAGGCAGACACTGCCTCTAAGGCCTGTAAGAGCCTGAAATATTTTGCTACACTAGTGGTGAGTGTAGGGATATAAGGGTTGTAGAACTGTGTCTCTAGGAATAAGTTTCAATGACTGGATGTGCCTAAAACGTACTCTAAGTACAAAAATTCAGCACTTTACATAACAATTCAGCTTTTAGCTAACTAATAAAGTGCCATAACATGAGAAAAATATTACTAGACACTTTCCAAAGTGTCGGGGATAAACTGTGTCACTAAAAATATTATTATCGACACTTTAAATATTTATTTAGCACATTAACGGATTAATATCCAACCGTGCAACCGGACTTAACCCGGGACATAAAAATATTGTCATGGACATTGTTTTTCTTTTTCTGAGCTAGTTAGGGTCCCCGAGTACCCTAACACCCGTTATAATTCACTACACAATATACACTAACTAACTTTCTAACTTAACTTAACTAGACTTAAACTATCTAGTTGGAAATTCACCCATAATACCCCACCCCACTCATCCGTTCGGTTTCCCACATGGGGACACCCCACATCAAGATTGATTAATTTATTAGTTGATGTCTTATATCAAGCTAACATATTACTCCATGGATAATTGCAAGATATGGTCTTTAAGTATATATGAAGGATCACTTATCTTTCATTTCAACAAACAACAAAAAAAAAAAAAATTATTACACCCCTCTCCCTCACTTAACACTCTCGGCCGAAGATATAGGCACCACCACCACCACTTTGCCATTTTGATCTTGCCATTTTATTTACATACAAAGGAGAAGGGTCACGCTTAAGGAGGCTCGGTGCTTACGGATTGCCAAGGACCTCTTCACAACGCTTTTAACCACTCGTTTTTCGACTAGTTTCTTCCCTAGCCTCGAGCTAGTAGTAAGTGACTCTAAACGCCTTTTTGTTCATATCTAAAGTGGTTAATAAGAATTTTGTCGGTTGAAATTTATGAACATGTTAGAACAAAATTTTAAAGTCTACTAAATAATATAAACAAAGTGGTTAATAGATGAATATTGGTGTAAAACTTATAAAACTTGTTTTGTTATGATTATTTAGTGTTGTTTTATGCTAGTGTTAGTTCGGATCGTCATCAAACCCGACTAAGTCATGTTCATGGAACATGACCTAGTGTATGTTAAAGTGTGAAAAGTGGTTAGAGGAAGACCACTATTACTTATAAACATGAACTTGTGTAAAAACAATTTTTCTTACAAAATGGAGTTCTAAACTAGTAGATCTACGGATCTACAAGTGGTATTTTCGAAGGACCAAGTGTAAAATGAAATCATAATTTTAAAGCCGGATCCTTCCTAAACAAAAGTGATTTTTGTGAACACACAAGTGTGTAGACACTTGTGTAACACAAAGTTTTGACAAAGAATCATTTTTGTAAATTTTTGACAAGAAGTTGTGGAAATGTATTTTCATTAAAAACGAGATTCTCAAGAAACCGAGTGGGTTTATAAAAAAGATCTACTAAAAACATGGGGAAAATTACTACATATTTTACACAAGCCACAAGTTCATGTATGTTTGCGATTTATATCCATTTTGACTAGTTTAATGCTGAAATATTGTTTGTTAATGTTGGAAACATTGTTGATTTGATTTATAAAAGAAAATGATACGCTTGAAAACGTGGCCACCTCCAGTTACAGAGGAAACTCTGGCGAAATTTTTCTAAAAACCTAACACTTAGAATTATTTTCACTAAAAGTGTTAGAAATACATTTTGACTTGTTTCCAAAATATAGACTTCGCCGCGACTTTATTTACAAAATATCGGAGGTAGGATTTCACAAAATAAAACTTGGTAAATATATATTTAGTATATATTTTTCATAAAGTCACTCGATATGTGTTTATGATTATTTTGTGAAAATACTAGTATTATTTTTAGGGTAAAAATAATACTATCGAATGTTAACGAACCCAAAATAATACGAACGCCTCTACGATAAATACACAAGTTACACCGGTAATTATTATTACCACTCGATCATTAAAACGTAACTTACGCATTTTGGGAAAATATGACTTAACGCGTATTTTTTACAAGGTATTATTTTGGAAAACTATGTAATAGAAAATATAATATTTTTGAGAAGAATATTTATATTTTGGGAGTTAGAAATAAAATGTATATTAAGTGAGACTTAATAACGTATATCGAATGTTACACACATGTATTCAATCCCCCATCCTTGGGAAGGAAAATAACTACCAAGTATATACAGAATATGAACACGAAATAGTTGTCTAACTATTTCCCAAGAACTTAAACCATAAAGCTAAGGCACGGCCGTCCGTCTAATAGAATTAGTACGTGTAGGTCGTCACACAGCTGCTTGATTTGGAGGCATACTTGGTAGAGACGCACCACTGTGAGTTCATGTCCCCCTTTTCTCTAACTGTTTTCAGTTTTCTTAACTGCGGGGGTGAAATACATGTTACTTTGATTACATGTACTTTATACATGGTATGGTTAGCGTAAGGAGGTTTACTACTTAGATCATGTGAGTGGGTAGGGCGTGAACTGGAGACCATTAATCCTCATTGTAGGAACCGAGGGACGTAAGCGGTAGATCTATCTGGGTGTAGCGAGCCCAACCCCTGAGCCCGCATAATGGACCAGGTGGTGACTTTGTACCCATCGCCAAATACGCTAGGTTTGAGTCTTCCTACTTGCACTTCACACATATCATTGGCTTTGCAACCCAATGGTGATCTCTTTTTCCTTATTGGCTACATACCAGGAATTTTCATACGAACAGACATTTTTACAAAGGTTTTATTTACTCACTTACACATGAACTCGCTCAACATTATTGTTGATTTTTCAACTTACATGTATTTCAGGAAATTAACGGATCTGGCACGGTATGGCACGTTTTCCCGCTGCACTAGTTACGAGATCATCCGGGTTTGGGGAATGTGACTCTTTCCTGGACAAGTCATAGTCCTTAAACTATGTTTACGTCATGTTGATGTTTATGTTTGTTGAACAATGTCATTAGGAGGTGTTTCCGTTAAGACAATGTTGTTGTAATTGGTTTTCAAAACTTAATCTATGGACGATCTTGCATGGTTTTATTTCATATAGCTTTGTTATGGTTAAGCTATGGTATTAAGAAGTCGCACCAAAATTAACCACGCTTCCGCAAAGCCAGGGTGTGACAGCATCATAAATTCGGGAAAGGGGTACCGAAGACCTAGCGAGAAAGGGTATGCTGGGAAGCAGACCCAATCAGTAGAAGAAATGTCCGATCGAATTGATCGATCAAACGGTCTGAAGACCGTGCCATCGGGGAAAGCACCGGAAGCTCTCAATGCTGCAATGTCCGCGTTATCAAAAGCACAGATCTCCTTCTCGGGATTTTTAAGAAGATTTTGCTGGATGAAGGTCTCAGATGATTCGCCGGTTTGAGAAAAAGTTCAAGTAGCCATTGCAAGTAAAGGAAAAGAGATTGACAGGAAATGAATAAGAAGTAAGGAATTACCTGGAGACTCCGTTGATGATATCTGCTTTTCAAACAAGAAGAGAGAAAATATAGGAGCATTGTAGATGTCCATCGAGTTAAAAGCGCGTTGGAAGTTGTATGGTGTAATCTCGACCGTCGTCTCGATTTAATTGCCTTGATTCGCGAGATAGGGTTTTGAAATATATTCGTTGGATTGGTATACCAACAGATATATTTGGGGACAATTGTTATGGGTCATTTTCTGAGCATATATATATCCTGACTAATATTCTGCTTTTGATTGTTTACTTGTGATCAGGATACCGGATCAGGATATTGGTAACATCCTGGTGCGATATCCTGGTATTAACTAAATTAACCACGTGTAGGTTAGAGGCTGTGGGTCACTAACGGTCGAATGGACCTCTTCTCCTTAAGACTCGGGCAAACTAGTTACATGATAGACGTTGAACCCGAAGGACCAGGTCTACAACGTTCAAGTAGGGAATATCCACCGAATCCCGGTTTAATAGGGTAGTTTGTTGAATTTCTTTTACTATAAATAGATGGGGCGGATCAGATTAAGGCACACAATTTTTTCATACACTTTTCACTTACATTTCTACTCTCTCGCTACTAGCAATCACTATACACAAACACTTGTACTCGAATTACATTGTAACACCTAGTTGATCCGCATCACATCCTGCACTGTATCCTGATATTCGAAGTAATAGAAGAACAAGGCAGCTGCGATTGTCAGCTCCTGAGGTTTTGTGCCGGCGATCTAGATTGATCAAGGGCTTTCCTCGTACATCTCGTGTCACCCTTTACATTTTTGCTCAATGTTTGATCACAGATACAGCTCTATATCCTGAGCCGTATCCTGAAACTGTTTTTGCAAATAATTTGATTAACATATTTTCGACACTCATTTCTAGCACACTACCTCATTTAACTAATTTGATCACTTAATTGCTTCGGTAATTTTTGACCAAAACAATAACTTTGACAGTAAACATGATTTTAGAAATCAACTTTGTTAAAAAGAGAATGACTCACATTGCAGATTTAATACGGGCAGAGCCTAGCCTACTGATTAGCCTTGTAACCTAAATTAATAACATACACACGAACTAGGTTAGTAACTAATACAGCATTTACGATAATTCACGAGATTAAACCCTCACAACGAATGACAAAGTGCGATACTTAAACATCCATCGAATTCACGACGAATGACAAAGCATAACCCTAACGTGGGCAGCACTTAAACATCCATTAGATAGTTTCAATCGGTCGGACATTGAATCGTAGTAGCGATCGAGTTATTACCCTGTTGTCGCGACAGCGTTTCGTGAATTGCGTGTTTTGGGACTGTTTATACTATATCTCAGTGTACGTTTTGAGTTTTAACGTCGAACTAACGCAGAATTGCAAATCCCACACCCCTCTATATATACTGGAAAAACAGCCCCCTCGCGTGGCGCGAGGGGCTGTCGCGTGGCGCGAGGGGTACCACCCTAGCATAGAGTAGCCCCATGTCTGCATAGCTCAGGTGAGTTGGCCGTTCATGCAAATTCAATTTACACGTAAAACTGTGTAGATAATACTAACGGGGAAATACCCCCCCTGAGTTTTAGGGGCCCTGATCCTCATTCCGATTGTTCTGAAAATTTTAAGGTTTATGCAGAATCACTTGGGGGTCTTAATTAGGGTTTCCTATTGGACAAAATAAAATAATAAATAAGACTTTTGATGAGAGTTGTTACATCCACTGCTGGATTTGATTGGTTTTAGTAAATTATCGGAGAGACAGGCAAAGGCGTTAGTTATTCCTTTTTCTAAAGAAGAAGTTAAAAGTGTGGTGTGGATGTGTGAAGGTGATAAAGCGCCAGGGCCGGATGGGTTTTCGTTTAAGCTCATCAAGAAATTTTAGGCCTTGTTGGAACCGTCAATTTTGGAGATGTTAACTCAATTTTATTCAAAGCCTAAGGTACCGAGTTGATGCAATTCTTCTTTTATTTGCTTGATTCCAAAAATTAGAGATCCAAAGGAGGTAAAGGACTTCCGTCCCATATCACTGGTTGGTGCTATGTCTAAGATTATTTCAAAGATTCTTGCTAAATGTCTTAAACCAGTCCTTACTTCAGTAGTCACACCAGTTCAATCTGGCTTTATTGAAGGGAGGTCGATATTGGATGGTCCTCTTATTCTAAGCGAGATCATTTCTTGGGCAAAGGTGAATAAAAAACAAACATTAATTTTTAAAGTGGATTTTCAAAAGGCGTATGACTCTGTTAATTGGAATTTCTTATTGGAGATTCTCAAAGGTATGAACTTTCCCAATCTTTGGAGAAATTGGATTAGTGCTAGTCTTAGATCGGGGCGGTCATCTGTGCTTGTTAATGGTTCACCCACAACGGAATTTCAATTATATAGGGGCCTTCGTCAAGGCGACCCAATTTCCCCTTTTCTTTTTGTTATAATGTTGGAAGCTTTGAATGTTATTATGAAAAGGGCGGTGAAGTTAGGTTTATTTAAAGGCGTGGTCTTACCAAATGGGGGTCCTACATCAGTCATCTTTTCTACGCGGATGATGTGGTTTTTGTAGGAGAATGGTCTAAAGAAAATATCTTAAATCTTAATCGGATTTTAGGATGTTTTTATCTTTGTTCGGGATTAAAAGTTAATTTGGATAAAAGTTGTATTTATGGGCCCGGGGTGTTGGAGGAGAAGACTACAGAACTGGCAAGGGCTATTCATTGTAAGGCTGGTACATTACCTTTCAATTTTCTTGGTCTCCCCATTGGAGCTAATATGAAACGAATCAAATTTTGGAAACCCATTGTTGATAAGTTTAACTCCAAATTGTCGTGGTGGAAAGCAAAAAACTTATCTTTGGCAGGCAGAGTCACGTTGGCTAAAGCAGTTCTTGGGGCCCTTCCAAATTATTATTTTTCCTTATTTAAGGCTCCTAAGGTCGTGGTTAAGTCGCTTGAGAAGATTAGAAAGAATTTTGTGTGGGGTTCTAAGAACGGGAATAGAAACATAAAGTGGATTCGTTGGGGGAAGATGGTTAATCCGAAAAGCATTGGGGGTTGGGGATAGGGGATATCCGGAGTTTGAACTTGGCGCTTTTAGCTAAATGGTGGTGGAAATTCAAGGTTAATAACGGGGTTCTTTGGTCTCGTGTTATTGAGGCGATTCACAAAGTCAAAAACGGGTACCATTCTTTCCCATTTAATAAAAGGATTGTGGGGATTTGGAAAGATATTGGTGCTATCGAAAAAGATTATTCCGCTTTGGGTATGTCACTAAATAAAAATTTAATTGGAGTGGTTAGTTCGGGTAAAAAAAATTTATTTTGGATTGATTCTTGGATTGGTGGAGGCCCACTTAAAAATCAATTCAAGATTTTGTTTGATTTATCACACCACAAGGAAGCTGAAGTAAGTAAGTATATGGGTTTTGAAGGCAATTTTCATTAGAAGTGGTATTGGGAACGAGAGCTAAAAGATGGGGTAGAAAAAATTAATTTCATTCAACTTCTTAGCCTTTTAAATAAATATTCTTTTAGTAAAGGTGGGGATTCATGGCATTGGAAAGACACAAAACTGGAACCTTTAAGCGTTGCCAGAGTTAGAAGACTCATATATAAGAAGTCGAATATGGAGGTAGGTGAGCCATGGGCTTTTTGGAAAAATTGGATTCCTCCCAAAATAAATATTTTTGGGTGGCGAGCTTGTCTTGATAGAATTCCAGTCAAGGTAACTTTAGCGAGAAGGGGAGTGGTCATTTCAAATAGTTTTTGTTCCAGATGTGGGTTGATAGAGGAGTCGACTATTCATGTTTTATGGGAGTGTTGGGTTGCTAAATCCATTTGGTGGAGCGTTTAGCTTGGCTGAAAATACCGTTCCCGGATGACATCTTGTCTATTCAACAGTTGCTAGGCCGTGTGGCAAATATGAAAGGTTCTTAAGATTGGAAAAAGGTGATCGGAGGGATCCTTTTGGTGACGACGTGGGAGATATGGAAGGCTAGGAATGAAGCGAACTTTAACATCAATCATTTGCATTTCAATAAAACAGCGAACACTATCAAGGAAAACTCGTATTTATGGATTTCCAATAGATCAAAGTATGTAAACCTTTTTTGGGATAGGTGGTGTGATTTCAATATCCGAGATGTAATTCTGTAACCTGCGGTTCCAGTTTCTTGCTGGCCCTTTTTCTATATTTTTTATAGAAGTTTCGCTATTCAAAAAAAAAGTATTCATTGGTAAAAAAAAAGGAAACCGATCACCAAAATTACTATCTTATTATGGTGTCAACCTTATTTACTTTAAGTATTCATTGGTAAATAAAAGATAACCAATCACCAAAATTAAGGTATCAGCCTTATAAACTGATCCTTTCCTAATCCTACTTGGCCGCCGGTTTTAGCCTCCCTTTTTGTTCTGTTCTGTTATGTTCATCGTCATTTTCTTCAACTTTGTTTAAAATGTCGACACTAACAAAAACGAAACTTAACCTTCCCATGGCTACCCTCTTCCACATGTTAACTATCAAATGGCCCTCCTCTGATTATCTTCTATGAAAAAACCAGATTGTGCCCCTTCTTTCTCATCAACAACTTTTAGGATACGTGGATGGATCAGTTTAGGAGTCACCGAAGAAGCCATGGCTAAGTCTCTTGGTCACACTGATGCTCGCCAACTTTGTTCTACTTTAGAATCAGCGTATAGCAGTTGGACCTACAAAAGAACATATGGTATTCAAAAGTCAAAACATGACCTTCTGTTCAAGAAATAAACAATTGATGAAGCATTCTCTTCCCAAAGATATTGAATCTTGAACAATAATCAAAACATTTGTTGAAAACAATCAAAGATCTCTTCAGAGCTTTTAAACCACTGCTGAAGAAGAAACCACTGATCATTTGCCAAAGCCCTGTTGAAGCAAAAGACTGATGAAGAAGACTAAACATTTTTTATAGCAAAACAAATGTTTTAAACAAGGCAACAGATGTTTGAAGAACAGAGGTTTATTCAATGTAACATGATTTAGCTTAGAGTTTTGAATGTAATAGATTAAATGTTAGATTCCCACAGATGTAGGGTAACATCTGTGAAATCTTTTCTGTGAGAAATGTTAGATGTCATAATTTGGGTGACATCAGCTGATTGTAAACAGAGCCTTCACACTTGTATAAATAGATATCATGTGTTAGAGATCTATCCTATCACAAACACACCTTTTGTATGAACAACAAAGTGTGTGATCACGCTGTTGGGGAGTTTGTAGAATCATTTTCGTATTATTGTAATCTTTTGATTAATAATAGAAAGGAGTTTTGATATAACTTTCCACTCTTGTATGCTCATATAATTCCACACTTATCATTTATATCTTAAACCTCATTCATTATTGTTTACCCAAAGCATACAAGTTATAATCAGATCCTACAATTGGTATCAGAGCTTGGCCACATTAAACTTGATTTCACAATCAGTTTAATATAAAAAGATCAGCTCACAAAGAGATCCAATTTGTTCATTGTATCTGAATTCAGAGTTTAAAGTATAACATTCAACAAGTTTTTATACGTACTTTGTTTTCACAAAAGATTAGAAGGAATGACATAAAACAATCATGATCCCCCATAATATCAGTTTCTGCAACAAGCCTCTGATGCTTGTCATATCTGAATATAATATATGTCAACGTCGGATAGCACACGTGCTTGCTCAACAGAACATAGGATGCGGGGAAGTCTGTTATACTCGAACCACACATTGCAATGTTACCTAGTGCTGAAAATTCGAATGTTCAAGAGCCAAAGAAATCAGAAAATTACTCAGAGCAAGATTTCCAAAAAAATGGGCTAGATGCAAAGGCCTTTAGCAATGTGGCCATGGCTTTGCCAAATGAAATCTACACTGGCCTATTACATTGTTATAGTGCTAAAGATTTGTAGGATGCATTGAAGGAATAGTATGGTGGGATGGAGGATGTAATCGAGAACACTCGAGAAATTCTTAACCAACTATATGAGACTTTCACACATGTTAAGGGAGAAACCCTTACTAACAGTTCGAAAGATTTCTTGTCTGATAAGTGAACTTAAGTAATTGTGATGAGAACTCTTGATTTTAAGGATATGACCTTGACTCAGCTTCATGGAAAGCTTTTAACATTTGAAAGAGAGCTTGTCAAGAAAAAGAATCTTCAGGAAACTAGGAAAGTGTGTGATGATTATGTCTTCGGAAAAACGGCACTTCTGAGTCAAGAAGGATCATCAGGAGTATCAAATAGCCGCTAACTCACAACCTCATTGATCATATGATCTAACTGTACACATTATATATATATTATTAAGCTCATTAAGTCTAACCGCCTTCTAAATCAACCTCACCGTCAGATGTATTTAAACTCCCAATTTTAACTACTGTAGTGGCAGCTTTAGGTAGTTCTGCGGTTACCGACCCATTCCCACTCTCCCATGATTTAAGGCATCGGTTTCTCCTCCAGGCCCATAAAACTTCTATGTTCAATTATCATTCCAGCTTCAGAATTATTCATTCTCATTCTCTTATTTCTTGGCGGTACTTGTTTTAACAATGGTTCAGATTTTGACAAAGATGAAAATCATGAAGATCATGAAGAAGAGAAGTTTAGAAGCTCATATTCGAAGAGCTTAGATTAGATCCCCATCTAATTCATGCCTTAACAAAGAAAACATTGAAAAACAAACTCCAATTTAGTAAACCGGAATCCTTTCTATGCTTCTTTTGATGTGAAGAAGCTTCGCCATTCTCTGATGTTGTTCATAGAACGATTATAAGGTGAATTATCTCTCTGATTGTGTAATTTCAGTTGCGTCGCTTGAATGCTGATTAGAAATGCGTAAAATCAAAGCATTCAAACGAGAACTCCATCTATGCATACTCCTCGTCAACGTGGTTCGTTTCATTCCCTACAATTTGATTGTTGAAAACATATTTTGCTGTTAATTTAGTTGTATCTGGTGATAAGTATTTGATTTTTGTTTGAATTTACAGAAGAGTACTTCTTTAATAGTTTGGAAAATTTGTGATTATGTAATGGGCGCTAACTTTTTGATATTTTGTCTATGAGGAGCAGTTTGATCATACCACTCAAGAACAACTACGATGATGCAAAAGTTGAAACAATCAGAAATCAAATCAAAATGGAAATGGTGATAAGAAGAATTAGTTAAGCTTTACACACCTATGGAACACTAAGGGAATATGGCAGCTAAAAAGATCTCTTTTTTTGTGAAACATACTTGTCTGATCTATCCACTCGCTCGGAATTAACCTGCCGCCGACAGATGTCCCACGCCATGTTTCGTGAACAGCTATGCCCGAGAGTCTTAACCAGAAAGCAAATTTAGTAGCCCAAATGGTAAAAAAAAAAGGTGAAACAAGAAGGAAACAAAGCAGTATGTTTAGAACTTGGCAAAATATATGAATTTATATATTTAAATTGGTTGGAGAACTGATGTAGACTGTTTAGAACATGCAAATATATGAATTTATATATTCGAATTGGTTGCAGAACTGATATTTTGAGGCTTGCAAATTGTTATTTAGCAAGATATGATATAAGTTGTTTGGTTCGTGATTATTATTAAGTAAGGCTTTGGATTATGGCAGCTGGTTGTTCTGATATCCCCTAATTCTGCTTACGTTTGTTCTTATGGGGTGCTCATGCTGACGAGGCAAGTATTTTCCATTATTTCTTACTATTAACTAAAAGGTTTAAAATTTTCATGATTCTTTTGTTATCTAATTTATTTACTACACTTAATTTGCCTCCATTTCAACTACCTACTGATGATGTGGTCCTCAAATACGCTGGAGCAAGTAGGTTCGAGGTGTGAATTGTTATATATAATATACACTTCAAGATTATAATTTTTTTGGGTAATGAAAACATCAAACATGTATGTTGTTTGAAACTGAAGTAAAACGGTTAAAAATATTTCTATCGTATCAATCAGTTTTCCAACAAAAATAATGTGTAGTTTCATTTCTATCTTTAGTTGATATCTTTTACTATCATGCGCTAAACCACATGTTTTTTATTGATTGTCAGGAGCATGGTGGTGACGAAGCCTTTAATATTATTTTACTAAAAGAGATACATACATGTTAGTTACCTTTATATAACGAAAACTATGTTAACTTTCAGAAGTGTAAGAATAAGATAACAAAACCCTTTTTTTGTTAGTCTCTTTTTTGACATAATGATTATGTTTTCTTAGCAGACATGAAATGTTGCCACTCCATACGAGAACTTCTTTCACTGTTGAGATGGGTTGTTACAGGTACTTGAATGATAATTAATTAGTTTTATTATTGGATTATTAGGCTACATGGTGTGGGCTCGTGCCCCCTTCCATGTCAACCATATAAAGCCCTACAGCGCTCCTAACACCGCCAGAGGCGCCATGGACCAACTCGCCAGCCACATAACAGGCGCTAGAGAGAGAATTGATTGGGGCCCATGTACATAAACCAATCATATTTGTTTGTTTGTTTCTCTCTCTCTCCCCTCTCTCTCTTTTTTTAAATAAATTAATAGTTAAATGAGCTTTATGGGCCTTTATCCCACTACATGGTAGTTAACAACAAAGCTCCCCACTTACGTGTCGCTTATGTGGTGCTGATGTGGTATGATAAAGCCCCTAGGGGTTTATCCACATTGCCTTTAGAGTTTGTCTTCATCAATTGCTATAATTATGTATTAATAAGTTATGATACGCGCGCAACATCTTTGACAGCTTTTTTGAAGCACATCGAAAATGTTGATGAGAAAACCTTTATTTTAATTGTAGGTCCTGTAATCCGTGTGGGTCGTAACAGAATCGTCGATCTAACCTAGAGTGCGGAATCCCCTAGATCAGATTTCACAGAAAACGAGTAGAAACAGAATCAAGAACACGATACACTTTTAATCCGGTCTTCTATTGATTATCCAATACGAAGTTTACAATCAATCCAAGACCCACAAGAAATCTCTCAGCCACTCTCTGTAGATTTCTCCAACTCTCTCTCTATTCCTCTAAATGTCCTACCTAAACCCTAATGCCAAGCCTTGTTTATATAGGACAAGCTTTGCACATGGGCTTTGATCTGGGCCAGGCCATTCTCCAAGCCCATAACACTAATTAACTCCCTAACCAATAATGCTAAGCCCATTACAAAATATCCAAAGACTAAATAATCAAACTATTAAGTTGTTGTCACAAAACATGCACCACCAAACTCCCCCTTGACAATAGCTTCATAGTGTAACTTTGTCTTCAAACATCTTGCAGTCTTTTGGTCTTTGGATAGCGTCAGCTACACAGTTTCTGACATCAACAAACTCCCCCTTGACAATAGCTTCATAGTGTAACTTTGTCTTCAAACATCTTGCAGTCTTTTGGTCTTTGGATAGCGTCAGCTACACAGTTTCTGACATCAACAAACTACCCCTTAGCTGATGCTTCCAATCTCCAAATCTTTCATCGTTGTAGATCAGTGAACTAGCAATCTTTGGTTAAGCAAGTATCTTCAAATCTTCCATATCTCTTTCTCTTTCTGCAATGTAGTAGAAGGATCCTACCATGCATCTTCACATGTTCTTCACTTCACTCTCAATCTGCACTTTACTTGTATTCTGCACTTCATTTTGATAATTGCATCAATCTGTTTAGCAACACAAGAAAGTATCTCAAAAAACCATTAGCCTTTTTCACATTTAAAGATAAACCAATATTTTATCTTAGTTTGCAAAAACAACTACCTGTCAGTTAAAAATGGGAGATCTTTTAAAAAAGAAATCTTTTTGGTATTTTTGATACTTCTCAAAACAACTAAACAAACTAAACTAAAACCAAAAATATTTACAATACATCTTTTTGTGAGAATCATGTGCAAGAAGATCATATCAACCAAATCAAACTGTTTTCACACTATTAGATAATTCTTTATTTAATTTTTCTATGAAAAGCAGTTCAAGACGATTACCAGTATGTTTGTCCACTTAAACAAAATGCATGAACATTTCAAGTACCATTACCATATGATACGTTAAGGTAATTTTATTCTGATATACTAGTGTGTCCCACTTCAGGATATACCCCCGCGATCAATGGTATGCACAAAGATTCATCGTAGTAGGTGAGTATACTGAATTCATCCGTTTTGTTTTTCAACGTTTAGATAATTGGTGAACAGGTCAGTACTTCCGTACAGCAAAGAGACCAAAATATCTAACGAGGGCTATGACAAATACCATTTTTGGTACGATTTATGCATTTTGCACTTTTTTGAATGACTCTCTATGAGAGCTTCTTCATTTTCAGGGTTTTGGCATTTTTAGCTCTTTTAAGATATCCTGGTTGTGTCTAGGTAAGCATGTATCTGGATGCAGCAGAAGGACAACCCTGATATCCCCGGATGAAATAACAGTATAAAGACCCAAAACCTCAGATTTTGGCAATCTATCAACGCAAGATTTAAGGTCATTAAACCATACACCACTGATGTGTTCCCCACTCATACTCAGTGCATTTATGTTTATATCACTTTGGTAAGTTGATTATTTCATGCTTTTGCCTACTGGTACATCATATGATGAAGCTGCTATCACACTTAAGCATTTTAATTCAATTTGAATGTGACAGTCTAACTTGCTGATGTACTATCATTTCTTCTTTTTTACACCATGAAAACTCATTTTTGATTTTCTATTTTTTATATTTTTGGATTTTTCAAATTTTATAACTTACTCCCCCAAAACACACGCACTATCTAAACTATTTTTGGCTTAGAGGAATTTCTCCCCCTAAATTTTTGTTTTTATGGAGTAAGTTTCAAAAACACAAATTTAAACACAAACAGACTCCCACTTTAAATCTGACAAACGTTTTTCACGAGTAAAGTTTAGAATAATCAAATCAATCACAAAAGTAAATAGTTCGTTACCCATGTTAACCTACTATTCACCTCAAATGCTTTACAGGAATAACCACTGTTAAACACATCAACAGTCCTTCTTGGTCATCCTGCATTCACTCAAAAACTCAGTTAGTCTTGAGAACCCAAGCCTTGACAGTCTTGGGTTTTCCAGATTCATCCATTACAGAAACATCCATCCAATATCCATCACTCCTCACTGGAGTCTTGGATTGCTTACCCATTGTTGAATAACACTGATAATTTCCATTAGGTCTTTGATTACGAGAGTTCCAATAACCTCTCGAATTTTCTGACCTTTGGAAATTATTATCTTGATACCTTCTTCTACCATTATCATACCATGAATTCTGAAAAAATTTTGGATGTTGTTGAACATTTGAGTTACTAAAACCCCTATGTTCGGTTCTTCTTTGAAAATTTCGATTACCAGAAGTCTGGTATCGATTTTGATATCCAAAATTTTTATTTTAACTTTGAAACCGATTTGATTTACCATTATAATGACTAAATTGTGGAGAAATACTTCTTAGTCTATCAAATCTTTTCGAAGTTGAAGGTTTAGATGGAATTTCAGGTTTCTTTGTCTGACAACTTGATTTTTCATTATTGCTTGACCCAACCTGATTCCCTTCTTTAACCTCATCAACTTTTTGCTTACCTTTCTTCAAAGGACAATAACTCGCCACGTGCCCTTTGTTGTGACATTTAAAACATGATCTTTTCTTATAAGTTTTCTTTTTGTTTGATCCCTTTTTAAATGTTTCGGCCTTTTTGTCTTCAGTATCCTCATCCACTTTATGAGGTGTACTGTTAGACCCTACAGATTCTTTCAAAGAAACTGGACTATTTGGCAAGTCCACAGCTATCGGATCCACTACTACTTGTGCAGTGGTTACAAAATCAGTTAGCTCATCTTCAGTTGGTAAAAATGAGTAGTCTTGATGTTTAGAAGATGAAGCTTTACTAAACCCCACCCCTGTTTTATCATTACTCCTTTTTAAACCTTTTTGAATATGAGTCCTGACTAACGAAGAATTTCCAAAATTGTCTAACTTACCCTGAAGTTCTACAATTTTGGCTTGTGCATCAGCCAATTCTGTGCACTTTTCTGAAACCTCGTAAGTCTTTTCTTTCAGAGTTTCACGAGCCAAATCAATGATCTGTAACTGTTCATTGACTTTTCTTGTTAAACTGCTAATTTCTTGTTCATTTGATTTTAGTTTATCTAAACAATTTGACTCTCTTTTAATCAAAAGAACATTTAACTCTTTTCGGTTTTCCAAATCAGCTAACAGAATTTTGTTTTGCTCCGATAGTCTGTTAACGTTACCCTGTAGTTCAGTGCAATTAAGACAGGTATGACTTACAGATTCGGATGATACCTTCACCTCTGATGTAAGTTCATTCGCATCCTTCAAGCCATTTGAAACTTCTGCATCCTTCTTCTCAGCAGTTTCCTTATCAGCTTTCTTCTTCTCCTCTACCTCAGCAGCTACTTCTCCTATCTTGACAGCTGCAAGCTCTGCTACACATGCTTGATCACATGTATTCAATCTTGAAGGAATCTGATAACGTTTTTCTAAAGCTTCCCACAGCTCTTGAGAAGTCCCATACCTATTAAATAAGTGTTTTATTCCACTCGGCAAGGACATCTTTATCGCTGCTGAAGCTCGCTTTTCAGCATCAAACACAAGTTTTTCAGATTCATCCATCTTGTCATAAGAAATAACTTTAACACTTCCTTCAACATGACGTGTAGGAGCAACATATCCATCTATCATACAGCACCACATTCTGGTATCCTCACTTTTCACAAATAGCTCAAACTTCTCTTTCCAGACAGCATATTCTTTGACGTTTATATGCTTTGGCCAGTTTTTAACAACCTCACTTCCATTATTCATCTTAGCCATCACGCAGCGTAAAAGTTTAAATGGATTTTGGTAACCTGAATCAAAACCCAAATCTAACTCCTATACCGGTCCTTGTCTAGCTTTTACCGTAACCGTACTGTCAAAACCGTACAAAAATTATCCGAAAACTGTTTTTATCAAATTATACCGTTAGATTCGTCTCGAAATTACGATTTCCAATGATATAAACTGTTTTTTTTTTTTACCCTAAAAATCCAAGGAATTCAACGGTGCAAACGGTTTTCTGAGATGGGTTACGGATAATTTTCTAAACGCGAAACAGTGAAATTTTTCTTACGAAGGCCAAGAAAAATTCCACCCCTTCCGAAATTGTCCGAAATGGTCAGAAATGGTTATCCGGAATTGTCAAATAGTCCGAAATGAACTACACTGATCCGAAATGAGACAGTCTGATCCGAAATCAACTCCTTCCAATCCGGAATGGTCCGAAATCCTTAAGTATTATCCGAAATGCACGCTTAACTGGTCCGAAATGGGTTCTTCTGATCCGAAATGTAACTCTCTGATCCGTAATGAAATAGTCTGATCCGAAATCGACGCTTTCTGATCCAAAATCAACACCAGTCTAATCCGAAATGCAAGTCTGTAGATTCGAGATGCAGTCTGAAGATCCGAAATAGTTCGAAATGCAAGATTTTAATCCGTAATGGATCCGAAATGCCTGATTTCTATCCGAAAAGCAAGATTTCTGGTCCGAAATTGTCCAAAATGCTTGAATTTTATCCGAAATCAGTAGCTGAACACGAACACAGCCTCCAAAAACGTCCAAAAACTCTGATTTTCTGCAGAAAACGATTCTGAACCAAGCCAATCAAGAGCCTAACGCTCTGATACCAATTGTAGGTCCCGTAATCCGTGCGGATCGTAACAGAATCGTCGATCTAACCTAGAGTGCGGAATCCCCTAGATCAGATTTCACAGAAAACGAGTAGAAACAGAATCAAGAACACGATACACTTTCAATCCGGTCTTCTATTGATTATCCAACACGAAGTTTACAATCAATCCAAGACCCACAAGAAATCTCTCAGCCACTCTCTGTAGATTTCTCCAACTCTCTCTCTATTTGTCACACCCCCAAAAATCCACCATGCGGAGTATCACCGCTTGGAGGCGTGACATGACCAGGATCGAGCCACCAATCATATTGAACAACTCAATTAAGTAAATAAAACCAAACATAATACGATTGGTGACCAAAGCTAGTTAACCTTGTTTGGTTTAAACAGCGGAAGCATAAACGTGAGTTTAAAAGCATAAGTCCATAGTTCATAAGTTAAAGTTTCAAAACGCAAGTTTAGTAAGTTCATAAGGATTTAAACGTTAAGCACGGAACATAACAGTCCGTACACCACAACGACTCCTTCCCCGTGCAAGCTCCAAGCATTTAGCGACCTGTAAGGCATGTAACAACGAGTCAACAACAAAGTTGAGTGAGTTCACGTTTGGTTGTTTAGTTTTAAGTTGTTTCTGAAAAACGTGGTTTGACTTTCGTTGGCTTATTTGCCGTGGGGGTTACCCCGTAGTTGAAAGTATGTTTAACCATTTCCCTTTTTCTTTACCCAATCCATAACCATGATCAGTGGGGGTTTTCCCCGTTTGAACTACTAGACGGTATGATATCGACTGCTACGCAAATAAGTTGTGCCCTATATCAGTGTCTATCATCACTGACAATCTGCCATAGTCCATTAGTACACGCCCGTCCGACTGGCACGGTGTGAGGTTTGTTAAACCTAATAGCGCTATTAACTAATGACCCGCTCGCCATTGGCCTCGGCGATTAAGTCGATATAAATTGAGGGACTTCATGATAGAGTTTTGTCTAGCCAGTTTTAAGGTTGTTGTCCTGCACCAGGAGGACCACAACGTACGTATTCTGCACTAGGAGAATTCGTAGGATTAATAATGGCATCCAATCTATGGAGGATGGCCATACATATCCTACCCAAGGAGGATATGTAGATTTAGTTTTAATTCTTTAACCCATTCCCAAACCACCGGGAATCCCATGCCTTAGAAAGTGTGTGAACTCACCTCGGTTTGCTCGGTTAGATTCTCAATATAGCTAACAGTCAAGGTCGGTCAATCACGTCCTAGTATGATTTACCAGTTAGTCATATAGTGGCTTTCAAATAGATCACAAAGTTCCTACACGTATCTATCACACAACATGCATCATTTTAACGGTTTATGCCCATCTAAGTTTCCCATCCATTCCCCACTCAAAATCAAACATACGATAATGCACATAACATATATAATATGTTAGATCATTCACAGATAGCATACTCGACATTTAGACACGCAAGTCACAACTTATGTTATTTCAGCATTTATATTCAAAACCGGCTGTATTCGGACATTTTAATAAAATAGTTATATTATTCCAAAAATTCCCAAATTTTTACAGAATGTCGAAAACGTTCTATATTTTATTGTGTAAAAATATCGGGGTCCGGTTCAATACCAATATTTTATAAAAATTCATATTCCGGGCTGAACTCAGATTTATGTATTTCTGACCACAGTCCACGGAAAAATTTATTAAAAATTCATCGAGTGTCCGATTTACGAAATTCCAATGGGGTAATTACAAATACATCGGTTTTCATCTACTGTACAAATTTCATGGTCTGATTCATCACAAAACTCAGGTTATGACTGAAAGTACAACACCCATTTATTGCTGTCAAAATTCAGCTTAAGTTGCTGTTACAAATTAACACTTTAAAAATAGTAAACGGAGTCCAAAAATTACGATTCCGGTGCCATTAGAACCGTATTTCATAATAACATATTTTAGATTCAAAATATCGATTTTTCGTTGAGTTTAAGACCTGTTTACAGCCAACTGAAGTTGGCTGTAAAAGTTGGACAGATTCTGATTTTAAGTGTTTAACCTTCTAAATCGTGTTCGATCGATTCCGTTAACAAGTTTAATGACCACAACAACATGACACATTAATATTAATCAGTAAAACATCAGATAATCAACCAATAATCATAATCACACAAGATCTACATGATTTACACACATATTCATCCATTAACCACCTTGTTCATCACTTTAGTAAACTTTTAGACTTTGATCTTATATCTTCATAATTTTTAACCGACGAAACTCTTATTAACCACTCTAGACAAGATCAAGAAGAGGTTTAGAGTCACTTACTACTAGCTCGAGGCTAGGGAAGAAACTAGTCGAAGATCGGGTGGATAAAAGCAATGTAGTGAGGTCCTTCGCGTTCCGAATGCACCAAGCCTCCTCGTATGAGATCCTTAGCACTTGTATATACTTGAAATGGCTTGATCAAGATCGAAAAGTGGTTGGATGGGGCTTGGGGGTTTCGGCCGAAAGTGAGCAAGGAGAGGGAGAGAGTGGTGTTGATTTGTTAAGTGGTGAAATGAACATGATGGACTTAAGCTTATACTTATAGACAAAGTCTTTCTAATTATCCAAGGGATTTTGTGTCTAGATGATATTAGACACATGAGATTATAATATTCAAAAGTTGTAAGTACATGTTCCCTTGGGGAACCGAACTCATGAAGGGGGGGGGGGTATTTGGTTAGATTGTAACTAAATGGTTAAGATCTAGTTAGTTAATTAGGAGGTTAACTTAGTTACTAGCATGTAGTAAGTTGTAACGGGTGTTAGGGTATTCGGGGACCCTAACTGGCTCAGAAAAAGAAAACAGTGTTATTGGCAATATTTTTAGGTTCCGGGTAAAGTCCGGTTGTTCGGTTCGATCCTGTTCCGTTAAACCGCTAAATGAATCCGTAAAGCGTCCTACTTATATATTTTTGCAGCGTTTTTACTTTATAACACTTAGGAAAGTATAACGGACTATTTAGTGACCTTTCTGTACATTATTAGCATATTAACAAATACGTGTAAGCATAACACAGATATCAGAAAGCAGTTAAGTAATTTCACGCAGTCGTCAGACACTTTAATTATCATTAATAATTTGTACGGAATACATGGGATTTTGAGGGTTGTCACACTATTCCTCTAAATGTCCTACCTAAACCCTAATGCCAAGCCTTGTTTATATAGGACAAGCTTTGCACATGGGCTTTGGTCTGGGCCAGGCCATTCTCCAAGCCCATAACACTAATTAACTCACTAACCAATAATGCTAAGCCCATTACAAAATATCCAAAGACTAAATAATTATCAAACTATTAAGTTGTTGTCACAAAACATGCACCAACATTAATTAACAAATCCTGTTTTGATTGTTTGTACAAATTTAGATGATGTATTTTTAAATGAAACTGCATGTATTTCCTATTAAGTCCGAGCTTTTGTTATAGTTTTAAGTATGCCCTTTAACAATTCATGTTAATGCACTTTAGTTGATTGTATAACCATGCACACGTACTTCAGTTCTATTTTTTAGAGTTTGCAAGATGTTACTGGAGCAGTGTTTAAAATCTTTATAGATTAATTTCATAAAAAGTTTTAATTTACTTAGAGATAAAGTTACTACTAACTACTGTAGATAATATTCATGTTTAGTTTTTATGTATTCATGTTGTATTTATTCTATTCTTTAGGGGTCTTGTTGTAATTTTCTTCCCTACATATTGTTTGCTTGTTCTCTGTTTGATTCAATGAGAATTATCTCTTCATATACACACCTGGTATCAGCCATTATCCATAATTAGTTGAGTTTCCAAGACCCTTTGATTTCCCAGCCTATCTTTTGCCTTCTACCCTACCGTCCCTTTCCTTGAACCCTTCTGTTCCTCTTTCTTTTTGTCTGTCCCCATCCTCTTCAATCCTTTTTTTCTCTCTGTCATAAATGGTTTCCTCTTCTAATTTAAACCCTCTTTTGTCTGGTCTTGCGCCAATGATTGCTATTAAACTATCCCCTACAAACCACATAAATTGGAGAACTCAAATGCTACCCATTCTAACATATCAATATCTATTACCACATATTGATGGTTCACTTTCACCGCCATCACCAACTATTCGGTCGAATGATAAGGAAGTTCAAAACCCTGATTATGTCACTTGGGCTAGAAATGAACAACATGCCATCATACTTGTCACACCCCAACCGATGGCGAAAACATCAGAGTGAGATGATCACAAGATCGCTCATAGCTTCATAACACTAATTGCAACAATATGTAATTAAACCAAATTTCATAAATGCTAAATTGAATACATTGTTCAACAAAACCAAACATAGACAAATTGTAGCAACATAACATTAAACATAAAATAGCTTATTTGTTTAGGTGTGTATCTAAATCCACCCTAACATTGTTTCTTCGCATCGTCATCTATCAACCTGCAACATGTATTAAAATATGATCAACAAATATGTTGGCGAGTATATAAGTTTGATACATAGCATAATAATGAAAATGTTTTAACTGTGCTCATATCCAACATGATAAATGTATACAAGTTACTAATATGCTGAACGGGTGTAAGCTATATGTCAAACCAGAGTTTAACGCAATCGGGATTACCCAACATCGTCGAAACGAAGAGTGTGTAATGTGTTTTACTTAACAATACCACAAGAATACAGGAGGGGCGTTAATCCTATAGTGCTATAATTGTTAAAGTAGGCTTGCAAAGTTAATGGGCATATAGACACAATGTATATAGAGCATAAGAGTCTAACAAGTATAACATGTTTTCATGTTTAAATGTGTGACGTGCGTGCGGGTGCGTATATTTTTTTAGTATATTTTTAGCTCTTTTTACTCGCCGATTCAAGTTTTAAATTTGTAAAACACGATATTTCACTATCACTCTACACACGCGCTAGGGCAAGTGCACCCATCGTGGACGTAGTATAGTGATGGTAAGATACCGAGGGCGTCCAAGGACACAAGAGCTTTTAATACCGGCTTATCGTCAACGTCTAATCGAACCAAACTTTGAGAAAAAAATTTAGAACTATAAAAAGATAAACTAAAAGCAAAAAATAAAGTAAAAGTAAAAACAGATAGACAAGAAAGAATTACTTGGTTCCAACTTATCTTTCATGTACCCTTTTGATGATTTCCGCACTTTGGGCATTTTAAGAGATTATCTTAGTTATAGTAGTAGGCACCTCTTGTGAAGACGACGTTCCACTCAACCTAGTGGTCTGAGTCAGCAAGGATACAGTCCCACTAGATCGGATTATTGAAAGATAATTAAGTACGTTATTAATGCAAAAAGTGGTGGGCCCCCTTCCAGGCAGCGATAACCCTCAACCCTTTGGTTTGAGTCAGCAAGGAAACAGTCCTCGCAGGGTTGGTTTAAAGTTTTAATAGTAGTTTATAGATAAGGGATTCAAGCTTTTGGCACTTCTCCCATGGTGGGTAATGCCCGCTCCGACTCGTGAAGTGTTACTAGGCTTGAACCAGGTTTTCGCAGGATCTATACACTGAACGAGACATAAAATTTACCCAACCACCCTTCTAACCCCCTTCCAGGCAATTAACACGCTTTATATAGACCGTAAAGGCACTAATATGTGAATCAACAACATATGAAGAATGATTAGATAAATTTGCCTTCAATATAAAAAACTAGTTATTAAAGTCATTAATACATACCCAATTAAAAAGTTGCTAAAGATTGGAAATCATAAAAGAAAATACACAAAAGTTCACCAACTGATGTAAGAGTTTAGCCAAGTATGGCCTTTGTTTGACAAAGACTCTTACTATCAATCTTGGATCCCCGAGACTACTCCACACACTCTATATAATGGAAAATGGATGATGGTGTTGTGGTGGCAAGTGAGAGAGAAGTGGTTTGCCAAGGGATGGTTTGGAATGGAACCAAGCACATCTATTTATAGCTGAAATCAGTGGCTTCACAACGGCCCGTGCCCGCCTGGCACGGCCCCATGGTCATCTCTCTCTATCTCTTCCTCATTAACTACTTATCAGATCTTATACTAACACAGCCCTGTGTGCCAACGGCACGGCACGGCCCATGGCCAATGTACTTGTTGTACTATCGCAGATTCTGAAAATCTTTGAGTTGACCATGCCCCGTGTTGGCTTAGCACGACCCCGTGTTGGCTGCCAGTTTTATCCATTGCAGCTTCTAATGCGGCCCGTGTCTGGTGGACACGGCCCCGTGTCAAGTCTTCTGATCTTGCTATTCTTATGGTTTGGATGTGAATTGGGGCTTGGCGAGTTGCGTCAATTCCTCCTTCTTTGTATTTATCTTGGTTTTTTGTTGTCTTTTTGTTCCTATTGCACACTTAAGCCCTTTTGACCCTGTAGATTAAAAAGGAACATAAAAACAAGCTTTTTTCCAACATTAGCACTGAAAAAGGGTTGATTTTACGCCGTATTTGATATAATTTATATGTTGTATTTTAAGCACATCAATGTGGATAGAGTGTGATTAAATAAATAAGTATCATAGTGTTGCATGTTTTTGTATAATGTACATATTGCACCCAAAGTGATTAAAATGAAAATGGGATCGAGTATACTCATAACTTTGCATAGGGTTCCACAAAAACCGAGAGTTGTTGTGATGAAGGTTTGGAACACGGAGGTCACCCTGAAATGGGTAAATCGTAGTGTAAGTATTCTGATGTGAAAGAGGTTCGGATCAGATTGCAAGATACGGGAAAAGTACGGAATAAAAACAAGTAACAAATCCCTTCGTACGAATGGGCCTTTCGTATAAACGGGCATATGTCATTCGTACGAATGGGTATTTCCCTTCAAACGAACTGGACTGTTTAAAATACGTAAAACTGAGTTATAAACTGATTTAGACATAACAGTAAGGTAGTTGTTAAACAAATCGAAAATAGGAAATAAAATGGTCAAACGGCCAAGTGTGGACAACCCAGGTGTACCCACACGACATGGAAAGCGTGAGCTAAGTGTTAGAGGCTAGGCAGGGTCGATTCACTTTGTGACTAGTAAACTGTTTGGGGTTCATTACTAATGAACTGATGTAAAACAGAGACGAAATCGAAAACATACTATATGAAAAATGTCTCCTTCGTATGCATGGGACATGCCCATTTGTACGAATGTGACTGTTTATCGAAAAACGTATGTTTGATCGAACCAAAATAGATCATTTCTTGATGGAAATTAACCTTAATGCAAACCCTTAACTATGGAAAGAGTTGAGGGCCTGATGGGTTCCAGATTCCATCCATATCGTACAATAACCAAAGTGAAAATTATGAACAAGTTGTAAAATGTTTTAAGTTTATAAATCTTGATTCGAATCTCGTATATGTGATGCTCCAACAGTAGTTTTCCCAAGCAAACTAGTGGAAACCATCTTTGAGATGTGTTGAATCAAGGAAGTTTTTGTAAGAAGTTGGAGGATTATGATCAAAATGCAAGGAATGTAATGAAATGTAATGGAAAAATGGGGGAAAATCATACGAGTTACTTCTGATCGCGAGCAAGAGAGTTCTGAAGAGAGTTGGTGAAATGTGCAAGAAAATGTAGTGGAGTAGTACACCTATTTATAGGTGTAGGGTGAAATTAGGGTTTCCAACAGTTTTGGGCGAATGCGCGTGCTGGGACGAATGCACACATTCGTGCGAATGGGTACATACGTACGAATGTGGCTTCCCTACTTCTTTTGAGGTTCAAGTTTGATTATCTTTTATGTTTTAATCGGTTTTACATGTGACGAGCATAAACGTGTATCGTGAAATCAAGAATCATGTATCATATAGTGTTTAAAATGCTGATTATGAGTATGAACAAGCACATAAGTTTAACGTGAATAACATGAATATGGATAAAGTAATTTTGTTTTCATTATGAAAAATTATCTCGGATTACAAAATGAAACGAGCTAGGATACAACAAAAGCACAAGTGTCTGAAAATAGAATGTACACCAATACTTGCTAACTCAAGAAAGTACAAATGTGTGAGGCGTTACAGTCTCCCCTACTTTAGGAGATTTCCTCCTCGAAATCTGTTCATGAGGAAGGTTGAATGAAAAGATGTGGATGCTTGGTCTTCATCTCACTCTCGAGTTCCCAAGTGAATTCGGCACCACGCTTTCCCTCCCATCGAAATTTGACTATGTGAATTCGGCTATGCCTAAGTTGTTTGGTTCCTCGATCCATGATTTTGACTGGTTTTTCTATGAATGAAGAGTCTCATTGATTTGCAAGTCATCGATAGGAATTTGAAGTCCTTCTTCAGCTATGCACTTCTGGAGATTTGAGACATGGAACGTTGGATGAACGTTGCTGAGTCCTTGAGGTAAATCGAGTCGATAAGCCACTTTACCAATCCAATCGAGTATCTTGAAAGAACCAACAAATTGTGGATCAAGTTTTCCCTTTTTACCAAAATGGATTACTCCTTTCCAAGGAGATACTTTGAGTAATACGTGATCACCAACATTAAACTCTAATGGTTTACGTCTTTTATCGGCGTAGCTCTTTTATCTGCTTCTAGCCTTGAGGAGGTTGTCGCGGATTTGAAGAATCTTATCCGTCATTTCTTGAATAAGCTCAGGGCCAGTAATTTAAGTGTCGCCAGTATCGTCCCAACAAATGGAAGATCGGCACTTGCGTCCATATAGTGCTTCAAAAGGAGCCATTTGAATACTAGAGTGGTAGCTGTTATTGTACGAGAACTCGATCAAAGGTAAATGTACATCCCAATTACCACCAAAGTTAATAACACAGGAGCGAAGCATGTCTTCTAGAGTTTGGATAGTAGGTACAGTATGTCCATCCATTTGAGGATGAAAAGTCATACTGAGATTCAAGTGAGTACCCATAGCGGTTTGGAATGTTTGCTAAAGACGTGAGGTGAAACGACCATCGCGGTCTGAAATGATGTCAATGGGTATGCCATGACGACATATGACTTTTCATGTAGATTCGAGCTAGTTTCTCAACTTTGAAATCCTCATGAATGGGGAGAAAGTGCGCGGACTTGGTCAAACGGTCAATGATCACCTAAATGCTATCATGACCAGAAGGTGTGCGAGGAAGATTGGTTATGAAATCCATATCTATGCTATCCCACTTACAAACTGGGATTTTTGGTTGTTCGAGTAAACCAAAAGGACGTTGATGCTCAGCCTTAACTTTCGAGCAAGTGAGACATTTTGAGACAAAGGTGGCAATGTCTTTCTTCATGCTAGGCCACCAATAGGATGTATGAAGGTCATGGTACATCTTATCAGCACCAGGATGAATAAAGTATCGCGATTTATGCGCCTCTTTCATTATAAGTTCACGAAGTTCATCACGATTTGGCACCCAAACGCGATCGAGGTAGTGTTGGAGTCCACCTAATTTTGTCATGAGTTGATTTTCAGCACCACACTTCATTTCGTTGTACATGTTTTCCTTATTGAAAGACGCATACTGAGCTTCACGAATGTGAGTATGAAGATCCCTAACAGTTTGAGAACAACAAATGCTACTAGCATGAGATTTGCGACTGAGTGCATCGGCTACGACATTCTCTTTGCCAGAGTGAAAGCGAATTTCGCAGTCGTAGTCATTAAGTAATTCCACCCAACGACGTTGACGCATGTTTAGCACTTTTTGGTTAAAGATATGTTATAGGCTCTTATGGTCGGTGAACACCACACACTTTGTACTATAAAGGTAGTGTCGCCAAATCTTTAACGCAAAAACAATTGCGCCAAGTTCGAGATCGTGAGTAGTATAATTCTTCTGATGTATTTTTAGTTGCCTCGAAGCATATGCGATAACCTTATCTCTTTGCATGGGAACGCAACCAAGACCATGGTTCGATGCTGTAGGATCGGATTACGACCTGAATGAGTCGTTCGGAAAAGCTCAAATCCGTTTCAGAGGCGGAAACAGAGAAACGGATGTGAAAACAGCTTGAAATACACTTTAATCCTCTTGTATATTGATTTTACAATGTTTACAGTCAAAGGAAAAACCGGCAGCACCTCGGTATCACTTGGCAAATATTGTTACAAATGAAATGCACACTACCCTATTTATAGTTGTCTTAATTCCGCCCGAGATGACATTGACTTATAGGAGCGGAATCAACTTTTCAGATTCCGGGCGGAATCACCTAGAAATACATGTTAGAGCGAAATCAGCCACTATGTAACATAAATGCTTTTGTCTTATATGTAATGATGCAATTGATGATGTCATCATTGTATAGGATGATGTCACGCTTGTTCAGATCCGCAACGCAACTGAGACTCGATATAAGACGAAGTCGGCAGATGAATGCACTAACAGACTCCCCCTCAGATGTTGACGAGTCTTAAGTGTCGAGTCTTCTCAATCTTCAGTCTTTATCAGTCTTTGGACTTCCTTCATGATCTCTATCTGGCTCTATCCTATCTCCAATTCTCTTTCAGGATCTCTGGCTCCTAGCTCTTGCATCTTTAGACTCTCTTTCTCTAACAGACTCCCCCTCAACTTGTACTGGGATCGTAGTCTAGTTTTCACAGGTTCAGGTATTGTAACCTGACTCACCTGCATATTCTCTACCCAACACATAAGTTTCATAAAAGATAAGATATAATAAATTTAGAAACTTCGCTAATCACTTGAAGACACAACCCTGAAAAGATCATTTTTAATTATCGAACAAAAAGATTTATCATGTAAGTCACTGATGAACCACTTGAATGATTATCATTATCATTTCACACATCTTCAAACAAACTTTCCCACTTAAGCACTTAAACTTAATCGTGTGTCCCACCTCAGAATATACTCCCGTATCCAGATCCTAATATTCAGTCTTACAGGTAAGTATGACACAACTGGTATCTGTAGGGGAATAAATTATGATCGAAATCGTGAGAGCTCAGGTCAGAACTACCGTTCAGCAGAGAGATCACGAATCAACTTTTGGTGTGTCCCCTTTAGAGGATCTTTTTTTACAACAGCATTGCTAAGCAATTTTATTGTCTTATCATATATGCTGAGGGAGATGCTATGTTTCAAGCATTGCGGAAAGTATTATTCGAGGACTAGGTCAGAACTTCCATTCAGCAGAAGTCCAGGAATAATACCCCAGATATCACTGAGTATAAAGACCTAGTATATCAGAAAAAGGAATCTTTCAAACGTGATTTCGGGGGTTACCCATATATCCGAGAGATGTTACCCACGATATAAGCAAGTTTGAAATTTAGGTTTATATCTCGTCACAATCTACTAAATGTGCAAAAACCTACTCACACATCCACAGTGAGATCGTTTATCACATTTGACTTTCCAATTCTTTAGCATGTTGTGATAGTCCACTAATATCATTTCCTCTTTTATATAACAAAACTCCTTTTCATTTTTTACTGTTTTTGTCTTTTTGAAATTTTCTAACGTTTTTGGATTTTCTGTGAAAAAATTTACTCCCCCTAAAATGCAAACACGTTTTAGGAAATTTGAAAACAAACTATACAATAAAGTGACAACTGATATCAAATCGCTTCAATTCTCCATCCACTTGGCATAAACAATCAGAACTCCCCCTCACAACAAACTATTTTCCCATTATGATTTCAAAACACTTAAGTTTGTTTTAATCAAATGGTTTTTCCAGAAAATAAGTTTTGTTGATTTTAAGAAAACATTTGTAGGTTAGGGGATAAGTTCCTCTTCTCAATGTAATGAACCCCATATATTTGTTAACCACTTGTAATAATGGTCCAATCAAGTTCAACTTAATGACCTTGATTAACCACATTGTCAATGAAAACCTCTTTCAACCACTTACAGGTTTACTTATCAATCATAACCACTTGCACATCAAAATATAACAATTTAAATATACCACCTGTACTTTACCAACTGTACCACTTGTAGGATCAAATACTAAGAAAGATGCCGATTCCTGCTCTACTCTTACCAACCTGGGAGCTCCGGCAAGTCAGATTTTTAGTTTGGAAATACTTTCCCCCAAGGCTGACCATCCTTAGGAGATTCAGAAACACATCTGTCCCACCAGCACTTTGATTTGTAGAACTCTTTAGCTCCTTTCACTTTTCCTGCAACCATCTTACCAAAAATATGTTTAACATTTCCATTAAACACCTTTTCAGCATCAAATTCTTTCTTATCAGCAAAGAACTGATCAGAAATCTCAACCCTACCTTTTGATTTCAAATAATCTTTTGTCAATGACGGAAAGTTTTCCTCGTTCAACTCAGGAACGGAATTAGCAATCTTTTTCTCAACACATGACTCCTCTGATTTTATGGAATCAGATTCATTGTCAGAATTACCCTCAGATTTAACCACCCACTTTTGCTTGTTCATATCACCTTTTCTTTTGTAAAACCGTTTTGAACTTTCTCCTTCCTCAGAAGTAGAATTTTCAAACTTTTTAACATTTTTTACAGATTGTTCTTTCTTATCAACACAAGTCTTTCTCAAAACAGAGTTAGAAGAAACTTCATGTTTTTGGTAGTTGGGCTTGGGGCAATTCCAAGCTATGTGTCCAACTTCTTGGCATTTGAAACAGATTCTTCTGTCAACTCTTGAAGAAAACTTTCTCACATTCTTCTTTACTTCAGCAAGAAACTCTTGATTCGACTGCTTCCAGAACGGTTTCTTCTGTTCATCCTCTGAACTTCCTCCTGAAACAAATTTTGTTTTTGGTTTATAAGTTTTCTGATTTTTATAATTTTCTGAAGAATTGAAACCAAGACCTTTCTTTTTGAGATTACCATTATGGTTTGGTTTCTTTTGAAAACCATAACCAGAACTGTAACCCTTTTTCTTGTTCAATCTCTGTTGAACTCTTGAAGTGTATTTTTTAGGTTTTTCAGCAAGATTTAAATCTTTATTTCAGAAATGTTAATTTTTGTTAGTTTGAAAACCTGTTTGATCATTTCAGTTTTTACACTTCTTATTGGAAATTCTTCATCAGAATATAATTTGTCTGAATCATACAAAGTATAAGCCACTTTGATTGATCCGTCATTCAAATTAGATTTTGATAACAGGAATTCTCTATTGTAAACCCTGTTAACCGGTGAACTCGGACTCTTTTCTGATGAACTCGAACTTTCAGACTTAGACTCCGGTTTTGACTCTTCATCCATATCCAACACCTGATCGACCACTTTCTTTAATAACTCAGACTCATGATCAGTGTCAGACGCTATGAATGTGACATCAATTTTGTCTGGTAATTCATCAATGATTTCAGACTTTAACTTGATGTTGACTGCCTTTTTTAGACGCTCCTCGTTAGGATTCCTTGGAGAATAAGTTTCATGGATCGGGGGCGGACATCTGTTATACTTGACACTTGGTTTCTTACCAGTATCAGTATCTTCAGTCTTTTTCTCCATGAATGCTTCAAGACCTGCAACAGTAGGATAAACACGATCAATCAAATAATCACAAGTAGTATAACTCAACAGTAATCGTTTAATCCTTTCACTCTCAATCTTCTCAAGTTCTACTTCTTTCTTCAATTTAGCACAGTCTTCAATATACTCATTGATGACGCTCTGCTTTGTCATTAATGTTGCACTCATTTTATCCATTGCTTTTTCGGTTTCTGAATTTGTCTTCTTCAGACCATCAACTGTTCTGTTCAGTATATTATAAGACTCTTTAATGTACTTCACATCAGACAATAAATCTTCTTTAATCTTTTCTAACTCAGCAATCTTTGTATCCTTCTCAGTACAATCTTTGCAAGAAACTGAACACTTCAAACATGGTTTTTCAACTTCAACCAATTTTTCTACTATAACGATTTTTTCTACCTCGACGAGTTTCTCTACTTCGACCAGTTTTTCAACTTCGACTACTTTCTCAACTTCAATGATTTTTTCGACTTCAACAATTTTCTCAATCTCAACAATTTTCTCTACCACTTTTTCAGTTGCTGGTTCAACATTAGCTTCTCCAGCTTCTGTCTTTGCCTTTTCATCAGCTAGCCTTCTTACTATTTCCAGCTCTTTCCTCAATCTTGCCATCTTCTTCTGATACAGCATCTCCATTTTATCTGCAAAAAACAAATTAAAACTAGTAGGATCTATGCCTTTTCTAGCTTTGTTGAGATGTTCTTCCTCATCATCGGTATCCACATCACTTCCAAGATCTGGAAAAATCGGGATTCTTTTCTGATGAGCATTGTAGTATTCCTCAGCCATGATTCAATAATCAGGTGATACTTCGGGAAATACCTGAATGAGAACAAAAACAACTAATCAATTTAAACGAACTGAAAAAGTGTGAACGTGTGTAACGGTTGAATCAATCTAGAACACATGTCAAAAATTCGCGGACTCGTTTCAATGTTGTTCGAGTGAAGACACTGAATGAATGGACTTGATCAGAATGAAATGGATTCAAATGGGCTTTCACAAATTAGACAAATTGATTTGGGCCGGTACTCTTGCGATAAAAGTTGATTGGGCCGAGACTTGGTCCGTTAATGATGATGAAACAATGAAACTTGGGCCAATAACAAACTAATGACTGACGTATTTTTTGATCGATGAATATAACAAGTCGACAACACACTTCACTTTGCCGACAACATCAGCTTTTACTTAAATCTGATTGGACCCCCTAAAAAAAATTTGTTTGAATCAAGAATATAGGTCAGATCACATGCACTTTGCAATTATCAATCCCACTGAGCCGACACTTTTATTTGGTATCTAAGTCATTAACAATGCACATGGCTCACACATTGGAATCACAAACTTCTTTTTAATTGTGCCGAATATTATCTTGATCTTATCTAGTCACATGCAAAGTCTGATCTTATCAAAAGCTATTTGCCGACAACTTCAATACCCAAAATCAGTGATTGGGCCGCTAATGTGTGGTGGGCTGACAACTCTATTAATTAAATCTGATTGGACCTCAACATGTAAAGTGGGCAGCCACCTTTAAAGCTGATAACAACACATGCATAAACTGATGACTATGATTAAACCGATGCAACCAGAACTTCAATTTTCAAGATCCAAAATGATAATATCACATGAATTTGACACAAAAACACGTTAATTCACACAACACAGTGCGCTTTCAATCGGTTCACACTTTACAAAGCACTTTCAAGTAGACTCTCGTTGATTTGGTTTTCTGGAGCGGAATCAGAAAATAATTTTGGACCGGAATCAGAAAATTGATTGTTCTAGAGCGGAATCAACACAATGATTTGGAGCAGAATCACCAAAGTAACAATCTGGAGCGGAATTAGATAGAACTTTGGAGCGGAATCACACTTTTTCAGACAAAATCACAAGATGTCCATTGGAGCGGAATCACTTCGCACATCATTTTAGGTCACTTTTAGTCCGAATTTTAATGTGTAACTATCAAGGATTTGTCTATGTTCAATTTTAAGCAGTCTGTGAAAATTTGACCTGGTTTTGACCGTTAAAACTATCTGAATCAATGAAAGAAGGTGTAGAATAAAGAAAATGAAGCTGTTTTGGCAAGAGCTCCTCGTCCTGAGCTCTGATACCACTTGTAGGATCGAATCGCGACCTGAATGAGTCGTTCGGAAGAGCTCTAGTCTGTTTCAGAGGCGGAAACAGAGAAACGGATGTGAAAACAGCTTGATTCACACTTTAATCCTCTAGTATATTGAATTTACAATGTTTACAATCAAAGGATATACCGGCAGCACCTCGGTATCACTTGGCAAATTCTGTTACAAATGAAATGCACACTACCCTATTTATAGTTGTCTTAATTCCGCCCGAGATGACATTGACTTATAGGAGCGGAATCAACTTTTCAGATTCTGGGCGGAATCACCTAGAAATACATGTTAGAGCGAAATCAGCCACTATGTAACATAAATGCTTTTGTCTTATATGTAATGATGCAATTGATGATGTCATCTTGATGATGTCATCATTGTATAGGATGATGTCACACTTGTTCAGATCCGCAACGCAACTGAGACTCGATATAAGACGAAGTTGGCAGATGAATGCACTAACAGATGCATCACAATATACCACGAAATCATCATTTTCATCAGTAAGGGCGAGGACAGGAGCATTGCAAAGCAAGTCCTTAAGCGTTTGTAACGATTCCTTTTGTTCGGGACCCGAAACAAAAGGTTTCTCTTTCTGAGTCCACAACGTGAGGGGAACAGCGATCTTAGAAGAGTTCGAGATGAATCGCCGGCAGTAACCCGCCAATCCTAGGAAAGAACGAATTTCAGATGGTGATTTAGGTGCGATCCAATTCTTTACTGATTCGATCTTCGAGGGGTCAACATGAATTCCTTTTTCACTCACGACGTGTCCAAGGAATTGAACTTCTTTGATCCAAAACTCGCACTTAGAAAACTTTGCGTACAGACGTTCACCACCTAAGAGTTCAAGAATGAGGTGTAAATGACATTCATGTTCAGCTTGGGTTTTCGATTAAATGAGAATGTCATTGATGAAAAGAATTACAAAACGATCCAAGTAGGGATTACACACACGGTTCATTAGGTCCATGAAGACTGCAGGCGCGTTGGTCAAGCTATAGGGCATAACTACGAATTCGTAGTGACCATATCGAGTGCGAAACACGGTTTTAGGGATGTCCTCCAGAACACGGATTTGATGATGGCCTGAACGAATATCGATCTTAGAAAAGCATGTTGCGCCTTAGAATTGATCAAAGAGATCATCGACGCGAGGGAGAGGGTAACGGTTTTTGATAGTGAGTTTGTTAAGCTCACCATAATCGATACACATATGAAATGAACCATCATTTTTCTTGACGAACAAAACAGGAGCGCCCCAAGGAGAAGTACTAGGGTGTATGAAGCATTTATCAAGCAACTCTTGAAGTTGACTTGACAACTCTTGCATCTCATATGGTGCAATACGATAGGGAGCTTTAGCAACAGGAGTTGACCTACGTATGAGATCAATGCGAAAATCAACAGATCGAGATGGAGGAGGACCAGGTAGATCTTCAGGAAAGGCTTCAGGGAAATCACACACAACTGGAACATCACTTATGCTCTTTCCCTTGCCTTTTTTTCCACAACGTGGGCTAAAAAGGCAAGGTACTGTTTACGTAAGTACTTGTTCGCTTGTGTGCATGACATAAGCTTCAGTCCTTTTGAAGGTCTATCTCTATAAACGTGTAAAGTACCGCCAGAAGGGAGAGGTAAACGAATGTATTTCTCGTGACAAGTAATTTCAGCATGGTTCTTACGAAGCCAATCCATGCCTACTATGATATCGAAGCTACCCAATTGCATAGGTATAAGATCAATAGGGAAAACATGATCGTTGAGTGTGAGAAAGCAATCGCGGAGAATAGAGTCAACTGTGATGGACTTGCCATTGGCAACCTCGACTGTGAATGACTTGGGGAGTTTAGCGCGTGCACAATTTAACATAGACTCTAATTCAACTGACATAAAGCTTTTGTCCACGCCAGTATCAAATAGTATAGAAGCATAAATGTTGTTAACGAGAAACATACTATTCACAACCTCATTGTCGTTTTGAGCTTGGTGTCATTGATGTTGAAAGCACGTCCACGAGGTGCTTGTTGCTGTTGTTGCTCTTGATTTAACTGAGGGCACTGAGGAAGAAGATGAGTGGTGTCTCCATATTTATAGCATGCACGAACATTGTTTGCTGGCTTTGGGTTTTGAGGAGCTTGCTGAACTTGATTGCCTTGTGGTGTAGGACCACTGCGGCAATAAGCGGTTGTATGCCCAAACAGATTGCACGTAGTGCAATAGCTGCAAGTGGTGTTAGTTGGGTGATGGTAATGACAAGTATTACAGTTGGGATGCGTCCCAGTGTAAGGTTTCTTTGTGGTTTCAGGTGTGGTAGGATTTGGGGTAGTAGCAGGGACAATCGCGTTGCAGCTCTGGTTTTGAAACTTTTGTTTCTTGCCTTTGCTGCCACTCGACTGGGCTTTGGTTTCAGTGGTGATTTGGTTGGCTGATTTGGTAGAGGTGGGTGTTGCGGCTTGTTTATCTCTGATGCGATTGTTGGTCAAGCTAGCTACAAGGCGATAAATGGCCTCATTGGTTTCAGGCTGTGAAGCTTCGATAGTATCACGCATAGAAGGAGGTAAGCCATGGAGGTATTTCCTGATCATACGCTCAGGAGTAGAGACAAGGTGGGGTACAATAAAGCTTAATTGTTTGAAGCGGGTGGTATAGCCAAGGTTGTCGTCACCGATTTGTTTAAGAGTCCAAAATTCCTCTTTGAGTTTCTATTGTTCGTGAGCAGGGTAGAACTCGGTCATCATCAATTCCTTGAATTTAGGCCAGGGTAAGGCATAGGCTTCTTCGTTGGAACGAATGTTGCGCTCATTCGTCCACCACTCTAAGGCTCTAGCTTGAAATACACCAGTAGCATTGCGGGTCTTAAGGTTTTCAGGGTATTCACTGTTAATGAATATAACCTCGATGTTGTCAAACCATTCAAGCATCGTTGTCACACCATCGTTCCCAGTGAAGGTTTTTGGGTTACAAGCTGAGAAGTGATTGAAGTTGAAAGAAACAGGCTTAGGTTGCTTAATCTTGGAGTCGACTGAGGAGTTAGGGGTAGAGGTTGTGTTGATCTTGTTAACAATTTCAGGGATTACATGTGCCATTTGAGTAGCCATGAATGCCAACATCTTCTTCTTGGAACCAGTCTTGGACCTCTTGGTCAAGTTTGAAAGACGGCTATAAGACATCTAGAGATTAAAAAACATAGGAATGGATGAGACTTGATCATAATGTTTTGTTTAAAGAAATTTCTTTTCATGAATACATTACATAGCACATAAATGTTCACATAGCATAACAAGAATTCACATAGTATAACATAGAATAATGAAAGCATTGTAAATTTAATTTGTTCATGAGAGATTATTATTGTTTTAGATTGCGAGGATAGAGTGATTCTTGTCTCCAAGCTTGAAACGAAATAACGTACAAATGTAAAACACATTAAAAAAGAGTTTTAACGTAAAAATTGGATTGTCACAGAACGTAACTAAGACTATTCCAAAATAAATTGAAGTCCTTTCGAGTTAGGGAAACGTGCTTTGGCCTAATAGACAAATACTCTCGTCAAGAAGCGATTAAAGGTATTTGTCCTTCCAGTTACTACACGTCCCTAGTCGTTTGGAAAATCGAAACTTTGGCGAGATTGAAAATTGAGGAGTGGGACTAATTATCAAGATGCGGGTTTCAACCCTAGCTTAGTAACATCGTACTCTAGTGTGGTTGGTACTTATCGAACGATAAGGGTCCACTAGAATATGAAATGGAAATTTCCTTCAAGATATGGATGACACTCCTAACTTGAGGGTAAATTTTGTGCAAAAATATCAAGTACAACAGATTGAAAGTCATCACCAAATGTGGGAATCACCCCTATTTTGGTGAGTCGTTTCGATTGTGGAGTATGAGTGTCTTCACCAAGCCTCCAAGTGTGTATTGTGTTAGCCATAGGAAAGGTGTGTATATTAAAGACCAAAGGAATAGATAGGAAGCAAATAAGATAGAATGCAAGTAGTTTTAAAGGACAAACAAGGATAATGTTCCTAAAGTATAGACTAGGTAAAAGAGCGTAGCAACTTTTCCTAATTCCCTATAGTTATGGCTTTGATACTAATCTATCACACCCCAACAGATGGCGGAAACATCGGAGTGAGACGATCACAAGATTGCTCATAGCTTCATAACACTAATTGCGACAATATGTAATTAAACCAAATTTCATAAATGCTAAATTGAATACAATGTTCAACAAAACCAAACATAGACAAATTGTAGCAACATAACATGAAACATAAAATAGCTTATTTGTTTAGGTGTGTATCTAAGTCCACCCTAACTTTGTTTCTTCGCATCGTCATCTTTCAACCTGCAACATGTATTAAAATATGATCAACAGATATGTTGGCGAGTATACAAGTTTGATACATAGCATAATAATGAAAATGTTTTAACTGTGCTCATACCCAACATGATAAATGTATACAAGTTACTAATATGCTGAACGGGTGTAAGCTATATGTCAAACCAGAGTTTAACGCATTTGTGATTACCTAACATCGTCCGAACGAAGAGGGTGTAACGTGTTTTACTTAACAATACCACAAGAATACGGGTGAGGCGTTAATCCTATAACGCTATAATCGTTAAAGTAGGCTTGCAAAGTTAATGAGCATATAGACACAATGTATACAAAGCATAAGAGTCTTAACAAGTATAACATGTTTTCATGTTTAAATGTAGATAGAGTGTGATTAAATAAACAAGTATCATAGTGTTGCGTGTTTTTGTATAATGTACATGTTTCACCCAAAGTGATTAAAATGAAAATGGGAATGAATATACTCACAATTTTGCGTAGGGTTCCACGAAAACCGAGAGTTGTTGTGATGAAGGTTTGGAACACGGAGGTCACCTTGAAATGGGTAAACAGTAGTGTAAGTATTCTGATGTGAAGGAGGTTCAGATCAGATTGCAAGATACGGAAAAAGTACGGAATAAAAATGAGTAACAGACCCCTTCATACGAATGGGCCTTTCGTACGAATTGGCCTTTCGTACGAATGGGCATATGCCATTCATAGGAATGGGTATTTCTCTTCGAACGAACTGGACTGTTTAAAATACGTAAAGCTTAGTTATAAACTGATTTAGACGTAACAGTAAGGTAGTTGTTAAACAAATCGAAAACAGGAAATAAAATGGTCAAACGGCCAAGTGAGGACAACCCAGGTGTACCCACACGACATGGAAAGCCCGAGCTAAGTGTTGGAGGCTGGACAGGGTCGACTCACTTTGTGACTAGTAAACTGTTTGGGGTTCATTACTGATGAAATGATGTAAAACAGAGATGAAACTGAAAACATAATATATGAAAAATGTCCCCCTTCGTACAGATGGGACATGCCCAATCGTACGAATGTGACTGTTTATCGAAAAACATGTGTTTGATCCACCCAAAACAGATCATTTCTTAATGGAAATTAACCTTAATGTAAACCTTTAACTATGGAATGAGTTGAGGGCCTGATATGTTCCAGATTCCACCCAGATCGTACAATAACCAAAGTGAAAATTATGAATAAGTTGTAAAATGTTTTAAGTTTATAAATCTTGATTCGAATCTCGTATATGTAATGCTCCAACAGTAGTTTGCCCAAGCAAACTAGTGGAAACCATCTTTGAGATATGTTGAATCAAGGAAGTTTGTGTAAGAAGTTGGAGGATTATGATCAAAATGCAAGGAATGTAATGAAATGTAATGGAAAAATGGGGGAAAATCATACGAGTTGCTTCTGATCGTGAGCAAGTGAGTTCTGAAGAGAGTTGGTGAAATGTGCAAGAAAATGTAGTGGAGTAGTACACCTATTTATAGGTGTAGGGTGAAATTAGGGTTTCCAACAGTTTCGGGCGAATGCGCGTGCTGGGATGAATGCGCACATTCGTGCGAATAGGTACATTCGTACAAATGTGGCTTCCCTACTTCTTTCGAGGTTCAAGTTTGATTATCTTTTATGTTTTAATTGGTTTTACGTGTGACGAGCATAAACGTGTATCGTGAAATCAAGAATCATGTATCATATAGTGTTTAAAATGTTGATTATGAGTGTAAACAAGCACATAAGTTTAACGTGAATAACATGAATATGGATAAAGTACTTTTGTTTTCATTATGATAAATTGTCTCGGATTACAAAATGAAACGAGCTAGGATACAACAAGAGCACAAGTGTCTGAAAATAGAATGTACACCAATACTTGCTAACTCAAGAAAGTACAAATGTGCGAGGCGTTACAATACTTCTCAATGCCTCGATGACTGAAGAAGCATTTTCTGTTACTATTGGTCGTACCTCGGCTCGTGAAATTTGGACAGCCCTTGAAGCGGCTTTTTTCAATGCATCGATTGAAAGAATTCAGAATTTACGCGACATTTTTCGCGCTCTTAAGAAGGGTGACAAACCGGTTGCTGATTTTGGTCGTGCCTTCAAAGCCATCTGTGATCAACTCAGTGCTATTGGTAATCCAGTTGATGCTATGGATCAACTCCATTGGTTCTTATGTGTTCTCGGCATGTCTTTTGAAAGCTTCTCCATGATTACTCGATCGGTACGTCCAATTCCATCTTTTCTTGATCTTTTAGCTAGTGCCAAGAGCCATGAATTGTTTATAAAAAATTTGCATGGCACAGTTGAACCTACTGTTGTTGCTTTTATGGCCCAAAACTCAAACCCCAGGCCCAATAATTTTGGCTCATCCCATAGGCCCAACATGCCCATTCCGTATAACTATAGGCCATACAAACATGGGTTTAACAACAACAGGGGATCAAACAGGAATTTTGGGCGCCAAAACCGTGCCACCACATGTCAATTGTGTCAAAAATCGAGTCACTGTGCTGCTCAGTGTTTTCAACTGACTTCGTTTGCTCAAACTGCCTCTCCCACTCCGGATCAATTAGCTAATGCTTTTCATGCTCAATGTAACTTGAACTCCAGTATTCCTGATTGGACATCTGACACCGGATCCACTACTCACATGCTACCTAATACTAATACCCTTCAGAATCTGACTCCAACTCAAGGTAACCAAAAAGTTTATTTTGGTAATGGTCAATCTCTCCCTGTTACACATATTGGACACATAAAAATTTTAGGCAATCTTGCTCTTAATGATGTTTTGGTAGTTCCATCATTAACCAAAAACTTTTGTCGATTGGAAAATTGACCGAAGATAATCATGTTGATGTTATTTTTTCTCACCCTTATTTTTATATTTAGGATCGCAACACCAAGGAAACCCTAGCCCGGGGGTGCCGTGAATACGGCCTCTATGTTCTTAGCCAAACTCATGAAGCCTTGGTCACCTCATCCTCCTGTCCAAAAGCATCCTTTGAGTTATGGCACTCTAGACTTGGACATGTCAACTTAGATATTACTACTATGTTGAAAAATAATGGTTTTCTGTCATTTACTTCTGTATTACCTAAACTGGGCCTTTGTTCCCCGTGTGAACTTGCAAAAGCAAAACGACAATCTTTTTTGTCTAATGATAAACGGGCATCTTTGCCTCTTAAAAAATTACATTGTGACTTATGGGGGCCATCTCCTATAAAGTCAATTGGTAATTGTCTATATTATGTTGCTTTTGTGGATGATTACTCACGGTTTACTTGGCTATATCTGCTCAAAGCTAAATCAGAATTTTTTGATGTTTTATCGATCTTTATATCCTTTGTTCAAACTCAGTTCTCCACTAAATTAAAATTTTCCAAAGTGATAGTGGAACTGAATTTACAGACAACCGTGTTCAAAAATTGTTTGAACAAAATGGTACTTTTCATCGGATGTCTTGTCCTTAAACCCCACAACAAAATGGTAGGGTTGAACGAAAGTATCGTCACATTATTGAAACTGGCTTGGCTATGTTGTTTCATTCCAAATATCTACTACCTATTGGTTTGATGCTTTTTCATCCGCAATCTTTATAATTAATCGCCTACCGTGAAAATTTTTGCAAGGAAAGTCGCCATTTGAACTTTTGTATCACCAAACTATAGTTTTTTCCAACCATTTGGTTGTCGTGTCTTTCCTTGCCTTCGTGATTATGCTTCCTATAAACTATCTCCTCGAAGTATTCCATGTATATTTATTGGATATTGCACCAAATACAAAAGTTATAGGTGTCTTGATCCTCTCACATCGCGTATTTATGTTACTAGAAATGCTCGTTTTGATAATCATTATTTTCCTCTTGATACCAATACTACTGCTACCAAAACAAATGACTCACTTGAAATCACCACCTTTTTAGATGTGTCATCAATGTTCCATCACCTAAAATTCATCTATTACACTCCCATGTTTCCCAAACACAGACATCAAGTCCACCACCCACTATTCTGCCCATCATTATTCCTTTTACTCCTAACCCATCTCATAACAACTCACTTAACAATCAAAGCCCAACTATACACACCGATATTGGACCTACAACTATTTCTGGGCCCACCGCCCACTCAGACAACCCAACCTCAACTGCCACTGCCCATCCGAATAACCAGCCTGCCACAATTGAAAACGAGCTGACTCAGTCATTTTCCACTGATCCTAACCCCACTTCAGCTCATCAACGTAATCAGCCCATTAATCATTCTGTACCTAACGATAATTCATCGACATCATCCTCGATGTCTGATAGTTTTTCATCTTCATCCAGTACCGAATCCGAATCCATTACCCACTCTCCTCCAACGTCATCGGTTCCCGCTCCTCCACCTCTTTCCACCCATCCTATGAAAACTCGTGCTAAATCTGAAATTTTTAAGCCCCGTCATCGCGTTGACCTAGCTCACACAAAAACGATACCGTTAATCCTACTACCTTTCATAATGCATCTAAATATCCCAAATGGATTCATGCCATGGAAGAAGAATTTGATGACCTCAATAAAAATGATACTTGGACTATTGTTCCTCGTCCATCACATGCGAATGTTGTAGGATCCAAATGGATTTTTCGAACCAAATTTCGAGTTGATGGATCCATTGAGCGCCATAAAGCTTGTCTTGTTGCGCAAGGCTTTAGTCAAATTCCGGGTCTTGACTACTGCTATACTTTCAGCCCTGTTGTTAAAGCCACCACTGTCCGCACCTTATTGGCGTTAAGGGTCATTCATAATTGGCATCTTCACCAACTTGATGTCAATAACGCCTTCTTACATGGCCATCTATCTGAAAATGTTTTTATGGAACAACCTAGGGGTTTCATCAACGCTCAGTTTCCATCTCATGTTTGCAAACTAAACAAGGCTATTTATGGCTTGAAACAAGCTCCCAGGGCCTGGATTCATCGTTTAAGTTTGTTTCTACTAAACAATGGTTTCACATGTAGTCGAGCCAATCCATCATTATTCATTTACAAACGTGATACTTACATAATGTATCTCCTTGTTTATGTTGATGATCTTATTCTTACGGGCAACCATCAACCAACCATCAAATCATTCATTTGATGTCTAAATAAGGAATTTGCCATCAAAGCTCTTGAAAAACTCAACTACTCTCTGGGTTTGGAGGTTACCTATACTCAAAATGGTCTTTTCTTAAACCAATCTAAATACACTTTAGACATATTAACTCGTGCCAAGATGTTGGATGCTAAACCAGCTCCAACACCTTTAAGCACAAATGTCTCTTTTGTTTCCACAGGTACGGTGTTTCCAGATGCTACGTCCTATCGCTCAATTGTAGGTGCTCTTCAATATTTAATGATCACACGGCCTGATATTTCTTATGCTGTCAATCAAGTCAGTGAATTTCTTCATGCACCAACTACTGACCACTATCAGGAAGTAAAACGAATTTTTTGCTATCTCAAGGGTACTATTGCGTTTGGATTACATTACAGTCGTCCCACTACCACATCGCTACTTGGTTATTCTGATGCTGATTGGGCTCGTTGTTTATGTCGTTCTACATATGGTTATTCTATATTTCTGGGTGGCAATTTGATTTCTTGGAGTGCTAAGAAGCAACCGACTGTTGCAAGATCGAGTTGTGAATCCCAATATCGTGCTATGGCTAACACTGCTGCAGAAATTGTTTGGATAACTCATCTTCTTCAAGAACTTCATGCGCTTCCCCCAGACAGACCAACCATTCTTTGTGATAATCCAAGTGCCATCTTTCTCACTCAAAACCCTGTTGCACATAAGCGGGCCAAACACATAGATCTTGATTATCATTTATTGCGGGAATTAGTAAATGCTGGAAAACTGGTTACTAAGTTTGTTCCAACCAAGCTTCAGGTAGCTGACATTTTTACAAAGAGTCTTCCTAGCTCGCAGTTCAACTCTCTTCGACATATGCTTCGCATTGGTCCGCCACCGTTCATCTTGCAGGGGGATGTTAGATAATATTCATGTTTAGTTTTTATATATTCATGTTGTATTAATTTTATTCTTTAGGGGTCTTGTTGTAACTTTCTTCCCTACATATTGTTTGCTTGTTCTCTGTTTTACTCAATGAGAATTATCTCTCTTCATATACACACAACTACTAAGCGGGTTCAGGAGCTTATTGAAATTATCGAAAGTCAGGTAGATCTAGGTGCACAAGTTGATGTGAGTATATGATGTATTCTTTCAACTAATGGCATTTTTTTCTATTCTTTGCAGATATAATTTTAGTCTATTTTGGTAACACTCAAAATTAAATAAGATTGTTCATTTTAATTCAGGATCTACAGTGGCTAGACATACTGATCTTGAAGACAAATGGCCAAATGACTCAATGAAACATAACCTTGGCGAATTCCTAACAAATGAGAAATATAGTCTAATGCGATAAGTATATGTAGATGAGAAGCTTACACAAGTTATACGAAAGTAGAGAAGGAAAACGTGAAGTAGCTTGTAGATTTTTTACTTGAAGTTGGTCACATGCGTTATTAAAAATGGACTAAGTATGCATTGGTACTATTTTGATGCAGTTTATGTAATCATACTAATGCATTAGTTACTCAAAATGGACAAAAATGTATTTCAAGTAATCCAATGTGACTCAACCAATTTCGACATGTACCAAAGAGATCATTTTTAAAATCCAAGCAAGTATTTATCTAACCATTTTACCACCACTACTGAAATTAGACTATAATATAGCCCTGTGGTGCTCACGACTATGTCCATATTTTGTTACTATGTTTATATTTAATGATTTAAATGTAATTTATTATGTTTTTGTTTAGAATGTAAGGAAAAAAATGCTTATGTAATTACGACACTAAAATACCCGTTCATCTATGGTGAGACTTAAACAGTTAAACCTCATGAAAAAAGACATCTTTACAACACACCTTGACACCGTTAGGTACTATTCAAGCCCTTTGGTACAGTATAAATTACTTGGCTCGCTATATACATAATCGATTTTAATATTGAGCTGCGACAATCAGTAATCATTTAAACGTCGTGTTTTAATTGAGATACATAATAAAGTTATGTACCTAAATAAACGTGTTTTTTTCTCTCATTAAGATACATTATATTTGCTTGATTATACGATTTTTAACTTAAAATTAATTGAACACATAACAAAAACAAATATATTTTCAGAAAGAAATACATATAACTAATGGCTAATAAATATTTTCACCCACTCCACTTGTTAAAGAAGTTCCATGGAGTGTTGCCTAACAAAGTCACACTTTGGAAACTATAACTATAAACTAGCATTTAAAGAACCAAAAGAATCACAAAATAAACACTTCAACGAATTCATCCTAAATTGTCGACCTGCATCCATATATATATTTAACATCTATTTTATTTTCATTTATAAACAAAATATTTCTAAGTTCAATTTACAGATTTTGCCATGACTAGAAGTTCCATGGTCACTCTTACGATCTTTGGTATCGCCGCGATTGCTTCATGGAGTTTCTCCAATGCGGCATCTCCAGCTGTTTTCATACTCGGGGACTCACTACTTGACGTCGGAACAAATAATTTCGTACTTAAGGCGGTTGGAAAGGCCAAATACCCTCACTATGGTATCGACTTTTTCAACTCTACACCTAGTGGAAGGTTTAGCAATGGCTTAAACATGGCCGATTTCATCGGTAAGTGGTCTACAATTTGAATAAACTAGGGGCGGTAATTTCGGATACGACACGAAAAATAATAAGGTTTTAAGTTGTTATATATAACAAGTATAATAAATGGGTCACGTTAGAGTTGATCTGTTTAAATAAACTGGTCGTATTCAAGTTAACATGTTTAACATGTTTAATTAAACAAATCGACCTGCCATTTTGTTTACAACATGTTTAACCCAATTAACTCATTTACAACTTTATTACTACCCGCCAACCCATTTTACACGTTTAGGTAAATGGGTTAAATGAGTCGTGTAGGATTTAACAATTTAACCATGACGAGGTTAGGTTGATGTTTTTTACACATATAAATATATGGGCCGTGATTAGATTAAACCGTTCAATTTGAACTCGAAACCCATAAACCCATCAACCCCACACAAATGACACCCACATAAGTTTAGTTATGTTTTAAGACATTTCATGTGGTTTTTTGGATATTGTTGGTCAGCTAGAGTAGTGTTTGGACCAGACGTGACTAGCCCACCAGCATACCTATCGCTTTTTTATCACGGGAAATACGAGGAGAAGAGACTTGCCAAAGCCATAAACTTTAATCCGAGGAGGCGTTGGAGACGTCCTACAAATGGCTTAAACCCCCATCCATTGGTAGCACGGGAGAATCCGGCCGTAGGAGTAAACTTCGCTTCGTCTGGAACGGCCATTCTTGATATCAACAGCGCTGTAGACGTACGATTTCGAATCCTTGCTTACCCTATAAATACTTTATCTACAACTAGATCAATGTCGCTTTGACTTATACATTGATGAAAGAGTCAATTTATGGAGTGTTGTATAGATGTTTCGGTTCGGTTAAAAATCGTGAAACTGTCCGAACCACTCATCAGTTTGGTTTCACGGTCCGTTTTAACCGTAACAAATGGCTTGTGGGTTTATATGTAATGCTTATAAATGTTATATATACACACACGACTACACGACACTACAGGCATTGGCGCAGCTTTCACGGGGCCGGGGGCGCCCAACCCCCGAACTGTTCGCTCAGTAGTGTTATGTATGTACGTTTCGTATAGAATTTTTAAGTATATACGTTTTCGACCCCCCAGTTTTATAAAAAAAATTACTTATATAGAATTTTTAGGTTCGGTGACTTCCCGGTAGAAATTTTCAAGCTTCGCCACTGACTAGGCGGCAAAAATTTTAATTTATTGGGCTGCATTGGTCTAGTAGGCGTAGCTATGTTTTTAAGATATTCTGGACATCTGATAATCAGCATTCAAACTGGGTTAGTGCATTCAAATTTGACTACTTGTCAATGTCGGGTAACTTCTAACGTTAGAGCATCCCCAATAGGGTGTTTTTCACCCTTAAAAATGCCACCTCATCAGTTTTTTTGTGTATTTACTATTGGGTGGGTTTTTATAAACTTTATTTTTGGGCTATCCATTCTTCCACACATACCAGAAAGAATGAGTTAGTGGTAGGGCCCATTTGTTTTTTATATATATTAAATGCATATAGAGAGAGAGATGAATATTTAAAATAAAAATGTAGTGATGATGTGGTAATATTTTTTAGTGTTTTTAAGTTTTTTTATTGGGTGAGTTTTAGTGTTTTTAAAGAATAAGTGTCTTTATGATGTGGCAGCTGACTAGGCGTGTTTTTAGGTGTTTTTGAAGCTCCTTATTGTGGATGCTCTAACAGTTTGGTTTGATTTTAAATTTCAAACCGTTCAATTTCAGTTTTCGATAATAAAAAAACCTTTACCAACGCTTTGACTAATAGTTTGACCTAAAATCCGTCAAAAGCCAATTGTGAACACCCATAGCATATTGGTAAGCTCTTAAAAGTACCTCTATGGAGGCCATATGTCCATCACTATGAACGCCATATGTCCATTGCAAAATGGATCGAGTGCAACTTAGTTTAAACTGGTTTTCTCTCTTTAATCCCTATGAAGGCCATATGTCCATTCGTTTTACCTGATCTCATTAGTTAACAGAGTAATGCAGGATTTTCAGCGTTTTCAACATAAAATATATGTTTTTATGACAGGCTAGACTGATGAAATGATGAAAATAAAAGAAATATTGTTGAATGACTGATAATGGGGTAAAATTATTTATAAAACATACACTCCTAAAGAGTAGTATAGTAACAATATCAACTCACAATTGATGCTTCTTTTAGATAAATATTAACAGAAAAGTGTTTCCACGTAAACCTAATCAAACCCTAACCGTTTTAAGGCGACCCACGAAATACTTTCAGCTGTATTAACGAGTGGTTTAACCAAATTTTCAAAGGGTGCGATCAGGATTTTGCCCTATAAAATACACTAATTTTTTTTCCAAATGGTGTGCCCGCCCACCCAACCCTCTACCTAGGTCCACCCCTACTAGTGTTAAGCAGCACTGAAAATGACTAATCTGAACGAGAACCCGTTTTGACCCTTACTAAGCTGACCTGGTCTCATAATCAGGTCTATCCATAAATTACACGTCGCTAACATTATATATTTTTTGGTCAGCAAGCATTGGCACTAAGCGATCAAGTCGCGCACGTAATGCATGTCCACGGGAACCTGTCCGCGACAATCGGTTCTTGGCAGACACAGGTGCTATTTGCAAAATCGCCATTTTTTATAGGCGTTGGTAACAATGATGTGCATTTTTTTGCCTTGTTTCGAGCCAAATTGGATCCCGACCAGTACATCGTTTCCCTAGTCGAAACATACAATGCCACCCTACATACTTTATATAACCTTGGAGTAAGAAAGTTTGGGATCATCGGTGTGCCATATATCGGATGTAGTCCGTTGATGAGAGTAACAATTTTGGGTGGGAATTGTTCGAAAACTGGAAATGATTTGGCGCAGCAACTTAACAGCGGGATAGAACGTGTATTGTGGGATATGGCACGTCGTTCAAAGGGGATGATCTATTCGTTTGGGAATACGTACGATGTACTAGTTGACCTCTACGAGACCCCAGAACGTTTTAGTAAGTACTAATTATCCACAACAGTGGCGGACCTAGACCTAGCACGTTTTTCCTGGTATCATTTATTAAAGATGTTTGGTGAATCAATAATATATAAAAACTAATGATTTCCTGTCGCGTGACACTGATTAGTACCACATAGGTCCGCCAGTGATCCACAACATTATGATGTCATATCAAGTGATCTAACATAAAAAATGTTGGCGTTTTGTTTTTCTCAGATATAACGAATGTGAGAGATGCGTGTTGTGGATTGGGACGGTTTAACGCGATGACCAATTGTCATCCACTGGCTGTACTGTGTCGGAATCGGGATGAGTATCTTTTCTGGGACGTGTCTCACCCGTCACAATATGCTGTGCAGGTTATGGTTGAATCGATTGCATTTGGTGGTCCGAGACTTGCAAGACCAATCAACTGGGCTAGATTGGCGAGTCTGTAAAGTACCTGTTGCCGGTTTTTTAGCTTCTTTTTCAAACTTATGCTATTAGAACCACAAATATTCATATGACTATATATGCAATTGTAATAAACTTAAGCGTGGTTGGATCTTTTATCTTCTATAACATGTCAGCGTTCTTGGTTATATAACGTTTGCGGCACTAATAAACATTTATTGAATGGTAGCTAAAAAAAAATTAATAATGGCAAAATGAACGGCCGGGTAACAGATCAAAACGAGGAATTGTTATAAAAAAATGTGTCAACTTGGTTTAGTATAGAATGCTTAGTTTCTGTGGAAAAAAATAGCAAAAATTGTTTACCCGCTTTTAGGTCGGCTCAGCCTTTTTAGAGCCTAAAGTGGAGTCCGTGATATAATTTGGTCCTTTTCATATTAACACATACGAGCATTGTTAGTCCCGAAAAACCCGTGATATCACTCGACGGTTCAATCGAACGCGGAATATAAGATTAAACCGAATGAACAAAAAGAAATTTATCATTAAATAACATAGTGCCGCTGCTTAGATCGCACACAGTCTCAAGGACTGTCTGGTACGATCTTCGAGAACCTTGCACACAATCTCTAGGATTGTCGGGTACAAGGTTCTCATTTTGGGATTACATGATTACACAATTGGAGAGCTCAACCACTAATAATAGCCTCTACCCCATTGGCACACATGGCCTAGCCCAAGCCCAAGACATAATCTAAACCAAATAAACATAATAAAACGTAATAAAGATAAGCGTAAAACTTTGGAGCTAACAATCTCCCCCTAGTTTTATGCTCTCTTTATTACGGTTTAGACGATCTTCAACCTTGGGTCTTCTTCTTTAGTGGCCCAGCAGTGAACAAGTCTAGCAGCGTATCTCGGATGATGGTAGAATCACAAATGTACAAGAAAAAGGAAAGAAAATAAACTAAACTAAAATCGAACAAGCAATGAAATACTAAGCGCACTAGCTCCCCGGAAACGGCGCCATTTTGGCGTGACCGTGTCGTCCCGATCAGTCAAAAACCCAATTAAACATAGGTAGCTAGGGTAAGTCGGGTATCGAATCCACGAAGAGCAGGTGGTCAGTATTGCACGACCCGTTCGATTAGTTAGACTATTTACAACTAATGTACAAGATGATTATGAAGATTGCTATTTTTATAAGCTTGTTTGGTTTTTTAAAATAAATCAGAATGAACCGACAAATTGATGTTATTGAAAACAATGATTTATTAACTAAACTTGTAAACTAAACTACTTAATTGAAAACAAGAATTAAGAATACGGATCACACCCGGTTTCGGTAATTGTAAGTCCTAGGGTTCCTACATGTTTTAATTCAACTCAATTGCATACGATTAGCGGATTTAGTGTACCGTGACTTAGGTGCCAATAACTATCAACGTCCCGAAGAACGGACAAGAATGCACTTTGTAATCAACACAAGTAAATCCTAACCACGACAACGCATAACTACACATAACCATTTCGCAAAGTCATAACTTTTAACATCGTTCGACAATTTACGAATACGAAACAAATGTAAACTATTGTCAATGGTTTCAAAAATCAATACAAGTTGTCACAAAGTCGAATCAAAGAACAAATGCATAAACCCTAGAAAAGACAACTACCTACACCAGGGTGAAACCGAAGAGACTAGCCGCTCATGGTTGGGTGGATGCGATCACCGGCCAACGAACACGAACACGGAGCCATGACCTTGAGTCTTCAAGAATGGTGGAGGTTAGGGTTGAAGGTGATGATGGAAGGTTGAAGATGGTGGTGATGGTGGAATGATTGAAGGTTAGGGATTATGGAGAATTGGTTAGGGTTTTGATGTTAGAGGTGAAAGAAAGATGTTAGGTGTGGATTAGAGAGGTAGGTGTGTCTCTTAGATGATGATTAGATGATGTTTATAACCCCCATGACTCGTAACTCTCGAATAATGGCCCCCGGAACCATTTCAACTCGTCAAAATATCAAAAAAAACACAAGTTTCGCGATTGAACAAACGGGAGCCCGTCGCCGACGGCCCAGACCCCGTCGGCGACGCCCTCTAGATTTGCTGATTTTCTGCGATGGCTTGTTTGACTGGTTACGGGCAAAGTTGGCTGACGGGAGTTTCTAGAGCCCGTCCCGGATGGCCTAGAGCCCGTCGGCGACGGCCTCTCCAACTTCAAATCTCCAATTTTCCATTTTGCACTCCCATTTGATCCGTAACGCGTCCCGATTGTCCGTTTTTCATCCCGATGGCTCGTAAAGCTCCCGAAAAGCACCTTAAACTTCGTTAAACCTGCAAAACACAAATCTAATTAAAAGTAGGTTTTTCAAGATTAAAAGTCGAGTAAAAACCCAAACTTAAACATATACAAGCACCGTTATTCGACCACGTATCACATCCCCACACTTGTCTTTTGCTTGCCCTCAAGCAAATCTGTTTTTCACTTTCACGTGGGTCGAACAATGAATACACTCCCCATTCCCGAGACGAAGGTTAAGGTCAATTGTCATACTAAAGTTCAAACTCTTTACAATTTTCAACATATTTAACGGTAAAGTGAGCATTCACATATAAAATAGTTATCCAAGATTAACCTGCCCGTGAAACCAACAATTCATGCACATCCCTCACAATGTTCTCTCCACTCGGTTTATAAATTGGCTAATTTTCATAATGTATTAGCACTTCAACAACTAAACGCTCAAAACCGATTAGAACACGTACCTGCATAGGCTTGCAACTCAATCATTCTCCACCACCGAACACGAATACTAAGCACAAGTCATAGGTCTTTGAACGGGTTGTAACGGGGCTAGGCTAAGGGTAGGAAATAGGGTATTTTAAAGTGGCTAAGGTGATGAAAATTCGATTTTATTACAAAGCAATTATTATATGCATAACTAACTAACAAAATCAAACTAGAAGGCAACAAGTTTTCGCCTTTTATTTCTCAAACTAAGAACATATATTTTTGTTCTTTTCTCAATGATTTTCTATTTTTTTATATGCAAACAAACAAACCACGAATATACAAACTTGATTCCTATAATCGAATTTCCATCACACGGGTTTAAAAGAAAAAGGTTTGAAGGTTATGGGCTAAAGGGTGGTCAAACGAAAGGATTAGGCTCAAAATTGGCTACTAGGGGATAATTTTTGGGTAAGGATATAAAAATGGTGTAAAAGGAAAAGGTTTACCTAATGCCTTAATCATTCTCATGCTTGTATTCGGTCTATGGTCTCGAACGTATCAAAAGTTGCAAGTTCTACAATACGCAACTAATTGTCCACTCAAACAAAGAAACATGTATATGTAAATCTATGATATAAAAGTGGCTCAAAACCTCACGTATAAGGGTATGGTATGTGATATGCATAAAATGCTAGTTCCTTAGGCAAATTATTCCCAAATAACCACCCGCTAAATACCCGTCATGCTATTAATTTGAACTTGAACATGACAAAAGACCAAATGGGTTGTGCCATCCCTCGTTGACTTAGTTACTTGTGCTTTTAAGATCGCTTTTGAAACAAGAAATTTTTTAAAATTTTTTGAAATTTTCCCCCATCCCCACACTTGAGGTCAACATTGTCCTCAATGTGTAGTGTTTAAATGAATGGGTCAAAAATCGAAAAACTTTTACTCCCCCATCCCCACACTTGAGGTACACATTGTCCTCAATGTGCAAGAATGGAGCTTTTAACGCACAAGGGATGTGACACGGCTAACCTCCCCAAAATTTCACCCCGGAAATAAAATACAAAATACAATCCACTTATTACTAAGCTAAGAATCAAAAGTAAAAAGAAACGTATGCACCTGATTTTTGAGCTCATTCCTCGTCTGCTCTTCTTCTCCTCAAGAAAGCGGTCGTCCCACGAACATAATGTACATACAAACCTTAACCCTTGTGTAGAAGCATGCTTCTCACAACCATTAAAATTTATTAGCTACCTAGTTCTACCACTTTTATGAAGATATTACCAAATCATACGTTAGTTTACCTTGATGTATGTGAAAAATTAATTTACAATAACAACAAACCTAACTCACTTTCGTAGGAATCACGGTTGCATTTAGCTTATGCAACAAGCCCTTTTAAACCTTCCGATAGCTCGGGAGGACGAGAGGTCTCGTGAGGGATATATAGGGAACACACCCACAAAGTTCATTTAACTAAGAAAAGAAAAAAAATAAAAATAAAACGAATAATAGTACAAACTCTACAACAATTATACCTGATTTGCCTCTCATGGTGGTCGAAGTGCACATTTTCCGACCGAGTTGCCTACATAAGCTCGGTATTTGGCATGCCGGATCCATTCTCTTTTTATTTTGCTCGGCATGCATATTGTACAAATTTGGGGTCGCTTCTTACTAAACTGGCCTATGTCTTGCAACACCACCCTTCGAATCCTTATACCCGAACCCGCATCCCCAACTTTGTTGGTTGGAGTGATAAGTATGGGAGAAGGATGGATATGAACGTGGGCATCTTTCGGATCCGACTCGTCTCGCGGTGTGATGTCTTCTGCTCGGTTCAAACATTCATTTTCTTGCTCGGGAAGATCGATAACCTCTTCCACCACATCACCATCTACTATTGTACCATTGGCCCAAACCTCTTGGTCTCGTTTAAGTTGGGCTAATTCCTCCGCTAATTGACCCACTTGCACCACCAATGCTTCATGGGCTTTATCTCTCACTTCATTCGCTTTCTTCATATCTTTGATATCCTGGTGATATTCTTTCACCATGTTCATGAGAGCATCAATCTTGGAATACATCGAATCTTGTGGTTTCTCGTATACCGGTTGAAGGTATTCATTATAATAATCATCATACTCCTCCTCCCGGTAACTTGAGAAATATGGTGATTTGGGTTCATAGCAATAGTGTCACACCCCGAAATTATCAGAGCTGGCGTGACTGGACTGGTATCTTCCTTGCACAGCGGAAGCAAAATAAGCTAAGTATTTTAGAGAATGAACGCCACTAAGTACTCGAGTCTCCAATGGTTCTCCTATTCCAACCGTGCCTTGTCTTAGAAAGTAACCTGAGAAAGAAACATGCAAAAAAGTCAACATAAAGTTGAGCGAGTCCATAATTTGTTTGTAAAAGATTTGAAATAAATCTTTTGAGTTATGAAAGATTTGAAATAAATCTTTTGAGTTGTGAAAGATTTGAAATAAATCTTTGGAATAACCGGTTTTTGAAATAGTATTGAGAAAACGAATCAAAGGTCATTTTCTTGCCAAGTTATATGGAAACGTTGTGTTTGTAACACAGTATGTTCATAAAAACCATGTATTTGTAATGTTCGCATAACCGTCAATGCCCACCCTGACTTTGACTCCATACCCGCATAATCATGTGCTTTGAATTTTGTATAAAACATGGTATTTAATTTGTATGAACAAGTAGTTTCGTAAGTATATATGTCCCTGGTATGTAGCAAATAAGGAAATAAAGAGATCACCAATGGTTTGCAAAGCCAATGGTATGTGTGAAGTGCAAGTAGGAAGACTCAAACCTAGCGGATTTTGCGTTGGGCACAAAGTCACCCCGAGGTCCGTTCTGCTGGGCCTGGGGCTGGGCTCGCTACACCCAGATAGATCTACCGCTTACGTCCCTCGGTCCTACAATGAGGATTAATGGCCTCAAGTTGCGCCTACCCACTCACATGATCTGTACGTTCTAACCCTCCTTAAGCTAACCATACCATGTATAAAAATGTCTGTAATCCTTTTGTAATATGTCTGCATGTATGAAAATCCCTGGTCTCCCCGACCCAATCCCTGGTCACCCTGACCGAATCCCTGGTCTCCCCAACCAAATCCCTGGTCACCCTGACCGAAAATCATTCACATTTCGAAAATAAGCATTTGTTTTGTAAAAACCGGTATGTTTAGTATAAACCTTTCGTAAATCATTTGTGTTCCATGAAATCCCTTCGTAATATGATTTAGAAATACGAGTTTTGCGTTAGTTCAAAACTTTGTATGTTTTTGCAAAACGTGCATGTCTTTCCACCCCGAAAACATTTATAAAAATGTAAAGCCGTAAAAAGTGGGGTTATGAACTCACCTGAATATTCCCTGTGCAAAGCTAGCTAATTACGACTCCGTGATGTCGTTTCCAAAATGAGACTCGCTAGCGTTCATTCTACAATATTCCTAACACGGAATATCTAATAAGTTTCTAAATAAAAGCGGTAACTAGTCTACGTGTCACCGAGCTCTACCGAATCGTTAGCCGAACGATTCGACAGTAAGTTGTTAACTTGAAAGAAGCGAAGAAGTTATGCTTGCGTAATTCGTTTATTCGTCGGTATTTAAGAAGTCTCGAGAAGACTTAGTTCTCGTGAGGTTTAAAATATATGAATATTTATATAAAAGTATATAAATATATTGATATAATCGCGTTAGTTGTCTCGAGAAATCGTACGTGTATGTACAAAAGTTTGTATGAAAATAACGTATAACCAATTCGTATCATATATACGTCTCGTATGATATTTATCAAAGTGTATGTCTATGCCATTTAGGCGTTTGACGTGAATATAAAAAGTCATATTCATGAAAGAATCGTCGGATTGTCGAAAGTAATAAAAGAATTGAAAATATTATTTCGTGTTTTATTTTATAAAAGCATTATCGAAATAATATTCAAATTGTCGTCTTTGTAAAAGATTATTTGAATCCGATAATAAAACGCCTTTTGTGTTTGCGGATTTTCTCGAAAAACGGGCAGAGTTTCCTCTGTTTTTGGACGCCCCCGACAACCACGTGTCGATATATTTTGTCAAACTCAACAATATTCTCAATATCAATATGTATAATTTTCGTAAAAGCGACAAAATGTAAATTAAGCACTAGTTTGTATCGGTTCGAGCTCGTTCACGAAATAAATAAGATTATAAGAATAATGAAATGTATTGTGCCGTAAAATCTTTACCATCTTCTTGTGTCGAAAGCCGAGCTGGCCGAGTCAACTCGCTGAGTTGACTGAGTTTGACCGAGTTTGACCGAGTCGACCGAAACGCTTCCAAAATCTGACCCGAACCGCCTGACATAGAACCAACTGTTGACCGGAACCTACTGACCCGAACACTGAGTCGACTCGGTTTGACCGAGTCAACTGAACCGAGCAAAACCCGAGGCTGCTGTTTTTGACCGGGTTGGACCGAACCAAGGCTGAACCAAAACTAACCCGAACCATTGTGGACTGCCTTTGACTGGACCGTACCCGAACCCGAGACCCATGAGTGAGCCGTGGCTTGAATCTGAACCAAAAACGAACCCTGTGAACCCAAAACTCGAACTGAATCACCGAGCTTGAAGCCTAAGTCGACTCACATACCTGTTGGCCCCGAGATCGAACAGAAAAGGCAGCAAAACACCCACCATAGCCACCGACACCGCCGGCCGCCGCCGCGTGTGGTGGTCGGCACCTTCATTCTTGCTCCGGTCTCTCTCTCTCTCTCTCGTCAGTCTCTCTCTCTCTCCGTCTCGATTCTCTCTCTCTCTTCGTCGTCTGGCCCCACCGCCGGCGCTCACCACCACCCAACAGTGGTGGTGGTCCATCTTGCTGCTGGAATCGAGAGGGGGGTGTCGGCTGGGTTGGGTCTGATTGTGAGAAAGTGTAGATTGGGCAAGTAGTTGTAGGTTGTGAATGTTGTAAATCTTGATAAGGTATTCAAAGAACTCCATTGTATCTTGCCTGTATGTGTGCGTGTATAATCAGAGAGATAAGGGGAAGACAGGCAATTGTGTTTGTGTGAGTGTAGAGGGGGGTATGGGTGTTTATAGAGGTGTGAAAGATCTTGTGTGTACTAAAAAAAATCTTGTTTTATGATTTTTGAGACCACAATCTTTACAAAAGATTTTGCTTAGATTTTAGTAAGATTTAGCAAGATTTTATAGGATTTTATAGAGGTCTAATATATTATGTGCGGGTTTAGGCTTGGGCCCAGGGCCCACAAGCCCATCTCATGGGTAAGTGGCCCGTAATTCCTACGAGACCCGTTGTCAAATTCTGAACTCCCTTTAACATCAAAAATTAAAATGCACAAAAATACGGTCGGTCGTCGTTGTTTGCACGTCCGTTCGTCGAATACGGTAATAATCGCGAAAAATTGTATCGTTGCCGTCTTTAATCCGTTTTTCGATCCGGTTTCGACTGTGGTCACTAAAATTAATTACGGAGCTAAATATAGCGTAAGATGTAAGTTCTGAAGGTGACAGGCGTCTCCGTTGCTTCCATTTCGTTGTCGTTGCGTTTCCTACCATCGCGTTTTTAGTCTATGTTTGCATTTGTGTCGCACGGAAGCCCACCAAATTAATTTCATAAGCGTAAAATTTTCGTGTAACATTCATACTTGTCGGCGTTGCCAGTATCTTGTACGGTATCAGTTCGTCGTCGCGTAATATTTAGCAGGTTTCTCCGTAAACCACCGTTCGCGCACTGTAAAGTCGTATAGACGTTCCTAGGCACTCCAAAGGCCCAATTAAGTTAATTTGCTCTGTAAACACTATTTATTATTGCGTTAATCATCTGCTAATCGCGTAATTAGGTGCCGTAAATCACGGGTTGTCACATTCTCCCCCTGTTACAGAAATTTCGTCCTCGAAATTTAGACTATGTTATCCCCTCGGAATTGTGTTGTTCGCAGGTAAGTCCGAATAATAACAAAGTGAATGATCGCGCAATCGAAACAATACTTATTCGAATCATGTGAATTTAATAAGAACCCAACGGTTTAAAAGAAATGTGTTTCAAAAATTGATGTCAAAGGAAACAAGACGTATAAGTACAGTCACTAATGTGACTAAGTTAACAAGGATCCAACAATGAGCAGGAACCTCGACCAATCGAATTCCATATGAACGTTCACAATAAGTAACTGAGTTCTAGAAGCAATAACATCCACTGGATGAACTTAGAGTCAACAATCTCAAATGTACTAGTTTGCATGAAACGCTCGATCGTGATCAGCACAAGCTGTAAGTGATACCGACGCCACAAGGTGTCGCAATGAATGAAACAATTCAATAATAGGGGTGATCGAACAAGTATCACCTGTGTTTTGTATGAAACGCTCAATCATGATTAGCCCAAGCTACAAGTTTGTACTGACACCACAAGGTGTCGTAGTGATCGAAATAATTCAATAATAGCGATGATCAAACAAATTCACCGTTTTTGAAGTCGATTGAAAGCGCAATGAAGTAAATATGAATGTTTGTTCCAAACAAACATCAAAGAATTTTCAATTGAAGATGGAACACCAAAGAATTACTGTTTCGATCGAAGAGGAAGGAGCAATGAATATCGCAAGACTTTCGATCGATAATGAAAGAAACGTTAGTAGGTACACCGGAATATAAAATGAATTTGTGTACCATCGTCTTAACACACAATTGTGTTAAGACCGCTTAACTATGATAAATCGAAGCGGATTTAAAGCAAGTAAATAAATAATTAATTAAATCCGTGCATGAGATGCGTAAACAAGTTTAGCGCAAGCTTCAAACTAATGAAAATCACCATCACATGGTGTCGAAATCAACAGACAATTTAATGGAGTCGAATGCCAAACAAGTTTATTTCGACTCGGAATAAATGAAACACTTGTCAAAACGAATTTTGAATATGATGCTCCCAATACATCTTATGATGCTCTGAAGTGAATATGTGTAATGGACAAGTTCAAACAATTGAACTTGGTTTTAGCGCAATCCGACAATAAATACATGTATTGACAAGAAAACTTTAGACATGGTTACAACGAAAAACCATGTATGTAACTTGTAAAGAAATGATCGTGATACAATGACCATTAAGAGGAGTAGAGATACGAAAATCTACTCTGTAAGTGTGAAATTCGAAATTTCAATAAAAGAAATTTGAGGACTTTACCTGGGGTTTCGTGTGACGACCAATTGTTAGGTGACATTACCATGGAATGTCGAACATAGCGTATTCGTCGTTAGTTAGGTAGGGGGGGAATGCGGAGACAATCGTCTTCTCCCTGGCGTGATTCGTGTCGTTGCAGGATCGCGTGACAAGTTGTCGTTTCCTGATCGATAGTTCTCCTGCTGACAGGGATCTAGCGTCATCGTTCCTTCTCAAAGGCCTCGCTTCGATAGTCGTATGTGTCGTACTTCAACCTTCGTTGATGTATAGCTTAAGTTTCACGTATACCTGTGCACTAGCGTTGTGTGCCGCGTAGAAGGTGATGTACCCCGACATCCGTTGACGTAGAAATTGAGTTCCATGTATTCTCGTGCACTAGCGTTTTGTTATGCGTAGGCTGCCTGCTCGGGAAGTCAAAATATCATAGACAATATGGATAACAGTGTGTGCCCGAGTTAATATTCGCGATTCCTACGTGATGACCTTTAATAAACACACACATGCACAAATAATCAATGATATAATCAAATAAACATGTTAGTCACCACAGAGCAATCTTCTAAATAATGCTCTCCGCTTCCGCAACACTCAAACGGATCATCATCTACCCAGTTCATATTGAAAGATGGTACCTGCAAAACATGTACCTGCACAAAAAAGCTCGACCACCCGAAGTAAAATCAAAAATGTACAAGAAAAAGGAAAGAAAATAAACTAAACTAAAATCGAACAAGCAATGAAATACTAAGCGCACTAGCTCCCCGGCAACGGCGCCATTTTGACGTGACCGTGTCGTCCCGATCAGTCAAAAACCCAATTAAACTTAGGTAGCTAGGGTAAGTCGGGTATCGAATCCACGAAGAGCAAGTGGTCAGTATTGCACGACCCGTTCGATTAGTTAGACTATTTACAACTAATGTACAAGATGATTATGAAGATTGCTATTTTTATAAGTTTGTTTGGTTATTTAAAATAAATCGGAATGAACCGACAAATTGATGTTATAGAAAACAATGATTTATTAACTAAACTTGTAAACTAAACTACTTAATTGAAAACAGGAATTAAGAATACGGATCACACCCGGTTTCGGTAATTGTAAGTCCTAGGGTTCCTACATGTTTTAATTCAACTCAATTGCATACGATTAGCGGATTTAGTGTACCGTGACTTAGGTGCCAATAACTATCAACGTCCCGGAGAACGGACAAGAATGCACTTTGTAATCAACACAAGTAAATCCTAACCACGACAACGCATAACTACACATAACCATTTTGCAAAGTCATAACTTTTAACATCGTTCGACAATTTACGAATACGAAACAAATGTAAACTATTGTCAATGGTTTCAAAAATCAATACAAGTTGTCACAAAGTCGAATGAAAGAACAAATGCATAAACCCTAGAAAACACAACTACCTACACCGGGGTGAAACAAAAGAGACTAGCCGCTCATGGTTGGGTGGACGCGATCACCGGCCAACGAACACGAACACGGAGCCATGACCTTGAGTCTTCAAGAGTGGTGGAGGTTAGGGTTGAAGGTGATGATGGAAGGTTGAAGATGGTGGTGATGGTGGAATGATTGAAGGTAAGGGATTATGGAGAATTGGTTAGGGTTTTGATGTTAGAGGTGAAAGAAAGATGCTAGGTGTGGATTAGAGAGGTAGGTGTGTCTCTTAGATGATGATTAGATGAAGTTTATAATCCCCATGACTCATAACTCTCGAATAATGGCCCCCGGAACCGTTTCAACTCGTCAAAATATCAAGAAAACACAAGTTTCGCGATTGAACAAACGGGAGCCCGTCGGCGACGGCCCAGACCCCGTCGGCGACGCCCTCTAGATTTGCTGATTTTCTTCGACGGCTTGTTTGACTGGTTACGGGAAAAGTTGGCTGACGGGAGTTTCTAGAGCCCGTCCCGGACGGCCTCTCCAACTTCAAATCTCCAATTTTCCATTTTGCACTCCCATTTGATCCGTAACGCGTCCCGATTGTCCGTTTTTCATCCCGATGGCTCGTAAAACTCCCGAAAAGCTCCTTAAACTTCGTTAAACCTACAAAACACAAATCTAATTAAAAGTAGGTTTTTCAAGATTAAAAGTCAAGTAAAAACCCAAACTTAAACATATACAAGCACCGTTATTCGACCACGTATCAGATGCTTTCAGAAACTTCTATTGCTTTCCAACAAACATTTCCTAACAAATGTTCCTCCATTATACCGACACACGTTGCCAACTTGACAGATGTTAAGTATCATTATAGATTTTGTAAAACTTCTTTGTAAGTACTACATTAGTAGTGGTTGTACAAACCCGTTTTTCTTTATCACAGATCAAAACTTTAAACCCCTTCCTACTTTTTACCCTAGATACAGCAACATAGAGCTGGCCATGACTAAACACTGGACGTGGAAGATACAAACCAACACGCTCCAACGATTGTCCTTGACTTTTATTTATTGTCATAGCAAAACACAGTGAAAGTGGGAATTGTCTTCGAGAAATCTTCACTTGTATTCTTTTATCAGAAGGTGTCATCTTCAGTCTTGAAATCAAAGTATGGTGACCTATATTAGTCCCTGTGATAATTTTTGCTTCAATCATAACTTTTCCGAGTTTCCTGACTTGTAAACGTGTACCGTTACACAATCCATTTGCCTGATCAATGTTTCTGAGTAACATCACTGGAGCACCAAGTTTCAATACTAATTTATGGTTAGGTAAACCAGACAAACGAAGATTGTTTAACACATCAGGAGGAAACAATGCCATGTTAAGCTCTGATTCTTCCTCAGATTGACATAAACTATCTGAACTAAAATAAATCTTCTCTTCACCAGGCAGATTCTTTAACAACTCTTTATTTATTGAATCCACTACTTCATTAGTTGGAGCAAGAATCGCTCTTTGTTGGAAATACGTTAAATCCCACAAAAACTTATTCATGTCCGAATATGTAAATGAAATGAGAGAATAAATAGGATTGAGTTGGTCATGAATAAGTAAATCATCTGGAATTTCAATATCTACCTCACCATCATTTTCTTCACCAAGCAGACCATCACCAAGCTTTAAAATCCATTCTGCAAATTCCTTTATTTCTTTCAAATCTGTTTCCTGACATCCAACTCTTAATCTCATATTCTCAGTTAGCTTTAGTTCTTGAGAGTATCGCCATATATAAGAATAATTCAAAGAAGCATTGACTGTCATTGTTCTGGTACCTTTAGGGATGACCGGAAGAATTGTCTAAAATCACCACCAAATAGAATGACCTTTCCTCCAAAAGGCTTGCATTCCATGTTCGGTTGACTGGAACCTTATATGTCTCTCATTGTTCTATCGAGAGCCTCTAAACAATGCTTGTGAGTCATAGGTGCTTCATCCTAAATAATCAAAGTTGCTCTTTTAATTAAATCACCTAATTCAGTATTAGGCTCTATCGAACATATTGAATCCTCATTAATGTCTATTGGAATTACAAACCTTGAATGAGCAGTTCTACCACCATCCAGCAAAAGTGAAGCAATTCCACTGGATGCATCATTCAATACAACTTCACCTTTCGATCATAATGCAGCTGCGAATGTCTTCCAAGGAAACGTCTTTCCAGTTCCACCATAACCATATATAAAAAAGACACCTCCATCACCTTTTTCAATTGCTTTCATAACAATTTTGTATATTCTTTCCCATTCGGCAGTTAAACACTTTACATAACCATCATGTTCCCTTTGAAGATCTACTCTGTCATACGATAGTTCTTTCATTATCAATCCGTTGTTCGACGACGAAACATAATTGTTCGGAACACTTGGTATATCATCAAAATTTCTCACTGTACTCCCATTGATAAGTAGCAACTTTTCAATTTCAGATAGACAAATATTTTCAAGTTCTTCTTGTTGAAGAACTAAATCTAAAACAAATATTGAAAAAAGTATTAGTTTTTTTCCCAATAACGGAGCTATTGCATAATATTAATGTAGTTGTATATAACTTTAATAAAATAATCACATTACCTGCAATACCAGTTATCTTTCGTTGCTGATACAGAATGTCTTCACATAACAGGGACTTCGTTTCCGACCAAAAAAACACCAGGACGAGATATCGAATTTGACAGCAGCAACATTACAAAAAAAGTCCTCAAGAAATCTCCGGTTGACCATGTGCGAGCTTCTTTGACGGCATTAACATATTCCCTATCATCATCCAACAGTCCCCGTGCAAAACATGCATCTTGAAATGTTTCAAAAACCTGTCCATCAACTTTTTTATATCTTCAAAACAGGTTGGTCCCCTAATATGATTCAGTAAAATCCTTAGGTAATAACAATCACCAAGTGATGGTGGGACATAATGTATCCTCCCAACTGATCCATACGGCTGCTTTCTTCGATTCCATTTCCGATTTTTAGCTTTCCATACATAATATCCCGGAAACTGAACATACTTCAATGTTCTGGCAAATTCATCGACTTTGTTACAATTCATCCACTCTTTGAACATTTTCATTTTCACAGTTGGATCAGTAACAATATCACACAAATTATCATGATCGTTATACACAATACTCTGACCATCTTCACAATGAAAAGGCAATACTTCAACAGCTGGATATCTATAATATGATTTAATGACCAATCTTTTGTTTATTGACTTCTAAAAAATGTTATTTCCTTACTACTCGATTCTACAGTTTTTTTAGGAATCTTTATTTATTGATTTGCTCTAAATAAATCGATAAATATTTAATGCGTTATTTGAATGACATAGATATGTTAAACATTGTTGGTTCATATTTGTTATTACAGTCTTTATAAATAATGAAGTATCTGATAAAATACATTGTTTCATTGTTTCTTTGATTTTTAGATAAACATCATATCTTGGAAGATGTCTTTTTATAAATATTTGGACTCTCTTAATTCCAAAATCTTTGTAAGATTATTACATTAAAACCATTTTCTGCAGTTTTATTGTTAACGATTAATTCACATATAACACTTGCCAATACTTAAATACTTGAACTCCAAAGATAATACCACAAATCTTTGCAAACAATCATTTACTCAATGAAGTTCCTGGTAATATTGTCGTTATAGAGTGTGTAAACGATATGAGATGGCAGATCTGATTCTCTAACACAGTGGAAGTTTTGCTCTAAAAGAAGGATGGTCCTCAGTTGTCTCTGACCTTTCATTGAAAGAAGGTTGTCTATTGGTATTTAAAAAAACTGCACCATATACATATATGCTGACACCTTTTGAAAAAGTTCATCGTTATCCAACAAAACTCCCAATGATTTCTATGTTCACATCAATATCATTTGAGAGGAACTTTGGATGTATGGATTCATTCTCCCATAGTTTTTCTGATGCTTCTAAGGACGTGTTGGTAAATTTCGGTATTTTAATCTAATACTTAAATGGTACTGTACTAATTAGTGATATAATTTAAAATTTACTGTACCTTTGTTGATTTCATAATAAAGCTTATATCTTTTTGTTCAGCTAATACCTAAGTGTACACCCCGAAATATCAGAGTTGGCGTGACTGGACTGGTATCTTCATTGCACAGCGGAAGCAAATAAGCTAAGACTTCTAGAAAACGAACGCCCACTAAGTACTCGACTCCACATGGTTCTCCTATTCCAACCGCGCCATGATTTGAAAAAGTAACCTGAGAAAGAAACATGCGAAAAATCAACATAAAGTTAAGCGAGTTCATAGTTTGTTTTGGAAAAGATTTTTAAATAAATCTTTTTGTTTGCCGGTTTAAAAGTTGCGGAGAAAAATTTAGTAAAATCATTTTTTTTTCTTGGCATGTTTTATGAAAACAGTGAGTCTAGGCCACGAGAGTCTTTGTAAGCAGGATCATCCCGTCCTCTTACTTATACATAAGTTGAAAAGCGTTACCAAAATTCGTAAGTCCATGTATTTGTGAGTTATAATCAATTGAGTCTTAAGAGCATTTGAAAATTAGAGTATCAAAAACTAGTATGTAACGTCTATGAACAGATCAATTAATGTTTCGCGACGACATTAATATGTGTGCATTGGCGTAGGAAGGCTCAAACCTTTTCGAATTTCATACCGGGCCACCCGGCTGGAACGACATAGTCACCACATGGGCAACCTCCCGCACCCATGGGTGGGGCTCGCAACACCCAAATAGAACTCGAACCTGATCTACATGTGTACCGCTCCAAACCTGCGCCAAACATAATCCCGAACCCAAGTTGACTCGAACACTGAGTTGAGTTGACCCACACCTAAACCACTCGAACCAACACTGAACCGAAGCCAGAAGTCTATCCGCTGACTTGCTTAGACCGAGCCCGAACCTGAACCAACATCATCAACCATCATCTGCTCGTCATCATCTCCGTCGTCGGCGGATCGCCGGAAGAGAAGTGGGCAAGACGAAAGGGGGGGTTACCTTGAAGTCGTTGGACATAAACAAGGAACCGCCACCGCAGACGTGTTCCGCCGTCGCCTATTCTGCCGCCGAGACTGCCTCACCGGACTGCCGAAAAGAAAACAGTTGGCTCTCTTGTGTGTGAGCCTGAGAAGAGACGAGAGTATGGGGGTATATGAGGTGTCGTGGGGTGTGTGTGTGTGACCGGAGATGTGAAGATGAAGAAGGTATTTGATGGTATTGTGTGTCTGGGTAATGTAGATGTGTGTGTGTTTAGATTGGATGAGGATATGTTGAGAAAGAAAATATGGGAGGGAAGAAGAAAAGGTTACGGCTGATAAAATGAGTGGGATCTAGGGTTTGCAACACTTATATAGGTAGGTTTAATCTAGTGGGCTTGGGCCTAGGGCCCACAAGCCCACTCTCGTTTTTAAGAGGCCCGTAATTCCTACGAGACCCGTTATCAAAACCCAATAACTATGTAGCATCAAAAATTATAATTTTAGTATTAAAACACGTAAAATACGGTCGGTAGTCGATGTTTGCGCGTTTGATCGTCGGTTACGGTATAAATCACGCCGTTGTCGTTTTGATCCGTTTTTCGATCCGGTTTCGACTACGGATATTAGAATTTAATTACAAAGCTAAAAACATCATAAAATTTCAGTTTTTGAAAGTAATACGCGTGTCCGATGCTTTCGTTTTGTCGACGGTGCGTTCCTGAAGTCGCGTTTTTCGTTTACGTTCGCGCTTTGTGACGTACGAAAGCACAATAAATTGGCAAAACTATAATTATAAATATAAAATATTCGTATAAAATTCGCGTATGTCGGCATTGTCAGTATTTCGTACGATTTCAGTTCGTTACCGTTTAATATTCCGCAGATTTCCCGCAGACCGTCATACGCGTACAGTAGAGCCGGTTAGACGTTCCTAGACCCTCCAAAGGACTAATTAAGTTTATCTACGTCTAATTACATTACTTATTATCATTCTAATGTTCATTTTGCGCGTAATTAAATGGAGTTAATTATCGGTTGTCACATTCTCCCCCTGTTGTAGAAATTTCGTCCTCGAAATTTAGTTTATGTTATCTTCTCAGAGTTATGACATTCCTAGGTAAGTCCGCATAATACCAAAGTGAATGACCGTGTAATCGAACCAAAACTTGTTCAGATTACGTGATTGCAAGGACATTTTGCATCACTAGGAACCCAACGATTCAACTGAGTTTGTTCCAGAAATCGATGTCAAGTGAACAAGATGTTGTGATACTATCACCAATGTGACTAGGTTTAATGGGTTCAACAAAAGAGGAAATTCAACCAATGGAATTCCAAATGAACGTTCACAAACTGCAATTCAATTTTTGAAACAACAGAATTTACTACCAACGGAATCTTGCGTTGGTTGTTATATAGTTGAAACTTAGAATCAATAATCTCAAATGGATAGAATCATGAAATGATTTGTCTATTGAACCAATAAATGAGTAAGATAAAATCAACGTGTTGTCATTGTTGAGTTGCAAGGATACATCGAAATGAAATACAACCGAACCTGGTGTATCATCGTCTTAATACATAGTTGCCTTAAGACTACCTAAATGAGGTGTCAAACGAAGACGGCTGATCGTGATTAGCACAAGCTACAAGTTTATACCGACGCCACAAGGTGTCGTAGTGAATGGAATAGTTCAATAGTAGTGGTGATCAAACAAGTTCACCGTGTTTGAATTCAACTGAAGGTTTAATGAAGTAAATCTGAACGTTTGTCCCAAACAAACATTAAAGGATTTTCAATTGAAGACGGAACATCAAAGAAATACTATTTTCGATCAAAGATGAAGAAGCAATGAATATCGCAAAACACTCGATCGATGATGAAGGAACCGTTAGTAGGTACCCGGAATATACAACGAATTTGTGTACCATTATCTTAACACACGATTGTGTTAGGACTGCTGTAATACGATAAATTAAAGCGGATTTAAAGTAAATCAATAAATAAATAATTAAATCCGTGCATGAGAGGTGTAAACGAGATTAGCGCAAGCTTCAAATTAGTGAAAACACCACCACACGTTGTCAAAATCAACAAATGATTTAATGAAGTTAAAGACCAAACAAGTCTACTACGACTCGGAACAAATGAAGCGCTTGTTAAAAGTTGTTTTAAATATGATGCTCCCAATACATCATATGGTGCCTTGAATTGAATACGTGTAGCGGACAAGTTCAAACAATTGAACTTGGTTTCGGCGTAATCCGATAATAAATACATGTATCGACAAGGAAATTTCGGCATGGTTATAAAGATAAACCATGTATGTAACTCGAAAGGAAAAGAAGTTTCAAGAAATTCGTTGACTCGATAGCAAAGAGTCAACATTTACAAGAATGTAGATCATCAATATCACAAAGCAATAATTAGATATAGCGAAATAATATTCGATATTTTGGTGAAAATGATCATTCGAAATGACACCACATGCGTAACAAACGATGCATGTGTAGCATATGATTTTTTTTCAAGAACTGAAGGAAATAAATGTTCACTATAATGAAAGAAATTGTCGTGATACAGCGACCATTAAGAGGAGTAGTGATATGAAAATCTACTCACTAGATGCAAAAATCGAAATTTCAAATAAAGAATTTTAAAGAGTTTACCTGGGGTTTCATGTGATGACCGGATGTTAGGTGACATTACCATGGAAGGTCGAACATAGCGTACTCGTCGTTACTGAGAAAGGGGGAATACGAAGACGTGCGTCTTCTCCTTAGCGTGACTCGTGTCGTTGCAGGACCGCGTGCCAAACCGCCACTTCCTGATCAATAGTTTTCATGCTGACAGGATTAGTATCGTCGCTGAAATGCTCCATCTTGTCTTCTCAAGGACCGTGCCTCGTAAGTCGTATGTGACGTACTTCAACCATCCGTTGACGTATAAATTAAGTTTCGTGTAGTTTTGCACGCCCGTACTTCGCTTTGCATAGGTTACCTGCCCGGTTAACTAAAATAACATAGACGACATAATAATGGCGTTTGCCTAAGTTAGTAGACGTGGTTCCTACGTGAAGACCTTTTATGAACTTCGACATAAGTTTCCAAAGGTTCTAAGTGCATGTTTCCTAAACTCTCAAACTTTTGTTTACTGTATGTGACTGTTTTGTGTACCGTGTATAAAACACAATGTTTGCGTATGTTTAAAAACAAAATTTTGACTTTTTGTTTTTGGCAACGGTTGGAGACCATATTCGAGTCTTAGGCGTTCTGTACGTATTTAAAGTCTTAATAATCTGAGTCCCCAAAGGAAAGTGAGGTTAAAGCCTAGGTATCTCTACACAGAAACCTAATTCGCTGAAACCTATAGCTCTGATACCAATCTATCACACCCCAAAATATCAGAGCTGGCGTGACTGGATTGGTATCTTCATTGCACAGCAGAAGCAAATAAGCTAACACTTCTAGAAAACGAACGCCCACTAAGTACTTGCCACATGGTTCTCCTATTCCAACCGCGCCATGATTTGAAAAAGTAACCTGAGAAAGAAACATGCGAAAAATCAACATAAAGTTGAGCGAGTTCATAGTTTGTTTTGGAAAAGATTTTTAAATAAATCTTTTTGTTTGCCGGTTTAAAAGTTACTGAGAAAGGGGGAATACGAAGACATGCGTCTTCTCCTTAGCGTGACTCGTGTCGTTGCAGGACCGCGTGCCAAACCGCCGCTTCCTAATCGATAGTTTTCGTGCTGACAGGATTAGTATCGCCGCTGAAATGCTCCATCTTGTCTTCTCAAGGACCGTGCCTCGTAAGTCGTATGTGACTACTTCAACCATCCGTTGACGTATAAATTGAGTTTCGTGTAGTTTTGCACGCCCGTACTTCGCTTTGCATAGGTTACCTGCTCGGTTAACTAAAATAACATAGACGACATAATAATGGCGTTTGCCTAAGTTAGTAGACGTGGTTCCTACGTGATGACCTTTTATGAACTTCGACATAAGTTTCCAAAGGTTCTAAGTGCATGTTTCCTAAACTCTCAAACTTTTGTTAGCTGTATGTGACTGTTTTGTGTATCGTGTATAAAACACAACGTTTGCGTATGTTTAAAAACAAAATTTTGACTTTTTGTTTTTGGCAACGGTTGGAGACCATATTCGAGTCTTAGGCATTCTGTACGTATTTAAAGTCTTAATAATCTGAGTCCCCAAAGGAAAGTGAGGTTAAAGCCTAGGTATCTCTACACAGAAACCTAATTCGCTGAAACCTATAGCTCTGATACCAATCTGTCACACCCTGAAATATTAGAGCTGGCGTGACTGGACTGGTATCTTCATTGCAAATAAGCTAAGACTTCTAGAAAACGAACGCCCACTAAGTACTCGCCACATGGTTCTCCTATTCCAACCGCGCCATGATTTGAAAAAGTAACCTGAGAAAGAAACATGCGAAAAATCAACATAAAGTTGAGCGAGTTCATAGTTTGTTTTGGAAAAGATTTTTACATAAATCTTTTTGTTTGCCGGTTTAAAAGTTGCGGAGAAAAATTTAGGTAAATCATTTTTTTTCTCGACATGTTTTAATGAAAACTGGAGTCTAGCCCACGAGAGTCTTTGTAAGCAGGATCATCTTGTCCTCTTACTTATACATAAGTTGAAAAGCATTACCAAAATCACTACAAGAAATTTGGTGCTTTACCAACACAAAGTATGTGTGGGAAAAAGCATATAGTGTGTTAGTAGTTGTCATTACCTACACATAAATTAAGTGTAATGATGTGTAGACTCGTGACTGTGGATATAGGCCATTACCCACACATAAGTTATGTGTAGGTATATAGCAAGCTATACCTACACATATATATGTGGCTAAAAGGCATTTATATGTGTGGTTAAAAGTACAACAATTTGTTTAGAAGGCATTTGACAGGGCAAGTGACGTGGCATCTGACGTGGCAAGTGATGTGGCATCCGACGTGGCAGGTGACATGGCATCTGATGTCACACCCTAACTTTTGCGGAAGCGTGATTATGGTGAGACCTTCTTAATATCATTGCATTCAATCAAAACATCAACTATATGATAAAACCATAGGATTGTCATCCATTGAATAAGTTTAAAACGTAACAACATTGTTTAAAAATGTAGACTTCAAATCAAGTTTTACAATCATACCAAAATGTTTATGAGTTCACTAAGGACTCAACGAAAGATATTAAATAGCACCAAGGGTTGGGAGACGTGTCTCGTCCTGGAATAAGACACACCGACCACACCCAAAGACCATGGATGACATCTTTGTTTCAAACGCAGCATAAAAACTTCCAACGCCCTCCAGATCCACTTACTAGTTCCCTAAAATACATGTAGTTTGAAAACATCAACAAAAGTTGAGCGAGTTCATGTGTTTAGTATGTGAGCACGAATCATCCTTGAAAACCTTTGTATGTATGTATGTATGTACTTGTAAACTGGTATGTAGCAACAAGGAAAAACAGATCAATTAATGTGTAGCTAATACATTAATATAAGTGACATGGCATAGGAAGCACTCAAACCTGTATGCGTATTTCGTACCGGCCCCTCCGGCGGAACGACATAGTCACCACATGCGGCCGACTCGCAGGCCCATGGGTGGGGCTCGCAACACCCAATAGATCTATCACTCATGTCCCTTGGTCCTTAAACAAGGATTAATGGTCTTAAGATAATGGTCTACCCATTCACGTGATCTAGCAGTACCTTTCCTTAGCTAATCATACCATGGAAATTGTTTGTAAGCAGTATGTAACATGTATTTCACCCCCGAAGTTATAAAACTGAAAATAATTAAAAGAAAAGGGGGACATGAACTCACGGTTTTGCATTCCTTGTATCCGATGTAACTCAAAGCTTCCTCTAGAACGCACAACTACCTACATTCGTACTACGGTCCGTTAGACGAGCGGGTCGTGCCTTGTCTTAGTTATTAGTGCCTTTGAGTTACGTTTTAAAGTGTCTTTGATATTATTCCAAGTTATAATCACTTGTTAAAATAATAATTATTTTAACTTTAAATTATATTTTGATTTTGGAATAATCGTTAAACAATATTTTGTAACAATACTTCTCAAGTATTCATATTCGTATTTCCTTCCCAAGGATGGGGTATCTCATACATGCTTATCCGTATTCTTGTATTTGTATATCTTGCCATGTATTGGCGCCGTATTCCGGTGTGTACGTATTATCTTAATAAATATCCCATATATATTTCCAAAACAATGTATTTTCAAGTCTCACTTAGAAAATATATAAACTTATTTCATCCCAAATGTATTTCAAGTTTATCCAAGAAAACGTATATTTTTCCCAAAAGTCATACATCTTCTAAAAACTCTAGGAAAATATATTTTTACTTCTCAAAAACAATATATTTTCTCCTTGTCGAAAATATGATATACTTTGTAATAATAATAAAAATCATATTTTCATTTCTTTTGTATCCAAATAATATTTACCAAAAATATACTCATAAATGTATTTTCCGGAATAATTGTAAGTTACATTCTATCGTTCGGTTCCATAATATTATGTGTGTAACTTATATAAGTATTCCTGTGGTTCTTGGTAATATTTTGGATTGCAAATTCTTGGTATTTGTTAAGTTATATTATTTTATCCCTAAAATAATATAGTTAATTCACGAAGTATACAAGTACTCACACACATCATGTCTTTAATGTATATATATATATATATTCTAAATATATATTTGTCCATTTTTATTTATAGAATCCAACCTCCAATACTTGTATTTTTGTAACAAAATCTATGGCAAAGTTTATATTGAAAACCATAGTTAAAACACACTTGTAAATATTTGTTTAGAAAATATTTTTCTAAGTGTTTATATTTTTAGAAAATTTTGCCATAGTTTCCTCTAAAAATGGAGGTGTCCATGCTATCAAAGCATATCATTTTCTTTTTAAAATCATCACAAACAATCCACAACTTAACCAACACTTACCGAGTGTCAAAACAATGCTATTTACATAACAACATGAACTTGAACTTTCATAAAAATTTGTAGTAACTTACTAGTGTTTTTAGTAAGCCTAGTTACCCTTCAAAGTGTGGTCATTTGTTTAATATCATCATCCTTGAAGATTTTAGGTCTTTACAACTTCCACACATATTTTCTAAAAATATATCTTTTCGAATTTTCCTTGTTAACAATGTATTTTTAGACTTGTTTCACCTCTAGAAACATATTTAGTTTCTTTAAAATCCATGCTTATGTAAGTCTTGTGATTTCACTTAGTTTCTTGAGAAATCTAGTTTTTAAATCATCCAAGTTTATGTCTAGCAACATGTTACATACTTCATCATTTACAAAATCATTTTCATTCTTCAAGTTCATGTGAAACATAAAGTATGATGATCTTGGTCTTTCACAAGGTCACCACCTTAACTTACTAGATCATGTGTTTAATCACAATCTAGTAGGTTCCATATGATGTCTAACTTCATAGCACAAATAATCAATCACCAAGAAGCAAAATAACACTAATCAACATGTATTTTTATGGTTTTCAAGCTTATGTTAAAGTTTCATCTTCATGTTCATTAATGTTCTTTAGTGTTTTTCATAATAATCAACATGAATCTTCTTTTAACTACTAATATAAGATGAACAATGGAGTGTATGAAGTTCTTACCACTAGCTCAAGGCTAGGGATGATTCAAGTGAAGATAACAAGTGGATAAAAGCAAACGGTGAAGGTCTTTCAACTTCCGAAAGCTCCAAGCTTCCTAACTTAGCTTCTAACACCTTTTGTACACCTTGGAATGGATGGGATTGAAATGGAAATGGTGATGGTGGTGGTGGTGGTGCTTGATGTGGCCGTGAGGTGGGAAGAAGAAAGGGAGGAAGGAGGTGTTGGTGAAAATGAGCTCTAATGATATCTTCTAACCAATTTTTAGATGTTTATCCAATGGGCATTATGTTCCCTAAGTACCATTCATGATCTTCTAAGATCTCAAAGTGAATCCAATGAAGATTAAGTAAGATCTTTGGAAGATTAGGGAAATCTTAGGTGGTGGGGTCACCTTGTGACCGATTACATACATGGGGGGGGGGGGGTTCTTGTGTAAGTTTGATGGTAATTTAAATAATTAGTTGAAAGCTAAATGTATTAGTTAAGGTGTTTATGTGTATTATGCATTATACAGTGCGTTAGGGCGTTCGGGGATCATAACTAGCTCAGAAATAATAAAACAATGTTTCTAGTATAATTTTAGTGTTTCGGGTAGTGTCCGGTTGTTCGGTTAGATACCGGTTCGTTAAAGTGTCAAACTATTCTGTTTAGTGCTTTTTAAGTACCCTTTTGTGACACTTTTAATTCCCTACACTTAGGAAAGCATTCAGGACCATTTAGTCATATTTTTGCATGTAACTAGTTTGTTAAATTGCTGAATTTTGCTGAAATATGCAGAATTCTGCACTTAATGTGAGTTTTAGGCACTTTCCGGCACTTTAACTATCACCTAGTAAAGCAGTTTTATGGTCCCTACTTCCTACACACCATACTAGTGTAGTACCTTATCTCTGGCCCATACTGGATCTCAAAACATTGTTTGTCTATGTACTGAAATCGTCAGCATTTTCCGAGTTATCCGCTAACTGTGCTAACCGTGCTTTGTGCATTGTCTATGTCACTAAAGTTTGTATGTAAAAATGATGTGACAGTATGAAATGTGATGCACATGTAAGTATGATACAGTAATCAGAAAGCAATTAATTGTAATTCAGCACAGTCATTAAGCGCTAATCATCATTTAATAATTTGTACGGATGCATGCAAATTTGACAGTTGTCACATTCTCCCCCTGTTAAGAAAATTTCGTCCTCGAAATTTGTACTACCTTAACTCCTTAGGGTTACATTATGCATGTATGTATATGGATAATATTGAGGTAGATAACCACAAAACCGAATCAAATCTTATTCACATCAGGTGAATCCAGGGGCATATTACAATAATCGGATCCCAGCAATTAGAAAGTATGTGTTTCAGGATTTGTTGTCAAAGATACAAGACGTATTGACGTATAGTCTAGTGTAATCCAGTTAACAGGGGTTCCACAAAAGAGGAGTTTTGACCAATAGGATTCTCAAACAATCAGTCATAATATGCAAACGAGTTTTTTTTTTTTTTTACAAACCATAGCATCCGCTATATGAACGCAAAATCAACAACTGGGATATGAAAATGATCTGTCAATTTTCGAATAAATAAATGGTAAGGATTAGTGTGTTGACATTCTTGAATTGTGAAAATACACCGAATGAAATACAAGCAAATCTGGTGTATCATTGTCTTGATTCGTAGTTGCATCAGGAATGTTTAAATGACAAGTCAAACAAAAGTATGTGTAGTTGGTGTGAACGGTTGACCAAGATTAGCACAAGCTACAAATTTTGTAAGGACACCACAAGGTGTCGTAATGACAAAATTCAATAATAGTGGTGACTGAACAAGTTCACCGTGTTTGAGATCAAATGAAAGTGTACTGAAACAAGCCTGAAGATTTGATTTACACAATGTCATAGAGTTTTCAGTTGAATACAGTTGAATACGGGACATCAAAGAGCCACTGTTTCCGATCGAAGATGAAAGAATCGTTAGGAGGTACATCGTGACATGACATGAAATGAACCTATGTACCATTGTCTTAACACGCAACTATGTGGGGACCGCTTTAATTGTGATAAACAAAACGGATTTAGAGCAAATAAATAGACAATTAAATCCGTGTATGAGGTGCGTAACCAAATTAGCGCAAGCTTCAATTTTGTGAAAGTATCATTGTAAGGTATTGAAATCAATAAACGATTTAGTGGAGTCATAGACCAATCAAGTCTACCACGACTCGAAACAAAAGAACCTTTGCAAAAAAAATGTTTGAATATGATGCTCTCAATACATCATATGGCGTCTTAAATTGAATATGCGAAATGGATAAATTAATTGAACTTGGTTTTAGCGGAATCTGACAATAAACGTATGTATCAACAAGGGATTCTCAGCATGGTTACGAAGATAAACCATGAATGTAACTTGAAAGAAATGAAGTCTCAAGAAAGTGTGTTAACTTGATAACAAGGAAGCCAACAATTACCATAATGTAGGTCATTCGAATCTCAAATCAGTAATTAGATTTAGCAACATAATATTTGAACTTCAATGAAGCGTTTATTCGAAATGAGACCGCATGCGTAGCAAATGGTGCATGCGTAACATATAAGTTTTCGAGTAATGAAACAATGAGTATTTGCTAAAATGGAGAAATGACCAAGTATCGAAACAAATGTGTGTTTGCTCTAAGCGAAGAAAATTAACGCGATGCAACTACCATTAAGGGGAGTAGAGATGCAAACATTTACTTGTTAGAAGCAAAAACGAAGGTTTTAACAAAAGAAATTTGAGTACTTTCTGTTTGGTTAACTGAAATAGCATATATGTCAGGATAATGGGGTTTGCTTGAGTTAACAGGTGTGGTTCCTAAGCAACCTTTACGAGTTTGGACCTGGGTTCCCAATGGTCCTAAGTACATGTTTTCTAGATTCTCATAGTTTCGTATTTTGTGTAAAACTGTTTTGTGCATCGTGTAGGAAACACCATTTTTGTGTACGTTTAAAACAAGTTATTGTCCCACAATTTCCCCAGTATACTTTCTTCCTGAATTCTCAGCTAATGACACTCAATCATCGATCAGTCGCGAAATAGTAGTTGGATCCTCACAGTTAGTTAAATAAGTAATTCGTTAATATTTAGCAAGAGCCACCGACTCTTGTTGGTTAGCTCGTTCAGCTCCTGGTAGTTGGATGTTCGCACGAAAGCTATCGTCCTTCTCCTTGACGAGCAAAACTAGGGTTACCCAAAGCGGGAAACTTGGTCTGTTAACTTCCTTCTCTATCAACTACTAAGGTTATACTGGCAATCCTTTCATCTCTGAAGGTGTAAGTCGCTAAGATGCATTGATTGCAGGCGCGACGCCTGGAATCATATCGATGAGAAATTTGACTTGTTGTTGAGAAGATAATTCTGGCAAGTCTTCGAGAAAGACTTCAGGTTATTCCCTTATCACAGGGGTATCTTCAAGTTTTGGTTCTTTGGTTCTCTTGTCCATGACATGAGTCCAGAAAACAACACATCCATTACGCAACAACTTCCGTGCCTTCAAGCAACTTGGAAGCTGTAGGGGTGTAGTCTGCTTACCTCCATGAATTATGATTGTTTCTTCATTTGCCATCGGGGTGCGGGTAGTAATCTCCGTTCGATTTCTCGACAACCAATCCATTCCAATTACCACATCGAAGCTTCCCTTAAGCTAGTTCTATCGAGTACTGGATATCTATCTTACTTACTACTAAAACAAGTATATTCTGAAGCTAAAATTCGACAACAATGTCAAATAGCATAGACGCACAATATTGACTACTATGAGACGTACCGATGGCCATGTTTGGATCCTGGCGTGCTTCCCTAGTTCCGGTGTTAGACAGTTTTCCCACGATCTTGTTTAATCTCCTGTGGGTAATCTTTCCTAAAGTGCCCCATGTCACCGCAGTTATAACACCCTTGACCTCTCTTTCCACGCTTCGTCTCATGCCAACACGTCTCCTTGCAGTGCCCCACTTTGCCACAGTTGTCACACTTTCCATTTTTACATCGCCCGGTATGATGACGTCAACACTTGTCGCATTTGGGTAGTTTACCCATGTACTCTTTTCCCTTTTTGGCCTTGTTGTTGTTATTCGTCTGGGTACCCTGCTTGAAGTTTCTGAACTTCCTCTTGTTATCTCCAGATAACTCCACATGAGTCTCCTTTTTCTCTTCAGAGATTGAAAATTTGTTCAACCTGATTGCCTCTTCAGTCAAGGCCACACTTAGGTCAATGGCCTCAGTGATCATTGCAGGCTTTGATGTCGTCACCATGCTCATGATTTGGGGTGCCAATCCCCAAATAAAACGCTCAATGCGCTTGAATTATGGATCAACCATGTAAGGAACGACGCGAGATAGGTCGTTAAATCTCTGCACGTATTCAGCAATCTTTGGACCATCCATCTTGAGATTCCAGAATTCAGTCTCCAATTTCTGGATTTCTGCTCTTGAGCAGAACTTCTTACGCATTAGTTATTTCAGTTCGTCCCATGTCAAAGCATACGCAGCAGTCTCGCCCAACGTCTGAACCTGGAGGTTCCACCATGACAGAGCCCCATCTTGAAGCAGTCCGGAAATGTACGCGACCTGGTGCTCTGGGGCACATTTGGTCAATCGTAAAACAGAATCCGTCTTCTCAACCCAGCGCACGAAGGCTAAGGCACCCCCAGTGCCGTCGAAATTTAGGGGCTTGCAGCCCAAGAGCTGTTTGTAGGTGCAGCCGCTGGGTGGGTTATTTCCTGAGGTACCTCCGCTGCGCTCGGAGCGATGGGCCTCGTACTGTGCGATGGCCTGTAAGATGCGCTCTTGTATTTCCGCCTCTGTCTTCAGAAGAAGGGTATTGGTATCGGTGTTTCCTTGAGTCGACATCTTCCTAGAAGAAGATTGGTTAGGTCAGGTCTTATTAAAGATGTGAGCACAAAAGCATCTACTTAACGAATGAGACCCAGGAGGTGTGTATATATACATATATAAGAAATCGTTATATCAATCAATCACATAACATCATAACTATAGCACAACTTGTAGATAGGAACATGTTTTAATGAGAACATAACAAGCAAGCACGTAGCATTATAATTATAGTACAATCATGCAAATCAACAACGTGCTTAGTGAGGACATGGCGACTGAGCTTTCATTGTTTACCGACCACAATCTCATTGTTTACAAGGTGCATTACATCAAAAGGGACACAGGGTCACCCTATCCTTGCCCAATAAGTCTATCAGTGTGTCAGAATCACGTGGTCAAAAGTAGCCTTCTAAAAGTCTCCACAATCTCGACTCATTAGTAGTGTCCTTTCCCAAAAGTAATGCAATCCGCATAAAACCAAAAGCCAACTATACTGGTGCCTGAGGTGGAGGAGTGAAGAATAGCCAACTGCTAACATGTACGACTTTTTCCACGAGCTTAAATATACGGCGGAGCAAGTATCTGATCTACTGCTTGATAGTAAAGAAACGAGCATCAAAATCTAAGAAGGTGTAATAGCAGCGGGTGAGAGTGCAAAAAGGAGACAGTGATGAATGTGTAGGATCAAAGTATACTGGCATTGACAGGGTGGAGGACTAAATGTCAGCTCAAGCTCCAAAAATCTATAACTCAAAACCTCAAATTGTAGCTGAAGTAACAGGATCAACTCATCCTGTGTGCAGCTTCCATAATGTGAGGGATGGTAGGGAGTCTGAAATCAGCATAGGGCATGATAGGAACCATCAGAATGGCTCGTCTAGTGGTGAAGAAATGAACAGTACAGCCTGAAGGATCTGTGGAAAACCTGCTGATACAAAAAGACCGTCACGCAGGTGCTGTCCAAAGGTACCTTCCCCTAGATGGGGTGCGGGTATGTCTTGAAAGAAAGCAATAGGCAAACCGGTGCGATGGACATCGGACTCCACAGGAGGAAAGGAGCAACATCAGCGGGTGCGGGTGCAGGAACAAACGTCTTAGCAAAAGAGAAGACCATCAGGTGCAGGTACTGGGTCCGGTATAAGGGGTGCAATGTCTGGTAAAACAAAAGAAATAGGGTCATGATCAAGCAAGGGCTCAGGATCAGCAGGTGCAACATCAAGCTGACCTAAGCGGAACAGGAGCTGGCTCAGGACAGGCTCTGGGTCGTGTGAAGGTGTGGGATCTCGAGCAGGTGATAGTGCAGCAGTCACAACGATGTCGTTGTCTGAGTCAGTGGTAGAAGGCTGCAATCCGGCCGTCAGTAAAGTTACAGATGTCACAGACTCAAAGGAGTTCTGAAATTGAGTGTATACTAGAATCAGAGGATAGCTTGACAACAGGGGTCTCAAGAAGTGAGATTAGCAACAACGTTCTCGTCTAACTTTCCATCATCATGGGCGTCATCAGGAGGATCATCAACAAACAAATCAACGTCATCATTAAACAAATCGTCAAAAGGCATATCCTCGGGAGGAATGACCACGAGAGGTACGGCGTCGAGGATCGGAGCCATGATGTGCTCGCCATCGGGGTGTCCAAATGATAAGGTGGTCACGGACTGGAACAGGAATGACGAAAGGATCCTTGTCAGGGAAACCATCAGCAAGGGTAAGTCATCACCAAAATCTGGCAGCGCGGATGGTTGGAAGTCGTCCTCATCCTCAGTCATCATATCTGGATCACTCTCAGTGTCTGACGCAAATATCCCCGGCGCAGGTGCAGTCTCATTATATGTGGCGGTGGCCATAGGGTCGTCAACATCTAATAACTTGCTCTCTGAGGAAGGCGACATGTGTGTCGATACATAATAGTCATATCATGTATATCCATAGTAATCACTAACACTTAGTGTATGCAAACAAAGGTGATTTATCATGTAATCATGTATTCACATTATTCTTCATGAGACTTTCTATCCTTCCTAGTCTCCCAGACTAACCCACCTAGTCTCCTAGACTAAACCAACCAGTCTCCCAGACTAAACACCCAGCCTCCCAGACTGAACACCCAGTCTCCCAGACTAAACTACCTAGCCTTCCAGACTAAACACCCAGTCTCCCAGACTAAACTACCTAGCCTCCCAGACTAAACACCCAGTCTCTCAGACTGAAACACCCAGTCTCTCAGACTGAACTCCCCAGTTTCTCAAACTGTCCCAACTAGTCTCTCAGACTAACTACCCAGTCTCTCAGACTGAACTACCCAGTTTCTCAAACTAAACTCCATAGTCTCTCAGACTGTCCCAACTAGTCTCTCAGACTGCCCCAGCTAGTCTCTCAGACTAACTCCCCCCAGCTAGTCTCTCAGACTAACTCCCCAGTCTCTCAGACTGTCCCAACTAGTCTCTTAGACTACCCAGTCTCTCAGACTGCCCCAGCTAGTCTCTCAGACTAACTCCCCAGTCTCTCAGACTGAATTATAAACATTAACTTTGAAATGTGTTTCGTGTCTTTTATTTGTAAAAATGTTTATTTTTCCTAGATCTGGGTGTTTCATGTATGCAATGAAAACATGTTGTAAAAACGTTTTTGTGAGAGCCCTAATGATCGTAGTCTAGACTCGAGAAAGAATCCTAGTTCGCTACGATCGAAGCTCTGATACCAAGCTGTCACGCCCTGACTTTTGCGGAAGCGTGATTATGGTGTGGCCTTCTTAATATCATTGCATTCAATCATAACATCAACTATATGATAAAACCATAGGATTGTCATCCATTGAATAAGTTTAAAACATAACAACATTGTTTAAAAACATAGACTTCAATTCAAGTTTTACAATCATACCAAAATGTTTATGAGTTCACTAAGGACTCAACGAAAGATATTAAATAGCACCAAGGGTTGGGAGACGTGTCTCGTCCAGGAATAAGAGACACCGACCACACCTAAAGACAATGGATGACATCTTTGTTTCAAACGCAGCATAAAAACTTCCAACGCCCGCCAGATCCACTTACTAGTTCCCTGAAATACATGTAGTTTGAAAACATCAACAAAAGCTGAGCGAGTTCATGTGTTTAGTATGTGTGCACGAATCATCCTTGAAAACTTTTGTATGTATGTATGTATGTACATGTAAACTGGTATGTAGAAATAAGAAAAAACAGATCAATTAATGTGTAGCTAATACAATAATATAAGTGACATGGCATAGGAAACACTCAAACCTGTATGCGTATTTCGTACCGGCCCCTCCGGCGGAACGACATAGTCACCACATGCGGCCAACTCGCAGGCCCATGGGTGGGGCTCGCAACACCCAATAGATCTATCACTCATGTCCCTCGGTCCTCAAACAAGGATTAATGGTCTTAAGATAATGGCCTACCCATTCACGTAATCTAGCAGTACCTTTTCTTAGCTAATCATACCATGGTAATTGTTTGTAAGAAGTATGTAACATGTATTTCACCCCCGAAGTTATAAAACTGAAAACAGTTAAAAGAAAAGGGGGACATGAACTCACAGTTTTACGTTCCTTGTATCCGATGTAACTCAAAGCTTCCTCTAGAACGCACGACTACCTACATTCGTACTACGGTCCGTTAGACGAGCGGGTCGTGCCTTGTCTTAGTATTGATTAGTGCCTTTGAGTTACGTTTTAAAGTGTCTTTGATATTATTCCAAGCTATAATCACTTGTTAAAATAATAATTATTTTAACTTTAAATTATATTTTGATTTTGGAATAATCGTTAAATAATATTTTGTAACAATACTTCTCAAGTATTCATATTCGTATTTCATTCCCAAGGATGGGGTATCTCATACATGTTTATCCGTATTCTTGTATTTGTATACCTTGCCATGTATTGGCGTCGTATTCCGGTTTGTACGTATTTTCTTAATAAATATCCCATATATATTTCCAAAACAATATATTTTCAAGTCTCACTTAGAAAATATATAAACTTATTTCATCCCAAATGTATTTTAAGTTTATCCAAGAAAACGTATATTTTTCCCAAAAGTCATACATCTTCTAAAAACTCTAGGAAATATATTTTTACTTCTCAAAAACAATATATTTTCTCCTTTTCGAAAATATGATATACTTTGTAATAATAATAAAAATCATATTTTCATTTCTTTTGTATCCAAATAATATTTACCAAAAATATACTCATAAATGTATTTTCCGGAATATTTGTAAGTTACATTCTATCGTTCAGTTTCATAATATTATGTTTGTAACTTATATATGTATTCCCTGTGGTTCTTGGTAATATTTTGGATTGCAAATTCTTGGTATTTGTTAAGTTATATTATTTTATCCCTAAAATAATATAGTTAATTCACGAAGTATACAAGTATTCACACACTTCATGTCTTTAATGTGTATATATATATATATATATATATATTCTAAATATATATTTGTCCATTTTTATTTATAGAATCCAACCTCCAATACTTGTATTTTTGTAACAAAATCTATGGCAAAGTTTATATTGAAAACCATAGTTAAAACACACTTGTAAATATTTGTTTAGAAAATATTTTTCTAAGTGTTTATATTTTTAGAAAATTTTTCCATAGTTTCCCCTAAAAATTGAGGTGTCAATGCTATCAAAGCATATCATTTTCTTTTTAAAATCATCACAAACAATCCACAACTTAACCAACACTTACCGAGTGTCAAAACAATGCTATTTACATAACAACATGAACTTGAACTTTCATAAAAATTTGTAGTAACTTACTAGTGTTTTTAGTAAGCCTAGTTACCCTTCAAAGTGTGGTCATTTGTTTAATATCATCATCCTTGAAGATTTTAGGTCTTACAACTTCTACACATATTTTCTAAAAATATATCTTTTCGAATTTTCCTTGTTAACAATGTATTTTTAGACTTGTTTCACCACTAGAAACATATTTAGTTTCTTTAAAATCCATACTTATGTAAGTCTTGTGATTTCACTTAGTTTCTTGAGAAATCTAGTTTTTAAATCATCCAAGTTTATGTCTAGCAACATGTTACATACTTCATCATTTACAAAATCATTTTCATTCTTCAAGTTCATGTGAAACATAAAGTACGATGATCTTGGTCTTTCACAAGGTCACCACCTTAACTTACTAGATCATGTATTTAAACACAATCTAGTAGGTTCCATATGATGTCTAACATCATAGCACAAATAATCAATCACCAAGAAGCAAAATAACACTAATCAACATGTATTTTTATGGTTTTCAAGCTTATGTTAAAGTTTCATCTTCATGTTCATTAATGTTCTTTAGTGTTCTTCATAATAATCAACATGAATCTTCTTTTAACCACTAATATAAGATGAACAATGGAGTGTATGAAGTTCTTACCACTAGCTCAAGGCTAGGGATGATTCAAGTGAAGATAACAAGTGGATAAAAGCAAACGGTGAAGGTCCTTCAACTTTCGAAAGCTCCAAGCTTCCTAACTTAGCTTCTAACACCTTTTGTACACCTTGGAATGGATGGGATTGAAATGGAAATGGTGATGGTGGTGGTGCTTGATGTGGCCGTGAGGTGGGAAGAAAAAAGGGAGGAAGGAGGTGTTGGTGAAAATGAGCTCTAATGATATCTTATAACCAATTTTTAGATGTTTATCCAATGGGCATTATGTTCCCTAAGTACCATTCATGATCTTCTAAGATCTCAAAGTGAATCCAATGAAGATTAAGTAAGATCTTTGGAAGATTAGGGAAATCTTAGGTGGTGGGGTCACCTTGTGACCGATTACATACATGGGGGGGGGGGGGGTTCTTGTGTAAGTTTGATGGTAATTTAAATAATTAGTTGAAAGCTAAATGTATTAGTTAAGGTGTTTATGTGTATTATGCATTATACAGTGCGTTAGGGCGTTCGAGGATCATAACTAGCTCAGAAATAATAAAACAATGTTTCTAGTATAATTTTAGTGTTTCGGGTAGTGTCCGGTTGTTCGGTTAGATACCGGTTCGTTAAAGTGTCAAACTATTCTGTTTAGTGCTTTTTAAGTACCCTTTTGTGACACTTTTAATTCCCTACACTTAGGAAAGCATTCAGGACCATTTAGTCATATTTTTGAATGTAACTAGTTTGTTAAATTGCTGAATTTTGCTGAAATATGCATAATTCTGCACTTAACGTGAGTTTTAGGCACTTTCCGGCACTTTAACTATCACCTAGTAAAGTAGTTTTATGGTCCGTACTTCCTACACACCATACTAGTGTAGTACCTTATCTCTGGCCCATACTGGATCTCAAAACATTGTTTGTCTATGTACTGAAATCGTCAGCATTTTCCGAGTTATCCGCTAACTGTGCTAACCGTGCTTTGTGCATCGTCTATGTCACTAAAGTTTGTATGTAAAAATGATGTGACAGTATGAAATGTGATGCACATGTAAGTATGATACAGTAATCAGAAAGCAATTAATTGTAATTCAGCACAGTCATTAAGCGCTAATCATCATTTAATAATTTGTACGGATGCATGCAAATTTGACAGTTGTCACATCTGACGTGGCGGATGACGTGGCATGAATATATGTGTAGGTAAAAGTAGTCTTATATGTAGGTAAAAGTAATATTATGTGTAGGTAAATGTTGAAGATGTGTTGGTATTGATCTTAATATGTGTTGAAACAAATGTAAACTAAAAGGCAGTAAAATCATACATAATGTCACAAACGTCACCATTGATTAATACATGAAACAAAGTGCCAATTTGATTAATACATGAAACAAATGTAAACTAAAAGGCAGTAAAATCATAAATAATCACAAGGCTTGTCAACTTAACAAAAAAAGAACAATCTTGAAACATAAGATGATCATTTTATCATTAATTAATGTATGATCAACCATTTTGGCCAAGAAGTCAATGTCCTGGAGTTGAGGGGTGGCCCATCTTACAAGTGATTGTTCTGACCGCGGTCTTGAACTGTATACATATCACGAACAGAAGATGCAAGAAACTGATGTCAAAATAAAAATAAAAAAAATAAAAAAAAGTAGATCTTTATATCGTTAATTGAGGATTTACCTTTCCAGTGGTTTCCGACCGGTCAACAACTCCAACATCACCACTCCAAAGCTATAAACGTCACTTTTTACGGTGTATATGCCGGACAATGCGAATTCATGGGCGATATAACCAAACGAACCAACTAACTGTGTTGCCACCTGTACAAATTTGAGCAAACTTATTCAAATACCTATTGAAGATACATATGCCAGATTTATTAAATTTACCTCTCGCTCTGTATTGGGTGTAAGGGCGGCGGCTAAACCACAGTCTGATAAATGAGGATTCAGCTCTTCATCGAGTAAAATATTTGATGACTTTAAGTTTCTATTTATCACAGAAGGTAGGCAAACTTCATGCAAGTACCTGCCAATTAAAACGACTTCAGAAAAATCCAGAACAAAAAGAGGAATGATAATTAAAAAATTTAATATGCGGTGACATACTCTAGAGCTCGCGCAGTTCTGAGTGCAACCCGAACACGTGCATTCCACGCCAACGTTTTGCTACTATCCTCAGCAAAATGTAGCAAAACGGTTTAGCGTATAGAATATAAAAAATCACTTACCAGTAGTTATTGCAAGACTGACCAATGTTGTCTTCCATATGTCAAGATATTGCTCAAAGAACATGTAAAATACCGAATAAGGAAAAAACTCAATCTGCAAAAGGAGGTAATTGTTAGAACCATAGTTGTTAAAAGCCATCGCCTCTCGCGCCTAGGCCCATTTTTCAGGCGAGACGAGGCAATTGCGCTTTAAGTCGAGGAAATTGAGCTTTAACTCTCCAGATGGTATTTCAGGCGCACATTCCGGCAAGATTCCTAGATTCCGGAGAGTTTCTGGCTAAATTCCGACAAGATTCTAGCCAAATTTCTACTTTTAATCAAGAAAAACTACTTTTCTACACTAAGACACTAATATTTTGGTATTAATTAGATGATATAAAGTGTTACGTAATAGACTTTGTTTATTTTATTTGAAGAATAGTATTCTTTTTCTAATACAAAATATATTTTTTAAATTTGTTCATTATGCGCTGTATTTTTCTCGGTCCCTCGCTTTTTTTACGATTTGCGCCTAGGCCCCAGGCGAGCCCTATGCGCCTAGTGCCTTTAATAACTATGGTTAGAACAGGAAACATTGTACAAAAAAACTTGATGTGGCAAGATGGGCGAGTCAGGTTGAAATGTGCCATTTTTTTAGTATGGGTCAAAACAGGCAAGCCAGGCTGGGTTGACCCGCAAACAATTTTTTTTATAAAAATAATTGTGTATGCTTTTAACAGACATTGGGTGATGTGCAATCCGTTACTCGTTTTAGCGAAGTTTTCTGGTTTGACCCATTTGAGATAAAAACAACGCAAATCGACAAATTTGTAAGTAAATAGGTAAAAACATCCACCATGCTTAAATGTATTACCTTTAAGGAATTGGAGACTCCAGAGCTAAATTCTCGTGTAGCCCTCATTGAGTCCACAAAATCAACCTGAATTAAAAATAGTTTTTGATCATTTAATCGGATGATATAAATACACTCATTATGTAAAGAAACACTAATAGTTAAACAATAAGCAACTAAATAATGCATGGTACTTTAAATTGTTTTTAAACATAAATCATGCTTACCTTTATTTTGAAGCTTTGTTACCACCTATGCTATCTGACACTAAGCTATCTGACCTACGCATCCATAAAATATAAGCATGTGATATCTCATAAAAGCAAGGTTTTAAAAAAAACGGAAACGAGTTTCGAGGCGTTTTCCCTTCGCCTCACGAGGCGTAAGTATCGAGGCGAAACAAGGCGTAAGGCCGAGGCGGTATTAATATATAAATATAAAATTATATATATTATAAAAAATTAAATACTTAACATCAAAAAAGGAGTTTTCTCATCAATTTCATTAGATTCAATAGTTAAAAACATAAACAGCAGCCATAACTTAATCATTAACAGCAGCCATAACATTAATAGCAGAAAAAAAAACATTAATAGCACGAAAAAACATTAACAGCAGCCATAACATTTACTGCAGAAAAAAAACATTAACAGCAGCAATATTTATTCATGATTGATTAAACAAAGTATTGAGAATGAATTAACAATAATCATCAAAAGCGGCCATAACAGAATCAATTAACAGCAGCAAGTATCATTAAAAGCAGCCATAATAGAATCAATTAACAATCATAATCATCAATTATTAAGAAACAAAATAGTTCTAAGATTAAATAAAGCATTAAAGAAAACTTACCTGTATTGAAGATTGAAGAAGAATCACGATTTCAAGATTGAAGATGGGATCACGATTTTCAAGATTAACCCTACAAAGCTATTTCAAGAAACAAAAAAAAAGTCACGCTAGTTTATTATTGCCTATTGCCGCCAATAAGTTTGCCGCCTACGCCTTGACACGAATCGTGCGCCTCACCCCACTGAGGCGTACGTATAGTATCTGGCCCAGAGGCGCGGCCTCATATACGTTTTTCCTCCGTTCCGCCTCGAGGCGCGCCTAAGTACGGACGCCTCGGCCGTTTTTTTAAACCATGCATAAAAGCATGTGATATCTCATAAAAGCATGTGATATGGTAACTGTAAAACCCTTTGCATAAATCAGATTTTAAGTAAAAAAAACAATTCTACTCTTTATTACCTATTTTTCCCATGACCCATCTTTTATATAATTACCCAATGTCCAACGCTTACTGTATCATTTTAATTTTTATACATTTTTTAGTTTCCTACCAATTGCATCCAAGTTCAATTGAATAGTTTAACCAAAACAGAAGAGAAGAAACAAACCAGAAGATGCAGCTTTGATCAGTAATCATAGCCTCCTTGATCAGGTTGCTGGCGAGGGTCATAATACTGATCTCCATTTGGCGAAGCAGCAGCAGGCCCATCGTTATCTTCATCATTAGCGGCTTTCGGGCGGGAGTCGGCTTGCTCCCTTTCTCGGTTCCATTGCTCGATCTTTGCCCTCCTCTCATCACTTCCTTCCCTAATTGGGCTTCGGTTTCTCTTTGCACCTGGACTTTTGCTGCATCCTCCTCTTCAAGGTGGACTCCTGCTGCTTCTGGGCCTCCTACCGCCCCTGTCTCTGTCACTGTCGTGATGATCGAAATCACCTCTTCTTCCTGAACCACGACTGCCACGCTCGTCGTAACCATGGTGCCTCTGAGGACTATGGCTCCTGCTTCGACTTCTCCTCCTTTGAATTCTCCCAAATAATTGCCTCCTCACCTCTCTGATATGCAGACAACAATTATGAACTCACAGAAAAAAAAGGGTGTAAACCTTTGTCTAGTAGAGTGATTTAGGGTGTATTCATTAAATACGTGTCAAATAACTTTCAACATGTTTATTTTCTTAGTTTAACTTTGTAGTTGAAAACATCTGACCCATTAGAGATCAAACAAAACTCTTGAAAAAGAACAGAAGACAAACCTTCCAATCTTTTTTAAATGCATGAAGTTGCAGTAACCACCACGATTGCATACGTTTTCTTCATATTGCCTACATGTAGCTTCACGGAAATCAGTTTGTCACTGGAGAGAAGTCCACAATGATGGGGCGACCTAAAAATACAAATTACCTTTACGTTAGGCACAACATGATAACTTTAATTTGAACTCAAAAATAAGCAACTCAAAATCACTCGGCTTTAACCATCATGTCAAAAAAGGCATACTGATATCATGACAATATGCATCCCTCTTTTAAGTGACAACTACAATTACCCTTGCTCAAGAAAAACATGAAGCACTGATGGAGAGAGTGAAACATGGGTGCTAAAGTGTTTATCTTACGCGATTTAATCCGTTTTATGTGATTTTATGCCTGGAATATGTTACTGCGAGTGTTTGTATTCTTTGCAGGTAAAACGCGTAATTCGATGACGTTAGAGTGTTCAAAGCAAAAGCAGTACATGTGCTCGTTTGGAAAAAGAGTTAAAGGGTTTAACCTTAATTATAAAAAGGAAACATTATCATCATTAATAGTGGACTTTGCATGGAGGTGGTTATCAAGAATTGAAAAGGGTTTAAAAAGGAAACCGCGAGCCTAGAAAACCCGAAGCTCACGCAGATCCTTGCATTTTAACGCCACTGCTTGAGCCTCGAAGCCCATCAGATGAGACTTTTATTTTTTGTGATCCGCTGAGGATTTATTAGATTCAACACAACTCCTCTACACCCAAGCTCTTGCAGCGAATCTTCTCTTCCTTTTGTGTAAACAATTGCACCACTCTGGGAAGCTTCCCCATTTGTTTAGTCTGCGCCAAAACTAAAAAAAGGAAGCAATAGCAAAAGCATTAATCAACGAATCTCCATGCCAAACATAGTATTATTTAATTTAAAACTGATCTTGCTAACAAACCACAAAAAAAAAAAAAAAACGTTGGAAGACATTCTCAACTCAAGTAAAAATCTTACCGACTAATACATGAATAGAATCAAATAGTGTCAAGAGTTTTGTTTTAAAAATCAACAGCATTCTCCCATCCTTTTCCATGATCCTCTATCCATCTTGATCGTTGATTTTAGAAAATGCACCTCCCGTGATGTGTCACCGCTTACTTGATGCTTTTTCACCAGGCCTTGGTTGCCTCCACTCATGGGTCACTATTTGTAAGTCAGCAATCCATTTTGAAAGACTGGTCATAAAAACCAAAAAGTTAATTACATCAATAACTTAATAAAACGCAATCATTAAAGCCTCACTCATGGGTAAGTATTTGTAAGTCAGCAATCCATTTGACCATTGAAGTCAACTAAAGTTAATATTAAACTCAAATAGATATAAAATAAAAATAAAAACTTTATTAAATATACTATATATGTAATTATATGTTTATTAAATATTAAACAAAAAACTTACTTTTAAATAAATAATAGGGTCGTCTAGACTCGTGGAACCTAACCAATCTCAGTTAAAACCACCACCATTGCATCCGCCGACATCCACCAGCTTAGCTGCCCCGACCACCAGCACGATTATCAGGCCAATAATCACCAGCATAACCACCACCATTGCCTCCAAAGACGTTTCCACATTAGGTCAATTATTCGTAATCTGATGGCTTGATGCTACTACACGATCGTTAGAAAAACATAATAAAGAGATAAAATATTTGCCAGGAGAGTTTGAGGTTGATTACCTTATGAGGAATCAAAGGTCACAATTAGTCGTAATTAAACCCAGCAACCTCCGAGTAACATCATCATCCACCACCACGGCTCACCATTGTCCGAAGAAGGTATCTCCCGCGCACGGTTGGTTTGGTCACAGCTTCTAAAATTGTCCAACCTTCTGTGTTGGGTTCAGCTTGTACACCCGGAGTCTGTCAAGTTGTCCAACGTTCATTCGTGTCCACCTTCCAGCCAATGGTGCAGCTTTGAAGGGGGGGGGGGGGGGGGGGGGGGGGCCAACCCCCGAACTTTTCGCTAAGTAGTGTTATATATGTAGTTTTCTTATAGAAAATTTTGAGTATATATGTTTTCGACCACCGGTTCTATAGAAATTTTTTGGTATATACGCCCCCCCCCCCCCCCCCCCCCCCCCGGTCGAAAACATCAAGCTTCGCCACTGCTTCCAGCTCGTTTATGAATGGATTAATAACAACTTCAGATTCCTCTGAAAGCTCTATAACAGTATTTTAAGGATTGTGGCGCGTCTGCAAAGATATTATCAAGGATAAATTCATGAAATGGTTTTAATATATATAAACATAAACTTTCAGAAACAATAGTGCATTGAGAACCAGGATTGTTTTCAAAAGCGAGAAGCGCACTGAGGCGACATGATCTAAAGCCGCATCACAAAAGTGTTTGGACATAAAAAAAACTTCGGGTCAACTTAATCCATTTTGACCCGTTACTCTACCTACCCTATCTCCCTATTTTTCCACCTCCAAAAGAGACATAAGAGCATGATTCGAGGGCATGCGCCACCTTGATATAAATCCCATGTTGCACCATATAAGATTAACTACAATAAAGACACCAACCCTAATAATCTGGAGTTACAAGGTACAAACCTTCAAATTTAAAGGCATGTGTGTTCTTTATGGCATCCAAAGAAGTTTCTGGAAGTGTTCTTAAGCCACCAGCTACCAGATTATCTAAAGATGTATGAATCTTATTGCAATCAGTACAACAAAATCATTCTCCTTTCGGCAATGCCTGTAATTAATACCATAAATATATAAACGCATGATGTATATAAAAAATATAGAGCATGCGTATGGATAAAATAATGTTTGTCATGCCTTAAAGTTCTCCATTTGGTACTCCTTGAAACAGCCAACACGATACCCTTTCTCACACTGAAATCAATAGAAAATAAATAAAAAAAGGGTTATAATACAATAGGCATTAAATGTAGCATATTACTTAAACTATCACATAGGCACGACCTATTACATAAAGCACCTGATCACATATAATACATGAAAATGCTTGGATTTTCATGTATTCTATTCGTTTTTGCTGCAAGGTAGATGATTTCAGCAAGTCTGGTTTCGGCCCGAAAACATGAGTAAACTCTACTCAGCAATGACCCACTGAAAAAAAAAGGGCAATGAGCCTACCTGTGTACATGTTTGGTCTGGTGAACCCCGCCCGCCACTCTATAAATTTAACAAATACATAAAGTTGGATTAAATCACACAAATTGGGGATGATTACTTGAAATACCAGCCGAACATTTAATAACTAACTACCTTGGTAAAGATGATGTCCAGAAGCTCAGGTCCATCTGATACGAACCCAATGTTGGGATTGGGTCAATCTGAATCTGGGCTGGCCCATTTGATGCTGGAAAAAGGAGCACGTGATAGAGGGGAAGTGGATAGTGGGAAAAAGACCAAAAAATCAGGGAGTGGGGGATAATAATGAGAATTCGCAGGAGACAATTAGTGGGGTAGTTAATTTGGTAACCGTTTAATTAGGAATTAGTATTAATAGCAGATTTTGTTTTCTTGTTTAGTGTCGATGTTTTTCTTATCAAAATTAGGGTTTTACACCTTTTATTTGGAGAATAGCCCATCTCGAATCGGGCCGCCTATCTTGTAATTCCAGTTCTATCTATTATAATTTTCTGTTCCTATCATTGGTTCCATTGCCGGGAAAATTTTGAAGCGATGGTGCAGACAAGAAATTCAGAAATCGGAGGTTCCAATTCAGACCAAGTCGCTGCCCAATTGGCTGCAATTATGGCCAAATTGGAAACCATGGATAAAGATGTTACAGCCCTCAAAGCCAATTCCAAGCACAAGTCTACCAGCGATGCAGGCAAGCATGATAATGGCGAGACTTCTTGGAACAGCAGCAGACAGTTTCGTCCATACCACAAATTGGACTTTCCTTCTTTCAGTGATGGAGATCCAAGGGGATGGACCTTGAAGGCCGAGAAGTATTTCCGTTTTTACCATACCCCCGAAGAAGATATGGTAGATGTGGCAGCGATGCATCTGGAGGGTGATGCCCTAGATGTGTACTCATGGCTGACTGCAGAACATGAAATTACCTACTGGGAGGAACTCGTTACTGCCTTACAAAAACATTTTGGACCACCTGAGTTCCAGAACCCGGATGAGTACCTCTGTAGTGTAAAACAAACGGGTACAGTTCAAGAATACCGGCAGGAGTTCGCCCGGAGATCAGCCCGAGTCTCGAATTGGCCCGATCACTGCCTGTTGGGGGTTTTTCTCAACGGTCTTAAGGAAGAACTAAAGTCGGATGTGCGTATACACAAACCTAGATCTGTTTTTAAAGCAGTAAGTTTGGCTCTTGAGTTTGAGTCGAAAATCAGCCACACTCCATCGGTCAAGAATGTTGGTTCCACCGCCCTTACAACTGCAGATCCAAAGCCAACATCTTCAAGTAGTGTCAACCAGGTTATCTCCACCCAAAAACCCACTGAAAACCGCCTCACCGACGCAGAAAAACAGAGTCGTTACCAAAAGGGGGAATGTTTCCGGTGTGGGGAGAAATACAGTCCCGGTCATCGCTGTAAATCGGGAACTTTCAAAGTCTTAGAGATTGCTGATGAAGGGGATGAGACGGCAGCAATAAATGCGCAGAATAGCTCAGGTGAACAACTGGCTGAGATCAGCCTTCACGCCTTGTTTGGTCAGGCTGCTACATCAACTATGAAGATTCATGGGATGCTAGGTACAACTAAGGTGCTCATCTTGGTGGATAGTGGGTCCACGCACAACTTCATCTCAGATAGATTGGTTCATGAGCTGCAGTTAATTACCCAGTTTACTACCCCTTTCGGTGTGCAAATTGGAAATGGGGACGTACTCCGGTGCAATCGGGTTTGTAAAGATCTTCGTCTGCAGCTTCCTGACCTCCCAATAACCGAAGACTTTTACCCGTTCTCTCTAGGAGGAGCTGATGTGGTCCTTGGGATAAAATGGTTGGCCACACTTAACACGGTTCAGGCCAATTGGAAGGAGATGTCCCTAGCGTTCACTATTAACGGTCAAGACTACAAGCTGAAAGGTTTACCACCAGATGCGCAACAAATTGCTACCTTCCGACACCTCACTATTGAACCTTTCGAGGTGCACACTGCTGGACCAGGGGCTCCGTTTTCTGTTACCCAACTTGAGGGCAAGTCGATTCTCCGGGCAGGTTGTAATGATACGAACCCAATGTTGGGATTGGGTCAATCTGAATCTGGGCTGGCCCATTTGATGCTGGAAAAAGGAGCACGTGATAGAGGGGAAGTGGATAGTGGGAAAAAGACCAAAAAATCAGGGAGTGGGGGATAATAATGAGAATTCGCAGGAGACAATTAGTGGGGTAGTTAATTTGGTAACCGTTTAATTAGGAATTAGTATTAATAGCAGATTTTGTTTTCTTGTTTAGTGTCGATGTTTTTCTTATCAAAATTAGGGTTTTACACCTTTTATTTGGAGAATAGCCCATCTCGAATCGGGCCGCCTATCTTGTAATTCCAGTTCTATCTATTATAATTTTCTGTTCCTATCACCATCTTTTGATTCATAACCTTCCGATTGATGACTGTAAAGAGAGAGAAACTAAGGTGAATTTATATTTTATAGATCTCAGATTTGCTTAAATTTGGGCGAAGTGAGTAGCAAAACTTACCAGATCTACCATCTGAGAGGCCTAACAGGGGGTACTAAAGATTTTGCGGCGTCTAGGTTTTAGACAAACCATAGGCACACCATTATTGAAGGATACAGAAACTGAAACAGAGCTCCTCATCTCTTCAAGAGACTCACTCTTAGACATACATATTCGGTGCAGTAGCCCCAAAACTATTCATGCTGAAAAAAGAATTTCTAATCCAATATTATTCAATTAGCACAACACAGCTTCAAAAATTTTGAAAAAAAATATCTTAATTTTTTAAAGGCACCCTTACTAAATCTGTACCCTAAAATTCTAGATACCAAAATGCAAATGTTCACATAGCCATAAATATTAATAAGAACTTCTATTCATTCACGAACTCATATAACATGAAAAATATCTTAACAACAGTTTTCAAATAACATTCAAAGACAAACAATTTATGCATAATCGGATAAAACCCTAATTATGAAAAGTAATTTATGAATATTACAAACCGTTTCGAGTTTAGGGTTTATTCAAATACCTACATCAGATCTGAAACTCGGTTGGGAACCCTAACTCGAAATTAAAATAGCACCCAAATCCTCAATGCAAAACTCATATTAGATGTCGAAGTCTTCAAGCCGCTTTTGATGAAACCACCAAGATTGGGCATCGATGTCTCCAAAAAGGGTGCTGAAATCACCAAAGCTGCTTCAGGTAGGCATGAATTAGATGAGGACAAGTTTCAATCAGGGGGGATTGGTGGATTCAAAGAAGCCATTCTTTCCTCCCATTTCAAGATATTACTTCAACAATTCTGCATGAACAACCTGAACCGACAAACACCATTTATATCATTTTCATTTCTAAACAATCTGTAACAGTTTTCGTTAACAAGAGACAGAAATACAAATCTTGAGAATCCCCTGCAAAGGTTTTGCCCCTTTACCATCTCTAATATTCATAAATCTTGAGAATCCCCTGAAACCAACAATTCAATTCACAATATTTAAGCACTGATCATAAACAAAAAGTATCATAATTCATAAGTGCTTGAAATTAAAATAAAGTTCATAGATCAAAGAAACACACCAAGAAGCTGCAACATGAGAGGTCCGGGCCGCGAAAAGAATGGTTTCGAGACAATCAGAATGACCATAATAAGCAGTATAGTGCAAGCATGTTCTTCCATTTGGTGAATCAAACATCAAAATCTAACAAATTGCAAATAATATTAATATTTAATAGTAATTCCACATAATCAAGAAACTATGCAAGGGTAAAAGTGAAAAATGAAAGAACTTGACATACATTAGCATTAGCTTCAATGAGCTTTTTAACACAATCAATCTTCCCATGCATTGCAGCCAGCATCAATGGAGTCTACCAAATTTGACCCAATTGTCAAAGTAAATCCAATTAGTCAAACCACCAAAAGGGGGAAAGTAAAGACATTAACTTCAATCAAGACACAATCACACCTGTTTATGACGATTCAAAGAATCAGGATTCACAGATCGGTCTTCCAATAGCATAGAAACAATCTGACAAAACCCACATGAAAAATGTCAGGAAATCCATCAGATTACACAAAAAGCTTAACACTTTACAAAAATCTTGAATCTTGAAATACCCACATGAAAAATGTCAAGAAATCCATCAAATTTCACAAAAAGCTTAATAATTTACAAAAAAAACGTGAAATACCCACATGAAGAATGTCAAGAAACCCATCAAATTACCCATAAAGCTTAAAAGTTAACCTGAGGGGTGATATGAGGTCTACGAACATACAGGATACCGGATCTGAAAAATACAAAAAACATCATTTTACGGATCTGAAAATACAAAAAACCCTAGATCTACAAAAATACCAAATACATACAGGGGTGATATGAGGTCTACGAACATACAGGATACCGGATCTGCTTTTTCTTCACTCCCAAAAATGAAAAGAGTGTTACTGAAACCGGATTTGGTGATATGAGCTGTACAAAAACGAAATCAGTTCAACAAAAACGAAAAGATAGAAAAGGGTAAGAACACAATACCAGCTTACACATCTCAACACCACACAAAACATTGAATTAATACAAACGCACAACACAACAAAATTAGGGTTCTACTTGAAAAAAATTTGGGGATTTTACAAACCCTACCTCGAGAATTGAGCTCGTAACGCTGCGCTTCAAGCCGATTAAGATTATGAGTCTTCTGGCGGTTCTTACCAAAACCCTAATCGTTCGCATGTGCTTGAGTCTCCAAAGAGAGAGAGAGAGAGAGAAGGAGAAGGTTGATGAAAAGATCTGGTGAGATGTGAGTTGTGAGAGAGATGAGAGAGAAGGAAGGGGAAAGGTGGATCCGTATGAAAACAAAATCATCCGTCAGATCATGATCCGTGTGAAGAATTGAAAGAAAATGGACGGCTGATGATGGATCCGGGTGAAGGGTAAAAGTTTTGGAGGGCATAATTGGAATTGTAAATTATATTGTGCTTTAGAGGGTTGTACAACATGCTTTAGGGGTGTTTTAAGGGAATTTTTATGACTTTAAGAAACGAGAAAATGATTACTAGAACAATAATTATAAAAAGGAATCACACCCGGTTTCGGTAATTGTTAACCTAGGATTTCTACAAGTTTTAGTTTCAACTCAAATGCATTCGATTAACGGATTTAGTGTACCGTGACTTAGGTGCTACTAACTATCAACGCCCCGAAGAACGGACAAAAAGACACTTTGTAATCAACACAAGTAAATCCTAACAACGACAAAGTACAATTACATATCACCGTTTCGCAAAGTCATAACTTTTAACATCGTTCGACAATTCACGAATTCGTAACAAATGTAATACTATTGTCAAAAGTTTCAAAAACCAAATACAAATTGTCACTAAGATGAAACAAGAACAAATTGAAACCCTAAAATTAACAACTATCTACACCGAGGTGAAACCGCGATGATTAGCCGCTCATGGTTGATGCAACTTGATCACCGGATGCTTGGAATGCGGATGGAGTCATCTTGAAGCCTTGAGAATGGTGAATGATGAGGTTTGGTGAAAGATGATGATGGTGGAAGGATTAGGGTTTGTGGATGATGGATTAATTGTGATGATGGTGGAAGGATTAGGGTTTGTGGATGATGGATTAAAATAAGAAAAAGATGTGTACCTACATAAAACCTTCCAGTCAGATTCTGAAAAGCACTTGCAGCATCTTCTTCAGAAACGGTAACTGTAGCATACGCGGCCTCGAATTAGGGCTTCAATCGAGCCAATAAGCAAAAAAAAACCTCAATAAAAACTTACCCTTAAAACTCCAACCAGAACCCAGTTCGTCGCTGCCCTCCCTTCATCCTTCTCGCGATAATGAGAAAATCAATGCCTCTCAGCCTTTTGTCCATTCGATTGTAGCCTGTCACACCCCGATATTTCCACGTATTACCGGTGGGGAGTATCGTGACGTAGTTGATATCATCATAGTCAAACAACACAATTTTAAATGCCCAGCGGAAGCAAAAGATAGATTTATTTCAACTGAATAAAATTGTAATATTAAGTATCACAACGTAGTTGAAACAGATCCACAGGCGGATCAAATAAACAGAAAACGTAGTTCAACAGACTCAAAATGCATCCAAGCTTGCGAGACTCTTAATGATGCTAAAGAGAGGCCAGCCTATTACGCGTAGTACCTGCACTTAACCTTTTTGGGAAAATACATCAGTTTACACTGGTAAATACAATTAACTGACTCATTTTGAAAAGTTTTAGAAATGAATGCACAAGGCACAAAATATTTTATGACTTGGGATAATTATTTATATATAAACTTGTAAAAGAATTACATGTTCGTTATACGTTCAGTAGCCCGGATTGACACCGGGTTAAAGATTAATAGACACACCACATGATATAGTCCCGCGGCGGGTTATTCCCGAAACCGGCGGTTATACCTTATTATTTATTTATGCACTGTCGGGTGTACGCCTACACCCCGTGCTTAGGTCGTGGCCATTTCGTAAAATGATGCCAAGGATATCCGGGACATGGTCATTAACTCCCCAAAGGCTTTAAGCAAACAAAACAATTTAAACGGAACATTTCAATAAATTAACCTTCATACGATTAAAAATTCAATGCCCGACCATGTGGTATTTTATATACCGTACCCCAAGCCCGTATAGGGAAAATAAGTTAAAAGTATTTACCTTTGCAAGTATTAATCACAAACAGCAAATGCACGTAGCTTTTACCGGGTCTCCTATTCTGGAACAAAGGTTTTTAATAACCAATTAGATTCCTAACGGGTCTTTAATTAAGCCTAAACTTAGACCGATTAGTTTTAAAAGAAGATACGGTTCAAACGCACGATTAAGCGAAGACCGGAACAGAATGTGATTTAGACCCGACAAGTTTGAAGACTTGTAAAATATAGGTAAACTAAACACATTCTGGATTTTGAGACAAAAATGATAAGGTTTGACCCGTTTCGGTTAATTAATGCAAACTAGTTACATAAACCGAACCGAACGCGCAAGATGCGTAACGGGTAAACATAAGAGTCATATACAGGTTTCCTAAGTTAATATGCCTTAAATATGTTGTGACATCAGTAAGATATCTTCTATTATGCCCGAAATGGATTTAAACTCAAATTATGCCACGTAGGGGTATTTTGGTCATTTAAAAGGTTATAAAAGAGATTTAATATAAATATGAGTTACAGGTCTAATATAATCAGTAAATATACTTAATTTAATAAGTTATAACAGTAGGTTATTACATATATGTGAAATTTATCATTTATAACCAAACTATGCACCTTAGGGGTATTTTGGTAATTTCACATATGCTTAAAAGGTCAAAACTGGAAATCTGAGTTTAAAACTTTTACATACTGTTAAAGTATAAAATTTTACTAAAAATATCAGTAGGTATCATACCTTATATGTTTAAAATAGTTTTAATACATATTATGCGTTAAAAATGCTTAAAAAGGCGATTTTGAGCTATTTCCTGGTTTTTAAAGGAAAGCTGATATTTTTTATTATTCCAGAAGGCTAAAAATAATTTATTTATCATATTATATCACTAGAAAAAGGTTTGGTGTCAAAAAGATTTGTAAAACTCATTTTATAAGCCAAAAGGGCAAAACCGGCAATTACCGAAACAAGCTTAGAACTCTATGTTATTCTCAGCCTAAAATTAAATAAAAATCTTCAAAAATCCCAAAATATTATATTACATCAGTGGGTAAAAAGTTTGGTATTAAAAATTTGGTTTAGATAAGCTATATACTAATTACGCCGTTTATTTAATAAAAAGCTTTCTAATTACGCTAATGAGCATAACTCCTTATCTAGACCTCAAACTGATGTCAAATTTTAGGGAGAAGTTTATAAATCAGTAACTAAGGTTTCTATTCTTTTACATTTTCAAAACTCACGTTTTTAGGTCATATGGTCATAATAGCCAACATTTAAGCATTTAACGGAAACATGCATATGAATCGGATAACTAATGAACCAAGTTGTATAATCTCAGAGAGTTATACTAACATGAAACCTGGTACTAATAAGGCTCTAAGGAATTTCTAAAACATGCTACATTGGGTCAGAACTGAAAGTCAAAGAAAAAGTCAAATTATGCGACTTTCGGTTCCGAACCGAGCCTAAACTGAAAATTGTCGGGTTGAACATGTTTAGACATGTTCTTACATTAATTACCAAGTTATATTAATGATAAAATAGGTTGCATGGATCCTACATTGCTAATTATGCATTAATTTGAAAATAAGCTTTCTGTTGACTTTTTAAGATTAACTTTGACCCGACAATTGGCCTAGTTAGAGTGGGAATCAGAGGGTGCCCTTTTAAGGGTTTATTGCCCACATAATTGCCAACTCATAGGTACTTTCAATTTGAAAATTGACTGGACAAATTAAGATTAATGACGAAGTCAAACCTTAATTACGACAGTTTGACTTTAAGCTAATTAACTAAGCTAAACTGAATTAAAGAGGGTTAAGGACACTTACAAGGGTCCTAAGCACGACTAGGAAGCCTAAGAAACTTTGGTTGCTGACCAGAGAGCTCCAGAAGTGAACTTGTGAAAGTTTGTAAATGAATGGCACAAGAGTTGCAACATGAAGGGAGCTTATATAGCAAAATTGATGCAACAAGATCATGCCAAGGAGGTCTATTGATGTTCCCAGATCAAGACAAGTGCCCTCTATGCATGAAATACCATTGGGGCAGCCCCTGGTATGCAAAACAAGCGAGTTAAGTCGGTTAACAGGCCTGAACTGGCATCTGTGCTTGTTTTCTGTCGCTGGGGTGCTCAGGCGGCCCGCGTAAGGGTTCCCTGACACCTTACGCGGCCCGTGTGGGTGATCAGAACCTGCCAAACAAGTTTCCATAATTGCATTTTTGGTCCCTGGTCCTTGTATGCGTGGTTTTAACTTCCAAATTTGCATTTTAAGCCCTCTAACTTGATTTTTAAGGACCTTAAGACTTATACCAACATCGTTAAGTCCTCGGTTAACCTTGTTATCACCCGAAAGGCCCTAGAATTCAACGTTGACGCTTTTAACCCCTCGTATACGAATATCGTCATAACTTTCTCATACTTTATCAAAACCTCGTGAAATTTTAATCACTTATTCTAGTGAGTATAATTAATTGTTACAAAGCTTCGGGTTTGCTAAAAGGTCACTCAGAGGTATACTTTAAACATGTTGACACATTTAACCCCTGTAGTTTGTAATCTCTCACCTTCTTCCACAATTAGCTTCGTATGATCCATGATTCATTCGTTTAAGGGTATAAACATCGTGTGGGGTTACAGTAAGGTATATTTATCCATTGTTGACACTTTGAACCCTTATGTTCACATACTTTCTTTGTTTGTCAATTTTAGTCCCTCTAAAGTAATCTTTTACACGTTTAGAGCTTATGACACGTCTCGATACATTATTGGACATAAATTTTCGAGGTGTTACATCCTCACCCCCTTAAGAGAAATCTCGACCTCGAGTTTTACTGAAACAAATGAGGGTATTTTTCTTTCATTGTGGACTCTACCTCCAATGTATACTCTGGACCTCTACGGGCATCCCATTTGACCTTTACAATCGGCACTTGCTTCCTTCGAAGCTTCTTGACCTGTCGATCCTCGATTGACAAGGGTTTTTCAACAAACTTTAAGCTCTCATCTATGTGCACATCCTTATGTGACATGACTAATGATTCATCAGCTAGACATTTCTTCAGATTGCAGATGTGGAATACGTTATGAATACCACTGAGCTCTTCAGGCAAATTTAACTTATAAGCCACGGATCCAACACATTCGATGATCTCAAATGGTCCTATATATCTTGGGCTTAACTTGCCTTTCTTACCGAATCGCATCACTCCCTTCCAGGGTGATACTTTAAGCAACACTTTATCACCAACCTCGAACTTTAGAGGTTTACGCCTTAAGTCTGCGTAGCTTTTCTGCCTATCTCTGGCAGCTTTCAGGCGGTCACGAATTTGGACAATCTTGTTCGTTGTTTCAAGAACTATATCAGGTCCTGATAATTGAGCTTCTCCTACTTCCGCCCAACAAATAGGCGTCCTGCATTTCCTACCATATAATGCCTCAAAAGGCGCAGCCTGAATGCTTGTATGGTAGCTATTGTTATAGGAGAATTCGATCAATGGCAGGTGGTTATCCCAACTACCACCTAAGTCAATCACACATGCACGAAGCATGTCTTCCAAAGCTTGGATGGTACGCTCACTCTGCCCGTCCGTCTGAGGATGGTAAGCCATACTAAAGTTTAAGCGCGTGCCCAAAGATTGTTGGAAACTTTTCCAAAAATGTGATGTGTATCTAGTATCTCTGTCAGAGATAATAAACACTGGTACGCCATGCAGAGATACAATCTTATCTACGTACAATTGGGCTAACATGTCGGAGCTATAAGTCTCCTTAATGGGTAGGAAATGTGCTGACTTAGTCAGTCTATCTACTATCACCCATATAGTATCATTTCCTTTCTTTGTCTTTGGTAACTTGGTGATAAAATCGATTGTCACCATTTCCCACTTCCAGGTGGGAAGTTCAAGCTGTTGTAACAAACCTGACGGCTTTTGATGTTCAGCTTTGACTTGAGCGCATGTCAAACACTTGGCTACATAGGTAGCTATAGACTTCTTCAAGCCTATCCACCAATAATTTGCTCTCAGATCCTGGTACATCTTGTCAGCTCCAGGATGAACGGAGTATTTAGAACTATGGGCTTCCTGGAGAATAACATCCCGAAGTCCTCCATAAATTGGAACCCATATTCGTCCATTTTACCTCAGAATTCCGTCCTTGCCATAGGATAACTGTTCTTCAGTTACTCCTAGCTTTTCATTAGGATAGTTAGCTTCTAGTACAGCTTCCTTCTGCGCAGCTAACAACCTTTCAATCAAACTACTCTTTAACTCAATGCTCTTGGCATTGATTCTTATAGGCTTTACCCTTTCCTTTCTACTTAAAGCATCGGCAACCACATTTGCCTTACCGGGATGGTATCTTATCTCACAGTCATAATCATTCAAGGTTTCCATCCAACGTCGCTGCCTCATGTTCAAATCCTTCTGATTGAACAGATGTTAAAGGCTCTTGTGATCTGAATAGATCACACACTTTGTACCATACAAGTAATGCCTCCACAGTTTAAGTGCAAATACCACGGCGCCCAACTCCAAGTCGTGGGTGGTGTAGTTCTTCTCGTGCACCTTTAACTGTCGAGAAGCATAGGCAATGACCTTGCCTTTCTGCATGAGCACACATTCCATACCTGTGTGCGATGCATCACAATATACTACAAATTCTTCTATTCCATCAGGCAATGTCAACACAGGTGTATTGCTCAACTTATGTTTTAGAATGTCAAAGGATTCCTGCTGCTTAGGGCCCCAGTCAAACTTAATATTCTTACATGTCAACGAAGTTAAGGGCGCAGCAATCCTTGAGAAATTTTCAATAAATCACCTATAGTATCCTGCTAAACCTAGAAAGCTACGAATCTCTGTAGGCGTCTTTGGCTCTTGCCAATTCATGACAGCTTCAAATTTGGTGGGATCTACTTGGATACCACGCTCACTAACAACATGTCCAAGGAATTGGACTTCACGATGCCAGAATTCACACTTCGAAAACTTGGCATAGAGTTCTTCTTGTTGAAGCAGCTTAAGAATACAACGGAGATGCTTCTCATGGTCAGCTTGGCTCTTTGAGTAAATGAGAATGTCATCGATGAAGACGATGACAAATTTATCCAAGTAAGGCTTGCAGACGCGATTCATGAGATCCATGAATGCTGCAGGTGCATTAGTGAGCCCAAAAGGCATCACTAGGAACTCGTAATGACCATAGCGAGTCCTAAACGCAGTTTTATGTACATCTTCATCCTTAACCTTCAGTTGATGATAGCCTGATCTCAATTCGATCTTAGAAAAGTAGCTTGCCCCTTGCAATTGATTGAACAGATCGTCGATCCTGGGCAAAGGATACCTATTCTTGATGGTGACCTTATTAAGCTCACGGTAATCCATGCATAGACGCATCGATCCATCCTTCTTCTTGACAAACAGGGTTGGCGCTCCCCATGGAGACGAGCTAGGTCTAATGAAACCTTTTGCCAACAATTCATCTAACTGAGTTCTCAACTCTTTCATCTCTGTTGGTGCCAACCTGTAAGGTGCCCTTGCCACAGGTGCTGCTCCTGGAACAATGTCAATTCTGAATTCTACTTGCCTATCTGGTGGCAAACCAGGTAGTTCTTCAGGGAAAACTTCTGGGTACTCAGAAATGAAGGGAATATCTTCAATCTTAGGCTTCTGCTCATCAATAGTTACCTGTGCCATATAAATGACAAAACCCTTCTTCAAACACCTAGATGCCTTGAGCATAGACACTTGCTCAGGCAGTCCATACTAGGTATCCCCCTGAATGGTAAGTGGCTCACCAGACGGAGTCTTGATCACCACTTGCTTCTTGTTGCACACAATCTGAGCTTGATTGTGGGACAACTAATCCATGCCTATTACTATGTCGAAACCAGCTAACTTCAAAGGAAGTAAGGACAATGGAAAAGAGTGGTTCCTAACGGATATGTAACATCCATCTAACACGGTTGATGCGGTTTCTATGGTGCCATCGGCTAATTCAACCTCATATTTTACGCTTAGGGTTCTAACAGGTAGGTTTAACAACTTACAAAACTTATCATCAACAAATGACTTATCTGCTCCCGAATCAAATAACACCCTTGCATAAACATCATTAATAAGGAAGGTACCTTTTATGACATTATCATTCTGGATCGCCTCTTGTGCGTTCATCTGGAAGACCCTAGCATTGTTCTTTTTCCCTTCCTCAGCTTTCTTAGCAAACTTTGGGCAGTTGGACTTGATATACCCTTTTTCATTGCAGTTATAGCAAGTAGCATCCTTGATTTTCTTACAGTCTAAGGTCTTGTGCTCAGAGGATTTACAAATCCCATAAACTCTTGGCTGTGTGGGATTTCGATTCATATCTGCACCTCCCGAAGTGGTGCTTCTTACAGACCTTACACTTGGGCTTATCACCCGACTGATGACCATCCTTCTTAGTTCCAGAACTCTTCTTGTGGTCATTGTTTCCCTTATGTTTCTTGTCTGACCGTCGTGAGTTGTCATCCTCACGCTTTCTCTTCTCAGCATCGGTGTTCCTGAGTGATCTTTGCCTGACTGCGTCCAAAGTAAGTGACAATGATATATTAGCTACAGACCTGAAAGTAGCTGGTCTGGAGGCCTTCACTCTTGCCTTGATCTCTGGGGCTAAACCCCCAATGAAACGAGCTATCCTTTTGGGTTCCAGTGTCACAAGGTAAGGAACCAACCTTGACATTGTATTGAAGCTCGTAAGGTAGGCTTGACAATCCAGATTCTTCATAACTAAAGACAAGAAATCAGACTCAATCTTTTCAACCTCGTGCTGAGGGCAGTAGTTCTCCTTGATGAGAGCAACAAATTGATCCCATGTTAAGTTGTACAGTGGGATTTTTCCGGTGGCCTGGATCAAAGATCTCCACCATGCTAATGCCCCGCCTTTAAATGACTGAGATACAAACTTTACCACATCCTTATTAGCACAACCACTGATATCTACCACGGTGTCCATCTCTTCTAACCATGACATGCAGTCAACTGCTCCTTTCTCCCCAGTAAAATCCCTGGGTTTGCAGGAAACAAAGTACTTATAGGTGCAACCTTTAGCACGTGGTTCTTGGTTCAGCACAACTTTCTTAGATGGAACACTCCTCTGGTTCGTTGAGTGATGGGAATCACTTTTGTGAGCAGTATGAGTCCTTGAGGGTGGTTTAGGGTGTGGTACAGATTGGGTCCTGACATGCGTACCACTGGATTCATTGAACTGCATGTCCAAAGCTCGCGTCATAGCATTATTTATTAATGCTTGTAATTCTGCTCCTGCCATGTTGAACCTGGAGGTGTCATGATTATCTCTGGGGTGACTGTTGACTTCTTCTGACCCAGGCATGTAGCTCGATTGCTACATAAGATAAATGATTTAATTCATTCAGAGGTCTATAACAGTTTTATCATTCTATAAAATTTATTAATCATGGTATTTAAGAACCATTTTGATTAATTTGCTAGGCATATATATATATATATATATATATATATATATATATATATATATATATATATATATATATATATATATATATATTCAGGATTTTCATTATAATAATCCTTAGTTATAATTAAAATATATTAATGGCAAAAAGGCCTAGTCACATGGACGGTTTAAAAATTTAATCATGATCTTATAGGATCAAGGTTGAGGTTTTAATTTCTAATTCATTACCTCTTCTTCACAGGGGGTCGAAGACCACGACTGTCTTTTGTCTTATATGACAATGAGTATAGCCCATAGGCGTTATATCCCTAATGGATGTTTTAATTAATTAAAGTATTTGGGAGAATCCAATATAAGGATGACTTAGGCGATTTCATCGAATCACTTTTGTCAGGAGTGTTAACATGTTTTTCAGAGGTTAACAAGGATTGGAACCTTTTGAATAGGTTTTACCATCTTGGTCATGTCTGCAACGACATATAGACTAGGTTTTACCTTTAAGATTCTTTTTAATATTTAACGCAGAACAATCCTAAATTGAGGTGTTAATAAGGACCTGAATCTAATTTAAGGAATTACCATCTTGGCCCTGTCTTATAATGACACATGGCTAGGTTTTGTCCCTTTTTAGATTTTTATCATTTTATTATAATGATAGGTCTTAGAAAGGAATGTTATATTTTCATTTATTTCACATATTATATTTATGCATATATTTTAATAAAATGAAAATTTAAATTTCAACCATTCCACTACAAGAATTGAACAAGTACATATTTGCCCTAAACGGGACTTCTACAAAAATAACATGCCCACGCAGGGGCGAAACAACCTAACAAACCCACGCAGGGGTTAAACAGAAAAACATGCCCACGCAGGGGCGGAATACAGAAACAATTGTCCACGCAGGGACTGATTAACACTAAAAACAAACAAACAATTGAATGATTTAATGATCCTTCTTGCTTTTTCCCTTAATTAAGTTTGCCAGATTCTTGAACATTCCTTGGTTTTACCTTCGGTCTTCCCGCACTTCCTGCCGCACCTCATTAATCCTTTGAAGGATCTCTTCATGCTACGGTGGCAACATCACTGGCGGCTGCGGGGGTTGCTGATGTAGTGGAGGTTGAGGAGGTGGCGGTTGATGATACCCATATGGTGGGAACCCATAGTGTGAGTATTCGGCTTGATATGGGACCCCAAAGGATCCTTCCGGATGAAGGGCATTGTAATTTGCCGCTGCTACTAGGTAAGGGTCGGCCTCTGCATAGTTGTAGTTCGTGTGAACCGGCTGCTCAAAGGGGTTATATGCTGCTGCACCGGTGTATGTAGGAATTGGGTCTCCAAAACCCAATGGTGGTGGCGCGACAGGCGCATAGTTTACTTCCGAGACGGGGTTTGAAGGTCCACCCATCTGCGGGTCTTCATGGAGTGGCGGGTAGCGGCTGCCACTTGACGGTTGAGGGGTGCTGATTCGCACTCCTCCTCGCACGGACATCCGTGCGTTCGACCTTCTTCGCCTCGGCGGCTCTGGAGGCTGCTGCGGGGCTGGTTGTGGTGGCGGAGTGACCGCTACAAATCGAGAATCCTCAGAGGGATCCTGCTGCTGTGGTGAGTTGTGGTAACTGGGAGTAAACACTCAGTCGATCTGTCGAAACCTTTCTTCATAGCTGTCGGGACCATTATAAGGTGATCCCACGAAAGGTGACCCATCCGAAATTTCGATGGGGTGGTTAAGGGTTCCGGACGGTGGCTCTGCGGGATCGGTGTCCTCATCCATGTCCATCGCATGGTCGCCTGAGAAGTGGTCTTCAGGTCCTAGTGGTTAAAACCCACTGGTTCTCCAAGGTATTTTGCCGGGTTGAACCGGATCTGGAAAAAGGGCGTTGGGTCGTCAAAAGGTGAGTTGTGGCCCTAGAGAGGAATGTAAGATTGGTTATGGGGCTCATTTTCAGAATGAGGCCCAAAGGAGTTGTGAAAAGAAGGGGAGGAGCTCAGCGAAACTGAGCGCCTTGCTGGTTTAATATAGGTCCTCCAGTTATCTTGAGGACTCCGGCTATGGGAATCTGACGGTGTTCGCCGGTGCGAAGGCCCGGCCTCATGATCATTCGGGGCGACGAGTGGCCCCTTTCCTCTTCCTCTCCCTCTCACTCTTGGTGGCATCTTGTCAACCTGTCAAAACAAACAAAGGATACAACCAGAAAAATATAAAAGACAAAGTTAGAAATAAAACAAATTTGGATAAATCTTAAGTTCTTTGTCTAGACTCGAGAATCGAGGAATGTGCAACTGTGTAACTGAGGTTAAACACAAAAGGCTAGTGTTTAATTCACTCAGTGTTGGCTCTGATACCAACCTGTCACACCCCGATATTTCCACGTATTACCGGTGGGCCCGGTGGGGAGTATCGTGACGTAGTTGATATCATCATAGTCAAACAACACAATTTTAAATGCACAGCGGAAGCAAAAGATAGATTTATTTCAACTGAATAAAATTGTAATATTAAGCATCACAACGTAGTTGAAACAGATCCATAGGCGGATCAAATAAACAGAAAACGTAGTTCAACAGACTCAAAATGCATCCAAGCTTGCGAGACTCTTAATGATGCTAAGAAGAGGCCAGCCTATTACGCGTAGTACCTGCACTTAACCTTTTTGGGAAAATACGTCAGTTTACACTGGTAAATACAATTAACTGACTCATTTTGAAAAGGTTTAGAAAATTGATTAGAATGCACAAGGCACAAAATATTTTTAAGGCTTGGGATAATTATTTATATATAAACTTGTAAAAGAATTACATGTTCGTTATACGTTCAGTAGCCCGGATTGACACTGGGTTAAAGATTAATAGACACACCACATGATATAGTCCCGCGGCGGGTTATTCCCGAAACCGGCGGTTATACCTTATTATTTATTTATGCACTGTCGGGTGTACGCCTACACCCCGTGCTTAGGTCGTGGCCATTTCGTAAAATGATGCCAAGGATATCCGGGACATGGTCATTAACCCCCCCCCCCCCCAAAGGCTTTAATCAAACAAAACAATTTAAACGGAACATTTCAATAAATTAACCTTCATACGATTAAAAATTCAATGCCCGACCAAGCGGTATTTTATATACCGTACCCCAAGCCCGTATAGGGAAAATAAGTTAAAAGTATTTACTTTTGCAAGTATTAATCACAAACAGCAAATGCACGTAGCTTTTACCGGGTCTCCTATTCTGGAACAAAGGTTTTAATAACCTATTAGATTCCTAACGGGTCTTTAATTAAGCCTAAACTTAGACCGGTTAGTTTTAAAAGAAGATACGGTTCAAACGCACGATTAAGCGAAGACCGGAACAGAATGTGATTTAGACCCGACAAGTTTGAAGACTTGTAAAATATAGGTAAACTAAACACATTCTGGATTTTGAGACAAAAATGATAAGGTTTGACCCGTTTCGGTTAATTTATGCAAACTAGTTACATAAACTGAACCGAACGCGCAAGATGCGTAACGGGTAACCATAAGAGTCATATACAGGTTTCCTAAGTTAATATACCTTAATATGTTGTGACATCAGTAAGATATCTTCTATTATGCCCGAAATGGATTTAAACTCAAATTATGCCCCGTAGGGGTATTTTGGTCATTTAAAAGGTTATAAAAGAGATTTAATAAAAATCTGAGTTACAGGTCTAATATAATCAGTAAAAATACTTAATTTAATAAGTTATAACAGTAGGGTATTACATATATGTGAAATTTATCATTTATAACCAAACTATGCACCTTAGGGGTGTTTTGGTAATTTCACATATGCTTAAAAGGTCAAAACTGGAAATCTGAGTTTAAAACTTTTACTTACTGTTAAAGTATAAAATTTTACTAAAAATATCAGTAGGTATCATACCTTATATGTTTAAAATAGTTTTAATACATACTATGCGTTAAAAATGCTTAAAAAGGCGATTTTGAGCTATTTCCGGGTTTTTAAAAGAAAGCTGATATTTTTATTATTACAGAAGGCTAAAAATAATTTATTTATCATATTAGATCAGTAGAAAAGGGTTTGGTGTCAAAAATATTTGTAAAACTCATTTTATAAGCCAAAAGGGCAAAACCGGCAATTACCGAAACATTATATTACATCAGTGGGTAAAAAGTTTGGTATTAAAACTTTGGTTTAGATAAGCTATATACTAATTACGCCGTTTATTTAATAAAAAGCTTTCTAATTACGCTAATGAGCATAACTCCTTATCTAGACCCCAAACTGATGTCAAATTTTAGGGACAAGTTTATAAATCAGTAACTAAGGTTTCTATTCTTTTACATTTTCAAAACTCACGTTTTTAGGTCATATGGGCATAATAGTCAACATTTAAGCATTTAACGGAAACATGCATATGAATCGGATAACTAATGAACCAAGTTGTATAATCTCAGAGAGTTATACTAACATGAAACCTGGTACTAATAAGGCTCTAAGGCATTTCTAAAACATGCTACATTGGGTCAGAACTGAAAGTCAAAGAAAAAGTCAAATTATGCGACTTTCGGTTCCGAACCGAGCCTAAACTGAAAATTGTCGGGTTGAACATGTTTAGACATGTTCTTACATTAATTACCAAGTTATATTAATGATAAAATAGGTTGCATGGATCCTACATTGCTAATTATGCATTAATTTGAAAATAAGCTTTCTGTTGACTTTTTAAGATTAACTTTGACCCGACAATTGGCCTAGTTAGAGTGGGAATCAGAGGGTGCCCTTTTAAGGGTTTATTGCCCACATGATTGCCAACTCATAGGTACTTTCAATTTGAAAATTGACTGGACAAATTAAGATTAATGACGAAGTCAAACCTTAATTACGACAGTTTGACTTTAAGCTAATTAACTAAGCTAAACTGAATTAAAGAGGGTTAAGGACACTTACAAGGGTCCTAAGCACGACTAGGAAGCCTAAGAAACTTTGGTTGCTGACCAGAGAGCTCCAGAAGTGAACTTGTGAAAGTTTGCAAATGAATGGCACGAGAGTTGCAACATGAAGGGAGCTTATATAGCAAAATTGATGCAACAAGATCATGCCAAGGAGGTCTATTGATGTTCCCAGATCAAGACAAGTGCCCCCTATGCATGAAATACCATTGGGGCAGCCCCTGGTATGCAAAACAAGCGAGTTAAGTCGGTTAACAGGCCTGAACTGGCATATGTGCTTGTTTTCTGTCGCTGGGGTGCTCAGGCGGCCCGCGTAAGGGTTCCCTGACACCTTACGCGGCCCGTGTGGGTGATCAGAACCTGCCAAACAAGTTTCCATAATTGTATTTTTGGTCCCTGGTCCTTGTATGCGTGGTTTTAACTTCCAAATTTGCATTTTAAGCCCTCTAACTTGATTTTTAAGGACCTTAAGACTTATACCAACATCGTTAAGTCCTCGGTTAACCTTGTGATCACCCGAAAGGCCCTAGAATTCAACGTTGACGCTTTTAACCCCCCATATACGAATATCGTCATAACTTTCTCATACTTTATCGAAACCTCATGAAATTTTAATCACTTATTCTAGTGAGTGTAATTAATCGTTGCAAAGCTTCGGGTTTGCTAAAAGGTCACTCAGAGGTATACTTTAAACATGTTGACACATTTAACCCCTGTAGTTTGTAATCTCCCACCTTCTTCCACAATTAGCTTCGTATGATCCATGATTCATTCGTTTAAGGGTATAAACATCGTGTGGGGTTACAGTAAGGTATATTTATCCATTGTTGACACTTTGAACCCTTATGTTCACTTACTTTCTTTGTTTGTTAATTTTAGTCCCTCTAAAGTAATCTTTTACACGTTTAGAGCTTATGACACGTGTCGATACATTATTGGACATAAATTTTCGAGGTGTTACATAGCCCCTAACAAAGGTTTCAGAGTGGAAATCCTTTAAAATCTGGAATGATTTTGCGATTTAGGGTTTCTCTTGAACAAGATGAAAGAATGGTGAGAGAACTTAACCCTAGGAGGCGATTTGACTCCGAATACCAGAACCCTTGCTGGAATTTCTTCTCACTCTCACCCTGCTCTCCTTCTCGTCTCTCTCTCTCTAAAACTTTCATCTCTTTTCTCTAGTTCTCTCTCTACAAATGAGAAAAAAAAAAGGCAGAAATGAGTTTCTAGGGATGAAAGGGAATTCAAAATTGAATCCTAGATCTGGCCGCCCAAAAATTCAAGGGTGTTGTTCGAAAGGGAAATGAATTTTGATATTCATGTGCTTTAGATAGAGAGTTGTACATCATGTATTAAAGAAGTTTTTAAGGAAGTGGCAAATTACCTTAAGTTACTTTTACAATATGCTTAGGTCATGAGGTGTACTCTAACATCTAGAGTGTTAATAATGACATGGCATGTTAACTAATATTGCAAACCACTCCCTCTTTATGTTAAAGTGAATTAAATGAGTCATGTGTTAACATGTTAAACCAATGTTAAGAGATTGAATTAATTACTATTTTCTTTTTTAGACAAAAACCCAATGTTAAAGTGCATTAAATGAGTTATGTGTTAACATGTTAAACCATTTCCTTAGAGTGAGATAAAGTGAAATGAGGAAAAAAAGTTGATGTGTTACTTAGGTGGAGTTAAGTTATGTTAAAGTATACCCAAAGGCCTTATATATATAGTATAGATATAAATGTTTGAAAAATATATAATTATAATTCATATAAATTAATAAATCAAATAGGAACCAAGTCGGAGCCTAGCTTGAAAAATTACCAACAAACCAAGCTTGAGCTTTAGATGGAGCTTGGAGCCCTCATAAGTTATTTTATATGTATCCAATATCTATACATATTATACATTTCTAAATATGTGTAGGTATTTGTTTTGCCACATCACCTTATAAAAAAGATTTAAATATGTATTTTATATGCATTCAATATCTACATAAATATCTACACATATTGTACATTTCTAAATATGTGTAGATATTTGTTTTGCCACGTCATCAAAAAATATATATTTACTTATTTTATATATATCTAATATATACACATATTGTACATTTAAACATGTGTAAGCATTTAATTTGCCACGTCATTTTTAAAAAAATAAAATAAATACATATTAACTTAGTTTATCTACATTTTTTTTTAAATTATGTGTTGGTAAACATAATCATTTACCTACACATATATTAGTTTTTTACATATGCGTAGATAATTTACCTACACATGACGAAAATTTGCCACATGTGTAGGCAATTTAATATTTAATCGATTGCCAATTTTGGGGGGAAATTTTCCCACCAACACCAAGTGTGGCTAAAATCCATTACCAACATATATTAAGTGTTAATCATTATGAAAATATATTATAACCATTACCCACACATATACAAACATGTGTAGGTAAATACCTACACATTTACATGTGTAGGTAAATTATGTGTAGGTAAACACCCTAATTTCTTGTAGTGAATTCCTAAGTCCATGTATTTGTGAGTTATCATCAATTGAGTCTTAAGAGGATTTGAAAATTCGAGTATCAAAAACTAGTATGTAACGTCTATGAACAGATCAATTAATGTTTCGCGACGACATTAATATGTGTGCAATTGCGTAGGAAGGCTCAAACCTTTGCGGATTTCGTACCGGGCCACCCGACTGGAACGACATAGCCACCACATGGGCCAACTCCCGGACCCATGGGTGGGGATCGCAACACCCAAATAGAACTCGAACCTGATCTACATGTGTACCGCTCCAACCTGAGCTAAACATAATCCCGAACCCAAGTTAACTCGAACACGGAGTTGAGTTGACCAGCACCTAAACCACTTGAACCAACACTGAACCAAAGCCCGAAGTCTATCTGCTGACTTGCTTAGACCGAGCCCGAACCCGAACCAACATCATCAACCATCATCTGCTCGTCATCATCTCCGTCACCGGCGGATCGTCGGAAAATCGACGGAAGAGAAGAGGGCGAGACGAAAGGGGGGGTTACCTCGAAGTCGTCAGACAGAAACAAGGAACCGCCGCCGCACCCGTGTTCCGCCGTCGCCTATTCTGCCACTGAGACTACCTCGCCGGACCGCCGAAAAGAAAACGGTCGGCTCTCCTGTGTGTGGGCCCGAGAAGAGACGAGAGTAAGGGGTATCTGAGGTGTCGTGGGGTGTGTGTGTGTGACCGGATATGGTCGGAGCCATCACCGGAGCTCCTCCAGTCAGCTAGAGATGTGAAGATGAAGAAGGTATTTGATGGTATTGTGTGTCTGGGTAATGTATATGTGTGTGTGTTTAGATTGGATGAGGATATGTTGAGAAAGAAAATATGGGAGGGAAGAAGATAAGGTTACGGCTGATAAAATGAGTGGGATCTAGGGTTTGCAACACTTATATAGGTAGGTTTAATCTAGTGGGCTTGGGCTTGGGCCCAGGACCCACAAGCCCACTCTCGTGTTTAAGAGGCCCGTAATTCCTACGAGACCCGTTATCAAAACCTGATCTCTCCGTAGTGTCATAGATTATAATTTTAGTTTTAAAACACGTAAAATATGGTCGGTAGTCGTTGTTTGCGCGTTTGATCGTCGGTTACGGTATAAATCGCGTAAAATCACGCCGTTGTCATTTTAATCCGTTTTTCGATCCGGTTTCGACTACGGATATTAGAATTTAATTACAAAGCTAAAAACATCGTAAAATTTCAGTTTTTGAAAGTAATACGCGTATCCGATGCTTTCGTTTTGTCGATGGTGCGTTCCTGCAGTCGCGTTTTTCGTTTACATTCGCACTTTCTGACGTACGAAAGCACAATAAATTCGCAATACTATAATTATAAATATAAAATATTCGTATAAAATTCGTGTTTGTCGGCGTTGTCAGTATTTCATACGGTTTCAGTTCGTTACCATTTAATATTCCGCAGATTTCCCGCAGACCGTCATACGCGTACAATACAGCCGGTTAGACGTTCCTAGACCCTCCAAAGGACTAATTAAGTTTATCTACGTCTAATTACACTACTTATTATCGTTCTAATGTTCATTTTGCGCGTAATTAAATGGCGTTAATTACTGGTTGTCACACCAAGGACTTAGTTAACATCAGTATTGGAGTTGCTAAACTTAAAGAGACATTTAAGATTTATGTGAATCAGTGGGACTCTTTTGATGTAGTACTTCAACGGGATCCTCTTCAGAATTGTTACTTTATAACTGATGGATGGGAAAAGGTTGTACACTACATGGGTCTGCAAATGGGAGTTATACTTGTTTTAAGATACGTAGCGGATTACATCTTTCAGCTTACTGTCTTTGATTTGAATGGATGTGAGATTGTTGCACCCAAAGCCAATGACAGTCCGAAAGGCGATACTTCCTCACCCAAATTAGAAGTTGCTCCAATTACCGAAAATATGGATCATCAGTCGGATGTTGAAGAAACCAATGGCGTAGATTCTGATAGTGATTATGTTGTATCCAATGAATCATCCGATGATGGCGATGATCCAGATTTTGATGTTGTTGTCTCAGATTATGAAGCTGATCCTGATGTATATCCCATAGAATTTGTATGGTACTGTAGTAAACATTTTGTAAGTTTGTTCTGTGAATATATTATGCCTCATTCTTTGGACTTTAAATGTTTGTTACAATTAAAAATTTGTTATTTCGCTTAAATACATCATTTATTTGTTATTGATTATTGTTATTTTATATTTTATTTTAAGCGTCTGAATGTGAAAGTGGCATCATTATCAAGGATTCATAGATCATTGAAGATGACAGTTGAAAATCTGAATGGAGTCGACACTGTAATTGACTTTCGACCGGAGAAGCATGGCAAGGGATTTAAATACGCGGCTTGTCAATGGACCAAGAAGTTCACCAAGCCCAATGGTATCTACAGAAATATGAAATGCAAATTGTCTACTCTACAGAAAAAGCCAAGATGATCTTAAAGGAAGTCTAAAATAGTTACGGTTGTTGATATTATCTCATGCGAGATGAAGTTATGGGATGGTGATGTATCAAACTTGTATATTTTCCAAACTTACGAATATTTAAACTATAATCATATATGCTTATCTTGTTAGTTATATTAACTTAAATTTTTGCTGTACATTCATTATATTTTAATTGCCTCTTCATGATACATTACAACTTGAATTATTCTCTGTAAATTTATAGCCAATCATCGACATTTAAAAGGCTTCAACAAATTTATGGGCGATCATTGACATAACTTCACTTGAATTATACTCTGCAACCTCTAATTATAAATAACAGTCTTTTAACATCTACAACTAAAGGGATACACTCAACATCTCTTTAGATAAAGTCTGCCAAACCCAAAGCTCTGTTGAACACAAAATCTGTTGTAGCAAAGGTCTACCAAAAGAGAACCTCTGCTGATGAATATGAATACAAAAGTATCATGAAGCTAACATCTGCTATTACTTAACAGATGATGCAGTATATAAACATCTGATACTAAAAGAATAAACTCAACATCTATTTTCGCTAAAGTCTGCCAAAAAGAGTTCAGTATTTACACTAGGAGAAACACTAGCGGCATCACAGATTGTTTTTGTATTTCAAATGGATCAAAGATGTGGCCTTCATTTTTAAATTGCACTGCGTGCCCACCACTCTCACCGACATCAACACGGAAGTATTTTGAATCGCTAGATTACATTGACTTCTTGAGGAAATATAAGGTGTGGTCAAAAGAAGGTACCTTACCAAGATTAATATAGCTTACATTTAATTGTTGTCTTTCAGCTGCATAAGGAATTTCGTAAGCTGCTTATCGTAATGTCTCCTAAAAATTTGCTTCATCACAAAGACTGCAAGTCGAATTTATCTGAGTTCGATGATGTTCAAGACTTCAAGGTCACCTGGCTTTGTTAAACAAGGGACCAGATTTAAACTACTCACTAAGGACCAAAACGAACAGTCGGATCTTGAAGAAAGGATTAGGCGTTTGGTGCTTTGCTCTGGAAAGGTTTGTAGTTATTCAAACGTTGATGTGACAATTACAGCCTGTTTATTTCTTAATGGGTTGATTTGGGTTATTTTTTATCTCAAAAGGGGTTAAGAAAACATAATTCTGCTAAAAGCGATACGGGTCAAATGGGTAGAAAGTCATCTGAAGATGCCATATATGCAAAAAAATGTTTACTGAAACTAAGTTATCATTTATCTACATGTTTTAAAATTTATTTAACAATAATTATCCAAATATGAAAATATAGTATAGGTTCTATTTTTGTCTTGTGTTCTTATAAACAAGTCAGTTTGGGCTATGTTTATGTGTAACAGATCAAAAGGGTCATATAAACTAAAAAGTGTGTTTTTATGATACTATACTAAAAAAGCATTCATTAATCAAATAATTTAGTTATTATAATCAAATGTTAGAAATAGCAAAAATGTCATGCTATAACACAACCCAGCCCAAGCAGCCCTCATGTTTTGACCATAACCCATTTTGACCCGTTTTTTACCCAACCAACCAAGGTAGTCGTCCTACCATGTTAAACAATATGCTTACACTCTTACACCATCGTGCACTTGTGTATGTATCTTTTGATATATTCATGAACAAACTTTATGGCAACTGGAAAATCACTTACAAAGGTTCAAGTTGCCTGAGCCTGTAGTCTGCATTGGTGGCTTTTTGCAAATTGAGTTGTTAGCTCGGGTTCAGATACAAGCAGCAGTCGGCAAATACAATATATGGTCAGTGTATTATTCCTAATATATATTTAATTAATATTTTAAAGGCTCTGTTCTTCGAACACTCGGTTAAATAAATCTTTCTTATAGTTTGGCTCACGTGCAAGCGATAGGGCTCCAATTATCACCTGCATTTAGTGTCGAGTTTTATGAACCATCAAAAGGTATATCTCTGAAATATGATGCTGAGGAATTTGGACCTACAATGAGAAGTGTTTCGAGTGAACGCGATAGTTTGCTTAGCACACAAGTTTAGTACCCCTACAACCTCCTAAAAAACTAGTTTTGGGGAACTTACAGGACGGTATTTTCCGTAATAAAGGTGTATGTTTATTTTGTAATAATAAGTTGGTGTATGTTTATTTTCTATTAACAAGTTGGTGATTTTGATTTTATTTTGATTTAAATGTTTTTTTTTATTTAGTCTTTAATAATCCAGAACTTACAAATTGGTCAAATGTTTTACTTATAGGCATAATTTTGTAAAAAGAGAAAATGGACAACAATTTAACATGCACATAAAAATTTGATTGTTGTCTGAAAAATGTTATTAAAGTATCAAAATGTAATATTATTTTTATAAAACAAAAATATTTAAAGATAAAAAGTTAAGATAGTGTAGAATCAACAAAGACATATGCAGCAACTATACAAATATATGTTGCTTTTGTCACCTCTGTACACTATATCCATTGATGAAGATCCTATTTTACCTTACATCACCTCAAAAGCCACTCTCATTATGGGTATATTTGGCATGGAGCTTTTAGGACCTTTTAGAAGCTTCTAGCTTTAAGCTTTTAAGAAAAAACTCCTACTCAATAAAAGGTCTTGTTTGGTTGAAGGAGCTTTAAGCTTTTAGGTTAGGAGCTTGAAGCTTTTGGTTGAACGCTACTACTAGTAGCGTTTAGAAAGAGCTACAAGCTTTTAGTGAAAAATGACTATTTTAACCACTAAAATAAGGAACTTTTTAATGCACCAACTTTCTAAATTTTTAGTTATGTCCATTTTGGTCATTTTATACATTTTATTAAAAGCTACAGCTACTCTATGAAACACCAAATATATCTAAAAAGCTACAGCTACTAGCTACCAGATACAGCTACCAGCTTCCAGCCACCAGCTACCTGCTTCCGGCTTCCAGCTACCAGCCACCAGCTACTTTTGCCAAACATACCATATATATGATTATACATGTGGTGGTGTTATGATTTTTACTTCGTATATTTTTTCACATGTCATTCACTTTAGGCAATCGATAATAATAGTGACTCCACGTTTATTTTTTGATATCTAATTTTTTGATATAGTGATCAAAATTTACATAAGACCATGAAGAGAGTTACATTTTTTAAAATGTTATAAAAGGATCAGAGACAATACAGAAAACGAAAGCAAAGTACATTTGACATGAGAAGCCACTTGTGTTAAAGAGTGTGTGTGGGGGGGGGTTAAAATATATGAATAATCGTGACACAATAACCAATTGTGAGTATAGTGGCATCTACATCTATGTGTAATTTATTAAATCAATATATTTATAAGAAATATTTACTTTATACAACCCGTTTATTACACGGGTACTTAGACTAGTTATATCTATACTATCTATAATAAAAGACTTTCAGCTGATGTAAAACTACCTATGTGTCAACTCCTAAGCTATGCCATGTGTACATGCTGATGTCATAATTCCTTTTTGTATATATAGATTTTTCAATTTTTATGTATTATTAATTGTTTTATTTTAAACATTCTTGCTGAAATGTTTGGGCGGTGAAATCAGGGTTCAAAATTTTCATTCAAATTTCAAATCACGTTTCTCTCTCCGAAAAGTCCTTTTGTTGCTCTCTTCCCCCTTCTTTCTCCTTCATTCTCTCGAAACCCTAAAATCTACAGCAGCTCCTTCTCTCTCCTTTATTCTTTCACTATTCTTTCATCTTCATCTTCTGCCAGAGAAAACCTCCATGAATCCAAGTCCCTGAGAGAAGTTCTCGATTAATCCCTAGGCTCCACCTCCCAAATCATTCTCGCCTTTGATTATGTTCCGTAAAACTCTCAGATCTGGCGATGGTAAATCTCAGCTCAAGAGCCTCTCTCTTTCTCTCAGTTCTAGAGCAAAGTGGTGAAGAAAAATTGCTGCTATGTTTCCTAAATGTGAGTTTTTCTTCTTTTTTCAATCAAACCCTAATTTCTAATCGCCTCCTGCATGTACTCTAGTCGTTTTACTCTTGGATCGAAGAAAAATTGGAAATTGTTTCAGTCATGCCAAATCGACAAGGAGCTTATTGGTAGAATAGTGGGCTAATTGAATCCACGAAGCTTACACTGTAAGTTTGTAACTAAATGGTTTCTAACTTTTTATTGTAAACAAACAATTGGTTGTATAAATTGTAGCTTAGGGTTTCGTCTTAAGACGATACAACAATAAACATTGTTGATAATTGATTTTATTGAACAGAATTATCACTTTAAAATATGGATTTCGTTTTTAGGGTTTCAGATGATGTCGATTAATCAGTTCAGGTTCCTTTATATTAGATTGTGTTAAAATGTGAATATTATGTTATACAGTTGCCATTTTTCTTTTGTGGGATTATTTAAGATATGAAATTAGGTACTTAATATTGTTGAAAGAAATGCAAACGTAGATGAAATATATAAAAGACTTGGTGAGCTCTTGATGTAAAGGACTTGATAAGGATAATGACAAAATTTACATAACTAGAAAAATTATCGATGAAAGTTCTTTAAAATATTGACATGCTTGCTGACATGATTTTTACATAATTGTAGAACTGGCACAATCGGCGGTACGATGGTACATGGAAGGATGAAGGTGTTCTTCGATTAACAATCAGGTTTGATGTCCACCCTCATGTCTTTGTCAATTAAAGTCTGATTAGTCTTTTCACTAATTGAATTCATGAATATGTCACATTCGTCATCCGTTAGGCTTTGTATGGTGATGTTGTTTCACATGGAATCTGTAAACCTGATTATTAAAGGTGTTTATGTGATGCGATTGAAGAATGGTTTAGGTAGGATGTGGTTGAAGAATCTGTAAATCTGATTACCACAGGTGTTTATGATGTTGTTTCATTTGAATTCTTGAATATGTCACATTCAGTCATTGCTTTTTTGCATTGGTGTCGGCTGTTTAGTTTTTGGGTCTAGAAAACTTGATTTTGAAAGAGTCATTTTTCACAGTTTTGTTTTTCGTAGCAGGTTCTTAGCTTGATCATATCTTGTGATTTAAGGTAACATTATTGCTTGGCTAATTATTCCTCTTCTTCAATCATCGCCACCACAAACCTAGCTTCAAAAGATTGTCTTCAAGTAAGTTTATTGTTCCGATTTGTAGTTACGAATGTTTGATTTTGTAATTTTCATCTTCACCTTCAAAAATCTTGGTTTAATTGATGTTAGGTTATGTGTAGACTAGAGTTAAAACAACAAACGTGAAGATGTAGACGAATTGTTTATACAAAATTTCTTTCAAAGAAGCACTTAAAATCAAATAAGGTTGGATTTGCTTCGGAGGTTGTTGAGGTGGCAAACAACTCTGACCCACTAAAATTAGGCGAGTTTGCTGTGAAATTGATTTTTCATGTGTGTATTGTTTTCCTTTTACTTGAGGTGTATTTGATTCATATAACATTATCAGTTTTTCTGTCGAAGTTTACAATCGAATTTATTTTTTTACAGATGGTTTTGATGTATTATCTCTTAACAAATCAGTAAGGAAGCGACTGTGTTTCAATGGACTGATGTGTTTTAGAAAAGTCCAAGTTCATAGCCACCATGGCACCAGGAAAAAAATATAAAACAATTTTGCTGAAAAAGTTAGTTTTGTTAATAAACCATGAAATAAATAGGCAAAAAAGACCTTTATACCCTCTGTTAAATTTGCTTTATCTGAAATATAGTTGGTTCTTATCACACTAAGGGCTCTTTTGGTACATGATTGTTGCGATTCTTGATTTCTCTTTATTATCGTCTCTGTAATCACAATAGTACATCATTGGCAGTGGTTTCGTTGTTCATTCTAGGTTGCACAGGATTTGTCATGTTCCTTCATGCCACCAATTTCATGTTCCACCCTTTCGCTCATCAAATTGCTATTCAGTTTCTCAGGTTTACACTTATTCAATTTCAGCAAATGCGGAGATCTGTTACTGACCCTAAGTATAAAGAACAAAAGGAGAGACTGTTTGCCAATATTAGGGAGACCACGCTTGCCCAAGATGACGAAATTTCCATACGTAAGCGTTACATTTTTGAAGATGTAAGCATTACATAGTTACACTTAAATGTTTTGTTTTACAAAACAAGCTAGGGTAGGGTTGTAGGTTATGTTGATCAGCATGATAGTTTTGATTGTGACACATGTTGTTTAAAGTATGGGAAGTATAACATTGTTATTTTATACTGAATTATCCCAAAGATTGTGGCCAGCCTGGAATTTAACCAACCCGAAACGATCGTAACAAAGATGTGAGCTTGAAAATCATTCATATAACAAAAAAAAAAGACCGGGTGTTTTTTTTCTTCTATAAATTGAGAAGTCAAACGAGTGAGCTCACCGAGGCTCGAAACATTAAAGCGATGCCGCTTGGATAGGTTCGTTTAGTTACGAGTTGATTTTGAGCAAGGTTCGAGCAGGGCTCAGTAATTTGTTAATATCAAAGTTAATATAAAATGAGTAATTTGTTATCGGTTTTTCAGGCGTTTGCTATCTGTCTTAGCAGCTTCGACACCAAAATTGCATGTGAATGACCAATAAACTGGTATGTGCTTGACATTTAACTTCATTCATTATATAAAGACTGACTTTGACTTTGGTCAAAATGCATTGAAATTTGTACAGGTTAGGTTAGACCTTGTGGCGTTAAACAGACCTCAATCAAAAGCTTCTAAATGACCAAGTTAATGTTGCTGTTAATGGGATCAAGGATGGTGATCAGGTATCATTTCATCCCTTTTAATCATAGCGAATTCTTTTTTCCAACTTCTTCTTTGTGTATCGGTGTTTGACGAATGAATTAACGTTAACGGTTAATCTTAGGTTAAACAGTGTGTGAAACCACTGTTAGGGTTAAAACAGTGTTTTGAAACCATTGTTAGGTTAAACAGTGTTTGAAACCACTGTTGGGTAAAAAGAGTGTTTTGAAACCACTTCTTAAACAACTGTTAATATCAAAGTTAATATAAAATGAGTATTTTGTTATCGGTTTTTCAGGCGTTTGCTATCTGTCTTAGCAGCTTCGACACCAAAATTGCATGTGAATGACCAATAAACTGGTATGTGCTTGACCTTTAACTTCATTAATTATATAAAGACTGACTTTGACTTTGGTCAAAATGCATTGAAATTTGTACAGGTTAGGTTAGACCTTGCGGCGTTAAACAGGCCTCAATCAAAAGCTTCTAAATGACCAAGTTACTGTTGTTGTTAATGGGATCAAGGATGGTGATCAGGTATCATTTCATCCCTTTTAATCATAACAAATTCTTATTTCCAACTTCTGCTTTGTGTATCGGTGTTTGACGAATGAATTAACGTTAACGGTTAATCTTAGGTTAAACAGTGTGTGAAACCACTGTTAGGGTTAAACAACAGTGGAGGTAAGGCAGCAAAAACAGATGTGTCTTTGGATCTTATATGTAGTTGCCACTGTTCAGGTCTTCGTCGAGGTAAGGCAGCAAAAACAGAACACCTTAAAAATGAGCTGTTGACTTTTGTTGACCTTAGAAAGTCGCTGCTAGATGTGCAGCCATGGTATTGGATTACGTTGGTTATCTTGAAAAGGGTCAAATCCCTCCAAAGGTACTTTGACTCGCCATTGACTTGTGTTGACCTCAGAAAGCACTTATCTGATTATTGTTTTATACTTGTAGCATATATTGTTGGTCAACTCTCAAGTTAATTTGAATATAGAGAGTAGTAGATACACGGTAAAGTAACAATATAAATTACTAATGTTGTTGGATTCCTTTTATTTTTCTTATGATTTAGGTGTTGTTTTTTTATTAGATTGATACGGTGAAAAGAGGACCTGGAAAACTTGCACCTAGATATGTTGGACCATTCAAGATCGTCGAAAGAGTCGGTAAGGTAGCCTACAGACTTGAGTTACCTCCTGAACATGGAAATGTTCATCCAACCTTCCACGTGTCCAATCTCAAGAAGTGTTTAGCTGATGAGAACCTCCACATACCGCTTGATGAAATTCGTGTGGATAACACGATGCATTTTGTTGAGAAACCAGTGGAAATCATGGAACGTGAAGTCAAATGGCTTAAACGCAAGCGCATTCCATTGGTCAAAGTTCGCTGGGAATCTAAACGTGGACCTGATTTTACTTGGGAACATGAAGATCAAATGAAGGCGAAGTATCCGCATCTTTTCTCACGAGTTTCCTCTAAACAAATTTCGGGACGAAATTTCCACAAGTAGGGGAGACTGTGTGACAACCCTCAAAAATCCTATGTATTCCGTACAATTTATTAATAATAATTAATGTGCTTGACGACTGTGTGGAATTACGTAACTGCTTTCTGATATATGTGTTATGCTTACACGTATTTGTTAATATACTAATAGTGTACAGAAAGGTCACTAAATATTCCGTTATATTTTCCCTAAGTGTTAGAAAGTAAAAACGTTACAAAAATATATAAGTAGGACGCACGCTTTACGGATTAATTAAGCGGTTTAACGGAACAGGATCGAACCGAACAATCGGACCTTACCCGGAACCTAAAAATATTGTCAAACACATTATTCTTATTTTCTGAGCCAGTTAGGATCCCCGAACATCATAACACCCCCCTAAAATTATCCACTAACTAAAGTATGAAACTAACACTAGAATTATAACTAGATTGTAACCAATTGGTTAGCACCTAATCTACTCCCCCCCCCCCCCCCCATGCTCACGGATCCAACAAGGACCAACCTTGTTGATTTGTTGCAATATTTAATTTGATTATGTTGGGGCATGAGGGACATGTTACACAAGAGTTAGACATGTTACACAAGAGTTAAGGATGTAGGATGGTTATAAGAATGCACCAAAGGTCCCAAGCATCATCATCTCTCATTCACAAACCCACCAACACCCTAACTCTCTCCCTCCTCCCATGGTTCTCGGCTGAACCACATCTACCCCACCACCATCATCTTTCAACCTTGTTCAACCATTTCACATACTCTCCAAGGTGTAAGAAGGTCTCTAACGAAGCCCGGTGCTTACGGATTGCCAAGGACCTCACTACGTTGCTATTAACCACTCGTTTTTCGCCTAGTTTCTCCCCTAGCCTCGAGCTAGTAGTAAGTGACTCTAAACCTCTTCTTGATCTTGTCTAGAGTGGTTAATAAGAGTTTCGTCGGTTAAAAATTACGAACATATAAGATCAAAGTCTAAAAGTTTACTAAAGTGATGTACAAGGTGGTTAATGGATGAATATTTGTGTAAATCATGTAGATCTTGTGTGTTTATGATTATTGGTTGATTACTTGATGATTTGCTGATTAATATTAATGTGTCATGTTGTTGTGGTCACTAAACTTGTTAACGGAATCGATCGAACACGATTTAGAAGGTTAAACACTAAAAATCAGAATCTGTCCAACTTTTACAGCCAACTTCAGTTGGCTGTAAACAGGTCTTAAACTTAACGAAAAACCGATATTTTGAATCTAAAATATGTTATTATGAAATACGGTTCTAATGGCACCGGAATCGTAATTTTTGGACTCCGTTTACTATTTTTAAAGTATTAATTTGTAACAGCAACTTAAGCTGAATTTTGACAGCAATAAATGGGTGTCGTACTTTCAGTCATAACCTGAGTTTTGTGATCAATCGGACCATGAAAATTTTACTGTAGATGAAAACTGAAGTATTTGTAAATACCCCACTGGAATTTCGCAAATCGGACTTACGATGAATTTTTAATAAATTGTTTCGTGGACTGAGGTCAGAAATACATAAATCTGAGTTCAGTCCCGAATATGAATTTTTATAAAATGTGGGTAATGAACCGGACCCCGATATTTTTACACAATAAAATATGGAATGTTTATGATATTCTATAAAAATTTGGGAATTTTTGGAATGATCTAACTATTTTATTTAAATGTCCGAAAACAGCCGGTTTTGAGTATTAATGCTGAATTGACATAAGTTATGACTTGCGTGTCTAAATGTCGAGTATGCTATCTGTGAATGATTTGACATGTTATATATGTTATGTGCATTATCGTATGTTTGATTTTGAGTGGGGAATGGACGGGAAACTTAGATGGGCATAAACCGTTACAGTGATGCATGTTGTGTGATAGATACGTGTAGGAACTTTGTGTTCTATTTGAAAGCCACTAAATGACTAACTGGTAAATCATACTAGGACGTGATTGACCGACCTTGACTGTTAGCTATATTGAGAATCTAACCGAGCAAACCGAGGTGAGTTCACACACTTTCTAAGGCATGGGATTCCCGGTGGTTTGGGAATGGGTTAAAGAATTAAAACTAAATCTACATATCCTCCTTGGGTAGGATATGTACGGCCATCCTCCATAAGAGTGGATGCCATTATTAAACCTACGAATTCTCCTGGTGCAGAATACGTACGTTCGTCCTCCTGGTGTAGGACAACAACCTTTAAACTAGCTAGACAAAACTCTATCATGAAGTCCCTCAATTTATATCGACTTAATCGCCGAGGCCAATGGCGAGCGGGTCATTAGTTAATAGCGCTATTAGGTTTAACAAACCTCACACCGTGCCGGTAGGACGGGCGTGTACTAATGGACTATGGCAGATTGTCAGTGATGATAGACACTGATATAGGGCACAACTTATTTGCGTAGCAGTCGATATCACACCGTCTAGTAGTTCAAACGGGGAAAACCCCCACTGATCATGGTTATGGATTGGGTAAAGAAAAAGGATATGGATAAACATACTTTCAACTACGGGGTAACCCCCACGGCAAATAAGCCAACGAAAGTCAACCCACGTTTTTCAGAAACAACTTAAAACAAAACAACCAAACGTGAACTCACTCAACTTTGTTGTTGACTCGTTGTTACATGCCTTACAGGTCGCTAAATGCTTGGAGCTTGCACGGGGAAGGAGTCGTTGTGGTGTACGGACTGTTATGTTCCGTGCTTAATGTTTAAATCCTTATGAACTTACTAAACTTGCGTTTTGAAACTTTAACTTATGAACTATGGACTTATGCTTTTGAACTCACGTTTATGCTTCCGCTGTTTAAACCAAACAAGGTTAACTAGCTTTGGTTACCAATCGTATTATGTTTGGCTTTATTTACTTAATTAAGTTGTTCAATATGATTGGTGGCTCGATCCTGGTCACGTCACGCCTCCAAGCGGTGATACTCCGCATGGTGGATTTTGGGGGTGTGACAGATTGGTATCAGAGCCATTGGTTATAGTGAACTTGGTTTTTAAAAAGGGAAAAGTTTTTGATAAAAACCAGACTATAACCAGTACAGTGCTCAACGATCCACAACGACACTTCGCTCCACGTGCAAGACTCGACACCATAAGTGGTATGATTTATGTTATATTGTCGGTTAGATAGTTCTCATTGTGCATTAGATAATGTAGTAATTGCTATTTGAACCTTGTGTGCTTACGCCCTACTATCGTCACACACTTACACACTTTCGCGACACTTCCCTCACTTACGTTGCTTCATTATGAAGATCATGAGCGGACGCGAAGGACGTATCAACCTCACTCAAGCCCAGTTGACGGCTTTGATCAACGAACGAGTTGCGGAGGCACTCGCAGCTAACCCTGCAGGAGGTATAACCTGCCATACCAACTCACCTTAGGACGTTTAGATCCTACCTTCACAAACCAACCCTCGTGCTTAACCATGCCTATTATTCTCGCACTACAAGTCAACATGCTCAATCTCCGGTGTGCACGTTCAAGACGTTCATGGACTGCCGACCTACCACTTTCAGTGGCACCGAAGGAGCAGTGGGCCTTCTTCACTGGTTTGAAAAGCTTGAGATGGTTTTCGAGATGTGCGAATGCCCCGAAGACCGTAGGGTGAAGTATGCTACCGGAACACTTGAAGGAGCTGCGTTAACCTGGTGGAAGGCACAAGTCCAACTACTAGGACTGGCAGTTGCTAATGCCACACCCTGGAATGGTTTGAAAGAGCTGATCAAGGAAGAGTACTGTAGTCGGGACGACATCCACAAGCTAGAAGTGGAATTTTACCATCTGAAGATGACGGGGTCTGAGATTAAGGCGTATACTAAGAGGTCAAACGAGCTGGCCATCCTGTGTCCAACTATGGTGGACCCTCCCATCAAACGTATTGAGTTGTACCTCAAGGGCCTTGTACCAGAGATTCAAAGTCACGTGACTTCAGCCAACCTGGGTACCATACAGCAAGTTATCAAGCTGGCTCATCGTCTCACCGACCAGGCGGTGGAGCAAAACAAGCTACCCAAACGTATCGGTGCCACAGCTACTTCTGATGCACCTACCGATAACAAGCGAAAATGGGATGGGAACTCTGGAAAGGGTTCTACTTCAGTTCAGTCTCAGCAGCGAAAGACTGATGACTACCAGAGTCCTGGTCAGCAATCTTCTGGTAACCAAGGACAGGGTGGATACCGAGGGAACCACCCCAAGTGCAACCGGTGCAACAAGCATCACAGCGGGAAGTGCAACAAAGGTCGATGTCAGAGATGTCAAAAGCTGGGTCATGAAGCTAAGGATTGCAGGAGCCCGCGTCCTGCAAATCAGAATCGCCAACAGCAACAAGCTCCACAGAACCACCAGCAACAACATCAGCAGGGAAATAAAGGATGCTTCCAGTGTGGCGCTGAAGGCCACTTTAAGAGAAACTGCCCCCAGCTGAACCAAAACCAGAACAATAACCAAGGAAATGGGAACCACAATGGGAATAACAATGGAGGCAACAATGGAGGCGGCAATGGGGGAAACAACAATGGCAATGGGGAAAGAGGTCGTGCTTTCGTGATTGGTCAGGGTGATGCAAGGAACGATCCCAACGTTGTGATGGGTAAGTTTCTTCTGGACGACTTCTTTGTTACTGTTTTATTCGATTCGGGTGCCGATACTAGGTATGTGTCCTTAAAAGTTAGCCAAATGCTTAAGCGCACTCCAACACTTTTGAACACCAAGCACGCGGTAGAACTAGCAAATGGTAAAAGTCTTGAAGCCACACACGTAGTTAAAGGTTGTAACCTCGTCTTAGCTGGTCAGACTTTCCCTATCGACCTTATTCCTATCACGCTTGGTAGTTTCGATGTCGTCATTGGGATGGATTGGCTATCTCATCATCAAGCGGAGATTGTTTGCAAGGAGAAAATCGTCCGCATTCCTCGTTCCGGTGAAGAACCTCTCATGATACGTGGCGACAAGAGTGGTGCTGTCGAAGGCATCATCTCTTTCCTTAAGGCCCAGAAGTGTTTGCGAAAGGGCCACACTGCCATTTTAGCACTCGTTACTGACACATCAACGGAAGAGAAGAGAATCGAAGACATCCCTATTGTGCGCGATTTTCCCGAGGTATTTCCTGAGGAATTACCTGGTCTTCCGCCTCATCGCCAAGTTGAGTTTCAAATTGAGCTAGCTCCTGGAGCAGCGCCAGGAGCTCGAGCACCATATCGTCTAGCTCCATCAGAACTCGAAGAACTGTCCACACAACTACAAGAACTCTTGGAAAAGGGTTTTATACGTCCTAGCTCTTCGCCCTGGGGTACTATTCGTGAAGAAGAAAGACGGTACTTTCAGAATGTGTATTGACTATCGCGAGCTCAACAACGTGACTGTGAAGAATCGTTATCCTCTTCCACGTATTGACGACTTATTCGACCAGCTGCAAGGGTCGAGCTATTACTCCAAGATTGATTTGAGATCGGGATACCATCAGCTGAGAGTCCGAGATGAGGACGTCTCCAAAACAGCATTCAGAACTCGTTACGGCCATTACGAGTTTCTGGTTATGCCATTCGGGCTGACGAATGCACCAGCGGTCTTCATGGATCTCATGAACCGAGTGTGCAAGCCTTACCTGGATAAGTTCGTTATTGTGTTCATCGACGATATCCTGATCTATTCCAAGAGTCAGGAGGAACACGAGCAGCATCTACGACTTATGCTGGAACTCCTTCGAAAAGAACAGTTGTATGCCAAGTTTTCAAAATGTGACTTCTGGCTTCGCGAAGTCCACTTTCTAGGCCATGTGGTGAACAAGGATGGAATTCATGTGGATCCATCCAAGGTTGACTCAATCAAGAACTGGCCTGCACCCCGCACACCAAAAGAAATCCGCCAATTCTTGGGTTTGGCAGGGTATTACAGAAGGTTTATCAAAGACTTCTCCAAGATTGCGCAACCTCTCACTTCACTGACTCAGAAGGGTGTCATCTATCGTTGGGGTGATGCACAAGAGTCCGCATTTCAACATCTAAAGGATAGACTTTGTAGCGCGCCTATCCTCTCATTGCCCGAAGGCACCGATGATTTCGTGGTTTATTGCGACGCTTCCATCCAAGGACTGGGTTGCGTATTGATGCAACGTGACAAGGTCATTGCCTACGCATCGCGCCAACTTAAAGTTCACGAAAGAAACTACACTACTCACGACTTGGAACTGGGAGCAGTTGTTTTCGCACTTAAGATATGGAGACATTACCTGTACGGTACCAAGTGCACCATTTACACCGATCACAGGAGTCTCGAGCATATCTTCAAGCAAAAGGAGTTAAACATGCGTCAACGCCGATGGGTTGAGCTCTTGAACGATTACGAATGCGCGATCAAGTATCATCCGGGCAAGGCCAATGTTGTGGCCGACGCCCTCAGTCGAAAGGATACCCTACCTAGGCGCGTACGTGCTTTACAGCTTACCATCCAGTCTAACCTTCCCGCTCAGATTCGTGATGCTCAGGTTGAAGCACTGAAGGCAGAGAACATCAGGGCTGAATCCCTACGAGGATCGAGGCAGCGACTGGAACTAAAGGAAAACGGTGCCTACTATGTTAACGGACGCATCTGGGTTCCATTTTATGGCAACTTACGCGAGCTTGTGATGGATGAAGCACATAAGTCTCGTTATTCTGTACACCCTGGTTTGGACAAGATGTACCACGACCTCAAGACTACGTATTGGTGGCCTGGCATGAAAGCCCACATAGCAACCTACGTCAGCAAGTGCTTGACTTGCGCGAGAGTCAAGTCTGAATATCAAAAACCATCAGGCTTACTTCAACAACCGGAGATCCCGAAATGGAAATGGGAGCAAATTTCCATGGATTTCGTTACCGGCCTGCCCAGATCTCAACGCGGAAACGATACCATTTGGGTGATCGTAGATCGACTAACCAAGTCTGCACATTTTCTGGCTATCAAAGAAATGGATAAGTTTCCTACTCTTGCAGACATTTACCTAAAGGAAGTGGTATCAAGGCACGGAGTGCCAATCTCTATTATATCTTATCGTGACGCACGTTTTACTTCTGAACTGTGGCAAGCAATGCACAAGTCCTTTGGCTCACGTTTAGATATGAGCACCGCTTATCACCCGCAGACGGATGGGCAATCTGAACGCACCATCCAAACCCTTGAAGACATGCTTAGGGCATGTGTAATCGATTTTGGTAATGGCTGGGAGAAGCACCTCCCGCTAGTGGAGTTCTCATATAACAACAGCTACCACACCAGCATCCAAGTCGCTCCGTTTGAGGCATTGTACGGACGCAAATGCCGATCACCTCTCTGTTGGGCAGAAGTTGGTGACAGCCAAATCACTGGCCCAGAACATGTGGTAGATACCATCGAGAAAATTGCTCACATACGACAGCGAATGGCGGCAGCTCGTGACCGTCAGAAAAGCTATGCTGATAAGGGAAGAAAACCACTCAAACTCCAGGTTGGGGATCGAGTGCTACTCAAAGTCTCACCTTGGAAAGGGGTAGTCCGCTTTGGCAAACGAGGCAAACTCAATCCGCGTTATGTCGGACCATTCAAAGTCATTGAGAAAATTGGCCAAGTCGCCTACAGGTTGGATCTACCTGAAGAACTCAGCGGAGTTCACAATGTTTTCCATGTGTCGAATCTGAAGAAGTGTCTGTCAGATGAGACCCTCATAGTTCCTCTGAAGGAACTCACTATCGACGACCAGCTCCGATTCGTCGAGGAACCAGTAGAGATTACTGATCGAGATGTTAAGATTCTCAAGCACACAAGAATACCTCTCGTTCGAGTTCGTTGGAATGCTCGTCGTGGCCCAGAGTATACCTGGGAACGAGAAGACCAAATGAAACTCAAGTATCCCCAACTGTTTAAGAAAAACGCAACCACTACTGAGGCTGAAGCTACCGCAGAATTTCGGGACGAAATTCCAAATCAACAGGGGGATGATGTGACACCCCAGGAAAAATCAGGAAAACAACGCAACTTAACAAGCTTCCTCAGTAACCACGCGCTAAATTTCGAGACGAAATTCCCTTAACAGGGGGAGAATGTGACAACCCTCAAAAATCCTATGTATTCCGTACAATTTATTAATAATAATTAATGTGCTTGACGACTGTGTGGAATTACGTAACTGCTTTCTGATATCTGTGTTATGCTTACACGTATTTGTCAATATACTAATAGTGTACAGAAAGGTCACTAAATAGTCCGTTATATTTTCCCTAAGTGTTAGAAAGTAAAAACGTTACAAAAATATATAAGTAGGACGCACGCTTTACGGATTAATTAAGCGGTTTAACGGAACAGGATCGAACCGAACAATCGGACCTTACCCGGAACCTAAAAATATTGTCAAACACATTATTCTTATTTTCTGAGCCAGTTAGGATCCCCGAACATCATAACACCCCCCTAAAATTATCCACTAACTAAAGTATGAAACTAACACTAGAATTATAACTAGATTGTAACCAATTGGTTAGCACCTAATCTACTCCCCCCCCCCCCCCCCCCCATGCTCACGGATCCAACAAGGACCCACCTTGTTGATTTGTTGCAATATTTAATTTGATTATGTTGGGGCATGAGGGACATGTTACACAAGAGTTAGACATGTTACACAAGAGTTAAGGATGTAGGATGGTTATAAGAATGCACCAAAGGTCCCAAGCATCATCATCTCTCATTCACAAACCCACCAACACCCTAACTCTCTCCCTCCTCCCATGGGTCTCGGCTGAACCACATCCACCCCACCACCATCATCTTTCAACCTTGTTCAACCATTTCACATACTCTCCAAGGTGTAAGAAGGTCTCTAACGAAGCCCGGTGCTTACGGATTGCCAAGGACCTCACTACGTTGCTATTAACCACTCGTTTTTCGCCTAGTTTCTCCCCTAGCCTCGAGCTAGTAGTAAGTGACTCTAAACCTCTTCTTGATCTTGTCTAGAGTGGTTAATAAGAGTTTCGTCGGTTAAAAATTACGAACATATAAGATCAAAGTCTAAAAGTTTACTAAAGTGATGTACAAGGTGGTTAATTGATGAATATTTTTGTAAATCATGTAGATCTTGTGTGTTTATGATTATTGGTTGATTACTTGATGATTTGCTGATTAATATTAATGTGTCATGTTGTTGTGGTCACTAAACTTGTTAACGGAATCGATCGAACACGATTTAGAAGGTTAAACACTAAAAATCAGAATCTGTCCAACTTTTACAGCCAACTTCAGTTGGCTGTAAACAGGTCTTAAACTTAACGAAAAACCGATATTTTGAATCTAAAATATGTTATTATGAAATACGGTTCTAATGGCACCGGAATCGTAATTTTTGGACTCCGTTTACTATTTTTAAAGTATTAATTTGTAACAGCAACTTAAGCTGAATTTTGACAGCAATAAATGGGTGTCGTACTTTCAGTCATAACCTGAGTTTTGTGATCAATCGGACCATGAAAATTTTACTGTAGATGAAAACTGAAGTATTTGTAAATACCCCACTGGAATTTCGCAAATCGGACTTACGATGAATTTTTAATAAATTGTTTCGTGGACTGAGGTCAGAAATACATAAATCTGAGTTCAGTCACGAATATGAATTTTTATAAAATGTGGGTAATTAACCGGACCCCGATATTTTTACACAATAAAATATGGAATGTTTATGATATTCTATAAAAATTTGGGAATTTTTGGAATGATCTAACTATTTTATTTAAATGTCCGAAAACAGCCGGTTTTGAGTATTAATGCTGAATTGACATAAGTTATGACTTGCGTGTCTAAATGTCGAGTATGCTATCTGTGAATGATTTGACATGTTATATATGTTATGTGCATTATCGTATGTTTGATTTTGAGTGGGGAATGGACGGGAAACTTAGATGGGGATAAACCGTTACAGTGATGCATGTTGTGTGATAGATACGTGTAGGAACTTTGTGTTCTATTTGAAAGCCACTAAATGACTAACTGGTAAATCATACTAGGACGTGATTGACCGACCTTGACTGTTAGCTATATTGAGAATCTAACCGAGCAAACCGAGGTGAGTTCACACACTTTCTAAGGCATGGGATTCCCGGTGGTTTGGGAATGGGTTAAAGAATTAAAACTAAATCTACATATCCTCCTTGGGTAGGATATGTACGGCCATCCTCCATAAGAGTGGATGCCATTATTATACCTACGAATTCTCCTGGTGCAGAATACGTACGTTCGTCCTCCTGGTGCAGGACAACAACCTTTAAACTAGCTAGACAAAACTCTATCATGAAGTCCCTCAATTTATATCGACTTAATCGCCGAGGCCAATGGCGAGCGGGTCATTAGTTAATAGCGCTATTAGGTTTAACAAACCTCACACCGTGCCGGTAGGACGGGCGTGTACTAATGGACTATGGCAGATTGTCAGTGATGATAGACACTGATATAGGGCACAACTTATTTGCGTAGCAGTCGATATCACACCGTCTAGTAGTTCAAACGGGGAAAACCCCCACTGATCATGGTTATGGATTGGGTAAAGAAAAAGGATATGGATAAACATACTTTCAACTACGGGGTAACCCCCACGGCAAATAAGCCAACGAAAGTCAACCCACGTTTTTCAGAAACAACTTAAAACAAAACAACCAAACGTGAACTCACTCAACTTTGTTGTTGACTCGTTGTTACATGCCTTACAGGTCGCTAAATGCTTGGAGCTTGCACGGGGAAGGAGTCGTTGTGGTGTACGGACTGTTATGTTCCGTGCTTAATGTTTAAATCCTTATGAACTTACTAAACTTGCGTTTTGAAACTTTAACTTATGAACTATGGACTTATGCTTTTGAACTCACGTTTATGCTTCCGCTGTTTAAACCAAACAAGGTTAACTAGCTTTGGTTACCAATCGTATTATGTTTGGCTTTATTTACTTAATTAAGTTGTTCAATATGCTTGGTGGCTTGATCCTGGTCACGTCACGCCTCCAAGCGGTGATACTCCGCATGGTGGATTTTGGGGGTGTGACAGACTGTGACATCTGTGCTTGTAATCATTGTAAACAGTTCAGTTATCAATGAAATAAAGTTATTTGATCCCAATATTTGTTTGTTTATGTTTGACATTTTTCATGTTTTGATTTTTATTCAATTTCAAACTCTATATCGTTTTCTAGAGAGTTATACGCAAACTGGTGCTTAAACGTAATCAGTTTAACGCGACAAATACTCTGGAACATTAACATATTCTTAACATACCTTAAATAACCTTTACATAACTTAGAAATAAGTTTTGAAGGCTTTGGTATGGCAAAATCAAGTCTATTCGCTTACAGGGACTAAATTCGACAAACTGCGAAAGTATGCCGATTTGAATTGTAACGGACATTCCAGAACATGACCATAAGTTAAACACACCCTAAATATCCTTTACATAGCTTAGAAATAGGCTTTGAGGGGTTCGGTGTGCTAAAATAAACTTTATGCTCATTCAGGGACTAAAAGCGTCAAAAAGTGCATAAGTTTGCATTTTCGCGCATAACTTACGTTCTGAATACATCCGGACATCCAAAATTTTATGTAAGCATTAAAAATTTTTATTTTAGTGTTTGGCATAAGAAAAATCCATTCATCGCGCAATTTGGATCGTTTTTCGCGCTTGTACGCATTTCGTCGTAATTAAGCGAATATCGCTATCGTACGACCAAACGAACCGACATCCGGCATATTTTTGAGCATGTTTCATGTCCACAATGTTTAGGCATCATTTTAGGGCCTTAAAGTTTGCTTAACGGGCCTTAAACATGTCGGAATGGCTTTAAAACACAACAGGGACTGAAACTATCATTTCTGCAAACTTGTTTTGCCGAGCTGAAGCCCATGCGGGCCGTGTGAGCCTCCCAGATGTGCAGAATGCTTAAAACAGCCTGCTTCCAGCTGTTCCAGCCATGTTTTCCACTTGCAACTGATATTTTTGAAACTATGGGCCATTTCTAGGGGCTCCAATGGTTTTATAAAACCATGGGCTCGAGGTGTACGGTTGTGATTGAATCTCGGATAACGAGGAATGATCTTAACGGCTCTACTAAATCTATAAATACCCCCCCATGTTCTTGTTGCAACTCACTTGATTTCTAAGATTTTCTCTAAGTTGAAGTGTGAAACACTTCATACCTGAGAAATACTTGGAAAATCAATCTTGCGGGGACCTTCTGTAAGTATTCTTTCGTTCTTTTCATTCGTTTTTAGCGTTAAAGTCAAAATTTGTTTGACTTTCTGCATTAACCGGTTTATGGTCAATGTGAAGTTCGTTTGAACTTCATAACGTGAGCATAATCACGATGGTTATAGTCCCTAGTGACTATACCTACTGATTACCACGTTATCTAGGCTCAGTGACGAGTCGTAGTTTCGGCCAAAATGCGTATTCTCACGTATTTTGTAACCAAACTACTTGTGGGTATCAAAACCGTTTGTTTTGATACCAAACCTGTTTTCAAACCTCGTTAAACATGTTTTAACATGTTTAGCTCGTCACTTTTAGATTTGTGCTTGTCTAGGGTCGAAAGGGTAAGCGATCTAATCAATCGCTTATGCTTTCGAACCCGACCCATTTGGTCGATCATTAGGATCCGACCAAACACATTAGGTGAGCATAGTTGTATAGGGAATAACCTTCCGAGGTTATACCTTATGGTCACATCGTTTAAGTAGTTGTATGATAAGTAGTTTATATGCCTTAGGTAAATTACCAAAATACCCTTTTTATGCCAAAATTCATTTTAAGCATATGTAACATAACTTTTGACATCTAAACTAATTTGGCAACTATATTAGACATGTTAAGGCATATTTTACTTATCATAGGACTAGTTAAGCGGTCCGAACGCGATTCACACGAACGACGCGTTAAAGTAGCATAAGATACCTAAACGGGTCGTAACGGGTCAAAAGCACTTAGGATATGTTTCCTTTTAGTATGTAGGCTTTGTTGAACCTTATTACATGAGTTCTTACACTCGTTTGGTTTACAAACCCTCATGCTACCCGATCCTCCGAATAGGTCCGTTTATTAATGTAGTTACCTATATTAGGTGCCGTTTGATTCCGTGATCTTCTAGCTTTTCTTGGTGGTTATCCTAGGACTTCTAAGCAATCTCAAGTGAGTACATAGACCCCTCTTTTACTGTTTTCCAAATGTTTTGGGGTGAAACACATGTGCCTACTTGTTATTTTCATGCTTTCCATGCTTTCATATTATATAATTGCTATGTTCATTAGTACAATATTAATACATAAATTTCATTTTGTTTTGCTATGTATGTTTACTTAGCATACTAGCATATTGATTTACATTACATCTTCTTTTGCTATGTATGTTTACTTGGCATAATAGCACATTGATTTACATGACTTTTCTGCTTTGTATCTTAACTTAGCATACTTAGTACATTACTTTCACTACATGTTTACATTTGATATAACATTTGGTTTGTTCAACGGGTCTAAACTACATTCATTAACATTAGCTACGCCGCTCGGTAGTAAGTAATGGTACCATAGGACTTGACAAATCCCGTTCCTGACATCCTAGGTTTGTTTGGGTGTAAGGAATGACTGAATCCGAAAACATTTTTCTTTGATAATCTTTACTCTAAGGTTATCCCGCTGTCTCAAGGCTTGAATGTATGCGTTAACTTACCGCATAAGTGTTTGTATCGGTAAAGCATGTATTTATTTAGTTATTTTTACAAAACATAACTTTTGATTTATTCAAAATACTTTGTTTTGTACATTTTTACCTGTGGTTTAAGTAGTCTCATTTTACTTACCATACATAACTTTTGTTTACTCATTACATGATTATTATTTAACTTGGGTTATACTATGACATTTGACTATTGGATTAAACATGGATATTTTAGATTATTGGTTGGTTTGAGTGACTTAAATAACGAGGCGTGTGTAATATGATACAAGCATGGTGGATACGCCGCTGGTACTTCCTATATATAAGTGCTTGTATGATATTACATATCGTAGCATTATTTAAACCATTTCAGTGTAGACATATTACATTTACAACGCATTTTCACTTAAACATTGTTTTACAAATAACTTAGTTTACCCAAACTCTTTTTACTTGGTTATTCTTTTAACCATACATTATTCTTATATATATACATATCATCTGATTTTGCTAACGTTTTTCAAATGATTTATAAAGCAAAACAATTAACAAGGTTCATGACTGATTTTTATTAAAACATTTCTTTAAACTCAAGTCATGAATCCTATTTTCATAAAACCTATGTATCTCACAGGCATTTTTATGCTGACGTACCTATTTTCACATGTGTTTTAAGGAGTTGTTGCTTAGGATGTTCGTGACATACTAGGGCGGACCTGTGCCTTAGAGACTTAAAAATGAAGCTAGAACTAGTTTAATTATGTGGTGTACTCTTTGTTTCAGTCGTTTTAAGACAATGTAACTCTTTGTTTGACGAATAAAACAAAACTTTTAAATGCCATGGTTGTGAAACAATAATTCTGTTGCAACACTCCCCGACGTTTCCGCCACGATTTGATGTTTTACGTGGTCGGGGTGTGACACTACGTGATGGTGGTTTATTGATGCAGGTAAACGTTTTGGTTTATTATAAGTTACTATTTGTCCATGTTTGAATTGTGAGTTACACATTGGTTGGTGAATAATTTGATATTGTAGTTGGACGGAAATAGCCATATTATATACGCAGAGGAAGAAGCAGCCGGTACACGTCTTCTGATTGATGGAAGAACTTGCTTGCTTCAGGTGCCTACAGTTACATTTTTTAATTATTTTTTTATATGGGCAATAACACATTTGATGCTAAATTTGGATCAATTGTTTCTAGAATGATCATGATCCTTCCAAATTGGTGGCTGAAACACCATGCAAGCTTCTAAGATATTTAGTTCCAGATGGTAGCCATGTTGATGCTGACTCACCTTACGTTGTGGTGGAAGTTATGAAGATGTGTATGCCACTTCTTTCACCGGCTGCTGGAGTTATACAATTCAAAATGTCTGAAGGTCAAGCAATGCAGGTTAGATTCAAAAAATATGAACGCATTACTTATTTTTTGTTTGTGTACAAATATGAACGCTTTTATTTGTAGGCTGGTGAGCTTATAGCAAGGCTTGATCTTGACGACCCTTCAGCTGTACGAAAAGCAGAGCCCTTTCATGGAAACTTTCCTACTCTGGGCCAGCCAACCGCCATTTCAGACAAAGTTCATCAGAAATGTGTTGCAACTCTAACTGCCGCCAGAATGATTCTTGCAGGATATGATCACAATATTGATGAAGTAATCTTTTTTATTTATTTGTTTAAGGATCCCATATGATTCGTGCTAATCAACTTTTCACATGCTTATCTAGAGGTCAAAACTATAACCCATTTATTTATTAATGGGTTGACTCAGGTTATGTTTCATCTCTAATTGGTCAAACACCCCAAACTTTATTTTTTTAAAAGGTAACAGTCAAACGAGCCAAAGTGTATTAATGCATAAACCTCCTAAATCATTTTATTAAAAGCTTAAAGTTTCGAATAATATAAATTTTTGAATTGTATTTGATATGTTAATTATATATAAACTAATTTCAGTTTTTTTTGGACAAAGTGTTAAGGGTAACCTGGCCCGCTTTGACCAACGTAAAAGTTTTGACCCACCAAAACATTTCATTTGCCATTATTAACTCAATTCTTCAGAGAGTATACTTTCGTTATTCTTTTTGATATTTTTATCATGTTTAATCTTTAATTTTAGGTTGTACAAAACCTGCTTCTTTGTCTAGAAAGTCCTGAGCTTCCTTTCCTTCAATGGCAAGAATGCTTTGCGGTTCTAGCAAATGATGCCTCTTTCAAGAATTGCTTTAGAGTCACCGGCTGGAGCGGCTCGTGGTCAGGTTTGAACATATGATCTTGTCTAGAAAAGGTTACTATTATGTCCAATCTTGTAATTTTGTAAACCGAATGATGATTTTCAGGCTGATGATATTCAAAATGAGGTGAATGAGCTTTTAAGAATTAGAGATTATCTTTTCAAGGAATTGGTTCAAAAGACGGGTCAACCAGTGGAGCAGGTATATCATATAATTTTTTTACTAAGCCACTAAGGGGCTTATCGAAATCGTGTTTCGGAACTGATTATGTGATATTGATTTATTAGCATCAGAATGGTGTTTGATGATTTGTTAAAATAGTAACAATGTTTGCCAAATCGTACGATTGTTTAGCTAATCAACAATAAAATGGTCGAATCGGCATAAGGGTTTTAATGAGCCATCAAAGTCTAACCCATTATTAAGGTTAATTGGATCAAATATAAGGGCTTTATTGAATTGTTCAATAACATTTGGTTGTTTAAATTAGGTCATGTTTTAATTATTAGACAACATAAAATTAGGTCATGTTTTTATTATTAGACAACATAAAATTAGGTCATGCTTTCATTTTAAACAACATATTATCAATTAGTTATAATTTCTATATCAAACATGAACTAATATTTTTTTCGTAACACAGTAATAAAATTTTTATGTCCTAACACATATTGTCTTTAACATTGTTTTATAAAGATATGTAACTAAACACAAACAATTTAAATAATGTATTATAATCTATTTTGTAATATTTGATTTCGATGGTTATTAAACCTACCCGTGTGCTCACACGGGTCCTACAACTAGTATATATAAGAGAAGAAAACTTAGAGAATAAGTCTAATCTATGTTAAATATAAGAGATGAAAACTTAAGTTAGTGTTTGGTATGCAGGAATGAGAGGTGGAATTAAATGAGTGATTACGAGGGAATGAAGAAAAGAGTGTTTGGTTGGTCAATGGAATGGAATCACTCATTCCAAAAGGCATTTTATTCCCTCAAAATCATTCTTTCCACACCCCATGTTTTTTTCCATTCCATCCCCCCTTGCACCATTCAACAACACCACAACCAACGACCTTCGCCACAACCCACCACCACCACCACCCACCACCGACGCCATCGCCGCCACCAGCCACCACCTCACCCCGACAGCCACCGCCACCGCCGCCGCCGCCGCCGCCACCCACTAGCCACCCTTATCACCCACAGCTGCAACCAACCACCAACGCCACTCGTCGCCGCCGCCCACCACCATCGTCGACGCCACCACCACCACCGCCACCAACCGCCACCGCCGCCACCTTTGCTGCCACCCACCACCAACGACCACCTTGTCGCCACCACCACTGTCGTCACCGCCGCACCGCCACTCGCCGCCACCACCACCACCCATCGCCGCCGCCAACACCCACCACCGCCACCTATAGCCACCCACAGTCACTACCACCGACCACCACCACCACTTATCGCTAATTTTATTACTCCGTTTTTCTTGTCTACCGAACAATACACAATAATAATTCATTCCATTCACATGGTAACCAAACAAGACATGGAATGGTAATGATCCATTGCATTCCCTCGTCCATTCCATTACCTCGTCCATTTCATTCCTTCGTCCATTCTATTACACCATACCAAACAGACCCTTAGAGAATAAGCCTAATCTATATTAAGTAATAATAACCATAATAAAATATATTTATAACAGTAATAAATTAGTTAAGAAACCTTACTATTTTGGACTTTTTTCTAAGAACAAAAAATATATTAGTTAATATCGAATGTAATAATGTGTATAGCGAACAATGAGTTTTAAATTACAATGAGTTCCATCAATTTGTAAATATTTGTATAGGATACAAAATTCATTAACACAAGAATTGGATAACATGTTAAAACATGTTCCGATTGAAATGTGTAAAATTTTAATGTATGCTAAAACAGGTTTTGTCTGCTTGAACGGACCCCTCAAGCACCATTAATTACTTCTTGTTTGATTCAACTAATTTTACGGTTAACACTTACCAATATGACTGACTAGCTATAGACAAATCTAGTCATGTAGTATTTGACAAGTAAAACGTATTGTCACACACTAATTTCACGACCAACTTGTAACATTCTTGAATTCTCTAGGACTAGCCGTACCCTCTCGTGCATGATCAAGGCTCGCCGTTTCATTATGTCTTGGACTTAACGGGAGTCCGGTCCCAACTTGTCACCATGTCGGTGTGAAGAACCATAGACGCTCCTGACACACACATCTCTTAAATTGTTAAGTTATTTCCAACTTATGAGCAAAAGTAACCAGAAACCCACTTGTTAAACACATCTCCGAGTAGAAACGATCCCTGCACATTTCGATCATCACACTATTACACATAATAAAAGAAAATCATGAATGTAATCATTGTTGTCTATGTAAATTAGTTTTTTTTTTCTCGACGACCATGATGTGCCATTATTGTCTTAAAATGTAAGAGAAATGACCATGCTTTTATATATTTTCTTCCTTGTACATTAACATTTTATCATCTATCCATTTTTACCCTATCTACTTTATTTCTTAAACATTGAGTAATGAGTCGAGTTTTTGTATTCATATATATCGTAGGCTTTGGGGTGTGGGTCGGTAAGGGGGTTCGGGAAGCCTACGTGGCCCCTTCCCCCATCGGCAAACACCTCCCCCCCACCCCCACCCCAAGTGTGCTCGGTGTCATCGGGTTCCAGCCCCTCCTTCCCCGAATGCTTTTTCTTTTTGTTTTCATTTTTGACCGTTAACCAATGGCTCTTTACTAATTTAATTTCTGTCCTATACAAACCCTCATTTTTATACCCAAAACCTCACCACACTCTCTATCTTTATACTCCGTCTTCTATATTTTAAAACCACTTCATCTAGAGTTTTTTTTTAAAACTAGTCGCCATGAGTTCTTCATCGGACGAGAAAAATGCGGGAAACTATATGCTTAGCATGATGCTTGAGATGGCGGAAATTATTGCCGAGATGGAAGAAGACGGAGAAGGTACGACACAACCAAGAACAAGAGCCGCTGGGTTAAATATAGTCCGTGAAGGTATATTTTTTTATACACTTTATACTTTTTAAATTATTTGGTTTTAAAAGTTATGTTATTTGTTTATTTTTTATTTTTTTGTTTTGTATAATATATGAAAGTTAGCTTTTAAAATACTTTTAAGGTGCACACGATCGTTTGATGGGTGACTATTTTGTTGAAAACTATGTGTACACTGACGAAAACTTTAAGCGTCGGTTTCGAATGAGCCGCCAAGTGTTCGTACGTATTGACAATGATTTGGCTAACTATGATGACTTTTTCACATTACGCTGCGATGCTAAAGGGAGAAGGGGTCTTACTACATTTCAAAAATGCACTTCAGCACTTCTTCAATTAGCGTATGGCGCTACTAGTGATTAATGGGATGAATATTTAAGGATGTTCGCTAGAATGAGTCGGGAGTGTTTGTATCAATTTTCTATAGGTATTGTGAACCTTTATAGAAGGTGTATTTATGTAGACCAACAAAAAATGATATCGAAAAGTTTTACGCATCCAAATGATATTGATGGGAATGTTGAGCCGGTTGACGAGGAGCAAGCAACAATACTCAAATTTGTGGGTGTTATGCACTGAATATGTGCATGGAAACCTATGAGCGGATTTAGTCGACCATATCTAGAATAACTTTCGTGTCGATCTTGTTGATGAAGAGTATTGCTTTTCGTAGGTGTAGCCAATATTTATTTTATGATTTTAGTTTGTATTTCAAGATGATAATTTGTGTTTATTTTTTTATTTGTAATTTTGTAGAATTTTTATGCAATGTTTAATTTTATTAAAAATCATATTTATTATAAATAAAATACATTAAACGAATAAAAACATGTATTCTATAAATAAAATACATTAAATAAAAATTATAAAAAGGAAAAGGGGAAGTGGATTAAGGGGGAACCACACTCCACTCTAAGGGAAAATGGTAAGACCATGTCTAGTGAGAGGGGAAGATGATGCCTCAACCCTTGGGTGTTTTGCGTCATGTGGCGGTCCAGTCAGCATGTGGGCATTATGGGGTATTATCTTAAAACGGGTGTAGTGGTATAACGTCCTCCAAATTAATGTTTAAGTAGACGTTACGAGCATCGGAAGTGGGTGTCTTCGGGTCAACCGAGGATGATGTTTTGGACCGTTTTGCTTTACGTCTACCACTAGACGTTGATGCGTGTGAAGTGTTATATATATTAGGTGTATATTTTAAGCCCTTTAACACTTTTTTAGCCAAGTTTTAAATTTATAAAACACGATATTTACTAACACTAAACACACATATGGGCAAGTGCACCCATCGTGGGCGTAGTATAGTGTTGGTAAGATACCGAGGTCGTCCAAGGACACAAGAGCTTTTAGTACCGGTTTATCCTCAACGTCTAATCAAATCAAAAAGTTTTAGAAAAATGTTTTAAACTAAGAAAATAAAAACTAACTAAAATGCTGAAAAATAAAAATAAAAGAAAAACAGATAGACAAGATGAATCACTTGGTTCCGACTCGTGTATAGTGTAACCTTTGATTATTTCCGCACTTTTGCACTTATTTAAGAGATTATCTTAGTTATTGTAGTAGGCCCCTCTATTGAAGGTGACGTTACCCTCAACCCAGTAGTTTGAGTCAGCAATGATACAATCCTAAAGGGTCGGATTATTGAAAGATAATTAATTAAGTTATTAATGCAAATTATGGTAGGCCCCTCTTTTGGAGGTGACGTTACCCTCGACTAAGTAGTCTGAGTCAGCAGGGATACAGTCCTAAATAGCCGGGTTATAGTATTAATAGTAGTTTAACTTATGAGGGGATCAAAGAGTTTGAACCCCCGCCATCCAATACCGTTAAGTATTGAAGGAGGTCCTACTGAATTTGACCCAGGTCCATTGCAGGACCTCTAAACATTGAACAATGGCAAGACTCTTACCAAACCGTTCCCTTAACCCCCGACCAGGTAGCCAACATACCTCCATATAGACCGTGGAGATATGAATGGTGAAAATCTTTTATTTTATATAGACAGTAAAATAATGTCAAGACACCACGGACAAACGATAAGGAAGAATCACCTTCAACATAAGAAACTAGTTATTAAAGTCATTAATACAAAACCAAATAAAAAGTGCGAAAAGATTATAAATAAAAAGTATTACACTAGACACTTGTCTTCACCAAGTGATGTAAGAGACTTAGGCAAACATGGTCTTGATTGTCAAGAACTCTTACGATCAATCTTGGATCCCGAGACGACTCACATACTCTATGATGGACAATGGATGATGGTGGTGGATGATGGTGTTATGGTGGTGGTGGGTGGTGGGTGAAGTGTGAGAGAGGTGGTGTGCCAAGGGATGCTTTGAGCTTGAGCCAAGCACTCCTATTTATAGGCTGAACAGAAGCTCGGGCACGGCCCCGTGTCCACATCCTTCTCTTTCTTCATTTAATGCAGCTTGTCTTATTAGTTGATCACGCCCCCGTGTCCGCTGAGCACGACCCCGTGTGCAGAAGAATCTTTGTACTATGAAGATTTGCCTGGATTGTGCGAATCTTATAGTTGACCACGGCCCCGTGTCCGCTGAGCACGGCCCCGTGGTGGGCAATAGAAGCTTCTACCACTTTGTCTTTTCTGCTGACACTTGGGCACGCCCCCGTGCTGGCTGAGCACAGGGCGTGTTCAGTCTTCTGTCTTCTTGTTTTGCTTGGGAAGATGCTGTCGTGGGGTCGGGCATGTCACGTCTTGTTCCTTTTCTTGTATTTATGTTAGATTTTGATGTCTTTTTGCTTCTTTTGTTAATTTGAGCTCATTTAATCCTGAAAATACAAAAGGAAGACAAAAGCACACTTTTTCCAACATTAGTACTAAAAAATGGTTAGTTTTATGCCACAATTGATGTAATTTATATGTTGCATTTTGCACACATCAAATACCCCCACACTTGAATCTTTGCTTGTCCTCAAGCAAAACTCTTTAATATGTGGCTATTACACTCCCAAATGGAATGGGTAGAAAAGAAGGTTTTGGGCTTGTCATAGAGTGTCGGGATTTTCCAAGATTCTTTATTTAGTTTTATTTTTATTTATTTACAATCCTATTCGTCATGATTTATTTAAAACTTTTCATAAGATAAATTACTTATTAGGGCATAACATGCCTCTTTAAAATTTTATTTATATACAAGTTTACATACCTCACGGGGATCACTCCACACTCGGCCGAAAATGTATTTTTGTGGATCACTCGAGAGCGGCATGGAACTTACTCCTACCATAGGCTTGTCAAGCAATCAATCCTCATCCTTTTTAACTTATATACCTTTGTAAATATCAAGAGGACTTTTTGGGTAAAGGGGTAGGCTTGGGTTAAAGGTAGGTGGTTGGGTTAGTAGTTAGTGGTTAGTAGAAAAAGGGCGAAAAAGCGTAACAAGTATCGGTTTTCGTAAGACTTTCTATTTTTCAACTTTTATTTTTTTATGAAGCCATTTTTCAAACAAACTCATTTTTGATAAACTTGTTTGTTTATTTGCTTTTGCTTCATAATCAACTATTTTTTTTTTTTAAAGTCATATGAGAAACCGAGCTAGTTACTAAAACAAATAGTTAAAAATGAAAAAGGTTTTGGTGGGTAAAAGGGGTGTTTGTTTGGGTTATGAAATGAAAAGGTTTAGGCTCAAAGGGGCTAACTAGGGGGATTTTTGGGTAGGTGGTAAAAAAATAATGGTGTAGAAATAAAAAGGGTTAGTCTTAATGCCTCCATCATTTACTTACTCGGGTTTAAGTTGGTAAGGACCGGGAATGTATCGTCGTGGCAAGTTCTAGAGTCGTAAGAACCAAGCGGCTATTCACACAAGAAACGAAAAATGAGTATTTAGTTTAAAGATATATTTGTATGCTCAATAAAGGCTCAAAACTCACTTTTGTGGGAATGGGTTTTTATGTGATCAAGTATATATAATTAAATTTTAACTAAGCTTGTCATGCCTTTTCATAATTTTCTTATGTTGATTCTTTTTATCACGACGCTATCGGTTGTAAATTCGTAAAAATATAACCTTTTTTTTGAACTTGAATTTCCCGAGTTAAACCTAGACAAGTAAAAAAAATGAAAATTTTTTCAAAAAATTTGGGGTGATTAGCGGTTCCAATAGAGTTTTGTGTAAGGCTTGTATTTAGGACTTGCAAGATTCAAGGTTTTACCATCCCCCCCCCCCCACACTTAAATTACACATTGTCCTCAATGTGTCCCAAAAATAAGTTTTTAGATTGATTGAATGTGTAAAAGGTGTGAAAAAGCAAAAATGTTGTGTTACTGGGCGCTGAACACGGCCCCGTGTTGTCCGGGCACGGCCCCGTGTTCAAGTGCCAGTAACAGAATTAAGTTAAGAGAAACAGAAGCCTGGACACGGGGGCGTGTTGGGTGAGCACGGCCCGTGTCCAGTTTACCTGAACTGGGTATTTCTGCAGACTGTGCAGCACGGGGCCGTGTTGGGCGGACACGGCCCGTGCCGAACTTACTGTAAACGAAGAATTTTGTCGGACGGTCCTGTTTTCCTGCATGGGGTGCTGGTTCAAGCTTCCCTTGTATCCTTTGCCATCTCAAGTGTGATTTATTCATTTCAACGCCATCCAAACACCAAATTAACTAAAACCATCATTCATTGAATCCTAGAGAATTACATAATAGTCCTAAAATTAAAATATTAGATAGTTAGGTCAAAAAAACACAAGAAATCTCAATCCAAGAAGTTCTAGCCTACTATTTATTCTACTAGCAAAATTTCCGAAAAATAGATCTCTCGGTTAAAAGTGGCTTGACAAACTTCTCTCTCCGGGTATGGGTTCCTCACACGTCGGCGAGCCATTCTTCGATCTCCCTAGGGAGAAGAAAAGCGGGCTCATGAGCATTGGTTTGAGGAGGTGCAACTTCCACCGGGATTTCTTGGAGTTCTTCAAGAGGAGGTTCCGCAGGAATGTCGTCCCAACCGGTTGGATTTTGGATTCCAAGTGCTAGGTTCCAATCCTCTTGAGGGAGGATTGGTTCCATGGGAGGTGTTACAAGAATGTTTAACCTCTGGTGCAAGAGGTTTATTTCTTGAAAACTGTGTTCCAACCCCACCGAGAGATAATTTATACGGTCTATGAGGACCTCCTCCACCGAAGTCATCTCGTCAAGGGCTTCACGTAGCGCCATTACGTATCTTACGAGAGTTGCTTAAATCGATGGCCTTCTTTCCCGTCGACTGTTCCTTGAGTGCGCAGAAGAGGTTCCACTGTTTTGGCTAGACATTCTACGAAAACATACCAAAAATAGTTTGTTTTAATGAAACAGTACCACGGACACGGCCCCGTGCTCACTGAGCACGGCCCCGTGTTCAACTTTCTGCAGATTTTTAGAACAAGGAATCTTGGGGTTTTAAATTATTTTCTCAACTTATGAAGTGTTTTTGAACAAAAATAACTTAAAACAATGTTGTGTAACTTAATTTTAACAAGATTCCTTGAATAAAAACTCAACAATCATCACAATGAAGCTTGGAATCAAGCTTCAATGGAGGTGTTGTTGCAAGAAAGGTAAAGAAGAAGGTAATAGATAAAAGAGGAAAGGACAAGATGTTTGTTAGAACATTCTTTTAGAACATACCTAGGATGGTAAGTTAGAAAATCCTTTCAAATCTCTGTCCCTGGATGGTCCAAATGTGCAGGATTCTTGGCTGTATTTATAGAAAACGACAGCATGCTGGACACGGCCCCGTGTCGGCTGGACACGGCCCCGTGTGCAGGCAAGATCCTGACAAGTTTTGTCTGTATTCTGACAAAAGTCAGAAGGGAATCTTTCGGTGGACACGGGGGCGTGTTGACCTAGGCACGGCCCCGTGTCGGAAGGCTGTTTTATGAAGTGTGTCTATTTTTTAAGGAACTTTTCCGGATCGGGTGGTTACTTACTGGATGGAACAACCCCAAAGTGCCTAAGATACCTTAATTGCTCTAGATTAAGACGAGAACGCAAGAGGTTGTCGGTGAGGGTGATTCATATGCTATATGTAGGTGGACAAGTCCAACCCTTTTCCGGGCTCTCGTTAAAGAAGGTGTATGTCGAATCGCTCAGGTCTATGTATGCATCGAACGAAGTCGATGGGGAGTCCTTCACGGCACAATCGACACAGGGACGACTATCGCTCAAGTCCTCACTAGAGTTAGAAGTATCGTCGGTAACAACGAAGTTGTTTGAATGTGGTTCCAACCCTTCTTCTTGGCTATTGTCCTGGAAAAGATCATTGAAATCTTTCCTCAGTTCGTTTAACCAATTAAGAATTAGATCTTCTAATTGAAATAATTCATCGAGAAGCATTTCTCCTAGAAAATCCGGTTGGGAGCATTCGAGGGAGAGATAAGGATTATTTTTACTTTTGCCCCTCTTAAGGATACAAGGAAATGATGGGTCTATATAGTGGGGCTTATAATTTAGAAAATAACATTCTAATTCCTTATGGTTACCACCACATAATTGACACCACGTAGTACCATAAGAGTGCCGAAAGTAAAAAGTATCAGTATCACTCATGTTTATGTCAGAAATTACCAACCGTCAGGATCTTACGGTTCTGTTTTCAGTAACTGATGCTTGGGCACGGGGGCGTGTTGAGTGGGCACGGCCCCGTGTTCAGCTACTGTCTGACTTAAAACAGGATTGCCAGTTCCAATGATTGGGCACGGGGCGTGTTCAGCGGGCACGGCCCGTGCTGAGTTCTGCAGAAGCTGAAAAATTAAGAAAAAATCTAAAAAAATGAAAAATAAGAAAAAACGATTAGGCCGTTGATTCCTAACTTTCTTAAAATCCTTGTGTTCCCGGCAGCGGCGCCAAAAACTTAATGCGTGTGAAGTGTTATATATATTAGGTGTATATTTTAAGCCTTTAACACTTTTTTAGCCAAGTTTTAAATTTATAAAACACGATATTTACTAATACTAAACACACATGTGGGCAAGTGCACCCATCGTGGGCGTAGTATAGTGTTGGTAAGATATCGAGGTCGTCCAAGGACACAAGAGCTTTTAGTACCGGTTTATCCTCAACGTCTAATCAAATCAAAAAGTTTTAGAAAAATGTTTTAAACTAAGAAAATAAAAACTAACTAAAATGCTGAAAAATAAAAATAAAAATAAAAGAAAAACAGATAGACAAGATGAATCACTTGGTTCCGACTCGTGTATAGTGTAACCTTTGATTATTTCCGCACTTTTGCACTTATTTAAGGGATTATCTTAGTTATTGTAGTAGGCCCCTCTTTTGAAGGTGACGTTACCCTCAACCCAGTAGTTTGAGTCAGCAAGGATACAATCCTAAAGGGTCGGATTATTGAAAGATAATTAATTAAGTTATTAATGCAAATTATGGTAGGCCCTTCTTTTGGAGGTGACGTACCCTCGACTAAGTAGTCTGAGTCAGCAGGGATACAATCCTAAATAGCCGGGTTATAGTATTAATAGTAGTTTAACTTATGAGGGGATCAAAGAGTTTGGACCCCCGCCATCCAATACCGTTAAGTACTGAAGGTAGTCCTACTAAATTTGACCCAGGTCCATTGCAGGACCTCTAAACGCTGAACAATGGCAAGACTCTTACCAAACCGTTCCCTTAACCCCCGACCAGGTAGCCAACATACCTCCATATAGACCGTGGAGATATGAATGGTGAAAATCTTTTATTTTATATAGACAGTAAAATACTGTCAAGACACCACGGACAAACGATAAGGAAGAATCACCTTCAACATAAGAAACTAGTTATTAAAGTCATTAATACAAAACCAAATAAAAAGTGCGAAAAGATTATAAATAAAAAGTATTACACTAGACACTTGTCTTCACCAAGTGATGTAAGAGACTTAGGCAAACATGGCCTTGATTGTCAAGAACTCTTACGATCAATCTCGGATCCCGAGACGACTCACACACTCTATGATGGACAATGGATGATGGTGGTGGATGAGGGTGTTATGGTGGTGGTGGGTGGGGGGTGAAGTGTGAGAGAGGTGGTGTGCCAAGGGATGGTTTGAGCTTGAGCCAAGCACTCCTATTTATAGGCTGAACAGAAGCTCGGGCACGGCCCCGTGTCCACATCCTTCTCTTTCTTCATTTAATGCAGCTTGTCTTATTACTTGACCACGCCCCCGTGTCCGCTGAGCACGACCCCGTGTGCAGAAGAATCTTTGTACTATGAAGATTTGCCTGGTTTGTGCGAATCTTATAGTTGACCACGGCCCCGTGTCCGCTGAGCACGGCCCCGTGGTGGGCAATAGAAGCTTCTACCACTTTGTCTTTTCTGCTGACACTTGGGCACGCCCCCGTGCTGGCTGAGCACGGAGCGTGTTCAGTCTTCTGTCTTCTTGTTTTGCTTGGGAAGATGCTGTCGTGGGGTCGGGCATGTCACGTCTTGTTCCTTTTCTTGTATTTATGTTAGATTTTGATGTCTTTTTGCTTATTTTGTTAATTTGAGCTCATTTAATCCTGAAAATACAAAAGGAAGACAAAAGGACACTTTTTCCAACATTAGTACTAAAAAATGGTTAGTTTTATGTCACAATTGATGTAATTTATATGTTGCATTTTGCACACATCAGACGTCATGGTCGGTACGTTAGACCATTTGGGAATTCCGCGTAAAAGCTCCCAACATTTCAAGTATGTGAAAACGTCTCTCGTTTGGTTGTACTCTTCCAACGTTTTTGTTAAAATACCCGTATCGTTTTGTCCGCTACCCGAGTTGTCCCTCGTGCCTTGGAAGACTTCTTGGAACTAATGACATTTTTGGTTTATATCGGCCCATTTGCTAGATATCGAATCTTTGTCACGATACTCATCTTTACCCATCACTTTAAAAAAAGTTTCACGAATTTTATTCCAAAAAAATGGTGAAGTTTGATAGTTTGCTACAAAAAAATATAAAAACATAATGTTATATTCTTAAAGAATAAAAATAAACGCTTACGAATTTTTTTAAAAAATAAAACAAATATATTTTTAAAATGCTTACCAACTTCGGGGTCTTCCAATATGTCGAGCCACGCCCGTGTTAACGCATATTCGTCGTCTTTTGTCCAAGCCAGGTAGGTTCCCTTTCGATGTGGAGCATTTGGTTCCTTTTTTGTGAGACCATTTACCACGTTGAGATGTCTCGGCAACGGGCTCGGGTTGTGTCTCCAGTACCGTTTCTACATCGGGTTCGTTTTCTTCTCAAGACGGTTGCGAACCGCCCATGGATGCAAACCCGTGTGGACCGTGAAAGAACGGTTGCGAACCGCCCATGCCTAGTATTTGTGCGTACGCAAACATACTCGGGTCCATCTCTTGAAAATTGAAGTTTGGTTGTGGTTAGGTGGTGTTCATGCGATATGTAGTGGGGTTACCAGGTCTAGACGGAACACCGAAAGGGTGTCGGAAGGGATTCATGATGTAATTTTTTTATAAAATTTGTACTATTGAAGAGAGTATGGTAAAGTTTATAAAAAATGAGTGAAAAGTGGGGTGTTTTATAGGTTAAAAAGTGGAATAAAAAAATTAAAAGTTATTTTTTTGTTACCGTTGAAGCAACTGCATAATTTTGAAAGATGTGCGAATTTTGGCGTTTTAAAAACAACGCTACAAGCATTTTTTTGAAAAAAAAAAAAAAACACCCCCGGGGCGGTCCCAAGGCGTGGTTGGACGTTTTGTCCACTATGGGTGGTCTAAGGCTAGTGGGTATGGTGATGGACCATCCTTGGAGGATGATCCGCCACGTAGGCGCCACGTCATAGTCCTCCCAAGGATGGTCCATCCTCCAAAACTAGAGGGCATGGGAGGATGGTCCTAGTCATAGTCCTCCACCACTTTTATGTTTTTTTTTAATCCTCAACTTTTTTTTAACATTTAACAAATAAAGTAACAAAATATTTTCATTAATATTAAAAAACATTACATAAACTTAAAAAAAATAAACTTAAAAAAATAAATTTAAAAAAAAAACATAAACTTAAAAATATCCTAATATATTAAAATAAGCTACTAGTCTTCGTCTTCCATGTCGTGGCCGGGTTCGTTTTGAGCGTTGTTCCAAATGTACTCCACCAAGTCCGCTTGTAGGTTATGATGTGTGTACTCGTTACGTAGAGCGAACATGTTCAAATCTTGTTGTTCCCCACTAACTGGAACAGAATTTCCAGTAGACGCGTTTTCGTCGTACTCGCATATCGCTCTACCTTCGTCTTCAATGACCATGTTATGAAGGATGATACAAGCGTACATAATGTGTCGTAACCTCTTTGGTGTTTGCGAACGTGCTGGATGTTCAATGATGTGCCATTTTTTTTGTAGAAAACCAAAAGCCCGTTCAATATCTTTTCTCGCCCCCTCTTGATACTTCGCAAACTTTTTTCTTTTGTCGTCTGTCGGGTGGGGAATAGTTTTAACGATTGTCGAGTACTTTGGGTATATCCCATCGGCTAGGTAGTAACCCCGCCTGTATTCCACCCCCGAAACTGTAAAGCTTGTGTCTGGACCTGTACCCGCCACTACATCCTCAAATATATGTGACTGGTATATGATGTTAAGGTCATTGAGCGAACCAGGTAGACCAAAAAAAGCATGCCAGATCCTGTGACGCAACCGCCTCTAGAATAATAGTCGGATGTCCATGATCTCCCCTTGTATACTGACCTTGCCAGGAAACTGGGCAGTTCTGCCACGGCCAGTGCATGCAATCAATGCTCCTGAGCATTCCAGGGAAACCATGTCTCTGTTCGTGTGCTTGATATAATTTTTGAACGTCGTTTGCGTTCGGTTTCCGCAGGTATCGCTTGTTATACAATTTGACAACCCATTCGCAAAACTTGTGCAAACATCGACGTGCGGTTCTTTCAGACATCCTAATATACTCGTCTAATGCATCGGGTGCGTAACCGTACGCAAGTTGGCGAATGGCCGACGTACATTTTTGTAAATTACTGAAACTCATTTGCCCCTTAGCGGCGTTTCGCAATGTAAAAAACGGATCAGACTGGGCCATGTCGCCTGCAATACGTAAAAACAGTAGACGACTCATGCGGAACCGACGTCGAAAAATCTCGGCTGGGTAGACGGGTTCGTCGGCAAAATAATCGGCTACTAGTTTAACGTGGCCGGCTATAAATTTAAAACGAAAAATAAATGAAATTAATTATAAAATACATTTTCAAATCTATATAAAACATAAGGAAAAAAAAAGTAAAATACCTTCTTGATCTCGGTTATATTTTGCTCGTCTAGTTAGCCGTTCGGACGACGCTTCATCACCCGCCATGAAGACCTGAGCCGCGTTCATAATCATGTTGTGCATAATACCATCCTCTTCCGAAGATGATGAATACCACGTAGACGAAGACGATGAAGACATAGAAGAAATTGAAGAAATGGGAGAAGGTGAAGACATGATAATTTTTTATAGAGAGATGGGGTGCTAGCGGGTAAAAAATGGTATAAAAATATATGAGTTTTTATAAAAAGGGAAGAGGGGTTATAAAATGTGAGAGAGATGTAAGATTGTAGTGGGTGAAAAGTTGTGAAAAAATGTGTAAAAGTGGTGAGTATTTATAAAAGTGGGAGTGAATTGGGTGTTTTTTTGAATTATTACCGTTTGAAAAAATAATTTAAATTAGAAATTTTTTTTTTATAATAACGGTTACTTTTGGTCTTGGGCCCCACAACAGGGTCCGTCGCAAACGTCTAAGAAAGGACGCAGAGGACGGGACGGGATGGGGGCGGCATGGTGTTCCGGTCCGTCGCCGCTCCAGGACGGGGTGAAGACGGGACCATACCGTGTAGCCTAAGGTGAAAGGGAGGATGATGTGATGTCTACGTGAACTTAGGAGAATGGAAAACCACACCCCATAGCCTTGTAACTATACCTAGTCAACTACTATATCATAAGGCTTGTGGGTATGGTGACGGAGATGAAGCCGGCGACGGGATGAAGACAGAGGGGGCGGCGTGGGAGGACGGGCGTCGCAGAGGGGGGGCCCACCTGTTTGCTCCGTAGCAAACGGCGAACAGAGGACGAAGAGGACGGGACGGAGGGGGGGGGGGCGGCGTGGAGGGACGGTGACACGGTGGCGGCGCCGGGTGGAGGACGGGACCATACCGTCCAGCCTAAAAATTATCATGTTCATGATTTTTTTCTTAAACGAATTTTACTTGATTTTCTAATCATTGTTTTAATTCATTACGAATTTCACTGAAAGGTTTGAGATAGGACAGTAATAAAGGACCAACAAACTAATTATGTTTTAAGCTTGGGGCTGAAACACAAACAAATAATATGTGTAGTGTACGGCTGTTGTGTTGAAGTGGACAAGGTTGTCGTTTAAATTTAAAGCTCTAGGTTGTACCCTATGCTGCTTGTGTTGTACTCCCGGTATAGGACCAGCCTGACCCAACTAGCCGCCCTACGGTTCTAAAAGCTCATGCGTGACTACTGCCAATAATAATTTGAGGCTAATCATTTGTCTCTTTGCACATGCTTATTTATCTCAAAACTAGTGCTTATTTAACTCAAACTAGTATTCAGATCTGTCTATATTGGAATATGTCATGTATTCTCGCTTCCAAATACGTAACACGAGTAAAAAGAAAGTACTATGGGGTGAACTTAAAGCATACATCAAGTTCCGTAGATGTTATTAATTAACCTCGGTTTATTAAGATTCCGCATGTGATTCGATGTCTTTTGAAATATATCATGTATTCTTATCATAGAATTTTTACAACACAAGAACATACAATGTACTACAAAACTACAATATATTGTTTTTATATTAGAAATATACAACCCAAAAACATACAAAGTAAAATATTAAGTTTAATAACAAAAGCATTGATTATATATTACATACAAAATTTACAATCAATTTTACATACGCGCTACAAAGTAATGTTAAAGTCAGACTTCAACATCCGTTTGACCAACATAGCGAGCATAAAGCGTGTCAATGGAGACTTGTAGCTCCACTTGTTTCTCGCATATGCTAGCAACCCTCACGGATAATTCATTACGCTTTTCGGATACCAAGCGATCTGATTCGATAACATCTTCTAAAAGTTTCTCAAGTTGTTGTAAAACAGTAGAGTCCATGCGCGAATAAGACATCCTGAAACAAAAGATAAGCGTATGGTGAAACTCAATAAGCCCATACAAAATCAAATGGTACAAAGCAAACAACAAAACGAGCAAGTAACCTAAGCCAAGGAAAACCAACAAAAGTAATAGTACAATCCGCAATGCACCAAACTCTTAGTAATTAACAGTATATAACATAAATTGTGAGGCTCAGCCTATCAGTTGCAACCATCGGCTTTGTTGAAGCCAAACTGGTTGAGATGCCTAGATAAAAGAATCTTCACAGCCTCAACAAATTACGTTACAGCTCAGTAACATTTATTCGTTTTAAAAACATATCTATAACATAAAGCGTAAATACGCGACACCAAAACAACAAACGCGCCATCAAAGCATCAAACCTCATGCAAATCGAGAAGCTAACAACATCATCAAACACAGAAGAAAGCAAAACAAAACAGCTAAGAGGAAACAACATAAACACGATAAATTGTATGAAGTCAAAATGGCAGTGAAACCAACAATACTAAAACAATCTACACAAACGTCATAAACCTGTAAAAAATTAACAGTTAAATAAAAGCATGTTAAACGCTTACAACAGGTCTCAGCATAACATCATAGACCCAATAAGACAACATAGTAATCCAAAACACCACAATATTAATATAATGTTAATTACCAAGATGTTCTGTGCTTATGCAACAAATCTTATTCTGACAAACCAAATAACCAGCAAAACAGAAATATTCAACAACAATGGTCTCAGCACAACACCATAGACCAAAACAAACATTGTAAATATTATCGTAAAGGTAAACAATCATCTATAAAGACTGAACACCAATCAATACACAAATATTACGTAACAACCAACAAAATATATCCAAAATTAAAGTGCAAACAGTCTCGGACATCTGACACGTAATCCTCACCGACCAAACATAACTGAAAACACAAGCATTAAAGATTGTTAGGATCTGAGTTTTAACTTGTGTTCTTTTAGTGAACTGGTTATGCATAAATGATAGTATAAGATGGAACTGCAGTGGAATTATATGAACACACAAATTTGGAAAGATATCAATCGTGTATTAATGATTATAATCAAAATATTAAAAGAATGATTTTACACTCCCCTTCAGCCTGGTCACTCAATTATGTTTGTACAATAAGGATATCGAGTGATTAAATAGATCTCTAACATGTGAGATCTATTTATACTAAGTACAAACATCTATTTGTAATTAGGGCTGACATCACCCTGATAGCGACATCTAACATTCCTAACAGAAAAGATTTCACAGACGTTAGAAACATTTGTTGGAATTAGAATTGATTAAATATAGTAAACATATGTTTTGCCCAGCACTGTTACATTAATAAAGTTTGTTCTTTAAACCTCTGTTGATTAGTTCCAAGCATCTGTTTAGGCCTAACAGATGTTTGGTCTTCAGCATTAGTGCTTTGTCTTCAACAAGGCTTTGGACTTTGAACATATGTTTCTTCTTCTCCAATAGTGCTTTCTAGTCTTCAACAGGTCTTTGTAATCTTCAAACAGATGTTCTATTAGTGTTAAGTCATTCATTCATACTTGCGGTAATCTTTGGGTTGACTTGTTTATTCACATGCCAGTTTATACGTTAATCTTGATAACTAAGTTTGCTATGTGGATTGTTCAGACTTTTACAATTATATGCTAGTACTCAAAACTTGTATACTCGCCAATACTTTTTGTATTGAACTATACTTTAATACATGTTGCAGGATTATGATGATGATGATAATGCACAGAACTTAGTAGGATGCCTAGAAACGCACCAAATTTAAATTCGTATTTATTAGTTTAGTCATTCGATCATTGTTGTAATTTGTTCGTTTCAAACTTGTTGTATTTCAATTTCAAACAATGTACTTGTTATTAGCAATGAAATTAATTATTAAATACTTGTCACGTTTAGCGTTATGAAGTCTCGAACAATCTCGTTTTCGTCTTACTCCGATGTTTCCGCTATCGGTTGGGGTGTGACAGATTGGTATCAGAGCCATAACTATAGGTAATTAGGAAAAATTTCCATGCTTTTGATAGTCTATAGTTAAGCACCATACTCGACCATACTTGATTTATTTGTTAATTCTTGAAACGTCTTTTATGTGTTTGCATTTGTTTTTCCTATTTCAAAACATATGCCTTTCCTAAGGCCATTTCTCACAATTATGTTAAACATGAAAACATTCGTATTATACAAACGAGACGACTTCACCAAAATAGCGTGAAACCCACAATTTGGTAAACGACTCTCAATCCGCTTATACGTTTTTGCACGAATTCACCATCAAGTTAGGAGTGAAATCCTTACCTTGATGGAAAATTTTCATTTCAAATCTAGTGGACCCTCGTCAACCTTTCGAAATTAACTTTCATAGTGAGCTATCAACTCATATATTTCAGATGACACCTTCCCGCCGAATTGGAAATTTACACCAAAAGAAACTAATCTCATTGAAAGATATGTCAATTGTCGTTGACAACATAATAGGTGGGAATTTGGATGTTGTTACAAGCAAGACCATATCTTTTCCTGACAACGTCCACCCTACCTTCGTATGTATTTTATCGTCGGTTAATGGACTCTTATTAGTTTGCAATGAACGGATTTGTTGTGACCTGATCCTTTGGAATCCAACAACCAGGTGGTATAAGTTTTTGTTCGACGATTACTTTGGTTACAGTTACGGTCAAAACACTGATACAGCTGGAATGTATTTTGATGAATCCAACGATCTCAAAGTTGTTCACATCAAATGTTTGTGCAATGTCGTTAGTGCTCGTGTATATTCACGACATCGTGAGACTTTGAGAAAAATAAATTTCTTGAGTGGAACTAATTATGGTTCAAAGCTTTATTCTTGGTCTCCCAGAATTTATCCTGACAAAACCATATATTTCATGGTTTCAAATTATTTGTTTCCACATGGCGATAGAAATATAGTTGCTTTCGAAGTTAATTCCGAAACTTTTAGGATCCTATGTTTTCCCGAATGTATGGAAGTTATTCCTTGCCAAGGACATTTTCTTACCATTTATAACAGTTGATTTGCTCAAATATGAAGATGAAGCCTGGATCAAGATGTTTTCTTTCAATAATGCTCATATACTTTCGCTCGAAGATAGGCGTCAAAGGACCAATATAATTCAAAACAACAAGTGGCTGATAAGAAGCATTTGGGGTGATATGATTGAAGTTGAGATGAGCAATGAAGTTTTTAAATACCTCCAAGATGTTGACACCTATAACGATCCAAAAGGAGCATTATTTATTGAGACCACTGTTTCGCCTATCAATTAGAAATTATTATGCTATATTATATTGGATGATGCTTTCTTTTTTTTTTTTTTTTAATTTTTTATTGTTTCAAATATTTCGTCGTATTATGCTAAGAATATGTCATCGTCTGTATCCGATAACACCGGAAAGGAAAACATGTTGACGAAAAGTTGGGATACTTATGAAACCAAAATCAAAATTTATTGTGGGGAATGAAAGAGGATTCTAAATAGAGTTAATTACTGTTTTCGTCCCTGTGGTTTGTCAAAAATCACTATTTCAGTCCATTAGTTTAAAAATTGCGATTTCAGTCCCTGTGGTTTCACTTTCGTAACCATTTCAGTCCACCTCCGTTAACCCCATCCATTTATTCTGTTAAGTACACGTGAATTGACCATAATGCCCTTATTAATAAAAAAACAAAAAGATGTCTAAATGAGTTAATTACTATTTTCGTCCCTGTGGTTTGTCAAAAATCACTATTTCAGTCCCTGTGGTTTCACTTTCGTAACCATTTCAGACCAGTCTCCTAACACCGTCTATTTTACCGTTAAGTTTTTAATGAAATACCTAAATTACCCTTGTGATAATTAAATTGGATTGTAGGGTTCGACCCACCATGGCTTCAGTAGAAGTAGAAGTCTCGCACTATTTTTACATATATGGTTCCAAAATTTTAATTTTGGATTTTAGAATGAGAAAATGTCCAGATAAGCATTGTTTTTTTAAAGTTATTATGTTAATTCATGCTGCTAGGAAGATATTAATTGGGGTGGGGTAATGGGTCGCCGGACATTAAGAGGGTGGGTTGTGATGCCGGACATTTAGATATCTTTTTGTTTTTTATTAACAAGGGCATTATGGTCAATTCACATCTACTTAACAGAATAAATGGATGGGGTTAACGGAGGTGGACTGAAATGGTTATGAAAGTGAAACCACAAGGACTGAAATCGCAATTTTTAAACTAATGGACTGAAATAGTGATTTTTGACAAACCACGGGGACGAAAACAGTAATTAACTCATTCTAAATATGTTGAAAGTGTTGTTTATGTACTTTTGTTTATTTAAAATTAAATTTTTCTACAGACTTATGATTAACGTAAATTAAATTTTCCTGCCAATTGAACAGCCAATTAAAGAAATCGATTATCTACATTTTCATGTGTTTATGGTGCTATACCCTCACATTTTAATTTGTACAATCTGAAAAAAAAAATATTATATGTTAATTATTTAGAATTAAGAGATTTCCTATACACGATGGTAATTCGATCGGTATTGGTTTGGTTCGTTAGCAAACCGAAAGAGGAAACCAAAAAAATAAAGTTGTTAGATGCCCCAAAAGATATCAATACGTGTTTTACATCGAGCACAAAGTATAACAAAGGCCAACACTCCTAATGATAATATTGATACTTGTACCGATGTCGTTCGGTCGACACTCGCTACAACTTAGTTCATTGTAATTTAATTTTTATATAAGTAATAGAACGTTTCTTATATTTCAAAGTTTATACCAACATTGTTGAATGAACCGTTTCTAATACATATGGTGTGTGTATATCATGTAAAATAAAGGTTATGTATATACTTTATAATTTATGTTCTACTACTTCGATGTTGTTAGTGAAATGGGTTTTTTATTAACTTTTGAAGTTTTTTTGCATGTGAAATCAAGAGTAATGGAAGATTCAAGCTACACAAGCACGATTGATTGTTTTATTAAGACTTTAAAAAAATGACTTAAGTTGTTATCTCCGGATTGTATAAAGAAGTAAATGGAAATTTTGGTGTAAATCAAATTAGACGTACCAACTCAACTGAAAATAAATGTTTATTATGTCACTAGGGACCTTTGTCATTCTACAAGGGCTTCATTTGTGATCATGTTTCTAACACTTTAACAGTATGCATCTTTTTATTGTATAAAACATGAAGTCAAATCAGCTTCACCTTTACACTTTTATTCGTAAATGATTGAGTGCCAATGCAGTATATATACGTGTTTATGTGGGAAGTGGACGATGAAGTTGGCACGTAAAAAGATTCAATTCATGGGTTGTTATTATTTATAACATAAATAACTAAGCTAATAAAACAATATGACGTTTGAATACATGTCTTTTTATTTAATTCAAGGACAAATCGATTAACATAAATTAAGTTTTCCCACCGCGAAGTTTGCGGGTGATAGCCTAATAAATTAGATAAACTTTTAAGTTTTAACTGTTGTTATAAAAAGTTAAACTTTTAACTAAATAATTCAATAAACTAATGCAAGTACTATTATTCACTAATCATCTCAATTCAATCGAAACAACTTAGTTTAATCTTTGACCATTTTGCCAACTTTGTAGCGTCTGGGTAGTTCAAAAATATATGTATCTGAAAATCCGATCTGAACTGTTCGATATCTGAATATGTACTATTCGAAAATTCGGATATTTGAGTTTTCGAATTCAGATAGTGATTTTAAAAATTTTTGGATAACCGAAATATATGAGAATTTATAAGTTTTTTTATAATCTTTTATCGGATATCCGAATATCCGAAATATCCGAAAAAATCCCAAATATCCAAACAATATCCGAAATATATCCAAAAATTTATATCCGCATATCCAAAAATATCCGATTTTGAATAGATAAAATGTATAAGGTAATAAATTAGATTTTCGGATATCCGGTTTTAAACACCCCTGACGGCACCTCATCATCAAAACTTTATATTGGTACAACTACTAAGATTATGGAGTGTGGGGCGTGGGTTGGGGCGGCAGTTTGGGTTCAACGCCGACTGCTCCACCCCAGGTTGGCGTTGGGGATAGCGTTGCTCCTTTGGCGTTGGGATTGTGCTTGGTGTGGCTGGATGTCATGGCTGGCTTTGGTTGGCTGGTTCGTTCTAGCCGTTGGGGTAGCCGTTGCCAAACCAAAAAAAATCCACATGGCTGGCCACGCCACACCGCACCCCTAGTTTTTGAGTATTACCTTGTAGATCTCACACTCGCAACGTATCGAGCAATGGCCCCAACCCAAATCCCTCCACACCCCATAGTTTAAAGGACAATGTACAACTTCTTTCACTTTCTCAATATGTGTAATCAAAATTAGTATTTTCCCAAGTAACACACATGAGAATTAGTAAAACAAATCTGGCAATTATTTTGTGTTGAATATGCATTAAATACTCCAAAAATATAATTCACATTACATTATTGGATATTGAATTGAGAATTTTGCAAGTCTTTGACCAAATTCAGTTACTTTCTAAAGGAAACAATAAATTTTTAAGAACGACAAAAAGTAAGCTTTTATTTTTCTATTTACTATACTTAGTATGATACTTAAAATCAAATTGGTAAATGTATAAGTATGATATTTAAAGTCAAAGTATATTATTTGTTTCAATTTACTTAAATTTAACATTGATAATGCTAATATTCATTCAAAACAAAATGTATATTTTTTTAATTTAATGCTGTTTTCCTGTTAGTACGTTTTAAATAAATGTTGTATTTTTTTTATATTTGAATATGTAAAGTTAATAGATTTTTATGAGAAAAGTTAAACGCTTTTTCAGTTTTAGAGTCAATATTGTTCAAACTTCATTTCGTAATTAATTACTATTATTTATTAATGTGTGTTTTGGAAAGGCAAATCGTTTGAAAAAAAGGGTTTGTTCTTTAGAAGCACGGAATTTAATATTCTAGCCACATTTCTTATATAGAAAATTAAAAATAACAAAATTGGAAAACTTAGTTATAAATGGGAAAAGTAATATAAAATAACATAATATACATTACAGATACCTAATGTTATTTAACGTGTAAGTTATGTTAATTCAAAAGAATTAAAATATGAGTAAAAAGCTTCTCAACGAATTTACTTTTCAACAAATGACATTATAATTTTTAGTTATACTTTTTGTGGATGAAAATGGTTAGCTTGAGAATTAATAAGCACAGCAAATAAAATGGTTGAAAACGTAAATATACATAATTAATCTCTTGTCTACCTTTTTCACAAGCACATGGACCCACCACATGAACTTCAATGCCATTTCATAAGTGGTACCTCCATTCAAAACCAATTTCCACAATGTTATTGTTAAAATTCTTAGATGTGAATTAAGTAGTTGATTATGAATCAAGAGAACAATTACATACGAATATACGCGAGAATTAGAGGAGGATAATGTTATATTTTGGTCCTTTATCAAGTGAATAACTTCTCTCGTTGATTTTAAAACGTCTATAATTTTTTTCATACGTGAATATCTTTTTTTATATATTACACCGAATTAAGTAGTATTTCATTCTCTTTAATTCGAGCAGACTATTGCTATAGTTTTCTTTTAAAAAATCACATGACTTTGAATACACATTAGTCCATTACGTGATTTCGTGATTTTGAATACCCAACACACGACTACGTGATTTTAGAAACCCATTACATGATTACACATTCAGTATAAATTCATTACGTGATTATACATTCAATATGATTTGTTAAAACTAATGTTATTACAATTATGTTTATTACGTGATTACACATTCAAATAATAAGAACTTGATTATGTATGCTTTATTACGTGATTAAATCTCTAATATATGACATTATATAGTTATTGATTAGCATTTTTCATGTTACATTTTCATGGGTATGTATGTATGTTCTCCTTGTTCATGAATCATCAGTTCATATAATTTGGGACCAATTATGACATCTCATTTCTAAAAACTGACAGAAACCCTAATTCATGCCAAAACGAAAGGAACTTGGTTTCAGTACTCATCCAAACAACCAAACATCAATAACCCAGACCGATCTCTACAAATAAAACAAAGACAAAAAACGAAACTAAACATATCACTAAATCGATCTCCATGAAGAACTCACGTCACAAAATTCAAACAAAAACGATGATATTAACGTATAATAAAAAAGAAAGAGATCATTTTACCTGTAATCGGAGGAATCGAGTGTTTGACGAAGAATTTTCTTCAGTGGTAGAATACGAAACGGAAGGCGATGGAAAATAGGGCTTGGGAATGGGTTATAAGAGATTATATAGGATCCAGATGTTTATTCATGGATCAGGGTTTAGATCCCCGAATTAAGGCATCCGGGTAAAAGGTCTTTGGGCGGGAATTTTCTGTTGAGGTTAAACGTGAAGCTGACACGTATTAACAAAAGGTTTCTTTTATTATATTGTATGTATTAGTCATCCTCAAATTTGTTTTCCTGCCTAATGTATTTTCTATCAACCCTAATATATATTTTTCACTCCATTCACGTCGTTTCATTCCCTTGGACCTTCCTCAAACAACGTTTATTTGGAAACCCAAAATTACATCCCCATTTAATTCTTCATCTGATCCGATTTACTCCCAATTACGTTTACACGTACGTTGCTGTTCGTGATTTTGAATACTCATTATGTGATTACACATTCAGTATAAATCCATTATGTGATTACACATTCAATATGATTTGTTATAACTAATGTTATTATAATTATGCTTATTATGTGATTACACATTCAAATAACAAGACTTGATTGTTTATGCTTTATTATGTGATTAAATCTCTAATATACGACATTGTGTGGTTATTATAGGTTGATTTTGGCTAATGCTAGGTATTCCATATGAAATATTATGTATTACATGTTTTGTTTTTACGTACTTACGTAATCACTCAGTGTGGCTTCACATAATATACCATAATGAAATCACGTAATAAGTATTCAAAATCACGTAGTCACATAATAATGCATAGTCAACTATTGTTTCATAATTACGTAATCACTTAGTGTGGTTTTACATACTATAATGAAATCATGTGATCATGTAATGAGTATTCAAAATCACGTAGTCATGTGTTGGGTATTCAAAATCACGTAGTCATGTGCTGGGTATTCAAAATACTGTAATTTTTGTAAGAAAACTACAACAATATGCTGCTCAAATTAAAGAGAATTAAATAATACAGTGTGTTTTTAAAAAATAAAATATTAATGTATGAAAAAGTTATAGCCGTTTGAAAATTAAGGGGGGAGAGAGTTAAAGTGAGAAAGGACCTGCATACCCTTTCTCTATTCGTTTCTTCGGGTGGGAAGTTTTGCTTCTCTTGGAGGTCCTAGGTTCAAATCCATGCAAGAGGGATTTTAATACTAAGGGGGTGTTTGGTGTTGTGTTTTCAAAATAGATTATGCATTTTCAAAATAGATTTTGCGTTTTCAAAACTGTGTTTTGAAAAATCATGTAGGTACATGCTTCTTCAAAACTGCGTTTTGAAGGCAGATAATCACTTTTTCATCCAAACAGTTTTTTAGATTATTTATGTTTTACAAACGCAATAATCAAATAATCACTTCAAAACGTAATCCCAAACACCCTCTAACTTGGTGATACTAACTACTAACTCGGTTAGCGACATCCTAAACGTACACCGTTAAAAAAATGTTTGAACCTTATATTTACGAAAATGCCACCGTCTAATTTTGAGCCATTGATTTTCAGAGATCAATAGCTGATTTTGTCACCTACACTTCGTACAAGAAATTGTTCTCGTACGAGAAATTGCTCTCGTACATGATCCACATAATTTGAATTAACAATGCAACTTTTTCTTTAAAATAATATCCTGATTTAAAATTTTAGAAAAAGATGGATATTACATTAAAAAAAGTAAATGCGCTTAGATTGACGAATAAAACATATTAAAAACCAATGATCTTTTGATCAAGTGGTAGAAGACTTGTATCTTAGGAGATGCAAGTTCAAATCTCACTTGGTGCAGTGTGAGATACTGGTGGCCAATTATTGGAGACCTAGAGAAACTTGGGTTCGATCCTTGAGCCAAACAGGTTTTACAGGTAATTTCACTATTATGCCTATGGGTGGGTGGGTTACCGGGTTTTCCCAGGTATTGGTGGTAGACTTGGGTTACTCTAGGAGTATTCCGTTTAGTCCAATGAGTGTCTCGAGAATGCTCGAGATTAATTATGTTGGCCGTTAAAAAAAATATTGTAAAACACATGGAGTAATACATTAATCTCATATATTGAGTTGGTTTGACTTGTTAAAGTTTTTTAAATGTTGTCATCTTCTGCTATCAATAATTCACGTTCCATCTTATTCTCTTTTTCTAAATGGCGCCATTTACGTTCCTGCTAATTCTATATGCCACCATTCACGTTTCTACTGATTAACGAAAAATCATGAAGCGATGAGATTGTGAAAATGCTAATCATTTGTATGATTCTAATATGGATAGATACATATGAGTAATGCATTAAATATAATAGTTATATTTTTTAATTAAATACCAACTAATATAAAAACAAACTTGTATACACTAAAACAATTTAATGTAAGAGAAAAGTTGATTAATTTTTCAACACTTTTTAATCATTTAAACGTTTTTGATCAGTTGAAGATATATTATATTTAGGGTTGTAAACGAACCGAAGGAATACGAACAAGACCTTGTTCGTGTTTGTTCGTTAAGAAAATAAATGTGTTCATGAACGGTTCACGAACACTTACCGAACGAGATTTTATGTTCGTGTTCGTTTATTAAGGAAATGAAAGTGTTCACGAACACAAATAAATTTGGCCAACGCGACGAAGGATAAAGGTGGATGACCCATAGAGTAGCACTGGAACTTGGATCCCTTATTATGGAACGGAGGTCGATTGTATTCGTCGATGTAAATAATGCGAAAGGAAAAGGAAATGGTACATAAACAAAGTGAAATAAGGTTTCTTGGTCTAATTGTTATGGTAATAAAATAAATAAAAGTTTAATAATATAAAAAGTATAGATACAATATATGAAAGTACAAAAATCTTTAATTAAAACACAAACATACGAACATAATCGAATGCATATAAAATGAACGAAAGTTCACGAACACCTTACCGAACGTTCACGAACACAATTGAACGAACGAGACCTCTGTTCATGTTCGTTCATTTAACTAATCGAACGAAATTTCTTGTTCATGTTCGTTCGTTTATTAAATGAACGAACATAAACGAACTTCCTGCCGAACAGTTCACGTATTGTTCGCTGAACGTTCGGTTCGTTTACAGCCCTAATTATATTCAATAGCTAATGATATCTAGATCAAGTGGTGGAAGACTTGCATTTCTCTTGAGAGATGCAAGTTTAACTTCAACTTGGTGCAGAGTGAGGCATTGGTGGGCAATGATATGAGATCTAAGGAAACCTGGGTTTGATCCTTGAGCCAAACGGGTTTTACTGGTAATTTCACTGTCGTGCCTACGGGCGGGTGGGTTACCGGGTTTTCCCCGGAATTGGTGGTGGACTCGGTTTACTCTCGGAGTACTCCGTTTGGTCCAGTGGATGCCCCAAGAGTGCTCGGGATTGATTCTGTTGGCAGTTAAAAAAAAATACTCATACATTTATCAAAATTGCTATTGATATATGTTATAATAGACAAATAATAAACCTAAACCAAATCTTTCAGATTCATGAGTTGCAACTTTTAAGTTCCAACAATTAAATCTACATAAAATGTACAAAGTAGAAGTAGGTGCATCATACATGATCATTCACTTCACCTTAACATTATTTACTAGCATTAAAAGGAGGTAGTATATTGTAACAATTCAAACTCAAAGGACTCGAACTAAAAATTCATCTTGTAATATAGATATAAAAATATATATATAGTGGAAAAGCAAACTTCTGTTGTTTGCCTTGGACTCCTTCACTCTCACATCTTCTTCTGCCCCTTTCAGCTTTTTGTCACCAACACCACCACCACCACCGGCGGCGACGGCAGTAGTACGACGGGCTCCGTACACCACCACCATCACTACTACTACCGGCAACCTGCATTTCACATTTTAGGTAAATCGTAACATGCCTAATTTCAACGTAGGGTTTCTAGGGTTAGGTTAAACAACAGAACGTTTCAAATTGAAATCATTCAGATGTCTACGAGTGTATGCTCATCGGAATCAGACAACCACAACAACAACAACATTTTCAGTACGAGTGGAAGATGTATTGAGGATGAGAGTTGCAGTCTGAGTGCTGACGTCAGCGAGTCGGAGAGTTCGAGTGGTTGTTTCTCCGGTTCGTTGAAATCGTCGTCGTTTGCTGCTTCTAATTCTGTTTCCGGCAATGATTTGAACTTTCCGGTGCCACCGTTTACGTTTCCGGTGGTTGGCGGGAATGATGACGTCATGGATTGGGATAAGAAGAAGATGAAGAAAGGGCCTGATTCTAATTTATCTGGTTAGTGTTTACTTAATTCAATCACTGATATGAATGTTAATAAGATTTGATATGATTAGTTGGGTATAAAATTAGGGCTTGAATTAGTTCAGACTTTGTTATTCTGTATACATTAGAATTAGTTAAGATATCATACATTTTGAGGACAGTTTTTTGTTAATTAGGGCATGTTTGGCTTAACTTATTTTCAACTTTTGGAAAAGTCCTTTTGGAAACAAAAAGTCAGGAAAACATGACTTTTGCCTTTGGAAAAGGACTTTTGGGCTAAAAAAGGAAAGGCAAACACCCAAAAAAAAGGACTTTTGGGCATGTAAAAGGACTTTTTTCTTCAAAATAAGGAACCCCAAACATGCACTTAGTTTGGTGTTCAAGTTAGATTTTAGTTTCAATTGAAGGGTTAGGTTTTGTATGTGCAAAAATTGTTAAAAGACCGACTTTTGTGAAGAAAAAAAAAAAAGAAAGTATAGTGTTTTTATGTGAAAAATGTTTAGTGACTTTTGTGAGAAATAACATAAAAGTATAATGTTTTATTAATGATATTTACCCAACTGGGAAAAGTACTGACAATAGATCCATTCTATTAATTTTTTTTCTTTCAATTATAGGTTAGTATTGCAAAAAAAAAATAAAAAAAAATATGTAGATCGACAAATGTAGCACATGAAGCAACATATATGCAATTCATACAAGGGTATATACATGTAGCTCGTCGATCTACATATGTTTTTTATATGTGCAAAGATTAGTAACGTATTAAAAGATAAAAAAAAAGAAAAATAGAAAAATCTTTTTTAAAAGTGATTTTCTCAAAGTTTTCTAGTATTGTTTTAATTTTTCTCATGAACTGAATTACTCAAAATTTGCTACTTAGAGTTGCAAAGTTGAAGATTATGCACGACTTTACCCTTGCTATTTTGATCTACTGTAACAATCTGTTCAAATTTTAATTGCAGAAATTGAAATGATGAAGGAGAAGTTTGCTAAGCTTCTGCTTGGAGAAGACATGTCTGGAGGAGGCAAAGGTGTCTGTACCGCGTTAGCGATTTCAAATGCGATAACAAATCTTTCTGGTTAGTAAAATCACCTTTACAAACATTATGGAGGCTATGTACGTATCTTTGTTTTTTTATGTTTTCTTATTGGGAATCTGTTTGTGATTGGATGATTGAAGCTTCTGTGTTTGGGGAGCTATGGAGGTTGGAGCCCTTGGCATCTCAAAAGAAGACAATGTGGCAGAGAGAGATGGATTGGCTGCTATCCGTTAGTGACTCCATTGTAGATTTTGTACCTTCAATACAACAATCTTCCGATGGTGCAACTTATGAAGTTATGGCAACGCATCCACGGGCAGATCTGGCTCTAAATCTCCCAGCTTTAAAGAAGCTTGATTCAATGTTGATCACTATGCTAGATGGGTTTTGTAAGACAGAGTTCTGGTATGTTGATCGTGGCATCGTTCTAGCAGAAGGTGACAGCTGTGAAGCATATTCGCCCCGTCTCTGTAACGGACGGCCTTCAGTTAGGCAAGAAGAAAAGTGGTGGCTGCCATATCCTAAACTCCCGCCCAACGGGTTATCTGAAGATGCAAGAAAGAAATTACAGCAGTGCAGAGACTGCACAAACCAGATACTCAAAGCGTCCTTAGCTATAAACAGTAATGTACTTGCTGAAATGGAGATTCCAAATGCCTACTTGGAATCCTTACCCAAGGTATGATTGAATGCACAAATCGATTAAGTGTTTGATTATTTTTGTGTACTTGTCAACTTGTTACTTACCCGAGTTGAATTGCAGAATGGGAAAGCGTGTTTAGGGGACATTATCTATCGCTACATTACCGCAGAAAAGTTTTCTGCTGAACATCTTCTTGATTGTCTAGACTTGTCATCAGAACACCACACTCTAGAGATAGCAAATCGGCTTGAGGGAGCAATTTATGCATGGAGATTAAAGGATTCCAAAAAGAATATAAATAATCATTCAAAAACCAAACACTCATCATGGAGCGGGAAAGTTAAGGGTTTAGTTCTTGATGGTGACAAGAGCGCGTATTTAGCACAAAGGGCAGAAACCCTGTTACATAGTTTAAGACTTCGGTTTCCTAGCCTTCCTCAAACGGCATTGGATATGAACAAAATTCAATATAACAAGGTATGTGTATTTTATTCCTGCATTGAAAAGTTGCAGTTTACGACAATTTTGTACAAATGTTTTCTAACTTTAAAATAATATTTGATACTCTAATTGTAGGATGTCGGGCAATCGATACTGGAAAGCTACTCAAGGGTGCTGGAGAGCCTAGCATTTAACATAACCGCAAGAATTGATGACGTCATGTTTGTAGATGATGCTACAAAACATTCAGAATCATTATCCACTTTTAACAGAGGCGGTTTAGGAGGGCGACCGATACAAAAACGAATGGCACCGAGTCCATTCTCAATCCAACACACGCCTTATTCGTCACCATTTGCTACCCCAACTTTCTCCACATCCCCTATTTTGATCCGTAGCCCGGCTAGAGCGCCTCCTACGCCTATTAACGATGATAATTGTTCAAATGATAAGTTAGATACCCCGAAGCCTGCTGACCTGGAGAAGCTATGGAAGTTTGCTGGAAGCAGTAATGTGATAGAGAGAGATTAGTTTGATTAGTGAGTGTATATGTAGTTGGTTAGTTACCCTTATGGGTTACCTATTATGCTTAGTAGTAAGGATGATATGAGCACATCGAGTTTGATCCTTCTGTTTTTGTTGTTATTACCAAATTGGGAATCTACTTCAAATAAGTGTGAATATAAAAAAAACAAGTTATTTTAACATAATTTTATTACACGTGAAAGTTCACCAGATCAGACAAGACTTCAATTTTTGTTTTTTTTAAACAACCAACGACAACATTTTATTGCCAAAATAAGGGGCCAGCTAGACACTGGAAGTCCTGAAAAACGGAGAAAAGAAAAACATTACATAATCAAATCCCTAAAGAAAGACTTCAATTATAAAAGCGTTGTTATTGCAACTTTAGTAGGGTAGCATGTGGTATATTTAGATCAATTTGGTGTAATTTAGGACTAGGTAACACTAGCCGCTCAAAAAAGCTTTATAAAACTGTGAAATTACTAAAAACCTGATTTTAATGCTGAGGTTTGGGTTGGCTCTAACCAGTTCTTCTCAAACAAGTTTCAATACTAAATCTAGTTCTGCGTTAAAACTGGTTTCGGTTCTCTAAACCACGTTTTTTGTTCACATAAAAGTTAGGTCTGACAAATCGTGTCTTAGCGGGTTTTTAACAGGTCTCTGACGACGCGAATAACACAAGTTCTAAACATGAATACGACTCGTTTAACTACTTTATATCCAATTTTTATAACACAGTTGTATGTTTTATGTAACAAGAAGAAGACATGACGGATCATAACCTTCTAATTTTAGTTATTTTTAAAAATGTGAAAAATCACATAGTGTCATTGTTTTGGTCAAAAATCACACAAGGATAATGCAACCAAATCCGATTTTGTGAGGTGTGATGCTTGGTTGAATGAACAAATGTGTAAACAATGAATGAATGAAATGAATGTTGAACACAAGGATTTATACGAGGAAAAAACCCTTGATCAATGTATGATCTCCGGCACAAAAAACATCGGGTGATGGAAACTACCGATCACCAAGTATATTAAACAAACAATGTTTACAAATCGGGATGACAACAAGCTTGGTACAAGGATCACTAGTGTGCAAAAAGTGTATAATCGCCAATAACTTGCAGAGAGTTCTCGAGAGTAGTGTGTGTTGCTAATTGTTATCTAATCAAGCTTGTTATCCCCATTTAAAAATAGAAACTAGCTAGCTAACTAACAATCTGAAAAAGGTGCAAGCTTTCCCACGATCACCACAACGGTCGAAGAGCTCATACACGTGCAGAATTAGAAGGCATATTCCCCTGGAATCTCGGTTAGACCAAGTCTCACTCGAATACTCCTGCAAAACAAGTTTAAACATGATGGAAACAATTGTTAGTATTAGGATAATAATGAGGATCATGGATCCTTAGTCCTGCAACGTCTTCTGAGGATCCTTAATTCAAACTGAACTAAGGATCCGTGATCCTGGCTGCACTTGAGGATCCGTGATCCATATGCTTAGAAATTCTATCCCTAACAATTTCCCCCAACAATGACTAGTTGATATCGAATTGGATAGTCATGTTTCAACATTTTTCGGACTAGCCGTTAGTAAAAGATATAGCCGTTACAGGCTGATGCCATCAACAGTCACCACCTGCAACAACAATCATTATATATAGGGTTAGAGATAAGGACCAAATTGCATTTAAATTCGAGAGTTTCTCCCTTTAAATCCTCATCCGAAGATCCAAGCAGGTATCTCTCTTTCCCTTTTCTCTAAATTTTCTTCTTCCGATTCCCTGTTCCTTCAAAATTCCATGGCAAAGATGAATCTCCGATCCTCCCCCGCCAAGGATCCTAAGAAGGACAGCCCCCTGAAGAGCCAGGGTCACTTAAATGAATAAAGAATAAAATAAAAAATGATCAAGGATCATATCTGAGAATCCAAGTTAGGATCCTAAACCTTTAACATTTACAATCTGGATAATCAAAAGACAAACCTTAGTAAAAGGTAAGGATCAAGGATCCTTAGCTAATTGGCTTCAAAAACCTGAAATGGAACATAACTTGGGACTAAGCCAATATAATAGAAGAGTTAGCAACTGGGACAAGCCCAAAAATTCTGGGGATAAGCCCAATATACTGGGGACAAGCCCAAAAAACTGGGGACAAGCCCAAAGGATCTTGTGTAAACTGGAGTATGGCCCTCACTGGCGACTATCCAAACTTAGTGACATGAAAATGTCAAAATCTTAGCTAACGTGAAAACGTTAGAAACCTTAGGAACGGATGTATGGTACGTCTACCATTATACGTAGGATCCCGGATACAGCCAGTACAATGAAATTGTTAGCCCCTAAAGTGAGTACTGGTCCCATTGCCATGAACTGTACCAGGATCATCGTGCGCTACTGGCGATACTGGGGACAGGCCCAAATAACTGGGGTCAAGCCCAAATAACTGGGGTCAAGCCCAAATAACTGGATACTTCTGTGGATACTCAATCCTTTGTTAAGGATACATGAACCTTCTGCAAAACTCAGAATTAAGTGAAAGGAGGATAGAGGATCCAGGATCCTTCTTCTTATATATAGGATAATTCTGCTTGACCATTAGCTTGTGGGTGGACTGGTGTTGATGTTATCATCTTAATCCCCCAGCTGTCACAAAAGTTAGTAGTTCTACTCCCAATAAATTGGGATCCATTATCACAAACTATTTCAGAAGGAATACCAAATCTAGTAATGATGTTTCTTTTAATAAAGGATATCACTTCTTTTTCTCTGACTTGAGCAAAGGCTTCAGCCTCTATCCACTTAGAGAAGTAATCAGTCATGGCAAGCATGAACACCTTTCCTCCTGGTGCTTTGGGAAGTTTACCAACTATATCCATTCCCAATCTCATGAATGGCTAAGAAGAGGATATAGAATGCAAGAGCTCTGCTGGTTGATGAAGGATATTACTATGTCTCTGACAAGGATCACACTTCCTGGCATAATCCACAGCATCTTTCTTCGTTGTAGGCCAATAGTATCCTGTCCTAAGGATCCTTGAGAACAATGCCCTGCCCCCAGTGTGGTTTCCACAATCTCCTTCGTGAAAATCCTTTATGACTTCTTGAATTTCAGGATCCTCTATGCACCTTAGATATGGACCTGCAAGAGATCGTTTATATAACATGTTATTCAATATTGTAAATTGAGATACCTTGATTTTGAAAGCCTTGGGGTTTTCTCCTGTAGGAATCTCTCCATGTTGTATATATCTCATGATTGGAAGGATCAATGATCCTGAATGAGACTGTGCACCATCACTAGGAACCATTGCGGAATCCTCTTCTATCTCCATAGTTATGTGATCCTCAATAGCAGGAGCCAAAACGTGGATGATAGGGATCTTGATATCCTCTGGAATTTTTAAGGATAATCCTAGGTTGGCCAATGCATCAGCTTCTGCATTTTCTTCCCTGGGTACCTGTGTCAAACTAAAAGAAACAAAAGAGAGTGCCAATTCCTTGACTATCTCTAGGTATTTGATTAGCTTTTCACCTTTAACAGCATAGGATCCATTAAAGTGATTGGTAATCAACAATGAATCTACATGTACCTCAAGATACCTGATCCTCATATGCTTGGCAATTTGCAAACCAGCTATCAAGGCTTCATATTCAGCCTCATTATTAGTAGTTTGAAACTCACAAGATATGGAGTGGGGTATTATGTCCCCCTGTGGCGATTTTAGTAGTATTCCAAGTCCTGTTCCTTTGACATTGGAGGCTCCATCAGTGAAGAGTATCCAAGGATCCTGAGTCTCTTCCAGCTGCTGAACTTCTAACTCAGCTTCTCTTTGCAAGTCAATACTAAAATCTGCCACAAAGTCAGCTAAGGCTTGGGATTTGATGGCAGTCCTTGGTTCATATCTTATATCATAAGCACTAAGCTTCACTTCCCATTTAGCCATCCTTTCTGACATTTCAGGTTTCCTGAGAACATTCTTAATTGGAAAATTAGTCTTAACAATAATGGCATGAGTTTCAAAATAATGTCTTAGTTTAGTAGATGCCATAATCAAAGCAAGGATAAGTTTTTCTAGATGTGAATACCTGGATTCAGCGTCAAGCAAACTCTTACTTACATAATAAACATGATGTTGTGTACCTTCGTGATCCTTAACAAGGACCGCACTTACTGCCTTAGAGGATACCGCTAGATATAAGGATAATATATCCCCTTTTTCTGGTTTCATCAAGGCAGGAGCTGAGGATAGGTAATCCTTAAGGGCTTTGAGAGCATTTTCATGCTTTTCAGTCCACTCAAATTTCTTGTTCTTTCTGAAAATGTCGTAGAATTCCTTGCACTTTTCTGATGATTTTGATATGAACCTATTCAAGGCTGTGATCCTCCCTGTCAACCTTTGCACATCCTTGGCATTGACAGGAGATTTTATATTCACAATAGCCTTAATTTGCTCTGGACTTGCTTCAATGCCTCTCTTTGTTACCATATAGCCTAGGAACTTGCCTGCTTTAACACCAAAGTGGCACTTTGAAGGGTTCAACTTCATATTGAATTTGTCAAGGATATTGAATGCTTCTTCCAGGTCTCTAAGGTGATCCTCAGCTCTCTTGGACTTAACCACCATGTCGTCTATGTAGACCTCCATAGTGTGTCCTATTTGTTCCTTAAACATCATATTGACTAGTCTTTGATAAGTAGCACCTGCATTCTTTAGTCCAAATGGCATAACAATATAACAATAGATACCAGTTGGGGTCATAAAGGCTGTATCCTCTTGATCAGATGGTTCCATCTGAATTTGTTGAAATCCAGATGAAGCATCCATAAAAGTCAACAACTCATGACCCGCGGTAGCATCCACCATGGAGTCAATGTGGGGTAATGGGAAAGGATCCTTGGGACATGCCTTGTTTAAATCAGTGAAATCGACACATAGCATCCACATGGCAGTCCTTGGTTCATATCTTATATCATAAGCACTAAGCTTCACTGCCCATTTAGCCATCCTTCCTGACATTTCAGGTTTCCTGAGAACATTCTTAATTGGAAAGTTAGTCTTAACAATAATGGCATGAGTTTCAAAATAATGTCTTAGTTTAGTAGATGCCATAATTAAAGCAAGGATAAGTTTCTCTAAATGAGAATACCTGGATTCAACATCAAGCAAACTCTTACTTACATAATAGACATGATGTTGTGTACCTTCGGGATCCTTAACAAGGACTGCACTTACTGCTTTAGAGGATACCGCTAGATATAAGGATAATATGTCCCCTTTTTTCTGGTTTCATCAAGGCAGGAGCTGAGGATAGGTAATCCTTAAGGGCTTTGAGAGCATTTTCATGCTTTTCAGTCCATTCAAATTTCTTGTTCTTTCTCAAAATGTCATAGAATTCCTTACACTTTTCTGATGACTTGGATATGAACCTATTCAAGGCTGCGATCCTCCCTGTCAACCTTTGCACATCCTTGGCATTGACAGGAGATTTGATATTCACAATTACCTTGATTTGCTCTGGACTTGCTTCTATGCCTCTTTTTGTTACCATGTAACCTAGGAACTTGCCTGTTTTAACACCATAGTGACACTTTGAAGGATTCAACTTCATATTGAATTTGTCAAGGATATTGAATGCTTCCTCTAGGTCTCTAAGGTGGGTGTTAGCCTGGCTAACACCCCTCCGATGCTTAAGTCAGTAATGGGTTCAAAACAATAAATAATATTAAAACATATTAAAAGAGATAGAATCCATACCATCCTGAGTTAGAATTTAAATTCCAAACTCACTTGAAATAGTGCTTTAGATGTATACCATTCCAGGATCTTGGTAGCATATCCTCCTCCATATTCTTGAGTCGGTATGCTCCTTTTCCTGATTCTAATTCAATCTCATAGGGTCCTTCCCATTTCGGAGCCAACTTTCCATCAGCAGGATTAGTAGTATTCTGAAAAGCCTTTCTCAATACCCAATCTCCAACCTGGAACCTTCTAGTCCTTATATTCTTGTTATATGCTTTAGATATCCTCCGTTGATATGCTGCCATCCTTAGCCTTGCTGCGTCTCTTGTCTCATCAATAGTATCCAATTCCTGACATAGGACTTCAGGATTCTGCTCAGGATCCCGGAGGTTGGATCTTGCTGTAGGTATTACCATTTCTGTCGGGATCACCGCTTCTGCTCCAAATACCAAGGAAAATGGGGTTTGGCCAGTTGCACTTTTCACCGTTGTTCTATCAGCCCATAAAACAAAGGGTAATTCTTCTGCCCATTTTCCCTTCTTAGCTCCAAGCCTTTTCTTCAAATTGTTGACAATTATCTTGTTTGAGGATTCTGCTTGTCCATTTGCTTGAGGATGTACCTGTGTGGATGTGATCATTTTGATTCCCCAACTCTTGCAAAAGTCAGTAGTCCTCTTACTTATAAACTGAGATCCATTGTCACAAATTATCTCGGCTTGTACTCCAAACTTGGTCAGGATATTCCTCTTTATGAAGGATACTACTTCTTGATCTCTAACTTGAACAAACGCTTCAGCTTCGACCCACTTAGAGAAATAATCGGTCATTGCCAGCATGAAGACCATTCCTCCTGGAGCTTTTGGCAATTTCCCTACTATATCCATTCCCCACTTCATGAATGGCCAAGGGGAAGCGATAGGATAAAGTGGTTCAGTAGGTTGATGTAATATATTACTGTGTCTTTGACACGCATCACATCTTCGAGCATATTCTGCAGCATCTCTTCTCATCGTCGGCCAATAATATCCTGTTCTTAATACCTTTGAGAATAACGACCTGCCCCCAGTATGGTTACCACAATCCCCTTCGTGTATATCCTGAAGCACTTTCTTAGTTTCGGGATCCTCCAAGCACCTCAGATATGGTCCTGCAAGAGATTTCTTATACAAAACATTATTTATAATAGTGAATCGTGATACCTTCTTTCTAAAGGCCTTAGGATTCTCATCCTTTGGGATGTGTCCTTCTTTAAGATATCTTATGATTGGAGCCATCCAAGACTTAGGATCCTCCTCAGGATATTCATCACCAGGATCCTGAACACTTACTACTTCCTTATCCTGAGGATCCGTCGCAGGATATAGGATATGTAATATCGGTATTCGGGTTCCTTCCGGTATCCTGACTGATGATCCTAGATTTGCCAAGGCATCAGCTTCAGCATTATCCTCTCTTGGTACCTGTTCAAGTGTAAAAATATCAAAATATCCTGCTAATTTTTTTGAGAATTTCGAGATACTCGATTAACTTCTCCCCTTTAACTGCATAGGTTCCATTAAAATGGTTAGTGATTAACAAGGAATCAACAAATACTTGTAAACTCTTGATATTCATGCTCTTAGCCAATTCTAATCCTGCAATTAAAGCTTCATATTATGCTTCATTATTAGTGGCAGGAAACTCACATCTAATAGCCTGGGGTAATATGCCCCCCTGTGGCGATTTTAGTAGTATACCCAAACCTACACCTCTTACATTAGATGCACCATCAGTATATAACGTCCAGAATTCTAAGCTTTCTCCTAGCTGTTGAACTTCTAGGTCTACTTCACTTTGAATATCACTACTGAAATCAGCCACAAAGTCAGCTAAAGCCTGAGACTTTATGGCATTTCTAGGTTTATACACTAGATCATATGTGTTAGGGGTGGATTTCTAAATGATCAGTGATCCTTATTTACTGTTGGGTTCAGTGATCCTCAATTCTGTCTGAAGTAGTGATCCTCAGAAGTGTTGCAGGATCAGGATCATGGATCACCATAAGGATCCCTGTACTAACGATTGTCTACTTTGAATTCGTAATTGTTTTGAAGGAGTATCAACTTGGACTTGGTCTTGGCGATATTCCTGGAGAATATTCTAAGTCTATTCCGCACGTGCTTGGCCAGAAATGGACGTTATGGAGTCGTGGAGGACTTGCACCATTTGCGGACAGTTAGTTAGGCTAGATATTTTCTAATTTTAAGGGGGTAGCGAGCTAACTTTTACAACACTTGGCTATTTTTTGGCTACACACACTCATACAACTGCTCTCATCAGCTCTCGCTAACACACTTGGCGATTACACACATTTTCTACACAATACACTATAGTGATCCTTGTAATCAGCTCGCTATCATCCGAAGTTGTAATACATTTCTTGTTTAATTTGAGTTGGTGATTGGTAGTTTCCATCACCCGAGGTTTTTTATGCCGGAGATCATTCATTGATCAAGGGCTTTTTCCTCGTATAAATCTTCGTGTCACTTGTTCATTACACTTCATAGTGATCCTTATTGTTATTCATCAATTCAAGCATCATACATCACAACAGAAAGTTTGGTTACATTGTCATTGCTTGATTTTTGACCAAAACAGTTTGGCGCCCACCGTGGGGAAATTGGTGCTTCATTCCTAGAAAGATTCGTATTTTCGTGGTCTTTTCGGTTCGCTACAACCAAACAGATGGCTTCCTCAGTAAAGAATACTTCAAGTTTGATGCCCTCATTCAGTTCTTCACAAGGCGTTCCTCTTTTGGCTCCACCACCTTCTGGATCCCAGAAGAATGCTGAGAATGCTGCGAAGAAACCAACTCCTATTTTCCAAAAACCACCTACTTCTTCTGTTTCAACTAATCCTACTACTAATGATCTTTATGCCCTGATTTTGCAGATGAGGAATCATGCACAAGAGCAGGATAAAACCAGCGAAAGGATCCTCCGGGAGATCGATGAAATCAAGAAACAGAAGAAATCAGTGGAGGATCACTACCCTCTGATGCTAAGGTCGCTGAACTTCAACACTCCGGTCATAACTTCCCAACACTCAGCAGTTCCAGACGTGCAATACTTGGGTGAACTACCAGGAAGGCGTTATGGAACAAAAACAATGAGTCAGGCATTTGGCTCTTACTTCCAGCCTCAGGAATCCTCTTCTCAACCATCAGGATCCCCCTCTCAGCATCAGGGATACTTCATGTCAGGAGGATATGTGGGAACGCATGCAGTACAAGGATCCTCCCAGGTCCAAGGATCCTCCCAAGTACGAGGATCCTCCCAGGTCCAAGGATCCTCCCAGGTCCAAGGATCCTCCCAGATCCCAGGATCCTCTTTGGTCCCAGGATCCTCTCTGGTCCCAGGATTCTCCCTTGTTCAAGGATCCTCCCTGATCCCAGGATCCTTTCAGGTTCAAGGATCATCTCAATTCCAAGGATCCAACCTCCTTCAAAATCAAGGATCCTTGAGAAGTATGCAGCCTCAGAACTCGGACGTTCATCAAGGAGACTTCATACCAATGCAGACCATTGCCTCCTCTGGTCCTTCAATCATGCCAGAGTCTCGACAAGATGGATTCACATCCGCAATTCCAAACTCGAATCCCGTGGGAGGTAACACTTTTAATAATTTATATAACACTAACCATGGCTTTATGTAGGATACAGGTATCAATCAGGCCATGGCTAGGGAGCTACAGAAGCTAAAGGATATGATATCCAGTGTACCAGGAGTGGTTAAACCCATTCCTGAGATTGCGGATGGTAGCCATAGGATATCTCGTTTTGCACCACCTTTATGTGATGCTGAGATACCTAAAAGATTCCAGATACCATCAATGAAGCTATATGATGGTTCAACGGATCCAGAGGAGCATGTAGCTCAGTACAGGGAGAGGATGGAGATCAATCCAATTCCTGAAAGGTTGAAAGAAGCATGTCTATGCAAGGGATTTGGATCCACACTTACAGGATCTGCTCTTAAATGGCTGCTAAGTCTTCCCCCTTACTCTATTACTTCATTTACTAATTTAGTTAACTTGTTCAATAGTCAATTCTCTTGTAGTAGAAAGTTTGAACGATTAACTAGTGATTTATATAGGGTAACACAAGGTCAAAATGAATCACTTAGAGATTATATCACTAAGTTTAGTAAAGAATCCTTAGATATTCCTAATTTGGATATTGCTACGGCTGTAGAAGCCTTTAAAATGGGATTGCTTAGGGATTCATTATTCTATGATGATCTTGTTATGACACCTTGCAGGAATCTTGATGAAGTAAGGACTAGGGCCCTTAGGTTCATCCGCCTAGAGGATGACAAAAGGATCTAGGACAGATTGACAGGATCCTCAAAACAGGATAAACAAGGATCCTACTTCAGGAACAACAAATCCAAGTCCTACAACAGATCTGATAACCAGAATGTGCACGCAGTGGAACAAGAAGAGGATGATGAGGATTATCCTCCTATTTCTGAATATTGTTTTTCTGTTGATAACAATGAACTAATCCTTGCAATGCAGAATCTAGGTGAGAAAGCTAGGTGGCCAAGGAAAAGTGATAAACCAGCTGCTACAAAGGATAAATCCAAGTGGTGTGCATATCATGAGGATTTTGGGCATCTCACTGAAGAGTGTATTGCACTTAGAAAGGAAATTGGTTACTTGTTGAGCAAGGGGCACTTAAAGGAACTCTTGGGACGAAAGAAGTCAAGGACCCAGGATCCTGAAAGGATCCCGGAAAGGGCTCCTGCTCCTCCAGCAGATGCACAAGTCATAAATTTCATATCCGGTGGATCAGACATCTGTGGTACTTCCTTCTCAGCAGCAAAAAGACACGCTAAGGAAACCAAGATGGATAATGGAGACAAACCCGTCCGGACCTCCGTTGTCACCCAGGATAAAGTCATTACTTTTAATGAGGATGATCGTGTTGACATCCAGGATCCTCATCATGACGGTCTTGTAATTACATTGTTTATTTCTAACCACTTTGTTCGCAGGATCCTTATAGATGGAGGAAGCTCTGTGAACATCATTCAGCTGGATGTTCTTAAGAAAATGAATATCCTAGAGTCTGATATTATCCCAAGATCCTCAGTACTTGTGGGATTCAGTGGAGAAACAAAGAATACATTGGGGGACATCAAACTCCCAATCTATATTGAAGGATTGCATTCTTATCAAAAGTTTTGTGTTATTGATTGCTTATCGTGTTGTAATGTTATCCTTGGCAGGCCATGGATACATGATATGAAGGCAGTTCCATCCACCTATCATCAGTGTGTAAAGCTTCCAAGTCCATGGGGAGTGGTGAAAATTGAGAGTGATCAACAGGAGGCTAAGAATTGCTATACCTCATCAATGAAACCAGCCTCAAGACCAAGGGAGCAATAGCAATTAAAGCATCCTTCAAGAGATGTCTTGGAGGCAAGAGAACAGGATTTGAAAGAAATCCTCATGGATCCTGATGATCCTGAATCCAAGATCTTCATAGGGTCAGGGATCCTTAGCGATATTGAACGGGAGCTAGTATCCTTTCTCAAAAGAAGGAAAACCACCTTTGCCTGGAAACATGAAGATATGACAGGTATATCTAAAGATATAATTACTCACAAACTTGGCATTGACAGGTCATTCAAGCCGATTCATCAAAAGAGGAGGAAGTTTGCACCTGAAAGAAATGCTATTATCCAGGAAGAGGTAGATAAGCTACTTCGAGCAGGTATGATTAGAGAGGTTAAGTATCCAAGATGGTTAGCCAATGTGGTTGTTGTTCAAAAGAAAAATGGAAAGTGGAGGGTATGTGTCGACTTTACAGATTTAAACAAGGCATGTCCCAAGGATCCTTTCCCATTACCCCACATTGACTCCATGGTGGATGCTACCGCGGGTCATGAGTTGTTAACCTTTATGGATGCTTCATCTGGATTTCAACAAATTCAGATGGAACCATCCAATCAAGAGGATACAGCCTTTATGACCCCAACTGGTATATACTGTTATATTGCTATGCCATTTGGATTAAGGAATGCAGGTGCTACTTATCAAAGGCTAGTCAATATGATGTTCAAGGAGCAAATTGGACACACTATGGAAGTCTATATTGATGACATGGTGGTTAAGTCCAAGAAAGCTGAGGATCATCTTAAACACTTGGAGGAAGCGTTCAACATCCTTGATAAATATAATATGAAACTTAATCCTTCTAAGTGTCATTTTGGTGTAAAGGCAGGTAAATTCTTAGGATATATGGTGACAAAGAGGGGCATTGAAGCAAGTCCAGAGCAAATTAAGGCTATTGTGAATATCAAATCTCCTGCCAATGCTAAGGATGTGCAAAGGTTGACTGGCAGGATCGCAGCCTTGAACAGATTCATATCCAAATCCTCAGAAAAGTGCAAGGAGTTCTATGACATCTTGAGGAAGAACAAGAAATTTGAATGGACTCAAAAGCATGAAAGTGCCCTTAAAGCTCTTAAGGATTACCTATCCTCAGCCCCAGCCCTGATGAAACCAGAAAAAGGAGATGTGTTATCCTTATATCTTGCGGTATCCTCAAAAGCAGTAAGTGCCGTCCTTGTTAAGGATCACGAAGGTACACAACATCCTGTCTATTATGTAAGTAAGAGCTTACTTGATGCTGAATCTAGGTATTCACACTTAGAAAACTTATCCTTGCATTAATTATGGCATCTACTAAATTAAGACATTATTTTGAGACTCATGCCATTATTGTTAAAACTAATTTCCCAATTAAGAATGTTCTCAAGAAACCTGAAATGTCAGGAAGGATGGCTAAGTGGGCAGTGAAGTTGAGTGCATAGGATATAAGATATGAACCAAGGACTGCCATCAAATCCCAAGCCTTAGCTGACTTTGTGGCAGATTTTAGTAGTGATTTGCAAAAGGAGGCTGAACTAGAAGTCCAACAGCTTGAAGAAACCAAGGATCCTTGGATACTGTTCACTGATGGATCCTCCAATGTAAATGGAACAGGGCTTGGAATACTACTAAAATTGCCATAGGGGGACATAATACCCCACTCCATAGCTTGTGAATTTCAAACTACCAACAATGAGGCTGAATATGAAGCCTTGATAACTGGTTTGCAAATTGCAAAGCACATGAGGATCAGGTACCTTTAGGTACATGTAGATTCTTTGTTGATCACTAATCACTTTAATGGATCCTATGCTGTTAAAGGTGAAAAGCTAATCAAATATTTGGAGATAGTCAAAGAATTGGCACTCTCTTTTGTATCCTTTAGTTTGACACAGGTACCAAGGGAAGAGAATGCAGAAGCTGATGCATTAGCCAATCTAGGATCATCTTTGAAGATTCCTGAGGATATCAAGATCCATATTATCCATATCCTGACCCCTGCTATCAAGGATCATGTAGCTATGGAGATAGGAGAAGATTCTGCAATCATCCCTAGTGATGATACCCAATCTCATTCAGGATCATGGATACTCCCAATCATGAGATACATACAACATGGAGAAATCCCTACAGGAGAAAACCCAAGGGCTTTCAAAATTAAGGTATCTCAATTTACAATATTAAATAATATGTTGTATAAACGATCTCTTGCAGGACCATATTTAAGATGCATTGAGGATCCTGAAATTCAAGAAGTCCTAAAGGATTTCCATGAAGGAGATTGTGGAAACCACACTGGGGGCAGGGCATTATTCTCAAGGATCCTGAGGACAGGATACTATTGGCCCACTATGAAGAAGGATGCTGTGGAGTATGCCAAGAAGTGTGATCCTTGTCAGAGGCATAGTAATATCCTTCACCAACCAGCAGAGCTCTTGCATCCTATATCCTCTTCTTGGCCATTCATGAGATGGAGAATGGATATAGTTGGAAAGCTTCCTAAGGCACCTGGTGGAAAAGTATTCATGCTTGCTATGACTGATTACTTCTCTAAGTGGATAGAGGCTGAAGCCTTTACTCAAGTCAGAGAAAAGGAAGTTATATCCTTTATTAAAAGAAACATTATTACTAGATTTGGTATCCCTTCTGAGATTATTTGTGATAATGGATCCCAATTTATTGGGAACAGAACCACTAACTTTTGTGACAGTTGGGGGATTAAGATGATAACATCAACACCAGTCCATCCACAAGCTAATGGTCAGGCAGAGTCATCCAACAAGATCATCATCAACAATTTGAAGAAGAAGCTTGGATCCAAGAAAGGAAAATGGGCAGAAGAACTACCTTATGTGCTTTGGGCTGATAGGACAACTCCCAAGAATGCTACAGGCCAAACTCTATTTTCTTTGGTATTTGGGGCAGAATCAGTGATCCCTACAGAGATGGTGGTTCCAACTGCAAGAACAAGCATTCGTGATCTTGAAGAAAATGCTGAAAACTTGATTCAAGACTTGGATACTATAGAAGAAATCAGGGATTTAGCAAGGATAAGGATGGCTAGTTATCAACAAAGGATGGCTGGAGCTTACAACAAAAATGTCAGGCTCAGGAAATTTCAAGTTGGGGATATGGTATTAAGGAAAGCATTTCAAAACACCACCAATCCTGCTGATGGAAAGCTAGCACCAAAATGGGAAGGCCCCTATTTGATTGAAGCTGAAGCAGGAAAGGGGGCATATCGATTGTTAACAATGGAAGGTGATTTGCTACCAAGAGCTTGGAATGCTGTCCATTTGAAGAAATATTTCATGTGATCATGATCCGTGATCCTCACCAGACAAATATCCTTGAAGGATCCCCACTGACAGATGATCCTCTTTCTGGTAACATTCCAATCTCAAACTATTTCATTCTTTTTATTCTCTTACAAGGATAAGGATCCTGCGTCCTTTATCCTCCTTTTACTTGATTCTGAGTTTTGAAGGTTCAGGTATCCTTAACTAAGGATTGAGTATCCACAGAAGTATCCAGTTATCCTTTGGGCTTGACCCCAGTTATTTGGGCTTGACCCCAGTTATTTGGGCTTGACCCCAGTTCTTTGGGCTAGTCCCCAGTTTGGGCCTGTCCCCAGTTTCGCCAGTAGCGCACGATGATCCTGGTATAGTTCATGGCAATGGGACCAGTACCCGCTTTAGGGTCTGACAATTTCATTGTACTGGCTATATTCAGGATCCTACGTATAATGGTAGACGTACCATACATCCGTTCCTAAGGTTTCTAACGTTTTCACGTTAGCTAAGGTTTTGGCATTTTCATGTCACTAAGTTTGGATAGTCGCCAGTGAGGGCCATACTCCAGTTTACATACGATCCTTTGGGCTTGTCCCCAGTTATCCTTTGGGCTTGTCCCCAGTTATCCTTTGGGCTTGTCCCCAATTATCCTTTGGGCTTGTCCCCAGAATTGTTGGGCTTGTCTCCAGTTACTAACATTCATCTTATATTGGCTCAGTCCCAAGCAATATCTTATTTCAGGTTTGTGAAGATAAATGGCCAAGGATTCTTGATCCTTACTTTCAACTAAGGTTTGTATCTTGGGTTATCCTAATTTTAAGTGTTAAAGGATAGGATCCTAACTTGGATTCTCAGGTATGATCCTTAACTGTTTTGATTTTATTCATTATGTATTTAAGTGACACTTATCCTTTGACAACTGAACCTATGATCCTTAAACTATTTTTTATGTGATCCTTGATCATATCCTTAACTTTTAAGGGATATTTTTTAAATTTTTTCCTTACTTGATAAGTTTAAACAACATGAACATCACAATAGATTGAAAAATAAAATAACCATAAGGATATCAACACAGGATATAGCCAAAAAGTTAAAGTCTTTTTATTCACGAAAGCTTAAACCCTTTTAAGGTTGTCAAAATTGCCAACCCACATTTCTACCAGCAAAACGTGGCCCGTCCACATGGGTTGGCAAAGGGTGTCCATTGTTCATAGGTCTAACAAGTGCAGGAAATTAAAGACGGCAGGATCACAATGGCTTCATCCCCCAAACAGAGGATCCCTCCACCATTTGTAATCCTACCTAATGTTCAAAGGATCATCCATGATCCTCAACCCTAATTACTATTGTTCAAGTACATACCAACCATTGTTTATCAAAACATCATCAAAACAAAAACTACCACCAAACCTAAAAAAAAAAAATGGGCTCCGGCTATGTCTAGAAGTGTCCATCATTGCCCATTGCTGCAGCCTACGCCTTCGCTGCATCACCATCTCCAGCTCCACTAGCTTCACCACCATGATCCTTGCCACTGCCTCCAGCCTCGATCGTCAGGATCTCCTCAGCCTCATCCTCATCATCCAGCTCAGCCAGCCTTGCCTTCCAGCCTTCCACATCCCAGTTGCTCCTGTCAAAGGCAGGATCCTGAGCTTCTTGGGCCATCTGCAATTTGGTCTTGTACATCGCAATGGCAGCGGAGACCTTGGCATCCTCTGTGATCTCGTGCTTTTCATAATCGAAGTTGATCAGAATAGCGGCTGTCTGAGCTTTGGCATCAAGGAGATCCTTTTCAAGGGAAGCAATTTGTGATCCTTGAGCACCGCAACCTTTTGGAGGTCAGAATGCTTCTTCTCAAGCTCCTCAACATTCCCAACATAATCCTCTATCTCAGCAAATTTCTACAAAGAAGACAATGCAAGGATTAGAATTAAGTGATCCTCAAGTGGATAAGGTAACTAAGCTGAGTCAGTGATCCTAACATCATTGAAGTACTCGAGGAATTGATGGCGGATTAGAGGCAGGCCTTGTAGGTGGTCAGCTTCGGAAGTCTTTCTCTTCTTTCCACCTCTTCCCTTTGAAGTGGTAGCTTTGGGGATTACAACGGAGGGCCTAGCAGCAGATTTTTTCTTGGATCGGACGGTGTCAAGCTCAGTGACACTAAATTTGGAAGCAGATCTTGATGACTTTCCAGCGCCTACACACCCAAAACAGATAAGTGTCCTTATTCTATTCATATATAACTATTTATTTAAACATTTGAATATAAAAAGATCAGGATACTTACTTGACATGGTGACAGAGCCTGAGGATACCTCTTGAGAATCCTGGGTGATTGTCTTGAATGATCTTGTTTCAGGACCGAGTCTTCTAAAAACAGCAAGCCTTTCCTTGGTAGCAGGAGACGGTATGAGGTGTGAAACAGTGACAGCTGCATAACATAAAACAAAAGGGGGTTAGTGATCCTATCACAAGAGCAAGATTACCTGGTGATCCTTCTCAGGATCCTCTGTCCTACCATGGGTGGACCACTTCCTGGGAAGATCCTTTCCGTTTGGGATAGAGTCTCTTCTGACAAAGAAAAAGCGTCGCTTCCAGTTTGTATCGTTCTTGGTGGCTTTGAAAATGGGGTGTTCTTCACCAGGCTTTCGTTTAAACAAATATCGGTGGGATCCAAACGTTGTGAGATCATACATCTCAGCCAACTCCGACATTCCTAGGTCAATCCCTTCCTGCTCGATGATCCTTTCAAGGGTATATAAGACCCTCCAGATCATCGGCATAGCCTGGATGTAGGAGATGCCGGTAAGGGAGAAAAAGGATTGGGTAAAGGCTGGAAAAGGATACGTGTATCCTATGGTGAATGGGGTAATAGGAAAGGCAATCCAAGTTTCAGAGATATAGTCACTCAAAGCAGTGGGATCAAAGGGTTTGAAAATGGTCTTCGCCGGGAAACAATAGCGAATTCTATCAATTTGTGGATCGGTGAAACAACAGCGTTCTTTTGCGGAATCTTTGATGATCCCTTGGCTCTTTAAGGAGCTGTTCTTCTTGTGATCCTTGCCCGGTGAGTTTCGGAGCATCATTTTTGACGAGATGATGGTAAAGAAAGAAAAGCAGAGTAAGAGAAGGAAGAAAAGGAAAAGAGTTACCTGCTTGATCGTCGGATGAGAATATAAAGGGAGTTCTCTTGAACTTAAATGTGAAATGATCCCTATCTCTAACTCCTATTTATAATGATGATTCTGCAGGATAGTCATCTCACTGACGTCATGTTCGTAACGGCTAGTCCGACTCCAACGGCTAGTTATCTGATTAATTCGTTACGGATAAGAACAAAATATAACTCATTTATTTACATAATTACTCCTTATATTTTGGGGGCAATTGTTAGGGGTGGATTTCTAAATGATCAGTGATCCTTATTTACTGTTGGGTTCAGTGATCCTCAATTCTGTCTGAAGTAGTGATCCTCAGAAGTGTTGCAGGATCAGGATCATGGATCACCATAAGGATCCCTGTACTAACGATTGTCTACTTTGAATTCGTAATTGTTTTGCAGGAGTATCAACTTGGACTTGGTCTTGGCGATATTCCTGGAGAATATTCTAAGTCTATTCCGCACGTGCTTGGCCAGAAATGGACGTTATGGAGTCGTGGAGGACTTGCACCATTTGCGGACAGTTAGTTAGGCTAGATATTTTCTAATTTTAAGGGGGTAGCGAGCTAACTTTTACAACACTTGGCTATTTTTTGGCTACACACACTCATACAACTGCTCTCATCAGCTCTCGCTAACACACTTGGCGATTACATACATTTTCTACACAATACACTATAGTGATCCTTGTAATCAGCTCGCTATCATCCGAAGTTGTAATACATTTCTTGTTTAATTTGAGTTGGTGATCGGTAGTTTCCATCACCCGAGGTTTTTTATGCCGGAGATCATTCATTGATCAAGGGCTTTTTCCTCGTATAAATCTTCGTGTCACTTGTTCATTACACTTCATAGTGATCCTTATTGTTGTTCATCAATTCAAGCATCATACCTCACAACAGAAAGTTTGGTTACATTGTCATTGCTTGATTTTTGACCAAAACAATATGCACTTAATTTCACTGACCACTTAGCCATCCTCCCTGACATCTCTGGTTTCCTAAGCACGTTTTTTACAGGATAGTTGGTTTTAACATGAATCCTATGTGTTTCAAAATAATGTCTAAGTTTCGTTGACGCCATAACTAGGGCTAATATTAATTTCTCTAAATGAGAATACCTAGTTTCAGCATCTAATAAACTTTTACTAACATAATAAACAGGATACTGCTGACCTTCATGATCCTTTACAAGGACAACACTTACTGCATTCCCCGATACCGCAAGATACAGGGATAATGGTTCACCATCCTCAGGCTTCATCAATAGAGGTGCGGTTGAAAGATACCGCTTCAAATACTGCAAGGCTGCTTCATGCTTTACTCCCCATTCGAACTTCTTGTTCTTCTTCAGGATATCATAAAATTCCTTGCATTTTTCTGAGGATCTTGAAATAAATCTATTCAATACTGCCACTCGTCCTGTCAGTCTTTGAACATCTTTCATGTTAGAAGGTGATTTGATATCCAAGATGGCTTTGATCTGTTATGGGCTTGCTTCTATCCCTCTTTTAGTCACCATATATCCTAGAAACTTTCCTGCCCCCACTCCGAAATGGAACTTAGTAGGATTTAGCTTCATGTTATACTGATCCAGGATATCAAATGCTCCCTTAATATCCTGGAGGTGATCCTCAGCCTTTTTAGATTTTACTACCATGTCATCGATGTACACCTCCATAGTGTCCCCCAGCTTGTCTTTGAACAGCATGTTCACCAATCTTTGATATGTTGCACCTGCATTTTTCAAACCAAAGGGCATAGCAGTGTAGCAATAAATACCTGTTGGTGTCATGAAGGCATTATCCTCCTGGTCTGAAGGTTCCATTTGGATCTGCTGGAATCCTGAGGATGCATCCATGAAGGTTAACATCTCATGGCCGGCAGTAGCATCCACCATTGAGTCAATATGAGGAAGAGGAAATGGGTCTTTGGGACAATCTTTGTTCAAGTCTGTGTAATCTACACAAACTCTCCATTTCCCATTTTTCTTCTGCACCACCACTACATTTGCTAGCCATCTTGGAAACTTGACTTCTCTGATCATTTTGGACTTCAATAACCTCTCTACTTCTTCCTGAATAATCATATTTCGCTCCGGAGCAAACTTCCTTCTCTTTTGTTGGACAGGCTTGAATGACCTGTCAATACCGAGCTTATGTGTTATAATATCCTTGGAAATACCTGTCGTATCCTCGTGCTTCCACGCGAATGTTGACATCCTGCATTTCAAAAAATTAGTCAATCGATCTTCAATATCCTGAGGGATATTGGTTCCCACAAGCACCGAGATATCCGGATTATCCTGATCCAGGATAATTTTCTTTACATCCTGTTCTGAAGCCTCCATGATATCCTGGCCTCGCATCTTTAATTGCTATGCTGCACTAGGTTTTGTTGAGGATTTCATTGAAGAAGAATAACACTCCTTTGCTTCCTGTTGATCACACCTTGACAACTCCACAAGGAGTAGGGATCTTGATGCATTGATGGTAGGTTGACAAAACAGCTTTCATAACATGGATCCAAGGCCTACCTAATATAATATTATAGCAGGATAGAGAGTCCATGACACAAAAGCGCTGCATTGAGTTGACCCCTTGAATATACACGGGCAACCTTATCTCTCCTACGGTATTCCTAGCTTCCCCACTGAAACCAACGAGCACAGTGGACTTTGAAGTAATATCCATCGGGGATACATTTATCCTCTTCAATGTTTCCAGCTGAATTATGTTGACTGAGCTGCCATTATCCACTAATATCTTGCGCACAAAATGGTTAGCAACATATAACGTTATTACTAAAGCATCATGATGAGGATCCTGGACAGTATCCCTGTCATCATTATCGAACGTGATCACTTTGTCAGTCGTGAGGGTTGACATCCTGGTTGGCTTATCTCCCCTCTCTGCTTTGGCTTCCTTGGCGTGCCTTTTCGCCGCAGAATATGATGTGCCGCAGATGTCGGATCCTCCTGAAATAAAGTTAATTATTTTTGCATCCGCAGGAGGTGATGCTGCCCGTTCAGGATCCTTCTCAGGATCCTGACCCTTATTCTTCTTTCTTCCCAAGAGGTCCTTCAGATATCCCTTGCTTAAGAGATAGCTTATTTCTTTCCTTAAAGCGATGCAATCCTCGGTAACATGTCCGAAGTCCTCATGGAAAACACACCATTTGGACTTGTCCTTCCAATCAGCCTTTTGTTGATTTTTCCGGGGCCATCTTGCTTTGTCTCCTAAACCCTGCATACCATACATTAGTTCAGGTATATTAACGGAAAAGAAATATTCAGACAACTCAGGATACTCCTCAGGATCCTCATCTTCAACAACATTCACTTTCTTGCTGTCATTTCTGCCATATGGCTTAGAGCGATATGGTTTGTACGAGGATTCTGATTTCCTGTTGGTTGACTCATAGGTTGTTGATGAATTCATCATTTCTTGCATCTTTTTGTCGTCTTCCAACTGAATATATCTTAAAGCCCTGTTATGAGCTTCATCCAGATTCCTGCAGGGGTTCATTGCAAGATCCTGGTAAAATTGAGAATCCTTTTGTAATCCCATCTTGAAAGCCTGCACAGCTGTTGCAACATCAAGATGTGGGATATCCAAGGATTCCCGACTAAACTTGTTCACATAATCCCTCAAGGATTTCGTGAGGCCCTTGAGTTATCCTGTAAAGATCACTGGTTAGTTTCTCAAAACTCCGGCTGTAAGAAAATTGACTATTAAATAAATTAACTAAATGAGCAAATGAAGTAATTGAGTGAGGAGGAACGTTTAGGAGTCATTTTAAGGCTGATCATGTTAAGGTTGAACCAAAACCCTTGCACAGGCATGCTTCTTTGAGATCTGGAGGGATAGGGTTGATCTCCATCCTCTCCCTATACTGGGCAATATGCTCCTCAGGATCCGTAGTTCCGTCATAGAGTTTCATGTTGGGGGTCTGAAATCTTTTTGGGATTTCAGCATCACAAATGGGATACGCGAACCGTGATATCCTGTGGCTGTCCTGGGACACTTCTGGAATTGGCTGGACCACCCCAGGTAGACTGGATATCATGTCTTTCAGTTTTTTAAGCTCCCTGGAAAATGCTGATGTCATACCTGCATCCTGCAAAGATCCAACACCATTAGTAGCGAGAGTATTATTATTATTAGATACATTACCAGTCTGAGGATTCTGGCCATATCCTGAAGCATATCCTGTGCTCCTCACAGTCGATACTCTTACTGAAGAGGGTATCTCAGGAGTATGATTCTGGGAATGGCTAGGCACAATATTTCCCCGGTTGTTGGTGCATTCATCTGTCGTCTTCGTCTTATGTCGAGTCTCGGGTTTGTTGCGGTTAGGAACAAGGATTGTGTCATCATCATTGATGATGACATCATCATGCTTACATCATCACATGTAAACATCAAGTGGAAAATCATATGAAGACAAAACAGAATGCATGAAAATAGGTGACCGTTTGAACTTGTAAACGTGTTTAGAGTTGACCGTTTGAAATTGTAATGGTTTGAAGGGTTACGTTTGAGGGTTCCGTTTGAAAGTGTTGTTCATTTTCAAACGGAAGGGTCTTCCCCTATAAATACCCTTATGTTTAATTCATTTGTAATTTTCCGGCCAAAGCAACGAAGTGCTGCCGAAGTGTTGTCAGGTTGTAAACGTCTTCTAAATCAATCATACAACAGTTTAAAGCGTGAATCTAGCTGAATTGAACTTAGTTTCTTTGTTTCCGCCTCTGAAACTAAGATAAACTCTTCTGAACGATTCATTTGGGTCTAAAAACGATCCTACAAGTGGTATCAGAGCTCAGGAGGAAGAGTTCATACCAATTCAGCCACAAATTTCTGTTTCTACACCTTTCTTTTCGAAAATTACAAGTTTTCACGGTTAAAATCGGATGAAACTTTCACAATATGTGCGTAATTGTGTTTTGACAAACCCTTGAGAATATCATTTCAAAATTCGAAGTTTAACCGGTAAAAAAGGACTGAAAAATGGGTTCCGTTTGAACGAAGCATAGGTGTTCCGTTTGAAAATTGCCATCCCGTTTGAAAATGTATACCCTTCTGTTTGAAATTTGATCCTATCGTTTGAAATCAGGACTGTTACGTTTGAAACAAGTAGTCCGTTTGAAGTTATCGTTTGAACCTGACCTGAAAGTTTGAAATTGTACCTGGTCGTTTGAAACATAATCTGACCGTTTGAAATTCAACTTATCGTTTGAAACATCTGTTTGAAAAGTGTTTCAGTTTTCACGTGTTTGTACATTGAAAAACGTGAACAGTTTGAAAAGTAAATTGAATTGTGTGATACGTAAAACAAGTTGGTTGAAATATGTGAGCATGTGATTTTGGTTTAAATGTCAAAGTATTTCATGTGATTGAACATTGAATAGTGTGAACTGATTGAGTGTTTACATCGATGTGTGTATAAAAGTCTATGAAGTGTCATAGATGTCAGATTGCATGTGATTGCATATGATACGTGTATTAATCTGATCAATTGCCATCATTTACTTAGATATAAAGTTGCATGTGATGTCGATTCATTAAAAAAGTACACTGTTCAATAAGTTTGTCAGATCTTTGCATGTAATTGTTGTCGTGAATTTTAAATGATATACATGTGATATTGTTTGTTATTATCAGTCACTTTATTATGAAGGTCCAATCACAAAATTGATTGTTAAACATTTGTGAGTAGTGTTCTTGGCCCAAGATTGTTTTAAACAAAAAGTTTCAGCTCAATTAATAAGTGTTGAACTTGATAAGTGTTTGTCATAATACATGTGACTGAATTAATTGTGACTGAAAATCAAGATATTTGATCATGTGATTTTGTCGGGCATTTAACAGAATTAAATGTTTGTTGCTATATGATAATATGTGAATTGGATCATGTAACTGTTTACATTTTTTTTGCCTAATATTCATTCCATATTTAAAAAATAAAATAAAATTTTGTTGAACATATATACTTGAAGTTCGGCCTAATCTCATTACATATCATCGGCCATCTTATGTGTATGATTCATTAAAATTCGTGCATTACTACGTTATTTGTTTGCTGGTTGAGTTGTCAGTTGTCAGGTCACAAGGTTTGGAGTTCAGTCGGTTCGCACGTTTCGATTAGTTGTTTTGTCAGTCAAGTTGCGTATTAAAGTCATCAATTCGCTTGAGAATTCGTACGGTTCGGAGTTTAAAGGTGTCATAAAGTCAATTTTGTATCAAAGGTTCATCAGGTTAATTGAATTTGATCCGGGTCATTCAGTCAGTTGGTCATTCGGTCCGCACAGTTGGTTATTCAGTCTGTACAGTTGATCGTTCAGTCTGCACAGAAAATCATCAGTTCGAGTACCAGTTTCTTTCAGATAATTGATAAAAGTTTAAAACTGATTGTGTGTTTGTTTGTTTGTCAGGTAATTGTCAGGTATTTCACAAGGTGAACCAGTTTGTTTGAAAGCCAGTTTGAGAAATTCTTCGATATCGAATCATGAGTGAAGATTTTTACAACGCTTTTGCTACAACCCCGACTAGTCCATCCGAAATTACTAAGAACATGAACATGGAGAATGAAACCGGAACAATGCAAAAACCCCCGAAACTTATGGGAATTGAAGATTATCACGGATGGAAGAAACGGTTTGAGAATTGGGTTCAGGCGAATCATCTAAAAGCTTGGGAGAGCATTGAAACTGAGTATGAGAGGCCAAAGAATACATTGGGAGCTGATAAAATCATTTCTGAATTTACTGAACAAGAGAGGGAAAGTTATAAAGGAGAGAAAATGATGATCAATTTGTTACAACAAGCGGTAAAAGAAGATATATTTGTGTTGCTTCAACATGATGAAAATTCTTATTCTATATGGGAAGCTCTTCAAAAGAAGTTTGAGGGAAGCACTGAAATGTTACAAAGTAAAGCAGCTTTGTTGAAAAAAGAGTTTGAATTGTTTACGTGCATGCCTGGTGAAACAACAAAGAGTCTTATTGAAAGATATTGTCATCTTGTACGCACCATGTCACAATTGAAGATTACAAAAACTCCAGCAGAATGGGTTGAAAAGCTTGCTGACGCGTTACCGCAAAAAGAATGGAGTACATATCTAATGATATTAAAGAATTCCGGACAGTTTAAAAAGTTATCGATTGCACAGTTTATAGAAAAGCTGGAGGCACAGGATCTGGAGCAGCAGAAAATTGCTAGAATGAACAGTTCTACTCATCAACAAGATATTAAATTGTACTATAAAGGAAATGTTCAAACTGCTGAAGCAAGTCCAAAGATACAAACTGCATTTAGTGCTGGAAATCAATCTACACCAAGCAGTCAAGGATCAGTCAACACTAGTGGGTTCTCAACGGTGAATCCTCCAAGTGTTCAAAGTTCATCTGCTGAAAATGGGCATTTAATTCAGTGTAATGTAGCTCTACATCTTCAAAATGGTCAAAATTATTCTGAAGAAGTTGTAAAGCATCATATGGGATTATTGGTCACTGCATTAGAGTCTTATGAAGGGTTGATTGCCGGAAGAATTGGTAATCCGATGCTCACAAAAGAAGATTATGACCAAATCGATGCAGAGGAGCTGGAACTGATGGATATTAAATGGGCTTTAGCTAGTGTTTTGAGGAGAGCAGAAAAATTTAGATTGGTTACAGGAAGAAATGATTTTTTGGATGCGAATCTTTCTAATCTTGGATTTGATAAATCTAAAGTTGTCTGTTTTCATTGCAGGGAGAAAGGTCACTTTAAAAGAGAGTGCAAGAATCAGGAGCCGAGAGGAGCAAAGGAGTCGTCTGGGAAAGATGATTACTATCGGAAGTCTATATATCAGCAAATCACTCATCAACCACATCAACAAAAAGAGCCACAAACAGCTCATGGAAGAATGATCGAAGATGCAAACAGGAAAGCTTACCACGGTATCGTTGATCAAGATGATGAGAAAATGGCTGAAGGATTTAGCTGGGACAAGTACATTCCAGCTAATTCAAATGTTGGAGCGTTTATTGCTCATATTATTCGAAAGCCGGAAATGCTGAAGGAATGGATGGAAGTGTTATCTGATGAAGAGAAAAGTGAAGATGAAGGATCTGTTTCATCTGAAAACAGTTCGTCAGAGACAAGTGATAGTGATGAAGAAATTGAACAGATTAATATTGGAAAAACTCACTTATCTTCTGATAGTTTTGAATTTTATTTTGCAGAAAAATTGAAGAAACTGAAAGAGGAGAAAGCTGCAAAAGATTTGAAAAAGGTCAAAGTGGTTGAGAAGATGGTGGAAGTTGAAAAGATAATTGAAGTTGAGAAGATCGTTGAAATCACAAAACCTTGTCTTAAATGTTTAGAGTCTTGTAAACAATGTATAGAGAAAGATGAGAGGTTTAGTGAGTTAGAAAAGTTGAAAGAAAAGTTGTTGTTTGATGTAAAAAATTTGAAAAAGTCATATGATGTATTGAACAGAACTGTGAATAGTCTGGAAAAGACTAACTCTGAAAGAGAAAAAGCTTTGAAGATGATGAATGCTACCATGATGACAAAGCAAAAAGAGATCAATATGTACATAGAAGAATGTGCAAAGTGGAAAAAAGAGTTGGATAGTGAAGCAGCTGAAAATGAAAGAATCAGAAGATTGCTGCAAAGTTACAAAGGTTGTGATTATATAATCGATAGAATTTATCCAACAGTTGAAGGATTTGAAGCGTTTAAAGACGAAGAAATAAAGCCAAAGAAGAAAAATGATACTGGTAAGAAACAGGGTGTCTGTTATAATAAGTGTCCGCCTCCGATTTGGGAAGGGTACTCATCTAGGAAACCTAATGAGGAAGAACTAAAACAGGCGGTCAATATTAAGTTAGAATCCGAGATAACAGATGTTTTACCGGACAATATTGACGTCACGTTCACAGCGTCCGATACAGATCATGAGTCAGAACTGATAAAAAGAGTGGTTGATCAGGTGTTGGATAAGGATGAGGAGTCAGAGTCAAAGTCCGAGTCCAAAAGTTCGTGTCAGTCAGTTGGGAGTTCGAGTTCGTCCGAAAGAAGTTCAAAATCATTGGGAAAACGGGTTTATAGTAAAGAGTTTTTATTGTCAAAATCTAATTTGGATGATGAAACATTTGAAGTTGTGTATACTTTGAATGATTCTGACAAATTATATTTTGATAAAGAGTTTCCAATAAGAAGTGTTCGATTTGAAATGATCAAAAAGGTTTTCAAAATGGCAGAAATTAATATTTCTGAAATAAAAGATTTAAATCTTACTGGAAAACCTAAAAATTACACTTCAAGAGTACAACAACGTTTGAACAAGAAAAAGGGTTACAATTCTGGTTCTGGTTTTCAAAAGAAATCAAACCACAATCGTAGCTACAAAAAGAAAGGACTTGGTTTTATTCCACCTGAAAACTATAAAAATGAAAAATATATTAAAGATTTTAATTCCAGAGTTAAATTTGTTTCAGGGACAACTGCAGAGGAAGAACAGAAGAGCTCATTTTGGAGACAAACAAATCAAGAATTTCTTGCTGGAAAAATGAAGAATGGAGCTTATCAAAGGAAAGAAACAAGAACCTGTTTCCGATGCAATGAAGCTGGTCACATTGCATGGAACTGTCCGAAAGCGACAAACACAAAACAGGGAGTTTCTGGAAAACTGAAAGAAGTTATTATTGATAAAACCGAACCACCAACTGAAAAATTTAAAGTGTTTAAAAATTCAACATTTGAAGTTGGAGAGTGTTCGAAAAGGTTTTACAAGAAGAAGGGAAATCTTAACAACCAAGCTTGGGTTGTTAAGAAATCAGAGGTAAAATCTGGTGATGAATCTGATTCCACAAAATCAGAGGAGCCACAGTTTGATGAGAGTGATGAAAACTCAGTTCTTTCAATGGATGATGAGAACTTTCCGCCATTGAGGACTGAAAATTTTAAAAGGAAAACTGGAAAATCTGAAATCTCAAATCAGGGTTATTCTGAGAAGGACAGCTTTGATGTTGAGAAAGCGTTTAATGGGAAAGTTAAGAAGATTTTCGGAAAAATGGTTGATGGAAAGGTGAAAGGGGTAAAGGAGTTTTATGCTAAAAAGAAAGCAACTTACACTCCAACTGCTTCTGAACTGAAAACACCCAAGGCTGGTCAGGCTTGGGTGGACATTTTCTTTGCTTGAAAAACCTGACTTGCCGGAGATCCCAAGTTTATATCGCGGATCAGGAATCAACATCTTTCTTGAAAATTGTTTTTGTGAATGAATCTTGTAATAGTTAAATTTTGGCAAGTCATACTGTAGGAATTGCCGGAGCTTCCAGGTTGGTAAGTGCGAAGCAGGAATCGGCATCTTGATTAGTAAAATGGTTTGTGTAGAGGTTTTATTCCTACATGTGGTTATATGCTTTGGAATTACAATGTGATTCGTCAAGGTCATTAGTTTGAACTTGATGTAATCCTGATTCGTATGTTTGAAGGACAATATGATGAACCAAACTCCTAATTTTACAAGTGGTAAAACCAACAAAACTTATTTTCCGGAAAAATCATTTTGGTTAAAACAAACTTAAGTGTTTTGAAATCATAATGAGAAAATAGTTTTGTGAAAGGGGGAGTTCTGATTGTTTATGCCAAGTGGATGGCGATTTGAAGCGTTTCGTTATCAGTTGTCAAGTATATTGTACAGTTTGTTTTCAAATTTCCTTTAATATGTTTGCATTTTAGGGGGAGTAGAAATTTCTGAAAATCCAAAAACATTTGAAAATTTGAAAATGTCAAAAACATTGATAAAATCAAAAATGAGTTTTGTTGTGAAAAAGAGGAAATGATAGTACATCAGTGGACTGTCACAACATGCTAAAGAATTGTTTAGATAAAATGTGATAAACAATCTCACTGTGGATGTGTCAGTAGGTTTTTACACATTTAGTAAATTGTGACGAGATACAAACATAAATTTCAAACTTGCTTGTTCTGTGGGTTAACACAAACTTGGATATATAGGTAACCCCTGAAATCTTGTTTGAAAGGTCCCTTATTCTGAGATACTAGGTCTTTATGCTCAGTGATATCTGGGGTATTATCCCGGGACTTCTGCTGAAAGAAATTTCTGACCTAGTCCCCGGATAATGCTTTCTGCAAATGCTTGAAACATAGCATCACCCTCAGCAAGCTGATGAAACAATAAAATTGATAGTCGCTGCTGTTGTAATGCAAAAGATCCTCTAAAGGGGACACACCAAAAGTCGAAGCCGTCATCTCTCTGCGTATCGAAAGATCGACCTGAGCTCTCACGGCCCTCGCACTATAATTTATTCCCTTACAGATATCATCTGTGGTATACTCACCTGTAAGACTGAATATTGGGATCTGGATACGGGAGTATATTCAAGTAGTGAGACACACGGATAAGTTCAAGAGCTTAAAACATTAATCTTATATCTCGGATCAATTGAACTTTGTGTGAAAATTTAAGTGGACAAATATACTGACAATCTAGGTGAATTGTTTAGAACTGAAAATGAAATGCAGCTTAACGGTGTTAGTGACATGTCTCATAAACTGATATGATCCTCTTACACAAAACTCACAAAAATATTGTCTGTAAATATTTCTTTACTGCATTTCTTTACATTCAAATTCAAAAAGATTTTCGGTGTGTTTTAGCATAAATTTTTGAAAAACTCAAAAAGATTTTCGACAACTGATATTCGAAAGCTGATTTTCAAAGTTCCGAGTGCTAAACATGATGACATGGTTGTGAGAGGGAGTGTGTCTTAATTGTGAAAATATGTTTTTTAAATCAACAAATGGTTCATCATGTGTATGTGATCTGAGAAAGAGTGATTGTTGATGCATATGAGAGTTGTTTTTGATGCATTCAAATTGTTAAATTTAGAAACTTATTTCTGGGTTAAGAATGTGCAGGTATAGCCAGGTTTTTATCTTGAACCTGAAGATAGAGTGCCAGGTTCCGATACCTGAGGATTTTGTAAAAGTCAGACTGCGATCCCAGCAAATCGAGAGGGGGAGTCTGAAGACATCTGAGTAGAGATTGATTGTGAGGAGTCTGTTGATGTTGAAGAAGAGAAGAGAGAAGATTTGAGGATACTTACAGCGTCAGATACTTCAAAGAGTTCGAAAAGACTGATAAAGACTGAAGATGTTGAAGACTCGACACTGAAGACTCGTCAACATCTGAGGGGGAGTCTGTTGGTGCATTCATATGTCGTCTTCGTCTTATGTCGAGTCTCGGGTTTGTTGCGGTTAGGAACAAGGATTGTGTCATCATCATTGATGATGAGATCATCATGCTTACATCATCACATGTAAACATCAAGTGGAAAATCATATGAAGACAAAACAGAATGCATGAAAATAGGTGACCGTTTGAACTTGTAAACGTGTGTAGAGTTGACCGTTTGAAATTGTAATGGTTTGAAGGGTTACGTTTGAGGGTTCCGTTTGAAAGTGTTGTTCATTTTCAAACGGAAGGGTCTTCCCCTATAAATACCCTTATGTTTAATTCATTTGTAATTTTCCGGCCAAAGCAACGAAGTGCTGCCGAAGTGTTGTCAGGTTGTAAACGTCTTCTAAATCAATCATACAACAGTTTAAAGCGTGAATCTAGCTGAATTGAACTTAGTTTCTTTGTTTCCGCCTCTGAAACTAAGATAAACTCTTCTGAACGACTCATTTGGGTCTAAAAACGATCCTACACCGGTTATCCTCAGTATAAACTGCAGAACTGAAGTTCAAAGCCCTGGGTTGCAAGGGAGTGATAGTATCTTCAGCAGGCCTACTTGGGCCGGATTTCAAGAGTTGTATCTCTCTCATCAACATCTGATTAGTTTCCTGCTGCTGCCTCATCTGTTCCTGTACACTACCAAACAAATTTAGAATTTCTTCATTAGAAGCCAAAACGGGACCAGATCCCTGGATATTGCTAGCGGGGATAACATCCCGAGCCACATGACTTTCAGTTCCCTGTGAAGAGGCTTGCATTCTCGGAGGAGGTGGCGGAAGCACCGAACCAATTGTTGCAGAGGTTGTAGCAGACACAGTGGAAGAGCTCATGTTTGATCTCGAGGCCATTGAAAATAATGTAGCAAAAAGTTTTGAAAATAGAAAACCAAGTAACGATTTTGCAAAAACTTTTATTAAAAGTAGCACCACTTGCCCCACGGTGGGCGCCAAATTGTTTTGGTCAAAAATTACCGAAGCAATTAAGTGATCAAATTAGTTAAGTGAGGTAGTGTGCTTAAAACGTGTGTTAAAAATATGCTAGTTAAGTTGTTTATAAAAACAGGTTCAGGATATAGCTTAGGATATTGAACTATATCTATGATCAAACAATGAGCAAAAAAGTAAAGGGTGACACGAGATGTACGAGAAAAGCCCTTGATAAATCTAGATCGCCGGCATAAAACCTCGGGAGCTGACAATCGCAGCTGCCTTGTTCTTCTTATTGCTTCAAATATCAGGATACAGTGCAAGATATGATGCGGATCAACTAAGTGTTACAATGCATTTCGAGTACAAGTGTTAGTGCGTTGTGAGTGTTTTCAATTAGAGAGAAAGAGTGTGCGAAAGATTGTGTCCCTAATCTGATCCGATCAATCCCCTTTTATAGTAAAAATAAAGCAACTAACTATCCTACTATTCCGGGATCCGGCGAATATTCCATAAGTGGACGTTGTAGTCCACGTCTTCCGGCTTCAACGTTCGTAACATAACTGATTTGCCTGAGTCTTGAGGAGAAGAAGTCCACCTGACCGTTGGAGACTTATACCCTTCAATCTGCACGTGGTTAAATTAGTCACTACCAGGATATCGTATCAGGATGTTACCAATATCCTGACCCAGCATTTTGGCCACAATAAAACAAACAAAGTCAGAATATCAGTCAGGATATATGAGCAGAAAATCACCCATAACAGGTATGAAGTCTCCCAAGTGAATCTCTGAACTCCTGGGTTCTGCACTTCTTAAGGATCCTTGATCCTGAAAAATGTTGGATCCTTGATACACCGAAGCTGGGGGTCTTGGAGGATAATCCATGGATCTGTGAACCTGAGATGAGGGTCCTTGAACCCGAGAGGAGGATCCTTGACCCTGAGATGAGGATATCCTTGAACTGTCTGCATCCCCATGTATCCTCCTGAACTAGTGAAGGATCCTTGATGCTGGAAGGAGGATCCTTGAGGTTGAAAAGAGGATCCTGAAGGCTGAAAATAGGATCCTTGAGCCTGAGTCATTGCCGATGATCCATAACGCATTCCCAATGATCCACCCTGGTACTGGACATCTGATGCTGTAGAGTGCTGGACAGTTGTTGTCGGAGTGTCGAAATTCAGCGATCTAGGCAACAATGGAGAGTGATCCTCCGCTGATCTCTTCAATTTCTTGATGTTGTCAATCTTTCGAAGGATCCTGTCATTAGTTTTGTCCTGCTGTTGCATGTAGTCCCTCATCTGCAAAATCAAAGAATAAAGATCATTGTTAGTAGGGTCAGAAGAAACAACAGACGTTGGTTTTGAGAAAACGGGGGTTTGTTTCCTCGCAGCGTTCTCAGCATTCTTCTGGGATCCAGAAGAAACAGGTGGCAAAGGTGGAATGCCCTGTGAAGAGGTGATCGCCGGCATAGAGCTTGAAGTATTCTTCACTTGAGAAGCCATGCAGTTGAAGGTAATGGACCGAAATGAATGAAATGAACAAAATTTCTCAGAGTTGAAGCAACAATTGCCCCACGGTGGGCGCCAAACTGTTTTGGTCAAAAATCACACAAGGATAATGCAACAAAATCCGATTTTGTGAGGTGTGATGCTTGGTTGAATGAACAAATGTATAAACAATGAATGAATGAAATGAATGTTGAACACAAGGATTTATACGATGAAAAAGCCCTGATCAATGTATGATCTCCGGCACAAAAAACCTCGGGTGATGGAAACTACCGATCACCAAGTATATTGAACAAACAATGTTTAGAAATCGGGATGACAACAAGCTTGGTACAAGGATCACTAGTGTGCAAAAAGTGTATAATCGCCAATAACTTGCAGTGAGTTCTCGAGAGTAGTGTGTGTTGCTAATTGTTATCTAATCAAGCTTGTTATCCCCATTTAAAAATAGAAACTAGCTAGCTAACTAACAATCCGAAAAAGGTGCAAGCTCTCCCACGATCACCACAACGGTCGAAGAGCTCATACACGTGCAGAATTAGAAGGCATATTCCCCTGGAATCTCGGTTAGACCAAGTCTCACTCGAATACTCCTGCAAAACAAGTTTAAACATGATGGAAACAATTGTTAGTATTAGGATAATAATGAGGATCCTGGATCCTTAGTCCTACAACGTCTTCTGAGGATCCTTAATTCAAACTGAACTAAGGATCCGTGATCCTGATTGCACTTGAGGATCCGTGATCCATATGCTTAGAAATTCTATCCCTAACAGTCATTCTCATTAAACAGATCTAATTGTATCTTATATAGGTTACCAGCCTATTACCAACCATATTAAAAATAGGTTATATTGCTATAAGGATGAAGAGGCTTCGGTCCATCACAATAAATATAGATATAAAAGTTTGAAAGTGGCCTACAGCCCATCAAAACGTCGGCGCAATAGATAATCAATCGGCCCACCAAATCAAGTTTTGATTTTCATCATACACAAATATAAGTTCCAAGTTCTAACTACTTATCTCCATGGAGCCAGTGAGGTTTTGCTCAACTGGCATTAGAAAAGAAGTAAGATTCAGGATTGAAGGTTACAGGTCTTAAGTTTGAATCTCAACTGGGTTTTATCACAGTGAGTCTTCAGGTGGCGGGTTTTTTCCGGAACTGGAGATGGTGGGCTTGGGCTATCCAGTGCTGTCTGTGATCGCCGGCATATGCAGTTATCTTTTGCCATTGGATTACCCGGGATAGCGGAGCTATTATTCGTTAGCCGATCAAGAAATAATAATAATCGGGTACACTTAACATAAATATACAAAAAAAAAAAAAAAAATTCTTTTAGGTCATTGTAACGCTGAAAACAATAAAAAAAACTTCTCTCTTTATATTAGCTTAGTGTGAAGTAATGCAAATTTCAATTTGATAGTCATCTTAGCTTTTCTAATTTGAGTAATCTTTCTTTACAAATTAGGCATCAACTATGAATTTTAATAACCCAGGTTTAAAATCAAGCACCAAAACCATAAAAGGTAGCAATGGCTTTGTCTTGGTCAATGGTCATACCCGGGTGATGGGTGAAGCCAAGAAACCCAACAAAAAGCCGATTACAACAAAGGTTTTGTGAAAGGAAGGAGATCTAGGTGTAGGAAGTAGTTGGGATTTAGGAATGATGTGTAGCAGATCTACGTGTTGGAGAGTTATTTTTTCGACAGTCCTGAATTTCCGTTTAAGAGCTTATTTTCTAATTATCTTTAGTCCAAGTATGTATATTTGCAAGTCCCCTTAATCTTTCTGTTTTTACAATTTATTTTTTATTATTATTTTTCTTATCTAAAACCCTTACCACATTTTACGAACACCTTATCTTAATCTATTTATGCATCTGCATCTATTTATGGGACTCTATTTTTTAGGTGAGGAATACCGCATGTTATCAACAAAAAGTTATGAAACGCCTACGATAAAATAAAAAAAATTATGACACGCCTACCTCCGCATCGTATACAATCTTAAAACAAAGTTGGAGGATTTTCCACCGGCTTTGCCTTTCAGCCCCTGTACTTTTACGATATTGCAATTTTGGCTCTTTGATTTTGGTACATTTAAAGTTTTATAAAATGGCAAATTTAGTCTCTAAACCTTCTACTTTGAATTTTTAAAACCACAACCTCATCTTTCAAACTTTGTCAGCACCAACCCTCTACTTTGGTTTTCCACCATCACCCCTTTAGCTCTTACACAGTTACGCAACCAACCCTCTTCTTTTATATTTCCACCAACACCCCCTCATCTTTTACACATTTTCACCACCACCCCTATACTTTTACACTGTCTTTTTTAGACTTTGTTTTTTTACCCCTTGCACTATTACTCCATTTTTACACCCGCCAAACTTTAAAAAAATTGCAATTGTAGCCCCTAGACTACAACTCCTACTTTTCCAAATGCCAATTCATTGTGTTTTACGAAATGTCTTAAGCATTGTGTTTTACACTTTGTGTCTATCATTGTGTTTTACATTTTTTTGTACTTGTCTTTTACGCACTGCGTTTTACGAATCGTGTTTTGTCTTACTATATGTTTCCACCCGTCGCGCGCCGCCGCAACGCGCGGCTGGCAAAATACTAGTTCACATTAAAAAAATAACTAGGAGTTGATCGTGTGATGCGGTGGAAACGACACTTTGTATTGCGGTATTCAATGGCGTAGCTTTTAAGGGACTAGGGGGTGCACCCGCCCCCCGAATGTTTCGGTTAGAAGTGTAATATTTTTTATTTTTCGTTCGAAAATTTTAAAATTATACAGGTCTTAAAGGTACCTACCATTTATCTTAAAGATCGTTTGGTTGAGTTGTAATTCTTCGTCTAGGTACTTAACATTTATCTCGCATCATTATAAATATTTGGTCTTTATTTTTGTTAAACAATATTTAGTGTTTTTTATGTGTAAGAACGTCTCATTTGAATGAATATCCAAACGAAGATTATGTAGTTTTATTTGGAGTTATGATTGTTTGACCCGACCCGAATCGAATATCCAACCCGAACATATAACCCGAAACATAGCATAGGAAAAAAATAATGGTCCCATGACTTTCCGCCCCCCGGACTTTTGGTCAAACTCCGCTACTGGCGGTACTCATCTCCGGTACTTTTCTTATTCGTATAATATTTATTGTATTCATAATGTGATAGATATACGTCATAAGCGAAGTCATGGGTTAATCAATTTCATTGTTGTGTGCATGGTTCGGTCGGTTCAGTTATAATCCTGAACCGAAATCATCTGTTCATCTATTTTATTAACCAATCGGTTTTCGGTTAATCGGTTTGGCTTATTCAGCTAGATTGATGATTTTTTATTTTGTTCATTCAATTCCAGTTGATAGCCAAGACTAAAATTGGGCAAAAACTTTAGCTTAGAAATATATGAAATTGAGGTATAAATACATGAAACGGAAATCTAAATACATAAAATTGAGGTATAAAATATGAAATACATGAACTGGAGGTATAAAAGCTAGAATATATAAAAATATGAATAACCGGTTCGGTTCGGTGCAGTTCGATTAATTTTGGTTAAACGAGCATACAAAAAACAAATAAACATTTTTTTGTTAATTCGCTTTTCGGCTAATTGGTTTTTAGTTAATTCAATTTTTGATTGATTTTGGTTCGGTTTCGTCTGTTTTCGGTTACCGATTGTGTTATTGCTCACTCATAGACCTTATTTGCCATGTAACATATCATTTTTTTACAGTTAAATGCCATTTTAGTCCCTGTGGTTTTGGCCATTTTGCTAGTTTAGTCCAAATGTTTCATTTTTCGCCTGTTGGTCCAAAAAGGTTTCATTGTTGTAATTTTAGTCCACTGGGTTAACTTCATCCATTTTTTCTGTTTACGAGAAGGGCAATTCGGTCATTTTATATGTAATTCTGTGAACTAGAAGGACAATTCGGCCATATAAAATGACCGAATTGCCTTTATCGTTAACATAACTAATGGATGAAGTTAACGCAGTTGACTAAAATGGTAATGGTGAAACCTTTTTGGATCCACAGGCGACAAATGAAACCTTTGGATTAAACTGACAAAATGACCCAAACCAAAGAGACTAAGATGACATTTAACTCTTTTTTAATTAGAAAAACTATAACACCATGCTCAAATTAAAGAGAATAAAATGCGATTTTATGGTTTTCTTTTTTTAACAAAATATTAACGTATGTAAAGGTTATGGTCGTTTGAAAACTTGGGATGGTTAGTTTTTTATAAAAGGTATAAAGCATAACTACTGATTAATTATCTATAATTTGGTTAAAGATGTAGAATTAAAGTGTAATTAAGATGGTGGGATTAAAGTGTTTTAGTGTTTAAAAGACTAATTTACCCTCATTTTAGTTTTGTACCTTATGCATTAAACTAAAAAAAAATTCTTAACTTTTGGGTATCTTAAAACGGTCATCCCTCATGCATTATAATATAGCATAGATGATTGTCACTCAGAGTTTTTTTGCAGACACTCTTTCACTTTTATACAATAAAGAGTAAGTTACTATTTTATACCTTTTGATTTAGTCAGTGTAACATTTTCAGCCTAAAAAGGAATTTTTTGACATCTCAAACCATGAGTTTGCATTTTATAATGGTTTTGCCTTCTAACACTAAGTGTAAGGGTAATTTGGTTTTCATATATCTTAGGGTTGTTTATGTAAATTAAAAAGTTCTTTTAATATTTAAGAAAGTATTTATGTAACTACATAAGTTTTTTTATTATTTTGTTATTTTCACGATTATTTAATAAAATACGTTTTAAATATACTATAACAACTCTAAAGAAAACCGACACCCTCGAATATTTTCCGACACCCTACTATATTTTAAAATATCCCAATATGTCCCTAAAAACACCCCATACGTGAAAACGGGCCCCGAATACCCTAAATATTATCAAAAATAAATAAAAATTGAGTTTTTAAGTTTGTCGCGGGCCGCGTAAGCCCCTTAAGGATCTTACGCGGGCCGCTAGAGATCGAGTAATGTGGCGCACCCCGGTGATGACACGTGTCATCATCGTGGCGAGTCTAGTAGCTGATCCGGATAAGCTACGCGTTGACCGGGGTTTGACGCGGGCCGCGTAGACCCTTGTCTACATTTACGCGAGCCGCGTAAAAGTTGAAGTGAGGCCCTATATAAAGGGGCCATCAGATCTCAGTCGAAATCGTTTCTTTCTCTCAAATCTGAATTATAGGCATAATACTCGGGTATTATACCCCCCTAAATAGCGAAGTTCTGCTCCGTTGTAAGTATTATAACCCCTGGATACGTATTAGAAGGTTTATTCGAGATTTCTCTAGAATAGCCATTCCTTTAACTAAGTTAACTTGTAAATCCATTAAGTTTGAATGGGGACCAAAACAAGAAGAAGCATTTAGAATTCTTAAGCAAAGATTAACCCATACACCCATACTAGCGTTACCAGAAGGAACTGAAGACTTTGTAGTCTATTGTGACGCCTCTAAACTAGGTTATGGATGTGTATTAATGCAACGTCAAAAGGTTATAGCCTATGCCTCTAGACAACTTAAGAATCATGAAGAAAATTATTCCACCCATGATCTAGAGTTAGGAGCTATAATTTTTGCCCTTAAGATTTGGAGACATTACCTTTATGGTAGTAAGTTTACCATATTCACTGATCATAAAAGTTTAAGGTATGTTTTCGGGCAAAAGGAGTTGAATATGAGACAAAGACGCTGGATGGAGATGCTTAGTGATTATGATTGTGATATCCAGTATCATGAAGGAAAAGCTAATGTAGTGGCAGATGCTTTAAGCCGAAAGTATCATGAAAAGCCAAAAAGGGTACGTTCTCTTAAATTAAATCTACAAGTAGATTTAAATGATCAGATAAAAGAAGTACAAGAATCAGTAATCAAGGATGATACTGAAAAATTAAAAGGTATGATTAAGGAATTAGAACAAGGAACAGATGGAATTTGGAGATTCCATGAAAAGAGAATGTGGATACCTAAATTAGGAAACCTACGTCATCGTATATTAGAATAAGCCCATAAATCTAAATATACGATGCATCCGAGGAATGATAAAATGTACCAGGATTTAAGAAAGAATTTCTGGTGGATATGAATGAAAAAGGACATAGCAGCCTATGTTTCTAAATGTTTAACTTGTTCACAAGTTAAAGCTGAACATCAGAAACCCTCAGGTTTGTTACAACAACTAGAAATGCCAGTGTGGAAATGGGAATTGATAACAATGGATTTTGTTACCAAATTACCCAAAACAAGGAAAGGTAATGATACAATCTGGGTGATTGTAGATAGGCTAACCAAGTCAGCTCATTTCCTACCAATGAAAGAAACTTTCAGTATGGAACAATTAGCTAAATTGTATGTAAATGAAATTGTTTCTTACATGGAATACCTTTATCAATTGTTTCTGATAGAGATAGCCGATTTACCTCTCATTTTTGGTCAAGTTTCCAAAAGGCAATGAGAACCAAGTTAAATCTGAGCACAGCTTATCATCCTCAAACGGACGGACAAAGCGAAAGGACGATTCAGACAATGGAGGACATGCTTAGAGCTTGTGTAATTGATTTTGGATGTAATTGGGACGATCACTTACCTTTAATAGAATTTTCTTATAATAATAGTCATCACACAAGTATCAATGCTGCACCATTCGAAGCACTTTATGGACGAAAGTGCCGAACCCCAGTCTGTTGGGCAGAAATTGGGGAAAAGCAACTATCTGGACCTGAGATAGTACAAGAAACAACTGACAAGATTATTCAAGTCAAGGAACGACTGAAAGCAGCCCGTGATCGACAAAAGAGCTATGCTGACAACAGACGAAAACCCTTAGAATTTCAAGTAGGAGATAAAGTATTGTTAAAAGTCTCTCCTTGGAAAGGAATAGTAAGATTCATCAAAAGAGGAAAGCTAAGTCCCAGGTATATTGGCCCTTTTGAGATTATTAGAGGAATAGGACCCGTAGCCTATCAGCTACAACTACCAGAGGAAATGGCAGGAATACATGATGTATTTCATGTATCAAATCTCAAGAAATGCTTAGCCGATGAATCACTGATAATACCTCTTAAGGATATAGAGGTAAATGAACAACTCAAGTTTGTAGAAAGACCTCTACAAATCGAAGACAAGAAAGTCAAGAACCTCAAGCATAAGAGACTAGTTCTGGTCAAAGTAAAGTGGGACTCCAAAAGAGGACCTGAGTACACATGGGAGCTTGAATCTGAAATGCAAAAGAAATATCCGCACTTGTTCCAGTAGACCTCGAGGACGAGCTCTAAAACAAGGTGGGAAGGATATAACAACCTTAAAGAAAACCGACACCCTCGAATATTTCCCGACACCCTACTATATTTTAAAATATCCCAATATGTCCCTAAAAACACCCCATACGTGAAAACGGGCCCCGAATACCCTAAATATTATCAAAAATAAATAAAAATTGAGTTTTTAAGTTTGTCGCGGGCCACGTAAGCCCCTTAAGGATCTTACGCGGGCCGCTAGAGATCGAGTAATGTGGCGCAGCCCGGTGATGACACGTGTCATCATCGTGGCGAGTCTAGTAGCTGATCCGGACAAGCTACGCGTTGACCGGGGTTTGACGCGGGCCGCGTAGACCCTTGTCTACATTTACGCGGGCCGCGTAAAAGTTGAAGTGAGGCCCTATATAAAGGGGCCATCGGATCTCAGTCGAAATCGTTTCTATCTCTCAAATCTGAATTATAGGCATAATACTCGGGTATTATACCCCCCTAAATAGACACGTATTAGATACGCTGCCCGATTGATCTAGGGTTCCGTAACGGCTGTCGTGGTTCTGCCCGACGTAGTCGTTGGAATGCCGTCTCGGGGAGGGTATTACTAATGTTAAAATGAGTTATTATACTAACGCGTGTGCATTTGTGTAAATTATAGATAATTCTCAGGAAACCCTTACGGAAAATCTAAGACAACAATGTGAGTTGATCCGCTTTTTGTAAACTTTTTATTAACTGTTTTTACAAAACCTTAAATATTTTCCCATGCGAATAACAATTATTGAGTATTTGTAAGAATACAATTATCATGAGTATGTTGGGGTTTTGTATACAAAATTTGTTACCACCTGGTCAAGGAGTAACATTTCCATAAGTCGGGTCTGACAGTACCATGGATGTTAATTGATATAACTTGGAAACAAATATAATTGCGAGATCGCCCTCAATACTGTGAAATGGTTTTTAGTTAAACTTGATTAAACTGGGATTCACTCACCAGTATTTCCCACTGGCAAATGTTTTTAAAACGCGTTTCAGGTAACAAACTGTGAAAGCCAAATAGAAGCCAGCTGGACAGCACTGAAGGCTTGGAAAAGTGGCAATAAAGTTACCTAAAATAAAATAGATGTTTTTATTAAATAAAATAAGATTTATTCCTATGAAAGTATGTGTAATGAAAACTTGGGTTTTATCCAATTTGTTTAATGTTATGAAAATGTGGTATTTTACTCTGATTCAATATTTCATAACTACGGTCCTGATGAAAAATTCCGCTGCCAAATTAGACAATACGCGATACCACCGAAACTGGCTCGCGGCCGCTCGTTCCCGAGGATTTGGGATCGGGGGTTGCGACATATACAAATAAATACGCATTCATTTAATCGTTTGTTTTTTACAAACGTTGTTTTTAAAATCATTTGTTTTTTATATTTTTTTTTAAAACTGTTTAGCGTTTTTAAAATCGTTCGTTTATAAAACATTTGTTTTAGAAAAATCTTTCTTTTTAAAGTTGTTCGTTTTTAAATAGTTCATTTTACTATTATTTTTAAAATCGTTTGATTTTTAAAATTCGTTTTTAATTCTTTTACTTTTAAAACCGTTTCTTTTAGAATTGTTTTTTAAGCTTTGTATTCTATAATTTACTTATAGTCGGTCCGGAAAAAGAACTTAAAAGTTGAACGATTTAAAATCAAAAGAATTTAAAAAAGAACGATTTTAAATAACGAAGGATTTAAAAGATGAACAATTTTATACAAATCAACGGTTTAATAAAACAAAGACTTTAAAAAACGACGAATTTTGCACAAACGATTTTCAAACTTTTTTAGAATCGTTCATCTTTTTTCAAATCTTCCATTTCTTTGGACTGTTCATTTGTTCAAAATTTGTTAATTTTTTAAACCTTTTGTTTATTAAAATCGTCTGCTTTTTAAAACCTTACATTTTTAACTTTATTTTTTAAACCTTTTGTTTTTTACTCACGTAATCTTTTAAAATTTCCGTTTTTTGTGTTCGTTTGTTTAAAATTGTCCGTTTATAAAATTCCTTCGATTTTTAATGGCTATAAATAAATTATACAAAATTTAAAAAGCGAACTACTTTAAAAAATGATTTATAAAAAGAACTATCTAAAAAAGTTTAATAAACAAACGAATTTAAAAAGAACAGTGAAAAATGAATTGTTTAAAAAAGAACAAGTTTAAAAGAACGATTTTAATAAAACAATCAGTTTAAAAATGATTGATTTTAGAAAAGATGGACGGTTTAAAAAATGTTTAAAACTAAGTATTTCAAAAATGACATTTATAAAAAACAAATTTGTGTATTTAAAACGTATTTTTAAATAATAATCGTGAAAATAACGAAATAATAATAAAAACTTGAGTAATTGGATAAGTAGTCTCTTAAATATTAAAAGAGCTTTGTAATTTATATAAACAACCCTTAAGGTGTAAAAGGACCAAAATACCCTTACACGTAACTGAAAAACAGGAAAGAGTTAGTGATAGAGTCCAAAACATTACAAAATGCTGCATTAGGGTCTAATATGTTAAAACATTCATTTTTAAGCTGAAAGGGTTAAACTTACTAAAGATTTGGGGCCAAAATAGTAATTTACTCTTGAATAAAAAATAACAAGAATCGGAAAAAAACATTTGAAACTGAAAGAGCTTACAATTGAGTGTTTGTCACGACACGGGTCGGGTCAAGTTATTCTACAAAGACTTCTAATTGTAAGAAGTGGGAAGTGTAAGAAATATTTATAGAGTGACAAGTGTCCAATAACCTAAAACTAAACCCACTACATCACCACAAAAAACCTAAACACCCACCCCCACCCCACCACCACCCAAAAACCTAAACCCCCCACGACCCAAAAACCTAAACCCACCCCACCCCACCCTCCCCCCCCCCCCCGGCAAAAAAAAAAAAAAAAAAAAAAACTATACCCCACCAAAAAAACCTAACCCCCCCGGCAATAAAAAACAAAAAAAAAAAAAACTATACCTCACCAAAAAAAACCCCCCAAAAAACCTAACCCCCCCACCCCCACTCCCACCACCACCCAAAATAAACCCCCACCCCCACTCCCACCACCACCCAAAAACCTAATTTTTTTTTTTTGCCGAGGGGGTGGGTGATGTGGGGGGGGGGGGGGGGGATTTAGGTTTTTGGTGGTGGTGGATGTTTAAGGTTTTTTTTTTTTTTTTTTTTTCTGTAGTGGGGGTTTTTTGTGTAGTGAGTTTTTTTAGTTTATTGGACACTTGTCACTTTATAAATCCTTCTTACACTTCTTACAATTAGGATACTTTGTATTTGATCCTAATCCGTCACGGCACATTTCAAATACACTTTACTTCTCTGTATTTCAAGGTATAACAACAAAAAACAACTTATACTGTTAGATTTAACTACTGAGCTTGAAATTCAACATTATTTCACAAAGAAAATTTTGTGTGTTCGAGTGTTCTTTCGAGCACACAAAGTCTATCAAGTTATAAGTCTGTCAAGCATCCTTACAACTAGGATGGCAGATTAGTTAAATAATCGAAACAAACCAGAAACACCTCACCATTAAACTCAGGTGTTGTAATTCTCACTTGAAAGACAGTGATAACCCCTTTCGACTTCTCACTAATCAAATAGTGATTACCTTTAAATCTCTAAATGAGTTCTAATAGCCCTTGCAAACAGAGGCGTCTCTGAAAATCCACGTACCCTGTTCGAGATTGAAAAAATGTGCCCTTCCGTTATGTTTTGTTATTATTTTAAAAAAAAATCAAATTAGCATTAGACTCAATAAACTAATTTCAAGTGGGCTAAATTCTAAACCATAAAAAATTATTTGTAAATATGCCTATATTGGAAGTGGTACGTGTTTACTCTTTAAAAAAAGAGTTAATTACATAGTTAGTCCCTGTGGTTTGCACAAAATAACAAACTTAGGTACTAATAGTTTAAAATCACCTTCTAGGGTATTAACTTTTCATTTTGTAACGTTTGGAGGCATTAACTTCTAAGGTAATAACATAGGTAGTCCCTGTGGTTTGCACAAAATAACATACTTAGGTACTAACAAAATGTGATTTTAAGCCTAAAAATAAGCTTAATACCCTCAAACGTTACAAAATGAAAAGTTAATACCCTAGAATGTTATCAGAAACTATTAGTACCTAAGTTTGTTATTTTGTGCAAACCACAGGGACTAACTATGTAATTAACTCTTAAAAAAAATAACATATACGTATCGAATTTTTTTTAAATCGCATGCCCCTCGAAATCATGGGCCTTGTGCGGAGGTCCTCCCCGCACACCATCAAAGCCCTCCCAGTATGTCACTTGATTGAGTGGTAATAAACTTTTCTAACTTCTTTGTGATCTCTTTATGATCCAACTCTCTTTGACTAGGTTGCTTTAAATCTATGACCTGTTGTATTTACTTGATTTGTTCAAACCGTATCTCCTTCTGGATTTCGCGAGCACTGTACAAAAAGAAATTGAAAACTTGGATTGCTCTTAGAATCGTGAAACGCTTTCAGATTAAACCTTTGGATGGTACAAACAAAGATCTAACTGGATTAGACCAAGAGTCGTCAAGAACGAGTTTGTTATTTGTTTGAAGATGTCGTACCGTTTTCATCTTTTTGTTAAGTTCGACAAAACCATGTATATCTCAACCAGTTTTGCTTTGTGACTTATTCATCGGTTTTATGTAAGGTTTCGAAAACTATACAGTAATAGAGTCAGGGGCGCAGCTTAGTGTATGTCCGGGGGCGCCCCCCCAACTTTTCGATGCGCAGTGTTATGAACAGTACTTTCGTATAGAAATTTTTTAGGTATATACGTTTCCGCCCCCTGTTTCGGAAAAATTGTGGGGGAGGGGGGGGGGGGGAAGCTTCGCCAATGAATAGAGTAATAGATTATGGGCCCAAATCATTAATTAGTAAAAAGACTCAATCATGTAATTGATGTTTTGCTAAGTCCAAAGTTAATTAGAAAATAAGCTGAATTATATATTTGATGTTAGTGGGACCCAAAATTAATTAGCAATTAGGCCTAGAAATTAAATAATGCAAAGAGCCCTTATATACAGGGATTGGTTCCGGTACAAACCATATTTAACTTACAAACCGTAAGAACAGATCCTAGCATTTAAAAAAGTTAAATTAGCACATACTAAAACAATACATACATAAAAGTAACACTTTTGAATTATATTAGCACATGAAAATTAATCAAGATAATTGATTTTGGCACATATGTGAAATGATATCAGCACATTGAAAACAAAAACAAGATCCAAATAAAGAATTAATTGCTTGTTAGCATAATTATAAGGAATTCAAGATAATTGATATTATTTAGGTTATCATTTTACCATTTCTCTATAATTGATTGGATGTCACGTGACACTTTTTAAATGGTTCTTACAGTTTGTATACGAAATATGGTTTGTATTTGATCCTACCCCCTTATATACATATCTAATATCTAATCTATACTTTCTATAAAAGGAGAAATCTGAGTGACATAAGAAAAGCTGATGTGTCAGCTGAAGAGGCTGTCCAACAAGGCTTTTCTTATGTCATTTTTACATCATAAACCTTAATATTAAAAGACTTTAAAATTCAAAGATGGCCCACATTCACCTTTTCAAACCACTGCCCCTCCCACATTCACCTTTTCAAACCACTGCCCATTCAAAATTTTGGCTCCGGTTTCAAAATTTAAACATGGCTTCAGATTCAAAATTTAGACAACAGACGTATAAAAAGGGTAATCTCTGTTTCTCTATGCTTTATCAACTCTCAACTCTCTCTCTAAAATTCACTTTCGTCTCTCTCTATCTTCTTCAATCCCATTTCACAAACCCTAACCCTCAATCGATCTGCAGAGAGAACCAGAGAAAAAAAAAGGCCTGCTTCAATGGCTTCTCCGAAGCATATGCTTCTATAATGACGAAAATGATGAAAATCACCACTCGATTGTATCGCTGTAGAAACTTCTCCTCTTCCTCCTCCCAAAATGACGAAAATTAGGGTTTGTTCATCATCGCCCTCCTTATTTTCGATCTATTTAAGCATCTTTTTAAGTTTTGTAATCTGTAACTGATCTTAAATCCTTATTAGATTTTGAGTTGTGTGATTTTTCAAGTTGTCAAAGTAATTTACTTGAACTTTCTAATTTTCAGTATTAAATGGATTAATTCTTTTGTTTAGCTGGCTGTTGACTACATGTTCAGGTTTTAGAAATTATGTTTGTTGTAGGGTAATTGTTTAAAAATGTTGAAGAGGAATACGAGCGTCGGAACGGTGTTCCAAGACGGCGAAAGGCTCAACTCGATTCATCGACGTCTGTGTTGTTCTTCAAAGTATTACATCGTGATCGAAATCGGACGAGTTTCGATGAAATCGAATCTGTTTCGGTTGATTTTCAATTGATTTTGGTTAAATTTTGTTGAATTTCAGATATCTCAGATGTGTTTTGTTTGATTGTTGATGTGTTTTGAACAAGTATTAAGCTGATTCGATATGTTTCAAATTGAATTTTTGTTCGTGTCTAACTGTTTCGGTCGAATTTTGGTCATTATCTGTTTGTTTCGAATGAAATTCTTATCATATCAGACAGTTTTTTCATTGACTTCGTATCAGTTTAATGGTTAAAGTTTGCTAAAAATAAAAAAACACACAACAACATATTATTCATAACACTTTATTCATACCAAAATTGGTGATTTGTTGTAGTTTCGATATGATCGAGTCTTTTGTGATGTTAACTGCTGTTCTTTTCATACAAGAGGCCATCAAGGTAAATATTTCAAAATTGATAGTTTATTACTGTTGTCTTAACCTTCACAAGACTGTGTTGTGAATTTGTTTCTTAGGGACTGGTGAGCGAGTTCAACGTTCCTAAAAATGAGGACTCAAATAAAGTGAAGTATCAGTTTCAGTGGCTTTACGCTAATGGTCTATCCTTTGATGAAGAATTACTTATTTTAATAGTTGTTTTATATCAAGGATTTGTATTTTTTTAAGTTCTACCCTTTGATCCGTCATCACTAAAATGTAATCCAGATTGACCTTTTCATTTTTTTACACTGACCGGTTTACGCAGATGGAAGCATATGTTTAGACATTCTTCAAAACCAGTGGAGTCCAATTTACGATGTTGCTGCCATTCTTACATCAATTCAGGTGCACTATCCCGTTTAACATAATGTGACTCAACTTATTGTTTTTATATGAACTTGTAATTGTAAAATATGTGCTGTCGTGTTTATCTAGAGACACCTTTCATTCACAATTCCGATTTGTTTTATGTACAGCCAATCTTTATAACTGGATTCAAAGTCTTTCATATTTCATCATTTGGGTTGTTTTGCAACCCAAAGACTCTTCAACCAAGTCTCCCAGGTCAGTTTCACTTGCTTTCGTGGTTTCTTATCTCTATCATGTTATAAATGGTTCCAAAAGTGATTGTGTTTGATCGATATACAGCTCCCAAAAAGGAAGCTCTGCAACCAAGCATGCGAACTCAAGATTCAAAAGCCCACCCGCCATGACTAAAGCTGGTGAGGTCCATTCGAGTTTAGAAATGGATCATCCAAGCTATATAAAGATGGTCAAAGGACTTACTGACACTGCTTATTGGATGGTAAAATTATATTGTTATTGTATTCTTAACAACTTGTAGAGTTTTGAGTCGTTTTTTAGTTAAAAAAAGTTATATAATTGATCTGTTTTGGATGGCAGGGTTTTCCACTGTGGTTTGGGAAGTTGTTTTTACCGAAAGTTGATTCTGAAATGGTGATTGAAGATGAATACAGCCAATCGGTATAACTGGATTCAAAGTTTTTCATATTTCATCATTTGGGTTGTTTTGCAACCCAAAGACTCTTCAACCAAGTCTCCCAGGTCAGTTTCACTTGCTTTCGTGGTTTCTTATCTCTATCATGTTAAAAATGGTTCCAAAAGTGATTGTGTTTGATCGATATACAGCTCCCAAAAAGGAAGCTTTGCAACCAAGCATGCGAACTCAAGATTAAAAAGCCCACCCGCCATGACTAAAGCTGGTGAGGTCCAGTCGAGTTTTGAAACGGATCATCCAAGCTGTATAAAGATGGTCAAAGGACTTACTGACACTGCTTATTGGATGGCAACGTTATATTGTTATTGTATTCTTAACAACTTGCAGAGTTTTGAGCCTTTTTTTAGTTAAAAAAAGTTGTATAATTGATCTGTTTTGGATGGCAGGGTTTTCCACTGTGGTTTGGGAAGTTGTTTTTACCGAAAGTTGATTCTGAAATGGTGATTGAAGATGAATACGGGGAGATTCATCTTTTCATTTTAATAGTTGTTTTATATCAAGGATTTGTATTTGTTTTAAGTTCTACCCTTTGATCCGTCATCACTAAAATGTAATCCAGATTGACCTTTTCATTTTTTTACACCGACCAGTTTACGCAGATGGAAGCATATGTTTGGACATTCTTCAAAACCAATGGAGTCCAATTTATGATGTTGCTGCCATTCTTACATCAATTCAGGTGCACTGTCCTGTTTAACATAATGCGACTCAACTTATTGTTTTTATATGAACTTGTAATTGTAAAATATGTGATGTCGTGTGTATCTAGAGACACCTTTCATTCACAATTCCGATCTGTTTTATGTACAGAAAATCTTTATAACTGGATTCAAAGTCTTTCATATTTCATCATTTGGGTTGTTTTGCAACCCAAAGGCTCTTCAACCAAGTCTCCCAGGTCAGTTTCACTTGCTTTCGTGGTTTCTTATCTCTATCATGTTAAAAATGGTTCAAAAAGTGATCGTGTTTGATCGATATACAACTCCCAAAAAGGAAGCTCTGCAACCAAGCATGCGAACTCATGATTCAAAAGCCCACCCGCCATGACTAAAGCTGGTGAGGTCCAGACGAGTTTAGAAATGGATCATCCAAGCTGTATAAAGATGGTCAAAGGACTTACTGACACTGCTTATTGGATGGTAACGTTATATTGTTATTGTATTCTTAACAACTTGCGGAGTTTGAGTCTTTTTTTAGTTAAAAAAAAGTTGTATAATTGATCTGTTTTGGATGGCAGGGTTTTCCACTATGGTTTGGGAAGTTGTTTTTACCGAAAGCTGATTCTGAAATGGTGATTGAAGATGAATATGGGGAGATTCATCATGTTAAATACAATGCTGAGAAGAGCGGGATGAGTGCAGGATGGAAGAAGTTTGCAGTTGGACATAACTTTCTTGATGGAGATGTTTTGGTCTTTCAATTTGTCGAACCTTACAAATTCAAGGTACTTTTTTTCTATGGTTGTGTTCACATGATGAACATAAATAACACTAGTTCTTATCAGCAGCGTGTACGTTATTCTCATATAAATACGGATAATATAACAAGCTGAACTGTTTCTGTTAATGTTACTAAAGGCATACATGTGTAATTCTAAATTTGTGATTTGTAGGACTTTATACTGAAATATTGTCACACCCCCAAAATCCACCTGCGGAGTATCACCGCTTGGAGGCGTGACTGACCAGGATCAAGCCACCAATCATATTGAACAAGCATATGAGTAAACATAAAATCCAACACAATATAATTGGCGTTCAAATAAAAAACAGTTTAAGTTGCAAGCGGAAGCATAAAGTCAAAAACCAAAGCATAAGTTAATAATGTTTAAGTTTATCATGAACACTTAATGTCCATGCTCCACAACGACTCTTCCCCATGCAAGCTCCTGCTAAACCTATTGACCTGCAAAGCATGTAGTAACGAGTCAACAACAATGTTGAGCGAGTTCACAGTTGGGTGTTCGTTTTAAGTTGTTCCAAACACAGTTTCCTTTAACTGGCATTCCTGCCGTGGGGGTTACCCCATAGTTGAAAACGTGATTTGTTTATTCCCGATTACTCTGGCAATCCAGCCGTGGGGGCTACCCCATGTTTAATTATCTGGCTCTTCGGCCGTGGGGGCTACCCCATGTTTATACTACTAGACTCGTTACCATATCGACTGCTGACTGTAGTCATGTTTATGTGCCCTGAACTGTCAATGTCTATCATCATTGACGTGCCCAGATCCATTAGTTCACGCCCGTCCTCTGCGGCACGGTGTGAGGCCCAATAGTAAGATTACACAGAGATAGCAAGTTACGAACACGTATTGATCATGGCAAACACGTAAACAGTCGGAGTACTTAACCTATTCATACTTGTATGATTCTAAAGATTGAGCTCACACAAGTCTAACAGCCTTGTGCGATTCACCCATTGAAGCCCAATAGTACCCGGCCCAATAACCAGAAAGCCCAAATACATCTATATACATATACACGGCCCAACATATAAACAGATAGTCCATCTTTTGCGATCCATACATCTTGTGCGACCAGCTTTGTTACCCAGCCCAATAGATATACATACGGCCCAATATAACAAACAGATAAACAATCTTGTGCGACTCAGATTACTTGTGCGACGGAGTTGTCCTTGTGCGATCCGGACGACTTGTACGATCCGAAACATCTTGTGCGACTGGGAGTTGGACTTCGAGGCCCAACAGTGTAATAGTTCAAATAGTTGTGTATGGCCCAAGCCTTGTGCGATCAGCACCGTCTTGTGCGATCCACAAGTCTTGTGTGATCATGCATATCTTAGTTGTACACTGTGTTTAATGTGATGTACCTATCTTGTGCGATTGCACTTGTGTGTTTGGTCTTGTGCGACCGGAGCCACTTGTGCGATTAAGAGACTTGTGTGATCAGTTACATGTTCCCTAAAATTATGTGATCAATTAATTTGTTTCCTTATTATCTTGCAAGGTTAATTCTAACAGTTTCCAACTAGTCAAACACTCGATCAAATCGAACAATCAACATTAAATCGTATGAACCCTAATATCATAGCAACTCATCATCATCATCAACGAATCAACAGTAGAGTTAACACCAAAATTCCTAACTCAACATGCAACAACTTTTGACAAAACATACTAATCATCCAAATCCAATTACACCACAGCCGACTAACATGTATTCGACTCTAAATCATCATTAGCACCATACGATTATCAAACCCTATATCGATCTAGCATATCATACTTGTGAGCCAATACACAAAGACATCAAATCTCATTGATTACATTACAAACCAATACATACCATTCCTAAATCATCATGTATGACATATAGATCACCACATTGTTCAACATACAAACAATAACAAGAATACTAACCGGTTAGAGAAAGAACAAGGATTGATCCGAATAGAAACTTCGAGAGATGAGTATGCTTGCCGTCGGCTTAGAGAGAGAGGTATTAGGGTTTGTGTGTATTATGAGATTTACAACAATGAGAAGTGTTAACCTCCTCATGAGGTTATGCGTGTGAGAGGTGGGCCGAACCCACCACAATGGGTTGTTCATTCGGTTCAAGTGAGGAGTGGGCCGAGAGTTGTAAAAGACCAAAGCCCAAAGGCTTGTGCGATTCGAATAGTGTTGTGCGATCGGTTCATTACTATACAATACACATCATTACACATAAACACATAACACAACATTCAATTAATACCTCATATAACGCAATCACTTATTGTTCAAACAAGTGACATTGAAATACAAAGAAGGTTCTAAAATACGAGTTGTCACATTATCCCCAAGTTGAAAGAAATTTCGTCCCGAAATTTGGTACGTACTCACTGAGGAAGTTAGTTAAGTTGCATGGTTTTCCTGGGGTGTCACATCCTTCCCCCGTTGATCTGGAATTTCGTCCCGAAATTCCGCAGTAGCTTCAGCCTCAGTAGTGGTTGTACTGTTTGCGAACAATTGGGGGTACTTTTGTTTCACCTGATCTTCGCGTTCCCAGGTGAACTCTGGGCCACGATGTGAGTTCCAACGAACTCGAACAAGAGGAATTCTAGTGCGCTTGAGGACCTTAATGTCCCGGTCCGTGACTTCAACTGGTTCCTCGACGAATCGTAACTGTTCGTCGATAGTGAGCTCCTTCAAAGGAACTATGAGGGTCTCATCTGACAGACACTTCTTCAGATTCGACACGTGGAAAACGTTGTGAACTGCACTGAGTTCTGTTGGTAAGTTCAGTTTGTAGGCCACCTTGCCTATTTTCTCTATGATGTTGAATGGTCCAACGTATCGTGGGTTAAGTTTGCCTCGTTTGCCAAATCGAACCACACCCTTCCAGGGTGAAACTTTGAGTAGCACTCGATCCCCAACCTGGAACTCGAGTGGTTTTCTGCCCTTGTCGGCGTAGCTTTTCTGACGGTCACGAGCTGCCGCCATTCGTTGTCGTATCTGAGCAATCCTTTCTGTTGTGTCTACCACAAGTTCTGGGCTAGTGATCTGGCTATCCCCCACCTCTGCCCAACAAAGAGGTGACCGGCATTTACGCCCATACAATGCCTCAAACGGAGCAGCTTTAATGCTGGTGTGGTAGCTGTTATTGTACGAAAATTCCACAAGTGGCAGATGCTTTTCCCAGCCGTTGCCAAAGTCAATCACACATGCCCTAAGCATGTCTTCGAGGGTCTGGATGGTACGTTCAGACTGCCCATCCGTTTGCGGGTGATAAGCTGTGCTCATATCTAAACGTGAGCCAAAGGACTTGTGCATTGCTTGCCACAGTTTAGAAGTAAAACGTGCATCACGATCAGAGATAATAGAGGTGGGTACCCCGTGCCTCGAGACAACTTCCTTAAGGTATACGTCTGCTAGAGTGGAGAACTTATCTGTTTCCTTGATAGCCAAGAAGTGAGCAGACTTTGTGAGTCGATCCACGATCACCCAAATAGTATCATTTCCCCGTTGGGATCTAGGCAGGCCAGTAACAAAATCCATAGAAATTTGCTCCCATTTCCATTGTGGTATCACTGGTTGTTGGAGTAGGCCTGAGGGTTTCTGGTATTCGACTTTGACTCTCGCACAGGTCAAACACTTACTAACGTAAGTTGCTATGTGAGCTTTCATGCTAGGCCACCAATACGTAGTCTTCAAGTCGTGGTACATCTTATCTGAACCAGGATGTACCGAGTAACGAGACTTGTGCGCCTCATTCATCACAAGCTCTCATAGGTTGCCATAGTGTGGGACCCAGATGCGTCCTGTTACGTAGTAGGCGCCGTCTTCCTTTTGTTCTAACCGTTGCCTTGAGCCGCGTAGGACTTCAGGCCTGACGTTTTCTGGTTTCAATGCTTCTACCTGAGCATCTCGTATCTGTGCAGGAAGACTAGATTGGATAGTGAGTTGTAAAGCTCGCACGCGCTTAGGCGTTGTATCCTTTCGACTGAGGGCGTCGGCCACCACATTGGCTTTGCCCGGATGGTACCTGATCGAGCATTCGTAATCATTCAGTAGCTCGACCCATCGACGTTATCGCATGTTCAACTCCTTCTGTTTGATGATATGCTCGAGGCTCCTGTGATCGGTGTAAATGGCGCACTTGGTACCGTACAGGTAATGTCTCCATATCTTAAGTGCAAAAACAACAGCTCCTAGTTCTAAATCATGCGTAGTGTAGTTCCTTTCATGAACTTTCAGTTGGCGTGAGGCGTAGGCTATGACCTTGTCACGTTGCATCAACACACATCCAAGACCCTGAATGGATGCGTCGCAATAGACCACAAAATCGTCTGTGCCCTCTGGTAATGAAAGAATAGGTGCACTGCAAAGTCTATCCTTTAGGTGCTGAAATGCTGATTCCTGTGCATTTCCCCATCGATAAGTAATGCCCTTCTGCGTTAGTGAGGTGAGAGGTTGTGCAATCTTGGAAAAATCCTTAATGAACCTCCTGTAGTAGCCTGCCAAACCCAAGAATTGGCGAATTTCCGTTGGTGTACGAGGTGCAGGCCAGTTCTTAATCGAGTCTACCTTGGATGGATCAACGTGAATCCCATCCTTGTTTACCACATGGCCTAGGAAATGGACTTCACGAAGCCAGAAGTCGCATTTTGAAAACTTGGCGTACAGCTGTTCTGCTCGAAGGAGTTCCAAAATAAGTCGTAGATGCTACTCGTGTTCCTCCTGACTCTTAGAATAGATCAGGATGTCGTCGATGAAAACTATAATGAACTTATCTAGGTAAGGCTTGCACACTCGATTCATAAGGTCCATGAAAACCGCAGGTGCGTTAGTCAGCCCAAAAGGCATGACCAAAAACTCGTAGTGTCCATATCGAGTTCTAAAGGCTGTTTTGGAGACGTCCTCTTCTCGGACTCTCAGCTGGTGATATCCCGATCTCAGGTCAATCTTCGAGTAGTAGCTCGACCCTTGCAGCTGGTCGAATAAGTCATCAATACGTGGAAGAGGATAACGATTCTTCACCGTCACCTTGTTGAGCTCGCGATAGTCGATACACATACGGAAGGTACCGTCCTTCTTCTTCACAAACAAGACTGGAGCTCCCCAGGGGGAAGAACTAGGACGAATAAATCCCTTGTCCAAGAGTTCTTGTAGTTGCGTAGAGAGTTCTTCCAACTCCGATGGAGCTAAGCGATAAGGTGCACGAGCTATAGGTGCTGCTCCAGGAGCTAGCTCAATTTGAAACTCGACTTGGCGATGGGGCGGAAGACCAGGTAGTTCCTCAGGATAGTCGCGTACAATCAGAAAATCTTTTATCTTCTTCTCTTTCTTCGAGGTGTCAGTAACGAGAGCCAAAATAACAGTGTGGCCCTTTCGTAAACACTTTTGGGCCTTAAGGAAAGAGATGATGCTCTCGACAGCACCCCTCTTGTCGCCACGAATCATGAGAGGTTCATCACCTGAGTGAGAAATACGGACAATCTTCTCGTTGCAAAGAATCTCTGCTCGGTGTTGGGATAACCAATCCATCCCAATGACAACATCGAAACTACCCAGAACGATAGGAATGAGGTCGATAGAGAAAGTGTGACCGGCAAGAACAAGACTGCAACCCTTGACTACGTGTGTGGCCTCTAAGCTCTTACCATTAGCTAACTCTACAGTGTGCTTGGTGTTCAATGGTGTTGGGGTACGCTTAAGCATTTGACTAACTTTTAGGGACACGTAGCTAGTATCGGCACCCGAATCAAATAAGACAGTAACATAAAAGTCGTCGAGTAGGAACTTACCCGTTACAACATTGGGATCATTCCTCGCTTCACCCTGGCCAATAACGAACACACGACCCCTTGCACCATTGCCGTTGTTACCCCCGTTATTTCCATTCCCCTGGTTGTTGTTATTGTTGTTGTCGTTCTGGTTCCTGTTTAGTTGGGGACAATCTCTCTTGAAGTGGCATTCAGCTCCACACTGAAAGCACCCTTTGTTGATGACTTGCTGCTGCTGCTGCTGGCGTTGTGGGGCTTGTTGTTGCTGACGATTCTAGTTTGCGGGGTATAAACTTCTGCAATCCTTTGCGGCGTGGCCTGGCTTGTTGCACCGATGACAGTTACTCCTGGTGCATGGTCCGCTGTGGTGTAGGTTACAGCGATTGCATTTGGGGTGATTTCCCTTGTACCCACCATGACTTTGACTACCAGATGATTGCTGAGTAGGGCTCTTGTAGTCGTCAGTCCTCCTCTGCTGAGACTGAGATTGAACAGAAGTCGAACCTTTGCTTGAAGCTCCATCCCATTTCCGCTTGTTGTCACTAGGAGCATCTGAAGTAGCTGTAGCACTAATACGCTTTGGTAACCTGTTCTACTCCACCGCCTGATCAGTGAGACGATGAGCCAATTGTACAACTTCCTGGATGGTGGCGAGGTTAGCTGAAGTCACATGACTTTGAATCTCTGGCACTAAGCCCTTAAGGTATAGTTCGATGCGTTTGATGGGAGGATCCACCATAGTAGGACACAAGATGGCTAGCTCATTCGATCTTTTTGTATAAGCTTCAATTTCTGACCCCGTCATCTTGAGGTTGAAGAACTCTACCTCCAGTTTATGGATGTCATCACTATTGCAATACTCCTCTTTGATCATTTCCTTAAAGTTGTTCCATGGGGTGGCATTAGCAGCAACCAACCCCAGCATTTGGACCTGAGCGTTCCACCACGTGAGCGCTAAACCCTCGAGAGTACCGGTAGCATACTTCACCCTGCGAGCCTCAGGGCATTCACACATCTCGAAGACAGATTCGAGTTTCTCAAACCAGTGGAGGAGACCTACGGCTCCTTCAGTGCCGCTGAAAGTAGTTGGTCGGCAGTCCATAAAAGTTTTGAAAGTGCACACAGGAGGTTGTGCAAGTTGACCTGCCGTGAGAGTAAGAAAGGAAAAAGTTTAACACAAAGGTTGGTTCATGAGAGTAGGACCTAAAGATCCTAGAATGAGTTTAGACTGCAGGGTATACCTCATGCTTGTGCGGCTGCAAGTGCCGCAACAACTTGTTGGTTAATCAGAGCCGTCAACTGGGCTTGAGTCATGTTAACGCGTCCACTCATGATCTTCATATCAAAGGAAAACATGAGTGAGAGAGGTTCGTGAGAGTGCGATGACAGAAGAGAGTAAGCACACATGTGTTTTCGAACTATAGTTGCTACGTTCATCTAAGCATACCATAAGCGAAGTTCTATGTAATCTAGCAAGTAGGCAATAAATCATAAACCATTTCACCTAGAATGTCGAGCCTTGCATGTGGAGTGAAGCGTCGTTGTGGATCGTCGAGCCCTGTTCAGGTTATAGTCAGGTTTTAACAAAAACGTTTTCCCTTATTAAAACCAAGTTCACTATAACCAATGGCTCTGATACCAATCTGTCACATCCCCAAAATCCACCTACGGAGTATCACCGCTTGGAGGCGTGACTGACCAGGATCAAGCCACCAATCATATTGAACAAGCATACGAGTAAACATAAAATCCAACACAATATAATTGGCGTTCAAATCAAAAACAGTTTAAGTTCCAAGCGGAAGCATAAAGTCAAAAACCAAAGCATAAGTTAATAATGTTTAAGTTTATCATGAACACTTAATGTCCATGCTCCACAACGACTCTTCCCCATGCAAGCTCCTGCTAAACCTATTGACCTGCAAAGCATGTAGTAACGAGTCAACAACAATGTTGAGCGAGTTCACAGTTGGGTGTTCGTTTTAAGTTGTTCCAAAAACAGTTTCCTTTAACTGGCATTCCTGCCGTGGGGGTTACCCCATAGTTGAAAACGTGATTTGTTTATTCCCGATTACTCTGGCAATCCAGCCGTGGGGGCTACCCCATGTTTAATTATCTGGCTCTTTGGCCGTGGGGGCTACCCCATGTTTATACTACTAGACTCGTTACCATATCTACTGCTGACTGTAGTCATGTTTATGTGCCCTGAACTGGCAATGTCTATCATCATTGACGTGCCCAGATCCATTAGTTCACGCTCGTCCTCTGCGGCATGGTGTGAGGCTTGTCAGACCTAAATAGCGCTATCTAACTAATGACCCGCTCGCCATTGGCCCGGCGCTTAAGTCGATATAAAAAGGTGGGACTTCGTGATAGAGTTTTGGTCTAGTGAAAGTTAACTGTCCATGAGGACGAGGAATTATATTCCTTAACCCGTACTGTCCTACCCAAGGAGGACGAGGAATCCATATTCCTTAACCCATTCCCAACCCCTGGGAACCCCATGCTTTGTAGAAAGTGTGAACTCACCTTAGGTTAGCTCGGCAGATAAACGAAAGGTCAATCGAGCTGCTAGAGGTCAACCACGTCCTAACATGGTTACCATACATGTCAGGTCTAGGTTCAAGTAGTGCACGTAAGATTACACAGAGATAGCAAGTTACGAACACGTATTGATCATGGAAAACACGTAAACAGTCGGAGTACTTAACCTATTCATACTTGTATGATTCTAAAGATTGAGCTCGCACAAGTCTAACAGCCTTGTGCGATTCACCCATTGAAGCCCAATAGTACCCGGCCCAATAACCAGAAAGCCCAAATACATCTATATACATATACACGGCCCAACATATAAACAGATAGTCCATCTTGTGCGATCCATACATCTTGTGCGACCAGCTTTGTTACCCAGCCCAATAGATATACATACGGCCCAATATAACAAGCAGATAAACAATCTTGTGCGACGGAGTTGTCCTTGTGCGATCCGGACGACTTGTACGATCCGAAACATCTTGTGCGACTGGGAGTTGGGCTTCGAGGCCCAACAGTGTAATAGTTCAAATAGTTGTATATGGCCCAAGCCTTGTGCGATCAGCACCGTCTTGTGCGATCATGCATATCTTAGTTGTACACTGTGTTTAATGTGATGTACCTATCTTGTGCGATTGCACTTGTGTGTTTGGTCTTGTGCGACCGGAGCCTCTTGTGCGATTAAGAGACTTGTGTGATCAGTTACATGTTCCCTAAAATTATGTGATCAATTAATTTGTTTCCTTATTATCTTGCAAGGTTAATTCTAACAGTTTCCAACTAGTCAAACACTCGATCAAATCGAACAATCAACATTAAATCGTATGAACCCTAATATCATAGCAACTCATCATCATCATCAACGAATCAACAGTAGAGTTAACACCAAAATTCCTAACTCAACATGCAACAACTTTTGACAAAACATACTAGTCATCCAAATCCAATTACACCACAGCCGACTAACATGTATTCGACTCTAAATCATCATTAGCACCATACGATTATCAAACCCTATATCGATCTAGTATATCATACTTGTGAGCCAATACACAGACATCAAATCTCATTGATTACATTACAAACCAATACATACCATTCCTAAATCATCATGTATGACATATAGATCACCACATTGTTCAACATACAAACAATAACAAGAATACCAACCGGTTAGAGAAAGAACAAGGATTGATCCGAATAGAAACTTCGAGAGATGAGTATGCTTGCCGTCGGCTTAGAGAGAGAGGTATTAGGGTTTGTGTGTATTATGAGATTTACAACAATGAGAAGTGTTAACCTCCTCATGAGGTTATACGTGTGAGAGGTGGGCCGAACCCACCACAATGGGCTGTTCATTCGGTTCAAGTGAGGAGTGGGCCGAGAGTTGTAAAAGACCAAAGCCCAAAGGCTTGTGCGATTCGAATAGTGTTGTGCGATCGGTTCATTACTATACAATACACATCATTACACATAAACACATAACACAACATTCAATTAATACCTCATATAACGCAATCACTTATTGTTCAAACAAGTAACATCGAAATACAAAGAAGGTTCTAAAATACGAGTTGTCACAAATATGATGAAGAGTTGACTTTTTTGGTCATTAACTCATTTTGGAGGAATTTATTTGCAGGTTCAAAATCCTCATGCAATCAATATAACCGTACCATTCAGGAGTTGAAATATATATGGAGGACAGAGGGTTTTCGTGGACTTTTCAAAGGAAATGGCACTAATTGTGCTCGTATTGTCCCAAACGCCGCTTTCAAGTTTTTTAGCTATGAAGAAGCATCCTTTTTACATTATTACTGTTTTTTGGGTTCTGGTAACTGTTTACTTTATTGCATAGTTCATTTTCTTAGATTGTAATGTAGTTTTATAACTAAATTGTTGCATTTGTAGTAGGAATAGATAATATAATCTAACTTCATATTGTATGTGAAGTTGTGGAATTATAGAAAAATGAAAGTGAATTAAATAACACTAAAATTTGACAGATATCTTTACATATTAGTCGGGTTTTTATGTTTTTTTTACAGTTATTATATATATATCGACTAACTTTGATTCAACGCACTTATTCATTGTGATAAACAGGGGAATCTTGGGATCAACCGGAGAAGATTCAACGCACTTATTCATTGTGAAATTGTGACAACCCGTATTCCAGAACATTTCTTTGTGTTTTGATGTAACTTGTATGAACATTTCGTGACTAGTTGACATGTTTGATTTCAATGGAATATTATGTTTTGTTATGCTATGTGTTACATGAATGTGTTACATGAATGTGTTATGAGTATGTATGTATAATAAACTTGGTCACACAACGACTTCTAATCGCACAAGCCTTTAGGGCCGTACACTTTGTGCCTTGTCACACCTCTTTCTCGGCCCACTCTTATGGAACTCGAGACCAAGAGGGCAGCCCAAAGAACGGGTTCGGCCCACTCCCTATGTGTATGCATATACCCATTATGGGGTTTTGATCCTCATAATTTGCAAACACTTAACACACACATAAACCCTAAAGCTCTCTCCCTTCGCTCGACGGCAACACCCCTCTCTCTTGAAGATCACCTCGCCCCTATCTCGTATTCCGGTTAGTGATTCATTATTAATTGTGTATTAGACAATGTTGTGATTACCATGATTGAGCATGATAGTTAAGATTGTTCATATGAATTGGATTTGCATGATTGTGATTTAGAACCAAAGAGATGTAATCGACTGTGATGGGTCTAGATGTTTAATTGATTCATTTATTTTGGCATGAACTAGATGGTGAAAATTACATGAACTGTATGGCAATGATCGAATTCCTTAGGATGGTGGTTTGACCGAATGTTTGAATGATTGTTGTTGTTATTCATGATTAAATGTTACTTAGGGTTCATACGAATTAAATTGATTGTTCTTGATTTGATGATGATTAAGGTAATATGAATGTGTATGATTTCCGAATTCAATGCTGTTTAATCTGAGTTGAAACTGCCAAACTTGTTAGCAAAGGTTACGGAAATAAATGAACTGCAAATAAGGAAGTTAGTTACACACCTAGTCTCGACACCCGTTGGGAGTCGAGAACCCACTGTCTCGACTCGAGACCACACCTTACCAGCACACAAACAAGACTCGAGACCTTAGTTACGGGTCTTGTTGCGACTCGAGACCACCTGGTCTCGAGTGATGAATTCATGACCCGAGACCCCCCTAGTTGCGACTCGAGAACTCCAAGACTTCAACCCGAGACCACACTGTCTCGACTCGAGATCCGTAGTCTCGACTCGAGACCACTTAATCACAAATTCGATTTGGACTTGCACAGTTACAGGCCTAAGTAATTAGGCTGCACCTTTGGGCTTTGTTTGTTTACGTGATTAATACTGTTGAACTTGTACTGTTGTTGAACTGCCATGATACGATGTGTATGCCATGTTCACTCTGTGTATGTAAACTGTTAGTATATGTGTAGACATACGTGTATTACTTGAACCTAGACCTGACTTGTATGGTAACCATGTTAGGACGTGGTTGACCACATTTAGCTCAAGTGACCTTTTCGTTTATCTGCCGAGCAAACCAAGGTGAGTTTACACTTTCCACAAGGCATGGGATTCCCAAGGGTTGGGAATGGGTAAAGGATTTAAACTGAAACTGCGTGATCTCCTGGTTTGGAACACGTACACACCCTCTTTATTGAAGGGTGACAACACGTGATAAGAATATAATTGGAACCTGCGTAATCTCCTGGTTTGGGGATTACGTACACACCCTCTTTACTGAAGGGTGACAACACGGATACTAGACCAAAACTCTCTATCATGAAGTCCCTCCTTTTTATATCGACTTAATCGCCAGGCCAATGGCGAGCGGGTCATTAGTTAGATAGCGCTATTTAGGTTTGACAAGCCTCACACCGTGCCGCAGAGGACGGGCGTGAACTAATGGATCTGGGCACTAGTCAATGATGATAGACATTGACGTCAGGGCACCAACTTACTTTAGTCAGTGGTCGATATGGTAAACGGGTCTAGTGGTTCACATGGGGAAGCCCCCACTGATTATGGATATGGTTTGGGAAACAAAGATACCGGTTAACTCGTGGTTTACGAAACAACTTATGGTTTTCAAAACAAACCTTTAAAACTAAACAACCAACTGTGAACTCGCTCAACTTTGTTGTTGACTCGTTGTTACATGCCTTGCAGGTCCTTAGGTGCTTATGGAGCTTGCACAGGGAGGAGTGGTCGTTGTGGGGACATGGACTGTTGAGTTCCATGTTAAACATTTAAACTTTATAAACTTATTGCTTATGTTTGGGTTTTACATTTTATGCTTCCGCTGTTAACTTAAAGTTGGTTACTTTCTTTTTGACACCAATTATATTGTGATTGGTTTTATATACTTAATTACGTTGTTTAATATGATTAGTGGCTTGATCTTGGTCAGTCACGCCTCCATGCGGTGATACTCCGCTTGTGGATTTTGGGGGTGTGACAAATTGGTATCAGAGCCATTGGTTATAATGAACTTGGTTTTTAAAAGGGAAAAAGCTTTTCGATAAAACCAGACTATAACCTATACAGTGCTCAACGATCCACAACGACGCTTCGCTCCACGTGCAAGGCTCAACACTATAGGTGATATGATTTATGTTTGTATTGCCTACTTGTTAGTTACATAGTACATTGTTCATGGTATGCTTAGCCAGCATAGTATCCACTGTTTGAAACATTGTGTGCTTACTCTCTTCTGTCACTCCACACTTATGCATTGTTGCGACACTTTTCTCACTCATGCTCTCTTTATTGTGAAGATCATGAGTGGACGTATCAACCTAACTCAAGCCCAGCTGACGGCTCTAATCAATGAACAAGTTGCTGTAGCACTCGCAGCCGCTCAGGCAGGAGGTCAACATGCCCAGCCTCCTGTGTGTACCTTCAAAACTTTTATGGACTGCCGACCTACTACTTTCAGTGGCATTGAAGGAGCTGTAGGCCTCCTCCACTGGTTTGAGAAGCCCGAATTTGTCTTCGAGATGTGTGAATGCCCTGAGGCTCGTCGGGTGAAATATGCTACTGGTACTCTTGAAGGTGTAGCGCTCACGTGGTGGAACGCTCAGGTCCAAATGCTGGGGTTGGTTGCTGCTAATGCCACCCCATGGAACGACTTCAAAGACTTGATCCAGGAAGAGTACTGCAAACATGATGACATCCACAAGCTGGAAGTGGAGTTTTACAACTTAAAGATGACGTGGTCTGAAATAGAGGCTTATACGAAGAGATCAAATGAGCTGGCTATCTTGTGTCCTACTATGGTAGATCCTCCTATCAAACGTATCGAGCTGTACCTCAAAGGTTTAGTGCCGGAGATCCAGAGTCATGTGACCGCAGCGAACCTCGCCACAATTCAGCAAGTTATTCGTTTGGCTCATCGTCTCATTGATCAGGCAGTCGAGCAGAACAGGTTGCCCAAACGTATTGGTGCTACTACTACTACTTCTGATGCCCCCAGCGACAACAAACGCAAATGGGATGGAGTCTCAAGCAAGGGTTCAACATCAGCTCAGTCTCAGTCTCAGCAGCGAAAGACTGATGACTACAAGAGCCCTGGTCAACAATCTTCTGGTAGTCAAGGGCAGAGTGGGTACAAGGGGAACCACCCCAAATGCAATCATTGTGGTTTCCATCATAGCGGACCGTGTTCTAAGGGCACTTGTCAGAGGTGTAACAAACCTGGCCATGCGGCCAAGGATTGCAGTAGCCTTTACCCTGCAAACCAGTGACGACAGAACCAGCAGCAAGCTCCACAGAATCAGCGTCAGCAGCAACAGCAGCAGCAGGGTAACAACAAAAGATGCTTTCAGTGTGGTGCTGAAGGCCACTTCAAAAGAGACTGCCCCCAGCTGAATCAGAGGCAGAACAACAACAACAATCAGGGGAACGGAAACAATAATTGGGGATGGCAATGGTGCCAAGGGTCGAGTTTTTGTGATTGGTCAAGGTGAAGCGAGGAACGATCCCAACGTGGTGATGGGTAAGTTTCTTCTGGATGACTTCTTTGTTACTGTTTTATTTGATTCGGGTGCTGATACTAGTTATGTGTCTCTAAAAGTTAGTCAAATGCTTAAGCATACCCCAACACTTTTGAACACCAAGCACATGGTAGAACTAGAAAACGGTAAAAGTCTTGAAGCCACACACATAGTTAAGGGTTGTAATCTCATCTTAGTTGGTCAGACTTTCTCTATCGATCTTATCCCCATCGTTCTTGGTAGTTTCGACGTCGTTATTGGGATGGATTGGCTATCTCAACATCAAGCGGAGATTAATTGCAAGGAGAAGATCGTCCGCATTCCTCGTTCTGGTGAAGAACCTTTAGTGATTAATGGCGACAAGAGTGGTGCTGTGGTGGGCATCATTTCTTTCCTTAAGGCTCAGAAGTGTTTGCGAAAGGGCCACACTGCTATTTTAGCCCTCGTTACTGACACCTCAAAGAAAGAGAAGAAGATAGAAGATTTTCCAATCGTACGTGACTTTCCTGAGGTATTTCCTGAGGAATTACCTGGTCTTCCGCCTCATCGTCAGGTTGAATTTCAAATCGAGCTAGCTCCTGGAGCAGCGCCCATCGCTCGAGCACCTTATCATCTAGCTCTATCAGAACTCGAAGAACTGTCCTCACAACTACAAGAGCTCTTGGAAAAAGGTTTCATACGCCCTAGCTCTTCGCCTTCGGGAGCTCCAGTACTATTTGTGAAGAAGAAAGACGGTACCTTCAGAATGTGTATTGACTACCGCGAACTCAACAAGGTGACCGTGAAGAATCGCTATCCTCTCCCACGCATTGATGACTTATTCGACCAGTTGCAAGGGTCGAGTTTCTACTCAAAGATTGACCTGAGGTTAGGCTACCATCAACTGAGAGTCCGAGACGAGGATATCTCTAAGACAACATTCAGGATTCGTTATGGGCATTACGAGTTTCTAGTTATGCCTTTTGGATTGACAAACGCACCTGCGGTCTTCATGGATCTTATGAACAGAGTGTGCAAGCCTTACCTAGATAAGTTTGTTATTGTTTTCATAGACGACATCCTGATATACTCGAGGAGTCAGGAGGAGCACGAGCATCACCTGAGACTTATTTTGGAACTCCTTCGAACAGAGCAGTTGTATGCCAAATTCTTGAAATGTGACTTTTGGCTTCGCGAAGTCCATTTCCTAGGCCATGTGGTAAACAAGGATGGGATCCATGTTGATCCATCCAAGGTATACTCGATCAAGAACTGGCCTGCACCCCGTACACCAACAGAAATCCGCCAATTCTTGGGTTTGGCGGGCTACTATAGAAGGTTCATCAAGGATTTCTCCAAGATTGCCCAGCCTCTCACCTCACTAACTCAGAAGGGTGTCACCTATCGTTGGGGTGACGCACAAGAATCTGCATTTCAACACTTAAAAGATAGACTCTGTAGCGCACCTATCCTCTCATTGCCTGAAGGCACAGACGATTTTGTGGTTTATTGCGACGCGTCCATCCAAGGACTTGGTTGCGTGTTGATGCAACGTGACAAGGTCATTGCTTACGCATCACGCCAGCTTAAGGTCCATGAAAAGAACTACACTACACTTCACACGATCTGGAGCTGGGAGCTATTGTTTTCGCACTTAAAATATGGAGACATTACCTGTACGGTACCAAGTGCACCATTTACACCGATCACAGGAGTCTCGAGCATATCTTCAAGCAAAAAGAGTTAAACATGCGACAACGTCGATGGGTCGAGCTCTTGAATGATTACGAATGCGCGATCAAGTACCATCCGGGCAAAGCCAATGTTGTGGCCGACACCCTCAGTCGAAAGGAGACTACACCTAAGCGAGTGCGCGCGTTACAACTTACCATCCAATCTAGTCTTCCTACTCAGATACGAGATGCTCAGGTTGAAGCATTGAAAGAAGAGAACATCAGGGCGGAGTCCCTACGAGGATCAAGGAAACGGTTAGAACAAAAGGAAGACGGTGCCTACTATGTAAACGGGCGCATCTGGGTTCCCCTTTACGGAGACTTACGCGAGCTTGTGATGGATGAAGCACATAAGTCTCGTTACTCAGTACATCCTGGATCCGATAAGATGTACCACGATCTAAAGACTACATACTGGTGGCCAAGCATGAAAGCCAACATAGCAACTTACGTCAGCAAATGTTTGACTTGTGTGAGAGTCAAGATTGAATATCAGAAACCGTCAGGCCTACTCCAACAACCAGAGATCCCGAAATGGAAATGGGAGCAAATTTCCATGGATTTCGTTACTGGCCTGCCTAGATCTCAACGCGGAAATGACACTATTTGGGTGATAGTGGATCGATTGACTAAGTCTGCACACTTTTTGGCTATTAAAGAAACAGACAAGTTTTCTACCTTAGCAGACGTTTACTTGAAGGAAGTGGTTTCGAGGCACGGGGTGCCAACCTCCATTATTTCCGATCGTGATGCACGTTTTACCTCTGAACTGTGACAAGCAATGCACAAGCCTTTTCGCTCTCGATTAGACATGAGCACAGCATATCACCCGCAAACGGATGGGCAGTCTGAACGCACCATCCAAACCCTTGAAGACATGCTTAGGGCATGTGTGATTGATTTTGGTAACGGCTGGGAACGACATCTACCTTTAGTGGAATTTTCGTGTAATAACAGCTACCACACCAGTATCCAGGTCGCTCCGTTTGAGGCATTGTACGGACGTAAATGCCGATCACCTCTTTGCTGGGCAGAAGTTGGTGACAGCCAAATCACCGGTCCAGAACTCGTGGTAGACACAACTGAGAAGATTGATCAGATACGACAACGAATGGCGGTAGCTCGTGACCGTCAGAAAAGCTACGCTGATAAGCACAGGAAACCACTCGAGTTCCAGGTTGGGGATCGAGTGCTACTTAAAGTCTCACCTTGGAAAGGAGTAGTTCGTTTTGGCAAACAAGGCAAACTCAATCCGCGTTATGTCGGACCGTTCGAAATCATTGAGAAAATTGGCAAAGTGGCTTACAAATTGAATCTACCTGAAGAACTCAGCGGAGTTCACAACGTATTTCACGTGTCAAATCTGAAGAAGTGTCTGTCAGATGAGACCCTCATAGTTCCTTTGAAGGAGCTCACAATCGACGATTAGCTGCGATTCGTCGAGGAACCAGTAGAGATTACTGGCCGAGACGTTAAGGTTCTCAAGCGTACCAGGATACCCCTTATTCGAGTTCGTTGGAACTCCCGTCGTGGCCCAGAGTTCACCTGGGAACGAGAAGACCAAATGAAACACAAGTATCCCCAGTTGTTTGAGAAAAGTGAAACCACTACTGAGGCTGAAGCAAATGCGGAATTTCGGGACGAAATTCCAAACCAACGGGGGAAGGATGTGACACCCCAGGAAAACCAGGAAAACCTAACTAGCTTCCTCAGTGAGTACGTGCTAAATTTCGGGACGAAATTTATTTCAACTTGGGGATGATGTGACAACCCGTATTCCAGAACCTTTCTTTGTGTTTTGATGTAACTTGTATGAACATTTCGTGACTAGTTGACATGTTTGATTTCAAAGGAATATTATGTTTTGTTATGCTATGTGTTACATGAATGTGTTGTGAGTATGTATGTATAATAAACTTGGTCACACAACGACTTCTAATCGCACAAGCCTTTAGGGCCGTACACTTTATGCCTTGTCACACCTCTTTCTCGGCCCACTCTTATGGAACTCGAGACCAAGAGGGCAGCCCAAAGAACGGGTTCGGCCCACTCCCTATGTGTATGCATATACCCATTATGGGGTTTTGATCCTCATAATTTGCAAACACTTAACACACACATTGTCACACCCCCAAAATCCACACGCGGAGTATCACCGCTTGGAGGCGTGACTGACCAGGATCCAGCCACCAATCATATTGAACAAGCATGTAAGTAATTATAAAAATCCAACCAATACAATTGGTGTCCAAACAAAACATAGTTTAAGTTGCAAGCGGAAGCATAATATCTAAAACCAAGGCATAAATAAATAATGTTTAAGTTCATCATGAACACTCAATGTCCATGCTCCACAACGACCCTTCTCCATGCAAGCTCCTGCTAAACCTATTGACCTGCAAAGCATGTAGTAACGAGTCAACAACAAAGTTGAGCGAGTTCACAGTTGGGTGTTTGTTTTAAGTTGTTTCCAAAAACGGTTTCCTTTAACTGGCATCCCTGCCGTGGGGGTTACCCCATAGTAGAAAACGTGATTTGTTTATCCCATTTACTCTGGCAATCCAGCCGTGGGGGCTACCCCATGTTTAATTATCTGGCTCTCTGGCCGTGGGGGCTACCCCATGTATATACTACTAGACTTGTTACTATATCGACTGCTGACTGTAGTCATGTTTATGTGCCCTGAACTGTTAATGTCTATCTTCATTGACGTGCCCAGATCCATTAGTTCTCGCCCGTCCTCTGCGGCACGGTGTGAGGTTTGTCAAACCTAAATAGCGCTATTAACTAATGACCCGCTCGCCATAGGCCTCGGCGATTAAGTCGATATATATGAGGGACTTCATGATAGAGGTTTGGTCCAGTGTGAAATCTTGGCATCCTACCTACGGAGGATGGCCGTACGTATCCTACCCAAGGAGAATACGCGAGGTTGTAGTTACCGTTTAATTCCTTAACCAATTCCCAACCCTTGGGAATCCCATGCCTTGGAGAGAGTGTGAACTCACCTTAGGTTTTCTCGGTTAGACTAAGCGCTTGATTAATAGTTAACCAATCAAATTCCTACCGGGTTAACAGAGATAGTTAGTTCCATGTGTTCACATATTTATTCACATGTAATGCTCAGCAGTAACCATGCAACACATATTGTCACGTAGGTCATGCAAGTACCCTGATCATAGTTTATTCTCAATACCAGTTAATCACAACACACAAGTTCATATGGTAACAATTTATCATATCATGCAAATACCCAATATCCAATCACATATAACCCGTTCATGCTTTCGGCCCAATTAATATAATCCACCCCATTTATGCAACCAATTCAATTCCCTAATCCTCTTATCCAACTAGATCAAGTCGTTTTGGACTATTTGTATCCGGCCCAATGCTCACTCGCAAGATACCCAAACATGGTGCAGGTTCACGATTCGGATTACCCAGCCCAAGTTGCTGTTTCAATATAGACATTAGCCTGTTCAACCCACTATTTGATTTAGTCATGCATGCATAATTATCATCCAATGGTTCTACATTTATAACTAAACTCCTTGTTACACATACATAATCAATCGCAACATACAGTACTTCGTAATACACCTTTACTAGTGGACCCCACATCATTAAGGTATGCACATGTTTTGCTTAGAAACACACGCACATGGCTGCCAGTTTATACAAGGTTATCCTCTTTATCAAACTCTAACATGCAAAGCTATTGAACTGTTACTGCTACTCTTACATCATCACTAATTATGGTTCATATATCATCATGTCATAATCATATAATTTATCATGCATAAGCAGCCTATTCGGATTCGTCACACAACTCTAAACACACAAAAATCCTTTGACTATTATTACCGAGTACCCTTATGCTCTTGCTGTTGTTTTCGAAACAATCTACTCGGCTCAGATCGGTGAACAACCCGGCCGCATTAAACCTAATGCGTATGTGTTTTTAACAAGTACAACTCATTAATAAATCTTCGTGATAAATCTATATAATGTTTGGTAACCTCAAGCCCTACAACTTCGATAATCAAACAGGTTCACATAACAATCATTCAATATCACATAGAAACAATATTATACAAGTATGAATAATCAACAGCCAAGACTCACTAACCAGAGATTTGGGGTCGCACAAGATGTTATCTCGAAGAAGGGGGGGGGGGGTTTCACTACCGTCGAACAAGTAGGGTTTGTATATTAAGTTTGTGGTTTGTATATTAGTTTGTGGTTTCACGTAATAATATAACCTCAACACACAAAGTGGGCCGGTGGTTAACTTGTAACACTCCATAACAAATCACAAGGCCGAAATCAATTAGTTAAGTGGGCCGAGATCAAATATAGTGTTTAGTGGGCTCGTTTATATACATACATACATTACACAAAGCACATATCATACATAACACGTTACACTAAGCGCACAAAAGAGTTCTAAAACACGAGTTGTCACACACATAAACCCTAAAGCTCTCTCCCTTCACTCGACGGCAACACCCCTCTCTCTTGAAGATCATCTCGGCCCTATCTCGTATTCCGGTTAGTGATTCATTATTAATTGTGTATTAGACAATGTTGTGATTACCATGATTGAGCATGATAGTTAAGATTGTTCATATGAATTAGATTTGCATGATTGTGATTTAGAACCAAAGAGATGTAATCGACTGTGATGGGTCTAGATGTTTAATTGATTCATGTATTTTGGCATGAACTAGATGGTAAAAATTACATGAACTGTATGGCAATGATCGAATTCCTTAGGATGGTGGTTTGACCGAATGTTTGAATGATTGTTGTTGTTGTTATTCATGATTAAATGTTACTTAGGGATCATACGAATTAAATTGATTGTTCTTCATTTGATGATGATTAAGGTAATATGAATGTGTATGATTTCCGAATTCAATGATGTTTAATCTGATTTGAAACTGCCAAACTTGTTAGCAAAGGTTACGGAAATAAATGAGCTGCAAATAAGGAAGTTAGTTACACACCTAGTCTCGACACCTGTTGCTAGTCGAGAACCCACTGTCTCGACTCGAGACCACACCTTACCAGCACACAAACAAGACTCGAGACCTTAGTTGCGGGTCTTGTTGCGACTCGAGACCTGACTCAAGACCACCTGGTCTCGAGTGATGAATTCATGACCCGAGACCCCCCCTTAGTTGCGACTCGAGAACTCCAAGGCTTCAACCCGAGACCACACTGTCTCGACTCGAGATCCGTAGTCTCGACTCGAGACCACTTAATCACACATTCGATTTGGACTTGCACTGTTACAGGCCTAGGTAATTAGGCTGCACCTTTGGGCTTTGTTTGTTTACGTGATTAATACTGTTGAACTTGTACTGTTGTTGAACTGCCATGATACGATGTGTATGCCATGTTCACTCTGTGTATGTAAACTGTTAGTATATGTGTAGACATACGTGTATTACTTGAACCTATACCTGACTTGTATGGTAACCATGTTAGGACGTGGTTGACCACATTTAGCTCAAGTGACCTTTTCGTTTATCTGCCGAGCAAACCGAGGTGAGTTCACACTTTCCACAAGGCATGGGATTCCCAAGGGTTGGGAATGGGTAAAGGATTTAAACTGAAACTACGTGATCTCCTGGTTTGGAACACGTACACACCCTCTTTATTGAAGGGTGACAACACGTGATAAGAATATAATTAGAACCTGCGTAATCTCCTGGTTTGGGGATGTAACATCTGTGTCTGAAATCATTGTGAACAGTTCAATTATCAATAAAAAAATGTTATTAGATCCCAATGTTTGTTTGTTTATGTTTTACATTTTTTATGTTTTGACTTTTGTTCAATTTCAAACTCTATATCGCTTTCTGGAGAGTTATACGCAAACTGGTGTGTAAACGTAATCAGTTTAATGCGACAAATACTCCGGAACATTAACATATACTTAAAATACCTTAAATAACCTTTACATAACTTAGAAATAAGTTTTGAAGGCTTTGGTATGGCAAAAACAAGTTAATTCGCCTATAGGGACTAAATTTGACAAACTACGAAAGTATGCCAATTTTAACTGTAACAGACATTCCAGAACATGACCATAAGTTAAACACACCTTAAATATCCTTTAAATAGCTTAGAAATAGGCTTTGAGGGGTTCGGTGTGCTAAAATAAACTTTTGGGTCATTCAGGGACTAAAGGTGTCAAAAAGTGCATAAGTTTGCACTTTCGCGCATAACTTACGTTCTGAATACATCCGGACATCCAAAAATTTATGTAAGCACTATCATATTTTATTTTAGTGTTTGGCATGAGAAAAATCCATTCGTCACGCAATTTGGATCGTTTTTCGCGCTTATGCGCATTCCGTCGTAATTAACCGAACAACGCGATCGTACGACCAAACGAACCGACATCCGGCATATTTTTGAGCATGTTTCATGTCCACAATGTTTAGGCATCATTTTAGGGCCCTAACGTTGGCTTAACGGGCCTTAAACGTGTCAGAAATGAACTTATTACACAACAGGGACCAAATCTGCCATTCTGCCAAACTTGATGGCTTACGGACCGTAAGCCATCACCCTTACGGTCCGTAAGGCTTCCCCAGACAGCAGAATGTGCAGAAACATTGCATCTAGTCCATTCCACTTGTGAACATGGTTTTGGGGCAATACTATGGGCTCAAATGGTTTTCTAAAACCAGGGTCTTGAGGTGTATGGCCAAGATCAAAGCACGGTTTCCAAGAAAGGATCTTAACGGCTCTCCGAAAACTATAAATACCCCCCCCTGCCTTGATCAAAACCCACTTGAGTTCTTGAAAATTCTCTAAGTTGGAGTAATACCCACTTCATACCTGAGAATACTTGAGAAATCAAAGCTTTCGGCGACCCTTTGTAAGTGTTCCTTCGTTCTTTTATTGTTTTAGCGTTAAAGTCAAACTTTGTTTGAATTTCTGCATTGACCAGTTTATGGTCAATGCGAAGTTCGTTTGAACTTCATAACGTGAGCGTAATCACGATGGTTATAGTCCCTAGAGACTATACCTACTGATTACCACGTTATCTAGGCTCAGTGACGAGTCGTAGTTTCGGCCAAAATGCGTGTTATTGCGTATTTTGTAACCAAACTACTTATAGGTATCAAAACCGTTTGTTTTGATACCAAACCTGTTTTCTAAACTTAGTTAAGCATGTTTTAACATGCTTAGCTCGTCACTTTTAGTTTAGTGCTTATATAGGGTCGTAAGGTAAGCGATCTAAACAATCGCTTATACTTTCGAACCCGACCCGTTTGGTCGATCATTAGGATCCGACCAAACACATTAGGTGACCATAGTATATAGGGAATAACCTTCCGAGGTTATACCTTATGGTCGCTTCGTTTAAGTAGTTGTATGATAGGTAGTTTATATGCCTTAGGTAAATTACCAAAATGCCCTTTTTATGCATAATTGATGTTTAAGCATATGTAACCCAAACTTTTGTCACTTAACTGATTTGGAAACAATATTAGCCATGTTAAGGCATATTTTACTTGTCATAGGACTAGTTAGGCGGTCCGAACGCGTTTTACGCGAACGTCGCGTTAAAGTAGCATAAGCTACCTAAACGGGTCGTAATGGGTCGTAAGCACTTAGGTTAGGTTTCATTTTAGTATGTAGGCTTTGTTAAACCATATTACACGAGTCTCCATACTCGTTTGGTTTACGAACCCTCATTCTATCCAATCATCCGATTTAGGTCCGGTGTATTAACAAAGTTACCTATATTAGGTGCCGTTTGATATCCGTGATCTCTAGCATTGTTTAGTTGTTACTCAAGGACTACTGAGCAATCTCAAGTGAGTACATAGACCCCTCTTTTACTGTTTTCCAAACTGTTTTGGGGTGAAACACATGTGCCTACTTGTTACTTTCATGCTTTCCATGTTTTCATATCATATGCTTATTATGTTCATTAGTACACTTATAGTACATGATTTCGTTGTGTTCATGCTATGTATGCCCATTGTGTGCATACTTAGTACATTGTTTTACATTACATTTCATACTATGTATGCCCATTGTGTGCATATTTAGTACATTGTTTTACATTACATTTCATGCTATGTATGCCCATTGTGTGCATACTTAGTACATTGTTTTACATTACATTTCATACTATGTATGCCCATTGTGTGCATATTTAGTACATTGTTTTACATTACATTTCATGCTATGTATGCCCATTGTGTGCATACTTAGTACATTGTTTTACATTACATTTCATACTATGTATGCCCATTGTGTGCATATTTAGTACATTGTTTTACATTACATTTCATGCTATGTATGCCCATTGTGTGCATACTTAGTACATCGTTTTACATTACATTTCATGCTATGTATGCCCATTGTGTGCATACTTAGTACATCGTTTTACATTACATTTCATGCTATGTATGCCCATTGTGTGTATACTTAGTACATCGTTTTACATTACATTTTATGCTATGTATGCCCATTGTGTGCATACTTAGTACATTTGTTATTCATCACATGCTTACATTTTGGTATGACATTTGGTTTGTTCAAATGGGACAATATACATTCATTAACATTAGCTACGCCGCTCGTTAGTAGGTAATGGTACCATAGGACTTGACAACTCCCGTTCCTGAACCCTAGGTTTGTTTGGGTGGAAGGAATAACCGAATTCGATAAACAATAACACAGATAGACCTTTAATTTGTTTAAAGGTCTATCACCACAGTCACAAGGCTTGGATGTATGCATTTTCACAATACCGCATAGATGTTTGTATCAGTATAGCATGCATTTGTTCCACAAAACATAACTTTGACTTAAACTATGTTTAATTCAATATCATGTTTTTGTGCATTTTACCTATGGTTTAGTTGATATATTTCACATGCCATACATGATATTTTTGGATACACATTATATGATTTACATTAAACATAAACATTTTGACATTGATATACACATTTGGTGATTTACATTAAACACGGACATTTTGATATGGTTTACACAGTAACACTTGACGATTGATTTATACATGAACAATTTACATTGGTGGTTGGTTTGGGTAAGTGATTTGAGTAACGAGGCGTGTGTAATATGATACGATCATGGTGGATACGCCGCTGGTACTTCCTATATATAAGTGTTTGTATAATATTACATATCGTAGCGTTATTTAAATCATTTCAGTATAGACATATTACATTTTACACAAATAACATATTTTTCACAAGACATTGATTTACAAAACAGTTTATTTTATACAACTCATTTTATTTGGTTATTTCATTAACCATACTCTTTTCTTTTATATAATCTGATTTCTTATCGAGTTTTCATATGATTTATAAAAGAAAACACTCAACAAGATTCATGACTAATTTTTATTAAACCTTTTCTTCTAAAACCCAAGTCATGAATCCTATTTTCACAAAACCTATGTATCTCACAGTCATTTTTATGCTGACGTACCTACTTTCACATGTGTTTTCAGGAGCTGTTGCTTAGGATGATGATCGGGACACTAGGGCGGACCTGTGCCTTAGAGACTAAAAATAAAGATGGACTTAGTTTAATTATGTTCTGAACTCTTTATTTCCTGTTTAAAGACAATGTAACACGCTTGTTTGATAAATAAAATATAACTTTGTATGCCATGGTTGTGAAACAATTAATTCTGTTACAACACTCCCCGACGTTTCCGCCATGATTTGATGTTCTACGTGGTCGGGGTGTGACAGAAAAGTTGGTATCAGAGCCAATGGTTATAGGGAATTAGGTTATTAGTAATGCTTTGACCTAGACTATAACCTTTCTAGGACCCCAACACAAGTTATCTTGTGTTTAGATTTTAAAACATGCACTTCACCTATCCTTAGGTGATAACCACAACGGGAACATCAAGTTCGGATCCGCTTTGAAAATTAATCATCTGTTCTTGGATGATTGATTACTAGGTTTTGAACCCTTTGTTGTAAGGTTTTGAACCCTTCCAGTTTGATTTTTGGCCTTGTGCCTTTCAAATTTTCAAAATCTCGTCAAAGTTTTGGGTTCTAAATAGTGTGAACACGTGCAAACTGGAAGAGTGAATGCCTGTGCCCTGGGTTTTCTGTCTAAGGCTAGAGTGTTCGTACAAATCCACATAATCGGACCAGTCACTCTTACCTGGGAACTCTTGGGGTGAGTGTTCACTTATAGGCGATCATGTCTTCGCGATACATTATTTTTGACCCATTTACTTTAATTAGTCACTGTGTGTCGTTTGCTGCTTTGTGATACGGACGAATGACCACCATCTTTGCTTTTGTTGATTTTGTTTCATTTCATTCTCTTCATCCAATCATCTCACTCGTTTCCTTTCATGTTTCCTCTTTTAGAATGCCTCCTCGACGCGAAAACCAGATAGCGACTGCCGAACTGGCAGAAATTATTGTGCAGCAAATGGCTGCTCAATTCCCAAACCTCTTTGCTCAATGGAACCAAGCCAACAACAACAACAATGCCCCATGCAATTTCAAGAGTTTTAGCTCGGCTAAACCGCTCAAGTTTAGCGGTACTGAAGGAGCAACTGGGCTTCTTCAATGGTTCGAGAGAACTGAGAATACTTTCCATCACGTGCAGTGTCCTGATAATCGCAAGGTCGAGTTTTCTTCGAGTGTGTTTCAGAAGAGGGCTCTTACGTGGTGGAACGGGGTTATGAGAGACCGGGGTGCAGAAGTTGCTCTAGCACAAACTTGAGCTGAACTTAGAGCTCTTATGATGAGGGAGTTTTTTCCTCGTCATGAACAGCGAGCTTTGGAGAGAGAGTTTGATGACTTGAAACAAGATAGTGGTGAGCATCGGGCGTATACTGATAGGTTTGAGGAGTTGAGTCTGCTTTGCCCAACAATGGTCACCCCACTCGACAAGGCTATCGAAAGGTACAAGACATCATTACTGGTAGTAACCCTACCACACTCCGTCAGGCGATCGAGTTAGCAGCGACATTGACTGAGTCACAGGTTCGAAAGGGAAAGCTACATAAAAAGGGGTGACAAGGGTAAGAAGCAGGCGTCTGACAAAGGAGATAGCAAGAAAGGTCAAAACAAGAAGGGGAAGGATTCTGGTTCCTCAAGAGGGTCTAGGAAACGAAAGGCTTCCCAAAATTTTGCTATCACTGCCCAAGCTAACCAGGCAGCTCCCAACCAACCCGCACAGCCTCCAGCAAAGAAGCGTTATGCAGGAAATGCACCTTTGTGCAATAGATGCAACAGACACCATCAGCCGCAACTTCCGTGCCGTTTCTGTACTAACTGTGGGAAGTCGGGTCATCTTGCAGATGTTTGTCGTTTTGCTCAGAATCAGGCAGTTCAGAACCCGGCTCAACGAGTTGCTCAGCCTCCTGCTCAGCAACAAGGTCAAGCTGCACGACCACACTACCCGCCAGGTTCTTGTTATAACTGTGGGGATCTGACCCACTACCGTAATCAGTGTCCAAGATTGGTGAATGCTAACCCAAATCAGAATCAGGCTCAGGCTCGAGGTCGAGTCTTCAACATGAATGCACAAGAGGCACAAGCGGACAATGAAGTGGTGAACGGTACGTTCTTTATTAATAATCAGCCTGCATCTGTTCTTTTTGATTCGGGTGCCGATAAGAGTTTTGTGTCATTATCTTTTGAGCCATTACTTCGCGTGTCTAGAACGAAACTAGGAAAACCTTTGACAGTAGAGGTTGCTAGTGGTGAACCCATTGTTCTTGATTCTGTTCTTCGCAACTGCCAGTTGAACCTTAACGACCATCTTTTTCCTATTAACCTCACGCCTATGCAACTTGGAAGCTTCGACGTTATAGTGGGTATGGATTGGTTATCCAAGAATCGCGCAGAGGTAGTTTGTTTTGAGAAGATTGTTCGTGTGCCGCTTTCGACAGGCGAGATCCTACAGGTTCGTGGTGAGAAACCTACTGGTGGTCTCAAACTCATGTCTTGTTTTAAAGCTCGGAAGTATCTGCGAAAGAACTATGTGGCCTTTTTGGCACATGTTGTAGCAGATAAGGGCAACGGTAAATCTATTCAAGATATTCCTGTTGTTCGGGATTATCCTGAATTATTCCCTGAAGATTTACCTGGTCTACCCCCAGCACGCCAAGTCGAGTTCCGTATTGATCTCGTACCTGGTGCAAATCCCATTGCCAGATCTCCATATCGTCTTGCACCATCTGAGATGCAAGAGTTGTCTAAGCAGCTTCAGGAGCTCTCTGACAAAGGTTTTATCCGTCCTAGCTTTTCACCTTGGGGTGCTCCCGTTCTTTTTGTCAAGAAGAAGGATGGATCTTTTAGGATGTGTATCGATTATCGTGAGCTTAACAAGCTTACCATCAAGAATCGATATCCCCTACCTCGCATCGATGATCTCTTTGATCAGTTACAAGGTGCTTCTTATTTCTCGAAGATTGATCTGCGATCTGGATATCATCAACTTCGGGTGTATGAAGAAGACATTCCCAAGACAGCGTTCCGCACTCGATATGGGCATTATGAGTTCACAGTCATACCATTCGGATTGAGTAATGCTCCTGCTGTTTTCATGGACTTAATGAATAGGGTCTGCAAGCCTTATTTGGATCAGTTCGTCATTGTTTTTATTGATGACATCTTGATATACTCTAAGACGCGAGCTGATCACGAGCAAAATCTTCGTCTTACTCTGGAACTCCTAAAGAAAGAGCAACTTTTCGCCAAATTCTTCAAGTGTGAATTCTGGCTTAAAGAAGTTCAATTCTTAGGACATATTGTCAACGAACAAGGTATTCATGTAGATCCCTCCAAGATCAGTGCGATTAAGGATTGGGATACGCCTACTACTCCTACTGAAGTTCGTTCTTTTCTTGGTCTTGCGGGATATTACCGTCGCTTCATTGAAAACTTCTCAAAGATTGCAGTTCCTCTAACTGCTCTAACTCAGAAGAACAAGCCCTTTGATTGGGGATTCAAACAAGAGGAAGCTTTTCAAAACTTGAAACAAAAACTTTGCGACGCGCCTGTTCTGACTTTGCCTGAGGGCAATGATGATTTCGTCGTTTATTGCGATGCATCTAAATTGGGACTTGGCTGTGTTCTGATGCAAAGGAACAAAGTCATAGCATATGCATCGAGGCAGTTGAAGATACATGAGAAAAACTACACCACTCATGATCTTGAGTTAGGTGCAGTTGTCTTCGCTCTTAAGATCTGGAGACACTATTTGTACGGAACAAAATGTGTGGTTTTCACGGACCACAAAAGTCTTCAACATATCTTCAATCAGAAAGAACTCAACATGAGGCAACGACGTTGGGTCGAGCTTCTAAACGACTATGACTGCGAAATTCGCTACCATCCTGGTAAGGCGAATGTCGTAGCCGATGCATTGAGTCGTAAGGAACGTACTTAGCTTCATTGTGTTCGTGTTCAATCTGTTATCCAAGCTCGATCCGATATCCAAGCCCGCATTTTTCAGGCTTAACAATCTTGTGTTTCACAAGGTTTGATGGATAAGGAAATTCCTTATCACATAACACATGATCTTGAACTGAAGGACAATGGATCGTATTACTTCATGGACCGTTTGTGGGTCCCAAGCCAAGATAACCTTCGCACCTTGCTTATGGATGAAGCCCACAAGTCTCGTTATTCTGTTCATCCTGGCTCAGATAAGATGTATAAGGATCTTCGTATTCATTATTGGTGGCCTGGTATGAAGAAAGACATTGCCTTATATGTATCAAAATGCCTTACTTGTCTTAAGGTTAAGGCTGAACATCAGCGTCCCTCTGGTTTATTGGTGCAACCAGAGATCCCAGTTTGGAAATGGGAAAACATTACTATGGATCTCATTACCAAACTTCCGCGCACAAAGAAAGGTCATGATGCCATCTGGGTAGTTGTTGATCGGCTTACTAAGTTAGCGCATTTCTTGCCAATCCGTGAGGATTTTTCGGCTGACAAACTTGCAAAAATCTACGTGGATGAAATTGTAGCTCGACATGGTGTTCCTTTGAACATCATCTCTGACAGAGATGCTCGCTTCACTTCTCATTTTTGGAGAACCATGCAATCTGCTATGGGGACCCAACTTAATCTGAGCACAGCTTATCATCCGCAAACGGATGGTCAATCTGAAAGAACAATCCAGACTCTGGAGGATATGCTAAGAGCTTGTGTGATCGATTTTGGTGGTAGTTGGGATTCACATCTTCCGTTGATTGAATTCTCCTACAACAACAATTATCACTCCAGCATCAACATGGCTCCTTTCGAGGCTCTCTATGGTTGAAAATGTCGTTCACCAGTCTGCTGGAATGAGATCGGCGAGGCTCAGCTTACTGGACCTGCCCTCATTTTAGAGACAACTGACAAGATTAAGAAAGTTCGTGATAACCTTCAGACAGCTAGAAGCCGTCAAAAGAGTTACGCGGACCCAAAACGCAAGCCCTTGGATTTTCAAGTCGGTGATCGTGTATTACTTAAGGTCTCACCTTGGAAAGGTGTGATCAGATTTGGAAAGAAAGGAAAACTTGCACCTAGATACGTTGGACCATTCAAGATCGTCGAAAGAATCGGTAAGGTAGCCTACAGACTTGAGTTACCTCCTGAACTTGGAAATGTTCATCCAACCTTTCATGTGTCCAATCTCAAGAGGTGTTTAGCTGATGAGAACCTCCGCATACCACTTGACGAAATTCGTGTTGATAAAACACTGAAATTTGTTGAGAAGCCAGTGGAAATCATGGAACGTGAAGTCAAGTGGCTCAAAGGCAAGCGCATTCCTTTGGTCAAGGTTCGCTGGGAATCTAAACGTGGACCCGAGTTTACTTGGGAACGCGAAGATCAAATGAAGGCGAAATATCCGCATCTTTTTCCACGAGTTTCCTCTAAATAAATTTCGGGACGAAATTTCCACAAGTAGGGGAGACTGTAACATCTGTGTCTGAAATCATTGTGAACAGTTCAATTATCAATAAAACAATGTTATTAGATCCCAATGTTTTTTTGTTTATGTTTTACATTTTTCATGTTTTGACTTTTGTTCAATTTCAAACTCTATATCGCTTTCTGGAGAGTTATACGCAAACTGGTGCGTAAACGTAATCAGTTTAATGCGACAAATACTCCGGAACATCAACATATACTTAACATACCTTAAATAACCTTTACATAACTTAGAAATAAGTTTTGAAGGCTTTGGTATGGCAAAAACAAGTTAATTCGCCTACAGGGACTAAATTTGACAAACTGTAACAGACATTCCGGAACATGACCATAAGTTAAACACACCTTAAATATCCTTTAAATATCTTAGAAATAGGCTTTGAGGGGTTCGGTGTGCTAAAATAAACTTTTGGGTCATTCAGGGACTAAAGGTGTCAAAAAGTGCATAAGTTTGCACTTTCGCGCATAACTTACGTTCTGAATACATCCGGACATCCAAAAATTTATGTAAGCACTATCATATTTTATTTTAGTGTTTGGCATGAGAAAAATCCATTCGTCACGCAATTTGGATCGTTTTTCGCGCTTATGCGCATTCCGTCGTAATTAACCGAACAACGCGATCGTACGACCAAACGAACCGACATCCGGCATATTTTTGAGCATGTTTCATGTCCACAATGTTTAGGCATCATTTTAGGGCCTTAACGTTGGCTTAACGGGCCTTAAACGTGTCGGAAATGAACTTATTACACAACAGGGACCAAATCTGCCATTCTGCCAAACTTGATGGCTTACGGACCGTAAGCCATCACCCTTACGGTCTGTAAGGCTTCCCCAGACAGCAGAATTTGCAGAAACATTGCATCTAGTCCATTCCACTTGTGAACATGGTTTTGGGGCAATACTATGGGCTCAAATGGTTTTCTAAAACCAGTCTTGAGGTGTATGGCCAAGATCAAAGCACGGTTTCCAAGAAACGATCTTAACGGCTCTCCGAAAACTATAAATACCCCCCCTGCCTTGATCAAAACCCACTTGAGTTCTTGAAAATTCTCTAAGTTGGAGTAATACCCACTTCATACCTGAGAATACTTGAGAAATCAAAGCTTTCGGCGACCCTTTGTAAGTGTTCATTCGTTCTTTTAATGTTTTAGCGTTAAAGTCAAACTTTGTTTGACTTTCTGCATTGACCAGTTTATGGTCAATGCGAAGTTCGTTTGAACTTCATAACATGAGCGTAATCACGATGGTTATAGTCCCTAGAGACTATACCTACTGATTACCACGTTATCTAGGCTCAGTGACGAGTCGTAGTTTCGGCCAAAATGCGTGTTATTGCGTATTTTGTAACCAAACTACTTATAGGTATCAAAACCGTTTGTTTTGATACCAAACCTGTTTTCTAAACTTAGTTAAGCATGTTTTAACATGCTTAGCTCGTCACTTTTAGTTTAGTGCTTATATAGGGTCGTAAGGTAAGCGATCTAAACAATCGCTTATACTTTCGAACCCGACCCGTTTGGTCGATCATTAGGATCCGACCAAACACATTAGGTGACCATAGTATATAGGGAATAACCTTCCGAGGTTATACCTTATGGTCGCTTCGTTTAAGTAGTTGTATGATAGGTAGTTTATATGCCTTAGGTAAATTACCAAAATGCCCTTTTTATGCATAATTGATGTTTAAGCATATGTAACCCAAACTTTTGTCACTTAACTGATTTGGCAACAATATTATCCATGTTAAGGAATATTTTACTTGTCATAGGACTAGTTAGGCGGTCCGAACGCGTTTTACGCGAACGACGCGTTAAAGTAGCATAAGCTACCTAAACGGGTCGTAATGGGTCGTAAGCACTTAGGTTAGGTTTCATTTTAGTATGTAGGCTTTGTTAAACCATATTACACGAGTCTCCATACTCGTTTGGTTTACGAACCCTCATTCTATCCAATCATCCGATTTAGGTACGGTGTATTAACATAGTTACCTATATTAGGTGCCGTTTGATATCCGTGATCTCTAGCATTGTTTAGTTGTTACTCAAGGACTACTGAGCAATCTCAAGTGAGTACATAGACCCCTCTTTTACAGTTTTCCAAACTGTTTTGGGGTGAAACACATGTGCCTACTTGTTACTTTCATGCTTTCCATGTTTTCATATCACATGCTTATTATGTTCATTAGTACACTTATAGTACATGATTTCATTGTGTTCATGCTATGTATGCCCATTGTGTGCATACTTAGTACATTGTTTTACATTACATTTCATACTATGTATGCCCATTGTGTGCATACTTAGTACATTGTTTTACATTACATTTCATACTATGTATGCCCATTGTGTGCATATTTAGTACATTGTTTTACATTACATTTCATGCTATGTATGCCCATTGTGTGCATACTTAGTACATTGTTTTACATTACATTTCATGCTATGTATGCCCATTGTGTGCATATTTAGTACATTGTTTTACATTACATTTCATACTATGTATGCCCATTGTGTGCATATTTAGTACATTGTTTTACATTACATTTCATGCTATGTATGCCCATTGTGTGCATACTTAGTACATCGTTTTACATTACATTTCATGCTATGTATGCCCATTGTGTGCATACTTAGTACATTGTTTTTACATTACATTTTATGCTATGTATGCCCATTGTGTGCATACTTAGTACATTTGTTATTCATCACATGCTTACATTTTGGTATGACATTTGGTTTGTTCAAATGGGACAATATACATTCATTAACATTAGCTACGCCACTCGTTAGTAGGTAATGGTACCATAGGACTTGACAACTCCCGTTCCTGAACCCTAGGTTTGTTTGGGTGGAAGGAATGACCGAATTTGATAAACAATAACACAGATAGACCTTTAATTTGTTTAAAGGTCTATCACCACAGTCACAAGGCTTGGATGTATGCATTTTCACAATACCGCATAGATGTTTGTATCAGTATAGCATGCATTTGTTCCACAAAACATAACTTTGACTTAAACTATGTTTAATTCAATACCCTGTTTTTGTGCATTTTACGTATGGTTTAGTTGATATATTTCACATGCCATACATGATATTTTTGGATACACATTATATGATTTACATTAAACATAAACATTTTGACATTGATATACACATTTGGTGATTTACATTAAACACGGATATTTTGATATGGTTTACACAATAACACTTGACGATTGATTTATACATGAACAATTTACATTGGTGGTTGGTTTGGGTAAGTGATTTGAGTAACGAGGCGTGTGTAATATGATACAATCTTGGTGGATACGCCGCTGGTACTTCCTATATATAAGTGTTTGTATAATATTACATATCGTAGCGTTATTTAAATCATTTCAGTATAGACATATTACATTTTACACAAATAACATATTTTTCACAAGACATTGATTTACAAAATAGTTTATTTTATACAACTCATTTTATTTGGTTATTTCATTAACCATACTCTTTTCTTTTATATAATCTGATTTCTTATTGAGTTTTCATATGATTTATAAAAGAAAACACTCAACAAGATTCATGACTAATTTTTATTAAACCTTTTCTTCTAAAACCCAAGTCATGAATCCTATTTTCACAAAACCTATGTATCTCACAGGCATTTTTATGCTGACGTACCTATTTTCACATGTGTTTTCAGGAGCCGTTGCTTAGGATGATGATCGGGACACTAGGGCGGACCTGTGCCTTAGAGACTAAAAATAAAGATGGACTTAGTTTAATTATGTTCTGAACTCTTTATTTCCTGTTTAAAGACAATGTAACACGCTTGTTTGATAAATAAAATATAACTTTGTATGCCATGGTTGTGAAACAATTAATTCTGTTACAACACTCCCCGACGTTTCCGCCACGATTTGATGTTCTACGTGGTCGGGGTGTGACAGGGGATTACGTACACACCCTCTTTACTGAAGGGTGATAACACGGATACTAGACCAAAACTCTCTATCATGAAGTCCCTCCTTTTTATATCGACTTAATCGTCGGGCCAATGGCGAGCGGGTCATTAGTTAGATAGCGCTATTTAGGTTTGACAAGCCTCACACCGTGCCGCAGAGGACGGGTGTGAACTAATAGATCTGGGCACTAGTCAATGATGATAGACATTGACGTCAGGGCACCAACTTACTTTAGTCAGTGGTCGATATGGTAAACGGGTCTAGTGGTTCACATGGGGAAGCCTCCACTGATTATGGATATGGTTTGGGAAACAAAGATATTGGTTAACTCGTGGTTTACGAAACAACTTATGGTTTTCAAAACAAACCTTTAAAACTAAACAACCAACTGTGAACTCGCTCAACTTTGTTGTTGACTCGTTGTTACATGCCTTGCAGGTCGTTAGGTGTTTATGGAGCTTGCACAGGGAGGAGTGGTCGTTGTGGGGACATGGACTATTGAGTTCCATGTTAAACATTTAAACTTTATAAACTTATTGCTTATGTTTGGGTTTTACATTTTATGATTCCGCTGTTAACTTAAAGTTGGTTACTTTCTTTTGGACACCAATTATATTGTGATTGGTTTTATTTACTTAATTATGTTGTTCAATATGATTGGTGGCTTGATCCTGGTCAGTCACGCCTCCATGCGGTGATACTCCGCTTGTGGATTTTGGGGGTGTGACAGAAATAATCAATTTCAGTTTTTAAATCGAGCGTACAAATTGGAGAATTATGAGCGCGTAACATACAGGAGCATTAAAACGGTTTGACTTCGTCTATTTATTCCTTTTTAATTTAAAATTTTGGAAGAATGCTAAAAAACGTAAAACATGCCTTAATGTTTGTACCTTATAATCGTATGTAAGCAGGCGTTGTTGAAGCATGTAACAAATGCAATGAAGAAGTCCCGAATCATAGACTATCTAAATTGGGTACTTAGTTTTATTTACACTTTTCATTAATTAACCGTCTTTTGGTGCATGTTTGAACTCAAATTTTGTTTATTTTTGATGGTTAATAGCTGACTGCGCTCGAATTAGACTTCAATGATTTCTGCTCCGCTGCGATTAACGTTCATCAACTCGATGCACTTGATCGTTGGGAATAACTTACCCAATCTGCTTATGATATTTTCGAAAACGGTGGTAACAAGGCCATCATTATTGAAGAACTACCATCGGTAAGCTGATATCTGGATTTGGTACTAAATATTTATAAGGCTTGACTTTTTATATTAAATAGAATAAAAATAACTGAATAATTTATTCATGAACTAAAATAGTTTTATGTTTTTAAAAATAATCTTATATGTAAAATATACGTTAAACGAGCTGTAAGCCACATGTTAATTAGAAGATTTTTAGAGGTCGCAAGACATTTTGCTATTATATTTGTTTTCGATGGCGAGTTGGAGTCTATCAGTGTATGCACTATTGGTTTACACCATCTTACATGTAATAAAGCATATTTATGGAATACGCTCACAGTAAATTTGTTTCTACTTCAGTTTATGCTCATTTTTATTTAATTATCTAGATCAACATATTAGAGACAATGAAGATTGGTGGCTTTGGAGGAACAGTCTAGATGAAGAATACTCTGTTCAACATGTGAAGATGGCGGTGAACTAGTAGGATAGTACAAACCAACAATTTTCGAGATTTCATTGGAATAGCAGGGTCATTCCGAAAGTAAACCTGTTTGTTTAGAGAGCTAACTTAGATAAAAGTTTTCATATATTTAATTAATAGTGAATATAAATGTAATTTCATTGTCATTATTTAATGTAATATATGTAACCTACAAACGTAAACTTAAGCGGATCTGGATGCTGTGTAGATGCGTAACGGAAATCAAATTAGGCCAAGATCACAAGAGCTGGGGGTTTGTTTTTGGAAGATTATGAACCAGTAGCTAGCTCGAAAGATATGTAATTTTGGGTGTGTTTATAATGAAATCTGTCTTTCAAAAAAACTTTATTAGACTTTATTTAACCATTTTGGGTTTTATTTCACTGTTGAATTGCATGTACTAATATCTGTTTATTAATCAGAGGTTTACTTTTTGATTTTGGAAGACAAATGGTTACAAACAGAGTCTTGAGAAACAATGATTTGGCAAAACAGACATTACCCTTTACAAACAGTGGTTGACTTTAGTCAAACAGAGTTTTAGATACCTCAAACAAAAACAAATGATACACACTTTTGAAGCCTAAAATCTGTTTATTAATCAGAGGTTTGGTTTTTGAAAACAAAGGTTAAATGTCTGTTCACTTTTGGTCAATCAGATGTTTGGTTTTCCTTTTGTAATCTCTGTTTTTTAAACAGAGGTTAGGATTTCAAATAGTGGTATAAGAAATATATGTTTAAAACCTCTGTTTTGTTACAAACAGAGTCTTGAGAAACAACGATTTGGCAAAACAGAGATTACCCTTTACAAACAGTGGTTGACTTTAGTCAAACAGAGTTTTAGATACCTCAAACAAATGATACACTCTTTTGAGACCTAAATTCTATTTATTAATTAGAGGTTTGGTTTTTGAAAACAAAGGTTAAATGTCTGTTCACTTTTAGTCAATCAGATTTTTGTTTTTCCTTTGTAATCTCTGTTTTTGAAACAGAGGTTAGGATTTCAAACAGTGGTATGAGAAACATATGTTTGAAACCACTGTTTCGTTACAAACAGAGTCTTGAGAAACAGTGATTTGGCGAAACAGAGATTACCCTTTATAAACAGTGGTTGACTTTAGTCAAATAGAGTTTTAGATACCTCAAACAAACAGTAGTTGACTTTAATCGCAAGTCAGTTACGAGATCAAGAAGGTATAAAAGCGCGCTTAAATTATTTAAAAGTTACGTTATTGGTTTAGCATGCTGCAATGCGCACATGGTGTATAAATCATGTGTGCTCGATTGTATTTAGGTTTCCCTTTATTGTTTTAAAACGATTAAACATGTTTTGTAATTTGTTTGTCATTTAAAAGATGTCTCCTTTCTTTGTAATCCATTTTCAATTAAATCTTAAAAAATGTATAGTGATTCGTCGTTTAATAAAATGCGGTATGTAAATTTTCTAAGAAACGACCCGTGTTTGCACACGGGTCTTACCGCTAGTACTAATAAAAGAGTAACTTTAATGCCACATGTCATTCCCTTATAATAAAGAGTAAATTGTCATTTTAGTCCCGGAGTTTTTGTCCAAATGTCTATTTTAGTCCAAATAGTGTATTTTTCTCCTCTGGGTCCCTGACTTTTCCTTTTTCTTGTCATTTTGATCACATTGCCAAACTTAGTCTAAAAACTAGGTTATAATCAGGGGTAATTTTGGCATTAAATTATTATAAGGTTTATAAATTATGTTGTAAACTACCCCTGGTTATCACTACACAACAGTTATGCCAAAAATACCCCTGCTTATAACCAGATTTTTAGATTGAGTTAGGCAATGTGATCAAAATGGCAAGAAAATGGAAAAGTCAGGGACCCAGAGGAGAAAAAAAAACTATTTGGACTAAAATGACAATTTGGACCAAAACTCAGGGACTAAAATGGCAATTTACTCTTTATTATAAGAGAATGACATGTGGCATTAAAGTTACTCTTTTATTAGTACTAGCAGTAAGACCCGTGTGCAAACACGGGTCGTTTCTTAGAAAATTTACATACCGCATTTTATTAAACAACGAACCACTATACATTTTTTAAGATTTAATTGAAAATGGATTACAAAGAAAGGAGACATCTTTTAAATGACAAACAAATTACAAAACATGTTTAATCGTTTTAAAACAATAAAGGGAAACCTAAATACAATCGAGCACACATGATTTATACACCATGTGCGCATTGCAGCATGCTAAACCAATAACGTAACTTTTAAATAATTTAAGCGCGCTTTTATACCTTCTTGATCTCGTAACCGACTTGCGATTAAAGATCTTCACAAACAAAGATACGAATGTGGCGCAAATTGTTTCGGATGTTAAGTCGTTGGGTTTCCTTTGGTTTAAAAGTAGATATAAAGGGGGTTCGGTAGAATGGGGAGATTGGTGTAATTTTAATTTCTCTTTGATGTAACTGTTGTTGTCCGCGGTTTCTCCATCTTGGAGATTTCCGCTTGGTTTGTTTAATGAAATTCACCTTTCAAAAAAAAAATAAAAAAAATAAAGGATTTCACCAAAATGCCATGTGGCAATTTATCATGCTACCTCAACCATATAATATAATAAATAATAAGTAATTAATATAAAGACTATTAAATGATTGAATTTAATATATATTAGAAATAATCTAGATCACATATTTTGTTAACAAGATAAAACTACCACTCTCAATTTTTTATGGAAGATTTGCTCTTTTTATTTATCACTAGTAGTGATGCCCGTATGCAAACACAGATGGTTTTTAGAAATTCATACATACCACATTTTAATAGAAACTATAGATAGGTGTATAGATATTGTAATTTTTTATTTAGTTTTTCGTTTGATTAATATTAAAATAGTCATGAGTTATTCTCACAAATCTTGTGTGTTGATGCATTTGAACTTTGATTTACAACTAAAGAAAATAATCAGCCTAAACAAATAATCAAAAGTAGTCACTAACTTTCATCGTAAAAAGCGAGAACTACTATTTTAAATCGTGATATCTGGTTGAAAGTATGTGCAAACACATGTTGTTTTTAGAAAACCATTCATACCACATTTTATTAAACAACAAATCACTATATGTTTTTATAAGGGAATTACTTTCCCGAATGTTCATATCTGTTGGAAATGTGCTTATTAAACTTCGATACAGAAGCTGTAAAATATCAAACGAATATACTAACAAACTTAAAATCTTTAATTTGAAAAAAAATCAATACATGCAATACAACTTGACTTTCAACAAACATTAACTGTGATCACACGATCACCTGCCTCAACAACTTTCACCAAAGCCCAATCAAGAGTCTCTTACACAACAACATCTCCTTTGCCACATGTTGTGTCCTAGCTACATATGCTGCTGGAAACGATTTCGCAGCTGCTGATCCAGCAACATCTCCACCCGCAACTGCTGTTGGAACCGCTCTTAAACCTCCAGCTGCAATTGTTTTTGCTGGTAATGCTTGGTTTTGAAAATATTGTACTATGAAAATAGCATAAGGGCTGGAAAATGTAATGGAATTACCAATCATAAGGCTGCTCGTAAATATTTGTTGACAAATTTTTTCAACCTTCAACAATGGAGTTGTGCCAACTGCAAGAAGTGGTAATAATTCAGAAAATGCAGTGTACCTGAAAGATTTACAAACCATGGTTAGTACATAAGCTATCAAAACTTCAACACAATATTACTTATTCTCCACTTCATCACAAAGTAGAACATACCTTTGTTTCGATTGTCAGCAACTTCTTTATCAGAAGAACATGATGGAAGCCCTAAAATCTTCATACAATTCTTTCAGCACCACATCTGCTAGTTTGAAATCCCTACAAATGCATCATTCGTTTCTTCCCCCTTTGTTTTTGAAATGGATTGAAACAAATCCATTCAAGTCGCAACAGGTAGAATGGAGACCGAGTTTATAGAAAGACCAACGAAGCCCACCTACATTTTACTTCAAGCTCTGCCATTTTTACTCACTTTCATGAATCCAAATCTGTATTTTCTAAACAGATTTGAGTACCTGATTATTGAATCATTTGGATTTGAGTACATTTTAACATCAACATCAATATCGAGCTGCAATCCTTAGATTCTATATATATCAATATAATAATACTTATGTTTGGTAAAATAAGTAAAAGTAAAATGTGACAAGAAAGATTAATACGATTAAAATTTATGGCATTAAAACGTTAACAATTACATCGAGTATTGAACTAAGAAACTTTCAAATCTAACAGTAACAATCAGAAATTTAAAAATCTAACAGCAAGAATTAAGAAATTTTAGCTTCAACTCCATCGAGTGCTGAACCTCTCGATGTATATCCTTGAGCTTCGCCATGAATTCCACGTCTCTATCACCTCACTCTATATTATTGACGACACACAGGTCACGAACCGAAGTCGAAGGCATCGCCATCAGGTTTCTGGAAACCTGGTCTCTTGTGAACAAACCAAGGTGCAGTCCATCAAAACAGCTCTTCAACTCTTGAAGAGTAGCCCTATCCGCATAGACTTGCTCCTCAACTTGCTTGATAAAGCACTGCTTTAAATCATCAGACTGTGCAGAAGTGTATGACACCATTTTATGTTATTACTCAACTAATGTAAAAGAAAGGTATCTTGGTAGTAAAACGTGACGGAAAACATGTGAATTGGCAATGATATTATATAGTGAAATATCTAACAGCACAATGGTCAGATTTAAATACAAACATTAAATAAAAATCTATATTTAAATTCCGTATACATTTAATAATCTAGGAGGGAAAAACGTGTATATTAAATATAAACATGTACATTTATATTACAAAATAGCGTCCATTTAATGCAAAACCTTTCAAACATAAGTTTTCATGGGAACGCTAATAAAATTAAATTTAAAAAAAAAACAAAGGACAAAATTTAAACCTTAAAAAAAAGGTTATCATAATTAGGAATGACCTCTTCATTTACCGTAACACCAATTTTAAACACTATAAAAGGCTGATGATTAGTTTGATTAAAAACATCAGCAATTCATTTTAAAAAAAAAATGTTAGTCAAAAAACAAACCAAAACCAGCAACACCAACAATACACTAGATGGCAAACAGAAGCTTCGACCACTGGGTAGACACCAACGCTGTTAAAACGCAATTCTCTAGATGGCCGCTCGAAGAAAAGAGAGCAGATGAAGAACTAAACAGAAAAGTCGGCATCATCAGTGAAAACAATTACAAGCAATCCTGGAGCAGCATCGGGTTGCGTGATGAAGTCCTTCACTGTAACGCTTCGCACATTTGTACCTTCCCGATTTAGCAAGTATTGTTGTACATTCTACTTTTAGAAACTTGTACTCTTGTTGTGTTCTATCTCGTTTCATATTGTAATCCGAGACAATCGATCATAATGAAAACGCAAGTATTTTATTCATATTCATGTTAAACTTATGTGCATGGTTATACTCAAAGTCGACATTTTTAAACACTAAATTATACATGTTTCATAATTGCACAATACACATTTATGCTAATTACACGTAAAATCAGGTGAAACGAATACTTAATCGAACTTGAACCGCGAAAGAGTTATTATATTCGGTGGTGGAGCTTAACGAAAACTCGGCGGGGGCCGGACTCTTAAAATCCAAATCGGTGGAGCCGGCCTCTTAAAAATCCAATATTTTATACAAAAAGAATATATATATATATATATATATAGAGGCCAGTTAACGTACATTATCGCTTAACGTACGACCGGTACGTCACGAAATTACGCACGTTCAATGGAAAATCACGCACGTTATAAATCTCAGAAAAACTAATCACGCATGTTGGACATATGAAATCATGCACGTTAGTCGGCATTCCCTACTCCCATATCAAAAAACGCAACCGCTTTTCTACGATCTGAAACCACTGTTAATGCCCTCTGACTCCAATCGAATCAAAGTTTGGTCATGTTCCTGCATCCTCTGTTCTACGATCTGAAGCAAAAGCTTTGTCGTGTTCATCCTCTGTTCTACTGTTTTTTTTATTTCATGTCGACGTTTTTGCAGAAACTTTTCTAAATCAATGATGAATTTGACCACATTTCGATAAAATTGACCGAACAATGGCCAATTTGAACTGAAACGAAAAGAAACTTGAACCGAATTGGAACCCAGATTGAGTCGTGAATTGCCTGGAAACTTTGTGTAAAATCACGCATGTTATAGTGTAAAATTACGCATGTTGTCGTACGTAATGTACGTTAAGCCGTAATGTACATTACACTTTCTCTATAAATATATATATATATTGGAAATTTTCAGTAAAAATTAACAATACAAGCAAAAAACCGACAGGGGCTGGGGAGAATTTCCGCCAGTAGGGCTGCAAACGAACTGAACTTTCAGCGAACAGTTCATGAACCGTTCGGCGGGAAGTTCGTTTGTGTTCGTTCGTTTAATAAATGAACGAACACGAACAAAAAATTTCGTTCGTTTAGTTAAATGAACGAACATGAACAAAGGCCGTGTTCGTTCATTTGTGTTCGTGAACGTTCGGTAACATGTTCGTTTACGTTCGTTTGTGTTCGTTTGTTTATGTTCGTTTGTATGTTCGTGTTCGTTTGTGTACAGGAATATATATATATTATTTTATTACCTAACTTATATTATATTATATTGTATGGCCCAACTTATATTTTATTGGTTATTTGTTAGATATTTCATTATCACCTAAGGTCCACCAGATATACAATTGAAAGTTTGAAAGTACAAAAACCCTAAGCATTATCAGCGCCGTTCCAGATTCTGGATCCCATTTTCTCCGCCATCGACCAAGCGCCGCTCTCTCCCCCGCTCCCTTCGTCGTTCCTCTGTCAATCACCATCGTTCAACACCGTTCCCACTCATATATGTTCGTTTGTGTTTGTTTATGCTCATTAACGTTTATTTGTGTTCGTTTGCGTCCGTGTGCGTTCATGAACGTTCGTTTGTGTTCGGTACCTAAATTAACAAACGAACACAAACGAACACGAACAAGTTCATTTCCTTAACAAACGAACACGAACAAAAAATCTCGTTCGGTAAGTGTTCGTGAACCCATGAAATCCTTAACAAACGAACACGAACAATGTCGTGTTCGTGTTCGTTTGCAGCCCTATCCGCCAGTGATTATATTTATTTCTGTTGACTTTTAAGTTACCTTAGCTGTGCAACTTTAAATTTTGGACTTTATAGTTATCTAGAAACATTTGTTTTTGGTTGGTAGGAAAAAAAAGGGAGAGTATTAACAGCCTAAAGCAGGAGATGAAAGTTATGTGTTTAGGATTCTTTTTTGAGTAAATTACAAAAATCGTCATTTATATATGTCATTTATTGCAAGGTGTGTCCTTTATCTTCAATAATTACAGAAAACGTATTCGATGTTTGCAAACCCTTGCAAGTTATGTCCTTTAGCCCTAACTCAGTTAATTTTTTGTGGTTAAATCTGACAAAATAGACCCCACATGAGGGTATTTTTGTCATTTTACTCTCATGTGGGGTCTATTTGGTTAGATTTAACCACAAAAATACCCTCATGTGGGGTCCATTTGGTCAGATTTAACCACAAAAAATTAACTGAGTTAGGATTAAAGGACATAACTTGCAAGGGTTTGCAAATATCAAGTACGTTTTCTGTAATTATTGAAGACAAAGGACACAGTTTGCAATAAGTAACATACGTAAAGGACGATTTTTGTAATTTACTCTTTTTTATGAAAGTCGTATATCATAAATCAAAATATGTTTACTGTTTGAAAAAAAAACATACATGTGAAGAAGAAAAGATGTTGAAAACAAATTTGTAAAAACCATGAATGTAAATTTTTAAAAGCATATACGATGTAGATTTATCCGTGTAATTTAATCTCAAAAACATTTATCACACTTGGTATAATTTATAAGTGAATAACTAAAGTCCACTCATATCTTTCTACTACTAGTTTCTATATACGATCTGAGGCACATTTTTATTCATTCAAAACGTTCTTCAATATCTTTTCTTCTTCACATCATCTTCATGCCATATCGTATCTATAAGCGGATACTCATTCGCGTAGCAAGAAGTTGCGACATGATGTCAAACAAACACAAACTGCAAAACACCATCATCATCACCATCACCCAACTTACTTTTACAGCGATCACAACGTAACCCACCTTCGTCATTGCTCATCATCACGAAAATCATCAAGGGAATCGCCATATTCCTCATTGCTAGCACTGTCAAAAAGTTCAGTATCATCCTCACGCGGATCTTCGTTAACTTCATCCTCAATGACAAAATCAGAAGTAGCATCTTCTTCATCCAAATCCTCATCATCGTCGTCCTCATCATCATCATCATCACCGTCATCGTCATCATATTCATCATCATCGTCGTCAAAATCATCATCGTCCAAGCTATCACTCTGATTACTGGAAGTATCATCATCGTTGTACTCATTGGAGTAATACTCGTCATCAGAATCGGAATCAAGATAAGGAAAGAAACGAAAACGGCGAGGCTCAAAAACCTCGTACAGAATCAATAACAGCAAAAGGAATCAGAGCACATAATTTTCATCTTTATAGTATGCTAATGTTTTATTGACAAATTTTATATAGGAAGCATACCTTATCAATCCTTGCGGGAAGAGTTGCCTTTTGTACTGCAGTGGGTGTCCAAATCTTTATATCGCGTTCAATCCCACTGCTAGCAAGCATAGTGATATGCGGGTGGGGTTCAATACAGTTAACCACTTGCTTATCTGCTTCCATAACGCGAAGAAGCTCCGAATCACTTTTCCTCCAAATAAACATCCGCCCGCAATCAGACCCGCTCACAACATACTCACATTTAGGTCCAAAAAAGTTAACACCCTTCACCGTCACACAGTTTCTGTGCCCCTTGTAGACTTTAATACCAACGTCATCTTCAATTTCCATCTCGGAATCAGAACCCATAGAATTAGCAAAAATTGCATTTACGTCACTCCCCAAACCCGTGCCTTTTGGGAAAAGATAAATGTGTTCATCACAGTAGGATACAGCAAGTTCACTCTGATCCGAGAATGCTAATCCTGTTATCCCCAAGTTCTCGTCACCGATTAAATGTTTGGGGCAAAAATAATCAGCTGGTTTACCAAAAGCAGCTGAACCGTCCCATTTATATCGACGGATATCGTATAGTCGAGTAAACTCGTCTGAGCCAGCAATCGCAAACAAATTAGGGTTTCTTGGATCAATAGCTATAGAGTTTAGATTAACAACTCCTACAAAACTTCTATCGGGCACTGGTCGGCAACTAAAAAGTTCTGTAGCCATTCCTGTCCTTAGATCAAACTGAAAAAGAATAAATAAGAGCACACGTTGAAGCAGTTAAATTATAGAAATACGAAATATCATGTAAGCAAAAGGATCATGACTTACATGTTGGACTAAACCATCCTCACCACACGTATAAAAGATGTGTGGGCTTCCGGGTTCACTGGCGAGTTTGTGAGCTCTTCCTTGATGTTTTGCAAGCAATTTTGTCTCTACTTCACCACATTCTGGGATCATAGCATGCCTTACCTAGATTGGAAAATAACGTCAATACATATATTCCCGTTAAATTTTGATTCGAATATATTTTTTAACAAAGAACCCGAAAAATACCTGGCCATCAGCAGCACAAGTAACAATGCTTCTATCATCAGTGCCAGGCATGATCTTTGCTTGAAAGATGTTATTACCATGGCCTGAATGAAAGGAGAGTTTAACATTCCCAGTCTCCCAATCCCAAAGTATAACTTTTCTGTCATCAGAACCCGACACCAAAACGTCTCCATCTGGATTAAAGCTGACGGTGTTCACGCATCCTTTGTGTTTATTTAGCTTCTTCAAAAGTTCAAATCTCAACACTAGATCCTACCAAAAAAAAAAAAAAAAAACAAAACAATTCTATAACTGTCATCAAAATCAGAAGTTGCAACTAAACACCATCAGTTTCCTGTCAATATCTGTCTCAATCTTTTTATGTAACAATGTAAAATTCCAAAAACACTCAAAGAAACACTATAAGCCAATCCACAATAAAGGGACCTTAAAACACTAAAAAGCGTGCCTAGTCAACGGACACATCATAAAAACACTCATTCTTCAAAAACATTGACAGATCATCACCACCCTTTTATTTTTAACCACTAATCTCTCTCTCTCTCTCTCTATATATATATATATACATATATATGTATATGTTCAATAATTAAAAAGTAGAGTGGCCCCCACCTCAATCCGTTTTCCTTGTTCTTGGCCAAGAACTACAACCCAAAAATCGGTACCAAAACCGAGCTACACAATAGTAAAACCCGATAATGTGATGTTTATAAATGCTGAAAACAAGAAAAAAACATCCTATTGTGGATGCTAAGATAGGGTTGTCCAAATCACTCGCCGCTCGCTTGGAAAATGCTCGTTCGATTTCCTGCTCAGTTGTAAACGAGCCGAGCTGCTCAGTTCGGTTTGTAAACGAGCCAAGCACGAGCAAAGGTCCGCTCGGCTCAGAAAAATGCCCGCTCGGTATTAAACGAACTGATCGCCTCGGTTTGTTTTATAAACGTGCCAGAGACACGAGCAAAGGTCCGCTCGGTTCTGGGCTCGTGAACAGCCCTAGCTAAGAACACTATGATAATTGTAAGAAAACATTCACAATTTCCTACAAATAACAAATTAACAACAAACTGTGCCCTAGAATATAACTTCAATTAACCCCAACAATTACATACACAACAAATCAAATGATAAAATAAAACATTAATCCATCTATACATGAACAAAATACCTCAGATGCAGCAAGGCGGTTGGCAAACTTCCGGCAAGAAATACGGCCGACTTCACGGCGGCAAATATCGGCAACTGCCGTATCAATGTTGGTCCGGTTCCGTTTTTTCGTCATCCTGATCGAACAATAACACGATTACATAAACAACTGATTATATAATCGAATCAAATACGTATACGAATGATTGATGAATGTATCTATTAACGGAATGCATAGGAACCCTAGGGAATCAACAAATATAAATAAATTGATTGAACGGAGTGTTGGAGAATGATACCTAAAAGCAGAAGGAATAATGTTGGATTTGGATTCAAGAGGAGAGGTGTTGAATGTTGATCATTTATTTATGTTGGCCTTTCGTTGTAGGTCAAGGACTCAAGAACCGGGATTTTTTTTTTTTTTTTTTTTTATTGGGAAATCACTAAATTTGGTTTTTTTTTTTTTTTTTTTAACTTTTCAGAGGATATTGTTTTATATGGTTTTTTTTAGAGTGAACAACACCATTAACACATCCCTACAATATACCATAGGGATGCATGTACAAAGCTGGCAGGGAACACAATATTTAAAGATGACCCGAGTCAAGGATAGCTTGAGTTTGACTCGTTTTTTATATTGAGTAGTGACGTATTTACTCTTAAGGCACTGTCCAGACTCCAGCCCACGTAGCCATACACATTTTTTTCAGTGGCAGGTTACAGGAACGAAAATAGAATTTTGGCGGGTGATCGAAGGAGATGATAGATATTTTGGTAATATAGAAAGTTTAAAGTTTGTGGTTATAATCAGCCTGTAGTCAACATCAGAATTTTCTTGTCAAATGTTTGAACTTATTTTTTAAGATATAAATTGGAAATGTTTGATATTGATAGTCTAAAATGTCTTTTATTTAAGGTTAAAGGGTGTGGGGATAATGGTTGGGATAATGGTTGGGTTATACCACCTTCTTCCCTAAGGCTATAGGGTGTGGTCATGAACCTTATGACTACCATGACCCTCCACGTCAGTACCATGTCACCCATCTCTAATCCATAACCCTAAGGGTGTGGTCATGACCCAAACCACATCATGATTGAGACATTATCCGTCACGTAGGAAAATGAATGGAATGCTACACCACCCCCTTGCATGATCCACCATATCTTGCATGGATTAAACCATGACAACTATGGTCCTCCTTTTCATTTTTCAAGAAATCATTTCCTTTTTCTTTAGACAAACATAAATTAAAATAAATAAGGGGATAGTGGTTTGGGTCATGACCACACCCTTAGGGGATTGGTTTTGAATGGTGGATTAGAGATGGATGACATGACACTGACGTGGAGAGTCATGAGGGTCATGAGGGTAGGGTTGTTCATGAGCCGAGCCGAGCCGAGCTAGGGCAAGCTCGGGCTCGGCTCGGCTCGGATTTGAAACCAAGCTGAAAATCTAAGCTCGGGCTCGGCTTGGTTTTAAACCGAGCTGGCTCGGCTCGGCTTGGTTTGGCTCGATTTTAAAAATAAAAATTAATACATAACTCTCAAATTTAAATATTCTAAAATATTATTCAATACTTCAAAAGAATATATTCAAAATAAGTTCAACCTAATACATTACAAGCTAAAATCACGTTCAACAACGCAAAATAAGTTTTATATTTCAAGTAAATACAATATTTGTTCATTAGCACGGCAATCAACCTTTAAATATGTCATAGATATCAAACTAAAAACCTAAATACATGTAAATAATAATAACTTTTTTTGTAATATATTATATGTATATAAAAATAAAATATTACATAAGTAAAATAATTGAGCTAAGCCGAGCCGAGCTACCAAGCGAGCCAAACCGAGCCTATTTGCTCGTCACGAGCCGAGCCGAGCTAGGCTCACCTTCTAACCGAGCCGATCCGGCTCGGCTCACTTTCAAACCGAGTCATATCGAGCGAGCTTTTTCCGAGCTAAATCCGAGCGAGCTTCGAGCCGCGAGCTTTTTGGACAGCCCTACATGAGGGTCATGACCACACCCCATAGCCTAACAAAATATTTTAGTTTTTATGTATTTTACCTTTTTATTATTAGTTTATTAGATTTGGTTTAAAAATTGTGTAGATTCTAACTTTATTACTCTACATTACATCAGTTAAAAAAATAATATTATTGGATCCACCACTGATATCGACTTGGCTTGAGCCGACGACTTATTATTGCTAAAAGACTAAAAAATATAACTTATTTAACCAAATGACAGAGTATATAAGTTACATAGTTATTTAACTTTTGTAAGGGTTTAACTTGCCTTTATAGGAGTAGGTAGGGCTGTAAACGAACCGAACGAACACGAACGAGGCCTTGTTCGTGTTCGTTCGTTAAGGAAATAAATGTGTTCACGAACGGTTCATGAACACTTACCGAACGAGATTTTATGTTCGTGTTCGTTCATTAAGGAAATGAGTGTGTTCACGAACGATTCACGAACACAAGCGACACAAATAAATTTGGCGAACGCGATAAAGGATAAAGGTGGATGGCCCAGAGAGTAGCACTAGAACTTGAATGCCTTATTGTGGAACGGAGGTAGATCATATTCGTCGATGTAAATAATGAGAAAAGAAAGGGAAATGGTGCATAAACAAGGTGAAAGAAGGTTTCCTAGTTTAATTGTTAGGGTAATAATATAAATAAAAGTTTAATAGTATAAAAAGTATAGATAAAATATATGAAAGTATAAAAATCTTTAATTAAAACACGAACATACGAACATAAAAGAACACAAATGAACGAATGTTCACGAACACCTTACCGAACGTTCACGAACACAATTGAACGAACGAGACCTTTGTTCATGTTCGTTCATTTAACTAATCGAACGGAATTTCTTGTTCATGTTCATTCGTTTATTAAACGAACGAACATAAACGAACTTCCCGCCGAACGGTTCACGAACTGTTCGCTGAACGTTCGGTTCGTTTACAGCCCTAGGAGTAGGTGATCCCTCCACTTTTATTTCTTTAGAAAAATAAAAAATGGAATAGATGAGTTCTAGGAAAAAAAGGAATACATGTTCTCTTTCCTTCTTTGAAATAAACAAGGTTTCTCTTTGAAAAGTTAAGCACCTCTATCTAAAAGTATCCCTTATGTCTATAACTTCTATATCTAAAAGTAAAATTATCCTACCAAAACACCAAAATGGTGCAACTTTTTGGCGTAACCATATATTACACCATGTTATAAACCCACCTAGCCCAGATAAGATCCAAAAAGCCCAGTCCAATCCAACGGCCAAACAAGATGAATGGCATTGGAGCGCACTATCAGAAGATATAAGCAAGAGAGATGGAAACATTAGGGGAGGATGAATGTCATGCAAATGGATAGTTCTCTTCCCATCTCAATTCCATTATGATTTGATTCTCATCTCCTTCTGTAATTTTGATTGTTCCGGTTCTGTATTGATTTCAATTTCGCCGTATTTCATCCTTAAATTCCATACAAATCAAGTCGTTATTTTACTTCTCCGAGTAGTGATAAGTTGTGTTATAATCCAAACACAACACACCATTTGACACCAAACTTGCGTAACACTATTCATCAAACCAAATTTTCCCAAGTCACGTATTTACTTAATAACTAAGATAAAAAGCAGAAGTGAAATGTTAAAACAATCTCGTTGAGAGTGCCTGATATATAGTTTTTAAAGTTTGTTTATCATCTATTTATAATTGTTAATAATGGGCAAGTCAACTAGAATCTTTAACAAGTAAATAATATGAATTACGTTTAGGGGCTGTTTGGTAGCCTCTTAATGACCATTCAAATGCTACCTCTTAATGGTTTAAAACCCCTGAATGAATAAGAGGTAACCTCAAGTTTTTAAAGTTTGTTTATCATCTATTTATAATTGTTTTATAAGTATTAATTCTAGTTAAAGTTTTGTATTATTTTTTCAATGTTCTATGTAGTTTCACTTAAAGGATACGCACGATTTAATTGTGTGATCATTTCAACAAAGTTAAATATTATATAACTTTTGAGTAACCCGTGTAACACGCGGGTCCTTAAACTAGTCAAGTATTAAGTGACACTAACACAAACAAAAAACAATTAATTTGATCAATAAGTAAAACAGTCTGCATACACATATTCACAAGAACTTAATCTGTAACGTCTTGATAATTGTAATACAACTTACTACCGGCCAAACATATCAAGAAAAAACATATTAGGACTACTAGCTAATTGCACTTCAAACAAGGAAAACAGATTAGGGATTTTATCCAGTTAGACATATATATTTAATCAACAATTGATGAAAAATCAACCTGTGTTTGGATGAACAACAATATATAAGCAAATTCTTACAAGTCGCCCAACCTAAAACCCATGAAAATCTCCCTGTATCAACAATAATATTTCAACCGACTGATTATATAATAATAATTGAATTCAATGAGTGTATAACAACGAATCCACGAAATTATGGGGTTTGGAATTCACAATGACGATTTAGGGTTAAAAACTTGAATCCACGAAGGGGATTCAAAAGCAACACAAGACACAACTGATATCTCGTTACCACTTCGTGTGATGCGTTTTAGGGTTAGAAAGTTAGAGCATTCACATCCTATCCACGGAATTCTATGAGAGTGTCCTCTATATTATAGAAAGTGGTTATGAGGGGTTGTGAGGGGAGAAGAGAGAAAATGTTATTGTTCATGTGTAAATATGAAAAAACCCTGCTCACCCCTATAAATTTTTAATATTATTAGAAAGTGGTTGTGAGTAGAGTAGAGAGAAAAAATAATGATAAAATATTAAAAAATATTATTTAATTGAAAAGGAGAGAGAAATGTAGTGATTTTTAGTGTAATTATAAAGATGAAGATGGTGGATAAAATATGAATGCTCTTATAAAACCCATCCTGACGCGTGCTAAAACGTCGACGGATATTTTAAAGCTCATCCAGTTATCCTTACTTATTTCATGCTCATTGTGACTTGTTCTTATTTTAAAAAGGCGCAAAATAACCCAAAATGTCCTACATGGGTTTTTGTTGCCAAGCCTATTAAAAACGAAGTATATTAAAAAATGAAGACATTTAAGAATTACGTTTAGGTTTAGGTTTAAGTTTATATTATATTATTTCTAAAACTTTGTAAGGTACAAATAAAAGGTTTTTTTTTTTAAAAAAAAGGTTATAAAAAATATATCCCACATGTTAGGCTTAAAAAACATCTAAATGTCCAGTTAATCAACTTAATCTTAGTTTCTATCAAAGTATTGGGTTAGAAAGATGGTGCAACATTTTCAAAAAAAAAAAAAAATCTGATTTTTTATACTTTTTTTTTTTAACAGTGATGACTGTTATAAGTGGAAACTTGCGAAGAGCTAGAGGTACAGATTTAACTTACATTGGGAAATTTGTAAAGTTGCACAATGCAGACCAATCCAAAGACTGATTTTGGCTCTGTGTTTTACCCATAGAAACGAGTTCATTTTGATCTCTTCAGTCACCTTTGACATATTGTTGTTTCTTGCTATCCAAACGAACCATATTGTTGCCAAGAAAAATACTATGAAACACTTTATTTGCATTCGGGATAGATAACCCCAGTAGAGTGAAAAAGCTTCATCAACCGAACTAACCGACGTATTCGGAATCTTGCACCATGCCACCATGTGAGAGTCTACATCCAATGGACACGAGATGAGTAGATGGTTGGCCGATTCCACCGGATTGTCACAAATGACGCAGGCTAACTCACGCTTCGACAATGCTCCTTTGGTTGGAAGCCGCTCTCCACTCAAAACAATCAACTTTTAAAGGCGCCCATCTATTCCAAACATGAGAGTACCCGATATGGAAGAATCTTCTTTTGTCGATCAATTGTAACCGAGAATTCCCTTGAATCCTCAATCACCCATAACCATTAATCCTTGCCCTTTGTGAGCACTACATTTTCCAAAACGGAGCAGCAATGATGATGTACTTCCAGTTGCTCTTCAAATTTGGATGGATGCCGAGACCAATTACATTCAAACAGAGTCAATCCCGCCAATATGTTAATTCTTTGCACAAGTGCACATACCCTAATTTGAGGGTCTAAAATCTTTTCGTTGCGCACTGAGATGCAAATCTTCTGGCTAAGGCGACTGGTGGCGTGTCAGTGAGTAGCGAGTATTTGAACTTGTAAATCAAAGACAAAGCAGTCACAAATGATGGAACTCTTATATATGTTGTGGCTATTTACATCATAATGAGTATGTATTAATATAATCTAAGAGACAAACTTCTCCATTATAAGTATTTTATCTTTCCTTAAGAATTGGTTTTATACATGGTGCCTCAGGCGTGCCTAATGAGCGTGGTGACCGAAGCAGCTCTAGTGAAAACGTATAGAGGGGTGATGCATATTACAGTGGTGAGGTGGAGCTTTTATACAACACTACACCCTCTAAATCTACTCCTCTACACCTTTCTGTCCACCACAGGACCTCACTCGCGAGTTGGGGAGTTACAACTCACACCTATAAACATGCCTGGTGAAGTGACCGACAGTTACTAGCCTTTCATTGGCTCCCTAAAAACCAACAACCTTTATACTTGCAACACTCTAGCATCGAATGCGAGTCATGATATTACAAAAACTTAGTTTTTAAATTCGAGGAAACATGCGCATATGATGGACACAACGATTACTGCCTAAGTTTCCAGAAAGCCATAGAAGGAAGCTTTATGTGCGTACATTTGCTTTTATTCCAGTAACGAATGATCATGGGATGGTAGAATGGGTCCCACACACACACACACACAGTAATTTGGAAAGGGCGTTTGGTTGAATTAGGTTTCATTGAGCCAATTCATAAAAACTTTTCCATGGGCAACAAAACATCCTACATTCTTTCTATCAATCTTCAACGGGCTCTTCATTTGCAACATCATCTCTTTAACCAAACCTTTAACAGGCGATTCGCCTCTGACAACACTGTGTTTCCCCATGCCACACACGACTACAACCTTATCGGGAATCATGTGCCTCTTTGTTGCAGACGTCATGCGAAGATCATCAAACCATTGCAATAGAATCAAGTATGCAGAACCCAAATGCATCCCATGCAAATCAAGCTTAAGTTCCGACGAAGTCAACTCCATTGACTCAACTAAAACCGATGGCTCAACCAACTCCTGAATCAGAGTAGCTTCATGATGGTTCATGTTTTCAAGCAATGCTCCTAATGATGTGGGCTTGATCCCTTTTGGCTGTTCTAAGATTGACATAATGGTTTGACAATGATTCAAAACCGAATTATAGGTTCTAACCGAAAATGGGATTCTGGAGTTTTTCATTCTTTTAAGCCATAAGACCATTTCCGCGAGTTCGTTGTGAGATCCTAATGAAGAAAGCACCATATTTGAGGAAACCACATCTAATTCAAAACCCTCATCCTCCATCAAACCAATAACCCTCTTCATATCTTCAAACAATCCTAACCGTCCATATGCATAAATCAATGATCGATACTCAAACACAGACGGTCTAAGCCCTTTGTTCTTCATCTCTACCATCAAAGTCTCTGCTTCACGGGGCAAATTAATCACCGACAAACTACCGATTAACGATTCATATGCTCGTTTCATAAGGTAAACTGATGATGAATGTGAATGCAGCTGCTTGATACATTCATATGAATAAAAAATCCCTTGCTTTGATTGGTGCTTTGAGTGTGAATCCATTAGGTTACAATAGAAGGTACAAAGGTCTCGTTCTCGACTCGCTAGTTTTGTTTCCACTTCTAAAACTAGGGTTTGTGCTTCATCAAATCTTTGATGCTTGATCAGTGAAGCAATGACATCAGCTATCAGTTTAGCATTCCAATTAAACCATGATGTTCTACTGATTTCCATGTATAACTGCAGGTAAATATAGCAACATCAGACATACATAATATGATCATGATGTTCATGATTATACTATCCTGTTTTGTTCTTTGTGCCTAATAATGAATCTGGGGCCTGAAATTGTTTTGTTAAACAAAACTGATTGTTATACATTAATGAGGCTGTTTGTTTACCTCTTAATGAGGCTCTTAATGGTTCATACCTCTTACTGGTTCAACACTTAATGGTTCAGACTGTTTGTTTCGTGAGTAGATGTCTGAATGATTCAGACATTTGCCTCTGAATGGTTAAATTCTATATAGAGTCTGAATGGTTAAGACCTCTAATCTGAATTGGTCAGACATTTGGCTCTGAAGGGTTAAGCATTATATTGCCTCTTAATGGTTCACCTGGGTTCAACACTTAACCATTCAGAAGTTGCCAAACAGCCCCTAAGACTTAAATCACCATCTGTTAACATAATCGACCCGTAACTGAAATGACCAAAACCGAACCAGAAAATCGGCTTTTAAAAATAAATTAATAATCGTAAGGTTTTGGTCAGTTTCTGTTATGTGGGTTATTTCCGATACTGGTCGGTTATTTAGTTTCATTCACACCTTAAGACTGTCCGTGATGGTTAGGTATTTCAATTAATTTTTTTCTCCTCATTTACTTGAAACACCCCTCCCTTCGCCCAAGGGCGATGTGTTATCAAGCCCCCCATTACACATGATCTAACGATATAATTGAAAGTGCTTACAGGGAACGCTAGAGGAGAGAGACGGGAGAAGGAGGTGGTATTCGGAGAGACGAGGTGAGAGAGAGCATCGAGAGCTACGGTTTTGGAGTTTGATGCAATAAATTTCCGAATTAACCTAGCGGTGGTGGCCAAATCGTCGGTGGTGGCGATTGAGGTCAGAAACCTCTGGCTTTGTTTACTCAGCGCTGCACGAATTGACGGTTGCGGAAACCATAAGCATGGCGGCAGCGCCAGTCGGAGACCACCGCCCGTCGTCGCCATCACGGAATTTTGCTGCTGAAAAATACTAACTTTTGTCATCTGGATTTTTGTAAAACCCGATAAAAACCCAAAAAAAAAAAAAAAAAAAAAAAAAAAAACAAACAAACAAGGTCAAATAATTCATTTACCTATGTGTTATCGCCAGGTTTAAGGTTGGGTCGCTTTGCGGGGAGGGATGCGGTGAGGTGAGTCCCTGAGCGGGAACACCACCGCCATCAACTCGGGGAGCCTAATCGGGGATGGATTTCGGTGGGTGTTCACCGCATGAAGGGAGAGAGGGAGAAGGTGGCCCACCATTGATTCAACCAATCAAGTATTTTCCCTCCTTAATTAAAAAAAAAAAAAAAAAAAAAAAGTCCCCCAAGAGAGGAGTGCCGCCATCAAATTGAGGGTGTGGGGGGAGTTAAGGGGGGAGTTGACGTGACACGTGCTGATTGGGTGTGTGTAAGAGAGGTCACTCCCCTAAGAGAGGAGTGCCCCTCTCACCCTTAGTATAACTACTCTTGCGTACACGTTCATGCTTTTACTTTTTACAATGTGTTATGATAGAATGAGATGTGGTAGGTAGAGTTGCAAACGAATCGAACTAACACGAAGTTCACAAACAACACTTTATTCATGTTCGTTTATTAAGGTCATGAACACTTACCAAATGAGATTTTTTATTCGTGTTAATTCATTAAGTAAATAGACTTGTTCATATTCATGTGGTCCGCTAGTTAATTTTAGGTGACGGGAACAAACGAACGCTCATGAACACAAACAAACATATATTAGAAGAAGAAGCTAATGGTGGTTGAGAAAATGGAGCCTGTGGTGGTCTAGAAGACGAAGCATGTGGTTGAGGACAACTCAATTATGTAGGTGGTGATGAGAAATTTCTGAGGGCTACGGTTTGCAAAGGTTGTGGATCCTAAATTTTAAAAGGTATCTATGTAACATACAATACATTAATATTTATTGATTATTTTTATTAGTGAGAACTTTGAAGCATCACAAATTCTAAATATAATACAAAAATTAAATATCCTAAAAAATTGTCGAACATAAACGAACACTTACCGAACGTTCACAAACATAAATGAACAAACATAACTTTAGCAAACACCAAACACAATATACATGTAAGATACATCGTTAAGCAACATAACTTTACTCAACAAAACAAAATGTAGCACTTCACTGTGAACAGTAACACACACGCTATACTATATGTAGTTGTAGAACTACCAGAGAGCCACAAAGGCACTGCCCCTTATCCTTATTCACAACACTAACTTTAAACGCCTCATTAACTTTAGACGCATTTATAACTACAACGCTAACTTTAGACGTGATAAGTATTGGTATCTTTTATTTTAGGATAGTTTTATGGCTTTTATTGGCTGCTTGTTTTAAGCCATTTATTTTCGTTACATATGTGGGGTCTTCTTCGATTCCTTTGTATGAAGAAACATGGCATATGCCAATTGAATAAAAATCATTGATTACCAATTTCTTATGGTATCAGAGCATAGATCCTAAACCCTATCCTACTCAAAACCCACATAACAAGAATAGAAGACATCTTACGCTCAAAGCAGAAGTACGTTGCTGCTGATTTTGTGTTTTTCGGAACAGAAGAAGAAGATACGGTCAATATCAGAACATCGGCATCGGTCAGTGCAGAATCGCCGATATCATACCATCCACACGTTGGATTTATCTTGTCGGCCATCGGATTTGCTTTCTCCTTCGTTTTGGCAGAGAAAGAAAGCAATGAACGAGGCAACTGAAGAAACCCTAATTCCTAATTTCACTTCTTGAACAAGCCATCTGCAGATTTGAAGAAACCCGCATCTGTCACACCCCCAAAATCCACCTGCGGAGTACCACCGCTTGGAGGCGTGACTGACCAGGATCCAGCCACCAATCATATTGAACAAGCATATAAGTAGTTATAAAAAAAATCCAACCAATACAATTGGTGTTCAAACAAAACATAGTTAAGTTGCAAGCGGAAGCATGAGTCTTAAATCAAAACATAAGTTTAATTGTTTCGAAGTTTAACATGGCACGCAGCCGTCCATGTCCCACAACGATCCTCCTCCATGCAAGCTCCAGTTAAGAACCTAGGGACCTGCAAAGCATGTAGTAACGAGTCAACAACAAGTTGAGTGAGTTCACGGTTGGGTGTTCGTTTTAAGTTGTTTCGAAAACAGTTTCCTTTATCTGGCATCCTGCCGTGGGGGTTACCCCATAGTTAAAAACGTGACTTGTTTATTCCCGGTTACTCTGGCAATCCAGCCGTGGGGGCTACCCCGTGTTAGTTATCTGGCATTTCGGCCGTGGGGGCTACCCCATGTATACACTAGACTCGTTACCATATCGACTGCTGACTGTAGTCATGTTTATGTGCCCTGAAACTGTCAATGTCTATCATCATTGACGTGCCCCAGATCCATTAGTTCACGCCCGTCCTCTGCGGCACGGTGTGAGGTTTGTCAGACCTAAATAGCGCTATCTAACTAATGACCCGCTCGCCATTGGCCCGGCGATTAAGTCGATATAAAAAATGAGGGACTTCGTGATAGAGTTTTGGTCTAGTACGAGTTATCTGTCCGTGAGGACGAGGAATTACATTCCTGAACCTTTGCTGTCCTACCCAAGGAGGACGAGGAACCCATGTTCCTTAACCCCAATTCCCGACCCCTGGGAATCCCATGCTTTGTAGAGGGTGTGAACTCACCTTGGTTTGCTCGGTAGATACACAGAAAAGTCAAACAAGCAACGTTGAGGCTACTCACGTCCTATCATAGTTGTATCATACAAGTCAGGTTCGTAACCAAGTAGCACACGGATGTTTCTAGCACAGTGCATTCAAGTATCGTTCATGGCATACACGTTTAATCATGGCAGATCAACAATATTCACGTTCAAGTAACATATAAGGTCTGTGCATTAGGCCCAAGAGTCCGGCCCAATCAATTAAGCCCGTAATGGGGTGCAAGTCCAAACAGTGTGTATCTGTGTATAGTCTCGAGTCGCAACTAGGCGTTTACGACTCGCAACCTGAGTCGCAATCATAGTTTCGGTTCGTGTTGTTTTGGTCTCGAGTCGCAACCGGACTCGTAACTGTGGTTTCGAGTCGTAAGGTTTGTGTGCTGATCACTTGTGGTTTCGAGTCGCAATCAGGTGTTTGCGACTCGCAACCGATGTCGCAACCGGGAGATTTCGACTCATCATGCACTGGTTTCGAGTCGCAACTGGAGGTTTCGGTTGGACAACTGCTGATTCGGAACAGTGTACTATCCAATGGGAATTCGATTTCATGAAATGGTTTGTACTATCCACTTAAACATGTTTGTTTGTCTAGCAATTTCCTAAATTGGATCAAACATATCAGATTTCAAATATTCAAGCATGTTCATATCACATTCAACAAGTTCTTCATACATTCATCATGATCATCAAACACAAACAGCCCTTATTCAACATATTTTGCATTTTTCGGACAAGAGTTATATTATCTAAACTAGATATCAAGCTCATATTGCAACAAAACATCTATTCTATAATCCTCATGAATCGGATGGTCATCATTATTCTTTTATCATACAAAAATCTATACCTTTATTAAAGAGGTCATGTTCATAACAAATGTTGTAACTAAACATGTATCATCACCAAGAATTCATTAAATCCACCAACACCTTTGTCATATTCAAATGATAGTCATGTTCTCCTAAGCATGTATCATTTAATCAAACAAGAGCTCATCAATCAAACAAACACTTAATCATACATGAATCTTTAGCAAGCAAACACATTATCATCATCAACATCCGAAATACATAACAAGAATCACTAGCCAACAAGTATCATAAACACTAACCGGTTTGTGAAAGGACACCGAGTTGCTAAGGAAGATGAGTGAAATGGGGTGTTCGAGTGATGTTGATGAGCTCAACCGAGTCTCCTTGTGGCCACCGGTTTGATCCGAGATGAAGGGGAGCAATGTTGTAGCTTAGGGTTTTAGTGAAGAGGATGGAGTGTGTGTGTGGGTGAGTATGTTGTCCAAAGAAAATGGCAACATGGCTAACACTAAGATTTATATACTTGTTCTCTATGGTGTACCCTAATGGGTTTCGAAATAGGCTAAGTGTGTATGTGTGGCCCAACCGGCCCATAAGTCATTGTTCACTCGAGACCACATGGTCTCGAGTCGGGTTCTTGTTGTCTCGGTTCATATACATACTCGCATACATACACACAAGCATACATGTAACATAACACATAATCATATAAAAGGTTCACTTATCATTCATTAAATCATCAAATTAGTTAGTCACTTAGTGTTCAAGCGTACAACGAAAGGTTCTAAATTTCGAGTTGTCACATCATCCCCAAGTTGAAAGAAATTTCGTCCCGAAATTTGGTAGGCACTCACTGAGGAAGCTAGTTAAGTCGTATGGTTTTCCTGGTTTTCCTGGGGTGTCACATCCACCCCCCGTTGATCTGGAATTTCGTCCCGAAATTCCGTAGCTTCAGCCTCAGCAGTGGGTGTACTGTTTGCGAACAGTTGGGGATACTTTTGTTTCATCTGATCTTCGCGCTCCCAGGTGAACTCTGGGCCGCGACGTGAGTTCCAACGAACTCGAACGAGAGGTATTCTAGTGCTCTTGAGGACCTTAACATCCCGGTCCGTGATCTCGACTGGTTCCTCGACGAATTGTAACTGCTCGTCGATCGTGAGTTCCTTCAAAGGAACTACGTGGGTCTCATCTGACGGACACTTCTTCAGATTCGACACGTGAAAAACGTTGTGAACTGCACCGAGTTCCGCTGGTAAGTTTAGTCTGTAGGCCACCCTGCCTATTTTCTCAATGACCTCGAAAGGTCCAACGTATCGTGGGTTAAGTTTGCCGCGTTTACCAAAACGAACCACACCCTTCCAGGGTGAAACTTTGAGTAGTACCCGCTCCCCAACCTGGAGCTCAAGTGGTTTCCTGCCCATGTCGGCGTAAACTTTCTGACGTTCGCGAGCTGCCGTCATGCGTTTTCGTATTTGAGCAATTTGTTCGGTCGTGTCTACCACATATTCTGGACCAGTGATCTGACTATCTCCCACCTCTGCCCAGCAAAGAGGAGACCGGCATTTACGTCCGTACAATGCCTCAAATGGAGCAGCTTTAATGCTGGTGTGGTAGCTGTTATTGTACGAGAATTCCACAAGTGGCAGATGCTTTTCCCAGCGGTTGCCAAAGTCGATTACACATGCACGAAGCATGTCTTCTAAGGTTTGAATGGTGCGCTCGGACTGCCCGTCCGTCTGAGGGTGGTACGCTGTGCTCATGTCTAATCGTGAGCCGAAGGATTTGTGCATTGCTTGCCACAGCTCTGAAGTAAAACGTGCATCTCGATCCGAGATAATGGAGGTGGGCACCCCGTGCCTCGAAACAACTTCCTTGAGGTATATTTCCGCAAGAGTGGAGAATTTATCCGTTTCCTTGATGGCTAGGAAGTGTGCAGACTTTGTGAGTCGATCCACGATCACCCAAATAGTATCGTTCCCGCGCTGGGATCTAGGCAGGCCAGTGACAAAATCCATGGAAATTTGCTCCCATTTCCATTGAGGTATCTCTGGTTGTTGGAGTAGGCCTGATGGTTTCTGGTATTCAGACTTGACTCTCGCACAAGTCAAACACTTACTGACGTAGGTCGCTATGTGGGCCTTCATGCTAGGCCACCAGTACGTAGTTTTGATGTCGTGGTACATTTTATCCGATCCAGGATGTACCGAGTAGCGAGACTTGTGTGCTTCGTCCATCACAAGTTCTCGTAGGTTGCCATAGAGTGGGACCCAAACGCGTCCCGTTACGTAGTAAGCACCGTCTTCCTTCTGTTCTAAGCGTTGCCTCGATCCGCGTAGGGCTTCAGCCCTGACGTTTTCTGGTTTCAGTGCTTCTATCTGAGCTGCTCGTATCTGGGAGGGAAGACTAGAATGGATCGTGAGTTGTAGAGCTCGTACGCGCTTAGGCGCAGTGTCCTTTCGACTAAGGGCGTCAGCCACCACATTGGCTTTGCCCGGGTGATACCTGATCGAGCACTCGTAGTCATTCAGTAGTTCAACCCACCGCCGTTGCCGCATATTTAGTTCCTTCTGCTTGAAGATATGCTCGAGGCTCCTGTGGTCGGTGTAGATGGCGCACTTGGTACCATACAGGTAATGCCGCCATAACTTAAGTGCAAAAACAACAGCTCCCAGCTCTAAATCGTGCGTAGTGTAGTTCTTTTCATGAACCTTGAGTTGGCGTGAGGCGTAGGCTATAACTTTATCTCGTTGCATCAACACGCAACCAAGACCTTGAATTGATGCGTCGCAGTAAACCACAAAATCATCTGTGCCTTCTGGCAAGGAAAGGATAGGTGCGCTACAAAGTCGATCCTTTAGGTGCTGAAATGCCAACTCCTGTGCGTTTCCCCAGCGATACACAACGCCCTTCTGCGTTAGTGAGGTGAGAGGCTGTGCAATCTTAGAAAAATCCTTTATGAATCTCCGGTAGTATCCCGCCAAACCCAAGAATTGGCGAATTTCCTTTGGTGTACGAGGTGCAGGCCAGTTCTTAATCGAGTCTATCTTGGATGGATCAACATGAATCCCATCCTTGTTTACCACGTGGCCTAGGAAATGGACTTCTCGAAGCCAGAAGTCGCATTTCGAGAACTTTGCATAAAGCTGTTCTGTTCGAAGGAGTTCCAGAATAAGTCGCAGATGTTGCTCGTGTTCCTCCCGACTCTTAGAATAGATCAGGATGTCATCGATGAAAACTATAATGAACTTGTCCAGGTAAGGCTTGCACACTCGGTTCATCAAATCCATGAAAACCGCAGGTGCGTTTGTCATCCCAAAAGGCATGACCAAAAACTCATAGTGCCCGTATCGAGTTCTGAAAGCTGTTTTGGAGACGTCCTCTTCCCGGACTCTCAGCTGGTGATAACCCGATCTCAAATCGATCTTCGAATAGTAGCTCGATCCTTGCAGCTGGTCGAACAAGTCGTCGATACGCGGTAGAGGATAACGATTCTTCACCGTCACCTTGTTGAGTTCCCGGTAGTCGATGCACATTCTGAAAGTACCGTCTTTCTTCTTCACAAATAGCACTGGAGCTCCCCAGGGCGATGAGCTTGGACGAATAAAACCCTTATCCAGGAGCTCTTGTAGTTGCGTGGAGAGTTCTTTCAACTCTGATGGAGCTAAACGATAAGGTGCACGGGCTATGGGCGCAGCTCCAGGAGCTAGTTCGATCTGAAACTCGACTTGGCGATGAGGCGGAAGACCAGGTAATTCCTCAGGAAATACCTCTGGATAATCGCGTACAACTGGAAAATCTTCTATCTTCTTCTCTTTTTCTGAGGTGTCAGTAACGAGAGCCAAAATGGCAGTGTGGCCCTTTCGCAAGCACTTTTGGGCCTTAAGGAGAGAAATGACGTTCTCAACAGCACTCCTCTTGTCGCCATGAATCATGAGAGGTTCACCATCGGGACCTGGAATACGGACAACCTTCTCGTTGCAAAGAATCTCTGCTCGGTGTTGGGATAACCAATCCATCCCAATGACAACGTCGAAACTACCCAAGACGATAGGAATGAGGTCGATAGAGAAGGTCTGGTCAGCGAGAATAAGTTTACAACCCTTGACTACGTGTGTGGCTTCTAAACTCTTACCATTTGCTAGCTCTACGGTGTGCTTGTTGTTCAAAGGTGTTGGGATACGCTTAAGCATTCGACTAACTTCTAGTGACATGTAGCTAGTATCGGCACCCGAATCAAATAAAACTGAAACATAAAAGTCGTCGAGAAGGAACTTACCCGCCACAACATTGGGGTCATTCCTTGCTTCACCTTGGCCAATCACAAACATCCGCCCCCTGGCGCCATTGTTGTTGTTGTTCCCATTGTTACCATTCCCCTGATTGTTGTTATTGTTGTTGTTGTTGTTCTGGTTCCTGTTCAGTTGGGGACAGTCTCTCTTGAAGTGGCCTTCAGCTCCACACTGAAAGCACCCTTTGTTATCACCTTGCTGCTGCTGCTGGCGCTGGTTCTGTTGAGCTTGCTGACGATTCTGACTAGCGGGGTATAAGCTCCTGCAATCCTTTGCAGCGTGACCAGGCTTGTTGCACCGATGACAGTTGCCCCTGGTGCATGGCCCGCTGTGGTGCAGGCTGCAGCGATTGCATTTGGGGTGATTTCCTTTGTACCCACCATGACTTTGACCACCAGACGATTGCTGGTTAGGGCTCTTGTAGTCATCAGTCTTCCTCTGCTGAGACTGGGACTGAACAGAAGTCGAACCCTTACTTGAAGTTCCATCCCATTTCCGTTTGTTGTCACTAGAGGTACCAGAAGTAGTTGCAGCACCTATGCGTTTTGGTAACTTGTTCTGTTCCACCGCCTGGTCCGTGAGACGGTGAGCTAACTGAACGGTTTGCTGGTAGGTGGCGAGGTTCGCTGAAGTCACATGACTTTGGATTTCCGGCACTAAGCCTTGAAGAAATAGTTCGATGCGTTTGATGGGAGGATCCACCATAGTAGGGCACAGAATTGCCAGTTCGTTCGACCTTTTCACATAAGCTTCAATTTCGGATCCCGTCATCTTGAGGTTGAAGAACTCCACCTCGAGTTTGTGAATCTCATCACGACTGCAGTATTCTTCCTTGATCATCTCCTTAAAAGTTTCCCATGGGGTGGCGTTGGCAGCAACCAACCCTAGCATCTGAACTTGAGCGTTCCACCATGTGAGGGCTAAACCCTCGAGAGTACCAGTAGCATACTTCACCCTGCGCGCCTCAGGGCATTCGCACATTTCGAACACAGATTCTAGCTTCTCAAACCAGTGTAGGAGACCTACTGCTCCTTCAGTGCCGCTAAAAGTAGTTGGTCGGCAGTCCATGAAAGTCTTAAAAGTGCACACGGGTGGCTGAACGTGCTGACCTATCGTAGGTGAAAGAAAAGACAGAGTTTAACACAAAGGTTGGTTCACGAGAGTAGGATCCTAAAGATCCTAGAATGAGTTCGGACTGCAGGATATACCTCCTGCGTGTGCAGCTGCAAGTGCTGCGGCAACTCGTTCGTTGATCAGAGCCGTCAACTGGGCTTGTGTCAGGTTAACGCGTCCAGACATGATCTTCATACCAAGAAGAACGTGAGTGAGAGGGGTTCGCGAAAGTACGACGATAAAATTGAGCAAGCACGCACGTGTTCAAGCAACAGTAGTTATACTAACCAAGCATACCATAAGCAATGTACTATGTAACTAACAAGTAGGCAATATATACACAGATCATATCACCTAGAATGTCGAGCCTTGCATGTGGAGTGAAGCATCGTTGTGGACCGTTGAGCACTGTACAGGTTATAGTCTGGTTTTAACAAAAACGTTTTTCCCTTTATTAAAACCAAGTTCTCTATAACCAATGGCTCTGATACCAATCTGTCACACCCCCAAAATCCACCTGCGGAGTACCACCGCTTGGAGGCGTGACTGACCAGGATCCAGCCACCAATCATATTGAACAAGCATATAAGTAGTTATAAAAAAAATCCAACCAATACAATTGGTGTTCAAACAAAACATAGTTAAGTTGCAAGCGGAAGCATGAGTCTTAAATCAAAACATAAGTTTAATTGTTTCGAAGTTTAACATGGCACGCAGCCGTCCATGTCCCACAACGATCCTCCTCCATGCAAGCTCCAGTTAAGAATCTAGGGACCTGCAAAGCATGTAGTAACGAGTCAACAACAAGTTGAGTGAGTTCACGGTTGGGTGTTCGTTTTAAGTTGTTTCGAAAACAGTTTCCTTTATCTGGCATCCTGCCGTGGGGGTTACCCCATAGTTAAAAACGTGACTTGTTTATTCCCGGTTACTCTGGCAATCCAGCCGTGGGGGCTACCCCGTGTTAGTTATCTGGCATTTCGGCCGTGGGGGCTACCCCATGTATACACTAGACTCGTTACCATATCGACTGCTGACTGTAGTCATGTTTATGTGCCCTGAAACTGTCAATGTCTATCATCATTGACGTGCCCCAGATCCATTAGTTCACGCCCGTCCTCTGCGGCACGGTGTGAGGTTTGTCAGACCTAAATAGCGCTATCTAACTAATGACCCGCTCGCCATTGGCCCGGCGATTAAGTCGATATAAAAAATGAGGGACTTCGTGATAGAGTTTTGGTCTAGTACGAGTTATCTGTCCGTGAGGACGAGGAATTACATTCCTGAACCTTTGCTGTCCTACCCAAGGAGGACGAGGAACCCATGTTCCTTAACCCCAATTCCCGACCCCTGGGAATCCCATGCTTTGTAGAGGGTGTGAACTCACCTTGGTTTGCTCGGTAGATACACAGAAAAGTCAAACAAGCAACGTTGAGGCTACTCACGTCCTATCATAGTTGTATCATACAAGTCAGGTTCGTAACCAAGTAGCACACGGATGTTTCTAGCACAGTGCATTCAAGTATCGTTCATGGCATACACGTTTAATCATGGCAGATCAACAATATTCACGTTCAAGTAACATATAAGGTCTGTGCATTAGGCCCAAGAGTCCGGCCCAATCAATTAAGCCCGTAATGGGGTGCAAGTCCAAACAGTGTGTATCTGTGTATAGTCTCGAGTCGCAACTAGGCGTTTACGACTCGCAACCTGAGTCGCAATCATAGTTTCGGTTCGTGTTGTTTTGGTCTCGAGTCGCAACCGGACTCGTAACTGTGGTTTCGAGTCGTAAGGTTTGTGTGCTGATCACTTGTGGTTTAGAGTCGCAATCAGGTGTTTGCGACTCGCAACCGATGTCGCAACCGGGAGATTTCGACTCATCATGCACTGGTTTCGAGTCGCAACTGGAGGTTTCGGTTGGACAACTGCTGATTCGGAACAGTGTACTATCCAATGGGAATTTGATTTCATGAAATGGTTTGTACTATCCACTTAAACATGTTTGTTTGTCTAGCAATTTCCTAAATTGGATCAAACATATCAGATTTCAAATATTCAAGCATGTTCATATCACATTCAACAAGTTCTTCATACATTCATCATGATCATCAAACACAAACAGCCCTTATTCAACATATTTTGCATTTTTCGGACAAGAGTTATATTATCTAAACTAGATATCAAGCTCATATTGCAACAAAACATCTATTCTATAATCCTCATGAATCGGATGGTCATCATTATTCTTTTATCATACAAAAATCTATACCTTTATTAAAGAGGTCATGTTCATAACAAATGTTGTAACTAAACATGTATCATCACCAAGAATTCATTAAATCCACCAACACCTTTGTCATATTCAAATGATAGTCATGTTCTCCTAAGCATGTATCATTTAATCAAACAAGAGCTCATCAATCAAACAAACACTTAATCATACATGAATCTTTAGCAAGCAAACACATTATCATCATCAACATCCGAAATACATAACAAGAATCACTAGCCAACAAGTATCATAAACACTAACCGGTTTGTGAAAGGACACCGAGTTGCTAAGGAAGATGAGTGAAATGGGGTGTTCGAGTGATGTTGATGAGCTCAACCGAGTCTCCTTGTGGCCACCGGTTTGATCCGAGATGAAGGGGAGCAATGTTGTAGCTTAGGGTTTTAGTGAAGAGGATGGAGTGTGTGTGTGGGTGAGTATGTTGTCCAAAGAAAATGGCAACATGGCTAACACTAAGATTTATATACTTGTTCTCTATGGTGTACCCTAATGGGTTTCGAAATAGGCTAAGTGTGTATGTGTGGCCCAACCGGCCCATAAGTCATTGTTCACTCGAGACCACATGGTCTCGAGTCGGGTTCTTGTTGTCTCGGTTCATATACATACTCGCATACATACACACAAGCATACATGTAACATAACACATAATCATATAAAAGGTTCACTTATCATTCATTAAATCATCAAATTAGTTAGTCACTTAGTGTTCAAGCGTACAACGAAAGGTTCTAAATTTCGAGTTGTCACAACGTGGTCTCGTGATTTGGCTACATAAAAAAATGAAAATTGCACGTGATTTAAGAAAGGAATTGAGTAGTGAACAATACAAGCAATTCATCAGCTTGTTCACTAATGACAAGATATTCCAGTTGATGGCAAACATGGGGGCTAGATTGGACGATGATGGCAACTGGATTGTCGATTCAGGATGCACCGAGCACATAACCCACCTTCTCAATCTGTTTCATGGCAACTTAAAGACAACACATGAACTACCAGTAAAGATTCCAAACGGAGACTCTATACCTGTTAAAGGGAAAGGGCCATCCACCTTACCTAATGGGACTAAAATCCGAGATGTCCTATACGTCCCAGATTTTACTTGCAACCTATTGTCGGTTAGTCGACTGACTCAAGACCTTCATTGTGCAATAACTTTCTTTCCGGATTTCTTCATAATGCAAGACTTGAATTTGAGAGAACTGATCGGAACGGGTAAATGTCAACATGGTTTATACCGGATGAAGATGGTGGGACATGAAAGGAAGGCTATGTCGGTTTCGGTGGAAGTATGGCATAAAAGACTCGGTCATGCTTCTAGCGGTAAACTTTATTGTTTTGACTTTGTGGAGAATGCTTCCTTTAATACTGTTGATTGTGATTCGTGTGCTAAAGCCAAGCACACCCGGTTGCCTTTTCCCATAAGTTGTATCAAAAGCAAAGAATGCTTCGAATTGTTGCATTGTGATCTTTGGGGAAGGTATAGAACCCCATCGCTTTCAAGAGCAAACTATTTTTTAACGATCGTGGATGACTATAGTCGGTCTGTTTGGATTTTCCTTCTAAAACACAAATTTGATGCGAGTGACCATCTGATGTTTTTCCACAAAATGGTCAAAACGCAATTTGGAAAATTGATTAAAAGAATCTGTTGTGATAACGGGGGAGAGTTTGTTTCAAACCGAATGCGTAACTTTTATGCTGAAGAGGGCATAATTCTCGAGACCACTTGCCCACACACACCACAACAGAATGGTGTTGTAGAACGCAAGCACAGACATTTACTCGAAAATGCACGAGCACTTAGATTTGAGGCGAATCTGCCAAAGAAGTTTTGGGGCGAGTGTGTCATGACAGCGGCCTACATAATTAATCGTCTCCCATCGAAAACCATTAACAACAAAACCCCATTTGAAATTTTACATGAAGAAAAACCTGATTATGAACATATGAAAATTTTTGGTTGCCTCGCTTACTTTCGAAATACCGACACGGAGGGACACAAATTTGAATGGAAAGGGAAACCTGGGGTATTTTTAGGTTATCCACCGGGAACAAAAGGGTACAAAATATATGACATTACCGATAACAAAATAGTGGTGTCAAGAGATGTGAAATTTGTTGAAAAAGTCTTTCCTTTCAAGTGCATGGATCGTATTGACAAAGAAGAAAATAAGAAGCTTTTTGATTTTCCGCCTTGGTATTACAACGAAACAAATGAAGGCGAACCCTTAGTCACCCCTCACGTTAATGGGGACGAAGAGAATCAGAGTGGTGACAATGTCCACGGTCACGAGAATGATGCCGAGACCATTAGCTATGAAGATTTGGTTGAGGCATCATTGAACACCTCTAACATTAATGGTCAAGATCTTAATGATGGGCAAACTGCGGAACATGAAATGCAAAACACCGCTGGTCCTTCTGAACAAAACACTTTGGTTCAAAACGACGAAGATGCCCACGTTCGACCGTCCAGAGTTCGAACCCAACCAGCACGCTTCAATGATCACAATGTCAAGCTTCCCCCATCGATAGACCACACACGGCCCACGGCTAATCAAAGTTCCTCCATGGTACATCCTCTAGCTCATTACATTTCTTATGATAAATTTTCTTCCACTCATAAGGCTTTCCTGTCGGCTATCGATTCACACGATGAGCCCAAGACTTTTCGTCAAGCATCACAGGACCATGAATGGCGAGAAGCCATGAAGAAAGAAATCAAGGCGCTTGAGCAAAATCGTACTTGGACACTTGAGGCGTTGCCTAAAAACAAAAGGGCGATTGAATCAAAGTGGATTTACAAAATCAAGTACAAATCAAACGGAGAGGTGGATAGATACAAGGCGAGATTGGTGGCGAAGGGTTTCACTCAACTCGAAGGGGTTGATTATCATGATACATTTGCACCAGTTGCAAAGTTGGTTACTATCCGTACCTTGTTGGCTGTAGCTGTGAAAAGAAATTGGATGATTCACCAACTTGACGTGAATAACGCTTTCTTGCATGGGGATCTAGAAGAAGAAGTCTACATGAAGATTCCAGAGGGTTTTGCAAAACAGGGGGAGACTCGTGTTTGCAGATTAAGAAAATTGATCTATGGTCTGAAACAGGCGTCACGTAATTGGTATCAAAAGTTCACAAAAGCCCTCATTGACCTCGGGTTTAGACAGTCAAAGGCTGATTATTATCTATTCATTTATAAGTCAGAAAGGTCCTATGTAGCTGCGCTTATATATGTTGACGATGTTGTCATGGTTGGAAATGACTCGGTGAAAATTCAACACACTAAAGATCAGCTCGACGAGATGTTCAGTATCAAAGACAGGGGTCCATTGAAGTATTTCCTTGGAATCGAAGTCTCTCGCATTAAGGAAGGTTTGGTCCTGAGTTAAAGAAAATATACGTTAGACATCCTGAAGGATAGCGGCCTGGAAGGGTGTAAACCTAGTTCCTTTCCCATGGAACAAAATCTAAAACTTGGAAAGGGAGAAGAAGAAGAAGATAAGGTGGATAGCAGTCAATATAGGAGGTTAGTTGGTCGTCTCCTTTACCTGCAGGCCACTAGACCAGACATCACCTACACAGTGAATGTTCTCAGCCAATTCGTGACAGACCCTCGCCAGAACCACATGGATGCAGCAACTAGAGTCTTGCGGTATTTGAAATCCACTCTAGGGCAAGGTATATTGCTACCAAAAGAAGGTGGCATGAGTTTATTGTCATATTGTGATGCGGATTGGTTAGGATGCCCCATGTCAAGAAAGTCACGAACTGGTTACTTATTATCTCTTGGAGGAGCGCCCATATCATGGAAGTCAAAGAAGCAATCGGTGGTTTCAAGATCGTCTGCAGAGGCAGAATACAGAGCCATGGCTGCTACTGTCAGCGAAGTGCTTTGGGTAAGGTGGTTGTTAAGTGAATTGGATGTAAAACAAGGAGAACCAACCTTTTTGTTTTGTGATAACCAGGCGGCTAGGCATATTGCGAACAATCCAGTCTTCCATGAGAGAACAAAGCACGTAGAGATGGATTGTTATTTTGTCCGTGAAAGAGTTGAAAGCAGAGAAGTTGAACCAGTTTACATTGACTCCAAAAATCAAATTGTAGATTTGTTAACCAAGGCTCTTGGAGCTCAACACCTCAGCTCTCTTCTGAGCAAGTTGGGCATGCGAAATCTACATGCTCCAACTTGAGGGGGAGTATTGGTATCTTTTATTTTAGGATAGTTTTATGGCTTTTATTGGCTGCTTGTTTTAAGCCATTTATTTTCGTTATATATGTGGGGTCTTCTTCGATTCCTTTGTATGAAGAAACAGGGCATATGCCAATTGAATAAAAATCACTGATTACCAATTTCTTAACAAGTCTCCTTTAACCTTTAACAATGTAACATGCATAGTATAGATACTTTATACTTTATCACTTTAACTTTAAAAACTATACGCATATCGGGTTTATAATTCAAAGATTGTTAACTTCAGACATGTCTCTTCATTCCTAACATCTATGAAACTAGAAGCCATACTATTAATTTTACTAAAATTCACTCTACCTTTAATATACATTATCAAATATGAACACCTCTCCAAAACAGTTTTTTAAAGAGAGGTCTCGAAACTCATTTGTTCGATTGGTCTACACTTAGCTATCACATTCATCATCTTGAACCGAGAATCCGTGAGTCAACCCAATCAGTGGTCACATAACTAGCTCAATTTTATTCCTAAAACCGTGTGAAAAGTTAGTGCTCACTACCATAAATATTTCATTTAACATAAACTATTCTTTGCAGGAAAATGTGACATATATATATATAGGGGGTTCCGCCTCCTAGCTCAGTTGGTGGGTCGGCCGGGGGTTTGCTTAGGCCACCCCGGTTCGACTCCCGGCACTTACGGTTAGTGGGGCGGATTGTCCCAATGATGGATCGTCTCCTACCGAGGCATGGAACGGTCTTGAGGGCAACCCGGTTTTACCCAGCTGTTACCCCAGCGAGTCTCTCGTGTGGGGGCAGTATGGTTTCCGGGCGGAAGTCAGCTCACGCGGCAGGCCGGGGCCCAATCGAACATCGCGTCCGCAGATGCGGGGCTGATGGGGGAATGTCTTTGACATAAACCCGGTGACCACTGGTCCAGTACATAGAAAGTCACCTTAAAATATATATATATATATATATATATATATATATATATATATATATATAGGGGGCCGCTAGAATGAGAACCACCTCGAGTTATGAGAACCGCGAGAACCACACCATCCGGGGCGAGGAGGACCAAATTTTTATTACAACTAGATGTGTGTATTATAAACACATTCGTAAAAAAAAATTTAAAAAAAAAATGCCGTGTGGGTAGTTTTTTACACCACAAGTTTGGTGTTTTTTTTTTTTGTTTTTTTTTACACCAAACTTGTGGTGTAAAAAACTACACACACGACATTTTTTTTTGAATTTTTTTTACATATGTGTTTGTAATACACACATCTAGTAGTAAAAAAAAAATTGGTCCACCTCGCCCCGGATGGTGTGGTTCTCGCGGTTCTCATAACTCGAGGTGGTTCTTATTCTAGCGGTCCCCTATATATATATATATATATATATATATATATATATATATATATATATATATATATATATAGGATAGGGATCATGAGTGAACAACATCCTTGGTTGTGAACCTTGTGAACTAATCCTAGCCACACATCTTATTTAGACTTTATTAATATTTAAATTATTCTAAAGGGTGATAATGTAATTTAACATGGACTTACTTATGGTAACTATAGTAATATAAATCAAAATATTAACTTTATTCCCTAAATATCGAATTTCATCTCTAAATTAGTTACAAAATCAAATACAAGGAAAAAGATGATTTGTTTTTACGATTGTTGTAAGTTCTTATGGCAAAACACAAAAATGTGTTAATCAATAGTGATCGCATCATCACATGTTTCTAGAGTTTCGAATGAATTGCAACAAATTATTCTTGTATGTAGTGGGTCCTTATTTGTTAAATGGGCACTACAATTTATATTTGAGATAATATGAGTAAGTGTGAAGATACGATGCATCAATTGTTAGTTTTTCATGTTATTATCAGTTTTTTTAGGATTGTTATCTTTTATTTTGTTAACCAACAATTGTCCCTGTTTTAATTGATTTGAAGTAAAGGTAGCAAGTGATGTTTCTGGTGTCAGAGAAGAGAAGATGAAGGCTAGAAGATTGCGAACCAAGGGAATTAAGAACACGGCGATTTGCAAACAAGTTTTCTTCCTGATGTTAGACAATTTTGTGGTAGTTTTTTTAAGTAAACATTTTTTGTGGTTTTCCTAGACTGGTTTCCGATTTTATTTGTACTACTAGTGGTTTTTTTTTCAAGAACATTTTTTTTCGTAAATCATAGTTCTCCCAGAAACAGTTTTTAATGATTTGTGAACAACTATCGCAAATACTTGTTATACACATTTGTATAATGCTGAAAAACCATATTAGATGCTTGTTATACACATATGTACAGTGCCGAACAACCATCTTAAAAACTTATTATACACATATGTATATCATTAAGATTCATATGTGTATGTTACACATATGTATATGTAACTTGCTTGATTTTATAATTTATAAGAATATATACACATATGTACAATGCCAAATAACCATCTCAGGTCTTTGTTATACACGCATGTACATTGCTGAACAAAGATATCATTAACTTCTAGTTAGAGGTATATTATGAATGTACATGTGTGTACATAATTTTCTAAAATATGAATACATATATTACATATATGTATAGAGAATGTAATTAAATATTTTTAATTATGTTTTAATGGAACAATATTTGATAATGTTTGTATTTTTTTAAATTATCAAGTTAGGTAATTGGTGCGAGAAAAAAAAGTGTAAAGAATGTAATTAAATGTTCTTTAAACTGGAAAAAGAAATTAGGAGAGAGAAAAAAACAATTAATTAATTAGAGAGAGGAAAATACAATTATACCCTTATGTCTATTAAAACACATGGAAGTTATAAAAAATAATTACCATCTTGCCACTAAAGAAAAAAATCTAGATCTACAAAATCAATGGTCAAGATAAGTTCATTTTGTTCACAAAAACATCATTGTTCACTCATGAACCCCCCTAGTAATTGTCCATTCTTATCAATTAATTGATTTCCTAGATAATTGCTAAAAAAAAAAAAATAACCGCTGATGAGTTTTTTTTAGGATGGTGATCTTAAATTCTCATCATAAAATCGCCATTAATTCTCAGATCATCTTCTCCGACCACCGTCTGCATCTCCGACCACCGTCACCAATTTCTTTCGTCTCCACAAATCATTCACCGTCATCGTCTTTCATCTTCGTCATTCTCATTTCTGATCGTGACTTGAATCATAGTCATGGTGTTTTAAAATCTGGGAATGTTTTGTATTTGATTGCCCAGATGTTAAAACACCATGACTTGAATCATAGTCATGGTGTTTTAAAATATGGGAATGTTTTTGTATTTATAAAACACCACGCCATGAATAATGTCTCCTGATAAAACACCATGACTTGAATCATAGATGTTTAAAACACCACACTATGAACAAGGTCTCCAGATAAAACACCATGACTTGAATCCTAGTCATGGTGTTTTAAAATCTGGGAATGTTTTGTATTTATAAAACACTACGCCATGAACAATGTCTCCAGATAAAACACCAAGCCATCAACAATGTCTCCAGATAAAACACCATGGCTTGAATCTGCGATTACGTTTTAAAAATCTGGGAATGTTATAAAGTATGAAGAAATTCGCTGATTTTTTTGGAGATTGATGGCGGTTACCATATAATTCGCTGATCTTTAGGAGTTTGATGGGTGGTTTTGAAACGGTTACCATATTTGAAATGTTGGAAAAGTCACTATTGCCCTTCAATTTTTACATAAGGTCCTTCTAATTAAAACACAATTTACATTTTATACCCTATTGATCTCAACCATTAGATCAAATATCCAATGGTTTAAAACACTTCTTACCCTTCTTACATTTTAGACACTTTTTACCATATCCCTACCCTATATATATATATATATATATATATATATATATATATATAGGGGAAGGTTCATTGGGGAACACTAAAAAAGTGGGGAACAGCGGGGAACCGACTCAAACGAACTCCGATTGGACTCATTCCAGCGGCGTTGGAACCGGCTCGTCGAACCCTAACTAAGATCTCTTAACCCTAAACCCTAAATCCTAACTCCTATACTCTAAACCCTAAAGCTAAAAAGTAAGGCTAAAACCTAAGCTAAACCGTAAAATCTAAACTATAAACCCTAAACCCTAAACCCTAAGGCTAAACCCTAAGGCTAAACCCTAAGGCTAAACCCTAATACCCAAAACCTAATATATTTAGGGTTTAGGGGTTATGATTTAGGGTTTAGGGTTAAGAGATCCTAGTTAGGGTTCAACGAGCCGGTTCCAACGCCGCTGGAATGAGTCCAATCGGAGTTCGTTTGAGTCGGTTCCCCACTGTTCCCCACTTTTTTAGTGTTCCCCAATGAACCTCACACTATATATATATATTAAAAAATAAATCGGGCCAACCGAGCCGAACCGAATTGAGCGGACCTTTGCTCGTGCTCAGTTCGTTTATGATGCGTGTGTAGCGTTATATATATTTAAGTATATTTTTAGCCCTTTTTAACACTTTAGTTAAGTTTTAAATTTATAAAACACGATATTTTACTAACACTAAACACACATATGGGCAAGTGCACCCATCGTGAGCGTAGTATAGCGTTGGTAAGATACCGAGGTCGTCCAAAGACACAAGAGCTTTTAGTATCGGTTTATCCTCAACGTCTAATCAAATCAAAAATTTAGAAAAAGGGTTTAAACTAGAAAATAAAAACTAACTAAAAATGCTGAAAATAAAATAAAACAGATAGACAAGATGAATCACTTGGATCCGACTCGCCTTTAGTGTAACCTTTGATGTTTTTCGCACTTTTGCACTTTTTAAGAGATTATCTTAGTTATAGTAATAGGCCCCTCTTTTGAAGGTGACGTTACCCTCAATCTAGTAGTTTGAGTCAGCAAGGATACAATCCTAAAGGGTTGGATTATTGGAAGATAATTAATTAAGTTATTAATGCGTAATATGGTAGGCCCCTCTTTTGAAGGTGATGTTACCCTCGGCTAAGTGGTTTGAGTCAGCAGGGATACAATCCCAAGTAGCCGGGTTAATGTATTAATAGTAGTTTACATATGAGGGGATCAAGAAATTTTCACCCCCGCCATCCAATACCAGTGGGTATTGAAGGAGGCCCTACTAAGCTTGACCTAGGTCCTTGCAGGATCTATACACTGAACAAGGCAAGACGCTTACCAAACCATTCCTTTAACCCCCGACCAGGTAGCCAACATATCTCCACATAGACCGTGGAGATATGAATGGTGTAAATCTTTTATTTTATATAGACAGTAAAATAACGCCAAGACACCACGGACAAATGATAAGGAAGTTTCACCTTCAACATAAGAAACTAGTTATTAAAGTCATTAATACAAAACCAAATAAAAAGTGCGAAAAGATTTAAAAACAAAAGTATTACACTAAATGCTTGTCTTCACCAAGTGTTGTTAGAGACTTAGGCAAACATGGCCTTTAATTGTCAAGAACTCTTACTATCAATCTTGGATCCCGAGACTACTACACACACTCTATGCTGGATGATGGATGATGGTGGTGGATCTGGGTGTTGTGATGGTGGTGGAGTGTGGGTGAAGTGGGAGAGAGGTGGGTTGTTAAGGGATGCCTTTGAAGTGAACCAAGCACCCCTATTTATAGCCTGTACAGAAGCCCGGACACGGCCCCGTGCCCGCTGGACACGGCACCGTGTCCACCCATCTTCTCTTTCTTCATTTAATGCAATTTGTTTGTATTAGTTGACCACGCCCCCGTGTCCGTTGGGCACAACCCCGTGTGCAGAAGCGTATCTGTACTATCAAGATTTTCTTGGATTATGCGAATCTTAGCGTTGACCACGGCCCCGTGTCCGCTGGGCACGCCCCCGTGTTGGGAAATAGAAGCTTCTACAACTTTGTCTTTTCTGCAGACACTTGGGCACGCCCCCGTGTTCAATGAGCACGGGGCATGTTCAGCCTTCTGATGTCTTGTTTTTGCTTGGGAAGGTGTTGTCGAGGGGTCGGACATGCCACGTTTATTACTTTTCTTGTATTATTGTTAGATTTGGATGCATTTTTGCTTGTTTTGTTCATTTAAGCTCATTTAACCTTGAAAATACAAAAGGAAAACAAAAACACACTTTTTCCAGCATTAGTACTAAAAAAGGGTTAGTTTTATGCTTTATTTGATGTAATTTATATGTTGCATTTTACACACATCAAATACCCCCACACTTGAATATTTGCTTGTTCTCATGCAAAACTCTTTATTTTGTGGCTTACACACCCAAATGGAATGGGTCGAGGAGAAGGTTTTGGGCTTGTCTAGAGTGTCGGGATTCCAAGATCTTTATTTTTATGTTATTTACAATCCTATTCGTTATGATTTATTTAGAACATTACATAAGAGAAATTACTTATTTGGGCATAACATTGCTTTTTAAAATTCCATTTATATACAAGTTCACATACCTCACGGGGGATCACTCAACACTCGGCCAAAGATGTATTTTTGTGAAACACTCGAGAGCAGCATGGAACTTACTTCTTCCATATGCTTGCCAAGCAATCAATCCTCCTCCTTTTTAACTATACACCTTTGTAAATATCAAGAGGACTTTGGGGAAGGGTTAGGCTTGGGTTAAAGGTAGGTGGTTTTGGGTTAGTGGTTAGTAGAAAAGGGTGAAAGGCGTAAAAAGCATCGATTTTCGTAAAACATTTTGTTTTTGTGACTTTTTATTTTAGTGAAGCATTTTTCAAACAAAGTTTCTTTTGATGAACTTGTTTGTTTATTGCTTATACTTCATCATCTTTTTTTTATAAGGATGTCACAAGAAAACCGAGCTTTGTACTAAAATAAAGGGTTTAAAATGAAAAAGGGTTTTGGTGGGTAAAGGGTGTTTGTTTTGGGTTTAGAAATGAAAAGGTTTAGGCTCAAAGGGGTTAACTAGGGGGATTTTGGGTAGGTGGTAAAAAAAGAAAAAGAAAAATAATGGTGTTGAAATAAAAAGGGTTAGTCCTAATGCCTCCGTCATTTACTTACTCAGGTTTAAGTTGGTAAGGACCGGGAATGCATCGTCATGGCAAGTTCTAGAGTCGTAAGAAACCAAGCGGCTATTCACACAAGAAACGAAAAATGAGCATTTAGTTTAAAGATGTGTATTTGTATGCTCAATAAAGGCTCAAAACTCACTTTAATGTGATCAAGTATAGCCTTTTAATGTGATCAAGTATATATAATCAAATTTTAACTAGATTTGTCATGCCGTTTCATAATTTTCTTATGTTGGTTCTTTTTATCACGACGGTATCGGTTGTAAATTTATAAAAATATAACCTTTTTTAAAACTTGTTATTCCCAATTTAAACCAAGACAAGTAAAAAAATGAAAATTTTTGAAAAAAATTTGGGGTGTTTAGCGGTTCCAATAGAGTTTTGTGTAAGGCTTGTGATTAGGACTTGCAAAATTCAAGGTTTTAGCATCCCCCCACACTTAAATTACACATTGTCCTCAATGTGTCCGAAAAATAAGTTTTTAGGTTGATTGAATGTGTAAAAAGGTGTGTTAAACAAAATTTTTCTGTTACTGGGCACCTAGACACGGGCCGTGGTGTCCGGGCACGGCCCCGTGTTCAGATTGCCAGTAACAAAAATCAACAAAAAGTAACAGAAGGCTGGACACGGGGGCGTGTTCAGCGAACACGCCCCCGTGTCCAGATACCTGAACTGGGCGTTTTTCTGCAGACCCTTGAGCACGGGGCCATGTTGGCGGGACACGGCCCATGCTGAACTTGCTGTAATGAAGAAAAATGTTCGGGAGGCTCTGTTTTTGTGCATGGGGCGTTGGTTCAAGTCTCCCTTAGTATCCTTCACCATCCAAGTGTGTTTTATTCCTGAAAATTAAAATCTAAACTAGAAAACATAAAGGTTAATCTAAACTAAACTATTGATAGTTCCGCGGAATGCCTCCGTGGTGCGCCACGTTTATAAGGGTCCTTGGCTAGACCCAAAGCCAGTCATATGTTACCCAAGTGGGATGGTTTGCATCCCATGTTGCATCGTCGGAGAGCATCATCCAAGCTTGAGTCTATGACTTTCATGTAATTGACCGGGTTGTCATCTTCTACTCTTTTCCCAACCCCAAACGTCATCTCCTTGTCCCCAACCCTCAATGTTAGCGTTCCACTATTCATGTCTACCACCGCGTGGGCCGTGGCTAGGAATGGTCTTCCTAATATGAGTGGTACTTCGGTATCTTCCTCCATATCTAGTATGACAAAGTCGGCTGGGAAGACAAATTCCCTGACTCTAACCAATAGATTTTCGGCGACACCTTGCGGATATTTAATGGACCTATCGACGAGTTGTATGCTTATTTTTCTAGGGCTCGTTTTTCCTAGGCCGAGTCGGTCGAACATTGATGCGGGCATGAGGTTAATGCTAGCCCCGAGGTCGGCTAGTGCATTACGCATGGGTGATTCTCCAATTGAACAAGGATGGTAAAGCTTCCGGGGTCGATCTTCTTTTTCGGAAGCTTGTTGAGTAGCAAGGCGGAGCATTCTTCGCTTAAATTAACTAACTGCAATGATTCAATCTTCCTTTTGTGAGTGAGGAAGTCCCTCATAAATTTTGAATATTTAGGCATTTGAGTTAGGACTTCGACAAATGGAATATTAACATGCAATTGTTTTAATAAGTTTACGAATTTTGTGAATTACTCATCGGTCTTTTGGCGAAGTAACCGACCAGGGTATGGTACCGGAGGATTCTTGGTGGGCTCTTGATTTGGTGTGGGAGCCGTCTCTTGTTGGGGCGTCGGTGAAGTTGCGGTTTGGCTAGATCGGCTCTTTTCAGTTGGAGGTAGGGAAGCCTCCTCGGGACCTACGGTACGGTTTCTCAATGTGATGAGATGCACTTGCGCCTTTGGGTTGGTTTCGGTATTGTTTGGTAATGCGCCTTGAGGTCTCTCGGAGAAATTTTGAGCTAGTTGATTTATTTGTTTTTCAATATTTTGAATACTAGCTTGTTGATTTCTAAAGTTCAATTCCAATTGCTGAAATCGATCCGAGTTTTTCTTTTCGGTGTCGGAGATGAGGCGAGAGACGGTATCCTCAAGCCTCTCTTGTACCCCTTGTTGTTGTTGAGAGAAATTTTGTCACTCGTTTTTTGGTTGTTGAAAGTTTGTTCGTTGGTTTAGATTTTGTTGGTTACTACTATTGCCGGGGTCTCTCCAACCAAAGTTAGGGTGGTTACGCCATCCTTGGTTGTAGGTACCCGTTGGAGGACCTGACGGCCTAGGTCTATTATCAATGTAGTTAACCGCTTCTGTTTGATTATCCATTTCTTTCATACAACTCCAATTTTCATGGGGTCCACCACACCCCTCACAAGCCATAACCGAGGCCATTTTTGCCATTTCTAACTTTTTGATTTTTGAAGAAAGGGCCTTGATTTGTTCTTGCAAAGAGGTTCTTTCGTCAACCTTATGGGTGCCCGGGGCAATAGATTTTGTGCCTCGGGGAGTGTGCCACTGAAAATTGATTTGAGCAATTTCCTCAATTTGATTATAAATTTCATTTGGGCTACGATTACCTAGAAGTCCCCCGGAGCTAGAATCAAGTGTCTGTCTTGTGTGTGGCAACAACCCGTTGTAGAAAGTGGATACTTGTTGCCACACCGCAAGACCAAGATGGGGACACTTCCTTAGTAGCTCCATGAACCTTTCCCAAGTTTCATATAAGGATTTCCCGTCCTCTTGTGAATATATATTAATTTCAGTCATTAATTTAGCCGTTTTAGCGGGAGGGAAATACTTATATAGAAATTTTTGGGCTAGTTCATCCCAGGTGTTTACTGAACCAACTGGGAGGGTGTTTAGCCAAGCCTTAGCTCGGTCTTTTAGTGAAAATGGAAACATTCGGAGGCGGATGGCGTCGTTTGATGCTCCATTGATCCGAAAAGTATCACATATTTCCAAGAAGTTAGTAATATGCAAATGGGGATCTTCGTCCGCAAGCCCATGGAAGGTTGCGAAGTTTTGGAGCATTTGTATCAAATGCGGCCGAAGTTCGAAGTTGTTGGCTTTGACGTTCGGTGCATTGATAGCGGCGCCAAGATTACCTACGGTGGGCCGTAGGTAATCCATGAGGGTACGTTGATCCGCCATTGGAAGTAGGTCCCCCGAAACTTTCTCTTGGTTTTTAGCTTTAAATCTTTTTCTTAGAAAGCGTTCGGGTTCGTCTAGAGGTTCTTTTATGTCTCTATTGGAACTGGAGCTCATATACTACGTAGAAAGTATAGGTGTGGCGCCTGGGTTCCAAGTCCTGCAATAAAAACAAAAAGAACGTTGGTCAGAAGTCTTACCACGGCCCCGTGCTCAGATGAACACGACCCCGTGGTCCGAGTTACAATGATTGTTTCCCGGATCCCCGTTACTGGAAAGCTCGACACGACCCCGTGTTGCACCGACACGGCCCCGTGCTCAGCTCTCTGTAACTCGGAAAATGAAAACTGCCAGTAACAATGCTGGGCACGGCCCGTGTCCGACCAGGCACGACCCGTGCTGAGCTCCGCAGAAGCTGAAAATTTTATAAAAATCCTAAAAAAAACAGAAAAAAACCGATTAGGCCATTGATTCCTAACTTTCTTAAAATCCTTGTGTCCCCGGCAACGGCGCCAAAAACTTAATGCACGTGTAGCGTTATATATATTTAAGTATATTTTTAGCCCTTTTTAACACTTTAGTCAAGTTTTAAATTTATAAAACACGATATTTTACTAACACTAAACACACATATGGGCAAGTGCACCCATCGTGAGCGTAATATAGCGTTGGTAAGATACCGAGGTCGTCCAAGGACACAAGAGCTTTTAGTACCGGTTTATCCTCATCGTCTAATCAAATCAAAAATTTAGAAAAAAGGGTTTAAACTAGAAAATAAAAACTAACTAAAAATGCTGAAAATAAAAATAAAAATAAAACAGATAGACAAGATGAATCACTTGGATCCGACTCGCCTTTAGTGTAACCTATGATGTTTTTCGCACTTTTGCACTTTTTAAGAGATTATCTTAGTTATAGTAGTAGGCCCCTCTTTTGAAGGTGACGTTACCCTCAACCCAGTAGTTTGAGTCAGCAAGGATACAATCCTAAAGGGTTGGATTATTGGAAGATAATTAATTAAGTTATTAATGCCTAATGTGCTAGGCCCCTCTTTTGAAGGTGACGTTACCCTCGGCTAAGTGGTCAGCATGGATACAATCCCAAGTAGTCGGGTTAAAGTATTAATAGTAGTTTACATATGAGGGGATCAAGAAATTCGCACCCCCGCCATCCAATACCAGTGGGTATTGAAGGAGGTCCTACTAAGCTTGACCCAGGTCCTTGCAGGATCTATACACTGAACAAGGCAAGACGCTTACCAAACCATTCCCTTAACCCCCGACCAGGTAGCCAACATATCTCCATATAGACCGTGGAGATATGAATGGTGTAAATCTTTTATTTTATATAGACACTAAAATAACGCCAAGACACCACGGACAAATGATAAGGAAGTTTCACCTTCAACATAAGAAACTAGTTATTAAAGTCATTAATACAAAACCAAATAAAAAGTGCGAAGATATTAAAAAACAAAAGTATTACACTAAATGCTTGTCTTCACCAAGTGATGTAAGAGACTTAGGCAAACATGGCCTTTGATTGTCAAGAACTCTTACTATCAATCTTGGATCCCAAGACTACTACACACACTCTATGATGGATGATGGATGATGGTGGTGGATGTGGGTGTTGTGATGGTGATGGAGTGTGGGTGAAGTGGGAGAGATGTGGTTTGTCAAGGGATGCCTTTGAAGTGAACCAAGCACCCCTATTTATAGCCTGTACAGAAGCCCGGACACGGCCCCGTGCCCGCTGGGCACAGGACCGTGTCCACCCATCTTCTCTTTCTTCATTTAATGCAGTTTGTCTGTATTAGTTGACCACGCCCCCGTGTCCGCTGGGCACGAACACGTGTGCAGAAGCGTATCTGTACTATCAAGATTTGCTTGGATTCTGCGAATCTTAGCGTTGACCACGGCCCCATGTCCGCTGGGCACGCCCCCGTGTTAGGAAATAGAAGCTTTTACAACTTTGTCTTTTCTGCAGACATTTGGGCATGCCCCCATGTTCAATGAGCACGGGGCGTGTTCAGCCTTATGATATCTTGTTTTTGCTTGGGAAGGTGCTGCCGAGGGGTCGGGCATGCCACGTTTATTCCTTTTCTTGTATTATTGTTAGATTTGGCTGCATTTTTGCTTCTTTTGTTCATTTAAGCTCATTTAACCCTGAAAATACAAAAGGAAGACAAAAGCACACTTTTTCAAACATTAGTACTAAAAAGGGTTAGTTTTATGCTTTATTTGATGTAATTTATATGTTGCATTTTACACACATCAGTTTACAAACTGAACTGAACTCAACCGAGCTAATTTTTTCAATCGAGCTAAATCGAATGAGCAAATTCCGAGCATTTTTCGAGCGAGCATCGAACGAGCGTCGAACGCCGAGAAATTTGAACAGCCCTAGTTACGGCTGCGGAACGACTATGGCTTCTGGAGACGGCGATGTTTTTTGGTGGCGGAAGGGTAGTGGGGTGCGGATGGGGTTTTGGGTGACGCCGTGATGGGTTGATAGAGACCAAATGGTGGTGGCGTGCTGCCTTTTTGGCAACGAATGACATCAGCGGCTTCAGTCACAACTCCGAGCGGTGACACGAACTCTGGTGATGCCGGGTAACCTCTTATCTAACTTGGTACAACTCAATTTCGATTTGTTGTCCACAGATCTAGAGTTTTGAGGGGTTATTTTGATGGTGATAGGCCAAGTCCGACTTCATATGATGATGTTACAGTTATGGGCAGTGGTTTCTGGCTTTAGCGGTAGAGGTGGTCGTGGTCATGGCCATGCTTGTTTTAGAGGGTTGGTTCAGGTCTGGGAAATTCAATCAAAGTTGGTTAACTGTTAGTCAACGCAATCAACAAGCGGGTGAAACTTGGTCTACTGGTCAAATCTGGTTAACTCTCTTACCGAGGCATTGTATCTCGGTTCATTACCGGAGTGTAGGAAGGTATTCACACCCGTTTGTTTTTTTTCTGTATTTACATACGTGTTTGAATTGTAATAGAATACTATATTGATTCTATGCGAGATATTTTATCATTTATTATGTGTACTAGTCTAAGTACCCGTGTGTTACACGGGTAGCTAATAAGAAAAATAACTACTTTAACATTGTTGACGTAAATATTTTAATTATATAAACGTTGAAATATTAACGGAAATGATATAGGTACACCAAATAATCGAAATACATGAATACTAACGTTTAATTACTAACGTAAATATCAAATTAAAATGAAGCGTTTGATTGAAGTTTAAGTTGATCTGTTCCCAACTAATTATAAACCGAGTTCTCTCTATTGAGTGAAGCATTTGAGGAGGAAACACTCCTTTCCAAGTCCCGAAAATATGTCCCATTAAATATACTGTAGAATCAACATGTCTATATGTCTTACAGAAAACCTATACAACGAAAATATATAAATATCAACATAATTCATTCATCGTAACATAAGAAATTGCATGATATATATACACAATTGCCGCGCTTATATATATATTGAAACAGACTACGCAAAAGTTGGGCTTACAAAAGTGTCCTTTACTTGCAACAATACCACATTCTCATCTTCTAACTCACTGCTAAAGGTTCCATTTTATCTTGCCATGCCTAAACATACACCCATTAAGAATGAAGGATTATAAAAGTTGACACCAAAATACCACCTTGCTTAGAAATGGAGAGTTAATTACCTGTTTGTGTTCTCTTGACCTTGTTGCAAACTCTATTCTTAATCCTCCTTTACCCCTGTTGAGCAGCCTTATCTAACATGACTTTTTTGAACATTAGTATAACCAATTTCATATACAATCTCCACTTTAACTCAAACTGAATCAAAATAGCAATTGATTACAAATAACACCAGCTTTACCCAATTCCCCGTATGTAGTAACGACCACTATCCTTAGCCACTGTTCAGAACAAAATGATCGCTATGCCTTGACTGGCTCCTGAGTTGTGATGCTCACTAATACAAAGGGGGAAGAGCGAATGAGCAGAGACTGGGGGAATTAATTTGGCACAATTCAAAAAAGATTGGGCACTTGGGCCACAACCACTAAACTTATGGGTTGTCTAGTGGGCACATGCCCACCCTCCTTTGTTAATGAATTATCCACCAATGCCTCTTTGCTAATCTATGCATCAGTTACTTGAAAATTAATTAGTAAACACATTATACACACCGAACAATAGGGCTGATTGGATTTTTTCTAATATAGAGACAATGATTATACAACTAAAGAAATCGACACATTCAAATGCAAATTACTATTTTTTCTTTTCATGTGATATTATCCATTCAAAACATCAAATAATCTCATTATAAGTCTCAGTCTACCGCTTTCTTTTCATTCCCATTCCATTTGACCCATTCAGTCTTAGATCTAATTTGATATTCTTGATTTAATAGACTGATACACCGTCTCAATTTAACAATTAAGTTGACATGCAATCTGTACACATCAAGTTAGAGCACTCACATTGGATTTTGTATATTGAGCCTTATCTTTAAAATAATACAAAAAAATAAAAGAATAGCACAATCAATTTAGGTAAGTTTAACTCATGAGAACCATAGTATCGTGTTATACAAAGCTTACTTGGTGTTGTTGCTGTTAATTATATAGAAATTGGATGAAAGATTGAAGTCAAGATTTATAAACTTGTTAAATAATTAGAAACTAACATGAAAAAAAATTGAATAAAAAAAGAAGACATGAGAATATGATTCTTTTTTTTCCTGTCATAATGTTCGGATGGAATAGAACAGAAACCAAGCTAAAAAGGCAATAAAAACTGAAATTTATTGATACGAATCATGAATAAGAACATAACGTGAATAAATTGTTACAAAAATATATAAACTAAACAGAGTAGTTAAATAACATTCTTTCTTTAAATTTAATCATACCATCAACCTATAATAATATATGAAAAAACATCACATAAATGGGTACAGTAATTTAAAGACCTTGTACTAAGAAAATATGACCCATTAAAGTTAATGCATAGACCAAATCAACCTATTCATAAGTATTAGAAACTAACCGGTGCTGACGATGTGGGCAGGTGTATTTAACCAGCAGAGTCCTGAAACAATAGGCAAGAAACACATATATGGGACAACCCAATACACATTAGAAACCTGACCCAAGCAATCTGCACTGACGTCCTTAGCTCCATGAATAAGTGAACCCATCTAACTCTGCTAGCTTCCCACTATCAGCCTAAAAATCATTCAATCATACCATCAACCTACAAATCATTAATTCTAACACTACAATGGCTAGAAAACCTAAATACCTATGTGCTTTTGTGTTCAAAAACTTTTCGGGGAAAAACAAAACTTAACTTGATGATAGTTTGTATCATAAATATCTTAATTGTTCAATGAGCCAAGACTTCTAAGAAGACAAAAGATATATAATGAGCTTATACTTGCTCAACCCAGAGCTTAAACTTGTTGCATTCAGATTACATAAAGACTATTAATTGTAATATTGAACATCACCTGCTACCTATGAAGCTAATAATTTTACATCAGATAATACTTTTGCAGCAAAAAAAGAATTTTAACATTCACCAGTACATTTGGGATGAGCAAATCGTTCCCGGTAACGGTACCGAATTTACCGAACCGGGCACTTTTTTCTGTACCGACTTTTAGCATTTTCGGTACCGGTTTTCACCCTCAAATACCAGTACCGTACCGGTACCGAACCGTACCGGTATCGAACCATACCGAACCTGGTATATTCGGTACCGGTACCCATTTTTGGGGATTTTCGGTACCGAGCTCATCCCTACAGTAGATCCACATCCTCCTTATACACAAAAAAGATTAAAAGAACATAGTGCACTTTAAATTCATTTTCATCATAAATAGCAATTCTACTTACAGAAAGACACACACACGCCTAGAAAGCCAGTTAAAATTTTTTTGTGGATTTTTAACTGGCTTTCTGGCTGTGTGTGTGTCTTTCTGTAAGTAGAATTGCTATTTATGATGAAAATGGATTTAAAGTGCACTACGTTCTTTTAATCTTTTTTAACTGATTATCAGGGTCAATGGATAAAATCCACAAAAATTATGAAAAAATGAAATGTAAAGTCAAGCGCACCGCCAAATTCTGAGCGAGTAGACTGGACAACCACCCCATCTAGCGTACGAACAGTGCAATGATATATGACCTGCACAAAACAAAACATTAATAAAAGAATGCAGTTATGCTCTCTCTATGGCACCTTACATACTTAGGTAGTTAGGTTCATAACACAGGTAATCGTAGTAACAAATTAGTTCAATTACTGCCACATATTATTCAAGTACTGGCAAAAAGGGGTCTAATTTCTCCAACCATTTAAAATACCATTCGCCTTATGAGACGAATTTGACAGCTTTCGCACTTTCAAAGAAATGTTACAATAACTTCCATATTGATCTTATTGCATACATGGATTTAACTGGTTATTCATCCCAAAACTACAGATGTGCATCGAAAAATTGCTAGAATTGTCATTTAAACCTATCAACTAACAGTTAAAATTATATCATCATCATCATACTCAGTAAATCCCACCAACAGCAAATTTAACAGTTAAAATTATCTACGCACTAAATCCAAATAAAAAAATAATACAAAAAACACAGATCATGAATACAGATGTACAAATAGAAATCAATTTGAAACCTGATCACCATCAGAAGGCATAGCATCACCACCTCCTGGTCTTATCACAGCCTTCATCAATCCTCAATCCTCCTGGAACCATCTTCTTTCTCCTAAATAAATTAAATTAAACAAACAAAAAAGTAGCCTTTTTTTCTTTTAAGCTAAAGAATGAAAATACGGGGATAAATTTGAAAAATTAGAATTTAATGGGTCTAAGCACATCAGATGAAGAAGGTTTAAATATCAACTTTGACATGTTATGGTTTGTCAAAAGTTTATGGAATAACTAATTATGATATGACTTGTCAAAAGTTTATGTTTGTAAAACTCAGCAATTTACTTATCTATCTTTTATATTAATGCACATGACACATCGTTGGCTTGTGATCTTCTTTCTCTGTTCATGTTGGCAACGACTATTTGACTCACCCGTCACAAAACTGATGTACTCATAAACACATTCTTGGATCCTTTCTTTCGTGTTGCTAGAGATGACCCTAATCGAGGATTAATGGGGTCAGTAACCTGCAATAAAAAAACCGTTGACCTCAAAAACTCACAACAATCCAGTAGCCACAGTGGATAATGCATCTAAAATAAATTGAAATAAACTAATAATGAACATTACAACAGCTATGAAATCGTTTCTGTAATCATATTCACCAAATTCTACACTCATTTCTAGTTGAAACAGCTTTTAATTTGATCACAAAATAATAAAAAAAGAAAGAGCCAAAAATCGGCGGAAATAAGCACATCAAAACTTAGATCGACAGAGGTATTGAATTTTCGACACGTGTGCGGATGTGTGAATCGAAACCTGTTCATTGATGGTTCGCCGGAAGACTGGTCGGAGGTCTGAAATACCGACATGAGTCTTAAGCAATGCGTTAGTCAAAATTTAGATCGGTATTGGTGTCGAGTCACGTGACATATATACACATATATTGGAAGACATGTATGGGTGCTGATTTTGTAGTTTGATAATGAGTTCTCAACTGGACTTAACTTTAATGCATAAGCCTCTTAGAGTTAGGTTAGTCTATTAATTGAAAACTCTAAGTATAATAAAAATAATCAAAAAAATGACTAAAAGACCAAACTGGTTAAACACCTTTAAAATTTTCCAACTGATAACTAAAATGAGTTGAGGTCAGAATGTCTCTTAATTAAAGTTTTTAAGTAATCTAAAGGCATAAAGTTTATCTAATATTAAAAATTAAGTTTGGAGATCATAGTGACCACATATAGAAATTTGGTTTTGAAATAGATTATAACTACTCGAACTACTTGTAGATTTTATAAATCAATATGATGCAGCCAAAATGCACCTCAATCCCAAATTGTAAACCTTATATAGATGCACTGAGTACCAGGATAAGATAGTAGGGTGCCTGCAAAATGACATCTATATTCCCAAAACTCGAATCCTAAGACCTCCAGTCCACCCTACACATACCCATGCCGAGCCAAATACAATTATAGCAGTAAAACTCACAACAATTATCAACCCAAAAAGCCTTGGTTTAACCACGCACCCCCTCTTCATTCCAGCCTAGCAATTTTATCTCCTTAATCTACCTCAATTATAGTATATAAATATATAAATCTCCTCTAATCAACAATATTGCATTGAAAATAAAAGTGGGCAGCCGGTTAGTAACACATACCCGATCCCGAATCAAAACTCACAAAGCTGAAACCACATCTTCCTGTCAATCAATACGATCATTAGCTTCTTCAGCAAGCTTCTATTTATTCTTGTCAATTTCATTCGCCACTTCCGCATGAATATATTGCTTACCTGGGTAGTTACAGATAACAAAGATGCGGAAAAACAAACCTTTGGACAAAAGTCGCAAAACTGGCCAAACCTCAGGGACGAAAATGACATTTTACTCAATGTAATATGTTAATAACAACAAACATCAAGATTTAGAAGCCGATCAAATAAAGATCAGGCTTCAATGGTATTCAGTTCCATGACCAAAAGGAAGCTTTAGAAAACTTACGCAAAGGATCAAACAGGTGTTTGGCTTGTTTCCTGCAACTTTAATCAAGAGAGAAAAAAACTCAGATCTAAATGTAACCAGAAGATAAAGTCAAGCGAATTAGAAAAACACATGAAAAGTTGCATCATCACCTGGATTGCCACCTCCTTGAGATCAGAAAGATCAATATCGCGGTCATCACTTCCGTGAGATGTTTTTTGTTGAGGTGTTGAAGCCTAAAATTGGAAGTAGAAAGAATCCCATAAGAACACAACATACCGAAATCTTAATACCAGAGCTTGATATGTGTCTCACCATCAGATGTATTTCAAACTTTTCATCTTTTTTTACTCTCTAGATTAGCCAGTTTTCTACAAAAATAAACAAAATCATTCAATAGACCTTCAAAAAGCAGGATGAAGATAATAATTTTGTAAAATAAATACACCACACCAAACACAATTAAAGCATCAGATCCCTAAATTTACTCACAGTTTGGCCACTGTAGTAGATGCAGCTATCGTAATCATAGCTTCAACTTTACTATTTCCATCATTTAACTTGACCAAAAGAGATTCCATCTCAACCTCTTCTTTAGTCAACACCGCACCCGCACCACATTTCCTCTCTTCTTCCACCGGTGGCTAGTTTTGACCCATTATCCAGGAAAAACAGAGCGTTTCAAATCGAAGCTAGTTTTGACCCATTATCCAGTTTGGCCATCTAACTTAAAAAGAAAAGACAATTTTTGATCCATTTGCTACCCAAACCCGCAGAGAATCTAACCCGTTTTAAATCTAGCCCAGATTTGGCCTATTATCAGACCTGACCACCAATCATAAAATTATTTTTTTGATCCATTGGGCTAAGAATTTACTTTACATCTAATGGGTCAATAAACTTAGAATATAAAACACGCAGTTACACTTATGGCTATGTGACTTTCTTATATTAAATTATAATAACCATACCTGAATATTGAGATACAAACAATGGAATGGTTTCAAAGTAAACCTTCTGATATGCTTATATCAATCATAGAGGTCCAGTGCCGCCCTCTATTAATCATGAGGTAGAACTGTTCATGAGCGTTTATAATTCATATGTATAATGTATAATATAACTAAGCAAAAAAACAACAACAAACAATGAATGAGAAACCAATTCAGATAGTGGATAAAAGAGTCGGAGAAACACACCTGAGGGCGAATGAAATCGGAACACCATGTCATACTTGACACACAAATCTAGTGATAGACACAATGACACATGTATTAGGCATCGAACAAATTTTTTTAAGAAGAAATCCACAGGCATCGAACAAAACTTTTTTAAGAAGAAATCCGCATGATCAAGAATATGAGAAACCAATTCAGATAATGGTTCTACGACCTTGAACGAAACCTAGACTCGCCGGATTTGACGACTGCTCCCAAAACACGACCTTTTTTAACTTTTTTACTTTGTAATCAAGGTAACATAATCATAACCTATTTGCACTAATCATAATCCAGTCACATACCTTCTTGCAATAACACAAAAGCTAAGATCCCCACTATGCATTCACACCTTGTAAACCCTAAGCACGTGTTCTGTTTTAAATCACAGTTAAGATAAATCACATTATTAACAGGATTTATGATTTTCGAACAGAATAACATTTTTTCCTAAAAAAATATGGTTTATGATAAGTACAACAACAAAACAATTCGACTCAGAAATATAAACAATCAAAGGAATACACCATAAATATAAGTATACAAAATCTGACCGAGAAATCAAAATAATCATGTGAAATAACAATTCGCCCCCCCCCCCCAAAAAAAAATTAGGGTTTATGAGAAGAACAATAAGAAAACATCTTGACCGAGAAATCAAAAGAATCAAATGAAATACACCATTACATTACATATAAGCATAAACAAATAGAATCATAATATTATTAACGAATTAAAGAAGATCAAAGGACATGCATCTAACCGATTGAAGAAGATCTTCCACAATATGAACGTCAGAGAGTATAGCCTCCTTGTTATATTCGTGAATGAAGATTCTGGATTTACATCTAGGGTTTTATAATCAAGAAAGGAAACGGCCAAGCCAATTCGCATTTTGTAGAAGATTTTCAACTGATTGATGATTGATTGTGGTTTCCATATGAAGAGCATATCAGCGGTTTCAAAATTGAATGAAGGAGAATGGAGGAAAACTTTTTCCGCTTATGAAAGTGAAGGAGGATTGAGTGAATTGAGAGATTGGCGCCTAAAAACACAATTTTCTGGCCAAAGAGCATTGCCACATCAAAGTAAAAAAGTCAACATTATTTTGCTTTAGTATAAGAGATAGATTTTTACGATTACATACATGTTAAGAGTAATTTTATCATTTTTTATATGTAATTTTATAATTACACATATGTAAACTAGTTTTTTTTACATATATGTAATTATTTACGACACATATATATAATTTTGGCAATTAAACATATGTAAACTACTTTTAACATGTATGTAATTAAAGAAATACATATAACAGATGTTAAAAAGATCCTAAATACAAAAGCTTATATATAAAATGATTGTTTATTAGGAGTTTTGAAAGTTCTGTAGTTATTTAGAGTTCTGAAATGAACTAAATATATTTATATATAGGGAAGGGTTCATTACAGAACCTCATTTTTTAAAGAACTTGCAGAACTAATATTGTCACACCCTGACTTTTGCGGAAGCGTGATTTGGTGTGACTTGCTTAATATCATTGCATTCAACCATAGCAAACGACTATATGATACAATCAAGGTGTTCATCCATAGATAATTTTAAAACGTTACAAGCAACATTGTTTTAAAATCCCAAAACACAGACTTCCAGTTCAAAATACAATACCAGCCAGTTTTAGATCCATAAGGACTTCACAAAAGACACAAACAAAATAGGTTTCGAGCCATGTATCTTATCCAAGATAAAATTGTCACACCCCAACCGATGGCGGAAACATCGGGGTGCGAGCACTAAGCGTTCAGATTGCTCATAAGATTCCATAACACTATTTGTTTCAATAGAAGTTAGATCAAATTCTTCATAGCATTGCCTAATAGCATATACGACCAAAACAAGTATCCAATACAAACCATATCAAATATTGTTCAAATTGTTCAAAAGATTCTAAATTAACTAGGTGACGTTCTAAGCATCTCCTAGCTGGATTCCATGCATTCCAAAGCATCCTATCAGCCTGCAACATGTATTAAAATATTAATACAAAAGTATTGGCGAGTATACAAGTTTGATAATAGAATAAATAGATTAAAACGACTCATATCCATAGTGTAAGCAATAAAATAGTTTTAGCCGTGCTAGTGTCGCAGTCCACTCAGTGATAGCCTAAGTTTCCAATGCGTTAACTGCCTTTCCCAAAGTTTAACGGGAGGTTATATGTCTCCTCCTAACAATACCCCAAAGACTAACGGGGAGGTGCATTACTTCTATAGCGCTACTATTGTTAAGGCGGAACTACACACTCTGGATTAAACGTCACATAACACAAAGAGTCAAGAATCAAGAATCACAGTTGCATGGTCACATAGGATAGAGTATAAGTTTCATGGATTCAAGTTTAAGTTTCATACGATACATGTTACACCCCAAAAGTTTAAAGTAAAAAGGGGATCGAGTATACTCACAATGATTGCTTAACAGTATAAACTGATATTGGATCAAAGGGAGCTCTTTCTAGAATTAGCCTGATTAGATTATAATAGGATAAGAGTCGGGAAGAGTAACGAGGTTTCATAAGGTGTCAAACCAGTCACGGGATCAGATGGGTGTCCGATCGGATGACTATCCGATCGGATTGCCAGTCCGTCGAGTGGCCTGGATGTGTTGTGAAGACAGGCGGCTGCCCGACCGGATGGCCATCCGGTCGGGTTATCACTTGAGTACAAGTGCAGGGAATAGGGTGGCTGTCCGATCAGGTTGCCACTCGACCCGAGTGTTAGTTGCCTTGGTCTCCTCAATCGGGTGGCCGCTCGATCGAACGGCTGTCCGATCGGGGTACCACTTGATCAAGGTTTCCAATATTTTGAGGAAGTTTCTAGGTATCAAAGTTTCAAGATAAAAGGGCAAGTGTCACCTGATAGGGTGGCTGTCCGATCGGACGGCTGCCCGATCGGGTTGCCGCTCGATCGGGCGACCCTTGTTCTTGTTTAACATGTTTGTAAAAATTTCCAAGTTTCCTAGATTAACGGTGACGGTGACGGTAAGGTACGATGATAACAGTAAACTCATTAGTACACCGTCGATCTGGTCGGGTGGGAATCACCACTGTTCGATCAGCCGTCTGTGCGTAACGAGTTAATGCTAGAATCTGTTCCGTGCTCGTCTTTTAGTGTTATCAACTCAGATCCAAGCCGGCTTTAGACTATTCATCCAGTGCACCACCTGTTTAGACCCAGGTTCCACCGATTAAGGTGAACTTTTGAGAAAAAGAAGAAGATACTCAAGTTTTATAGGAAAAAGTCTAGATTTAGCTTAGATTTAGTGATATGTACATGGAATCCCTTAGATCTTAGCTAGATCTCACCAAGAATGACCTCATATATTAGTTTGTTCCAAACCACTAAGATGACGTCATCCTTAGGATCTTAGATATGAGAGATTTCACGGTAAAAAGTGTGATTTCAAGTGAGAATCACGTAGAGAATGAAGTGTGGATCAAGAAAGTACAAGAATCTAGCCGAAAACGTACCGAAATGGATGAGAAAATGAAGAAATGAAGGGTGCGCGTGCCTTGGTCGAGCAGAGCTGTCACATCACTCAAAATGGTGATGTGATAGGTCTATTTATAGTGAGAGAGAGTATTAATGCGATGCAAAGTGGAAGGGTGGCCGATCGATCGAGTGGTCACCCGATCGGGTGGTCATCCGATCGGGTGGCAATCCGATTGGATGGCCACTCTAGCCAATCCATTATTTCCGTGTTCCTGACTTTGATTCGTTTCGCGAGTTATATTTAGCGTTGCGTATGGTTTGGGTAAAAGTATCTCATAACTAGATTACGTTATAAACACTTAAAGTCTCAAAGTTTCATAGATTTCGCCAGTGGCAAGGCTCTAGTCTCTCGTTCAACCAAGAATCAAGTTTCATGAGTCTAAGGAGTCAAGCACCAAATAAGTTTCAAGAGTCAAGAATCATAGTTCCTCAAGCATCAAGAATCAAGAGTCCAAGTATCAAGTATCAAGAATCCACATAAAGGATCCATAGTATCAAGAATCAAGCATCTAGTTTAATAATCAAGAATCAGGTGTCTAGATTAAGTATCAAGAGTCAAGTATCTAGATTATGTATCAAGTCTCGTAGTTTAAGTGTCAAGAATCAAGCATCTAGAATAAAGAATCAAGCATCAATATCAATAAGATTCATATCAAAAGTATCAAAGTATTAACACCTCATAACTACAGGGACAACTGCCAATTATTAGAAGTTCAGGGACTGATCTTGCCAAGTGTCTAAAGTTCAGGGACGCTGGGCGTTACAGTCTCCCCTCCTTTAGGAGATTTCGTCCCCAAAATCTTAGAAGAAGATTGCTTGAAGAGATGCGGGTACTTGGCCTTCAGATCACTTTTCAATTCCCAAGTGAATTCGGCGCCAAGCTTTCCTTCCCATAGCACCTTAACAATGGGAATTTTGCTGCGCCTCAGACGCTTGACAGTTTGATCCATGATTTCGACCGGTTTCTCCAAAAATTGAACAACTTCGTTTATTTGCAAGTCTTCGAGGGGAACCTGCAGTCCCTCGTCGGCTAGGCATTTACGTAGATTAGATACGTGGAACACTGGATGCACGTTGTTTAGTTCTTGTGGCAAGTCAAGTCTGTATGCTACTTTACCAATCCTTTCAAGTATCACGAAAGGACCCACATAGCGAGGAGCAAGCTTTCCCTTCTTTCCAAAATGAACTACTCCCTTCCAGGGAGATACCTTGAGTAGAACTCGGTCACCAACAGCAAATTCTAGAGGCTTCCGCCTATTATCAGCATAGCTCTTTTGTCTGCTCCTAGCCTTGATCAAGTTATCACGGATCTGAAGAATCTTATCCGTTGTCTCTTGAATGATTTCAGGGCCAGTAAACTGCTTGTCACCAATCTCATGCCAGCTGAGAGGAGATCGGCACTTGCGGCCATACAAAGCTTCGAAAGGAGCCATCTGAATACTGGAATGATAGCTGTTATTGTACGAGCACTCAATCAATGGTAAATGTACATCCCAGTTACCACCAAAGTCGATGACACAAGAACGGAGCATATCCTCTAGGCTTTGAATAGTACGCTCGGTCTGTCCATCCGTCTGAGGATGAAAGGCCGTGCTAAGATTCAAGTTCGAACCCATAGCGGACTGAAACGTTTGCCAAAGACGAGAAGTAAAACGACCATCACGGTCCGAGATTATGTCGAGAGGTATGCCATGACGGCATATAATCTCATCAGTATAGACTCGAGCAAGTTTCTCCACTCTGTAATCTTCACGAATAGGAAGAAAGTGGGCTGATTTGGTCAAACGATCTACAATCACCCAGATACTATCGTGACCTTTAGAGGTACGGGGTAGTTTGGTAAAAAAGTCCATAGCAATGCTATCCCATTTCCAAACTGGGATCTTAGGTTGCTCTAGGAGTCCAGAAGGACGCTGGTGTTCGGCCTTTACCTTCGAGCAAGTAAGGCACTTAGACACATATACAGCAATGTCCCTCTTCATGCCAGGCCACCAGTAAGTCGTACGTAGATCGTGGTACATCTTATCGGCACCTGGGTGGATAGAGTAACGAGACTTGTGAGCCTCAGTCATAATGAGCTCACGGAGATTATTGCGATCTGGCACCCATATACGATTCAGATAATACTGCAGTCCGTTAGGTTTTGTTTCAAGCTGGTCAATCCTAGCGCCGAGTATTTCTTCTTCTAGACTTCCTTCGTTTGCTGATGAATACTGGGCATCACAAATACAAGCATGCAGATCACTTGAGATATGAATAGCCTTGAAATGGGTTTTACGACTAAGGGTGTCGGCTACTACATTCACCTTACCGGGATGATAGCGAATTTCGCAGTCGTAGTCGTTAAGCAATTCCACCCAACGTCTCTGTCGCATGTTCAACTCTTTTTGGTCAAAGATATGCTGAAGGCTCCTATGGTCGGTGAAGACCACACACTTAGTACCATAAAGGTAGTATCGCCAGATCTTTAACGCAAAATTAACCGCACCAAGCTCCAGATCGTGAGTAGTGTAGTTTTTCTCATGTATTTTGAGCTGACGGGAGGCATAAGCAATGACCTTGTCTCTCTGCATGAGCACACAACCCAATCCACGGTTCGAGGCATCACAATACACCACAAGATCATCATTGCCATCAGGTAGAGTTAACACAGGAGCATTGCACAAAAGGTTCTTAAAAGTTTGAAAGGATTCCTCTTGTTCGGGACCCCAAACAAAAGGTTTCTCCTTTTGGGTTAGAGTAGTAAGAGGAACAGCGATTTTAGAAAAATCCACGATGAATCGACAGTAATAACCCGCCAATCCTAGAAAAGAACGAATCTCGGACAAGGATTTAGGCGTACACCAATTCTTCACTGCCTCAATCTTAGAAGGGTCAACATGAATACCCTGACTACTAACAATATGACCAAGAAATTGCACTTCATCAATCCAAAACTCACACTTAGAAAATTTAGCATACATAAGAATATCATCAATAAAGACTATCACAAAACGATCCAAGTAGGGTTTACAAACACGGTTCATAAGGTCCATGAACACTGCAGGCGCGTTGGTCAGGCCAAGAGGCATGACCATGAACTCATAGTGTCCATATCGAGTACGAAACGCTGTTTTAGGAATATCATCTTCGAGGACACGTAATTGATGATATCTAGAACGTAGGTCAATTTTAGAGAAGCAGGGCGCGCCTTGTAGTTGGTCAAATAGGTCATCAATTCGAGGAAGCGGATAACGATTCTTCACAGTAAGCTTATTAAGTTCACGGTAGTCAATACACATACGAAACGAACCATCCTTCTTCTTAACAAATAATACGGGAGCACCCCACGGTGAGGTACTTGGACGAATAAAACCTTTATCGAGTAACTCCTGAAGTTGACTAGATAACTCTTGCATCTCCGAAGGTGCAAGACGGTAAGGAGCCCTGGCGACCGGAGTCGCACCAGGTACGAGATCAATACGAAAGTCAACGGATCTGGGAGGAGGAAGACCAGGAAGATCTTCAGGAAAGACATCAGTGAAGTCACACACAACTGGAACATCGCTTATGTTCTTCCCCTTGCCTTTTTGTTCCACCACGTGGGCCAAGAAGGCAGGGTTCTGTTTACGTAAGCTTCTGCTCGCTTGTGTGCATGACATCAATCTCAGTCCCTTTGAAGGTCGGTCTCCATAGACGATCAAAGTATCACCAGAGGGAAGAGGAAGACGAACAAGTTTCTCGTGACACACAATTTCAGCATGGTTCTTACGCAACCAATCCATGCCGATGATAACATCAAAACTACCCAATCGCATGGGTATAAGATCAATAGAGAAGACATGATCGTTAAGAATCAAGGAACAATCACGCACGATAGAATTCACAAGAATCGACTTTCCATTAGCAACCTCAACAGAGAATGACTCAGGTAACTTGGAGCGTGTACAGTTTATCAAAGACTCAAATTCCACAGACACAAAGCTTTTATCGGCACCAGTATCAAATAGAATCGAAGCATAAAGGTTATTTACAAGGAACATACCATTGACAACGTCATTGTCATTACGAGCCTGATTCGCATTAAGGTTGAATGCTCGTCCACGAGCGGCTGGCTGCTAGTCGTAGTTCAGCTGAGGACACTGGTTACAGAGGTGGGTAGTATCTCCACACTTGTAGCATGCACGAACAACATTGACTGGCCTTGGGTTCTGTAGAGGAGATGGAGGTGCAGGTAGAGCTGCCTGAGCTGGGGCTTGCTGAGCTTGCAGGGCCGGGTTAGCTTGACGACAGTAAGGAGTCGTGTGGCCATAACGATTACAGTTGGTGCACAGACGACATGCAGAAGCAGCAGAGTGATGATAGTTGCAAGTTGCACACCTGGGATGAGACCCAGTGTATTGTTTCTTTGCTTCTGGGGCAGCAGGGTTAGCAGCAGCAGTAGTAGGAGTAGATTTAGTAGCAGGGTTCGCAGCAGGAGTAATAGCATTACATTTGGAACCCTAGGATTTCCTTTTCTTGTTCTTGCTGCCGCCTGGCTGCTGGGTAACTTGGTTCGCAGACTTGGAGGGAGTAGGAGTAGCGAACTGTTTATCACGCACACGGTTGTTGTTCAAACTTGCGGCCAAACGATAGACTTCTTCAATAGTTTCCAGTTGAGCTGCTTCAATAGAATCACGCATAGCAGGAGGTAGACCATTGATGTACTTGGTTATCATTCGCTTAGGAGTAGAAACCAAGTGAGGAACGATCAAGCTGAGCTGCTTAAAACGGGTAGTATAAGACAAGTTATCATCACAAACCTGCTTCAAATGCCAAAACTCTTCTTCAAGCTTCAATTGTTCATGAGGAGGGCAGAACTCGAGCATCATTAGTTCTCGCACCTCAGCCCATGGAAGAGCATAGGCTTCTTCATTTGAACGGATGTTTCTCTTATTCGACCACCACTCCAACTCTCTACCTTGAGACATCCCAGTTGCACTCCTAGTGTTTAAGTGGTCTGGGCACTCGCTGTTAATGAAGGTAACCTCGATGCTGTCGAACCACTCGAGCATAGAAGTCACCCCATCACTGCCCGTGAAAGACTTAGGGTTGCAAGAGATGAAATGCTTATAGTTGAACTTAGTAGGCTTTTTCTCCTCAGCCTTGGAGTCTGCAGAGGATGGAGGCGTGTTTGATCCTTGGAGTTCAGAGACGATCTTTGGCACGACTCGAGCAATCTGGTCGGCCAAGAATGACATCATCTTTTTCTGAGACTTCTCCCTGGATTTCCTGAGAGTGTCGGATAGCTTTTGAGAAGACATCCTAAAGATCCAATAAGAGGATTGTATAAGTCTAAATTCACGAAGCCTCACAATATAGATTTACACACAATAGACTAAAACTCCACAAGATTCACAAGATCAAGATTCAAGTTTTCACATAGATTCTAATACCATGAAACCCGCGACCTTCGCATGGCACGTTGTACGAAGTTTGGCGACATGTCAGAAACACTTATATATAGGAAGTACCAGCGGCGTATCCACCACGCTTCAGACACATTGCTTCCACCTCGTACTCGGTGTCATGTTATGTGTCGTAGAACACTCTCATCATCATCATCATCATAGATTCACATAGTTTACAACAAATTTAGATAGATTCACGTAGAGTTCAAATAGATTCCAATCGATTCACTAGTCTCCCATAGATTCAACAAATTCAATAGACTTCCAAATAGATTCACATAGTTTCACATAGTCTCGTGCTAACAATCCACAAGCAACGATATCCTGCATGGCACGTGTTACGAAAGTTTGGCAACATGATGGAAGCACTTATATATAGGAAGTACCAGTGGCGTATCCACCATGCTTCAATCATGCCACGTCCGTCTCGTCGTCGGTGTCATGCCTCGTTAACCATCGCTTTTGATTTCACCACTTCTCAAGAGAACGATTAACCAGATAGACTCAACTACATAGATCAACAAGGTAGATTCAATCACTCCATCCCGAGCCTACAAAACTACGAACTTCACTTAGCGCGTGGTATGAAGGTTTGGTAGCATGCCAGAAATGCTTATATATAGGAAGTACCAGCGGTGTATCCACCACGCTTCGGACATGCCACTCTCCCCCTCATCTTCGGTGCTAGATTACATTTTGTATTTTGTTTCTCCATCACACATTCGTAGCTTACACATAGATTTCACTAGAGTACATGATAGTTTTCACATAAGTTTCTTATAGAATACACAAATAGACCTTCCATAGCTTTAGAATCCCACATCAGACACTAAATTTCGCATGGCACTTGGTACGAAGGTGGGTAACATGCAAGAAGCACTTATATATAGGAAGTACCAGCGGCGTATCCACCATGTTTCGGACACGTCACTTTCCCCTCGTATTCCATGTCATGTTACATCTAGTGTCTTATAATCACATTATCACATAGATTGCACATAGAATAAAGCTTCATAAATTTAGTTTGATCTGAGATTAGAATTTACGTTTTAGATTTCAGACAACGTGTGATTCGTGTAAAAGAAGCATACCAAATGATCAAAGAATCGAGTTTAAACCACATGCATAAAATTGAGATAACATAGAAGCAAGATAAGCTCATAAAACATATGATTGTTCCGGGTAGAAGAACGGTGACTAACCAAAGTGATTCGAACCCTTTTCGAATTGAGGTAGCGAGCCTTGACTTACTTAGACAAATACATCATCGATGTTAGGCCTACGATATTCGTCCTTTTGGTCATTGCACGTACTCAGTTGATCGGAAGTTACAAGACTTTGGCGAGACCTGAAAATCAAGGAGTGGAACTAGTTATCAAGATCTGAGTTTCACCTCTAACTTGACAACACCGTACCCTAATAGCATTGGTACTCATCCGCAGATAAGACCTACTAGAATAATATGGAGATTTTCCATCAAGGTTTGGATGTCATTCCTGTCTTGAAGGCAAATCTCGTGCAAAATACAAACACTGGTGAACAGTGTTTTTAAAGTATTAAGTGTATATTATGTTAGCCTTAGGAAAGGCACGTAAGTTTAACAGAATCAAGTGCTGCTAGGAAGCAGATACGGTAGAATAAATAAGTCTTAAACAACAAATAAGAGTCAAGATTCCTAGAACTATAGACTAGGGAAAGTATTCCTACTTATCCTAATTCCCTATAGTTATGGCTCTGATACCAATCAGTCACACCCCAACCGATGGCGGAAACATCGGGGTGCGAGCACTAAACGTTCAGATTGCTCATAAGATTCCATAACACTATTTATTTCAATAGAAGTTAGATCAAATTCTTCATAGCATTGCCTAATAGCATATACGACCAAAACAAGTATCCAATACAAACCATATCAAATATTGTTCAAATTGTTCCAAAGATTCTAAATTAACTAGGTGACGTTTCTAAGCATCTCCTAGCTGGATTCCATGCATTCCAAAGCATCCTATCAGCCTGCAACATGTATTAAAATATTAATACAAAAGTATTGGCGAGTATACAAGTTTGATAATAGAATAAATAGATTAAAACAACTCATATCCATAGTGTAAGCAATAAAATAGTTTTAGCCGTGCTAGTGTCGCAGTCCACGCAGTGATAGCCCAAGTTTCCAATGCGTTAAGTGCCTTTCCCAAAGTTTAACGGGAGGTTATATGACTCCTCCTAACAATACCCCAAAGACTAACGGGGAGGTGCATTACTCCTATAGCGCTACTATTGTTAAGGCGGAACTACACACTCTGGATTAAAATTCACATAGCACAAAGAGTCAAGAATTAAGAATCACAGTTTCATGTTCACATAGGATAGAGTATAAGTTTCAAGGATTCAAGTTTAAGTTTCATAGAATACATGTTACACCCCAAAAGTTTAAAGTAAAAAGGGGATCGAGTATACTCACACTGATTGCTTAACAGTATAAACTGCTATTGGATCAAAGGGAGCTCTTTCTAGAATTAGCCTGATTAGATTATAATAGGATAAGAGTCGGGCAGAGTAACGAGGTTGAATAAAGTGTCAAACCAGTCACGGGATTAGATGGTTGTCCGATCAGATGACTATCCGATCGGTTTGCCAGTCGGTCGAGTGGCCTGGATGTGTTGTGAAGACAGGTGGCTGCCCGATCGGATGGCCATCCGGTCGGGTTGTCACTTGAGTACAAGTGCAGGGAATAGGGTGGCTGTCCGATCAGATTATTGTCCGATCGGGTTGCCACTCGACCCGAGTGTTAGTTGCCTTGGTCTCCTCAATCGGGTAGACGCTCGATCGAACGGATGTCCGATCGGGCAACCACTTGATCAAGGTTTCCAATATTTTGAGGAAGTTTCTAGGTATCAAAGTTTCAAGGTAAAAGGGCAAGTGTCACCTGATAGGGTGGCTTTCCGATCGGACGGCTGCCCGATCGGGTTGCCGCTCGATCGGGCGACCCTTGTTCTTGTTTAACATGTCTGTAAAAATTTCCAAGTTTCCTTGCTTAACGGTGACGGTACGGTATGTATCTTGATAACAGTAAACTCCTTAGTACACCGTCGTTCTGGTCAGGTGGGAATCACCCCTGTCCGATCAGCCGTCTGTGCGTAACGAGTTAATGCTAGAATCCGTTCCGTGCTCGTCTTTTACTGTTTTCAACTCAGATCCAAGCCGGCTTTAGACTATTTATCCAGTCCACCGCCTGTTTAGACCCAGGTTCTACCGATTAAGGTGAACTTTTGAGAAAAAGAAGAAGACACTCAAGTTTTATAGGAAAAAGTCTAGATTTAGCTAAGATTTAGTGATATGTACATGGAATCCCTTAGATCTTAGCTAGATCTCACCAAGAATGACCTCATATATTAGTTTGTTCCAAACCACTAAGATGACGTCATCCTTAGGATCTCAGATCTGAGAGATTTCACAGTAAAAAGTGTGATTTCAAGTGAGAATCACGTAGAGAATGAAGTGTGGATCAAGAAAGTACAAGAATCTAGCCGAAAACGTACCGAAATCGATGAGAAAATGAAGAAATGAAGGGTGCGCGTGCCTTGGTCGAGCAGAGCTGTCACATCACTCAAAATGGTGATGTGACAGGTCTTTTATAGTGAGAGAGAGTATTAATGCGGTGCAAAGTGGATAGGGTGGCCGATCGATCGAGTGGTCACCCGATCGGGTGGTCATCCGATCGGGTGGCAATCCAATCGGATGGCCACTCTGGCCAATCCATTCTTTCCATGTTCCTGACTTTGATTCGTTTCGCGAGTTATATTTAGCGTTGCGTTGCGTATGGTTTGGGTAAAAGTATCTCATAACTAGATTACGTCATAAACACTTAAAGTCTCAAAGTTTCATAGATTTCGCCAGTGGCAAGGCTCCAGTCTCTCGTTCAACCAAGAATCAAGTTTCACGAGTCTAAGGAGTCAAGCACCAAATAAGTTTCAAGAGTCAAGAATCATAGTTCCTCAAGCATCAAGAATCAAGAGTCCAAGTATCAAGTATCAAGAATCCACATAAAGGATCCATAGTATCAAGAACCAAGCATCTAGTTTAATCAACAAGAATCAAGTGTCTAGATTAAGCATCAAGAGTCAAGTATCTAGATTATGTATCAAGTCTCTTAGTTTAAGTGTCAAGAATCAAGCATCTAGAATAAAGAATCAAGCATCAATATCAATAAGATTCATATCAAAAGTATCAAAGTATTAACACCTCATAACTACAGGGACTAAAACTGCCAATTATTAGAAGTTCAGGGACTGATCTTGCCAAGTGTCTAAAGTTCAGGGACGCTGGGCGTTACAAAAATACATAACCCAAACCCTTCGACTTCGGATGACACCTTTTATTAGAGACATGACTTGTAAACTCCAACGCCCGCCAGATCCATACTTAATTTCCTGAAATACATGTAGTTTGAAAACATCAACAAAAGTTGAGCGAGTTCATGTGTTTAGTATGTGTGCACGAATAAACCTTGGAAACATTTGTAAGTATGTATGTATGTTCTTGAAAACCGGTATGAAAGCAACAAGGAAATAGATCAATTAATGTGTAGCTAATGCATTAATATTTGTGACGTGATGCAGGAAGACTCAAACCTAGCAGACTTTGTCTCCGGCAATAAGACATAGTCACCACATGGTCCACTCAGCGGACGCATGGGTGGGGCTCGCTACACCCAAATAGATCTATCACTCATCTCCCTCGGTCCTACAAAGAGGATTGACGGTCTTAAGCGTCATACCCACCACTCACATGATCTAGCAGTAACTTTCCTTAGCTAACCATACCAAATAATAACGTTTGTAACATGTACTTCACCCCCGAAGTTATAAAACTGAAAACAGTTAAAAAGAAAAGGGGGTCATGAACTCACAGTTTTGCGTTCTTCGTATCCAACTGTAACTCAAAGTTTCCACTGGAGTACACGACTACCTACAACGTGCTATGATCTATTAGACGAGTGAGTCGTGCCTTGACTTAGTATTAATTAGTGTCTTTGAGTTACGTTTCAAAGTGTCTTCATCATTATTCCAAGTTTATAATTTCTTTGTTAAAATAATAAATATTTTAACTTAAATTATATTTATTAATTTTTGGAATAATAGTTAAAACAATATATATTTTAACTTGATACTTTTCAAGTATTTTTACATGTATTTCCTTCCCAAGGATGGGTGTACTGATATCCGTATTCTTATTCTTGTATATTTTTGCCATGCATTGGTGTCGTATTCCGGTGTGTATTTATGTATACGAAAATACGTATTTCTTGTAATTATTAAGTATCCTTATACTTAATTTTGTATAAATTTTTCCAGAATAATATCTTTAACAAAAATTCATCAATATATATTTCCAAAATATATATTTTAAGAATATTACTTAGAAAAATTATTTATAATTTTCCCTTGGCAAAAATATTTGTATTTTCATATAAGTTCCAAAAATAATATATTTTCAAGTCTAACTTGGAAAATATACGTAAACTTATTTTTCTCCCAAAAATAATATGTTTGATGTTTGTTGGTGAAAATATATATTTCTTTCAAAAATAATACGTCTTCTAATAATTCCAAGAAAATATATTTTCATTCACCCAAAATAATATATTTTCTTCTTGTAAAAAATATGATATAAACTTGTAATAATTGTAGAAATCATATTTTCGTTTACTTGGTGTCCAAAATATTAACTACCAAAATATACTTGTGAATAAATTTTTCGAAATATTTTGTAAGTTATATTCCTTTGTTCGGTTTTACCGGTATTTTAGGCATTCTTTGTATATTTAATCATTGGAATTTTGGTAATATTTTGGATTGTAATTTCTTGGTATTTTGATAGTTATATTATTTCAAGTACTAAAATAATATAACTAGTACACATAATATACAAATAATCACACACATGGTGACTTCTAAATATATATTTCCTAAATACATATTTAGTCACTTTTTTTTATAAAAACCAACCTCCAATATTTATAATTTTTGAACAAAAATCTATGGCAATCCTTATGTGAAAAATCCATGGTTTAAGATACACTTGTAAATATTTGTTTAGAAATATTTTTCTAAGTGTTTAATTTTTAGAAAAATTTTGCCATAGTTTCCCCTAAAAATGGAGGTTTCCATACCTTGAAGGTATATCATTTTCTTTTGTAAATCAACACAATCAATCCACAATCAACAATACACATTCTACACTTATCAACTTTGCCATTAACAAGCATAATCTACTACTTCACGAACTTGAATATTTGTAAAAATTTGTAGTAACTTACTAGTGTTTTTAGTAAGTCTTGCTACCCTTTAAAGTGTGGTTAATCTTTTAAAAACATCATTTTCAAAGAATTTAGATCTTTACAACTTATGATCATATTTTCTAAAAATGTTTCTTCATGGATTTTTCTTGTTACATCCATACTTCTACACTTCATTAACCACCAAAAATAAGGTTCATTTGTTTAAGGACCAAGATTAAGTAAAACTTGTATTTTTAACTTGGTTTCTTGAGAAATCATCCATGAAATTTTAGATCTACAAGTATTACAACTTACTTTGGTCATTATTTTACAGGATAACAACATATCCTTTCAAGTTCATGTTTCTTATGAGGATGATCTATGATCCTACAACATTTTCATCCTCTCATCTTGCTAGATTATGTTTTTAATCATGATCTAGCAAGATCATATGATGATCAATATCAAATACATGAATAAACAACAATCATCAAGCATAACAACACACACAACATAGTTTCTTCATGATTTAAGCTTATGTTCAAGTTTTATTCTTGTGATTCTTCATGTTCTTCAAGTTAATCAACATGTATCATCTTTTAACCACTTAAACAAGATGTAAAATGAAGAGTATGATGTTCTTACTACTAGCTCAAGGCTTGGGATGATCAATGGAAGAAATGAAGTGGATAAAAGCAAATGGTGAAGGTCCTTCAACTTCCGAAAGCTCCAAGCTTCCTTGTGCACCTTCTAACACCTTTGTATGTATGTAAAATGGATGGAATATGAATGAAAAATGGTGGATGTATGTGTGTGTTCTTGGCCATGAGGTAAGGTGAAAGGAAGAAGGAGAAGTGAAGTGTGGTGAATGTGTGAGAATGAATGGTCTTGAACTATAGGTTAGTCTTTTATAATCTCCACACTTGATAATCCAATGTGTATAATGTTTAGTAAAGTAACAACATGATCTAGTAATATAATTAAATAAAATCCCATATGTGGGGCCCTTGTTGGCCGATTGTAGGTGGGGGGGGGGGGTCTAGGTATAGGTTTCAACTATATGGTTAGTTATTAGTTAGATCTCAAGTGTAGTGTTAGGGATTTAGTTATTGGATATTTAGATAGTGTGTTATGATGTTCGGGGACCATAACTAGCTTGGTAATGTTAAAACAATGCTTCTAGTGAAAATTTGGTGTTTCGGGTAGTTTCCGGTTGTTCAGTTGGTTACTGGTTCGTTAAGGTGCTAAACTTGTAATTTAGTGTGCTTATGTACCCTTTTGTGAAAATTTTGATTCCCGACACTTAGGAAAGTATTCAGGACCATTTAAGCATATTTCTGCATGATATAAATGTGTTTAAATGCTGAATTTGCTGATTTTCTGCAAAATTCTGCAGTTTATGTGAGTTTTAGGCACTTTCCAGCACTTAAACTATCACTAAGAAGACAGTTTTGCGATCCTTACTTTCCTACACACTATACTAGTGTAATACTTGGTTTCTGGCTCATTCTGTGTCTCAATACAAAGTCCGTCTATCTACTGAATTCTTTCAACATTTTTCTGATTTGTCTGATAACTGCGCTGCCGGAGTTTCGTGCATCATTCGAATCAACAAAGTTTGTATGTAGTAATAATATGTCGTTTGCAATATATGATGCACATGTATGCATATGGTACTAATCAGAAAACAATTCAAGTAATTAATTGAAATTTAGCACAATCATTAAGCACTAATCATTATTTAATAATTGTACGAATACCTTAAATTTTGACAGTTGTCACATTCTCCCCCTGTTAAGAAAATTTCGTCCTCGAAATTTTTACTACCTTAGCTCCTTAGGGTTACATTATGCGTGTATGGATATGAATAATACTGAGGTAGATAACCACAAAACCGAATCAAGTCTTAATCGAATCAAGTGAATTCAGAAATGTATTACAACAATAAGAACCCAATGGTTAAAAGGTGTGTGTTTCTGAATTTGATGTCGAAGGACACGAGACGTATAGACGTATAATCTAGTGTAACTTATTTCGCAGAGGTTCAATAAAAGAGGAGTTTCGACCAATAGAATTCCAAACGATCGCTTACAATATGCAAATGAGTTCTAGAAACAATAACATCCGTTAGATGAACTCAGAATCAGTAAGCTTAAATGTAATAGTGACGTGAAAATGATTCGTCAGCCTTCGATCAAGTAAATGAATAAAATTTGCGTGTTGGCATTATTGAATTACGAGAATGCACCAAAATGAAATACAACTGAACCTGGTGTATCTTTGTCTTAATACATAGTTGTATTAAGAGTGTTTAAAAGACGAGTCAGACATAAATTATACGTAGGTTTGTATGAAACGAGTGACCATGATTTGCACAAGCTACAAGTTTACACCGACACCACAAGGTGTCGTAGTGAATGACATAATTCAATAATAGCAGTGACCGAACAAGTTCACCGTGTTTGAAATAAAATGAAAGTGTAATGAAACAATCCTGGAAATTTGATTCAAATGGCATCGTAGGATTTTTCAATTGAATATAGAACACCAAAGAACTATCGTTTCCGACCGAAGATGAAAAAGTAATAAATACTGCAAGGAATTCGATCAATAATGAAAGAACCGTTAGGAGGTACACTGGGATATAAAATTAATTTATGTACCATTGTCTTAACACACGATTGTGTTAAGACTGCTTTAATCATGATAAAACAGAACGGATTTAGAGTGTAACATCTGTGCTTGTAATCATTGTGAACAGTTCATTTATCAATAAAACAATGTTATTTGATCCCAATGTTTGTTTGTTTATGTTTGACATTTTTCATGTTTTGACTTTTGTTCAATTTCAAACTCTATATCACTTTCTGGAGGGTTATACGCAAACTGGTGCGTAAACGTAATCAGTTTAATGCGAAAAATACTCCGGAACATCAACATATACTTAACATACCTTAAATAACCTTTACACAACTTAGAAATAAGTTTTGAAGGGTTTGGTATGGCAAAAACGAGTTAATTCGCCTACAGGGACTAAATTTGACAAACTGCGAAAGTATGATGATTCGTACTAGAACAGACATTCCGGAACATGAGCATAAGTTGAACATACCATAAATATCCTTTACATAGCTTAGAAATAGGCTATGAGGGGTTCGGTGTGCTAAAATAAACTTTTGGGTCATTCAGGGACTAAAAGCGTCAAAAAGTGCACAAGTTTGCATTCTTGCGCATAACTTACGTTCTGAATACACCCGGACATCCAAAAATTTATGTAAGCATTAAAATATTTTATTTTAGTGTTTGGCATAAGAAAATCCCATTCGTCACGCAATTTGGATCGTTTTTCGCGCTTATGCGCATTCCGTCGTAATTAAGCAAACATCGCGATCGTACGACCAAACGAACCAACATCCGACATATTTTTGAGCATGTTTCATGTCCACAATGTTTAGGCATCATTTTAGGGCCTTAACGTTGGCTTAACGGGCCTTAAACTTGTCAGAAATGGCCTTAATGCATAACAGGGACCAAAACTGACATTTGTTGAAAGTTGTTTCTGACCAGAAAGGCCAGGCGGCCCGCGTGGGTTTAGTGAGTCCCCTTACGCGGCCCGTGTCAGCTTCCCAGATCAGATAAGATCAGTTTAACAGTTGTTAATCACTCAAAACTCATCCACACTTGCCCTTTCCTGCTCATGAGGGGCCATTTTGAGCTACCATAAGGTTGCAACAAGTGTAAGGATGAGATTGAAGCACGTTATTCGATAAAAGATCCTAACGGTTGTCCATTTACTATAAATACCCAACCCATCACAACTCAAAACCCACAAAATCTGATCTAAAAGCTCTAAGTTGAAGCCATTACTTCATACCTGAGCTACTTGGATCAAGATAAGCTTCCGGTGACCCTTTGTAAGTGTTCCTTCGTTCTCTTTATTCGTTTAGCGTTAAAAGTCAAACTTTGTTTGATTTTCTGCGTTGACCAGTTTATGGTCAATGCGAAGTTCGTTTGAACTTCATAACGTGAGCGTAATCACGATGGTTATAGTCCCTAGAGACTATACCTACTGATTACCACGTTATCAAGGCTCAGTGACGAGTCGTAGTTTCGGCCAGAATGCGCATTCTTGCGTATTTTGTAACCAAACTACTCTTAGGTATCAAAACCGTTTGTTTTGATACCAAACCTGTTTTCTAAACTTAGTTAAGCATGTTTTAACATGCTTAGCTCGTCACTTTTAGTTTAGTGCTTATATAGGGTCGTAAGGTAAGCGATCTAAACAATCGCTTATACTTTCGAACCCGACCCGTTTGGTCGATCATTAGGATCCGACCAAACACATTAGGTGACCATAGTATGTAGGGAATAACCTTCCGAGGTTATACCTTATGGTCACGATGTTTAGTTAGTTGTATGATAGGTAGTTTATATGCCTTAGGTAAATTACCAAAATACCCTTTTTACGCCAAAACTCATTTTAAGCATATGTAACATAACTTTTGGTATCTAAACTGATTTGGTAACAATATTAGACATGTTAAGGCATATTTTACTTGTCATAGGACTAGTTAGGCGTTCCGAACGCGTTTCACGCGAACGACGCGTTAAAGTAGCATAAGCTACCTAAACGGGTCGTAATGGGTCGTAAGCACTTAGGTTAGGTTTCATTTAGTATGTAGGCTTTGTTAAACCATACTACATGAGTTCCCATACTCATTTGGTTTACGAGCCCTCATTCTATCCGATCCTCCGATATAGGTCCGGCTTAATAACATAGTTACCTATATTAGGTGCCGTTTGATTCCGTGATCTCTAGCATTGCTTGGTGGTTATCTTAGGACTTCTGAGCAATCTCAAGTGAGTACATAGACCCCTCTTTTACTGTTTTCCAAACTGTTTTGGGGTGAAACACATGTGCCTACTTGTTACTTTCATGCTTTCCTGTTTTCACATCATATACTTGTTATGCTCATTAGTACACTATTAGTACATGATTTACATTACATTTCATGCTATGTATGTCCATTGTGTGCATACTTAGTACATCGTTTTACATCACATTTCATGCTATGTATGTCCATTGTGTGCATACTTAGTACATTGTTTTACATTACATTTCTGCTATGTATGTTGACTGATAGCATGTTAGCACATTGATTTACATGACTTTTCTGCTTTGTATGTTAACTTAGCATACATAGTACATTGTTTTCATATAACATGTTTACATTTGCTATAACATTTGGTTTTCACAAACGGGACTTAAATACGTTCATTAACATTAGCTACGCCGCTCGGTAGTAAGTACTGGTACCATAGGACTTGACAAATCCCATTCCTGACATCCCGGGTTTGTTTGGATGTAAGGAATGACTGATTCTGAAAACATTTCTTTTGATAACCTTGACTTAGGGTTCTCCGACTGTCTCAAGGCTTGAATGTATGCGTTAACTTACCACATAAATGTTTGTATCAATGTAACATGCATTACTTTGCAAAACATAACTTTTTGATATATTCAAAATACTTTGTTTTGTACATTCTTACATTTGGTTTATGTAACAACACATTATTTACCAGACATACATTTGCTACACATTACTTGTCTACATTTGGACTATTAACATTTGATATGATTTATACAAGGACTTTTGACAATTGGTTTAAACATAGACTTTATACATTGGTGGATTGTTTAAATGACTTAAGTAACGAGATGTGAGTAATATGATACAAGCATGGTGGATACGCCGCTGGTACTTCCTATATACAAGTCTTTGTATTATATTGCATATCATAGCGTTATTTAAATCATTCAATTTGGACTTATACATTTTACACAAGTAACACGATTTTCACAAGACTTTGGTTTACAAACAATTTTCTTTATACAACTCATTTTACTTGGTTATACATTTAACCATACATTATTCTTTTATTTATACATATCATTTGATCTTATCGCTTTTTAAATGATTTACAAAAACAAAAACAATTTACAAGATTCATGACTGACTTTTGCTAAACAACTTTTTCTCAACTTATAAGTCATGAATCTTATTTTCACAAAACCTATGTATCTCACAGGCATTTTTATGCTGACGTATCTATTTTCACATGTGTTTTCAGGAGCTTTTGCTTAGGATGATGATCGTGACACTAGGGCGGACCTGTGCCTTAGAGACATAAAATAAAGATAGAACTAGTTTAATTATGTTCTGAACTCTTTATTTCCTGTTTTGAGACAATGTAACACTCTTGTTTGATAAATAAAATATAACTTTGTATGCCATGGTTGTGAAACAATAATTCTGTTACAACACTCCCCAACGTTTCCGCCATGATTTGATGTTCTACGTGGTCGGGGTGTGACAGAAAAGTTGGTATCAGAGCCAATGGTTATAGGGAATTAGGTTATTAGTAATGCTCTGACCTAGACTATAACCTTTATAGGACCCCAACACAAGTTATCTTGTGTTTAGATTTTAAAACATGCACTTCACCTATCCTTAGGTGATAACCCCAACGGGAACATCAAGTTCGAATCCGCTTTGAAAACTAATCATTTGTTCTAGGATGATTGGTTACTAGGTTTTGAACCCTCTGTTGTAAGGTTTTGAACCCTTCCAGTTTGATTTTTGGCCTTCTGCCTTCCAAATTTTCAAAATCTCGTCAAAGTTTTGGGTTCTAAATAGTGTGAACACGTGCAAACTGGAAGAGTGAATGCCTGTACCTTGGGTTTTCTGTCTAAGGCTAGAGTGTTCGTACAAATCCACATAATCGGACCAGTCACTCTTACCTGGGAACTCTTGGGGTGAGTGTTCACTTATAGGCGAGCATGTCTTCGCGATACATTATTTTTGACCCATTTACTTTGATTAGTCACTATGTGTCGTTTGTTTGCTTTGCGATCCGGACGAATGACCACCATCTTTGCTTTTGTTGATTTTGTTTCATCTCATCCTTTTCATTCAATCATCTCACTCGTTTCCTTCCATGTGTCCTCTTTTAGAATGCCTCCTCGACGCGAGAATCAGATAGCGACTGTCGAACTGGCAGAAATTATTGCACAACAGATGGCTGCTGCATTCCCAAACCTCTTTGCTCAATGGAATCAAGCCAACAACAACAACAATGCTCCATGCAATTTCAAGAATTTTAACTCGGCTAAACCACTCAAGTTTAGTGGTTCTGAGGGAGCGACTGGGCTTCTTCAATGGTTCGAGAGCATTAAGAATACTTTCCGTCACGTGCAGTGTCCTGACAATCGCAAGGTCGATTTTTCTTCAAGTGTGTTTCAGAAGAGGGCTCTTACGTGGTGGAACAGGGTTATGAGAGATCGTGGTGCAGAAGTTGCTCTAGCACAGACATGGGCTGAACTTAGGGCCTTTATGATGAGGGAGTTATGTCCTCGTCATGAACAGCGAGCTTTGGAGAGAGAGTTTGATGACTTGAAACAAGACAGTGGCGAGCACAGGGCGTATACTGATAGGTTTGAGGAGTTGAGTCTGCTTTGCCCAACAATGGTTACCCCACTCGACAAGGCTATCGAAAGGTACATCGATGGTCTACCTGACTCAGTAAAAGACATCATTACTGGTAGTAACCCTACCACACTTCGTCAGGCAATCGAGTTAGCAACGACATTGACTGAGTCGCAGGTTCGAAAGGGAAAGCTGCACAAAAAGGGTGACAAGGGTAAGAAGCAGGCATCTGACAAAGAAGATAGCAAGAAAGGTCAAAACAAGAAGGGAAAGGATTCTGGTTCCTCAAGGGGGTCTAGGAAGCGAAAGGCTTCCCAAAACTATGCCGTTACTGCACAGGCCCAAGCTGCACCAAATCAGCCTGCGCAACCACTAGCCAAGAAGCCTTATCTTGGCAATGCACCTTTGTGCAACAGGTGTAACGACCATCACCTACCACATCTCCAGTGTCGTAATTGCACTAACTGTGGAAGAAATGGCCATCTTGCCGCTACTTGTCGCATTCCTGTTAACCAGAATCAGGCAGTTCAAAACCAAGCCCAACAAGTTGCTCAGCCTCTTGCACAGCAACAAGGTCAAGCTGCACGACCTCATTTTCCTCCTGGTTCGTGCTACAATTATGGGGATCTGACCCACTACAGAAACCGGTGCCCAAGGCTAGCCAACTAGAATCAGAATCCAAATCAGAATCAGGCTCAGGCTCGAGGTTGAGTCTTCAACATGAATGCACAAGAGGCATAAGCGGACAATGAAGTGGTGAACGGTACATTCTTTATTAATAATCAGCCTGTATCTGTCCTTTTTTATTCGGGTGCCGATAAGAGTTTTGTGTCATTATCTTTTGAGCCATTACTTCGCGTGTCTAGAACGAAACTAAGTAAACCTTTGACAGTAGAAGTTGCTAGTGGTGAACCCATTGTTCTTGATTTTGTTCTTCGCAACTGCCAGTTGAACCTTAACGGCCATCTTTTTCCTATTGACCTCACGCCTATGCAACTTGGAAGTTCGACGTTATTGTGGGTATGGATTGGTTAGCCAAGCATCGCGCAGAGGTAGTTTGTTTCGAGAAGATTGTTCGTGTGCCGCTTTCGACAGGCGAGATCCTACAAGTTCATGGTGAGAAACCTGCCGGTGGTCTCAAACTCATGTCTTGTTTTAAAGCTCGGAAGTATCTGCGAAAGAACTATGTGGCCTTTTTGGCACATGTTGTAGCAGATAAGGGCAAAGGTAAATCTATTCAAGATATTCCTGTTGTTCGGGATTATTCTGAAGTATTCCCTGGAGAGTTACCTGGTCTACCTCTAGCATGCCAAGTCGAGTTCCGTATTGATCTCGTACCTGCTGCAAACCCCATTGCCAGAGCTCCATATCGTCTTGCACCGTCTGAGATGCAAGAGTTGTCTAAGCAGCTTCAGGAGCTCTCTGACAAAGGTTTTATCCATCCTAGCTTTTCACCTTGGGGTGCTCCCGTTCTTTTTGTCAAGAAGAAGGATGGATCTTTTAGGATGTGTATCGATTATCGTGAGCTTAACAAGCTTACCATCAAGAATCGATATCCCCTGCCTCGCATTGACGATCTCTTTGATCAGTTACAGGGCGCTTCTTATTTTTCGAAGATTGATCTACGTTCGGGGTATCATCAACTTCGTGTGCATGAGGAAGATATTCCCAAGACAGCGTTCCGCACTCGTTATGGGCATTATGAGTTCACAGTCATGCCATTCGGTTTGACTAATGCTCCTGCTGTTTTCATGGACTTAATGAATAGGGTCTGCAAGCCTTATTTGGATCAGTTCGTCATTGTTTTTATTGATGACATTTTGATATACTCTAAGACGCGAGCTGATCACGAGCAACATCTTCGTCTTACTCTGGAACTCCTAAAGAAAGAGCAACTTTTCGCCAAATTCTCCAAGTGTGAATTCTGGCTTAAAGAAGTTCAATTCTTAGGACATATTGTCAACGAACAAGGTATTCATGTAGATCCCTCCAAGATCAGTGCGATTAAGGATTGGGATACGCCTACTACTCCTACTGAGGTTCGTTCTTTTCTTGGACTTGCGGGATATTACCGCCGTTTCATTGAAAACTTTTCAAAGATTGCAGTTCCTCTAACTGCTCTAACTCAGAAGAACAAGCCCTTTGATTGGGGATTCAAGCAAGAGGAAGAGTTTCTGACTTTGAAACAAAAACTTTGCGACATGCCTGTTCTGACTTTGCCTGAGGGCAATGATGATTTCGTCGTTTATTGCGATGCATCTAAATTAGGTCTTGGCTGTGTTCTGATGCAAAGGAACAAATTCATAGCATATGCATCGAGGCAGTTGAAGATACATGAGAAAAACTACACCACTCATGATCTTGAGTTAGGTGCAGTTGTCTTCGCTCTTAAGAACTGGAGACACTATTTGTACGGTACAAAATGTGTGGTTTTCACGGACCACAAAAGTCTTCAGCATATCTTCAATCAGAAAGAACTTAACATGAGGCAACGACGTTGGGTTGAGCTTCTAAACAACTATGACTGCGAAATTCGCTACCATCCTGGTAAGGGGAATGTCGTAGCCGATGCATTGAGTCGTAAGGAACGTACTAAGCTTCATTGTGTTCGTGTTTAATCTGATATTCAAGCTCGATCCGATATCCAAGCCCGCATTTCTCAGGCTCAACACACTTGTGTTTCACAAGGTTTGATGGATAAGGAATTTCCCTATCACATAACCCCTGATCTGGAACTGAAGGACAATGGATCGTATTACTTCATGGACCGTTTTGTCCACCTTGCTTATGGATGAAGCCCATAAGTCTCGTTATTCTGTTCATCCTGGTTCAGATAAGATGTATAAGGATCTTCGTATTCAGTATTGGTGGCCTGGTATGAAGAAAGACATTGCCTTATATGTATCAAAATGCCTTACTTGTCTTAAGGTTAAGGCTGAACATCAGCGTCCTTCTGGTTTATTAGTGCAACCAGAGATCCTGGTTTGGAAATGGGAAAACATTACTATGGATCTCATTACTAAACTTCCGCGCAAAAAGAAAGGTCATGATGCCATCTGGGTAGTTGTTGATCGTCTTACTAAGTCCGCGCATTTCTTGCCAATCCGTGAGGATTTTTCTACTGACAAGCTTGCTAAAATCTATGTGGATGAAATTGTAGCTCGACATAGTGTTCCTTTGAACATCATTTCCGACAGAGATGCTCGTTTCACTTCTCATTTTTGGAGAACCATGCAATCTGCTATGGGGACCCAACTTAATCTGAGCACAGCTTATCATCCACAAACGGATGGTCAATCTGAAAGAACAATCCAGACTCTGGAGGATATGCTTAGAGCTTGTGTGATCGATTTTGGTGGTAGTTGGGATTCACATCTTCCGTTGATTGAATTCTCCTACAACAACAGTTATCACTCTAGCATCAACATGGCTCCTTTCGAGGCTCTCTATGGTCGAAAATGTCGTTCACCAGTCTGCTGGAATGAGATCGGTGAGGCTCAGCTTACTGGACCTGCCCTCATTTTAGAGACAACTCATAAGATTAAGAAAGTTCGTGATAACCTTCAGACAGCTAGAAGCCGTCAAAAGAGTTACGCGGACCCAAAACGCAAGCCCTTGGATTTTCAAGTCGGTGATCGTGTATTACTTAAGGTCTCACCTTGGAAAGGTGTGATCAGATTTGGAAAGAAAGGAAAACTTGCACCTAGATACGTTGGACCATTCAAGATCGTCGAAAGAATCGGTAAGGTAGCCTACAGACTTGAGTTACCTCCTGAACTTGGAAATGTTCATCCAAACTTTCACGTGTCCAATCTCAAGAAGTGTTTAGCTGATGAGAACCTCCACATACCACTTGAGAAAATTCGTGTTGATAAAACATTGAAATTTGTTGAGAAGCCAGTGGAAATCATGGAACGTGAAGTCAAGTGGCACAAACGCAAGCGCATTCCATTGGTCAAAGTTCGCTGGGAATCTAAACGTGGACCTGAGTTTACTTGGGAACGTGAAGATCAAATGAAGGCGAAGTACCCACATCTTTTCCCACGGGTTTCCTCTAATTAAATTTCGGGACGAAATTTCCACAAGTAGGGGAGACTGTAACATCTGTGCTTGTAATCATTGTGAACAGTTCTTTTATCAATAAAACAATGTTATTTGATCCCAATGTTTGTTTGTTTATGTTTGACATTTTTCATGTTTTGACTTTTGTTCAATTTCAAACTCTATATCACTTTCTGGAGGTTATACGCAAACTGGTGCGTAAACGTAATCAGTTTAATGCGAAAAATACTCCGGAACATCAACATATACTTAACATACCTTAAATAACCTTTACATAACTTAGAAATAAGTTTTGAAGGCTTTGGTATGGCAAAAACGAGTTAATTCGCCTACAGGGACTAAATTTGACAAACTGCGAAAGTATGATGATTCGTACTAGAACAGGCATTCCGGAACATGACCATAAGTTGAACATACCATAAATATCCTTTACATAGCTTAGAAATAGGCTATGAGGGGTTCAGTGTGCTAAAATAAACTTTTGGGTCATTCAGGGACTAAAAGCGTCAAAAAGTGCACAAGTTTGCATTCTCGCGCATAACTTACGTTCTGAATACACCCGGACATCCAAAAATTTATGTAAGCACTAAAATATTTTATTTTAGTGTTTGGCATAAGAAAATCCCATTCGTCACGCAATTTGGATCGTTTTTCGCGCTTATGCGCATTCCGTCGTAATTAAGCAAACATCGCGATCGTACGACCAAACGAACCAACATCCGACATATTTTTGAGCATGTTTCATGTCCAAAATGTTTAGGCATCATTTTAGGGCCATAACGTTGGCTTAACGGGCCTTAAACTTGTCGGAAATGGCCTTAATGCATAACAGGGACCAAAACTGACATTTGTTGAAAGTTATTTCTGACCAGAAAGGCCAGGCGGCCCGCGTGGGTTTAGTGAGTCCCCTTACGCGGCCCGTGTCAGCTTCCCAGATCAGATAAGATCAGTTTAACAACTGTTAATCACTCAAAACTCATCCACACTTGCCCTTTCCTGCTCATGAGGGGCCATTTTGAGCTACCATAAGGTTGCAACAAGTGTAAGGATGAGATTGAAGCACGTTATTCGATAAAAGATCCTAACGGTTGTCCATTTACTATAAATACCCAACCCATCACAACTCAAAACCCACAAAATCTGATCTAAAAGCTCTAAGTTGAAGCCATTACTTCATACCTGAGCTACTTGGATCAAGATAAGCTTCCGGGGACCCTTTGTAAGTGTTCCTTCGTTCTCTTTATTCGTTTAGCGTTAAAAGTCAAACTTTGTTTGACTTTCTGCGTTGACCAGTTTATGGTCAATGCGAAGTTCGTTTGAACTTCATAACGTGAGCGTAATCACGATGGTTATAGTCCCTAGAGACTATACCTACTGATTACCACGTTATCAAGGCTCAGTGACGAGTCGTAGTTTCGGCCAGAATGCGCATTCTTGCGTATTTTGTAACCAAACTACTCTTAGGTATCAAAACCGTTTGTTTTGATACCAAACCTGTTTTCTAAACTTAGTTAAGCATGTTTTAACATGCTTAGCTCGTCACTTTTAGTTTAGTGCTTATATAGGGTCGTAAGGTAAGCGATCTAAACAATCGCTTATACTTTCGAACCCGACCCGTTTGGTCGATCATTAGGATCCGACCAAACACATTAGGTGACCATAGTATGTAGGGAATAACCTTCCGAGGTTATACCTTATGGTCACGATGTTTAGTTAGTTGTATGATAGGTAGTTTATATGCCTTAGGTAAATTACCAAAATACCCTTTTTACGCCAAAACTCATTTTAAGCATATGTAACATAACTTTTGGTATCTAAACTGATTTGGTAACAATATTAGACATGTTAAGGCATATTTTACTTGTCATAGGACTAGTTAGGCGTTCCGAACGCGTTTCACGCGAACGACGCGTTAAAGTAGCATAAGCTACCTAAACGGGTCGTAATGGGTCATAAGCACTTAGGTTAGGTTTCATTTAGTATGTAGGCTTTGTTAAACCATACTACATGAGTTCCCATACTCATTTGGTTTACGAGCCCTCATTCTATCCGATCCTCCGATATAGGTCCGGCTTAATAACATAGTTACCTATATTAGGTGCCGTTTGATTCCGTGATCTCTAGCATTGCTTGGTGGTTATCTTAGGACTTCTGAGCAATCTCAAGTGAGTACATAGACCCCTCTTTTACTGTTTTCCAAACTGTTTTGGGGTGAAACACATGTGCCTACTTGTTACTTTCGTGCTTTCCTGTTTTCACATCATATACTTGTTATGCTCATTAGTACACTATTAGTACATGATTTACATTACATTTCATGCTATGTATGTCCATTGTGTGCATACTTAGTACATCGTTTTACATCACATTTCATGCTATGTATGTCCATTGTGTGCATACTTAGTACGTTGTTTTACATTACATTTCTGCTATGTATGTTGACTGATAGCATGCTAGCACATTGATTTACATGACTTTTCTGCTTTGTATGTTAACTTAGCATACTTAGTACATTGTTTTCATATAACATGTTTACATTTGCTATAACATTTGGTTTGCACAAACGGGACTTATATACGTTCATTAACATTAGCTACGCCGCTCGGTAGTAAGTACTGGTACCATAGGACTTGACAAATACCATTCCTGACATCCCGGGTTTGTTTGGATGTAAGGAATGACTGATTCCGAAAACATTTCTTTTGATAACCTTGACTTAGGGTTATCCGACTGTCTCAAGGCTTGAATGTATGCGTTAACTTACCACATAAATGTTTGTATCAATGTAACATGCATTACTTTGCAAAACATAACTTTTTGATATATTCACAATACTTTGTTTTGTACATTCTTACATTTGGTTTATGTAACAACACATTACTTACCAGACATACATTTGCTACACATTACTTGTCTAAATTTGGACTATTAACATTTGATATGATTTATACAAGGACTTTTGACAATTGGTTTAAACATAGACTTTATACATTGGTGGATTGTTTAAATGACTTAAGTAACGAGATGTGAGTAATATGATACAAGCATGGTGGATACGCCGCTGGTACTTCCTATATATATAAGTCTTTGTATTATATTGCATATCATAGCGTTATTTAAATCATTCAATTTGGACTTATACATTTTACACAAGTAACACGATTTTCACAAGACTTTGGTTTACAAACAATTTTCTTTATACAACTCATTTTACTTGGTTATACATTTAACCATACATTATTCTTTTATTTATACATATCATTTGATCTTATCGCTTTTTAAATGATTTACAAAAACAAAAACAATTTACAAGATTCATGACTGACTTTTGCTAAACAACTTTTTCTCAACTTATAAGTCATGAATCTTATTTTCACAAAACCTATGTATCTCATAGGCATTTTTATGCTGACGTATCTATTTTCACATGTGTTTTCAGGAGCTTTTGCTTAGGATGATGATCGTGACACTAGGGCGGACCTGTGCCTTAGAGACATAAAATAAAGATAGAACTAGTTTAATTATGTTCTGAACTCTTTATTTCCTGTTTTGAGACAATGTAACACTCTTGTTTGATAAATAAAATATAACTTTGTATGCCATGGTTGTGAAACAATAATTCTGTTACAACACTCCCCAACGTTTCCGCCATGATTTGATGTTCTACGTGGTCGGGGTGTGACAGAAAAGTTGGTATCAGAGCCAATGGTTATAGGGAATTAGGTTATTAGTAATGCTCTGACCTAGACTATAACCTTTATAGGACCCCAACACAAGTTATCTTGTGTTTAGATTTTAAAACATGCACTTCACCTATCCTTAGGTGATAACCCCAACGGGAACATCAAGTTCGAATCCGCTTTGAAAACTAATCATCTGTTCTAGGATGATTGGTTACTAGGTTTTGAACCCTCTGTTGTAAGGTTTTGAACCCTTCCAGTTTGATTTTTGGCCTTCTGCCTTCCAAATTTTCAAAATCTCGTCAAAGTTTTGGGTTCTAAATAGTGTGAACACGTGCAAACTAGAAGAGTGAATGCCTGTACCCTGGGTTTTCTATCTAAGGCTAGAGTGTTCGTACAAATCCACATAATCGGACCAGTCACTCTTACCTGGGAACTCTTGGGGTGAGTGTTCACTTATAGGCGAGCATGTCTTCGCGATACATTATTTTTGACCCATTTACTTTGATTAGTCACTGTGTGTCGTTTGTTTGCTTTGCGATCCGGACGAATGACCACCATCTTTGCTTTTGTTGATTTTGTTTCATCTCATCCTTTTCATTCAATCATCTCACTCGTTTCCTTCCATGTGTCCTCTTTTAGAATGCCTCCTCGACGCGAGAATCAGATAGCGACTGTCGAACTGGCAGAAATTATTGCACAACAGATGGCTGCTGCATTCCCAAACCTCTTTGCTCAATGGAATCAAGCCAACAACAACAACAATGCTCCATGCAATTTCAAGAATTTTAACTCGGCTAAACCACTCAAGTTTAGTGGTTCTGAGGGAGCGACTGGGCTTCTTCAATGGTTCGAGAGCATTAAGAATACTTTCCGTCATGTGCAGTGTCCTGACAATCGCAAGGTTGATTTTTCTTCAAGTGTGTTTCAGAAGAGGGCTCTTACGTGGTGGAACGGGGTTATGAGAGATCGTGGTGCAGAAGTTGCTCTAGCACAGACATGGGCTGAACTTAGGGCCTTTATGATGAGGGAGTTATGTCCTCGTCATGAACAGCGAGCTTTGGAGAGAGAGTTTGATGACTTGAAACAAGACAGTGGCAAGCACAGGGCGTATACTGATAGGTTTGAGGAGTTGAGTCTGCTTTGCCCAACAATGGTTACCCCACTCGACAAGGCTATCGAAAGGTACATTGATGGTCTACCTGACTCAGTAAAAGACATCATTACTGGTAGTAACCCTACCACACTTCGTCAGGCGATCGAGTTAGCAACGACATTGACTGAGTCGCAGGTTCGAAAGGGAAAGCTGCACAAAAAGGGTGACAAGGGTAAGAAGCAGGCATCTGACAAAGAAGATAGCAAGAAAGGTCAAAACAAGAAGGGAAAGGATTCTGGTTCCTCAAGGGGGTCTAGGAAGCGAAAGGCTTCCCAAAACTATGCCGTTACTGCACAGGCCCAAGCTGCACCAAATCAGCCTGCGCAACCACTAGCCAAGAAGCCTTATCTTGGCAATGCACCTTTGTGCAACAGGTGTAACGACCATCACCTACCACATCTCCAGTGTCGTCATTGCACTAACTGTGGAAGAAATGGTCATCTTGCCGCTACTTGTCGCATTCCTGTTAACCAGAATCAGGCAGTTCAGAACCAAGCCCAACAAGTTGCTCAGCCTCTTGCACAACAACAAGGTCAAGCTGCACGACCTCATTTTCCTCCTGGTTCGTGCTACAATTGTGGGGATCTGACCCACTACAGAAACCGGTGCCCAAGGCTAGCCAACCAGAATCAGAATCCAAATCAGAATCAGGCTCAGGCTCGAGGTTGAGTCTTCAACATGAATGCACAAGAGGCATAAGCGGACAATGAAGTGGTGAACGGTACATTCTTTATTAATAATCAGCCTGCATCTGTCCTTTTTGATTCGGGTGCCGATAAGAGTTTTGTGTCATTATCTTTTGAGCCATTACTTCGCGTGTCTAGAACGAAACTAAGTAAACCTTTGACAGTAGAAGTTGCTAGTGGTGAACCCATTGTTCTTGATTTTGTTCTTCGCAACTGCCAGTTGAACCTTAACGACCATCTTTTTCCTATTGACCTCACGCCTATGCAACTTGGAAGTTCGACGTTATTGTGGGTATGGATTGGTTAGCCAAGCATCACGCAGAGGTAGTTTGTTTCAAGAAGATTGTTCGTGTGCCGCTTTCGACAGGCGAGATCCTACAAGTTCATGGTGAGAAACCTGCCGGTGGTCTCAAACTCATGTCTTGTTTTAAAGCTCGGAAGTATCTGCGAAAGAACTATGTGGCCTTTTTGGCACATGTTGTAGCAGATAAGGGCAAAGGTAAATCTATTCAAGATATTCCTGTTGTTCGGGATTATTCTGAAGTATTCCCTGGAGAGTTACCTGGTCTACCTCCAGCACGCCAAGTCGAGTTCTGTATTGATCTCGTACCTGCAGCAAACCCCATTGCCAGAGCTCCATATCGTCTTGCACCGTCTGAGATGCAAGAGTTGTCTAAGCAGCTTCAGGAGCTCTCTGACAAAGGTTTTATCCATCCTAGCTTTTCACCTTGGGGTGCTCCCGTTCTTTTTGTCAAGAAGAAGGATGGATCTTTTAGGATGTGTATCGATTATCGTGAGCTTAACAAGCTTACCATCAAGAATCGATATCCCCTGCCTCGCATTGACGATCTCTTTGATCAGTTACAGGGCGCTTCTTATTTTTCGAAGATTGATCAACGTTCGGGGTATCATCAACTTCGTGTGCATGAGGAAGATATTCCCAAGACAGCGTTCCGCACTCGTTATGGGCATTATGAGTTCACAGTCATGCCATTCGGTTTGACTAATGCTCCTGCTGTTTTCATGGACTTAATGAATAGGGTCTGCAAGCCTTATTTGGATCAGTTCGTCATTGTTTTTATTGATGACATTTTGATATACTCTAAGACGCGAGCTGATCACGAGCAACATCTTCGTCTTACTCTGGAACTCCTAAAGAAAGAGCAACTTTTCGCCAAATTCTCCAAGTGTGAATTCTGGCTTAAAGAAGTTCAATTCTTAGGACATATTGTCAACGAACAAGGTATTCATGTAGATCCCTCCAAGATCAGTGCGATTAAGGATTGGGATACGCCTACTACTCCTACTGAGGTTCGTTCTTTTCTTGGACTTGCGGGATATTACCGCCGTTTCATTGAAAACTTTTCAAAGATTGCAGTTCCTCTAACTGCTCTAACTCAGAAGAACAAGCCCTTTGATTGGGGATTCAAGCAAGAGGAAGAGTTTCTGACTTTGAAACAAAAACTTTGCGACACGCCTGTTCTGACTTTGCCTGAGGGCAATGATGATTTCGTCGTTTATTGCGATGCATCTAAATTGGGTCTTGGCTGTGTTCTGATGCAAAGGAACAAATTCATAGCATATGCATCGAGGCAGTTGAAGATACATGAGAAAAACTACACCACTCATGATCTTGAGTTAGGTGCAGTTGTCTTCGCTCTTAAGAACTGGAGACACTATTTGTACGGTACAAAATGTGTGGTTTTCACGGACCACAAAAGTCTTCAGCATATCTTCAATCAGAAAGAACTTAACATGAGGCAACGACGTTGGGTTGAGCTTCTAAACGACTATGACTGCGAAATTCGCTACCATCCTGGTAAGGCGAATGTCGTAGCCGATGCATTGAGTCGTAAGGAACATACTAAGCTTCATTGTGTTCGTGTTTAATCTGATATTCAAGCTCGATCCGATATCCAAGCCCGCATTTCTCAGGCTCAACACACTTGTGTTTCACAAGGTTTGATGGATAAGGAATTTCCCTATCACATAACCCCTGATCTAGAACTGAAGGACAATGGATCGTATTACTTCATGGACCGTTTTGTCCACCTTGCTTATGGATGAAGCCCATAAGTCTCGTTATTCTGTTCATCCTGGTTCAGATAAGATGTATAAGGATCTTCGTATTCAGTATTGGTGGCCTGGTATGAAGAAAGACATTGCCTTATATGTATCAAAATGCCTTACTTGTCTTAAGGTTAAGGCTGAACATCAGCGTCCTTCTGGTTTATTGGTGCAACCAGAGATCCTGGTTTGGAAATGGGAAAACATTACTATGGATCTCATTACTAAACTTCCACGCAAAAAGAAAGGTCATGATGCCATCTGGGTAGTTGTTGATCGTCTTACTAAGTCCGCGCATTTCTTGCCAATCCGTGAGGATTTTTCTACTGACAAGCTTGCTAAAATCTATGTGGATGAAATTGTAGCTCGACATAGTGTTCCTTTGAACATCATTTCCGACAGAGATGCTCGTTTCACTTCTCATTTTTGGAGAACCATGCAATCTGCTATGGGGACCCAACTTAATCTGAGCACAGCTTATCATCCACAAACGGATGGTCAATCTGAAAGAACAATCCAGACTCTGGAGGATATGCTTAGAGCTTGTGTGATCGATTTTGGTGGTAGTTGGGATTCACATCTTCCGTTGATTGAATTCTCCTACAACAACAGTTATCACTCTAGCATCAACATGGCTCCTTTCGAGGCTCTCTATGGTCGAAAATGTCGTTCACCAGTCTGCTGGAATGAGATCGGTGAGGCTCAGCTTACTGGACCTGCCCTCATTTTAGAGACAACTCATAAGATTAAGAAAGTTCGTGATAACCTTCAGACAGCTAGAAGCCGTCAAAAGAGTTACGCGGACCCAAAACGCAAGCCCTTGGATTTTCAAGTCGGTGATCGTGTATTACTTAAGGTCTCACCTTGGAAAGGTGTGATCAGATTTGGAAAGAAAGGAAAACTTGCACCTAGATACGTTGGACCATTCAAGATCGTCGAAAGAATCGGTAAGGTAGCCTACAGACTTGAGTTACCTCCTGAACTTGGAAATGTTCATCCAAACTTTCACGTGTCCAATCTCAAGAAGTGTTTAGCTGATGAGAACCTCCACATACCACTTGAGAAAATTCGTGTTGATAAAACACTGAAATTTGTTGAGAAGCCAGTGGAAATCATGGAACATGAAGTCAAGTGGATCAAACGCAAGCGCATTCCATTGGTCAAAGTTCGCTGGGAATCTAAACATGGACCTGAGTTTACTTGGGAACGTGAAGATCAAATGAAGGCGAAGTACCCACATCTTTTCCCACGGGTTTCCTCTAATTAAATTTCGGGACGAAATTTCCACAAGTAGGGGAGACTGTAACATCTATGCTTGTAATCATTGTGAACAGTTCGTTTATCAATAAAACAATGTTATTTGATCCCAATGTTTGTTTGTTTATGTTTGACATTTTTCATGTTTTGACTTTTGTTCAATTTCAAACTCTATATCACTTTCTGGAGGGTTATACGCAAACTGGTGCGTAAACGTAATCAGTTTAATGCGAAAAATACTCCGGAACATCAACATATACTTAACATACCTTAAATAACCTTTACATAACTTAGAAATAAGTTTTGAAGGCTTTGGTATGGCAAAAACGAGTTAATTCGCCTACAGGGACTAAATTTGACAAACTGCGAAACTATGATGATTCGTACTAGAACAGACATTCCGGAACATGACCATAAGTTGAACATACCATAAATATCCTTTACATAGCTTAGAAATAGGCTATGAGGGGTTCGGTGTGCTAAAATAAACTTTTGGGTCATTCAGGGACTAAAAGCGTCAAAAAGTGCACAAGTTTGCATTCTCGCGCATAACTTACGTTCTGAATACACCCGGACATCCAAAAATTTATGTAAGCACTAAAATATTTTATTTTAGTGTTTGGCATAAGAAAATCCCATTCGTCACGCAATTTGGATCGTTTTTCGCGCTTATGCGCATTCCGTCGTAATTAAGCAAACATCGCGATCGTACGACCAAACGAACCAACATCCGACATATTTTTGAGCATGTTTCATGTCCACAATGTTTAGGCATCATTTTAGGGCCTTAACGTTGGCTTAACGGGCCTTAAACTTGTCGGAAATGGCCTTAATGCATAACAGGGACCAAAACTGACATTTGTTGAAAGTTATTTCTGACCAGAAAGGCCAGGCGGCCCGCGTGGGTTTAGTGAGTCCCCTTACGCGGCCCGTGTCAGCTTCCCAGATCAGATAAGATCAGTTTAACAACTGTTAATCACTCAAAACTCATCCACACTTGCCCTTTCCTGCTCATGAGGGGCCATTTTGAGCTACCATAAGGTTGCAACAAGTGTAAGGATGAGATTGAAGCACGTTATTCGATAAAAGATCCTAACGGTTGTCCATTTACTATAAATACCCAACCCATCACAACTCAAAACCCACAAAATCTGATCTAAAAGCTCTAAGTTGAAGCCATTACTTCATACCTGAGCTACTTGGATCAAGATAAGCTTCCGGGGACCCTTTGTAAGTGTTCCTTCGTTCTCTTTATTCGTTTAGCGTTAAAAGTCAAACTTTGTTTGACTTTCTGCGTTGACCAGTTTATGGTCAATGCGAAGTTCGTTTGAACTTCATAACGTGAGCGTAATCACGATGGTTATAGTCCCTAGAGACTATACCTACTGATTACCACGTTATCAAGGCTCAGTGACGAGTCGTAGTTTCGGCCAGAATGCGCATTCTTGCGTATTTTGTAACCAAACTACTCTCAGGTATCAAAACCGTTTGTTTTGATACCAAACCTGTTTTCTAAACTTAGTTAAGCATGTTTTAACATGCTTAGCTCGTCACTTTTAGTTTAGTGCTTATATAGGGTCGTAAGGTAAGCGATCTAAACAATCACTTATACTTTCGAACCCGACTCGTTTGGTCGATCATTAGGATCCGACCAAACACATTAGGTGACCATAGTATGTAGGGAATAACCTTCCGAGGTTATACCTTATGGTCACGATGTTTAGTTAGTTGTATGATAGGTAGTTTATATGCCTTAGGTAAATTACCAAAATACCCTTTTTACGCCAAAACTCATTTTAAGCATATGTAACATAACTTTTGGTATCTAAACTGATTTGGTAACAATATTAGACATGTTAAGGCATATTTTACTTATCATAGGACTAGTTAGGCGTTCCGAACGCGTTTCACGCGAACGACGCGTTAAAGTAGCATAAGCTACCTAAACGGGTCGTAATGGGTCATAAGCACTTAGGTTAGGTTTCATTTAGTATGTAGGCTTTGTTAAACCATACTACATGAGTTCCCATACTCATTTGGTTTACGAGCCCTCATTCTATCCGATCCTCCGATATAGGTCCGGCTTAATAACATAGTTACCTATATTAGGTGCCGTTTGATTCCGTGATCTCTAGCATTGCTTGGTGGTTATCTTAGGACTTCTGAGCAATCTCAAGTGAGTACATAGACCCCTCTTTTACTGTTTTCCAAACTGTTTTGGGGTGAAACACATGTGCCTACTTGTTACTTTCGTGCTTTCCTGTTTTCACATCATATACTTGTTATGCTCATTAGTACACTATTAGTACATGATTTACATTACATTTCATGCTATGTATGTCCATTGTGTGCATACTTAGTACATCGTTTTACATCACATTTCATGCTATGTATGTCCATTGTGTGCATACTTAGTACATTATTTTACATTACATTTCTGCTATGTATGTTGACTGATAGCATGCTAGCACATTGATTTACATGACTTTTCTGCTTTGTATGTTAACTTAGCATACTTAGTACATTGTTTTCATATAACATGTTTACATTTTCTATAACATTTGGTTTGCACAAACGGGACTTATATACGTTCATTAACATTAGCTACGCCGCTCGGTAGTAAGTACTGGTACCATAGGACTTGACAAATCCCATTCCTGACATCCCGGGTTTGTTTGGATGTAAGGAATGACTGAATCCGAAAACATTTCTTTTGATAACCTTGACTTAGGGTTATCCGACTGTCTCAAGGATTGAATGTATGCGTTAACTTACCACATAAATGTTTGTATCAATGTAACATGCATTACTTTGCAAAACATAACTTTTTGATATATTCAAAATACTTTGTTTTATACATTCTTACATTTGGTTTATGTAACAACACATTACTTACCAGACATACATTTGCTACACATTACTTGTCTACATTTGGACTATTAACATTTGATATGATTTATACAAGGACTTTTGACAATTGGTTTAAACATAGACTTTATACATTGGTGGATTGTTTAAATGACTTAAGTAACGAGATGTGAGTAATATGATACAAGCATGGTGGATATGCCGCTGGTACTTCCTATATATAAGTGTTTGTATTATATTGCATATCATAGCGTTATTTAAATCATTCAATTTGGACTTATACATTTTACACAAGTAACACGATTTTCACAAGACTTTGGTTTACAAACAATTTTCTTTATACAACTCATTTAACTTGGTTATACATTTAACCATACATTATTCTTTTATTTATACATATCATTTGATCTTATCACTTTTTAAATGATTTACAAAAACAAAAACAATTTACAAGATTCATGACTGACTTTTGCTAAACAACTTTTTCTCAACTTATAAGTCATGAATCTTATTTTCACAAAACCTATGTATCTCACAGGCATTTTTATGCTGACGTACCTATTTTCACATGTGTTTTCAGGAGCTTTTGCTTAGGATGATGATCGTGACACTAGGGCGGACCTGTGCCTTAGAGATATAAAATAAAGATAGAACTAGTTTATTTATGTTCTGAACTCTTTATTTCCTGTTTTGAGACAATGTAACACTCTTGTTTGATAAATAAAATATAACTTTGTATGCCATGGTTGTGAAACAATAATTTTGTTACAACACTCCCTGACGTTTCCGCCACGATTTGATGTTCTACGTGGTCGGGGTGTGACATAGAGCAAGTCAATAAATAAACAAATATATCCGTGTATGAGATGCGTAAACGAGATTAGCGCAAGCTTCAAATTAACGAGACACCACCACAAGGTGTTGGAACCAACAGACGACTTACTGGAGCCGTAGACCAAACAAGTTTACTATGACTCGGGACAAAAGAAACATTTTCAAATATGAATTTTGAGTATGATGCTCTCAATACATCATATGGTGTCTTGAATTGAAGATGCGAAATGGACAAGTTCCAGCAATTGAACTTGGTTTTAGCGAAGTCTGACTATAAACGTAGGTATCGACAAGGTAATTTCGGCATGTTCACAAAGATAAACCATGAATGTAACTTAAAAGAAAAGAAGTTTCAAGAAAGTGTGTTGACTTGATAGCAAAGGAGCCAACAATTACAATAATGCAGGCCATTCGAATCACAAATAAATAATTAGCTTTAGCAAATAATATTTGAACTTTGATGAAGCGCTTATTCGAAATGAAACCACATGCATAACAAATGGTGCATGCGTAACATATGAATTTCCAAGAAATGAAACAATGAGTATTTTCTAAAATGAAGAAATGATCAAGTACCGAAGCAAGCGAGTGTTCGCTCTAGTGAAGAAAATTAACGAGATGCAACTACCATTAAGAGGAGTAGAGATGCAAACATCTACTCGCTAGAAGCAAAAGTGGAAATTTCAATAAAAGAAATTCGAGTACTTTACCTATTTGGTTAACTAAAATAGCTTGCATGACAAATTAATAGTGTTTGTCCGAGTTAATAGACGTGGTTTTTACGAGATAATCTCTAATGGACTTTGACATAAGTCCCCGAGAGTCCTAAATACGCGTTTCCCAGACTCTCAAAGTTTTGTACTCTGTGTATAACTGTTTTGTGTATCGTGTATAAAACACAGTATTAGTGTACGTTTAAAACAAATTATTGACTCACTATTCCTCGGTATACTTTCTTCCTGAATTCACAGCTAATGATACTCGATCAACGATCAATCTTAGAATAGTAGTTGGATCCTTGTAGTTAGTTAAATAAATCGTTAATCCTCAACAAGAGTTACCGACTCTTGTTGGTTAACTTGTTCGGCTCCTGGTAGTTGATGCTCATTCGAAAACTACTGTCCTTCTTCTTGACGAAGAGTACTGAAACTACCCAGGGCAAAAGCTTGCCTTATAAATCCCCTATCTGGCAACTTCTGAAGTTGCGTTGGCAAATCTTGCATCTCTGAAGGCGCAAGTTGACAAGGTGCCTTGGCTACAGGCGCGGTGCCTGGATCCAAATCAATGCGGAACTCGACTTGTAGTTGAGGGGGTAATCCTGGCAAGTCTTCGGGGAAGACTTCAGGATATTTCCTTACCACACGGATATCGTCAAGTTTCGGTTCTTCGGCCTCCTTATCAACAACATGAGCCAAGAAGGCAACACATCCTTTGCGCAAAAACTTCCGTGCCTTCAAACGACTGATAATCCTTAGGGGCATATCCTGTTTCATGAATCACGATCGTTTATTCGTTCGCCATCGGGATGCGGATAACAATCTCCGCTCGATTGCTGGACAACCAATCCATCCCAACTACGACGTCGAAGCTTCCGAACTTAACTAGTAGAAGATCTAGCACACAACCTCTAATTACTTCGTTGGCATTCCACTAGCTCCCCATTAGCTAGTTCTATCGAGTACGGGATTTCTAACTTACTTGCTACTAAACCATGTATACTCTTAAACTCTAGAGATGTGAAGCTAAAATTTGTAACAGTATCAAGTAGCACAGATGCATAACGTTGACTAATATGGGACGTACCGATGACCATGTTTGGATCCTGGCGTGCTTCCCTAGCTCCGCTGTTGAGCTTTCATCCACGTGCCTGATTGTTTTCAGGGCAATATTTTCTAAAATGCCTTCTGTCTCCACAGTTAAAAGAACCTTGAGCACGTTTTTGATCGTCACTCTTTCTGCCTTGATAGTCGTCGTTGTCGTTGTTTCCTCTGTGATTCCCGCTACCATCTTGGCCTCCATTTCCACGTTCAGTACCTTGCCTACAAGTCTCCTTGACATGCCCCCTCTTGCCACAGTTATCACATTTTCCATATTTACATCGCCCGACATGATAACGTAGACAATTGTCGCACTTAGGTAGGATACCCATGTACTCTTTTCCCTTTTTGGCCTTGTTCTTGTTATTCGCCCGAGTACCCTTCTTGAAATTTGCGAACTTCTTCTTGTTATCTCCAGACAGCTCCACACGAGTCTCCTTTTTCTCCTCCGAGGTGGAAATTTTCCCAGTCTAACCTCTTCCTCAGTGAGCGTCACACTTAAATCGATAGCATCGGTAATTGTTGGAGGCTTTGATTGTCACCATGCTAAGAATCTGAGGTGCCAATCCCAAGATGAGACGTTCGATCCTCTTAAACTCTGGTTCTACCATGTAGGGCACAACACGAGACAAATCATGGAATCTCTGCACATACTCAGCTATCCTTGAGCCTTCCATCTTCAAGTTCCAGAACTCAGTTTCTAGCTTCTGGATTTCTGCTCTCGAACAATACTTCTTATGCATCAGCTCTTTCAGTTCATCCCACGTTAAAGCATACGCAACAGCCTCACCCAACGTCTGAACCTGGAGGTTCCACCATGACAGAGCCCCATCTTGAAGCAGTCCAGAAATGTACGTGACTTGTTGCTCTGGGGCGCATTTGCTCAATCGCAAAACATAATCCGTCTTCTCAACCCAACGCACAAAAGTTACGACACCCCCAGTGCCGTCGAATTCCAGGGGCTTGCAGTCCAAGAACTGCTTGTAGGTGCAGCCTGCTACATAAGCAACATCATTCACATAAGGCATTAGCAATGCACACATGGAAATGTCCAAACGTTTTGTAATGTGTCTTAAGTGACTAAACATTACGGTTGGGTGGGTTATTTCCTGAGGTACCTCCGCTACGTTCGGAGCGAAGGGCCTCGTGCTGTGCGATGGCCTGTGAGATGCGCTCTTGTAATTCTGCCTCTGTTGTCGGCAAAGGGTTTTTGGTATCGGTGTTCCTTTGAAGCGACATCTTCTAAGAAGAAGATCGCTTAGGTCAGGTCTTATTAAGGACATAGGCACATAAGCCTCTACTTAACAAATAAGACCTAGGAGGTGTGTATACATATGTATATAAGCAATCGTTATAGCGAGCAATCACATAACATCACAATTATAGCACAAACATGTAGATTAACAACGTGTTTAGTAAGAACATGACGACTGAGCTTTCATTATTTGCCGACCATAGTCACAGTGTCTACAAAGTGGTTCACATCATAAGGGACACAGGGTCACACTACCCTTGTCCAATAAGTCTATCAATATACCAAAATCACGTGGTCAAAAGTGGTCTTCAAAAGTCTCCACAATCTCGGCTCATTAGTAGTGTCTTTACCCAAAGGTAATGCAATCCGCATAAAACCAAAAACCAACTATACTGATGACTGAGGTGGAGGAGGGAAGAGAAGCAAACTGCTAACATATGCGAGCTCCTCCTCGAGCTCGTATACACGTCGAAGTAAGTAACTGATCTGTTGTTTGATAGTAAGGAATCGAGCATCAAACTCTGGAAAAGGTGCAAAAGCAGCAGGTGATAGTGCAAAAGGAGACAATGATGAATGTGGGGGATCGAAAATAAACTGGCATAGACAGGGTGGGGGACGTGATGTCAGCTCAAGCTCCAAAACTCTATAACTCAAAACCTCAAACTGTAGCTGAAGTAACAGGAGTAAATCATCCCGTGTGTAGCCTCCATAATGTGAGGGATGGTAGAGGTCTGAAATCAGCATAGTGTATGGTGGGAACCATCGGAATGGCTCGTCCAGCGGTGAAGAAATTAAAGGAGCAAACGGTGCAGGCTGAGGGATCTGTGGAAAAGCTGCTGAAGCAAAGGGATCGTTGCGCGGGTGCTGACCAGAAGTACCTTCCCGGGGTGCGGGTATGTCCTGAAAGAAAATGATAGGCATGTCGGTGCGATGGACGTCGGTCTCCATAGGGGGAAAAGGAGCAACATCGGCGGGTGCAGGGGGGGGGGGAATAAATAGCTCAACAAAAGGAGGATCAATAGGTGCAGGAACTGGATCAGGTATAAGGGGTGCAAGGTCTGGTAAACCAAAAAGGAACATGGTCAGGATCGGGAATCGGCTCGAGATCAGCAGGTTCAACATCAGGCTGATCAAAAGGGGCAAGAGCTAGCTCAGGAGCAGGCTCTGGGTTGCGTGGAGGTGTGGGATCTCGAGCAGGTGATAGTGCGGTGGACATACCGGTGTCGTCGTCTGAGTCCGTAGCAAAAAGCTGCAATCCGGCCGTCTGTAAGGCTGAAGATGTCACAGACTCAAGGGAATCTGAGACAGATTGCAAACTAGAATCAGAGGATAACTCAATAATAGAGGTCTCAAGAAATGGAATAGCAACAACGTTCTTGTCTAACTTTCCATCATCATGGGCGTCATCAGGAGGACCATCAACAAAAAAATCAACGTCATCATCAAACTAATCATCGAGAGGCCAATCCTCGGGAGGAATGACCACAGGAGGTACACCATCGAGGATCGGAGTCACGGTGTGCTCGCCATCGGGATAACCAAATGACGAGGTGATCATGGACTGGAACAGGGATGGCAAAAGGATCCTCGTCAGGGAAGCCATCAGCAGGGGTAAATCATCACCAATGTCTGATAGCGCGAACGATTGGAAGTCGTCCTCGTCCTCGGACAACATGTCAGGATCACTCTCAGTGTCTGACGTATATATCTCTGGCGCGGCATGACCTCGTCATCTGACGCGACTGCCTTCAGGTTGCGGGCATCCGACAACCCACTCTCTGAGGATAACATGTGTGCCTGCAACATTGTAATCCTAATATATGTATGTATAGTAACTACTAACACCCAATATGTGCAAACATAGACAATTTATCATGTAATCATGTATCCTTGTTATTCCTCATGAAATCTTTCTATCCTTCCTAGTCTCCCAGAGTAAACCATATAGTCTCCCAGACTAAACCAACTAGTCTCCCAGACTAAACCACCTAGTCTCCCAGACTAAACCAACCAGTCTCCCAGACTAAACCACCTAGTCTCCCAGACTAGACCACACATGCAAACCTTGCAATCATGTTTCTTGTCTTTCCTTTTTTAAAAATGTTTTTTTCTCTGGATCTGGGCGTTTCGCGTATACAATGAAAACACGTCGTAAAAATATTTTCGTGATAACCCTAATGATTGTAGTCTAGACTCGAGAAGGAACCCTAGTTCGCTACAATCGAAGCTCTGATACCAAACTGTCACACCCTGACTTTTGCGGAAGCGTGATTTGGTGTGACTTGCTTAATATCATTGCATTCAACCATAACAAACGACTATATGATACAATCAAGGTGTTCATTCATAGATAATTTTAAAACGTTACAAGCAACATTGTTTTAAAATCCCAAAACACAGACTTCCAGTTCAAAATACAATACCAGCCAGTTTTAGATCCATAAGGACTTCACAAAAGACACAAACAAAATAGGTTTCGAGCCATGTATCTTATCCAAGATAAAATACATAACCCAAACCCTTCGACTTCGGATGACACCTTTTATTAGAGACATGACTTGTAAACTCCAACGCCCGCCAGATCCATACTTAATTTCCTGAAATACATGTAGTTTGAAAACATCAACAAAAGTTGAGCGAGTTCATGTGCTTAGTATGTGTGCACGAATAAACCTTGGAAACATTTGTAAGTATGTATGTATGTTCTTGAAAACCAGTATGAAAGCAACAAGGAAACAGATTAATTAATGTGTAGCTAATACATTAATATTTGTGACGTGATGCAGGAACACTCAAACCTAGCAGACTTTGTCTCCGGCAATAAGACATAGTCACCACATGGTCCACTCGGCGGACGCATGGGTGGGGCTCGCTACACCCAAATAGATCTATTACTCATGTCCATCGGTCCTACAAAGAGGATTGATGGTCTTAAGCGTCATACCCACCACTCACGTGATCTAGCAGTACCCTTCCTTAGCTAACCATACCAAATAATAACGTTTGTAAACAGTTTGTAACATATACTTCACCCCCGAAGTTATAAAACTGAAAACAGTTAAAAAGAAAAGTGGGTCATGAACTCACAGTTTTGCGTTCTTCGTATCCAACTGTAACTCAAAGTTTCCTCTGGAGTACATGACTACCTACAACATGCTATGATCTATTAGACGAGTGGGTCGTGCCTTGACTTAGTATTAATTAGTGTCTTTGAGTTACGTTTCAAAGTGTCTTCATCATTATTCCAAGTTATATAATTTTTTTGTTAAAATAATAAATATTTTAACTTAAATTATATTTATTAATTTTTGGAATAATAGTTAAAACAATATATATTTTAACTTGATACTTTTCAAGTATTTTTACATGTATTTCCTTCCCAAGGATGGGTGTACTGATATTCGTATTCTTATTCTTGTATATTTTTGCCATGCATTGGTATCGTATTCCAGTGTGTATTTATGTATACGAAAATACTTATTTCTTGTAATTATTAAGTATCCTTATACTTAATTTTGTATAAATTTTTCCGGAATAATATCTTTAACAAAAATTCATCAATATATATTTCCAAAATATATATTTTAAGAATATTACTTAGAAAGTATTTATAATTTTCCCTTGGCAAAAATATTTGTATTTTCATATAAGTTTCAAAAATAATATATTTTCAAATCTAACTTGGAAAATATACGTAAACTTATTTTTCTCCCAAAAATAATATGTTTGATGTTTGTTGGTGAAAATATATATTTCTTTCAAAAATAATATGTCTTCCAATAATTCCAAGAAAATATATTTTCATTCACCCAAAATAATATATTTTCTTCTTGTAAAAAATATGATATAAACTTGTAATAATTGTAGAAATCATATTTTCGTTTACTTGGTGTCCAAAATATTAATGAAAAAAATATACTTGTGAATAAATTTTCCGAAATATTTTGTAAGTTATATTCCTTTGTTCGGTTTTACCGATATTTTGGGCATTCTTTGTATATTTAATCATTGGAATTTTGGTAATATTTTGAATTGTAATTTCTTTGTATTTTGATGAGTTATATTATTTCAAGTCCTAAAATAATATAACTAATACACATAATATACAAATAATCACACACATGGTGACTTCTAAATGTATATTTCCTAAATACATATTTAGTCACTTTTATTTATAAAAGCCAACCTCCAATATTTATAATTTTTGAACAAAAATCTATGGCAATCCTTATGTGAAAAATCCATGGTTTAAGATACACCTGTAAATATTTGTTTAGAAATATTTTTCTAAGTGTTTAATTTTTAGAAAATTTTTGCCATAGTTTCCCCTAAAAATGGAGGTTTCCATACCTTGAAGGTATATCATTTTCTTTTATAAATCAACACAATCATTCCACAATATTACCAACTTTGCCATTAATAAGCATAATCTACTACTTCACGAACTTGAATATTTGTAAACATTTGTAGTAACTTACTAGTGTTTTTAGTAAGTCTTGTTACCCTTTAAAGTGTGGTTGATCTTTTAAAAACATCATTTTTAAAGAATCTAGATCTTTACAACTTATGATCATATTTTCTAAAAATGTTTCGTCATGGATTTTTCTTGTTACATCCATACTTCTACACTATATTAACCACCAAAAATAAGGTTTATTTATTTAAGGACCAAGATTAAGTAAAACTTGTATTTTTAACTTGGTTTCTTGAGAAATCATCCATGAAATTTAGATCTACAAGTATTACAACTTAATTTGATCTTTATTTTACAAGATAACAACATATCCTTTCAAGTTCATGTTTCTTATGAGGATGATCTATGATCCTACAACATTTTCATCCTCTCATCTTGCTAGATTATGTTTTTAATCATGATCTACCAAGATCATATGATGATCAACATCAAATACATGAATATACAACAATCATCAAGTATAACAACACATACACAACATAGTTTCTTCATGATTTAAGCTTATGTTCAAGTTTTATTCTTGTGATTCTTCATGTTCTTCAAGTTAATCAACATGTATCATTTTTTAACCAATTAAACAAGATGTAAAATGAAGAGTATGATGTTCTTACTACTAGCTCAAGGCTAGGGATGATCAATGGAAGAAATGAAGTGGATAAAAGCAATTGGTGAAGGTCCTTCAACTTCCGAAAGCTCCAAGCTTCCTTGTGCACCTTCTAACACCTTTATATGTATGTAGAATGGATGGAAGATGAATGACAAATAGTGGATGTATGTGTGTGTTCTTGGCCATGAGGTAAGGGGAAAGGAAGAAGGAGACGTGAAGTGTGGTGAATGTGTGAGAATGAATGGTCTTGAACTATAGGTTAGTCTTTTATAATCTCCACACTTGATAATCCAATGTGTATAATGTTTTGTAAAGTAACAACATGATCTAGTAATATAATCAAATAAAATCCCATATGTGGGGCCCTTGTTGGCCGATTGTAGGTGGGGGGGGGGGTTCTAGGTATAGGTTTCAACTATATGGTTAGTTATTAGTTAGATCTCAAGTGTATTGTTAGGGATTTAGTTATTGGATATTTAGATAGTGTGTTATGATGTTTGGAGACCATAACTAGCTTGGTAATGTTAAAACAATGCTTCTAGTGAAAATTTGGTGTTGCGGGTAGTGTCCGGTTGTTCGGTTGGTTACTGGTTCGTTAAGGTTCTAAACTTGCAATTTAGTGTGCTTTATGTACCCTTTTGTGACAGTTTTGAATCCCGACACTTAGGAAAGTATTCAGGACCATTTAAGCATATTTCTGCATGATATAAATGTGTTTAAATGCTGAATTTGCTGATTTTCTGCAGAATTATGCAGTTTATGTGAGTTTTAGGCACTTTCCAGCACTTAAACTATCACTAGGAAGACAGTTTTGCGATCCTTACTTTCCTACACACTATACTAGTGTAATACTTGGTTTCTGGATCATTCTGTGTCTCAATTGTCACACCCCGACCGCGTAAAACAACAAACCGCGGCGGAAACGTCGGGGAGTGTCGTAACAGAATTATTGTTTCACAACACATGGTAATTGAAATTTTGTTTTATTAAATTTCAAGAGTTTACATTTTCATACAAATAAGGAAACATAACATAATTAACTAGTCTTGCATCTTTTATTGTCACTAAGGCCCTCGTCCAATCCTATGTTTGCATCATAATCATCTAACAACAACACCTGAAACACATATGAAAATAGGTACGTCAGCATAACAATGCCTGTGAGATACATAGGTTTTATTAAAATAGGATTCATGACCTGTAAGTTTAAAAGAATGTTTAACAAAAGTAGTCATGAACTTTTAAAAATGTTTTCTTTTATAATCATACGAAAAGTGATAAGAAATCAGATGATATAAATGAAAGATTGCACAGATAAATAAATAACCAAGTAAAATGAGTTTGTATAAAATATGTTGTTTGTAAAACAATGTTTGATAAAGATATGATATTTGTGTAAAATGTAATATTACTAACTTGAAATGGTTTAAATAACGCTACGATATGTAATATCATAAAAGCACTTATATATAGGAAGTACCAGCGGCGTATCCACCATGCTTTTATCATATTACACACGCCTCGTCATTTAAATCATTTACCAAACAAACCACCAATGTAAAAATGTTCATGTATAATCAAATGTCATGTATGGTAAAATAAATAAAAGTATCTATTCAAACCATATGCACAAAACAATGTATTTGAATAAATCAAAAGTTATGTTTTGTAAAATCCATGCTTTATTGATACAAACATCTACGCGGTAATGTTAAACGCCTACATTCAAGCCTTGCGACTGTGGCGACAAACCCTTAAATGAAATTAAAGGTTTATCTAAATTCTGTATATCGAATTCGGTCATTCCTTCCACCCAAACAAACCTAGGATTTCAGGAACGGGAGTTGTCAATTCCTATGGTACCACTACCTACTAACGAACGGCGTGATTGGTGTTAATGAATGTATTTATGACCCGTTAAACAAACCAAGTGTCATACCAAATGTAAGCATGTTTTATGAAAATGATGTACTTAAATATGCTAAATGAACATATAAAGTAAAAATGTTTAATGTAAAACAATGTGTCCATATGCTGAGTGAACATATGCAACAAAATGTAATATATGAAATCAATGTGCTAGCATGTTAATAAAACATACATAGCAAAAACATGGAAGAAATCATGTACTATATGTGTACTAATGAAATATGATATAAAAGCATGAAAAACACGAAAGTAACAAGTAGGCACATGTGTATCACCCCAAAACATTTGAAAACAGTAAAAGAGGGGACTATGTGCTCACTTGGGAATGCTTAGAAGTCTTGAATAACAACCAAGCAAAGCTAGAGGGATCACGGAAATCAAACGGCACCTAATATAGGTAACTAAGTTAATAAACCGGACCTAAATTGGAAGATCGGATAGAATGAGGAACTCATGTAATATGGTTTAACAAAGCCTACATTCTAAATCGAAACCAAACCTAAGTGCTTATGACCCATTACGACCCGTTTAGGTAGCTTACGCTACTTTAATGCGTTGTTCGTGTAAAACGCGTTCGGACCGCCTAACTAGTCCTATGACAAGTATTATATGTCTTAACATGTCTAATAATGTTACCTAATCAGTTTAGATGTAAAAATTTAGGTTACATATGCTTAAAATGAAATTATGCGTAAAAAGGGCATTTTGGTCATTTTCCTAAGGCATATAAACTACCTATCATATAACTAACTAAACGATGTGACCATAAGGTATAACCTTGGTTATTACCTATACAAATATGGTCACAAAACATGTTTGGTCGGATCCTAACGATCGATCAAACGGGTCAGGTTCGAAAGTCTAAGCGGTTGTTTAGACCGCTTATCTTACGACCCTATACAAGCACTAAACTAAAAGTGACGAGTTAAACATGTTTAACGAAGTTAGAAAACAAGTTTGATATCAAAACAAAGGGTTTTAATACCCAAGAATAGTTTGGTTGCAAAATACGCATAAACGCGTATTTTGACCGAAACTATGACTCGTCACTACACCTAAATAACGTGGTAATCAGTAGGTATAGTCACAAAGGACTATGACCATCGTGATTACGCTCACGTTGCGAAGTTCAAATGAACTTCGTGTTGAACATTGACCGGTTAAAGCAGAAAGTCAAACACTGTTTGACTTTCATGCTTGAAAACGCATAAAAGAACGAAAGAAACTTACAAAAGGTCCAAGCAATGGAGATTTGATTCAAGTTGCTCAGGTATAAGGTGTGGAAACCCCAACTTAGAGCAGAAATGAATCAAGGTGTGTGGATGCAAGTGAAATCAAAGTGGGTATTTATAGATTTCAGACAACCGTTAGGATCCTTCCTCGATTTACGAGCTTCAATCTTACCCCTCCATGTGTGCCCACTGATTTATCATACTATGGGTACCTAAAACAAGCCCATAGGTTGAAAGAAACCATGTGCAAAACAAGGGAACCAGCTACTATTTTCAAAAAACATTAAATCTGCCCAGATCAGTCTCTGGCGCCCCGCCAGAGGCCTGTCGCGCCCCGCCAGAGACCAAAATCTCAAAATTGTCAGAAATGGTCCCTGCATGCATAATACTTGGTTTTTGACACGTTTAAGCCTTGTTAACCCATTTTCAAGGCTCAATAATGATGTCAAAGTATAGGGGACATGAAACATGCTCAAAAACATCTCGGATGTCGGTTCGTTTGGTCGTACGTTTGCGTTGTTCGCTTAATTACGACGAAACACAAACGGACGCGAAAAACGATCCAAATTACACGAAAAATGGGATTTTATCATGCCAATCACTAAAATAAAATATTTTAATGATTTCATAAATTTTTGGATGTCCGGATATATTCAGAACGTAAGATATGTGCGAAAATGCAAACCTATGCACTTTTTGACGCTTTTAGTCCCTACTTGACCAACAAGTTTATTTTTGCACACTGAACCCCTAAAAGCCTATTTCTAAGCTAAGTAAAGGATATTTATGGTATGTTTAAGTTATGGTCAAGTTATGGAATGTTTGATACCATACGAATCAGCAGACTATTGCAGTTTGACGTAAATAGTCCCTGTGATCGAATAAACTTGATTTCGACACACCAAAACCTCCAAAACTTATTTCTAAGTTATGTAAAGGTTATTTAAGGTATGTTAAGACCATGTCACTATTCCGGAGTGTTTGTCTTGTTAAACTGATTACGTTTATGCATCAGTTCGCATATAACTTCCCAGATAGCGATTTAGAGCTCGAAATTGAACAAGAATTGATATGTGCAAATGATACACATATTTATAAAAATCCCAAGTATGAAACACAATATTTCATTGATTTGGTATTTATTTTATGGCCGTGGAGGCACAGATTGTCACACCCCGACCACGTAGAACATACAAAACGTGGCGGAAACATCGGGGAGTGTTGTAACAGAATTAATGTTTCACAACCATGGATATTAAAGTTTCGTTTTATTCACCAAACAAGCGAGTTACATTGTCTTTAAACAAGAAGTAAAGAGTACATAACATAAATTAACTAGTTCTTGTCTCGTTTTAAGTCACTAAGGCACAGGTCCGCCTAAGTATGTCTTGATAAGTCCTATGCATCATCTCCTGAAAACACATGTGAAAATAGGTACGTCAGCATAAAAATGCCTGTGAGATACATAGGTTTTGTGAAAATGAGATTCATGACTTATGTTTAAGAAAATGTTTAGTCATGAACCTTTTAGTTTGCTTTGTTTTGTAAATCGTTTAAAAAGCAATAAGATCAGATGATATGTATAAGTAAGAGAATTATGTATGGTTAAATGAATAACCAAGTATAATGAGTTTGTAAAAGATAAGTTGTTTTGTAAAACAATGTCTTGTGAAAAGTATGTTATTTGTATAAAATGTTATATATCTCAAATTGAAATGATTCAAATAACGCTACAATATGTGATATCATACAAGCACTTATATATAGGAAGTACCAGCGGCGTATCCACCATACTTGTATCATATTACACACGCCTCGTTACTTAAATCACTTACTCAAACCAAACCAAACAATGTAAGATGTCTATGTTTAAACCAATTGTCAAAAGTCCTTGTATAAACCAAGTCAAATGTTGATAATCCAAAAGTAGTCAAGTAATGTATAACCAAAATGATATGTATGGTAAGTAAAATTAAGACTACTTAAACCATAAGTAAAAATGTACAAAACAAAGTATTGAAGTAAAACTTGGTTTAAATCAAAGTTATGTTTTGTAAAATATATGCATGCTATACTGAATATGAACATTTATGCGGTGTTGTGAAAATTCATACATCCAAGCCTTGAGACAGTCGGATAACTATGTAAAAGTGAGTTATCAAAAGAATATGTATTCGGATTCGGTCATTCCTTACGTCCAAACAAACCCGAGATTTCAGGAATGGGATTTGTCAAGTCCTATGGTACCACTACCTACTACCGAGCGGCATGATCGGTGTTAATGAATGTACATTGTCTCATTTAAACAAACCAAATGTCATACCAAAATGTAAGCATGTGATGAATAACAAATGTACCTAGTATGCTTGAGTAAACATACAAGGTAGATCTGTAAAACAATGTGTCCATATGTTACTGGAACATATGCAACAGAGATGCAATGTAAAATGATGTACTAAGTATGCTAAGTTAACATACAAAGTAGAAAAGTCATGTAAATCAATGTGCTAGCATGCTATCAGTCAACATACATAGCAGAAATGTAATGTAAATCATGTACTAATAGTGTACTAATGAACATAACAAGTATATGATATGAAAACAGGAAAGCATGAAAGTAACAAGTAGGCACATGTGTTTCACCCCAAAATAGTTTGGAAAACAGTAAAAGAGGGGTCTATGTACTCACTTGAGATTGCTCAGTAGTCCTTGAGTAACAACCAAACAATGCTAGAGATCACGGAATCAAACGACACCTAATATAGGTAACTATATTAATAAACCGGACCTAGATCGGAAGATCGGGTAGCATGAGGGTTTGTAAACCAAACGAGTATGGAGACTCGTGTAGTATGGTTCAACAAAACCTACATACTAAATGAAACCTAACCTAAGTGTTTACGACCCATTACGACCCGTTTAGGTAGCTTATGCTACTTTAACGCGTCGTTCGCGTGAAACGCGTTCGGACCGCCTAACTAGCCCTATGACAAGTGTTATATGCCTAAACATGTTACATAATCAGTTATGTGACAAAAGTTTAGGTTACATATGCTTAATTACCAATTATACATGAAAAGGGTATTCTGGTAATTTACCTAAGGCATATAAACTACCTATCATACAACTACTTAAACGATGTGACCATAAGGTATAACCTCGGAAGGTTATTCCCTATACACTATGGTCACCTAATGTATTTGGTCGGATCCTAATGATCGACCAAACTGGGTCGGGTTCGAAGGTATAAGCGATTTATTAGATCGCTTACCCTACGACCCTAGACAACGTGGTAATCAGTAGGCATAGTCCCAAGGGACTATAACCATCGTGATTACAATCACGTTGCGAAGTTCAAACGAACTTCGCATTGACCATAAGCTGGTCAACGCTGAAAGTCAAATAAAGTTTGACTTTCTGACTCAAAAAGCAATAAAATAAAGAAAAGAACGAAAGAATACTTACGAAGGGTCCCCGAATGCTAATCCCGATTCAAGTAGCTCACGTATGAAACAATGGTTTCAACTTAGAGCTCCTCAAATCAGAATTCTAGTGAGTTTAGCATTGGGGGTGGATGGGTATATATAGCTTTTGGTCCACCGTTAAGATCGTTTCATGGAAACCGTGCTTTAATCGCATCCGTACAAGTGTCGGAACCTTATGGTGGCTAAAATTGATCCTTATCAGCTGACTAAGCATGTGTGAATGTGTGGTGGTGGATAGAACAGCTGGAATCTGCTGTTAAATGCAGTTTATCTGGTCCAGAAGGCAGACGCGGCCCGCTTCAGGATGTGCAGAAACTCAGGCGGGCCGCCTGGGAGTCACAGATCAGAACAAAGTTTCAGAAATGACAGTTTCAGTCCCTGCACGTGTTTAAGCCCATTTCCGGCACTTCTAAGGCCCGTAAAGCCAACTTTAAGGCCCTAAAATGATGCCTAAACATTGTGGACATGAAACATGCTCAAAAATATGTCGGATGTTGGTTCGTTTGGTCGTACGAACGCGATGTTCGCTTAATTACGACGGAATGCGCATAAGCGCGAAAAACGATCCAAATGACGTGACGAACGGATTTTTCTTATGCCGAATACTAAAATAAAATATTTTAGTGCTTACATAAATTTTTGGATGTCCGGATGTATTCAGAACGTAAGATATGCGCGAAAGTGCAAACTTGTGCACTTTTTGACACTTTTAGTCCCTGAATGACACAAAAGTTTATTTTAGCATACCGAACACCTCAAAGCCTATTTCTAAGATATGTGAAGGATATTTATGGTATATTTAACTTATGGTCATGCTCCGGAATGTCTGTTACAGTTCAAATTGGCATACTTTCGCAGTTTGTCAAGTTTAGTCCCTGTAAGCGAATTAGCTTGTTTTTGCCATACCAAAGTCTTCAAAACTTATTTATAAGTTATGTAAAGGTTATTTAAGGTATGTTAAGCCTATGTCACTATTCCGTAGTGTTTGTTGCATTAAACTGGTTATATTTACGCATCGGTGCGCGTATAACCTTCCAGAAAGCGATTTAGAGTTTGGAAATGAACAAAAATTGATATGTGCAAATGATACAGATATTTTTACAAATCCCAAGCGTGAAGTATAATAATTCATTGGTTTGGTATTTGTTTGATGGCCGTGGAGGCACAGGTGTTAAAGTCTCCCCTACTTTTGGAAATTTCGTCCCGAAATTTATTTAGAGGAAACTTGTGAGAGTTTAAAACATAAAGTTGAAAAGATCGAACAACATTGGTTAGGGTTTTGAACTTCTAGTAACTTTAATAACATCATGCTTGCAATGTAAGAGGGATACTTATATATAAGTATATGAAGCGTCATTGGTGCGCCCACCGTACCTCCATTACATCGTTCTCATTTTGTTATTGTTGTCACTATCGGTTCTTACGCATAATAAATCTTACTGTGGTTACCGTGCACTAAATTTCATAATTATGTACGTGTCCATAATTAGACAATTCCTTGCACAGTTCACACAATCTATTTTATAATGTGTAGTGTAAAACCAAATGAACAATCCTGTGATGAGTGTGACTAGACCGCCATAGAATCCTTTTAATTAAATCAATAAATGATCTAAATAGACTATCAAGGAGTCTGTTCAGCTACATCACTAGATGTCTTTCTTTAACCAAATTGTGAATCAATCTTTTTGACTAGACCACTAAAGGGTCTCTTATGAATCATGGAGTGGTACTATATAATCCAAGGGTCTTAACTATTACATAGAAGCCCATTAAGGATTTAAGGTAGCGCCTTTTTGAATATCCTACTACGAATCCCTCATATGAAGATATGAAAAATTCTACGAGGATTTGGATAACGAATATCCAGAGTATACAAAAACCCAAAATGCATAAAAGAAAACACAAGATGCATAAACACATAGTCATATAACCACAAAGATTGTTTGCTAATTTGTCTTGTTAATTGCGTACATGCATTTAAAGCACACTAGGAATCCATTCCGTGGATTTCATTTTGTACTTTAAACGTTATCTAGAATCTAACTATAAAGATAGAAAGATTTTTGAAGCGAGAAATCGACTTTGATTATAAGAAACCGAAATGTTCGAATTTAGGTACGCAAGGAATCCAATTAAGGACTCTGATTTGTATGACAATTATCCACAAGGATCTAATTGTGAAAATAAAAAGATCCCATATGGATTTAAAAGTTGAAGATGTTTTGAAACCTTGCACTGGATGTGCTTAGGTCAAAACATGATGTAAAATGCTTATGAAGTTGAGATGCTTGATATGTCAAGGCGACATATGAAGCAGAATTTGAAGGTTAAGTCAATGTATGAGGAAAATATATTTTTGAAAACTATGCATGGGGTTCTTTTAAGAAAAATGTGTTTAACGTTTTTGAAACCTTATATATAATACTTTTGAAATCATAAAGTAGGTGTATTAGATAGATATATTTACAAAAATGTTTTAAAATCATGCGAGATGAATTTTGAAATTATGTATAAGGTTTTTGAAAGACATGAATGATGCTTTTCGAAATCATGCACTTGATAAGAAAATGTATTGTGTTAATATTGTCTTCAGACTATATGAAATATTTTGAAATTAGAAAGGTTGGTTTTGATAACATGGCCAATATTTTTGAAATAACATAGACAATGTATCTAGAAAAATTGTTTTCAAACTATATGAAATGTTTTGAGATCATGAAGATTGTGTTGAAATACTTGTACTATGTATGTTGAAAAATCAAAACGTAATGGGTATGAGATTTGAAAATACCCTTAGTTATCTAACCAAGGATTTAAAGGTAAAGATGTGCTGAAGCATGATTACTCATAATGTCACTTTATTTTCTGTACTTCGCATCTTAGAATGAAACGAGTACTTAAAATTTTCGAGGGACTCATGAGCGATCATTTGAAAGAGAGAATCACAAGAGTAGTTTGTAAGGAACATAGTTCCTTAATGCAGGTATTATAGGGAAATGCCATAAACACTTGTTATTATACTTGTATATCAGAATTGTGATCAACAACTTTTATTTATGAACAAGACATATTGTTTCACAATACACGAAAACAAAAGAAACAAAGGCATAAGACAGCAACATCCTTTGTTCAGCCGAATGCTCATCCAAGGGTTGGATTTGCACTGACTATCTTCAGGCAGTTGTTCCTGAAATGGCTCGTCTCGCCACAGTTGTAGCAAGTACCAGGCGGAAAACGAGCTTGAGTAGGGTTGACTTGGAGTTGGGTAGCAGCAAGATTTGCAACAGCTTTGTTTTGGATAGCAAAGCGGCATGTGTTAATCAAATGTCCCCTCCGTCCACAGTAGGTACATTTGAAGCAGGGTATGAGGTTTGAATGATGACCGTTGCATCGCTTGCACCTAGGAGCAGTTCCTAAGTACGGCTTCCTAGCTGGTGGCCTTGCCACTTGGCTAGGTCCCGCTTGATTAGGTGTAACCGCTGCGGGTTTCCTTGAAGCCTTACGCTTCCTTGATGTTGGTGCAAGCCTGACTTCTGCTTCCTTTGGTGGCTCTTGAGTGGCTTCATTGTCGAGACGAGAGGCTTCATTGTTGAGATGAGCCATGGCAATACCTAAATCCACAGTCTTCTGAATCACTTCGCCTATTTGCTGGACAAATTTGGCTGTTCGCTCGGGCATTTGACCAGTGCTGAAAGGAATAGACATTCTAGAAGGAAATGAAAGTCATAGGAAGAAACAAGTGAAAGGTTATTGGAAAATCAATACAGGATGGTAATGAATGAAAATTGTGATCATTTGTTTGTTACCTAAGGCAAGCAAATGAGATGGTGACAAATCAAAGTAAATGGGTCAAAAATAATGTATCGCGAAGACATGCTCGCCTATAAGTGAACACTCATTCCAAGAATTCCCAGGTAAGCACAACTGGTCTCGCGTCTGATGAGATGTATACGAAGTGCTTGCCTAGAAAGAAAACCCAGAATACAGGCATTCACCCTTCCAGTTTGCACGTGTTCACATTATTTAAAACCCAAAACCTTGACGAGATTTTGAAAACTCAAAGGGGTTCAAAACCATATAATAGAGAGTTCAAAACCTTACAACAGAGGGTTCAAAACCTAGTAATCAATCATCCTAGAACAGATGATTAGTTTTCAAAGCGGTTTTGAAATTTATGTTCTTGTTGTGGTTGTCGCCTAAGGATAGGTGACAGTATTGTTTTATGACTAAACGCAAGTAAACTCGCGTTAGGGTCCTAAGAAGGTTATAGACTAGGTCAAAGCATTACTAATAACCTAATTCCCTATAACCATTAGCTCTGATACCATCTTTTCTGTCACACCCCGACCACGTAGAACATACAAAACGTGGCGGAAACATCGGGGAGTGTTGTAACAGAATTAATGTTTCACAACCATGGATATTAAAGTTTCGTTTTATTCACCAAACAAGCGAGTTACATTGTCTTTAAACAAGAAGTAAAGAGTACATAACATAAATTAACTAGTTCTTGTCTCGTTTTAAGTCACTAAGGCACAGGTCCGCCTAAGTATGTCTTGATAAGTCCTATGCATCATCTCCTGAAAACACATGTGAAAATAGGTACGTCAGCATAAAAATGCCTGTGAGATACATAGGTTTTGTGAAAATGAGATTCATGACTTATGTTTAAGAAAATGTTTAGTCATGAACCTTTTAGTTTGCTTTGTTTTGTAAATCGTTTAAAAAGCAATAAGATCAGATGATATGTATAAGTAAGAGAATTATGTATGGTTAAATGAATAACCAAGTATAATGAGTTTGTAAAAGATAAGTTGTTTTGTAAAACAATGTCTTGTGAAAAGTATGTTATTTGTATAAAATGTTATATATCTCAAATTGAAATGATTCAAATAACGCTACAATATGTGATATCATACAAGCACTTATATATAGGAAGTACCAGCGGCGTATCCACCATACTTGTATCATATTACACACGCCTCGTTACTTAAATCACTTACTCAAACCAAACCAAACAATGTAAGATGTCTATGTTTAAACCAATTGTCAAAAGTCCTTGTATAAACCAAGTCAAATGTTGATAATCCAAAAGTAGTCAAGTAATGTATAACCAAAATGATATGTATGGTAAGTAAAATTAAGACTACTTAAACCATAAGTAAAAATGTACAAAACAAAGTATTGAAGTAAAACTTGGTTTAAATCAAAGTTATGTTTTGTAAAATATATGCATGCTATACTGAATATGAACATTTATGCGGTGTTGTGAAAATTCATACATCCAAGCCTTGAGACAGTCGGATAACTATGTAAAAGTGAGTTATCAAAAGAATATGTATTCGGATTCGGTCATTCCTTACGTCCAAACAAACCCGAGATTTCAGGAATGGGATTTGTCAAGTCCTATGGTACCACTACCTACTACCAAGCGGCATGATCGGTGTTAATGAATGTACATTGTCTCATTTAAACAAACCAAATGTCATACCAAAATGTAAGCATGTGATGAATAACAAATGTACCTAGTATGCTTGAGTAAACATACAAGGTAGAGCTGTAAAACAATGTGTCCATATGTTACTGGAACATATGCAACAGAGATGCAATGTAAAATGATGTACTAAGTATGCTAAGTTAACATACAAAGTAGAAAAGTCATGTAAATCAATGTGCTAGCATGCTATCAGTCAACATACATAGCAGAAATGTAATGTAAATCATGTACTAATAGTGTACTAATGAACATAACAAGTATATGATGTGAAAACAGGAAAGCATGAAAGTAACAAGTAGGCACATGTGTTTCACCCCAAAACAGTTTGGAAAACAGTAAAAGAGGGGTCTATGTACTCACTTGAGATTGCTCAGTAGTCCTTGAGTAACAACCAAACAATGCTAGAGATCACGGAATCAAACGGCACCTAATATAGGTAACTGTATTAATAAACCGGACCTAGATCGGAAGATCGGGTAGCATGAGGGTTTGTAAACCAAACGAGTATGGAGACTCGTGTAGTATGGTTCAACAAAACCTACATACTAAATGAAACCTAACCTAAGTGTTTACGACCCATTACGACCCGTTTAGGTAGCTTATGCTACTTTAACGCATCGTTCGCGTGAAACGCGTTCGGACCGCCTAACTAGCCCTATGACAAGTGTTATATGCCTAAACATGTTACATAATCAGTTATGTGACAAAAGTTTAGGTTACATATGCTTAATTACCAATTATACATGAAAAGGGTATTCTGGTAATTTACCTAAGGCATATAAACTACCTATCATACAACTACTTAAACGATGTGACCATAAGGTATAACCTCGGAAGGTTATTCCCTATACACTATGGTCACCTAATGTATTTGGTCGGATCCTAATGATCGACCAAACTGGGTCGGGTTCGAAGGTATAAGCGATTTATTAGATCGCTTACCCTACGACCCTAGACAACGTGGTAATCAGTAGGCATAGTCCCAAGGGACTATAACCATCGTGATTACAATCACGTTGCGAAGTTCAAACGAACTTCGCATTGACCATAAGCTGGTCAACGCTGAAAGTCAAACAAAGTTTGACTTTCTGAATCGAAAAGCAATAAAATAAAGAAAAGAACGAAAGAATACTTACGAAGGGTCCCCGAATGCTAATCCTGATTCAAGTAGCTCAGGTATGAAACAATGGTTTCAACTTAGAGCTCCTCAAATCAGAATTCTAGTGAGTTTAGCAATGGGGGTGGATGGGTATATATAGCTTTTGGTCCACCGTTAAGATCGTTTCATGGAAACCGTGCTTTAATCGCATCCGTACAAGTGTCGGAACCTTATGGTGGCTAAAATTGATCCTTATCAGCTGACTAAGCATGTGTGAATGTGTGGTGGTGGATAGAACAGCTGGAATCTGCTGTTAAATGCAGTTTATCTGGTCCAGAAGGCGGACGCGACCCGCTTCAGGATGTGCAGAAACTCAGGCGGGCCGCCTGGGAGTCACAGATCAGAACAAAGTTTCAGAAATGACAGTTTCAGTCCCGGCACGTGTTTAAGCCCATTTCCGGCACTTCTAAGGCCCGTAAAGCCAACTTTAAGGCCCTAAAATGATGCCTAAACATTGTGGACATGAAACATGCTCAAAAATATGTCGGATGTTGGTTCGTTTGGTCGTACGAACGCGATGTTCGCTTAATTACGACGGAATGCGCATAAGCGCGAAAAACGATCCAAATGACGTGACGAATGGATTTTTCTTATGCCGAACACTAAAATAAAATATTTTAGTGCTTACATAAATTTTTGGATGTCCGGATGTATTCAGAACGTAAGATATGCGCGAAAGTGCAAACTTGTGCACTTTTTGACACTTTTAGTCCCTGAATGACACAAAAGTTTATTTTAGCATACCGAACACCTCAAAGCCTATTTATAAGCTATGTGAAGGATATTTATGGTATATTTAACTTATGGTCATGCTCCGGAATGTCTGTTACAGTTCAAATTGGCATACTTTCGCAGTTTGTCAAGTTTAGTCCCTGTAAGCGAATTAGCTTGTTTTTGCCATACCAAAGTCTTCAAAACTTATTTATAAGTTATGTAAAGGTTATTTAAGGTATGTTAAGCCTATGTCACTATTCCGGAGTGTTTGTTGCATTAAACTGGTTATATTTACGCATCGGTGCGCGTATAACCTTCCAGAAAGCGATTTAGAGTTTGGAAATGAACAAAAATTGATATGTGCAAATGATACACATATTTTTACAAATCCCAAGCATGAAATATAATAATTCATTGGTTTGGTATTTGTTTGATGGCCGTGGAGGCACAGGTGTTACACAGATGTCACAGTCTCCCATACTTCAGGAAATTTCGTCCCGAAATTTATTTAGAGGAAACTTGTGAGAGCTCGAAACATGAAGTCGAAAAGATAAAACAACACTGGTTAGGGTTCTGAACTTCTAGTAACTTTAAATAACATCATGCTTTCAATGTATGAGGGACACTTATATACAAGTATATGAAGCACCATTGGTGCGTCCACCGTACCTCTATTACATTGTTCACGTTTCGTTACTGTTGCTACTATCGGTTCTTACACATGATAAATCTTACTGTGGTTTCCGTGAACTGAATTTCATAATTATGTATGCATCCATAATTACGTAATTCCTTGCATAGTCCACACAGCGCATTTTATAATGTGTAGGGGAAGAAAAACAATGAACGAACCTGTGACGATTGTGACTAGACCACCATAGGGTCCTTTTAATAAAATCAATAAATGATCTCTTTAAATAGACTACCAAGGAGTCTGTTCAGCTATATCATCACATGCCATTCTTAACCAGATTCTGAATCAATCTTTTTGACTAGACCACTCAAGGGGTCTCTTTTGAATTATGGAATGGTACTATATAATCCCAGGGTCTTAACTATTACATATAAGCCCATTAAGGATTTGAGGTAGTACCTTTGGGTATCCTACTATGAATCCCTCATATGAAGATATGAAAGATTCTATGAGGATTTGGATAACGAAAATCAGATTACAGAAAAACACAAAACATAAAAGAAAACACATAATCACATAATTGTTTATCTTGATCTTCAATTTGTTATCATTTTGTTAATTTGTTTGTTAACTGGTACACGAGTATTTGAAGTACACCAGGAATCCAATCCGTGGATTTCATTTGGCACTTTAAACATTTCCCAGAATCTAACTATGAAGATAGGAAAATCTTAATAGGAATTCGGCTTTGTCCTTATTAAATTCGTAATGTACGTATCAAGGCATACAAAGAATTCAATTAAGGGCTCCGATTTGAGCGATAATCATCCACAAGGATCTAATTGTGAAGATAAGAAGATCCTATAGGGATTTTGGGATTTGAATAGCAGGAGACGATTCGAAATCTTGCACTAGACGTGCTTAAGTCGAAAACACGAGGTAGAATGCTCATGAAGTTGTGATGCTAGATATGCCAAGGCGACATATGAAACAGAATTTGGAGGTTGTGTAGGTTAAATCAATCATACGAGTAGAATATTTTCAGAAACTATGCATGGGGTTCTTTAGAAATGTGTTTAATGTTTTTGAAACCTTACGCAATACTTTTGAAATCATACGGTAGATGTATTAGATAAATAATGTTTATAAATTGTTTTAAAATCATGTGAGATGAATTTTGTAATCATGTATAAGGTTTTTGAAAAACATGAGTAATGCCTTTTGAAATCATGCATTTGATATATTAAGTAAATATACTATGTTAAAAATGTCTTCAAACTATATGAAATGTTTGGAAATCATGAAGGTTGTTTTTGAAAACATGGATAATGCTTTTGAAATCATGCACTTGATATATTAAATAAATATACTGTGTTAAAATTGTTTTCAAACTTTATGAAATATTTTGAAATCATGAAGGTTGTTTTTGAAAAACATATACTATGTATGTTGTTATGGAAACTAGAATGAAATGATATGGGTACGAGATCGAAGAATACCCTTAGTTATCTAACCAAGGATTTAAAGTGATTACTCAAAATGTCACTTATATTCTGTACTTTGTTTCTTAGAATGAAATGAGTACTTAGGATTTTTTGAGGAAATCATGAGCGATCATATGAGTGGGAGAACTACAAGAGTAGTTTGTAAAGAATATAGTTCTTTGGTGTAGGTATCGTAGGGGTATGCCATACACACATGTAACTACACTTGTACATCAGAATTGTGAACAACGATTTATTTATAAACCAAACAGATCATTTCAGAGTTCAAGAAAAACAAAAGAAACAAAAGCACAAGATTTAAACTAATTCAAAGAAGCAACGTCTTCTAATCAACCAGATCCTCATTCATGGGTCGGATTTGCATTGGCAAGCTTTGATCATTTGATCCTGGAATAACCCATCTCGCCATAGATGTAGCAAGTACCAGGAGGAAAACGAGCTTGAGCAAGATTGACTTGGGGTTGGTTTGGACCACCTTTGCTTGGGTTGAATCGACAAGCATTTGCAAGATGACCGATTTGCCCACATGATGCACACAGACGAAACCGTAGGTAAGCTAGGTGAGGTGCATTACATTTGTTGCATATCGGCACAGTACCGGCATAAGGTTTCCTTGCAGGAGGTTGAGCAGCAGAAGGATTTGCAACCGCTTTGTTTTGGGTAGCAAAGCGGCACACGTTAACCAAATGTCCCCATCGTCAACAGTGGGTACATTTGAAACAAGGTATGTGATTCGGATGATGACGGTTGCATTGATTGCACCATGGAGCAGTTCCCAAGTATGGCTTCTTGGCTGGTGGTGCTGCCACCTGGCCATGTCCTGCTTGATTTGGTGCAACGGCTGGAGGATTCTTTGAAGCTTTACGCTTCTTTGACCTTTTTGAAGGCTTGGCTTCTGTTTCCTTTGATGCTTCTTGGGTGGCTTCATCCTGGAGACGAGACGTGACAACAGCTAATTCAGCAGTCTTCTGGATTACTACGCCTATTCGTTGGGAAATTTTGGTAGCCTGCTCGTACATTTGAGTGTCGCTGCGATGAAGAGACATCCTAAAGGAAATGGAAGACTTAGGAGGAAACAAGTGAAATGTTATCGGATAACCAAAACAGAATGAAAACGCATAGAAATTGCGATCATTTGTTTGTTACCTAAGGCAAACAAATGAGACGATGACTAATCAAAGTAAGCGGGTCATATTAATGTATCGCGAAGACATACTTTAGCCTATAAGTGGACACTCACCCCAAGAGTTCCCAGGTAAGAGTGACTAGTCCGATTATGTGGATTTGTACGAACACTCTATCCTTAGACAGAAAACTCAGAGTACAGGCATCCACCCTTCCAGATTGCACGTGTTCACACTATAAGACCCAAACTTTGACGAGATTTTGAAAACTTTGAAGGTTCAAAACCTTATAATAAATCATCCTAGAACAGATGATTAATTTTCAAAGCGGATTTGAAGTTTGTGTTCTCGTTGTGGTTGTCGCCTAAGGATAGGTGACGGTATTGTTTAAGATCTAAACACAAGAATCTTGTGTTAGGGTCCTAGGAAGGTTGTAGACTAGGTCAAAGCATTACTAATAACCTAATTCCCTATAACCATGAGCTCTAATACCAACTCTTCTGTCACACCCCGACCGCGTAAAATAACAAATCGCGGCGGAAACGTCGGGGAGTGTCGTAACAGAATTATTGTTTCACAACACATGGTAATTGAAATTTTGTTTTATTAAATTTCAAGAGGTTACATTGTCATACAAATAAAGAAACATAACATAATTAACTAGTCTTGCATCTTTTGTTGTCACTAAGGCCCTCGTCCAATCCTATGTTTGCATCATAATCATCTAACAACAACACCTGAAACACATGTGAAAATAGGTACGTCAGCATAAAAATGCCTGTGAGATACATAGGTTTTATTAAAAGAGGATTCATGACCTGTAAGTTTAAAAGAATGTTTAACAAAAGTAGCCATGAATTTTTAAAAATGTTTTCTTTTATAATCATACGAAAAGTGATAAGAAATCAGATGATATAAATGAAAGATTGCACAGATAAATAAATAACCAAGTAAAATGAGTTTGTATAAAATATGTTGTTTGTAAAACAATGTTTGATGAAGATATGATATTTGTGTAAAATGTAATATTTCTAACTTGAAATGGTTTAAATAACGCTACGATATGTAATATCATAAAAGCACTTATACATAGGAAGTACCAGCGGCGTATCCACCATGCTTTTATCATATTACACACGCCTCGTCATTTAAATCATTTACCAAACAAACCACCAATGTAAAAATGTTCATGTATAATCAAATGTCATGTATGGTAAAATAAATAAAAGTATCTATTCTAACCATATGCACAAAACAATGTATTTGAATAAATCAAAAGTTATGTTTTGTAAAATCCATGCTTTATTGATACAAACATCTATGCGGTAATGTTAAACGCCTACATTCAAGCCTTGCGACTGTGGAGACAAACCCTTAAACGAAATTAAAGGTTTATCTAAATTCTGTATATCGAATTCGGTCATTCCTTCCACCTAAACAAACCTAGGATTTCAGGAACGGGAGTTGTCAATTCCTATGGTACCACTACCTACTAACGAACGGCGTGATCGGTGTTAATGAATGTATTTATGACCCGTTAAACAAACCAAATGTCATACCAAATGTAAGCATGTTTTATGAAAATGATGTACTTAAATATGCTAAATGAACATATAAAGTAAAATTTTTTAATGTAAAACAATGTGTCCATATGCTGAGTGAACATATGCAACAAAATGTAATGTATGAAATCAGTGTGCTAGCATGTTAATAAAACATACATAGCAAAAACATGTAAGTTTCTTACTAAGATTTGTTTAGATCATGTTGTGTACTATAGAAACACAAGACCCATTGGATAATGCATTAAGATGGTTATAAGATGGATTAGAACTCTCACACTTCACCCCACTCATCTCTCTCCCTCCCTTCTTCTACCCCACGACCGTGAGCAACAACAACATCATCATCATCATTCATCAAGTTCCATCCATTTCCAAGTTCATTCAAAGGTGTTAGAAGGTGTTTAATGAAGCTTGGTGGTCTTGGATCTTGAAGGACCTCTCCCATTAGCTTTCATCCTCCATGTTTGTCATCTACAACATCAAGTGTTCTTCCCTAGCCTTGTGCTTGTAGTAAGGCCCTCATAACCCTTTGTTACTTCATATTTTGATGAATAAAAGATGATACACATTGTTAATCTTGATGAACACTAAGGAACTTGATCATGAAACTTTAACATAAGCTATTTAACATATGAATACTTGTTGATTAGTGATGATTTGCCTCTTGATGATTGATTATTTGTGTTAGTGATGTTAGACATCATAAGAAACCTACTAGATTGTGATTAAACACATGATCTAGTAAGTTAAAATGATGATCTTGTGAAAGACCAAGATCAACATACTTTATGTCTTTCATGAACTTGAATAATAAAAGTTATTTTCATATGATGATGAATTAAACAAAATACAAGTCTTGTAAGTGGATGGTTTCTAAAACAGTTTTCCAATTAAACCAAGTTAAATCACAAGATTTACATAAGCATTGTTTTTAAAGAAACTAACCATGTTTCTAGTGGTGAAACAAGTATAAGAATACATTGTTTACAAGAAAAACCCAAGAGAATGATTTTTGGAAAAATCATCTAGTAAGTTGTAAACACCTAAATCTTCCAAGAATCAGTTTTTTAAAGAAGTGAACACACTTTAAAGGGGTAACTAAACCTACTAAACACACTACCAAGTTACTACAAGTTTTTATGAAAGTTCAAGTTCATGATTACTATGTAAGTAGCATTGTTTTGGCACTTGGTAAGCGTAGATTGATTGTTGAATGTTTGTGATGATTATGAAAAGAAAATGATATGCTTTGATAGCATGGACACCTCCATTTTTAAGGGAAACTATGGCAAAATTTTCTAAAAATATAAACACTTCGAAAAATATTTTCAAACAAGTGTTTACAAGTGTATTTTGATCATGAACTTTCAATATAAACTTTAGCATAATTTTTGTAACAAAAATACAAACATTGGAGGTTGGTTTTTATAAATAAAAATGGGTAAATATATATATATATATATATGTCACACCCCGACCACGTAGAACATACAAAACGTGGCGGAAACATCGGGGAGTGTTGTAACAGAATTAATGTTTCACAACCATGGAAATTTAAGTTTGGTTTTATTGATTAAAAGTGTTACAATGTCTTAATCAAACAAGGAAAATACAACATAATTAACTAGTCTTGCATCTTTTATTGTCACTAAAGCCCAAGTCTGTCTATGTGTATCTTGATTATCTTATGCAACAGCTCCTGAAAACACATGTGAAAATAGGTACGTCAGCATAAAAATGCCTGTGAGATACATAGGTTTTGTGAAAATAAGATTCATGACTTATGTTTGAGAAAATGTTTAGTCATGAACCTTGTTATTTGCTTTGTCTTTTAAATCATTTGAAAAACGATAAGATCAGATGATAAGTATAAATAAATGTAAGGTTAAATGAATAACCAAGTAAAATATGTTTGCATAATATAAGTTGTTTATAAATCAATGTCTTGTGAAAAGTATGTTATTTGTATGAAATGTTCTATGTCTCAAACTGAAATGATTCAAATAACGTTACGACATGTAATACCATACAAACACTTATATATAGGAAGTACCAGCGGCGTATCCACCATGCTTGTATCATATTACACACGCATCGTTACTTAATCACTTAATCAAACTAAACCAGCCAATGTAAGAAGTCTATGTTTAAATCAATTGTCAAATGTATTAAATAATATGTCAAAGTGTTCATGTCAAGATGTAAATTATGTCAAAATGTCTATGTCAAATATCCATGTCAAATGTTTATAGTCCAAAAGTAGTCAAGTAATGTATAACCAAAATGATATGTATGGTAAGTAAAATTTAGACTACTTAAACCATAAGTAAAAATGTACAAAACAAAGTATTGAAGTAAAACTTGGTTTAAATCAAAGTTATGTTTTGTAAGATATATGCATGCTATACTGAATATGAACATTTATGCGGTATTGTGAAAATTCATACATCCAAGCCTTGAGACAGACGGATAACTATGTAAAAGTGAGTTATCAAGAGAATATGTATTCGGATTCGGTCATTCCTTTCATCCCCTTTCCCTGGGATGTCCGGAACGGGATTTGTCAAGTCCTATGGTACCACTACCTACTAACGAACGGCATGATCGGTGTTAATGAATGTATAGTATAGTTTAAACAACCCAAATGTCATACCAAAATGTAAGCATGTTTTATGAAGATAATGTACCTAGTATGCTAGAGTAAACATACAGGGTAGAGCTGTGAAACAATGTGTCCATATGTTACTGGAACATATGCAACAGAGATGCAGTATAAAACAATGTACTAAGTATGCAAAGTCATCATACAAAGTAGAAAAGTCATGTAAAACAATGTACTAAGTAATGCACACAATGGGCACACCTAGCATGAAATGTAATGAAATCATGTACTATAATGTACTAACGAACATAGCAAGTATATGATGTGAAAACAGGAAAGCAGGAAAGTAACAAGTAGGCACATGTGTTCCACCCCAAAACAGTTTGGAAAACAGTAAAAGAGGGGTCTATGTACTCACTTGAGATTGCTCAGAAGTCCTAGGATAACCACCAAGCAAAGCTAGAGATCACGGAATCAAACGGCACCTACTATAGGTAACTACATTAATAAATCAGACCTAAATCGGAAGATCGGGTAGCATTAGGGTTTGTAAACCAAACGAGTGTAGAGACTCGTGTCATTTGGTTTAACAAAGCCTACATACTAAATGAAACTTAACCTAAGTGTTTACGACCCATTACGACCCGTTTAGGTAGCTTATGCTACTTTAACGCGTCGTTCGCGTGAAACGCGTTCGGACCGCCTAACTAGTCCTATGACGAGTGTTATATGCCTAAACATGTTACATAAATCAGTTATGTGACAAAAGTTTAGGTTACATATGCTTAATTACCAATTATACATGAAAAGGGTATTCTGGTAATTTACCTAAGGCATATAATCTACCTATCATACAACTACTTAAACGATGTGACCATAGGGTATAACCTTGGAAGGTTATGCCCTATACTAGGGTCACCTAATGTATTTGGTCGGATCCTAATGATCGACCAAACTGGGTCGGGTTCGAAGGTATAGGCGATTTATTAGATCGCCTACCCTACGACCCTATACAACGTGGTAATCAGTGGGCATAGTCCCAAGGGACTATAACCAACGTAATTACACTCACGTTGCGAAGTTCAAACGAACTTCGCATTGACCATAACTGGTCAATGTAGAAAGTTTGACTTTCAGACTCGAAAGACTCGAAAAGCAATAAAAGAACGAAAGAATACTTACAAAGGGTCCCCGAATGCTAATCCCGATCCAAGAACTCAGGTATGAAACAATGGTTTCAACTTAGAGCTCTCAAATCAGAATTCTAGTGCTTTAAAACAATGAAAGGCATGGGGTATATATAGTTTTCGGGTAACCGTTAGGATCGTTTTATGGAAAACGTGCCATGATCCAACCCGTACACTTGTCGGAAACTCATGGTAGCTAAAAAGGGTTCTTATCCGCTGACTAGACATGTGAGAATGTGTGGTGGAGGATCAATCGGTTGCAACTTGTTGTTAAAACATTGAATCTGGTCTGGTCATGCAGTCGCGTAGCGCGACGGGTAAGCCCATAGGGCTCGCGCTACGCTAGCACCCCTCTGATTCAGAAATGTTTCAAAGTTGGCAGAAATGGTCCCTGCACGTGTTTGAGGCCTTTTTCGATGCGTTTGAACCCCGTTAACCTCATTTCAAGGCTCTAAAATGAAGTTAAAGTATAGGGAACTCAAAACATGCTCAAAAATATCTCAGAGGTTGGTTCGTTTGGCCGTACGAACGCGATGTTCGCTTAATTACGACGGAATGCGCATAAGCGCGAAAAACGATCCAAATGACGCGACGCATGGATTTTTCTTAAGGCGAACACTAAAATATAATATAGTCATGCTTACATAAATTTTTGGATGTCCGGATGTATACAGAACGTAAGTTATGCGCGAAAATGCAAACTTGTGCACTTTTTGACACTTTTAGTCCCTGAATGACACAAAAGTTTATTTTAGCACACCGAACCCCTCAAAGCCTATTTCTAAGATATGTAAAGGATATTTATGGTATGTTTAACTTATGGTCATGTTCCGGAATGTCTGTTACAGTTCAAATTGGCATACTTTCGCAGTTTGTCAACTTTAGTCCCTGTAAGCGAATTAACTTGATTTCGGCATACCAAACCTTCCAAAACTTATTTCTAAGTTATGTAAAGGTTATTTAAGGTATGTTAAGCCTATTTCACTATTCCGGAGTGTTCGTTGCATTAAACTGGTTATATTTACGCATCGGTGCGCGTATAACCTTCCAGAAAGCGATTTAGAGTTTGAAATTGTACGAGAAATGATATGTGCAAATGATACACATATTTTTACAAATCCCAAGTATGAATTATAATATTTCATTGGTTTGGTATTTGTTTGATGGCCGTGAAGGCACAGGTGTTACAGTCTCCCCTACTTTAGGAAATTTCGTCCCGAAATTTATTTAGAGGAAACTTGTGAGAGCTTGAAAGCATGAGGTTGAAAAGATCGAACAACATTGGTTTGGGTTCTGAACTTCTAGTAACTTTAATAAAATCATGATTGCAATGTAAGAGGGATACTTATATACAAGTATATGAAGTGTCATTGGTGCGTCCACCGTACCTCCATTACATCGTTGTCATTTCGTTATTGTTGTCACTATCGGTTCTTACACATAACAAATCTTACTGGGTTTTTGTGCACTAAATTTCATAATTATGTACGCGTCCATAATCAGACAATTCCTTGCACAGTTCACACGGTCTATTTTATAATGTGTAGTGTAAAACCAAATGAACAATCCTGTAATGAGTGTGACTAGACCGCCATAGAGTCCTTTTAATTAAATCAATAAATGATCTAAATAGACTATCAAGGAGTCTGTCCAACTACATCACTAGATGTCGTTCTTTAACCAAATTGTGAATCAATCTTTTTGATTAGACCACTAAAGGGTCTATTATGAATCATGGAGCAGTACTATATAATCCAAGGGTCTTAACTATTACATAGAAGCCCATTAAGGATTGAAGGTAGTACCTTTTGAATATCCTGCTACGAATCTCTCATATGAAGATATGAAAGATCCTGCGAGGATTTGGATAACGGATATCCAGAGTATTAAAAACACAAAAAAATGCATAAAAGAAAACATAAGATGAATAAACACATAGTCACATAACCACAAAATTGTTTAACTAGAAGTTTGTTCTGCTAACAGAGTACATGTATTTAAAGCACACTAGGAACCCATCTCGTGGATTTCATTTGGTACTTTAAATATTATCAAGAATCTAACTATAAAGATAGCAAGATTTCTAAAAGAAAAATTCGATTTCGATTTTAAGGAACCGAAATGTTCGAATTTAGGTATAAAAGGAATCCAATTAAGGACTCTGATTTGAATGATGATTATCCACAAGGATCTAATTGTGGAGATAAAAAGATCCCATATGGATTTTAGAAGTTGAAGATGTTTTGAAATCTTGCACGGGACGTGCTTATGTCAAAACATGAAGTAAAAATGCTTATGAAATTGAGATGCCAGATATGCCAAGGCGACATATGAAGCAGAATTTGAAGGTTAAATCACTGTATGAGGAAAATATTTTTGAAAACTGTGCATGGGGTTCTTTTAAGAAAAAAAATGTGTTTACCGTTTTTGAAACCTTATATATAATACTTTTGAAATAAAGTAGGTGTATTAGATAGATATATTTACAAAAATGTTTTAAAATCATGAGAGATGAATTTTTTTGAAATTATGTATAAGGTTTTTGAAAGACATGAATGATGCTTTTCGAAATCATGCACTTGATGAGAAAATGTACTGTGTTAATATTGTTTTCAGACTATATGAAATATTTTGAAATTAGGAAGGTTGGTTTTGATAACATGGCCAATGTTTTTGAAATAACATAGACAATGCATCTAAAAAAAATTGTTTTCAAACTATATGAAATGTTTTGAGATCATGAAGATTGTTTTGAAATACTTGTACTGTGTATGTTGAAAAAAAAAATCAAAACGTAATGGGTATGAGATTTGAAAATACCCTTAGTTATTTAACCAAGGATTTCAAAGGTAAAGATGTGCTGAAGCATGATTACTCATAATGTCACTAAATTTTCTGTACTTCGTATCTTAAAATGAAACGAGTACTTAAAATTTTCGAGGGACTCATGAGCGATCATTTGAAAGAGAGAATCACAAGAGTAGTTTGTAAGGAACATAGTTCCTTAGTGCAGGTATTATAGGGAAAAGCCATAAACACATGTAGTGATACCTGTATATCAGAATTGTGAACAACAACTTTTATTTATGAACAAGACATATTGTTTCACAATACACGAAAACAAAAGAAACAAAGGCATTAGACAGCACATCCTTTGTTTAGCCGAATGCTCATCCGAGGGTTGGATTTGCACTGACTATCTTCGGGCAGTTGTTCTTGAAATGGCTCGTATCACGACAGTTGTAGCAAGTACCACGCGGGAAACGAGCTTGAGTAGGGTTGACTTGGAGTTGGGTAGCAGCAAGATTTGCAACAGCTTTGTTCTGGATAGCAAAGCGGCATGTGTTGACCAAATGTCCCCTCCGTCCACAGTAGGTACATTTGGAGCAGGGTATGAGGTTTGAATGATGACGGTTGCATCGCTTGCACCTAGGAGCAGTTCCTAAGTACGGCTTCCTAGCTGGTGGCCTTGCCACTTGGCTAGGTCTAGCTTGATTAGGTGTAACCGCTGCGGGTTTCCTCGAAGCCTTACGCTTCCTTGATGTTGGTGTAAGCCTGACTTCTGCTTCCTTTGGTGGCTCTTGAGTGGCTTCATTGTCGAGACGAGAGGCTTCATTGTTAAGACGAGCCATGGAAATGCCTAGATCCACAGTCTTCTGAATCACTTCGCCTATTTGTTGGACAAATTTGGCTGTTCGCTCAGACGTTTGACCAGTGCCAAGAGGAAGAGACATTCTAGAAGAAAATGAAAGACATAGGAAGAAGCAAGTGAAAGGTTATTGGATAATCAATACAGAATGGTAACGAATGAAAATTGTGATCATTTGTTTGTTACCTAAGGCAAACAAATGAGATGGTGACAATTCAAAGTAAATGGGTCAAAAATAATGTATCGCGAAGACATGCTCGCCTATAAGTGAACACTCATCCCAAGAATTCCCAGGTAAGCACAACTGGTCTCGCGTCTGATGAGATGTATACGAAGTGCTTGCCTAGCCAGAAAACCCAGAATACAGGCATTCACCCTTCCAGTTTGCACGTGTTCACATTATTTAAAACCCAAAACCTTGACTAGATTTTGAAAACTCGAAGGGGTTCAAAACCATATAATAGAGAGTTCAAAACCTTACAATAGAAGGTTCAAAACCTAGTAATCAATCATCCTAGAACAGATGATTTGTTTTCAAAGCGGTTTTGTAATTCATGTTCTTGTTGTGGTTGTCACCTTAGGATAGGTGACAGTATTGTTTCATGACTAAACGCAAGTAAACTCGCGTTAGGGTCCTAAGAAGGTTATAGACTAGGTCAAAGCATTACTAATAACCTAATTCCCTATAACCATTAGCTCTGATACCATCTTTTCTGTCACACCCCGACCACGTAGAACATACAAAACGTGGCGGAAACATCGGGGAGTGTTGTAACAGAATTAATGTTTCACAACCATGGAAATTTAAGTTTCGTTTTATTGATTAAAAGTGTTACAATGTCTTAATCAAACAAGGAAAATACAACATAATTAACTAGTCTTGCATCTTTTATTGTCACTAAAGCCCAAGTCTGTCTATGTGTATCTTGATCATCTTATGCAACAGCTCCTGAAAACACATGTGAAAATAGGTACGTCAGCATAAAAATGCCTGTGAGATACATAGGTTTTGTGAAAATAAGATTCATGACTTATGTTTGAGAAAATGTTTAGTCATGAACCTTGTTATTTGCTTTGTCTTTTAAATCATTTGAAAAACGATAAGATCAGATGATAAGTATAAATAAATGTAAGGTTAAATGAATAACCAAGTAAAATATGTTTGCATAAGATAAGTTGTTTATAAATCAATGTCTTGTGAAAAGTATGTTATTTGTATGAAATGTTCTATGTCTCAAACTGAAATGATTCAAATAATGTTACGACATGTAATACCATACAAACACTTATATATAGGAAGTACCAGCGGCGTATCCACCATGCTTGTATCATATTACACACGCATCGTTACTTAATCACTTAATCAAACTAAACCAGCCAATGTAAGAAGTCTATGTTTAAATCAATTGTCAAATGTATTAAATAATATGTCAAAGTGTTCATGTCAAGATGTAAATTATGTCAAAATGTCTATGTCAAATATCCATGTCAAATGTTTATAGTCCAAAAGTAGTCAAGTAATGTATAACCAAAATGATATGTATGGTAAGTAAAATTTAGACTACTTAAACCATAAGTAAAAATGTACAAAACAAAGTATTGAAGTAAAACTTGGTTTAAATCAAAGTTATGTTTTGTAAGATATATGCATGTTATACTGAATATGAACATTTATGCGGTATTGTGAAAATTCATACATCCAAGCCTTGAGACAGACGGATAACTATGTAAAAGTGAGTTATCAAGAGAATATGTATTCGGATTCGGTCATTCCTTTCATCCCCTTTCCCTGGGATGTCCGGAACGGGATTTGTCAAGTCCTATGGTACCACTACCTACTAACGAACGGCATGATCGGTGTTAATGAATGTATAGTATAGTTTAAACAACCCAAATGTCATACCAAAATGTAAGCATGTTTTATGAAGATAATGTACCTAGTATGCTAGAGTAAACATACAGGGTAGAGCTGTGAAACAATGTGTCCATATGTTACTGGAACATATGCAACAGAGATGCAGTATAAAACAATGTACTAAGTATGCAAAGTCATCATACAAAGTAGAAAAGTCATGTAAAACAATGTACTAAGTAATGCACACAATGGGCACACCTAGCATGAAATGTAATGAAATCATGTACTATAATGTACTAACGAACATAGCAAGTATATGATGTGAAAACAGGAAAGCAGGAAAGTAACAAGTAGGCACATGTGTTCCACCCCAAAACAGTTTGGAAAACAGTAAAAGAGGGGTCTATGTACTCACTTGAGATTGCTCAGAAGTCCTAGGATAACCACCAAGCAAAGCTAGAGATCACGGAATCAAACGGCACCTACTATAGGTAACTACATTAATAAACCGGACCTAAATCGGAAGATCGGGTAGCATTAGGGTTTGTAAACCAAACGAGTGTAGAGACTCGTGTCATTTGGTTTAACAAAGCCTACATACTAAATGAAACTTAACCTAAGTGTTTACGACCCATTACGACCCGTTTAGGTAGCTTATGCTACTTTAACGCGTCGTTCGCGTGAAACGCGTTCGGACCGCCTAACTAGTCCTATGACAAGTGTTATATGCCTAAACATGTTACATAAATCAGTTATGTGACAAAAGTTTAGGTTACATATGCTTAATTACCAATTATACATGAAAAGGGTATTCTGGTAATTTACCTAAGGCATATAATCTACCTATCATACAACTACTTAAACGATGTGACCATAGGGTATAACCTTGGAAGGTTATGCCCTATACTAGGGTCACCTAATGTATTTGGTCGGATCCTAATGATCGACCAAACTGGGTCGGGTTCGAAGGTATAGGCGATTTATTAGATCGCCTACCCTACGACCCTATACAACGTGGTAATCAGTGGGCATAGTCCCAAGGGACTATAACCAACGTAATTACACTCACGTTGCGAAGTTCAAACGAACTTCGCATTGACCATAACTGGTCAATGTAGAAAGTTTGACTTTCAGACTCGAAAGACTCGAAAAGCAATAAAAGAACGAAAGAATACTTACAAAGGGTCCCCGAATGCTAATCCCGATCCAAGAACTCAGGTATGAAACAATGGTTTCAACTTAGAGCTCTCAAATCAGAATTCTAGTGCTTTAAAACAATGAAAGGCATGGGGTATATATAGTTTTCGGGTAACCGTTAGGATCTTTTTATGGAAAACGTGCCATGATCCAACCCGTACACTTGTCGGAAACTCATGGTAGCTAAAAAGGGTTCTTATCCGCTGACTAGACATGTGAGAATGTGTGGTGGAGGATCAATCGGTTGCAACTTGTTGTTAAAACATTGAATCTGGTCTGGTCATGCAGTCGCGTAGCGTGACGGGTAAGCCCATAGGGCTCGCGCTACGCTAGCACCCCTCTGATTCAGAAATGTTTCAAAGTTGGCAGAAATGGTCCCTGCACGTGTTTGAGGCCTTTTTCAATGCGTTTGAACCCCGTTAACCTCATTTCAAGGCTCTAAAATGAAGTTAAAGTATAGGGAACTCAAAAAATGCTCAAAAATATCTCAGAGGTTGGTTCGTTTGGCCGTACGAACGCGATGTTCGCTTAATTACGACGGAATGCGCATAAGCGCGAAAAACGATCCAAATGACGCGACGCATGGATTTTTCTTAAGGCGAACACTAAAATATAATATAGTCATGCTTACATAAATTTTTGGATGTCTGGATGTATACAGAACGTAAGTTATGCGCGAAAATGCAAACTTGTGCACTTTTTGACACTTTTAGTCCCTGAATGACACAAAAGTTTATTTTAGCACACCGAACCCCTCAAAGCCTATTTCTAAGCTATGTAAAGGATATTTATGGTATGTTTAACTTATGGTCATGTTCCGGAATGTCTGTTACAGTTCAAATTGGCATACTTTCGCAGTTTGTCAACTTTAGTCCCTGTAAGCGAATTAACTTGATTTCGGCATACCAAACCTTCCAAAACTTATTTCTAAGTTATGTAAAGGTTATTTAAGGTATGTTAAGCCTATTTCACTATTCCGGAGTGTTCGTTGCATTAAACTGGTTATATTTACGCATCGGTGCGCGTATAACCTTCCAGAAAGCGATTTAGAGTTTGAAATTGTACGAGAAATGATATGTGCAAATGATACACATATTTTTACAAATCCCAAGTATGAATTATAATATTTCATTGGTTTGGTATTTGTTTGATGGCCGTGAAGGCACAGGTGTTACAATATATAAGACACTTGTGTGAATATTTGTATACTTTGTGAAATAGTTATATTATTTTAGGGTTAAAATAATATGACTTAACAAATACCATGAAATTTACAATCCAAAATGTTACCAAAAATATCAAGGAATAAATATATAAGTTACACATATATTATTGTGGAACCGAACGCAAGAACGTAACTTAAAAAATATTCCGGAAAATACCGTTATAGATATATTTTTGGGAAATGATATTTTGGATACAAGAAATGAAGATATGATTTTTGTAAATATTACCAAGTTATATCATATTTTCAACAAGGAGAAAATATATTATTTTTGGGAAGCTAAAATATATTTTCTTGGAATATTTAGAAGATATATGATTTTTGGAAAAAATATATATTTTCTTGAAATACACTATTTTTGGGACAAAATAAGTTATTATATATTTTCTAAAGTGAGACTTGAAAATATATTATTTCAGAACTACAAATACAAGAATACGAGGATACATGTATGAAATACCCCCATCCTTGGGAAGGAAACACGAAAATAAATACTTGGGAAGTATTAATACAAAAATATTGTTTAACAATTATTCCAAAATTAAATATAATTTAAAGTTAAAATAATTATTATTTTAACAAGGAATTATAACTTGGAATAACATTGGAGGCATAAAAGAAACGTAACTAAAAAACGTAAGTTATAAGGCAAGGCACGGCCCGTTTGTCTAATAGACCCTAGTACATTGTAGGGAGTCGTGTTTGCTAAGGAGATTTGAGTTACGAGTACCGAAGACGCAAAACTGTGAGTTCATGTTCCCCCTTTTCTTTAACTGTTTTCGGTTTTATAACTCTCGGGGGTGGAATACATGCTACGAATGCTTAAACGGTATGAATTGACCATGAAATGAACTATTAGATCATGTGAGCATAGATCAAAATTGAAATGCCATTAATTCATAATTAGGGACGAAGGTTAGATCTAACGGGTACAGCCAAGCCCCACTCATGGTACCTGTGACCACTTTAGTGCTTCGGTGTCCTAGTTGAGGTAAATCGACAATAGTCAAGGTGAATTGACATAGTCAAGGTGAATTGACATAGTCGAAGGGAAATTCGACATAGTCGAGGGAAATCGACATAGTCGAGGGAAATCGACAAGGGTATAAGCCTACTCATTTTGAGTGCTCCCTATGTCCTCACATGCCTTAATGTCCTTGCAAAACATTGATTTGGAATGTTCATACACACTTTTCATACCTGTTTTCAAAGGAGTCTCTCAAAGGTTTACAAGTTTGCCAGAACTCACACAAAACACATGAACTCGCTCAACTTTTGTTGATGTTTTCCAAAATTACATGTATTTCAGGTGACAAGTTGGATCTTGGGCGCGGGTGTTGTTTCTAGAAGTAGACTTCAAGTATAGATGTCATCCACTTTTGTTGGTTTGTAACCTAGTCGAAGGTTGTGTTTTAAAACTTAAGTAACCGGTGTTTGTAATACTCAAATTTTATGAATAGATGAACATCGTTTTGATCATGTAGTTGTTTATTATGATTGAATGCAATGATATTAAACCAGTCACAAATCATACGCTTCCGCAAAAGTCAGGGTGTGACAGTTTGGTATCAGAGCTTCGATTGTAGTGAACTAGGATTCCTTCTCGAGTCTAGACTACAATCACTAGAATTCTCTCACAAAACATTTTACAAAAAAAGGATTTCATTGCATTCACGTAAGCGTCAAGATCCATGAGTCAAACATTTTTCAAAGAAAAGACAAGGCAAGGACATTAGTAGGGAGGAGAATACCCCAAACTAAGATGCCAATTAAGGCATAGTCTATGTGGGATAGACTTGCCAAGGACAAAATGAACCCCCCAAGGGATAAACGAGAGTTATATGTGATATGATGCATTTATTTTCCTGTTTATGCTAAGTAACATACTTGTTTATCGATATATACATATGAATAAGTGTACGGAATAATTATTGACGTGAATAAGATACCTTCGACTCCGAATCCTATTATGGTTCTTACTCGCACGATGAAGCTATCGGCCTCGCGTTCATTGCAAAGCTCCTGGCTGGAGTGATTACCAAACGAGATTCTGAGCTTGCTTCCGTAGGAGATGGCTTCTCTTCCCTCTCGATCGTGAAGGTGCCTGACTACGGTAGTGACGGCGAGGCAGAGGCGGCAACCTTGAGCAACTTCTTAATCAGCGGGACGAGGTCCTTGCGGCTTTTGTGAAGCGAGATTGACGACACACTTGACCAGACAAGAAAGATGAAATATTCATCTTGAAGGTGCCCCTCCAACTACTAGGAATTCTCCTTATTCCTATTTCGTTTAATCATCGTGCCTGTTCGTGCGTAACGATAACGAGTGTCAGCGCGTGGACCACCGCAATGGTCCTTTCCATGTCAGAGGTATAAGGACTGTAGTGTCCCCTCCTTGGTTGATCATCTGCTTGGACGAGGGAAAATTGGGGTAACTGTGCAAGACAATTTATTATTACGGGGGCCCACGTAATAACGACTTGTAGTGCATGGAAATCCTGGTGGACTCTGCGGGTCAGGCTAATGATCACCATCCCTCCAAAAATAATCTATAGGTGTTCGCACCTTCAGCTGGTAGAACAACACCCAGGCCATTGCTTTAGCACTTTACAAAGTAGGAAACCTGTCTTTGCCTACTTCGTGTCTGACACTTCTACCCGTATACGAGGCGTTTGGGAACCGATATCTAAGCAAGTGAAGATGGATAACATTCGGAAAGATTCAGTGACGTTACACTCTCTATCACCCTTACATGAACAACTCCCATCTCTGGGAAAGTATACCCATCAGTGAAGCTAAAGACCTAAGAAAACCAATGTAGCAGGAAAATAACTGCTACTTTCATATTATGAAACTTGCGTGATCAAGGTGATGTAACCTCGAGTTCATTTTGTTACAAGCAATAAGTTAAGTTGCCAAGCTTACATGAAAGCTCAGTAATTGTCTCCTCACTCTTACACTGTTGATTATACATGCATGTGATATTGGGTGATCACCTGTTTGCTTATGGTACTATGTACCTCATAGACAATTATGGAATGTTGTCTAACCTACCCCATACCTTTTGACAGAAGAGAATGCCGCCCAGACGTGACACAAACACCAGTACGTTACCAAGGACAGAAGCCGAGCTTCAAGAACGCATCTCACAGGCAATTGCACGACATGAAGCCCTCCGCTCCGAACACAACGGTGGCACTTCCGAAAATAACCCTCCAACTGGCTGCACCTATAAACAGTTCCTGGACTGCAAGCCATTGAATTTTGATGGCACAGGAGGTGCCGTTGCATTTGTTCGTTAGGCAGAAAATACTGACTCCGTTCTAAGAATGAGTAACTGTTCGCCCCAGCGGAGTGTTACCTATATCTCAGGGTTGTTTTTGGACGGCGCACTCTCTTGGTGGAACCTTCAGGTTCAGACCCTCGGTGACGAAGCTGCTCATGCACTGAGCTGGGACGAGCTCAAGGAAATGATGGAGAAGAAATACTATTCTCAGGCTGAAATCCAGAAGCTTGAGGTGGAGTTCTGGAATTTGAAAATGGACGGGCCGAAGATTTCTGAATACGTCCAGCGATTTCACAAATTGTCTAGGGTCATTCCCTACTTAGTCAAGCCGGAATTCAAGAGGATTGAGCGATTCATTTGGGGACTTGCACCTCAACTCAGGAGCATGGTTACTACCTCAAGGCCCCCAACCATCGCAGAGGCTATCGATTTGAGTGTCACTCTTACTGAAGAAGCTCTACGCATGGGAAAATTTTCGGAATCTGAGGATAACAAAAAAGAGACTCATGTGGAGTCATCAGGCAACAAGAAGAGGAAGTCTTTAAACCTAAAGATAGGCACCCAAGTCAGCTATGGAAGCTCTAAAGCAAACAAAAGAAAGGAAGTGAACCCGCTGCGTGGCAGGAAGGTTTATGGAGCCACTAATAAGGCTGGTGGTAAGGTTTACTTGGGGACTAAGCCGAGGTGCGAGGAATGCAATTTTTACCATGAAGGTCGATGTCCGAGGCCTAAGTGTGGAAAGGAAGGGCACAACAAGGATGCCTGTTGAGCGAAGGATCCAGACGGAGGAGATAATGGGAAAATTCCAGTCTGCTACAGGTGTGGTGAAGTAGGGCACTTTAGGAAAGATTGCCCTAGGAAGAACCAAGCAATGAAGGGTCTTCATTATCGGAGCTCGTGAAGCACGCCAGGATCCAGGTGCGGTTACGGGTACGTTCCCTATTAACCAACCTTATGCATCTATTTTTTATTAATACTGGCACCAACTTTAACCTTGTATGCTTAGAACTTAAGAAACTACTTGGCCTAGTTTCGAGTAGAATAGATGTCCTGAATTCCTTAGAAATGGGCATATAGAAGGTTAGTTAAAGCAGACGAGGCGATTAAGGATTATATTTTGGGAACTCAGAAGGCCGGAGCCTTCTATTACCAATGACTTGGGAAGTCATGTTGTAGTAGTCAGCATGGATTGGATATCCAAGTATAGAGCTGAAGTTGTTCGATATAAGGAAAATCAGTCGCATCCCTCTTGCGAATAATGAAACACTTATAGTACACAACCTTCTTGCAATAGGTGCAAGGGTACTAGACCCCATAAGGCACTGGAATTGTGACATTTTTACATTGGTCGTAGAGACACATGAGCGCCTCCGAATAGGCTGCATAGCCTTCCCTGCTCATGGTTGTCAATAAGGAGACCAAGGAGCCAGAGCCTGAAGACATCCCTGTGGTGGAGGAATCTCTCCAGAAGCCTTTCCTGAAACTTGCCAAGAATACCCCCTCAACGACGAGAGAAGTTTAGGATAAACCTCGTGCCAGGAGCAGCACCAGTGACAAGATAACGCCTTACCAACTAGTTTCGTCCGAGATACAAGAGCCTCTGATGCAGCTGTAAGAGCTGCTAGACAGAGGAAATCTACCAGGCCGAGTTTCTCACCCTGGGAAGCCCCAGTGTTATTTGTTAGGAAACAGAACAACAGTTTTTACACGCGTACATAATCTGAGAGGAACTCAGAGGGAATAATGAGGGAGAAAAGTATTACGCATGGGTTACAGGGAGATAGACAACTAACTGTAACACCCCAAAAATGACCGTTAGACATAAAGCTAAATTTATTAAAGGTTTAACCAAGTAAATGTAAATGTTACAACTATTAGTAGGATAATGAAAGGAAGCCAAAATTTAAATAACAAACAAACTAGAAGGGGCACATGTAGAAAATAGCAAAAGGAAGGGATTAAAAGAAATAAAAACCCAAAACACACTTCTGGTGTGTGCTCTGGGATCGAATAACACAGGGGATCAAGGGGGGAACCTTTGTTCTTCCTAAATTCAACAAATTGACAAGGGATTTCAAGGATGATCGATTGCATGGTTCAAAATTTCGAATATCTAACCCTAATTAGTGAAGTGGTAAGTTCAATTTTCTGAAATTATGATTTGTAGAATGAGGGGTTCGACCCAATCTCGATTTCTTGTATCAAATATGAGAAATCTGAATTAGCATTGCCTTCTAAAACAAGAATCATGTTTGATTTTAGGTTGTATGAAGAATTATAGTAAAAACCCACTTTATGAAATTGAGATGTGAATTAGGATGATTTGTAGTGTCATGCATGTGAATCGTTGATGAATAATTCTGTTAATGATGCTTAAACATTAGATGAATTGATATGGAATGAGGTTTGCTTGATTATTGTTGAATAATTAAAAGAACTAGATTAAATACATGTTTTAGTAAGTTGAGTAAATGTCCCAAAAATTCGAAACCCGCCAAGTGTTTGATGAAATGCTTGAAAGAATAAAAATGTGAAATTTGGAAAAAAAAATGGAATGAGATTGGTTGTACTAAATGAACGAATGAATGTGTTAATATAGGCGTGAAGGAAGAAGGTTCAAGTATTAGGAAATCGGAAGGCAAACAAGATCGATGTACGTTAGTGTACACCTTATTTCTATTATGTTGTCATATGTATAACAATTTCTATTGTATTATGTTGTTATGTTGGAATCGTGAAAGTTGATATATATAATATTGTTGAAAGTAAAGTTAGAACCGTCATAAACGGATGAAGAGAATCGAATATGATACGAAAGATAATGCTTTATATTCGGTTCCTTCTAGTCGAACCGGGTATGGGAAGTTAATTATGTTTGAATGAAAGTTTACTCGATTCGTCTTATCTGGTTGGAGTGTAATCGTATGTAAAGAAGAAATTCGTTCATTATGAATGAATTGAATGAAAGTTATGATAACCATACTAGTACCCGTCGTTAGCGGGTATGTTAAGAAAGCAATGCTAGTCTCTACATTGAGACGGGCATGTAATGAACCGTCTAACGGTTGGTAATGTAATTGAAAGATGCAAGGCCGCTATAATGATTAGTCGGGTTATTAGTAAATTATGTTAGAGATGAAATGCTAACTTCTTTTGCTTATGTTGAACGTAGGTAAATCCTCAATTTAGGAGACTTGGCAAGTTGGAGCGAGCATATGCACACTTTATGACCATCAAGCGCTTCCGCTAGTTCGTATTGATGTTTTGGGTTAAATGTCTGTTTTGTACAACTTGTTAGTAGTCATACCTTTTTCACTTGATGTCTTGGTTTTTAGTAGTATCTTGTCGAATGGATTTTAGAATTGTTTTTGTTTTGATTATGGTTAAAACAGGGGTATACTCATATTACGGACGGGTCATGCCCAAATTTTGTTAAACTCATGCATTAATGATATTCGTATTTTACCTTTCAATTGAGAAAAGTTTGGACATTTTAAAAGATTATGTTTCTAGCGTCTTTTGGATGTCATTTCTACTAAATGAAAATGTGGGTCTTACAAGTTGGTATCAGAGCCAAGGTTTGAGGGATTCGAGCATATGAGGTGATGCTTGAACTCAAACCGACGACTCGTTCAAAAGTGTGCTCGTTCCAAGATCGCCAATGAGGTAACAATTTAAGTATTTGGTATACGCAAGTATGTGTAATGTGCTTGTAAAGTTAAGATAAGTATGTGAAGGGGTGATTATGGAGGGCAAAATGATGAGTTCTAGGGACCGTACGGCTGGAAACGGACCAAAAAAAAAAGAATTAAAACACCTAAATTAAAGTCAGCAGCGAACTAACAAACGGCAGGCCGTCGCCGACGGCCGGACACCCGTCGCCGACGGCCGGACACCCGTCGCCGACGCCACCCCCATGGCCGACGCCCTATTCTCCTGCTTACGGGAACAAGTGGCCGACGCCACATTCCGAGACCCGTCGCCGACGGACCATTAGCCGTCGCCGACGGGTTGTGCAAAGCTGGTCCGTCAGATTTTTGATGTTTTCATGTTTTAGCCAAAAGTACTTTCCGAAAGCCACTTCAACGTTTATTTAGGGTCCTTGTAAGGCCTAACAAGATATATGTAACCACAATTAGTGGTTACGATAGAAAGAAAAATTATAAAGGTCGAAAGTAGTGTGTCGAGGGACACAAAGGAATGATGAAAGTTTAAAAGAAAGTAAAACTTAATATGTAAGAATGCGAATGAAGTAAATACGGGCTAATGAACTATGATATGTTGAAAAGTTTATGATTCGTAAGAATTGGTGTGTTCGGCCCCCCAAAGTTGGACAAATGAAATGGGAGCTAAACATTAGGTTATATCAGATCTGGCGTCGTACATAGTTGTGTCGTTAAGTGACACAGCTGTGTGGACCATTGATGCTTGTTGCTGAGATCAGGGTGTGTGGCAAGGCTGACACAGCTGTGTGACATTGTACTCAGATAACCAACACAGCTGTGTCTGGGAAAAATTTTCACAAACTTCATATTTTTCTTAAGTTTTCCGCAACGAATCACCAACAAGCTTTCCAAAACTACAATATTCAAATAAAACACAATTAAATGTCGATTCAATCGAATTTGTAACCAGAAATATATAAAATGGGGGATGATATGTATTAATAATATGTATATTTACCGACATATCAATAATGAAATGTAAAATTGATTGTAGTATGATAAAATGAGTTAACTATGGTGAAGGAGAGTATGAAAATAAATCTAATAAATGAAATGAATGTTTTATGTAAACGGCGGACAATGTCAACGTGAATGATAATGTAGCGGTAAGAAATGATGACGAATGTAAGAGGTTGAGTTTAACACATATGATAATGAATAATGAAGGAAGTAAATATAGACTAAAGTACTTGGTTATGTGAAGGAACCGGAATTGTTAATAAATAAATATAAAAATGATGAGATTAGTGGTGAAAATAATTTGAAGAATGTGAGTTAGATGGAATTCGTATGAAAATTCGGATGAATGTATGCTTTGATAGAATTATACATTAGAGGCTTGTACCTTGTACATGAATGGTGTGATGCTTATGTGTATTTAATGATTTGCTTTAGTATGATTAAGAGGCAAATATGTGCTAAATGTGAATCATACGAGCTAATTAGTAAAAGATATGTTGAAATTATGCTATATAGTTGCTTCGAATGAAGTTTGCTAATTGTAAAATCATGGAGCATTAGCATGTGAAAGTGAATGTATATGTGTATTGTTAGAGGATTACGTAAATCGTATATATCGTACAATACGAGTATGAAATGTGTAGAATATTAATATTATGGCCTAACGTATTTAGAGGATTACATGTTCAAAAGTTTTAAGTGTGTGAGCAAGACAGTTGACTTTATACAAGTCAACAGTATAGGGATATCATGGAATGGCTATTAGACACAAATGTTAAAGTAAAGAGTTAATGTGTTATGTATTAGGTGATTTACGTGTTATGCTTGATGATAGTTTAGTTGTATGGAATTGAAATAAGATAACTATTAATGAATGTCTCATTTATATGAAATTCTACTAACGAAAGTTGATTAACGTATGAATAGAAAGAAAGTGAACAGTAGTATGTATGCTCACATAAGCTAATAATGTTATGAATGTAATAATATGTAAGGGTGGAAATCTTGTCGGATGATTCAAGTATGGATGGCGAAAGGGGTAAGAGGAAGCAATGAGGCAAGCATGAACATGAACACTAAAGGTATGTGGTTTCGCAATCACTTCGAATTTATCTACATGAAGGCGTATACGTGTTGAATATTCGAAATCAAAGTGAAATATATAAATAAATGAGAAATGTTATGGTACGCTTTGTTGAAATTGTTGGCATAATGTTAAACCGATAAGACCTCCTTATAAGGGTAAATCGGTCATAAATTTTAGTTGAGAAGTTCTAAGGCAGAAATGAGAACTTGGTAATGTTGATGAAAGGTATGGAAATAATATTAGTTGAAATGTTAGCTAAAGACATTATGTGATATGTTCGAATTGAAAGTAAGTACAACGCGTACAACAATACTTATATACAATAAGTACTATGTGTGATTAACCTTAAAACGTCAAATCGTAGAAGTCAGTAAATAATAATTATTTACAAATTTTGGAAACATTACGTAAGAAATGCAACGTGTAATGTAGGATACTCATTAGTAAGAGATATGTTAGAGAACGTAGGTGAATTAACACCAAATACGGTAAACGATACGACAGAAGAATGAAAGGTATGGATGAAAATGTTCGAATCTGAGAAATGGATTCAACCATCTAAGGAATGAAAGGTTGGATCCGTAAGCAAGCAAGGATCAAACCAGTAAGAATGAAAGGTAATAAATTAAAAGTTCGAATCCGTAAGTGAAGACGGATTAAACAAATAAGAATAAAAACTAAAAAAAAAAAAAAACGAAACTCAAATGAGTCATACGGGTCAAATGGCGATCGCCGCTTGAACCCGGTAATTAATGTTCGATTTGTCAAGTTTTATGCTTATAGGTGAGCATAACGTATGGGCATGCAATGTCGCAGTTTGGAAAGTATTAACCGTCGCAAAGTATGAATAACTAATCAAGGGATTTGACCCGCGCCAGGTATGTATAAAGGATTATATTTTAATAGGAGCTTAGGGCTCAACTAGAGAATGACGTGTCAAAATAGGATAACTGATTCACATAAGTAAGAAGGTATTTACAATTAGACTTCCGACAAGTCAAACGAAGTGAATGAAGTCCTTGCAAGTATGCAAGTATAAAGTATGAACGTGTACCTCGATACGACCACATTAAGTTAAGGGTGTTAGTCTGACCTTGAAAGGTCAAACTGCGAAGGTTGGCGAAATGACCAATAAAATGAAGGGATAGTATGTAAGAAATGGAATGTATGATATGTTTTAGCATGTACGTAAGAAAATTGTGAAAGAGACAATAGGCGAACAAATGCCATGTAGGACGCAGTTATGAAAGGTTATGTGCTAACTATTTATTTATCGATAAATATGATGGAATTCTTAGTGAGATGATAGTAATAAAGCTAGTGGTAGGATGCTCACGAGTGGGAGCATATTTCATGAATGAATGAGACCAATTCTGATCCGGAAGGTACATACAAGGAAGCGGGTCGATCCGGCACGCGGATAACTAATTTATGCAATAAAGTCGAGGTTAGTATAATAAGTAGTTCATGCAAATAGCTAATAATAAAGTGCTGCGAAGAATTAAATTCTGAGGCTAAATTCACGGTTGTAATTAGTTTACGTAACAGTAGTAACCGTAGAACGATGCTTTATGCTCATAGTAAGCATGAAAAAGTAATTAGGAAGAGGGTAGCTTTGTTTTAATACTACTAAGTCATTAAATGTTTATAGTATGCGTATAATGATATGCTAAGCCCTCATATGAATAAGAAAGTAATTAGAAGAACGTTAGTAATGGGATGATAGGGTTTTCTCTTGGTTACAATAATGAATTATATCGTGTATGATACATGAGTGGAATGAAATAAATCGAATTATTTTTGTTAGCAAATGTATGAATATGTTATGCTGAGTTAGAAAGATAGAAACAAGCCGTAAACATAGGCTTGTACGACCAATAGTATACATTTGGAATAAATTTCAAATGAACGAACCGCTAGTGGTGATGTATGCTAGGAACTAGTATTATAAGGTGATAACGACACTAATAAGAGCTCTGGATCAGATTCTGACTTATATGTGATTATGAAAGTAATTTACTTGATTTAAGAACGGAGGGACAATGCGTACAAATACGTTTATGCATGAATGAAACTCTTGCCAAGATCTCGAATACATCTATGTTGTATTAAGCATCGTGAATGAATAGATGAAAAAGTAAGAGTAGAAGTGGTCAAGTTGAAATGAGAAAGGCTTCGGGGACGAAACGACCTTTAAGGGGGGTAGACTTGTAACACCCCAAAAATGACCGTTAGACATAAAGCTAAATTTATTAAAGGTTTAACCAAGTAAATGTAAATGTTACAACTATTAGTAGGATAATGAAAGGAAGCCAAAATTTAAATAACAAACAAACTAGAAGGGGCACATGTAGAAAATAGCAAAAGGAAGGGATTAAAAGAAATAAAAACCCCAAACACACTTCTGGTGTGTGCTCTGGGATCGAATAACACAGGGGATCAAGGGGGGAACCTTTGTTCTTCCTAAATTCAACAAATTGACAAGGGATTTCAAGGATGATCGATTGCATGGTTCAAAATTTCGAATATCTAACCCTAATTAGTGAAGTGGTAAGTTCAATTTTCTGAAATTATGATTTGTAGAATGAGGGGTTCGACCCAATCTCGATTTCTTGTATCAAATATGAGAAATCTGAATTAGCATTGCCTTCTAGAACAAGAATCATGTTTGATTTTAGGTTGTATGAAGAATTCTAGTAAAAACCCACTTTATGAAATTGAGATGTGAATTAGGATGATTTGTAGTGTCATGCATGTGAATCGTTGATGAATAATTATGTTAATGATGCTTAAACATTAGATGAATTGATATGGAATGAGGTTTGCTTGATTATTGTTGAATAATTAAAAGAACTAGATTAAATACATGTTTTAGTAAGTTCAGTAAATGTCCCAAAAATGCGAAACCCGCCAAGTGTTTGATGAAATGCTTGAAAGAATAAAAATGTGAAATTTGGAAAAAAAATGGAATGAGATTGGTTGTACTAAATGAATGAATGAATGTGTTAATATAGGCGTGAAGGAAGAAGTTTCAAGTATTAGGAAATCGGAAGGCACACAAGATCGAGGTACGTTAGTGTACACCTTATTTCTATTATGTTGTCATATGTATAACAATTTCTATTGCATTATGTTGTTATGTTGGAATCGTGAAAGTTGATTTATATAATATTGTTGAAAGTAAAGTTAGAACCGTCATAAACGGATGAAGAGAAACGAATATGATACGAAAGATAATGCTTTATATCCGGTTCCTTCTAGTCGAACCGGGTATGGGAAGTTAATTATGTTTGAATGAAAGTTTACTCGATTCGTCTTATCGGGTTGGAGTGTAATCGTATGTAAAGAAGAAATTCGTTCATTATGAATGAATCGAATGAAAGTTATGATAACCATACTAGTACCCGTCGTTAGCGGGTATGTTAAGAAAGCAATGCTAGTCTCTACATTGAGACGGGCATGTAATGAACCGTCTAACGGTTGGTAATGTAATTGAAAGATGCAAGGCCGCTATAATGATTAGTCGGGTTATTAGTCAATTATGTTAGAGATGAAATGCTAACTTCTTTTGCTTATGTTGAACGTAGGTAAATCCTCAGTTTAGGCGACTTGGCAAGTTGGAGCGAGCATACGCACACTTTATGACCATCAAGCGCTTCCGCTAGTTCGTATTGATGTTTTGGGTTAAATGTCTGTTTTGTACAACTTGTTAGTAGTCATACCTTTTTCACTTGATGTCTTGGTTTTTAGTAGTATCTTGTCGAATGGATTTTAGAATTGTTTTTGTTTTGATTATGGTTAAAACAGGGGTATACTCATATTACGGACGGGTCATGCCCAAATTTTGTTAAACTCATGCATTAATGATATTAGTATTTTTACCTTTCAATTGAGAAAAGTTTGGACATTTTAAAAGATTATGTTTCTAGCGTCTTTTGGATGTCATTTCTACTAAATGAAAATGTGGGTCTTACACTAACTTACAAGAATCGGTACCCCATACCGAGAACTGATGGCTTGTCAACCAACTACAATGTCCCAGCTACTATTCTAAGATGGAATTAAGGACATGACATCCTTAGTTAAGGACATAAGAAGAAAGTTAACAGTTTCCACTTTGCATCAATTCCAGAGAATTGGATATCAAGGATCGGTATCCTATGCCAAGGATAGATGACATGAACAGACCAATCGTAAGGTTCTAGTTACCACTCGAAGATCGACTTGAGGACAGGATGTCCTCTGTCACACCCTGCTAGTAGCGGAAGCGTATTGTGTGTGACGTAAGAAAGGTAATCATTGCATCCAAATGAGTAAACATAATAAACCATAACGATGCCAAAGATACATTGTTTTCGAACAAAGTTTTCCAGTTTCCAACATAGTTTTCTAGTTTCCATAACGTTTAGAAGCGTTAACACAAAAGATAGTTTTTGACATAAAACATAGTGAGGTTTTGTCCCCTATATACCCATACGAAGTTGGGATATAAAAGACAAACCCTCCAAAAGCGGCTATCGTTGTCATAGACTTTCCCGTTCCCAATAGTGTATCACTGGCTCAAGACTTGTTTCCTGAAATACATGTAGTTTTAAAAAGTCAACAAAAGTTGAGCGAGTTCATGCAATCATTGTTATCATATGAAATCTTTGTATTCTTGTAATGAAATCCCAGTATGTTAATAACATTTATGGAGTTTAAGGATCTATCAGTGGGTAGCGAGCCCCTGACATTATGTACCATAAGTACGTAACCAACCCGAGAAAACTTTGACATCTTTGGGATCACAAAAGCACTCCAGGGTATACCAACCAAGAGTGGAGCGTGTCTCAAGCTCAATAGATCTACACCTTTTGCACCTTGGTCACTAAGTGATTAATGGTTACTATGTCATCATCCTACTTATGTACATTGATCATGTTATCATCTAAACCCATAGCTAACATACCCATAGTTTTGACATGTATTTCCCCTCGAATGTTTTAAAGTAAAACATTGAAATCATTGAAAGGAGGGACATAAACTCACAAGTTTGCGTTCATTGTATGTAATACCGCAGTGAGCGTCCGTATGTGTGATTAACCTACATGTGTAATAAATTTATTAGACACTAGGTCTTTCGGACCTCGTAAAAGTTGTTCATCTTGAATTCTTATTGTGTTTTCATTTGTCATTTTGGAACAACTTTGAATTTTAGAGTGTTGGTAGTTTGTTCGTTCACTTGTTATGTATATTGAATTCATAAGTGTATACATGTATTCTATGTGTATTGAATTATGTGTGAACGGGCTTCGCCCTTCACATGTCCTCGTGCCGCGCACGCATGTCATTGGGCCGAGCCCATGTCATCTATGTTATTGGGCCTAACCCATGTTTTAATGTTATTTGGCCGAGCCCATGTCTTTCATGTTATTGGGCCTAACCCATGTTTTAATGTTATTGGGCCGAGCCCATGTCTTTTATGTCATTGGGCCTAGCCCATGTTTCTTGTCATTGGACCTTGGCCCATGTATTTTAGTAATTAGGGCCTACCCCAAATAATTTATCATTTGGCTCTAGCCCATGTATTTTAGTAATTTGGGCCTACCCCCAAATGTTTTTTCATTGGGGCTTGGCCCAAATCTAATTTTTGTGAGCCCATTATAAATAATCTTGCATTTTACTCAAAAATTTACCAAGTATGTAAACTTTTAAAATGTTCATTTTTCATATGAAAATACTTGGTAATTTTTATAGTTTTTGACTTTCCGGATTCTTGTTATCGGCCTCATAGATTTGTGTTCTTTAAGTGTCTAAAAATGTGTTATTTTTAGACTCGACATCGCAGTAATGTTCCTCGCGATGTCGATACGCCCAATTGTCGTCGTCGAGTGTTATGTATTACTGTTCCGACCATTTCCTTTATTCGTCCGTTTAATAGCATTTCATTAGAACATGTAGGAACATGTATATGTATTTTTGGTGTCTTTTTATACTTGTCACATACAAGTATTTCTTGTAATTATGAGTGTATTATTTTGATCACCCTAAAGGTATCTAAGTACATACACATAGCACAAAATACATATACTTGATGAGTTTCCAAAATATATAAATTTTGTCAAAAATTATTATTAGATATGGTTATTATTTTCACCCATTTATTTTTGTGAAAATATATATTCAAGTTCATAAGAACTCTTGAATATTTAGGACTTAACCATTTTCATCAAAGCTTCCATAATGATGTTTAAGACCACTAATCGCGTTTAACTTTGTTAATCCTCCTTTAACCCCATTTTTAATCGCGATTAGATTTTTAGAAAAATTCGCCATAGTTTCCCCTAAACTATGTCGTTTCCTACGTTTCCAAAACGCGTTTAAATCATCAATCAATTTTCTAAAATCACCACCTATTGCAAATTAAGTTTTTTTTAATAACCAACTTTGCATATATACATTAACTCATAACACCTTCATCCCCCCCCCCCCCCCCCATGAACTTATATATATTTTACCATGCTTCTAAAATAATAATGACACTTTATGTATTTTTACATGGTCAATAAATCAACACATTTCCTCATGCTTTTTAACTAGTTCACCCATGCACATAAACTTGCTTATGTGACTTTTAAAAATATTTATATCACAAATCATGTACTTAATAACTTGTAAAAGTTATATTTATTAAAAATTACTTTCAAGTTTATAGTTGAAGTTCATGGATTATGAAGGTGATGATCTTGCTTAGATCTAAACATTACCATGTTTAAATCATCATTTTTATTCTTAATCATACAAGATCACCCACTTAAACAACTTACTTTAACATAATCAACATAGTTATGCTAACAAGCTATCACAAATCTAATAAATCAACACATAATATAGTTATATTTAGTGTTTATTATGTTCGAGATTAGGGTTTTTGGTTATGTTTATCTTTAATTTCAAGATCATCAACTTGTACATCTAGTAAATACCAGTAATAAGAAGCTTAAATGTGATGGTTTGAGAGCTTACAAATTTGCACAAGCCAAATAAGAATATTAAGAAGAGATTTAAGCTCCAACCAAGCTCCTAATGATCCTCCATGTTTAATCCATGCATATATGATCGTGTAATGGCTAGAACATGAGTAAATTAGGGTGTTTATGGGATTTTTTTGGTGGGTTTAGGTGGGGATGAAGGTTGCCAAAAGTTGTAAGGGAAATGAGATGAATTTTGGTGTTTCAAAAAGTTGATAATTAATAAGGAATGGTGATCTTGAAGATTGTATAGCTTCCTTTTGTCAATACCAAATATGTCATGCCCATACCTCATTCTCTACAATTCTTTCCAACATCAAGTCTTGAAACAAGTGGGTGGGGACACACTCGTTGACCGTGAATGGTTATGGAGTGGTAACATGTTATATATTTTTTGAATGTGTTAATTATATAGATATTTTAGGTAATTAATTAAGTATATTCTTTAGGAATGCTCTAGCATCATTAAGGGGGTAGTTAGGGGTTTAAGATGTTAAGCAATATTAACTAGTTCCCTTGATTAGTTAGTATTAGTTTCGGACGGTAAAAATACCACTAGTTTGCTCGTCGGTTGGATATCGGGTGATATACGAAAGGTGAAATATAGTACCGGGAGCGATGGTTTTAGTTTACCATTGTTGCTATGGCGTTTATGTAAGGTGTTTACGATGCCAAAATATGGTTAACTAGTTCGCTAGACTAGTGTAAGTTGTATTTTGATACCTTAATTGCTTTCTGTTTAGGCGTCGGCTATTTAACGACAATTTTATTTTGCACCGACGAAGGTTTCCCGCAAGTTGTTATTCCGCTGTCAAGCGATGCATGAAGTGATTTCGAGTCCCAAAATAAGCTTAACTAGTTCGCCACGTCTTCCGTTTAGTTGTTGTGGCGTCGGAAATATTATTTATTAGCTTGTCGGTTAAAAAACGGACAAGTTGTGGGGGTTGCAACGCGGCACCGAAAGCTTATGTTTCGTGTCACACCCCGACCACGTGAGACAACGAAACGTGGCGGAAACGCCGGGGAGTGTTGTAACAGAATTAATTGTTTCAAATCCATGGCAATTAAAGTTTCATTTTATTAATCAAACAAGAGAGTTTACATCGTTTTAAACAAGAAACAAAGAGTACATAACAAAAATTAACTAGTTCATGTCTCGTTTTAAGTCACTAAGGCACAGGTCCGCCTAGGTATGTCTCGATAAGTCCTATGCATCAACTCCTGAAAACACATGTGAAAATAGGTACGTCAGCATAAAAATGCCTGTGAGATACATAGGTTTTGTGAAAATAGGTTTCATGACTTGTAAGTTTAGAAAGAGTTGTTTAATAAAGTTTAGTCATGAACTGTGACAACCCTCATAATTCCATGTACCCGTACAAATTATTAATAATAATTAAAGTGCTTGATGACTGTGCTGAATCATTTAACTGCTCTCTGATTACTGTGTTATACTTACATGTGCTTTTTTGTGTTCCGGTATGCTTTCCTGAGTGTTGAGAATTAAAAATGTTACAAATATATATATATAGGACACTTTACGGATTAATTAAGCACTTTGACGGAACAGTATCAAACCGAACAACCGGACATTACCCGGAACACAAAAATATTATTTAAAACATTGTTACACTTTTTCTGAGCTGGTTATGGTCCCCGAGCACTATAACACATTACATAAAGCATGTAACACACTAACAAGACTTAACACCTTAACCTTCCACTAATTATTTCTTATCACCAAACTTTACACTTTACCCCCCCCCCCCCATGTGCCATAACCGGCCCCTAGTGGCCCCACACACCCAAGATTATGATAATCTTCCTAGACCCCTAAAATATATTCCTTGGATTTGTTGAAGATGTGCTTTGTACTTGAGAGACATAAGATTCCTTGGATAATAAGAGTTAGTATCCATAAGTAACCTAATCATCGAAGCATCTTCTTCACTTCCATTCATCTCTCTCCCTCCTCCATAAACTCAGCCAAAACCCCCTCCCACTACCACCACATTTGTGTTGCAAGTTCATCCAATCCAAGTGTACTTCTAGGTGCTACAAGGCGTTCAACGAAGCTTGGTGTTCTCGGAAGTTGAAGAACCGCTCTCGTTTTCTTTTAACCACCACTTTTCTACACTTGAACTTCCCTAGTCTTGAACTAGTGGTAAGAACTTAGATCTTTGCTTTTTACTTGTTGTCTAAGTGGTTAATGATGTTTAAAGATCAAAAAGATAAGAAACTCTAAAGAACCTTAAACAAGTCTTGAACATAAACTAGTCTAGTGATGAAGTGATGTTAATATGATGTTGTTATGATTCTTGTTGATTTCCTGATGATTTGCTGGTTAATATTGATGTTTGATGTTGTTGTGATCACTAAACATGTTAACGGAATCAATCGAACACGAGTTAGTAAGCTAAAAGCTGAAAAACAGCTTCTGTCCAAGCCTTTACAGCCAACTTCAGTTGGCTGTAAACAGGGCATAACTCAACAAAAAACTGATATTTTGAGTCTATAACGTGTTATTATGAAATACGGTTCTAATGGCACCGGAATCATAATTTTTGGACTTCGTTTACTATTTTTAAAGTGTCGTTTTGTAACAGCAGCTAGAGCAGCATTTTTGATGCTAAAAATATGCGTTCTGTTTTCTGCCATACCTTGAATTCTATGTAGAGTTAGATCATGCAATTTGTACCGTAGATGGCCACCGATGTATTTGTAATTCTCTCACTGGAATTTTGTAAATCGGACTCTCGATGAATTTTAAATAAATTATTCCGTGGACTGCAGTCAGAAAAAAGATAAATCTGATTTCAGTCAGGAAAATGAATTGTTATAAAATATTGGTAATGAACTGGACCTCGATATTTTTACACAATAATATTTGGATCGTTTAAGACATTCTGTAAAAATTTAGGAATTTTTGGAATAAGTTAACTATTTTATTAAAATGTCCGAAAACAGGCCGGTTTTGAATATTAAAGCTGAAATGACATAAGTTGTAATTTGCGTGTCTAAATGTCGAGTATGTTATCTGTGAATGATCTAACATGTTATGTGTCAATAAAAGTGTTATGTGCAATATCGTATGTTTATTTATGAACGGGAATAGATGGGAAGTTTATATGGGCATAAACCGTTAAAGTAATGCATGTTATGTGATAGATACGTGTAGGAACTTTGTGCTCTATTTGAAAATCACTAAATGACTAACTGGTAATCATATTAGGACGTGATTGACCGACCTTGACTGTTAGCTATATTTGAGAATCTAACCGAGCAAACCGAGGTGAGTTCACACACACTTTCTAAGGCATGGGATTCCCGGTGGTTTGGGAATGGGTTAAAGAATTAAAACGGAATCTACATATCTTACTTAGGTAGGATATATACGGCCATCCTCCTTGGATAGGATGCCAATATTAATCCTGCGTATTCTCTTTGGGAGAACTACGTACGTTCGTCCTCCTTGGGTAGGACAACAACCTTAAAACTTACTAGACAAAACTCTATCATAAGTCCCTCATTTTATATCGACTTAATCGCCGAGGCCGATGGCGAGCGGGTCATTAGTTAATAGCGCTATTAGGTTTAACAAACCTCACACCGTGTCGTTCGAACGGGCGTGTACTAATGGACTATGGCAAAGGGTCAATGATGATAGACATTGACTTAGGGCACAACTTACTTTCGTTAGTAGTCGATATCATACCGTCTAGAAGTTCACATGGGGAAGCCCCCACTGATTATGGATATGGTTTGGGTAATAAAGGAACTTGTTAAACATACTTTCAACTACGGGGTAACCCCCACGGCAAATAAGCCAACGAAAGTCAAACCACGTTTTCAGAAACAACTTAAAACTAATCAACCAACCGTGAACTCACTCAACTTTGTTGTTGACTCGTTGTTACATGCCTTACAAGTCGCTAGATGCTTATGGAGCTTGCACGAGGAGGAGGTTGTTGTGGGATGCGGACTGTTACGTCCCACGCTTATTAATTAAACGTTATAAACTTATGGAATCTACGTTTTGGACTTTAAACTTATGAACTATGGAACTTATGTTTCGAACTTACGTTTTATGCTTCCGTTTTTTAAATCTGAACTTTGTTAAGCCCAAGTCGGTTTACTTCCTTTTGGTCACCAATCGTATTGTGGTTGGTTTTATTTACTTAATTGTGTTGTTCAATACGATTGGTGGCTCGATCCTGGTCACGTTACGCCTCCAAGCGGTGATACTCCGCGTGGTGGATTTTGGGGGTGTGACATGAACCTTGTAAATTGATTTGTTTTATAAATCATTTGAAAAACAATAAGTTCAGATGATATGTATAAATAAGAGAATAATGTATGGTTAAATGAATAACCATGTAAAATGAGTTTGTATAAGATAGGTTGTTTGTAAAACAATGTCTTGTGAAAAGTATGTTATTGTATAAAATGTTATATGTCATAAATTGAAATGATTCAAATAACGCTACGATATGTAATACCATACAAGCACTTATATATAGGAAGTACCAGCGGCGTATCCACCATGCTTGTATCATATTACACACGCCTCGTTACTTAAATCACTCACTCAAACCAAACCATCAAGATGTAATTTTTAACAATTGTAGAAATGTTTAGGTATAGTCAAATGTCTATTGTCAAATGGTTCACATGGTTCAATAGATACAAATGGTTCACCTAATGTAATATAATGTGTTCATATGCTGGATGAGCATATGCAACAAAATGTAACGTAAAACAATGTACTAAGTATGCACACAATGGACATACATAGCATAAAATGTAATGTAAAACAATGTACTAAGTATGCACACAATGGGCGTACATAGCATGAAATGTAATGTAAAACAATGTACTAAGTATGCACACAATGGGCGTACATAGCATGAAATGTAATGTAAAACAATGTACTAAGTATGCACACAATGGACATACATAGCATGAAATGTAATGTAAAACAATGTACTAAGTATGCACACAATGGACATACATAGCATGAAATGTAATGTAAAACAATGTACTAATAGTGTACTACTGAACATAGTAAGCATATGATATGAAAACATGGAAAAGCATGAAAGTAACAAGTAGGCACATGTGTTTCACCCCAAAACAGTTTGAAAACAGTAAAAGAGGGGTCTATGTACTCACTTGGAATTGCTTAGTAATCCTTGAGTAACAACCAAACAATGCTAGAGATCACGGAATCAAACGGCACCATAATATAGGTAACTATGTTAATATATCGGACCTAAATCGGAGGATTGGATAGAATGAGGGTTCGTAAACCAAACGAGTATGGAGACTCGTGTAATATGGTTTAACAAAGCCCACATACTAAAATGAAACCTAACCTAAGTGCTTACGACCCATTACGACACGTTTAGGTAGCTTATGCTACTTTAACGCGTCGTTCGCGTAAAACGCGTTCGGAACGCCTAACTAGTCCTATGACAAGTAAAATATGCCTTAACATGTCTAATATTGTTACCAAATCAGTTTAGATACCAAAAGTTATGTTACATATGCTTAAAATGAATTTTGGCGTAAAAAGGGCATTTTGGTAATTTACCTAAGGCATATATACTACCTATCATATAACTACTCAAACGACGTGACCATAAGGTATAACCTCGGAAGGTTATTCCCTATACAACTATGGTCACCTAGTGTGTTTGGTCGGATCCTAACGATCGACCAAACGGGTCGGGTTCGAAAGTATAAGCGATTGTTTAGATCGCTTACCTTACGACCCTATATAAGCACTAAACTAAAAGTGAGCTAAGCATGTTAAAACATGCTTAACTAAGTTTAGAAAACAGGTTTGGTATCAAAACAAATGGTTTTGATACCTAAGAGTAGTTTGGTTACAAAATACGCAAGAATACGCATTTTGGCCGAAACTACGACTCGTCACTGAGTGTTGATAACGTGGTAATCAGTAGGTATAGTTTCTAGGGACTATTACCATCGTGATTACCCTCACGTTACGAAGTTCAAACAAACTTCGCATTGACCATAAATTGGTCAACGCATAAAGTCAAACAAGGTTTGACTTTTAACTCTAAACGAATAAAGAGAACGAAGGAACACTTACAAAGGGTCCCCGAAAGCTTTGATTTCCAAATATTTCTCAGGTATGAAGTGATAGAACACCCCAACTTAGAGAAGAAATCAGAATTCAAGTGGGTTTTGAGTTTTGATGTTGGTGGGTATTTATAGGATTTGCAAGACCGTTAGGATCATTTATCGAATAACGTGCTTTGATCTCAACCCTACATTTGTTGAAATTTCTGTGGAACAACACAATTGGCCCCTCATTATCATGAAGAGGCAAGTGCAAAAGGTGGAAAGGCCAAGTTCCAAGTTTCTGCATATTCTGCTGTCTGGGGATCCCTTACGGACCGTAAGGGTATGGCTTACAGTCCGTAAGCCAGTAACTATGCAGAAATGGCAGTTTTGGTCCCTGTTGTGTTATAAGGCCATTTCCGACGCGTTTAAGGCCCGTTAACCCATTTCAAAGCTCTAAAATGAAGTTAAAGTATAGGGAACTTAAAATGTGCTAAAAAATATCTCGGATGTCGGTTCGTTTGGTCGTACGATCGCGATGTTCGGTTAATTACGACGGAATGCGCATAAGCGCGAAAAACGATCCAAATTGCGTGACGAATGGATTTTTCTCATTCCAAACATTAAAATAAAATATTTTAGTGCTTACATAAATTTTTGGATGTCCGGATGTATTCAGAACGTAAGATATGCGCGAAAGTGCAAATTATGCACTTTTTGACACTTTTAGTCCCTGAATGAGCCAAAAGTTTATTTTAGCACACCGAACCCCTCAAAGCCTATTTCTAAGCTATGTAAAGGATATTTATGGTATGTTTAACTTATGGCCATGTTCCGGAATGTCTGTTACAGTTCAAATTGGCATACTTTCGCAGTTTGTCAACTTTAGTCCCTGTAAGCGATTTAACTTGATTTTGCCATACAAAAGCCTTCGAAACTTATTTCTAAGTTATGTAAAGGTTATTTAAGGTATGTTAAGCCTATTTCACTATTACGGAGTATTTTTTGCATTAAACTGGTTATTTTTACGCATCAGCTCGCGTATAACCTTCTAGAAAGCGATTTAAAGCCCGAAATCGAACAAGAAATGATATGTGCAAAAGATACACATATTTATACAGATCCCAAGTATGAAATATAATATTTCATTGGCTTGGTATTTGTTTGATGGTCACAGTGACCCAGGTGTCACAGTCTCCCCTACTTTAGGAAATTTCGTCCCGAAATTTATTCGTAGGAGTCTATCTGTGACTTTGTGTCAAATAACCACCTGAGATATGCAAGGCATAATCCTGTCATTTCCTTAACGGACATTTTTCAGAAATGGAAATGAAGGGAGAATCAGGGATATTCATTTCCCTTTGATGGATAATTTTCAGAAACGAAAAATGCACGGAATGTGTCATTTTTCCTTAATGGGTATTCTTCAGAAACGAAAATGAACGGAATGAGTCATTTTCCACAATTTCTACAGAAACGAAAATGAACGGAATGAGTTATTTTCCATAATTTCTTCAGAAACGAAAATGAACGGAATGAGTCATTTTCCACAATTTCTTCAGGAACGAAAATGAACGGAATGAGTCATTTTCCACAATTTCTTCAGAAACGAAAATGAACGGAATGAGTCATTTTCCACAATTTCTTCAGGAACGAAAATGAACGGAATGAGTCATTTTCCACAATTTCTTCAGAAACGAAAATGAACGGAATGAGTCATTTTCCACAATTTCTTCAGGAACGAAAATGAACGGAATGAGTCATTTTCCACAATTTCTTCAGAAACGAAAATGAACGGAATGAGTCATTTCCACAATTTCTTCAGAATCGAAAATGAACGGAATGAGTCATTTTCCACAATTTCTTCAGAAACGAAAATGAACGGCATGAGTCATTTTCCACAATTTCTTCAGGAACGGAATGAGTCATTTTCCACAATTTCTTCAGAAACGAAAATGAACGGAATGAGTCATTTTCCACAATTTCTTCAGAAATGCGAATGAACCGAGTCAACTCTAGACACATGACAAAACTCGCTGTGGTTTCTGTGCACTGAATTCCATAATTATGTATGCATCCATAATTACGTAATTCCTTGCATAGTCCGCACAGTTTGTCTTGTAATGTTTAGGGGAGGAAAACCAAACCTGTGATGAGTGTGACTAGACTACCATAGGGTCCTTTTAATTAGATCGACAAATGATCCTTTTAATTAGGCCACCAAGGAGTCCTTTCAGCTATATCATCACATGATGTTCCTAACCAGATTTTTGGATCGATCTGTTTAACTAGACCACTCACGGGGTCTAAGTATGGAGTAGTACTTTATAATCCAAGGGACTTAACTACAACGTAGAAGTCCATTAAGGATTTTTGGTAGTACCTTTGGATATCCTATTATGAATCCCTTATACGAAGATATGGAAGATTCTACGAGGATTTGGATAACAAAACTTGGATTACACAAAAACATAAAAGGAAACACATAAGCACATAATCACATAGTTGTTTAACTTGGTTATTAATTTGTTATTAACTTGTTATCGATTGAATATGGATATTCAAGGTACACCAGGAAACCAGTAGATGGGCTTCAATGTCCTCTAGGATCTATCTGAAAAGATAGGATCATCTCCCAAAATTTCGATTTTGTTTTCAAAGAAACGTAATATTCGAATTTAAGGAACACAACAATTTAAGGATTTACGGAAATACCCTTAGGTACCCTATTAAGGATTTATAGTGGTACTTTGGGTATTCGTCCATTGTTTTAACTTGCGCCTTGTACTTCGTTTTTCCTTAGAAGAAACGGGTACTTAGGAATTTCGTGGAAACGCAATATATCATAAAATGGAAAAAAATTGGGGGGTAGTTTGCTTTTCAAGGAATACGATTCCTTTATTGTCGGTATTGTAGGGGATATGTTGTTTATACATATAACCACATAAATACATTGCAATGTAAATAAAAGATTTATTTATAAACAATGATAACAACTGTTTCATGGACCTTGACAACAAAAGAAAATAATACATAAGACGTGATTATTTCTAAAGGGTGTTGTCTTCTAGTCGGTTAGATGCTCATCCCTGTGCTGGATTTGCATTAGCAAGCTTTGGGCAATTTCTTCGGAAATGACCCATCTCGACACAATTGTAGCAAGAACCTGGTGGAAAGCGAGCTTGAGCAGGATTGTTGTCAGCTTGATTTGGTGCAACTGCTGCTCGGTAAACTTTTGCTGTATGACCTTTACGTCCACAAATTTGGCATTCGCGGCACTTCACACTAGCATGATGATGAAGGTTACATTGGTTGCACAAGGGTGAAGTTCCATTGTATGGCTTCCTAGCAGGGGGTTGAGCTGGTTGGTTGGGGACGGCTTGACCATTGTGAGCGACCACGGCGAAGTTCTGAGAAGCCTTTCGCTTCTTTGACCTCTTAGGGGATCCAGTCTGTTCATCCATGATCTTTGATTCCTCGATTGGTTTCTTATCATCTTTTCGGAAAAGTTTACCTTTCCTGATTTGAGATTCAGTCAAGGTAGCAGATAGCTCAATGGCCTGCCTAACCGTAGTGGGGTTACTACCAGTAACAATGTCCTGAACTGAGTCAGGGAGACCATCAATGTATTTTTCGATCGCCTTATCCAAAGGCGTAACCATGGTAGGACACAACAGGCTCAGCTCCTCATATCGATCAGTGTATGCTCGATGTTCACCGCTGTCTTGCTTAAGATCGTCGAATTCCCTTTCCAAGGCCCTGATCTCGTGATGAGGACAGAATTCCTTCATCATCAGTGCTCGAAGTTCTTCCCACGTTTGAGCCAGTGCCACTTCGGCACCCCTATCTCTCATCACACCGTTCCACCATGTCAAAGCTCGTTTCTCAAAGACACTAGATGCGAAATCTACCTTTCGCTCGTTTGGGCATTGAACATGTCTGAAGGTGCTCTCTAAACTCTCGAACCATTGCAGAAGTGCAGTCGCTCCTTGAGACCCAGAAAACTTTGATGGCTTAGCCGAGTTGAACGTCTTGAAGTTGCAGGGGGCATTATTGTTGTTGAGGGCTTGGTTACATTGAACAACGATGTTCGGGATTGCAGCAGTCATTTGTTGTGTAATGACAGCTGCCAGCTCTTCAATAGATACCTGATTTTCGCGTCGTGGAGGCATTCTAAAAAGGGGAAAATAAGAGAGAAAACAAATGAAATGGCATTGGGTAAGAATAGGATGTTATAACTACCGACCAAAATCATGGGTGATGGTCCTTTGTTTGAACCACGAAGCAAACAAACGACACACAAAGGCTGAATCAAAGCAAGTAGGTCCTCATAAAGTATCACGAAGACATGCTCGCCTATAAGTGGACACTCACCCCAAGAGTTCCCAGGTAAGAGTGACTGGTCCGATTATGTGGATTTGTACGAACACTCTAGCCTTAGACAGAAAACTCAGGGTACAGGCATTCACTCTTCCAGTTTGCACGTGTTCACACTATTTAGGACCCAAAACTTTGACGAGATTTTGAAAACTCAAAGGGGTTCAAAACCTTACAATAGAAGGTTCAAAACCTAGTAATCAATCATCCTAGAACAGATGATTAGTTTTCAATGTGGTTTTGAAATTTATGTTCTTGTTGTGGTCGTCGCCTAAGGATAGGTGACGGTATTGTTTTATGACTAAACGCAAGTAAACTCGCATTAGGGTCCTAGGAAGGTTATAGACTAGGTCAAAGCATTACAAATAACCTAATTCCCTATAACCATTGGCTCTGATACCATCTTTTCTGTCACACCCCGACCACGTGAGACAACGAAACGTGGCGGAAACGCCGGGGAGTGTTGTAACAGAATTAATTGTTTCAAATCCATGGCAATTAAAGTTTCGTTTTATTAATCAAACAAGAGAGTTTACATCGTTTTAAACAAGAAACAAAGAGTACATAACAAAAATTAACTAGTTCATGTCTCGTTTTAAGTCACTAAGGCACAGGTCCGCCTAGGTATGTCTCAATAAGTCCTATGCATCAACTCCTGAAAGCACATGTGAAAATAGGTACGTCAGCATAAAAATGCCTATGAGATACAAAGGTTTTGTGAAAATAGGTTTCATGACTTGTAAGTTTAGAAAGAGTTGTTTAATAAAGTTTAGTCATGAACCTTGTAAATTGATTTGTTTTGTAAATCATTTGAAAAACAATAAGTTCAGATGATATGTATAAATAAGAGAATAATGTATGGTTAAATGAATAACCATGTAAAATGAGTTTGTATAAGATAGGTTGTTTGTAAAACAATGTCTTGTGAAAAGTATGTTATTGTATAAAATGTTACATGTCTTAAATTGAAATGATTCAAATAACGCTACGATATGTAATACCATACAAGCACTTATATATAGGAAGTACCAGCGGCGTATCCACCATGCTTGTATCATATTACACACGCCTCATTACTTAAATCACTCACTCAAACCAAACCATCAAGATGTAATTTTTAACAATTGTAGAAATGTTTAGGTATAGTCAAATGTCTATTGTCAAATGGTTCACATGGTTCAATAGATACAAATGGTTCACCTAATGTAATATAATGTGTTCATATGCTGGATGAGCATATGCAACAAAATGTAACGTAAAACAATGTACTAAGTATGCACACAATGGACATACATAGCATAAAATGTAATGTAAAACAATGTACTAAGTATGCACACAATGGGCGTACATAGCATGAAATGTAATGTAAAACAATGTACTAAGTATGCACACAATGGGCGTACATAGCATGAAATGTAATGTAAAACAATGTACTAAGTATGCACACAATGGACATACATAGCATGAAATGTAATGTAAAACAATGTACTAAGTATGCACACAATGGACATACATAGCATGAAATGTAATGTAAAACAATGTACTAATAGTGTACTACTGAACATAGTAAGCATATGATATGAAAACATGGAAAAGCATGAAAGTAACAAGTAGGCACATGTGTTTCACCCCAAAACAGTTTGAAAACAGTAAAAGAGGGGTCTATGTACTCACTTGGGATTGCTTAGTAGTCCTTGAGTAACAACCAAACAATGCTAGAGATCACGGAATCAAACGACACCTTAATATAGGTAACTATGTTAATATATCGGACCTAAATCGGAGGATTGGATAGAATGAGGGTTCGTAAACCAAACGAGTATGGAGACTCGTGTAATATGGTTTAACAAAGCCCACATACTAAAATGAAACCTAACCTAAGTGCTTACGACCCATTACGACCCGTTTAGGTAGCTTATGCTACTTTAACGCGTCGTTCGCGTAAAACGCGTTCGGAACGCCTAACTAGTCCTATGACAAGTAAAATATGCCTTAACATGTCTAATATTGTTACCAAATCAGTTTAGATACCAAAAGTTATGTTACATATGCTTAAAATGAATTTTGGCGTAAAAATGGCATTTTGGTAATTTACCTAAGGCATATATACTACCTATCATATAACTACTCAAACGACGTGACCATAAGGTATAACCTCGGAAGGTTATTCCCTATACAACTATGGTCACCTAGTGTGTTTGGTCGGATCCTAACGATCGACCAAACGGGTCGGGTTCGAAAGTATAAGCGATTGTTTAGATCGCTTACCTTACGACCCTATATAAGCACTAAACTAAAAGTGACGAGCTAAGCATGTTAAAACATGCTTACCTAAGTTTAGAAAACAGGTTTGGTATCAAAACAAACGGTTTTGATACCTAAGAGTAGTTTGGTTACAAAATACGCAAGAATACGCATTTTGGCCGAAACTACGACTCGTCACTGAGTGTTGATAACGTGGTAATCAGTAGGTATAGTTTCTAGGGACTATTACCATCGTGATTACCCTCAAGTTACGAAGTTCAAACGAACTTCGCATTGACCATAAACTGGTCAACGCAGAAAGTCAAACAAGGTTTGACTTTTAACTCTAAACGAATAAAGAGAACGAAGGAACACTTACAAAGGGTCCCCGAAAGCTTTGATTTCCAAATATTTCTCAGGTATGAAGTGATAGAACACCCCAACTTAGAGAAGAAATCAGAATTCAAGTGGGTTTTGAGTTGTGATGTTGGTGGGTATTTATAGGATTTGCAAGACCGTTAGGATCGTTTATCGAATAACGTGCTTTGATCTCAACCCTACATTTGTTGAAATTTCTGTGGAACAACACAATTGGCCCCTCATTATCATGAAGAGGCAAGTGCAAAAGGTGGAAAGGCCAAGTTCCAAGTTTCTGCATATTATGCTGTCTGGAGATCCCTTACGGACCGTAAGGGTATGGCTTACGGTCCGTAAGCCAGTAACTATGCAGAAATGGCAGTTTTGGTCCCTGTTGTGTTATAAGGCCATTTCCGACGCGTTTAAGGCCCGTTAACCCCATTTCAAAGCTCTAAAATGAAGTTAAAGTATAGGGAACTTAAAATGTGCTCAAAAATATTTCGGATGTCGGTTCGTTTGGTCGTACGATCGCGATGTTCGGTTAATTACGACGGAATGCGCATAAGCGCGAAAAACGATCCAAATTGCGTGACGAATGGATTTTTCTCATGCCAAACACTAAAATAAAATATTTTAGTGCTTACATAAATTTTTGGATGTCCGAATGTATTTAGAACGTAAGATATGCGCGAAAGTGCAAATTATGCACTTTTTGACACTTTTAGTCCCTGAATGAGCCAAAAGTTTATTTTAGCACACCGAACCCCTCAAAGCCTATTTCTAAGCAATGTAAAGGATATTTATGGTATTTTTAACTTATGGCCATGTTCCAGAATGTCTGTTACAGTTCAAATTGGCATACTTTCGCAGTTTGTCAACTTTAGTCCCTGTAAGCGATTTAACTTGATTTTGCCATACCAAAGCCTTCGAAACTTATTTCTAAGTTATGTAATGGTTATTTAAGGTATGTTAAGCCTATTTCACTATTCCGGAGTGTTCGTTGCATTAAACTGGTTATTTTACGCATCAGCTCGCGTATAACCTTCCAGAAAGCGATTTAAAGCCCGAAATCGAACAAGAAATGATATGTGCAAAAGATACACATATTTATACAGATCCCAAGTATGAAATATAATATTTCATTGGCTTGGTATTTGTTTGATGGTCATAGTGACCCAGGTGTCACATTTCGGGCACCCCATTATTATCCTCATGTTGTTTTCATATGTTTGTTATCATTTGTCATAATTCCGGAGTCTCGGAAATGCTAAATTGTTAGTTCAGGCGAGTTAAAATTGTTTAAATTTTTAGCAAAACGGACGATTTAGTGATCAGGGCGTTGTACCGGAAAGTCTTATATTTTTGCAAGATATGTTTTCATATTAGTGTTTTCTTATGTATATGGACTCAGTCATGTTGTTCGTGTGTCGTTTTTCATTGTTTTGTTTTGTTTGCTGGCATGAATAGTGTAACCGTGAATAGTGCGCGCAACACTTTCTAACAACACTTTTAGGACATTGTTTGATTAGTTTTGAAATACGACGAAAACAAACATATGTTTTAGCATTGTTTTCTTGTCCTAACACTGTTGTCTAATAAACGACACAGTTACGTAATTAAATTACGCTAAATGCATGAGATTATGTAAATAAAATAGTGATTAGTTTGTACGGAACTGCCGGTTATTTGCCAGTTGTCACATCCTCAACTGTGAATACAAGAAGGAAATATCTCTAAAACGACCTTTAGGACTCGCTTCGAGCATTATGAGTTCCCTGTCGTACCATTTGGCTTAACACATGCATCGACAATATTCATGGACCTCATGAATCGAATGTGTAAGCCATGCCTGGCTAGATCTTGATTATATTTATTGACTACATTCTTATATGCCCAACGACCAAAGAAGGTCGTGAGCAACATCTGCAATTTACCTTGCGACTCTTAGAGAAAGAACAGTTATGTGCTAGGATGTCGAAGGGCGGATTTCGAATTCGCGAGGTAAGAACTTTAGGATACATGGTGGATAAGAATGAGATTCATGCCAACCCTGCAATCAAGAGCTAAGGAGTTAGAATTGCAATTATGTGACGCTTCTCGACAAAGTCTCGATTGTGCCTCGATGCAACGAGACCACGACATTGCATACGCGTCACGTTGATTAAGGGATCATGAGAAGAAACCTCGATCTAGATACAGTAATTACGCGCCACAAATATGACGTTATTACCTGTAAGAAAACGCTGCACGACCTTTACTGATCACAAGGGTTGCAGCACACTGTTGATAGTAAGAGCTTAAATATTAACGAAGATAAACTGAGCTACTGAATGATGCAGACTGTATGGACATGTTACGTGCTTGTGTGGTAAACTTTGATGAAAAGTTGGAACCCTCACTTGCCCTTAGTGGAGTTTTCCTACAACAGTGTTTATCACACCGCTATTTAAACCGCTTCGTGTGAAGCTTTAGATGGAACATAATAAGTCGATCCCCGTTGTGTTGAATGGAGACCGGAGATAAAAAATCTACTGGCCCGAGTTGGTTCCGGAAAAATTTGAGGCAAGATCGTTTAGACGTATGATCATATCAAGACAGCCCGCGGAATACAGAAAGATTGCGCTGACGCGCGGCGGGAATCGTAGGAAATTGAGATAAGAAGTATGGCTTTAATGGGAGCCTCGCCTTGGGAAGGCGTGGTGTGATTTGGAAAAACGTGAAAGGTTGGACCCCCGGTATATTAGACCTTCCGAGATCCTGGTAGGGATCGGGACCATTGCTCACAAGCTGAAACTCCCAGGAAAGATTAGTAGTGATCGCGACACATTTCACGTGTCTAGTCTTTAGAGGAGTCTACTCAAGGAATAGTCGTTATTCCCACAAACAAGATTCACGTCAACGACAAACTCCAATTTACTATAGAACCAGTTAAGGTTGCGGACTGAGAGTCCACAAAACACGAAGAAGACGTAATTGATTTATTTGAGTACGTTGGAATTCATATCATGGCCCAGAGTTACTTGGGAACATGAAGACCAATTTAAAACCTAAGTGACGACATTTGATTCACAACTCCCCTGCGACCGATGGCATCGCTTGAATTTCGGGACGAAATTCTTTTAACAGGGGGAGAATGTGACAACTGTCACTTTTCCGTACATTCCGTACACTAATTGAACAGTAATATGTGTTTAAGAACTGTGCATGGTATAGTTTACAAGACAAATGAGTTTCTGATTACTGTTATATACATACAATGGCATTTCATGTTGCAAGACTTTTATCATTACTACATGCAACACGATATAGTTCTAATAATGCACAGAACAGAATTGGCACCATTATCAGACAAACTAAAATGCTGACATTGTTCAGTACATAGACAGACAGTGTTTTGAGACCCAGTATGAGCCAGTAACCAAGGTACTACACCAGTATAGTGTGTAGGGAAGTAAGGACCAAAAACTACTTCACTAGGTGATAGTTTAAGTGCAGGAAAGTGCTTAAAACCCACATAAAGTGCAGAATTCTGCATAAATCAGCAAAACTCAGCATTTAAACAAGTTTGTTACATGCAAAAATATGACAAAATGGTCCTGAATGCTTTTCTAAGTGTCGGGAATTAAAAGTGTCACAAAAGGGTACATAAAGAACACTAAACGGTATAATTTGACACTTTAACGAACCGGTATCTAACCGAACAACCGGACACTACCCAAAACACCAAAATTATACTAGAAACATTGTTTTAATGTTTCTAAGCTAGTTATGATCCCCGAACACCCTAACACACTATATAACACATGTTACATATAAACACTAAACATTATACTTAACTCTAACTAGATCTGTAACTTATCATTCAAAATCAACTAAGACCCCCCCCCCCCCATCCATATGGATGGTTATGAGGGTGGCCCCACCTCCAAGATCTTACAAGATTACCCCAAATCTTCCCTTAATCTCCTAGATTTCATTTGATCTTACTAAGATTTGTTTAGATAATGTTGTGTACTATAGAAACACAAGACCCATTGGATAATGCATTAAGATAGTTATAAGATGGATTAGAACTCTCACACTTCACCCCACTCATCTCTCTCCCTCCCTTCTTCTACTCCACGGCCGTGAGCAACAACAACATCATCATCATAATCATTCATCAAGTTCCATCCATTTCCAAGTTCATTCAAAGGTGTTAGAAGGTGTTTAATGAAGCTTGTGGTCTTGGATCTTGAAGGACCTCTCCCATTAGCTTTCATCCTCCACATTTGTCATCTACAACATTAAGTGTTCTTCCCTAGCGTTGTGCTAGTAGTAAGGCCCTCATAACCCTTTGTTACTTCATATTTTGATGAATAAAAGATGATACACATTGTTAATCTTGATGAACACTAAGGAACTTGATCATGAAACTTTAACATAAGCTATTTAACATATGAATACTTGTTGATTAGTGATGATTTGCCTCTTGATGATTGATTATTTGTGTTAGTGATGTTAGACATCATAAGAAACCTACTAGATTGTGATTAAACACATGATCTAGTAAGTTAAAATGATGATCTTGTGAAAGACCAAGATCAACATACTTTATGTCTTTCATGAACTTGAATAATAAAAGTTATTTTCATATGATGATGAATAAAACAAAATACAAGTCTTGTAAGTGGATGGTTTCTAAAACAGTTTTCCAAAGAAACCAAGTTAAATCACAAGATTTACATAAACATTGTTTTTAAAGAAACTAACCATGTTTCTAGTGGTGAAACAAGTATAAGAATACATTGTTTACAAGAAAAACCCAAGAGAATGATTTTTGGAAAAATCATCTAGTAAGTTGTAAACACCTAAATCTTCCAAGAATGAGATTTTTAAAGAAGTGAACACACTTTAAAGGGGTAACTAAACCTACTAAACACACTACCAAGTTACTACAAGTTTTTATGAAAGTTCAAGTTCATGATTACTATGTAAGTAGCTTTGTTTTGGCACTTGGTAAGTGTAGATTGATTGTTGAATGTTTGTGATGATTTTGAAAAGAAAATGATATGCTTTGATAGCATGGACACCTCCATTTTTAAGGGAAACTATGGCAAAATTTTCTAAAAATATAAACACTTAAAAAAATATTTTCAAACAAGTGTTTACAAGTGTATTTTGATCATGAACTTTCAATATAAACTTTGCCATAATTTTTGTAACAAAAATACAAACATTGAAGGTTGGTTTTTATAAATAAAAATGGGTAAATATATATTTAGAATATATATATATATATAAAAGACACTCGTGTGAATATTTGTATACTTTGTGAAATAGTTATATTATTTTAGGGTTAAAATAATATGACTTAACAAATACCATGAAATTTACAATCCAAAATGTTACCAAAAATATCAAGGAATAAATATATAAGTTACACATATATTATTGTGGAACCGAACGCAAGAACGTAACTTACAAAATATTCCATAAAATACCGTTATAGATATATTTTTGGGAAATGATATTTTGGATACAAGAAATGAAGATATGATTTTTGTAAATATTACCAAGTTATATCATATTTTCAACAAGGAGAAAATATATTATTTTTGGGAAGCTAAAATATATTTTCTTGGAATATTTAGAAGATATATGATTTTTGGGAAAAATATATATTTTCTTGAAATACACTATTTTTGGGACAAAATAAGTTATTATATATTTTCTAAAGTGAGACTTGAAAATATATTATTTCGGAACTACAAATACAAGAATACAAGGATACATGTATGAAATACCCCCATCCTTGGGAAGGAAATACAAAAATAAATACTTGAGAAGTATTAATACAAAAATATTGTTTAACAATTATTCCAAAATTAAATATAATTTAAAGTTAAAATAATTATTATTTTAACAAGGAATTATAACCTGGAATAACATTGGAGGCATAAAAGAAACGTAACTAAAAAACGTAAGTAATAAGGCAAGGCACGGCCCGTTTGTCTAATAGACCCTAGTACATTGTAGGGAGTCGTGTTTGCTAAGGAGATTTGAGTTACGAGTACCGAAGACGCAAAACTGTGAGTTCATGCTCCCCCTTTTCTTTAACTGTTTTCGGTTTTATAACTCTCGGGGGTGGAATACATGTTACGAATGCTTAAACGGTATGAATTGACCATGAAATGAACTATTAGATCATGTGAGCATAGATCAAAATTGAAATGCCATTAATTCATAATTAGGGACGAAGGTTAGATCTAACGGGTACGGCCGAGCCCCACTCATGGTACCTGTGACCACTTGAGTGCTTCGGTGTCCTAGTTGAGGTAAATCGACAATAGTCAAGGTGAATTGACATAGTCAAGGTGAATTGACATAGTCGAAGGGAAATTCGACATAGTCGAGGGAAATCGACATAGTCGAGGGAAATCGACAAGGGTATAAGCCTACTCATTTTGAGTGCTCCCTATGTCCTCACATGCCTTAATGTCCTTGCAAAACATTGATTTGGAATGTTCAAACACACTTTTCATACCTGTTTTCAAAGGAGTCTCTCAAAGGTTTACAAGTTTGCCAGAACTCACACAAAACGCATGAACTCGCTCAACTTTTGTTGATGTTTTCCAAAATTACATGTATTTCAGGTGACAAGTTGGATCTTGGGCGCGTGTGTTGTTTCTATAAGTAGACTTCAAGTATAGATGTCGTCCACTTTTGTTGGTTTGTAACCTAGTCGAAGGTTGTGTTTTAAAACTTAAGTAACTGGTGTTTGTAATACTCAAATTTTATTAATGGATGAACATCGTTTTGATCATGTAGTTGTTTATTATGATTGAATGCAATGATATTAAACCAGTCACACATCATACGCTTCCGCAAAAGTTAGGGTGTGACATTGACAGAGTTTATGTCGCACAGAAGAGAAACAAGATGGGACAAAGATTCATGTTTGTGACCTTTGCTAAGGTGATAGACAAGTTTGATCTGGAAAATAGGCTGGGGAAGATAAAGATTGGGGATAACAAAATTTTCGTTAGTATTGCTAAGTTTGTGGATGGGGAATACGTAAGTTTTGTCAACAAAAAACGAAAAACAAACTGATAACAGAAAGGAAATACCGGTTGAACATGTGGGGAAAGAACACGAACTCAAGAAGGCAGTGAACCAGGAACGTACGGAACATGGGGCCGGGTTGTCGTATCGAGATACTCTTGCAAAGAATATTCCGGTCAAAGACGTAGATACGATTATATTAGCACCTAATATTGATGCATTTGTTCAATGGCAGGGTAAAGGAGTTGTTGGCAGGGTATTGGACTTTCAAAAGCTTGTGACATTGAGGAAGTGGCTAAGGGAGAAGGGATATGAAGACGTCATGATTAAGTATATTGGAGGTATTTCAGTTATGCTTGTTTTTTATTGTGCGGAAGCGGCTGAGCATTTTGCTAGTAATAGTGGGATTTGGAAGGATTGGTTCTTGAGAATTGATGTATGGAAAGGTCAAATGCTTGCTTATGAAAGGATCCCATGGATTAAAATTTTTGGTGTACCATTAAATCTTGCTATTAATCCCGTGTTCAATGCTATTGGTGGGAGGATTGGTGCAGTTGTTCAACCGGTACAGTTAACTGAGGAAGACGATGATCTTTCGTATGTATGCGTTGGCATTCTAACCAGGGAAGATAGTAGGATCATTCGTTCAATGTCGCTTAAATGGCAAGACAAGATAATTCGGGTGTGGGTCGAAGAGGAACAAAGGGAATGGTTACCAGATTGTTTGGAGGAGGAGATTGTAGATGAGGCACTTTCAATGAACGATGGCATCAATGTTAACATGGTCGACAAATAGGTAGACAATGACAAAGGAGATCCCAGTGAAGATGCGAAGGTTGACGGCATGGCTGATTCCGGTAACGTAAATTTGGTAAACAGTAGTAATATGGAAAGTCGTAATAGTGTCAAATCTGGCACTAATAATCAGCCGTCTTTGGATGACAAGGATTCGAATTTGCATATTAAAAAGGACAATTTCTTGTGTTATTCTTTTGGGCACATTTCTAATGGTGATAAGGTGGGCCTTAAGAAATACAAAAAGGTGGATAGGAGAATAAGGGCCCAATCTGTTTCACCACAAGACAAATGTAGGCCTAAGAAAAGACCAAGAAGTGATGACCCATTTGGGTTAAATCCCTTATTGGGTATTAATGATGATTCAAGTGGGCCAAGTGAGGAGAAGACTGTTTTGTTGGCTGAGGAAAATAGAGATGTAGAAGAATATTTAACACCAGACCTGAACCAAAAGCTTCATACTGAGGCTGCTAATACCGACTCGGACGATGAACAACAGTTTCGGCATACCGAAGAGGTTGCAAAGACGATTGAACTGGGTCAGAGACTTGGTGTCGAGAACATTGGGGAATTCAAGAAACAGGTAATGGATTCGATTCATCATGAAGGCTTTCAATCGGTTCCTTTATGAATTTTTTAACTTTAAACGTCTGTGGGTTGGGGGTCTAAGCGAAGAAGGCTTGGTTTCGGGATATACGTAAGGAGCAACAAATAGGGTGTGTTTTAATGCAAGAGACTTTGTGTCATAGTTTGGTTGAAAGGGATCTTGAGGGTTTTTGAGGTAATGGAGGGTTTGAATTCGGTTTTGTGGAAGTCACAGGACAATCTGGTGGTCTGGTGACAATACGGGATACAAACGTTTTTTATTTGCTGGTCAAGGAGAGGAATCAGAATTATTTGTTATGTTCTGATTCGATTAAAGGAAGTGGAGACTTAATTAATGTGTTGAATGTGTACGCGCCACAAAACGAGGTTGATAAACGGCAATTATGGATGAATACTGTTGATATTATCACACCTAGAAATGGTTTATGGGTAGTGGGAAGGGATTTTAACTCAGTTCGGTATGTGGATGAAAGGCGAAATTCCAACTTTAATGCGACAGCGGCTAGAGAGTTCAACACTTTCATTGAAGACGCGGGGTTACATGAATTTATGCTCAGGGGGCGTAAGTTTACTTTTTCGGTAGGTAATAAATTAAGCCGAATTGATAGATTATTCGTTTGTTGGGATTTTTTTTTTTTGTAGATGGGCGTCTGCTGAATACAGGGTTTTGCCAAAAGGTCGTCCCGATCATTGTCCGGTCATCCTTAAGACGTTTTCAGGTAACTTCGGGCCAAAACCATTTTGGTTTTTCAACTCTTGGTTACAAAGGGACGATTTCGAGGGGGTGGTGTTGAAGGAAAATAATGAATTTCGTGGACATGGGTGTCCTGATGTGGTGTTATTACAAAAGCTCAAATGGTTTTGAAAATACATCACAGAGTGGAAGGAAATTATTAAACAAAAAGATATTGAGGAAGAATTGATTTTAAATAATGTGGTTGAAGACCTTGATATAATTCGAGAAAAAAGGGATTTGAATGAAGAGGAAGAATGGGTTTGGGAGGAGAGTCGAAGACGAGTTAGAGAAATAGAAGAGTTCAAATATAAAGATCTGCAACAGAAATCTAGATGTAAATGGGCAACAGATGGGGATGATAACACGCGGTATTTTCATGGTCTCATTAACAAAATAAAGGCGTCAAACAGTATTCCGGGGTTGATGGTTAATGGGAATTGGGAGACGAAGGCGTCTAAAATTAAAAAAGAAGTTTTTCAATTTTTCAAGAAGAAGTTCATTGAGGAAATGAAAGTTAGACCGAAACTGGTAGGTCATGAGTTGAAACGATTGTCTGATGATGAAGCGACCTTGGTGGTTGCACCTTTTTCAGAGACAGAAGTCAAGGAGGCGGTATTTGGTTGTGGTAATGATAAGGCACCGGGACCGGACGGATTTAATTTTATGTTCATAAAGAGGTTTTGGAACGTTCTTTCAGCAGATTTTATGAATATTATGAATAAGTTTTATGAAACCGGGTCCATAAGTCGAGGTGTTGGCTCTTCATTTATAACTTTAATTCCTAAAAATTCGGCCCCTTCGGGATTAGGAGATTATAGGCCAATAACTCTCATTGGGGTGATTAGCAAGGTGATTTCTAAGATCTTAGCGAATAGGCTCCGAAAGGTTATGGGGAATATCACTTCAGAAACGCAATCTGCTTTCTTGAGTGGTAGATTTATTTTAGACGGCCGATGATGATAAATGAGATATTGGCTTGGGCGAGGCAGATGGGCAAGGAGATGTGTTATATTTAAAATTGATTGTGAAATTACACATATGATAATGTGCATTGGGGGTTTTAATTAGATATGCTTCGTCAGTTGGGGTTCCCGATTCGATGGTGTTTATGGGTGGAGGGTATCTTGATGCCGGCGAGGTCGTCAGTGCTTGTTAATGGAGCTCCTACATTTGAGTTTGACTGCAAGAAAGGAATTCGACAAGGTGATCCGTTATCGCCTTTCTTGTTTGTCATTGTCTTGGAGGTGTTCTCTAGCTTGTTCAGGAAAGCTAAAGACATTGGGGTTTTTGATGGTATTCGGCTTCCTAATGGTGGCCTCGAGGTAAATCATTTTTTATATGCAGATGATGCGATGATCCTAGGAGAGTGGTCGATTTATAACTTCAACAATTAGAAGAGAATGTTGCGATTATTTCATATAGGCTCGGGTCTTCGAATTAATATTCATAAATCCATCTTATATGGTATGGGGGTGGGGTTGGATGTTACTCAACCTATGGCTGCGGGTTTGGGTTGCAAGGCGGGTAATATCCCTTTTGTATATTTAGGCATAAAAGTTGGCGCCAATATGAACCGAGTTCTTAGTTGGCAACCGGTTAAGGAGGTTTTCTAGGCGCGGTTATCCAGATGGAAATCACAAGTTCTCTCAATTGGTGGAAGACTAACTCTAATCCGTTAGGATTTAGAAAGTCTTCCCACTTATTATTTTTCCCTCTATAAAGCACCGAAAAAAATTATCAATGATTTAGAGGCGATGATGAAGAAGTTCTTGTGGGGGGGGGGGTGATGGGGTAGTGACAGGGTTAAAAAGTTACATTGGGTTGGATAGGATAAGGTCACGGTGGCGAAAGGTAAAGGTCGTCTGGGTGTTAATAGGCTAGAAAATTCGAATCAAGCTCTTGTGTTAAAATGGTTGTGGAGGTATAGGAGCGAGAGTAATGCTTTATGGAAAAAGGTTGTAGATGCGGTCCACTCATCGGCTCGCAATTGGGATCTTTATCCGGTTCAAACAAAGTACAAAGGGGGTTGGTATAATATTGTGAAATGGGGAAAGCCATCGAAGGTGGCTGATGTCAGCTTTAATAGCCTTATTAGGGCTGATATTGGAAATGGTGATTTGATTAGATTTTGGATGGATCCTTGGTTATGCGGGCAACCATTAAAGGTGCGTTTTCCTAATCTTTACAGAGTTGAAACTGAAAAACATTGTAAGGTGTCGGATCGGGTATTGAAGGCGGGAGGCACTAGGAGTTTTGGGTGGAAATGGCGGCGCAATCCGACATCTTTAGAAGAAACTTTGGAATTAACGGATTGTATTAATATGCTTACGACCGTGAAGCTTTCTGAAAAGAAAGATTCATGGTTGTGGCATGGTACCGGCTCAGAGTTCACAGTGGCAAATGTAAAAGATTGGAGTACTTCGACTAACATATCAGTTACGGCGGCTCAATTTGACTGGTGTAAGTGGTTACCTTTGAAATGCAATGTTTTTATGTGGAGAGCGATGCTTGAAAGACTACCGACCAAAGCAGCTTTGATTAAGAGGAACATCCAAGTGGAGAATAATTTGTGCATCTTTTGTGAAGATAGCGAGCAGACTGCAGAGCACATTTTTACAGGTTGCATGTTTTCAACTTTACTGTGGCAGTTTATAGCAAAGTGGTGCAGGTTTCCGGTTCTATATATTTGCGACTTAAAGGATCTCACGGGTCTTTATAAAAACATGAGACTCAATGCGGCGACAAAGAATATGGTTCAAGGTTTGATGATTATAGGGTGTTGGAGAATATGGAAGGCTCGGAATGATTGCATATTTAATAACAAGAATACAAAAATTGCGGAGATCATTTCGGATGTGAAGACGTACGGCTTTTTATGGTACAAACATAGGAATAGAAATAGAACATGTACTTGGGAAGAATGGTGTAAATGTGATATGATGTAAGGTTTTTGGGCCGCTTGGTCTCCGCCTTGGGGATCAAGCGTGTCGTTTCTTTTTATTGAAGTTTAATTTTCAAAAAAAAAAAAAACAACTACTTACATATATGTAAATATGCTATTTACATATATGCAAACTTGATAATGATTACTTGATTTTCAAAATAATCATTTATTTACATATATGTAAATCTTTATACAATCATCCAAATTCTAAATTGATCGTGAGTATAACAAAAACGGGTGGAAATGCTCACAGACATAATTCAAATCTACAATTACACATATGTGCATAGATGTTTCCCTCATGTGTAGGATAAAAAATGGGTACACATGTGCATATTAAAATTGTTCAAAATTATATACACTAACGTCAACTCGTTATATACATTTATCAACCTACACATGCATTTTCACTCGTCTCTTTCTTCTCCATTGAGCTTAGATGTATTTCCAAAGCAAACACCTCAAATGGTCAAAAGCATGATAATCTCTCAAAGCCTGTCATAGTGTCATGAATGCAAAATAAATACTTGATAAATTAAAATAACTTTGATATTTAAACATGCAGATTTAATTGTTAACTAATATGTAAATTAGAATATAAATATAGATATAATATAAGTAAACTAAAACTGAAACAATTACCATTTCCGTATGTAACCCAATATTAAACATATGTAAGTTAAGTACTTACATATGTGTAAGTTAACGATTAACACATATGTAATTATATATGTATAACTAAATTATTTACATACATACATGTAACTATTGAAAGAATACCATAACTAAAAATAACATAGAAAAGTATAATTAACTACTTTTACGATTTAACATTCGTTAATGAAAGAAAAAATAAAAAATATCAAATCAGATATACAATCAAGTAAGTTGAGAAATAATTAAAAAGAAAACCCAAACCTTAATTGGTTCAATATCATAATTAAAAGAAATAAATAGAGTTCAATTTGTATCTATTTAAAAGCGGAGTGATAAACCATTGAAAAACCTTATGTTAAACCAATATAAAAGAACTGATTACACATACAAAAAAGGTACAATACCATCAACAAATTAAAGACTTGTTGGCATCAAAGAATATGTGAAAAAACAACACCTGAGAGTTGCGAGAGGGCTATCGTGAGGGGCCGATTAGATCATGCTTTATCTGCGATTTGTAGGAAGGGTTCTCAGATCCCTTATTGATGTTATTATGTGATTGAGAGAGAAGAAATTGCCAAACCGAGTATGAATTTTAATTTAACTAGGTTTGTATCGTGCGCGCGTTGCGGGCGCGCTAGACTAAATCGTTCTTGGTTTGATAACATGGACGTTTTAATGAGTGACATTGGAGGGAAGTGAAGTTTCAGAGTTGAAGGCTACGGGTCTCAAGTTCGAATCAGATTTCAATCGGATTTTACCGTAATGGGCCTTCGAACGACAGGTTTTCATCGATGCTAATGATGGCAGGCTTGGGCTACCAGTATGTAGTTTTCGTATAGAAATTTTTGGGTATATACGTTTTCGACCCCACGGTTTTATAGAAATTTTTGGGTATATACGTTTTTAACCCCCATGTCTTCATTGTCTGGTAATGGTCTTCACTCACAACACCCAACGATAAACCCTCACACCCCCTCACATCATTTCCTCCATCACTCGTTGATTTTATCACGGGATCCAAACTTCCACGCGTTGAATATGTTGGTGGCGGTGGTTTGTTGCATCCCATCACTCGTTGAACTTCTCCATCACGGACAAAAAGTGTCCCACCCCCAGTCCCCTAATTGGCTCTTTAATATTTCTAACACTTGTGTAATTGTTTATTATTCATCTGATATTTTTTTTAAGTATAAAAAGTAATATTGTGCATCAACCAGTTATGTACGACCAAATATTCGTCGATATATATTGCTTCACGATTAAAGGTTTAACTGATGTTATTTTAGTGCTGATCATTCCTAGTGGGCTAACATATTCCACACAAGTAATTAAATTCTAGATAAACATGATTACATGAAGGCCAAAAATTCTATAACATCTTAGTATCTGGGCCTATATAAACCAGGTTTAGTCACACTTAACTCTCACCCAAAACCACAATGACCACCACCACCCTTTCCACTTTCATTCTACTTGCACTTCTTCTTCTTCACTCCACCAATGCAGCCGTTTTCAATATTCGAAACAACTGTCGGTACACCGTTTGGGCTGGTGCGGTTCCTGGTGGAGCCCGACAACTTAACCCAGGCCAAACATGGTCGTTAAACGTCGCAGCTGGCACAACAGGAGCATGTATATGGCCCCGAACCGGTTGCAACTTTGATGGCTCAGGGCGCGGCAGGTGCCAAACCGGTGATTGCAACGGTCTCCTCAGATGCCAAAACTTGTGTAGAAGTGACCTTAACTCGGGAACGGATTCGATAGGGCCGCGAGAACTTTGATTTAATAGGATTCTTTAAGTTACCCATATTGCAAACAGTCTACAATTTGGACTTGTCCACTTAGTCACTTTTTCCATCTATAAACTTAAAAAGAAAAAAAGCATCAGTTAAAATAAAAATACTAAATGCATATGTGTGAAGGAAAAGAGAAATACGTCTTCTGCCATATTTGATAGGATAGAATAAAACATAACAAAAACTTTAAGCCAGGGCCATCGAGCTGAGAAAAAAGGCTTCTGAACATGAAGTTCAAACGCCAGTCTTCATCATCTGGTTACAATGTATAATTCTAATCCAAAATACATATAAAAAAGAAGCCTGTATCAAATATTTATACTGGAATGAACCTCGTCATTAATTGAGTTCAAAACTCGCATGAAGCAAACCCACATATCGAATTTCTTATTTCAATTACTATGAGATTAACATCTGAAGATTAAAACTATAGTTATAAATATGATGTTAGCTAATCTAAGAATCATGCTTTATTCAGTTGTTCTCATTAAAAATCATAGCCACTACAATAAAATATGTAATTTTTTCATCATCCACTTGCTCACCACATAAGTCATGTTTTGCTAACAATATCCGTATACATGTTAGGAAGACTCATAACTCATTGTGAACAAAACAGTAAATCACTGAATAACAACTATCAATTCAGTTTAAAGCAAATCACCTAATCGGTATTACAAAATCAGGATCACAACTGGGAGCTGAATCAGCTGCAAAAACAAATTCAAAAATCGCTTGTGAAAGATCGTGACCTGCTCAAGTCAAATGCAACTCTCAGCTTTTATATATATCCAATTTAATTTTCTCAGGAATACTATTTGAAGAGATGACGAAGTAAAGTTAAATGACTCTTTAAAAAAATCTGTAATACCTAGTATTCAAGTTTCAACAATAACTAAAATTAGTAGCAAAAATCACTAAATTTCAAGTTTTAATCAAGTCTTGTCAAGATTCCAACTCATAATTACCAATTTTCTATCAAGCTTCAAGTTCACCATTAACATTACTTAATAAAGAAAAAGATTATATAAACTATAAAGATTGTCACTTACTTGAGAAAAATCCTGATCCAACCACCGGTATTTAGTATCATGAAGGGTCACAACTTAGAATATCCACTTATATATCAACTAAATAACATCAATGCTAACTTCATAGCCTTCTGTTAATTACCTGCCAAGAAGCTTGTCAATGCACAAAACAATATTAAAGTAAGAACTAACATGATTCCTGATGGGAACCGACCAATAAGTTGCGTATATTCAGAAACACGGTCGGGAATTCCTCAAATAGGGTCATAGGCCAATGCTCGATCATCTGTACAAAATACACATACTACTAATTAACCAATGTTTGGATCTCTTCATTTAGGCAATGTCACAAACACTTGGCGTGCGACCTTAAAAACAAACATAAGCATTTAAATCTTACCCTGTAAATGAGGCACTTAAGCAGACACAAACCTTGCCGGTGTTAAAGTTGTGCCAATGCCTTTTACCATATCAATAATTTTAATTGCATGAAGTAGAATCAACATTAAAAGCTTTCAGCACACATGCTGCTTGACATACAATCTTTATGACAAACGAAGTTAACTGTGTGATAATTATTTACAAGAAATTACAATCTGATGCATCTTAATTCATGAATAAAACCCAAGTTAGATCAAATTGTAGGGGTTCTAATGGTTTGTGAGTGTTGTGAGCTTACCCGTTCACCGGAATCTTCGTCGGAGCCTCACCGGACGTTACCTACTCATCAGATCAACATTAGTCGTCGGATTATGGTTCAGGGACAGCCGATCTAACTAAATAGCAAATAGCAAACATGCAATAGAAAAGGGCTTACCGGAAGTTGAGCGAAACCCTAACCGCTTGACCGTCGTCATTGTCAGAGCTACAACAATCATACCTGGTCGCTCTCTGTCCCAAGCCATGTTTGCCGCTACCAAAGACCACGGCAATCATACCGTCACAAACCCTACTCTGCACACCAGAGACTACCGCCACCACAATGATCAGAACGTCATCTTCGAGTGTTGTTAACGCCGGCGAGCAGGTTGTAACACCATCGGACCGTCGTCATCGGCCTCTCTCTCTGCGCTCCCTCTCTCTCACACACACATCTTTCTCTCTCTAACGGGCTCTTTGACGGTGTTCTTTCTCTCTCTTGTCTGTCCTTTAAACTGGTTACACAACGAAATGACCAGAATGACCTTTTGAACTGTTCATTCAGTTTTCTTATTATCATATAGTAATTTAGAGAGAGATGAGAAAATTTAGGAACCGATTTGTTTTAAGTTTCCTAAAATACCCTTTTTAATTTATTAAAATGTCACTCAAAGTTTCTTTAATTACAATAATTCCATTATTATTTTAAACCATTGATCGAATGATCTAACGGTTATGATAAGTTCTGTAACTTCTAAAAGATTTAAGAGTTCTGAAATGATCTTGATCCTATATATATATATATAGGGGAGGGTTATCTTGAAAACGCTAAATATTGCGAGAACCGTGAGAACGAATGAAAAAACCAATCAAAACCGATTTTTTTTAAATACAAACCTCATTCTAATTAAAATACAACATCACAAACGAATTCACAACATCAAATAATTCATTTCTCCTCTCAAAATCACTCTTACTAGATTTTTACACATGTGTAAATATAATAAAATTACACATGTGTAAATGACAAACTTACACATGTGTAAATTTTCGTTATTTACGAATTCACGTAAATTTAAATGTGTAAGTTTAATTTCTAACATTGTATTCAAATAATAATGATAAGTGTAAAAAGAAATTTTGAATTTGAATTGTTTTTGACCAAGTTCTCGTGGTTTTTTTATTTGTTCTCACGGTTCTCGCGATATTTAGCGTTCTCATTTAAAATCGCCCCTATATATATATATAGGGGATGGATCATGAGAAAACTAGTTTAAATGATAAACCAATTTTTTTTTTAAATTTTTATAAAAAAATCGCAGCTTTTTATGCATGGAAAAAAATTAAAAAAAAAAGGTTTTTTGTTGTATTGCACATGTGCACTATTACAGATATAGTGCACATGTGTAGTACACATATAATGCACATGTGCAGTACAACAAAAATTTTTATTATTTTTTTTTTGAAATTTTTTTTATATATAAAAACTAGCAATTTTTTTATAAAAAATTGTAAAAAAAAAAATTTTGGTATGTTTTTTAGCTTTTTTTTTAGGTTTTTTTAGTTAGTTTTCTAGTTTTCTCATTTATATGTAGTTTTCTTATGATCCTCTCCCTATATATATATAGTGAAAGTGTAAAATACAATTTCCCTTAACGTACAATACGTATGAGATGAAATAATAACATGCGTGATTAGTGTTTTACCCCATGCGTGATTTCTAATTTTGTACATGCGTAATTATGTTCATGCATGATTATGGTTTTCAACATGCGTGATTATGTTTTCTCAACATGCATGATTAGGGTTTTGAGTTTTATAACGTGCATATATCATCTCGTACGCATCGTACGTTAAGTAATATTGTACGTTAACCAACCCCTATATACATACTTGGAGAAAGTGTATTGTATAATCTGAGTTAACGTACGTTGCGTACGCTGGGGAAATATAACATGCGTAATTAGTTTTATAAAATGCGTGATTAGGGTTTTTACCCCATGCGTGATCTCTGATTTTGTACATGCGTGATTATGTTCATGCGTGATTATGGGTTTCAACATGCGTGATTATGGTTTTCAACATGCGTGATTAGGGTTTTTGAGTTTTAGCGTAATTTCCCAGCGTACACATCGTACGTTAAGGAACATTGCACGTTAACCAACCCCTATATATATAGGGTCAGGATTTAGGGAAAACGGTGAAAAGTGTGAGAACGCTTATGGATCGCCAGATCAAAACAATATATGGCTAAGATTGCACGGTAGCGTTTTCGTAAATAACATAAACATTTTAAAGTGGTCGTGCTTCAATAAGGGCAAAAAGGTAAATGTTCATCTACAAAACACATCAAACGTGACCGAAACATATATACTTCCCAGAGAAACCTCCTCAACTCCTACGAAAAACACAAAAACCCTAGAAAACGCGAAACAACAAATATTATGGCATCGAAAGATCAAACCAGATCCAGAGGCAAAAAAATAGAGAGTTAACTTCGATTTACATTGTGCTAGTTTTATTATGTTTTTGGCGTTCTAATTTTATCAATAAATTTGCATTTTCAATGGGTGTGGAAGAGGAAGGGTCATCTGCTCCAAAATGCCAAAAAAACATCGAGCAACGAAAGAAGACAACAAGAAAACATGGTACCGATTGTTACTTTTTATGATGTTTGTTTGTAAAACTCCATATATCATATAATATACTTTGATAGTTTGTTACTAAACGCCAAAACATGTATCGTTTGTTTAATATTGTTTAAATGTATCAGAACACAATTTTACATATATCATTTGTGTTATTAAACGCCATGTATCATCTTTGACTGTCTTATTGAAAAACTTCTATCATTTGTGTGTTTTATTAAATGCCAAAACATGTATCATTTGATAGATTTGTTACTAAACGCCAAAACATGTATCATTTATGTTATTAAACGCCATGTATCATCTGTGATTGTCTTACTGAACGACATATATCATTTGTGTGTGTTATTAAAACGCCATGTATCATTTATGTTATTAAATGCCATAAAATAAAATGACATGAAAATTAATCATGTTTTATAGGCGAAGAGGGGTTGAGAGTGAGAATAAATATGCACACAGGCAAGGCCTAGAACGCCAATAAGAGGAAGGCCTTAAGTCAAGATGTTGAGGTTGAGGAAGAACCATTTTATGAGTTCAGTGGGGCTAGGGTTTTGTCAAGAGTAAAACCCACAAACTTGACTGGTTGGTTTATAAATCTAAACCAAAATCAAAGACAGGCAGTAGAACACATGGGGTTTGGTGCTGCACTATAGATGAAAATAGACAGCATACCAACAATGCTTGGGTACTGGTTGGTTGAAAATTACAATGAAAGAACAAACAACCTAAATGTTGGCAACCATACAATACATATCAATGAAGAATTGATAAACTCTTTAACAGGTATACCAAATGGAGAAGTGTCGGTGCAGGGGAAAAAAGGTCAACAACTAATGACCAAGTAGTGGCTCAGTGGAGAGCACAGTTCCAAGGGACTGCCTGGACTGGTAGACCAAGTGTAAAGCTCTACTTTGATGACATCTTACCTGAGATAGATAGCTTCGGGAGAAACTTCTGCCTAAATTTCCTTGTAGCATTCTTCACTATAATTGGGCATGCAAGTGATAATGCGGTCGTCAACCAATAGTTCTTGCACAACTTTCAAATAAACCAACTGAACTGGTGTGGTTATATCATCCAATGATTGCAACATGCTAGAACCACATGGTCTCCAACAAAGCATTAGACAGGGCCCTTGACCATTCTTGCGGTAAGAAAAAAATTTCCCTATATAACAGTTTGCACAAAATAACAGTTTAAAAATTGAAAATGTATTTTGTTACAGCCTGTCTTGGTGAATGATGCTTGCAATAGAAAAAGATTGGAACGAAAAGAAGGATACCCAATTGAGTGGGTTACAAAAAAAACTCTTGACTTGTTTGAGGGTGCACTGGCAAAAACGCCATGATGGCAAAGAAATAAAAAATAAAACTGGTATAAAGGCTAAGGAAGCCACACCCAAGAAAGCAGAAAAAATGCAGGTTGTTAATGAAGAAGACGTTGACAGTGATAATGTTGAGAATGAAGAAGAAGATGTAACAACCCGACATTTTGAAGTCAAAGTACAAGTCAAAGTCAAAGTCAAGGGAAGAAAGGATTGCTAATTGCGATCTGTCACTCCTTGCTTATTGTAATCGATACATTATTTTATTTTCTCTTTAGTTGTATTATGTGGAGTTCTTATTAATAAATCGCTATTTAATCGCTGTTTAATCGCTAATCGCATCGCAACTCGAATTATAGGTTATGGGTATTGTTTTATGTGTGTGTGCTATTATGTGTTACTTGTGCATGTTATGTTTATGTTGAAGTGATTAATCGCAATTGCAATCACAACTCTATCGCAACGCAATCTCATCGCAAACTCGAGATTTATGGTATTTAGTAGTTAGGTTATATGTGTAACTAATGGGTAATACTATCACATCGCTCACTCGAAAAGCATCGCAACGCTCAACGCACAAAACGAAACATCGAAAACCAACTCGCGGCAGCCTTTCGATCGAATGACTATTCGATCGAATGGTCATCTGTACGGATGACCATCCGATCGGATGGCCATCTGATCCGTTACCTGCGCACACCTTTCCTCTTTTGGCAACCTATAAATACCCCCTGTCACATCACCAACAGTGATGTGACAGCCCTCTCGCTCGACTAGTGCTTCCAGCCCACTTTTCCTTCGATTTCTCGCGATTCTTGTAAGTTTTTAATCCAAATCTTGTACATCTATCATCTAGACGCACTTCTTCAAAATTTTCACCTTTGAATCTTCACCTTTAACCGTGAAATCAGTGGATTTGAGATGTTCTAGGATGATGTCATCATGGGGTTCTTGTGAACTTCAAGATTTGGCCTCATTCCACCAAGAACGACTCAGATCTAAAGTATTTCAACATGATTCAACACTGTTTTTGCATAGATCTAAACATTTTCAAATGTAAAAGAGTTGAAAGATACCTACTTAACTTTTCTCCACATTCTTTTACACTCAATGCACTCAAAACTGATAGAATCGGAACTCATTCAGGCCCTATTACTCGTTTACTAGTGAATTATCGGTCTGAGATCTGATTCCTATCAAAGAGACAACCGATTCCGGGTTGAACATGGACAAACCATCACGAACAGTTAACTGATCGGACTGGGGTGATTCCCATCCGATCAGATAGTCTGGACTTGGTGGGGTTTCCTGTTGTTCAATACGTCGTCATACTGTCTCGATCAAACCGCAAACTTTTCAAACTTAACAAAATATTCAAGTTTTTAAACAATCATATTGTTGGATGGATTGTCGTCTGATCGGATGGCCATCCGATCGAACGACAATCCGATCGGATTGCACCTGATCATCGACACTTAAACTTTTTATCAATTTTCAAAGATCATCAGTTTCTGACGGATTGCCATCCGACCGGAATACCATCCGATCGAATGACAATCCTGCTGTGAACTTGTTCTCACTAGAATGTCTCATTGGACGAATCGCTCCCCGATCGAACGACAGTTTGATCGACGACCTGAAAGGTAGAGATACTTCTCTGATTTTAAAATGCTACAACGAAAACTTCCAAGTCACATCATACACAACACATCCATCCCAAACGAATGTCAATCCGACCGAATGGCCATCCAAACGGATTGTCATTCGATCGAATGAGCATCCGTTTGGATTGTCATCTGATCAGATGACCATTCGTCACTTGGTTTACTCTTCACCGTTTAACGCGCCGCTCATTCGCTTACGCTATCGTTAACTCTTCAGGCTAATCTCTCAGCGCTCCCTTCAATCCAAGAGAGTGTTTATTTACTTAACATGATCCGTGAGTATACTCGATCCCTTTTTGCTTTAAGCACTTTTGGGTGTTACATACGTTACCTATATCAAATCACATCGATCACATAACGCAAACACATTTTATACGCTAACCGATACTGCATGGTATACGTGTTACTCGATGAGTGCTTGTATGTTATGTTTACAAGTGCCTGACACCTTAGCAATGATAGTACTATAGTTTGGACTCAGCACCTGTCATGGACAGGGGTTGTTAAGGGCTTTTCTCACATGCCACGGTGGTGATATGTGCTACGCATTCTACAACTCGCAGTCACGTCTATGCATATCTCATTGTCGATAACCTACTTGCTTCACATTATACATGTTACATGCTGGTTATGCGTAAACTCGCTTTCGCTACTATTATACTATTAAACTTGTATGCTCACCTTTACACTATGTGTATTGACCTCTATTTTAACGTATGTAACAGGTGTTTGAATGCTTAGGATGTTTTGCTTGCTTTCATGGAATTGAGCTTAGGAGAGTCTAGAAACGAACATTATAAAAACTGAGTTGTTGGAACAACCTTATATTTGTCTTTGAGAAAACAATGTCTGTATTAACTATTTTTATCTGATATATTGTGGTATGGGACATGATGTTAAAATATCCGGTAATTTTAGTGTTATGGATTTCTATTGGACAATCTGTTTCGCTCAGTGTCGCGCCCCGATGTTTTCGCCATCGGTTGGGGTGTGACAAATTGGTATCAGAGCCATAACTATAGGGAATTAGGTAAGACTCAACCTAGTCCGGGTCGATGTCTTAGAATCGACCTAGTCTATAGTCTAAGTACCAACAGACCGATTTGTGCATACCCGGTAGGGGTTTTGCACGAGCTTACTTGATATCCTCGCTTCCCACTCGCTGTAGACTACACTCTCGCGCGAACATCGCATACTACAGTTCTGTGCAAGATCAGCCTTTCCTAAGGCTGGACACACACAAATGGGCGATCTGGTTGAGACTAGGTGTGAAAACCGCAAACTCTCGACCAAATCACTCTTTCGACACGCTATTTTTACTATCAACACGAGAATTTGCGTTGAATCAGGAGTGAAATCCATACTTAGACAAAATTCTGCTTATCTATCTCGTAATCCTATCACACAAACAGGAATGAAGTCGCTAAGTTAGGGGTGAAACCCGAACCTTGATGACTTGTTCCACTCTCTACTTCGGTTTTTACAAAACTCTCACCAAAGTCTCGATGGGTTCCAACGACTGGGGTCGTCACATAATGGCCAAATGGATGCGTGCCGATCGCCCGGATTGAGGCAAGAGCACAGTCTACTAAGCCAAAATGTGCACCCAAAGTCCTTGAGAGCAGTCGAATCACTTTGGGTAGTCGACGTCTATCAAGCCGAGACAATCTCTCTTCAATTTTATGTATTTCGATTCTGGATTTCGCCGCTGCTGACTCTGTGATTTATCGATTTTATGTGATTTTATGAGTTTACATGTTTCGATTTTGGTGATTTATACGTTTTTCGCTGTTCAGCACACACAACTCGCACTACACATTTATCTCAACACGCTAACAAATCACTTATGTTATTCGCAATAGCTACTCGCTAATCGCACTCGCAGCTCTCGACCGCTTTACGCTGCTGTGAAAGATAGGTGAATACGTGCAATATATGTAGGTCAATACGTGTAAAATATAGTTTAATATATGCTTTCATGCCTATGTGGACTACGTGATTATGTGTTTTTATGCTTATGTGATTCTGTGAATTATGTACCTATGTGATTTTGTGCTTTGATGTATTCCTGTGCTTTATATAAAGTGGCTTTTGGGGAATCGCTAGACTATACAAGGAATAATAGAAATTATGTCTGAGTCCTGTGACGATGTCTGTTGCAGACAATGTCGTCATTTGGATCACACACTGCTCGCTCCGCTCGACGTAATCACGAAGACAAACGCATCGCTGCACTTGTCGCCAAGCAAATGGTGAAAGTCATCCCGCAAATTGTTAGCGAGCTAAATGAAAACGCTAGCAAGTCTTCGGAGGAGTCCAGGACTTATACTCCTAAAGCAACTTTTAGCTTCAAGCAGTTCAAAGCATGCAGACCCAAAGAATTTACCGGCGAAGATGGGCCTACAGCCATGTTTCAATGGTTTGATTCGATCGAAGTCACCCTACGCTAGAGTGGCTGTCCGGAAAACCTTCGCACTGTTAATGCCACCGACGTCTTCCAATCCCGGGCTCTGGATTGGTGGACAGTCGAGAGAATCAAACGAGGGAACGATGCATCTTTTGGGCTGACGTGGGACGAGTTGAAGGACATCATGATGCAAGAGTTATGCCATCCCCATGAACTCCAAAAGCTGGAGGACGAGTTCTGGTATATCAAGCAGGATGGCGGAGACAACGCTGGTTTAACTGCTCACGTCAAGCAGCTAAGTATCATCTGCCCAGGTCAAGTTACTACCCCCGAGATTACGATCAAGAAGTATATCCATTCTCTGCCGGATTGTGTCGCTGACTTTGTGCAAGCTGCAAAGACGAGAACTATTGAGGAAACCTACCTGCTCGCTGCTGAGATTAACGACAAGCGAGTCAGGGCTGGTTACTTTGATAAAGCCTCCAAGAATCTGCACCAAGTCACCGCTGCTCCCACCGCTGAACCCGCCGCATCGCAATCTTCAAAGTCCTCCTTCCGCAAGAGAAAGAACAGCAACTCCAGCAACAAGAATTGTGCAGTAACGGCCGCTCCACTTCAAGCTGTACCGGCTCAACCGCAACCCCAAAACCGCCAAGTAGCGGTGCCTGTGGTCAATGCACCGCCTGCCAAGCGTGCATACACTTGACCACACCCGCTCTGCCCTACTTGTACCTATCATCACCCGGTTGGAATCCCATGCCGGTTTTGTGTTCACTGCAACCTGTACCGCCATTTCACCGCTAACTACCGCACCGGTCCTCGCCAAGCCCCAGTTCAAGCTCAAGCTCCTGCTCTACCAGCTCCGCAAGGACAGCAAGCAGCTCTTGCACCCGCTGCTCACGCAAGAGCTTGCTTTGCATGTGGTGATCCTGTTAGGAAACTTTATTTGTAAGTATTGAAGAAAATCATAATCAACTGGATCTATAAAGTGATCACAGTCCTGAAGATCACAACAAGAAAAAGAAGATCAGATAGGACAACTGAAATGCACAACATCTACTTCAAAGAATCATAAGTTGATCAAGAGCTGAATTGGATTACCAGAGAAGGTCATTTCTGATGGATCTGATGATATTTTTGATGAAATATCATCAGATTCTGACGATTCTGATCATCAGGATTTTTCTGATGAAGTACCCCACTTGTCTGAGAACAGCTCTATCCTGCCACAATTACCGAAGCAAGTTGACATTATTGGATATCATGATGAAAAAGGAAACTTGAACGTTGGATTCAATGAATATGTCAATTGGCCACTTTTTGCAGGACTTATTGCATGAATAAACTATTGTTTATTCATGCACCCAGCCTTCTATAAATAGAAGGCCCAACCAGCAGAAGACAATTGAGTTTGAAGCTTAGCATTCACACATACATCAAAACTCCATTGCCCTCTCACCCACAGAATTCAAGATTCATTTGTACTAGATAATAATCTTACAATCACCTTGTAAACCATTTTGTTTCAAAGTTATATAAACTTGATAATTCTGTAGGTCTTGTTTCTGAAAGTCTGATTTCCATTTCCGCACATCTTTTTCACATCTACTGAAATCACTTGCCATATTACGTGAAAAGAAGTTGTTAAGGCCATATTGGGTCCAACAATTTTATGGCTCAACATATAACAGAATTTCTGATGCAAAACCAAGAAGAAAAAATAAATTGATTAGGATTCCATCAGAAACAGTACCCAAGCATGCCTGGGTACCAAAAACCCTCTAATCATTCCATTTCAGGACCATCATGTGCAGCAGATCTGGTACTGCGATTCAGGAAGCTCCAAGCACATGTCTAGGGACAGGAGCTTACTCAGCAACTTTGTTTCAAAGCTGGGTAGAATGGTAAATTTTGGAAATGGAGTGAAAGGAAGGATCATGGGATATGGATGCATAAGGTATGGATGTTTGACCATAGAGAAAGTAGCCTATGTTGAAGGCTTAACGTATAATCTGATAAGATATGGTCATTTCTATGATAAAAATCTCTCAGATAATCTTATCACCAGAAAAATGCTTGATAAATTGCTTTAGTGGTAATCAAAAAAAATTCATCATATATCTGATAAATCACCAGAAAATCTAATAAGTTATCAGAAAATCTGATGAGAACATCAGAAAATCTGATGAGAACATCAGAAAATCTGATACAACATCAGAACACCTGATAAATCATCAGAAATTCTGGTGAATCATCAAAAAAAATTTGAAGATCAGAAATATCATAGATCATTAAAACAAATTCTTGCATGTCATCATCCTTGTTCTTATCTCTTAACAAGCATATTCATAAACTACACATTGGCATTTAAAAAAAAATGTATAATAAAAAAAATTTAGTGCTGGTAACGTCATCTAACAGAAAATTTCTGGGAACTCGTTAATATGGAACTTTCTCTCTCCTTCATTAATTACACCCCATCATGTATTAAGAAGATTGAAGTGACATATTGGTAGGCTATCATGATTCATTACCAGAAATTGGCCGCCTAAAACATTTAATACAAGTGAAGTGGAGAAGAAGCTTATCTCTGTGTAACGCCCCAAAAATCTGAATGTTAATATTTGTCGTGTGTTCCTATATGACACATCATGAAATAAATAACTAGGCTATTTAACCTAGTTAAGGGTACGGTCAAAAGTATTAAAGGATGAAGGTAGTGTCAGTTATGTTTTAAAGGAAAACCCGAGGGGCTAAAGTGGAACTAATGAAAGTTAAGTTATTAAATAACTAACCACACACAAACACACATACGTGTGTTCGAGAAGGAGCAGGAGGCTCCCATGGAGCCTCAAACCCTAACTTCATCTTTATGCTCAAATTGAAAGGCAAGATGACGCTTAAAATCATAATCGAGCATGGATAAATGATCACCATCACGAGGGGATCATAAGGTATGTCTTAAATCTAAGATTCGTGATCATGTGTGAAGTGGGTTATGTTCAAATCCATGAGTTAATATGAAATTGATCATGTACAAGGGTTAGAATCATCGTATAGAACATGGGTTACGTATGGTTTGTGTTAATTTGATGATTAGAGGTGAAACCCGTTAGTTAGGGTGAAGATGATGACTAGAATCACCACCTATGTCAAAGTCTTGTTGAAAGATTGATGTGTTATGTGGGTATGATGAATTCTTGTTAGATGAATTAGGAGAAATATGATGATGATATGTTAGATGTTTGTTTGGGAATGATACATGATGATTAGTAGTAGGTTTTGATGGATTATGTATGAGTTTAGAAGATTTATGCATGAATAAGTTGTACGTTATGCTTAAAAGGTAGTACGTACATCAAGTGTATGATAAAATGTATATAGTGTCGTCCGTATAGTCGATTATGATGTTACGGGTATATGTTGATAAGTCGATAGTTACATATGGTGAATAGTTGACTTTTGAAAGTCAACAAGTATAAGAAACATGATTTAACTCGTTTTGGTAAAAGCAGGATTATAGGAAGTCGTTTGGGCATGTTATGTTAATATGCGTTAATTGTGACTACATGATGATGTACATGTGTTGGAAAGGATATGAAGTTGATTATATGTTTTACTTTTGTTAGAAATGACTAAGGAAAGTTAAGTGTGAAATACGCGATTGATATGATTGTTAACATGTACAAATGAGTATGCTAATAAGAGCGTGATTTCGATGAAATGAAAATATAGGAATCACGTCGAGACGGACTCAAGCATGAGGTGTTAACGGGTCAAGAAGAGGCAAGGAATCGGATACGAGCACGGACGCATAAGGTAAGTGATTTTCGTAATCACTTCTTAGTTCGATTAAGTAATATGGTGTTTTAATTATCTAAACACGATGTTTGAGGTCAAATATGTGTTGTAGGCTTTCGTCGTAATTGATGGGATTAAAGTTGACCAAAATGCCCTTGATGGGTATTTCGGGCAAAACGATCTTAAAAGTAGTTTAAAAACAAGTTATTCGAGTAATGTAATGTTTTGGTCAAGTATGAAAGTGGGTAGTATGGTTTTTTTAGTCACAAGACCAATTAATGCGCGAATACCCTTAACGGGTCAAAATAAGCTTATGAATGAAAATGGGTTAAGAGGATGCAATACATCCAAGAATTTAGTCTTTTATGATAAACGTCACTGATATCATTAGGTTCATAAGGAATTATGGTAAAACAAACAAGTTATGTTGATGAATGCATGACGGGTCAATTCTTGGTAAAAAGGGTAGTAAGCCGAAGACTTAAAAGTCTTCGATTTTGTTAATTCGGATGTCGGATCTTAACTTCATAAGATGGAGAATTAAATTACGGACGCGTAGGAAGAAGAATCGAGTAAAACGGACCAATAACGAAGAAGTTATGACCGTTTTCGTGAAATGCGGTCGTGCTGGGAATATGCAGCATTCAGCTGCAAAAGTTCTGCGAAAACAGGGGCTTAGCGTGACGCCAAGGCCCTTGGCGTCACGCGAGGCCCCCTTGTTTGGCGAAAATTGTTCGTTTGCTCCGTTTTGTCTTGGGAACTCGTTTAAACGCGTTTTAAGTTGCGTATAACTAATTTAAGTTATGTTTTATGACTATTAGGGTAAACGCACATGTAGATAGGTATGTAGGTATGTTTGTATATCTCTATACACGTATGTAGAATGTATGAAAGCAAGTATGTATCTACGTGGGTATGTTTATAAGTATGTGAGCAAGAATAAGCGGATATATGATGGTATGTATGAGAGTAGGCATGTATGAGTTTGGTATGAAGCACGTAGGGTTGTATGTATGTAAATATATATAATGTCATGAGTGTACGTAATGATGTTGGTATGTGTAGATGTAGATACGTATTTAATGATGTAGATGTGTGTATATGTAAGTATGCATGTAGATTGGCATGTATGTGTGTGAGTATGTATGCAAGTAGGTATGTATGCATGTGTGTACGTATGTATATATGGAGATAAATATGTATGAAGTTTAGGTATGTATGTAAGCCTTTCGGTATGATTAAGTGCTTACGTTGTTTATTCGTGTACCTGGAGTTATAAGTGAAATGCAGGAATAACAAAGAAGTCTCACCACGGATGGTGTGACAGGATGGGAAAGCTGGGATGTAAAGAGTTAACGAAACGAGAAGTAAACGTGAAAACCTTGTAGGTTTATAATGCGTACTAATGTTGTGAATTTTATATGGTGAACGCAGGTAGTACCAGTCATGAGGATATCCAAGGATTGGAGATCGAGGATCGAGTCACAAGATAGATTGTACGGGAGTGTTGAGTACGTAATGGAGTGAAGCTAGGTTATGGCTTCTTATTGAAAACGAGTATAATATATGTATTTATTGTGAAAGAATTAATCTTAAAAATGAATTTAAGTGCGTCAAGGAGTTTGTAACGAAAGAAATTTTTATGGTACGATTTTCCGCTGCGACTTTAGTCAGTTACGAATTAGGGTCTTACAAGTTGGTATCAGAGCCCTGGTTTGAGGGAATCAAGTACGAGAAGGTAAGTACTTGAACTCAAACTTGTGTGCTCTTGAGATAAGAAACCCGTACAATCTAAGACTCGATCAAGATCCAAAGGTAAAAGCTAATGTAAGTATGTACTTATGTATACGTATAAAGAAACTGACGGTTTTGTATGTGCGAGGTAAGCGTAAGTGTTTGAAGAGGATGATCTGTGAATGCAGTCTAGGATAAATACTAAGGCAGGCAAAGAGGTAATAAGCCAAATTTGAATCCAGGTATGTAAATTCGATATGTGGGTATGTGTAACAGTAAAATTCATTAAGAGAAGGAAAAAGTTAAATGAAGGATAATGATAGTATAGTAATGAGGTACTGAAAGTGATACACGCGCCGAAACCTAAGTCTACGGACATAAGGTGACAATTTCATGAAGGCACGAAACTACTATGTGGATTGTGTACCTGGCCAGTACACGAGAAACGTATGACGTTCGTGAGATCATGATAATTGTTACAGGTATGTCCGGTAGAGTTGGGTAGCGGGCGGGCGTGTGGGTGAAATGGGAAGTAAGACTCTCGGGAAATTGAGAGTGCTATGTAACAATGAAATACATGCCTGATAAGAATGAAGAATGTTGAATCCTTGATTAAGTGCGGATCAACAAGATATGAATGTAATGTTTGAATCCGTGAGACGGATTCAAGGATGAAAGGCATGGATGATATGTTTGAATCCGTGAGACGGATTCAAGGATGAAAGGCATGGATGATATGTTTGAATCCGTGAGACGGATTCAAGGATGAAAGGCATGGATAATATGTTTGAATCCGCGAAAAGGATTCAAAACGCAGAAGTGATGAAAGGCATGAATGTAATGTTTGAATCCGTAAGGCGGATTCAGTGAATGAAAAAGCATGAATGATGCGTCTGAATCCGTGAGACGGATTTAAAAATATAAAAAGATGAAATTAATCCGTATAAGAAGATGTCGACAGTTTGACCATGATTGAGTCGAACGGGTCATAGAAATAAGTATAAAGTAAAAGGTGATAGTATGATAGATGAAGTTCTGTATAAGTTACTTGTTAGATGTGTTAGTAATTGACTCTTAGAAGTCAGAATGATGACGGACTGTGACCCGAACTATAACTTAAGTAGGGACGGAAATGGTAAGTTTGGTAAGAAATATTGAAACGATGTAATAAGGTCTTTGCATGTAAGCATGAATGGAAGGAAGTACGAGAGTGTACTTCAGTTGGTGAAATGATTAATATAATGAAAGGATTGCATGTAAGAAATAGAATGTGTGGTATGTTATAGCATGTACGTAGGAAATTGTAGAAGAGTTATAAGTGGGTAATCACGTAGTATAATGAATGTTTGAATGAAAAGTGCTAACCGCCGATGTTGTTGATGATAATGTTAGAATAATTGATGTTATGAGACTAATCGTATTGGTGAAAGAATGTGCATGAGCGGAAGCTCATTACATGGATGAATGAAACTTGGCCTGTTACGGCTAGTACTCGAGGAGAAGACGATCGATCTGGGTTACGGATCGTTGGTTTGTGAAATGAAAAGAGGTTAGTAAAATGTTTAACTCATATTGGATAGATATGAACTAGTATGACACATGTATATATGTAAACTAAGTAATGCAGGAAGTGAAAGCAATAGTAATGTGAAATGAACGAAATGATTTAAAGGTAACGTAAAGGTATGCAAGGTACAAGTAACTGTAGAAAATGTAGAGTAAGGTTAATGTTAGAGTTAAGCACGTAGGTGTGATTATGTAATAGTAGTTTTGTGGTGGTAACAAAACAAAAGCTAAATGTTATACAGTAGGTGTAGAGAATGTAATTTTAAGTAGATGAGATGGAGATATTAGATTCGTTGAGAACGGATCATACGAATGTATGTAAGATAAGGAAAGCATGGATTTGTTAGGAAGAAGTCAGGTATTTGAATAGTTTATGAATCAAGAATGAATAGTTACCCATTTTTATGATGTACCAGTTAGAATTAAGCATATATGAGTATGTATAAATTGCAAAGTAAGATCGTATAGTCGACGAAAACGATATGAATATTGCAATAAATATAAAAGAATGTTAGTTATGGGAAGTTGGAATTGTTTAAGCAAACAAAATGATGAATGAATCGCTTGCTATGAACGGCAAGCACTATTTAGTGAAAGTGACATTAATAATAACTCTGGGATGAGTTCTTAAAAAAAAATGAAGGATAGTCATGGTGATGGACTAGCGGTCTAGTCGAGGGGACGTAGAGAAGGAATAAATAGTGTTAAATAAAGGTAAGAAAGGTTTCGGGGACGAAACCTCATTTAAGGGTAGTAGACTTGTAACGCCCCAAAAATCTGAATGTTAATATTTGTCGTGTGTTCCTATATGACACGTCATGAAATAAATAACTAGGCTATTTAACCTAGTTAAGGGTACGGTCAAAAGTATTAAAGGATGAAGGTAGTGTCAGTTATGTTTTAAAGGCAAACCCGAGGGGCTAAAGTGGAACTAATGAAAGTTAAGTTATTAAATAACTAACCACACATAAACACACATACGTGTGTTCGAGAAGGAGCAGGAGGCTCCCATGGAGCCTCAAACCCTAACTTCATCTTTATGCTCAAATTGAAAGGCAAGATGACGCTTAAAATCATAACCGAGCATGGATAAATGATCACCATCACGAGGGGATCATAAGGTATGTCTTAAATCTAAGATTCGTGATCATGTGTGAAGTGGGTTATGTTCAAATCCGTGAGTTAATATGAAATTGATCATGTACAAGGGTTAGAATCATCGTATAGAACATGGGTTACGTATGGTTTGTGTTAATTTGATGATTAGAGGTGAAACCCGTTAGTTAGGGTGAAGATGATGACTAGAATCACCACCTATGTCAAAGTCTTGTTGAAAGATTGATGTGTTATGTGGGTATGATGAATTCTTGTTAGATGAATTAGGAGAAATATGATGATGATATGTTAGATGTTTGTTTGGGAATGATACATGATGATTAGTAGTAGGTTTTGATGGATTATGTATGAGTTTAGAAGATTTATGCATGAATAAGTTGTACGTTATGCTTAAAAGGTAGTACGTACATCAAGTGTATGATAAAATGTATATAGTGTCGTCCGTATAGTCGATTATGATGTTACGGGTATATGTTGATAAGTCGATAGTTACATATGGTGAATAGTTGACTTTTGAAAGTCAACAAGTATAAGAAACATGATTTAACTCGTTTTGGTAAAAGCAGGATTATAGGAAGTCGTTTGGGCATGTTATGTTAATATGCGTTAATTGTGACTACATGATGATGTACATGTGTTGGAAAGGATATGAAGTTGATTATATGTTTTACTTTTGTTAGAAATGACTAAGGAAAGTTAAGTGTGAAATACGCGATTGATATGATTGTTAACATGTACAAATGAGTATGCTAATAAGAGCGTGATTTCGATGAAATGAAAATATAGGAATCACGTCGAGACGGACTCAAGCATGAGGTGTTAACGGGTCAAGAAGAGGCAAGGAATCGGATACGAGCACGGACGCATAAGGTAAGTGATTTTCGTAATCACTTCTTAGTTCGATTAAGTAATATGGTGTTTTAATTATCTAAACACGATGTTTGAGGTCAAATATGTGTTGTAGGCTTTCGTCGTAATTGATGGGATTAAAGTTGACCAAAATGCCCTTGATGGGTATTTCGGGCAAAACGATCTTAAAAGTAGTTTAAAAACAAGTTATTCGAGTAATGTAATGTTTTGGTCAAGTATGAAAGTGGGTAGTATGGTTTTTTTAGTCACAAGACCAATTAATGCGCGAATACCCTTAACGGGTCAAAATAAGCTTATGAATGAAAATGGGTTAAGAGGATGCAATACATCCAAGAATTTAGTCTTTTATGATAAACGTCACTGATATCATTAGGTTCATAAGGAATTATGGTAAAACAAACAAGTTATGTTGATGAATGCATGACGGGTCAATTCTTGGTAAAAAGGGTAGTAAGCCGAAGACTTAAAAGTCTTCGATTTTGTTAATCCGGATGTCGGATCTTAACTCCATAAGATGGAGAATTAAATTACGGACGCGTAGGAAGAAGAATCGAGTAAAACGGACCAATAACGAAGAAGTTATGACCGTTTTCGTGAAATGCGGTCGTGCTGGGAATATGCAGCATTCAGCTGCAAAAGTTCTGCGAAAACAGGGGCTTAGCGTGACGCCAAGGCCCTTGGCGTCACGCGAGGCCCCCTTGTTTGGCGAAAATTGTTCGTTTGCTCCGTTTTGGCTTGGGAACTCGTTTAAACGCGTTTTAAGTTGCGTATGACTAATTTAACTTATGTTTTATGACTATTAGGGTAAACGCACATGTAGATAGGTATGTAGGTATGTTTGTATATCTCTATACACGTATGTAGAATGTATGAAAGCAAGTATGTATCTACGTGGGTATGTTTATAAGTATGTGAGCAAGAATAAGCGGATATATGATGGTATGTATGAGAGTAGGCATGTATGAGTTTGGTATGAAGCACGTAGGGTTGTATGTATGTAAATATGTATAATGTCATGAGTGTACGTAATGATGTTGGTATGTGTAGATGTAGATACGTATTTAATGATGTAGATGTGTGTATATGTAAGTATGCATGTAGATTGGCATGTATGTGTGTGAGTATGTATGCAAGTAGGTATGTATGCATGTGTGTACGTATGTATATATGGAGATAAATATGTATGAAGTTTAGGTATGTATGTAAGCCTTTCGGTATGATTAAGTGCTTACGTTGTTTATTCGTGTACCTGGAGTTATAAGTGAAATGCAGGAATAACAAAGAAGTCTCACCACGGATGGTATGACAGGATGGGAAAGCTGGGATGTAAAGAGTTAACGAAACGAGAAGTAAACGTGAAAACCTTGTAGGTTTATAATGCGTACTAATGTTGTGAATTTTATGTGGTGAACGCAGGTAGTACCAGTCATGAGGATATCCAAGGATTGGAGATCGAGGATCGAGTCACAAGATAGATTGTACGGGAGTGTTGAGTACGTAATGGAGTGAAGCTAGGTTATGGCTTCTTATTGAAAACGAGTATAATATATGTATTTATTGTGAAAGAATTAATCTTAAAAATGAATTTAAGTGCATCAAGGAGTTTGTAACGAAAGAAATTTTTATGGTACGATTTTCCGCTGCGACTTTAGTCAGTTACGAATTAGGGTCTTACACTCTGTTATATTTTCTATCCCTTGATAATCAATTAAATAAACAGAGATTGCGGTGAAGAAAATCTACGAGTAGGTACATTCCATTTATGGCAAATATTAAGTCTACTATAAATATTCACCACTTTGTGTTGAAAATCTGTCATCCTCATACACACAAAAAGAAAGGGCACTCTAAACCTTCTTCTTCACCTTCACCTCATACTCCCCCACACACACAAAATGAACACCATCAAAGATGAATGCTTCCCACTTGTTCTTCATCCATATCACAATCTAAGATTGAGGACCAATCTGGAAGGTCCTCAATGGGAAGGGTGTCAAGTTGTGCTCAAAATGCTCATGAGTAGTAACTTGAGTTATGCCCTCACTGCTCATATAACTGTTCATCCAAAGATTCTTCAAATCTTCTGGAAAAATGCAACTTTATCTGAGTATGAGAACAGAGAACAAATGGCCATCGAGAGTATGGGGCTAAATCAAAAAATTCTGTTAAATGAAGCCACCATCAGGACGGCTCTTCAACTCGATGATGATAATGATGTTCTGATGTTCTCAAGGTCTCAAAAGGATGATGTCCTGAGGCAAATGGGTTACCATACGCAAACCCAACAACGAGCAATCAACAAGCATGGCTTTATCAAGCCATGGCAATATCTGGTTACACAGATGGGTGCATGCTTTTCAAAGAAAGTCATCAATCATCATAAAATATCTCTTAGATTGATGGAGCCTATACGTGCACTTGTACTCAAAGTACCTTACAACTTCTCTTATTATCTAATGAGAGATTTTGCAAGCAACATGTGGGTTGGCAAGCCGTTCCTGATGTATCCTCGTTTTATAACGAAGATAATCACGAGCCAGCTGGACTTTGCAGGTATCCCTGCAAGTTACCCAAGAGCAGATATGAGACTTCAAGAAAACATGGGTCTCAGCATGCTTGTACCCACCAACCAGAACTATGGGGTGATAACTGACCTGTCGTTGCTCCTTGAGATGGAATACGGGGAAGGCATAGATATTGATTGAGTTTTTTTTTGTTTTGTTTGTGTAAATTTTTTTTGTTAATATGTTTATATTAGGTGCTTGCTTAATTGCTTTGACTCAAAATTCTAAGTTTCTGATGACAGGAGACAAAATCTGGTAATTCGAAAATAAATCTAATTTTTTTTCTGGTAAAACTTCAATAATAAAATGATTTAGAAAATATCAGAAAACGCCAAGAAGACATGGATACTACCAGAAAAACAAATGTGAGTCTTTTGATCTTATCTCATTCCCTCTCATCTCAAAAAAAAATATGTTGAAAAGGATCACAAGTTTAGGGGGAAAACTCAACCAAGAAATTATGTTGACTTTTGTTGACCACATCTAAAAGGTCAACAGAAGTCAGAACAAAAGGCAATACATATGTTCAACAGAATTTATGTTAAATTTCTGATGACATCATCAGAATGGGACTTTTTGACTTACAAATAAAAGAGGATGCATATGAAGGAAGGTAATTGGACCTTCTATCTAATGGGGTCCACAAAGATGAAAATGTGTCATAGAACCGATAGTTTTCTCCAATCAAAAATCAGTTCAATACTTTCATGAAGAAATGATTGAAGAAACTACAAATTGAAGGGACAAGTTGAAAAGGCATAACCACGATTACATTATAAACCATCTCATTAATGTCTTGATACCCACGATCCAACGGTTACATTCTGAACCAAAAACTCACGTTACACGATCTAACGGTTATAAAGACATTTAATGAGCTCTTAACCACCATTACATGCCACGTTCTAAACCCCCTCAACTCCATACACCAACAATCCTCTGCTGAAACACTCCTATATAACACACACTTAGCAGAAATTAAAAAATCACTCACCTTCCTCACAAAAACTTCAACTTTGAAAATCCCCTATTTCTCACTCATAATTCAATAAAAAAATCCCTAAATTTCAAACCCTAACTCACAAAGATCAACAATGGTAGAAGTAAACCTCAACATCCCAATTGTTCAACATGAAGTACCTTTTGTTGAAGATGCAGAATTTCTACCAATGAAGGATAACAATCTACTGATGAATACAGAGCACTCGGAGTATGATATAAGATGTCAACTTCTGGTAGAATATCTCACAAAATGTCTAATCTCAGGAGCACTAACAAAAGGAAGAGAGGTACCAGAAAGGCTACTACAACAATTTGTTCGCACTTTTAGTGAAGTTGAAGAAAATCAGGTCTCTGCTCATGTATGGGGAAGTGTTTATGTAACATTAACCCCTGCAAGAGTAAGGGAATGGCTTGAACTGCCTATTCTTGATAATTACATTGAAGCTCCAAGCAGAGAAGAATTAATAAGCTTCATCATTGGGCTTGGCTACAAGAAAAAGGATATCAACAAAATTGGAGCAATTAGAAGAAGTGAATTGCCAGCCATCTGGCAAGTGATGATGGAAGTGCTAAACAAATGTCTCACTTCAAAGATAGGGGGAACTGATCAAATCAGTCAAGCTATTCTGACAATCATGTATGGACTCATAACTGGGTTCAAAATTGATTATGGGTCAGAAATTTTCAACCTACTCAAAAGGTCAATCATCACCAGAAATGGAAGAATAATCTCACATCTGCCATATCCAAGGTTAATCTCTATTTTCATCTCTGAAACATTTGCTACAAGGAACATGGAAATTCCAATTTTGGAAGATGTTTGGAGTTCAAATTCCATGAAGGCCTGGAGTTCCAATCATGGATGGGAATCAGACAAAGATATCCCTGTGTTACCAGAAAGCATGATATGCTCATTACACCAGACTCACAATACAGAATACAATATGAAGAACTTCTGACCAAATCAGATTCTCCAACAGAAGAGCCCAGCAGAGAAGTTGTGAACTGTTCTTCATCAACAGAAAAAGGAGATGATGAGAAGTCCTCGCCATCAGAAAAGGAGGGTGCAGAAGGAAAAAGAATTCTGGAGATAGCTAACTCACCAGAAAACAAGAAAGAACATGCTGAAAGTCAACAGATACATGAAGCAGGAACTCATCATGAATTTGAAATTCATCAAGAACATTATGCAGAATCACATATTGCTGGAGAAACGCATGCTGCTGAAATTGAAGCCACTGAAGTCATACATTATGATGAATCTCACATTGCTGGTACATCTCTTTTAAACATTGTTTTAGTTGAATCTCACAGAGAAGAAACAAAATCAGAAAGCTCAGTTAATGTATCCTACAAGATAGAATACAGAACAACTAAGGTTGATGAGGAGGTTACTAGTTCTATTAATCTCAACTCAGAATCAGAAAATGAGGAAGGGGATGAGATCCCAATAGATAGAGATCAGGAAACTGATCAAGGAAATCTGGCTAAAGGTAATCCATTTACCTCAAAAACTTGTGGAGAATCATATGTTGATATGGTTCAAGGACACAAGGAAATCCAGGGTGAAAATGAGTTTTTCATCACTGGTGGAGATGATTCTGGTAAACTTAAAGCTACACCAAAATCTGGTAAAGCCAAAAGTGACCCTATCATTTCCAAAATAGCAGCCAATGTGTTTGCAACTGGAATGTTACAAGGAACATCTGTTGTTCCCAATATCCCTGAAACACCCATGAATCAAGAAAATTTAGAAACAGTTTTGGAAAATGTTTACAAAGTCTGCAAAAGAAATCCAGTCGAAGAAAAACTTGACATGCTGCTGTCAGAAATACAAGGTCAAAGGGCTGATATAAAGACTTTGTCAGAATCAGTGGAGGCAATAAAGAAACAAACTGAAGAAAACACTGAAGCATTAAAGTCTCTTCAAAAGATGAAAGAAAAGGCACAAGAATCCAACATCTCTGCATCAGAAATCCAGAAGATTCTCACAGAAATTGAAAAGATCAAGGCACAAGTTGCAAATGCGGTAGAATCAAGGCAATCAAGCAGTTCAAACAGAGTTTTTGAGGAAGTTACCATGCTAAGGGCAAGCAATAACAGTATCACATATGCCCTTGAGAAGATGTCAAAAGAATGGGCTGTAATTCAGACGAAAGCTCAAACCGAATTCACAAATGTTCAGAAACACATAACCAGCAACTCAAAACAGGTAAAAGAGGTGCAGCAACTAATGGAGAAGATGCAATTCAACATTGCAAGTGTGACATCTGTGCCTTCATGGCCATCGAACAAATACCAAATCAATGAAATATTGTATTTCAAATTTGGGATTTGTATAAATATGTGTATCATTTGCACATATCAATTATTGTTCGATTTCGAGCTCTAAATCGCTTTCTAGAAAGTTATACGTGAACTGGTGCGTAAACGTAATCAGTTTAATGCGATGAACACTCTGGAATAGTGACATAGGCTTAACATACCTTAAATAACCTTTACATAACTTAGAAATAAGTTTTGGAAGGTTTGGTGTGTCGAAATCAAGTTTATTCGCTTACAGGGACTAATTTCGACAAACTGCAAAAGTATGCCGATTTGTACTATAACGAACATTCCGGAACATGACCATAAGTTAAACATACCCTGTTGGGATTGAACCCTACCAGAGGAACAGATAATTAGAGCCAAAACTAGATCAGAGCAGTGGATCCAGAATAAGCAGATGTTACATACAAGTCTCTCCCCTTGAAAGTGATTTCAACATCTGCTGACCTCCTATCTACTGATCGTACAAACTGCTGACCTCCAAACTGCTGATCAAGTAAAGGCCTGATGAAAGACTAAAGCTCTGCTGTTCAATCCACTGCCTTGAGTCAAGCACTGCTGATCCGAACAAGTACTGTTAGGTTCACAGAAGTGGAAGGTTGCAGCAGTTATTTAGATGTCGTTATGTAATGAATTGTAATAGCAGTAGTTAGCATAGCAGTGTTTGTATTGATCAGAGGTTAGAGTTTGTTAGGAGGTTAGATGTCACTTTCATGGTGACGTCAGCTTAGATGCTCAGTGGTTTGCTAGTGCCTATAAATAGAACAGTGCTCTGTACTGTTCTATTAGCTCTTTGCAAAATCGTCTTCTCTGCACGAACAAACACTGAGCTCTGGCTGAGGGGGAGTTTGTATTCAACATTGCATTGTAATCGTAATTGAAATAAATTCAATCTTTCGGTTCTTTGTGAAAAGTGTTTGATCAAAGCAATACTCTCGTTTGATTGTATGCAAAGTTTGTTTCCATCTTAATTCCGTTGCACAACTCATCCATCTTCATTCTAATTCAAACGAAAAATACAATCAAAACCAAACTCAGATCCAACAATTGGTATCAGAGCTTGGACAGTCAAATTTGATATAACAATCATTTTGACATAAATAGTTCAGCTCATAATCGTTGATATCGATAGTTTGTGCGGTTTGTTGAAAAACAGAGTAAGGTTTAATCACCATTAAAGTTGATTAATCAGTGCCTGTAAAACAACTAGGATGACGTCACAATCACAAGATGACAAGAATAACATTGGCTCGCTTTTTAAACCACCCATGCTTAAACGTAATGAATACAACATATGGGAGAGAAGGATGGGTCACATCCTTGCTCAACAGAACACTGGATGTTGGAGGTCTGTTGTTTTTCGTCCCCATGTTCCTATGGTGCCAAGTGCTGAGGATGCAAAGAAGTTCGTTCCTAAACCAACTGAAAACTATACTGAAACTGATTTTCAAAAGTTCGAACTAGATGCCAAAGCATTTAGCATCATAGCATCTGCATTACCAAATGAGATCTATGCTGGACTGTTACACTGTAACAGTGCCAAAGAGCTATGGGATGCGTTGAAGGAACAGTTTGGGGGGACAGAAGAAGTCATTGAGAACAATAGGGAAATTCTGAATCAGCAGTATGAAACATTTTGTCACATCAAGGGTGAATCACTGACTCAGCAATTTAAGCGATTCAGTTGTCTCATTAGTGAACTAAGGCTTGTTAAAGTAACTATTCTAAATTCCACTCAAAATAGCAGGTTCCTTAGGTCACTACTAGAAAAATGGGACACCGTAGCTTTTGTCACTAGAAACTCTGCTGAGTTCAAAGATCTGACCCTGACCCAACTTCATGGTAGACTCCTGACCTATGAAAGGGAGTTGAACCAGAAAAAGAAGTTGCAAGAGTCTGGAAAAGTTGTTGATGATTATTCATTCGGTAGCACAGCTCTTTTTGGTCAGGAAGAATCTGGTAGCAGTGATAAGGATCAGGGTTATGATCACTTCATTGATATAACTGCTGGTGGAAATTTTAACTACCCTGATCCTCACTCTGCAAATTATGCTTTTACTGCAAACTGTGAAAACCAGATGTCAGATAATTTGTGCTTTGAACTCAATGAATTGCAACATTTTGATACCACTGACTTAGAAGAGATGGACATTTTGCATCAGTTGGCTTTTCTTAGTGTGAGAACAAGCAAATTCTACAAAAGAACAGGGAGAAAATTCCCAGGGTTACATGGGAATTTAAGGGTGGGGTTGGATAAATCGAAAATCAAGTGTTACAAGTGCAATAGGCTAGGTCATTTTGCTAGGGAATGCAGGAGTCAAACTACTGGTCCTATAATAACTCATCCCAGCTCAAACCCTAGACCACAAAATCAAAGCACTGTGCACTATACCCAATATACCCCTGCAGCCCATGTTAACACTGCTCACTATGCTGCTACCCCTGTGCCTGTGCATTATGTCCAAACCACTGTTCCACAAATTCAGTACGTTCAAACCCCTATCCCTCAGGCACAAGCGCAAACTGTTGCACCTCAAACAGCTGCTCCAGCAGCAGTACAGCCAGATCAACAAAGCTTCTTCACTCAAGGCTTTGTTGACTGGAGCAGTATGCCTGATGAGCTTGGTGATGAAAATTTTTCACTCTATGCCTTTAATGAACCTTCTAATGATGAATTTTGTTTGATGGAATTAGAGTCAATACCAGAGGGGATTGAAACTGAAGGTGAACAGCTAAGTACTGAAACAGTGGATGAGGTGACTGAAGCAGTGGTTACTGCTGTGGCTGGTGAACTACTGCTGGGAGAAAGTTCAGGAACCCTGATTGAACCACTGACAGATCCATGGTCCGAAGAGGATAAAGAAGAAGAGGAAGAGAAGAAAGCAGGTGAGAAAGAAGTAAGAGCTGATGATGAAGAAAATCATCAATGTGATTGTGCAATGATGGCTGCTGCCAAGGTATCTCCTCAAGTTCTTGAAAAACTATGTTCTGACAATTGCATTATTGCTTTTGCTAACATCAAAGAGGTAAATGAAAACCTTCGGGATAAAATCTTAACTGATGAAGTCAAATTTGAAAGGTCATTAAAAGAACTTAGAAACAAATTGGCTAAAAAGGATAAAGAGATCAGTAGTCTCAAAGAAGCGCAAAGCATAACCAAAACTCAACTCCAAACTATGGTAGAAAAATACCAAGTTTGCAAAAAGGAGTTAGAGTCCACCCAAATCACATGTGAGAAATGGGTGGAATCCTGCAAAGGATATGAGTTATTGCTTGAAAAACAGATTAAAAGCAATGTGAAATTTGGTATTGGTTATAGAAAACATGATGATGAAAACATTGTTGTTGAAAAATCTGTTCAAACCACTGATGTAACCACTGAGTTCATCCCCACAAACAAGAATGGCCAAGAAGTGAAAATCACTGATAAACTTGGTAACAAAATCACACTTGACAGACCAATGGGATCCTCTACTTTTGAGGAGCTTGAAAAATATCAGTTTAAACCAACATGGTCTGATGAGTGTGATATTCTTGAAAATTTCAAGCCCATGGACTTTACATCCACTGATGGTGTTAAAGCTCCAAAAGCTAAAGTCATTCCTCTCAAGGACATCCCAACAGAGGTTAAAACCTCTGTTGCAAAGGAGTCCGAAAAGAGAAAGAAGAAAGAAAATATCAATAACCTGTTTTGTGAATTCTGTGAGAAAAGGAATCATCTAACAAAAGACTGTTTCCATTTAAAAGCATATGATTTAAACAAAACAAGTGTCATTGTTTTTGCTGAAAGTTGCATTGTTTGTGGTAAATCAAACCACAAAACTCAAGCAAGTGTGTATCTCAAAAACTTTGATGTGAAAAAGAATGAATACACTGCTAAAACATCCTTGAGTCCATCAACATCATCTGTCAAATTCACCAAAAACCAACCACTGTTTGTGCTAGTTCAAACAGCTGTCACAAAACAGCTGAACCAAACATCTGTCAAAAGAGATGTTCAGGTTACTGATGCACCCCCTGCAAATCAATACAGAAGAGGTAAGGGACAACCACCATACCCTAGGGTTCCACACGTTTATGAGACTTACAAAAGGCCCTCTAAACCTAAAGTGAACAGGCATCCTTTTGGGCACCAACAGGTGATTGGTCAAGACCCCCAACAGTGGTTAGCAAGAAACAGTCCTAAAACTGTCCAAACCCCTGACCTAACCACTGTCCATCAATGTGCATCCATCCCAGACACTGTTGAGACCCCATCCAAAGCCTTATTGGCTTTGTAAACCCTAATGAACTAATCCTTTTACTTCATGTGCAGGGAGCTTCTGCCTGCTTAGATAGCCTTTGGTATGTTGATAGTGGAGGCTACAGGCACATGACTGGATGTAAAGCCCTACTCAAAGATTTCAAAATTCATGGAGGGGGTGATATATCCTTTGGGAATAACAGTAAAGGGAAAGTTCTGGGGTCTGGTACAGTACAGTCTGGCAATGTAAAATTTGAAAATGTCAATCTGATAGACAGTCTGAAATTCAACCTCCTAAGTGTTTCACAAATGAGTGACAAGGGGTATGGGTCATTCTTCACAAAGGAGTGTTGTAGGATTGTTGGACCAGAAATCGTCAAAAAGATTGAAGCAATAATAAAAACTGGTCAAACAAAACTTGTTGCTCAAAGACGTGGCAATGTTTATGTTGTTGATATGTCAAAAGAGTGTCCCGGAGCTGATGCCTGTCTGTTCTCAGCTGCCTCTAACAAAGAGACAGAACTTTGGCACAGAAGATTGGGGCACACAAATCTTAAGACAATCACTGAAATTTCAAAAAATGGTTTGGTAAGAGGCCTACCACAAAAATTGTTTTCATGTCCTGAGCATTGTGTTTCCTGTTTAAAAGGAAAACAACATAAAAGCTCTTTTAAGTCCATTGAAGAGTCCAAAACAACCCAGTGTTTGCAAATGCTGCACATGGATTTGTTTGACCCAGTTCAAGTCATGAGTCTCAAGAAGAAAATATATTGTTTGGTTATTGTTGATGACTTCTCTAGGTTTACATGGACTTTCTTTTTACACTCAAAAGATGAGACTGCAGTCATTTTGCAAGAATTTGTGACACAGGTTGAAAAGCAATTTGACCTTCCAATAAAAGTCTTCAGGAGTGACAATGGCACAGAATTCAAAAATAAGGAGTTGGATGCCTTCTGTGTGAAGAAAGGGATTGTAAGGCAGTACAGCATCCCTAGAACACAAGAGCAAAATGGGGTAGTGGAAAGAAAGAACAGAACTTTGATTGAGGCTGCCAGAACCATGCTTGCTGATTCAGGTTTGCCATTAACTTTTTGGGCAGAGGCAGTAAACACTGCTTGCTATGTTCAAAACAGAGTTTTAATAAACCCCAAGCACAAAAAGACTGCTTATGAAATTCTGTATAAGATCAAACCACTGATCTCATACTTCAAGGTATTTGGCTGCCCATGCTTTATTTTGAACTTAAAAGATTCCATTTCAAAATTTGCAGCCAAAATTGATTGTGGTTATCATCTGGGATACTCAACCACTGCCAAGGCCTACAAAGTGTTTAATACAAAGACCAAGGCAGTGGAGGAGACCTTGAATGTAAATTTCAATGAACTTTCATCAATGAAAATCCCAGTGAATCCTGCAGATCTGTTTGATCTTGATAAATTCACTTTTGAAAATACTGCTGTCAAGACTAACAGTGCAGGTCCATCAGAGGATTCAACACCAGACTATGGGTATGAAATTATCATCCCTCAAAAGTCTGTCAAAATGGGAAGAGAATCAGATGTTCAAAACAACTGTTAAAGCTCAACCACTGCTACATCAACAGTTGTTGACCAAAGTAGCCCATCAACCACTGCTTCCACATCCTCAAACACTGCTGACAAAAGTCCTCAAACAGTGGATAAAAGTCAGCATGTGCCCACATCATTACCTCCTATTCCACCACCTTTTGAAGCCACTGCTGGGTCATCAAAGTCACCAGCAGTGGTTAGCTCAGATGATACACATTTGCAGCCTTCACCAACAAATGCCATCATTCCATACCAAGGAGATTTAATCTACTTAAGATCTCATCCACCTGATCAAATAATTGGCAACATCGATGAAGGGGTGCTCACAAGAAGCCAAACCCAAAACATTTGTCTTTTTGCTGGTTTTCTATCACTCCATCAGCCAGTCAAGTACCAAGAGGCACTGAAAGACAACAGCTGGGTAGAAGCCATGCAAGAAGAGCTCCAACAGTTCAAAAGACAACAAGTATGGGAACTTATACCACTGCCAGAAGAGGTTAGCCCCATTGGCACAAAGTGGGTCTTCAAAAATAAAACTGATGAAAGGGGTATTGTTGTCAAGAATAAAGCTAGGCTTGTGGTTCAAGGTTACAGACAGGAAGAGGGGATTGATTATGATGAAACATTCGCCCCTGTAGCAAGATTGGAAGCTATAAGACTGTTCCTGGCCTTTGCTGTCAACCACAACATGAAGGTGTTTCAAATGGATATCAAAAGTGCTTTCCTCTATGGTACAATTCAAGAAGAGGTGTATGTCTGTCAACCTCCAGGTTTTGAGGATCCATTTTATCCAGATCATGTCTACAGGCTAAACAAAGCCTTGTATGACCTGAAACAAGCACCAAGGGCCTGGTATGAAACTCTTTCCACCTTTTTACTCTCAAATGGTTTCAAAAGAGGTACCATTGATAAAACTTTGTTTCTAAAATGGAGAGGAAAGGATTTAATGATTGTCCAAATTTATGTGGATGATATTATTTTTGGAAGCACATCTAACAAAATGTGTGAAGAGTTTAGGGAACTCATGACAGCTGAGTTTGAAATGAGTGCAATGGGTGAGCTGGAATGCTTTCTTGGTCTCCAAGTTCAGCAAATGCAAAATGGAACTTTCATTCATCAAAGCAAATATGCCAAAGAACTTTTGAATAAATTTGATATGAATGATTGTAAACCGTGCAGCACACCCATGGCAACAAATAAGCTTGTCATGTCTGATGAAAAGGATGAGCTGATTGACCAAACACTTTATAGAAGCATGATTGGGTCTTTATTGTACCTAACTGCATCTAGACCAGACATCATGTTTGCAACATGTGTCTGTGCAAGAAGTCAATCAGCTCCCAGAAAATCAAATCTCATTGCTGTAAAAAGGATCTTCAGATACATAAAGGGTGCTCCCACACTTGGTATTTGGTATCCAGCTAATGGGAATATCAAGCTTTCAGGTTATTCAGATAGTGACTTTGCTGGATGTCACTCCACAAGGAAGTCCACTTCAGGAGGGTGCCAGTTTCTAGGTGATTGCTTGGTTTCTTGGCAAAGCAAAAAGCAAGCAGCTGTTTCAACATCCACTGCTGAGGCTGAATACATTGTTGCTGCAAGCTGTACAGCCCAACTCCTGTGGCTTCAAAATCAGTTGCTGGATTTTGGTATCAGTGCCTTAAAGACACCACTCATGTTGGATAGCCAGGCAGCAGAAAATATCATCAAAAATCCAGTTTCCCATTCAACCACCAAGCACATCGACATCAGACATCACTTTGTGAGAGATTGCTATGAAAAAGGTTTGATTTCTCTGCATCATGTTCCAACTAAAGACCAGCAAGCAGATGTGCTCACAAAAGCATTAGATACTGCCACCTTTGAAAGTTTGGTCTCTAGGATTGGCATGCTTAACATGGAATAACAAGAAACATCTTGTTTTTCTATGAATAAAAGCATTAAAATGTTTTCATAAAATCAAAAATCCATCCTTAAAAATAGCTAAAATGAAGTTTTCATTAAAATCCTAAAAGTCTGCCATATCCACTGCTTGTTCAAAAGTCTGCTCTACTTCAAAATGTCTGTCCACTGCTGAAAGCCATCCTCTGTCTTCTCATTTCCTTGATAAACTCTGTTGTTCAAAAGCAGTGTCTTATCCACTGATATGCTATCCACTGATAGTGAAAATCATCTACTGCTTCCATTTTACCGTTGTAACCACAGCTTTCATCAGTATCTTTCATAAAAGTATTGTCCTTCATTTCACCAGGGGTTGGCATGTGGGTAGTACATTGTGGTCAGACCTTTTGTAACCGCTGCCACGTCAGCCTTCACTGTTTCCTCTATAAAACCCCCACTTCACACCAAAACGGGGTTTTACTGTCGAATTGAATTCTCAAAAATTCTCTTCTCAAAGCAGTTTCTTCATCAAATTCCTTCAACATCTTCTTCGATCATCATCTCCAAAATGACAAAATCTAAGCCATCTGCAAAACCCACTTCCAAATCATCTTCAAAAGAGGTCTCTCAAAAGGCCAAATCCACCGAAATTCCACACAAACCATCTCACAATCTTCTGGGTCTCCTCACAAAACCCGACACTACAGAAGCTTTCGATTCCATCCTTGCTACCATCTCCGCATCAAAGTACAAAACTTTGTTAACAGCAGATGCACCAATTTACTTGACAACCCAAAGAGAGTTTTGGAAGAATGCAACCCTTGAAAAACAAGGAGACACTGTAATAGCCATCAACTCTTCTCTAAAGGGTAAAGCCGTCAAGATTACACCACAATCACTGTCAGAGGCCTTTCAACTCGATGATCAGGAAGGTAAACTTTCTTTTCCCAAAAACGAGTAAAAAATGATTTTCTGGAAAGAGGGTATAATGCAGAAGTAAAAAAGGACACCTTACAAAAAGGTTACTTCCCTTCTGCAACAAGATTTTTATTTCACACCCTCTTAGTGTGTGTTTCAAACAAAACCACTGCTTTTAATGAAATACCATTAAAGATTCAAAATCTGGGATATGCTATTCTTCAAGAAGAAAATTTTAATTATTCTCAGGAAATCTTTAATGATCTGATTAAAAAAGTTGAAACAAAATCATTCTTACTGTTTCCCAGGTTTTTAAGCTATTATTTTCAAAAGAAATTCAGTAAGGATGATATTGCTGCAATAAACCAAGGTGACTCTTTACAAATGCACAGCTTAACTGCTGAAACTTTTACAAGAATGTCAACACCTTGCAAAACACAAGCAGAGGTGCCTAAGCAGAATTTAGCAGCTACCACTGCTCCTCAGGTATCTGCTGCTGAGCCCACTGCTCAAGGTGATCAAAGTAGCAAAACAACTGCTTTGAAACCCACACCTTAAATCACCAAAAAGCCACAGAAAAAGAAAAATCAAAAACCCCCCAAACCTACCAAAAAGGCAACTCTGGAGGATGAGATACCAGAGCAACTGCCTGTGACAAAACAAAAGTCACAAGAAACCACTGTTGCTTCTTCCTCACAGCAGTTGGTACAAATATCTCAACCCATAACCGAAACTCCTCCTGCTTCTTCTCAAAAAGAACAGGTTGTACACATAGGGACTCCACACTATGATGCTCTGGAATCACTCGCTTCCATCATCCACAGCCCAATGCCCGGGGCAAATTCTCTTTCTACACCAAACATCACATCCACAATTCCCCCACCTACTAAACTTCTGTTGGATGCAATTGATTTGAACCAGGCACTAACCAGTCCTTCTCAATCACCTATCAATGAGAACATGCCTCAACAAATGACTGCGTCCGATGTATCAATCTTTGCTAACCAACCAACACAACCTGAGGAGGTTACACCCCTTGAGTTACAAGTAACTCTTGGTGGTAATCCAAGTGAAGCAACCACTACAATTGTTGAACCCACTGGTTTACATTTGGACAGTGGTTACATTAATAAGACTTCCTTGGAGGAAATTCCTTCCATAGCACCTCTGACATCTACTAGTGGATTCTTTTTTACCACTGGCAACATCAAAAGATTGTCAAGTATTGAAGGGAGAAGACCCCAGTACCAAGAAAAAGGGGCATCAGTTGTTAATGTTTGGAGTACACTCCCTACTTCAACCACTGATAAAACCACTGCTAATGGGAAATCAGATGATCCCATCAAATTGGATGATGGTTTAAAATATTTGGAATTGACGGAACGTGTTGATAAACTGGATACTTCAGTTGCAGATATCAAAGAAATGCTGCAACAGTTGTTGACAGTACAAAAGATGCAATCCACTGTTGTTCCACCTCAAGCACCTACTCCACGACAAGCACCTGCTACAAATGAGCTCTGGAACCTCTTTCAACCTTTTCTCCAACAATAAAAAGAAATGGCAGATCAGCAACATGAAATACATGTCCAAAAGCTGAGAAACATCATGGAGTCTAGGTTCAAGAACACTCAAGTAGACATTAAGGCAATCAAGGCCCATTTATTGGAAACCACTGGCACTGCTCCTCCTACTGTTCTTTTTATTGATCAACTTCCCCCAGATAATGCCAAAAAGGGGGAGAAAATTCAGGAGTGGAAGAAGAAGGGAATAGATGATGGTCTTTACATTGAACCAGAAAAAGATGCTATGACCAGAAATATTCCTTTGCCAGATGGTAGCAAAAAGGTTGATGTTACCCAGAATGCACTTGATGAAGCTATAGCATGTGTAAAAATGGACAGAGAGGCAAAGGATATGTCAAGGTGGAATGAGGAGAAAAGAGCTTACATGGAGCTGTATGCGCAGGGTTGTTCTGAGTCAAAGGATGCTAAAAATCCTAAGCCAAAAAGAAAACCCAAGTCCATCCCATCCAGACTCACAAAGCATACTACAAAACCACCATCCAAAAGCCTCCAACATCAAACCTCCACCCAAACAGCTGTTGTAAATCCTACTGTATCAACTACTGCTGGTACTTCAGAGGTTTCAACATTTGTTATCACTCCAACACACACCACTTCAACACACACCACAACCACTGCTTTACCACCACCACCATCATCACCAAAAACAACATCACCACCATCACCTCCTGCCAAAAAGCAGAAGACAACAGATGTTACAACATCTGTTGTAATGACAACAGTGGTTGAAGCACCAGTTGTTTCAACAGCTGTTAGTCAACCACAAACCACTGCCACTCAAACTACCACCACTGTTCCACCCAAAGCATCATCAGTCCCTCCTCAAACAAAAAGGAGAAGACTAATCTTGAAAGATGATGACACTTCACCACCAACAACATCTTCAAAATCTTTGACACTTGTTACAATACCCAAGCCTGTTCCTCTCTCATCAGCACAAGTTCAAAAGCCCTTAGCTCCTGCAGGTGTTCAATTCCCTCTTGAACTCATAGCTGTTAGAGAAGAAATCAAATATTTCTACTATGAGGATGACCCTGCTAAAAGGAGATTGCCATCAGTTAAAGGATATCCCAGGCCTAACAATATTGAAGAGTACTTGAAAATCAAGGCTAAGCAAGCAGAGGATATCTCAAAAAGAAATACACAAGGGAAATCTGATAGGGAAATACAGCAGAACTATCAATACTTGCTCACACAAGTCAAATCCCTGGAACAATTTGCAAAAAATGTATGTCAACAAATTTCAGAAAGAGCAGATGAAACTCTATGAAAAGACTACATTGAAAGCATTATGTCAACCAAGAAGTACAAGGGAGAAAAGCACATGTACAAGGAGTGGACCATCCCTGAGCTTGAGCAAGAAGCAGCCAGGATTCAAGAGATGATAAACAAAATGGTCAAACACACTCCTCCTGATTGGTCAAAGTACATAAAGAATGTACCTGAAAAATCACTTGAGCTGAAGAGAATGAAAGAGGAGTTAGTTGCTGCTGATTATGGGTCAAAACATCTAGTGGCAAGATGGAAAGAAGATACAGTCAGGGCCACCTACAAAAGGCTGGAGGAATTAAGGAAGAAAGATCCAACAGTTCCACAAAAACCTGACTATCCTGAACCAGAGGTTTCAAAAAGACCATCTAAACTGCAAATCAGGAGAGCCACTGCTCCAGCTGGTGCAGCCATCTATAAAAGAAGGCAACAAAGACAGTTGGGTGGTGAAACCATCCAAGAGCTGATAAAAGGAGATGACCTTGTAAAATAAGGGATAAAGAAAATGATTATAGAAACTCTTGGTTTGGATCAAACTGCAAGTACTGCTTAGTCAGTCATGAATAGGCAAGCTTCACCAAACACCTCATCCAATAAAAATCTCCCAAGAAACCCACCAGGCTCAAAAGTACTAAAGTGGGAAACTGACAAACAGACCCATGTACTGACTATGTTCAGGTCTGATGGAGAAGTGAAGAAAATATCAAGGGAACAAGCACTTGGCCTAAGTCTTGAAGATTTGCAAGATCTCCTTGATCTTCCACTTAGCAGGGATGATGATGATACAGATGCCTTAACCTTTGAACTACAACTTAAAGGGAAAATAAGGGAACTGTTGATAAGGCAATAAAAGATTCCACAATAATGAAGAGTTTTGGCATTATCTGTTCCAGGGGGAGATTGTTGGGATTGAACCCTACCAGAGGAACAGATAATTAGAGCCAAAACTGGATCAGAGCAGTGGATCCAGAATAAGCAGATGTTACATACAAGTCTCTCCCCTTGAAAGTGATTTCAACATCTGCTGACCTCCTATCTACTGATTGTACAAACTGCTGACCTCCAAACTGCTGATCAAGTAAAGGCCTGATGAAAGACTAAAGCTCTGCTGTTCAATCTACTGCCTTGAGTCAAGCACTGCTGATCCGAACAAGTACTGCTGGGTTCACAGCAGTGGAAGGTCGCAGCAGTTATTTAGATGTCGTTATGTAATGAATTGTAATAGCAGTAGTTAGCATAGCAGTGTTTGTATTGATCAGAGGTTAGAGTTTGTTAGGAGGTTAGATGTCACTTTCATGGTGACGTCAGCTTAGATGCTCAGTGGTTTGCTAGTGCCTATAAATAGAACAGTGCTATGTACTGTTCTATTAGCTCTTTGCAAAATCGTCTTCTCTGCACGAACAAACACTGAGCTCTGGCTGAGGGGGAGTTTGTATTCAACATTGCATTGTAATCGTAATTGAAATAAATTCAATCTTTCGGTTCTTTGTGAAAATTGTGTTTGATCAAAGCAATACTCTCATTTGATTGTATGCAAAGTTTGTTTCCATCTTAATTCCGCTGCACAACTCATCCATCTTCATTCTAATTCAAACAAAAAATACAATCAAAACCAAACTCAGATCCAACATACCCTAAATATCCTTTACATAGCTTAGAAATAGGCTTTGAGGGGTTCGGTGTGCTAAAATAAACTTTTTGGTCATTCAGGGACTAAAAGCGTCAAAAGTGCATAAGTTTGCATTTTCGCGCATATCTTACGTTCTGAATACATCCGGACATCCAAAACTTTATGTAATCATTAAAATATTTTATTTTAGTTATTGGCATGATAAAATTCCATTCGTCGTGTAATTTGGATCGTTTTTGCGTTCGTTACGACTTCCGTCGTAATTAACCGAACAACGCAACCGTACGACCAAACGAACCGACATCCGAGATATTTTTGAGCATGTTTTGAGTTCCCTATACTTTAACTTCATTTTAGAGCCATGAAATGAGGTTAACGGGGCATAAACGTGTCAAAAATGAGCCGAAATGCAAGATTCTGAAGTTCAGGGACCAAAATTGTCATTCTGCCATAGTTATCTTAGGAAGGGACCAAAATGAAAAATCTAAATTCCAACTTGTTCCAGTTGTTCCCCTCATTTTCACATGGTTTTAATGAAATTATGGGCTCCCATGGTTTCACAAAACCATGGGCACATGTGTACGGATGAGATCGAAGCTCGTTTTACGATGAACGATCCCAACGGTTCTAGTTTTCCTATATATACCCATCTCCTTTCACTTGCAAAACCCACAATGATCTGATTTTGGCTCTCTAAGTTGAAGTTTATGCTTCATACCTGAGAGTAAATCGGATAATAGCTAGCGGGGACCTTTTGTAAGTATTCTTTCGTTCTTTTATCGCTTTTCGAGTCTGAAAGTCAAACTGCGTTTGACTTTCTGCCTTGACCAGTTTATGGTCAATGCGAAGTTCGTTTGAAGTTCATAACGTGAGCGTAATCACGATGGTTATAGTCTCTAGTGACTATACCTACAGATTATCACGTTATCTAGGTGTAGTGGCGAGTCGTAGTTTCGGCCAAAATGCGTATTCTTGCGTATTTTGTAACCAAACTACTTTTGGGTATCAAAACCGTTTGTTTTAATACCAAACCTGTTTTCTAACTTAACTAAACATGTTTTAGCATGTTTAGCTCGTCACTTTTAGTTTAGTGCTTGTGTAGAGTCGTAAGTCAAAGCGGACTAAACACCCGTTTAGACTTTCGAACTAGACCCGTTTGGTCGATCATTAGGATCCGACCAAGCATGTTTAGTGACCATAGTTGCATAGGGAATAACCTTCTGAGGTTATACCTTATGGTCACTTAGGTTTATTTAGTTGTATGATAGGTAGTTTATATGCCTTAGGTAATTGACCAAAATGCCATTTTCATGCATAATTGGTAATTAAGCATATGTAACATAAACTTTTGTCACTTAATCGATTATGCAACATGTTTAGGCATATAATACTTGTCATAGGACTAGTTAGACGTCTCGAACGCGCTTTGCGCGCACGACGCGTTAAAGTAGCGTAAGCTACCTTAATGGGTCGCAATGGGTCGAAAGCACTTAGGTTAGGTTTCGATTTAGAATGTAGGCTTTGTTAAACCATGCCATATGAGTTCCAATACTCATTTGGTTTACAAAACCTCATCCTATCCGATCTTCCAACTTAGGTCCGTTTTATTTATATAGTTATTAGGTTGCCGATTAATTCCATGCTCCCTCTAGCTTTGCTTGGTTATTGTTCAAGACCTCTAAGCATTCTCAGGTGAGTACATAGTTCCCCTATTTTACTGTTTTCAAATGTTTTGGGGTGATTCATATGTGTTAAATGATTTCGATGTTTTTAACGATGGTTTCGAAAATGATTAAAATGGTTTATATTAAATTAATAACAATTTCGATAATGTGGATAAACTTGTTGGTTGTAATTACATAACGAATAACATTCATTAGTTTTGGCCGAACCAACCAGTATTAGGTTATGGTACCATAGGATCTGACAAATCCTGTTATCAGACTGCACCCATGGTTATGTGTGGGTTAGCTGGGTAACGACTGAATCTGTGATTGTTAATTTACCCTTTGGTGGTTTATTAATGCGAGAAGCGATAGGCGAGTTGCGAAGGTTTGGATGTTATTAGCGAGACAATCAAAAGTAGTTTTCACGATTTAAAAGGAGAATGATTTAAACGACTAAAGCGATTTTTAACGAATTAAACGATTTGGGTAAACAATAGGTTTTTGGTTAGTGTTTAGATAACGGGACGGGTGTAATGTGATGAAAGCATGGTGGATACGCCGCTGGTACTTCCTATATATATATATATATATGTTTTCATCGTATTACATACCGTGGCGTTATTTAGTTCACTTGGGTAAACGATTTGAAACGATGTCACACAAACGAGGTTTTCGCAATGATATAAACCATACGAGTTTTATTAACGAGATTTTTTAACAAGTTTTATTAACGAGATTTATTAACGAGTTTTATTAACAAGATTTATTAACGAGTTTTATTAACAAGAATTATTAACGAGAATTTTATTAAATAAATGTTTTGGGTTAAGAATCATGGCTACGAGATTTTATAAATTATAACCAACTTGATTTGAGTTGGTTAATTATGCCGCAATACAATACTTTTCAAAACAAGGTTTTTAACTAAGTATTGCAACATGTAAACTAGCCATGAATCCGACACTCTCAAAAACCTATGTACTCGCCAGCATTTCTTTGCTGACTTTGTTTTCACATATGTTTCAGGTGTTGTTGAATGATGTGATTGCTAGGATGCATGCTCACATAGGACTGGACGAGGCCTTAGTGACTTAATAACATTGATAGACTATGTTTAACTTGTTTATTTAGATTTCCAGATGATGTATATATTTAATGTTTAATAAAACGAAACTTCAAATTTCCGTGTGTTTTGAAACAATGATTCTGTTACAACACTCCCCGATGATTCCGCCGCGATTTGTTGTTTTACGCGGTCGGGGTGTGACAGAAAAGTTGGTATCAGAGCTCATGGTTATAGGGAATTAGGTTATTAGTAATGCTTTGACCTAGTCTATAACCGTCCTAGGACCCTAACGCGAGTTTACTTGCGTTTAGCCATAAAACAATACTGTCACCTATCCTTAGGCGACAACCACAACAATAGCACAAATTTCGAATTCTCTTTGAAAACCAATCATCTGTTCTAGGATGATTTATTGTAAGGTTTTGAACCCTTTAAGTTTTCAAAGTCTCGTCAAAGTTCGGGTCTTATAATGTGAACACGTGCAAACTGGAAGGGTGAATGCCTGTACCCTGAGTTTTCTGTCTAAGGCTAGAGTGTTCGTACAAATCCGCAGTATCAGACCAGTCACTCTTACCTAGGAACTCTTGGGGTGAATGTTCACTTATAGGCGAGCATGTCTTCAGTGATACATTAATATGACCCGTTTACTTTGATTAATCACCGTCTCATTTGTTTGCCTTAGGTAACAAACAAATGATCGCAATTTCTATGCGTTGTCGTTCTGTTTTAATTATCCGATAACATTTCATTTGTATTCTCCTATGTCTTTCATTTCCTCTAGAATGTCTCTTCATCGCAACGACACTCAAATTTCCGAGCAAACTGCCAAATTTGCCCAGCGTATAGGCGAAGTAATCCTGAAGACTGTGGATTTAGGTATCGACATGTCTCGTCTCAATAATGAAGCCACCCAAGAAGCATCGAAAGAAGCAGAATTCGAGCAATCGAAAAAGTCAAAGAAGCGTAAAGCTCCAAAGGATCCCGTAGCCGTTACACCAAATCAGGCAAAACCTAGAAAGGTGGCAGCACCACCATCCAAGAAGCCATACTTAGGAACTGCTCCTTTGTGCAATCAGTGTAACCTCCACCACTATGCCAGTGTCAAATGTCGGAAATGTTTCAACTGTGGACTCATTGGTCATTTGGCACGAGACTGTCATTCAGTCACTGTGCTAAACCAAGCTTTTCAGAACCCCGTTCAATTTCAAGCAGATCCAGCACAGGCTCATTTTCCTCCTGGTATTTGTTATACCTATGACGAGACGGGTTATGTCAGGGACAGATACCCAAAGATTTTCAATGCAAATCCGACCCACAGATGAGCATTTGGCCGATTAGAAGAAGCTGCTGCTTTGAATAATCCGAATCTTATGTTTATTTTTCTAGTGTTTTCCTTTGAACTCGGAAACAATTGATTTTGTTTATAAATAAATCTTTATTTGCAATTCTGATATACAAATATAGTTGCATGTGTGTATGGCATACCCTATGATACCTACACCAAAAGAACCGTATTTGTAGTTCTCTCGTTCATATGATCGCTCATGATTTCCTTGAAAATGCTAAGTGCTCGTTTCATTATAAGAAACGAAATGGAAATTTGAGTAATCATCTTTTTCCTTTTGACCTCACACCGATGCAACTTGGAAGTTTCGACATTGTCATAGGATGGATTGGTTAACCAAATATCATGCTGAGGTGATTTGTTTCGATAAGATTGTTCGCATTCCTCTTTTGTCTGGCGATGTTCTGGAAGTTCGTGGCGAGAAACCTTCTGGTGGATTGAAGCTCATGTCGTGTACGAAGGCCCAAAGTTATTTACGAAAAGGATATGTTGCTTTTCTGGCACATGTCACCGAGGAGAAAGGCAAGAGCAAGAGTATTCAGGATATTCTGATTGTTCGGGATTATCCAGAGGTGTTTCCTGATGAACTGCCTGGTTTGCCTCCAGTTCGTCAAGTCGAGTTTCATTTTGACCTTGTACCCAATGCCAACCCAATTGCAAAAGCACCTTATCATCTTGCACCATCTGAGATGCAAGAATTATCGAAATAGCTTCAAGAGTTATCTGATAAAGAATTCATCCGATCAAATTATTCACCCTAGGGGAGCTCCTGTCCTCTTTGTGAAGAAGAAATATGGATCTTTTCGAATGTGTATCGATTATCGTAAGCTTGATAAGCTTACCATCAAGGATCGATATCCCCTACCTCGAATCGATGATCTCTTTGATCAACTGCAAGGTGCTACCTGCTTTTCCAAGATTGATTTGCGTTCTGGGTACCATCAACTTCGCGTTTTGGAAGTAGATATTCCCAAAACTGCTTTCCGTACAAGATATGGGCATTACGAGTTCACTGTCATGCCTTTTGGTTTGACGAATGCCCCAGCTATCTTCATGGACTCAATGAATAGGGTCTGTAAACCTTATTTAGACAAGTTCATCATTGTGTTCATCGATGATATTCTCATTTATTCAAAGTCTCGAGCCGACCATGAGCAACACCTTCGTTTGACACTGGAACTCCTAAAGAAGGAACAAACTTTTCGCTAAATTCTCCAAGTGTGAATTTTGGCTTAAAGAAGTTTAGTTTTTGGGTCATGTAGTCAACGAGCAAGGTATTCATGTGGATCCATCCAAGTTTGCTGCAATTAAGGATTGGAATACACCAACGACACCTACAGAAATTCGTTCTTTTCTTGGTCTCGCTGGTTATTATCGTCATTTTAATTCAAACTTCTCGAAGATCGCGGTGCCACTCACTACTTTGACTCAGAAGAATAAGCCTTTGGAGTGGGGATCTAAGCAAGAAGAAACGTTCCAAACGCTGAAACGGAAGCTATGTGATGCTCCTGTTTTGTCCTTGCCCAATGGAAACGATGATTTCGTTTTCTTTTATGACGAGTCGAATCTAGGCCTTGGTTATGTTCTTATGCAATGAGGTTAAGTCATAACATATACGTCAAGACAGTTGAAAGTTCACGAAAAGAACTACACAACTCATGATCTTGAGTTAGGTGTTGTGGTATTTGCTCTCAAAATCGGGAGACACTACCTCTATGGAACGAAGTGTGTGGTTTTCACAAGACCACAAAAGTCTCCAGCTCATTCTTAATCAAAAGGAGCTGAATATGAGGCAACGACAATGGGTTGAACGATTACGATTGCGTGATTCGCTACCTTCCTGGTAAGGCGAATATCGTAGCCGATGCGCTTAGTCGAAAGGAGCGAGTCAAGCTTCATTCTGTTCAAACTCTATCTGATATTCAATTCCGTGTCCTTCAAGCACAACGATCTTGTGTAAACGAAGGCTTATTGAAATATGAGCAACCACTTTAACTCGAGCTTAAACTCGAAACGAAAAGTGATGGGTTGCCCTATTTTAAGGATCCTTGTGGATGATTATCGCTCAAATCGGAGTCCTTAATTGAATTCATTGTATGCTTTAATACGTACATTACGATTCAATAAGGATAAAACCGAATTTCCTTTTAAGATCTTCCTATCTTCATAATTAGATTCTTGAAAATATTTAAAGTGCCAAATGAAATCCACGAATTGGATTCCTGGTATGCTTTAAATACCCGTGTCCAAAGATAACAAATTAAAGGTCAAATTAAACAATTATGCGATTATGTGTTTATGTGTTCTCCTCTATGTTTTTGTGTGATCCGATTTTCGTTATCCAAATCCTCATAGAATCTTCCATATCTTCATATGAGGGATTCATAGTAGGATATTCAAAAGGTACTACCTTAAATCCTTAATGGGCTTCTACGTGGTAGTTAAGACCCTTGGGTTATATAGTACCATTCCATGATTCGAAAAGAGACCCTTGAGTGGTCTAGTTAAAGATTGATTCAGAATCTGGTTAAGAGTGGCATGTGATGATACAGCGGAAAGGACCTTATGATGGTCCAGTCACACTCATCACAGGTTCATTCATTTGGTTTTCCCCTACACATTATCAAATGCACTGTGTGGACTATGCAAGGAATTACGTAATTATGGACGCGTACATAATTATAAAAATTCAGTGCACGGAAACCACAGTAAGATTTATCATTTGTAAGAACCAATAGTGGCAACAATAACGAAACGTGAACAATGTAATGGAGGTACGGTGGACGCACCAATGGCGCTTCATTTACTTGTATATAAGTGTCCCTCTTACATTGCAAGCATAATGTTAGTTAAAGTTACTAGAAGTTCAGATCCCTAACCAGTGTTGTTTTATCTTTTCGACTTCATGTTTCGAGCTCTCACAAGTTTACTCTAATTAAATTCCGGGACGAAATTTCCTGAAGTAGGGGAGACTGTGACATCTGTGCCTTCACGGCCATCGAAAAAATACCAAATCAACAAAATATTTTATTTCATACTTGGGGTTTGTATAAATATGTGTATCATTTGCACATATCAATTCTTGTTCGATTTCGAGCTCTAAATCGCTTTCTGGAAAGTTATACGCGAACTGGTGCGTAAACGTAATCAGTTTAATGCGAAGAACACTCCGGAATAGTGACATAGGCTTAACATACCTTAAATAACCTTAACATAACTTAGAAATAAGTTTTGGAAGGTTTGGTGTGTCGAAATCAAGTTTATTCGCTTACAGGGACTAATTTCGACAAACTGCGAAAGTATGCCGATTTGTACTGTAACAAACATTCCAGAACATTACCATAAGTTAAACATACCCTAAATATCCTTTACATAGCTTAGAAATAGGCTTTGAGGGGTTCGGTGTGCTAAAAAAACTTTTTGGTCATTCAGGGACTAAAAGCGTCAAAAGTGCATAAGTTTGCATTTTCTCGCATATCTTACGTTCTGAATACATCTGGACATCCAAAACTTTATGTAATCATTAAAATACTTTATTTTAGTGATTGGCATGATAAAATTCCATTCGTCGCGTAATTTGGATCGTTTTTGCGTTCGTTACGACGTCCGTCGTAATTAACCAAACAACGCAACCGTACGACCATACGAACCGACATCCGAGATATTTTTGAGCATGTTTTGAGTTCCCTATACTTTAACTTCATTTTAGAGCCTTGAAATGAGGTTAACGGGGCTTAAACGTGTCAAAAATGGGCCAAAATGCAAGATTCTGAAGTTCAGGGACCAAAATTGTCATTCTGCCATAGTTATCTTAGGAAGGGACCAAAATGAAAAATCTAAATTCCAGCTTGTTCCAGATGTTCCCCTCATTTGCACATGGTTTTAATGAAAATATGGGCTCCCATGGTTTCACAAAACCATGGGCACATGTGTATGGATGAGATCGAAGCTCATTTTACGATGAACGATACTAACGGTTGTAGTTTTCCTATATATACCCATCTCCTTTCACTTGCAAAACCCACAATGATCTGATTTTGGCTCTCTAAGTTGAAGTTTATGCTTCATACCTGAGAGTAAATCAGATCATAGCTTGCGGGGACCTTTTGTAAGTATTCTTTCGTTCTTTTATCGCTTTTCGAGTTTGAAAGTCAAACTGTGTTTGACTTTCTGCCTTGAACAGTTTATGGTCAATGCGAAGTTCGTTTGAACTTCATAACGTGAGCGTAATCACGATGGTTATAGTCCCTAGTGACTATACCTACTGATTACCACGTTATCTAGGTGTAGTGACGAGTCGTATTTCGGCCAAAATGCGTATTCTTGCGTATTTTGTAACCAAACTACTTTTGGGTATCAAAACCGTTTGTTTTGATACCAAATCTGTTTTCTAACTTAACTAAACATGTTTTAGCATGTTTAGCTCGTCACTTTTAGTTTAGTGCTTGTGTAGAGTCGTAAGTCAAAGCGGACTAAACACCCGCTTAGACTTTCGAACTAGACCCGTTTGGTCGATCATTAGGATCCGACCAAGCATGTTTAGTGACCATAGTTGCATAGGGAATAACCTTCCGAGGTTATACCTTATGGTCACTTAGGTTTAATTAGTTGTATGATAGGTAGTATATATGCCTTAGGTAAATGACCAAAATGCCCTTTTTCATGCATAATTGGTAATTAAGCATATGTAACATAAACTTTTGTCACTTAATCGATTATGCAACATGTTTAGGCATATAATACTTGTCATAGGACTAGTTTGACGTCTCGAACGTGCTTTGCGCGCACGACGCGTTAAAGTAGCGTAAGCTACCTTAATGGGTCGCAATGGGTCGAAAGCACTTAGTTTAGGTTTCGATTTAGAATGTAAGCTTTGTTAAACCATGCCATATGAGTTCCAATACTCATTTGGTTTACAAAACCTCATCCTATCCGATCATCTGACTTAGGTCCGGTTTATTTATATAGTTATTAGGTTGCCGATTAATTCCGTGCTCCTTCTAGCTTTGCTTGGTTATTATTCAAGACCTCTAAGCATTCTCAGGTGAGTACATAGTTCCCCTATTTTACTGTTTTCAAATGTTTTGGGGTGATTCATATGTGTTAAATGATTTCGATGTTTTTAACGATGGTTTCGAAAATTATTAAAATGGTTTATATTAAATTAATAACGATTTCGATAATGTGGATAAACTTGTTGGTTGTAATTGCATAACGAATAACATTCATTAGTTTTGGCCTAACCGACCAGTATTAGGTTATGGTACCTTAGGATCTGACAAATCCTGTTATTAGACTGCACCCATGGTTATGTGTGGGTTAGCTGGGTAACGACTGAATCTGTGATTGTTAATTTACCCTTTGGTGGTTTATTAATGCGAGAAGCGATAGGCGAGTTGCGAAGGTTTGGATGTTATTAGCGAGACAATCAAAAGTAGTTTTCACGATTTAAAACGAGAATGATTTAAACGACTAAAGCGATTTTTAACGAATTAAACTATTTGGGTAAACGATTGGTTTTTGGTTAGTGTTTAGATAACGGGACGGGTGTAATGTGATGAAAGCATGGTGGATACACCGCTGGTACTTCCTATATATATATGTTTTCATCGTATTACATACCGTGGCGTTATTTAGTTCACTTGGGTAAACGATTTGAAACGATGTCACACAAACGAGGTTTTTGAAATGATATAAACCATACGAGTTTTATTAACGAGATTTATTAACAAGTTTTATTAACGAGATTTATTAACGAGTTTTATTAACAAGATTTATTAACGAGTTTTATTAACGAGAATTATTAACGAGAATTTTATTAAATAAATGTTTTGGGTTAAGAATCATGGCTATGAGATTTTATAAATTATAACCAACTTGATTTGAGTTGGTTAATTATGTCACAATACAATACTTTTCAAAACAAGGTTTTTAATTAAGTATTGCAACATGTAAACTAGCCATGAATCCGACACTCGCAAAAACCTATGTACTCGCCAGCATTTCTTTGCTGACTTTGTTTTCACATATGTTTCAGGTGTTGTTGAATGATGTGATTCCTAGGATCCATGCTCACATAGGACTGGACGAGGCCTTAGTGACTTAAAAACAATGATAGACTATGTTTAACTTGTTTATTTAGATTTCCAGATGATGTAAATATTTAATGTTTAATAAAACGAAACTTCAAATTTCCGTGTGTTTTGAAATAAAGATTATGTTACAACACTCCCCGACGATTCCGCCGCGATTTGTTGTTTTACGCGGTCGGGGTGTGACAGCAAGATTGGCCAAAGTGTTAGTGCATGGAATGTCTGTTGACTTCGTATGCATTAGGTCTTGTGTCTAGATTGATTGAAAGAACACATAACAGGGTTTAATTAGGGTTTGTGTAGGTTAAACTTGAAGATTTCGCTTGAAACATCTTCAAGCGAAATCAACACATGATGATTTCGCTTCAAGCATGCTCAAGCGAAATCTCAAGCCTATATATATGTGTTATGTTGTTCATTTGAGAGAGAGTAGTCATTGTGTGAAACACGAAGTGCTGCCGGATTTGTATCAGAAAACCTTGTACATGCACTCAAATCAATCAGAAAAAAAGATTAAAAGGATTAGAGCTGTTATGACTTTGTTTACGTTGATTCCGCCTTCGTACACAAAGATGAACTACCTTAACTGACGGTTTAAGGTCGTAGAACGGTCCAACAAGTGGTATCAGAGCTCAGGACGAGGAGTTCATACCATAGCAGCGGATTATCTTCTTTCTACTCATTTCTTTTTACATTTTTCAGATCTGAACTAGTTCCAACGGTCGAAATGGTCTAATTTTCGAGTATAACGTGTAAAACTGAGTTTTAACAAAGCCTACAAAGTTTCGGACTTAAATTCAGATTAAAACTCATTAAAAATGACCTAAAACTGGATTTCGCTTGAAAGTATTCGAAGATAACAGGTTGTTTTCGCTTCAAGTCAGACATTTTGGACTATTTCGCTTGAAACTTCTGAAGCGAAATTGATTCTGCTGGATTTCGCTTGAAAACATCTGAAGCGAAATAGTTTGTTTCGCTTGAAACTTCTGAAGCGAACTTGATTCTGCTGGATTTCGCTTGAAAACATCTGAAGCGAAATAGTTGGTTTCGCTTGAAACTGTTTGAATTGAAACTTGTATTGTTGAAGCGAAATAGAGAATTTCGCTTGAATCAGTTTTGCTGACAAATTTCGCTTGAACAGTATTATAGTGCTGATTTCGCTTGAAGTCATTTCATTTCAAAGAATTTCGCTTGAACTTGATAAATTTTCAAAACTTAAAAATTTTTCTAAGTGTTTGACTGATTTTTCAGGTACGTTCACAATGGATGATATTTTCTTGAACCCGTTTAGCGATATGTACGCATTCGCAGGAAATTCGGGAGACGATACTTCTTCAAACGATGTAAACAAAAGTCCACCGAAAGAAAGAAAGAAGGAAGCTTGGGAGTCCGAAAGTGCATTTGGAACTTTTAACAAACCTCCTAAGCTGATGGCTATAGAAGATTATAGTAGGTGGGCAACAAAGTTCGAAGATTGGTTGATGGCATTTGCTTTTCCTTGCTGGAAGAGTATGAAGAATGGTTATACCCAAGGAAAGAAGAATGGTGAAGCATTAAGATCAGCTGAAGAGATTGAAAATTTTGTGGCTGAGCAAAAATGTGTGGCATTATTGTTTCAATCGGTGCGTGAAGACATCATTTCGCTGATAGATTACTCCAATTCTAAAGACTTATGGGAAAAACTCGAAAAGAAGTGTCTTGGAAGCAAAGAGATTGTAAAAAATAAAAAGAAACTTCTTAGGAAAGAGTTTGATATGTTTAGTTGTATGAAAAATGAATCGGTGTGTAAAATGATTGAAAGGTTCGGTCATCTGAAGTTAGAATTAGCCAGACATGATATCAGATATTCTGATGATGAGCAAGTAGACAAGTTGTTCGATTCATTGCCAGACGAGATGGAGTGGAGATATTATGCTCTCATGCTTAAGAACACTATTCCTTCTGAATTGTTGAAACCAGATTTGGTGATTGAGAAACTTGAAAGTCATGAACTGGAATTGAAGAAGACGTACAAAGTTAATCATTCATCTTATCAACAGAATCTGGATCTATACTATCCAAAGAGCATGATGCCAAAAGCAACTTCTCCAAAAACTGCATTTTCAGCTGAGAATGTTTCTACAGCCGGAAAAGAAAGTCAAAGTGGTCAAAGCAGTGGAAGTCACAGTGGTTATCACAGTGGATCTTCATCTTCTGGAAGTCATTCTGATGCAAAGAATCGTTTTCAATGCAACATCGCAATAGACTTGAAGAATGCTCAGAACTTTGATGAGGAATCGGCCAAGCAGCAGATGATCTTTCTAGCATCAGTGTTGGAATCGTATGAAGGATTGGTAGCTGGGAAGATTGGAAATACAAATCTGACGAAAGAAGATTACGATCAGATTGATCCGGAGGAAATGGAACTGATCGATATTTGTTGGGCTATGGCAAGTGCTGTTCGTCGTGCACAAAGATTCATGGAAATCACTGGCAGAAAAACAATTGGTGGTGCTTCTACTAAGCTGGGGTTCGATAAATCGAAGGTGACTTGTTTCAAATGTAAGCAGAAGGGTCACTTCAAACGAGAATGCCAAAACGCTTATGCTGATGAGTCGGAGAACCCTTTCAGAGATGATTATTACAAAAAGGCAATCTACCATCAGAATAAATCTGAGCCGCCTAGATTTAAGCAGGTTGAAGATAACAGAGACAAATCAAGGGCTCTTGCTGTGATTTATGATGATGAGGGGTATGATTGGAGTAAGGAACTTCTACCTGAAGAAGATGCGGTGGGTTACGCATTCATGGCAAGCAATGATGAACCTAAGCCATGGAAAGATGATCGTACTGAAGAACAAAAATATCAATACCGGAAGATGGGTGCTGAAACCAAGATTATCAGGCTTTCTGGTATCTTTCTGGAAGCTAGAAGAGCAAACAGATGGGATCCAGATAGAGAGTGCTATCTTGATAGGTATGGCGACATTGCGATTGATGACAAAACGCTAGATATCGAAGCCATCATCAAGGAGTACAAAGAAGAAGATGAATATTGGCAGCACAAGTGGTGGGGAACACCAACGTCAAAGATGATTGAAGAAGAGAAAGAGAAAGAGAGAAAGGAGAAAGAGAAGAAAGAAAAACAGGTTGATACAGGCTTAATTGATACTACGCAGGAGTTGACAGCTGAAAACCTGGGAGTGATGGCTGACAAAGTGCTAGCTGCAAAAGCACTTGAGGTAGATCCTAATTCTGTTACTGAGTCAAAGGAATCGGTCAGTCAAAATGTGTCAACACATGCGTCAGGTAACAAGATTGATGGGAATGCTGACTGCAAAAATTGCATCAAACAATGCAATTTCTGTAGCACTGTCACGTATCTTAACAATGAGAAAATTCAGAATCTGACAACAAAGGTTAGAAATGTTGAAAATCAGATTCTCGATCGTGACAAAAGTGTAAGAGCTTCAACTGAACGGATCAAAGAATTAACGGCTCAAATTGAAAATGATAAAACTGAACGTGAGAAAATAAAATCTGAAAATGAAAAGTTAATTCTTGAAAACCGTCAGATTTCTGAAAAGTTTGAGAAATTGAAAAACATTGTTAAAGATAGTGATGATCGAAATGGCAAAACATTTAAAGAAAATGAACATCTAAGAGCTGTTTTGAGGTTAAAAGAAGAATCGATTAATGAACAACTGGATCAAATTGCTAAACTGAAACTTAAAGTTCAAGAAGCTGAAATTGAGAATGAACGAATCCAGATGAAGCTTAACAGCTATAAATCAGCAAGCTTTGTTTTGCAGCATATTGTTCCTAAACCTATAGGGAAAAACAAAGATGGCGAGGATGTGTTTTCTGATGGAACGGGTGTAGGTTTTCACAAAGTTCCACCGCCAATTTTAGACAACTACACGAAAAAGCAGTCTAGTTTGGTGGAAATTGAGGAAGAAAGTGAAGTTAAACTTCCTGAAAATATTGATGTCATGTTCACATCTTCCAATGACGAGGGTGTCCAAAGTGATGTGGTGAAAAGTGTGGTAGACAAAGTGCTTAAACCGGATTGTGACACTTCTGAGGAGGATGGGTGTTTCTTGGATAAATACATTCCGAAACAAAAGTCCAAAAACAACTTAAGTGATGAACCGGGTCTTGTGATGTACAAGATGGCTGGATCTGATAAGTTGTATTCGGATTCTGAGTTTCCAATTGAGAATGTTAATGTGAAAAAGCTGACAAATGTTTTCAAATTGGTTGAAGTTGAGTTGTCAGAAGTGAACAGTTTGTGTCAAACAAAAAGGCAAATGAATTTTGAGAAAGATAAAGCTTACTATAAAAAGCCTGTTGTTCCACCACGGTTTTATAATAACAATCGAAATAATTGGTCGGGTGGTTATCGAGGTGGTAATAGTTATCAGAAAAAGAGTTTTCAAAACAAGAGGTTTGCTGAAAAGAAGGTGTTTGTGAACAGTTCAAGTTCACTTTCTGATGAGGAAAATGAAATTTTTTCAAAATCAAATAAAGAGTTCTTTGAGAAAAGAGCTTCACATTATCGGTCTGAAGGCACAAGTCGAGTTGTTGATACTCGTACATGTTTTAGATGTGAACAAGTTGGTCACATTGCACGAAAGTGTACCAATGTGAAGCCTAAGACTGAAAATGGGAAGTTTCAACAGAAGAAAGTTGATGTGAAGGGTAAAGCACCAATCGTTGTTGAGAAAAAGTATGTGAAAAATGACAACATCAAAGTGAAGAATGAACCTGTAAAGAAAGTGGTAACTAAAAATGACAAGTTTTATAAACAGGTTGCATTAACTCAACAAGTTTGGAAACCAAAAACTGAAATGAAAATTTCAACTTCTGAAGTGAAAAAGCTGAAGAATCAATTTCGGTTGATTATGATGCAAATTTTCCACCTTTGAAGGCTGAAAATTTCAAAATTCAAGTTGCTAGAGTCAAGGTTACACCTAAGGCTGATGAGGCCTGGGTGGACACCATGTTCGAATAAGCAGTTTGAATTGCCGGAGTTCCCAGGTTGGTAAGTGTGGAACAGGAATCGGCATCATTCTTGAGAAATTCACAGGATGGTAACTGTGATATTTCGATTTACAAGTGGTAAATCAGGGACATTAAGTTGTACTTAATTTTCTACTAGTGTTTGTTATTGTCAAGGGTCTTAATTGTTAATTTTTTTTAAAATGGTTGAAAAAGAACAATGTGATGAAACCCCGAGTTTGTAAAAAGACAAACAAAACTAATTTTCCGGAAAAACCATTTGATTAAAACAAACTTAAGTGTTTTGAAATCATAATGGGAAAATAGTTTGTTGTCAGGGGGAGTTCTGATTGTTTATGCCGAGTGAATGGCGAATTGAAGCGATTCGATATCAGTTTGTCACGTTTCTTGTATAGTTTGTTTTCAAATTTTCCAAGAAAATCAAAATTGAAATATATTTTGATTTTAGGGGGAGAAAAATTTTAAAAAAATTAGAAAATTTGAAAATGTCAAAAACATTGAAAATTAAAAATGAGTTTTGTGTTAAAAAAGAGGAAATGATAGTAAATCAGTGAACTATCACAGCATGCTAAAGATATGAAATGTCAAATGTGATAAACGGTCTCACTGATGATGTGTCGATAGGTTTTCGTACATTTAGTAGATTTATTCGGGATATAAACCTAAAATTCAAACTTGTGAATTCGTGGGGAACACTACTTGGATATATAGGTAACCCCTGAAATCTCGTTTGAAAGGTCTCTTAATCTGATATACTAGGTCTTTATACTCAATGATGTCTGGGGTATTATTCCGGGACTTCTGCTGAACGGTGGTTCTGACCTAGTCCCTGGCTAATACTTGCTGAAATGCTTGAAACATAGCATTAAACCCTCAGTATGCTGAAACAATAAAATTGATATATGCTGCTGTTGCAAGCAAAAAGATCCTCTAAAGGGGACACACCGAAAAGTCGAAGCTGATATCTCTCTGCGTATACGGAAGTATCGATCTGAGATCCCTCGGCCCTCGCATACCTAAATTATATACAGATATCATTGTAGTATTCTCACCTGTAAGACTGATTATTGGGATTCTGGATACGGGAGTATATTCAAGAGGTGGGACACATAAATGAGCTAAGTTCTTAATTCATCTAAATCGTATCCTGAGTAAATTGAAATTTGTGTGAGAATTTAAGATGGATCAGTATATCGACAATCGAGGTGAATCGTTTAGAGCTTAAAATGATTAAAGCTTAACGGTGCTAGTGATCTGTTTCATAAACTGATATGATCCTCTTACACAAACTTACAAAAATATTGTTTGTATATATTTCTTTACTGCTTTTCTGTCAAAACTCAAAAATCCAAAAAGATTTTAGTGTGTTTTAGCATAAAATTTTGAAAATACAAAAAGATTTTCGACAACTGATGTTGAAGAGCGGATTTTCAAAATTCCAAGTGCTAAACATGATGAATTGGTTTGGGAGAATATGTTGAAAATTTTGAATGACATATTAAATTGTTTTGAAAGATTGAGGAGTTAGTTAATCAAGGTCATTCGTTTGAACTTGATGTAACTAGTATGTTTGTTGAATTATATGATGTCTACCAGTAAGTTTCCTAAATCTAAGTGTTATAAATTTGTGAAACTTATGTTGTGATAGAGGATATGCAGGTTTCAGGAATTCCCACGGAAGCTAAAAGTTAAAGTTTGAACCAGACATCTCAAATTCTAGCATATCGAGAGGGGGAGTATGTGAAAGGAGGAGTCTGGATCAACAGTCAAAGGGAAGATGGAAGTTAGATTCAGGTTGTGATCCTAAACTTGTGAAGATAGAGTGTTTGTTGAAAAGACAGAGTTGGTGAAAAGACCAAGACTGAAGACTCAGGAGCTGAAGACTTCGTCAACATCCAAGGGGGAGTCTGTTAGTGCATGGAATGTCTGTTGACTTCGTATGCATTAGGTCTTGTGTCTAGATTGATTGAAAGAACACATAACAGGGTTTAATTAGGGTTTGTGTAGGTTAAACTTGAAGATTTCGCTTGAAACATCTTCAAGCGAAATCAACACATGATGATTTCGCTTCAAGCATGCTCAAGCGAAATCTCAAGCCTATATATATGTGTTGTGTTGTTCATTTGAGAGAGAGTAGTCATTGTGTGAAACACGAAGTGCTGCCGGATTTGTATCAGAAAACCTTGTACATGCACTCAAATCAATCAGAAAAGAAAGATTAAAAGGATTAGAGCTGTTATGACTTTGTTTACGTTGATTCCGCCTTCGTACACAAAGATGAACTACCTTAACTGACGGTTTAAGGTCGTAGAACGGTCCAACACAAAGTGGATCCCCAAGAACTCATGAAAGAAATTCCTGCTGAAAGCTCACAACAAGAAGCTCCAAAGTCAACTCCTCAACAATCATCAACCACACCATTCACCAAACCTAGAACCACAATGATGGGTCCTCCTCCAAATGTCCCAAGAGATGAAATGTTGAAAAGGTTAGCAACTGCAAAACCTCAAGTTATTATAAATTTGAAATTGCTAGCATTTGTCCCAAATCTAACAGTGTCTGATGACTCAGCCATAAGTAAATATATGAATATACAAACAATGAATGAATGGGAACAAGAAGGTGATTCATCAACAAAATCAAAGATTGTTAAGAGAAAAATTTCTGAAACCAAGTCTGTGATGGTTAAAGAGATTGCCAGGGATGTAATGATATTCCCTGAGTACAATCTGGTGAGTTATTATTTAACAAAAGAGGATGAACAACCAAGATCACTGTCTCCTACCAGACTGGCTTTAAGAGAAGAAATGATAAAAAGAGGGTCAGGTAGCGTTCACAAACAGAATGGGAATCCAATAAGAATAATTTTAAAGGTGGTTGAAGTGAAAGTTGCAACCGATGATGTTGGAGGAACTCATGTGCAAAACAGATACACACTTCAGAGAGAAAATGGGGAAGAACAAAAGGTGACTGATGAAGAAATGGCTGACCAGTTGCATCCTTTAGACATTCTGTTTATGAAGGATCACTATGAAAAGGAAAAGAAAAATAACCAAGAAGTCAGAAGGGCATTAAATGGCATATCAAAGGCTGGAATATTGCTATTTGAAAGAATGGCTTTTTCAGACTTTGATCTATGCATCAACTATGAACATGTGCACAACAAAAAGGTGTATGTCAGATCACCAAAGACAAAAGTTCCCTTAGATATATTGGAAGATCCAAGATCTGGAGACATCATTATGCTGACAAGTAAAAATGAAGAACATAACTATGGTGTAATCTTCAGAGATCATGATAATAACAAAGCTCTGTTCAGAAGTGTTGACATCTGAAAGTACTCAAATCAAACTCTGAAGTATATCTTGAAAACCATGAACAAAAGACAAGAACATCTTCAGAAGATAGGAAAGAACTTGGAGGGAGACAGGAAAGAAATTGAGCAAATGATTGAAGAATGGATCCAAGCAAGAGAATGGTACAAAGACATGTATGTCAGCTGCAACAAATATATCTCCTACAAAAAGCAGTTAAAGAAAGGAGACGTGCACAAGAGAGTGAAGCTGAATTGAAGGACTTGTTCATTTGAATTTTCCTATTTTATGTAATTTATTTTTCAAAAACATCAGTAACTGGTTTAAATTTGCAAGTATTATATTTCCACTGTTTGGAAATTTTCTGTTCATAAGATAGTTCATTTTCTTACAATACTTAGGGGGAAAATGTTAGGAAACTTTATTTGTAAGTATTGAAGAAAATCACAATCAACTTGATCTATGAAGAGATCACAGTCCTGAAGATCACAACAAGAAAAAGAAGATCATATAGGACAACTGAAATGCACAGCATCTACTTCAAAGAATAACAAGTTGATCAAGAGCTGAATTGGATTACCAGAGAAGGTCATTTCTGATGGATCTGATGATATTTCTGATGAAATATCATCAGTTTCTGACGATTCTGATCATCAGGATTTTTCTGATGATTTGTTCACCAGAATTTTTGATGAAGTGGTTTATCAGAAATTCTGATGAAGTACCCCACTTGTCTAAAAACAGCTCTATCCTACCACAATTACCGAAGCAAGTTGACATTATTGGATATCATGATGAAAAAGGCAACTTGAACGTTGGATTCAATGAATATGTCAATTGGCCACTTTTTGCAGGACTTATTGCATGAATAAACTATTGTTTATTCATGCACCCAGCCTTCTATAAATAGAAGGCCCAACCAGCAGAAGACAATTGAGTTTGAAGCTTAGCATTCACACATACATCAAAACTCCATTGCCCTCTCACCCACAGAATTCAAGATTCATTTGTACTAGATAATAATCTTACAATCACCTTGTAAACCATTTTGTTTCAAAGTGATATAAACTTGATAATGTAGGACTCTGTATGCCCAAGACACATATTAAATTGATGTGGCTAGTACGTTATGATCTAAGTCGAGTCATACCCAATAACAAGCTAGACAAACACTTATATTATTTATTTGTGATATGATCAAACAAATAAATATTAACACTTACAATATTTAGAAATTGGTGTTCTAAATAATTACACTTGAGAAACCAATAAATTATATGGATAATTTATTATGAGAGAATATTTTATTTTGTTATTTAATAAGTTAAATAACATTTTAAAAGATGTGCATAAAGTCTTGAAAACATATAGTGTTTATTTTATAAATGTTATAAAAATAAACAAGACTTTATTTAATAAAATAAAATTGATTTTTTTTTTAAAACACCCACCTAGGGCCGGCCCCCCTTTCTCTCTAACCAAAGAAATTGGTCCAATATCTTTTCATGCATCTTGCATGTGTTAGAGATGATTTCATTGGGTGAAAAGGAGGTGGTCATTTCTCTCAAATTATATAAACTTTATGGATGACCAAATGAACAAGTGTGTGAAAAAAAAAGAAGCTAGTAAACTTGCTCTCATTTTCGGTCATAAGGAGGTTTTCTCAAGTGTTCGGGTTTTGATCTTTGGTGTTAAAATCCTAGCTAATCTCAAGGTGTTTGTTGGAAGCTTGGGGTATACAAGCTTGAGGTCTTCTACTCTTGAGGACAACCATTTCAAGAAGCATCATCCTTTTTCATCATCCTATTACTCCAAGAAGGTAGTTTTCTAAACATCCTATGGTTGTGTTTGATAGTATGCATCTTCATATATGGATCCGGGTTTTGGGATTTTGTATATAAATGGTTTTATATCTTATAAAAGTAACATGTTTTAAACATTATTTCCGCTGCGTTTTTATTTCATATGGATGAAATTGCTTTGATAAACATGTTAAAATCCCTTCAATGGCATCTAGAGCCGCTTATATGAGTGCATGCTTCAATAGATTAAAAATTTCGGGTTTCGGGTTTGAATAAAACCCTATGGCCGAAAATTTTAACATGGTTAACCCTTTGTTTTTCAAGATTATTTTCTTACATGCATAAGAGAATCTTGAAAAATTTATTTCATATGGATGATTTGTTTGTTTAGACAAAACTTACCTTTTCGGTTTTTTGAACATAGCCGAAAATGTTTATAAAAGGGAACCATTTTTTTTATGCTTCTTGAAATTAATATATATATATTTGGATATATATTTTGGTGCATATGACCTAGCCATGACCTTGTGTTGAATGATTGTGTTGTTATTTATTATTTCAATGGGTTGTAATAATTATTATTTTGTTCTTCCATTAGAAGATATGTAATTTATTTATTTTCATTTGGTATGTAAAATAAATAGATTAGGTGCATTTTATTTTACTAGAAAAAATGTATTAGGATATATTTTGTAAAAGAAGATGCACACAAAAATGCGGTTTTGGTTTGGACCATAATATTCGGTCCAAAGAACTTCATCGTTCTCAACGGGATTTTAACCCGATAACCAAAACTCATTTTTGGAGTCCAAAGGAGTTTGGAGCTAAATATAAAAGACTTTTGGAAGCTCAAAGAAGGTGGAGAAATCACAACACAAGAAGGAGACTTGAAGCATTTGGATGCGGGATCAAGTGGGAGTTCAACGACACATTGCTTGTGTCATTTTTCACCCTTTAGGAAGGACCTTTTGGTACACTTGTTTCGGCTAACAAGTGTTGTCAAAATAGTTGGCTATGGTTATGCACCTATTGTTATGCTTGTGTGGTTGTTTATTTTGTTGTTTAGATGATATGTAGATATGCATGACTTAACAAACTAATAATCAACAACAAGCGTAAAATTGGTTCTTGACAAAGTCATTAAAATGGTTAATAAAGGTTTTATTAAAAATTAATGATTTTATAATAAAATGGGTTTTATTAAAAAGAACCTTGAAAACTAGTTTTCACTAAAGTACCATTGATTTGAATGCATGCAAATGTATGGTACATAATATTTTCTAAACTAGAATTTTAAAATATTCAAAACCCTTTTAATAAAACAAGTTAAACACCATCTTTTTATACAACACTCGAAACACTTGGGAACTCTTATTGTGGGATAAAGGTCACCTAACCACATTTGAGGGAACTTGTATGTTCGAGGTGGGTTTACCATGTTTGTGGGATAAAGGTCACCTAACCACTTATGTGTATAAACTCACACGTGTGTGTAAGTTGGACGACTTGATTTGGAAACCATGAACTTAGGGTCACCGAAGCATGGGGAACAAAGGTGTTGATGGGATTAAACATGCCAACTAAACATAAAAATGTTTAACCGATCCCATATGACTAGAAATTGCAAAGAGTTGCAATTGTCAAACGTTGACTACCTTGTTAATTTAAATAGAGGGATAAAGGTCACCTAACCAATATTTAAATGTAACGTTGGATTCTAGATTTTAATTATTAATTGTCTTTAAGACACAAAAGGGTATTAATGATTAAAATATAATAATATCGAAAATACTAAAATTGAACTTGTTAAATTTTGTAGATGGCCGCTAACAATGCAAACCCGAATAACCAAATCGTCTGAAACCTATCATTAAGAACCATCCTTGAAAAGGATCGTCTCAACCATAACAACTTCATGGATTGGTTTCGAAACTTGAGAATCGTTCTCAAGCAAGAGAAGATATCCTATGTGTTGGATGATCCTATTCCCGATGAACCTAACGTGGAAGATGTGGAAGCCTACAACGATTGGGTTAAGTATACCGAGGACTCCATGCAAGCCTCATGCCTCATGTTGGGAACTATGATTCCCGAAATTCAAAAGGATTTTGAACACCACGGGGCATACGACATGATTACCCAGTTAAAGGAAATGTTCCTACAACAAGCAAGGGTAGAACGCTTCGAAACTGTTCGGGCGCTTCATGCATGTCGAATGGAGGAAACCCAATCGGTATCATCTTATGTCCTTAAGATGAAAAGCCACATTGATCGCCTCGAAAGGCTAAATTGTCCCGTCTCTAAAGAGTTGGCTACAGATTTGATCCTCAACTCTTTAACAAAGAAATTTGAGAGTTTTGTAATGAATTACAACATGAATGGATGGGACAAGAGCATTGGTGAGCTTCATGCAATGCTCAAAACGGCCGAAGCAGGAATGGGAAAAAAGGCTTTACCCGTCCTAGCGATCACTGAAGGAGGCAACAAGAAGAGGCCCCACCCCGACTCTAAAGCAACCTATGCTAAAAGAAAGGGACACGTCAAAGGAAAAGGAAAGGGAAAAGCTAAAGCAGAACCCACCAAACCGAAGGAGAAGAAGCAAAAGGTTGCTACAAATGACCCATGTTTTGAATGTGGTGAGATAGAACATTGGAAGAGAAATTGTCCAACCTATCTCAAGGAGTTGAAAAACAAGAGGGATGCAGGGCAAACCTCAGGTACTATCTTTATGATACATGTTGAGCTTAATGTTATTTCTTCTAACACATGGGTACTAGATACCGGATGTGGAACTCATATTTGCAATTCGTTGCAGGGGTTCAAAAGAAATAGACATTACAAGAAGGGAGACGCTAGTCTCTTCATGGGCAACGGAGCAAAGGTTGATGTCGAAGCTCAAGGAGACTACGTTTTAGAGCTTCCAAGTGGTTTAGAAGTCATTTTGAAGAATGTTTTATATGCTCCTAGTTGGACTAGGAACATAATTTCAGTTTCCCTTTTAAGACAATGTGGTTTTAAATTTGAATTTGTTGACCAAGACATTTATGTTTCTATGAATGATGTGTTTTATTTTAAAGCTATATCTTTAAATGGTATTTATGAATTAGATCATGATAAAGCATCGTACGATAGCTCAATGTACCAAGTAACCAACAAGAAACTCAAAATGGATTTGAGTGGTTCCTATCTTTGGCATTGTCGCCTTGGACATATAAGCAAGAATCGCATGCATACACTTCAGAGAAATGGTCTTCTGAGTACAAATGAAGATAATTCATTTGATGTATGCGAATCTTGTTTACAAGGCAAAATGACCAAGACACCCTTTAGTGGAACTTTTGAAAGGGCAAAAGACTTACTAGGTATCATACATTCAGATGTATGTGGTCCTTTTAAGCCGATGACTAGGAATGGTGAAAGATACTTCATTACCTTTACCGACGACTATAGTCGTTATGGATATGTGTACTTACTAAGACACAAGGATGAAGCATTTGAAATGTTCAAAGACTTCAAAAGTGAAGTAGAAAATCAACTCAAGAAAACAATCAAAGTCCTTCGCACCGATAGAGGAGGTGAATACCTTAGTGGTGCTTTTCAAGATCATCTTAGGAGTTCTGGAATTATCTCACAACTTACTCCACCTGGAACACCACAACACAATGGTGTGTCCGAAAGGAGAAATCGAACTCTATTAGATATGGTTCGATCTATGATGGCTAGAAGCACATTACCTCTATCATTTTGGGGTTACGCTTTGCTCTCCGCAGTCCGTATACTAAATATGGCCCTAACCAAGAAAGTAGAAAGGACACCTTTTGAAATATGGCATGGAAACCCTCCATCATTATCATTCTTAAGGGTTTGGGGTTGTGAAGCTTATGTTAAGCAATACACTCCAAATAAATTGGAAGTCCGATCTACTAAGTGTATCTTTGTAGGATATCCTAAAGATGATATAGGATATTATTTCTACGATCCAACCGAGCAAAAGGTATTTGTTGCTCGAAAGGGTAAGTTCTTAGAAGCTAAATTCCTTATGGAAGGAACTAGTAGTAGAACAGTGGAACTTGAGGAGGATCAAGAACCACAAGACGATACACGTTTGGTTGATACTAGCACTCAACAAGAGGTTGTTGAAAACGATCAAGAGGTTGATCAGAACACACAAAATGTTCGCAGATCTGGTAGAATTAGTAATCCACCTGAAAGATATGGATTTTTCATGGATGGATGCTACGTGGTAGATTCAGATGAACCAACCACATACCATGATGCAATGTCAAAATCCGATTGTGACAAATGGCTTGAAGCCATGAACATAGAGATGCAATCCATGTATGACAACCAAGTTTGGGAATTGGTTGTACCACCACTCAACTCCAAAGTAGTTGGAAGTAAGTGGGTTTTCAAGAAGAAAACAGATATGCATGGTAACTTGGATACTTACAAAGCAAGACTTGTAGCAAAAGGTTTCACTCAAACTCAAGGGATTGATTATGATGAGACCTTCTCGCCTGTGGCGATGCTAAAGTCAATCAGGATATTATTTTCCATAGCTGCATATTATGACTATGAGATCTGGCAATTGGATGTCAAAACGGCTTTTCTTAATGGATATCTTGATGAAGATGTCTATATGGTTCAGCCTGAAGGTTTTGTCGATCCAAAACATCCTGACAAAGTATGCAAGTTAAAGAAATCAATCTATGGATTGAAACAAGCATCTAGAAGTTGGAATCACCGTTTTGATGAAGAAATTAAGAATTTTGGATTCATCAAGAACGGTGATGAATCTTGTGTGTACAAGAAAGCTAGTGGGAGCGTCATCACTTTCTTAATACTGTATGTCGATGACATTCTACTATTTGGAAATGACATTCCAACCATGGAAGGTGTAAAAGCTTGGCTTGGAAGTTGTTTTTCCATTAAGGATCTTGGTGAAGTCGCCTACATTCTGGGAATAAAGGTCTATAGGGATAGATCAAGGCGCTTGATAGGTTTAAACCAAAGTGCATACATTGACAAAGTCTTGAATAGGTTCCAAATGGAGAACTCTAAGAGAGGTTTTGTACCTATTCAAAAGGGGACAGTATTGAATACATCGCAATGTCCAAGCTCAAAGGATGAGCAAGAGAAAATGAAAAGAATCCCATATGCGTCAGCTATAGGATCCATCATGTATGCAATGATATGCACTAGACCGGACGTGTCATGCGCCTTAAGCATGATGAGTAGATACCAACAGAATCCAGGTAACAGTCATTGGATGGCTGTTAAAAGTATATTGAAATATCTTAGGAGGACTAAGGATATGTTCTTAATATATGGATCTGGTGAGGAGGAACTCGTTGTAAAGGGTTACACGGACGCGAGTTTCCAAACCGATCGAAGTGATTCTCGATAGCAATCGGGGTATGTCTTCATTTTAAATGGTGGAGCAGTCTCTTGGAAGAGCTCAAAACAAGACGTGGTAGCATTGTCCACTACAGAATCAGAATACATCGCCGCTTCATTGGCCGCCCAGGAAGCTGCATGGCTGAATAAATTTATAGCCGGCCTAGGGGTGGTCCCTACCATTCAAGACCCCCTAGAGATCTTTTGTGACAACGAGGGTGCGATTGCTCAAATCAAGGAACCTCGTGCGCACCAAAAGACTAGACATATCGAGCGGAGATTCAACTACATAAGGGATGAAGTTGAAAAAGGAAAGATATGTATCCGCCAAGTTCACACCGATCAAAACATTGCGGATCCACTCACGAAGCTCCTTGACAGGGGAAAACATGAGGGTCATACATGTTCCTTAGGACTTCGATATTCTAGTGATTGGATTTGATCTATTTTGTATTTGGATATTGAAACAATTGTTATTTTAACTCTTTTATGGTATTTCGAGTTACGTTTCATATTAGCATGTTTAAATCCATGAATAAGTTAATTATTCTAAATGTCCGTAGGCGATCATAATTGTGGGAACAAATATGAATACAAGACTATTATGAACTTGGATTGGTGGATATTCATTAGGTATGAATATAGAGCAAAGTGTTGCTGCCAAAGTTCATAGATATTTGTGGGATACAAATATTGGACTGACTCGCTCTCAAATATTACTGCATGGAATCATCTGTGATTGATCATAAGTAAATTTGAGTAAAGGAGAATATCATAGTATCCTCTGACCTGAGATACATATTGGGTCTTGATATTCACCAAATATTGTACCTTGACTTATTTCTTCGTTGTCAGTAATATAACAGTACATAAGGCTAAGCTCAGGTGTGGTACAAGGTGATTGTGAGAGACGTATGTAGTCAAGATGGGATTTTTTCCTCTTATTCGTTGAGAGTAAGATGTCTAAGGCCAGCTAAAGTTAAATCAACAGAGAGTGATCACTCTGTGTCTCTGGATTTAACATGACATCTGTAACGAAAGGATAAATGATAGATTCACCTAAATCATGTTCAAGTAAGGGACTTGAAAGGGATGATGTTATTGAATGGCAAATATAGTCATACGTATTGGGGGTAGTAAACCGTAGTTAGGCGTCATTTACTGCTTGCATCAATCTTCTATGTATCTTGTGCAAGTGGGAGATTGTAGGACTCTGTATGCCCAAGACACATATTAAATTGATGTGGCTAGTACGTTATGATCCAAGTCGAGTCATACCCAATAACAAGCTAGACAAACACTTATATTATTTATTTGTGATATGATCAAACAAATAAATATTAACACTTACAATATTTAGAAATTGGTGTTCTAAATAATTACACTTGAGAAACCAATAAATTATGTGGATAATTTATTATGATAGAATATTTTATTTTGTTATTTAATAAGTTAAATAACATTTTAAAAGAGGTGCATAAAGTCTTGAATACATATAGTGTTTATTTTATAAAAGTTATAAAAATAAACAAGACTTTATTTAATAAAATAAAATTGATTTTTTTTAAAACACCCACCTAGGGCCGGCCCCCCTTTCTCTCTAACCAAAGAAATTGGTCCAATATCTTTTCATGCATCTTGCATGTGTTAGAGATGATTTCATTGGGTGAAAAGGAGGTGGTCATTTCTCTCAAATTATATAAACTTTATGGATGACCAAATGAACAAGTGTGTGAAAAAAAAAAGAAGCTAGTAAACTTGCTCTCATTTTCGGTCATAAGGAGGTTTTCTCAAGTGTTCGGGTTTTGATCTTTGGTGTTAAAATCCTAGCTAATCTCAAGGTGTTTGTTGGAAGCTTGGGGTATACAAGCTTGAGGTCTTCTACTCTTGAGGACAACCATTTCAAGAAGCATCATCCTTTTTCATCATCCTTTTTCATCATCCTATTACTCCAAGAAGGTAGTTTTCTAAACATCCTATGGTTGTGTTTGATAATATGCATCTTCATATATGGATCCGGGTTTTGGGATTTTGTATATAAATGGTTTTATATCTTATAAAAGTAACATGTTTTAAACATTATTTCCGCTGCGTTTTTATTTCATATGGATGAAATTGCTTTGATAAACATGTTAAAATCCCTTCAGATAATTCTGTAGGTCTTGCTTCTGAAAGTCTGATTTCCATTTCCGCACATCTTTTTCACATCTACTGAAATCACTTGCCATATTACGTGAAAAGAAGTTGTTAAGGCCATACTGGGTCCAACAGATCCCAACCACTTCGCAAACGTCTGCCCAAACAGAGTGGTAAAACAAGAGCCACAGCAGCAGCCAGCACTGCAACAACACCAACAGCAGCAGCAGCAAGCAGCCCGCGGGCGGATCTTCAACATCAACACCCGCCAGGCTCAGACAGACAACAACGTTGTTAATGGTACGTTTCTCGTAAATGGTATATATGCTTCGTGTTTGTTTGATACTAGAGCCGATAACTATTTTGTATTGTTCGAATTCGAAAGGCTCCTAAATTGTAATGGCGTTAACCTCCCATCAACACTCGACGTAGAAGTTGCCACTGGTAGCTTTGATGTCTGAAATTGATACTAGAACCGTCATTGTTAGTTCCGTTCTGCATGACTATACTCTTAATCTCAACGGTCACGTTTTTTCGATCAATCTTATCCCAATGCAACTTGGTAGCTTTGATGTCTGACATTGTTTACTTCGATAAAATGATTCGTTTATCTCTCGCATATGGTGATCAATTGTGTGTTTATGGTGAAGTCGCTTCGAAGAAGTTACAACTCATGTCGTGTGTCCAAGCTAGCAAGTATCTCCGCAAGGAATACCAAGCTTTCTTGGCGCATATCGTAGTAGCGGAGGAAAAGGAAGTTAAGGCAATAGACAAGGTGCCTGTGGTTCATGAGTTTCCTAACATCTTTCCTGATGATTTACCTGGTTTACCTCCCACTCGTGATATCGATTTCCGAATCGACCTCATTCTTGGAGCGAATCCTGTTGCTAGAGCGTCTTATCATCTCGCTCCTTCAAATGCGCGAACTTTCGAGTCAGCTCCAGGAACTGCTTGATAAAGGCTTCATTCGCCCTAGCACCTCCCCTTGGGGCACACCAGTTCTTTTCTGTCACACCCCAACCGATGGCAGAAACATCGGGACATGGCACTGAGCGAAACAGATTGTCCAGAAGTTTCCATAACAACTATAATTACCAATTAATTAAAGCAACACGTCCCATACCATGTCTTAAAAGATAACATAATTATTACAGACAAATCTAGTCAAATTGTTCTGTTCCGACAACTCAGATTTCAAGTACAGACAATTGCTTATTGGTTTCTAGACCTTTCCTAGCCTCGATTTCACAGCAAGCTAAGCAAATAAGCATCCTAAGCACCTGCCACATACGTTAAAGTAAAAGTCAATACACATAGTATAAAGGTGAGCATACAAGTTTGATAATAACATATAGAGTTCGAAATCGTTACGCATAACCAGCACGTACATAGTGTAAAATGAGGCATGTTAGTTATCGACATGAACCTATCGATACCAACGACTGCGAGTTGACTGCCCAAGGCAGTTCGTAATACACACTCACCACTGTGAGCCATGTAACAAATTATCCTTAACAACCCCTGAGTGAACAGGTGCTGAGTCCAAACAAATAGTACTATCGTTGCTAAGGCAGGTAGACAACATTCCATGTGTAAACATAACAAACAAGCATTCATTAAGTCACGTATAAAATGTGGTAACGGTTAGCGTTAAAGTATTGCGTAGTGTGTTTGATTTGATTTAGTATAAGTAACGTATGTAACACCCAAAAGTGCATAGAGCAAAAAGGGATCGAGTATACTCACAGTGATTGAAGTGATGGATTGAAGGGAGCGCTTAGAGCGTATAATAGCCTGAACAGTTATTGATAACATAAGCGAGAGTCGGCGAGAACAAGTTCACAGCAGTTTGTCACTCGATCGAGCGGTAGTTCGATCGGGTGGCAACACATGTGCATTGAACATGTTGAAAATTTGTCTAAGTATTGAAGTTTCAAAACATCACATGGTCGGATGGTTGGTCGATCGGTTGGTAACCCGTTCGGACAGCAATCCGTTCGGTGTTCCAAAACTCTTGATGTTTGCAATGAAGGTTAAGTGTGGGGCCAAGGTGCAAGTCGATCGGGCGACACTCCAACCTGGTCGACCTTATCTTCTTCTTCCTTGGTGATTTTGATAGTTTGTAGCTTTTATCGAGACGTTTTGATAACGTGCTGAACAATAGAAACCTCGTCAATACTTGGTAACCTGATCGGAGAGGAATCACCCAATTGGACTATGGTAACTGTTCGAGACGGTGTTCCATGTTTAACCCGAAATTGGTAATCTCGTGGATAGAATCCAGATCTTGAACCAACATAACCACAAGAAAGGGTAGAAGGTTAGAACAAGCTCCGATTCTATCGGTTTTGAGGGCATTGAGTGTAAAAGAGTTGAAAGAAAGTTAGAAACCATCTTTCAATCCTTTTTCACCATGATTATGTTCAGTTCTATGCAAGATCTTCGTTTATTTGTGTGGAAATCATTCAGATCTAAGTTGTTCTTGGTGGATTGAAGCCAAAACATGAAGTTCATAGGAACACCATGATGACATCATCCTATAACACCTCAAATCTAGTGATTTCATGATTAAAGATTCAAAAGATAGAAAGGTGTAGGAGTGCGTGTAGATCAAGAAAGTACAAGATTTAGGTTGAAAACTTACAAGAATCATGAGAAATCTGAAGAAAAGTGGGCAAGAAGAGCTGGTCGGACGAGAGTTGCCAAAAATGGTAAGTTTGATGTTGACAGGGGGTATTTATAGGCTTACCATAAGAGGAAAGAGGGGTGAAGAGGGCTGGTCGATCGAGTGGCTCCCCTGGTTGGGTGGCAGCCCGATCGAGTGGCACCTCGATCGGATGGTTGTCCGATCGGGTGGCAGCTCGATCGGCTGGCCACTCGATTGGTGTGCACAGCGCGACGAGTTTTGACATTTCGATTGCGATTACGAGCGTTGCGATGCGATAGAGTTTCCTAGTCAAATTACTTTTAATCCCAACTACTACTATATCAACATACAAGCATCCTTATTTCATATTCGTTTAGCGTTTACGATTCGATTGCGATTGAGTTTCGATTGATCACCACAACATAAACATAAATAAACATGCACAAGTAACACATAAGGCACACACACACATATAACAATATCCAGAATGCGTAATTCGAGTTGCGAGCGCGATTGTGATAAGCGATAAATTGATTAAACATGCCATAAATAGCGATGACTATGCGATTATTAATAGATACTCCACATAATACAACTAAAGCGATAATAAAATCAGACTGATTACAAGTCAAAGAAGTCAAAACAGGAATGGAGCAAGGAATGACAGATCGCAATTAGCAATCTTTTCTCCCTTTGACTTCAATCTTGACTTTGACTTTGACTTTCGAAACACGGGGTGTTACAGCCTCCCCTAGTTGAGGAAATTTTGTCCCGAAATTAGGCCGAACCCGTAACAAACAACTGCGGGTACTTCGCCTTCATGTCGCTTTCGAGTTCCCAAGTGAACTCTGCGCCTTGTTTGCCTTCCCATCGGACTTTCACAATAGGAATGCGCGATCATCTGAGCTGCTTGGTTTGGCGATCCATGATTTCGACAGGCTTCTCCACGAAGTGTAGTGTTTCGTTTACTTGGAGGTCATCAAGGGGGATAATTAAATCATGCTCAGCCAGGCACTTTCGGAGGTTCGACACATGGAAAATCGGGTGGACATTACTAAGTTCCTCCGGTAGTTCGAGTCTGTAGGCGACTTTTCCGATCCTTTCCAGAATCTTAAAAGGTCCAACATATCGAGGTGCTAGTTTCCCTTTCTTGCCGAATCTGACCACACCCTTCCAAGGTGATACCTTTAGGAGTACGTAGTCGCCAACGTCAAATTCAAGGGGATTGCGTCGTCTATCGGCGTAACTTTTCTGACGACTCTGAGCTTTCAACAAATTGTCTCGAATTTGGAGGACTTTGTCAGTCGTTTCTTGCAATAGCTCAGGACCGGTTAATTGCGAGTGACCGATCTCGTGCCATACAATTGGCGATCGACATTGTCTTCCGTATAAAGCCTCGAATGGTGCCATCTGAATGCTGGAATGATAACTGTTGTTATACGAGAATTCGACCAACGACAGGTAAGCATCCCAATTACCACCGAAATCTATGACACACGAACGGAGTATGTCTTCAAGAGTACGAATCATCCTTTCAGTCTGACCGTCGGTTTGAGGGTGGAATGCGGTACTTAGATTAAGCATAGTACCGAGAGCCGCTTGAAACGTTTCCCACAGTCGCGAGGTAAACCGAGCATCACGGTCAGAGATGATGTCGCGAGGCGTCCCATGTCGACAGATGATCTCAACGGTGTAGATTCGGGCTAATCTTTCTACCTTGTAGTCTTCCCGTATTGGCAAAAAGTGAGCATATTTGGTCAAACGGTCGACGACAACCCAGATGCTGTCGTGACTTGATGGCATGCGCGGGAGTTTTGTTATAAAATCCATAGCTATACTTTCCCACTTCCACATAGGAATCGGGGGTTGTTCAAGTAAGCCAAAGGGTCTTTGGTGTTCAGCCTTGACCTTCGAGCAAGTCAGGCACTTTCCAATGTAGAGAGCGATATCCCTTTTCATGCCCGGCCACCAGTACTTGTAGCGAAGGTCCTGGTACATCTTGTCAGCACCGGGATGAATAGAATACCGGAATTTGTGGGCTTCGTCCATCAAAATCTGTCGCAAGTTGGTCTGCTTAGGGATCCAAATTCGGTCCAGAAAGTGGAATATCCCATTCGACTTATTCACAAGCTGGGCTCCATCGTGATAGATTATTTCCTTCTTTAAGGTGCGTTCATTAAAACATGCATGTTGAGCTTCGTGGATGAGGGCTTCGAGATCGTATTGGGCTTGGGTATTACGGATGCTGAGCAAATAACTCCGTCTGCTGAGAGCCTCGGCAATGACATTTGCTTTGCCAGGATGATAACGGATCTCACAGTCACAATCGTTGAGTAGTTCTACCCATCGGCGTTGACGCATATTAAGTTCCTTCTGGTCAAAGATATGTTGTAGGCTCCTATGATCGGTGAAGATCGTACACTTGGTACCATACAGGTAGTGTCGCCAAATCTTTAACGCAAAAACAACGGCGCCTAGCTCGAGATCATGGGTTGTATAGTTCTTCTCGTGGATTTTGAGCTGACGAGATGTGTAAGCAATGACCTTGTCCCGTTGCATGAGAACACAACCAAGACCAAGGTTCGAGGAATCACAATAGACAATGAAGTCATCGTTTCCGTCGGGTAAAGTGAGAACGGGAGCATTGCAAAGCATGTGCTTGAGGGTTTGGAAAACAGACTCTTGTTCAGTTCCCCAAACAAAAGGCTTGTCTTTATGCTTGAGAGCGGTAAGCGGCACAGCGATTTTTGAAAATCCTTTGATAAATCAACAATAATAGCCCGCTAGTCCGAGAAAAGAACGGACTTCAGACGGGTTCTTAGGTGTAATCCAACTCTTAACTGCTTCAACCTTCGCGGGATCGACGTGAATACCTTGACTATTGACATTGTGACCAAGAAATTGAACCTCCTCCAGCCAGAATTCACACTTGGAGAATTTGGTGTAGAGTTGATTTCCCTGGAGTAGCTCGAGAACCAAACGTAGATGTTGCGCGTGTTCGGCTTTCGACTTGGAATAAATCAAGACATCGTCGATGAACACGATGACGAAACGGTCGAGATAAGGTTTACACACGCGATTCATCAGATCCATGAAAACCGCGGGTGCATTGGTTAAACCAAAAGGCATAACAACGAACTCATAATGGTCGTATCAAGTGCGAAAAGCGGTTTTGGGTATATCCTCCTCTTGAATGCGTAGCTGGTGGTAGCCTGAGCGTAGATCGATCTTTGAGAAACACGTAGCACCTTGTAGCTGATCAAACAAATCATCAATGCGAGGCAGGGGATAGCGATTCTTGATAGTCAACTTATTCAATTCCCGATAGTCGATACACATCCTGAACGACCCATCCTTCTTTTTGACGAAAAGGACCGGTGCGCCCCAAGGAGAGGTGCTCGGGCGAATGAAGCCTTTATCAAGTAATTCCTGGAGCTGACTCGAGAGTTCACGCATTTCGGATGGAGCGAGTCGGTAGGGAGCTTTTGCAACAGGGTTCGCTCCAGGAATGAGGTCGATACGAAAGTCGATATCATGACTTGGCGGTAATCCGGGAAGATCATCAGGGAACACATTAGGAAAATCACGAACCACAGGAACATCTTTCACTTCTGTCTTTCCTTTCTTTTCCTTCTCCGCTACTACAATGTTAGCCAAGAAAGCTCTGTATTCCTTGCGGAGATACTTGCTAGCTTGGACACACGACATGAGCTTGAGACCTTTCGAAGCAGTTTCACCATAAACACACAATAGATCACCATTCGCGAGCGAGAATCAAATCATTTTATCGAAGCACACAACTTCAGCATGGTTTTCACGAAGAAAGTCCACGCCTACTATGACGTCAAAACTTCCGAGTTGCATCGGAATAAGGTCGATTGGGAAGATGTGATTGTTGAGTTCAAGAGTACAATCATGAAGAACAGAATTGACGGCGACAGTTCTTCCGGTGGCGACTTCAACATTGAACGTCGAGGGGAGATAGGAGCGTTTACGACTAAGGAGCTTCTCGAATTCAAACGACACAAAGCAGTTACCGGCTCCAGTATCAAACAAACATGAAGCATAAATACCATTCATAAGGAACGCACCATTGACCACGTTGTTGTCAGCCTGGGCTTGGCGTGCGTTGATGTTAAAAGTTCTGGCGCGGGCGGCTTGTTGTTGTTGCTGCTGAGGCTGCTGCTGCTGGTGAGGCTACTGCTGCTGAGGCTCTTGTTTCACAACCCTGTTCGGGCACATGTTCGCAAAGTGGTTGGGATCACCACACGCGAAGAAGACTCTGGCGTTACCGCGGGTGCCTGAGCCGCTTGTTGGCCTTGTGGGGCTGGAAGTAGAGCTTAATGAGCAGTAGCTTGGGTTGGTGCTTATATGGGACCAGTACAGAAATTGGTAGTAAAGTGGCCATACATGTTGCAGTACACGCAAAATCAGCAAGCGATACCCACCGGGTGATGATAAGAACATGTTGGTCAAGTAGGGTGGGGGCCAGTGTATGCACGCTTTGCAGGCGGTGCATAGATAACTGGTGCTGATCGGTGCTGATGTCACACCCCCAAAATACCACATGCGGAAAACCCCCACGGGGCGTGTGACGTACCAGGATCTAGCCACCAATCACATTGAACTCGTAATTATATATAAATAAAACTTTCATTTATTATTGATAGAAGTGTTACAAAACATTATTTAACATTCAGCGGAAGCATAATACATTAATTAAGAAATTCATAAACCAAGTGTGTGAAAGCCATTAGATTCGTCTCGCGTTTCCATGTATCTCGACCCATGACCACTCCAGCATCCCAGACAGCAAGTTCCAACAATATGCACCTAAAGGCCTGCAAGGCATGTAACAACGAGTCAACAACAAAGTTGAGCGAGTTCACAGTTGTTGTTCATTTTAAAGTTGTTCAAAATCATGAGTTCGTTTGTAAACCATAAGTTAATATGTTTCCTTGTTTCCCAAACCATGTCCATAACCAGTGGGGGCTTCCCCATGTGAACCACTAGACCGTACCATATCGACTACTAACGAAAATAAGTTGTGCCTTAAATCAGTGTCTATCATCACTGTCAGTTTGCCATAGTCCATTAGTACACGCCCGTTCGAATGACACGGTGTGAGGTTTGTCAAACCTAATAGCGCTATTAACTAATGACCCACTCGCCATCGGCCTCGGCGATTAAGTCGATATAAGAATGAGGGACTTCATGATAGAGTTTTGTCTTGTAAGTTTAAGGTTGTTGTCCTACCCAAGGAGGACGAACGTACGTAGTTCTACCCAAGGAGAATACGCAGGATTTATAGTGGCATCCTACCCAAGGAGGATGGTCGTACATATCCTACCCAAGGAGGATATGTAGGTTCCGTTTTAATTTATTAACCCATTCCCAAACCACCGGGAATCCCATGCCTTGTAGAAAGTGTGAACTCACCTTGGTTTGCTCGGTAAGATTTGTTACTTGTTTATCGTTGGATACCCCAATCCTAATATGGTTCCAATGACAGTCAGTTTCGTTTATACAAAAATCACACATATATATAATCCACCAGTGATAAGCAAGTATAGCGCATATTATCACACAAGTTGTTACAAATATTCGGGTCATATGTATCTTTACATTACCAGTTCATATATCACACTACTCACATTAACAGCTCAACCCTATTTCAATGATCATGCACGTATTAACAATAACTCATAACCTTCAATAGTCATTCAAATCATATGTTTTGCACACAGTAAGTCATGTAATGTTACACTTTTACATCTAGCAATAAGGTCACATACCAAAATATTGAATCAAAAGACTAATGGCCGACAACCCTTATTAAAACCTGTTATGTAATTAGACCATCAAAAGCATTTGACAATCGTTTATTAATGGTTCAATACAACTCACATGGTTCACCTTTTTATAAAAATTCAACTCAATTGTTTGACTGCAAAAAAATGCACTGACACTACACATGCAACTTTAATTATTTCAATTCACATAATACTAGAAACCATCATCGGCAATATTGATGGGATCACATGGGCCGCCATTTGATTATCATGGTTATCCAATTTTTATCAAACTATTAACCTCAAATTTAATGGATCATCAAAGCCTACTGATACATCAACATTAGTTATAAATCACACATTGATTACCAACAACTACAACACAGCCACGATAGCAAATAAAACCCTGTCTAACCATTAATATCACGCACTCCCACCTAGGTTTGAAATCATTCCACAATTTCATGTCTATAGTCCAAGAACTGGGTTTTCGTGTATGTATCTAGACTTTCTTATAATCAAGATTAACAAGCATTTATATACCACCTTAAATCAAATTGCAATACATGCAGCCAATTACATACACAATACTCGAACCCATACATCATCACATAACACTTTTCTCATATAAATCAAGACAATTAGTTTCATCATGTACAATCTACCACTTGAATAAAATTAAATCGGATAATTATTATCATAACCCTAACCAAGATCACACCTACTCGACCAACCTTAATTACACAAATCTTATATCCAAGTTTCTGTGTCAACCATGAATCATTATCATATACACACAATACAACCCCTTTAACATGCAAATCTAATTCTTTAATCCACACAAGCAATCAGCAACCAAAAGTCAATCATTAATAAGCATATTAGAAAACTAAGATGTTATAAACTAACCAGGTTATAGAGCTAGGCACTATCTTTCAAAGAAAAGGACTTCGACAGCGGGGGTCTCCAGTCGCCAATTACAAAACCAAGGGAATGTGCTTAGGGTTTTGTTTCAGGTTATACGTAAATAATGTATGGATGCAATCACATATATAAAATTGGAGGATAAAGTGGGCTGCCAAATCCCACTTTGGTTCTACTAGCCAATTGGGCTTCCAGGTGGGCCGATCCCATAACTTGTTTGCTAGCATAACTTGTTTAAATCAAAACACACATGAGATAGGTTGGCCTCGGTTTGTGTTAATTCGGGCCGGATTGAAGTGTTAACAATGTGTTAGCTCACTAATGTGGCCCAATGACTTGCGGCCCAAATGTTAGTTCCTAAGATTAGCTATTCGACCCATAGAAATATTTTAACGATTTCTTGTAGTAAATCAGTCAAACACACGTACACATACTCAAACACTTTATACATTTAGCAATTACATTATAGTTAAAAGTGTTTATTAATTTGCATCCTCGCAAGGGACCTGAAAGAGAAATAACAAGAAAACAGGATCACGTGACCTTGGAAGTTCGGGTTGTCACATCATCCCCAACTTGAAAGAAATTTCGTCCCGAAATTTAGCAAGCAGTCACTGAGGAAGCTAGTTAGGTTGCATGGTTTCCTGGTTTTCCTGGGGTGTCACAACTGAGATTACTGCTGAGCTGGTACGGCTTGAAGCGGGGCAGCATTGGTAGTGACAGCACAGTTCTTGTTGCTGGAGTTGTTCTTTTTTCTTGCGGCGGGACACTTTCGATGACTGAGCGGCGGCGGTTTCGGCGGTTGGTGCGGTGGTGGCTTGATGCAGGTTCTTTGAAGTTTTATCCCAAAAACTAGCTTTGACTCGCTTGTCGTTGATTTCAGCGGCAAGCAGGTAGGTCTCTTCGATTGTTGCTGGCTTTGCGGCATGCGCAAAATCCGCAACACAGTCTGGTAGAGCTCGAATGTACTTCTTGATTGTCATGTCGGGCGTCTTCACTTGATCGGGGCAGATGGGCAGATGATACTGAGCTGCTTAAAGCGAGCAGTCAAAGCTGCGTTCTCTCCATCCTTCTGCTTGATATGCCAGAATTCGTCATCCAGCTTTTGGCGTTCATGGGAAGGGCAAAATTCATCCATCATAATGGCCTTCAGCTCTTCCCATGTCAGCTCATAGGCTGCGTCATTTACGTGTTTGTTCCTCTCGGCCGTCCACCAGTCTAGTGCGCGGGACTGGAAGACGCCGGTAGCATTTAGAGTACGGAGATTTTCAGGACATCCACTCTGGCGCAGAGTGACTTCGACGGAATCAAACCATTAAAACATAGCCGTTGGGCCATCTTCGCCAGTAAATTCCTTTGGACCACAAGCTTTGAACTGCTTGAAGCTGAAATCAGTCTTGGGAGTAGCTTTAGGAGCTTCGGTTCTGGATTCTTCAGACAATTTGCTCACATTCTCGTATATTTCACTCACGATCTGAGGAACGACTTTTGCCACTTGCTTAGCGACGATAGCAGCAAGATGTTTGTCTCTCTGTTCTTGGCGAGTGATTCGTGGGTGACGGGGTCCAGATGATGGTCCAGTTAACATTGTCTGCAACAGACATCGTCATGGGTCTTAGACACGACATAATTGAATCTCACCTCACACGTCTAATACTACTAAAGCTCAGGAATACGTTCATGTAACCATGTATGCACATAATCACAGAAGCACATAAACACGTAAGGCACAGAATCATAGAATCACATAAGCACATAAAGCAGTCAGAACACAGAAACCTATCATTCAAAGTCCGCGAGCGTTCGAGAATAGCGATCGCGATTAACATATCGAGTAGTATAGTATAAGTGAATAGCATAGCATAAGGTCGTCCACAATTTAGCGATTTGTCAGTGGTTGTGTAGTGTGTTGTGTGATGAGCGGAGCAAGAAGCGTTAGATCAAAACCAATAATATCTCAAAACGCTAACAAATAAGCATAAAACCATACAAAACACATAAAATTTTCATAAAAACGACACACATCAGAGTCGGCAGTAGCGAGCTCAGAATCGAAACACATAAAAATCCAGAAATAGATTATCTCAGGCTCGATAGACATTGACTACCCAAAGTGATTCGACTATTCACAAGGACTTTCTGAGCACACTTTGACCTTCGGGACTATGCTTTCGCCTCGATTCTGGGCGAATGGCACGCATCCTTCCAGTTTTAGCATGACTTCAAGTCGTTGGAGTCCGTCGAGACTTTGGTGAGAGTTTGTAAAACCAAGTAAAGATCGGAACAAGTCGTCAAGGTTCGGGTTTCACCCCTGACTTAACAACTTCATTCCTGTTTTGATAAAATAAAGGAGAATTATGCATCGAAGTATGGATTTCACTCCTGATTCAACGCAAATTCTCGTGTTTATAGATAAAATGCGGGTCGAATCAAGCAAATTCTCGACTTAATCGCTCGTTTATTTTTGAAAACTAGAGTGCAGTGATAGTGTAGCATGGGAGAGAATAGCGAGAAATAGCGGGTAAGCTCGTACATAATCCCTACAGGATATGCACAAGTCGGTCTGTTGGTTCCTAACTATAGACTAGGTCATTTCTAAGACATCGACCCGGACTAGGTCGAGTCTTGCTTAATTCCCTATAGTTATGGCTCTGATACCAATCTGTCACACCCCAACCGATGGCGGAAACATCGGGGCATGGCACTGAGCGAAACAGATTCTCTAGAAGTTTCCATAACAACTATAATTACCAATTAATTAAAGCAACACGTCCCATACCATGTCTTAAAAGATAACATAATTATTACAGACAAATCTAGTCAAATTGTTATGTTCCGACAACTCAGATTTCAAGTACAGACAATTGTTTATTGGTTTCTAGACCTTTCCTAGCCTCGATTTCACAGCAAGCTAAGCAAATAAGCATCGTAAGCACATGCCACATACGTTAAAGTAAAAGTCAATACACATAGTGTAAAGGTGAGCATACAAGTTTGATAATAGCTTATAGAGTTCGAAATCGTAACGCAAAACCAGCACGTACACAGTGTAAAATGAGGCATGTTAGTTATCTACATGAACCTATCGATACCAATGATTGCGAGTTGACTGCCCAAGGCAATTCGTAATACACACTCACCACTGTGAGCCATGTAACAAATTGTCCTTAACAACCCCTGAGTGAACAGGTGCTAAGTCCAAACAAATAGTACTATCGTTGCTAAGGCAGGTAGACAGAATTCCATGTGTAAACATAACAAACAAGCATTCATTAAGTCATGTATAACATGCGGTAACAGTTAGCGTTAAAGTATTGTGTAGTGTGTTTGATGTGATTTAGTATAAGTAACGTATGTAACACCCAAAAGTGCATAAAGCAAAAAGGGATCGAGTATACTCACAGCGATTGAAGTGATGGATTGAAGGGAGCGCTTAGAGGGAATAATAGCCTGAATGGGTCGAACAGCAGTCTGATCGGATGGCAGTCCGATCGGGTGGCCGGTCGTTCGTTCGGGTGACAGTCCGTTCGGACCCGTACGGACGGTCATCCGATCGGGTGACCGTTCGAGTGGACTGTTACCTCGTTTGGGATGGATGTGTTTGTGTATGATGGCTTGTCTTTTGAATTTTTCGTTGTAGCATTTTGAAAACTTAGAAGTATCTCTACCTTTCAGGTCGATCGATCGAAAGACCGTTCGATCGGGCGACAGTCCGATTGGTTGGACACTTCGGCGAGAACAAGTTCACAGCAGTTTGTCACTCGATCGAGCGGTAGTTCGATCGGGTGGCAACACATGTGAATTGAACATGTTGAAAATTTCTCTAAGTATTGAAGTTTCAAAACATCACATGGTCGGATGGTCGATCGATCGGGTGGTAACCCGTTCGGACGGCAATCCGTTCGGTGTTCCAAAACTCTTGAAGTTTGCAATGAAGATTAAGTGTGGGGCCAAGGTGCAAGTCGATCGGGTGGCAACCCGATCGGGTGACAATCTGATCGAACAGCTGTCCGATCGGGCGACACTCCAACCTGGTCGACCTGATCATCTTCTTCCTTGGTCATTTTGATAGTTTGTAGCTTTTATCGAGACGTTTTGATAACGTGCTGAACAACAGAAACCTCGTCAATACTTGGTAACCTGATCGGACAGGAATCACCCAATTCCGACCAGTTAACTGTTCGAGACGGTGTTCCATGTTTAACCCGAAATCGGTAATCTCGTGGATAGAATCCAGATCTTGAGCCAACACAACCACAAGAAATGGTAGAAGGTTAGAACAAGCTTCGATTCTATCGGTTTTGAGTGTAAAAGAGTTGAAAGAAAGTTAGAAACCATCTTTCAATCCTTTTTCACCATGATTATGTTCAGATCTATGCAAGATCTTCGTTTATTTGTGTGGAAATCGTTTAGATCTAAGTTGTTCTTGGTGGATTGAAGCCAAAACATGAAGTTCATAAGAACACCATGATGACATCATCCTAGAACACCTCAAATATAGTGATTTCAAGGTTAAAATTTAAGATTCAAAAGATAGAAAGGTGTAGGAGTGCGTGTAGATCAAGAAAGTACAAGATTTAGGTTGAAAACTTACAAGAATCGCGAGAAATCTGAAAAAAAGTGGGCAAGAAGAGCTGGTCGGACGAGAGTTGCCAAAAATGGTAAGTTTGATGTTGACAGGGGGTATTTATAGGCTTACCATAAGAGGAAAGAGGGGTGAAGAGGGCTGGTCGATCGAGTGGCTCCCCTGGTCGGGTGGCAGTCCGATCGAGTGGCACCTCGATCGGATGGCTGTCTGATCGGGTGGCAGCTCGATCGGCTGGCCACTCGATTGGTGTGCACAACGCGACGAGTTTTGACGTTTCGATTGCGATTACGAGCGTTGCGATGCGATAGAGTTTCCTAGTCAAATTACTTTTAATCCCAACTACTACTATATCAACATACAAGCATCCTTATTTGATATTCGTTTAGCGTTTGCGATTCGATTGCGATTGAGTTTCGATTGCGTTTCGATTGATCACCACAAGATAAAAATAAATAAACATGCACAAGTAACACATAAGGAACACACACACATATAACAATATCCAGAACGTGTAATTCGAGTTGCGAGCGTGATTGCGATAAGAGATAAATTGATTAAACATGCCATAAATAGCGATGACTATGCGATTATTAATAGATACTCCACATAATACAACTAAAGCGATAATAAAATCAGACTGATTACAAGTCAAAGAAGTCAAAACAGGAATGGAGCAAGGAATGACAGATCGCAATTAGCAATCTTTTCTCCCTTTGACTTCAATCTTGACTTTGACTTTGACTTTCGAAACACGGGGTGTTACATTTTCGTCAAAAAGAAGGACAGATCGTTCCGGATGTGCATCGACTACTGGAATTGAACAAGCTGACTATCAAGAATCGCTATCCTCTTCCCCGAATCGATGATTTATTTGATCAGTTACAAGGTGCTACGTGTTTCTCTAAGATCGATCTACGCTCAGGCTATCACCAATTACGAATTCAGGAGGAAGATATACCCAAAACCGCTTTTTGAACCCGATACGGTCATTACGAGTTTTTTGTTATGCCTTTTGGTTTGACTAACGCTCCCGCAGTCTTTATGGATCTAATGAATCGCATGTGTAAACCCTTTCTTGACCGCTTCGTCATCGTGTTCATCGATGATATCCTGATCTATTCCAAATAAAAAACCGAACACTCGCAACATCTACGTTTGGTTCTTGAGTTACTCCAGGGAAACCGTCTATATGCCAAGTTCTCCAAGTGTGAATTTTGGTTGGAAGAGGTTCGATTCCTCGGTCACATCGTCAATAGTCAAGGAATTCATGTCGATCCTACGAAGATCAAAGCTGTTAAGAGTTGGGTTACACCAAGGAACTCGTCCGAAGTTTGTTCTTTTCTCGGATTGGCGTGTTACTATCGCTGACTTCTCGAGATCGCTGTATCGCTTACCTCGCTTACGCATAAGGACAAACCTTTTGTTTGGGGAACCGAAAAAGAGGAGGCCTTTGAAACTCTCAAAGTTATGCTTTGTAACACTCCCGTGCTCTCATTGCCCGATAGAAACGATGATTTCGTAGTCTACTGCGATGCCGCTAACCTTGATCTTGGTTGTGTTCTTATGCAACGAGACAAGGTTATCGCGTACGCCTCTTGACAACTCAAGATCCACAAGAAGAATTATACAACCCATGACCTCGAGCTAGGTGCAGTTATTTTTGCATTAAAGATTTGGCGACACTACCTTTATGGTACCAAGTGTATAGTCTTCACCGACCACAAGAGCCTACAACACATCTTTAACCAGAAAGAGCTGAATATGCGCCAACGCCGATGGGTTGAACTCCTCAACGATTACGACTGTGAGATTTGTTACCACCCAGGCAAAGCAAACGTCGTTGCCGATGCTCTCAGTCAACGAAGCTATTTGCATAGTGTTCGTATACCCAAGCCCACATTAATCGCGAAGCTCTCATCCGCGATGCCCAACATGCTTATTTTACCGAACGCACTTTGAAGAAAGAAAGGATCATCAATAATGGCGAACAACTGGTGAATAAATCGAATGGTATATTCCATTATCTTGACCGAATTTGGATTCCCAAGCGTACCAACTAACAACAGATTCTGCTAGACGAAGCCCACAAGTCGCGATATTCCATTCATCCCGGTGCCGATAAGATGTACCAGGACATGCGCTACAAGTACTGGTGACCGGGCATGAACAGGGATATCGCTATCTACGTTTCAAAATGCCTGACCTGTTTGAAGGTCAAGGCTGAGCATCAACGCCCCTCTGGCTTACTCGTCCAACCCGCGATCCCTGTGCGGAAATGGGAGAGTATAGCTATGTATTTTATAACGAAACTCCCGCGCACGCCATCAGGTCAAGACAACATTTGGGTTATCGTTGACCGTCTTACCAAATCCGCTCACTTTCTAACGATACGGGAAGACTACAAGGTAGAACGATTAGCTCGAATCTATACCGACGAAGTTATTTGTCGACACGGGACACCTCGTGATATCATCTCTAACTGCGATGGTCGATTCATCTCGCGTCTTTGGGAAACGTTTCAATATGCTCTCGGAACTACTCTCAATCTTAGTACCGCATTCCATCCCAGACCGACGGTCAAACTGAACGCACGATTCGTACCCTTGAAGATATGCTTCGTTCGTGTGTGATAGATTTCCATCATCTTCACATCGTCAACATCGTGTTCATAATTACCGAAAAACAAGAAGGAAAATTTTAAAGGAATATAACAGATCTACTAATCTGAAACAGAGATGAGTGGAGATATGTTTACCTGACTGAAGACTCGTCGGAACAAGTACCACCGTCGCCGGCGTCGGCGTCGTGTCCTGCGCACCACTGCCTCCGTCGTCATACCACTGTCGTCTCCCTCTCTCCTCGGTCTCTCTCTCTTGCTGTGTTCTTTCTTTCTCTCACTTCTATGTTGCCGCGTCGCTGTGTGCCACCACCAGACGGTGGTGGTGGTTGGCACATTACTTCTCCCTCTCGACACTCTCTCACTCTCTCAGGTTCCCCACCTTCTCTATCGAATCATGTAGAAGCATGTGTGTGAAGATGAAATAACTTGGGGCTAGGGTTGTGTGATGTGCGAGTGGGTTTGCAGAGAAGAAGGGTGGTCGGGGTAGTTCGCCGGAGGTGACTCTCCGGTCACCGGTGTTTAATTGAGAGGGAAATCAGAGGATTGTGAGGGTGTGTGGTTGTCTGCCGGCAAGAGTAGGGGCACCGGAGGGTTACCGACCACCTTCGGTTCCACCGGTGGTCTCGCCGGAATCTCTGATGTTCTAGAGAGAGAGTAGAAGGGACTGTAGTTGTGTGCGTCGAAATGAGAAGGACTGATTTAGGGTTTTGAAGTTATAAGCTGGTTATTTATAGTTGGTTGTTAAGTGGGCTTGGGCCCAAGGCCCACAAGCCCGTTACCAATGTTTTGAGAGCCTCGATACACTCCTAAAGCCCATTTTTTGAACACGATCGTCATAACATATAGTAAAATAACATTTTAGAGTCATAACGCTAAAAATTTCGTCGAAAACTATTGTTTGACGCGTTGGTGCGTTGGTCACGTAAACTGCGTAGTTTGTCGTTTTTAAATCCGTTTCTCAATCCGTTTTCAAATGCAAACATTAAAATTCGAAAACGAAGCTAAATATATCGTAGTATATTTGTTTTGAGGGAAATTCACACGTCCGATGCTTCTGTTTCGTTGCCGGTGCGTTCCTGCAGTCGCGTTTTTCGTTCATGTTTGCGTTTTGTGTCATTCGAAAGCATAATATTTTCACAAAACCACATTCATAAGTATAAGTTATATGTATAAACTTCGTATTAGTCGGCGTGGTCAGTATTTTGTACGGTGTCAGTTCGGTTTCGTTTATCATTCCGCAGTTTTTCCGAAAATCACCATACGCGCACTGTAACGTCAGATAAGCGTTCCTAGGCATTCCATAAGCCTAATTAAGTTAATTCGTGTCTTAAATTCTATTTATTATTACCTAAACGTTTGTTAATCGCGTAATTAAGAGGCGTTAATTACCGGTTGTCAAAGCAAAGGCGAAAACGTTAAAGCAGAAAAGAGAATATGTGATTCTGATGAATAAAAATCTCAATCCCGTTGATCCAGATGTTCAAGTAACTCATCATCTGATGGATGTCGGTGAAAGTTATTATGATAAGGTTGGGAACCGTTCAGGCATTATAAGCTGGGGTTTTGACCATGATCGTCATAGGTGGTGGATCAAAAGGAAGGTTGGACCTGTTGATTGGTACAAGAACCCAACTCAATTTCAGAAATTCACTAAAGTGGATTTGACTATACTGTTGAACTCACCATATGTGAATGATAAGCCTGGCGGATGTGGATATCCGTTTTTCGAGAGACTGCAGAGAGAGGTTGCCCGTGGATTTCCTTCCATGCATACTGCTGAATCTATTGTGACACCTGTTCCAAGTATTAGAGATCGGCGTACGAACAAAAGAATGAAGATTGTCTCGTGGCCACCGACTGACAAAGAGAAGACAATTCCTTTGGTCAAGAATATTCCCAACGGTATACTGAAGACCATGCATTTCTGGGCTTACGATGAAACACTAAGGCAAGCTGTAATTGTGTGTGCTGATGATGTGAGCTTCCGTTTAACTGATCCGATAGATTTGCTGAATATGGATTGAGAGAATTTGGAGGCGCTCGCTCAAAATCAGATTAGATCTATAGAGAAGTATGAAGAAATTGCTAAGAGTTGGACTGCAGCTGTTGCTGGGGTTCTACAAATTAGTAAGAAAGGGTTTCGTGGCTACAAGGATAAACTCGATAGTAGTGGAGGTAGTTGAAGACTGGAGGACCTCTATGCTATAAACCTAGGGGGAGATTGTGGGAACCTGAAGGTTTATACATTGAGGGTTACTAATAGATCAGGGTTGATTATGTAAACTTTGTTTTGTTTATGTTTTGGGTCGATATCTATTGTATTGGGTCAAGGGGTTTCGGCTGGGCTTCTAAGGGGTTTCGGCCCACTTGGTTAGTATATAAGTAAACCTAATTTACTTGTTTGAGGTTGATCAGTTTGTGAAGACCTAAGCCGGCCGAAACCAAGAACAAGTCTTGTATCAGTCTTCGGTAATCGTTGAATGCAAGATTCTGGTTTGTTTTTTATTATATCTTGTTTTGGTTATTATTGTTCTTGAATCATCTTGTGTTTGTTTTCCGCACTCACACAAGATCAAGTTTAATATCATTGAAAGATCCGGTTTACGAGACTTACAATCGAGACCAACAACTAAAAAAAGTCGAAGGCTAAAACACCAAACATAGTTATGGGCTTGACCCAATTACACTTTATTGTACTTGGACCGATAACTCTCTAATGGGCTCGGACCAATTTAACTTCAATTGGTTTGTGACCCAAATGCACTATGATGGGCACAGCTCAAGCATAATTCCTTAAATTGTCAAAGCCGTGTAAGTACAATAGTACACAAACTTTCACTTAAAATCGAACTAGAAAGTTAATCCAATGAAAACGATATTCAGAGTTTACCACCAGTAGAGAAACCAAAATGAAAATTTATAATTAATCAAAACCGACAAATGAAAACAGCAATCAAACTCACATGAGTAGATGCATTTTAAAAAGACCAAAACTCTCAATGTCAAACTCCAAACATACATATAAAAAACATAAGCACACATCATTTGCTCAATTCAGTCAAATATTCCAGCATGCACGAACCGAAAAAAACCTTTAAAAGTGAGTGTAGATAAAACATGCAAAGAGCCAAAGACCCAAATACATTTAAATTTTAAGACATGGTCATATTATGATCTGTTTAACATAGAATGTGGAATCAAATACATACTAAAAAGACAAACAAACAATATGATTAAAACCTCAGACCTATATACTTTAAGACCATAACATTACTAATTACTGAATCCATTATATTCATCAACCACCATCCAAGAAGGTGAAAACTAAAGCTGGCTTTCTAATAGGCATCTTTAGTTTTACAACTTTATTTATCATCAGAATACATAAAACATTAACAAATCACCTACAACAATAACAAATATCATTTACAAACTCAATGCCGGTAAAGCGCAATAAACTAACAAACTCAACTTTCAAACTCACATAAGCCCTAACCCATTCCAAAACCACAACAAAACAACCACAATCACACACAATAATATCTCAACCTTCATCTAGCAATATCAAAACACAAACAAACCAACACATACGAAAAGAAATAACTCATAACTCTAGTAGGCGAATACGTCGTGATGGTGAACTTATGGCCTCCTTGAAAATCTATGTACAGAAGATCTTCAATCACACAAACAAAGAAATAGATTCAAATCAACAAACGTAGATCCAATCGCATATAAACATCGAACTATTTGTATAAACGCATACACAAATCTATATAAATAGATATAGAAATGGAAATAGAGATAACCTCTGGCTTTTGTTGCCAATGTCGGTGTAGAGTCAGGGATAACCTCTGGTAATTTGAAGAAGAAGAAGTGAGGATGATAGTTGTGCAACGATATTTTTTGAGTTTTTTTTTTCCCAAAAGAGTGTTATGGGTAAAAGTATTTACCAAAATGGTGTTGCTCTAAGAATCTATCCATCCTAATAAAAGACATACCTAGGGTGCCACATATCCTTTTTCTAGCCTCCATTTCACACACGGCAAATTTTTTAGGCTTATATATGACACATGGCATTATTATGGTCGTTTTCCCATTCCCGATCATCAATCCACTTTCTAGGTTTAAAATAAATGGCAGACCCGATTTACGAAATTTAGGTCAAATAGGAGTTGGTATAAAAGCCTTATAACCCGGACCATGATCACTTTTCATATCCCAAACTAGGGTTTCACAATATTCGCTCTGGCGTTCTTCTCTGCCGACCTAGGGTTTCTCTTCTTCTCTCTTCTCTGATTCTTTTCCTTCTTCCTTCATTCAATTCGGCATCAATCTTTCTATAGCAGATCCTTACCCACACAATCATTTCAATCTCCCTATCAATACAGTCAAAGATCGAATTGATCTCCATCAAATCATTCAGATTCATCGATAGCTCACTGGAATCACAATTTTTAACGATGAATGTTATTGTTTAAAATTGACGTCGTCGGTTGAAGGATCAGAACAGAATAACGAATAATTTTCATGATTCCCAAAATTTTAAGCTCCATTTCTCACTCTTCTAATTTTGTTTCTCAGTTTATCATTGCGATTTTGGATGAGATTTTAAAGCTTTTTACTATTATCTATCAAAGCTCATGATTATACAACTGTTTCCTTTGATTTGTTTCCATTGATTATTCAAGAGCTACATTTTGGATTTGAGATCTAATATGTCAAATTTCTTATGTAATATTAGCCATTTTGAAAATTCTTTATGAATTTTGGTAATTTCAAAAATCTTTATCTATAGATTTGATATATATTGTATTTGGTTCCAAAGTCTATTTACTTTAGGTTTTTTTTTTAATAATCTACCAGGGCATGTGCAAAATTATACAAAGGAGAATTTGACAAGAAGGATAAATTTAAATACGAAATTTGTCAATGTGAAATAAATACGTTTATGTGTTCTCTTAAAGGAGTGAAAATTAAGCTATTAATAAATTTAGGACTCAAATATAGTTTAGATGTTTAGCTTTGTTAAAATTATCTCAAATTTCATATAATTGAGCTTTCACCCGAAACGAAGAACTCGAGTTCCTTGGGCATTTTCTACTACAACACAGTTTTGGTTCTATAAGGTGTGGATGCAAGCAATTTGTTTTACTAGGGAAGTGTTTAACCTACAACGACATGTTCTACTATAGCTACAATACAAACCTATCATTTTGTTAATTTATCATCAAACCGAAGGGTTATGATAGTATTAACAATCGTTTGTTTCAGGGGCGGACCTGTAGGCTTAACGGGCGTAGCCCGGGCTACGGCTCACGTTTTGACCAGTAGTGTAAAAAAAAAAATTTTTTTCGATTTTTATACACAGGACACCCCTTTTTTTCCGATTTTTATACACAGGACACCCCTGAACAAGTACGAGAACACCCCTAAAAAATTTTGGGATACCCCTGAGTTGAAGGTCTAGTTCCGCCACTGGTTTGTTTATGGTTAATTTTAGGGTTTAGGATATTGCCCATGGGTTAGTCAACCCGTTTAAAAGCAAATTTCCAACATGTTTATGATCAATTTTAGTGTTATCATTCTATATTTTGTTTGTTTGACACTAAATTTTCAACATATTTATGATTCTAGACCATGTTTAACAAGAATTATGCTACATTGATTTTGGATTGAATGTGTTGTTAAAACTGAATTTCATCACAAATGGGAAATCAAGGTCATTAAGTTGGACTTGTTTAAACAAAATTTTGAAATGATAAGATTGTTGCAGACTGAAACGTTAAACCACGGTCATTAACTTGGACTTGGTTAAACGAACGTGTGTGCAAGTTGATAAAACTGAAAAATCAGAGAAACTGGTCTTCAAACGCAAGAGACATCCCATGTGCAGGAGTCATCTGCGCGTATGTCTTAAACGCTAGATATAAAATTCAAAACTGGTTCTGCGTTCATATTCCTTATCACTGTTGGAGCAATTTTAAAAACACAAAATTTGAGGCCACTCTTTTGAATCTGAAACTAAAATCATAAGTTTTTGTTGGCAAGCACAACAACTACTTATTTCAAGGTAAAACAATATATTCGAAATACGGTTAAATCGTCAATAGTTGATCTGTTATGTTTTAGTCATTGCATGAGAAAATAAATAGAAGTATGGTATTCACAAAGTTAAAACGAAGTATTGGTATATCATATGAGCATTGTCTGTGGCTAAATCATATAAATGGATTGAATGTTTAAACTGAAACCCTACTTTGAAATTTTGATATGATTGTGCTGATTGATGAAAAAATTGATATAGGGGTTATGTTTTTTCAGAAGTATCTGAATGATAATGAACCTTGAATCGATGATAAAACAATGAGATTGGATGAGTTTGAATTTGGATAAAAACTGATATCTTGTTCAAACGCATGAGTCATACGCGCGTATAACTTATGCGAATGAACATAATAACCGGTCAATAAAAGTCAAAGCGTATAAAATTCATGCGCTCAAACGTTCATACGTGTGTCCCATACGCTCATATTAGTGTCATACGCTATTGTATCTCATACGCTCAAACGTTCATACATGTGTCTCATACACTCATAATAGTGTCATACGCTCTTTATGTTTCTATATGTACTGTTATAGAACTCATCTGTATAGTTCAGTTTTACTTTGTAAATTAAACGTTATTTAATACATGTTTTTACATACTTTGTCAATTCCGTTAAAACTTATCTCAACTACAACTGTCATTTCAAAACAATTATAAAACAATATAACGTTTGAAAACATGTCTCTTTATTTAATTTAACGAGATAATTCGATTAATATTATTTACTTTTTCCTGCCCATGAAGTTTCCGGGTTATAACCTAATATACAATATAATAATACCAAAAAGAAACACCATTAACCATAGACAAACCAAACACGATTATGTACAACACCCCCAATGCATAGAAAACTTACATATAAACAATATAGAACATGTCGCGTTTTAAAGGTGAGCACCATATGTTCAAAATAACGAACCTAAGAATCACAGGTCTGTTCACAAAGCAAAGCGTATATACCCAAATAATGCGCAATAAAACAATACCAAAGTATAGCACTATTAACCACCAAAATACCAAACAACACAATGTACAACACCCTACTGCATCCCAAACTTACTAATCAACAATATACAATTCATTGTGGTTTATAAGAAGAAACCATAGGTTCAGAATAATGAACATCATCACAGCCTCATTGACAAAGCAATACCCAATACCGTTCTGAGGGTAACAACTCAGAATTCTACCATGGTTACAACAAAATTGCCATGCCTTATGACAAACACCATCGTAGTTGTTATAGACATGTAGTGGCCAAACTGTAGGATGAGCGTCTAATAATCTTCATAAAGCTTTCGGGTCTCTCAGGTGAAACCATAACCATCTTCATAGAGACCCGAAATTACCCTCAGCAAGCCACGAATACCAAACCTCGTCAACCATTACAGTAAATCAAACATCCAGTCCTGAAAGCTCTCACGTAAGCACCAACATCAGAAAGAGAAAAAAAAAAGAAAAAAAAACATCAAACAGAAGCATTACAAAAAACAAACATCAAGACATGCAAATCGGTTCTCGGAGAAGAGAAGAGTATTGATGTGTGTCGGTGTGTATATATATTTAAGTATATTTTAAGCCCTTTTTAACACTTTAGTCAAGTTTTAAATTTATAAAACACGATATTTCACTAACACTAAACACACATATGGGCAAGTGCACCCATCGTGAGCGTAGTATAGTGTTGGTAAGATACCGAGGTCGTCCAAGGACACAAGAGCTTTTAGTACCGGTTTATCCTCAACGTCTAACCAAAGCAAAAATTTAGAAAAAGGTTTTTAAACAAGAAAATAAAACTAACTAAAAATTGCCGAAAATAAAAATGAAAATAAAAAGAAAAACAGATAGACATGATGAATCACTTGGATCCGACTCGCCTTTAGTGTAACCTTTGATGTTTTCCGCACTTTTGCACTTTTTAAGAGATTATCTTAGTTATAGTAGTAGGCCTCTCTTTTGCACTTTTGAAGGTGACGTTACCCTCAACCCAGTAGTTTGAGTCATCAAGGATACAATCCTAAAGGGTTGGATTATTGGAAGATAATTAATTAAGTTATTAATGCGTAATGTGGTAGGCCCCTCTTTTGAAGGTGACGTTACCCTCGGCTAAGTAGTTTGAGTCAGCAGGGATACAATCCTAAGTAGCCGGGTTAATGTATTAATAGTAGTTTACATATGAGGGGATCAAGGAGTTCGGACCCCCGCCATCCAATACCAGTGGGTATTGAGAGAGGTCCTACTAAACTTGAGCCAGGTCCTTGCAGGATCTATACACTGAACAAGGCAAGAATCTTACCAAACCATTCCCTTAACCCCCGACCAGGTAGCCAACATATCTCTATATAGACCGTGGAGATATGAATGGTGTAAATCTTTTATTTTATATAGACAGTAAAATAATGCCAAGACACCACGGACAAATGATAAGGAAGTTTCACCTTCAACATAAGAAACTAGTTATTAAAGTCATTAATACAAAACCAAATAAAAAGTGCGAAAAGATTAAAAAACAAAAGTATTACACTAAATGCTTGTCTTTACCAAGTGATGTAAGAGACTTAGGCAAACATGGCCTTTGATTGTCAAGAACTCTTACTATCAATCTTGGATCCCGAGACTACTACACACACTCTATGATGGATGATTGATAATGGATGATGGTGGTGGATGTGGGTGTTGTGATGGTGGTGGAGTGTGGGTGAAGTGGGAGAGAGGTGGTTTGTCAATGGATGCCTTTGCAATGAACCAAGCACCCCTATTTATAGCCTGCACAGAAGCCTGGACACGGCCCCGTGCCCGCTGGGCATGGCCCCATGTCCACCCATCTTTTCTCTCTTCATTAAATGCAGTTTGTCTGCATTAGTTGACCGCGCCCCCATGTCCGCTGGGCACGGCCCCGTGTGCAGAAGCGTATCTGTACTATCAAGATTTGCCTGGATTTTGCAAATCTTAGCGTTGACCACGGCCCCGTGTCCAATGGGCACGCCCCCGTGTTGGGAAATAGAAGCTTCTACAGCTTTGTCTTTTCTGCAGACACTTGGGCACGCCCCCGTGTTGGGTGAGCACGGGGCGTGTTCAGCCTTCTGATGTCTTGTTTTTGCTTGGGAAGATGCTGTCGAGGGGTCGGGCATGCCACGTTTATTCCTTTTCTTGTATTATTGTTAGATTTGGCTGCATTTTTGCTTCTTTTGTTCATGTAAGCTCATTTGACCCTGAAAATACAAAAGGAAGACAAAAGCACACTTTTTCCAACATTAGTACTAAAAAGGGTTAGTTTTATACCTCATTTGATATAATTTATATGTTGCATTTTACACACATCAAGTATTCTCGTAGTCATCAAAGCAAGCAAGCCACAAAACATAAAAAAAAGGCATGTCGAAGATGGTAAACAATCCGAGATAACCAAAAACATCCAAAACTCAAACCTCTGGGTCAGACCATCCTTGTACTTACCAACATCATAAAAGTAAGCATAGAACAAAACTATCACAAAACATCAAGACATGAAAATCGGTTCTAGGATGAGAATACTCCCATCGTCATTATCAAAGCAAGCAACCCATAAAACATAAATAAGAAGCATGTCAAAGATGTAAGACGTACTAAATCCGATGACATATCAATGAAAAGTCAAGCGATTAACGAATTCCGACCAGAGATTAAATCTGTATGCTAAAAATAGCCTGAATGCATACCAAAGCCCAAAACAAAATCAAACCTGAAACCCCTAAAGGGGTAACTAGTATGTCAGATAACCTCACTGTGCGATGACTACAATGGCAAGTAAGAGTTAGGTGAGGCGGTGGGAGAGATGACCGGCAATGAACAGATAAGGGGTTGGGGTTTTATACCTAACCAATGTACAACAAAACAATACCTAAGTGCGACACAATGAGACAGAACAAAATAACAGGATGTACAGCACCCTAATGCAACAAAATCTTACAAATTAATTACTTAGAGACTAATTAATTAATCAAAGGGTCTACATATTTACACACCTTAATGCCTATTTCCACACCTTTCAAGACGCCTCGTATAGAGCTATACGAGGCGTATAGGGTTGCTTTTCTGACCAGCTTCTGCACCAAGTACAACGTCACATCAGTCACATCAGACGGGGAGTCTAGGCCTGTATGAGGGACGGATACGAGGGTACTAAGACGCCTCGTATAGGCCTATACGAGGCGTCTTAGTGACTGATTTGACTACATGACTGACATGTGACTTAAAGCTATACGGGTAGTCTAGAGCTATACGAGGCGTCTATGTCTCATATAAAGTGCAACATACAGTGCATTCTTTGTCCACCCGATCATTCAACATACAGTGCATTCTTTCATTCTGCTTCTTCTTGTATTTCTTCGAAAGAATTGTTGTTTGCATTTGTGTTCTTATCATCCCGGAGTGTTGAAATGTCATCATACTGGGACGGAAACTATGTCTTCGGCCAGTATTCTAGAGACAACTGGGTGCCCGAAAGCGTTCCGGTAACAGTTATTAGCTTAATTGTTTTAATTAGTTGTTGTTTTAGTTTATTATTTACTAATGATGATACGGTTATTTATTTTGGAGGAGTCTGGCGTTCCCGATTCTAATGAGCAAGAGGAGGTTGTGTCTAGTATACAAGGAGAACAAAACAGACCGTTTCTAGATTTGAACAAGCATCCCCCTGTTGATGAAACAGCCCCTGTAGATGACTCATACCATGCTGGTCAACCAAGTTATCCGACGCAACAAGGGTATCCGGATTATAGATACGGGTGTGAATATTCTTACGGAGGAGACGGTGGATACGGAGGAGACGGTGGATACGGAGGAGACGGTGGATACGGTGGTCATCAGCAATTCATTTCCCCTGCCACTCCTTACGTTCATCAAAACAATCCGGACGTTAGAGGATATGGTGGATATGGTGGTTATGGTGGATATGGTAGATATGGTGGTGAGACACCTCCCATCCCAGACAGTCCGTACTTAAAAAAGCAGGTATTAATTACTATTTTTTATTATTATTTAATTATTATTATTATTATTATTATTATTATTATTATTATTTATTATTATTATTATTATTATTATTTATTATTTATTATTATTATTATTATTTATTTATTTATTATTTATTATTATTATTATTATTTATTATTATTATTGTCGATGTTACAGGTTTTCAACTCTTTAGATGAACTAAAGAATTGGATACAAGAAATAGCAAACGTGGATGGTTTCGTTTTTGTCACCCGTCGATCAAAGAAAACCGGGAGAGTATGGCTTGAATGTGATCGTGGTGGTGAGCACTAGACTACAGCAACACTTAGAAAAGCCGGAAGCAAAAAAACCGGTTGCCCGTTTTACCTGTTGGCTGTGCGAAACCACCCGTATGAAACCTGGGAGATAAAAGACGGAACAATTGAACATAACCACGAACTTTGTGAGGACCTGTCGGCCCACGCGTTTGTGCGAAGGTTTACTCCAAGCGAAATGAAAGTGATCGAGCAGCTGACAGCTCAAAACATGGAGCCGCGCAAAATATTTTAAACGATAAGGAAGCAGGACCCCGACAGGTTTCATGTTCAGAAAGACGTTCAAAACGTTGTGGCGAAGATTAGAGTCGAACAAAGACAAGGATTGACTCCCATGCAGTCACTAGAAAGCATGCTGATAAACAACGACTTTATTTACGAGACACGGGAGGAACCCGGAACAGAGATCGTAACAGAGATCTTATTTCTTCATCGGTACTCGAGAGACATGTGGCGTGCATTCCCCCACGTCATGCTGATCGATGCGACGTACAAGACAAACATATACAATATGCCATTTATCCAGATTGTTGGTGTGACGCCTACCAACAAATCGTTTATTATCACGCATGCCGTTGTTAGTAAAGAACGGGGTGATAACTTTGTGTGGGTGCTTGAGAGGGTCAAGTCAATGTTGGATGAATGTATGGAGCCATGTGTGATTGGTCAAAAGACCATTTTGCCCCTGATATGCACCCAATCTAGGCATAAATCAGGGGCTAAAAGGTCATTTTACCAAAACCAGATGCCTCGTATAGATCTAGATTGGTCGTCTGTTAGAGCGGGTTTTTGAAAATTTGAATTTTGAAAATTTGAATATCAAAATTTGATTTTATTAAAAAAGGACGCATCGTATAGACCTGTACGAGTAGTCTATAGGGGCGGCAACATTTCTTTTTTTTTTTAAATTTGAATTTTGAAAATATTTTATTTTAATTACTAATATACCCCTGAAAGTCCCCAGTATAGGCCATAAACAGGGGCATAAAGGTAATTTAAACAAATAGACGACGCGTACAGGTCTATACGACCAATACATTTTGGGCAGCAACTGTTTCACTTTTTCTTTTTTAATTAAAGCTCTCCGTATAGGCCTTAGTCAGGGGTAAAATGGTAATTAACCATTCCAAATAGACGACGCGTATAGGTCTATACGACCAATACATGTTGGGTGGCAACTGTTTCACTTTTTCTTTTTTAATTATTAAAAAAAAGTTTATTAAATTACCATTTTACCCCTGTAAAGCCCTCCGTATAGGCCTTAGTTAGGGGTAAAATGGTAATTAACCATTCCAGAAATAACTTTCTGGGTTGGTTAATTACCATTTTACCCCTAACTAAGGCCTATACGGAGGGCTTTACAGGGGTAAAATGGTCATTTAATAACATACGACTTGTGGAGTGCAAACGTTTTAGTAAGTTTTTCTAATAACATACGACTCACCTATGCAAATTTTATTAAATTATTTTTACTTTTAGGAGTCTTCAAGTACGTGTACGATAACTGGCTAAAAGACTATAAGGAGATGTCCGTCTTTGCGTGGACTGATAAGAGGCGCAACTTTGGTAATCGTACCACAAACAGAGTTGAGAGCCAACACGCCAACTTAAAGAGATACGTCCTAGATAGGAGCTCGCTGGACCGTGTAGTTGGTAGTGTCCAGGATATAGTTGAGACACAGTTCGGTGAAATAAGGAAGACTTTTTGAGAAAGCATCGAAAAAACAATGAACCACCACAAACACCCGATGTTTCAACACCTACTTGGAAAAGTATCCCATACAGCCCTTGACTTGTTGCGTGGAGAGGCAATTAGGAAGCTAGATGTCTTGGAGCGCTTTCATTCATCATGTGGTTGCCAAATGTGGCACAGCTGTGGGTTGCCCTGTGCTTGTAGGATAGAAAAGTACATGCGTGAAGGTTTAATTGTTAAACGTACAACACTTGTGTGATATATTTCCGTTAATCATGTTACTTAAACAATGTTGTTTTTAACCGTGCAGAGTGTCCGATTCAACTCGAAGACATAGACGTCTTCTGGCGGAAACTTAACTTCCAAAGTTGTAAATTGATAGACGATGACGTGGACGTGGTCGAAGAGCTAAATATTGTTAGACAACAATTAGAGTCGCACCCCCCAGCTCAGCAAAAAAGCCTGATGTCAAAGATTAAAGCGGTGTTGACTCCAAAGAAATCTACCAAGAAACCACTGGTTGTCCAACAAAATACTCGTGGCCGACCAACAACAAAGCAGGTACAACAAAGGTTGGACGAGGCCTCTCGTATAGATGAAGAATTGAGGAGAAGCTCCTTCGGTGATGCAAACACGTGCTTTGAAGGTTCCCGACAAAGTAAGTACGATAAACCTCGCCACAGCTCGTACGTTCCGTCACTGGCCTCTCAACAGTCGGTTATAAGGTCCCAAAAACCCAAAGCGAGCCTAAGCCGTTCAAAGAGTTCTAAGAAGAAGGAGACACGAGATGCTCACGGTTTTCCTTTAATCATTGGGGACGAGTACGTGGGAATCATCAAACAGTATAAGTATGCCATTCCGCTAGTGTTCCATCCGTACGTCTCATGCATACGAGATGTGATGCCGGACGGTCATTGTGGGTTTCGGTCTGTGGTTGTGGCTTAGGTACGGATCAGAGTTCATGGGGGCTCATTCGAAGGGACCTTGTCCAAGAAATGGATCAGAACGAATCGATCTGGTGCACGGAGGTTTATACGCCCCGGATACGTATTTGGACCGTATTTTCGAAGATTTGAGGCATCCCTGGTACGTTTTTCTTCCCGTAGTTTAGTATTTTAGCCTTGTTTTTGCCTTTAGACCGTAGGTTTACCCGTAGTTTAGGTTTTGTTGGGTTTGAGGTTTTTGGGTTGAGGTTGAAGATGAAGATGGTAGAACAGGACGCCCCGTATACCTCTATACGAGGCTTATACGAGGCACTGTATTTTTTTTTAATTATTATTATTATTGTTATTATTATTATTATTGTTATTATTATTTATTATTGTTATTGTTATTGTTATTGTTATTGTTGTTGTTGTTATTATTATTATTGTTGTTATTATTATTATTATTATTATTATTATTATTATTATTATTATTATTATTATTGTTGTTGTTATTATTATTTATTGTTATTATTATTATTTATTATTATTATTATTATTGTTATTATTATTATTTATTATTATTATTATTATTATTATTATTATTATTGTTGTTGTTGTTGTTGTTATTATTATTATTTATTATTATAATTATTATTATTATTATTATTATTATTATTATTATTTATTATTATTATTATTGTTATTATTATTTATTGTTATTATTGTTAATATTATTATTGTTATTATTATTATTATTATTATTATTATTATTATTATTATTATTATTTATTATTATTATTATTAATATTATTATTATTAATATTATGTATTATTATTATTATTATTGTTATTATTATTATTTATTATTATTATTGTTATTATTATTATTATTATTTAATTATTATTGTTTTTATACGTATACGGTATTTATTTGCAGATTGATTATGGAGGACAATCCGATTCAGGGCGATGACATTCAGGTAGAGCTTGATGGGGCACCGCCGGGGGGGTCAGCCGGTTCAGCAGGGTCCACGACGGAGACGGCTACCGCCTCTGGATACGTTGCAGGGTCACCCGTATCTAGAGTTTCCCGACGGCACCGATGCCGACCGTCATTGCCAGAAGCTTAGGAGGATGCACATTGGATCGCATGCAGCGATCGACTGGGATGCGATAGATGGGATTTCTGAGACGGCTAGAGTGCGTCGGTTTATACCTGTCGATTCGCCGTGGCATCGTCTTTTTGATTTGGCGCACACGCCGAGCTACAGGGAGCTGCTGGTCAAGTTCCTTTCGTCATTCACATTTCACCCTCCTGGGGTCCCAGTGCCGCTTCCGCACCCAGATGCTCCCCCTCCGCCTGAGGTTTCTTTCAGGCTTGCTGGCGTTTGGCGTTCAATGACGCTAGCAGAGTTTGCGGTGCATTGTGGTTTATACATGCAGGGGGAGATTGAGACTGAGGTTTACACAGCGGGGCTAGTGGTGGTTGACAAACCCACTCTTTTAGGGTTTTGGCAGGTGATTGCGGGGGCAAATCATTGGGAGCACGACAAGTCGAAGGGGAGGGTGTCGTTTATTAGGAACCCACTGTACAGGTACGTACGTTTATTACGGCAATTATTGTGATTATGTGCATTGTTTATTAATCTCTGTTTCTGTATTTCGCTAACACTATCTGCAGGTATATGCACCATTTGCTCGCTACTTCTATTTTAGCGCGCGGCTACAGCCGTGAGTGGTGTACGACCACATATCTTTTTTTCTTTTATGGTTTGTTGTACAGGAGGCCATGCGCACTAGCACACGGTCTAGCCCAGTACTACGCCTCCGCCCATCACCGGCAGGAGCGCGGATTTTTGTTTGGCGGGGCGTACGTGACCGTCATTGCCCATTCATTGGGCCTCGTACTGCACCAGGACCCACATCTACGGACGCCGCCAGTCATGCCGACGCGGATGGGTTTTCAGTCGCTGTGGGGGATGAAGCTGCTCAAGAGGTTCCCCGAAGGCCCGCGGTTTAAAAACCGCGACGGGGGCATATGGAGAGAGGAGGCCCTACCAGAGCAGTTCGAGCCCGTCTATCCTCCGCCAGATCCTGCTGATGCAGTGCCCGTGGAGGACCCTCCGGAGGATGTAGACGGTGCAGTGGTGCCACAGCCACCGCCACCTCCTGGGGCGCCTCAGTTTCCACGTCACGTTATTCCAGGTCATGCCCCAGGAGTTGCGTTACATCCGGATGTACGAGCCGAGCTTGACAGGCTCAACGATTTGGTAGGTTGGCTGGTACGGGCCGAGCAGGATAGACGAGAGAGAGAGGGATTACCCCCGATACCGCTTCCACCGGCTCGAGCACCACATCAGCAGCAGCAGCCGCAGCAGCAGCATCAGGATTCGGATTCGGATTTGGATGCATAGACCTGTTGTTTTTTTTATTTTTATTATGGATGTACAAATTTATCTTATATATTTTTGTTATGGATGTACAAAGTTATCTTATATATGTCATATTTATGTTTGTTTTTAGTTATTCGGTTACTTAATGATTGTTGTCTTAAATTGAGATAATACGGAAACAAAATATGTTTTGAATATAATACGGAAACAATATATCCCCTGAATATAATACGGAAACAATATTTGAACGAGATAAAATTTTAATCGGAAGAATAATATTTAAAAACGTAAAATGTTAAAAACATTATAATATTTAATCGATATAATATATTTAAATAGCCGATTTTTAAAATAGTTGATTTTTAAAAAACAATAAATTTTTTATAGTGTAAAAAACAAAACAAAACAAAAACAAAACTTTTTTTAAAACCAAAAAAATTTTCAACCAAAAAACACATCTTCAAAAACTATCAAAAAAACCATACCAAAACACCCCTTATTTCAGCCAATAAAAAACCCAAGCCTAAGACGCCTCGTATAGGGCTGTACTCTTCGTATAGGGTTTCTTAAACTTTGTGCCTGACACCCTCTGAGACCCCCTTGAATTCAGTGCTTAGACGCCTCGTATAGCCCTATACGAGGCGTCTAGGGCACAAAAAGTGTCCAAATAGGCAGGGAGGGTGTCCAAATAGATTGAGCCTTAATCAAAACGTGTTTTATAAACATCAATTTAATAACTATTATTTAATTCCAAATGTTTATATATTAATTATTATTATTTCATACATAATAATAACTAATTCCCTAGACTTGATTAATAAACATCAATTTAATAGCAGTCAGCCAATCTATACCCCTCTCTCTCTCCTTAGGCGATTTGGTTTCTTCTTGAAACCCTAGTTTTTTTCTTGTGATCATTTGTATAACAGTCTGTGATTAGAGATTTGATCTCTTGAATCTCTATAACGAACTTGTTAGCAGGTGTGACCGATTTGAATCTAGGGTTTTTGTTCTTGTCTTTTTATTAATCGCCGCCTTAGTCATTAATTCGAAACCCTGATTGATTAACTTGGTTGTTATTGATCGCGGTTAACTGAGATTAATTTAGCTAGATCGATACACTATTTTAATTGATTAAGGGTTGAAGATTGATACTAGGGTTTACGACGTGGCTGCATGTTCTTGTCATCTGGTTGAGTTTTTCGTCGTTTTTGGTGCATGGAGAGGAATAGGGATCGGGGTTTGGAGGATCTAGGGTTTCAATCCTTTTCTGAAAAGCTGCATGGGGATGTTTTTCTGAGTTCGAGCAATGCTAAACCACCGACTTCACAGGAGGCGTTAGGGAAAACATTGATGTTTGGCAAGGGGTATGATGCTAGGTCAATTAATATTGATGGTAATCCGCTGTTACCCAGACGTGGTATCACGCTTAATGAACCCAGAATGATTAATATTATAGATGAGCTGGAAAAGGTGAGTGTGCCGGTTAGTTCGGATACTGGGGATCGTAAATTGGAGGAGGATGCTGAAAAGAGCATTTCAGTGCCTTCGTATGCGGATAAGGTCAAGAATGTTAATCCGGTGAAACGTGAAGTTAATTTCAGACATCTGGATTCGAAGGAGACTATTCAGGATGCTGATGTTGTGATTCCTCGTGAGGTCATCCGAAAGGTTCAGGAAAAGTTTGAAAATGTTCTTTATGGATATTTTTTAGGTAATCGTTTGCCATTCCCGGTTGTTGAATATTATGCAAAGAATGTATGGTCTAAGTATGGATTCGCTAAAATTATGATGAACTCGGATGGATTTTTCTTTTTTAAGTTTGACACTAAAGAGGGGATGGCTAAAGTGTTGGAGGGGGGCCATGGTTGATCCGGAAAGTGTCGTTGTTTTTGAATGTTTGGTCTCCTTCTGTGAGCCTTAAAAAAGAGGGTATTAAGTCAGTTTCGGTGTGGGTAAAGTTACATAATGTTCCAATCTCGGTCTACACTGATGATGGGCTAAGTTTATTGGCGTCCAAGATAGGGATCCCAAAACGATTAGATGGTTATACAGCCTATATGTGTTCGGATAATTGGGGGAGAAGTAGCTTTGCTCGTGCTTTAATCGAAGTTAATGCTGAAAATGAGCTGAAGGATCATATTATTGTTGCTATCCCGAAGTTGGATGAGGATGGATATATTACTGAAAGAGTTAAGGTGGAATATGAATGGAAGCCACAAAGGTGTTCGGTTTGTAGTGTTTTTGGCCATAATGATCATACGTGTGTTAAGAATGTGAATAATAATCCGAAACATGTGGTTGTTGATGAGGAGGGGTTTATAACGGAGAAGAGGAAGACGGCTAGGGTAGGAGTTGTTCAAAAGAAACAAAAACCAAAGTTTATCTACAAGCCGAAAGTTAACAAACCTGGTCCGAGTACTTCCGGTACTAAGGATGATAAAGGGGATAACAAGGTGGGTGGTAATGTGAAAACCAGAAACTCGTTTGAGGCGCTAGCTATGGATGATATACAAGACACGGATGGTAATGCACGGAATGATAATGAGAGCCGGCCAATCTTGAAGAAGGAAGGTGGAAAGTATACGCGTTCTGATGAAGAGGTAGTGGAAACAGTTCCAACGGAAACGGCTGATTTTATGAGACATGAACAACGTCAAGTTTCTGAGGGGGCAAGCACTCCCGGTATGGTCGGTTTGAATGGATAGCATAGCTTCTTGGAATATAAGGGGTTTGAACCAACCCCTGAAACAAAAGGAGGTTAGTATGCTTGTGTCTGAAAATCGGTTAGCTGTTTGTGCTGTTCTAGAATCTCATGTGGATGTTAAAAACTTAGATAAGGTGTGTAAAGTTGTCTTCCGTAATTGGGCTTGGACGTCGAATGGTGATTTGTGTGAGCGAGGTACTAGAATCATTTTGGGATGGAACACGGATGTTGTGGATCTCATGGTCTTATCTCAGGAGGATTAGGTTATTCATACACAAATCTGTCCTAAACATGATAATCATGTTGTTTTCTGTTCTTTTGTCTATGCTAAGAATTCATATCAGGAGAGAAGACGCTTATGGGAGAATCTATGTATTCATAAAAGCCTTTGTCATGATAAGCCTTGGCTAGTTATGGGGGATTTCAACTCGGCTCTCCATGTGGAAGACTCTTTATATGGTCCGTCTACGGGTTCTATTGGCATGAGAGAATTTCATGATTGTGTTCAATATACGGAGCTTGTAGATATTAAGGGCCATGGGTTGCATTATACGTGGAACCAGAAACCTAAGCAGGGTATTGGCTTGTTAAAAAAGATTAACCGTGTCATGGGGAACTTGAAGTTTTTAGAGATGTTTCCTGAAGCGTTTGTGTGTTATCATCCTTTTCGAATTTCGGATCATACTCCATGCATTCTCAAGTGGCTGAACTCGGCTAAGGTGAAGCCGAAACCTTTTAAATTTGCAAATTTTATTACTTCCAAGCCAGAATTCAGGGAGTTTGTGGAGCAGGAGTGGACGAAAAATGTTCCCGGGGTCACAATGTTCTCGGTAGCAAAAAAGCTTCGAAATTTGAAACCGTTAATGCGAAAACTCTTGTTCAAACAAGGAAATCTGCATGATAGAGTGTCGGAGCTTAGGAAGAAGCTGGATGATATTCAGAAGCTAGTGGATGATAACCCGCTAGATGTCGGCTTGAGGGAAATGGAAGCTGAGTGTCATAATCTTTTTAAAACCGCGGCTTATGATGAAGAATGTTTTCTAAAGCAAAAGTCAAAAGTGTAGTGGTTGTGTGCTGGTGATTCAAATACGGCTTTCTTCCATAACACTCTTAAATGCAGGAATGCTAGAAGTAGAATTCAGTCGATTCAAGATGTAGCTGGAAATCGGTTTGAAGGAGATAATGTGCCTAGTGCTCTTGTTCATCATTACGAAAAATTTTTGGGTCATATGGACCAAGTGTCGAGCATTAATATGGAGGAGCTGGATATAAATGTTTTGAGCTCTAATGATGCCAATATCATGGTTCTTCAGGTTACTCGTGAGGAAGTGAAGAACGCTATGTTTGGTATTGCTGAGAATAAAGCCCCGGGTCCTAATGGTTACACATCGGCTTTCTTCAAGAATGCATGGGATATTGTGGGTAATGATATTTCTAATGCTGTGTTAGAATTCTTTGATAATGGTAAACTTCTGAAGCAACTAAATCACACGATTCTGGCGCTCGTTCCTAAAGTGGAAACTCCTGATTCGGTTCTTGATTATCGGCCTATATCGTGTTGTAATGTCTTGTATAAATGTATTAGCAAGATCATTACAGATAGATTAAAAGGTAGTTTGGGTGTTCTGGTTAGCATTAATCAATCGGCCTTTGTTCCGGGTAGGAAAATTTCGGATAACATCCTCCTGACTCAGGAATTAATGCATAACTATCATTTGAATCGGGGCCCGGCTAGATGTGCTTTCAAGATAGATATCCAAAAAGCTTATGACACGGTCAACTTGTCTTTCTTGGAGAGTGTTCTTCATGGGTTCGGGTTACATAGGAAGATGGTTGCATGGATAATGGCGTGTGTTACCTCGATCACCTACTCTATAAGCCTCAATGGTAATTTGCATGGGTATTTCCAAGGTAGAAGGGGGTTACGACAGGGTGACCCTATGTCGCCATACCTGTTCACGTTGGTTATGGAAATTCTTTCGTTACTCCTTCAGCGGGGCACATGTCCGGCTACGGGTTTCAAGTTCCATGCCCATTGTGCCAAACAGAGGATTATTATTGTGTCGTTTGCGGATGACCTTTTCATTTTTGTGCACGGGGATATCAATTCGGTTAAGAAAGTTAGGGATGCCCTTGAGCGGTTCACCAATGCTTCGGGCCTGAAGCCGAGCCCAGCCAAGAGTACGGTGTATTTCTGTAATGTGCCGCATCCTGTGAAACAGGAAATCCTTCATCTCATGCCGTTTAATCAAGGTATGTTTCCTGTTAAATATTTGGGGGTGCCGTTAATATCGACAAAGCTCATGTTTAAAGATTGTAAGCCTTTGATTGACCGAATGGAGAAGAAAATTGATAGTTGGTTGAATAGGTCGCTATCTTTTGCTGGTAGATTACAGCTTATCAATTCGGTTTTGTCTTCTATGCACATTTACTGGGCTTCAGTATTTATCATTCCTACTCGAGTCACAAACGATCTGGAGAAGCTTATGCGTCGGTTCTTGTGGAATGCTAATAATCAGGGTAGGGTAAAAGCGAAGGTGCTATGGGCTGAGGTTTGTCTGCCTAAGGAGGAAGGTGGGTTAGGCATTAGGAGCATATCGGATGTTAATAAAGCTCTAATGACTAACCATATTTGGAGTATTCTCACTAAACGGAAGTCCCTTTGGGTTCAGTGGATCTACTCACATAAGTTAAATGGTAGAAGCTTGTGGGATATCCAAGCTCGAGGTAGTATTAGTTGGGGTTGGAGAAAAATTTTGGCCATTCGAAGTGCTATTCGTCCATTTGTATGGAAAGCGGTTCGGAGTGGTAATCAAACTAATGTATGGAGTGATAACTGGTGCCAGCATAGCCCCCTTAATTCTTTCATTACTCCAAGAAGTATTGCTAATGCGGGCTTCAATCTTAATTATTCTCTTGCGGATCTCGTTGATGATAATGGCCAGTGGAAGTGGCCCCGTGCATGGTATGATCTATATCCGGTTTTAATTGGCTTAAGTGTTCCTCAGTTGATACAGAATATGGAGGATAGTACAAGATGGAAAGATTTGGATGGTAATACAAGGCCTTTCGGGTCTATGGAAGTTTGGCAAAATACTCGCCATCGTGAACAACCGGTTACATGGGTTAATGGTGTTTGGTTTAGTCAATGCATTCCAAGACACTCTTTTCACCTATGGCTGGTAATCAAGAATAAGCTCAAGACACAAGATCGGTTAGCTATTTGGGAGGCGGGGAGTGAAACTAATTTAAGACTTATGTGTTGTCCGTTATGTAGGAATGATCGTGATTCGTGAGACCATCTGTTCTTTCAGTGTTCGATTGCGTCTCAAGTATGGCATAATGTTAAAACAATGGTGAACATGGGGAGTGTTGATGCTTCGTGGCATTCTATTATGGGATGGCTTGGTCTAAATGCTAGTTCGAAGAAAACGGAGGATATTGTCAGTAAACTGGTCATTGCGGCTACTACGTATCTTGTATGGCAAGAGCGAAACAACTGCTTGTTCTCTAATATGAAACCAAGTGTGGAGTCGGTCAGTGAGAGGATTTTGAAGACAGTTCGATTACGGTTGATGGGTTTTAAGTTCAGAGGTGAAGCCAGTAACCAGAGGCTGCTGAAGAAGTGGAAGATTCTTCCTAGTGCTGAAGATCTCGACCTGGGCTAGATATAGAGTCTTTTGTTGTTAGCTTTTTGTTGGGATAGGGTTGTGTTTTCTAGCTGGTTGTATGTTGGTTTGTGTCTGGTTGTTTCTTTTTGGATTTCCTAGGCTTGGTTTGTCAAGCCTAGTTGGTATGTCCACTCAGGCATACCTTTGTTCTTTATTTGGTTATTTATAAAATTCACCTAGGGTAACCCTTTACCCAAAAAAGACTTGATTATTCTCTAATAATCATTAGCCACTTATTTCGTGTTTAACAATTAAACAACCTTTACTATAGTCGTTTTTTGTGTAACCCTTTGAATCTTACTTGGATAGTGGTGTTGTCGAATATTGTTACCCTGACATATAAAACCTACAAAGTATTCTAAACAACATATGATTGTGTTTACGGTTTTATCTTCTTGCAACTAGATTATGGTGGGCGTTCTTGGTGAAAAACCAATAACGGACCATGCATCGATTACGTGTCTATAAAATAATTTTACAACAGATGCATTAAATTCACTAGGAACAAAGGAGTGATCAATGGTCCATTAAAATTTCTAAAATGCAAAAGGAACCTTACGTCTTAATCACATTTTTAGAGAGATTGCAATAAGAGAACAAGAAGAAATAAGGTAAAAACAATGGATCAAAGAGTTTGTAAACAAGTGATCTACACTAAGTCCATGAATGCATAACCATTCCATCTTACAGAAACCTCAACCAAATCATCCGCAAATCCTCATAAGTATCGGCCAAGCCTCCATTCCTTCTTATGTTCCAATTAAATTATGTGTATTCACTTTGTCTTCAACTAAAGTGAAACAATGGAAAAACTTTGGTGGAACATGGGAGCATTGATGTCAAAAACTTGTTTTACCGAACCAAACAACATTTTGGGTCGATGAATTGAATGAGCTAGCTCATGTCGTAGCTACCGGTGATGTAGGTCTATGGTTCCCTTTCTCAACTCAGTTAGGAGCACCCCATGTGGAAGGAATACGTTCCGGACCAACAGGCATAGGCATGCTTCGGATGTTGATATCAAGTGGATACGTTCGGTATTCGATGTCTAGTTCTTTAAAGATTCGATTCATCTCTTCAACAATCTTGCCTCTCCTCAAAAATCTTTCTGTTATATCTTGATGATTCATTTTGTGTTGCACCCAGACCGATAACTTTTGCGTATTTAGATCATACATATCCATCGGTAGCACGATCGGGTCGGGGTACCAATGATCCTTGTTGCTCTCGATATAGCTACATAGCATCGATCATGAAATTAGTTCTACCCAAAACATCAAATCATAACACTAGGTATGTTTTTTATAGATGTTATAACAATCTATAAATGGTTCAACTTATACTTTTAGTACTATAGTTTATAAAATCAAGTTAAGTGGAAAAAGTAATTGTATCCCAACCCAACGTAAAAGTTACTTGTTTTGATTAGGGTTGTTAAAAAAGCTTGTGGTTTGGAGCTTGTTCGCTAGAAGATCGTTCGGATTTGGCTCGAAAAAACTCGCTCGATATGGCTCGGTTTGAAACTGAGCCGAGCCGGCTCAGCTCGGTTAGAGAGTGAGTCTAGCTCGGCTCGCCTCGCCTCGTATCGTGCCGTATTTGTGACAAATGGCAATAAACCGGCAATTCCGTACAATCTAATCACTATTTATATTTCTTAATCTCATGCATTTAGCGTAATTTAATTACGTAACAGTGTCGTTAATTGAATAACAAGGTTAGGACAAGAAAACAAAGCTAAAACATATGTGGGTTTTCGTCGTATGGCGAAACCAAGCCAACGATGTCCTAAAAGTGTTGGTAGAAAGTGCTGCGTGCACTATTCACGGTTACACTATTCATGCCAGCAAACCGTGAAACTAGACCAAAACACAGAAAAACGACACTCGGATAACATAACTGAGTCCATTTATATGAGAAATCATTAATGTGAAAACACATCTTGCAAGAAACAAGACTTTCCGGTATGACGCCCTAATTGTCAAAATGTCCGTTTCGGCTTAAAATATAGCATTTTAATGCGTCCGAACCTAAAACAAAGCATTTCCGGGACTTTGGAATTATGTCAATTTATGAAAAACATACTAAAACCATAAGATAATACCAACGGAAGATTCATAATCACAAGTTTCCGGCGTTACGTCACTATGCACTAAACTGATCCGTTAGCGACTCGACGAACTAGTAAGCAATATTTTTGGTCACGAAACAAGCAAACGAAGAATCTAGTGAACTAGTTAAGCTAACTTTGGGACTCGGAATCATTTCATACAACTTCCGGATGCAAGAAAACAACTTGCGGAATTACTTGTCGGTACGACATAAAAACATCGTAGGTGAACCGGCGCTTAACCGGGAACCGTCTAGACTAGTTAAACATTTTTTTTACTAGTCTAGTAAACTAGTTAATAATAATTTTGGTTCCGAAATACTAATCACCCCTTAACGACGTACTTAAACCCTAATCACCCTACACCTTCTAATTACTAAAATATCTAGTTCTTTTATAATTTTTTTTTATAAAAATTTACATAATACCCCCCCCCCCTCACTTGTGGCCGAAAATGGTGGGTCCCCACTCACCATACCCTTGTTGAAAGTGTGGTTTTGGAAGCATGGTCTTGACATGATTGTTGTTGAAAGACTTCCCTAAATACCATACTTGAGCCATTACTTACATTATCATTTTCTCACATAATTCAAACAAAGAAAACCCTTCCTTGGTCCCTTTGATTTCGGCTCCAAGAACACACACTAGGACCACCTTCAATCTTACATAAACACCACATTTTACTCTAAATCTAAGCCTTTCAACCTTATCTAAGCATGGATTAAGCATGGAGCTACACTAGGAGCTTTCTTTGGAGCATAACCATCTTCTAATCTTCTTATTTAGCTTGGGTGCTTTGTGAGTTTTCTAATCACCATATTCATGCTTCATATTACTAGTAGATTTATAAAGTACAAGTTGATTATCTTGAGATTAAAGATTAACATAATCTAAAACCCTAAACACAAAGATAATAAACACTAAATATGAAGATGTTATGTGTTGATTTATGTTGTTTAGTGTTATAATATTCATGTGATCTTGTTAATTATGTTATCTTTGTCTAGATTAGTAGTTTAAAGTATATGCTTATGATGATCAAGTTAATAGATTCATGTAGTATTTAATATTTGTGTTCATCTTGCCATGATGAACATAAATATGTGATTTAAACATGATTATGTTTAAATCAAGAATGATCATCTACTCCAAATATTATGAGCATTTGTATGTGAAGTTGATTAAGTAAATTTTGGGAAGATTAGACCAAGAATAATCATGTAACAAGACTTTTGGAAGACACTAATAAACTTGATTTTTGGACATAAAGCAAGTTATAATGTTTTACTTTAAAAAGTAAAGTATAAAAAGTCTTGGAAATCTTCATAAAAATGTGGGAATTTTTATGAATGAAAAACAAGTTTAAACAAGTTCATGTACATAATTAACTTGAAAAATGGCTAACTTTAAAGTGTTAAAAGATTTACCAAGGAAATGCTCATAATAAGCTTTGAAGGATAAAGTGTGAAATTGTTGTTATAAAATGACATTTAGTGAAACTTGGTAAATTGTGGTGACTTGAGAAATTGATTATTGATTTTAAACGCGTTTTTGTAACGTGGGAAACGTCATAGTTTAGGGGAAACTATGGCGAATTTTTCTGAAAATCTAATCGCGATTAAAAAGGGGATTAACGGGTGATTAACAATGTTAAACGCGATTAGTGGTCATAAACGTCATTATGGAAACTTTGATGGGAATATTTAATAATTAAATATTCAAAGAAGTTCTTATGAACTTAAACATATATTTTTACAAGAATAAAGTGAGTAAAAATATAACAAAGTATAAATATAATTTTTGGTAAAAATTATATCTATTCGGAAACTTGCTAAGTACTTGCAATGTGTGCTATATATATGTGTATGTATTAGATACCCATAGGGTGATCAAAATAAATCTACATACATGTTCCTACATGGTCCAAGAAATGCTAGTAAAATCGGACAAATTAAATAAAATGGCCGAAATGGAAATACATAACACTTGATGACGACAAATTGGGCGTATCGACACTACGAACAGTTAATACAATGTCGAGTCTAAAAATAACATATTTTTAGACACTAAAGCGAACGCATAACTAAGTGGTCAAAAACAAGAATCCGGAAAGTCGAAAACTATAAAAATTACCAAGTACTTTTCAGGTGGAAAACGAACTTATTAAGTTATATGCTTGGTGAATTTTTGGTAAAAATGTCAAGAATATATTTAATGGACTCACTAGAAAAACTAGGGCTAGGCCCAATAACAAGAAAACTAGGGCTAGGCCCAATAACAAGAAAACTAGGGCTAGGCCCAATACCAAGAAAACTAGGGCTAGGCCCAATACCAAGAAAACTAGGGCTAGGCCCAATACCAAGAAAACTAGGGCTAGGCCCAATAACAAGAAAACTAGGGCTGGGCCCAATAACAAGAAAACTAGGGCTGGGCCCAATAACAAGAAAACTAGGGCTAGGCCCAATAACATTGATGACAAGCGAAAACATAATAAAGAATTCAAGATGAACAACTTGTACGAGGTCCAAAAGACCTAGTGTCTAATAAAGTTAGTACACATGTAGGTTAATTACACGTACGGACGCTCGCTACGGTATTACATACAAGGAACGCAAATTTGTGAGTTCATGTCCCTCCTTTCACTGTTTTCAATGTTTTGTTTTCAAAAACATCGAGGGGAAATACATGTTAAACTATTGGTATGTTAATTTCGGAGTAGAAAACAGGGTCAATGTGCATAAGTAGGGGAATACACACTAATAACCATTAATCACGTAGTGACCGAGGTGCAAAAGGTGTAGATCTATTGGGCTTGAGGCACGCCCCACTCCTAGTTGTTAACCGTGGAGTGCTTTTGTTGATCCCAATGCGAACTAAGTGTCTATGGGTTGGTTATTCTGCTTATGGCGCATCATGTCAGGGGGCTAGCTACCCACTGATAGATCTTAATAGACTCCATGATTTTAAATCAGAACATACCGGGATTACAAGATGACAAGTACTAGATTTCATATGATAACAAATACCTACATGAATTCACTCAACTTTTTGTTGACTTTTTAAAACTACATGTATTTCAGGAAACAGGTCTTGAGCCGGTGATACACTATGGGATTCGGGAAAACAAATGACAACGATTGCCACTTTTGAAGGGTTTGTCTTCTATATCCCAACCTCGTATGGGTATATAGGAAACAAAACCTCACTAAGTTTTATGTTAAAACTATCTTTTGGTGATGTGAAAAACAAACGGAAACTATGTTATGTCTAATGTTGTGAACATGTATGGTACTTGAAACTACTTTTGAGAAACTATGTAAATATTCGTTGGAGTTTATGTAACTATGGCATCGTTGTTGGTTCACGTTGTTAAATACATTTGGATGCAATGATTACCTTTCTTACGTCACACACAATACGCTTCCGCTACTAGCAGGGTGTGACAGATTGGTATCAGAGCTCCGATTGTAGTGAACCGGGGAAAAACTTTTATTAAAGTTGGTCTACAATCACCGAAGGGCTCTCACATAAAAACAAAGTCGTTAACATTTCAAAAGTATGACAAAAGGTTTTCATTGTGTCATTATAACTTAAGGATCTATCACGCGGGCTCAATCACTAGTAACGAATATGGATCCATACATGTTTAGTCTATAAGGAATAGACTCGAAACACTAGGAATTACATGTGAAACACGAGAACAAAAACAACATGAGATTTAGTGATTATATATATAATGCATTTATATATGTGTTGTACGGAATATTTTGCCATGAACGAAAATACCTTCGACTACGAATTCTATTGTTACACTTAACTCACGTGGTGAGAATGATGACCTCGCGTCAATTACGAAGCTTATGGCGGATGTGGTCCCTGAAAGAGACCCTAAAGCATTGATCCCGTGGAAGATGGTTGATTTCCCTCGGATGGTATATGTCCGGCTTCGGTAGTGACGACGAGGCGGAGGTGGCGGCCTTGGACAACAACCCTACTAGTGGGACGAGGTCCCTGAGGCTCATACTAATCGTGATTGATGATACTCTCGTCCAGACAAGGAAGATGAAGTACTCATCTTAAAGGTGCCCCTCCAGTTATTATTATTACGGATTCTTTTTATTCCTATTTTGGCTAACGTTGTGCCCTTTCACGAATAATGACAATGGGCGTGAGCACGTGGACCATCACGAAGGTCCCTTCTATGTTGAAAGTATATAGACAATAGTGTCATCTCTTTGACTGATCGACTGCTTGAACGAGAGAATGCTAGGGTGACCATACAAGACAATTTATTATTACGGGGGCCCACGTAATAACAACTTGTAGTGTATGGGAATCCTGGTGAGCTCTGCGGGTCAAGCTAATGATCACTAGCCATAAGAAATTCCTAAGTTGTTCAAGTTTCTATCTAGTGGAACACTAACCGGAACGGTTACTATAACACTCTACGATACAGGAAGACTACACGTATTGTTTGCACTTAACATTCGATCTATAATACGAGTCGTTTGAGACTAGTCATCGAAAGCAAACAAAACTCGTTAGCCACTCATGGAGGATTTTCCTCAACATTATTAGATTTCTTGTACATGGGCTGGTTCCTTGGTGTCCATGACACCCTACCTTATCTTAGTTATCGGAAATGATTACATTAAACTCTGTCGTTTGACATTTGTCTTATTCTAAGGGATGATATAGCATGAGCCATGCTACAACCCCTTCCTTGCATTATTCGACCTCCATGGAAATTATAACAATCTTGTTGGAGCTCTTGGAGCTCAAGGGATATCAATGTATTCGTCACACAGGTTAGTGACGGGAAGGATTTTCCTACTTTGGACTATCGAGATCCATGAAGTATGGAATACACGTTGTAAATTGGAGACGACCGTTTGGTTTCTCCTCCTCAACGAATTACCTCTTTTCCCACATAGGCATATGGCCAATACACGCAAGAGGTACTATGCATTTTGGTTTGCGATTATTCATATTATCATGGTTTCAAACATGTATGAACAATGAGAGCTTGAGGTTTCCATGACCAATTATTTTCTTGATTCTTAGGCGCATAGTAGGCTATATCTGTCCAAATAAAAGCCTAGACCCCATGATACTATGTATCGGAAACAACGTGGCGGCGACAAGAAAATCTACGCCTAGAAGAGGGTCAGTTAATCAGCGCCCTACTATTAATGTTGAACTAGAGGTCATATGGAACAACATGAGGTTGTCGAGTCGACACTAGTGATGGTACTGATAGTACCGGTAGTTCAAGTGGTTCAAATCCCGATGGGACGAGAATGAGTGGCAATGCCACACTTGGAGATGCAATCGCACCAGATTTAATCCTAAGGCTTTTCCGGGTTATAAGCCGTGAGACCCCATTAATACGGAAGGTGCGGTGAGTTCTATCCGCTAGATAAAGACAAGGAAGTCAGTTAACCTTGCTAATAAATGTACTCCTAAGTAAACGTTTTGGTAAACGAATAACCTTCTGTTGAATGAGGTGTTAACTTGGTGGAATCTCCAAGTGCAAACTATAGGGAGTAATACAGCAAAGAGGTTATTATGGGAAGAACTCAAGAATCTTAAGCGAGAAAAGTATTGCTCGTTAGTGGAAAAATTCCAAGTTTGGGAACCGAGCTCTAGAACTCGATCATGATTAGAGCTAATGTTGTTAGTTACCCCGACGCCTCTACAATCTATCAAGGATTGATTGCATATTGGGTAACACTCGAATCCAAACGCACTGAGCGCTACATTTGGGGTTTAGCCCTGGGATCCGAATCATGATCACATCATGTCACCCTACCTAGATTTATTTTTCAAGTAACTCCCACAGTTAGTCTCACCAAGGATGTGGTGAGGACGGGGGAAATTTCCAAAGAAGGTGCTATAAGGTAGAAAACTTCCGTGACGAGCGAAACGAAGGCAATTGCTGCCATGATCGATGTTCGCATTAAGAAGTATGCTAATAACTTGTCAAAATTCGGAATGAGGTAGGTGAAACTTTCATCATGAGGGCACTTGAAAAAGTGACAAGAGTAGCAGGGTGGTGAGACTTGGCACAAAACATGAACTAATGAGTTAGCTATATTTAAGAATGAACGAGGTGGTTTTTACTGTGGCAAGGAGGTCACTACGAGCATGGATGGTAAAGGATGAATCAAGCTAGTGAGTAAGCAAGTCTAGGGGTATGCTCTACTATACAACCATCATGTATCAATTCTTTGGATACCAACGTCGGCTTAACTTAGTGTCTTTAGATACTAAGCATATACACGAGTTAGAGTCATGTAGGTTAGACATGTCTTACTCAATCAAGTAGCTATTGGGAAACTAACAGAGTCATATGAGGTCATTAAGGGTCACTAAAAAGTTTCCTATCAACCGACCCATTACATCCATTTTGTCTGATACCGGTGTCGGTATTAGTTTCATCCCCCTAGAATTCAAAATATATTTGACCTAGAGTCAAGTAAGCTAGACATCCTCTCATTCCATAGTATTGGCCAACGGTAAATTAGTTGAGTCTGGAGAAGAAATTAGCAGATGCACACTCGAACCTTGAGCGCAAAACTTAATATCGTCCTTTCACTCAATCAATTGGATTGTTACGACATAGTTTTTGGCGTAGACTAGTTATCTAATAATCCAGCCGAATTCATAGGTTGAGAAGATCATCCGCATTCCCCTGTCTGACGAGAGAACATCTTTTGGAGCGCGGAGGGAAACACGACACACGGCTGCTGACCGACAACTGTATGAAGGCTCGGAAGAGTCTGGGAACCGGATGCATCGCCTTTCTTGTCCATGTGGTCGACAAGAAGGCCGAGTAGCGCAAGGTGGAGGACATCCCTGTGGCAAGGGAATACCCTGAAGTCTTTTCAGGAGACTTGCCGGGACTACCTCCGCAGCGATAAGTCGAATTCAGTATTGATCTTGTGCCAGGAGCTGCACCGGTGACGAAAGCTTCATGTAGACTCGCACCCTCGGAGATGCAATAATTATTCACTCAGTTGCAGGAACTGCTTGACAAGAGATTTATTAGACCGAGTTTCCCGCCTTGGGGAGCTCTGGTGTTATTTTTCAAGAAGAAGGATGGAACCTTTCGTATGTGCATCGATTACAGAGAACTAAACAAGCTAACTATCAAAAATCAATATCCTTTACCGAGGATCGACGACTTGTTCGATCAGTTACAAGGTTCTAACTTTTATTACAAAATCGATCTACGATCCAAATATCACCAGCCGAGAATTCAATAGGAAAGCATTCCTATGACATCATTCAGGACTCGTTATGGACATTACGAGTTCCTTGTTATGCCCTTTTGGCTTAACGAACGCTCCCGCCGTATTCATGGACTTGATGAATCGGGTATGTAAACCATACCTGGACAAGTTCGTGATCGTATTCATTGATGACATCTTAATATACTCACGAACTGAGGCGGAACACAAACAACACTTGAGAACTATTCTGGGGTTGCTTAAGAAAGAACAATTGTACGCCAAGTTCTCAAAATGCGAATTTTGGATTCGTGAAGTACAATTTCTCGATCATGTGGTGAACGAGAACGGAATACATGTTGATCCAACTAAGATAGAAGCCATAAAGAGCTGGAACACTCCAAGGACCCCGACGGAAGTAAGACAATTTCTGAGTTTAGCGGGGTACTATCGGAGATTCATAGAGAATTTTTCTAAAATTGCTCAACCGTTAACCTCGCTCACCCAGAAGGATAGAAAGTTCGATTGGGGTGAAAAACAGGAAATGGCATTCCAAACGCTCAAAGATAAACTATGCCAAGCGCCAATCTTATCACTCCCTGACGGCACCGATGACTTCGTGGTGTACTGTGATGCATCGCGACAAGGCTTGGGTTGTGTGTTAATGCAACGTGAAAAAAAAAAAGTCATCGCGTACGCGTCGCGGCAGTTGAAAGTTCATGAAAAGAATTATACCACTCACGACCTAGAGTTGGGCGCAGTGGTATTCGCTTCAAAGATTTGGCGTCACTATCTCTATGGTACCAAGGGTACCATATTCACTGATCATAGAAGTCTTCAACACATATTCAATCAAAAAGAATTAAACATGCGCCAGCGGCGATGGGTAGAATTGTTGAACGACTATGACTGTGGAATCAGATACCATCCGGGAAAAGCAAACGTTGTAGCGGATGCTTTGAGTCGGAAAGAACGAGTTAGAACATTTCGAGTACGGGCTTTAGAGTTGACAATCCAGACAAACTTTACAACTCGAGTGCGCGACGCACAACGGAAAGCCCTAAAACCAGGAAATATACGAGCAGAATACTTGCGAGGAGCAAGGGAACACATGGAAACAAATAAGGATGGTACTTTATATTTCGGAGGAAGAATCTGGATTCCCTATTTTGGTGGCTTACGAGACTTAGTGCTGGATGAGTCACATACAAGTCAAAATATTCAATACATCCAGGATCTGATAAGATGTATCAGGATGTAAAGGAATATTACTAGTAACCTAATCTCAAAGGAGTATTGCGACCTACGTTTGGGAAATGCCTAATTTGTGCAAAGGTCAAGGCCGAGTATCAAAAGCCATCTAGATTATTACAACAACCCGAGATTCCCGTTTGGAAGTGGAAACAGATATCAATGGATTTCATTACAGAACTCCCACAGACCTCTTGAGGTCATCACATGATATTGGTTATCATTGATCGATTAACCAAGTCGGCTCACTTCTGACCCATTCATGAAAAAGACAGTATTGAGAAGTTAGCTGAGCTTCATCTTAACAAGATAATAGCACGTCAAGGAGTACCTACTTCGATAATCTCGGATCGTGATGGTCGTTTTGTATCAAGAATATGGCAATCATTTCAAGAATCGCTTGGATCTCGTTTGGATCTAAGTACAACATTTCATCCACAAACTGATGGCCAAAGCGAACGAACCATCCAAACATTGGAAGACATGCTTCGTGCATGTGTGATGGATTTAGGCGGTAACTGGGATACTCATTTACCACTGGTAGAGTTCTCATATAATAGCAGTTATCACACAAGCATTAAAGCCGCCCCATTCGAAGCACTATACGGACGGAAGTGCCGATCACCGCTGTATTGGGCGGAAGTCGGAGACAAACAGCTCATTGGCCCTGAACTAGTCCAAGAGACTACTGACAAGATAGCAAAGATACGAGACCGTATCAAAGCGGCTCATGACAGACAAAAGAGCTACGCGGATCGAAGACGTAAACCATTATCCTTCGAGGTTGGAGACAAAGTCTTGCTAAAAGTCTCGCCTTGGAAAGGCGTAGCTAGATTCAGGAAACGCGGAAAACTAAACCCGAGATACATTGGGCCATTTGAGATTCTAGAAAAGATCGGTACCGTCGCGTACAAGTTAAAGTTGCCTGAGGAACTCAATAATGTGCACGACACATTCCACGTATCAAACTTCAAGAAAAGTCCAACTAGTGAGACAGTTATCATCCCAGCGAATGAAATTCATATAGACGACAAACTCCAGTTTACCAAAGAACCTGTTGAGGTTATGGACGGGAAAGTCCACAAGACAAGGAGGAGTCGTATTAAACTAGCAAAGGTCCGCTGGAACTCACATCACGGACCCGAGTATACATGGGAACGTGAAGATCAAATCAAGACAAAGTATCCCCGCCTTTTTGAGAAGACTCCTGCAAAGGATAACTCAACGTGAATTTCGGGACGAAATTCTTTTTAACAGGGGGAGAATGTGACAAATGGCAATAAACCGGCAATTCCGTACAATCTAATCACTATTTATATTTCTTAATCTCATGCATTTAGCGTAATTTAATTACGTAACAGTGTCGTTAATTGAATAACAAGGTTAGGACAAGAAAACAAAGCTAAAACATATGTGGGTTTTCGTCGTATGGCGAAACCAAGCCAACGATGTCCTAAAAGTGTTGGTAGAAAGTGTTGCGTGCACTATTCACGGTTACACTATTCATGCCAGCAAACCGTGAAACTAGACCAAAACACAGAAAAACGACACTCGGATAACATAACTGAGTCCATTTATATGAGAAATCATTAATGTGAAAACACATCTTGCAAGAAACAAGACTTTCCGGTATGACGCCCTAATTGTCAAAATGTCCGTTTCGGCTTAAAATATAGCATTTTAATGCGTCCGAACCTAAAACAAAGCATTTCCGGGACTTTGGAATTATGTCAATTTATGAAAAACATACTAAAACCATAAGATAATACCAACGGAAGATTCATAATCACAAGTTTCCGGCGTTACGTCACTATGCACTAAACTGATCCGTTAGCGACTCGACGAACTAGTAAGCAATATTTTTGGTCACGAAACAAGCAAACGAAGAATCTAGTGAACTAGTTAAGCTAACTTTGGGACTCGGAATCATTTCATACAACTTCCGGATGCAAGAAAACAACTTGCGGAATTACTTGTCGGTACGACATAAAAACATCGTAGGTGAACCGGCGCTTAACCGGGAACCGTCTAGACTAGTTAAACATTTTTTTTACTAGTCTAGTAAACTAGTTAATAATAATTTTGGTTCCGAAATACTAATCACCCCTTAACGACGTACTTAAACCCTAATCACCCTACACCTTCTAATTACTAAAATATCTAGTTCTTTTATAATTTTTTTTTATAAAAATTTACATAATACCCCCCCCCCCCTCACTTGTGGCCGAAAAAGGTGGGTCCCCACTCACCATACCCTTGTTGAAAGTGTGGTTTTGGAAGCATGGTCTTGACATGATTGTTGTTGAAAGACTTCCCTAAATACCATACTTGAGCCATTACTTACATTATCATTTTCTCACATAATTCAAACAAAGAAAACCCTTCCTTGGTCCCTTTGATTTCGGCTCCAAGAACACACACTAGGACCACCTTCAATCTTACATAAACACCACATTTTACTCTAAATCTAAGCCTTTCAACCTTATCTAAGCATGGATTAAGCATGGAGCTACACTAGGAGCTTTCTTTGGAGCATAACCATCTTCTAATCTTCTTATTTAGCTTGGGTGCTTTGTGAGTTTTCTAATCACCATATTCATGCTTCATATTACTAGTAGATTTATAAAGTACAAGTTGATTATCTTGAGATTAAAGATTAACATAATCTAAAACCCTAAACACAAAGATAATAAACACTAAATATGAAGATGTTATGTGTTGATTTATGTTGTTTAGTGTTATAATATTCATGTGATCTTGTTAATTATGTTATCTTTGTCTAGATTAGTAGTTTAAAGTATATGCTTATGATGATCAAGTTAATAGATTCATGTAGTATTTAATATTTGTGTTCATCTTGCCATGATGAACATAAATATGTGATTTAAACATGATTATGTTTAAATCAAGAATGATCATCTACTCCAAATATTATGAGCATTTGTATGTGAAGTTGATTAAGTAAATTTTGGGAAGATTAGACCAAGAATAATCATGTAACAAGACTTTTGGAAGACACTAATAAACTTGATTTTTGGACATAAAGCAAGTTATAATGTTTTACTTTAAAAAGTAAAGTATAAAAAGTCTTGGAAATCTTCATAAAAATGTGGGAATTTTTATGAATGAAAAACAAGTTTAAACAAGTTCATGTACATAATTAACTTGAAAAATGGCTAACTTTAAAGTGTTAAAAGATTTACCAAGGAAATGCTCATAATAAGCTTTGAAGGATAAAGTGTGAAATTGTTGTTATAAAATGACATTTAGTGAAACTTGGTAAATTGTGGTGACTTGAGAAATTGATTATTGATTTTAAACGCGTTTTTGTAACGTGGGAAACGTCATAGTTTAGGGGAAACTATGGCGAATTTTTCTGAAAATCTAATCGCGATTAAAAAGGGGATTAACGGGTGATTAACAATGTTAAACGCGATTAGTGGTCATAAACGTCATTATGGAAACTTTGATGGGAATATTTAATAATTAAATATTCAAAGAAGTTCTTATGAACTTAAACATATATTTTTACAAGAATAAAGTGAGTAAAAATATAACAAAGTATAAATATAATTTTTGGTAAAAATTATATCTATTCGGAAACTTGCTAAGTACTTGCAATGTGTGCTATATATATGTGTATGTATTAGATACCCATAGGGTGATCAAAATAAATCTACATACATGTTCCTACATGGTCCAAGAAATGCTAGTAAAATCGGACAAATTAAATAAAATGGCCGAAATGGAAATACATAACACTTGATGACGACAAATTGGGCGTATCGACACTACGAACAGTTAATACAATGTCGAGTCTAAAAATAACATATTTTTAGACACTAAAGCGAACGCATAACTAAGTGGTCAAAAACAAGAATCCGGAAAGTCGAAAACTATAAAAATTACCAAGTACTTTTCAGGTGGAAAACGAACTTATTAAGTTATATGCTTGGTGAATTTTTGGTAAAAATGTCAAGAATATATTTAATGGACTCACTAGAAAAACTAGGGCTAGGCCCAATAACAAGAAAACTAGGGCTAGGCCCAATAACAAGAAAACTAGGGCTAGGCCCAATACCAAGAAAACTAGGGCTAGGCCCAATACCAAGAAAACTAGGGCTAGGCCCAATACCAAGAAAACTAGGGCTAGGCCCAATAACAAGAAAACTAGGGCTGGGCCCAATAACAAGAAAACTAGGGCTGGGCCCAATAACAAGAAAACTAGGGCTAGGCCCAATAACATTGATGACAAGCGAAAACATAATAAAGAATTCAAGATGAACAACTTGTACGAGGTCCAAAAGACCTAGTGTCTAATAAAGTTAGTACACATGTAGGTTAATTACACGTACGGACGCTCGCTACGGTATTACATACAAGGAACGCAAATTTGTGAGTTCATGTCCCTCCTTTCACTGTTTTCAATGTTTTGTTTTCAAAAACATCGAGGGGAAATACATGTTAAACTATTGGTATGTTAATTTCGGAGTAGAAAACAGGGTCAATGTGCATAAGTAGGGGAATACACACTAATAACCATTAATCACGTAGTGACCGAGGTGCAAAAGGTGTAGATCTATTGGGCTTGAGGCACGCCCCACTCCTAGTTGTTAACCGTGGAGTGCTTTTGTTGATCCCAATGCGAACTAAGTGTCTATGGGTTGGTTATTCTGCTTATGGCGCATCATGTCAGGGGGCTAGCTACCCACTGATAGATCTTAATAGACTCCATGATTTTAAATCAGAACATACCGGGATTACAAGATGACAAGTACTAGATTTCATATGATAACAAATACCTACATGAATTCACTCAACTTTTTGTTGACTTTTTAAAACTACATGTATTTCAGGAAACAGGTCTTGAGCCGGTGATACACTATGGGATTCGGGAAAACAAATGACAACGATTGCCACTTTTGAAGGGTTTGTCTTCTATATCCCAACCTCGTATGGGTATATAGGAAACAAAACCTCACTAAGTTTTATGTTAAAACTATCTTTTGGTGATGTGAAAAACAAACGGAAACTATGTTATGTCTAATGTTGTGAACATGTATGGTACTTGAAACTACTTTTGAGAAACTATGTAAATATTCGTTGGAGTTTATGTAACTATGGCATCGTTGTTGGTTCACGTTGTTAAATACATTTGGATGCAATGATTACCTTTCTTACGTCACACACAATACGCTTCCGCTACTAGCAGGGTGTGACAGTATTGGCTTGCTACGTAGCTCGGCTCAGCTCGTAACGGGCCGGATTGGCTCGCTTGGTAGCTCGGCTCGGCTTAACTCGGATTATTTTACTTCTAATATATTTTATTTTTATATACGTTATAATATATTACAAAACACTAATTATTATTTACATGTATTTTGAAGTGTCATTTGATATCTATGGCATATTTGAAGGTTGATTACCCTGATAATTAACTAATATTGTATTTTATTTGAAATTTAAAACTTATTTTGCATTGTTGAACTTGATTTTGGGTTGTAATGTATTATGTTCAACTTATTTTGTATATGTTTCTTTAAAGTATTGAATAATATTTTAGACTACTGAATTTTGAGAGCTATGTATTAATTTTTCTTTTTAAAATCGAGCCAAGTTTCAAATCAAAGCCGAGCCAGCTCGGTTTATAATATAGAGGGGGCAATCTTGACCCAAAGCCTTCCAAGTGGGTCAGTTTGGGTTACTTTTAAAATTATATGGGTTGGTTTGGGTAAGATATTTTAACTAAATGAGTCACAATGGGTCACTTGAAATTTCATCTTGTTATTTTCGGGTCAAAGCGGGTCGACAACATTAAAGAATTGGGTCAATGTGGGTTAGTGTCTTAAAGAAACGGGGTAGGTTTCGGGTCGGAATGGGTTTCGAGCCGGCACAAGTATCCGCACGAGACGGGTTACGGCACGAAACGGGTTTTGGATCGGAACGGGTTCAGTTCAAATTGAGTTTCGGGCCGAGACGGGTTTCGGGCCGACACGGGTCTCTGCATGGGACGGGTATCGGATCGCAACGGGTTTTGGGCCGACACGAGTTTCCGCACGAGACGAGTTTCGGGTCGGGACGAGTTTCGTACCGTTTCGACGCGTACCATTCGACCCGTACCGTTTCGACGCGTACCGTTTCGACCCGTACCGTTTTGACGCGTACCGTTTCGACGCGAAGCTTTTTGACGCGTACCGTTTCGACCCGTACCGTTTCATAAGAGCCCTCACCTTAAATGGCATACCAAGCACAAGTGTATAAGAGATAAGTAAATGGTAATAAAATGTTTACAGAAGTACAGAACTGAAAGTTTAAAATTTAATAAACTTGAGTTACTCAATCTTCAACTTAAACACACACAGATATTGCACAACTCGATCGTCAACTATAACATACTAATCTCTTGCTAATAATTTCAAGATTCAAATAATAAGCTTAACAGTTACTATTAAAATAAATATGACAGTTAATAAAACATTTTTTAACCAACCTGACCCGACCCAACCCGAAACCCGTTCTGACCCGAACCCGTTCCGACCCGAACCCGTTTTGACCCGAACCCGTTTCGACCCGAACCGAAACAACCCTTTTTTAATTGACCCGTTTTGACCCGAACCCGTTTTGACCCATGACCCAACCCGACCCGACCCGTTTGCCAGGTCTAGTTTATAACGAACCCGAGCTTGCCTGAGCTCGGCTCATGAACAACCCTAGTTTTGATCTTACCCAACCCTCTAACTAGAAATTGGAAATTAAAAAATATTAGGTGAAACAGTCATTCATACCTGAGTATTCGTTGTTTAATGATGGAGAGCTTGTCTGCTGGGGTGCCGACATGAATTAAGAAGTCGATTGTATCGACCATATCTGGACTACGATAATAGTTGCCGATGGATCTTGTCGCTAGAGTGTTGTTAGGAAAATAAACTTTTTGATTGTCTCCTCTAAGAAATATAGTGTTCATGATATTCATCTCCTCTACGATCAACTGAAATCAAATATGAATATTCAAAAGGTTATATATAAAATGTAGACACTAGCTTAAGATAGATAAATATCAATAATCCCTCCAAATATATTTGATACCTGAACTCCATCAATCTCACAACGATCCCCGACATCAAAAGGATGAATCACAAACAAGAAGATGATGGACTCGAATATGGTTTTGCAAGTATTTCCGAATATAAACGCCACCAAAACAAGTTGAGAGCTAATGAGGACTAGAACTTTTGTAGTCGCGATGTTTAGGATCACAAGGCAAATGGCCAAAATGACGAGGGAAACCAACACGTTCACCATCCGGTGTAGTTTGTTGACTGCGGTTTTTGTATCGTTTAGTGTCAAGGCAAGTGCTTTTCGTTCTCGGAAAACACTAACCTGCAAGAGCCAAAACTAATGGTATGTACATCCTTCTAAACTTGTAACACTTTCATAAAAAATAAATCGTATGTGTAACTCTTACCACCCAATTCTTCAAGGCATTCTTCCCTATTCTTTCGTCCTCAGGTGATGCTACTATCAAAGACAAGGTCTTCACAGCTTCATCTTCTCTCAAAAACCTCATTAAATCATCCAAATAGATGTACCTACAAAACAAAACAAAATCTTTTTGTTATAGTCCATCAGAACCAGTTAGGGAAAACTCACAACCCCGCAAGGCCACCAATACACTATTAATCAGTTAAAGCACAACTTATACTGTAACCTTCGAGGGTTAAGAAAATTACTTGGATCGACGTCGCGTAACATTCATGAATATGTTCCTCGCAGCACGTTTCGCTTCAATCTCGCTTCGGATTTCCGTCCCAGGCTCATCATAGTAGGTACCTTGCAAGTGCTCATCCAAAGTTGTCAACGATCCGTGACGGATAATCTTCATCAACCTCTTCATGTTCCACGCCGAAACATTCTCATGGTTCAACCTATGCAAATGATCAATCGTTATCCCTTGATCTTTCCCGTCGTGTTTCTTCGAACCCCCCAAGTTCCTATGCAACCTTCCACTCGCCATTCCCGCACTACTACCCTTTCCTTTAAACGAATAACCGCCAATTTCTGAAACCCTAGACAAACTCTTATCTCCCAAATGATGGTTATGAATCTCCACCAAAGGCGGCCCGGATAACGTCTCGATTACATACTGGTTAAACAAAGCATCTTGGATTCGATCAAAGAACTTGTTAACATGAAATGAAGATGCAAGAACTTTAACTATCAAAGTCTTGATCAGCCACAATGAGGTTGCAATCAGCATGCAAACCATGAACTTGTTTAGAACCTCCAAAAGTGGGATATGAAGGGCTTCAACTGTTTCATCAAATATAGAATTCCATGCAATCAAAACCCAACATAACCAGATACAATTCTGCACCGGTGTTCGTACTCCATACACAAAATACAAAAGCCGTTTCCTCAAAAGGAAGTTCCTTTCGATGAAAAACACCGCGATCCGAACAAACCAACCGGAGACCAATCTCCCGCATATCAAAACCAGGATCAAAAGCTCCCACTGCCACAGGAACAGACCCCGGAAAGATCTACGTGTCCAATTTGGAAATCTAATGGTGCAAATTAAAGATGCTATGATTAAAACAAAACTTATCCATTGAATAATTGTCATTGCATCAAGCTTATTGTTCTTCAGATCATCAGGATTATCATCATCAAACAAAGATTCATCCTCATCGTCGTTGTCCATCCTCCCTGAGCGTGCCATCCCACCGTTAGGAGGCGTGTGGCCACCGGTCCTATAATATGGGCTGGAAAACGGAACCTCCGGGGGATCAATCAGTCTTGATTGTTGAGTTTTAGTTCTTACCTGTAAGTGAAGGATATATGTGTCTTGTATTCCTTGAATAGCAAACTATAACAGAATCTACTACAACTGATCTGCAACTAGGGTTGTTTATGATTCGAGTCAGAGCGAGGTCTGGCTAGGCTAGGCTTGGCTTGGCTTGGATTCCAAATACAAGACAATTTTAAGTGTGTGTAACTTAGGGGTGTAGACAAGCCAGAGACCAAGCTCGGCTCGTTTTACTTGCTAGAATCCAATGCTCGAGCTCGACTTGTTTCAAGCCCTATTTCAAAAGCTCGGGCTCGGGTCATTAATTATCTATTAAATCATTTTTAAAACATTTTAATTACTTATATATATATATATATAATATATTATTAGTTATTTTTATCATAATATGATGTTTTATATAATAACTATTATATATTTAATTTAATATGTTAAATAAAAATTACTAAATAACAAACTTGTTTAAAATCGTGAGCCAGCTTAGGCTCGATAAATAAAACTTGAGCCCGATCCAAGCTAACGAGCTAGCTTTTTTTTTACCTTGCCCCGAGCCACGAGTTTTTTTATACCAACTGGAAGTATAGCAGAAAAATACAAAAAAAATAGAAAATAAAAGAAACCTAATAGTATTACCAAACTTGCTCGCCGTTGATACGACGTGCATTTCAAAACCTCCCCGCCAGCATCATTTTCCGGAACATAGCTTAAATTGCTTGGTACTCGTCTCTGGCGTTGCTGATTCATTAACCGGTATTCATCTTCATCATCGTCGTAGTCGTCATCGTCTGAAGACGCGTCTTTGCCGTACTTGTTGGCAGCAAAATCATCATTTTCAAAAGATTGTTTTGAATCCAAAACCCTATCGACTACACCTCGAACCGGACTATCTGAATTCATATTCGAGAAACTAAATCCGCGTGTAATCGTGGGATCTTCTTTATCCTTCTCTTGGTTGTCAATCTTGACGATGACGTCGTTGTGGCTACTAGATTCCGATGATTGCTTCATTGGCGTAGAATTGTCCATTGTATTACCTTAAAAATCACTTGGAAGACAAATTTGAAGAGAGTTGTTGGAGTTTATATACAATCTGATGATTGTTTTTTTTTTAAGAAATTGTGGTTAGAAGTGATTAGAACGGACAAATCCAGAGCAATATATATATTTCTTATTACATGAAATATACAATCATACAATTGATATTGCTCTGGATTCAACCATTCTGGAAATGGTTTTCAGGTCAAAAGGATTTGGTTTTGGATTTTAGATATATAGAATGATGTTTGAAAGATTTGGGAAAAATAACCAGAAGTTTTTATTTGGAAGTGGTGGTTATAAACCACTGGTTAAGCCATGCATGTCCTATTGTTTCGCGGTTATAAGGGGGGACGGGGTGGTTCACTAGTGATAGAAACTATCACTCCCATTGTCCAATCATATCATGCCATGTCATCAACCAAATTTCTATCACTAGTGATAGAAATGTAGGCGGGGTGGTATCACTAGTGATGGAATTCTATCACCCAATATTTATATACATGTGTGTGAATATATACATGTTTCGTGTACAAGTGTCATTTGAAGAGATGCCCCATGCAGCCTTTAATTCAAAAGTTGAACACGTGTCATTTGAAGAGATGCCCACATGCAGCCTTCTTCTACCTCCTGCTGCAGCCCTGCCATCTGGTCCCATCATCGTTCCAAAATTCAACAATTTCAACGCGTTATACACACAACTCGTTAAGTTCACAACGCGTTATAAAGTAACCGGCGGCGGTGTTTCGTGATGGTTCAACGCGTTTTGGGGTGGTATAACGGACCACCCCGTCCCCCCTAAACAATGAATATCAATATAAAAAGAAAGAGTTAAATGCGATTTTAGTCCCTATGGTTTGGTCATTTGGCCAATTCAGTCTAAAGGTTCGAAACGTTGTCATTTTAGTCCAAATAGTTTCAAACGTTGCCATGTTAGTCCACTGGGTTAACTTCATCCATTTTTCCTGTTAACGAGAAGGGCAATTCGGTCATTTTACATGGTTAGAAGTGATTAGAATGGACAATCTGATGTGGTCATTTTAGTCCACTGGGTTAACTTCAACTATTTTAGTCCATTGGTTTAGTCAAATATCTCATATTAAAAATATTAATATTATTAAATGAGTCTGTTTACATAAGAAAAAAATGGTTTAGTCATCATGGACGTCTCTACATCGGTTTTGTGTTGGGTTCTGTATTGGTTATGTATCTGAATGAATTTTGTTTCCTTATCAGTTTCTGTTATAGTCTCTGATCGGTTCTTGTATTAGTTTCAGTATCAGTCGTGTGTCCACATATGTTTTCAGCATCAGTGTCAGTAATCGTTCCAGTTTAGTCTCGGTTCTGTTATGTTATGTTTTGCTTATTATTGATTTGACTTTACTTGTACTTTTGATCTCTACTGAGCAATTTTTGGCTCAGCCGTAGTTTCTTTTTCTGTTTGTTTTATTTTTTTTTTACAAGTAATCTGGGGATTTTTGGGAATCAATGAGGAGCGTTAAAAGAAGTTGAAGATCAGTTGATAGTTGTTTATTTTGTAATGTAATTAAATGTAATTAGGATTCTTTTTATTTAATGTTATGGATCGGGGTTTGTATTTGATATCTGTAAGAGTGACACGTCAGCCCTACCCGGGTTGGGGTGTTACATCTACAATCTACTAAAGATAACAAGCATGAAAATGGGTTTTAGAGATCTTACTCTTAGCATAATAATATTGTCATATATTTAGAAGATATTGTACAGTATTATAGATAGAGATTAATTTCCATTCTTATCATGTATTGTTTCCCCTATAAAGAGGGTATTGTATTCCTTTGAAAGATCATCAATAATATCGAACAATAAGCCACTTTTATGGTATCAGAGCTTTGCTCTATACCCTAATTTTTTTCCAGCCGCCAACCAGAAGCTTTCGAGCTCTCTCTGGATTCCGATCCTCCTGCCAGCCCTGTTTTCTTTTCTCTTCAATAACCTGTTTTGTTACCAGCCATGGGTGACAAACATGATGATGCTAAACCCACTGATAACATCAAAACCAACTCCCTCCACCCTGCGTACTCTGTTACCAATATCAACACCAAAATCCGAACCCTAGATGGAACCAAAGTGACCTACACTGCCTGGGTCAAACTCTTTCGTTTACACGCGCGAGCCTACAAAGTTTTACCTCACATCGATGGCAGTGACCCTCCGGCTGAGACCGATGCCGAGTACCCCATGTGGCTCGAACTTGACGCATTGGTGCTACAATGGATCATCGGCACTGTCTCAGACAGCCATCTGCCTCGTTTAATGGGTCAGGTTTCGACCGCCCGTGTCGCGTGGCTCAAACTAGAGAAGATGTACCTGAGTAACAAAAAGGCTCGGGCAGCCGCCTTAGAAACACAGTTCTGTAATCTGACTCTTGCAAGTTGTTCGTCTGTGGATGATTATTGTGAGCGGCTCAATGATTTGGCAAACCAACTGGAGGATGTCGACCAACCGGTCACCGAATCTCGTCTCGTGCTACAGCTTGTCAGGGGACTCCCACAAGAATACGACACCACCGCGTCTCTCATCCACCAAAACAACGCGGATTGGGATACCGCTCGGACAATGTTACAGGACGAAGTTATACGCATGGAAGCTCGTAAGTCTGCTGCCTCCTCTGTCCTTTTTACTCAACAACAACACCAGCCCATTAACGCCTCTTCGGCTACAAACCAACCGAGCCCCAACCCAAACCCGAATTCGTATCCTACTTCTTATGGGACGCGAGGTAGGGGGAGGGGACGGGGTCCGGGATATCGATCCAATAGAGGCGGACGCGGACGCGGGACAGGGAGAGCACAATCCGGATGGGTTCAACAAATGCAGAATTATCCTAACTGGGCTTGGTGGGCTCCTCCGCCTTGCCCGTACCCTACTCAACCCGCCTGGCAGCAGTCTAATTTCAGCCCACAGCAGCCCATGGCCCAGCAGCCCTTCGGATCAGCCTTCTCAGGCCCGTCACAGCCCAACAGCAGCCCGCAGCAGATTGTTCAGGCCCAGTACAGCGGTTTTATTCCTGCTCAGCCTTCGGACCCTTCCGGTTATGGGTATAATGCCCTCTGTCCGTCCGACTTAAGTGCAGCACTTTCCTCTTTGCAGGTTAATTCACAAGATCCAACAAAATATATGGATACAGGAGCCGAGGCACATGTTACACAAGATCAAGGTATGATTCAAATCCCTTCATCATCTACTGCAAACACTAAAATTTTGGTCGGTAATGGTCAATGTGTTCCAATTGTTCGGTCCGGTACTGGTTTTTACCCACTCCCAAACCGAACCTATATTTTACCAAACCTTCTTTACAGCCCCCCAAATTATTAAAAATCTTATTTCGGTAAGACGTTTTACTCGTGATAATCAAGTTTCTGTAGAATTTGATCCGTTTGGTTTTTCTTTGAAGGACCTTCACAATGGAAGAATTCTATCCCGTCACAATAGCACCGGGGACCTGTATCCAGTCACACCACCGCAACTTCCGCCTCAAGCTTGCTACCTCACCACTGTCTCTCTTCCCTGGCATGACCGTTTAGGACATCCAGGCTCTCAAGTTTTAGACATTCTTAGTCGGAATTTTAATTTCTCATGTAATAAAGACCATGTGTCTAGATTTTGCAACTCTTGTCATATTTCTAATAGCAAGCGTTTACCATTTTATGCTTCTAATTCTTATACCTTTTCACCTTTTGATATTGTCCATTGCGATTTATGGACCTCACCTGTCACGAGTAAAACTGGCTATAAATATTATATGGTATTAATTGACAATTTTTCCCATTTTGTTTGGGTCTACCCCCTTAAATTCAAATCCGAAACTTTCCCCACATTTGTTAAATTTCACCGCTTAATTGCCACTCAATTTAACCGCCAAATCAAAACTTTTCAATGTGATCTTGGGGGCGAGTTCGACAATAATGCATTTAAAAACTTTGCTACACAAAATGGCCTTCTTTTCTGTTTCTCATGCCCCCAAACGTCCTCTCAAAACGGACGTGCGGAACGTATGATTCGTCGCCTAAACGACGTCATACGAGCCCTTCTCATCCATGCAAACCTGCCTCCTTCATTTTGGGTGGAGGCCCTTCACACCGCCACATACCTTCACAACATCCTACCCACCAAACGCCTTAATCTCTTCACCCCTACCTTCGCACTATACCTTCGCCACCCAACTTATGAACACTTACGAGTGTTTGGGTGCGCCTGCTATCCAAACACCTCCGCAACCCAACCGCACAAACTGCACCCCCGGGCTATTCGATGCATTTTTTTGGGGTACCCACCGGACTTTCGAGGGTACCGCTGCTTTGACCCGTCTACGGGCAAAGTGCACATATCTCGTCACGTCACCTTTGACGAGTCTTCCTTTCCATACACTATCCCAAACACCGTCTCGTCATATGGCTTCTTAGACGATGACCTCCCACCCTCCTTCACATTTTCTCAAAACCCGACCATGCCTAGACCCACACAGACTGCCGGCCCAGCCCCTTCTCCTGGCCCAGACTTCCCTCGCACACAGACTGCCGGCCCAGCCCCTTCTCCTGGCCCAGCCTTCCCTCCGCCCCACCCATTACCCACCTCACGTCCAGCCCCTTCTCTGACTTACTCTAGACGCCCTAAACCAACCCAGCCATCGGCCCACATACCACAATCCTCCGCTGTCCCACCCGGCTTTCCACCTCGGACCATCCCACCCACTACGGCCCAACCGCATACACCTACTACGGCCCAACCTCATACACCCACTAACACTCACCCAATGACTACCCGCTCAAAAACCGGCTCACTTAAACCTCAAACACCATTAAATTTACACACTTCTACCATCTCTCCTATTCCAAATACCTATGCCAAAGCCTTTACCGACTCTCATTGACACATGCTATGCAGGCCGAATTTAATGCTTTGCAGGAAAATGATACTTGGGATTTGGTCCCAAGGCCTTCTGACCGACCCGTTATTCGCTGCATGTGGCTATTTCGCCACAAATTTCGGTCAGATGGATCCTTGGAGCGCTATAAAGCGCGTTTGGTGGTTAATGGGAAGTCACAAACTGTCGGGGTTGACTGTGAAGACACGTTTAACCCAGTTGTTAAACCGGCTACTATTAGAACAGTTTTGTCTTTGGCTGTTTCGCGCTCTTGGCCCATCCATCAGTTGGATGTCAAGAACGCCTTCTTACATGGTCATTTGCAGGAGACAGTGTTCATGCATCAGCCTCCGGGATTCGTTGATCAACGTTTCCCGAATTTTGTGTGTCGTCTGAAGAAATCCCTTTATGGTTTGAAGCAGACACCACGTGCGTGGTATACTCGATTTGCCACTTATATTTTGTTACAGGGGTTTCAAAGCAGTGCCTGCGACAACTCACTATTTATTTTTAAGAAAGGCACACATACCGCTTACTTGTTACTATATGTGGACGACATCATTCTTACGGCGTCTACGGATGCTCTTCTTCAGGAGATTATTAGTGCACTCTCTCGCGAGTTTGCCATGACAGATCTTGGCCGTTTACATCATTTTTTGGGCATTACGGTTACTCACACGTTGAATGGATTGTTTTTATCACAGTCTCAATACACTAAAGACATCATTCAACGGGCTTCGATGACTTCTTGTAAGCCTTGTACCACACCTGTGGACTTATCCGTGAAATTGAGTGCCACAGACGGCCCCCTATTTCACGACCCTACTTTGTACCGGAGCTTGGCAGGTGCCTTACAATATTTAACTTTCACTCGGCCTGATATTTCTTATGCAGTTCAACAGGTGTGCCTATTCATGCACGAGCCTCGTGACTCACATTTTTCTTTCATGAAGAGGATCATTCGGTATTTACAGGGGACCATTCATTATGGTATTCGGCTTACCAAATCATCTGTCAACTCTCTTGTGGCTTATTCTGATGCCGACTGGGGCGGTTGTCCAGACTCGCGCCGTTCCACCAGTGGTTACTGTGTTTTTCTCGGTGATAATTTAATCTCCTGGTCTTCCAAGCGTCAACCCACTGTTTCACGATCAAGTGCGGAAGCAGAATACAGGGACGTTGCAAACGCCGTGGCCGAAGCAACATGGATTCGAAATATCTTACTTGAGCTGCACGTCCCTCTTTTGCAGGCATCCGTGGTTTATTGTGATAATGTGTCTGCAGTTTACTTGTCTAATAATCTGGTTCAGCATCAACGGACGAAACATGTAGAGATTGACATTCACTTTGTTCGCGAAAAGGTCCGCATTGGTCATATCCGTGTTTTACATGTCCCTTCCGCTTCTCAGTATGCTGATATCTTCACAAAGGGATTGTCTTGCGAGTTATTTCAGTCTTTTCGGTCCAGTTTAACCGTCTGCTCCGCGCCCGATCAAACTGAGGGGGAATCTTAGCATAATAATATTGTCATATATTTAGAAGATATTGTACAGTATTATAGATAGAGATTAATTTCCATTCTTATCATGTATTGTTTCCCCTATAAAGAGGGTATTGTATTCCTTTGAAAGATCATCAATAATATCGAACAATAAGCCACTTTTACTTACAACTAGCTCTAAGGCTATGGATGAATAGTGAGATGAAGATGAAGAAAATAAGGTCTTGAAGCTCCAAGAATATGATGTTCTGAGTGCACTCCCATGCTTTGAACCATCTTAGATCGTCTTCAAAAGGGGTCTTGAATGCTTGAAATGGTGCTTAATTTTAAAGAAAAAGTGGAGGTAGTGGGGTGTTGTTGTTGCTGTGAGTAGAGAGAAAGAGAGGAGGGAGTTTGTGTTGGTTTTTGATGTAAAGGATGAAGTGAAGTTAGGGTGTGTTGTTGTTAAAAATCTCCAAGTCAACATAAAAATCTAATAGCCATTCCTTGCACCATTTTCTTTCATCATCATCCATTCTAGGTAATGTGTGTGTGAGGGGGCCCACATGGGACGAATTTAGGAGGTGGGTAGGTTATGGCATTTTTAATTTAAAATCCATATAGACATGTGTTTAATTCTCATGTTAAATATTTAGAGGATTAGTGATGTTCTTGCATCATTAAGGTGTTAATGATGATTTAGAGTGTTAAGTAACTTTAACTAGTTCACTAGACTAGTTATTTAGTTGTTAGGATATAAATTTTGCTACTAGTTTCGTTGTCGGGTCATTACCGGATGAAATATGTAAGGTGCGTGGTAATACCGGTAATAGTATCTTGGAGATATCTTTAATATCTTTGATGTTGTGTAAGATAATTAACATTATATATGGATTCTATCAATGCTACGGAACGCTGAATTTTGCTGTGAAGTGCTGAATTTGTTAGTTTATAATTCGGATCGGACAATTTAGGTGTTTAGGCATTTTTACGGAAAGTTTATATATTATTACAAGTGTTTCCCCTAATTAGGGATTTTGTATAAGTGTTTAGCATGATATGCTTTCATATCATCCGATAATGGTTTTAGGGAGTACCAGACTCTCTTGGCATGAATAGTGTGTTTGCATTGTTTACCAACGTATTAGAACATAGTTGTTTGCTTTCGTGATACGGCGAAAACGGCATTATAAGTTGAAATGTTTTAACAGGTCCTATCATTGTTAGACTTGTACGACTCAGTGATTCACAATCAAGTCTAATATATGAAATTTAAATGTAATAATAGTGATTAAGTTGTACGAAATTACCACGAAATTTTGCAGGTTGTCACATTGATTAACGGGTTGGATTCGGATTTAAAGTTAACGTATAACAAGAATTAGTGAAAAGTAAAGTACCTTGAGAATGGTCATGCAAGGCGATAAGATGAATTCCATCCATTTAACCTCATTATATGATTCATCAAAGCACAAAATCATCAACTTAGTTGATGATTTCGGTTGGTCATGAATAAGTACAGAAATGTAAATAGCTAACTATGTTGCTAAGTAGCCAAGTAAGAATAACCCGGGTGTATCCTACCCAACATGGAAAATGTTAGAGGCGAGGCGGGGCTATCTTACTTTGATTCTTGAAAGCTACTTAGTATTCATCTAAGTCACCTAAACAGCCAAGTGAGCTAGCTAGATGTGTGCATCCCAAACATGGAGAGTGTTTGGGGACGTGGTGTAGCCTTGTCCCTTTGTTGGAAGTTGTTTGAGACTTAGGGTATGAATATAAACTAAAGTTTAATAAGTGAGGTGCTGGAACAGGGTTGGATAGCCAAGGCTTCCATGATTCACACCTTCACCAAAACACAAGTCTTTCAAAATTGAAGGTTGAAGGCTTGGATAGTTTCAACACTTTTAAAGTTACAGGGAACTTTTTGGGCAGAATGTTAAAGAGGTTTTAAGCCTTGTCTCTTGTGGAAATCAACCACAATACAAACCCACTACTATGAGCTTAGTTGGGAGCAAGGTGGGTACAAGATTCCACTAAGTTTCAAGTAAAATATGCAAGTATTAAAAGGATATATCAAATAAGAATTTTAATACTAATTTGGACCTCAAATGTGGTGAGGTTCCACCTTAGTCTGCTATGGAAAGGTTGTGGAAACATTCCTAGAGGTTATCCAAGTAGTTTAGAAAAAGAAGGGAAGAAGAAATGAGAAGAACAGTGAGTGAAAAATCACTTAGAATACCTAAGTGTTTCTTGCCTTGCTTGGAAGATTTGAGAGAATGAGAGAGTTTGAGAGAAGATTTAATGTGTGGAAAGTGTTTAGGAGTGTATGGAGGCTCTTATTTATAATATGGGATTAGGGTTTAGGTAGTTAATGAAGTTGGTGGTAGTTGGGAGTTGGAAAAAGGTGAAAAGAGAGTTTAAAACAGAATTTGTGAAAGTTGCGCTGAAATTTCCCGTCCACAACATCCCACGCGAAGGCCAGTGTACACGAAGGCCACCTTCGCGTGGCATGAAGGCACACCTTCATGTGTCTTTCGTGTGTGTGTGGGAGGGTGAAGGCCTCCTTTGTGTGGCAGGAAGGCCACGAAGGCTGCCTTCGTGCCCTTCGTGTGCCTTCAGCCCAAAGGTAGTGGAGTTTGGGTTATTTCATGCCATTTTCTCATATTTTAGCCCGTTTTTAGGTATTCCAAGTGTATCAAAGTATGGTATGAGTGTAATGCACGCATGATTGATAAATCCAAGTATTTCAAGTGTCGGTTTTTGCGTATAAACATGTATTCGAGATAGTAGCGTATAACACAAGTATTTAACACGTATATGTATAAAAAACGAGTTTCCATTATGATCAAAGTCTCGGATTACAAGATTGGAAATGAAATACGAATATGACAAGGTTACAAGTTTCTAAAAATAGAATATAATTACAACTTTCTAAATAAGGAAAGTATGAAAATGCGAAGCGTTACAAAATCGAAACCCACAATGACCGTTTGGACTCACATCTTGTATACACGAGATGTAACGGTGTAACACTGGTGGAATCTTTGGCTTAAACCTTTCGATGCTTAACAAGTTCTCGTCCCCCACAATTAATGGAAACCCATGATCATCCAGTGTCTCCTTCTTTTTAGAAGTCGTTGAAGGCTTCGTTGCGGTTTGGGTTTGTGAGACTTTACAACCGAACCAGTTCCACGAGAGCCCTATGATGGTACGTATGAGCTATGTCGGGGAGCATCGTACCTATTTTGTCGGGAACCTGCAAAGGAGCTGCTTGCCTCACCAAATGAGTTATTTTCTGTAGCTTCGTCTATCCTCGCAACTTCTTCTAACCTTTGTTGTACTTTCTTTGATGTTGGGCGACCGCGAGTATCTTATTGGACAACCGGTGGTTTCTTAGTAGATTTGGTTAGGGTCAAGTCCGCTTTTATCTTTGAAATCAAGTTTTTTTTCTGAGCAGGGGGTACTGTTGCTACACAATATTGAGCTCTTCTGCCACATCGACCTCCTCATCCATCAGTTTACACGGTAGTAAGTTAAGCTTACACTAGAATACATCTACGTCTTAGAGTTGTATCTTACGGTTTGCACAGTTAAATCAATGCAGTGTTTAAGCTACACAAATCGTTCTAAATCACAAAAGGGTTGTAGATTTAAGATTTATTACTTGTACGTGTGTACTTTTGCAGTCGACAAGCACACGGAAACCCACAACTAATCCACATTTGGTAACCACATGATGTATGAAGTTTCTTCAACACCTCTAGCTTCCTATATAGATCTCCATACAGCAAGTCAAGTGTTTATGGGAAACCTTTCCATGTAGGTTGTCAAACAGTGGTAGTCTATGGTGGTTCATCATTTTTTCGATGCTTGCTTGGAAACTTTATTGTATTCCTCTGAACTGTGTTGGAACTATATCCATGACACATCCCACTATTCGGTCCAACGAGCTCCTATCTCGAACGTATCTCTTCAAATTAGCGTGCTGGCTCTCAACTTTGTCGATGATACGCTGACCAAAGTTGCAACTCTTATTAGTCCATGCAAAAACAAACATTACTTTATAGTCTTTGAGCTAGTTATTGTACACATAGTTAAAGACCCCCACAAAAAGTAAAATAATAAATTAAATGTACATGTGTGTAAATATAATGGAAGGTATGAGTCATTTGTTGAAGACAAACTTACTTAAACGGTTGCAAGCCACAAGTCGCTTATACAGCATGCACAAGTTGTAATTGTATATCGGTTCTAAAGGAGACTCGCACAATGTCCCCCGGAATGACATAAATTTCTCCCAATCTTTGTTATTGAAGGCTTTCTTGCAATGTTTACAGGTATTCTGTTAGATGTGAAACCTGCATAGATACCTGGAGGCGTTCGGGAATACTTTAGCACATGCGTTCATTAGGGCTAGCTCTCTATCCGTTACAATCACACGTGGCTCCATACATTCATTCAGCATTTACTTGATCCTTTCAAGCACCCATACGAAGTTATCACTGCGTTCTTTACAAATAACAGCATGCGTGATGCAAAAATATTTGTTGGTCGACGTCAAACCCACAACCTGGACAAATGATATGTTGTAGATGTTTGTTTTGTATGTCGCGTCGATCAACAGCACATGCGGGAATACACGCCACATAGTACTCGATTGGGGGATGAACAAAGAAAATCTCTGGTACGACATCTGTTCCGGGTTCTTTTCGGGTCTCATAAATGAAGTGATTTTTATACAGTATGGTTTCAGTGTCTGCATGGGAGTTTTTCCGTCCATCTGTGATGCTTTAATCTTCTAAACCGCATTTAGCACGTCTTTCTAAACATAGAGGCTATCAGGGTACTGTTTTCTAACGGTTTGGAAAATGTTGTGTGGCTCCATGTATTGAGTTGTCAGTTGCTCCACCAGCTTGTATTCGCATTCAGTAAATCTTCGCACAAACGCGTGGCCCAACAGATTCTGTGCAGGTTCGTGGTTATGTTCCGGGTTTTCCACTATTATCTCCTAGGTGTCATGCGTCCCGGCCCGCACCACGAGTAGTGAAAATGGGCAACTGATTCTTTTTGCTGCCAGCTTTCCTAACCGTTGCTACTAGGGTGCTCACCACCACGGTTGCACACAAGCCATACCATCCCCATATTACCACCAATATTCTTCGATCGGCGGGTTACAATAACGTAACCATTCTCGTTTGCCCTTTGTTGTACCCATTTCTTCAGTTCAATTAGAGACATGAAAAGCTATAACACAGATACGTTTAAGTTGCATTTAATATTTATTGATCTTAATTAATTGTTTTTATTGTATATACTAATTTAAATATATAACATTTAACTAAATTAATGTGATACCTGCTTAGTTTGATACATATTGCCCAGATTAGTGGGTTGATCATCATCATACGGTGGTGTGTCCGAAGGCTCACCACCATATCCTCCGCCATCCGGATGGCCTGCTTGCATGTACAAAGAATGTGATACTTGCTTACTTTCATACGGATTACTCGGGTTAGGAGGTTGCTCACCATAATACGGTGGTGTGAATGGAGGCTCACCATCGTATCCATAGTATCCAACCTAATTGTCTTGTTGCACGTAAGAAGATTCACACCCATATCCGTAATACGGATACCCTTGTTATGCCGATAATATGGTTCATCAATAAAGGCAGGCTCAACACCGTATCCTACGTATCCATCCGGATTGCTTTGTTGAACGTACGAAGATTCACACCTGTATTCGTAATTCGGATAAACTTAATGCACCGAATAATATGGTTCATCAACAGGGCCTCGTTCAAGTATAGAAACAGTTTGTTTTGATCAACAGGGACGCCAGACGCAACCTCCTCCTCTTTGTTAGAATCTGGAATGTCCAATTCCTCCTAAAACAATGGTATGATAAATATTTATTAATCTCAAAAACAGTAATGAAGGAAGTTAAGTTAGTAAACGATACCAGATCGGTTTCAGGCACCCCCACAAGCCGTTAGAGTACTGTCCAAAGAAATAGTTATCGTCCCAAAACGATGACTTATTAACCCCACACTCGTCCGACAATTAATAAACCGAGGAAGAATGCAGATAAAATGAAGCTTGATCCGTATGTCGTGAATAAAAAAGATGAAATTCTATATATAAATGTTTCAAATTCACAAGTATACGCCTCGTATAGCTCTGTACTCGGCGTATACTTTTATTCACGTGTCCGGACAATATCGTATCGATGTCAAATCTGACAGATGTACACCGCATATATAGCTATACACGGTGTATATAAGCCTTGTACATAAGTCTTGTACAGACCTTACAATATACTTGTGCTAGAAATAATGTCATGCAATAATACTTCTCATGTCCTTCCACATTGTATCATGGTTAATTTTGTGGTTCTCATACATGGAACAATGTGTTATATAGTATATATATATAAGAGTAAACTGCCATTTTGGTCCCTGTGGTTTGGCCAGTTTTGCCACTTTAGTACAAATCTCAAACTTATTACATCTGGGTCCCTGTGGTTTGCATTTTGTTGCCATTTTAATCCAAATTTCAAAAACCCCCTATTTTGACTGTTGAAAACTGCTTATTTTGTCCTTTAGTGCAGGGGTATTTTGGTCATTTATGTTTTATTTAAAGCAATTCATTTAATAAAAAACCCCAAAATATAAAAACCCCAGATAATCATCATCTTCAACCTCAACCCCTGATCATCATCATCTTCAACCTCATCATGTTCAACCTCATCATCACTTCTCTCTCCTAACTCTCTCTCTCTTCATCATTTCTCTCTCTGAGTTCAAAACCTAAAATCAACAACAAAAAAACCCTTTCTCTCTCTGAGTTCAAAGCCGCCATCTCTCTTCTTCTATTTCTTTTCACACAGCAAACATGCAACCGTCGAAAAAAAAATTGAAACCCTATTTCTCTACAACTGAAAGAACAGCAGCCGCACTTAAACAAAATTCACTCTTCTTCTTCGATGCAATACACAACAAACCTACAGTTTTGATTCAACTTTGATTTATGTTGAACACACAAACTTCAATCTTAGATTCATAAAGACCACGAATTTACAACCTGCAACTTAATCAGATTCAGTCGATCTTATCTCAGATCTGAAACATAAATCGTATGTGCTCAGAGTGTGTGTTCAACAAGTCAATCGTTATTTACAGATCTGATACAACAAATCATATGATTTGTTTTCAGGTCTGCGATGTGCTCATCAACATCTGCATATCAAGATATGTTATTTTCATCTTTTTTTGCTATAGAGAGAGAGAGAGAAGAGAGAGAGAGCTCTGATTATTTTTGAAGATTTCCTAAACAAAGCCAACAAAAGTGCCAATAAAGACAACTGATTATTATCCCTATTATTTCCCCTGTTTCTCAAATCATTATTGTTATTATCATCTGTAACCCTAGAAACATCTTCTGGTAAATCTTGATTTAGAAACAATGTGGGTTGTTCATGGGTTTGAAGGAAAGAAGACGAGGAAGAAGAGGGTGAGTGGAGGACCTCTGTCATGGCTGTAAAGAAGAAGAATTGAGGGTTTTATGTGTTTGAGTTTGTGTAAAGATTCTTGAGTAAAATAATGGGGTTTTGAGATTCGATTTGGGGGTTACAGTTGCAGGATTGATATATTATTTGGGGATAATGATGATCAGTTTATAATAAAACATAAATGACCAAAATACCCCTGCACTAAAGGACAAAATAAGCAGTTTTCAACAGTCAAAATAGGGGGTTTTTGAAATTTGGACTAAAATGGCAACAAAATGCAAAGCACAGGGACCCAGATGTAATAAGTTTGAGATTTGGACTAAAGTGGCAAAACTGGACAAACCACAGGAACCAAAATGGCAGTTTACTCTATATATAATAATATGTGTTAGTGTCGTACTTGGAACGATGTATTGGTTTCATTTAAATTTTAATCATGTAACTATTATGTTGAAAAAATATATTACGTTTATAATTATTTATTGTTTATCGTGTAATTATTAAATTTCCTAACATTAACTAATTTTCTTTAGTTTATCATCAAGAATTTATATTACGTGAGAAAAAGTCGACACATAAAAATGGTGTCGTATATGAACTCTCCCAATGTAATTCTATTAGGACATAAAATGGATAAGCGACTCGTAGCTCGCAACTCCTAACTATATGTATTGTTAATTACAGAGATGACAAAGGATAATAACTAGTTCCGTAATTTTCTTGTTTAACACCATTTGGCTTAATCGATTCCCGTTTACCTTTTATCCTTTAAGGAATGAGTACTTTTTGATTCATTATGGGACTGAAACCCTTAATCAAGGATTAGAGGGTCTGTGTTTAGCCATTTTAAAACAAAAGAAAAAAAAAAAGCAGAATATATAATGCGCTAGCTTAACTTTTCAAAAATTAACTATTATTGTCTAGTTAACCCTAATTTCAAATCATATATTATTCTTTTTTTATTATTAACTCTTATTTACTTTTTTTTTGAACGGTAAGATTCTATGATAGATAGAACAGGGCCAGCATATGCTGTAAAAACCCAATAACAGTACAATACAAGAAAAGAAAAACTAACACGCCTTTTACATTACATCTATCTTACTACGTCTCTTATATTGAAATACACCCATCTCTCCCACACAATGTTTTGCATTTTCGACCTTGTTTCCGGATCCTATTTAAGTTAACATGAATAGAAACCCTCTCTTTTAGGGGAGGCGGGGTAGTCCGTGATGACCACCCCATCACGCGTGGAAACAAAACGAACACCGCCGCCACCTTAAATATAACGCGTTATATTTGTAACGTGTTGAAAGCATCACGCGTTGAAAGTTTAAAAAATTCGAACGTTGGACTTGTTTTGACCGTTGAATAACGGTAAACTTCAATTTAAAAAAAAAAAAAAAAAAAAAAAAAAAAAAAAAAAACCTTTAAACCCTATATCTATTTATATCTCCATTTTAAACCATTTTACACACACCAATCTACATCTTTAAACCATTTTAAACCCATTTCACACAATCTACATCTTTCTCAAATGGAGTTCCCTACGGATTCGACGTTTCCGATGTCTAGCGATAGCGATACCGAGTCGTCTTCCGACAATGAGACGCTGAAATATTTTTTGTCGGTGTATAACGAACTTGATACCGAGTCGTCCCGCCCAAAGAAGAAGATGGTAGACCGTGATCGTATACGTGCCAACGAAGTGTTAATGAACGATTATTTTGTGGAAAATCCGCTCTACAATGCTGAAACGTTTAGAGATCGGTTTCGTTTACCCAAAGAATTATTTTTTAAGATTGTTGGAGACATCGAAGCAAGCAAGGAATGGTTTCAAGAACGTTACGATGCGAGGGGCAAACCAAGTTTCATGCCGATACAAAAATGCACGTCCGCCATTCGCCAACTAGCGACAGGTAACCCTCCCGATCAATATGATGAATACCTAGCTATGGCGGCCAGAACTTCACGTGAATGTTCGCATTTTTTTTGCAACGCGGTCATTAAGTTGTATGGTAAAGAGTTTTTATGTAAACCGACGAGCCACGACATCTCACGTATTTACGCTGCACATGAGGCTAGATGGCATTTTCCCGGGATGCTCGGTAGCATCGATTGTACACATATCGAGTGGAAAAATTGTCCAAGAGAGTTGCGAGGGGCGTATGTTAGGGGTGACATCAAAAGACCAACCATCATACTAGAAGCGGTGGCGTCGAATGATTTATGGATTTGACATTCGTATTTCGGTGTTCCAGGTTCAAACAACGACATCAATGTGTTGCACACGTCGCCGTTGTTTCAAACCGTAACGGATGGTACCGCACATTCCTCTCCTTTCTATGTTAACGGACGACATTACAAACGAGACTTTTTTCTTGTGGATGGTATCTACCCGTCATGGTCTGTTTTTGTGAAAGCTCCCTCATTTCCTGTTGAGGCTAAAGAAATCGTGTTAAAAAATTGCAAGAATCGGCAAGAAAAGATGTTGAGAGGGCATTTGGTGTTTTAAAGGGTAGATGGGGTATACTACACCGACCGGTTCGTGCGATGAACAAGAAAGCAATACATAGCATAGTGTATGCATGTATCATATTGCACAATATGATAATCAAAGAAGACGGACGTGCAATATCCCAGGATTGGGTGCCGGATCCTTCTACACAAGTTCAAGTTCCACAAAATATCCAACAAGAATTGCGTAGTGAAGAAACTCACTTTCGGTTGAGATACGATTTAATCGAACTAGTAGGTTCTCTAGGTTTGGAGTTTCATGAGTCGGACGAGGAGTATGTTTTTTTTTTAAATTGTAGTCTAAAATATTTCTAGTATGTTAAATTGAAGTAGTATGTTTTAATTTTAATGAAATTTATAATTTTAGTGTTTTATTGTTAATTTCTAATTTAAAATAAAAAATAAAAAAAATTGTGAGTGATAGAATTCTATCACCAGTTATGACCACCGCCACTACAATTCTATCACTAGTGATAGAATAGTGGGTGATGACATGGCATGAGTTGATTGGATAATGTGAGTGATAGAATTCTATCACTAGTGACCACCCCCACTCCCCTTAGCAAGTATTATTCCGTCACGAGCTTATACTTCATAACGCTCAACATCATTTTTACAACTTACAATTTATTTATGATTTCTTTCTAACTATTGTAATAACATAAATAGACAATCAATTGAATTTTTTTTTCTGAACGACAAATTTAGATCACTAATAGACCACTGGAGTATCATCGTGACACCAGCAGAACCACCCGATCATATCCCTCTCCACTAGGCGTAATGTCTATACACCAATTCAGAAGGAAACCCAATAAATATGGGAAACCCCCTTGTAGAAATCAAACCCAGGACCTATTGGTCCCAAAGGCTTATCTCACCCTATAATTCTATAAATAAATACTAAGTTGATAAATTTTGTATTATTCTATAAATACTAAGTTAAATAAGCGATGAAAAAAACATCAACACAAAAGTCTTCATCGTTCAAGTATAGTTGTATAAAGCTATTTCCCAAAGGAAATCCCCCTCGACTGTATGAGTCCACTCAATATAAGACAAGTTTAAATGCATAATGTACAAGACACTATGACACTATGAATCTGGTTGTTAGAAACAAGAATGCTATATATTTTAAATGATTGCTGTTTGGTTCTAAAGTTTCATTGATGCCCCCGTCTTAGCACGGATAGGAAGCCTTTGTCTTTTCGTCGATCATCTACTTCTTCTCCAACCTGAAATATACGAAATTACTCTTGATCATCTAGTTATAAAAATGACTATATAGATCTAAAAATATTTAAATCTAAGTTGTGACGAATTTACCTAATTACCAACTAGTTATATGTTGTTGTTGTTGTTGTTCTTATTGTTATTTTATTATTATTATTATTATTATTATTATTATTATTATTATTATTATTATTATTATATAATACAATTATCAACTAGCGTGAATAGTGACTTTCAGTTTTTTTTTTTTGTCTTTTTATATTTTTCATACTTTTACCCTTCAACTTTTAGCATTGACACTTATAACCCTTTAACTTTCTAAAGACTTGGTAATCGAATTTTACGTGTTTATTTGTGTGTACATGTGGGTACAAATTTAAGTTGACTTACGTTTTGACGTAAATTTTTCCAGGAAATGAGTCGGGTCAAATATGATATGTTTTTATGCTTATTATTATGTACGTTTTCGGTTGGTCTACGTTTAACGTAAATTTTATTTTTCCAGAAATAAATCGGGTCCAAATATAATACGTTTCCGTGCCTACATTTATGTACATTTTCAGTTCTAACTTAACACAAAAAAAATTCGGAACGCCATGGCAACGCGCCGGGCAATTTACTAGTTTTATATACTATTCATTTTGGTTTATAATTAATGTGTTCATGAAAGTTGTATGAGTTTTAAATGATAATTTAACTTCTTTAATAGGAAAATTTAGAAGATTGTATGCATTTGAATAAATTCAGATTTACCCGTCCAACCCATTTGAATAAATCGTGGATGAGTTTTTAGACTTCCGGATAAGGCGATAATCGAGGTGACAAAACATGAGGGTTGTGTAACATGTCAAAACAAGGTCATGTGTTGATTGGGACAGGTTGACCTAGGGCTCCTGAAAAATCTCGTGACTTGTGGCCCCCACAAAGCTCGTTTAAATTCTAAACGAGCTGAGACATTTATAAATATTAAACGAGCCAAGCTCAGCCGGGGCCACCTAATGTTAATTGGTACTTAAATATTAAATATAATTTTGAAATTAAGTAGGCATGTCGAGCCACAAGCTAGCTCAGGCTATGTACAAGCTGAGCTTGAGCTCAAGTTTTAGCTTGTAAGCCAAGACAAGCTGGCTTGTTTAACCTCGAGCTAGAGCCCAGGTTGAAGTTGGCTCGTTCGTTAAGCAGCCCTATGTTGACCCATTGGGCTCCCTTTTCCCTTTTTGTTTTATTTATTATAAGTTTTTAATTTTAATTTATTATATAACTTTATTTATTATTTTTTATTGTTGGAAAAGAAAAACGAAAACATGATAATGTTTACGTTTAAGTTGTAATCAAGATTTAACGGGCTATAGCAGACATGGTTTATAAATTAGACGGTGTACCTCTTTAGCAATCTCCTTGAGAATCTCGATGATTTCTGTAAAGTCAGGTCTCAAACTCGGGTCTTGTTGCCAGCATTTCTCAAGCAGTTCAGCAAGTTTTGGGGGAGTGTTCTTCGGAATAGTAGGTCGTAACCCCTGAAAGCAGCAAAAACGTCATGTGATAAGAAACTTTAGTGTAAACTAGACAAAAAAATAAATATAAATATAGTCTATCCGTCCCCAATTATAAAACCGAGGCCTATACTCCTATACATGTCGACACCCAATACTAGTTACTCAATACTCACCGGGTTCATGCGTATACCCATTTATGATCTTATGTGGTTGAAAATTACGCGTTGGGATTCCCATTATTCGAAACCCAATCTTAAACACAACTTAACAACTGACTTGAAGTATGAAATACACAACTACACTTGTAACACATTTCTATAATTTTTACAATTGCAAGTTGCTAACAACTTCAACATACTACTTATTATTATTTTTCTTTAAGATTTTATAATATATTAATACATTCGTATAATTGGGCGGCTATCACCTAATACCACACCCATCCCAAACACATGAAAATTTCTAAACCCATACTCGTATGCCCGTCCTGAATGTTCCGGGCTTGGGTTTTTTTAGCCATCAGTAGTCAAAACGTATCGTTTATGGTATGCACTGAAACGAGCCGGGTCAGGATGGTTAACCTAGAGCAACACTTCGTATGTATAAAGTAGTGATTAATGCTTCACCTTTTGAACGACGCCAACAGCTGCCTGAAGGGGGGTTAAGTACTCATATGGAAGCTGGACAAAAAAAATATATATATCAACTTCATCGTAAATAATAATAACCCAAACAAATGATCCATTGCCAATATATATATATATATACCTTCCCAGTTAGCAACTCCCATAATACAACCCCAAAACTGAAAACATCAGCCTTATGATCATAGGGTTTGTGTTCAATAACCTTCAATACAAAAAAAAGTAAGTTATTAAAATAAAATCAAAGACAAAAGACAAACATTGATTTAAAAATGGAACTTCATAATACAATCTGTTTTGTTAAACGATTGGTTGGCGGCAATTTGATCCAATTACTCTCTTGCAGGTAAAATGGGTCAAACAGGCAAACCAGCAGTGCAAAGTGTAATTCTAATGCATACAACCTTCTAAACAGCTAACAGCAAAATTAAAAACTAGATCATTATTGTAACAAGTTCCATTTTACCCTCATTCTTCTATATTTTTCAAACTAGTTCAGATTCCTTTTTTACCCTCATTCTTCTTTATAGTTCCATTACTGTCACTGAAAGTAGTTCAGATTCCTTGTTTATCCTCATTTTTCTATTTTTTTTCCAAACTATGTTCTTCACAATTCGGCCTCAAGACTCGACTTTAAGTCTTTAACCAAACATAACAAGTATACCCTATGCATCATATCATAGGCATACATGCCTGTATCATAATTTTAGTACAACTGTTACTTTTTTCTGAATTTTTTATATAAAAGAGGTACCTCTGGAGCCATCCATCGATATGTCCCCGTTTCGGCTGTCATGACACCAGTCTGAGCCTTTACTCTCGCAACACCAAAATCAGCTACCTTAACAACCTGAAACCAAAGTGCCATGTAAAATTTTGGGATTAGAATCATGGTAAAGAACTAAAAAAAATCTTTAAAAAATCACATAGATCGATATATGTACTGACGTCAATAACAAATCTAAGCATATAACAGAAAAAAAAAAGTGGTTTGTACAAAGATATGTACCAACCATTTACTAGAGATCCTTATGGTAAAAGTAGAGATGTCAAATTCAAACCATTTACTATTAAATAGGCCGAGCTGGGTTATATTTTATCTCTATTGAGTAAATTAAGAAAGAAAAAAAGAGGCTAAATTTTGATTTTTAAAGCAAAACACGTAAAAAAAATTCTTTTTTCAAAAATAGAAAAAAAATTACACCATGACTGAAGTAACATACCATCTATAATCAAATCTGGTAATCCGGCAGTATATTAATAAAAAAATATTTTGGACAAAAAGTGTTACGGGTCAACTTAATCCCTCTGGACCCATACCAAAAGGTTGGTCATTCTGACCCTCATCCTGTTAGCCCGCCCATATTGCCAAGTCTAGTAAGTATCCTTTCATGCTTTAAGGTTCAACTGCTTTAAGGTTCAACAGAATGTGATAACTGATAAGAACCTAAGTAGTAACTAATCATGATTATTACAAGCCACTAACACATAATACGATAGCAGAGAAATGTCGATACAATAGAAAGACAGAATCTTGCCTCATGTTCATCCATCAAAAGATTAGCAGCCTTCAAGTCCCTGTGGATTATGTTATTCTGGTGCAGGTAATTCATACCCTTTGATATATCGATTGAGATCTTTAGTAATGTTGGAAGCTTAAATGTACCCTTTTGTTTGTGTAAATAGTCATACACACTTCCCCCACTCATGAATTCTGTGTTCCACAAAAGTATAACCAGACTACATTTAACTAACTGTGAAACAGTAAGAATTTAAAAACTAAAATATGGATTCTATGAGTATTACCTGTTACAATGCACAAGCTTGGAGGCTTGGTACATGCTCCTATAAACTGCACTACATTCTTATGCCGGACTTTCCTGCACACGATAAATCTTACTGAATTTCATATGTATGGAAGAAACACAGATACAACTCAAGAAGGAAATGCAGTAAAACAGTGCAAATATGCAAAAATAAATATCGACTGACCTCAAGATGTAAACTTCCTGGGCAAATTCTTTCTGCAAATCTGTGTTTACGCGCTCAGTTTTAAGTATCTTGATAGCCACTTCTTGACTACGGTATGTACCTTTGTATCTGCATCAATTAATATAGTTCAGCCTTATATGTGCACCAATTGCAAAATTCATGGATGTCACCAAAAATTCACATTCAAAAACACTTACAGATCACCATACGACCCAGATGCAACTTTGTGGTCAAGTATCAGAAACCGGGAATCAATTTCCCATACATCGGTCCCATCATTAGGTATCGTTAGGCGATTTTGGCTTGGCCCACTTGGTTGGTCCAGCTCACTTAAAGGGGATGATGAACTTTGACTTGGCCAAGACTGTTTCTGCACAGATTTCAATGGCCATTTATACAACGAAACTAAACTCCAATAGTGACAAAAGTGCTTGTAACATACACAGATTAACTAGCAGTACATTATATTTAACTAAAATCTTGATTAGCAGGTTCATACCTCAAGCTTAAAAAGTTTTTTTTCGAGGGCAGTTCGGAGCTGCTCAGTTTCCTGAAAATAGGTGCAACAATTTTTCAATCTGAAAGACAAAGTCAAACTAAAACAGTAGACTTCTTATATAACATAACTTTAGGAGTTCACAAAAATACCTCATATGGCCAACCATCAACAACAAAGACGTCTAATGAGTAGCGATCCACTGTGGAAAAAGCATGTGCTTCTTGGATGTTCAGTCCAACTTCAGCCAGCAATGCTGTCAACTGGAATCTTAAACATGTTAGTGTATGTGAACTGATAAAGCCTACTCAAAAGAAAGTTCATATAGATGCAAATCCCTTCACTTTGACGTTTGTTTTTAGAGAAACAAATAAGCACCTGACATAAAAGCTTTGGTTTGTCGTCTGTTGAAAACGTAATCTCGTGCATGGGCCTGTATGGGAGTTAATGACAGAAAAGAGTGTCACCAGATAAAATGTAATGGAGAGAAACTGCATTTAGCTTAGAAATATGTAAATATGTGAAGCTTTTGAAGAAAATAAGGCAATATACCAAAGTGAGAAGTTTCAAAGTGATTTTCAGGTAAATTTATTGCATGCTAATGCATGAAACTATAGTGATTCTTGAAGAAGCACCTGGGCAGTGTTGAATAGCTATTTACAGCACTATCCCCATTCCGAACTTGAGACTCATTTGCTTCAAGTGCAAGGGCTTCAAGATTAGGAGATGACCCAAACGCAGGTGGTGGATGATGAATGCTGTCATAATACATACATTTTAGTAATGACATAAAAAATCAAATGGTAAAGAAAGTAGGACCTGAGGACACAAGAAAACTGATTAGTAAAAGGCCTAACGGGGCCGTTTGTAATGGACTGAAAGTAGCATAAGAAGACCATAGGAGTTCCAACCTCATTGAAGTTTGACGAGCTAAAGAAACAAAACTGTTGGATATTTTCAATAAAAAATTTACCTATTGGCTGGTTGCTGTGTAGGAGAGCTTGAATAAACTACATCATCAGAGCTGCCATCAGTTGTTGCAGAAACCTGCATATAAACAATGGTTATGTTTAGTTAACAATGTAAAAGGTAACTTTGACCAGAAGGTGATTTTAAGCAAGAGCAAGCCAGCTAAACCATGGGCATAAGAATTAAATAGAAGATAGGCATCAACTAATGGAAGCTCATATATTCCCAATAAAACTTTGTTATATTTCAGGGTGCATTAGCTAACCTGTACTAGCCGGACCTCAAATGCAGGCCTATTAGCAGGATCATGAGCTAGATGCAGTAACCGTTTGTGCATGAGTACATCTTCAGCCCTTTCCACATTTACATCAAGTGCATACCTTCAACGCAGCAAATAAGATTAAACCATGACTGCATTATCCAATATTCAGTTTGTCTGTGTGTGTTTGATAAGGATACTATACAAAATATAGCTACCAAATGATTTGACATTTTAATCCTAAATTTGAGCAAAGATTAACAAAAAGAAAAATGAGCATTCATAATCACCCATAGCAACAAATTTGCTCTAAGATCAAGCCCGTCACTCAGACGCAGCATATGATTATGGTGGATAAGGCAATTGAATTATTTAATCCTTGTGTAGCCTGAGATAGGGACGCCGCAACAACCATTATACGAACTAAAACCTTTGGTTGATTATCGCTTCACGTTTATGCAGCATATGATTATGGTGGATAAGGCAATTGAACTATTTAATCCTTGTGTAGCCTGAGATAGGGACGCCGCAACAACCATTATACGAACTAAAACCTTGGTTGATTATCACTTCACGTTTATAAATCCAAAGAGACCATAATTCATTAAAAATTCAAATAAAATATATATATTCATGTAGAGTCTACCTCTATATATTCAAGCTAATAAACCTCAGACTCAAACATGGCCCGCATTATTGACTGTTTCAGCTCCAATCCTCTTCCGTTATATAATTGTATTTAAAATTATATTCTTGAATTAATAAACTTTCAATTATTCTTTAACCTAGAAGATCGATCTTAACGAGGCAGAAAAAAAAAAAAAAAAAAAACTCATTATACACATATGAAGTCAATAGTTAATATCAAGTGGAGGCATGAAGTACACTAAAAACCGGCTATTCCGATCAAAAACAATAAAATCTCAACCCTAATTCAACCAATCGCTCAACAAAAAACACAAAACCTACATTGTACACACCTGAATTACACACACAAACACAACCTAACGCATCTAACAACTATCAGGTTCAACAGTAAAGTTTAATTACGTGTATACCTAGTCGGTAAACGATTGAAATGAGAGAGAAGTTCATCGTCAAATCCAGGTTCATTAGCCTCTTCATTATTAGACTCTTTAAGTCGGTTAAGCACCTCATTATAAACCTCAAGCTTCTTCATCTGATGCCGGTGACCGCTGCTGTTATTCGCCGCCGTACGCGACGGAGACGGCGACGGCGACATGCTTCTACTACTACAACTCTCGTTACCTTCCATCACCATCACAATCACCGACTTGCAGATATTTATCACCGGAAACACGAATCGATCACAAAAAGTTGCAGAAAATGGTGAAAATTTGTTTGTGGATTCAACAATTTTGCAGTATCAGGCTTCTTAAAGCACAATTCTAATGCATCATGCTCTGAAATCTGAATCTTCCTATCTTGTTCTTGTTTCTCTCTCTAGAAGTGTTTCTCTCTCTATAGAACTCACATACTTTCTGAACTTTTTCTCTCTTTATATAGATATATAATTGTGTAAGAGATGGTTTTGTATATTATGTATTATTAAATTTTAAAATTTTTAAATATGATTAACGGCGCAGCATAATGGCATCTCCGAGTCGAATCATCTTGACTCAGTTCTAATTATTTTATTTGTTTACTAGGTTATAATAAAACAATATATCTATAAAAATCTCCTTTATTGCACGGGTTGAATAAATATAATTTTATATATCAAATAATAAAAAGTTATATCTATAAGAACCATATTGTATGGGTTGAATAAATATAATTTTATATACCAAATAAAAAAGTTATAACTTTAAAACCACGTGTATTACATGGGTTGAATAAATGTAATATTTTTTACTAAATAATAAAATAATACATCTTTAAAAAACCTTATTTATTACACGGGTTGAATAAATGTGATTTTATATACCAAATAAAAAAAAATTACATCTTTAAAAATATGTGTATTACACGGTTTGAATAAATGTAATTTTCTATACTAAATAATAAAAAAAAATATTTATCCTTAAAACACCTCGTGTATTGTACGAATTGAATAAATCTAATTTTATATATCAAATAATAAAAAGTTATATCTTAAAAAACCTCATGTATTACATGGGTCGAGTAAATGTAATTTTGTATAGTGAAAATAAAAATATTTAATATATTAATACAAAGTTTGGTTTTCGTGATAAAAATAGATTATTATGTTGTTGCAAAATTTGTTAACGAAGTCTCAATAAATGTAACCCTTTATTTAAAACTCCATGAATATATAAATGATAAATAATATTAGTTAATTTAATTTCAAGTTTCGTAAAATCTATTTGATACCAAACTAAACAAAACGTTCAAAGATATAGTTAAGATCAAATTAGATAACTAAGTTTGAATTTGAAGTAAATAAATAAATATAAAAGTAATAATTAATTGAGTTAATTACTGTTTCCGTCCCTGTGGTTTGTTAAAAATCACTATTTCAGTCCATTAGTTTAAAAATTACGATTTCAGTCCCCGTGGTTTCACTTTCGTAACCATTTATGTCCCTGTGGTTTCACTTTCGTATCAATTTCAATCCATTATTCTGTTAAGTACATGGACTGAAATGGTTACGAGGTGGACTGAAATAGTTACGAAAGTGAAACCATAGGGACTGAAATCGCAATTTTTAAACTAATTGACTGAAATAGTGATTTTTGACAAACCACAGAGACGAAAACACTAATTAACTCTAATTAATTCAAATAAATAATATTATAAATGAGAAGGAGATTAAACTAAATAGTAATTATCCATAAGTTATTAAACTAAATAATATTTAATAGAGGGTTATCTATAATTAATTAGAAAAGATTAAACTAAAATAATAATTATCTATAAGAGAAGACCTAATATGATGACACGTGTCCTCAAAGTGGTTTCTTTTATTATATAGTATAGATTGTTTTCTACTTTTTAAATGTGGGGAAATTGTAAAATTAATAAAACTAGTTAAATTTTCGCCCGCGCGTTGCGGCGGGGACCCAATGACTGCAAAACGCGTGTCAGTAACGGCAAGCAGATACCGAATATCAAAACATAAATAAAAATGTCGTGAAAAAGATAGTCAATCCGTCCTAAAAAAAGCGATTTTAAATAATCTAATATATAATAATAGGACCCACATGTCCTACACGTTGGAAATTCGGTTGTTTTCAGTCAGATATTACGGTGCTAACACGTTAAAATATGGATGAGCTCGGTACCTGTAACGGCACCGAAAGTGCCGATCCGGAAAATCATCGAAATTAGGTACCGGCACAGAAAATGCTTGGTACAATACGGTATGGTATTTGAAGGTAAAAATCAATAAATATAGGTACGGTGCTAGACCGGTGTCGAACCGAAAGTACCGATTCTGAAAACGCCAAAAGGTGGGTATCAAATTGGTACCGAAAATGATTTGGTATAGTAAATTTGGTACCGATACGATACCGGTTTGATTACAGGATTTGATACGATTTGTTCATCAATAATCTAAATATCCAAGTTAACTTTACATGCTACAATTCATTCATTACGTAAAAAGACAAAAAATAAAGCAAAATAAGTTGTTGTGTATATAAAACCTCATTCAAACGAAATACATTTTACTTACTATGTGTATGAAAAGTAATCTAAAATGTGCAATTACTTGCATTGGTACGTTGCTACAGGATTTGATGAGCTCGGTACCAACCGGTACCGAAAATACCGTTACCGAAATCCCCAAAAATGGGTACCGGTACCGAATATACCTGTTACAGTACGGCTTGATACGGACGGTACTAGTACGACACCGGTATTTGAGGGTAAAACCCGATGAATACCGGTGCCAAACGGATACCGAAAATACACTCAGTTTGGTAAATTTGATACCGGTACCGGTACCCGATACTATTCATTCATTTATTTTTCTATTAGTTTTCATTGAACACTCTTTTGAATATTTAAATTAATTATTACTGTTCAATTCGTTTTCTTCTTTTCAATATACTAGTTATAAAACTGTCGCCGCGTTGCGGCAAAATTATTTTGTTATTTAGTATGTCTTTATATGTGTTTGAAATCACTACGAGCGCGTTACACACGGAATCGCTGACAAGAAATAAAATGTAGAAAAAAACACTAAAAAATAACCGAAAGAAAATCAACTAAAAAAGTTGTATGGTAATGATGTTGTTTGTAGAAACCCGTAGTCAGAGATGAGCAAATAGTAATGGGTACCGCTACCGAATTTCCTGAACCGAAAGATCATAAGTACCAGTTCGGTACTGACGTTTAGCGTTCCTGGTACCGGTTCGCTACCGGTTTTTACCTTCATATACCGATACTGTAACCGGTATTTTCTGTACCAATACCGATTCGGTATCAGTTGGCACCGAGCTCATCACTATCCCTAAAACTAAAAAAAAGTTGTACGATACCGTTGTTCGTACGGTACCCGTGATCAGGGATGAGCAAATGGTACTGGGTAGCAGTACCAAATTTCTCAAACTAAAAGGTTATCAAACTCAATCCGGTACCGACTTTGGTGTTTTATGTAACACGCTGGTGCTGGTTTTTACCTTCATGTACCGATAGCGAACTGGTATTTTTGATACAAGTACCGGTTAACACCAAGCTTATCAAACATAAAAAGTAAAGAAGATAACAATTATTATAACTATAATATTATAATATATGTTACTATTACTGTTCAAATCATTCACGTATTAATATATAGGATAATGGTTTTTTGCCATCATCACTTTGGTGAGGTGGTAGAGGCTTTGTGCCTCCTGAGGAGAGACCAGGGTTCAATTCCTGGTATGGGGTAAATTGATGTAATTTAGATGTAGGGATTATGTAACTTTTGTCGTTCAAAAAAAATAAATAAAATAAAATGGTTTGAAGTTTTTGAATTTTATGTGTTGTTTAGATTGTAAAATAGTATTAATGAGTACTTATGTGAAAGAAATATGAAACGACTAATGTGTTATGTGTATTTAAAAGTTATTTATATTTATATAGGGTGAATATCTTGAGAGAATCACAAGTTATTTGAGAATTTGAGAATTTGAGAAAACCATTATTAATCAAGTAATTTAAAAAAAAATTAACTTTTTTATTAAAAGGTTATCATTGTAAAAAATATAAAAAAAAACCTAAATATATGTAGAATACAAATGTACATATGTGTGTCTCTCTCTCTCTCTATATATATATATATAGGAAACCGCTAAAATGAAAACCACCTTCAGTTGTAAGAACCGTGAAAACCACTCCCAACCAATTAGATTTTGCCACTTTTGCCACTTAAAAGAGTAATTTGGTCTTTTACCCCAAATGTCAAATCTCCATTCTCTCCATTTAATGCTACCAGACCATTTCTCTCTCTAATATTTCAAAACCCAAAGTTGCACCATTCTCTCTCTAATATTTTCAAAACCCCAATTGTGTTGCAAACCTTCATCTTCAAAACCCAAACATCCCTGCTCCCTCTCTCTCTCGATGACATCCAGCCACAACCTCACACCCACTACCACATCGCAACCACAGCCCCCCCCCCCATCCCCGGTTACACTCTGAAGAACCACCACCGCCACCGTCTGGTGGTGGTGCGACGACGGAAAGTGGCGGTGGTGGGTTTTTTTACGGCGAGCTCCGGCGACGGTCCGATTTACCAGTAAGTTGACCCTCTCCGATTTACCAGTACGGTGGTGGTGGGTTTGACGGCGGCGGTGGTGGTGTTTGAGGATTAACGGAGACGGTGGTGGCGGTGGTGGGTTTCTTTCGGCGACGGTGGTGGTGTTTGGGTAGCACTGTTTCTCTGAGATATTTGGGTATGCTTTTTTTAATGTTTTTTGCTGGTGATTTTTTGAATGTTTGAATGTTTGAATATGTGGTTTTGATTGTTTAAATGTTTGAACAGTGGTTTTGATTTTGAAATTTTTGAAGTCTGCTTTGTTGCAGGTGGGGAATCACTTGTGTGTTAGTATTGAAATTTTGAAGTTTGGGTTTGTTGCAGGTGGGGGTTATGGGGTTTTCTGGGAAAGTGTTATTTTTTTGATATGTTGGGGGTTTTGATTTGTGTTCTTTGAATCGGTGGGTTTTGATAAGATCGATTCGGTGGCGATGATGCAAAAAAAAACGTAGATTTTGATGATGATGGCGCGGCAAGGACGGAGGAGGGTAGGTTTTTTTGAACCTGCAACCCAACTTTTGCAGCCTTTTGATTATTGGATAATCTGAGTCAAACCCAGTTTTTTTTTCGAGATACACTTTGTTTTGATGTTGTTGGTTTTTTATTTCCCCCCCCCCCCCTAGTCGATGATGATAACAATATATCTGAGACACCTCCCGAGTTTGCGTTCGTTTTTGCGTAAAAAAGTTTTTATAAAAAAAAGTTAAACCGTAAACTTTTTAACGTAAACCGTAAACTTTTTAACGTAAAACGTAAAACGTAAAAAGTTTTACGTAAAACGTTTTACGTTAAACGTAAAAAGTTTTACGTAAAAATTTTAACGTAAAACGCAAAACGAAAAAAGTTTTACGTAAAACGTAGAACGTAAAAAGTTTTACGTAAAACGTAAAAAGTTTTACGCAAAACGTAAAACGTAAAAATTTTAACGTAAAACGTAAATTTTTTTACGTAAAACGTAAAAAGTGTAAAAGACGGCGCGTTAAAAAACGTGAAAAAACGGCGCGTTAAAACGACGTGTAAAAAACGTGTAAAAAACGGCGTGTAAAAAACGTGTGAAAACGGCGCGTTAAAAAAATGACGCTTGAAAAAACTCGGTGTAAAAACGGTGCGTTAAAAAAACGACGCTTGAAAAAGGCCGGCGTGCAAAAACCGGCGCGCAAAAAAATTTGTCTTGTTAAAAAAATTTGAATTTAAAAATTCTTTTAATAAAAAAATTCTTTTTAAAAAATAAAAAGTAATATAATAAAACAAAAAAGTAATAAAAACTAATAAAGACAAAAAGACAAAATAGAGTAATTTTACTAAACTACCCTTTTAAACTAAAATATTAAAGACATAATAAGACAAAATGTATTTAATATTCATTTTAGTTACTTTTAATCTCATTCATCTATCTTTTTTATCTAATAGTTAGGAACTGGTTCTCGCGGTTCTTACAACCGGATGTGGTTTTCATTTTAGCGGGCCCCTATATATATATATATATATGTATGTATGTATGTATGTATGTATGTATGTATGTATGTATGTATGTATGTATGTATGTATGTATGTATGTATGTATGTAGTTTACGATGTAAGGGACTGTTTGGCAACATCTGAATGGTTAAGTGCTGAACTAGTAAGATGTCTGAATCATTAAGTGCTGAACCAGTAAGAGGTCTGAATCATTAAGAGCATGTATAATGTTTAACCGTTCAGAGGCAAATGTCTGACCAATTAAGATTAGAGGTCTTAACCATTCAGACTATGTATAAATATTAACCATTCAGAGGCAAATGTCTGAATCATTCAGAATCTGCTCGTGAAACAAACAGTCTAAACCATTTTACAAAATGGGTGAGTTGACAAGCCTATCATATCATGGTGTCAGAAGGGTTATTTTCTTAATACTAACATCATTTTACCATTTTTATATTTTTTTGTTTTTTTTATTTTTGAGTAAACTGCCATTTTGGTCCCTGAGGTTTGATCACTTTTGCCACTTTAGTCCAAAACTCAAACTTTTTACATCTGGGTCCCTGTGGTTTCAGTTTTATTGCCATTTTGGTCCAAAAATAAAATCAGTTCATATTTGTCTTATAAAATCCTGTAATTTTTTCCTTTTCCTCAGGGGCAAATCAGGTCATATTTGTCTTATAAAATCTGGTATTTATTTATAAAAAGGAAATGACTAGTTTACCCCTAAGAAAAATGACAAAATAGCAAGATTTTTTAAGATAAATATGACCTGATTTCTTTTTTGAACCAAAATGACAATAAAACTGAAACCACAGGGATCCAGATACAAAAAGTTTGAGTTTTGGACTAAAGTGGCAAAAGTGGCCAAACCACATGGACCAAAATTACAGTTTACTCTTTATTTTTAAACCTTTACACCAAATACATTGTTATTTTATTGTATTGTTAAGAAAAAACATTTTTTAGTGTTTGGGTAATGTTTATTTAGCGTGGAGGAGGATAAGTTGTCAAAATTTTAGTGTGGTGTTTTATAAATTTTGTGCAATTCTATCCAAATAATCTTTAAAATATACACATAATGTGTAAATAAAATAAAAAATCAACAAAAATCAAAATATTTCAAAGCGATATTTGCTTTTGAATGAAGAGGATAAGTAACAGGAGCTATGCACTCTTAAACATTATTATCGTATTTTCAACATTATTAATTTTTTTTCTATTATTGAATGTTAATGTTTATATCTTTTCTGTTATTGTATGTTAATGTTTATATCTATGATTGGTAACAAAAGTTAATGGTTTTTAACACTTTTTAAAAGTTCAATCTATCTTTTTAACTTAATTAGAGGGTGTTTGATTCTTAATATTTGGTATGCTTTGGATTTTGAAATCACATGAAATGATATGTTTCGTTAAAAATTAGAAGGGTTAATTTTGGAATTAAAGTTAATTTTGGAACTAAAATCAGGAAGTTTTTCTAAAATTATTGACAAGATGAAAGTAAAGAATTCTTTGGCTTGGAACATATAAAAGGAAAATATTCAATTTGATGTTACTTTACATTTTTAACTTAATATTTAACATTTTGTCATAATTAATTTATTTTAATATGTTACTAATACTTTTATTATTTAACTAGGTTATAGACCTATGTATTACACATGGTTATATAAAATAAGCGATATAGTTATATCATCTGTAGAAAAAAGACTATATGGCTGACGTATTTTTATTAACATATGACATCTCATACAGCTAACTTGAATTTATCACAAAATCGGCCTATATTAATAAGTAACACTGAAATACCATAATAAGACGTGTATTAGGGTTTAATATTGACAATATGTAGTGTAATGATCAAATACAAATGGGGTATTAACATACAAAATGACATTAACATGAGAAATGAAAAAAAAAATTCATCTACTTAAGTATGATGTTTAATTACAAAATGTAAAAGAAAAAAAAATCATGCATTTACTTTAGTTGAGTAATTACATAAAATAGTATACTAGTGTAAAAATGCGATACATAAACTTATATATTCTTTGATTAAAACTGCGTATTACATTACATATAATAATGTATATAAGTAATATTATTTTCATTATTATGTATATTTTAAATATAATTTTATTTAATGTAAGTGAAAACAATATTATTGGTATGTCATAAATTATTACTGTTATTCTTATTAATAATTGTTATGCGGATTTGATTAATGATCAGTTATCCATTTTTTAACAACAAATGATTTTATGATTATAGAACAGGGTCAACAAGGCTGTAAAACCCAACAAGTACAAGAGACACAAAAACAAATGAATAAAAAAACTTACAAGATGACTATTTGCTACGTTATTTCCTCTCTAACATTAAACTCCACCCATTGTTCCCAACTTACACTCTCATATTTAGTTCTTCCTTTTAGCTATAAAATGCATTGCATTTGATTAGCTTACCCGTTTTGCTCACTGTGATATTGTTGTCATTAAAATCCTTTTCATTTCTATTTTTTCACAATTGCCACATGGTTCCCATGAAGATCATACATATTAGCTTCTTCTGTTTTGTTGAAAGTTATGGCTAATGGTGGAAAATACCCAACTACGGGGACTAAAGTTGTAATTGTGCCAAATTTAGTTAAGTTCCTAAGAGTTTATATTTAAGGGAGTTAGTTTGTCTCATGGTGTGAGTTAAAGGGTTAAACATGGATGATGGTGGAGGTGATGGTTACAATTAACCAAAAACCCAAGTAGATGGACCAAAAGTGACAAATGTGCAAACTTAAAAAATATGCATATTATGTGTGGGAAGGTGTATATGTCGACATACACACACTAGTGTGTGGGTGCTAGTTCTTATGTGAATCAAATCAAGAAGGAGAAGGAAGGAGGTGAAATTGCATGGAAGATCTATGATTTTAAGAATGTTCATCATCTTATAAGTCTCAAGTAAGTACCAATTACATTTCTTGAACCTCCTTAGTTAATGCTCTTGATGAGTTTTGATAAATTACCCCCAATTGGGTAAATTGAAAGTATGAGATGGATGAATTCGTATTTAAATCCACAAATCTAGTTTCAATAATGATTTAATCATCTCAACTGGGAGTTTTGATGTGAGAATCCATGTTATGGCTTAATATGAATGAGTTGGAGTTCTTGTGTGAATCAAATCAAGAAGGAGAAGGAATGAGGTGAAATTGCATGGAAGATCTATGATTTTAAGAATGTTCATCATCCTATAAGCATCAAGTAAGTACCAATAGAGTTTTTTGAACCTCCTTAGTTAGAGCTCTTGACGGGTTTTGATAAATTACCCCCAACTGGGTAAATTGGAAGTATGAGATGGTTGAATTCGTGTTTAAATTCACTAATCTAGTGTCAGTACCGATTTAATCATCTCAATTGGGAGTTTTGATGTGAGAATCCATGTTCAAGAAATTGGGGTTTTTGATTGTTTATGGCTTAATATGAATGAGTTGAAAGAACTAGAGAATCTGTTATGTTTGATGTTGATGTTTGATTGATATTTGTTGTTTACTAAGAATTTTGATGTTTGATTACATGAGTTAAGTAATTAAGAATGAATGGGTTATACATTATGCTTAGATGGTAGTATACACACCAAGTGTTTGATGAAATGTCTAGATAATGAAAACATGTGAAATTGTTAGTAATTAACACGAGGACTGTGTCATTGATGAAATCCATGTGGGGATGAAGCTAATGATATGATTTAGTAGAAGTATGCTTCAGGAGATTGTACTCTATGTTTCAATGTTATGGTGCATGCCATGTGTTAGACAAATTTCTTAACGGTGATTACTGAATGTATAGCATGTGGATATACTAGCAAATGATGACGTTAGGATTATGTTAAACTGGCTAACATTGAAATGTGGCTGTTAATTGTTGGATCATGAAGACATTAGTATGTGTATGTAACTAAGTAATTATGTGGTTGTGTGTACCTTACAACGTGGATGTGAAATGTATATGGTGTCATTAGAATGGTCTACTACATCAATTTGAGCATATGTTCCTAAGTTGAAAGTTTGTATTCTAGACCGTTGACTTTCTAAAATGTCAAAGAATATGAGGGTAGCATGGTTAGATTTATGAATATGATTATAAGATTTAGGAAAATCATGTTATATGCGTTAGACCAATTATGTGTTATGTATGATGATGAATTGAATTGCGTGGATGTTGAAAAATGTGATTGCCAATTCATGTCTTATGCATGTTAATAATTTGACCAATGAAAGTCAATGTAGCTAAGAGTTGGAAATGAATGTTGATGTGAATGAACATGCATACGAAAAATGTTGTGGATATGATGTATGAATCACATTAGCATGGACTTAAGCGCGAAAGGCCAACGGGCCAAGAGGAGGCAAGGAAGCAAACACGAACACGGACGCTCAAGGTAAGTGTTTCCCAAGCGTAATTTATGTTTATGTAAATGAACTTTTATGTGCAAGAAGATTTGGGAATCACAAATGGATGGATTATTAATATTGGTGCCAAGGTAAGAAATGTTGTAATGGGTCAACATAGTTTAACTAGGCTTGAATCCATATGGTGGGAGAAACGAGTCACAAATAAGAAAATAACTTAGTAGAACGTCTAACATGGTAGTTGGTATAATCGGGTCAACAACAATGTAAATTGACCCTTAAGGTGGTTAACATGGGAGTAGGTGGTTAACATGGGAGTCGGGTTAAACATGTGTTTTGGAGGCTTATATGAAGGAGCAATGAGGTGCGATGGCCAAAGAAAAAAAAGAACAAGAGTTTGGAAGCTCACGGTGTTGTAGACCCCATTTAGGGTTGTAGTCCAAGCTAGCTGGGGTGTAGCCTATAGCATGGGCGTAGGCTACGCCCTTGTAAACCCATTCCTAAGCCATGTTAGACCCCCGATATGCACCCTAACCTTACCAAATAGTTGTGTGAGGTACGGATGAGTATGGTACATGTATTTTAAGCTCCCGAAATGTAACCCTATCTTACTAAAGGGTTTTTATGAAGGGTGGGTGAGAAGGGAACTTGCTTGTGAGTATGTATAGGGATAAAATAAGTAGGTATACATGTAGGAATGGATTTGATTGTATGTAAGTGGATAGAACTCGTAGGTGAGCATGTTTAGGAATGCATAGGTATAGAGGTTTATGTTCACGTGATTGCATGTGTAACATCCGGCCCCTCGCACCACCAATATTATTCGCTTTGCCCCCAATGGGTTGCCCATCCAGGAACTCACGGGTTTGTTTTTGGTTGCCCTCAGTGGAGACTTCCCAGGAGGTCACCCATCCTGGTACTACTCCCACCTGATCACGCTTAACTGTGGAATTTTCATGTGCTCCACAGCCAACTAAGCCCAAAACGCGTTGGTGATTTAAGAGGCGGGGATGTCTTATGAACCAAGAATCTCTCTTCGCCACGGCCGGTGTGGGATTTGCCTAGGGTGTCACAATAGTCCATGTTAATCTTTCGGTATCGGTATTGTTCCAGTATGTGTGGGTGTTGTGGCTAGGATTGATATGTTTGAATATGTTAGAAGGTATGAAGTATGTAAGTGTTCGGATAGGAAGATAGGTATGCACATATTGGAATTTAGTATATAGGAATGAATGAGACTTGGACATGTATATGTGGTTTTTAATACGTAAACGTATTAACGATGCTAATCATATTGCTTTGAGATTGGAATGAAAGTGTAGGTAAGATATTGATGGCCTCTGAAGGTTTGACGCCAGAATACAATGAATGAATTCTAAAGGATAATCAAATAAATTATCACACGTGGGATGAATGAGATATCTTGTTAAATTACATACATATATGTGTTTAAATTATGTATGATGTCACCGATTTCTAATGATGTGGACGTGTATGGTGACTGCAGGTTACATGGATCACCATCATCATCATGAGGAGAAAGCGGGTGAAGGGTCGAGTCGGAGAACATGGATTGTACGGGAGCATGGTCATGTAGTTTAGTAATCGTATGTCATGTTTTATTTCTTAATAGAGAATGCATAATGTAATTCTTGTAAACATGTTGTATTAAGTGGTTGTTCAATTATATAGAATGATTATAAAGAAAGAAATTTTAAGGTTCATATTTCCATTGCATCTTTTCGGTAAAAACGTGTTAGGGTCTTACACCTTCTCACTTGGTCACTTCATAGACACATACATTTCAGCCTCTTCGTGGCCTTTTGGCCCCACAAACCTGAACTGGTTGTGGGTTTGTTTCGGCTTGTATCTTCTCCCCAGGCCATCTGTTTTTACCACATTTTGGCCCCATTAACCTGATCATGTGTCACACCCCAACCGATGACGGAAACATCAGGGCGCGACACTGAGCGAAACAGATTGTCCAGGAGAATCCATAACAACTATTTGTTATAATATATTAATGGTTCATGTCCCATACCACAAACATATAAAATAAAAACAGTTATTACAGACATTGTTCTCAAAGATAAATATCCATTTCGACAACTCAGATTTTAATTAATTTGTTTCTAGACTCCATCCTAGCTCCATTCCATCAAATAGTAAGCAAACATCGTAAGCACCTGTCACATACGTTAAAATAGAGGTCAATACACATAGTGTAAAGGTGAGTATACAAGTTTAATAGTATTAGTAGATTTCGAAAGCGTTTACGCATAACCAGCATGTAACATGTATAGTGTAAAGCTAGTAGGTTATCGACAATGAAATATGCACAGACAAGACTGCGAGTTGTAGAATGCGCAACACATATCACCACTGTGACACGTGAAGAGGTAACCTTAACAACCCCTGTCCACGACAGGTGCTGAGTCCAAACAAATAGTACTATCGTTGCTAAGGCGTCAGGCAACAATCATTGTGTTAACATAACATACAAGCATTCATCGAGTAACACGTATCATGCAATAACGGTCAGCGTATAAATAGTGTTTGTGTTGTGTGTCGTTGTGATTTAGAATAAGTAACGTATGTAACACCCAAAAGTGCACAAAGCAAAAAGGGATCGAGTATACTCACAGCGATGGGAGCTAATGGATTGAAGGGAGCGCTAGAGTGATTAGCCTGAACAGTTTACGATAGCATAAGCGATTGAACGGTGCAAAGTGAACCAAGTGTCGAATGGGAACCCGATCGGATGGCAATCCGATCGGATGATCATTCGATCAGATGTCAATCCGTTCGGATGGTCATCCTGTCGGATGGCCATTCGGTTGGATTGACATTCGTTTGGGAAGGATGTGTTTGTGTATGATGGCTTTGAAGTTTTCGTTGTAGCATTTAGAAAACATAGAAGTATCTCTACCTTTCAGATCGTTCAATCGGATAGGGATCCGATTGGCAGGACACTTAGTGAGAACAAGTTCACAGCAGGATGGTCATTCGATTGGATAGCAATCCGATCAGATGGCAATCCGTTAGAACTGATGGTCTTTGAAAATTAGGAAAAAGATTAAGTGTTGGAGTTCAAGTGCAATCCGATCGGATTGCGGTTCGATCGAATGGCAATCCGATCGGATGGCAATCCGATCGGACGATAATCTGTCCCACAACCTGATCGTCTTGAAACCTGAGAAATTTGTTAAGTTTTGAAAGGTTTTGCGGTTTGCTCGAGACGTTATGACAACGTGTTAAACAACGGAAACTCCATCAGACCCAGGCTATCCGATCGAACGGGAATCACCCCAATCAGATCAGTTAACTGTTCATGACGGGTGGTTTCATGTTCAACCAGAAATCAGTTGTCTCGTTGGTAGGATCCAGATGTCAAACCGGCACATCACTAGAGAAGAGTATAAGGCATGAATGAGCTCCGATTCTACCGGTTTTGAGTGTATTGAGTGTAAAAGAGTTGAAAGAAAGTTGGAAAACATCTTTCAATCCTTTTAACTTTGAAAACGTTTAGATCTATGCGAAATCATTGTTAAATCATGTGGAAATCCTTCAAATCTGAGTTGTTCTTGATGGAATGAGGCCAAAACTTGAAGTTCATAAGAACTCCATGATGACATCACTCTAGAACACCTCAAATCCACTGATTTCATGGTTAAAAGTTGAGATTCAAATGTGAAAATAATGAAGAAGTGTGTGTAGATCATAGAAGTACAAGATTTGAGTTGAAAACTTACAAGAATCGCGAGAAATTGAGAGAAAATATGGCCTTGAGCGTGCTGGTCGAGTGAGAGAGAGCTGTCACGTCACAAGTGATGTGACAGAGGGGTATTTATAGTTTGCCAAAAAGGGAAAGTGGAGTGCAAGTGTCGGATAGCTCACCGATCGGATGGCAATCCGATCGGACGACCATTAGATCGATTGGCCATTCGATCGAAGTGGTCCGACGAGTTGAATTTCAGCGTTTCTTTTCGCGTGTTGAGCGTTGCGATGCGTTTCGAGTGAGCGATGCGATAGTATTACCCACTAGTTACACAAATAACCTAACTACTATATCTAACATACAATCACTATAAATAACTTGCGTTTAGCGTTTGCGATTAGATTGCGTTGCGATAGAATTGCAATTGCGATTTCAATTAAACACCTCAACATAAACATAACATGCACAAGTAACACATAATAGTACATACACGTAAAACAATATTCATAACACATAATTTGAGTTGCGATAGCGATGCGATTAGTGATAAGTCGATTAACGATTAAACACCGATTAAACCTCGATTATTAACAAGTACTCCACATAATACAACTAAAGTGACAAATAATAGAATTCGATTGCAAGTCAAGAGACACAGTTAGTAGTTAAGCAAGGAGTGACAGATTGCCATTAGCAATCTTTTCTTCCTTTGACTTTGACTTGTACTTTGACTTCCTAAAAAGCGGGTTGTTACAGCCTCCCCTACTTTAGGAAATTTCGTCCCGAAATTTTAAGTAGGCGTAACAAACAATTGCAGGTACTTCGCCTTCATGTCACTTTCGAGTTCCCAGGTGAACTCGGCGCTGCGTTTGCCTTCCCAGCGAACTTTCACAATGGGAATGCGTGAGCGTCTGAGCACCTTGGTTTCTCGTCCCATGATCTCGACAGGCTTCTCCACGAAGTGTAATGTTTCGCCCACTTGTAAATCTTCGAGAGGGACATGTAATTCCTGGTCGACCAAGCACTTTCTGAGGTTCGAAACGTGGAAAGACGGGTGGACATTACTAAGTTCCTCCGGTAGTTCGAGTCCGTAGGCCACTTTTCCAATCCTTTCCAGAATTTTAAAGGATCCAACATATCGAGGCGCGAGCTTTCCTTTCTTTCCGAATTTGATCACCCCCTTCCAAGGCGTAACCTTTAGGAGTACATGATCGCCAACGTCAAATTCAAGGGGCTTGCGGCGTCTATCGGCGTAACTTTTCTGACGGCTCCAAGCTTTCAGAAGATTGTCTCGAATTTGGAGGATTTTGTCAGCCGTTTCTTGCAATAGCTCAGGACCGATAATTTACGCGTCTCCGATCTCATGCCATACAATAGGTGATTGACATTTTCTTCCGTATAATGCCTCAAATGGTGCCATTTGGATGCTTGAGTGATAATTGTTATTGTACGAGAATTCGACTAAAGGTAAGTGCGCGTCCCAATTACCACCGAAATCTATGATACACGAGCGAAGCATGTCTTCAAGGGTACGAATCGTGCATTCAGTCTGACCGTCGGTCTGGGGATGGAAAGCAGTACTAAGATTGAGGCTAGTACCGAGAGCAGATTGAAACGTTTCCCAAAGACGCGAAGTGAACCGACCATCGCGGTCAGAGATGATATCACGAGGTGTCCCGTGTCGACAAATAACCTCGTCGGTGTAGATTCGTGCTAATCGTTCTACCTTATAGTCTTCCCGTATTGGAAGAAAATGGGCTGATTTAGTCAAACGGTCAACGATAACCCAGATGATGTCGTGACCTGATGGCGTGCGTGGGAGTTTCGTTATAAAATCCATAGCTATACTCTCCCATTTCCACATAGGGATCTCGAGTTGGACGAGTAAGCCAGAGGGGCGTTAATGCTCAGCCTTGACTTTGGAACAAGTCAGGCACTTCAAAACATAGAGAGCGATATCCTTTTTCATGCCCGGCCACCAGTACTTGTAGCGCATGTCCTGGTACATCTTGTCAGCACCAGGATGAATAGAGTATCGGGATTTGTGGGCTTCGTCCATCAGAAGTTGTCGCAAATTGGTACGCTTGGGAATCCAAATTCGGTCTAGATAATGAAAGATACCATTTGATTTGTTCTCGAGTTGAGCGCCGTCGTTAAGAATTCTTTCCTTCTTCAAGGTTCGTTCGGTAAAACAAGCAAGCTGCGCGTCACGAATAAGAATTTCGAGATTATGCTGGGCTTGGATATTACGAATGCTATGCAAATAGCTTCGTCAACTGAGAGCATCAGCGACGACGTTTGCTTTGCCTGGATGGTAACAAATCTCACAGTCGTAATCGTTGAGGAGTTCTACCCACCGGCGTTGACGCATATTCTGTTCTTTCTGATCAAAGATGTGTTGGAGGCTCCTATGGTCGGTGAAGACCGTACACTTGGTACAGTAAAGGTAGTGTCGCCAAATCTTTAACGCAAAAACAAATGCGCCAAGCTCGAGGTCGTGTGTGGTATAGTTCTTCTCGTGGATCTTGAGCTGTCGAGAGGCGTACGCGATAACCTTGTCTCGTTGCATGAGGACACAACCAAGACCGAGGTTAGAGGCATCGCAGTAGACTACAAAATCGTCGTTTCCGTCGGGAAGTGAGAGCATGGGAGCATTGCAGAGCATATGCTTGAGAGTTTGGAAAGCAGTCTCTTGTTCAGTCTTCCAAACAAAAGGCTTGCCTTTGTGCGTGAGATAAGTAAGCGGTACAACGATTTTAGAGAAACCTTCGATAAATCGGCGATAATAGCTCACTAGTCCGAGAAAGAACGGACTTCAGACGGGTTCTTGGGTGTTACCCAACTCTTAACAGCTTCGATTATCACGGGGTCGACGTGAATACCTTGACTATTGACAATGTGACCCAGGAATTGGACCTCCTCCAGCCAAAATTCACACTTGGAGAATTTGGCATAGAGACGGTTTCCCTGGAGTAGTTCAAGAACCAAACGTAGATATTGCGAGTGTTCGGCTTTTGACTTGGAATAGATCAGGATATCATCGATGAACACGATGACGAAGTGGTCAAGGAAGGGTTTGCACACGTGATTCATTAGATCCATAAAGACTGCGGGAGCGATGGTCAAACCAAAAGGCATAATAACAAACTCGTAATGACCATAGCGGGTTCGAAAAGCGGTTTTGGGTATATCTTCCTCCTGAATTAGTAGTTGGTGGTAGCCTGAGCGTAAATCAATTTTCGAGAAACACGTAGCACCTTGTAGTTGATCAAACAAATCATCGATTCGAGGCAAGGGATATCGATTCTTGATGGTAAGCTTATTCAATTCCCTGTAGTCGATGCACATCCGGAACGATCCGTCCTTCTTTTTGACGAAAAGGACAGGCACGCCCCAAGGAGAGGTGCTAGGGCGAATAAAGCCTTTATCGAGCAGTTCCTGGAGTTGACTCGAGAGTTCGCGCATTTCAGAGGGAGCGAGGCGATAAGGCGCTCTAGCAACAAGATTTGCTCCAGGAATGAGGTCGATATGGAAATCGATATCACGAGTAGGAGGTAAACCAGGTAAATCATCAGGAAAGACGTTGGGAAACTCACAAACAACGGGGACATCTTTCACACCTGTGGTTTTTTCTTTTCCTTCTCCGCTACTACAATGTGTACCAATAAAGCTTGGTATTCCTTACAGAGATACTTGCTAGCCTGGACACATGACATGAGTTGCAATTTCTTCGAAGCGACTTCACCATAAACACACAATTGATCACCATTCGCGAGAGAGAAACGAATCATCTTATCGAAACAAACAATTTCAGCATGATTCTCTCGAAGGAAATCCATACCTACTATGACATCAAAGCTACCGAGTTGCATCGGAATGAGATTAATCAGAAAAACGTGACCGTTGAGATCAAGAGTACAGTCACGCAGAACATAACTGACGGTGACGGTTCTTCCAGTGGCAACTTCTACGTCGAAGGTTGATGGGAGGTTAACGCGCTTACGATTTAGGAGCCTTTCGAATTCGAACTATACAAAACAGTTATCGTCTCCAGTATCAAATAAACACGAAGCATATATACCATTTACGAGAAACGTACCGTTAACCACATTGTTGTCTGCCTGAGCCTGGAGAACGTTGATGTTGAAGACTCACCCGCGGGCTGCTTGTTGAGCTGGCTGCTGTTGCTGCTGCTGGTGTTGCTACGGTGCTGGCTGCTGCTGCTGTGGCTCTTGCTTCACCACTCTGTTTGGGCAGACGTCCGCGAAGTGGTTGGGATCACCACACGCAAAGCAGGCCCTTGCGTGAGCAGGAGCTGCTTGCTGTCCTTGCGGAGCTGGTAGGGCAGGAGCTTGAGCTGGCGCTGGAACTGGAGTTTGGCGAGGACCTGTACGACAGTTATCGGTGAAGTAGCCGTACAGGTTGCAATGAACACAGAACCGGCATGCGATACCAACCGGGTGATGATAAGTACAAGTAGGGCAGAGCGGGTGTGGGCATGTATATGCACGCTTTGCTGACGGTGCATTGGCCACAGGCGCCGCTACTTGGCGGTGTTGAGGTTGCGGTTGAGTTGGTACAGCTTAAAGTGGCGCGGCAGTAACTGCACAGTTCTTGTTGCTGGAGCTGTTGTTCTTTCTCTTGCGACGTTAGAGCTTTAAAGCTTGCGATGCGGTGGTAGTTTCAGCGGTGGGAGTAGTGGTAACTTGATGCAGGTTCTTGGAGGCTTTATCAAAATAACCAACCCTGACTTGCTTATTGTTGATCTCAGCGGCAAGCAGGTAGGTTTCCTCGATTGTTGTCGTTTTGGCAGCCTGAACAAAATCTGCGACACAATCCGGCAGAACACGGATATACTTCTTGATCGTAATCTCAGGGGTAGTAACTTGACTAGGGCAGATGATACTCAACTACTTGAAGCGAGCAGTTAAACCAGCGTTATCTCCACCATCCTGCTTAATGTGCCAGAATTCATCCTCTAGCTTTTGGAGTTCATGGGGAGGGCAGAACTCTTGCATCATGATGTTCTTCAACTCGTCCCACGACAATCCAAAAGCTGCATCGTTCCCTCATTTGTTCCTCTCGGCCGTCCACCAATCAAGAGCGTGGGATTGGAAGACGCCGGTAGCTTTGACAGTGCGGAGGTCTTCCGGACAGCCACTCTGGCGCAGGGTGACTTCGATTGAATCAAACCATTGAAACATGGCCGTAGGCCCATCTTCGCCGCTATATTCTTTTGGACCGCAGACTTTGAACTGCTTGAAGCTAAAAGTAGCTTTAGGAGTATCAGTCCGGGATTCTTCTGAAGACTTGCTGGCGTTTTCATTCAGTTCGCTAACGATTTGCGGTATGACTTTCGCCATCTGTTTAGCGACCAGTGCAGCAATGCGTTTGTCTTCATGGTTCCGTCTAGCAGCGCGAGAGTGGTGAATACTGAATGATGACATTCTCTGCAGCAGACATCATCACAGGTCTCAACACAACTTCGATTAATCCTAGTATAGTCTAGCGATTTACCCAAGACTACTTTATAAAGCATAGGAACACATCAATTTACAAAATCACGTAGGCACATAAACACAGAATCACATAAGCATATAAGCATGTATTTCACGTAAGCGCAATAGCACATAGCTCTCCTAAGCACATATTTTGCACGTATTCACCTATCCTTCACAGCAGCGTATAGCAATTAAGTATAGCGATTGCGAATAGCGAGTAGCGATTGCGAATAACACAAGCGATTTGTTGGCGTTTGAGATAAATATGCAGTGCGAGTTGTGCGCGTTGATCAAAACGAACAGCGAAAAGCGAGTAAATCACTAGAATCGAAACACACAAACACATAAAATCACATAAAATCACATAAAATTCACATAAAATCAATAAATCACAGAGTTAGCGGCTGCGGATTCCAGAATCGAAACACATAAAATCGAGGAGAGATTGTCTGGGTTTTGTCGAAACGTGTCTCGCACCTAGAGTGACTTGACTACTCAAAGTGATTCGACTATTCACAAGGACCTTAAGTACGCGCTTTGGCCTTCGGGACTGTGCTCTCGCCTCAATTTGGGCGATCGGCACAAATCCTTCTAGTTACGGCGTGACCCAAGTCGTTGGAGTCCGTCGAGACTTTGGTGAGAGTTTTTCAAGAACCAAAAGTATAGCGCGGAATGGGTCATCAAGGTTCGGGTTTCACCCTTGACTTAACAACTACATCCCTGTTGGTACGATAAAATCATAAGATCGATAAGGAGATTTTGCATCGAAGTATGGATTTAACTCCTATTTCAACGTCAGATCTCTTGTTTATAGTAAAAATAGCAAATCGAACGAGTGATCCAGTCGAGAGTTTGTGGTTTTCACACCTAATCTTAACCAGATCATTCATTTGTGTGTGTATCCAGCCTTAGGAAACGCTGGTCTTGCGCGGAACTGTAGTATGCGATGTTCGCGCAAGTGTGTAGTGTACAGCGAGTCCGCGCGAGAAATAGCAAGTAAGCTTGTGCAGAACCCATACTAGGTATGCACAAGTCGGTCTATTGGTACTTAGACTATAGACTAGGTCCTTTCTAAGACATCGACCCGGACTAGGTCGAGTCCTGCCTAATTCCCTATAGTTATGGCTCCGATACCAATCTGTCACACCCCAACCGATGACGGAAACGTCGGGGCGCGGCACTGAGCGAAACAGATTGTCCAGGAGAATCCATAACAACTATTTGTTATAATATATTAAAGGTTCATGTCCCATACCACAAACATATAAAATAAAAACAGGTATTACAGACATTGTTCTCAAAGACAAATATCCATTCCGACAACTCAGATTTTATTTAGTTTGTTTCTAGACTCCATCCTAACTCGATTCCATCAAATAGCAAGCAAACATCCTAAGCACCTGTCACATACGTTAAAATAGAGGTCAATACACATAGTGTAAAGGTGAGCATACAAGTTTAACAATATTAGAAGAGTTCGAAAGCGTTTACGCATAACCAGCATGTAACATGTATAGTGTGAAGCTAGTAGGTTATCGACAATGAAATATGCACAGACAAGACTGCCAGTTGTAGAATGCGCAACACATATCGCCACTGTGACACGTGAAGAGGTAACCTTAACAACCCCTGTCCACGACAGGTGCTGAGTCCAAACAAATAGTACTATCGTTGCTAAGGCGTTAGGCAACAATCACTGTGTTAACATAACATACAAGCATTCATCGAGTAACACGTATCATGCAATAACGATCAGCGTATAAATAGTGTTTGCGTTGTGTGTCGTTGTGATTTAGAATAAGTAACGTATGTAACACCCAAAAGTGCATAAAGCAAAAAGGGATCGAGTATACTCACAGCGATGGGAGCTAATGGATTGAAGGGAGCGCTAGAGTGATTAGTCTGAACAGTTTACGATAGCATAAGTGATTGAACGGTGCGTAAAACGGTGCAAAGTGAACCAAGTGTCGAATGGTAACCCGATCGTCATTCGATCGGATGTCAATCTGGTCGGATGGTCATTCGGTCGGATTGACATTCGTTTGGGAAGGATGTGTTTGTGTATGATGGCTTTGAAGTTTTCATTGTAGCATTTAGAGAACATAGAAGTATCTCTACCTTTCAGGTCGTTCGATCGAACGGTCATTCGAACGGATAGCGGTCCGATTGGTAGGACACTTAATGAGAACAAGTTCACAGCAGGATGGTCATTCGATCGGATAGCAATCCGATCAGATGGCAGTCTGTTAGAACTGATGGTCTTTGAAAATTAGGAAAAAGATTAAGTGTTGGAGTTCAAGTGCAATCCGATCAGATTGCGGTTCGATAGGATGGCAGTCCGATCGGATGGCAATCCGATCGGACGGCAATCCGTCCCACAACCTGATCGTCTTGAAACTTGAGAAATTTGTTAAGTTTTGAAAGGTTTTGTGGTTTGCTCGAGATGTTATGACAACGTGTTAAACAACAGAAACTCCATCAGACCCAGGCTATCCGATCGAACGGGAATCACCCCAATCCGATCAGTTAACTGTTCATGACGGGTGGTTTCATGTTCAACCAGAAATCAGTTGTCTCGTTGGTAGGATCCAGATCTCAAACTGGCACATCACTAGAGAAGAGTAGAAGACATGAATGAGCTCCGATTCTACCGGTTTTGAGTGTATTGAGTGTAAAAGAGTTGAAAGAAAGTTGGAAAACATGTTTCAATCCTTTTAACTTTGAAAATGTTTAGATCTATGCGAAATCATTGTTAAATCATGTGGAAATCCTTCTGATCTGAGTTGTTCTTGATGGAATGAGGCCAAAACTTGAAGTTCATAAGAACTCCATGATGACATCACCCTAGAACACCTCAAATCCACTGATTTCACAGTTAAAAGTTGAGATTCAAAGGTGAAAATAATGAAGAAGTGTGTGTAGATCATAGAAGTACAAGATTTGAGTTGAAAACTTACAAGAATCGCGAGAAATCGAGAGAAAAGATGGCCTTGAGCGTGCTGGTCGAGTGAGAGAGAGAGTTGTCACATCACAAGTGATGTGACATGGGGGTATTTAGAGGTTGCCAAAGAGGGAAAGTGGAGTGCAAGTGTCGGATAGCTTACCGATCGGATGGCAATCCGATCGGACGACTATTCGATCGATTGGCCATTCAATCGAAGTGGTCCGACGAGTTGAGTTTCAGCGTTTCGTTTCGCGTGTTGAGCGTTGCGATGCGTTTCGAGTGAGCGATGCGATAGTATTACCCACTAGTTACACAAATAACCTAACTACTATATCTAACATACAATCACTATAAATAACTTGCGTTTAGCGTTTGCGATTAGATTGCGTTGCGATAGAATTGCGATTTCGATTAAACACATCAACATAAACATAACATGCACAAGTAACACATAATAGTACACACACGTGAAACAATATTCAGAACACATAATTCGAGTTGCGAATGCGATAGCGATGCGATTAGTGATAAGTCGATTAGCGATTAAACCTCGATTATTAACAAGTACTCCACATAATACAACTAAAGCGACAAATAATAGAATTCGATTACAAGTCAAGAGACACAGTTTGTAGTTAAGCAAGGAGTGACAGATCACAATTAGCAATCTTTTCTTCCTTTGACTTTGACTTTGACTTGTACTTTGACTTCCTAAAAAGCGGGTTGTTACATCATGACTCCTCGGCTTCACTTTGACTTTTATTTTCAAGTCGTACAGGGCATGTCTGTAATGTTTCGTACTTTGCACGTTCTATATTTAGAAACTTGTATTCGTGTTGTATTCATATTCCATTTCCAATCTTTTAATCTGAGACGTCGATCATAATGGGAATTCTTAGATGAACATGAAGCAAACCTTGTTTCCAACTAACTTGCATGTTGAGGGACAAGAGTTGAGGTATCATTCCATAAAGTTTAAGGTGCAAACACCTCCAATCCAATCAACCTAAGCCACTAAGTAAACTTACTAGCAACAAAGTGTCCAAACTACACCAAGTATCCAAACATTTGCTGTCACACCCCCAAAATCCACCATGCGGAGTATCACCGCTTGGAGGTGTGACATGACCAGGATCAAGCCACCAATCATACTGAACAATGTATTTAAGATAGATAAAATCCAACCACACAATATAATTGGTGATAAAAAGCTAGTTAACCAAGTTCAAATTAAACAGCGGAAGCATTAAAGGTAAAACCAAAACATAAGTTTAATAAGTTCATAAAGATCAAATGTTAAGCACGGAACATAACAGTCCATATCCCACAACGACCTCCTCCTCGTGCAAACTCCATAAGCATCTAACGACCTGTAAGGTATGTAACAACGAGTCAACAACAAAGTTGAGTGAGTTCACAGTTGGTTGTTCAGTTTTAAGTTGTTTCCGAAAACATGGTTTGTGTATTGCTGGCTTACTTGCCGTGGGGGTTACCCCATAGTTGAAAATATGATTAAACAGTTCCTTCTTTATTACCCAAACCATATCCATAATCAGTGGGGGCTTCCCCATGTGAACCACTAGACCGTTACCATATCGACTACTAACGAAAGTAAGTTGTGCCCTACGTCAATGTCTATCATCATTGATAGTTTGCCATAGTCCATTAGTACACGCCCGTCCGACTGGCACGGTGTGAGGTTTGTTAAAACTAATAGCGCTATTAACTAATGACCCGCTCGCCATCGGCCTCGGCGATTAAGTCGATATAAAATGAGGGACTTAGGTGATAGAGTTTTGGCTAGTAGTTTAAGGTTGTTGTCCTACCCAAGTAGGACGAACGTACGTATTCTACCCAAGGAGAATACGCATGATTAATATTGGCATCCTACCTATGGAGGATGGCGGTACATATCCTACACAAGGAGGATATGTAGGTTCCATTTTAGTTTCTTAACCCATTCCCATACCACCGGGAATCCCATGCCTTGTAGAAAGTGTGAACTCACCTTGGTTTGCTCGGTTAGATTAGTTACTCTAATAATCAGAAATTAAGCACGTCCTAATAAAGTACAGATAACAATCAATTTCTCGTGCATGCATAACACGTATCCTACGTACGGTTTATCTACTCATTACTTCTATCACATACCACACAATTCAAATATCACACTCTGACTTTTGTGGAAAGATCATAGTTAAAAATACACTTGTAACACATGTTAGAAAATAATTTTCTATGTGTTGGGGTTTTTAGAAAATTTTGCCAGAGTCTCCTTTGTAAATGGGGGCGTCCATGCTAATAAACATATCATTTTCTTTTCTGAAAATCATTCAACAATCAACAACAATTTACCAAGAGCAAACTATTCCATTTACAAACCGACATGAACTTGATGTTTCATAAAAACGCGTAGTAACTTGGTAAGGCGTTTAGTGGGTTTAGTTACCCTCCAAAGTGTGTTTACTTTATTTAAAATCTCATTCTCGGGATTTTTAGATGTTTACAACTTGCGGATACTTTTTACAAAAATATTTATTTACAACATTTTCATGTTTCACTAGTATCCATATACTTACTTTATTTCCAAAAATAGTGTAAGGATCATGATCTTTCAAAAACCGTCTTTTAAACTTGGTTTATTTAGGAAAATCATTCACAAGTCTTGCATTTACAAGTTCACTAGTTCACTTTGTTTGTTATTTTACAAGAAATCATTTTATGTTCAAGTTCATGTCTACATATGAAGGTGATCATTTTATGTAAACCCCTAATCACCTCCTAACTTGTTAACTTATGTTTTTAATCATGATTTAACAAGTTCATATGATGATAAATCATCATATTACTAGTAACCAAGAAGCAAGCATCAACAGGTACCAAACGACATCATATTTACAATATTACATCATGCTTCATCTTATTTAAGCTTATGTTTCATCATTCAAGATTCAAGTCTTTTAGTGTTCATATGTTTCATTATAATACATCTATTAACCACCAAAAACATGAAGTATCTAAGGATTAACAAGAAGCTTACTACCAGCTTCAAGCTAGGGAAGAACTATGATGAAGATTGAGTGGATAAAAGCAAACGGAAGAGGTCCTTCAAAATTCGTGAGCACCGAGCTTCGTTATACACCTTGTAGCACCTTGAAGTACACTTGGAATGAGGGGATGAAAACCGAAAAATGGTGAGTGTGGGGAGGGTATGTTCGGCCGCAAGCTTGTAGAGGGAGAGAGAGAGTAGTGTTGGTGAGTTGATGAAGATGATGCTTAAGAGTTCTTATAATCCAAAGTCCTAATATCCAAAGGGTAAGATGTTCCCCATAGCACAACCATATCAACTCAAGATCAAATGGAAGATTATGTAGAGATTTTGAAAGATTTACAAGTCTTGGGGTGGGGTATCCTTTTGGGGCCGGTTGTAACAAGGCGGGGGGGGGGGGGGGTAGTTTGTAAATTATTTGGTAAGAGGTGATTTAGCAGAAGGTTAAAGTGTTAAGTCTAGTGTTTAGTGTGTTACATGCATTATGTAGTATGTTTAAGTGTACGGGAACCAATACTAGCTCAGAAAAATAAAAACAATGCTTCTAGTAATATTTTAGTGTTCCGGGTAATGTCCGGTTGTTCGGTTAGATACCGGTTCGTTAAAGTGCTAAGTTATTCCGTATAGTGTCTTTTATGTATCTTTTTGTAACACGTTTAATTCCCAACACTTAGGAAAACATACAGGACTATTTAATCAATTTTCTGAACAGGACTAGTATGTTAAAAAGTACTTGTAAGTATGACACAGTAATCAGAAAGCAGTTAAGTAATTCAGCACAGTCATCAAGCACTTTAATTAACATTAATAAATCGTACGGATACATGTAATTATGAGGGTTGTCACATTCTCCCCCTGTTAAGAAAATTTCGTCCCGAAATTTAGCACGTGGTTACTGAGGAAGCTAGTTAAGTTGCGTTGGTTTCCTGGTTTTCCTGGGGTGTCACATCATTCCCCCGTTGGTTTGGAATTTCTTCCCGAAATTCTGCAGTAGCTTCAGCCTCAGTAGTGGTTGCACTTTTCTTAAACAATTGGGGATACTTGAGTTTCATTTGGTCTTCTCGTTCCCAGGTTTACTCTGGGCCACAACGGGAATTCCAACGAACTCGAACAAGAGTTATTCTGGTACGCTTGAGAACCTTAATATCTCGATCAGTAATCTCTACTGGTTCCTCGATGAATCACAGCTGATCGTCGATAGTGAGCTCCTTGAGAGGAACTATGAGGGTCTCATCCGACAGACACTTCTTCAGATTCGACACATGGAAAACATTGTGAACTCCGCTGAGTTCTGTCTGTAGATTAAGCTTGTAGGCCACCTTGCCAATTTTCTCAATGATTTCGAACGGTCCGACATAGCGCGGATTGAGTTTGCCTTGTTTGCCAAAACGAACTACACCTTTCCAAGGTGAGACTTTGAGTAGCACTTGATCCCCAACCTGGAACTCGAGTGGTTTCCTTCGCTTATCTGCATAGCTTTTCTGACGGTCACGAGCTGCCGCCATTCGTTGTCGTATCTGAGCAATCCTCTCGGTTGTATCTACTACAAGTTCTGGGCCTGTGATTTGACTGTCGCCAACCTCTGACCAACAAAGAGGTGATCGGCACTTCCATCCGTACAATGCCTCGAACGGAGCGGCCTGGATACTGGTGTGGTAAATGTTGTTATACGAAAACTCTACTAACGGGAGGTGTTTTTCCCAGCCATTACCAATATCGATTACACATGCCCTAAGCATGTCTTCAAGGGTTTGGATGGTGCGTTCAGATTGCCCATCCGTCTGTGGATGATATGCCGTGCTCATGTCTAATCGAGAGCCAAAGGACTTATGCATAGCTTGCCACAATTCAGATGTAAAACGTGAGTCACGATCAGAAATGATGGAGGTTGGCACTCCGTGCCTTGATACTACTTCCTTTAGGTAGACGTCTGCTAGAGTAGAAAACTTATCCGTTTCCTTGATAGCCAGAAAATGTGCAGACTTGGTCAGTCGATCCACGATCACCCAAATGGTATCATTTCCGCGTTGAGATCTAGGCAGGCCATTAACGAAATCCATGGAAATTTGCTCCCATTTCCATTTAGGTATCTCTGGTTGTTGAAGTAGGCCTGATGGTTTCTGGTATTCGACCTTGACTCTAGCACAAGTCAAGCATTTACTGACGTAGGTTGCTATATTGGCTTTCATGCTAGGCCACTAGTATGTAGTCTTTAAGTCGTGGTAAATCTTATCCGAACCAGGATGTACTGAGTAACGAGACTTGTGCGCTTCATCCATCACAAGCTCGCGTAAGTTTCCGTAAAGTGGGACCCAGATGCGCCCTGTTACATAGTAGGCGCCGTCTTCCTTTTGTTCTAACCGCTTCCTCGATCCTCGTAAGGACTCAGCCCTGATGTTCTCTGCTTTCAACGCTTCAACCTGAGTATCTCGTATCTGGGTAGGAAGACTAGATTGGATGGTAAGTTGTAACGCTCGCACACGTTTAGGTGTAGTATCCTTTCAACTAAGGGCGTCGGCCACAACATTGGCTTTGCCCGGATGGTACTTGATAGCGCATTCATAATCGTTCAAGAGCTCGACCCATCGGCGTTGTCGCATGTTTAACTCCTTTTGCTTAAAGATATGCTCGAGACTCCTGTAATCGGTGTAAATGGTGCACTTGGTACCGTACAGGTAATGTCCCCATATCTTAAGTGCGAAAACAACTGCTCCCAATTCCAAGTCATGCGTAGTGTAGTTCCTTTCGTGAACTTTAAGTTGGCGCGATGCGTAGGCAATGACCTTGTCACGTTGCATCAACACGCAACCAAGTCCTTGGATGGAAGCGTCGCAATAAACCACAAAATCATCTGTGCCTTCAGGCAATGAGAGGATAGGCACGCTACAAAGTCTATCTTTTAAGTGCTGAAACGCATATTCCTGTGCATCACCCCAACGATAGGTGACACCCTTCTGAGTTAGTGAGGTGAGAGGTTGCGCAATCTTGGAGAAATCCTTGATGAACCTTCTGTAGTAGCCCGCCAAACCCAAGAATTGGCGGATTTCTGTTGGTGTACGGGGTGCAGGCCAGTTCTTGATCGAGTCGACCTTGGATGGATCCACATGAATCCCATCCTTGTTTACCACGTGGCCTAGAAAGTGGACTTCGCGAAGCCAAAAGTCACATTTCAAAAATTTGGCATACAACTGCTCTGTTCGAAGAAGTTCCAAAATAAGCCTCAGGTGTTGCTCGTGTTCTTCCTGACTCTTCGAATAGATCAGGATGTCGTCGATGAAAACTATGACAAACTTATCCAGGTAAGGTTTGCACACTCGGTTCATGAGATCCATGAAGACCGCAGGTGCATTCGTTAATCCAAAAGGCATAACCAGAAACTCGTAATGCCCATAACGAGTCCTGAATGCTGTTTTAGAGATATCTTCGCCTCGGACTCTCAGTTGATGGTAGCCTGACCTCAGGTCAATCTTGGAATAGAAACTCGACCCTTGCAACTGGTCGAATAAGTCATCAATGCGTGGAAGAGGATAACGATTTTTCACGGTCACATTGTTGAGTTCGCGATAGTCAATACACATTCTGAAGGTACCGTCTTTCTTCTTCACGAATAATACTGGAGCTCCCCAAGGCGAAGAGCTAGGACGTATGAAACTCTTTTCCAAGAGTTCTTGTAGTTGTGTGGACAGTTCTTCAAGTTCTGATGGAGCTAGACGATAAGGTGCTCGAGCTATGGGCGCTGCTCCAGGAGCTAGCTCGATTTGAAATTCAACTTGTCGATGAGGCGGAAGACTAGGTAATTCCTCAGGAAATACCTCAGGAAAGTCGAACAATAGGAATGTCTTCTATCTTCTTTTCCTTCGAAGATGTATCGGAAACGAGGGCTAGAATAGCAGTGTGGCCCTTTCGCAAACACTTCTGGGCCTTAAGGAAAGAGATGATGCCCACAACAGCACCACTCTTGTCGCCATAAATCATGAGAGGTTCTTCACCAGAATGGGGAATGCGGACGATTTTCTCCTTGCAAATAATCTCCGCTTGATGATGAGATAGCCAATCCATCCTAATAACGACGTCGAAACTACCAAGTACGATAGGAATAAGATCGATAGAGAAGGTCTGACTAGCTAAGACGAGGTTACAACCTTTAACTATGTGTGTGGCTTCAAGACTTTTACCGTTTGCTAGTTCTACCGTGTGTTTGGTGTTCAAAAGTGTTGGAGTGTGCTTAAGCATTTGGCTAGCTTTTAAGGACACATAACTAGTATCGGCACTCGAATCAAATAAAACATTAACAAAGAAGTCGTCCAGAAGGAACTTACCCATCACAATGTTGGGATCGTTCCTTGCATCACCATGACCCAGCACGAAAACACGTCCCCTGGCACCATTGCCATTATTGTTACCCCCGTTGTTGCCTCCATTGTTGTTCTCGTTTCCTTGGTTGTTGTTGTTCTGATTCTGGTTCAGCTGAGGACAGTTCCTCTTAAAGTGGCCTTCAGCGCCACACTAAAAACATCCTTTATTGCCCTGCTGTTGCTGCTGCTGGTGGTTCTGTGGAGCTTGTTGTTGTTGTTGGCGATTCTGATTTGCTGGTCGTGCGCCCCTGCAATCCTTTGCTTCATGACCAAACTTGTTACACCTCAGACAACGACCCTTGTGGCACTGCCCGCTATGATGCTTGTTGCACCGGTTGCACTTGGGGTGGTTCCCTCGGTATCCACCTTATCCTTGACTACCAGGAGATTGCTGACCAGGACTCTGGTAGTCATCAGTCTTTCGTTGCTGGGACTGAGACTGAACTGAAGTAGAACCCTTGCCCGAATTTCCATCCCACTTGCGCTTGTTATCACTTGGAGCATCAGTAGTAGTAGCGCTAATACGCTTGGGCAGCTTGTTCTGCTCAACTGCCTGATCAGTGAGACGATGAGCCAACCGGATGATTTGATGAATGGTGCCGAGATTAGCTGAGGTCACGTGGCTTTGAATTTCTGGCACCAAATCCTTAAGGTACAGCTCGATGCGCTTGATAGGAGGATCCACCATAGTGGGACACAAGATAGCTAATTCGTTCGATCTCTTTGTGTATGCCTCGATTTCCGACCCCGTCATCTTCAAATTGAAAAATTCCACCTCTAGCTTGTGGATGTCGTCACGACTACAGTACTCTTCTTTGATCAGTTCTTTGAAGTCATTCCATGGGGTGACATTAGCAACCGCCAGCCCTAGCAGTTGAACCTGTGCTTTCCACCAGGTTAATACAGCACCTTCGAGTGTTCCAGTAGCAAATTTCAGCCTACGATCTTCAGGGCATTCACACATCTCAAAAACAGACTCAATCTTCTCGAACCAGTGAAGAAGGCCTAAAGCTCCTTCTGTGCCGCTGAAGGTACTAGGTCGGCAATCCATGAATGTTTTGAACGTACATACGGGAGGTTGAGCATGCTGACCTGTCGCGCGAGAACGAAAAGATAAGATTAAACACGAGAGTTGGTTCGCGAGAGTAGGATCTAAACATCCTAGGATAGGTCGAAATAGCAGGTTATACCTCCTGCTGGAACTGCTGCGAGTGCCTCAGCAACTCGTTCGTTGATTAGAGCCGTCAGCTGGGCTTGAGTCAAGTTCAGGTGTCCACTCACGATCTTCACATCGAAGGAAACACAAGTAAGAAGGGTGTCGCGAAAGTGCGTAAGTGTGGAGTGACAGAAGAGAGCAAACACATAGGGTTTCAAGCAATAGTTGCTACGCTAACCAAGCATACCATGATCAAATGCGCTACTTAAACTAGCAGGTAGGCAACACGAACATAAACCATATTACCTATATTGTTGAGTCTTGCAAGTGGAGCGAAGCGTCGTTGTGGATCGTTGAGCACAGTACAGGTTATAGTCTGGTTTTGTCAAAAAGCTTTTCCTTTTTTTTAAAACCAAGTTCACTATAACCAATGGCTCTGATACCAATCTGTCACACCCCCAAAATCCACCATGCGGAGTATCACCGCTTGGAGGCGTGACATGACTAGGATCAAGCCACCAATCATATTGAACAATGTATTTAAGATAGATAAAATCCAACCACACAATATAATTGGTGATCAAAAGCTAGTTAACCAAGTTCAAATTAAACAGCGGAAGCATTAAAGGTAAAACCAAAACACAAGTTTAATAAGTTCATAAAGTTCAAATGTTAAGCACGAAACATAACAGTCCATATCCCACAACGACCTCCTCCTCGTGCAAACTCCATAAGCATCTAACGACCAGTAAGGCATGTAACAACGAGTCAACAAAAAAGTTGTGTGAGTTCACAGTTGGTTGTTTAGTTTTAAGTTGTTTCCGAAAACATGGTTTGTCTATTGCTGGCTTACTTGCCGTGGGGGTTACCCCATAGTTGAAAATATGATTAACCAGTTCCTTCTTTATTACCCAAACCATATCCATAATCAGTGGGGGCTTCCCCATGTGAACCACTAGACCGTTACCATATCCACTACTAACGAAAGTAAGTTGTGCCCTACGTCAATGTCTATCATCATTGACAGTTTGCCATAGTCCATTAGTACACGCCCGTCTGACTGGCACGGTGTGATGTTTGTTAAACCTAATAGCGCTATTAACTAATGACCTGCTCGCCATCGGCCTCGGCGATTAAGTCGATATAAAATGAGGGACTTAGGTGATAGAGTTTTGGCTAGTAGTTTAAGGTTGTTGTCCTACCCAAGGAGGACGAATGTACGTATTCTACCCAAGGAGAATACGCAGGATTAATATTGGTATCCTACCTATGGAGGATGGCGGTACATATCCTACCCAAGGAGGATATGTAGGTTCCATTTTAGTTTCTTAACCCATTCCCATACCACCGGGAATCCCATGCCTTGTAGAAAGTGTGAACTCACCTTGGTTTGCTCGGTTAGATTAGTTACTCTAATAATCAGAAATCAAGCACGTCCTAATAAAGTACAGATAACAATCAATTTCTCGTGCATGCATAACACGTATCCTACGTACGGTTTATCTACTCATTACTTCTATCACATACCACACAATTCAAATATCACACTCTGACTTTTTGTGGAAAGATCATAGTTAAAAATACACTTGTAACACATGTTAGAAAATAATTTTCTATGTGTTGGGGTTTTTAGAAAATTTTGCCAGAGTCTCCTTTGTAAATGGGGGCGTCCATGCTAATAAACATATCATTTTCTTTTCTGAAAATCATTCAACAATCAACAACAATTTACCAAGAGCAAACTATTCCATTTACAAACCGACATGAACTTGATGTTTCATAAAAACGCGTAGTAACTTGGTAAGGCGTTTAGTGGGTTTAGTTACCCTCCAAAGTGTGTTTACTTTATTTAAAATCTCATTCTCGGGATTTTTAGATGTTTACAACTTGCGGATACTTTTTACAAAAATATTTATTTACAACATTTTCATGTTTCACTAGTATCCATATACTTACTTTATTTCCAAAAATAGTGTAAGGATCATGATCTTTCAAAAACCGTCTTTTAAACTTGGTTTATTTAGGAAAATCATTCACAAGTCTTGGGTTTACAAGTTCACTAGTTCACTTTGTTTGTTATTTTACAAGAAATCATTTTATGTTCAAGTTCATGTCTACATATGAAGGTGATCATCTTATGTAAACCCCTAATCACCTCCTAACTTGTTAACTTATGTTTTTAATCATGATTTAACAAGTTCCATATGATGATAAATCATCATATTACTAGTAACCAAGAAGCAAGCATCAACATGTACCAAACAACATCATATTAACAATATTACATCATGCTTTATCTTATTTAAGCTTATGTTTCATGATTCAAGATTCAAGTCTTTTAGTGTTCATATGTTTCATTATAATACATCTATTAACCACAAAAAAAACATGAAGTATCTAAGGACTAACAAGAAGCTTACTACTAGCTTCAAGCTAGGGAAGAACTATGATGAAGATTGAGTGGATAAAAGCAAACGGAAGAGGTCCTTCAAAATTCGTGAGCACCGAGCTTCGTTATACACCTTGTAGCACCTTGAAGTACACTTGGAATGAGGGGATGAAAACCGAAAAATGGTGAGTGTGGGGAGGGTATGTTCGGCCGCAAGCTTGTAGAGGGAGAGAGAGAGAGTAGTGTTGGTGAGTTGATGAAGATGATGCTTAAGAGTTCTTATAATCCAAAGTCCTAATATCCAAAGGGTAAGATGTTCCCCATAGTACAACCATATCAACTCAAGATCAAATGGAAGATTATGTAGAGATTTTGAAAGATTTACAAGTCTTGGTGTGGGGTCCCCTTTTGGGGTCGGTTGTAACAAGGGGGGGGGGGTAGTTTGTAAATTATTTGGTAAGAGGTGATTTAGTGGAAGGTTAAAGTGTTAAGTCTAGTGTTTAGTGTGTTACATGCATTATGTAGTGTGTTTAAGTGTACGGGTACCAATACTAGCTCAAAAAAAATAAAAACAATGCTTCTAGTAATATTTTAGTGTTCCGGGTAATGTTCGGTTAGATACCGATTCGTTAAAGTGCTAAGTTATTCCGTATAGTGTCTTTTATGTATCTTTTTGTAACACGTTTAATTCCCAACACTTAGGAAAATATACAGGACTATTTAGTCAATTTTCTGCACAGGACTAGTATGTTAAAAAGTACATGTAAGTATGACACAGTAATCAGAAAATAGTTAAGTAATTCAGCACAGTCATCAAGCACTTTAATTAACATTAATAAATCGTACGGATACATGTAATTATGAGGGTTGTCACATTTGCCATGATTGAACGCAGTAGTCTAGTTTGAGCTCACTCGGTTACTTGGCGGATTAGAGATTTTATTTAAATCTTATTCATGACCAACCGAAATAATTAACACAGTTAATGATTTTGTGCTTTGGTGAATCATATAATGAGGTTTAGTGGATGGAAATCATCCTACCTCCTTACTTGACATACTTGATAATACTTGACCATGAGACATAATACATATAAATATATATCTAAACTATAATCCTAATAACTGAACCCTATAACACTAACCAATTCATGGATTGATGTTTAGAGCTATGGTTATATTATCTTAGATTAAAATATCTCATGTTTGGATTTTCAATAGGTGAACTTGTGCCTATGAAAAACACATGATCATGGTGTTCAATTTGGGTTTTTGTCAAGATAAATTTTATGTACTTTTGTACTAAGTTTACGTATCTTGCATACTCATTCCTAATCCAAAATCCATCAAACTCATATGCCTCGTTTGTCCTTGTAGGATAACTCGGTGGTTCCCAAAACTCTCAACATATCAACTCACTCATGTGGAAATTACAACGCAAACTGTGAGTATACTCAAATCCCCTTTTTTCGCTTTAAATCACTTTTGGGGTGTAACATGTATAAAATAAACAAACTCGCTTATGCAGACAACCAAACTTATGAATTCACTCAATCCATCAAACATGTTATTTGTTATGCTTAGGTTATTCATGCTAGATATTCAATCATTCATACATGCAAACTATTTGTCATTAACTTTGTGCAAGCCCACCTTAACAATTATAGCGTTATAGGAATAGCACACCGCCCGTTTGGTGGGTATTGTTAAGTATTCAATCAATCAAATCTTTATGGTCTCGATCACTTCGGTGACGAGGGATACACATTATTCAGTGGAGACGAGGGGTTGACCTATAGTTATGCATGCTAGCTTCAACTTAGTATACATAATGCCATGTTGGATTTGGCACACTCTTTTATATGTATGCTATGTAATCAAACTTGTATACTCGCCAACTTTGTGTTAATTTTATTTAAATACATGTTGCAGGAAACGTATGATGACGCTTGAAGAAATCTATTTAGGATGGATTTAGAAACGCACTTAAATTCCTTATTTGTATTACTTATGTTGTTTATGTATAAGTTGCAAAATGTTGTACTTCCCCATTTCAAGACAATATATTCCTTTTAGTATGAAATGAAATTTGTTTTATTTAAATATTGTCACATTAGCACGTTATGAAGTCTTGAGCAATCTCGTTTTCGTCTCACTCCGATGTTTCCGTCATTGGTTGGGGTGTGACAATGTCCTTTGAACACCGTAAAAACCCAATTAGCCAAAAATATTGTAGTTTCGTTTGCACTTTTTGCAACCCATCTAAACTGAAATATAAACGGACAATTCATTCATATCAAAACACACATTCGAAGCGTCTAAAGTGTGATGGTACTTTGGTCTTTTAGTCTTTCTACACCTTAGGGTTTGTTAATATAAATTACAAAGTTCTTTTGTAAGATTTATACGTCATCCTTAAAATAATTTGTTTTTAAACCTTTTCTCGATCAAATCGTCCGTCTTTTATAAAATTGTTCGTTTTTTAACAGTTTGTTTTTAGAGTGTTCATTTTGAAATCGTTTGTTTTTTAAACAATTCATTTTGTTCCTTTTTTTAAAATTGTTTGTTTTAAAACTTTTTTAAGCAGTTCATTTTTCAAAGTGGCCTTTTAAATGTTTAAATACTTTGTAACGTACATAAAGTTAGAATTAGAGGACAAAATCGTTACAACATGCCATCTTAGGGTCTACACTGGCAGTAATTTACTCATTTAAATTATCTATAATGGTATCTTAAAACTATGTTATTAATGATATTTTAAGTCTTATGTGGTAGAGGATCCTGTAAAAAGTGCTTAAAGTGTGAGAAGTGTGAGAATTGTATTATAACACTATATATAATACTATATAACACCATATAAATACCGTATAACAATATGTAACACCATATAGTACCATATAACACTATGTAACACTATATATCATTATATAACAAATATAACACTATAGGTTGTCTGATAGCATGTCTATGATAGATGTATAGTGTTATATTTGTTATATAATGATATATAGTGTTACATAGTGTTATATGATATTATATGGTGTTACATATTGTTATACGGTGTTTATATGGTGTTATATAGTATTATATATAGTGTTATAATACACTTCTCACACTTTAAGCCCTTTTTACACTATCCTTACCCTTATTATATATTAATGATTTTGTGACTAATATAACTAACAAATCGTAGAAAAAAACATTGGTACATAAATTATATAACACGTGCTTAAGGACACATATGTATGTTTATGATTATTAAGTTAATTACCCTATATATTAAAAATTCAACTGAATGAACAGTAACATATTAAAAATAAAATTGAATAGTAACATTACTAACTGATAAGTAAACGGTATCGTGTACCGGTGTTAAATTTATCAAACCGGGTGTACTTTTGGTATCGGTTCGGCGCCGGTATTCACCGGTTTTTACCCTCAAATATCGGTGTTGTACCAGTACCGACCGGTACCGAACCATACCGTACCAGGTATATTCGGTACCTGTACCCACTTTTGGGGATTTCGGTAACGGTATTTTCGGTACGGGTTGGTAACGAGCTCATCAAATCCTGTAGCAATGTAGCAATGCAAGTGATTGCACCGTTTAGATTACTTTTCACACACACAGTAAATAAACTGTATTTCGTTTGAATGAGATTTGATATACACAACAACTTATTTTGCTTTCTTTTTTGTGTTTTTTTGTAATAAATGAATTGTAGCATATATATATTTTTGATATTTAGATTATTGATGAGCAAATCGTATCAAATCCTGTAATCAAACCGGTATCGTATCGGTACCAAATTTACTATACCAAATCATTTTCGGTACACCTTTTGGCGTTTTCAGAATCGTTACTTTCGGTTCGACACCGGTCTAGCACCATACCTGTATTTATTGATCTTTACCTTCAAATACCATACCGTATTGTACCGAGTATTTTCGGTGCCGGTACCTAATTTCAAGATTTTCTGGATCGGTACTTTCGGTGCCGTTACTGGTACCGACATCCATATTTTAACGTGTTAGCACCGTAATAACTGAACTGAAAATAACCGAATTTCCAACGTGTAAGACGTGTGGGGGCTATTATTATATATTAGATTATTTAAAATCGCTTCTTTTAGGACGGAGTGACTATCCTTATCACGTCATTTTTATTTATGTTTTGATATTCGGTATTTGTTTACCGTTGTTGACACACGTTTTGCAGTCACTGGGTCCCCGCCGCAACGTGCGGGCGAAAAATCAACTAGTTTGTTTTAAATGGTAAATCGATGAAAAAAGAATAAGGTTACTAGTTAGAAATAAATTTTCTTTCAGATTGAAAGTTACATACAATGAATATTAAAAACTGTATGCATGACTAAAATGTGTTATATCAGTTATTTAATAGTAAAATGGATAATAAGTTACTTTGAAACGAAATTTATACAATGGATATTAAAAACTGTATGCATTACTAAATTGTATTATATGAGTTATTTAAAAATAAAATGGATAATAAGTTATTTTGAAACGATATTGAAAAACTAAGATGAGTTATTTAATAATAAAATGGATAATAAGTTATGTTGAAACGATAACTAAGAACCAGAAATAGATTAATTTTAAATCAAGTAAACTTGATATCTTTAGCTAAAAATGAAAATGATTTTATTTGTAAGCTCGCGACGTTCATAGACTTTTCAAATAATAATAACAACAACAACAATAATAATAATAACAATAACAATAACAATAACAATAAGTTTATACAGTGAGGTTTCTGTAAAAATAAATTTTTTTTCGTAAGAAGTGTAAAAAGACACATGAATTAACATGTAGGCTTCATTTTTCGCTTAGGCATGATATTTTAGTTTGTTTTGACAAAAAAAAAAAAACCAAACATAACTATTTAAAACACCAAACACATAGGCATCATGATGTTTCATTGCATTGGGCCTTAAATTGTTATATTTGATTTTTTTCTTGCCAAAACAACTCAAAACATAAGGCTGCACGGTGTGGGGAGCAGCCTTGGACCGTCCCCCACCGGCGCCGCACCTCCTCCCATCTCGCCCCCAACTGTAGCGTCCTCCCCGGCTACCTGCGGACGATGGAGACGCCCCTCCACCTCTCTCACACACCTATACATACAACATATACATATATATTTTAGGTCCATCCCCCATTTCCTTACCTACATCCTCTTTGCACCATCCTCACACCCATCCTACGTGGCGCCTACGTGACGGATCATCTTCCAAGGAGGACCATCACCATACCGCATAGCCTAATACTTATATGTTAATTTCTATGTCTTCTAACATTTGTTATAAAAAAATATCCTTTTTATAGAAATCTAAGCCTAAGTTCACAAATCATTTTGTTTGATCAAACAAAATTATAAGTTTATTATTGTAATTTATTAATCATATTTCACTATGTATTTTAATAAGGCTGGAGGGTGTGGGGGCGTCACCCCTGTCAACTCATCCACTATAGCGCCCCGGGGCGCTATACAACCACACCGAGGGAATTAAAGGGGGGCGCTATAGAGGGGGCTCCATCGTGATAACGAGCAGCAATGACGTGGATCGAGGAGAGTTATGACATTTGACCGTTTGAAACGGTAACTTAAAAAAATTATTTTCCTTTTTTTTTATAAATTAACCTTATAAATACCCAACATTCCTTACACTTTTTATTCCATTCCCTTCACTTTCTCTAAACTTTTTATACCATTTTCTACATTTTTTTAAATCATTCTCTACAATGTTTCCCAACTACCCAAACCCATGAGATCCGAACAATCCGTTTTGGCAAACTTTGCAAAACAACGGGCAAGAGGACCGGTATCGCCGAGACCCGCATACGGGTGAGCTTGGATATTATCCAATGCCACCAAGCACCCCAACTTCTCCTCATCCCACCACTCCACCGATGTCTGGTTTTTTCGGGTATTATTCTCAACCCCCATTTTTTCCCTCAAACATACCCCAAACCCAAAACATACCCGAAACCCAAAACACAACCAAAACCGAATCCGTTCCCGAAACCCAAGTCGAACCCTCTTCTATAAAAAAAAGAAGTCATAAAAAGAAGGATGAGGCCGAAAAACGTGCTACCAAGAAGGTCGAATTTTGGTCGCCTAAGGAAGAGTTCGAGTTGGCAAAAGCATGGCTCGACGTATCGGAGGACGAGATTGTTGGTAAATTTTACATACTTTTATAAACATTTAGTTTTGTAAATTTAATTTTTAATTCAAACATATTGTTTTATAAATATATTTTTTATAGGAAACGACCAAGGCTTAAAGGTATTTTGGGATTTTATACCTGAGAAGTTTTTCGCCGCAATGGGTCGTGGCGGATATCGAACACCCGACTCTTTTTTGGGAAAGTGTGGTGCTATGAGGACGAAGGTTACCAATTTCAACAACATATATACTAATCTCGTCAACAGTAGTCGAAGGAAAAGTGGTTCGAGCGACGTCGATGTCATGACCCAAGCTCACAACGACTATAGATTGTACCATGGGCATGTTTTTACGTTGGTAACTACATGCGAGCTTCTTCGCAAATCTTCCAAGTGGCATCTTGTACCACCGTTCGACCCATCCCCTCTAGATCTAAACGGTCTAAATCGACACCCACCACCGAACCATCAGGGTCCGATGCTCGTACAGTAATTAATCTAAACGATGATGCTGGCGAATTTGAAGAACCAGAAGAGCTGCCTCAACCAACTGGTAGGGATAAAAGTAAAGCAGCGGCACGTGGAAAGTCTTCTACAACGCCATCGGATGGCCCGTCAAAGTTGAGCGACTTCGAGACAAGTCTCAACAAAATAATATCCATTAGGGAAAAAGACCAACAAATGAGAATGGAGAAACAAATAAAAAAAACATGGATTTTCTCGCAAGAGATTTGTAAAATCTACTAGAGGAGGATCGAGTCATTTTGGAGGCTCGTAAGGCACAAATTCGGGCAAAATGTATGTAGTTTTTTTTTCCTAGTATGTTGTGTTTTTTTTTTCTAGTACCTTGTGTTTTTATTTTAATGACTTTGTAGTGTTTATATTTTTTTTTGGATTATTGGATTTTAATAATCCTAAGTTTCAACAGTTGGCCAATAATAATCCAAACTTTAAAAATTCCCTCCAATAATCTCAATTTGTAAAAGTTTGAGCGCCATTGATCCTTTTCAAATATATAAGAATTTGGTCTCCTCAATAGATTCAATTACACTTAGAGACTCCTTAATTGATTTAAGTGCACCTATGTTAGAAAATGATCAATGGTGGCCAAACTTTTACAAGTTGGGATTATTGGAGGAAATTTTTAAAGTTGGGATTATTATCGGCCAACTGGTGAAACTTAGGATTATTAAAATCCAATAACCCTATTTTTTTAATGAAATTATGTTTTTTTTTTATTATCTAGTTATTAAAATTGCCATTTAATTTTAAAAAATAAATATCTAAATAAATAAATAATTTGGTAATGATGACGGGGGCTCCATCTACACCCTGATAAAGCCCCCAGGCTGACGTAGCTCCTACGTGACGCTTAGATGGCCTGATAAAGCCCCTAGGGGCCTCCAACCACACCCTGCAGATTATTGTGCCCTAATCTTACTTTTCATCAATTATTTAATGCGTGTGATTAAAATAAAGAGGTAGTAATCTTGTCTTGAAACACGTGATGGCAAATCCAGCCACCTCTGGGAGCCAATGGTAAACGATCTATTCACCAATGGGTTTCTGGTTTTGTAATTAATATATTTAATAAGATTACTATTATTTTTAATCATTGTATATCAACTTGATTAGTGGCTCTTCTTTTTGGTGTCGGCCAAAACTTGTGGGGAAATTAAGGATTATATTATAGTAGTGTCAATTCTCCTGATAAGTTGTTTTACTGGTTGGTTATTTGGTTTTTATCTTTTAGGTTCCAAGTTTAACTTCTACTAGCATCACTTTTAAGCAGTGTTTTAAAAACCGGTAAATACCGGCCGGTTATACCGGTATTACCAGTTCCAGATGCAAATCCGGTACGAAACACCCCGGTAAATAAGTGAAACGGCATAGGATTCGTACCGGTGGTAAAATCCGGTATACCGGTTTGAACCGTAATACCGGTACCAGCCCATGGTTATTTTGGTTTGGGCTTTTAGTATTCTAGAGTTTCATCAGATACATATACTATCGATCGACATTCAAAACCATTATCACTTACGGTTCATCACTTTATCCACAAGATTCAGCTCCATCTTCATCGGTTCATCACTCCATCTTCATCATGCTTCCAGTTCCATCTTCATCGGTAGTTTTACTTATTTCCGTAAAATAATCTGAGAGTAAATAGATCCACAAGTGGGTCAAAAAGTGAAAGATTTGAAGCAATTCGATGTATATCTCTCTCTCTCTCTCCATATATATGTATGTATGTCTATTCGGGTAAAGCAATGTTATGTGAAAGATGGTATTTTGAAACTTGAAAAAGAAAGAGGACATGATAATAGTTATATTATAATTTATTATGTTAGTGAAAAAAATTAAAACTGATAAGTTATGTCAGATATAATTCATGTACGTATGTATCTCTTTGAAATTATATAGTTAACTAGTTCATCCGGTTGAACCACCCGGTTCTACCGGTTGAACCATTTTTAATGCCATCCCGGTATGACTTAAAAACCGGTTTTTAAAACATTGCTTTTAAGGACATTGATGGTGACAATAAAGTTTTAAACTAGGTCTCTCTGGAGTTCACCAGTTCGAAACCGAGCCGAACCGGATTTTACTGCAGTGGGCCTTCGGGCGGACGGGTATTCCCCGGAACTGGTGGCTTCGTGTGTAGGAACCGTTCGCGTAATAATAAATAAAATAACAAATTTTATTACTTGATTACAATACAGAAATAAAGAAAGCTGGAAAACAATACTATTACAACTGAAATAAGCAAAATACAAGAAGGGGGTAGAAGCAGAGGGGCTGAGTCACGTGTTCACACGCTTCCCTTAAAACAAATTCCGAGTCTCCTAGGAGTACTCGTTTTGTTTCCCAGGGTACCACAGCCGGAGCAGTAGTACTGCCGGAGTTGGCCTACAACCCGAAGGTTACCTGAAAACTGCAAGAACAGAAGAACAGAAAAGATGTAGAGAGAAAGTGAATGCTGTTGTGTTGCTGGTGAATTCGGTGTACTTGATTCTGCAGCTCAATGCTCTATTTATACTGCAGATGAAGGTCGAAACTGAAAAACGAATTGAGTGGGAGAATTAAACTGCATTAAACGTTTTCAATGCACTTTAATTCGTCATTAAATTCTCAGTCAAACGCATTAACTTCGTCAGTTTCGTAACTGCACAGCATTAACTGCTGCTGGAAGCCTTTGCGCGCGCGCGCGCAAGCCACACTGGTGCGCGCGCGCCCAGGTCTGCACGCCCATGCGCGGTGCGTCCTCTTGGCTCACTCCCATGCGCGCGTGCGCCACGTCACCTGTGAGCCTCTATGAGCACGCCACACAGTCGCGCCGTTTTGGCTCACTTTGGTGTGCCACGCACGTCACATCAGGACCCATGCACCATGCACAACTGCGCGCCTTCGTGCCACGTCACGCTCCTCGAACCTGCATGCCACTTCACCACTTGGTCCTTGCAGCCTCTGTGATCCACCACGCGCACGTGGTCAAAAATACAAAGGCGGCTTTCAAGCGGCTCGCGGCGATGCGAAGTGCAAAGTGCACCATCAAAGCGCCACATTGCGCCTCATCGCCCACGCCACGCGCGCGTGTGCGAGTGCGAGTTAGGGTGCTACGCACCCTTCGCGAGGACACTTAGTGTGTGCTTCCATGAAACAATAAGGATGGAGAGTTCCACCTTAAATACCCATTTAAGTTCCATCTCTCCTCCGATGTGGGACAATGTGCTACTTTCCCTTTTGTTTCAGCATTGAATGTTTCAATCACCCAACTTTGAGCATCGATATCTCATTCATCTTAGCTCTGTTTTGGACGTGGTTTAGTTCGTTGCGAAGCTCTTCCAACATAGAACACAAACCCACAAATAAATATATAAAACCCGCTCATTTTATTATATTTATTTCTAGTCCAAAATAGGAAAAAATCATTTTCCTATATTTGTGAAAAAATGCTATTTTCACCAATTTTTCCAACAATCCCCCACATGAAAAATGCTATTTTCATCAAATTTCCAACAATCCCCCACATGTATGGAAATCGATCTTTTCCTTACACTTTTCAACGATAAACTTAGACAGTTGAGTATTGCAAGATAGGTAGGTTGTTGCCTTTGAACCTTCTTTTGTGAAGCATACTTAGCTTACTAGCGGTTTGTAGACGCGATGTCCTTGAACATACCCCCATTTGTGTAAACGACAATACACTTCACACAATACTCTCCCTGGTTTGGCCAACTCCTCATTGTCATGTCCTATTATGGTCCTGGAACACTAGCCTGGTTCTGCGAGAGCTCTAGGATTTGCGCACCCCACAAATCCATTCGAAGCGACCCTACTTCTCTCTAACATAGGTGATTCCCATGAATCATTAAAAGCATCATGGTTATTTGATTTCCCGAAATCGTTAACCTTAATAAGCTTAGCCTCACTTCAATGTCACTAATTGGAATGGACTAGGAAGTATAAATAACTCCCTTTTTATTTAGTTTGGGGTACTCCCCCACAGTGACTCCGTTTGGTAATATGATTAAGTTGTCCTATTGAACTTAGATCTTGGGATCTCCAGTCAACTAAGTTAGGTTTCCCTCATATTCCCATTTACCACGGGCTTTAGTCCCATTCCTCTTGACGACGTTTCTACTAACTCTCTGCTTAAGCCTTTTGTAAACGGGTCCGTAATGTTATCCGCTGATCTCACATAATCAATTGTGATAACACCCGTTGAGAGTAGTTGTCGTATCATGTTATGTCTACGTCGCATATGCCTTGATCTGCCATTGTACATCAAGCTTTGAGCTCTACCAATCGCTGATTGGCTATCACAATGTACACATATGGCTGGCAAAGGCTTTGGCCATCTTGGAATATATTCCACGAATTGACGTAGCCATTCCGCCTCCTCTCCTGACTTGTCCAAGGCGATAAATTTGGATTCCATTGTGGATCTTGCTATGACCGTTTGCTTAGAAGACTTCCAAGCAATAGCAGCTCCTCCAAGTGTAAACACGTAACCACTTGTTGATTTGGAATCTTTATTATCCGATATCCAGTTTGCATCAGTGTATCCTTCGATCACTGCTGGTTTTCGGTTATAATGCAGTCCATAATCTCTAGTGTATCTTATGTATCTAAGCACCCTCGTGATAGCTTTCCAATGATCCGCGCACGGATTGCTGGTGTATCTACTTAGCCTACTCACCGCGTAAGCCAAGTTGGGTCTAGTACATGTCATTAGATACATTAGACTGCCAATAACTCTTGAATACTCTAACTGAGCAACTCCATCTCCTTTATTTTTCTTGAGATGTTGGGAGGTATCAACTGGAGTTCGAGCTACACTCGTGTCTCCCGAGTTGAATTTTTCAAGAATTTTATCCACATAGTGAGATTGACTTAACACAAGACCTTCTTGAGTTCTTATGATCTTTACTCCAAGAATCACATCTGCTAAACCCATGTCTTTCATGTCAAATCTCGCTTTCAACATGCTTTTAGTAGCTTTGATAATTTTATCATTACTCCCAATGATAAGCATATTGTCTACATAAAGGCATAAGATCACATAACCTTCATTTGTGTCTTTAAAATAAACACATTTGTCGCACTCATTTATTTTGAAACCATTGTCAATCATGACATGATCAAACTTTTGGTGCCATTGTTTTGGTGCTTGCTTCAAGCCATACAAAGACTTGACAAGTTTACATACTTTACCCTCTTGACCTGGTGCGGAGAAACCTTCAGGTTGCTCCATGTAAATCTCTTCTTCTAAATCGCCATTTAGAAATGCGGTTTTAACGTCCATTTGGTGAACTTCCAAATTTCTTAAAGCCGCTATAGCAAGAACCAATCTAATCGAGGTTATGCGCGTCACAGGCGAGTAGGTATCAAAGTAATCTAGACCTTCCTTTTGTCTAAATCCTTTGATCACCAACCTAGACTTGTATTTATCAATACTTCCATCAGTTTTCATCTTCCTTTTGAATATCCAACGATATCCAAGTGGTTTGCAACTAGGTGGAAGATCTACTAACTCCCAAGTATGATTTTGCAATATAGAATCAATTTCATTCCTTATTGCTTCTTTCCATTGAGGTCCTTCTAAAGAGGAAACCGCTTCGCGATATGTATTGGGCTCACCGTCAACCATATAGCTAACGAAGTCTGGACCGAAGGATTTTTCAACCCTTGGCCTTTTACTTCGCCTACGATCACTTTCTTCAACCTCAGGTCGTTCATGTGTCTTATCATGAACTACCTCATCAACTGGTGTAGATGAGCTTTCACCTACTTCAAAATTAGGTGTTGATGACGTTGCATGTGTTTGTCTTCTCAAAGGAAACACATTTTCAAAGTAAGACACAACGTTAGGATTCACCTCCATGATAGTGTTTACGTGTACATCAGGATTCTTGGACTCATGTACAAGAAAGCGATGTGCACAACTTTGATGCGCATACCCAATAAATATGCAATCAACAGTTTTGGGTCCTATCCTAAGAGCCTTAGGAGGTGGTACAATCACCTTTGCTAGGCACCCCCACACTTTCAAGTATTTGTATGAAGGCTTCTTCCTTTTCCATAACTCATATGGAGTTTCGTCTCTCTTTTTGAGTGGTATCTTGTTCAAAAGATAATTAGCCGAGAGAATGGCTTCCCCCCACATTTCCTGGCTCACCCCAGAACTTATCAACATGGCGTTCATCATTTCTTTCAATGTGCGGTTCTTTCGTTCCGCCACGCCATTTGATTGTGGAGAATAAGGAGGTGTACACTCATGTACAATGCCACTTTTTGCGCATAAATCGGCAAAAGGTGCAACATATTCGCCTCCTCGATCGCTTCGCAAAGCTTTTATCTTCTTTTGAATTTGATTCTCAACTTCATTCTTATACAAGATAAATTTACTTATTGATTCATCTTTACTTTTTAGTAAATATACATAGCAATATTTAGTACTATCGTCAATAAACGTGATGAAGTACTTATTTCCACCTCTTGTGGGTACCGCTTTTAAATCACAAATATCGGTGTGAATTAAATCAAGGGGTTCGGTTATTCGTTCAAATGATTTCGATGATGATCTTGTAAGTTTGGATTCAACGCAAGTTTCACATTTATAGTGTGAATCAATATGGAATGTTGGTATACAATTTAACTTGATTAAACGGCGTATTGAATTAAAATTAACGTGACCTAATCTACCATGCCATTTATTCGAATCAGAAAACTCAAGCATATAAGTAGAAGTGGTAGCAATTTTATTCATGTTCTTGACAGCCATTACATTTAATTTGAACATGCCGTTTTGGGCGTAGCCCTTGCCAATATACATTCCTCGTTTAGTTAGTATAAATTGATCGCTCTCAAAAACTAAACGAAATCCAAACTTATTAAGCAACCATCCCGAGACTAGATTCTTGCGCAAGTCCGGGACATACAACACGTTGCTTAGGGTGAGCTCCTTCCCCGAAGTCCACTTCAAGATCACCGTTCCTTCACCCATGATGTCGGCGGTGGCTGCATTTCCCATATACAGCTTCTCTTCTCCTGAAAGCGCCTTGAAGGTGGTAAAGAGGCTTCTGTCTGCGCAAACATGACGAGTCGCGCCCGTATCAACCCACCATCCTTTTGGAGTGTTGGTCATAGTATTGACCTCATCCATCATTGCGCTTTTGTCGGAAATCATCGCCACTAAAGGCATTCCGTCTTCATCCACCATGTACGCACGCTCACGCTTTGATTTCTTGCATTGGTTAGCCCGATGCCCCGGCTCGTCACAGTTGTAACAAGTCCCTTGGAAAGCTTGAGGTTTCTTTTTCACAACCCCTTTCTTCGGTCCAAGTTTGCTAGCCTTTGCTTTCTCTTTGTCCTTTTTCCCCTTACCCTTCGTGCCCTTAGAGGATTGCCTATGCTCAACCAAATTTGGGCTAGCACTAGTCTGCGCAAGGCTGTCTTTTTGGCAATTCTATTGTCCTCTTCAATCCAAAGACGAACAATAAGGTCCTCTATAGTCATCTCCTTTCGTTTGTGTTTAAGATAATTCTTAAAATCAACCCAACTAGGAGGTAACTTTTCAATCATCGCTGCCACTTGGAATGTCTCGCTAAGTGTCATGCCTTCCGCAAAGATGTCATGTAGTATAATTTGGAATTCTTTGACTTGATTCATAACTGTTTTAGAATCAACCATTTTGAAATCCAAGAAACGGGCTACCACAAATTTCTTTGTGCCAACATCCTCCGTTTTGTACTTCTTGTCCAAGGCATCCCAAAGGTCTTTCAAAGTCTTGATGTTGTAGTACACATTATACAACGCATCCGATAGGCCGTTTAACACATAGCCACGACATATGAAATCCGAATGCTTCCACGCATCTACCGTGCACTGTCTTTGTGCGTCGGTCTCCCCTTCCACAGGTTGGGGAGCGGTTTCCGTCAAGAACCTCGCAAGGTTCATGGTGGTCAGGTAGAAGAACATCTTCTGCTGCCACCATTTGAAGTGTAGACCTGAGAACTTCTCGGGTCGTTCAGCGTGATTGGCCACTGTGGACGCTCCCACAGTGGTGGCGTTAAGAGGGGTTCCCGTCACAACATTTGTGGTGTTGTTAACGTTGACATTTTCATTCGACATGCTGAAAAAATTTAAATTTTAAAGTTTAGTCAAAAAATTCTGATTTACGCAAAAACCAGGAGTAAACTAGTAAATTTTAATTTTACCACAAATTGACTGTTTAGGCTTCTAAGTCCAACTTTGAAGACCAAAAACAGAAAATTTTTAATAGTTTTAGAACTTACTGATTGGCTTCTAAGTCCAACTTTGAAGACCAAATCAGAAAGTTTTAGCAAATTTTAGGACAACCTGAATGTAACCAGAATGGTTTTTAACCAAAGTCGCTCCTTTGAAGATGAAAACCAAGAAAAAATCTGTTTTTAAAACACAAACTGAGTGAAAACAAAACTGGTTTGAATCACAAACATAATGGTTTTGATTACACGAACGGTTTTAAAAATTTGTTTTAAGATTGTAGGAACCGTTCGCGTAATAATAAATAAAATAACAAATTTTATTACTTGATTACAATACAGAAATAAAGAGAGCTGGAAAACAATACTATTACAACTGAAATAAGCAAAATACAAGAAGGGGGTAGAAGCAGAGGGGCTGAGTCACGTGTTCACACGCTTCCCTTAAAACAAATTCCGAGTGTCCCAGGAGTACTCGTTTTGTTTCCCATGGTACAACAGCTGGAGCAGTAGTACTGCCGGAGTTGGCCTACAACCCGAAGGTTACCTGAAAACTGCAAGAACAGAAGAACAGAAAAGATGTAGAGAGAAAGTGAATGCTGTTGTGTTGCTGGTGAATTCGGTGTACTTGATTCTGCAGCTCGATGCTCTATTTATACTGCAGATGAAGGTCGAAACTGAAAAACGAATTGAATGGGAGAATTAAACTGCATTAAACGTCTTCAATGCACTTTAATTCGTCATTAAATTCTCAATCAAACGCATTAACTTCGTCAGTTTCGTAACTGCACAGCATTAACTGCTACTGGAAGCCTTTGCGCGCGCGCGCGCAAGCCACACTGGTGCGCGCGCGCCCAGGTCTGCACGCCCATGCGCGGTGCGTCCTCTTGGCTCACTGCCATGCGCACGTGCGCCACGTCACCTGTGAGCCTCTACGAGCACGCCACACAGTCGCGCCGTTTTGGCTCACTTTGGTGTGCCGCGCATGTCACATCAGGACCCATGCACCATGCGCAACCGCGCGCCTTCGTGCCACTTGTACCCGCGCGCGGACTGCCACATCACGCTCCTCGAACCTGCATGGCATTTCACCACTTGGTCCTTGCAGCCTCTGTGATCCACCACGCGCACGTGGTCAAAAATACAAAGGCGGCTTTCAAGCGGCTCGCGGCGATGCGAGCGTGCGAAGTGCGCCATCAAAGCGCCTCATCGCCCACGCCACGCGCGCGCGCGCGGGCGGGCGTGTGCGAGTGCGAGTTAGGGTGCTACGCACCCTTCGCGAGGACACTTAGTGTGTGCTTCCATGAAACAATAAGGATGGAGAGTTCCACCTTAAATACCCATTTAAGTTCCATCTCTCCTCCGATGTGGGACAAGATGCTACTTTCCCTTTTGTTTCAGCATTGAATGTTTCAATCACCCAACTTTGAGCATCGATATCTCATTCATCTTAGCTCCGTTTTGGACGTGGTTTAGTTCGTTGCGAAGCTCTTCCAACATAGAACACAAACCCACAAATAAATATATAAAACCCGCTCATTTTATTATATTTATTTCTAGTCCAAAATAGGAAAAATCATTTTCCTATATTTGTAAAAAAAATGCTATTTTCACCAATTTTTCCAACATCGTGACTCGGGTATGCATACAACTTTGACCGTTATGGAGGAGTGGATGCATTTGCTCGATTGAGAGCATCTCAAAATGCTTATCTAGTGATTTAGTTGGTCGTTCATAAAAAAATTATAGTAGTGTCTATACTAAACATAACTTCTTTTGAGTTGTTTTTTTAACGGCAAATTTGGACACTGACGGACCATTGGAGTTTTTTTAACGTCAAATTTGGATCACTGATGGACCACTAGAGTATCATCGTGCCACCAGCAGAACCACCCGATCATATCCGTCTCCACTAGGCATAACGCCTATACACCAATTCAGAAGGAAACCCAATAAATATGGGAAAACCCCCTTGTGGAAATCGAACCGAGGACCTATTGGTCCCAAAGCCTTATCTCACCCCTAAGATGCTATTAGGCTGTAAAGCTATGGACAATTGCTTTTTCTTTTTTTGATGTTCTTTTCTAATATAGAAAAAAATAAATATAAGTAAATCATTTACTCACGACTAGTGGGATTCCTTCGCATTTTGCTCGGAATTCAGTCGGTATCAATTCAATGTATTATAGTTTTGGTGTGATATGACACTCGATATAGCAACAGAAAGTTAAGTTATCATTTTTATATCATTCAACTTTTGTGCATTACCTACATTTATTGGTAAAAATAGTTAATAATTAGAAATTATTTATGACACACACACACACACACATATATATATATATATATATATATATATATATATATATATATATATATATATATATATATGTAAGCGCCACGTAGGACAAGGGGCTCCTTTGCCTTTTTTTCGAATAAAGCCCATGGTATGTAGTTGAGCCCCTCAATCATTACTTAATCATTATTTTTATTTTTTAATACTATTTAAACTAAATAGAAATAAAAATACATAACCGAAATAGTAAAATTAAAATACAATTTAAACAATTAAAATAAAACAAACCGAGTTTAAAAAAAATCACATAACCCAAATAATAAAAAAAGTGTAAGTGCAGCTCTTGCCAGGTAACTGTGCTTTATCAGTTCTAGTTAACAAAGTCAAGGGACCAAGTTAAAGAAGTCAAAGGTCTAATTGTGCAGTCTGAATTTATGTGTTAAATTCGGAAGTCTAGATTGTTTAATGTTCGAGTTTGTCATGTTTGGAATATCGTTTAATTATTCGAATTTATGGTATATTCGGATAAGTGTGTCAGGACATGTTGTGTCCGAGTTTGTTGGGTTTGGTCCCTAGTCTATATATATGTGTTGATAGGTTAGATTAGGATAAGTCTCACAAACTCCTCTAATCCTTCAAAAGTGTGTGCATATTCTAGAGAGGGTGATGAGAGAAAGCTAGGTTTAGATCTTAGTGATCTAAACCAGCTTGTAGAAGATGTATACTCGTTCGGTATGTGATATGCATTGATTGTAATGAAATGAATGAGTTTCTCCTACATCTTCTTCTCCATCTATCTTTTACGTTTTTGATGTTTCATGTCTTGAATCGAGGGCAGTGGATGTTGTTCGTCATCGATCCATGGGGTATCGGGGACTTTCAAGTAGTAATCGACGTCATTCTCGTTATTTAGCATACAATCCAACCATAGATGTTCAACCAAATCCGATCGAAGATTCAAATGTGAGTCTCTCCTTCGTATTTTAAGGTGGATTTTTTCTTTCTCGGCATAGGTTAGAATTGTGTTCTACGACTGAACGGTTTCATCATACTCAGGACAAATGGCTCAACCCGAGTCCTCCAAAATCATATTATGTAATATAGTGCAAGTATACATCACATTTCTCGTTCTTTTTTCTAGTATAAGCGATGGTTGTGCAATGATGGGCCATTGTTTCTTAAACACCCTAAATGCTTGTTCGATATCTTTTCTCACTGACTCATGTTTTTCTTGTAATACAATCGCTTTCATCATCAGGGTTAGACCATCATGATCACCTCAGGTGTGTTGGCCTTTCCAAGTAGTTGGACATACCGTCCAATCCCAATGCGTGCAATCAAGGCTACCCAACATCCTAGGAAAACCGTGTATTCCTTGATGGGCCGCGTATAAAAGCGGGATGTCATTGGTGGTCGGATTTCTCAGATATCGTTGTCCATATAGATCAATAACACCTAAAAAATAATAGTAACAATGCTAATAAAAATAGTAATAATAACAATAGTACGTCATAGAGATATTAATAATAACAATAGTAATTATAATAAAGGTAAAAAGAAATAGAAATTATACCTTCACAAAAATTATTAATACTTCCTCTACACGTTCGTGTCGACATTCATAGATACACGTCCTAAGTTTCGCTTATCACTCCGAACGCTAGTTGTTGAATGACGACCTTACAACAGAGGGAATCCGACTTTATCCCGTGCATCCACTCTTTGTTTGAAAAAAGTATATTCGCGCTCTAAATCGCCACTAATCCGCAAAAAAAGACAGCGGCTCATACGAAAGCGGCGTCGAAATTGTTTACCATTGTACAACGGATTTTCCGCAATGGTTGTAAGAACCAACCCGGTCTCATTCAAGATGAGGTTGTCTAGTACTTCGTGGTTGTGATGATTCGGTTTTGTCTTTTAAAACTCGAACGACCTCTTGCGCTGTCGCTATAAGCAAATCGCCAAGCGTACCTGAGTAGGTTGGAGAGTGTTACTTGAAGACATTTTCTAAAAATAATTATTGGTTAAGAGGTTTTGTGAGAGTTTGTTTGAGAGAGTGAGTGGAATGTGAGAATTGTGTATGTTTATTAGGAGTGTTCAAACCGGATATCCGAAAATTTGGATATCCGAAATTTTCGGATACCAGATTTTACTATCCGAATCCGTATCCGAAATTTCGGATATCCGAATATCCAATTTTTTATTTCATTTTTAGTTTTTATTATTTTTTTATATTCGGAACCGGATATTTCGGATAGTTTCGGATATCCGAATATAAGTTTTCGGATATTCTTCGGATACTAAAGGATATTTTCGGATATTCGGATATCCAAAAAAATAAAAATTAAATTTTTGGATATTTCGGATATCCGAAATATCCGAAAATTTTTAAAATCACTATTCGAATCCGAAAATTCGGATATCTGAATTTTCGGATATCGGATATTTCGGATCGGATTTTCGGATACAGATAATTTTGAATACCCCTAATGTTTATATATAAGTTTGTTTAGAATAAATTTATTTTTTTAATATAGGCGTTGTCAACATCTAGTATAGGCATGACCCACGGTCATCATTCCGTTATTGCTCGCGATTGCAACTACAATGCATCAATAGCGCCCCTATGATGGTGCTGATGGTGTGGATAGGGGGTATTGTTCCTTTGTTGCTGAGATGATACGGGGTGGCGCCCCATACCGTCCAGCCTAATAGCGTATTATAAAAGAACTTTTGTATTTGTATACTTGAAATCAGATTTATGAGATGCTTGTCGGCAACATTAAAAAACATTCTGATAAAACATTTGATTATAAATGACTGCAAAAATATATAAATGATATGAGTGACTATGAATGACTGCAAAAATATATAAATGATATTAGTGATCTATATGGCTTATTATTGGTATGCCATATTCAAGTAAAGTAAATACAAGATCAAGTTGAGTAGGGGTGTTCATCAGCCGATCCAATCCGATCGAAGGTTTGCTCATGCTCGGATTGAATTACAACCAATCCGATCCGATCGGATCGAATTTGCAAAACCGAGCACAAAAGTGATGCTCATGCTCGGATTGAATTTGAATCGATCGGATCGGATCGTTTTCGCTCGGTTTTTATCAAATCCTAACTAAAATCGAGCGGATCGTTTTCGCTCGGTTTTGTTCGATTGAATTATAAGGCTGCGTTCAACAAAAACAAATCCTAACTTAATTAAAACATGTCCAACACTTTACTAACAAAAACAATACATAACTAAAATCATGATTCTAAAAATGTTCTTAACAATATCAAGAAGCACAAAATAAAGTGCGAAATACAAATTGTCATTTAGTTCCAAAGCCATAAACTTCTTTTTTAAGCTTGATCATCTCCATTCACAAAATTCAACTTCAAATCAACATATAACCTATAAGTTGGGCTAGTATATATTTTGGGCTTTTAATTTTTTTGGGCTAGTATATTTTTTAGTCTTTAAAATCTATAAGAAATTCTTTATAAGAAGAAAAAAGAAGAAATTTCAACCAATAGAAATGCTTCATTAGACTTCATTTAATATTTGTACTTAATGTAACTATAAGGGTATATTGGTAAACTTACATACATCATTAATTGGTAGTTTCATCTTTAATAACTAACTATATTAAATTTGTAACTTATTTTTAAGATATATATTTTTCTCAAAAAATAAAAATAAAAATTCATTTATAGTGTAGGATAAATACGAGGCGTGTAGGATAAATAACGAGTTGTGTAGGATAAATTTCAATATGTGTAGGATAAATTTCGAAATGTGTAGGATAACTTTTGATGTGTGTAGGCAATTTTTTTTAGTGTGGAGGATGATAGTCTTAATGACTAATTAATTAGTCAAACATAATAATAAATGAGATGAGAAAAAACTATTTAGTGTTTTACCATTGTACCCTTTTGTTCTTTTTATTCTTAATAAAATTTTCTTCTTAAATGAACCTTCCCCTATATATATATATATGATTAAGTTAAAATGAGAACCACCTCGAGTTGTAAGAACCGCGAGAACTTTTTGATCCGGGCCTTGGTGGACTAAATTTTTTTTTCAGAAACGTAGATGCATGTATAAAAACAACATTTGTAAAAAAAAAATTCAAAAAAAAAATGTCGTGGGTGTAGTTTTGAGCAACACAAGTTTGTGTTTACGGGACTCGTAAATTTTCCGGCCAGATTTACGGGTCCCGTAAACACAAACTTGTGGCGCTCAAAACTACACACACGACATTTTTTTTTGAATTTTTTTTTACAAATGGTGTTTTTATAAATGCATCTACGTTTATGAAAAAAAAATTTGGTCCACCGCGCCCCCCACGGTGTAGTTCTCGCGGTTCTTACAACTCGAGGTGGTTCTCATTTTAACCTTCCCCTATATATATATATATATATATATATATATATATTATTAATAAAAATAATTCGAGCGATCGATGAGCGAGCGGATCTTTTCTCATGCTTGGATTAAATTTGAATCGAACCGATCCGAGCGGCTCATTTACAAACTGAGCGGGAATCGAACGAGCATTTTTCGAGCGATCGTCGAGCGATCCTCGATCGTCGAACAATTTGGACAACCCTAAAGTTGAGTACACAATTTGCAATATATACGAATTAAAGATGTAAACGCTAATGTTTACTTTTTAACCATAAAAATGATCAACATTATAGATGTTTTGTAAAAGATAAATTATAAAAACGTGAGTGTTCTTTTATGGAAAAAACCAGTAAAACAATAAATAAGTGAAGAAATTTCTTTAATATGTTTATTAACTTATTCATGTTAATATATAAGGTAATATATGAATATGGAAATGTAAGAACTAACAACCTAATCTATTTGCGAAATAGCCGTTAAAAAAAATTCTATTTGCGAAATAATTATTAAACTTATTAAAAATGGCAAAAACAGAGAAAACAAATAATAAGAAAATGATATCAAGGGAAAGGAAATATGGTGATGGTAGCTCCTAAGGTGGAGAATAAAAGATGAAAGATAAGAGTACGACATTTCCCATTATATTGGTGAGGCTACTAAATGAAGATTGATAAAGGAAAATGACTTCACCATCACTTGTTTTCCCCCAACTTTATAAGACAAAACAAAATTTACCATCTGTATCTATACTATATATAATCTAGAGTAAAGTACAGTTTCAGTCCATGTGGTTTACACTCGCAGGTTCAACCGTCATTTTAAAAATTTCAACAGTCCAATCCCTGTGATGGTCAATTTAATTAAATCAAGTCCCTGACACAAAGTTCTGTTAGTTGACCGTTAGTAGACTTAATGGTGTGAAGGGTAGGTTGGTCATTTCACCAAAAACTGACCATTTTACTGACTTTATAAACCTTAATCTTCCATCACACGCATCATTTCACTCCCCCTTAGTCCCAAACCCTGCCCGACTTCTACAGTAGCTAGTGCAACCATCTTTTTCGGCCAATCGCACCAGTTTTGTGACAACCCGTTATTCCGAGGTAAAAATCATTCACTCTTTTCAATATCTTTAGTTACGTTTCGTATACGTTCTAATTACCGCTTCATACCGTTTATGAGCGAATGGGTACTATACATATTTATACGTGTATATCATGCCTAAATTTATTTTATTATATTTGAGGTGATTGTATTATTTTTTTTAAATATATGTGTATAGGGGAATGTTCATTGGGGAACACTAAAAAAGTGGGGAACAGCGGGGAACCGACTCAAACGAACCCCGATTGGACTCATTCCAGCGGCGTTGGAACCGGCTCGTCGAACCCTAACTAAAATCTCTTAACCCTAAACCCTAAATCTTAACTCCTAAAGCCTAAACCCTAAAGCCTAAACCCTAAAGCTAAAAAATAAGGCTAAAACATAAGCTAAACCATAAAATCTAAACTATAAACCCTAAAAGCTAAACCCTAAAGGCTAAACCTAAAGCTAAACCCTAAGGCTAAACTCTAAAGCTAAACCCTAAACCCTAAAGCTAAACTCTAAACCCTAAAGCTAAACCCTAAGGCTAAACCCTAAAGCTAAACCCAAAAAGCCAAACCCTAATATATTTAGGGTTTAGGGGTTATGATTTAGGGTTTAGGGTTAAGAGATCCTAGTTAGGGTTTGACGAGCCGGTTCCAACGCCGCTGGAATGAGTCCAATCGGAGTTCGTTTGAGTCGGTTCCCCACTGTTCCCCACTTTTTTAGTGTTCCCCACTGAACCTCACACTATGTGTATATATATATGTAAATATATAAATAAACAAAAATAACCGGCCCAACCCTAACCTCTCACCTTTGCCCCCTTGCGACACTAGTCCAACGCTATTTTTTTTATTGGGCTCAAGCCCAATCGGCCACCAAAACCCTAGATCTTGTCCCTTCCTCTCCAAGTTACCCCCCCATGCCTTTATATTTAAAGTATGGATGCATGTGTGTGTTGAGTAGTAGCAAAAACAAAACCCTAGCTCTTGTCCCTTCCTCTCTAAGTTACAAAGCAAAAACAAAACCCTCATTCTTGTCCCTTCCTCTCCAAGTTATGACAGCAAAGAACCCTTCCTCTCCAAGTTACAACAGCCAAGAACTGCCCCTCCCCCTCTCGCGATCTTCATTCCAGCCGAACACACTCTCTTTCGCATCCCTTTCGTCTCTCGGTTAGTATTCTTGACGTCTTGCTATTCGTTTATAGTATTAGATAATTATACATGTTCATCGGTTGCAAAAATCATGTTAACTTGGCTGTGTTTTTCTGTAACAACTCTCATTAAAAGTCATACTTATTAAAATAATTAGTCCAAAAGGAAACCCTAATTGAGAGACCCAAGTGATTCTAAACAAACCCTGAAATTTTCATAATTTTCAGAATCAGGATTAGGGCCCCTAAAACTCAAGGGGGGTAAACCCTAGTTGATAATTATCTTCAAAATTCGTTGTCAAGTTACTGAATTTCGAAAATTTCAACTCAGCAAAGCTAGTTTCAGTCGTGGCTACCCTATAGCCTATTTTGATTCCATACGGACCGCAACAGTCTCAACCTTACGGTCCGTAAGCAGTCATACGGACCGCAACGTTGACAAGCTTACGGTCCGTAAGCTAGAAAAAAATCACCTATAAATAGCAGACATTGGCATTCGTTTTCTGAACATTTTACGTCGACCGAATTCTCACAAATACACTAAGTTCGATCTGTTATTCCATAATTCAACCCCCGGGTATCGAAATTCTGCTACAAAACAGGGTATTAGCACAATCGCTGCTACGATTCATTTATCCGACGATCAAGATATCCAATGCATGTTTAAATGCCGCCCACATTAGGGTTATACTTTATCGTTCGTCATTAATTTGACGGATTGTCGTTAATTCGATAGGTAAAGTATTATACTTTATCGTTCGTTGTTAATTCAACGGATCATCGTTAATTCGATGGGTAAAGTATTATACCTTGTCGTTCATTGTTAATTCAATGGATCATCGTTAAGTCGATGGACAAAGTATTGCATTTTGACATTCATTATGATAATTTGATCTCGTAAATTATCGTAATTGCTGGATTGATTACTAACCCAGTTTTGTGTGCATTGTATTTATATTAGGTTAACAAGACTAAATCATAGATTAGACTCTGACCATATTAAATCAGCAATGTGAGTCATTCTCTCTTTTTATCAAATCTATTTACAAAACCATGTTTATTTTCAAAGTTATAATTACGGGGATTAAGTCTTTGTAATCACCAAGTACAGCCGGTATGTGGGGTTTTGTATACATTACTTGATAATCGTCACCATTGGGGCAGCCAGTGGGGGATATGACCATAGTCACAGACACCATTGGACGAATGGGCCAATGGGTCGAGTGGCAAGTACCGTGGGTAGTTGGCTTGATATCAGAAACATTGTAATCGCTCTTAATACTGTAAATTATAACAAATGTGTCATTTTAGTAAATAGAATGATTCACTCAGTATTTCCCGCTGACAAAACCTTTTTCAAACATGTTTCAGGTGATCTGTTGTAATTCAGGAAAAGTGCTGGGGAGCATTTCAAGCTTATGATAGTGGCTCAATATAAAATAAATAAATGCTTTTGTAATATCACGTTTTTATAGTAAAAACATACTATTGTAAATTATCGGGGTTTTATCCCGAATTGTGAAATAAAATAATCGGGGAAATTTTTTTTAGCTTTAAGCGATCCTGTTTCCGCTGTTAAACTCAATTAAATCAATACCGCAGTATTTTCTGCCGCGGCTCCTGAAACGGGTCAAACCGGGTCGTGGGCCGTGACATTTTCTAATATGTGATGATGATTGAAGTTATGATGATAAATTATAGTGTTAGGGTTCATAAAAAAATAAAGTGTTTTGCTAAGTAATAGTTTTAGGCATGTATGGATAGAGATATCTTGTTTTGTGTTGAGATGGTTGATGGTTTTGATGTTTGAACGTGTTAAATCTGATATATATAATGTACTACTACTGTGAATAATGAATATGTGTCACGGGTATGTCAGTTGTTCGGTTGGGAAGATCGGGTAACGAAAACTAGTTTTGTTCGACAGTTACAACCGACTTTAATCGCCTGTAACCGGGTCATAACTTAACAAAAAATGGATTTTATTGAGTCTATAACGTGCTATTTAATGTGCTTCAAATGGTGCTGGAATCATGATTTTTGGACGTCGTTTGCTATTTTAAATAAATTGTTTCGTTTCAGCAATTAAAGTTGCATTTTTCTGCATACTTTACGTGTTATGTTTTGAGTCATAACTTTATGAATACTTAGAGTTAGACCATGAAATTTATACTGTAGATGCTCCTAATTGTCTGTACAAACCTCCAACTGGAATTTCATCAATCGGATAACTGGGAATTTTTAAATGAATTTTCCCCTAAGCTGCATTCAGAAAGTGACGAATCTGATTGCAGCTTAGTAAATGATTTTTTTAAATTTTTGGTTAAGAGTTAAAGTCTAAAAATTTAACACAAGACCAAACCTCCGAGGGGCACGTCACATAAAACGATCAAAATTTTTGCAAACTCGTAAGTGCGGTAAACGGACACCCCAAACAACCTATTTTCAGTGAAATGAATTGTGCATGCTTGTAAGTTTATAAAGTGTCAAATCTGCTATTCTTGGTACTCGTACATGCTAAATGATTGTATAAATAGTGTAGTGCGCGTCGTAGTGTATGTTATGAACATGTGCCTAAAAACTACTCGGTAACATAGTTATGACAACTTGCTTGCATGTTAATTGTTAGATTCGTGTAAGATTTGCGTGAATTACGTAAACGACCCCTAATTTTCTTGGTAACCATAATATGACGTGGTTGACCATACTACCTCGCATAACTTAATCTGTCGAGCTAATCTAAGGTGAGTTCACACTATTTCTAAAAGCATCTATTCCCCGTGGATTGGGAACCTAATATTCCGAGGGAACAGAATAATATTAACTGATAATCATAAATCATGTCTTTAGCGGACTAAACGAAACTATATCATAAAGTCTCCATACGGTAATACCGAGTAATCATTGGGCCGGGCGAGCATGATATTAGTTGATAGCGCTATTAGGTTTGACAAACCTCACACCGGGCCATAGAGGACGGGCGTGAACTTTTATGCCTTGGCACTGATCAATGATAATAGACATTGATTTGGGGCAGAATAACTCTACTTTCACAGCATCGGTACCACACAGTTTAGTAGCTTAACGATGGGGTAGCTCCCATGACATGTTTTATAAACCGGTAATTTAATAAATTTATATTTTTGGGATAAAACGTGTAAAACATTTTAAAACCGTGAACTCTCCAACTTTATGTTGACATACTACTGCATGCTTTGCAAGTCCTTAGGTGCTGCGCTGGAGTTTGCATGGAGGAGTGTATTGGCTATCTAGAACCGTTGTTGGGTTCTTATTTAAATAAATTTCTTTTAAACTATTGTTGAGTCCTTAGACCTTATGCTTCCGCTATCAACTTAAACTATGTTTTAAACTTTGAATGTGTTGTCACTAATCATATTAGTGATTATGGATTTACTTTATTTATCTTATTTTAAAGTATTCAATATGATTGGTGGAATGATTCTTCGTAAGTGGAAATTGAGGGTGTGACAGACTGGTATCAGAGCCATTGGTTATAGTGAACTCGGTTTAAAAAAAGAAAAGTATTTTTGAGAAAAACCAGACTATAACCTGTTTTGTACTAATCGATCCGCAATGACACTACACTTAAAGTGCAAGACTCAGCGCTCAAGACTACATAGCATAGGTATATGCTTACTTGTTACTTACTTGGTGTATTATGTGATAATATACTTAGAAATATACTCATTATCCTTAATGATCACTCTCCTAAATGTTTGCATGGGAACTTACGTGCCATGGTTAAACTTCTTTCTATTTTCTCTCTCTTGATCATTACGACATCGATCCCATTCTGTGTTTTTGGTGGATGTGAAGACAATGAGCGGATGCGGCAGAGGAAATGTAAATATGCCTCAGGACCAGCTGACGGCCTGGATTAACGCACGAGTAGCTGAAGCTATGGCAGCTCACCCAGGAGGTACAACTGCCGGTCCAAACCATTCTAGGATGATTAGATCCTATTCTCGTTCCACCCTACCATTCTTAAACTTATTCATTTCTCCCAACACGATAGGTCAACCTGCACCAATTCAACCCTGAGTTTGCACATTCAAGGCATTAATGGAATGCAAACCTCTCTCCTTCAACGGCACCGAGGGAGCAGTAGGCATTTGATGCGTGTCGAGTGTGTTATATTTTTATTAATATTTTAAGCCCATTTTACACATTATTCAAGTTTTAAATTTATAAAACACGGTATTCTACTAACACTAAACACACACATGGGCAAGTGCACCCATCGTGAGCGTAGTATAGCGTTGGTAAGATACCGAGGTCGTCCAAGTACACAAGAGCTTTTAGTATCGGTTTATCCTCAACGTCTAATCAAATAAAAAAAATTTAGAAAAGGTTTTAAGTAAAAAAAAACTAAAATGCTGAAAATAAAAGATAGACAAGATGAATCACTTGGATCCGACTCGCCTTTAATGTATCCTTTGATGATTTCCGCACTTTTGCACTTTTTAAGAGATTATCTTAGTTATAGTAGTAGGCCCCTCTTTTGAAGGTGACGTTACCCTCAACCCAGTGGTTTGAGTCAGCAAGGATACAATCCCAAAGGGTTGGAATATTGGAAGATAATTAATTAAGTTATTAATGCGAAAAGTGGTAGGCCCCTCTTTTGAAGGTGATGTTACCCTCGGCTAAGTGGTTTGAGTCAGCAGGGATACAATCCCAAGTAGCCGGTTTAATGTATTAATAGTAGTTTACATATGAGGGGATCAAGCCATTCGCACCCCCGCCATCCAATACCAGTGGGTATTGAAGGAGGTCCTAGTAAGCTTGACCCAGGTCCTTGCAGGATCTATACACTGAACAAGGCAAGAACCTTACCAAACCATTCCCTTAACCCCCGACCAGGTAGCCAACATATCTCTATATAGACCGTAGAGATATGAATGGTGAAAATCTTTTACTTTATATAGACAGTAAAGTAATGCCAAGACACCACAGACAAATGATAAGGAAGTTTCACCTTCAACATAAGAAACTAGTTATTAAAGTCATTAATACAAAACCAAATAAAAAGTACGAAAAGATTAAAAATCAAAAGTAATACATTAAATGCTTGTCTTCACCAAGTGATGTAAGAGACTTAGCCAAACATGGCCTTTGATTGACAAGAGCTCTTACGATCAATCTTGGATCTCGAGACTACTACACACACTCTAAGGTGGATGATGGTGGTGGATGTGGGTGTTGTAGTGGTGGTGGAGTGGTGGCAAAGTGAGAGAGAGGTGGTTTGCCAATGGATGCCTTTGAAGTGAACCAAACACCCCTATTTATAGCCTGAACAGTAGCCCGGCCACGGCCCCATGTCCACTGGACATGCCCCCGTGGCCATCTTCTTTCTCTTCCTTCATTAATTGTAATTGTCTGCATTAGGCTCCACACGTCCCCGTGTTCGCTGGGCACGGCCCCGTGTGCATAAGCATATCTGTACTATCAAGATTTGCAAGATTCTGCAAATCTTAGTGTTGACCACGCCCCGTGCTGAGCTTGGCACGCCCTCGTGGTGGGCGTAGAAGCTTCCATAGCTTTGTCCCTTTCTGGAGACACCTGACCACGCCCCCGTGTCCAATGGGCACAGGCCGTGGTCAGCCTTCGGTTGCTTGTTTTTGCTTGGGGAGATGCTGTCGAGGGGTCGGGCATGCCACGTTTATTCATTTTCTTTTTATTTATGTTAGTTTTTGCTGCATATTTGTTCCTTTTGTTCGTTTAAGCTCATTTGGTCCTGAAAATATAAAAAGAAAACAAAAACACACTTTTTCCAACATTAGTACTAAAAAAGGGTTAGTTTTATGCCTCATTTGATGTAATTTATATGTTGCATTTTACACACATCAAATACCCCCACACTTGAGTCTTTGCTTGTCCTCAAGCAAAACTCTTTATTTTGTGGTTTATACACCCAAATGGAATGGGTAGAAAAGAAGTTTTGGGCTTGTCTTGAGTGTCGGGAATCCAAGATCTTTATTGGGTTTTATTTTTATATTATTTACAATCCTATTCGTTATGATTTATTTAGAACGTTTCATAAGAGAAATTACTTATTTGGGCATAACATGCCTTTTTTAAAATTCCATTTATATACAAGTTCACATACCTCACGGGAGATCACTCAACACTCGTCCGAAGATGTATTTTTGTGAAGCACTCGAGACCGGCATGGAACTTACTTCTACCATATGCTTGCCAAGCGATCAATCCTCCTCCTTTTTAACTATAAACCTTTGTAAATATTAAGAGGATTTGGGGAAGGGTTGGGCTTGGGCTAAAGGTAGGTGGTTTTGGGTTAGTGGTTAGTAAAAAGGGCTAAAAGCGTAAAAAACGTCGGTCGTCGTAAAATTTTTTGTTTTTGTGACTTTTATTCAAACTAAAGCATTTTCAAACAAAGTTTTTTTGAGGAACTTGTTTGTTTATTGCTAGACTTTCATTTTTTTTTTTTTGATAATGTAAACGTCACAAGAAAACCGAGCTTTTTACTAAAATAAAGGGATGAAAAGAAAAAGGTTTTGGTGGGTAAAGGGTGTTTGTTTTATGGGTTTAGAAATGAAAAGGTTTAGGCTCAAAGGGGTTAATTATGGGGATTTTGGGTAGGTGATAAAGAAAATGAAAAATAATGGAGTTGAAAAGAAAATGGGTTAGTCCTAATGCCTCCAACATTTACTTACTTGGGTTTAAGTTGGTAAGGACCGGGAGTGTATCGTCGTGGCAAGTTCTAGAGTCGTAAGAACCAGCGGCTATTCACACAAGAAACGAAAAATCAGCATTTAGTTTAAAGATGTATGCTTGTATGCTCAATAAAGGCTCAAAACTCACTTATTGTGGGAATGGGTTTATAATGTGATCAAGTAAATATAATCAAATTTTAACTAGATTTGTCATGCCGTTTCATAATTTTCTTATGTTGGTTCTTTTCATTACGACGCTTTCGGTTGTAAATTTGTAAAAATATAACCTTTTTAGAACTTGTTATTTTCAAATTAAACCAAGACAAGTAAAAAAATGAAAAGTTTTTGAAAAAAATTTGGGGTGATTAGCGGTTCCAATAGAGTTTTGTGTAAGGCTTGTTATTAGGACTTGCAAAATTCAAGGTTTTAGCATCCCCCCACACTTAAATTACACATTGTCCTCAATGTGTCCCAAAAATAAATTTTTAGGTTGATTGAATGTGTAAAAAGGTGTTTGAAAAACAAAATTTATGTTACTGGGTGTCTGGCCACGGGCCCGGTTGATACTGGCACGGCCCCGTGGTCAAATTGCCAGTATCATTGTAAATTGAAGGTTGGGCACGGGGGCATGTTCAGTGAGCACAACCCCGTGTCCAATTACCTGAACTAGGCATTTTCTGCAGAACCTCGGGCACAGAGGCGTGTTGGGCTGAGCACGACCCCGTGCTGAACTTGCTGTAATGAAGGAAAATTATCGGGTGGCTCTGTTTTTGTGCATGGGGTGTGGGTTATTCTTTCCCTTGGTAACCTCCACCTTTTCGAGTGTATTCAACCATTACAACATCATCCAAACACCATTTAATTAATTAAAAACCACCTTTCGTTAAAAACTACAATTACAAAGATCCTAAAAATTTAAAATAAAAATGCTAAAATTGAAAAACTACAAAGATCCTAAGATAGATAGGTCATAGAATGCAGGAAATCACTAAATGAGTCCTATCCTTATTGTAGGAATGACAAAAACCCAGAAATAACTTTCCGGTACTTAAGGGTTTTGTAGAACTCGGAACCGGGGGATGTCTTTTAAATGTCATTGAGCCATTCCTGTATCTCCCTAGGGAGAAAGAAGGCGGGCTCGTTTTCCACAATGTCTTGCGGAGGAGGTGCGACGGCTACCGGAACCTCGTGTAGTATGTCTAGAGGAGGTTCCGGAGGCATGACATGCCAATCGGCTGGAATAATGACTTCCGGCACAACATTCCATCCCCTTTATGCAATGATTGGCACCATGGGAGGAGAAGCAAGAATATTCAAGCTTTGGTGCAAAAGGTTGACTTCTCGAAGGCACCCCTCAAACCCCACCGATAAATGGTTAATACGGTCAATTAAGGCTTCCTCTACTCCTGTCATTTCATCAATCGCTTCTCACAAGGCATACACGTAGTTGACCAAGGAGTCTTCCATGGATGTTCTTCTTCCCCGTCGATCGTTCCTTGAGTGAGCTGAGGATGTCCCGCTATTCCTGCTCGACATTCTAAGAAAACAGGTCGAAAAGTTCAATTCAATGAAACAGTAACTCCGGCCATGGCCCCGTGCTCGCTGAGCACGGCCCCATGGCCATCAATCTGCAGATTTTTAAAACAAGGAATCTTGGAGTTTTAAATTATTTTTCTGGCTTTTGAAACATTTCTGAGCAGAAATAACTTAAAACAGTGTTGTAAAACTTATTTTTGATAAGATTCATTGATTAAACACCTAACAAATATCACAATAAAGCTTGGAACCTTGGAGATTTCAAGCTTTAATGGAGGTTTTGAGGAGTTTGTGAAGAAGAAGGCAAGAGACAAAAGTAGTAAAGATTAGATGGTTGTTGAGAACCTTCTTTGGAATATGCCTTATAGGGTATATGTGAAGATCCCACCAGATCTTTGTCTTTGGAATGGGTCCAAATGTGCAAGAATCTTGCTGCATTTATAGAAAACGACAGCATGCTGACCACGGCCCCGTGTCGACTGGACACGGCCCCGTGGTCAGACAAACTCTGACACATTTTGTCCGTATCTTGAGCATGGGGTGTGTTGACCTGGACACGGCCCCGTGGTCAATTTTTAGGTGAGCACGGGGCGTGTTGACCTGGACACGGCCCCATGGCTAGAGAGTCTGCTTTATATTTAAGGAATTTGTCCAGATCGGGTGGTTCCTTACTGGACGGAACAACACCGAAGTGCCTAAATTACCTTAGTTGCCCTAGCTTGAGACAAGAACGCAAGAGGGTATCGGAAAGGGTAAAACCTAAACTAAATACCAGTGGGCGAAACCAACCTTTATTCCCCTTATCCGGGCTCTCGTTAAAAAAGTTATATGTCGAATCACTCAGGTCTATGAACGCGTCGGTGGAGACCGCTGGAGAGTCCTTCACGGCACAATCGACACAGGGACGACTATCGCTCATGTCTTCACAAGAGTTAGAGGTGCTTTCAGGGTCGACGATGTTGTTAATATCCGAATGCGATCTCAGTAATTCTCCTTGATCGTTGTCTTGAGATGGATAACTTATTTCCATCTCAAGTTCTTTTATCAATTGGAGAATTACTTCTTCCATTTGAAATAATTCTTCAAGAATCATATCATCTAGAAGAGATGATTGAGAGCATTCGAGGGAGAGATATGGATCGTTTTTACTTTCGCCCATCTTAAGGCTATAAGATAATGATGGGTCTATATAGTGGGGAGTGTAATTTAAAAAATAACATTTTAAATCTTTATGAGATCCACCACATATTTGACACCACACACCATAAGAGGAGCGAAAGTAAAAATAATCATTATCGCTCATGTTTGTGTCAGAAATTACCAACCGTCGGAATCTTACGGTTCTGTTTTCAGTAACTAAAGCTTGGACACGGGGGCGTGTTCAGTGGGCACGGCCCCGTGTTCAGCTACTGTCTAACTTAAAACATGATTGCCAGTACCAAAGATTGGGCACGGGGGCGTGTTCAGCGGGCACGACCCTGTGCTGAGCTCTACAGATGCTGAAAAATCTAGAAAAATCCTAAAAAAACAGAAAAATAATAAAACGATTAGACCGTTGATTCCTAACTTTCTTAAAATCCTTGTGTCCCCGGCAATGGCGCCAAAAACTTGATGCGTGTTGAGTGTCTTATATTTTTATTAATATTTTAAGCTCATTTTACACATTATTCAAGTTTTAAATTTATAAAACACGATATTCTACTAACACTAAACACACACATGGGCAAGTGCACCCATCGTGAGCGTAGTATATCGTTGGTAAGATACCGAGGTCGTCCAAGGACACAAGAGCTTTTAGTACCGGTTTATCCTCAACGTCTAATCAAATAAAAAAATTTTAGAAAAGGTTTTAAGTAAAAAAAACTAAAATGCTGAAAATAAAAATAAAGTAAAAACAGATAGACAAGATGAATCACGTGGATCCGACTCGCCTTTAATGTATCCTTTGATGATTTCCGCACTTTTGCACTTTTTAAGAGATTATCTTAGTTATAGTAGTAGGCCCCTCTTTTGAAGGTGACGTTACCCTCAACCCAGTGGTTTGAGTTAGCAAGGATACAATCCCAAAGGGTTGGAATATTGGAAGATAATTAATTAAGTTATTAATGCGAAAAGTGGTAGGCCCCTCTTTTGAAGGTGATGTTACCCTCGGCTAAGTGGTTTGAGTCAGCAGGGATACAATCCCAAGTGGCCGGTTTAATGTATTAATAGTAGTTTACATATGAGGGGATCAAGCCATTCGCACCCCCGCCATCCAATACCAGTGGGTATTGAAGGAGGTCCTAGTAAGCTTGACCCAGGTCCTTGCAGGATCTATACACTGAACAAGGCAAGAACCTTACCAAACCATTCCCTTAACCCCCGACCAGGTAGCCAACATATCTCTATATAGACCGTAGAGATATGAATGGTGAAAATATTTTACTTTATATAGACAGTAAAGTAATGCCAAGACACCACGGACAAATGATAAGGAAGTTTCACCTTCAACATAAGAAACTAGTTATTAAAGTCATTAATATAAAACCAAATAAAAAGTACGAAAAGATTAAAAATCAAAAGTAATACGTTAAATGCTTGTCTTCACCAAGTGATGTAAGAGACTTAGCCAAACATGGCCTTTGATTGACAAGAGCTCTTACGATCAATCTTGGATCCCGAGACTACTACACACACTCTAAGGTTGATGATGGATGATGGTGGTGGATGTGGGTGTTGTAGTGGTGGTGGAGTGGTGGCAAAGTGAGAGAGAGGTGGTTTGCCAAAGGGATGCCTTTGAAGTGAACCAAGTACCCCTATTTATAGCCTGGACAGTAGCTCGGCCACGGCCCCGTGTCCGCTGGACACGCCCCCGTGGCCATCTTCTTTCTCTTTCTTCATTAATTGCAATTGTCTGCATTAGGCTCCACATGGCCCCGTGTTCGGTGGGCACGGCCCCGTGTGTAGAAGCGTAATTGTACTATAAAGATTTGCAAGATTCTGCAAATCTTAGCGTTGACCACGCCCCGTGCTGAGCTAGGCATGCCCCCGTGGTGGGCGTAGAAGCTTCCATAGCTTTGTCCCTTTCTGCAGACACCTGACCACGCCCCCGTGTCCAATGGGCACGGGCCGTGGTCAGCCTTATGTTGCTTATTTTTGCTTGGGGAGATGCTGTCGGGGGGTCGGGCATGCCACGTTTATTCCTTTTCTTTGTATTTATGTTAGTTTTTGCTGCATATTTGTTCCTTTTGTTCGTTTAAGCTCATTTGGTCCTAAAAATACAAAAGAAAGACAAAAACACACTTTTTCCAAGATTAGTACTAAAAAGGGTTAGTTTTATGCCTCATTTGACGTAATTTATATGTTGCATTTTACACACATCACATTCTACACTGGATAGAGAAGGTCGAGTCGGTGTTTGAAATGAGTGAATGCCCTACCAACAGTCGGGTGAAGTTCGCTACTGGTACTCTTGAAGGAAACGCGCTCTCCTGGTGGAACATGCAAGTTCAAATGCTCGGATTAGAAGATGCCAATGCCACTCCCTTGAACGACTTTAAGGATCTGATCAAGGAAGAGTATTGTCACAGGGACGACATTCAGAAGTTGGAGGTGGAATACTACGGTTTGAAAATGGTTAGATCAGAGATCAAGGCATACACCAAAAGGTCCAACGATTTAGCTGCTCTTTGTCCAAACTTGTTACAGGCTGCCTACAAGCGAATCGAGCTCTACCTCAGGGGTCTAGTTCCTAAAATCCAAAGCTTAGTGACTTCAGCCAATCTCCAACAATCCAGCAAGTCATCCGCTTGGCACACCGTCTCACCGACCAAGAAGTTGAACAAGGCAAGTTGCCTAAGTTAATCAGTGCTGTCATTGATGCCTCTGGAGATAACAAACGCAAGTGGGATAGCAACTAGAGCAAAGGTTCTAACTCCTCGTAACCTCAAGCTCAACAAAGGAAGTTCGAAGGTAGCAAGAATGTCACACCCCGATATTTCCACGTATTACCGGTGGGCCCGGTGGGGAGTGTCGTGAAGTAGTTGATATCATCATAGTCAATTAATCACAGTTTAATGCACAGCGGAAGTCTAAAAGTAAATATACAAACCGAATTGAAAGTATAATGAAATATTACACAATGGTTGTAAAGTGGATCCACAGGCGGATCTAAAACAGAAAGAAAAAATATTGTTCAACAGACTTAAAGTATTAATAGCTTGCAAGACTCTTTATTTAATACTCGGAGTTTCCAGCCCATTAGGCGTAGTACCTGACTTAACCTTTTTGAAAAATACGTCAGTTTACACTGGTAAATACAATTAACTGACTCTTTTAAAAAGTGTTTATAAAATTGATTTAAATGCATAGGGCACAAACATTCTTTTATAACTTGGGACAATTATTTAGAATAATCTTGTATACAGATTTACATGCTTGTCGTCCGTTCAAGACCCGGTTAGAAGAGCCAGATTAGATTAATAGACACACCACAAGTATAGACCCACAAGAGAGTGAGATACCATTTATACATACGCAACTGTCAGGTGTATGCCTACACCCCGTGCTTAAGCCGTAGCCATTTCTAATGAATGAGCCGAGGATATCCAGGACATGGTCATTAACCCCCCAAAGGCATTGTATCAAACAAAACAGATTTAAAGGGGTTATGTAAATTTATTAATCACAATCCGATTAAATGATTTCATACCCGACCAAGCGGTATTATTATAATACCGTGTCCCAAGCCCGTATAACGGAAAATAAGTTAAAAGTATTTACCTAAGCTAAAAGTAAATTTTTATTCTCAGCCGTATATCAATCAGCAAGTACAAGTAGCTTTTACTGGGCTCCTAATCTGGAACGAAGGTTTTAATAACCTATTAGATTGCTAACGGGTCTTATTTAAGTCTTAACTTAGACCGGTTAGTTTTAATGAAAGGTTTACGGTTCTAAACACAAGATTAAGCGAAGACCGGATTAGAATGTGTTTTAGACCCAACAAGTATAAAGACTTGTATAAAGTGGGTAAAGTAATTACATTCTGGAGTTTTAAGTAAAAATGATAAGATTTGACCCGTTTCGGCTAATTTATGCAAACTAGTTACATAAACCGTACCGAAAGCGTATTTGCATAACGGGTAACCGAATGAGTCATGTACAATTTCCACAAGTTAATATGCTTTAAATATGATATGATATCAGTAGGATATCTTCCATTATGCCCAAAATGAATTTAAAACCAATTTAAGCCCTGTAAGGGTATTTTGGTTATTTTAGTGTTTATAAAAGAGGTTAAATATTAAACTAAGGTTCTGGTAAAAAATATCAGCAAAAACATTTATTTTAACAAGTTACATCAGTAAGATATCATACATATGTGAAATTTATCATTTATGGCCAAACTATGCACCGTAGGGGCATTTTGGTCATTTCACATATGCTTTAAGGGTCAAATTTGGAAATTTGAGTCCAAGACTTTTACTTACTGTTAAAGTATAAAAATTTGCTTATAACATCAGTGGGTAATAAGTCTTAGGCGTTAAATATGGTTTTAAACCATACTATGCGCTTAATAAGCGTAAAAGTCGGTATTTGACGATATTTGAAATGTTTATAAAATTTGAAGTTTTGATCAGTTTCTAAAGCTTAAAATATTTTATTTAACATATGAAATCAGTATGAAAAGGTTTGGTATTAAAATGATATGTAAAACTCATTTTATCAATGAAAAGGGCAATTTCGTCAATACCAAATTTACACTAGAACTCTATGTTATGATCAGTATAAAATTTGGAAAAATTTTCCAAAAATACCTAAATATCATATCTTAACAGTGGGTAGAAAGTTTGGTGCCAAAAATTGGGTTTAAATATGATTTATTCCGAAAATGCCATTTAATTAACAAAAAGCTTTCGTTTTACGATATTGTGCATAACTCTTATTTTAGAACAGAAACGGATGTCAAATTTTTAGGACATCCTAATATATCAGTAATAAAGGTTTTTGTCCTCTCACATTTTCAAAAATCTCGTTTTAATGATAAAAGGGCAAAATGGTCAATTTTAAGCATATAACGGAACATGCATGTAAACTGTGATTTCTAAGGAACCATGTAGTATAACCTCAGAGGGTTATACTAACATATAATGTGGTCCCAGAGGAACCCTAAGGCATAATTAAACTAAGCTAAATCGGTTCAGAACTGAAAGTCAAAGCAAAAGTCTACTTTTGCGACTTTCGGTTGCGAACCGAGCCTAAACTTAGAATTGTCGGGTTGAACATGCTTAAACATGTTCTTATATTATTTACCAAGTTGTTTAAGTGATAAAATGTAATTTATAGCTTGTACATTATCAGTTATGATTTATTTTGCAAAAACTGACTCGTTTGACTTTTCTGTTAAGTAGTTTGACCCGACAATAGACCAAGTAAATGTGATAATTAGGAGGTGCCCATTTTAGGGTTTAACACCTACATAATTACCAACACATAGCCACTTTCAATTCGAATAATGGCTGGACCGTTAGTGATTAATCACAAAGTCAAAGTGTAATTACGATATCTTTGACTTTCGGTCATTAAACTAATAAAACCTTAACTATAGAAGCTAAGAATGCTTACAAGAGTCCTTAGTACGAATGTTTGACTAGAGAAAGCTTCCTAGAAGACCAGGATGCTTCAGAGAACTTAGTTGAGAGTTTGTTTGAGAAATTCTTTTGAATGTGCAAGAACAAGTGAAGAAGTGAGGCCTATTTACAGTGATTTCCACTTCACAAGATCAATCCATGTGTCCTCAGGTGTTTTATGATGTTAACATGTGTCCAGTGGTTTAGCAAAACCGTTAACATGCAGCTGGTTTCGTTCAGAATTGCAGAAAATCTCAAAAAGATTGCAGGTTGCAGAGCTAGGCAGCTGCCAGTTCTGGCTGGATTTTGGTCCCGCCCGCGTGTCGCGCCAAACACAGGGAGACCCTGTGCGACACGCGAGGGAGTGCAGTTTCAAAACCTTTTTGTTTGCAAGATCAGTCCCTGCACTTTCTGAACGCGAATAACTGACTTTTTCAGCATGCATGGTCACTGTAATCAGGTCTGGGGTGTCCTAGGGAGTGTAGCCATGCATTTGCAAGTCTTGGATGCTTTGAAAATGTCTCCCGATTGAAGAATTACAATATTTACACTTTTAACCCTTATTCTTGGAAACTTCAATTTACTCCATAATATTGAACCGGATCTTTAATAAATCAATATCTGATGTACATGAGGGTATAATAATATATTACAAAGATTTGGGAACGTTAAAAGTTCTCTCAGAGGTAAGAATTAACATGTTGACACTTTTAACCCCTGTGTTTTGTAACTTTTGATTTTTAAGCGCAAACGGATTCTAGTGTCCGACAATTTATTCAATAACGAATACGAACATTATATAAAGTCATTCAGAGGCACAAGTTTGGCATGTTGATGCTTTTAGTCCTTCTAATTACATCTTTGCACTGTTTGACAGTTTAAGTCCTTCAAGTTATCTTTTAACGCGATCAGGGTTTAAGACACGTGTCACCACTGTATTAGACATGATTTTGCGAGGTGTTACATCCTAACCCCCTTAAAAGAAATCTCGACTTTGAGATTTACTAAAATAAATTAGGGTATTTCTGTTTCATTGTGGATTCAACCTCCCACGTGTATTCTGGGCCTCTACGGGCATCCCATTTCACTTTGACGATTAGCACATGCTTTCTTCAAAGCTTCTTATCCTGTCGATCCTCGATCGACAAGACGAACTTCAAACTCTTTTCAATCTGCACGTCCTTATGTGACATTGCTGGCGATTCATCGGCTAGACATTTCTTCAAATTGCAGATGTGGAACACATTATGTATTCCACTAAGCTCTTTAGGCAAATTTAGCTTGTAGGCTACAGTTCCAACACATTCGATGATCTCGAATGGTCCTATGTATCTTGGGCTAAGTTTGCCCTTTTTGCCAAATCGCATCACTCCTTTCCAAGGTGATACCTTGAGTAGTACTTTGTCGCCTACCTCGGATTTCAGAGGTTTACGCCTTTTATCCGCGTAGCTTTTCTGCCTATCCCTGGCAGCTTTAAGACGATCGCGGATCTGAACAATCTTGTCTGTCATCTCCAGGACTATATCAGGTCCTGACAGTTGGACATCTCCAACTTCGGCCCAACAAACTGGCGTTCTGCACTTCCTTCCGTACATAGCCTCAAAAGGCGCAACTTGAATACTCGAATGATAACTATTATTGTACGAAAATTCAATCTAAGAAAGATGGTCATCCCAACTTCCACCCAAATCAATAACACAAGCCCTGAGCATACCCTCAAGCGTTTGAATTATACGCTCGCTTTGGCCATCTGTCTGAGGATGATATGCGGCGCTGAAATTTAGACGAGTGTCTAGGGATTGCTGAAAGTTTTTCCAAAAATGCGATTTGTATCTTGTATCCCTATCAGAGATAATAGATACTGGTACTCCATGGAGGGGTACTATCTCATCCACGTACAATTGAGCTAGCTTATCGGAGCTATACGTCTCCTTTATGGGTATAAAATGAGCTGACTTCGTCAACCTGTCGACTATAACCCAAATCGTATAATTCCCATGTTTCATTCTGGGTAACTTAGTAATAAAATCCATAGTTACCATTTCCCACTTCTAAGTGGGCAGTTCAGGCTGTTGTAGCAAACCTGACGGCTTGTGATGCTCGGCCTTAACCTGTGCGCATGTCAGACATTTAGCCACATAAGTGGCTATAGATTTCTTCAAACCTATCCACCATTAATTTGTCTTTAAATCCTGGTACATCTTATCACTGCCAGGATGAATTGAATATTTCAAACTATGAGTTTCTTGAAGAATCACATCTCTAAGCCCTCCAAGGATTGGAACCCAGATTCGGCCATTCATCCTAAGGATTCCATCCTTGCCATATGATAATTGATCATCAGTTACGCCTAACTTCTCATTCGGATAGTTAGCTTCCAATACAGCTTCCTTTTGAGCGGCTAACAACCTTTCATTCAAGCTGTTCTTTAATTCAATGCTTTTGGCATTTATCCTAATAGGTTTGATCCTTTCTTTCCTGCTCAAAGCATCAGCGAGTACATTCGCTTTGCCTGGGTGATATCGGATTTCACAATCATAATCGTTTAATGTTTCCATCCATCGGCGTTGTCTCATGTTAAGATCTTTCTGATTAAACAGATGCTGAAGGCTCTTATGATCAGAATAGATCACGCACTTTGTCCCATAAAGATAATGCCTCCAAAGCTTTAGTGCAAATACAACGACACCCGATTCCAAATCATGGGTGGTGTAATTCTTCTCATGCACCTTTAATTGACGGGAAGCATATGCAATAACCTTGCCCTTCTGCATAAGCACACATCCTATACCTGTGTGTGATGCGTCGCAATAAACCACAAATTCTTCAATTCCTTCTGGTAATGTTAACACAGGAGCATTGCTTAATTTCTGCTTAAGAATATCAAAGGATTCTTGCTGCTTGGGACCCCAATCAAACTTTACGTTCTTGCGAGTTAACGACGTCAAAGGTGCGACAATCCTTGAAAAGTTTTCAATGAAACGTCTATAGTAACCTGCTAGACCCAAGAAGCTGCGAATTTCAGTAGGTGTTTTGGGCGCTTGCCAATTCATAATCGCTTCAATCTTAGCGGGATCCACCTGGATGCCATGCTCACTTACCACATGTCCAAGAAATTGGACTTCCCCGAAGCCAAAACTCACATTTAGAAAACTTGGCGTAGAGCTTCTCTTGCTGTAGAAGTTTAAGGATACACCGGAGATGTTTTTCATGATCGGCTTGATTCTTTGAATAAATAAGAATGTCATCAATGAAGACAATGACAAACTTGTCTAAATACGGCTTGCAAACGCGATTCATGAGATCCATGAATGCTGTAGGTGCATTAGTGAGCCCGAAAGGCATCACCAAGAACTCGTAGTGTCCATATCGAGTTCTGAATGCGGTCTTGTGCACGTCTTCATTTCTTCCTTCAACTGGTGATAACCTGACCTTAGATCGATCTTTAAAAAGTAACTGGCTCCCTGAATTTGATCGAATAGATCATCGATCCTGGGCAATGGATATCTGTTCTTGATTGTAACCTTGTTTAACTCACGATAATCAATGCATAAACGCATTGAGCCATCCTTTTTCTTCACAAACATAATCGGTGCTCCCCAAGGGGACGAGCTAGGTCGAATGAAACCCTTTTCCAACAAATCATCCAACTGTGTTCTCAATTCTTTCATCTCAGTTGGTGCCAATCGATAAGGTGCTCTTGCAATTGGTGCTGCTCAAGGAATGATATCGATTCTAAATTCCACTTGCCTATCTGGAGGTAATCCAGGTAGTTCTTCAGGAAAAACATCTGGATATTCAGAAATAACGGGGATGTCTTCAATCTTGGGCTTTGGTTCATCAATGGTTACATGTACCATATAAATGACACAACCTTTCTTCAAACACTTCGATGCCTTAAGCATAGACACTTGTTTGGGTAACCCGTACTGCGTATCTCCTTGAATTGTTAATAGCTCACCATAAGGAGTCTTGATAACCACTTGCTTCTTATCACATACAATTTGGGCTTGGTTACGAGACAACCAATCCATGCCTATCACTATGTCGAATCTTGCCAATTTCAATGGAAGCAAGGATAGCGGAAAAGAGTGATTCCTAATGGATATAAAACATCCATCTAGAACTGTTGAGGCAGTCTCTATAGTACCATCGGCCAATTCTAATTCATATTTTATGCTTAGAGTTTTAACAGGCAGATTTAACAATTTACAAACTTTATTGTCTACAAAAGACTTGTCTGCACCAGAATCGAACAACACTCTAGCATAAACATCATTGATAAGAAAAGTACCTGTTATCACATTGTCGTTCTGCACCGCTTCCTGAGCATTCATCTGGAAGACTCGAGCATTAGTCTTCTTAGCCTCTTCAGGCTTCTTCGGATTCTTAGGGCAATTGGTCTTAATCTGCCCCTTTTCGTTGCAACCATAACAGGTTGCATTCTTCAACTTCGTGCATTCCAAAGTCTTATGCTCTTTGGACTTGCAGATTCCACACCTAACAGGCTTTGACTGTGACTGCGATTGTGATTCAAATCTGCATTTTCCAAAATGGTGTTTCTTGCAGACCTTGCACTTGGGTTTCTCACCCGACTGTTGATTGTCCTTTTTGAATCCAGAACCCTTCTTATGCTCAGAGTTCCCCTTTCGTTTCTTGTCAGAGCGACGTGAGTTCTCATCCTCACGTTTCCTCTTCCCTTCATCAGCATTCTTAAGCGACCTTTGCCTAATGGCATCGAGAGTAAGAGATAAAGACAGATCAACCACTAACCTAAAGGTGGTAGGTCTAGATGCTTTCACATTTCCCTTGATTTCTGGAGCTACACCTCCAATAAAACGAGCTATGCGCTTTTGTTCCGGTGTGACCAAATAAGGAACCAATCGGGACATTGTGTTGAAGCTTGTAAGGTATGCCTGACAGTCCAAGTTCTTCATGACCAAAGTCAAGAAGTCAGTTTCAATCCTTTCCACCTCATGCTGAGGACATAAATTTTCCCTGATCAATGCAACAAACTAATCCAAGATAAGTCATACAATGGAATCTTCCCTGTAGCTTGGATTAATGACCTCCACCAAGCTAAAGCTTCACCTTTAAATGATTCGGAAACAAACTTCACAATGTCCTATTCTGCGCAACCACTGATGTCAACCATGGTATCCATCTCATCGAGCCATGTCATACAATCAATGGCTCCCTTTTCTCTTGTGAAGTCCCTTAGCTTGCAAGAGACAAAATATTTGTAAGAACAGGTTTTAACATGTGGTTCCTGATTAAGCACTATCTGCTTAGACAGGACACTCCTTTGGTTTGATGAGTGATTAGAATCATCCTTATGTGATGCGTGTGTCTTGGAAGGTGGTTTTGTATGAGGTACAGACTGAGTCCTGGTGCGAGTACCACTTGATTCTTTAAACTGTCTGTCAAGGGCTCGAGTAACAGCATTATATATTAACGCTTGTAGGTCTGCACCAACTACATTAACTCTGGTGGTATCATTTCTCTCCCTGGGGTGACTGTTAACCTCATCTGATTCAGCCATGTAGCTTGATTGCTACATAAAAAAAATGATGACAATGATTTATTCAGAAGTCTTATTATGGAATTGCCATTTTTGGCGATTCATTAACCATGGTAAATACAAACCATATTGGTTAATTTGTTGGTCATATTTATTTGAGATTTTCATTATAATTTATCCTTAGTTATAAATCATTAAAGATATTAGAGTGGCACAAAAGGCCTAGTCACAAGGACAGTTTTTAAATTATAAGCCATGATCTTATAAGATCGAGGCATTAAGGTTTGAACATAGTTCTTCACCTTTTCTTGACAGGGAGTCATAGACTACAACTGTCTTTTGTCTTATTGGACAATGAATATGGCTCGCAGGCACTTTATCACTAATGGATATTTAAATTTGGTGAGAATAAGGAATTTGGAAAAATCCAATACAAGGATGACTAGTGTGATTTTATCGAATCACATTTGCTAGGAGTGCTAACATGTTTTCAAATGTTAACAAGGATTTGAATCTTAAAACGATTTTACCATCAGGGCCATGTCTAAAATGACATATGGGCTAGGTTATACCTTCAAGAATTCCTTTAATATTTTATTGGCAGATCAAATTTAAAATGGAAGTGATATTTTGATTTATAATATATTCATACATATAATGACAAATGAAATTTAAATTAAAACATCCCATAAATTGAAAGAAGTACATAATTTGCCCAAAACGGGACTTTTAATGAAATAACATTGTCCACGCAGGGACAAAAATAAGAAAGATAAGTCCACGCAGGGACCAAGTACATAAATAAAATGTCCACTCAGGGACTTAATTGAAAATAAAATTACAAATCAAATAAATAAGCAATTTCAATAATCCCTCTTCTTCTTCCCCTTTATCAGGTTTGCCAAACCCTTAAATAGACCCCGGCGGCTCCTACGCTCCTCCTGGACCTGTTGCTCCACCTCGTGCAACCGTTGAAGAATTTTCTGCTGCTGTGGTGGTTGGATCTGTGGCGGCTGCTGCTGCTGAGGTTGAGGAGGTGGTGGGTATTGATACCCATAGGCTGGGTACCCAGTTTAGTATGAAGCTGCGAAGGGTCCTTCAGGATAAAGAGCATTGTAGTTTGCCGCTTCGAGGTACGGGTCGACGGCAGGGGCATTGTAGTAATTGTAACCCAAATAAGCCTGATGCTCAAACGGGTTATATGCTGCTGCACCGGGGTAGGAAGGGATTGGGTTTTCATAACCCATGGGCGGTGGTGGTGCGACTAGAGCTGAGTCGACTTCAGAAGCTGGGTTTGAAGGCCCACCCATTTGCGGGTCTTAATATAGCGGCGGGTAGTGGCTGCCGCTGGAGTGTTGGGGGGTGCTGAAATGGAATCCCCTACGCACGGACATCCGTGCACCTGTTCTTCTTCGCCTCGGTGGTTCTGGAGGCAGTTGCTGTTCTGGCGGCGGCGGTGGCGTAACCGCCTGAAAATGCGGGTCCTCGGAAGGGACCTGTTGGTGAGGAGGAGAGTCGTGGTGAGAGGGAGTGTACTCCCACTTATATGTAGCCCATCGTTCAGCAAAAATGTCTGGGCCCCTGTAAGGCGAACCATGAAAAGATGATCCGCTGGATATCTCAATGGGATGCGTCGTCGTCCCAGTCGGTGGTAACTCGGGATCTGGATCCTCGTCCATCTCCATATCCTGCATCTCAGGATAATGATCAGCTGGTCCCAGAGGGTTTGGACCCTCTGGTTCTTGCACCTGGTTCATCGGATTGAACCGGCTCTGGAAGTATGGGGTCGGGTCATGGAAGGCATGGTGCGAACTCGATCGCTGCAACGGGATGAATGAATGATGCGAATCTTGGTGCTCCTCGTCTTGTTGAGGCCCGAACGAGTGATGGTAAGATGGGGAGGAACTGAGGGAGACTGAGCGTCTCACTGGCACCAGATAAGTTCTCCAATCCTCATGGGGACTAGAGCTAAAGGTCGCTGAAGGTGTTCGCCAGTGAGATGGCCCGGCTTCATGGTCATTCCTCATCAATACTGGGGCCTTTCCTCTTCCACCTCTACCTCTAACACGTGGCGGCATTGTCTTTGTTCCTGTCAAAACAAACAAAAAAACCAACAAAAAAGAAAACAATAAGATTAGGATTAGTCCTAAGTCATTTGCCTAGACTCAGAAGTCAAGGAATGTGCAAACTGTGTCATTGAGATTAAACACAAAAGGATAGTGTTTAATTCACTCAATGTTGGCTCTGATACCAACTTGTCACACCCCGATATTTCCACGTATTACCGGTGGGCCCGGTGGGGAGTGTCGTGACGTAGTTGATATCATCATAGTCAATTAATCACAGTTTAATGCACAGCGGAAGTCTAAAAGTAAATATACAAACCGAATTGAAAGTATAATGAAATATTACATAACGGTTGTAAAGTGGATCCACAAGCGGATCTAAAACAGAAAGAAAAATATTGTTCAACAGACTTAAAGTATTAATAGCTTGCAAGACTCTTTATTTAATACACGGAGTTTCCAGCCCATTACGCGTAGTACCTACACTTAACCTTTTTGAAAAACACGTCAATTTACACTGGTAAATACAATTAACTGACTCTTTTGAAAAGTGTTTATAAAATTGATTTAAATGCACAGGGCACAAACATTCTATTATAACTTGGGATAATTATTTAAAATAATCTTGTATACAGATTTACATGCTTGTCGTCCGTTCAGGACCCGGTTAGAAGAGCCAGATTAGATTAATAGAAACACCACAAGTATAGGCCCACAAGAGAGTGAGATACCGTTTATACATACGCAACTGTCAAGTGTATGCCTACACCCCGTGCTTAAGCCATGGCCATTTCTAATGAATGAGCCGAGGATATCCAGGACATGGTCATTAACCCCCCAAAGGCGTTGTATCAAACAAAGCAGATTTAAATGGGTTATGTAAATTTATTAATCACAATCCGATTAAATGATTTCATACCCGACCAAGCGGTATTATTATAATACCGTGTCCCAAGCCCGTATAACAGAAAATAAGTTAAAAGTATTTACCTGAGCTAAAAGTAAATTTTTATTCTCAGCCGTATATCAATCAGCAAGTACAAGTAGCTTTTACTGGGCTCCAAATCTGGAACGAAGGTTTTAATAACCTATTAGATTCCTAACGGGTCTTATTTAAGTCTTAACTTAGACCGGTTAGTTTTATTGAAAGGTTAACGGTTCTAAACGCAAGATTAAGCGAAGACCGGATTAGAAAGTGTTTTAGACCCAACAAGTATGAAGACTTGTATAAAGTGGGTAAAGTAATTACATTCTGGATTTTTAAGTAAAAATGATAAGATTTGACCCGTTTCGGCTAATTTATGCAAACTAGTTACATAAACCGTATCGAAAGCGTATTTGCATAATGGGTAACCGAATGAGTCATGTACAAGTTCCACAAGTTAATATGCTTTAAATATGATATGATATCAGTAGGATATCTTCCATTATGCCCAAAACGAATTTAAAACCAATTTAAGCCCTGTAAGGGTATTTTGGTTATTTTAGTGTTTATAAAAGAGGTTAAATATTAAACTAAGGTTCTGGTAAAAAATATCATCAAAAACATTTATTTTAACAAGTTACATCACTAAGATATCATACATATGTGAAATTTATCATTTATGGCCAAACTATGCACCGTAGGGGCATTTTGGTCATTTCACATATGCTTTAAGGGTCAAATTTGGAAATTTGAGTCCAATACTTTTACTTACTGTTAAAGTATAAAAATTTGCTTATAACATCAGTGGGTAATAAGTCTTAGGCGTTAAATATGGTTTTAAACCATACTATGCGCTTAATAAGCGTAAAAGTCGGTATTTGACGATATTTGAAATGTTTATAAAATTTGAAGTTTTGAACAGTTTCTAAAGCTTAAAATATTTTATTTAACATATGAAATCAGTAGGAAATGGTTTGGTATCAAAATGATATGTAAAACTCATTTTATCAATGAAAAGGGCAATTTCTTCAATACCGAATTTACACTAGAACTCTATGTTATGATCAGTATAAAATTTGGCAACAATTTCCAAAAATCTCTAAATATCAAATCTTAATAGTGGGTATAAAGTTTGGTGCCAAAAATTAGGTTTAAATATGATTTATGCCGAAAATGCCATTTAATTAACAAAAAGCTTTTGTTTTACGATATTGTGCATAACTCTTATTTTAGACTAGAAACGGATGTCAAATGTTTAGGACATACTAATATATCAGTAATAAAGGTTTTTGTCCTCTCACATTTTCAAAAATCTCGTTTTAATGATAAAAGGGCAAAATGGTCAATTTTAAGCATATAACGGAACATGCATGTAAACTATGATTTCTAAGGAACCATGTAGTATAATCTTAGATGGTTATACTAACATATAATGTGGTCCCAGAGGAACCCTAAGGCATAATTAAACTAAGCAAAATCGGTTCAGAACTGAAAGTCAAAGCAAAAGTCTACTTTTGCAACTTTCGGTTGCGAACCGAGCCTAAACTCAGAATTGTCAGGTTGAACATGCTTAAACATGTTCTTATATTATTTACCAAGTTGTTTAAGTGATAAAATGTAATTTATAGCTTCTACATTATCAGTTATGATTTGTTTTGCAAAAACTGACTCATTTGACTTTTCTGTTAAGTAGTTTGACCCGACAATTGACCAAGTAAATGTGATAATTAGGAGGTGCCCATTTTAGGGTTTAACACCTACATAATTACCAACACATAGCCACTTTCAATTCGAATAATGGCTAGACCGTTAGTGATTAATCAGAAAGTCAAAATGTAATTACGATATCTTTGACTTTCGGTCATTAAACTAATAAAACCTTAACTATAGAAGCTAAGAATGCTTACAAGAGTCCTTAGTACGAATTTTTGACTAGAGAAAGCTTCCTAGAAGACCAGGATGCTTCAGAGAACTCAGTTGAGAGTTTGTTTGAGAAATTCTTTTGAATGTGCAAGAACAAGTGAAGAAGTGAGGCCTATTTATAGTGATTTCCACTTCACAAGATCAATCCATGTGTCCTCAGGTGTTTTATGATGTTAACATGTGTCTAGTGGTTTAGCAAAACCGTTAACATGCAGCTGGTTTCGTTCAGAATTGCAGAAAATCTCAAAAAGATTGCAGGTTGCAGAGCTAGGCAGCTGCCAGTTTTGGCTGGATTTTGGTCCCGCCCGCGTGTCGCGCCAAACACAGGGAGACCCTGCGCGACACGCGAGGGAGTGCAGTTTCAAAACCTTTCTGTTTACAAGATCAGTCCCTGCATTTTCTGAACGCGAATACCTGACTTTTTCAGCATGCATGGTCAATGTAATCAGGTCTGGGGTGTCCTAGGGAGTGTAGCCATGCATTTGGAAGTCTTGGACGCTTTGAAAATGTCTCCCGATTGAAGAATTACAATATTTACACTTTTAACCCTTATTCTTGGAAACCTCAATTTACTCCATAATGTTGAACCGGATCTTTAATAAATCAATATCTGATGTACATGAGGGTATAATAATATATTACAAAGCTTTGGGAACGTTAAAAGGCCTCTCAGAGGTAAGAATTAACATGTTGACACTTTTAACCCCTGTGTTTTGTAACTTTTGATTTTTAAGCGCAAACGGCTTCTAGTGTCCGACAATTTATTCAATAACGAATACGAACATTATATAAAGTCATTCAGAGGCACAAGTTTTGCATGTTGAAGCTTTTAGTCCTTCTAATTACATCTTTGCACTGTTTGACAGTTTTAGTCCTTCAAGTTATCTTTTAACGCGATCAGGGTTTAAGACACTTGTCACCACTGTATTAGACATGATTTTGTGAGGTGTTACAAAGAACCCTAACCAGCAAGTTGGTGGCTACCAAGGAAATCGACCCAAGTGTAACCAATGCTATTTGCATCACTACGGGCGGTGTGAGAAGAATCATTGTCAACAGTGCAACAAGCTGGGCCACGTAGCCAATGATTGTAGAAGCTCGCACCCAGTGCGACAAAGTCAGAGACCCAAGAAACAGCAACAACAACAACAACAACAGCAGCAGCAACAACGGGGTAACACTAGGGGTTGTTTTTAGTGTGGTGATGAGGGGCACATCAAGAAGAATTGCCCGCAATTGAACCAAAACCGTAACAACAACAACCAAGGCGCCGGGAACGACAAAAATGGAGACAACGGTGCAAGAGGGTGAGCTTTTGTAATCGGCACGAGAGAGGCAAGGAACGATCCCAATGTGGTGACGGGTAAGTTCCTACTTGATGGCTACTTTGTTTCCGTACTTTTGATTCTTGAGCCAATGCTAGTTATATATCCATACGTGTTAGTAAGATGCTTAAGACTACATCAACTCCTTTAAACGCTAAGCACATTGTCGAATTAGCCAATGGTAGAAACATCGAGGCTACTCATGTCATCAACGGTTGTAAACTGGTGTTATCTGGTCAGGTGTTTATTATCAGACTCTTTCCTATCATTCTTGGAAGCTTCGACGTTGTCATCGAAATGGATTAGTTATCCCAACATTGAGCGGAAATACCCTGCCAAGAGAAAATTGTCTGCATCCCTTTGTTGGCAAACCTCTTGTTATTCAAGGAGAAAATAGTGGTGCTGTCATAGGCATCATCTCATTCTTAAAGGCCCAGAAGTGTTTGTGAAAGGGCCATACTGCTATTCTAGCTCTCGTCTCCAATACCCAAACAAAGGAAAAGAAGATCGAGGATATTACTATCGTTCGCGACTTTCCCGAGGTATTTCCCGATGAATTACCTGGTCTCCCACCTCATCGTCAAGTTGAATTTCAAATCGAGCTAACTCCTGGAGCGACACCTAAAGCTCGTGCACCTTACATATTAGCCCCAACCAAACTGGAAGAGTTATCCACGCAATTGAAGGAGCTGCTAGATAAGGGTTTTATCCGTCCTAGCTCGTCACCCTGGGGAGCCCTCGTATTATTTGTTAAGAAGAAGGATGACACTTTCTGTATGTGTATCGACTATCTTGAACTGAACAAAGTGACTGTCAAGAACCGTTACCCACTTCCACGCATTGACAATCTATTCGACCAACTGCAAGGGTCGAGTTTCTATTCCAAGATTGATCTGAGATCGGGCTATCACCAGTTGAGAGTCCGAGACGAAGACATCTCTAAAACGACATTCAGGACTCCTTACGGCCATTACGAGTTTCTGGTTATGCCATTTGGGTTAACCAATGCACCAGCAGTTTTCATGGATCACATGAACCGAGTGTGCAAACCTTACCTTGATAAATTCGTTATCGTATTCATTGACGACATCCTGATCTACTCGAAGAGCCAAGAGGAACAGGAGCAACACCTACATCTTATTCTGGAACTCCTACGAAACGAACAACTCTACGCCAAGTTCTCAAAATGCGACTTTTGGCTTCGTGAAGTTTATTTCCTTGGACATGTGGTCAATGAAGCTAGGATTCATGTTGATCCAGCTAAGATCGACTCCATCAAGAACAGGCATGCACCTAGAACTCCGACCGAAATCCGTCAATTCTTGGGTCTGGCAGGTTAGTATTGTAGATTTATCGAGGGTTTCTTGAAGATCGCTAAACCCCTTACAACTCTAATCCAGAAGGGTATCACCTACAAGTGGGTTGATGCTCTGGAGTCCGCATTTCAGCAGCTGAAGGAGAAACTTTGTAGTGCACCTATCTTATCGTTACCTGAAGGCATCGACGATTTCATTGTTTACTACGACGCGTCTATCCAAGAACTCGGTTGCGTGCTGAAGCAACGCGAGAAAGGCATTGCTTACGCGTCACGTCAACTCAAAGTTCACGAAAAGATATGGAGACAGTACTTGTACGGTACCAAATGCACGATTTACACCAATCACAAGAGTCTCCAACACATACTTGATCAAAAGGAGTTGAACATGCGATAATGCCGGTGGGTCGAACTCCTAAACGATTACGAGTGCGCAGTCAAATACCATCCGGGAAAGGCAAACGTTGTAGCCGATGCCCTCAGCCGAAGGAGACCAAACCTAAGTGTGTCTGTACGCTTCAGCTTACCATTCATTTGAAACTCCCTGATCAAATCCGAAACGCCCAAGTAGAGGCACTGAAGGATGAGAATCTTCAAGCCGAGTCCATGCGAGGCATGGAAAAATAACTCGAACTCAAGGATGACGGAATCCACTACTTCATGGAACGTATACGGGTTCCATTATACTGGAACCCACGAGAACTTGTGATGGACGAAGCACACAAGTCTCGTTACTCGATACATCTAGGTTCTGAAAAGATGTATCACGACCTCAAGACCTTATACTGGTGGCCTCACATGAAAGCTATCATCGCAAAGTATGTCAGCAAATGTTTGACCTGCGCCAGGGTCAAAATCGAATACCAAAAGCCGTCAGGGCTACTACAACAACCAGAGTTACCGAAGTGGAAATGGGAGCAGATTTCTATGGATTTCATCACTTGTTTACCTAAATTTCAGAGCGGGAACGACACCATTTGGGTGATCGTAGATCATTTAACTAAATCTGGGCACTTCCTCATGATCAAGGAAACCAACAAGTTCTCTAAACTTGCAAGCATTTACCTGAAGGAAATAGTCGCTAGGCACGGAGTGCCTACTTCTATCATATCCGATCGTGATCCACGTTTCGCTTCTGATTTATGGCAGGCTATGCACAAATCCTTTGGATCACGTTTGGACATGAGCACTGCCTACCACCCGCAAACGGATGGTCAAACGGAACGTACCATCCAAACCCTCGAAGACATGTTGCGAGCTTGTGTCATCGATTTTGGTAATGCCTAGGAAATACACCTACTTTTGGAGGAATTCTCTTACAACAACAGTAACCATACTAGTATCCAGGATGCTCCGTTCTAAGCATTGTACAGACGAAAATGCCGATCACCCCTGTGTTGGTGGGACAACCGGCACTTTTCCATATATTCCGTACAATGTTAAACAGTAATTTGTGCATTACTGACTGTGCCTGATATAATTAATGACACGAAAGATTTTCTGAATGTTGTCATATACATACAAGTGCCATACATGTTGCATAATTATTTATCATTATTTCATGCAACACATTATGATTCAGTTAGTGCACGAAACAAAGTTAGCACATTTATCAGACAAACTAGAAGTACTGACAGGAGTTCAGTACTCAGACAGACATGATATTAAGACACAGAATGAGCCCGAAACCAAGAGTTACACTAGTATAGTGTGTAGGGAAGTAAGGATCATAAAACTGCCTTCCTAGAGACAGTTTAAGTGCCGGAAAGTGCCTAAAACTCACATAAACTGCAGAATTCTGCATATTTCAGCAAAAATCAGCATTTTAACAACACAATATAATGTAGAATTATGGTTTAATGGTCCAAAAATACTTCCTATGTGTCGGGAATCAAAACTGTCATAAAAGGGAACCTAAAGCCCACTAAACTGCGTAATTTAGCACCTTAACGAACCGGTAACCAAACGAACAACCGGACACTACCCGAAACACCAAATTTTCACTAGAAGCATTGTTTTAGTGTTACGAAGCTAATTATGGTCACCGAACATCACGATTCACCCAAAAACACCATAATGCATAAAACACTAACTATTTCCCATTAAAACCTAACTTAACTAACTAAGTTTTACATCCCAACCATACACCCCCCCTCACTTACGGTTTTGAACATGGGGCCCACCCCATGATTTTATGGCAATTGTTTATTTGATCTTGTTGGATACTTAGTGAACACAAGAACCTTTAGTTTATGTGATGTTGGAAGGACCTTGTCTATAACCACAAGCCTACATCACTTAACTCATTTCTTCACTTCTAAACCACTTCACTTCTCCTCTCCCTCCTTCCATGTTCTCGGCCGCCAACAACCACCACACCACCACCATTTTCACTTCAATTACAACCATTCTAAGGTGATTCAAGGGTGCAAGGAACTTGATTAGGAAGCTTGGAGGCATTGGAGCTTGAAGGACCTTCACCATAAGCTATTATCCACTTTGTTCATCATCTTCTTCAACTTGATTTCTTCCCTAGCCCTTGTGCTAGTAGTAAGCCTCTTGTAACTTGATTTTACTTCTCATTTTGATGGTTAAAAGATTATGTAAGTTGTTAAACATAAAGATCATAAAGAAACAAGAAGATGAACTTTCACATAAAGTTTAAAAACATAAGAATCTATATTGATTTAGTGTATGTAAGATACTTGATGATTGATTTCTTGTGATTATGATATTAATCATCATAAGAAGCTTGCAAGATTGTGATTAAACACATGATCTAGCAAGTGAGAGGATGAATCTTGTGAAAATCAAAATGATCATCCTTTATGTGAACATGAACTTGGAAAATGAAGTTGTTTTTGTGTATAATGATGATGGATACATATTATATGTCTTGTAAATGGATGATTTCAAAACTAATTTTCTCAAGAAACCAAAGTTATTTACAAGATTTACATAACCATGATTTTTAAAGAAACTAATCATGTTTCTAGTGTTAAATCAAGGATAGAACATGTTGTTAACAAGAAAAATACAAGAAGAAATATTTTTAGAAAATCATCATAATAAGTTGTAGAAGACTAAATTTTACAAGAATGAGATTTATAAACAAATAACCATATTTTTAGGGGTAACTAAACTTACTTAACAACATATTACGTTACTACAAATTTTTACAAAGTTTCAAGTTCATGTCATAGTGTAAATTGCATGATTTTGGCTCATGATAAGTCTTGATTATGTTGTTGATGATTGGTGATGAATTTTAAAAGAAAATGATATGCTTTTAAAGCATGGAAACATTCATTTTTAAGAGGAAACTATGGAAAAATTTTGTAGAAATTAAACACTTAGAAAAAAATATTTTTAAACAAGTGTCTACAAATAAATTTTGATCATGGTATTTATATAAAATTTGCCATAATTTTTGTTACGAAAATTACAAATATTGGAGGTCGATTTTTGATAAATAAAATGATTAAGTATATATTTAGGAAAATATATATTTAGATGTCACAAGTTGTGTGCTACTTGTATATTATGTGTATTAGTTATATTATTTTAGGAACTTGAAAATAATATAACACACAAAATATATCAAAATTCTAATACAAAATATTACCAAAATTCCAAGGAAACAAATATATAATTTATACCCGAAGATTGGACAAACCGGACAAGAACAATGGACTATGAATATATATATATTCCGGAATTAAATTCATATTTCGACAAGTGTGACAAACGGTATTTTCGAAACCAAAGAAACGGAAAAATATGATTTTTACAAGTATTAAAAAAAATATCATTTTTGTCCAATAGAAAATATATTATTTTTGGGTGAAGAAAAATATATATTTTCTTAAACAAATTAAGAATATATCTTCTTGGGTGAAAAATGGAAATATATATTTTCTAAAGTTAATCTTAAAAATATAGATTATTTTTGAGGTTTATATGAAAATATAATTATTTTTGCCAAGTAAAGTTTATAGATAATTTTCTATAAAAGTTTCCTTAAAATATTTTGAGAATACAACTTTGGTGATTTTTAGTTAATTAAAAAAATAATATTCCGGAAAATTTAATACTAGATTAAGTATAAAATACTTAATAAACCCAAGAGAATACGTATTCACATACATACAAATTCACACCGGAATACGCCACCAATACTTGGCAAAATACACAAGTCTAGAAATACACAAGTAGAAGTACACCCATTCTTGGGAGCATATACATGTATAAATACATAATATACCAAGTTAAAATTATTTTAACAGAAATTCCAAATAACTGGCAAATATAATTTAAGTTAAAATATTATTATTTTAACCAATAATTACATACTTTGGAATAATATTTAGTATATCAAAGACATAACTCAAAGTATGATAAGTCATAACAAATAAGACTAAAAGTCGTGGCACGACCTAGCCGTCTAATAAACCATAGCACGTGTGTAGGTAGTAGTGCGATCAGGAAAAAGGATCTTTGAGTTACACCGGACAGAAGAACGCAAAACAGTGAATTCATGTCCCCCTTTTCTTTTAACTGTTTTTAGTTTTATAACTTCGGGGGTGAAATACATGTTACAAATGTTTTGAACGTTTACAAATGGTATGGTTAGCTAAGGAATGAACTGTTAGATTATGTGAGTGGTGGGTACAACACTTAAGACCACTAATCCTCGTATAAGGACCGATGGACATGAGTGATAGATCTATGTGGGTGTTGCGAGCCCCACCCCTGGGCCGGAAGTGGCCGAAGGTGGTGACTATGTCTTACAGCCGGAAACCCGGTACAAAATCCGCAAGGTTTGAGCCTTCCTGCACCATTACACATATATTAATGTATTAGCTACACATTAATTGATCTGTTCATAAACGCTTTCATACCGGATTACAAAGGCATACATACAAAAGTTTACAAGGTATTCGAACTCATACAGAAACATATGAACTCGCTCAACTTTTCTTGATGTTTTCAAAATTGCATGTATTTCAGGAAACAAGATGGATCTTGGGCGCTGGTGTTGTTTTCAAGACGTAAATTTCTAGTTTAGATGTCATCCCCTTTTGCTTGTAACATAGCTTGGGGGTTTTGGTTGAAACTTAATGACTCGCGTTTGTAACATTTCAAACTTATGAATGGATGAACATCATGTTTTAATCATATAGTTGTTTATTATAATTGAATGCAATGATATTGAGCAATTCACACATCATACGCTTTCGCAAAAGTCAGGGTGTGACAGTTTGGTATCTGAGCTTCGATTGTAGTGAACTAGGATTCCTTCTCGAGTCTAGACTACAATCACTAGGATTCTCTCACAAAAAACATTTTCACAAAATATTTTTCATTGCATTTACAAAAAGCGCCAAGATCCATGAGTCGAACATTTTTCAAAGGAAAGACAAAGGAAAGACAAAGCAAAGACAAAGCAAAGGCAAAGCAAGGACATTAGTAGGGAAGGGAATACCCCGACTAATGTGCCAATTGAGGTACAGTCAGTCCATGTGGGATAGACTTGCCAAAGACAAAATGACCCCCCCCCCCGAAAGAACAAACAAGAGTTATATGTGACATGTTGCATTTATTTGCTTGTACATACTAAGTAACATTATTATCTATTAATATATGTGCATATATACGTATGGGATTATTACTGACGGGAACAAGATACCTTCGACTTCGAATTCTATTACTATTCTTGACTCGCACAATGCTACTAACGACCTCGCGTTCATTGCGGAGCTCATGACTGAGGTAATTACTAAATAAGACCCTGAGCTTGATTCTGTAGAAGATGGCTGTTCTTCCCCCTCGAACACGAAGGTGCCTGACTACGGTAGTGACGGCGAGGCGAAGGAGGCGACCTAGGCCAGCAACCTTATCAGTGGGACGAGGTCCCTGAGGCATTTATGAATCCTGAACGCCGACACTCTTTTCCAGACAAAGAGAATGAAGTACTCGTCTTAGAGGTGCCCCTTCAACTATTATTACTAGGAACCCTCCTGATTCCTATTCTGTCTAAGCACTGTGCCATTTCGCGTTTAACATCAACGAACGTTGGCTCGTGGACCATCATAAAGGTCCATTCCATGTTGAAGCTATGTTGACAGTAGTATCCCCTCTCCGGGTGATCGTCTGCTTGGAACGAGGGAAAACTTGGGTGACCATGCAAGGCAATTTATTATTACGGGGGCCCACGTAATAACGACTTGTAGTGCATGGAAGTCCCGGTGGACTCTGCGGGTTAAGCTAATGATCACCACCCATTCGAAATTCCTAAGTTGTTCCAAATCCCCATCTAGTTGACCACTAACCGAGATAGCTACTATAACACTCTGCAAAGTAGGAAGTCTGCCTACGCCTGTTTTGTACTTAACACTTCTGCCTGTAGTACGAATCGTTTGAGACTCGGTATCTAAGCAAGAGAAGATGGCTAATGCTCGGGAAAGATTTACCTCAACGCTGCAAGATTCTTATGTATGAATTTGTACGGTACTTACAACACCCCCAAACCTGTCCATTGTAGATGCTATGATAAGACTCCAACCTTTGACATCCGTATTAACCCAAGGAGGTAACATGGCGTGAACTGTAGTATAACCCATTTACCACACTCTATTCGGCATTCATGGAAACCATACCAACCATATTGGGACTCATGGAGCCCAAGCCAAATCAATGTATGCGTCGCACAGCCCGGTGTGGCAAAGGGGTCCTCCCTATATTGGACAATCGAGAACAATGAAGTATAGAATCCATAATACAAGGACGGAAGTAACCACTCGATATTCTCAATAGATTGTTGTTCCATTTAGGTACATGGAAGACACATGCAGGAAGATTCTTCTCGATCTACACCGCTATCAGTACCTCCGCACTCTTTATCCCGTAGTGCACCCCATCGTTAGGGTAGTGCATTCACACCCAGGAAACCGCTCTACGTTTGCTGCAAAACACAATTCGGTCCCAAGGAGGAAGTCACGTACCCTCACAACCTTACCTCTACGTTTCCGCTATCCCCTCCTACACGTGGTAGTAATACACAACCCCATCCTTTGGGAAGTATGCCCGTTTATGTAAAAGTAAAGATTATGGAAGAGTCAGAAACTTGAGGAATAAACAAGGAACAAGGTGAAGGGAAGGCCTCACAGTATTTTGTATAGCACTGGATGACTTGCATCAGTTGGGGTAAGGTGACTCCGAGGAGGATTTCTACGCAAGACTAATTGCAACAAGTTGATATGGTTTATATAAAAGTCGATGTACCCATAGCAAGATTTTGTTGTGACTCATTTTACCTCACTACAATGATGAGATGAATATGGTGGGAAGGTTTGCATAAGCATCATTAGGAATTACCCTACCTTTATACTTATGGTGCAAGACGAATAAGCTTTGTTTTAACACATAGACGACAACATCTATTCCAAAAGAAATGTTTGATCTTGTCGATGTGTTTTATACATGAGAAGCACATGGAACCACAGCGAAGGAAACGTTGGCCAAATCTAATCAGAACCTTTACCTGCAACAAGAGCTGAGCTCGAAGCTCTGTGGAACCAACAAGTTGCTGAAGCAATCGTCCAATACGAAGCAAGCAACACTGCAAACGACGGCGGAATAAGAGGAATCATATTGAGAATCGCTCAGGCGATAACTCATGCCCTACGGTCTGCCAAGGGCAGAATAATGATGGGGAATTCGAATAAAAGTCCAGTAAAAGAGAAGACACATGTGGAGTTTTCTTTGGATAGGAATAAGAGGAAGTATACGCATTACAAGCAAGACTTTAAGCCAAGCGACAAACATGAGGAAAAAGCTGCGACTAGGACAGTCAAGGCATCCGTGACCACAACTAAGGCACGTGATAAAAACTACCAAGGAGAACTACCAAAGTGTAACAGGTGTGGTTATTATCACACCGGTCCATGCAGGGCTCATAGGTGTGGAAGTTGTTGTAAGGCCAGGCATAGCAAGGAGGTAGTGCTGGTCTGGTACGGGGTGTGGGAATAGAGGACAGGACAGTGATAGAAACCAGAGCGATTGTAGGGAGCAGAGCGGTAATGGAAACGACCAAGGCAAAGGTTGCTACGGATGTGGCGACAAAGGACACTAACGGAAGGACTGCGCGAAGAAAAATAAAGTTCGTGGGAGCATTTGTTACGAAAGGAGCACCCAAGGCGCACCAGGACCTGAACGTAGCAACAGGAACATTCTGTATAAACCAACACTATGCACCCATTTTGATTGATACTGAAATCGACTTTAGCCTTGTATCGATAGAATTTAGAACCTACTTGGTCTAGAGACAAGTAAACTAGACACCCCATACTCTGTAGAGTTAGCAAATGGAAATTAGTCGAAGAGGATGGAGTTATTTAGGGTTGTACACTTGAACTTGGAGAACGAAAGGTTTCTATTGACCTGCTACCAGTTGGTTTAAGAAGTTTTGATGTTGTAGTCAGCATGGATTGGGTATCCAAGAATGGAGCTGAAGATGTTTGTCATAAGAAAATCGCTCGCATCTCTCTTGCGAATGATGAAAAACTTATAGTACATGGCCTTCATACAGTTGATGCGAGGACGTTGGGCCTTATAAGGCGGAAGACTGTGACATTTCACATTGGTTATGAGAGCTCATAAGTGTCTCCAAAGAGGCTGCATAGCCTTCCTTGCTCATATTATCAACAAGGAAACCAAGGAACCAAGATTAGAAGACATCCCCATTATAAAGGAATTCCCAGAAGTCTTTCCCAAAGACTTGACTGGACTACCTCCACAGCAGCGAGTGGAGTTTCGGATAGATCTAGTGCTAGGAGTGGCACCAGTGGCAAAGGTGCCTTACCGACTAACTCCGTCCGAGATGCAAGAACTTTTGACTCAAATGCAAGAGCTGCTAGATAAGGGAACTTATCAGGCCGAACTACTTACCCTGGGAGAGCTCAAGTGTTATTGGAAAGGAAGAAGGACAACAATTTCCGTATGTACATACGACCTGATCTAGGAGAAAATCAAAGAACTGATGAGGAAAGGGTATTGTTCAAGGCCAGAAATCCTGAAATTGGAACTAGTGAGGAAAAAGTATTGTGCATAGGATACAGGGAGTTAAACAACTAACCATCAAGAATCGGTACCCCTTACCGAGAATTGATGACTTGTTTGGCCAACTACAAGGTTCCAGCTACAATTTCAAGATTGACACAAGGACAGGATAACATTAATTGAGGATGCGAGAAGAAAGTATCCCTAAAACGGCCTTACGGACTCGCTACGGGCATTACGAGTTCCTTGCCACGCCGTTTGGCTTAACGGACACACCGTTATTATTCATGGATCTCATGAACCGAGTGTGTAAGCCGTATTTGGATGAGTTCATAATTATGTTTATTGACGACATCCTTATTTACTCAAAGACCAAGGAAGGTCATGAGCAACATCTGCGAGCTATCTTGGAGCTTTTAAGGAAAGAACAGATATATGCAAGTTGCCAAAGTGCGAATTTTGGATTCGCGAGGTGCAATTCCTAGGTCACGTGGTGAATAAGAATGGAATTCATGTTGACCTTGCCAAGGTCGAAGCGATCAAGAATTGGGAAACCCCCAAGGCGCCAACTAAGATACGACAATTTCTGGGGTTAGCGGGCTATCACAGACGATTCGTTGAGAACTTCTCAAGTATTACTCAGCCAATAACGTCCCTAACCCAGAAGGATAAGAAATTTGTTTGGGGAGAGAAACAAGAGACAACTTTTCAGACGTTGAAGGGTAAACTCTGCGATTCACCTATCTTGTCGTTACCTGATGGTACCGATGGATTTGTAGATTATTGCGATTTTCATGACAAGGTCTCGATTGCGTGTTGATGCAACAGGAAAAAGTCATCGTGTACGCATCACGTCAGTTAAAGGTGCATGAGAAGAACTATACGACGCACGACCCTGACCTAGGTGTTGTAATCTTCGTGTTGAATATCTGGCGTCATTACTTGTGTGGTGCTCGTTGCACGATCTTTAAAAACCCTAAGAGTTTGCAACACGTTTTTGATCAGAAGGACTTGGATACAAGACAACGTGGATGGGTTGAGTTGTTGAATGATTATGAGATCAAATATCACCCAGGCAAGGAAAACTTTGTAGCCGACGCCTTGAGTCGCAAGGAACGCACAAAGCCTCTAAGGGTGCGAGCCCTAGAGATGACGGTACAAACTGATCTCACCGTTCGGCTTTGTGAAGCACAGCAGAAAGCACATAAACCAGAGGACTTACGAATTACTGCGTGGTATGGAAGTGAAATTGGTTCCAAAGGAAGATGGAACAATGTATTTCATGAAACGAATTCAGGCACCATTCTTCGGCAATCTACGAGCACTTCGTCTGGACGAAGCTCATATGTTGAGGTACTCGATCCACCCTAGATCCGACAAGATGTACCCAGACTTAAAGGATTGGTATTGGTGGCCCAAGATGAAAGCCGACATCGCTGTATATGCGGGTAACTGCCTTACTTGCGCCAAAGTTAAGGCAGAATACCAGAACCCGCCAGGGTTACTGCAACAACCAGAGAATTCCCTTCTGGAAGTGGGAACAGATCTTCATGGACTTCGTTACAAAGCTACCAAGAACACAAAGAGTACACGATATGATTTAGGTGACTATCGATCGACTCACGAAGTCTGCACACTTTGTACCTATCAGTAAGAAAGACAACACAAAGAAGTTAGCAGAAATATCTCTCAGAGAGACTGTGGCACGTCATGGAGTGCCTGTATCCACCATATCCGACCAAGATGGTCGCGTTGCACCAAGGATGTGGCAGACGTTTCAAAAGGCTTTTCGGATCACAATGGAACCTTAATACTGCATTTCATCCTCAGACGGACGACCAAAGTAAACGGGTGATTCAGACTTTGGAGGATATGCTACATGCTTGTGTGATGAATTTTGGTGGAAGTTGGGATACTCGCCTACCCTTGGTGGAGTTTTTTCCTACAATAATAGTTATCACACCATCATTCAGGCCGCCCCGTTTGAAGCTATATGGACGTAAGTGTCGATACCCGCTGTGTTGAGCGGAGACCGAAAATTTACAACTTATTGGTCCTGGGTAGTTCAGGAGAAACACAGACAAGAATTGCTCAGATACGTGATCGTATCAAGTCAGCCGTTATGGACAGAAGAGTTACGCCGACAAGCAGTGGAAACCGTTGGAATTTGAGGTTGGTGATATAGTTATACTAAAGGTCTCTCCTTGGAAAGGCATGGTATGATTTGGTAAGTGTGGGAAGTTAAACCCATGGTATATTGGACCCTTCAAAATCCTAGAAAGGATCGGAACTGTTACATACAAACCAAAGCTTCCAGAAGAACTTAGTAATGTTCATGAGACGTTTCACGTGTCAAATCTCAAGAAGAGTCCGACTCAAGAAACAGTAGTTATTCCCACAGATGAGATTCACGTCAAACGACAAACTCCAATTTATTGAAGAACCCGCAAAGGTTACCGACTGGAAGGTCCTCAAGACACGGAGAAGTCGTATTAAACCTATCATAGTTCGTTGGAATTCACGTCATGACCCAGAGTTTACTTGGGAGCGTAAAGACCAAAACAATTCAAAATATCCGCATTTGTTTCACAACTCCCATGCAACCGATAACACAACTTGAATTTCGGGACGAAATTCTTTAACGGGGGGAGAATGTGACAACCGGCACTTTTCCATATATTCCGTACAATGTTAAACAGTAATTTATGCATTAATGACTGTGCCTGATATATTTAATGACATGAAAGATTTTCTGAATGTTGTCATATACATACAAGTGCCTTACATGTTGCATAACTATTTATCATTATTGCATGAAACACATTATGATTCAATTAGTGCACGAAATAAAGTTAGCACAGTTATCAGACAAACTAGAAGTACTGACGGGAGTTCAGTACTCAGACAGACATGATATTAAGACATAGAATGAGCCCGAAACCAAGAGTTACACTAGTATAGTGTGTAGGGAAGTAAGGATCATAAAACTGCATTCCTAGATATAGTTTAAGTGTCGAAACGTGCCTAAAACTCACATAAACTGCAGAATTCTACATATTTCAGCAAAAATCAGCATTTTAACAACACAATATAATGCAGAATTATGGTTTAATGTTCTAGAAATACCTTCCTAAGTGTCGGGAATCAAAAATGTCATAAAAGGGAACCTAAAGCACACTAAACTGCGTAATTTAGCACCTTAACGAACCGGTAACCAACCGAACAATCGGTCACTACTCGAAACACCAAATTTTCACTAGAAGCACTGTTTTAGTGTTACGAAGCTAATTATGGTCACCAAGCATCACGATTCACCCAAAAATACCATAATACATAAAACACTAACTATTTCCCATTAAAACCTAACTAACTTAACTAAGTTTTACATCCCAACCATACCCCCTACTTACGGTTATGAACATGGGGCCGACCCCATCATTTTATGGCGATTGTTTATTTGATCTTGTTGGATACTTAGTGAACACAAGAACCTTTAGTTTATATGATGTCCGAAGGACCTTGTTTATAACCACAAGACTACATCACTTAACTCATTTCTTCACTTCTAAACCACTTCACTTCTCCTCTCCCTCCTTCCTTGTTCTCGGCCGCCAACAACCACCACACCACCACCATTTTCACTTCAATTACAACCATTCTAAGGTGATTCAAGGGTGCAAGGAACTTGATTAGGAAGCTTGGAGGCATTGGAGCTTGAAGGACCTTCACCATAAGCTATTATCCACTTTGTTCATCATCTTCTTCAACTTGATTTCTTCCCTAGCCCTTGTGCTAGTAGTAAGCCTCTTGTAACTTGATTTTACTTCTCATTTTGATGGTTACAAGATTATGTAAGTTGTTAAACATAAAGATCATAAAGAAACAAGAAGATGAACTTTCACATAAAGCTTAAAAACATAAGAATCTATGTTAATTTAGTGTATGTATGATACTTGATGATTGATTTCTTGTGATTATGATATTAATCATCATAAGAAGCTTGCTAGATTGTGATTAAACACATGATCTAGCAAGTGAGAGGATGAATCTTGTGAAAATCAATATGATCATCCTTTATGTGAACATGAACTTGGAAAATGAATTTGTTTTTGTGTATAATGATGATGGATACATATTATAAGTCTTGTAAATGGATGATTACAAAACTAATTTTCTCAAGAAACCAAAGTTATTTACAAGATTTACATAACCATGATTTTTAAGGAAACTAATCATGTTTCTAGTGTTAAATCAAGGATAGAAACATGTTGTTAACAAGAAAAATACAAGAAGAAATATTTTTAGAAAATCATCATAACAAGTTGTAAAAGACTACATTTTTACAAGAATGAGATTTATAAACAAACAACCATATTTTTAGGGGTAACTAAACTTACTTAACAACATATTACGTTACTACAAATTTTTACAAAGTTTCAAGTTCATGTCATAGTGTAAATTGCATGATTTTGGCTCATGGTAAGTCTTGATTATGTTGTTGATGATTGGTGATAAATTTTAAAAGAAAATGATATGCTTTTAAAGCATGGAAACCTCCATTTTTAAGAGGAAACTATGGCAAAATTTTTGTAGAAATTAAACACTTAGAAAAAAATATTTTTAAACAAGTGTCTACAAATAAATTTTGATCATGGTATTTATATAAAATTTGCCATAATTTTTGTTACAAAAATTACAAATATTGGAGGTCGATTTTTGATAAATAAAATGATTAAGTATATATTTAGAGAAATATATATTTAGATGTCACAAGTTGTGTGCTACTTGTATATTATGTGTATTAGTTATATTATTTTAAAAACTTGAAAATAATATAACACACAAAATATATCAAAATTTTAATACAAAATATTACCAAAATTCCTAGGAAACAAATATATAATTTATACCCGAAGATTGGACAAACCGGACAAGAACTATGGACTATGGATATATATATATATATATATATATATTCCGGAATTAAATTCATATTTCGACAAGTGTGACAAACGGTATTTTGGAAACCAAAGAAACGGAAAAATATGATTTTTACAAGTATTAAAAAAATATATATTTTCTTAAACAAATTAAGAATATATCATTTTGGGTGAAAAATGGAAATATATATTTTCTAAAGTTAATCTTAAAAATATAGATTATTTTTGAGGTTTATATGAAAATATAATTATTTTTGCCAAGTAAAGTTTATAGATAATTTTCTATAAAAGTTTCCTTAAAATATATATATATATATATATTTTGAGAATACAACTTAGGTGATTTTTAGTTAATTAAAAAAATAATATTCCGGAAAATTTAATACAAGATTAAGTATAAAATACTTAATAAACCCAAGAGAATACGTATTCACATACGTACAAATAAACACCGGAATACGTCACCAATACTTGGCAAAATACACAAGTCTAGAAATACACAAGTACAATTACACGCATACTTGGGAGCATATACATGTATAAATACATAATATACCAAGTTAAAATTATTTTAATAGAAATTCCAAATAATTGACAAATATAATTTAAGTTAAAATATTATTATTTTAACCAATAATTGTATACTTTGGAATAATATTTAGTATATCAAAGACGTAACTCAAAGTATGATAAGCCATAACAAATAAGACTAAAAGTCGTGGCACGACCTAGCCGTCTAATAAACCATAGCACGTGTGTAGGTAGTAGTGCGATCAGGAGAAAGGATCTTTGAGTTACACCGGATAGAAGAAAGCAAAACAGTGAGTTCATGTCCCCCTTTTCTTTTAACTGTTTTCAGTTTTATAACTTCGGGGGTGAAATACATGTTACAAATGTTTCGAACGTTTACAAATGGTATGGTTAGCTAAGGAATGAACTGTTAGATCATGTGAGTGGTGGGTACAATACTTAAGACCATTAATCTTCGTATAAGGACCGAGGGACATGAGTGATAGATCTATTTGGGTGTTGCGAGACCCACTCTTGGGCCGGAAGTGTCCGAAGGTGGTGACTGTAACATTCCGAAAATTTTAAAATTTAAAATAAAGTTATTACACGAATAGGTCAGGGGTAAATTGACTGTTAGAAATCTGAAGTACCTAGACGGGCTTAGGAAACGTTTAATAATTAAATTATAAAAATACATTATATTTGAACCTACTCTATTTTTAATGAAACTTGGTTCAAAATGTAGATACAAATATTCTCGTTCTAATGACATATTAATTATTTTATAAAACGTCATATTTTAGAAGTTATAAGCGCCAAATAAGTGAAGCAGCTAAATTAATTTTAATAATAATATAATAATAATATTTAACTTACAAATTGAATTGAAATTGTAATTGTGTTTGAATGTATACGTGTCTGAAATGATGAGAACAAAATAATAATATTAAAATTTCTCTAACATTCAGTTATGAATGTCAACGTGTCTTTTCTACGTGAGTACTCAACTTTGAAATGTAGTATAAATAGACATGCATCGATTCAACAATCAACTGCCTTCTTTTCTTTCTTTCTCTCTAGCTCTCATTCTCTTTCTCTAAAATTCTATAATTGTTTATTTTTGTATTTTTATTTATAATAATAATAAAGCTCTGCCCCATTTTAAGTGTTTTAACCCCTGATCACTGATACCCTGTCCGATTGATTTAGGACCCACCAACGCATGTCAAGGCTCTGCCCGACTAAGTTCGTTGGGGTTCTGTCTCGTGACGTAGGGATAAAGTTGAATTGGGTTACTATACTTAATGCAAGCGCATTATATATTTTATTAAACAGTCCAGGAGTTATACCCAAGATATACCAACCCTCCTTAAAATATTTTAGGCACCCCCAAATGTCCTAAATACACCCCATATACGAAAACCAGACCCGAAATACCTTTATATAATTAAAGATAAAATAAAAACAATAAAACAAGTCTGTCGCGGGGCGCGACAGAATCTCCTTCAGCCGTCGCGGGCCGCGACCGAGTAACAAGTGGCGAGATCTGGTGACGCCACGTGGCAGGACACGCGTCAACCTCACCCGATGACTCAGCAACACCGCCGCCGCCTTTCTGGCCCTGGCGGGGCGCGACGGCCCCCTTTGATTCCGTCGCGGGGCGCGAGAGACCCCTGGACAGGCCCTATAAATAGGATCGATGAGCTTCAGTTGTTTTCGTTCAAATCTCACACATCTCTCTCAATTTCTGAATTGAAATTATTATACTGGGTATAATACCCCCCCCCCCTAAATAGCAAAGCTCTGCCTCGTTGTAAGTATTATAACCCCCCGGTTACGTATTAGATACGATGCCCGATTGATCTAGTGCTCCGTAACGATTGTCGAGGTTCTGCCCGACGTAGTCGTTGGAGTTCTGTCTCGGGGAGGATATAACTAATATAAAATTGGGTTATTATACTAACGCGTGTGCATTATTTAAATTTATAGAATATAACCAGGAAGCCATAGGGAAAAACCTAAAATAGTAATGTGAGTAATCCTCCTTTTTGCAAACTGTTTTTACAAAACCTCAGATGATTAATATTATATTAAACAGTGATTGAGTATTTGTATTCTACAATTATCGTCGGTATGTTGGGGTTTTGTATACAAAATTTGGTACTACATTGTGAGTAGTAACATGACCATAAGTCGGGTTGACAGTACCGTGGGTGGTAATTAAAGTTGATGGAAACAAATGTAATTGCGCGACCGCCCTCAATACTGTAGACTGATAAAACCTGTTTTGATTAAACTGGGATTCACTCACCAGTATTTCTTGCTGATAAAATGTTTTAAACACGTGTTTCAGGTAACTTAGTGTGAAGCCAATAAAAGCCAGCTGGAGAGCACTGAAGGGTTAGAAAAGTGGCCATAAAAGTTACCTAATTAAAAAGAAGAATTGTTTTTTTTAATAAATTAGGGTTATCCCTAAAAACATGTTTATAATGGAAACTTGGGTTATTCCCATGCGTTTATTATCATAAAAATGTGGTGTTTTAACTCTGATAAAAATATTTCCTAACTACGGTCCTGATGAAAATTTTCGCTGCCAAATTGATAAACACCAATACCACTAAAACTGGCCGTGGCCGCCCGTTCCTGGGTTGTTAAGGGACGGGGGTTGTGACAGTGACTATGTCTTACAGCCGGAAGCCCGGTACAAAATCCGCAAGGTTTGAGCCTTCCTGCACCATTGCACACATATTAATGTATTAGCTACACATTAATTGATCTGTTCATAGACGCTTTCATACCGGATTACAAAGGCATACATAAAAATGTTAACAAGGTTATTCGAACTCATACAGAAACACATGAACTCGCTCAACTTTTGTTGATGTTTTCAAAATTGCATGTATTTCAGGAAACAAGATGGATCTTGGGCGCTGGTGTTGTTTTCAAGATGTAAATTTGAAGTTTAGATGTCATCCACTTTTGCTTGTAACATAGCTTGGGGGTTTTGGTTGAAAATTAATGACTTGCGTTTGTAACATTTCAAACTTATGAATGGATGAACATCATGTTTTAATCATATAGTTGTTTATTATAATTGAATGCAATGATATTGAGCAAGTCACACATCATACGCTTCCGCAAAAGTCAGGGTGTGACAGTTGGGCAGAAGTTGGCGATAGCCAAATCACTGGCCCTGAACTTATATGTGACACCTGTGCCTCCACGGCCATCAAACAAATACCAAACCAATGAAATATTGTGTTTCATATTTGGGATTTGTATAAATATGTGTATCATTTGCACATATAAATTCTTGTTCGATTTCGGGCTCTAAATCGCTTTCTGGAAGGTTATACGCGCACTGATGCATAAACATAATCAGTTTAATGCGACAAACACTCCGGAACATCAATATATTCTTAACATAACTTAAATAACCTTTACATAACTTAGAAATAAGTTTTGAAGGCTTTGGTATGGCAAAATCAAGTTTATTCGCTTACAGGGACTAAATTCGACAAATTGCGAAAGTATGCCGATTCGTACTGTAACGGACAATCCGGAACATGAACATAAGTTAAACATACCCTACATATCCTTTACATAGCTTAGAAATAGGCTTTAAGGGGTTCGGTGTGCTAAAATAAACTTTTTGGTCATTCAGGGACTAAAAGCGTCAAAAAGTGCATAAGTTTGCATTTTCGCGCATATCTTACGTTCTGAATACATCCGGACATCCAAAACTTTATGTAATCATTAAAATATTTTATTTTAGTGATTGGCATGATAAAATTCCATTCGTCACGTATTTTGGATCGTTTTTCGCATTCGTTCGTGTTTCATCATAATTAACCGAACAACGCAACCGTACGACCAAACGAACCGACATCCGAGATATTTTTGAGCATGTTTCATATTCCCTATACTTTAACTTCATTTTAGAGCCTTGAAATTGGATTAACGGGGCTTAAACGTGTCAAAAATGCATCAAAAACCATGTTTTGCACATTCAGGGACCAAAATTGACAATCTGCCATAGTTATCTTAGGAAGGGACCAAAGTTGAAAATCTGATTTCCAGCTTGTTCCAGCTGTTCCCCTCATTTGCACATGGTTTTAATGAAACCAGGGGTTGTTTTGGGGTACCCATGGTATTCTAAAACCATGGGCACACATGTAAGGTCCAGATCGAAGCTCGGTTTTCGATGAACGATCCTAACGGTCTTGGTTTTCCTATAAATACCCCCACCCTCTTGCTTCAAAACTCACACTTTGATCCTATTTGGCTCTCTAATTTGAAGTTATACACTTCATACCTGAGAGTAATCGGATCAAAACTCCATAGCTTGGACGCGTTGTAAGTCGTCTTTCGTTCTTTTACGCGTTTTAGCGTGAAAGTCAAACATTGTTTGGCTTTCAGCTTTGACCAGTTTATGGTCAACACGAACTTCGTTTGAACTTCGTAACGTGAGCATAATCATGATGGTTCTAGTCCCTTGTGACTATACCTACTGATTACCACGTTATTTAGGCATAGTGGCGAGTCGTAGTTTCGGCCAAAATGCGTATTGTTGCGTATTTTGTAACCAAACTACTTTTAGGTATCAAGACCATTTGTTTTGATACCAAACATGTTTTCTAAATTCTTTAAACATGTTTTAACATGTTTAGCTCGTCACTTTAGGTTTAGTGCTTATATAGGGTCGTAAGGTAAGCGATCTAAACAATCGCTTAGACTTTCGAACCCGACCCGTTTGGTCGATCATTAGGATCCGACCAAACACACTAGGTGACCATAGTTGTACAGGGAATAACCTTCCGAGGTTATACCTTATGGTCACGTCGTTTACTTAGTTGTATGATTGGTAGTTTATATGCCTTAGGAAAATTACCAAAATGCCCTTTTTACGCCAAAATTCATTTTAAGCATATGTAACATAATTTTTGACATCTAAATTGATTAGGCAACAATATTAGACATTTTAAGGCATATATTACTTGTCATAGGACTAGTTAGGCGGTCCAAACGCGTTTTACGCGAACGACGCGTTAAAGTAGCGTAAGCTACCTAAACGGGTCGTAATGGGTCATAAGCACTTAGGATAGGTTTCGATTTAGAATGTAGGCTTTGTTAAACCATGTTACATGAGTTCCTATACTCATTTGGTTTACGAAACCTCATTTTATCCGATCTTCCGATTTAGGTCCATTTATTTACATAGTTACCTATATCAGGTGCCGTTTGATTTCGTGATCCCTCTAGGTTTGCTTGGTTGTTATTCAAGACTTCTAAGAACCCTCAAGTGAGTACATAGACCCCTCTTTTACTGTTTTTCAAACATTTTGGGGTGAAACACATGTGCCTACTTGTTACTTTCGTGCTTTCCATGTTTTCATATCATATGCTTGCTATGTTCATTAGTATTCTTATAGTACATGATTTCATTGTGTTTTTGCTATGTATGTCCATTTGTTGCATACTTAGTACATCGTTTTACATTACATTTTATGATATGTATGTCCATTTAGTTCATACTTAGTACATTGTTTTACATTACATTTCACGCTATGTATGTCCATTTAGTGCATACTTAGTGCATTGTTTTACATCACATGCTATGTATGTTCATTTGTTGCATACTTAGTACATTTGTTTTTCATCACATGCTTACATTTTGGTATGACATTTGGTTTGTTTAAATGGGATAAAAATACATTCATTAACATTAGCTACGCCGTTCGTTAGTAGGTAGTGGTACCATAGGAATTGACAACTCCCGTTCCTGACATCCTAGGTATGTTTGGATAAAAGGAATGACCGAATTCGATACACATAACTCAGATAAACCTTTAAATTCGTTTAAGGGTTTATCTCCACAGTCTCAAGGCTTGAATGTATGCATTTTAACATTACCGCATAAATGTTAGTATCAGTAAAGCATGCATTATTTTACAAAGCATAACTTTTGATTTATTCAAATACTTCGTTTTGTGCATTTTTACATATGATTAAGTAGTCACTTTTTGCTTAACATACATGACAATTGTTTACATATTTCATGATTTACATTTGACATTAGACATGGTTTTCACACAAACATTTTGACATTTGATTATACATAAACATTTTTACATTGGTGGTTTGTTTGGTAAGTGATTTAAGTAACGAGGCGTGTGTAATATGATACAAGCATGGTGGATACGCCGCTGGTACTTCCTATATATAAGTGCTTGTATGATATTACATATCGTAGCGTTATTTAAATCATTTCAATTTTGACATATTACATTTTACACAAATTAACATATCTTTACAAAACATTGTTTTACAAACAACACATTTTATACAAATTCATTTTACTTGGTTATTTATTTAACCATACATATTTCTTTTATGTCATCTGTTTCCTTATCGATTTTTATATGATTTATAAAACAAAAACATTTTACAAGGTTCATGACTACTTTTGTTAAAACATTATTTTAAACTTATAAGTCATGAATCCTAAATCAATAAAACCTATGTATCTCACACACATTTTTATGCTGACGTAGCTATTTTCACATGTGTTTCAGGAAATGATGCATAGGATTGATCAAGTTACACATAGGCAGACTCGGGCCTTAGTGACAATAAAAGATGCAAGACTAGTTAATTATGTATTGCTTCCTTGTTGTTAAGACATTGTAACTCTTTTATTCAATAAAACAAAATTTCAAATTTCCATGTGTTATGAAGCAATGATTCTGTTACAACACTCCTCGACGTTTCCACAACGATTTGTTGTTTTACGTGGTCGGGGTGTGACATTATACTTGACACAACATAAAAGATTGCCCAGATCAAACAACGAATGGCGGCAGCTCGCGACCGTCAGAAAAGCTACACTGATAAGCGTAGAAAATCGTTGGAATTCCAAGTTGGAGACCTAGTTTTGTTAAAGGTCTCACCTTGGAAAGGCGTGGTTTGTTTTGGCAAACGGGGCAAGCTTAATCCGCGCTATGTCGGACCTTTCAAAATCACTGAGAGAATCGGTACAGTGGCTTATAGACTAAACTTGCCTGAAGAGCTTAGTGGTGTGCATAACATTTTCCACGTGTCAAATCTGAAGAAGTGTTTATCAGATGAAACTCTCATTGTTCCCTTCAAGGAACTCACGATCGATGACCAGCTTTGTTTCATCGAGGAACCGGTTGAGATCATGGATCGGGAAATCAAAACCCTCAAGCGCAACAAAATACCTATAGTTTGAGTTCGGTGGAACTCACGTTGTGGACCAGAATTTACTTGGGAACGGGAAGATCAAATGATGCGCAAGTATCCTCAGTTGTTTAAGAACAATGCATCCAGTAGTGCTGAAGCTACTACTGAATTTCGGGACGAAATTCCAAACCAAATGGGGGATGATGTGACACCCCACAAGCTTCTTCAGCAACTACATGTCAAATTTCGGAACAAAATTTCTTTCAACTTGGGGATGATATGACAACCCGTTATTCAGAGATAAAAATCATTTATTCTTTTCAATTTCTTTAGTTACGTTTCGTATACGTTCTAATTACCACTTCATAACATTTATGAGCGAATGGGTACTATACATATTTATACGTGTATATCATGCCTAAATTTATATGATTATATTTGAGGTGATTATATTTGTTAAACAATTTAAATATATATATATATATATATATATATATATATATATATATATAAGATTAGATAATTATATATGTTCATCGGTTGCAAAAATCATGTTAATGTGGCTGTGTTTTTCTGATATGTGATGATGATTGATGTTATGATGATAAATTATAGTGTTAGGGTTCATAAAAAGATAAAGTGTTATGCTAAGTAATAGTTTTAGGCATATATGGATAGAGATATCTTGTTTTGTGTTGAGATGGTTGATGGTTTTGATGTTTAAACGTGTTAAATCTGATATATATAACGTACAACCTACTGTGAATAAAGATTACGTGTCGCGCATATGTTAGTTGTTCGGTTGGGAAGATTGGGTAACGAAAACAGGTTTTGTCCGACAGTTACAACCGACTTTAATCGGTTGTAACCGGGTCATAACTTAACAAAATTGGATTTTCTTGAGTCTATAACGTGCTATTTCATAATACGCTTCTAATGGCACTAGAATCATGATTTTTGGACGTCGTTTACTATTTTAAATAAATTGTTTCGTTTCAGCAATTAAAGCTGCGTTTTTCTGCAGACTTTACATGTTATGTTTTGAGTAATAACTTGATAAATACTTATAGAGTTATACCATGAAATTTATACTGTAGATGCTCTTAAGTGTCCGTGCAAAGCTTCAGCTGAAATTTCGTCAATTGGATAACCGAGGATTTTTAAATGAAGTTTTCCATGAGCTGCAGTCCGAAAGTGACGAATCTGATTGAAACTTAGTAAATGATTTTTTTTATAAATTTTTTGTTAAGATTTAAATTCTAAAAATTTAACACAAGACCAACCCCTCTGAGGGGCACGCCATATTAAAAGTTCGTAATTTTTTCAATCTCGTAAGGGTGGTAAACGGACACCCCATAATAGCCTATTTTCAGTGAAATGAATTGTGCATGTTTGTAAGTTTATAGAGTGTCGAATCTGCTATTCTTGGTATTCATACATGCTAAATGATTGTATAAATGGTGTATTGCGCGTCGTAGTGTATGTTACGAACATGTGCCTAAAAACTACTCGGTAACATAGTTGTGACAACTTGCTTGCATGTTAATTGTTAGATTCGTGTAAGATTTGCGTGAATTACATAAATGACCCCTAGTGTTCTTGGTAACCATAATATGACGTGGTTGACCATACTAGCTTGCATAACTTAATCTACCGAGCTAATCTAAGGCGAGTTCACACTATGACTAAAAGCGTGTATTCCCGGTGGATTGGGAGCCTAATATTCTGAGGGAAACGGAATATATTAATTGATAATCATAAATCATCTCTTTAGCAGACTAAACTAAATTCTATCATAAAGTCCCCATACGATAACACCAAGTAATCTCCGGGCTGGGCGAGCGGGTATTAGTTGATAGCGCTATTAGGTTTGATAATCCTCACACCGGGCCTTAGAGGACGGGCGTGAACTTTTATTCCTTGGCACTGATCAATGATGAGAGACATTGATTTGGGGCAAAACAACTCTACTGTCACATCATCGGTACCACACAGTTTAGTTGCTTAAAGATGGGGTAGCTCCCCATGACATGTTTTATAAACCGGTAATTTAATAACTTATGTTTTTGGGATAAAACGTGTAAAACATTTTAAAACCGTGAACTCGCCAACTTTATGTTGACATACTACTGCATGCTTTGCAGGTCCTTAGGTGCTATGCTGGAGTTTGCATGGAGGAGTGTAGTGGCTATCTAGAACCGTTGTTGGGTTCTTATTTAAATAAATTGCTTTTAAACTATTGTTGAGACCTTAGACCTTATGCTTCCGCTAGCAACTTAAACTATGTTTTAAACTTTGAATGTTTTGTCACTAATCATATTAGTGATTATGGATTTACTTTATTTAACTTATTTTAAAGTATTCAATCTGATTGGTGGCATGATTCTAGTTAGTCGCACGCCTCGCGGTAATACTCCGCAAGTGGAAATTGAGGGTGTGACAAGTTTCAGCTCCGATCATCCTAACCATGAGGCAATACGCGATCTTATTGATTACTTTCCATGTATTGGTATGACATTGTGTTAATTTTAGTTAGAATCGTCGATTTTGTTATGCAGGACATGCATATAATCTGAAATGTGGTTTGTTTTTCATGGAATTCTGGTTCGAATTAGGGTGCCGATGACCCGTCCCCTTGTCTGGATCCAATACCGGGTCTTGTTAAGGATGGGGAGGGGGTTCAGGATCGACCTCTATTTCAGTCGGCTAGCATGAAGACAGGGGGCTTGCTTGGCTGTACATATGATTCCTAACTAGTAGCTTATGTATAATAGTTTAAAAGGGTTATTTTGGCAACTGATATTTTTTTGGGTTTTTGAAGTTAATGATCAGGATTACCCTTTTTTGTTATCTAAGACTATTACAGAGTGACCGAAAATTCTCTTGAGTTAGGGAAGCATGCTTTAGCCTAATAGGTATAATACTTTGGCCGAAGTTTCGGCTAACGATATTCACCCTTCCGGTTACTACATGTTAGTCATTGAAATTTCGAGACTTTGGAAGGATTGAAAATTGAAGAGTGGGACTCGTTATCAAGATGCGGGTTTCACCTCTAACTTGACAACGTCGTTCCCTATGTGTGGTTAGTACTTACCGAACGAGATACATAACTAGTTCCAAGTCGTTGGTAAGGGTCCATTGGATTGAGAATGGGAAATTCTCCATCAAGGTGCGAAAACCACTTCTATCTCGATGGTACAATTTCGTGAAAAATCGATAACGCGGATTGAGGGATATCACCAACATAAAGGTTTTCACGCCTATGTTGGTGAGATCGTCTCCTTTGTGGTATGAGATTGTCTTCGTGTTCTCGTGTGTGTATTATAGTTCATCTTAGGAAAGACTTGTATATTTTAAGACAAAAGATAAGATGACAAGCAAAGTAGAGAGAATTCAATTATTTAAGCCTGATAACAAGAGTGGTCAAGTATGGGTTCCTCAACTATAGACTAGGTCAAAAGCATGGAAAGTTTTTCCTAATTCACTATAGTTATGGCTCTGATACTAATCTGTCACACGCCAACCGATGGTGGAAACATCGAAGTCAGATGAAAATGAGATTGCTCGAGACTTCATAACGACTAATTGTGACAATAAATTAAGTAACAAGAGTCATTTCATTTCTAGTCAAAGTACATCATTGGAAGGAAATTATAACAAATTGTTCATAACATAACCTAACAAACGAAATTCAAGGCATAGGCATTTGGTGCGTTTCTAATCCATCCTAATTAAATTTCTTCGAGTGTCATCATACGTTTCCTACAACATGTATTAAAATACAATCAACACAAAGTTGGCGAGTATACAAGTTGGATTACATAGCATACGTATAAAAGATTGTCTCAAATCCAACATGGCATATTGTATACTAAGTTTATTATCATACTAGCATGTAAAGTGAAATTAAGGTTTAAGAGGCTTGGTTATATCGTGGTTAAGTAGGGTTTGTGTTTTAATGAGGAATGAAGGTGATTGGGGAAGAAGGGAGGTGAGAAAGGTGGAATTTGGATTGGTTAAATAAACATTATGCGGATTATGCATCTAGGCGTCGCGCAGGGAGAAGAAGTGTTGCAGCCCGCGCAACGCAGCATGCCCTTTTGACCACCGAAGTTTGGTTTTTGGCATGATTGGCCCCTGAACTTGTAAGTTGATGTTATTTTATGCTACAAGTTTGTGTTTTTGGGGTTTTCAAGTATAGGAAGTGTATGCATGTGTGTGTTATGTGTCGTGCGTATATGAATGATAGTATGTATGTATAATAAGTCTCGGTTTTACGTATAAACACATATTGAATGATTGATTGTGTATAACACAAGTATAAATGTAACACGTATATGTGTAAAAGGGAATTCCCATTACGATCAAAGTCTCAGATTTACAAGATTGGAATTGAAATACGAATACAAGTTTCTAAAAATAGAAATGCGAATACAACTTTCTAAATAAGGAAAGTACAAAAATACGAAGCGTTAAACCTCCGAATTTGCAAGTATTTCCCCCTCAATATTGGCAAATTCTGGTATCTAAAATATCTTAAAACTCAATTTTGTGGAATATTTGACATTTTGTTCCACAAAAGTGATTTTTTCATCAAATGCGGATTTTACGTTTTGGCCCATTAAAAGTCATTTCACCAAATGATAAATGTTATACACCGGTCTCCATGACTACCCACAATCTTCAATTCTCTGTGATTTCATCATCTTATCTCATTCTCTGAATCCTCCAACGTGTCCCTGAATAGCCTATGTTTAACGTTAAAATCTCGAAAAAAATTTTCCATCACCAAATTTTTTTGGACGCTCATCTCGTTACACAATCAAAAAAGCCTTTTTTTTAAAAGCGCGTATAACTCATGCGCGCGTATGACTCATCCATGCATATGAGTCACACGTTTTGCTCTCATGCGCGTGTAATTGCTCATGCGCTCGAAGCTACTGTTTCCAATGTTTCGATCCAAAATCTTTATTTATTTGAATTTGATGATGAATCTTCCAAAGATAGGTACGAAAATCAATTCTGATCAAGAATATATCTTCAATTTGACATTTCAACCATGAATTGATCTCCAATTTGATGTTTTATGTATAAAATTCATCAATCATGAGCGTAGGTGATTCAATCAACTGTTGGATCGATTGAATCGGTATTGTAGCTCTGATACCACTCTTAGAACAAGGACTGGTGCGCCCTACGCATTTAGACGGAAGTTTGGATAAGATAAAACTAATTCAGTAGAAATTCGGTAGCATAACGCTTAGAATAACCATATATAAAGGCTTCCATTCCATACCGAAAGAGCATACATCGTTGACAAGCTGGAGAGAGCATCAGGCAATCTCTCTAGCTGAAAACCTTGTTTCCAAAACTTGTTTCACAAACTTATGGATCCGTGCGCATGAGCCACCTATATTTAGGTAGCTCACATGCGCATGGATGAGCACTTCTCATACGCATACGCACGTATGACTCATACGTGCGTATGAGTGTACTCTTTTTAAAACTAACACTCAATTATACAATATTCAACACACGCTCTATCTAGCCTATTCGACAAGTAACAGACACACAAAACTGCACCAACAATTGTCTATATTTATATGAAAATTAAAATGTTGAGTACACCATTGAGGAAAATATCTAAGAACTTAAAGGAGAAGAAATAGACTAGTGCTCAGCTAGATCACTTTACAAGAGTTGCTTCACCTCCACCCTACTTTGTAGTTCATACCCAGGGGGGGGGGGGATTGTGGATGCATCTTGAAGAGCATTTGAATAAGTACTAAGGAAACCAGATGCATCAACAACAAATGTTAAACAAGTACAATCCATGAAACTAAAATTATCAAAGAAAAATGAGAAAATGGTTCGAAAGATACCTCCTACTGATGTTGATGGGACAAAACATATTGCAACTACTCAAGAAGCGAATGTGCAACTAATAGTTGAAACTTATACATTAACTCTCATAAAGTTGTTTTTATTTGATGAAACTATTGACATAAAGATGGATGAAGAATATTTACAAGAACTTAAAAGTTAAAAGAGGCAAAGAAAATGAAAGATGGGATGCTCCCCTTGATTCAATACAAAGAAGAATGTATTGAAAGACATGAGATCAACTAACACTTGAAGGTGGGCATTATAGAAAGTGTGTATCAATCATGGGAGAGAAAAAAAAATAAAAAGATAAAGAAAGTGGAAGAGAAAACACTTGTGAGTTCAAGAGACAAAAAAAAAAAGAACAACAAAAGAAGACAACTATTGAGACGGGGAACGCAAGATAGAAGCATGGTGCAATTGAAATCAACACCTACGTCTATCCAAGATGTTCAAAGAGCTCAACAAGACTCATCATCACCAGTTCAACCATCACCACCAACGGATCCACTTGCTATCGATGCATTTATAAGCCAATCTTTAACTTAAAAAGAACATATACATAATATCAAACTCAGGGCCGTCTCTGAAAATATTCGAAAATATGTAGGCTCTGTGCGAAGATAAAATACGAGCCCCTAAAATATAAACTTCTTAAGATGAATATACAAAAACGTTTTAAATATATGAAATGAATTAAAAATTTGTGGAATCACCCGCATGTTGCGGCGGACTGCTTTTTTACGTGGAAACGTAGATAAAAAGCATATCAGACGTTCATTTGGACAACGAAACGTAGAAAAAAAAAACATGTTGTAAGGGTAAATTAAGAAAATGTGGAATAGTTACGTCGTAACTTAAAAAATCCTTATATACGATCATGTAAAACCATCGTAACTTATCTAAATTTATTTAGAAAATACACAGAGTTGAAAGAGAAAAAAAAAAAAAACAAAATAAGACTTTTTTCATAAAAAAATGGAACACATAAAACTAATTGTAGATTGAATAATATTTTTAGAAATTAACATAAATAAACATTTTTAAACTAGATTTGAGAAATAACTACGATTCCCATTTTGATTTTATGTAACACAAAATTAGTCAATTAATTTCATTTGCATTTAATGCATAGGTAACAAACATAAAGAAAAAAATTTAACTAAAAATGAAGCTATAAAGATTAGAACCAAAGACCTATTTGCTAGTAAGTGACATAGAAACCACCAAACCATGAGCCTCATCTTGTTATTTTGCAATTCAGTACTTATATATTCTAAGTTTATATAGCGTAACTTTATTAAAAAAAATATTTGGGCCCCCGAAAGGTTTGGGCCCTGAGCTGTCGCCCAACCCGCACCCCTCCGGGAACCCCTAGCCATAAAACATCATGCAATGAAAGGAACTTATGATGCTAGGTTGGATTCTTATGTGATTACAAGGGAAAGAAGGCATATGAGCACATTCGCTAATTCAAAGTACTTTGTGAGATGCATGAAGATGATATTGAAGACTTATCAAAGTTGTGTTTCGATAATCCAACTGGCAATGTGAAGGCTAACAAGATGATCCCTGACATGCAACTCTATCTTCTATGGTGTCGAGCTTAATGAGAGAATGATTAAAGAGTTTTGATATCATTCGTTCTCGGAATGATTGTTGAGCATATGATGTTGGTTCAGTTCTGTTTTGAACATAATATAAAACATGAAAACATACCTTTGATTGCATCAGACAGTGGAGAATCCAGTCAGAGAAGATGACATCGATTTCGACATAATTGTCAGCTTGATTCGGTTCCTCCTTTGGGTGCTGACTGATGATGGGGACTAAGAAAACCGAAAAGGGATATCGGCTAGGAGAGGAGGTCGAATTTGATGTTAGGCTTATGGGGTGTTTCTAATGTGTAACTGTCTAACCCCTTAACCTCCACATAATTCTCCTTATATAAGCACCTAGGAGGAAACCTAATTAGTTAATAAGGGTAATATGGTCCATCAACAATTACCAACTAATTATTTAATAGGTTAATATATATTTTGATCTATATTATGTAAATGATTATAATGGCTATAGATTAAATATTAATACATAATATATTTAATCTTACATTCTCCCACTTAGCCGAGCAATCATTTATTATGAGTATTAGATAAGCCTGATCAGGAGTTAACACTCATTTTAGCCTTAAACAAGTACTATAGCAGAGAAATACAGCTGTTGAATCATTATGCGACTCAGGACCCCCATTAATCATACTATAGCCTTAATTTAAAACCTAATCGTCATGATCAAAATACGCATAAGCCCTTTGTTTGATTTGTAACTATATTTGTCTATATGCCGTTATGCTAGCGTGACATATTCTTAGAGACATACAAAATCAAACTGATGAGGAAAAAATTAACTAATACTTAGTCATTCATAGTACGATATGCAGTTGCGCATGGCCATCAATTAATACCCGTCTCTGAGCTCTCTTAATAAGACTTATGGGTAATAGCCCTTCAGTTATAGGATCCTTAAGCATATCATGAATGTATTCGATACAAAACTTAGTTTCCTCAATTCGTTCATAAACGAATAATTAATTGCGTATCGAAACTTAATGCAGCACCTCTTGAACTGTTACTGTTCAAGGAGTCATGGTAGATGACTTTATCACACTAACTCTTCAAAACATTAATTATATGGAGTTAATATACTTATGAGTCCACTGATAAATTTTCAACAACATTTAGTGACTATATTATGTCGTTATAACTTAGGTTGTTAATATCAGTGCATTATGACTTCTCCATGAAATAGGTTTTGTCTGCTGACATAAAGATATACCCGAAATTACATTTTGTCATCTTTGAATATCTCAAAGTTAGAGTAATAAACCGGTTTTAATTCTCACTTCTTCTTTAAATTGTAGTCTCTCGTTTCTCTTAAAGATATTGTAATACTCTTTTAAATGCTTCACATTAATCTAGACATATCTAGTGTGTTGCAATGTGAATAATATCTAAACGAGTGTAGACTTGAACTTACATAAGGCTTCCAATTAATGAAGCGTAAATCAATAATCTCATTTACCATATTATCCTCTGAAGGAGAGCAGTATTGATTGTTACATATGTAAGGACCCATTTAATTTTAAACTTATGGAACTGAACTAATATCCCATTGGGTCTATCTCAGTATGTTATGATATCAATCACGTAAGAGATATCTCTGAGATTTATTATATCAAAGTTTGTGTTAACAATGCTTTGACTTATGTAACATATACTTGTCAAAAGAATGTCATCTATATAGACAAGTTTATCTTAGTTGCTCCCACTCATCTTGAGGTAGGTACATTAATCCACTTGATTCTTGATGAAAATAATTACGTTAGCTTTTCATCACATTATGATGTTTGCATTAACTCATACATGGATATTATTGGCTTACAAATAAAGTGTTCCTTAACCTTCAGTTTGAAACTTTAGGTTGTTATCTAATGAACATGTAAATGTGTCAGCCATTTGTTAGGGAAAATTGTTAATAATGTTCATCTAATGTAGCTTTAAACTATTATAAGCTACTAGAACAGTGATGATCCTCAAAGAAATCTTTTGTAAGATAGGTAAGAAAGACTCTTTGATAATTCATCTCTTTCTGAGTGTAACCTTTGACAATCAATCATGCTCCTGTGTGTCTTAATGTTTATATTAGGATTTGGTTTAGTTATGAACACTCTTAGGTAATTCAATCAAATCCCAAACGTTATACAAACACATAAAATCAGTTTTACTAGAAAACAGTTTTATTCCATTCAGAAGATTAATTGACGCTAATGGCTTAATTAGAAGAGATAGGATCAGTAAACATTTCCAAAATCCATTTCAACTTCAATTAGGGAGGTTATGTAATCATCAAAGTTAGTAGGTTTTTAAACCTAGATGACCTCCTGAGTTGATTATTGGGTTCATTAGAAGTTTCAGTTTTATGGATTAGCTCTTGGTTAGGTTGCTATCATTTTTAGGATTCTAAGTTTGTAAGAGTTGGTGCAGTATGGTGTACAAGAGGTGTAATCGGAGTTAAATTCGGAGTGAAATTTAATGACACTCTTCCCCCCGCCTCTTGTATTCCTTGCAAATCATGATAAGGACTTTGACTGCTCCCACTAACCTTAGAAATCTTTAGGAACTCAGCATGCTTAGGGTCAATATGTAACAACCAACAAATTCTAATAGAGAAACAAGTTAATGACGTCAGTCGTTGTAGTTTCTCTTGTTGAGGATTATGTTAGTTCAGGAAAGAAATCTAAGTGTGCCCACAATTAAGCAACAATGAAACTTTTGTAAGAGTAACATTAGATTTAAGGAGATAAGTTTTGATAGAACAGTGTCGTGATGGAGCGGTGTCTTGTACAAGAGGTGCAATTTTAGGTAATGTAAAATTTTCACTCCCCCACCTCTTGCAACTATTGCAAGTTGTTATTAAGACACTTAATGCTCCCACTGATCTTTAATATCTCTAGAATGCTACAAGAAAAGTTTCAATGAGCTATGTGACGTGGGAACCTATCACATATACGTTAGACTTTATTTGATTTCTTTAATGTCCAGATATCAAAAGAAACTTTAGGGACATATCTAATAGAAATCTTATTAAGTATATATATATGAATAGATTTCTTCTAAGACCGTCAGCCATATGCGACAAAATTTAGATACAAGTTGATAGTCTTTTAAACGATAAATGAATTATGTCTGAATATTCCATTTTGAATAAGTTCCACTAATGTCAATGAATGACTTATGATGGACCCATACTTATTCCTTAAGCCGAATAATATTTAGGGTTATAACGTCATGATTTATTCATCACTTAGAATGAGATTGGATAAAAAATCATCCTCATTGACCATGCCATGATTTCTCATGAATTTCAGTTATAATGGATGAAATTTATAAGTCTCATTTTCCTTTTGTCGAATTCTCATTTGCATGATGACAAAAGTTGTGAAAGCGTAAGGTATCATCTAGTTCCATCTTAGTAATGTTTCAATCCAGATATTTAGAACAAATAAGATGAGAGTTTAAGGTAAGTGTGACTTTATGTTGACTATGCAAACCTCACAACCTTCATGACATAGCCTAAGTAATGATACTGTATTCTGATTAATCTTCAGAATATGTAAGGTATCGAAAGGCTTTGTTAGAAGACTGCTTATTATGGTTCTTATAGCCTTAACAATTAATTTTGTCACTAACTCTCATGTTAGTTATTTGTCGAGTTCTGGTAAGGAAACGTATGGAACTAGAGTCAACTAATCACGTGTTAATTGGAATATTAAAATTATCAGACTTAAATATCATTAGGAAATGACTACCTAATTAACTTATCCAACTGTTCTTTAGAATAATGGATAGTCTCGTTGCTTATGCCTAGTCTAATGACATAATTATGCAGTGAGATTTTCCCTTAAAGAACCTTAAAGTTGGAATTAGCACTTGTAATTTGTCTATGGACCTTAGAATAATCCTCTTTTAAACTATTAGTGGTTGTAAGGTGAGTAACAACTTATTTTCCAGCTTCAAACATTTATTTCTTAGTACATATGTTGCTTATCAACACACTCATTATACTTTGGTACTTTTGAGTGTTATAGTTGATTTATAAGGCATCAAATTGTACAAGTGAAAATCTTAGTATGTAATGTACTGGAAAAATGTACTTATTTCCATGCGTAGGCCCTTAACTTTATGGGTCATGGCATTGTACATTATTATGTATTCACATATACCACTTAGCTTTATAATTTATAATTTTAAATGAAGGCATGCATCTTAGGAGTTCTTGTGATTAAACCACACATAATAGATTAGTTTTAGGAAAAACTTAATCTGGAATAACCTTTTAGTGACAGCACTTATTCTTGATTATCATAAGAGACATCATGTTCGATTTATCCTAATCATCATGCTCTACTTTTCTTCTGTAGTGCTTTATCAGAAGAGAGCAATAGGATTATCGTGTCTTAAGAGATAATCAAGGATTTAATTTAAGAGCTAATTCTTATAGAAACTTTAAGCAAAACATATTAGATTTAGGAATTAGAGTGGATGAGATATAGACTTATAGAAGAAAATTATAGTGAGTAAAATTATGGGTACTAAGAATAAGGCAGACGAAATGATCATAAAACTTAATTAAGGATCAATAATATAAGGATCATTGAGTGAAGAGGTTGTGATATGTCTATTACTAACATCAAAATAATAGACTTAGCTAAAAAATTCTACTTAAACGAAGACAAAACAGCTTTGGCCAGAAGTGTAATCATCTAAGCATATGTGCAAAGTGGTTGTAACAAATCAGCTTTGGCCAGAAATTGAGACAATCACTTTAGTTATGCACTCGTTAAGTATGCCATCTATGAATGAATTAAATCAGCTTTGGCCAGAAATTAAGACATTCATGCTTATGATGCATACTTAACATAGCTTTCGTAATACTTGAACGATAAGTAGATGTAACAAGTCAGCTTTGGCCAGAAATGATACATCAAAAACTCATTCAAGTTAAGCTATTTTGGTTTTGTAAAACATTATTTGATCCTTATTAATTAACTAAATATTTACAAAAACCAGTTATCTAATAGCAAACCACCCGTTAGCGCGGATCGAACTAATATTTACAAAAATTTTTAGTTCACATTAAACAGCTAAAATTTATGAACACTCATGATTTCGGATGACAGATGTGTAAGTGTAGTCATTTCGGATGATTTCTGATGATTTCGGATGATGATGCTTAGTCCGAAATGTATCCGAAATAGTCACTTCTTGATGATCCGTGATGCATTTCGGATGATTTCGGATGATAATGCTTAGTCCGAAATTCATCCGAAATGGTCAGTCCTTTTGATCATCCGTAATGCTTAGTCCGAAATGCTTATGTGCTGATCCGTAATAGGCGAACAAGTGTTCATCCGGAATGATCAGTCAGTTGCTGATCCGTAATGGGTGAGCGATGTTCATCCGGAATGATCAGTCAGTTGTTGATCCGTAATGGGTGAACAATGCTGATCCGTAATGGGTGAACAATGTTCATCCGGAATGATCATCCGTAATGATCATCCGAAATGTGTTCTGCAAGCTGTTAATGCGATAACATAACTGAAAATTCGAAAAATTTGGGATTGTGATAGAGTTTCCTATTTTATCATTCATCTAATTTTATCAGTAAATTTCGAAAATCGTAATCTGTTTATTCTATTAACAGATTTCGAAAACTTATTAGATAGAATTAGATCAAAATTAAGAAAACATTCCACAATTCAAATCATATTCCAAATCATGAAGGAAAATTCGAATTTTAACTAAGAACATGATGAACCCTAAATAAAAAATACTCAAACATTCATCCGAAATCTGGAATTTTATTACACATTTAAACGTATTTCTGAAACATCAGATTTCGGAACAGTAATCACGAATGAACATGCCATCCGAGATGCAGTTTCGGATGACAGAAATCAAACAGTAATGATTTCGGATTATGATGAAAAAACGAATTTTTAATTATCGTTTTAAAACCTGTTTTCCTGCTTTAATCCAGATTTACGGATACAAAACAGAACTGACTAATCAACATACGCTCTGATACCACATGTTGGTTCAGTTCTGTTTTGAACATAATATAAAACATGAAAACATACCTTTGATTGCATCAGACAGTGGAGAATCCAGTCAGAGAAGATGACATCGAGTTCGACATAATTGTCAGCTTGATTCGGTTCCTCCTTAGGGTGCTGACTGATGATGGGGACTAAGAAAACCGAAAAGGGATATTGGCTAGGAGAGGAGGTCGAATTTGATGTTAGGCTTATGGGGTGTTTCTAATGTGTAACTGTCTAACCCCTTAACCTCCACATAATTCTCCTTATATAAGCACCCAGGAGGAAATCTAATTAGTTAATAAGGGTAATATGGTCCATCAACAATTACCAACTAATTATTTAATAGGTTAATATATATTTTGATCTATATTATGTAAATGATTATAATGGCTATAGATTAAATATTAATACATAATATATTTAATCTTACATATGATCTTTAGCACTCATGATATATTTTATTGTTTTTAAGGGTACTTCTCAAGATCTCCAAATTATTATAATAAACAGCCATTCTAACAATGAAATTTGAGATTGAACACTCCCTTTAAGAGCCTTTACTAATTCATATGGCAATTTACAAATGTATATTTAAACATAAAGCTATATTATCCAAAAAAGATCAAGTAAACTAAACTTATAAGTTATAACAATTTTTTTATTTCCGAATAAAGCTATATTATCCTAAAAAGATCAAGTAAACTAAACTTATAAGTTATAATACTTTTTTTTTTAATTTCCAAATGAAAACAGTTATTTTGTAATGCAACCCGGTTTATTTGCAAAGGAGTTGGTTAAAATAATTGAATATAAAAATAGAGATGCGTGATGCGGAGGGCCGTTTTATGTGGAGAAAAGCAGCCATACATCAGACTAATTTTGTTCTTATTACAACTTTGAATTATATTATACCTGAGCATACACTCCATTTTGGTTATTACTTTTATATTTTAATACATATAGTTGGATTATTTTATTCATATATTATTAAAAAATAAGATGGTGCGGCAGCAGTTCTCTAAAATGAGATGTTACTCCATAAAGATGTACTTTATACATATAACTAGTTGGATGCCTCGTCCGTGTTGCGGGGCTCTAAGTCGAATATTTTTTAGTTTCATAATATATATGCATGTATTTTACTTACTTGTGCATACTATTCATAACACGATATCAAAAAAAATTACATCAAGTCAAACAATTAAACCAAAACACTGCCATAGTTTTGCTAAAAAAAAGATGGGAAGCTTGAGCTGGGGGCAAAATAGTAAATTGTCAGAAACAATGAGCGAGTGTTAGACACCTAGTTGACAAAAAAAGTTAGATTGAGTCAACCAAGTAAAATAAAAACTGTTATAGTTTTGCAAAAAAAAAAAAAAAAAAAAAAAAAAAAAAAAAAAAAAAAACTAAAACGATGGCAAGGCTACAGATTTTAACTGGGGGCAAAATCCTAAGTTTTTAAAAGAGGGCTAACTTATAATTTTAAACAGATGGCAAATTTGTAATTTTAAGCTGGGGGCAAAACCAAAATTTTGTTTTGAACTGACGCAAAATCATAGTTTTGAACGAAAGGGCAAAATCGTAATTTTTAGCTGGGGACAAAAGCATAATTTTATTATGAATTGAGGCAAAAGCGTAATTTTCAACTCAGGGCGAAATCGTAATTTTTCATGAGGGGGCAATATCATATTTTTGAACTGAGAGCCAAATCGTAATTTTGAGCTAGGAAAAAAACTAAAACGATGGAAAGACTACAAATTTTAACTGGGGCAAAATTGTATTTTTTAAATGAGAGCAAACTCATAATTTTAAATTGAAGGCAAATTCGTAATTTTAATTTGGGGGTAAAACCATAATTTTATTTTGAACGAAGGGCAAAATCGTAATTTTTAGCTGGGGAGAAAGCATAATTTTGTTTTGAACTGAGGGCAAAAGCGTAATTTTCAACTTAGGGCGAAATCGTAATTTTTTAGAAGGGGGCAAAATCATAATTTTGAACTGAGAATCAAATCGTAATTTTGAGCTAGGGAAAAAAACTAAAACGATTTTCTGCCAACCCATTGGTGGAAAGTGGGTGGATGCCCCCCTTTTTTTATTTTTTATTTTTAATATGATCTTGTCCGAGTTCAAAATAAAATTATGGTTTTACCCCCAAATTAAAATTACGAATTTGCCCTCGGTTTAAAATTATGAGTTTGCTCTCATTTAAAAAAATTATGAGTTTTCTCTCCAATGTTTTTGTATTTTCTAAAAAAATTTACTCCCCCTAAAATCCAAAACATTTACAGAAAATTTGACAACCCGATGTAGATAGCTTTGTCTCGCCATCCATTTTCTGTTTTATATGCTCTGTTTTGCAGAAAGTACCCTCATGATATACAACACATTGATTTTTAACAATGTTAAAACCATTTAATCATTTGTTTAATAATCATGTTTGTTCAGCCGTGAGGGTTTCGGCATATTCAATCAACATTTTTTGCAAAATATTTTTTGATTTTTGATTTGCTTTCCTCCCTCAGCTTTCACTCGTAACGCTTCCTATACTGATTTTGATGAACCATCATGATCAAGGAATGCAAAAATATCATCTCTGATCGATTGTTGAATTAATACAATCATTTTTTGTTCATAAGAAAATTTTCTTTTGTCTTCATCTTGTAAGCTTGCAAGTGGATTTTCTTCATTTTTATCATTTACTGGCCTATGATATCCAAATTCCAAACAGAACCAACTCTCATGAGAAAATGTTTTTGCCCTAAGAAACCTCTCTTTCCACCAAGTATAGTCTTCAATATTATCAATTTTTGGTGGTTTTGAGTGAGTTCCATAAAAATTTTCATGTTTTATATTATCATTTATCGCTTTTGAAATGCTTTTGGGTGAAACATTTGTTGTTTCAGATGACTCGGAAGTGAACGCATTGTCAAATGTATTGTAAAATTATTCAGGCCATGTTTACCTGCAAACACAATCAAACACTTTGATTAAATTTGAAATTTTAAACAAACAACCCTGTGTTTGTATGAAGCTAGAATGCTGAATTCGTACAAAGCTATAAAGTTGGGTTCGTATGAAGCTATGAACTCGGGGTTCGTACGAAGCCAAAATTTTGCAGAATAACAAATGATGAAGTGGGTTCGTACGAAGCTGCAAAGTGTGCCTTCGTACGAAGCTAAGCTGCGATGAACCAAGTCGTGTTTTTCATAGTTTTTCACTGATTTGAATATGATTTTGTTCGAATTTTGATCTGAAACTTTTTAGGGTTGTTCAAAAACGTTTTTCACACAACATATTCAAAATTTAGTCGATTTTAACAGTGAAATCTCCGTAGATCTGAATTTTAAGTTAAAAAAGAAAGTGTAAAAGACGAGTAGAAGAATATGTGAGTAGAAAATGATGATTTCGGCTCTGAATCTGATGAAGAAGCTTGAATCTTCATGTCTTCAATCCGTGCAAACAATCACCCGCTCTGATACCACTCGTGAATTCGCTCCGAGGATCGAATCTTCAACCGATGAATGCGTACGAACACGTATGACGTGCGGAATCCGTATACGCGTGAGGATCATACACAAAGAAGTAATTAATAATGATTTCTATTACTGATATAACAGTTCGTACACCACGAAATCAAACGGGCAGAGCTTCGCCTCAAGGATACCCAAAAGTTACAAATGACCAAGGCCTCAACTACTATATACAGAGCTGGTGCCTTCGTACAAAGCTATGATCTCTTATTAGAACAAAGCCAAAGTCCCTTCGTACGAAGCCATGAGGCCCTTCCTACGGAGCTGCCTTTTCACACATGATCTTCATACTTTGCCCTGTTCAGCACCAGTCTTGTAAGACCCTAATCATGAATTGACCCAAAACGACGCAGCGGAAAATAAACCGTAAAATTTCTTACTTTTAACTACTCTATCATACTTGAATACCGTTTAGGTCAACCCTTTTAACATAAATACATCATTCATCATTTATTTAATGTAACTATGTTAATAAATAATTACAAACAACGTGACCACTTTCCCGTACAATCCATGATCTTCAACTCGACCCTCGTTCAGTTGTCCATCATGAATATCTGACTAACCTGCGATTACCATATATAACCAACACGTTAGTACATGGTGACATCATATATAATTTAATACACATACTTAAAAGGCTATATCACATTCTAACTACGTAAGGTATTCCATTGAAACATCCTCTCTATTTTATTTACTTGAGTCCGACATCAATTCCTCGAGAGTCCGGCGTTCCCATACCTGCACTCCATTTCATTCTCAATAGTAACATGGTTAGGGATACGTAATCTCAAACATATTGAAAACCCACATCTTCACATATACGTATACTAGTGATCTACAATCATTAGATTACAACACGTGTATACACTTTCATATATCTAAGTACATTCATACGTATCCCATTCATACGTGCGTACATACAAGTTCACACTACTTACACACGCTACAGTTCCATATCTACATACATACATACATACATACATACATACAAGTCACATTCACTTCTTTGTAAATGGAGCCTTACCTAACAAACATATCAACACAAATCAATGCAATAGCAATTAAACATAACCGACTAACTTCCAACAAACATGATGAACATTACATTAACATGATGAACAATTCAGTAACATGATGAGCATTCCATTAACATGATGAACATTCCAGTAACATGATGAACATTACATTAACATGATGAACATTCCATTAACATGATGAACATTTCAGTAACATAATGAACATTCCATTAACATGATGAACATTTCAGTAACATAATGAACATTCTATTAAATGATGAACATTTCAGTAACATAATGAACATTCCATTAACATGATGAATATTTCAGTAACATGACGAACATTCCATCAACATGATGAACATTCCAGTAACATGATGAGACTATCAACCTAATTTACATTAAGGATAGACAAAGTTCACATGAACTTACCTTGGTACTTACCCTTACCCGTAACTTCTTACATGGTTATCTATATACAACATACCAAACTTCATTTATAAATAAGAAGTGATTCCGGAGATCACTTACCTTAAGTGTCCGTATTCGCATCCGTTTCCTCGCCTCCTTTTGACCCGTTAGCCTTCCATGCTTCCATCCATCTTGACATGATCCCTATACTTTCATGTCATCGCATTCACATTCTTGTTAAGCAATTATTCAAACATGTAGTAAACATCATACCACTCCAACATAGAGTACAATATTCTAATGCATACTTTTACCAAATAACATGGCCAACCAAATCCTACATGAATTCCATCTAAAAAATAGATTTCTCATGTTTATTTATCATCAAATACATCATATCCCCATATTATACGATTTCATCCATTACTTGCATACCATTTCATCTATTAATCTCACCTAGGCATTTTATCAAACACTTGGTGTGCATACCACAATTTATGCATAATGTACAAGTGTTACATGCTTTACTTCCTACTTCATGCTTTCATACATCAATTAACACAAAAACATCAACAAATTCATATCACATTCAATATACCTAACAAGAACGCATTACATGCAACATAGCACAACAAGATTTGAACACGGATTAGACATGGGTGACACACCCATGTCGCCATCTTCACCACAAGAAGTGGGTTTCACCTCCAAACATCAAATTACTCCAAATCGTTCATAACCCAAGACCTATATGGTGTTTTTAACACATACTCATACTCAATTTCATACAATTTTGCGATTTCCAACATAACCCACTTCGTGCATAATCACCAATCTAGATTTTAAGACATACCTTATGATCCCCTTGTGAAGGTGATCATTAATCCATGCTCGGTTATGAATTTAAGCTTCATCTTGCCTTTCAATTTGATGAAATGGATAAAAGTTAGGGTTGTGAGCTCTCATGAAGCTCCTGCTCGTTTCTAGAACACACGAAAGTGTGTGTTTATGTGTTTTAACCTTTCATAAATAAAACCCATGTTTCCATCTAAACGGTTTTGGTCCCTCATGTTTCATTTTGATTACATACGGGACTAAACTCCTCATCTTCTTACTTATATACATGATACCACTAGGCAAATTCATTCCTAGTCATTTTGTTTATGGGTTCACTTTTACTACTAACAGTACTTTACCCATTCCTTTATCTTAACCGGGTTCTAAATTACCAACCCCGTTTTTGGGGTGTTACAAGTCTTGTTTCATCTAGTTAAGCTATGATACGTGATTGACGGAAGTGATAGACATTATGCACTCACAATTTTTATATGGGGGAGAAGAAAATGTATAATATGCTTCAACAGTCGACTAAAGATGATATTCTACATCTTCTTCAACATAGAGAAACAACTCAAACACTATGGATGGCTTTGTTTAACAAATATAGAGGAAATGCTGATATGCGTAAAAGTAAAACTGATTTGATAAAGAAAGAATTGATATTTTCACAGCTATCAGATGAGAGACATTTCATCAGTTGATAGAACGTTATTGTTACCTAATTGCTTAGACGAAACGTAACAAGATTGAACTTTCAGATCCTAAAAAAGTTGCAAAATTAGCAGATGCTTTACTCGATGATGACTGGAGGATGTTCCTGATGATTTTAATATCATGACCTGTAGAGTACATTAGTCTGAATATGAGTACATGAGTTGGATTTAAGAAAGAAGTCAAAGATGAAAGCAAATACTATTCCACAAGACATTGGGCTCTATTATAAAGGTTCTGATATTGGAAACCAAAAGATACAAACAACATTTAGTGCAGACAGTTCAACTCAAATTACATCGAGTGGAATGCATTTGTGGGTAGCAACTCTGGATTTACACAGAATTCACAACATATTTATGGAAGCAATTTCGAATCAAATGTGAGTTAACAATTTCAGCAATCTAAACAAACACAGACTCAACAATCACAACCTCAGCAGAGTCAAATCAGCCAAATACACCAAATGAATCTTCAGAGAATCTACAGTGCAACATTGCAGTGAATCTAAGCAATCTGATGGTATCACTGTCCCAAATGCCAAAGAACACATTGCTTTGTTAGCCCCGGTATTGTAGTCATATGGAGGGTTGGTAACAGGACGGATTGGAAACTACAATTTAGTCAAAGAGGACTATGACCAAATTGATCCAGAGAAGATGGAGTTGATAGATATTCGATGGTGCTTGGCTAGTGTGGTAAGGAGGTCTCAGCGATTTATGGAAATAATAGGCAAAAACAGTTTAGGTGATGCAAATACTAAGCTTCGGTTTTATAAGTCTAAGGTAACGTGTTTCAAATGTGGTGAGAGATGGCACTTCAAATGGGAATGCATGAACAAGCAGGTTGATAGCAACTTTAATCCGTTTGGGGGTAATAGTGACTTTTACCGAAGAGCCATTTATCACCTAAACCAACCTAGAAATCAAAGCCTTGGATCGGTCAACTCAAGAAATATACCAATTGGAAGTGGATCTTCGTCAAATTCAACACCGAAAGAAAAAGCCTTAGTGGTGGTCTAAGAAGACAAAGGTTTCAACTAGAATTCAATTGTTTAGAAGACTGAAGGGTTAGCTTTGATGGCTGAAGGATTATCATTTAAATAATACCAAAAGTACTTTGTTATAAGAGGAACACGAAATTAGTATAAATAAATAAATAAGCACAACTGCGTATTCAATGTTATTAATGAAGTTAACGAACACATGTATAAGAAAGAGACAAAATTAGTAAAAATCGTAGGTTAAAACGTATATTATATGTAGTATATGGGTGAAAATAAAAGTAGAAAAAAATGAATTTTTATTCTTTATTTTGTAGTTTTTTAGTATTATTAGTAGATAATAACAGTACCAACAACAATAACAACAATACCAATCTAACTTCTAATAAACGACTTTAATTAATGACATATGACACTCTCTCCTTTAACCTTGCATTTTTTTACTTATTTTTTATTTTAGTATTTTTTTTGATAATCAATACATGGATATCACGTATTGTAATATAATTTTTTTTTATTTAGAATAATGAATATCAAAATTTTTATATGTCAAATATTATTTTATTGTAATTGATATAATTTCAAGTTTAAATTCATACCTAAATATCTCCAAATTAGTTTCCGTTATTTTCTATAGCTTTAATTATATAATTTGAAGTCCTACAATATAATCCTACTTTAATAACAAGTTTACTATTAAATTTAGAATTATATGTTTAGATTATATAAAAAACGTATAACTTAAGAAAAATCAATTAAAGAAGAATACAGTTTAAAGAATTCCATAAATACGTATACGGTTTCATTTCACATTGTATCATTTATTTAGCTCAGTGTTTTATCAAAGAAGATAGTTTTCTCTCGTTGTATGTTTTGCGAAGATGATAAATAAAATCAAAGGACAACAGCTATCCAAAGTTGGTTTATTTTAAAATAACCAGCATTTTCACACGAGTTGTACGTGGTTTTTTCTAGAGTCAAAAGCATAGATGAATTTAAACTATTAATTGTTGATAAAAATGGTAATATTACTATTAGGACAAGTAATGTTGTCTACAAAGAACTTTTTACAAATTTATAATTTGTATTTATGTTAATAGATTTGTAAATATACCATTAATTTTATAATTTTTCATTATGTCATGTAATGTAATAAGTAATTATTTATAATAAATTATATATTTACATTATTTTTATACCCAACCCCTATGAGTCTATAACCTAATATAGAAAATATTTACATTCAACTTTTCCTTTTTAGGAAATATATATATTAAGGCTATGAGATAGTGGTTTGGGCCATAGATTGCCAGGTGGGACGTGGTCTATACACCACTCTCTTTTCCAAACCATGGTGGTTCGTTTGGTTTAATATAAGTCAACAACGACACTCTTTCAATTAATTAGGGGACTTTGATTTTCTTTGTGTGTGTGTGTGTGTGGGGGGGGGGGGGGGGGGGAATATTGGATGATAGTGGAGGTCACAGTCCACATCACATAAGGTGGTGGATTAGGTTGGTTGATGAGGATGATATGACAGCGTTGATATTAAGGGTGGTTAAAATTATTTAGTTCATGACCACCCTCCATAGCCTAAAAGCAATTGAATTGCCTTAGATACGAGTTATTCAAATTTTTAGAAATAGTTTCTTGATTATACAAAAATAAATATTAGATTTACCTCGATTTAGTCATAAGTTTCTTAAACTAGATTTTTATATTAATTATTATAAAAGAATATATAACTCAGCATGGATGAATGGGTTGGATCTTAAACTTGGAATAATTATGGAATAAACCCTCACCTCCTTCATAGATTATATTATCTTACTCTGATTATAAAATACGTTGAAAAATGATAACATGTGTTGTTGTTTAGTGTACAGACCCATATCGTAATATGAAAGGGTAGATAAATACAAACCATATTATCTTAGAAACGAAATAGTATATTTTTTATTTTGTAAATATAAATTTTGTAATAGTTAAGTTATTCTATTAGAATAAACTATTACTGTTATATAACCTAAATATTGGTTTCATAAATTTTCACTACTACAAAATAGAGCATAAGACAGGGTGATATGGGTTTTAAGACGGTGTTTTCAACACCGTCTTAAACCACACTGGTTTAAAATCATGTCTTTTAAGACGGTGTTCAATTTGAACACCGGCTTAAAGTTCATGTCTTATTAGACGGTGTTCAGAGTTTGAACACCGGCTTAAACTTAGTGAACTCCGTCTTATAAACTGTTGGAAAAGTAAAGGTTTTCCATAAATACATTTGCTGGGAAAAAAAACATATAAAAGGTTTTCCATGAAATACACATACACCAATGGAACATTTTCAAATCAAACCAAAACAATACATATTTAAATCTAAAATAAACCCGTAGACATCCAATTCAGAAATAAACCCGTCAAATTACAATCATTTGTGAATACATAACAAACTACGTTATATTGTATAAATAAACTACATACGCTAATCTAACGAAATACCTAACTCGCTAAAAAACTTCGGCATCAACGTCATCAACAAAACATCTATTTCATTATCCGTAGCCTCTCTCGTGTCGTGCCACATCTAAAATAAAAGTAGATAGAAAGAGTTATAACAAATATTATAGACTAAATCTAAAGGCAAAGAGAAAAATCGGTAATAACATCGGCAATAAAGCTATGTATATATTTACATGTTATATACATCTGAACCTTCTAAGTTTAAAAAAAAAATAAACAGTTAAGTAATAAATTGATAAACAAGTATATTTTACTTACTTCATCTGAATAAATGAAAGTTTATTTCTTTAATGTCATTTTTTTGAAAATTTGTACACGATGCACATGGACAAAATATCAATCGATCTCCTATATTCACCCGATGAGCTTCGGCGGCCTTAAGAAAACTTTGAACACCCATAATATATATTGCATCCGTACGACTTCTATGGTACATCCAATCTTCACGATCCTCCATCTGAAAATTAAAATAAATAAATAAATAAATAAATAATGATGTGAGCGTATGCGTATGATGTAAATCAATGCTCTAAGGCGGTGAATCCAAACCCACTTTTTGAATATTCCATCTCATAAGTACACATTTTAACGAGACGGCATTTAAGAAAAAATCGGCAGCATTTCCCCTTAACTCCCCAAGTATGCATAAAACCGCAAACCCGTAGGAGTAGAGGAAATACCAACCGATCTTTTCTTAAATGACGTTTCGTTAAAATGTATACATATCCTAAATGAAATAAAACTAGAAGTAGTACCCGGCGCGTTGCGGCCGGTACTACTCACTTGGGCTTCATTGTTGCGACCATCTTGCATCTTCATACCAAACTAAAATCAAGAATACAGAATTGTTGTTGGTAGAGAATACACCAGGTTTTCACGCGCACCTACACCTCCACCTTCTCCGACGCAAATTCTGCAGTTTCAGTCTTTTTAGAGTTTAAACAATTTTAGCGTGAACCAAGTTTTTGCTACTTTCTGCACAAATGAAGCTAAGAGTGGATGTGAATATAAAGTGTAGTCATTAGTCAATAATCATTCATCTTCGTGAGCATAAAATGTCAAAATAATCTTATTATATGTATAGAAAAGTTGCTATACGAGCTAATTATTGAAATGAAAGCAAAATGACAAATCATTATAACCTATAATTAGTTTCAAGCACTTCCAGATCAGTCCACACCACCAGTTTCGATTGATTAAGGTTGATTGATTCAACAAAATTAATCGCGTCAAAGAGTCATCCAAACTCGAATATCCTGCCATAAACTGAACAAAGGGATATGTAAATACTCTCAAATCCAAACAATAATAACATAAGAAACAGCTACTTAGATTAACAGAATAACTTTATCATGGGTGGTGCAGGCCTTGTTGGCTGATCAGATCCTTTTCAATACCATTTCTAGAAAGATAAAAAAATGGAACTTCATATATCCACATGTCAACCTTCATTGAAATTAAGAATTCAAAAAGTAAATTTCAAGAAAACGCCAAGAATTGTGGTTTTAAGGTTTACCTCAAAAAATAATAAGGATCTTGAATGAGCTTGTAGAGTGAAAACGACATCAGCACCCTACAAAAAAAAGTTAACGATGTATGACTAAAAGAGAGAAAAAGATCCATGAATTAATACACATAATAGTGCAATATAAATAAGGCTTACAACAGGGCAACTATTGTGTTCCATTCCATCTATAAAGAAAAAAACAAATAACCAAATTAGCTCAGCCCGACGAAGGATGAAGGCGAGAGTGAGTAATACCAGAGTCGCTCCCATCTCTATGATTTATCAGACAAAGGGATAGATGCATTTTCGACAAACCATTAAATATGCTCTAAGCCTCAGCAGTAACACCAACCCCCATCCTTTCGACATCTATCTCTGCTTGCCTTCAAATACACAATCAAATACATCACCAATCTCAATTTTCCAGACATCATTTAAGCATTTCACAAACACTTGGAATACTATGCCGATTTAAATTAATCGTTAACTAATGAATAAGCCATGCTTCATTCAATTATTCACATTGGAAAACACAATCTAATCCATTCAAACATTCTATCAAACGCCTAGTGGGGCATTCCAGAAGTAAGTCGATTTACCTATCTGATATCATTTAAGAATATCACAAACACTTAAAAGACCATGTTAATATAAATTTGATATCAACTAATGTAATAAGCATGCTTCATTCGGTTATTAACAACCAAAATCACAGGTTTCTGAAAAAATAATGCGCAAATTCATTGAAACATTTCCTCAAACATTGGTGGGCATTTCCTCAAACATTGGTGGGCATTTCCTGCTAGAGGGGGGGGGGGGGGGGTTATGAAGTGTACTGCTAGTTTTCCAAGGGGTTTTGGACAGTCGTTAATTTACAACCATACGTATATTGTTCATATTGGTAGGCATGAATAACATCATCAACAATTCAGCAGACAACTATGTTCCCCAATAACAACCCTTATATATGAAATTAAAACAAACGAACAGAGATAACACCAACAATGTTTTAAATTAACAATATAAAGGAAGCATTTTTACAAAGAAAATTAACGGAAGAGTTTATGAATAATCAAGAAAACATCAATAAATCACTTGACAAACGTATCTTCCTAAAGAAATAACGTTTTGCACAAAACCTAGATCACTTAAAAAGGAACTCAATGGTGTTATAAGAGAAGCATAAACCTACAAACAATATATGCATCTAAGAAACCCTTAAATAAAGTTAGGGTTCTTGATATACCTTGAGATGAGCAGCAAAATCCTCACCGTAAACCCACTTCAAATCGCGAATGCCGCTGCCCCGTGATAACACCACCATCGCCCAGCTGGTAGGTGAAACTGTAGCTGCAACTCTCTTTCTCCATATCTCTCTCTCTCTCTATCCAGGTCTCTGTTTGTGGAAAAGATAAGGTTTTGGTGGTTGTTATGTGCAGCGATTGTTTTTCAGTTTTTAAGACGGTGTTCACAGACAACACCGTCTAAAGGATGCAGAAATTAGTATAAGACGGTGTTTAAGCATTAGACGGGGTTATTTTGAATTTTATTGAATATTTATAAGACGGTGTTCAGAGACAACACCGTCTAAAGGTTGAAGAAATTAGTATAAGACGGTGTTTAAGCATTAGACGGTGTTCTTCTGAATTTTATTGAATATTTTATTTAAAAGGGCTTAACGTTCATATTGGTATTGCTTTTAAGACGGTGTTATTACTTTAACACCGTCTAAAACAAATCCTTGACACCGTCTAATGCCACATTTTGTAGTAGTGTTTAAAACTAGTTTATTGGTTATGTAAACTCATAGTTTATAGCATATGTTAACGCACTCACAAACAATTCATAAACCAACATAAATGTCATGGTTTAATAATACCTTCATAGCATATTTTAAATAATTTAACCTTTCAAAGAACTTTAAGCTAATATTCATTATCTATATCTATCTATACTTTCTATAAAAGGAGAAATCTGAGTGGCTAAGAAAAGCTGATGTGTCAGCTGGAGAGGCTGTCCAACAAGGCTTTTCTTATGTCATTATTAAATCATAAAGCCTAATATTAAAAGACTTTAAAATTCAAAGGTGGCCCACATTCAAATTCCAAAGGTCTGCCATCAAACCACTGCCTATCTCCAAACTTCAACCTATGTTATAAATTCAAACCTGAAGAAACACTGGTTGAATGACCGGAATCAGATAAACCAGGGGGTTAGGTTCTGCATAAAAATGTTGGTTTCTTCTCGCTCGGTTCAAGGGGACAGATCTTCTTCTCTTCTCGATAGCTGCAAAACAGACACCGTTAGACTCGCCACGGGGAGAATGGGGGTTCTCTCCGTGACCACCCTCCGGCGTGAGAATAAGTACCGGTATTTGAAGAAGAAGAAGTATGAGTGAAGTGAATGTAACTTGGAAATTATACCTGAATTACTCTTCTATTTATAGCCAAAGTTTTGGGCGGGAAAACCTGTTATTGAAATGTTAACGGAAAATGCTAACTCCGTAAGCGGTTATTTTTCCCTCCGTTAATATCTTAATCGAGTGTGGGAGCACACGGATCGCGATCTAGCTCAATGGCTGGGGTATTGCCACGTGGAAAGTTGGCAAGTGGAGTTTCTTCTTCAATTCCATGCCATCATCGTAACTTCAGGGGAGCCCGGGATGATGACACGTGGCCAGACGGTTATAACCGTCTGGTGGTGCACGATTGAGTCTTCTAGAAGATTCCAGCCGTAATCCAGTGTGACTCTTTATCGTGTGGTATCAGTGCAGTAAATAATATTCAAGTCTAGGTATTATTTAAGCTGGAGTGCTTATTGGGAGAGGCGCGAGGATTTGTTAGTTTTCCTTTTAGCGCGCAGGTGTTGTTGGACCAGTGTGCAGCCGCGCAAGGTCTAAAGAAGGTTTAAAGGATGAAGTTGTGGTATGGTCCAAGTACTCGAAACGAGGTTTTTGGGACCTTACCCCTTCAAGTCCCCCCAGTCTAGTGTTGCTCTTATGCAAATAAGTGGAGCACTGGACTATGAGAGAGATGCTTTTTGCTGTAGAGTTTTTGGCGCGAAAGTGGAGAATCTTCTAGGAGAAGATACTCTTGCTTATTATTTTTGATTTTTGAAAATCTTGACTTTTGCACGAAAGGGTACAGTAATGACTGTTGACGTATGACAGACTGTCGTTGTCAGCTGTACGTTACTCACCGTGTCTTACACGCGCGCGTTAATTCGCGTTTGTGTTCCTTCCCACTTGCTCCTGACGCTTGGGTAACCGTGCTGTCCCGAAAAAGGTGCTATCACAGTTATCTATGATATTTATGGCGGTGAGTATAAAAGTGCTTTTAGTTACCTATTTTCGGTAATCATTACTTTCTTGAAAATCCCCTTTCTTCTTCGTCTTCTTTGTCAGTTATTTAGAAAGATTTTGCAATTTTCCTCTCTTATGTCAACCGGAGATCAACACGAAGACTCTACTAAAGAAATGGCTGCTGAACTTCCACCGTTGAAGTGGTCCAGAGCGACGTTTGATGGTTTGATTCGGAATCTTAGGTTTTAGAAAAATTGGGGTGCTCGATATCCTGACGAAGGTCAGACGGCGGCGGGCGCTCCGGCTAGGTATATAACTTTGTTTTGGGATTTCTTTTCTGCAGGCAATTTTTGATTGCATGTGACGAAATTCTTTCTTGATATTCTCAACTATTACAATTTGCATATCTCCCAGATGCACCCTATTGGTATGGTTAGGGTTTGACATTTTGAATGCGTGTGCCGTTCGATGCATATTGAACCGACGGTTCCTCGATTTCGAGTTTTTCATCAGATGCATTGTTCTCAAGGGTTCTATTCCTTTGTACAAAGGGTTTCGGCAAAGAAGGTTTTACTTCATCCCCCAAAATCATTTCATGATTGGAAACAAAAATTCTTTTTTATCAAGGTAGGGGTTATCCCGATGAAGATGTCGTTCAGGGGAAAAGAGGATGTTCCTGCTGAGACTATTCAAACTCCTGTTGATGAAAATTGGTACCAGGATCCGAAGAACGTACCGTCTATTGCTTTGCCGGAGAAGGCCCTTGTTGGTGCTGGCATGAGTCTGAATTGGAGGATGAACCGGGAAGATAAGTCGGTGTATATGGAAGGCGACAAAAGTAAGATTTGGGGTTTGCCCCTCTTTTTTTTAATTTGGTTTTTCTTTTCTTTCCTTTCAGTTGTCTCGTTGTACGTTGTTGCTTTTGAGAGAGAAGGTGGAAAGATGGCTACAGTTGCCAAAAAACCTGACGAGGAGCTTTGGTATCATCGTATTGTCAGGAACTTTTCTCTTCCTCGAGACGATGATTTGAATGCACAACCTGCTGCTGGTGCTGGTACGTTTTTTGTTGTGATGTTATTTGCTTGCAGTTTCTTGCGCTTTTGAATTAAGTTATGCTTTGCGCTTCATAGTAGGTGAGTTGTCTAACTTGGGCATAGGCCCTGAGAAGAAAAGGCGTGCGCCCACAACTACTGCTGCGCTGAAGAAGAGTGATGCCGAGAAGGCTCAACCTTCTAAGGCAAAGAGTGTGGGAGGAGAGAAGAAAGGTACCCGCCGTTCCTATGACTCCTGGTGTGATTATGTGGTGGTATCTGATTCATTGGAGGATCTTGCGCCTGTAGTTATAAGAAGACCGAAGCTAGAACCAAAAGATACTGCTGATATCCCTCCATCGAACCCTGATGATCCCATTGATTTGGAATCAAGTCCTGAGCGCTTGCTGAGGAAAAGAGCGGGGAAGAGGAAACAGGGTGATTGTGAAGCGGAAGGACAATCGGAGAAGAAAATCCGGAGGAAAAAGATCACCAGAAGAGGCAACCTTCCTGTTTCTGGTAGGTGCTTTCTTTTGTTCTCTTCCTTTTGCCTTGAATAATTTGTAATTCATATATTTGTTCTTACAGGAAAACCAAACTCTCCTGTTCTCACAGAACCATCATCTGTGGTTAATGAAGAACTTCCGCCTTCTCCTTTACGCGTCTCTGTTGTTGATCAGTTGAACACTGAGACTCTGGAGAATGAGGCGGAGAAAGCTACTGGGGCTGAGACTCTTGAGGCTGATAAGCCTGTTGATGTTGCTGTGGATGCAGGAAAAGTCACCAGCCCGGAGGTTATGGATACTGGTGCTGGTAACCCACAAACTCCTGAATTTGTTGCTCAGGATTCGAAGAAAGGGAAGACTGCGGAAGAAATCCCTATCACAACTTCTCCTTCCATGGCTGCTGGTTTTATGCCTGAAAATATTGAGAAGGTCTCTGTTGAGGACCAAGGCTCATTTTCTGATGCTGGTAGAAACTCTCCAATCCGCCCAGATGAGACGCTGGGGGACTATTATTATCGAACTTATTCGGAGAAAAATGCTTCTGAAATTCATGTCCCTGTTTGGAATCTGAAGAAAGGTGACACTTTCTCAGATTGGCACGTATGCCGGGACTGGTTACAGGGGATTTTTCCGCCTGTGGTGATTAAGTTTCAGGACGGACGCCTTCATGATCAAACTTATCATGCGTATCTTGAAGAGGTTGCTTCTTATACATCCACTACGCACCGCATAGTGCGTGAGTGGCATAGCATGCATAAGGAGTGGTCCGTCTTCAAGGCATCCAAGAAGAAAGCTGCTGAAGACGAAAACCGTGTTACCCAGCTGAGGGCGAAACTAGAAGCTGATCAGGCCAAATTTGAGTCTGATCGAAAAACTGAAGAGTGGTCCGTTGCGGGCTAGAAGAGAAAGGTGGAAGCCGAAGCTTCCCTGCTTTCCGAGGAGCGCAAGAACTGGAAGAAGATTTGTAAGAATGATAACGCCGAGAAGATGGGTCTCCACAATGTTATCAACAATCTCAAGGCTGACCTTGAGAAAATGAAGAAATAAGATGCGGAAATTGAAAAGCTGAAGCAGGAAAAGGCCGATGCTGAGGCCGCGCGAGATGAAGCGCGTTCTCACAGGGAAAGGAGTGAACAACGAGAGGTACATACCTGCGCTACCCTTGCTCTTAGAGATAAGGAAGTAGAAGAACTTATGTCTTTGCTATCTGAGCAGGAACAACTTAAAAAAGATCTGGAGCTTGCGCATACTGAAAAGGCTGAAACTTCCCGCCATCTAGCTGAAACTGAAGAAAAGCTAGAAAATTCTAAAATGGCGCGGGCGACGGCGGAGAGTCAACTTGAGGCTCTAAAAAGTGACATGATATGGCTGAAAGAACGCGGAATCGCTAGTGTAAGTTGCTTCCTGTTTGTAATTCTTGTGGAGATGTTTTGCGCTTTTTCCTTATTTGCTTTTCCTTTTTCTATAGGTTGCTGAATCAGTGTTGAATTCTGAAGAGCTAGATAAAACGGTTGCGCGCTTGGTAGTTGCCACGCGGAATGACGGATATGCTCAAGGATATGCGGAATGCTCGCACCATGTAGTTAGTGCTTTGAAGGTTGATTGGGATACTAGTAGATCTGCTACTCATGGTGTTAATACTGATGCCGCCCTTGCAGCTATGAAAACAGAATTTAACAACTTACAGCTCCCTATCATGGATCTTATAAACGTTGCATTGCAGTCTGAAGATCATGTAGCGCAACTGAAGGAAATCTTCCCAGACGGAGAAGATGAAGATGAAGACTTAGCATAGGTTTTCTCTTGTGGTTGTATGAACAATTATCTTGTAGTTCTTTGGGATGTATATCCCTTTTCGTTAATGCGCTGCCGCGCAAGTAACTTAAAACACTGCCGTGTAGTTTAATAAATTTTAAGGCGCGTTAGTGCGCCAGAAGTAGTATGATATGTGTTGATCTACAATATTTTGCATGGGTACAATTACTTTGATTAGGTAAGGCGAATAAATGTGGTATGAAGCTCATGTGTGAACGTAAGGTCTTGCGCGATGTATGTAATCGCTGACCGCTCATGAGACTTGTATTATATTTACCATAATGTTTTTGCGCTTACGAAAAGGAATTGCATGCACTTTGTAAGAAAAACATGAGAATAATAGAAACTTTGTTTGTTAATTCATGGATAAGGCGCAGAGGCCGTACAAAGTCTATTAAAATAATTACATGGGACTTAACTTACACTATAGTCCTTGCTGAAAATTGATAAACTGTAGAGTTTTGTCCAATCTGCAAGGAGACTATAGAACTGCTACTTAATTCTTCGCCTTTTTACTCGGGCCCTCCTCGCCGCGAGTAATTTGTTTGATCTCTTTGTGCATATTTTGTAAGAAGTGAGTGAGCTCTCCGCTTTTAAGTGCTTTCTCGATCTCAGTGCGCAAGGAGATACAGTTATTGGTAGTATGCCCGTTGTCCTTGTGATAATCACAGTATTGACTTGGGTCTTGGCCGCGTTTGTTCTTCATAGGTGGAGGTGCCTTGAATTGGTAGTCCTCTATACTCAGCACCTCTGCTGGTGTTTTGGTTAGAGGAGTCCACTGTCTCTCTCTGTTTTCTTGTTTAGCTTCTCTTTGTGCAGCGAGCTTGTTGATAGTAGCTCGTGCATCTTCAGACGAGTAATTTCCTGAACTTGAATCGCGCCAACCTTTCTTAAATTTTTTCCCGCTGCTCGAGCCTAAGTCTGCTGGGCGACTGTGTGGTGGTGGCGGTCTATTGGTGCTGAGATTTTTCTCCGTCTGGGCATAGACCTTAGCCGCCGCCATTAATTTTTCCCATCTTTTTGGGAGTCCCTCTGTTCCGGACAAGACTTTTATCATGTCGTCACATCTGACGACATATTTAAATTGGACTCGGATCAAGTGCTCGTGAACGTCTCTTATTTCGAGCACTTCTTTGTTGTAACGGGTAATGAAGTCTTCTAAACTTTCATCATCGCGACGCCAGATATTCATTACGTCCGCCGTATCGCGGATAGACCGCCTTTGCTGGCTGAAGTGTACCAAAAACTTCTCGCGCAAGTCTACCCATGATGTGATTTCTCCTACAGGCAGGTTGTTAAACCAAAGCCTTGCGGCGCCTCAGAGTGTTTGAATAAAGAGGTGACACCACATCAGCAGAGTCCAGCCTCCCACCAATCCTGCGCTTGTGAAGACCCGAAGATGGTCATCGGGGTCCGTCATGCCGTTAAACTTGCCTACGTTGGATGGGAGCTTCGCCTTCTCTAGTGGAGCCAGAGCAATTTCGCTGATGAATTTGGAATTTTCTGCGGCTTCTGCCGGGCGATATATCAGATTATAATCGTGTTCAGCTTCAGGATTGTAAACCGCAATGGGGTTTACACTTGTTGTAATTTGGTTGTAGCCGACTAAACACACTTGCACTGTCTCCTTCACGATACGTTCTGTCATATTCCCTGGTATGGGTGTCCCGTGACGGGCCCAACCTGGAGTGCACTGTTGGCCTCCTATGAGAGTGGGACTCATTATGATATTCTCTTCTTCGATTTTCAGATTGGGTATACTCGTATCTTACGGGAGATCTAGAGTACACCTCTGTGTCTTCTACCTGAACCTGTGATGGTCCGTCATGCTGAGAAACATGAGGCACTGATGGAGCTCGAGTATGGGACACAGGTCTTCGTGATTGATGGGCAGTTTGTGCACAGAGTTGTGTGTATACTGCATTCAATGCTCCCTAAGATCTGACATACCAAGAGATTGGGGTTTCTCCTAGGGGTAAAATTGTGTTTACAGGTATTTCAGGTTGTATCCCTAGAGTGACAGGGTCGTTCGGATGATTATCGGTGTACTGCACCTCATTGTTATCCGACGCTTCTTCTAAGATCCCCTCGACTTGGGTATTATTAACGAAGTTTGGCCGAGGGCCGGTTTGACGGTGAGTTGAAGTTTCTTCCATTTAAGAAATGGAAATGACGAAGTTAATTGAAACGAGAAAAAACAGATGAAACAGAGAAATCAGTGGGCGCCAATGAAGAAACACTGGTTAAATGACCGGAATCAGATAAACCAGGGGGTTAGGTTCTGCATAAAAAGGTTGGTTTCTTCTCGCTCGGTTCAAGGGGACAGATCTTCTTCTCTTCTCGATAGCTACAAAACAGACACCGTTAGACTCGCCACGGGGAGAATGGGGGTTCTCTCCATGACCACCCTCCGGCGTGAGAATAAGTACCGGTATTTGAAGAAGATGAAGTATGAGTGAAGTGAATGTAACTTGGAAATTATACCTGAATTACTCTTCTATTTATAGCCAAAGTTTTGGGCTGGAAAACCTGTTATTGAAATGTTAACGGAAAATGCTAACTCCGTAAGCGGTTATTTTTCCCTCCGTTAATCTCTTAATCGAGTGTGGGAGCACACGGATCGCGATCTAGATCAACGGCTGGGGTATTGCCACGTGGAAAGTGGGCAAGTGGAGTTTCTTCTTCAATTCCATGCCATCATCGTGACTTCAGTGGAGCCCGGGATGATGACACGTGGCCAGACAGTTATAAGCGTCTGGTGGTGCACGATTGAGTCTTCTAGAAGATTACAGTCGTAATCCAGTGTGACTCCTTATCTTGTGGTATCAGTGCAGTAAATAATATCCAAGTCTGGGTATTATTTAAGCGGGAGTGCTTATTGGGAGAGGCGCGAGGATTTATTAGTTTTCCTTTTAGCGCGCAGGTGTTGTTGGACCAGTGTGCAACCGCGCAAGGTCTAAAGAAGGTTTAAAGGATGAAGTTGTGGTATGGTCCAAGTACTCGAAACGAGGTTTTTGGGACCTTACCCCTTCAAAACCTCTGTAATCAAAACCACTGCCCATTCAAAATTTTGGCTCCAGATTCAAAATTTAAACATGGCTCCAGATTCAAAATTTAAACAACAGAGGTATAAAAAGCTCAACTCCCTCTCTCTATAAAACTCATTTTCAAAAGTTTCAAATCCAGAAATCTCTCTAAACTTCTCAAAAGTTTTGCACACTCCATTTGATGATGCTGATATGCTCCGATACAGGTAAAACAAAAGTTTTGCACACTCCATCCACTTCTTTTGTAGATAATCCAACCAACCGAATATTTTCTTTTGTAGTCTCGATTTGTCTAACAGTCCTTGCAACGATACTTTCAAGAGCAGATCCTCTGTTATCATGCAGGAGATGGATTTCATCAATAATCAGAAGCTTCACGAGTTGAGTCTCGATTCGTCTTTCAAAATTCAAATCCAAACCCAAGGTTTCTTTTCCTAAACCCTAATCCTAATTCCATCCACTTCTTTTGTAGTCTCGATTTGTCTAAGCCAGGGTTTGAATCACAACACAACATAGAAGCACACCTTTCTTTATCCCAAATTGAAACCTTAGATCTGATGAACAAGTAATACCATGTGCAAGATAAAGCATTGAGGATGACAAACTTGCTGTAATAAAGGCAGATGTATATGCATCACATTTTTCCATACTTTTCTGGCTTCAACATCAATCGGACAAGAAATATTTCGATTTAGAAACTGCAGTAGACTGAGATTTCTCAAAATCATACTAACCTGATGTTTCCAGTTCAAATAATTTTCAGTATCAAGTTTGATTGGTATGAGATTTGTAAGATCAGGTAAACTATTACTCAAATTTGATGTAGCTTCATTCATCGTTAATGAAATTTGATGTTAGGTTGGTTTGTAGTTGGATTGGTGATGAGATTTGTTGTAACAGAATCGGAAAGAAGATAGATTGGATAGAAATTACTGACTGGAACCTTGTGTGTTCGACATTGATAGGAGGTTGGATATGACTGTTGAATTCGGATCAGACAACAATTAGAGGTTTCTGCACTTACATGTGTATTTTTATCATCATTTCATCTGTATATTATCTTTGGTTTTGTAGAAATTAGTGTTTGATTTTGTTGATTTAATGAAGGAGATTGAATTTGGAGAAGAATTGTAATTTATTTATAAAGTTGTTCCCGGAGATGTCAAGTGTAAATAAAGATACTCCTCCAATTGTTTCTTTTATTGTGTTAGTAGTGACTGCAACATTCTCACCGGTTTAATTGGTGTGATTAAGTGATTTGTGAATTCTTTGTGATTGTAGAAATTAGAGATAATAAGTTGAAAAGCATTGATGATTTCGTTTGGGCGCTTTCGGCTTCGCTCACAGGAAAATTCATCATTGAACTTGAATTTCTTGAGCTTAAGGTTGCATCTCCAAATGTAATTCTAACGCCTATCTTTTTTTCTTCTGTTTGATAGGTTTTGATTTGTTCTGTTTCTACCTTTTTATTGTACAGGAATCGATCCAAGCATTAATAATATTGGTAAAACATTACCAGTCTGAGATTAGCGACGGTAGTGAGATTAATAATGTTGGTAAAACATTACCATGAGTGGTCGCGACAACTGATTTACCTGATTGCATAGAACGACTCAAATATCATGTGATTGAATGATTACAACATTTATTTAATATCTTATTTCAGTTCTGATTAGGCACAATAAGCCAAGGATTGCAGCATTTCATCTTGCAAATGGTTCCACTGCTCTCAGAGATGCTCTAAGATTTGAAAGTATCCGATTTCAGAGGCAGTTTAATTTATGAGAGCCTATACGAAATTAAATCTAAGGGAGTGTTTGGATTTTTCTTCGAAGTTTTGCTTTGTCTAGTATCCAAAATATTGGTAATATTCTTCTACAAAAAATATGCTACTACTATTTTTACTTTTTTGTTTCAAGTTATTTTTTTTAAATTTATTTTGCAGTCACTTCCTCAACCTTTTGAGAATATATTTGTTAACAACATAGGTATAAGAGGACATGTGACTACAAACTCTATTGGTGCGTGTTATGGACAATCATAGTTAAGAAAGAACATGAAAAATACTTTTTACTTCTGGTTGGAGAAAAGTAGTGTAGGATATAAAATTGAATGATAACTGATACTTAATGAGTCTTTAATCATATGATTAAGCTTTCTTCTGAATCAGATGATTAGTGTGAAAATTTTGGTTATATTCATTGTTAAATGGGTTAAATTTTTTATTGGTTGTTGTATGGCAGGTGCACTTTTTATACATGGAATCCAATTTCAGTTAAGTCTCAAAAAACAATATTGTTTAGCTGCATATTCAACAGAAAGTGGGATGACTACCAAGAGCAGCAACAGTTTACCTGTTGATGTGAGGGCATATATGAACTGTAATTTCTTGTTGCAATTTCCTCTTCAACCTCTATTATGAATCCTGTTGTAACGCTCCTCAACCGGTGATACTAATGTTCTTTTAAGAGTAATATATTGTTAAATTATAAGAGTTATGTTCTAAATAAATTATAATAATCAATAAAGATGTAGACATTGGACTTGCAATGGGCATTGCAGGGACATGAAGTAGACATTGGACTTATTTAGTTAGAAGGTTTTAAAATGGTTGAAGAACTATTAAATTTCATATGAAATGTCCTTTTTATTTGGTTTTAATTCGAACACCGTACATAAACCTCTGTTTGTTGTGAAACATGTATCTGGTAAGGGTCTGTTCTATGTTTTGAAACCTCTGTTTGTTGTGAACAGATGTTAGAAAATAAAACAGATGTTTGAAACCACTGTTGGGTTAAATCAGTGTTTTATGGAGAAAACAGTGGTTGAAACCACTGTTAGGTTAAACGGTGGTTTGAAACCACTGTTGGGTTAAAACAGTGGTTGAAACCACTGTTGGGTTAAAAGGGCAATTTGAAACCACTGTTTGGTTAAAACATTGTTGAAACCATTGTTGGGTTAAAACAGTTGTTGAAACCACTGTTGGTTTTGATTCCAATATTTTAATGTAGTATAATCCACTTATATCCAGTTTTTCCTCATAAAGAATAATAAAAATATATTCATATTGACAAGGTTAGGTATCATTTAGTTGACCAACAATCATTTCTTTCATAAAAAGATCAAACATGTTAATTCTCATATCTTAATTTGATGCACATAGAGTAGTTTTGTCATCTTTTAAATTAGTTATTATATCCTAACAGTTTTGTTACAGTGGTTACTAATAATCAAATTTTTTTTGTGTGATGAGTTATTTAATGTCAATTTTGAAATTAAAAAGCAACTCATTTAACTCTTAAAAGTCAAAAACTAAGTTATTCAACTTTTTTTTTAACAGGAAACAATTGTTGTGAACAATTGGTATACTATGGAATGAGTACAAATCTGGTACTTTATTTCAAAAACAACCTTCATGAGCATAGTGCTACTGCCTCAAGAAACGTCTCAAATTGGCAGGGAATGTGTTATTTCTTACTTACCTTAGATACCTTACTATTGATTGTATAAGTATCTTACTTACTTGATGATTACTTATAAATTTGTACTGTACGACATGTATTGCAATAATAAAAGCAACAAGTTTGGACTTTGAGAGTAAGATGATTGATCTTCGCATTACCCAAATAAATCCGTGTCTGCATGATAAACTTGTGTCATTTCTGGGCATATAGTAAGAAAATCTTAGTTCTTTGTATCTTTTTTGAATTCTTGATAAAACATGCTCACCTTCCTTATTAAATCTCATAATATGTTATATCTCTTTTTATAGGTTAGTGGTGTAATACCGCTGCATAGTGATATCTTAAAAGTTGAGCTATTTGCAGATTATTTTTCTATATGGCCAATTAAGTCCAAATAAGACCAATGGCATAACATCAAGAAGGTGGCTCAAGATCGTCGAACAATAGCAAATTGGTCTAAAAAAGACAAATGGGTCACCAACCTAGACCTGCTTGTGGGTCTGCAAGGGGTATGTTTTTTCATTCATTGGTATCCTTACTATTATTAGGTATACTTTATGCTTAAAACAATACGAATAATGAGAATTTTTCTCCATAAGTTTGCTAATATCAGCAGATATCTGCAGCAGTTGGTCATGCAGTCCCTTGGCAAGGAATTTGAACTTGATGGTAACAGGGTATGCATGCTTCATCATCTTTACTATTATGTCCCTAACATCGTTAATTTAATAAAGTTAAGTTAATTTAATAAATTTAATAATCTGGAACATGTTTTGAAGTTATGGTAACCTTACCTAAGTTATCATCATCTTTATAAGTAAATCAAGGGCTTACTATCTATGGAAATAAAGGGAACACGAATCAGCATGTGTTACAGTCAAACATGTAATTAAAACAAGTTGCGTATGAATAATGTGCTCAACTTGCTGATTTCATCTCTTCCTTTTTTTTCTTCGTTTTTTGACAATATTAAGTATAATTTTTTTACTGTTTTGATATTATATTGCTGTTTTGAATTGAAAAATGTGTGTTTTGTTATTCAGGTTTCATTTCTTAAACAATCTGAATCCGGAAAAAATTTAAAAACCTTCAGCTTTCGATTCAGAATTGTTCAAACTTTTCAGATCTGAATCTGTGTCACACCCCGACCACGTAAAACAACAAATCGTGGCGGAAACGTCGGGGAGTGTTGTAACAGAATTATTGTTTCGAAACCATGGATACAAAAGAGTCTCGTTTTATTTATTCATTAACATTGTCTTAAAGTTAAACAAGCAAATCGAACATAGTCTATCATCGTTATTAAATCACTAAGGCCTCGACCAGTCCTAAGTGAGCATGCATCCTATTCGCAATCAACATTAAGCAACATCACCGGAAACATATGTAAAAACAAAGTCAGCAAAGAAATGATGGCGAGCACATAGTTTTTGTGTGAGTGTCAGATTCATGGCTTGTTTACATATTGAAATATCTCGTACAACTTCGTTAATCGATATTAGAAACCTTGTTTTGTAAACCATTTGTATTGTAAAATGAATAACCAAGTCAAAACAGATTGGTTATAATTTATAAACCTCGATACCATGAATCTTAACCCAAAACATTTGTTTATGTAAACCAAATCATAAATCGTTCTCATAATAAAACTCGTATGGTTTATATAGTTTCGTAAACATCGTTGTGTGACATCGTTTAACTCGTTCTCGTTATAGATCATCGTTCATTTTTTTAAATCGTTCATAATCGTTCAATCGTTCAAAATCGTACAATCGTTAAATATCGTTCTCGTTCCAATCGTTCTTGTTTTAATTGTGAAAACTACTTTTGGTCGTCTCGCTAATAACATTCAAACCTTCGTGACTCGTTCATCGTTCAACTCATTCAACTCGTATTAACAAACCACCAAAGGGTAAGTTAACAATCATCAGATTCAGTCGTTACCCACTTAACCCACACATAACCATGGGTGTAGTCTGATAACGGGATTTGTCGGATCCTATGGTACCATAACCTAATTCTGGTCGGTTCGGCCAAAATTAATGAATGTCATCCGTTATGTAACTACAACCAACAAGTTCGTTCAAATTGTCGAAATCGTTATTAGTTTAGTATAAACCATCGTAATCGTTTTTGAAACCATCGTTAAAATATCGAAATCGTTTTGATACATGTGAATCACCCCAAAACAATCGAAAACATGTAAAAGAGGGGATCTATGTACTCACCTTTGGGTGCGTTTTTATACGTTAACACAATCCCTCAAATTGTTTATTCGTCCTAAATTAAATAAGAATGATTTAATAATCAAAAACCCACAAAAATACCGAAGTTTCTCCGATACTTAGAATTTTCACATAACTTTGAGATTTTCTCAAAAAGTTATTATTTTTGATTATATTGGTGTATTTATATATATATATATATATGAGTTCATATATATTTTTAAAAACATTGCGACTTGGACGATTTTATTGGTGACCCTCATCATGTTATAAGCAATATATCTACGATTTACGCGTCGTAATATATACTCAAATGTAACATAAAATAAATATCGTAATACACATAATCTTGTCAACACTAACACATCATCATACACATATTGTAAAACACATAGCACATTGTAACATAAAATTTTCCCATGAATAACCCATTCTAGTGTATGTCGAAAAATGCTTATTTTAGCGATTCGGTGACATTTTTGGGCGTCGGAAGTCACGTATGACTAACCAAACACCAAGTAAACTTAGTATAAGTTAAAATACTTATTTTTATAGTAAAAATATCAGTTTACTTACTGATCTAAAACAGTTTTATAAAAATCCTCCTAAAAGGCGATTTTTGACCGTTTTACCGCATAGTTTTGCATCAAACGTTACCCGAACCATCCCAAATCGAAACGACTTGAAATTTTAACATAACCCATGTTATTTACTGAGTAAAATAATGGTTATACTCATGATAGTGCAGGTCTTAAATAAAGCACATAAATCATGCAAATTTCACATAATTTACCACTTTTTAAGCTATATGTACAACATGCAAAGCTATCAATCCTATGTCAAAGTTTCATGCCATTATAACACATCAAATAATATTATTTTTAGTGTTTATAACCTGTTCAAAAACATTTTTGTCATACAACCCTTTTTTTACCATTTCTTGAGCTTTAAATCAACATGTTTCTTCAAGTACAAGTGCCTAAAGCACACTATCATTTCATCAACATTTCATAAGAACTAAATGCATCCAAAATGCAACTCATTTATATTTATTTGCTGATGTAATTTAATATTTATCATATCATGCATAGATTATTAAACACTTGCATTTTTAACTATTATTCATGAACAAGCAACAAACTAACCAAGTACTTATCAAGAAATCAAACTTCAAAACTCATACACACACATATATATATATGTACGGTTATATATACATATATATACACCACCATTTTTATTTGTATCAAGACCCATTTCATTTTAGATTTCAAGTTTGTGAAAATTCCAAGATTCAAGAGAAACTTCAAATCATCAAGAACAACCAAGAATCAAGAGTATGATTTAAACATAAATGTTATACCTTCAAGATTCAAGTAGGTTGTGGGATGAGATTTTGATGATAGGAAGCTTGAAATCACTTGAAAGCACCTTGGAAACCCCTTTGGATCTTCACACCAACTTGAAGTTTGCTAGAAATGGAGCTTGATTTACTAGAACAAAGTTGAAGGAGATGAAGATTGTGATGGGAGGGTGTTTACGGTTTTGGGGAGGGAGGAGAGAAGAAGTTTGAGTGTTGTAGAGTGAGAAGGATCTTGTAAGATTTGTGAAGGATATGGAAAGATATAGAAGATTTATAAAAGGGCATGCAACAACAAGTGTCAAAACAAAGATCTAATATGATATTTGCAAGATTTTATGAAATATTTGGTGGGGCCACACATTATTGTAACCGTAAGTTGTATGGGGGGAGGGGGTAAAGTGTAATTTTGATGGTAAAAGTAGATAAAAACAGGTATTTAACTGGATACCGGGTATTTTATCTAGCGTTTAAATCCCGGTTTATGGCGTTCTAAATTATTTTTATTATTCTATAAAAATAAAACCGCCAAAATAATACTGAAATAAATTTCAGTTGCCGAGACTGGCTGTGTTGTCTTCGTTTTGCAGTAGAAGTACTGTGTTGCGCAGAAACACGCGGTACGCGCTTAAACTTGAAAAATAACGCTTTTAAGAGTTTTAATTTATTTTTCAACACGAACCCGATTAAAAATAAAATTTTAATCATAACAGAATATTTTCGGGATTTAAATATCATCCAGGCGGTCACCAACGTTCGTTTCGCAGTTTTGTCGTAATTAGTCCTTTAGTTCAAATATACATGTTTTTGCCATACCGAATCCTTCGAAACTTATTTCTAAGTTATGTAAAGGGTATTTAAGGTATGTTTGGCTTATGTCACAGTTCCGGAGTGTACGTCGCGTTAAACTGATTGCGTTTATGCACCAGTTTGCGTATAACCTTCCAGAAAGTGATTTAAAGCTTGAAATCGGAATCGAATCAAATTGTAAAATCATTAAACACAAAACACATATAATAACACCAAAGCACATTGTTTTATTGATAATCAACATTGTTTTACATTATACGGTGATTACAGAACACAGTTGTCACAGTCTCGCCTACTTTAGGAAATTTCGTCCTGAAATTTTATTTAGAGGAAACTTGTGAAAACAATTGCGGATATTTCGTCTTCATCTGGTCCTCACGTTCCCAAGTAAACTTGGGGCCACGTTTGGATTCCCAGCGAACTTTGACCAATCAAATCCGTTTGTTCTTCAACTGTTTGAATGTACGGTCCACTATCTCCACAGGTTTCTCTACAAAGTGCATTGTTTCATCGATTTGAATCTCGTCGAGAGGAATGTGAAGATCAGCATCAGCTAAACACTTTTGCAAATTGGACACGTGAAAAGTCGGATGAATATTTCCAAGCTCTGGAGGTAGCTCTAGTCGATAGGCGACCTTTCCAATTCTTTCAACAATCTTAAATGGTCCAACATATCGTGGTGCAAGTTTTCCTTTCTTTCCAAATCTCACCACTCCCTTCCAAGGTGACACCTTGAGTAGGACACGGTCTCCGATTTGAAATTCTAAGGGTTTGCATCGCACATCCGCATAACTCTTTTGACGGCTTCGAGCTGTTACAAGATTATCGCGGATTTTCTTGATTTTATCTGTTGTTTCCAGAATGAGCTCAGGTCCAGTAAGCTGAGCTTCACCGATCTCATTCCAACAGACATGTGAACGACATTTTCGACCGTAGAGAGCTTCGAATGGTGCCATATTAATACTAGCATGATAACTGTTGTTGTAAGAGAACTCGATCCGTGGAAGATGAGAATCCCAATTACCACCAAAGTCTATCACGCATGCTCTAAGCATATCCTCCAAAGTTTGAATCGTTCTCTCAGATTGACCATCTGTTTGGGGATGATAAGCAGTGCTTAGATTTAGTTGGGTTCCCAAAGCAGATTGCATGGTCTTCCAAAAATGAGATGAAAACCGAGCATCACGATCGGAAATGATATCCAAAGGAACACCATGTCGTGATACAATCTCATCAACATAAATCTTTGCAAGTTTATCAGCAGATTGATCCTCGCGAATCGGAATAAAATGAACTGATTTCGTTAATCGATCGATAACAACCCAAATAACATCGTGACCTTTAGATGTACGCGGTAACTTAGTGATGAGATCCATTGCAATGTTCTCCCACTTCCAAACAGGTATCTCTGGTTGTACAAGCAAACCAGAAGGTCGTTGATGTTCAGCCTTGACTTTGAGATAAGTTAGGCATTTCGATACATACAAGGCAACATCCTTCTTCATACCAGGCCACCAGAACTGAGTACGAAGATCCTTGTACATTTTATCAGCACCAGGATGGATAGAATATCGAGACTTGTAAGATTCGTCCATTACCAAGGTGCGAAGATCGTCTTGTTTCGGAATCCACAAACGATCCTTGAAATATAGCAACCCATCGTCCTTCGTTTCGAGTTTAAGTTTGAGTTGAAGCGGTAGCTCATATTTCAATAAGCCTTTGATCACACAAGATCATTAAGCTTGAAGGACACGAGATTGAATATCAGATAGGGTTCGAACAGAATGAAGCTTGACTCGTTCCTTTCGACTAAGCGCATCGGCTACAAGATTCGCCTTACCAGGATGGTAGCGGATCTTGCAATCATAATCGTTTAAGAGTTCAACCCAACGTCGTTGCCTCATGTTCAGCTCCTTCTGATTGAGAATATGCTGGAGACTTTTGTGGTCTGTGAAAACCACACACTTCGTTCCATAGAGGTAGTGTCTCCAGATTTTAAGTGCGAAAACCACAGCTCCTAATTCAAGATCATGAGTCGTATAGTTCTTCTCGTGAATTTTCAGCTGTCTAGACGCATAAGCTATGACTTTACCTCGTTGCATAAGAACGCAACCAAGTCCTAGATTCGACGCGTCACAATAGACAACAAAATCATCGTTTCCCTCAGGTAGAGATAAAACAGGAGCATCACAGAGCTTCCGTTTCAGCGTTTGGAACGCTTCTTCTTGCTTAGGTCCCCACTCAAAAGGCTTATTTTTCTGAGTCAAAGCAGTGAGTGGAACCGCGATCTTTGAGAAATTAGAAATGAATCGACGATAATAACCAGCAAGGCCAAGAAATGATCGAATCTCTGTAGGTGTCGTCGGTGTATTCCAATCCTTAATAGCTGCTATTTTGCAAGGATCCACATGAATACCTTGCTTGTTCACAATATGTCCCAAAAACTGAACTTCTTTAAGCCAAAATTCACACTTGGAGAATTTAGCAAAAAGTTGTTCCTTCTTCAGGAGTTCCAATGTCAAACGAAGGTGTTGCTCGTGATTGGCTCGAGACTTCGAATAAATGAGAATATCGTCGATGAACACAATGATAAAACTTTTCTAAATAAGGTTTACAAACCCTGTTCATTAAGTTCATGAAGATAGTTGGGGCATTTGTCAAACCAAAAGGCATGACAGTGAACTCGTAGTGCCCATATCTCGTACGGAATGCAGTTTTGGGAATATCTTCTTCGAGTACACGAAGTTGATGATACCCAGATCGCAGATCGATCTTGGAAAAGCATGAAGCACCTTGCAGCTGGTCGAAGAGATCATCAATTCTAGGTAGGGGATATCGATTTTTAATGGTAAGCTTATTAAGCTCACGATAATCGATACACATTCGAAAAGATCCATCTTTCTTTTTCACAAAGAGGACAGGAGCTCCCCAAGTCGAAAAGCTTGGATGGATGAATCCTTTATCAGACAACTCTTGAAGCTGTTTCGATAACTCTTGCATCTCCGACGGTGCAAGACGATAAGGTGCTTTCGTAATCGGGTTGGCATTGGGTACAAGGTCAATATGAAACTCGACTTGACGAACTGGAGGCAAACCAGGTAGTTCATCGGGAAACACCTCGGGATAATCCCGAAGAATCGGAATATCCTGAATACTCTTGCTCTTGCATTTCTCCTCGGTGACATGTGCCAGGAAAGCAACATATCCTTTTCGCAAATAACTTTGGGCCTTTGTACACGACATAAGCTTCAAACCACCAGATGGCTTCTCGCCACGAACTTCCAGAACATCGCCAGACGGAAGAGGAATACGAACAATCTTATCGAAACAAACCACCTCAGCATGATGTTTGGTTAACCAATCCATCCCCACGATAATATCGAAACTCCCAAGTTGCATCGGCGTGAGGTCAATGGGAAAAAGATGGTTATCAAGGTTTAACTGACAATCATGAATAACAGAATCGAGAACAAGAGGTTTACCAGTAGCAACTTCGACAGATAAGGGTTTCCTCAGTTTAGTTCTAGGTATCGCAAGCAAAGGTTCAAAAGATAATGAAACAAAACTTCTATCGGCACCAGAATAAAAAAGAATAGATGCAGGTCGATCGTTAACAAGAAACGTACCATTAACCACCTCGTTGTCAGCCCTTGCTTCATTAGCATTCAGATTGTACGCTCGCCCACGAGCGGGATTCACATTTGCGTTGACATTCATGTTCGGATTCGCATTTGCATTTGCATTCGCCAACCTCGGACAGTTGTTGCGGAAGTGACCAAACTCTCCACAATTGAAACATGAACCCGGTGGGAATCTAGCAGCATTCCCTTGAACTGGAGCTTGATTCTGAACAATCTGATTCTGACCCAAACGACAGATGTTGGCCAGATGCCCAAGCTTTCCACACGTTGTGCATTGCCTGCAAGCTTGTTGTGCAACATGATGACCGTTGCAGCGAGCACAATGAGGTGCGGTACCAGCATACGCTTTCTTCGCAGGCGGTTGAGCTGGTGGGTTCTGAGGGTTCTGAGCAGTAACTGCAAAGTTCTGAGCACCCTTTTGCTTTCTCGACTTCTTTGACGACTCACCTTTCTTACCCTTACCCTTTTCCTTGACAGATTCGGTCGACTTCTTCTTATCACCCTTGCAGGTAAGTTTACCCTTCCTGACTTGTGACTCAGTCAGGGTAGCAGATAACTCGATCGCGTGACGAACAGTAGTAGGATTAACGCCAGTCACAATATCCTGTATGGAATCGGGTAAACCATCGATATACCTCTCTATCGCTTTCTCCAACGGGGTAACCATAGTAGGACACAAAAGACTGAGTTCCTCAAATCGATCTGTATACGCACGGTGTTCTCCCCCATCTTGTTTTAGATCGTCAAACTCTCGTTTCACAGCTCGAATTTCGTGACGAGGACAGAACTCTTTCATCATGAGAGCTTGAAGCTCTTCCCATGTTTGTGCCAATGCCACTTCGGCACCCCTATCGCGCATCACTCCGTTCCACCATGTAAGAGCACGCTTCTCAAACACACTTGATGCAAATTCAACCTTACGCCCATCTGGACATTGCACATGTCTGAATGTGCTCTCGATACTTTCGAACCATTGAAGGAGCGCAGTTGCTCCTTGCGACCCAGAAAACTTTAGCGGCTTAGCAGAATTGAAATTCTTGAAATTACATTGTGCATTGTTATTATTATTGTTGTTGTATAGCTCGTGGATTTGGGTCACAACGCCTGGAAGCACAGCAGCCATTTGCTGAGAGACAAGGGCTGCGACTTCTTCAGCAGTAAAAGATTGTGCATCACGTCGAGGAGGGATTGTCTAACAAGGAAATATGAGAAACGAGTGAGGGAGACAATTAGGAAAAACAAAAGAGGTATTGAAAATATCGATGAAACATAAGGAAGGCGATCATTTGTTCGTTATCTCGAACAAACAAACGACACGCAGTGACTAATCAAAGTAATGAATCAAAATAATGTATCGCGAAGACATGCTCGCCTATAAGTGAACACTCACCCCAAGAGTTCCCAGGTAAGAGTGACTGGTCCGATTATGTGGATTTGTACGAACACTCTAGCCTTAGACAGAAAACTCAGGGTACAGGCATTCACTCTTCCAGTTTGCACGTGTTCACATTATTTAGACCCAAACTTTGACGAGATTTTGAAAACTCAGAAGGCACCAAGCCAAAAATGAGTCAAACTGGAAGGGTTCAAAACCTTACAACAGAGGGTTCAAAACCTAGTAATCAATCATCCTAGATCGGATGATTAATTTTCGAAGCAGATTCGGATTTTGTGTCCTCGTTGTGGTTATCACCTAAGGGTAGGTGACAGTTTTGTTTTTAAAAGTCTAAACGCAAATCAACTTGCGTTGGGGTCCTAGAAAGTTATAGTCTAGGTCAAAGTATTACTAATAACCTAATTCCCTATAACCATTGGCTCTGATACCAACTCTTCTGTCACACCCCGACAACGTAAAACAACAAATCGTGGCGGAAACGTCGGGGAGTGTTGTAACAGAATTATTGTTTCAAAACCATGGATACAAAAGAGTCTCGTTTTATTTATTCATTAACATTGTCTTAAAGTTAAACAAGCAAATCGAACATAGTCTATCATCGTTATTAAATCACTAAGGCCTCGACCAGTCCTAAGTGAGCATGCATCCTATTCGCAATCAACATTAAGCAACATCACCTGAAACATATGTAAAAACAAAGTCAGCGAATAAATGTTGGCGAGCACATAGTTTTTGTGTGAGTGTCAGATTCATGGCTCGTTTACATATTGAATTATCTCGTACAACTTCGTTAATCGATATTAGAAACCTTGTTTTGTAAACCATTTGTATTGTAAATGAATAACCAAGTCAAAACAGATTGGTTATAATTTACAAACCTCGATGCCATGAATCTTAACCCAAAACATTTGTTTATGTAAACCAAATCATAAATCGTTCTCATAATAAAACTCGTATGGTTTATATAGTTTCGTAAACATCGTTGTGTGACATCGTTTAACTCGTTCTCGTTATAGATCATCGTTCATTTGTTTAAATCGTTCATAATCGTTCAATCGTTTCAAATCGTACAATCATTAAATATCGTTCTCGTTCCAATCGTTCTTGTTTTAATTGTGAAAACTACTTTTGGTCGTCTCACTAATAACATTCAAACCTTCGTGACTCGTTCATCGTTCAACTCGTATTAACAAACCACCAAAGGGTAAGTTAACAATCATCAGGTTCAGTCGTTACCCACTTAACCCACACATAACCATGGGTGTAGTCTGATAACGGGATTTGTCGGATCCTATGGTACCATAACCTAATTCTGGTCGGTTCGGCCAAAATTAATGAATGTCATCCGTTATGTAACTACAACCAACAAGTTCGTTCAAATTGTCGAAATCGTTATTAGTTTAGTATAAACCATCGTAATCGTTTTTGAAACCATCGTTAAAATATCGAAATCGTTTTGATACATGTGAATCACCCCAAAACAATCGAAAACATGTAAAAGAGGGGATCTATGTACTCACCTTTGGGTGCGTTTTTATACGTTAACACAATCCCTCAAATTGTTTATTCGTCCTAAATTAAATAAGAATGATTTAATAATAAAAAACCCACAAAAATACCGAAGTTTCTCCGATACTTAGAATTTTCACATAACTTTGAGATTTTCTCAAAAAGTTATTATTTTTGATTATATTGGTGTATTTATATATATATATATATATGAGTTCATATATATTTTTAAAAACATTGCGACTTGGACGATTTTATTGGTGACCCTCATCATGTTATAAGCAATATATCTACGATTTACGCGTCGTAATATATACTCAAATGTAACATAAAATAAATATCGTAATACACATAATCTTGTCAACACTAACACATCATCATACACATATTGTAAAACACATAGCACATTGTAACATAAAATTTTCCCATGAATAACCCATTCTAGTGTATGTCGAAAAATGCTTATTTTAGCGATTCGGTGACATTTTTGGGCGTCGGAAGTCACGTATGACTAACCAAACACCAAGTAAACTTAGTATAAGTTAAAATACTTATTTTTATAGTAAAAATATCAGTTTACTTACTGATCTAAAACAGTTTTATAAAAATCCTCCTAAAAGGCGATTTTTGACCGTTTTACCGCATAGTTTTGCATCAAACGTTACCCGAACCATCCCAAATCGAAACGACTTGAAATTTTAACATAACCCATGTTATTTACTGAGTAAAATAATGGTTATACTCATGAGAGTGCAGGTCTTAAATAAAGCACATAAATCATGCAAATTTCACATAATTTACCACTTTTTAAGCTATATGTACAACATGCAAAGCTATCAATCCTATGTCAAAGTTTCATGCCATTATAATACATCAAATAATATTATTTTTAGTGTTTATAACCTGTTCAAAAATATTTTTGTCATACAACCCTTTTTTTACCATTTCTTGAGCTTTAAATAAATCATGTTTCTTCAAGTACAAGTGCCTAAAGCACACTATCATTTCATCAACATTTCATAAGAACTAAATGCATCCAAAATGCAACTCATTTATATTTATTTGCTGATGTAATTTAATATTTATCATATCATGCATAGATTATTAAACACTTGCATTTTTAACTATTATTCATGAACAAGCAACAAACTAACCAAGTACTTATCAAGAAATCAAACTTCAAAACTCATACACACACATATATATATATGTACGGTTATATATACATATATATACACCACCATTTTTATTTATATCAAGACCCATTTCATTTTAGATTTCAAGTTTGTGAAAATTCCAAGATTCAAGAGAAACTTCAAATCATCAAGAACAACCAAGAATCAAGAGTATGATTTAAACATAAATGTTATACCTTCAAGATTCAAGTAGGTTGTGGGATGAGATTTTGATGATAGGAAGCTTGAAATCACTTGAAAGCACCTTGGAAACCCCTTTGGATCTTCACACCAACTTGAAGTTTGCTAGAAATGGAGCATGATTTACTAGAACAAAGTTGAAGGAGATGAAGATTGTGATGGGAGGGTGTTTACGGTTTTGGGGAGGGAGGAGAGAAGAAGTTTGAGTGTTGTAGAGTGAGAAGGATCTTGTAAGATTTGTGAAGGATATGGAAAGATATAGAAGATTTATAAAAGGGCATGCAACAACAAGTGTCAAAACAAAGATCTAATATGATATTTGCAAGATTTTATGAAATATTTGGTGGGGCCACACATTATTGTAACCGTAAGTTGTATGGGGGGAGGGGGTAAAGTGTAATTTTGATGGTAAAAGTAGATAAAAACAGGTATTTAACTGGATACCGGGTATTTTATCTAGCGTTTAAATCCCGGTTTATGGCGTTCTAAATTATTTTTATTATTCTATAAAAATAAAACCGCCAAAATAATACTGAAATAAATTTCAGTTGCCGAGACTGGCTGTGTTGTCTTCGTTTTGCAGTAGAAGTACTGTGTTGCGCAGAAACACGCGGTACGCGCTTAAACTTGAAAAATAACGCTTTTAAGCGTTTTAATTTATTTTTCAACACGAACCCGATTAAAAATAAAATTTTAATCATAACAGAATATTTTCGGGATTTAAATATCATCCGGGCGGTCACCAACGTTCGTTTCGCAGTTTTGTCGTAATTAGTCCTTTAGTTCAAATAAACATGTTTTTGCCATACCGAATCCTTCGAAACTTATTTATAAGTTATGTAAAGGGTATTTAAGGTATGTTTGGCTTATGTCACAGTTCCGGAGTGTACGTCGCGTTAAACTGATTGCATTTATGCACCAGTTTGCGTATAACCTTCCAGAAAGTGATTTAAAGCTTGAAATCGGAATCGAATCAAATTGTAAAATCATTAAACACAATAACACATATAATAAAACCAAAGCACATTGTTTTATTGATAATCAACATTGTTTTACATTATACGGTGATTACAGAACACAGTTGTCACAATCTGATACGAACATTTTTCAGTTACTTTTGGATGTAATTTGATGTTAAACACAAGGAATTCATCCAATTTGATACGCTAAAATAGGCCGAAAACAATGTATTAGGCCTGAAACTTATAAGATGTGATCTGAAACAAACCGAAAAATGTCCAAAACACACAAATGTCACCCCAAAATTGTCCGAATCTCGTCCGAATCACACACGATTACACGTAGAGCTTCCCGAGCTCTGATACCCCTTGTGAGTTTAGGATCGGATCAATACGATCACAAGATCTTCTTTTAACTTCGTTTTTACGTGCGGAATCCGTAAAATGAAGCGTAATCGTGAACACGTAATCGTAAATATAAAATCATCCATATACACCTATTTATACTTTCTATTAAAATGTAGTATGCGTGGTTTTCTAAGAAACGACCCGTGTTTGCACACGGGTCTTGCCGCTAGTATCTCTAATAAAAGAAACCATGGGGGACACATGTCACCATTTGGTTTAAGCCAAATCAGTAGACACCTAAGCAGACATGTGGCATAGCTCATAGGGGAGACATGTGGCATAGGTCTAAGGGGCCGATTGGTTTTGGCTTCTCACATACGCTTGGTGTATACTCTCTCTCTCATTCTCTCAAAATCTATCAAACACCCTCTCCGAAACCCTAATCGGCGATTCCTCTTCTGACCAACCCTAATCGACGATTCCTCTCCTGACCCTTTCAATCGATCCTATGCGAAGAGGTATAATCAATCTTGAATAGTCAATAGTCATCATCGACGATATTGATTCCGATATCTTCTTCTTTTATGATTGATTTACTGAATCATCGACTGTTTTGTTATCTGTTGATTGAGTGATTGAATGTTATTTGAATATCGATCTTATAGTCTGGTTGTTATTGTTTTTTTACACACGATTTCGTTTTGTTTGATTCTATGTTTTTGATTCCATCGTTTTGTTTGATTCTGTGTTTTTTAGATTATGGTAGCCGATTGATGTTCTTTTGGTTTACAGTTTGTTCGTTAGGGTTTCTAATAGCCGATTTTGATGTTCGATGGATATATGTTTTGTGTATTAGGGTTTTAATTACTATGTTCATCTACTGTTATTTGTTGATTATCATCAGCCGTTTTGAGTTTATTGACGATCTATATTGGTTTCTTACATGATTTAAATATCGAATAAGTTAATCCTTTTTTTGTTAGGGTTTGATATCCGATTTGATGTGGTTTTGTTATATGGTTTTGATTTTCACCTATATTTGGATGTAATAATTGAGTGTCGTCTGTTATTCATCAATTTTAAAAGCGGAATTGATGTTGTTTTGTTTTAGACTAGGTTGGTTAGTGGTTTTTGATGTCTATTTGATCTTTCTTAAGCTATATTTTTTGATTTTTTTATTGAATTTTGAAATACAATTTGGCGTTGTAAAATACATTATGTTCTTTTGATGTCTATTTGATCATTCTTAAGCCATATGTTTTGTTTTTTTATTGAATTTTGATATACAATTTGGCGTTGTAAAATACATTATGTTGTTTTTTACATCAAGGTTAAATTAGTGATTTGATGATTATACTAAACAGTCTATATCATGCGTCTTATTTGAACTGATATCTTTTAAATGTTATGATGTCATTTACTGTTCATACGTTGAAAGCCGAAATGGTTACGGATTCGCTGCCCGTGTGTGGAAGAACGACAAAAAATCGTTGGTGAGTATTGATATTATAAGCATGTGAGACTAGAAATATCTGTTTTGTAATAAATCCTTTGTGAGTATTGATCTTATAATTTCCATTAACAATACCTACTTTTTTCGTTTACAGAAACTTCCGGCTGATTATGGGGACTGGATTAAGACGTTCAGTTATCCAGAGAAGAATGCAGTGATCCGGACCCTCGATGGGAGGATCTTCAAAGTCAAAGTTATGAACCTTGCAGGCGACTACTTTCTTTACAATGGATGGTTGGATTTGGTCACGTCATTGAAGTTACCAGACAATTCGTGGGTTGTTTTCCAGTATGAAGAAGCTTTATCTTCATTCCGGTTGTTCTACTTTTATCAAGACATCTCTCTTACACCCTCTGACTATTTCTACTACAAACCGGGAAATGTAAAAGACCGAGACAACTGCATGGTACTTGAACATATATTGTTTTAAAGTATTTTATCATTGCATTCATACATTGTTTTGTATAGCATCTATACCATCGATCCTGATATATGGTGTTCTACTATGTGTAGTATGTGAACAGGTTGTTTGTTCATCACAAGATGTTGAATACGTGTCCTTCATATCATGTTGTGGTGCGGTCGGCTGGAAATCGTAAATGGTTTGTTCGGATGGATGTGTTTGACAATGAGCTTTATATTACAACAGGGTGGAGTTGAATTAAGAAGGAGATGTCTATAACGGATGAGCATTTGGTGGTTTTTGAAATGGTTGATTTGAGGACGTTTGAGATGAGTGTTTTTAGCTGTAAGCCTGCCCTTTTAACTTTCCCACCTGAACTCTGTGTTATCAAAAAAGAACCAACTGATGAGTTTATTGAAGTGTCTGATGATGAAGTGCCTAATCCGATTGCTGCACTTGGTATTGAACAGAGTCATGATGATGAAGTACCGGTTTCTTTTTGTTTTGACAATCATTATGTAAGTTTCTATTATTTACTTTTTGATACTATTAATGTATGTTTTCGGATTATATTCCTACTAATAATTTGAATACCAGTGTTTAACCAGTTTAATATTTTAAATTTGTATTCTTATTTGTAGCGTCTGAAAAAGAAGTGGGCACAAACGCATGGTTTGGATCGAAAGCTGGATTTGACCATCAAGGACACCACAGTTGGGACTTGGGACGTGGCAATTGATGTGGAGTTCTCGCAAGGCTGTCCGCGCTACAATGTCATCGGTATGAAACAGTTTGTTAGAGACAAACAGTTAGTCTATGGTTCCGAGTTTCAGATGATTTATGTTAAAAGTAAAGGTTTGTTGCTTTACAACTGAGGTGGTGAAGGTATAGGGTATGTGTTGGTAGTATATTTTGTACAAACAGGTTGTCGTTAGACTATGGTTAGTGGTATTCTTTTGGTGCAGTCATTACAATGATCGTTATGACTTGATAGATGTTGGTAATACTTTTTTTGTGGCCATTTTAATGTGTGCCTGAAGCCGGTAGACTTAGCATGCTTGTGACCAGATTTTGATTATGTTTTTTGCTACCTTTTGATGTTTATATGAACTTATCTACAACTTTATCACTTATATATTTAACAATATCATGTTGATATTCTATGTAAAAATGAAATGATTAGTGATTGAGATTGTGTGTTTATTAGATTATGGTAGAATTAAAGCATTGAACATATTGAACAAAACTTTATGATTTTCTTTGGTTAAATTCAACTGTTTAAATCAACGAATCAAATTGCTATATAATATAATTCATGAAAATCAATCTTTTAAATGATCTTAACAGACAAATCCGATCCGCCTAAATATTTTTTTTTGAAAGTTGTCAAATATCTCCTTGAATCAAATATTGGTTTTGTAATGTTTAATACAATAACTGATTTTCCTTTAAATATGTAGATTAGATTGGTTTTTTTAATTTTAACGTATCAGTTTTGAAATTGAAAAATAGGCCATTTTATATGAATTTTAATAAAAAATTCTTAAGGCTGTTTTATTTACTTTTGGAAACTAAAAACAGATTTTCAAACTTTTATATGGAAGTTTTTTAAAAATCGCTGGCTGACCTGTTATATTTTGACTTTAAACAATGATTTTTAATACAATTAAAATCATGCCAGATTTAATTAATCCATTAACTTTATTGAATAAAAAATTGAAATTAAACCAAAATATTACATATAAATACTACCAAACCGTATCATTATTTTATCTAAATCTTAAATTTTCATTATTAAAAGATCCAACGTAATGTAGACATTTATTAAAATTTCAAGTTATTGGTTATATGTTGTTATTCTTTTGTCCACAAACATAAGTTTTTGGTTAGAATACATTTTGAGGTTACTTTTTTAATAGTTAATTTGATGTATCTTATGTTTTTATTGTTTTGGGTGGTACTACATTTATGTGTCGTTTTCATGCATTGCTGTAGAATATAGTTTTAGGATTGTTTTGAGTAAACGTTGCATATGTTTTTTTGCTAGGTTTTGTATGTATAGAAGAATATCTATAGTATTACATATTTTGTAATACTGAGTAAATATCTCCTCAAATTTTTGTGATTTGTAGTTTTTTAAGAAATGTCAATCCATTTCTAAAAATAAAACTCTATAATTACGGTAATAATTTTGTATATTAATAAACTTAAATTTCAAATTTACATAAACAAGTTAACGAAATTTGTATATATATTTACTTACTACTTTGGTTTTCTATCAAATTCAAAGCAGTTTCATCATCAATCATCTATATTCGAGTGCTATCTCATCGAAATAGATGAAAACAATGTTACTATGTTAGACAATCTTGATTGGAGATCGAAGCTGTTTACTATCAAGGTCAAGGTGTTAAGACTTTGGATGCGTGTGAATCCAAAGAGAGAAGGCGAAACCCTTGCTATTGAAATGGCGATCATGGATGAGCAGGTTAGAGTTTGAATGACATTTGTTGTTTAAAATGTAGCTTATTTTTTATTTTGTTGTTTATATTAATGACTTTTATTTTGTGTTTTTTAGTAGGGGACCAGGATGCAGGCTACTGTTTGGAACAAGTTTATGAAAAAACATGAAATTTTGCTTAATGAAAATGAGTCTTATTACATTTATAAATCTCAACTTTCTGTGATTAAGTCAAATTTCAAACACGTTGACAAGGAACATGCTATTAGCTTAAACTTTGATACATCTATTAAAAAGTGTGAGAACTTTGATGGAAGTTTATACGGTATCCGGTTAGCATCGTTTGAGTCCATTAAAGCCGGTGAAGTCGATGTCAAGTATCGAGTTGGTTTGTAATTCATCATATATAACAACCACATCCGAAATTACCGAAATATATAAATATAGATTTTTTTTGAAATGTTTGTTTCTGTGCTGAGTATATTTGGTTTTAATCATTTTTTTACAGATTTTATTGGATACGTAGATGAGCGGTCTTAACCAGAAGTGACCAAAACGAAGATGGGAAAAGATAGCAAATACATGAATTTGCAATTGCTGGATGAAGAGTCTGTTTATTAAATGGCTAATTTAATTTCATTGAAACTTTAGTATTATATATTTATTCTTACATGATATCCTCTGATGTGTTTAATTTCTATTTATGTAGGGGTATCAAGTTAAACTGCACCTTATGGGACGAGTACTGCGATGAGATGTTTGGTTACATTCAGAGCCATAAAGAAGAAGTCCATGTTGTTCTGCTTGTGCAGTTTGGTAGTGTCAACAAGTATAAAGGTATTCGCTGTTTATAATCTTTGTTAATTTTAAATAATTTTTGATATGATTTACCAAATTCAATATCCATTAACTGATATTAACTTTTTTACACATGGAAGACAACGCTATCTAATGCTTTCCATATAACAACGTTGTTTATCAATGCTGACATAGAGGGGATTCCTTCATTCAAAACAAAGTATATGTTTATAAATTAATATGAACTACTTATTGAAGTTGCTAAATTTTTCATTGCTTATATTATTGTCAACAGGTTTGTTGAGAAGATATGTAAAACATCCTCTAATGGTCAGAAATCAATTGGTTCATCTGGAAGCATAAGTGTTGCGGATAACTTTTTAGTCAAGCATCCGTTTTCCAATTTCCGTGATATTACGCTGTTGGAAAAGGTATGTGTCTAATTTTAAGTATTTTAAATAAATACATTAAACAAAATTGTTTCACTAATTTATATTTACAATCTCTATTTTCATACATTTAATTTCAGCCTTGTGAGGTCATAGTTCTTGGTACGGTGATGGGTGTTGATGATAAAGATGACTGGTATTACCTCGGATGTGAAGAGTGCAATCGAAAGGTGGAAACAACTTTGGTCATTGAGGAGGCTGAAGACGGTGCTGAGGAACCCAAGTTTAAATAGGTTTTGGTTTGCTCATATCCTGAATGTCCTAAAGAGGTTGTCAGTGCGACACCAATGTAAGTTAATTATATTTTTTTGTTATTTTCTAATCGTTATGCTTATATTATTCTACTTTACAAATGTAAATTGTATTTATTTTGTGAAATACTTTTTGTCCATTTAGTTTTAGGATTCCGATCAGAGTACAAGATTCTGCAGTATTGCCTCTTTGACTTTGTTTGACTATGAAGCCAGAAAAATGTTAGGAATGACTGCAATTCAGTTGCTTGAGAAGTCAAAAGTGGAACAGGTAACGTATTTTAGATCAGTCGTATTTTAAATTGTTATATAAGGTACATATTAGTAATGTCGATATCTGATTATTATGTTGTTTTCAATTAATTTTAATTCACGTATTTTAGGCATCTTCGGAAGAGAAAACCATTCCCTATCGGTTTAAAGCTTTGAATGATAAAAAGTATGCTTTCAAGATTCAAGTTGGTCAATTCAATATTGACAACCATACTGATGGTTATGCTGTTCATAAGTTGGTGAATGATCCAACAATAATTGAATTTTTGGAGAGCCGAATTCCAGCTGATCAAGTTAAGTCATACCAACCTTTTAATTGAAGACATGTTAGGAAATTTATTATGTTTTTTGTGTGTAGCCTTATTATTTTATGAATTGCAGGGTGTGGATGAGCCGGCTGCTGATGTTTCACTTAGTGATTTATCAACTCAGAATCCTTTTGCTCTAAAGGTATGAAGTTTAATTTAATGTTACAAAATACCAAACTTCCAAAACAGTTTTTTAGTTTCTAATGTTGAATATATCATACAGGATGCTGTGGATTCTATTGGGGATAGCTTCACACCCAATTGCACATCTAAAGATTGTTCAAAGACTTCGTCTACGGAATTGAAGCGTAACCTTGCAGACGTGTATGAAGTTGAAGAAACCACCTCTCTATCATCAACAAAGGTTAAAAAGGCTGGTGTCGTAGATGTCGAAATTGATGATGAGGAAACCATCCTGCTGGTTCCAACGATTGAAAAGTAGTTCATGTTTGAAGTATGTGTACCAAAAACAATTTATCTGTTTTTCGAATTTTGATGCTTTGGTTTGGTTTGCATGTTTGATTGGTTTGAATTGTTTTGTTATGGTTGGTTGGTTTTTTTTGAAACGTATGGTTGGTTGGTTTTAATGTTTTGTTTTTGAATAAAGAACTGTTTGTGTTTGTAATATTACCTATGAGCTATACTCCTTTAAGCTTTATCTTTTGGTTAATTTATCTTTCTTTTATTGTGTTACATGTATAAATTGTGTCCTACAACATTTGTTTGTGTTTTTGGAATTACAAATTTTTCAACTTTTATTATAAAGTCAAAAAAGCTTTTGCATGTATACATTTTGCTTTTTACAAACTATAATTTTTAAAACTATTATTAATTTTTTTATCTTTAAATAGCAATTAAAGATTTCAATTACCTAATTTAACTAATTTAATTTCTGTAATAATTATATAATTATTAGAACTATATTTTTAACAATCCCTGATAATTTAAAACTTATAAATTTTTTTTAAAAACCGCCAATTTTTTTAAAATTTAGCAAAAAATAAAATTGGTATGAATTTGTTTCCTTTTTTAACTTTTATAACCGACAATCTATAATTTTTAACTAAAAAATCGACGAGATTTTTATATATTTTGCTCCAAATAATTTTAATTTAAATTGTTTCCTTTTTTAAACTTATAACCGATTTTTTTTTAAATTTTAAAGTTTCCTTTTTTACAATAAACTCAAATACTATAAGAACCTCTCTTCTTATTGCATAATACACAATCAATATTTTAGACTAAAGGTTCTACAAGTCTAAATCAAAACACCCTCTCACGACATTCATGCATTTTTGAAGTTTGAGGTTTGGTCATTTCTCATACACGTTAGTGTTATCTTTCTGTATTATACTTATACATTTAAGTTATTCTGATACCTATTTTAATGCATTTGTATGTTCTATATGATACAATATTAGGATATGCCTAAACGTGCAAAGCCTCAAACTTTACCTTCATTTTCACTTCCTACTGGTGTTCAACCTTCTAATAGTATGTATTTTATTCTTATTTCCGTTTACAAATATAATAAAAATGATATAATATGTAAAGATGTTACGTAATGTTAATTTTACTTAAATTGTTGTAGGTGGTGTTGGTAGAAGTCCTTTGTCTAACGTTACGAATGGTAATGTTTCCAATTTTTTAGACATGAACTGAATTTTGTTTTTGTAAATAGTTAAATTTTTTATATGCATTTTATTTTTCAGTTGATCATAATCAAGTTGAGCATCAAGACTATGTTGAACGCATAAAATTAAGGAAACTATATTTGGATAATAAAAGACGAAATGCAAATAATAAATCTTCCACTTCACAAAACGTCATTCTTTCATCCAACGTTTCAGTATCCGATACAAATGATTGCCGTGTCGTAACACCAATTCGTTCATCCTCTTATATCAATACCATGGATGGACGTATTTTGCCAACCACACCTTTAACAAATCCCTACGAGGCGTATACGTCAGGTTGGTGTTATTTACTTACATATTTAAATTTTGTTTACTATGATTATGAGTTTGTTTTTTTTTAAATAAAGAATTATGTAATACATAAACATATTTGATACGGTAAATTGGACTTTATTTGTTGCAGTTGAAACTGGAAGAAGTCCATTGGCTAATATTACAAATGGTAAAATTTTAATTTTTTTACACATGAATACAATTTTTCATTTATATTTTGTTTAACATTATAAACGGTAAATTGTTTGGTTTTTTAGACAGGAATACAATTTTTAATGTATAATTTGATATTTTATGGATATCCATATTTTTTTTCAGTTGCTTCTAATGATGTTGAGCATCAAAAATCAGCTGAACGCAGAAAATTAAGGAAACTATATTTGGATAATAAAAGACGAAATGCAAATAATAAATCTTCCACTTCACAAAACGTCATTCGGTCATCCAACGTTTCAGTATCCGATACAAATGATTGCCGTGTTGTAACACCAATTCGTTCATCCTCTTATATCAATACCATGGATGGACGTATTTTGCCAACCACACCTTTAAGAAATCCCTACGAGGCGTATACGTCCGTTGGTGTTATTTACTTACATATTTAAATTTTGTTTACTATGATTATGTGTTTCCTTTTGTAAAAAAAAAATTATGTAATATATAAACATATTTGATACGGTAAATTGGACTTTATTTGTTGCAGTTGAAACCAGAAGAAGTCCATTGGCTAATATTACAAATGGTAAATTTTTTATTTTTTTACACATGAATACAATTTTTCATTTATAATTTGTTTAACATTACAAATGGTAAATTCTTTGGTTTTTTAGACAGGAATACAATTTTTAATGTATAATTTGATATTTTATGGATATCCATATTTTTTTCAGTTGCTTCTAATGATGTTGAGCATCAAAAATCAGCTGAACGAAGAAAATTAAAGAAAGTACATTTGGATAATTAGAGACATAATGTGAGTGACAAATCTTCCACTTCACAAAACGTCATTCGCTCATCCAATGTTTCAGTATCCGATACAAATGATTGCCGTGTCGTAACACCAATTCGTTCATCCTCTTATATCAATACCATTGATCGACGTATTTTGCCAACCACACCTTTAACAAATCCGTACGAGGCGTATACATCAGGTTTGTGTTATTTACTTACATATTTAAATTTTGTTTATTATGATTATGAGTTTGTTTTTTTTAAATAAAAAATTATGTAATACATAAACATGTTTCATACGGTAACTTGGACTTTTTTTTGTTGCAGTTGAAACTGGAAGAAGTCCATTGGCTAATATTACAAATGGTAAATCCTATAATTTTTTACACATGAATACAATTTTTCATTTATAATTTGTGTAACATTACAAATGGTAAATTGTTTGGTTTTTTAGACAAGAATACAATTTATAATGTATAATTTGATATTTTATGGATATCCATATTTTTTTTCAGTTGCTTCTAATGATGTTGAGCATCAACAATCAGCTGAACGAATAAAATATAGGAAATTACATTTGGATAATAAGAGACATAATGTTTGTAACAAATCTTCCACTTCAAAAAACGTTACTCGGTCATCTAATGTTTCAGCATCCAATACAAATGAATGCCAGATCGTAACACCAATGCGTTCATCAGATTATATAAATACCATCGATCCACATTTTTGCCCAACAACACCTTTAACAAGTCCGTCTGAAGCATCGACTTCAGGTTGGTGGTATTTATTTAAGGATTTCACATTTGTTTATTTTGAATCTGACATTTTTATTATTTTTCGTTGCAATCAACATATAGGTGTCAAAGACAATGTTAATATTCATATGAGTCCATGTTTTAAATCCCTAATAAACAGAACTTCATCAACTCCACATTCAATAAATCAACCTTCGCTCTCAACTGAAAGATCAAATGTCAAGAGGATACAAAGAGGTAAACAAAGGTTGTCTACTAAAGCTCGCTGCGTATATCCTGTTCCAATGGTTGACTTATCTTCCGACGATCATAGTATTCCTCAACAATTAGTTGAAGATCCATATAAAGGAGTTTCTAACAGTAAGTACCTTACACACTTACTACTTTAAATTCCATTTGAAGAACCTCATTATATTAATTTCATAACAAAGAGCACAATTTGATATTTATATTTTTGTATAATAGATTATTTGGATCATGGTGATCAAGTAGTTATATGTGACGTATGTAACGCTAAGCTGTGGAAAGTTGAAGCCGGAAAAGGAAGGGTTTACTCAGGAAGAACAACTTACATGCTTTGTTGTGGTTATGGAAAAGTAAATCTTCCAAATTTTAAAGAGACGTGTCAGGAATATCAAAATCTTTTCAAGAGTTTAGACGACAAGAGCAAGCATTTCTTACTGAATATTCGTCATTTTAATTCTATGTTTTCGTTCACTTCAATGGGTGGTAAAGTTGATTCAAAAATCAATAGAGGAAATGCTCCGTATGTATACCGAATTAGTGGTGAGAATTATCATACACTGGGAAGTCTTCTTCCTAAAGAAGGTGGTGAACCAAAGTTTACGCAGCTTTACATATACGACACAGATAATGAAGTTTGTAATCGCAAAACCGTATTTAGGTATCGCTGGAAACCATTTCGTTATTTAGTTTTTTTATTTATTTTTGGTGTTATGTTATATAAACACTTACTGATACTTTTGCTTTTGTCTTACAATTGCATTAAAGTAACTCAAAGAAACCAACTTCCGCAACTTCGGATTTGCTTGACACTGAACTCATAGAGTACCTTAAGCTTATTTTAGATTCAAATAATCAGCTGGTGAAAACCTATAGGCGTGTACGAGATCGGTTTGTTGATAATCCTCATGTTGACTTAAAATTACGTCTTAAGGCAAATTGGTCTAAAGATGGTCGTACATACAACCTACCGACGTCGTCTGAAGTTGCTGCGCTTATTGTTGGAGATATTGAGGATGCTCTTGATAATCGTGATGTAGTTGTTGAGTCAAAGAAAGAAGGGCTACAACGTATTAGCGAGCTTCATCCATCGTATCTCGCGCTTCAGTATCCATTGCTTTTCCCTTTTGGTGAAGATGGTTACCGGGTTGATATTCTTCATAGAGAAGGAAGGGCATCAGCGAAGAAGAAAGAGTCAAAATGTTCAATGAGAGAGTATTTTGCTTACCATGTTCAAGAAAGAGTCAATCATTTCTCTTTGATTCTCAATGCTCGAAGACTTTTGCAACAGTTCTTGGTTGACGTATATACGATGATTGAAAGTGAACGATTACTATTCATAAGTCTACATCAAAATAATCTGAGATCTGAGACATATGAGAACCTTAGAAAGCTTGGACAAAATGGTAATCCAGATATGTCAAACGTTGGAACACGTGTACTACTACCGTCTTCGTTTACCGGTGGATCGTGTTATATGAGGGAGAAATATTATGATGCGATGGCCATTTCTAAATGGTTTGGATACCCTGATTTTTTCATTACGATCACTTGTAATCCTAAATGGCCGGAGATTAAAAGATTTCTAAAGGACAAGAACATTAATCCCGAGGATAGACCGGACATTTTATGCCGATTGTTCAAAATTAAGCTTGACACAATCATGAAAGACTTGCGAGAGAAATCTTTATTCGGCAACGCATCGACAGGTAAGCATCCATTTAATTCAGTTAATTTATTATAGTTTTTGTGGTCTGCTATGTTCATAACCATAACTTCAAAAATAAGTATTTTAATATTAATTATCCTATTACAGTTGTGTATACCATAGAGTTTCAGAAACGAGGTCTACTGCATGCCTATATCTGTCTGTTCTTAAATGAAGAAAGTAAGCTTCCTTCGGTTGAGCATGTTGACAAGTTTATTTCTGCCGAGATACCTGACAAAAACTTAGATCCAGATCTGTATACTCTTGTCAGCGACTATATGATTCACGGAACTTGTGGTGTCGCAAAACCAAATTGTTCGTGTATGGTTGAAGGTAAATGTTCGAATAAATTTCCTAAGAAGTTCTGTGATCAGACTACTATAGATTCGAATGGTTATCCGGTCTATAGACGAGCAGATTCAGGATTTTTTGTTGAGAAATCTGGTATTCAGCTTGATAACAGAAGTGTGGTTCCGTATAGCAAAACCCTATTGAGACGTTATCAAGCACACATTAACATCGAATGGTGTAACCAGGAAGCATCCATAAAGTATTTGTTTAAATACATTAACAAAGGACCAGATAGGACAAAATGCCGATGAAGGTCAGTGTGAAGATGGAAAAGATGAAATCAAAGAGTATTACTATTGCAGATATCTATCAGCTTGCGAAGCTTCATGGCGCATCTTTGCATTTGATGTTCATTACCACCATCCATCTGTAATCAGGCTTCCGTTTCATCTACCAGATAAACAAAACGTTGTATACAGCCCTGATGACGTTCTTGATAGTGTTCTTCAAAAACCATTTGTATCTTCTACGATGTTTTTGGGGTGGATGGAAAAGAATGAACAAGATTTGTTGGCGCGCACCCTTACTTACGTTGAGTTTCCAACTAAATTTGTTTGGAAGCCGAAGGAAAGGATATGGGATAAACGCATAATAGGCAAAACGATTGGTCGAATTCATTGTGTTAATCCTTCTATGGGCGAGGCTTACTTTTTAAGAATCCTTCTTAATAAGGTAGTAGGTCCTAAGTCGTTTGAAGAGATTCATACGGTGAATGGACAAGTCTTCCCAACATTTAGAGATGCGTGCTACGCTAGAGGCCTTTTATACGACGACAAGGAGTATATAGAAGCTATCAAAGAGGCGTACTACACAGGTTCAGGATACTCTCTTCGTAATCTGTTTGCTACAATGTTGGCATCTAATACATTATCAAGGGCTGAACATCTTTGGTAAAACACATGTGTAACACCTCGTAAAATCACGTCCAATGATGTATCGACACGTGTACTAAACCCTAATAAAGTCAAACGTTGAATTTGAGGGACTAATTTTGCGAAAAATAAAAAAAATTTGATTATAGAAGGATTGGAAATGTAAACATGCTTAATATAAGCCTCCGAATGATGTTTCACGGTATTTATATAAACAAATGAGTCACTCGTTGATCGAGAGTAGCCGTTTAAGTAATCATCTGAAAGTTTGCGCGACGAAGGGTTAAAAGCGTCAACATGTTAATTCTTACCTCTGAGTGACCTTTTAACAAACCGAGAGCTTCATGATGTTTGATTATACTCTTGGGAATGCCAAATATTGGCCATCTAAGGCTTTTATGCCTATAAGTGATGTTACGCGCAACTTTGCAAGTGAGGGGCTAAAAGCGTCAATATGTTTAATTATACCTCTGAATGACCTTTTTACGAACCCAAAGCGTCGTGATGTTTAATAATACTCTCGAGAATGCCTAATATGGATTAGATAAGGCTTCGATGCTATTAAACGATGATATGCGCAAGTTTGCGCATTAGAGGGACCAAAAGCGTTAACTTTTAAATCTACGCCGTTGGGACTAAAAGCGAGCAACAAAATATTTAAGTATATGCTCAGGAATACTCAATATGGGCCACAAAAGGCTTGGATATCATTAAACGACATTTCGCGCTACTTTGTGCGATTAAGGGACTAAAAGCGACGACTTGCGAAACTATGCCTTTAAGAGGCCTTTTGATTAAACCAGAAACTCCGCTATGCTTGGTTGTGCTACCAAATGCGCCTAAGGTTGACCGTTAGAGGTTTCGAACCTTGTATTAACATATGATGGGATTTTAGAAATTACGCGCCAAAAGTGTCGATGTTAAAATTATATAAGCTTAAAAGTAATGAGGGACTGTTCTTGACAAGAGATGAAACCGGTGACTGACTAGGCCTGCCTTCGTGGACTGTAGGCTGCATATCAGCAGAGCAAGTCACTTTTAAATCGCCGGGTCGCTTAAACACTCGATCATCGTTCCTAATTATAATAACTTAAACATTGAAGGGACCAATTATGCCAATCAGCTAAAGCTGATTTCTTTGGCTGCGCTGACCCATGTCAAAGGTCGTGAACCAAGTCCGGGCCTGCTTCTCGGGCCATCCAGAACAGCCTTTTCCGCTGATTAAAGCTGTTATATGTACGAAATAAAGGACAGGGACCATTTCTGCACTGCTGCCAAACTTATTAATCTGGGCCGGATGTTTAGGCAGGCCGCGTAGCCCACTTGGGCCTTCTACGCGGGCCGCGACCCACGAACAGCAACAGCAACCTGTTTCATTTTGTTGTTTGTTTTAATCTTTTGAACCCCAAAACGATTAAACTCAATCTAGGGACTTGTCCACTGATTCTAAAAACCAGATTACACCTGGAATCATCCTATAGATTCACTAAACACTTGTCAACATCTTGTTCAATTCAAGAAACTATAAACAGGGGTGGTTTTTCATTTAAACACTTACACCTCCAATTCAAATCTGGCTCTCTCTCAAATTCAAGAGGATCCTGAATATTATGGGACATCCTCTGAGTTCATTTCAGTCCATTGGACCCTTTGTAAGTATCCTCTTGTGGCTAGTTAATTTTAATTGGCTTAAAAAGCCGAAAAGTCAAGCGTTTACGTTAAACGCTTTGAATTTTAAACGGTCGAGCCATTGTTCACAACGAACATGGCTACGTGATCGTAATTAGGTAGGTATTAAACCCTCAAAAGGGCATCTCCTAATTATCACGTTTGCTTAGTTAATTGTCGGGTCAAAGTAATTAAGATAAAAGTCAAACAAGTCAGTTTTTAAATAAAATTCATAACTAGTGATGTAGAAGCCATAAAATAAGTTTTGTCACTTTAATAACTTGGTAAATATTAATTGAACATGTCTAGGCATGTTGAACCCGACAATTCCGAGTTTAGGCTCGGTTCGCAACCGAAAGTCGCAAAAGTTGACTTTTTCTTTGACTTTCAGTTCTGAACCGATTTAGCTTAGTTTAATTATTCCTTAGGGTTCCTTTAGGACTGTATTATATGTTAGTATAACCCTTTGAGGTTATACAACATGGTTCCAAAGAAATCCTAATTAATTGCATGTTTCCGTTAAATGCTTAAAAATGGACCACTATGCCCTTTTATCATTAAAACGAGATTTTTGGAAATGTGAGAGGACAAAAACCTTTATTACTGATATATTAGTATGTCCTAAAAAATTTGACATCCGAATCTGGTCTAGAATGAAAGTTATGCACGATATCGTAAAACTAAAGCTTTTTATTAATGAAAAGGCATTTTTGGCATAAATGATATTTAAGCCCAATTTTTGGCACCAAACTTTCTACCCACTGATGTAATATAATATTTAGGGATTTTTGGAGATTTTTGTTAAATTTTAAACTGATGATAACATAGAGTTCTCGCATAGGCTCGGTAATTGACGATAATACCCTTTTCGCTAATAAAATGAGTTTTGCACATCCTTTACATGTCAAACCTTTTTCTTCTGATTTTATATATTAAATAAATTATTTTTAACAGTAGAAGCTGATCAAAATCTCAGATTTCCTTAATCAACCCGAATATTGTCAAATACCGACTTTTATGCGATTTAGGCGCATAGTATGGTTTAAAACCATATTTGGCACCTAAGGCTTGTTACCTACTGATAATATGGGCAAATTTTTATACTTTAACTGTAACACCCCGTGTTTTCGAGAAGTCAAAGTCAAGGTCAAAGTCAAGGTCAAAGTCAACGACCGATTTCACGCAACCGACTAATTGTAGATTTCTTTTATTTTAGCTATTATGTGGAGTAAGTGTCTATAATAACAATAAATCGACGTATGTTAATCGCTATTCAATCGACCTACGACTGTGAATTATAGGAAGTAACAATGCGATAAAGCTAACTAATCCAATCGACATCGAATCAAATCTCAACTCGAAATACGCATTTGGAATATTGTTATACGTGTGTGTGTGCCTTACGTGTTACCTGCGCATGTTTAATTTTGTATGTTGTGGAAGTCAACCGAAACTCGAAATGCAATCGAACTCGAATCACAATCGAACTATGATAATTAGTGGAGAAGGGATAGTGCGAGATATGAGTGGTTGGGATTAAAAGTAATTTGACTAGGAAACCCTATCGTATCGAACCGCTCGCAACCGAAATCGAAATATCAAAAATCGTCGCATCGGACACTCGAAACGTGCAGCTGATCGATCAGGCTACCAGCCGATCGAACAGCCAGCCTGTCCGATCGGACAGGCTGTCCGATCGAGCTGCCTGGCCGATCGGCCAGCACTTTCCTCATTTTGCATCCTATAAATACCCCTGTCATTGTCATCCTTTCCACTTTTGGAAACCTCTGTCCGACCAGCACGCTTAGCTCATCCTTTTCTCAGATTCCTCTCGATTCCGGTAAGATTTCCTCCTAAATCTTGTACTTTCTTGATCTACACGCACTCCTACACCTTTCTATCTTTCAAATCTTAACTTTTAACCGTGAAACCATCAAAATTCAAGTGTTCTAGGATGATGTCATCATGGGTTCTTGAAGAACTTCATGTTTTGGCCTCAATCCACCAAGAATAACTTGGATCTAGCCGATTTCCACATGAACAAACAAAGATCTTTCATAGATCTAAACATATACACGGTGAAAAGGTTTGAAAGATGGATTTTACAACTTTCTTTCAACTCTTTTTCACTCAATGCCTTCAAACCGATAGAAACGGAGCCTGTGCCGGCTTACAAATCACTCCGGTGGTTGCATGGCTCAAGATCCGGATTCTATCCACGAGGTTAACCGATTTCGGGTTTAACGTTAAACTCCGTTTTGAACAGTCCACCGGCCGGATTTGGGTGATTCCTGTCCGACCAGGGGAACTAAGTAAGGACGAGGGATCTATGGTTTGACTCGTTGTCAAAATACCTCGATAAAACGACAAACAATCAGAACAACCAAGTGTTAGACGAATAGGACGATCAGGTCAGGATGCTGACCGATCGGACTGCTGTCCGAACGGACAGCCAGCCGATCGGATAGTCAGCCGATCGACTGGCCAGCCGATCGGTTAACACATGGTCCCACACTTAATCAATTTTTTTTGAAGACTAGTATTGAACGAACTGCTGTTCGATCGGACTACTGTCGGATCGGATTACTCTTCGGATCATGTGATACTATACTTCAACACTTAATCGATTTTTCAACATGTTCGATGCACTAGGAGTGCCACCCGATCGAACAGCCGTCCGATCAGGTGACACCCTGCTGAGAACTTGTCTTGCTAAAAATACCTAACCGATCGGGTTGCCGGCCGATCGAACAGCCGTCCGATCAACCGACCTGAAGGGTAAAGATACTTCAATGTTTTCAAATGCTACAACGAAAACTTCAAAAGTCAAACCATCATACACAAACACATCCTTCTCAAAGGAAGAAACAATCCACTCGAACAGCCATCCGATCGGCCTACCGACCGACCGGACAGCGGTCCGAGCGGACTGTCAACCGAACGGTCAGCCGTCCGATCGACCAGCTATCCGACTCTCCAACACTTGTTTTCCGTTTTACGCGTCGCTTATTATTATGCTATCAAACTATTCAGGCTAACCCTACTCGCTAAGCGCTCCCTTCAATCCATCAACCGCTGTGAGTATACTCGATCCCTTTTTGCTGTATGCATTTTTGGGTGTTACATACGTTACAACTATTCAAATCACATCAAACACACTACTCAATACTATTTGAACGCTAACCGTTAATGCATGTTATACGTGGCTTATGAATGCTTGTTGTTATGTTTACACATGGAATGCTGTCTACCTGCCTTAGCAACGATAGTACTATAGTTTGGACTCAGCACCCGTTCACACGGGGGTTGTTAAGGACAATTACTTGCATGGATTACGGTGGTAATCATGTATTGTGAACTACCTCGGGCAGTCAACCCGTAGTCATTGGTATCGATGGATCTATGTCGATAACTAACGTGCTTCATTTCTCTATGTGTACGTGCTGGTTATGCGTAAACGAATTCGAACTCTATATGCTACTATCAAACTTGTATGCTCACCTTTACATTATATGTATTGACTTTATTTTAACGTATGTGACAGGTGCTTAAGTTGTTTGTATGCCTAGCTCACTGTGAAATCGAGGCGAGGAAAGGTCTAGGATGCTCTCTGCGTAGTGATGAAATCGAAGCTAGGAAAAGAGGTCCTAGAAACCAACAAATAAACTATCTATGTATAAATCTGAGTTGTCGGAATAGAATTATTTGCCTAGATTTTATCTGTAATAATTTGTTTACTGTTTGAGACATGGTATGGGACATGTTATTTTAAATTGAATGGTAATGATAATTGTTATGGAAACTTCTGGACAATCTGTTTCGCTCAGTGCCATGCCCCGATGATTCCGCCATCGGTTGGGGTGTGACGGATTGGTATCAGAGCCATAACTATAGAGAATTAGGCAAGACATGACCTAGTCTGGGTCGATGTCTTAGATACCTAGTCTATAGTTAGGAACCAACAGACCAACTTGAGTATATCCAGTAGGGATTAAGTACGAGCTTACTTCTCACTACTCTCGCTTATACTACACTATCACTGCACTTGAATTTTCAATTGCGAATGGGCAATAAAGTCGAGAATAGGTGTGAAAACCGCAAACTCTCGACTAAAGTTGCTCGAACAACCCGCATTTTATCTACAAACGGGGAGAATTATGCCAAATCAGGAGTGAAATCCATATTTTGATGAATAATCTCCTCTATTTTATTAAAACAGGGACAAAGTTGTTAAGCTAGGGGTGAAACCCTAACCTTGACTACTTGTTCCGCTCATTTTACAAAGCTCTCACCAAAGTTTCGACGGACTTCAACGACCTGAAGTCGAAATATGACTAACGGGATGTGTGCCAAACGCCCAAGAATCGAGGCAAAAGATTAATCCTGAAGGTCAATTGTGCACACCAGGTCCTTGTGAATAGTCAAACCACTTTGGGTAGTCGAAGTCTACTTGCCGCAGACGATCTATATCTCGAATTTTATGTGTTCGATTCTGAGCCCGCAACTGCCGGCTCTGATGTTTCGTCGATTTTATGTGCTTATATATGTGTTTACCTGTTTATGTGTTTAAATTTTGGAGATTTACTCGATTTTTTCTTTCACTTCGATCTACACGCATGACTCGCACTGCATTTCTATCTCGATACGCTGCCAAATCGCTAAATTATGGACGACCTTATGCTACGCTTATACTACACGACTCGATGTATCAAATGCGAACGCTATATTCGAACGTTCGCGAACTGTGAATGATAGGTTTCTGTATTCTGACTGCCTCTTATGACTACATGGTTAGGTGCTTCTGTGACTCTGTGCTCTATATGCTTACGTGACTGTGTGAATCTGTGTTTATGTGAATCTGTGACTGATTGATTATGTGTTTATGCGCCTACGTAATGGTATGTGTTCCTGAGCTTTAGTAAGTAGTAGACGTGTGGGGTGAGATTCGAATACAATGTGTTGAGTCCTGTGACGATGTCTGTTGCAGACAATGTCATCTGGATCCCGTCATCCCTTACTTTCTCGCCAAGAAAAGAGAGACAAACGCCTTACTGCCATCATCGCTAAAAGGGTAGCAAATGCTGTGAGTGATGTTTATGAGAACGCCAACAAGTCGTCTGAGGAGTCGAGAACCGAAGCTCCTAAAGTTACCGCTAAGGCCTTCAATTTCAAGAAATTCAAGTCGTGTGGGCCAAAAGAATTCACTGGCGAGGGAGGTCCTACCGGACTATTCCAATGGTTTGATTCCATTGAGGTCACTCTACGACAGAGTGGTTGCCCCGATGACCTCCGAACTCTGAATGCTACCGGCGTTTTCCAGTCCCGTGCACTAGACTGGTGGACGGTCGAGAGGAACAAGCGAGGGAACGATGCAGCCTACGGTCTGTCATGGGACGAGCTCAAGGAAGTCATGCTGGAAGAATTCTGCCCTCCTCATGAACGTCAGAAGCTAGAGGATGAATTTTGGCACATACATCAAAAGGATGGTGAAAATGTTGCACTCACTGCTCGCTTCAAACAACTCAGCATCATTTGTCCCGATCAGGTCAAGACTCCAGACATGGCAATCAAGAAGTATATCCGAGCCCTGCCTGACTGTGTTGCTGATTTCGTTCAAGCGGCTAAGACTACGACGATCGAAGAAACTTATCTACTGGCTGCTGAAATCAATGACAAGCGGGTCAAGGCTGGTGTCTGGGATAAAACTTCAAGGCACCTGCATCAAGCTACCACCGCCGCACCAACTGCTGAAACCACCACCTCATCGAGCAACAAGAGGAAGAACAAGAGAAAGAACAACTCCAGCAACAAGAACTGTGTGATCACTGCTGCACCAATTCAAGTTGTACCAGCCCAACAGCGTCAAGTAGCGGTGCCTGTGGCAAATGCACCGCCTGTAAAGCGTGCATACACTGGGCCACACACGCTCTGCCATACTTGTACCTACCACCACCCGACTACCATTGTTTGCCGTTTTTGTGCTCATTGCAATATGTACGGCCATTTTACTACCAACTGCCGTGCTCGACAAGCTCCTGCTCATCAAGCTTTACTCACCGCCCCTCAGGGTCAACAAGCTCCTCCGGCACCCGCGGTCAACGCCAGAGCCTGCTTCGCATGTGGCGATCCTAATCACTTCGCCAACTTGTGCCCGAACAGGGTTGTGAAACAAGAGCCTCAGCAGCAGCAGCCTCAACAGCAGCAGCAGCCTCAGCAACAGCAGCAACAGCAACAACAAGCAGCACACGCACGAACTTTCAACATTAATGTGCGTCAAGCCCAAGCCGACAACAACGTAGTTAATGGTACGTTCCTTGTGAATGGTATTTATGCTTCGTGTTTATTTGATACTGGAGCCGATAATTGCTTTGTGTCATTCGAATTCGAGAAGCTCCTTAGTCGTAAACGCTCCCAACTCTCCTCGACGTTCGATGTTGAAGTCGCTACCGGAAGAACTGTCGTCGTTAATTCTGTTCTTCGTGATTGTACTCTTGAGGTCAACAATCACATCTTCCCAATCGACCTTATTCCGATGCAACTCGGAAGTTTTGATGTTATAGTAGGCATGGACTTTCTTCGTGAAAACCATGCTGAAATTGTGTGCTTCGACAAGATGATTCGATTCTCGCTCGCGAATGGTGATTTATTGTGTGTTTACGGTGAAACTACTTCGAAAGGTCTCAAACTCATGTCGTGTGTCCAAGCTAGTAAGTATCTCCGCAAGGAATACAAAGCTTTCTTGGCTAACATTGTAGTAGCGGAGAAGGTAAAGAAAGAGAAGAAGGAAGTGAAAGACGTTCCTGTGGTTCGAGAATTTCCTAACGTTTTTCCAGAGGATCTTCCCGGACTACCGCCAAGTCGTGATATCGACTTTCGTATCGACCTCATTCCTGGAGCCAACCCTATTGCCAAAGCTCCCTACCGACTCGCGCCATCCGAAATGCGCGAACTCTCAAACCAACTCCAGGAATTACTTGAGAAAGGCTTCATTCGCCCGAGCACCTCTCCTTGGGGCACGCCAGTCCTTTTCGTCAAGAAGGATGGGTCGTTCAGGATGTGCATCGACTATCCGGAATTGAATAAGTTAACTATCAAGAACCGCTACCCTCTACCTCGTATCGATGATTTGTTTGACCAACTACAAGGTGCTACGTGTTTCTCGAAGATCGATCTACGCTTAGGCTATCACCAACTACGTATTCAAGAGGAGGATATACCTAAAACCGCGTTTCGCACTCGTTATGGCCACTATGAATTCGTTGTTATGCCCATTGGTTTAACCAACGCACCAGTGGTTTTCATGGATCTGATGAATCGCGTGTGTAAACCATATCTCGACCGTTTTGTCATCGTATTCATCGACGATGTCTTGATCTATTCCAAATCGAAAACCGAACACGCGCAACATCTACGTTTGGTTCTCGAGCTACTCCAGGGGAATCAACTCTACGCCAAGTTCACCAAGTGTGAATTCTGGTTGGAGGAGGTTCAGTTTCTGGGTCACATTGTTAATAGTCAAGGTATTCACGTCGATCCTGCGAAGATTGAAGCTGTCAAAAGTTGGATTACACCCAAGAACCCATCTGAAGTTCGTTCTTTTCTCGGACTAGCGGGCTACTATCGATGATTTATCGAAGGATTCTCAAAGATCGCTGTACCACTTACCGCTCTCACGCATAAAGACAAGCCTTTTGTTTGGGGAACTGAACAAGAGTCTGCCTTTCGAACCCTCAAGCATAAGCTTTGCAATGCTCCTGTTCTCACATTTCCCGACGGAAACGACGATTTCATTGTCTACTGTGATGCTTCCAACCTTGGTCTTGGTTGTGTTCTCATGCAACGAGATAAGGTTATAGCTTACGCATCTCGTCAGCTTAAAATCCACGAGAAGAACTATACAACCCATGATCTCGAGCTAGGCGCCGTTGTTTTTGCGTTAAAGATTCGGCGACACTACCGGTATGGTACCAAGTGTACGATCTTCACCGATCATAGGAGCCTACAACATATCTTTAATCAGAAGGAACTTAATATGCGTCAACACCGATGGGTAGAAGTTCTCAACGATTACGACTGTGAGATTCGTTATCACCCAGGCAAAGCAAATGTTGTTGCCGACGCACTCAGCAGACGGAGTTATCTGCTTAGCACTCATAATGTTCAAGCCCAACATGATCTCAAAACCCTCATACGCGAAGCTCAGCATGCATGTTTTAATGAACGCACACTGAAGAAGGAAAGAATCTACCACGATGGAGCCCAGCTTGTGAGCAAATCGAATGGGATATTCCACTTTCTGGACCGAATCTGGAATCCTAAACGAACTACTTTACGACAAATCTTGATGGACGAAGCCCACAAATCCCGGTATTCTATTCATCCCGGTGCCGACAAAATGTACCAGGATCTTCGCTACAAGTACTGGTGGCCCGGCATGAAAAGGGATATTGCCCTCTACGTTGGAAAATGCCTGACATGTGCAAGAGTCAAGGGTGAACATCAAAGACCCTCTGGCTTGCTCGAACAACCACCAATCCCCATGTGGAAGTGGGAGAGTATAGCTATGGACTTTATAACAAAGCTACCACACACGTCATCAGGTCACAACAACATTTGGGTTGTGGTTGACCGATTGACTAAATCAGCTCACTTTTTGCCAATACGGGAAGACCACAAGGTAGAACAATTAGCCCGAATCTACACCGACGAGATCATTTGTAATCATGGGACGCCTCATGATATCATCTCTGATCGTGACGCTCGGTTTACCTCGCGACTGTGGGAAACATTTCAAATGGCACTCGGTACATCACTAAATCTAAGTACCGCTTTCCACCCTCAAACCGACGGTCAGACTGAAAGAACGATTCGTACTCTTGAAGACATGCTCCATTCGTGTGTCATAGACTTCGGTGGTAATTGGGATAAATACCCGCCGTTAGTCGAATTCTCGTACAACAACAGTTATCATTCCAGCATTCAAATGGCACCATTCGAGGCTTTATACGGAAGAAGATGTCGATCGCCTATTGTGTGGCACGAGATCGGCCATTCGCAATTAACCGGTCCTGAGCTATTACAAGAAACGACAGACAGAATTTTCCAAATTCGAGACAACCTGGTAAAAGCTCGGAATCGACAGAAAAGTTATGCCAATAGACGACGCAAGCCCCTTGAATTTGACGTTGGTGACTACGTACTCCTAAAGGTATCACCTTGGAAGGGTGTGGTCCGATTCGGCAAGAAAGGAAAGCTCGCGCCTCGATATGTTAGACCTTTTAAGATTCTAGAAAGGATCGGAAAAGTCGCCTACAGACTCGAACTACCAGAGGAACTTAGTAACGTCCACCCGACTTTCCACGTGTCAAACCTCCGAAAGTGCCTAGCCGACCACGACTTACACGTTCCACTCGATGACCTGCAAGTGAACGAAACATTACACTTCGTGGAGAAGCCTGTCGAAATCATGGATCGCCAAACCAAGCAGCTCAGACGCTCGCGCATTCCTATCGTGAAAGTCCGATGGGAAGGCAAACGAGGCGCAGAGTTCACTTGTGAACTCGAAAGCGACATGAAGGCGAAGTACCCGCAGTTATTTAAGGAGAAAGTGTAGATAGAAAAAGTTCTCAAACGTGATTCACGGTGTTGTACAACTTCCAGCCTAATTTCGGGATGAAATTCCCTAAACAAGGGGAGGCTGTAACACCCCGTGTTTTCGAGAAGTCAAAGTCAAGGTCAAAGTCAACGACCGATTTCACGCAACCGACTAATTGTAGATTTCTTTTATTTTAGCTATTATGTGGAGTAAGTGTCTATAATTACAATAAATCGACGTATGTTAATCGCTACTCAATCGACCTACGACTGTGAATTATAGGAAGTAACAATGCGATAAAGCTAACAAATCCAATCGACATCGAATCAAATCTCAACTCGAAATACGCATTTGGAATATTGTTATACGTGTGTGTGTGCCTTACGTGTTACCTGCGCATGTTTAATTTTGTATGTTGTGGAAATCAACTGAAACTCGAAATGCAATCGAACTCGAATCACAATCGAACTATCATAATTAGTGGAGAAGGGATAGTGCGAGATATGAGTGGTTGGGATTAAAAGTAATTTGACTAGGAAACCCTATCGTATCGAACCGCTCGCAACCGAAATCGAAATATCAAAAATCGTCGCACCGAACACTCGAAATGTCACACCCCCAAAATCCACACGCGGAGTACCACCGCTTGGAGGCGTGACTGACCAGGATCAAGCCACCAATCATATTGAACATATAAGTAAATAGTAAAAGTCATTCATCGATACGATAGGTGCTTTCAAAACCAAACATAAACAAGTGTGTAGCGGAAGCAATAATGTAAGACCCAACATAAGTTTAAGTACAAAATGTCATAATGTTTAACAACACATTCACGATCCATGTCCACAACGACCGTGCCTCCCGTGCAAGCTCCAAAAGTACCTAAGGTCCTGCAAGGCATGTAACAGAGAGTCAACAACTAGTTGAGCGAGTTCACAGTTGGTTATTTAGTTATAATGTTCGTATCGTAAATCGTATGTTCGTTTAGTAATCATGTATCGTATGTAATAGTATCGCGGCCCTCTAGGCATGTTTGCGAAGTTTAGTGGGGGTTTCCCATATGTTCTCTAGACTAGGTATATTTGTATCGCGGCCCTCCAGGCATGTTTGCGAAGATTAAAGTATAGTTCGCGGCCATTCCAGGCATGTTTACGAAGATTGTTCTAGTATCGCGGCCGATCCCGGCATGTGTGCGAAGAGAAGTATATGTATCACTAGTCTTGTAGTATCTACCATTGACCTTCCTCTCCCGAGGCCTATGGTATGTAATTCCGATAACTCTTAAGCATAAATAATCAATCAACCCATTCCCAACCCCGGGAATCCCATGCCTTGGTAGAAGTGTGAACTCACCTTGTTTACTCGGTATGCTAAGTTAAGTGCTCACAATTAATCAGTCAAATCCTATAGTGCACGTATGTTCAGTCAGTACATGTTTGTAAGATTTTGCATGCAATCACTATCACAGAAATATCACAGAGTGTGTCTAGCAATTTGCATTCTTGTATCATGTAAACAGTTACTCCAATTCATGCAAATTCATCTTCCTCATAAGCCTTCTCAATTAATTCTAACATAGTTAACCAACATCACAGATAATAAAGCTAGTATGCTTAACTGAATTAGCATATATAAACAGGGGTATACGGTTAACAGAATCAACATTTAACAGAACTGGTAACTAACTGTGTCACATGTTTTACTTAACTAAGTTACATATTTAACAGAATGTCATCCATGAATCTTTCATAGTGAGTAAAGTTAACTGAGTTAATGAACTTAACTCAGTTAGTAGGCTAAACATGGTTACATAACTAACAGAGTTATTATATGTAATTTAATAAGTTAACAACTTAATAAATTTAACCAGTTAACAAGATAACAGTTGGGCCGAAATCACTAGCTAGCCGAAAACCACTTTAGCCGAAATCACCTTATGGCCAAAATCCCTTATATGGGACGAAAACACTAATGGGCCGAAAACCCTTATGTGCCGAAAACCCTCATTGGGCCGAGATCTTATCTGGGCCGAAATCACACACATGGGCCGAAATCACCTTTAGTGATTTCGTCCAGTTTCACTTGTGGGGGGGTGTTTTCGTCCAGAACATCATCTTCACCAACACCCACTGTAACTTAAACCCAGCAACTATAATCTCATCTAATCGTTACATGATCTGTTATAATTGAAATCATTTAATCAAATTATGATATGTAACAAATACACTACCAAATCATTGTGAAATCCAGAACATATTTCCAATCAGTTTATCATTCAATAACATATACCCACTGTTGATCAAAACATCCAAGATACAGACAGTTCGTAGATAATAATTATCTAACAAGCACACAGATCAATCACATAATCACATATCTATATATATACATAATGATTAAACATCCAAAATCATACAATAAGCATCTTAAACAACTGAACATGAAGATCACTAACCGAGAATTAAACAGAGGTTTGGCTTCAAATGAGGAATTCTGTTTGTTGGGTTTCAGAGGTAGAGAGAGAAACAATGTGATAAGATAAGGTTTGGTAAGTGAGAAACTTCTCGGAGAAGATTGTTTATAAAATAAATATATAATAACTCAATACTGGGCCAAGGCCCATCTCTGTTTTCGTCAGCCACATGGACGAAAACACCATGTGTTTTCATCAGGGGGTGTTTTCACATGAGCAGGGTGTTAGGCCAAACTTCCATAATAAATTATACAATCCCAATTAGCACAAATTACACTATCATCATATACTCAAATATAATATGCACCCCAATTATCAAATATCAATCGCAATACTATTTAACGTTTTTACAAATGTAAGCGTTGTGAAACAAACAAGTCGTATTAACAAACAACATAAAAAAAAATTAACGTGCACTAAATGCGAAGATGGAATCTTGGAAACTCGAGTTGTCACACGAAACGTGCAGCTGATCGATCAGGCTACCAGCCGATCGAACAGCCAGTCGATCGGACTGCTGTCTGATCGGACAGGCTGTCCGATCGAGCTGCCTGCCCGATCGGCCAGCACTTTCCTCATTTGGCATCCTATAAATACCCCTGTCATTGTCATCCTTTCCACTTTTGGAAACCTCTGTCCGACCAGCACGCTTAGCTCATCCTTTTCTCAGATTCCTCTCGATTCCAGTAAGATTTCCTCCTAAATCTTGTACTTTCTTGATCTACACGCACTCCTACACCTTTCTATCTTTCAAATCTTAACTTTTAACCGTGAAACCATCAAAATTCAAGTGTTCTAGGATGATGTCATCATGGGTTTTTGAAGAACTTCATGTTTTGGCCTCAAACCACCAAGAATAACTTGGATCTAGCCGATTTCCACATGAACAAACAAAGATCTTTCATAGATCTAAACATATACACGGTGAAAAGGATTGAAAGATGGATTTTCCAATTTTCTTTCACTCTTTTTCACTCAATGCCTTCAAACCGATAGAAACGGAGCCTGTGCCGGCTTACAAATCACTCTGGTGGTTGCATGGCTCAAGATCCGGATTCTATCCACAAGGTTAACCGATTTCGGGTTTAACGTTAAACTCCGTTCCGAACAGTCCACCGGCCGGATTTGGGTGATTCCTGTCCGACCAGGGGAACTAAGTAAGGACGAGGGATCTATGGTTTGACTCGTTGTCAAAATACCTCGATAAAAAGACAAACAATCAGAACAACCAAGTGTTAGACGAATAGGTTGATCAGGTCAGGATGCTGACCGATCGGACTGCTGTCCGAACGGACAGCCAGCCGATCGGACAGTCAGCCGATCGACTGGCCCGCCGATAGGTTAACACATGGTCCCACACTTAATCAATTTTTTTTGAAGACTAGTATTGAACGAACTGCTGTTCGATCGGACTACTGTCCGATCGGATTACTCTTCGGATCATGTGATACTATACTTCAACACTTAATCGATTTTTCAACATGTTCGATGCACTAGGAGTGCCACCCGATCGAACAGCCGTCCGATCAGGTGACACCCTGCTGAGAACTTGTCTTGCTAAAAATACCTAACCGATCGGGTTGCCGGCCGATCGAACAGCCGTCCGATCAACCGACCTGAAGGGTAAAGATACTTCAATGTTTTCAAATGCTACAACGAAAACTTCAAAAGTCAAACCATCATACACAAACACATCCTTCTCAAAGGAAGAAACAATCCACTCGAACAGCCATCCGATCGGCCTACCGACCGACCGGACAGCGGTCCGAGCGGACTGTCAACCGAACGGTCAGCCGTCCGATCGACCAGCTATCCGACTCTCCAACACTTGTTTTCCGTTTTACGCGTCGCTTATTATTATGCTATCAAACTATTCAGGCTAACCCTACTCGCTAAGCGCTCCCTTCAATCCATCAACCGCTGTGAGTATACTCGATCCCTTTTTGCTTTATGCACTTTTGGGTGTTACATACGTTACAACTATTCAAATCACATCAAACACACTACTCAATACTATTTGAACGCTAACCGTTAATGCATGTTATACGTGGCTTATGAATGCTTGTTGTTATGTTTACACATGGAATGCTGTCTACCTGCCTTAGCAACGATAGTACTATAGTTTGGACTCAGCACCCGTTCACACGGGGGTTGTTAAGGACAATTACTTGCATGGATTACGGTGGTAATCATGTATTGTGAACTACCTCGGGCAGTCAACCCGCAGTCATTGGTATCGATGGATCTATGTCGATAACTAACGTGCTTCATTTCTCTATGTGTACGTGCTGGTTATGCGTAAACGAATTCGAACTCTATATGCTACTATCAAACTTGTATGCTCACCTTTACATTATATGTATTGACTTTATTTTAACGTATGTGACAGGTGCTTAAGTTGTTTGTATGCCTAGCTCACTGTGAAATCGAGGCGAGAAAAGGTCTAGGATGCTCTCTGCGTAGTGATGAAATCGAAGCTAGGAAAAGAGGTCCTAGAAACCAACAAATAAACTATCTATGTATAAATCTGAGTTGTCGGAACAGAATTATTTGCCTAGATTTTATCTGTAATAATTTGTTTACTGTTTGAGACATGGTATGGGACATGTTATTTTAAATTGAATGGTAATGATAATTGTTATGGAAACTTCTGGACAATTTGTTTCGCTCAGTGCCATGCCCCGATGATTCCGCCATCGGTTGTGGTGTGACATTAACAGTAAGTAAAAGTTTTGAACTCAGATTTCCAAATTTGAACTTTATAGCATATGTGAAATGACCAAAATGCCCGGTGCATCGTTTGGCTATAAAGGATAAATTTCACATATATATGATATCTTAGTGATGTAACTTATTAAAATAAATATTTTTACTGATTATATTAGACCAGAACCTCAGATTTGCTATTTAACCTCTTTTATGAACTTTAAAATGACCAAAATACCCTTACGGGGCTTAAATTGGTTTTAAATTCGTTTTAGGCATAATGGAAGGTATCCTACTGATGTCTTAACATATTTAAAGCATATTAACTTGTGGAACATGTACATGGCTCATTTGGTTACCCGTTATGCATATTGGCGTTCGGTACGGTTTATGTAACTAGTTTGCATAAATTAACCGAAACAGGTCAAACCTTATCATTTTTACTTCAAAATCCAGAATGTATTTAGTTTACCCATTTTATACAAGCCTTTAAACTTGTCGGGACTAAATCACATTCTAATATGGTCTTTGCTTAATCTTGCGTTTTGAACCGTAAACCTTTCTTTAAAACTAACCGGTCTAAGTTAAGACTTAAATAAGACCCGTTAGGAATCTAATAGGTTATTAAAACGTTCGTTCCAGATTAGGAACCCAGTAAAAGCTACTTGTACTTGCTGATTTGATATACGGTTGAGAATAAAGTTATATTTTAGCTCAGGTAAATACTTTTAACTTATTTTCGTTATATGGGCTTGGGATATGGTATTATAATAATACCGCTTGGTCGGGTACGTAGTTATTTAAATCGGATTGTTATTAATACATTTACATAACCCGTTTTAATCTATTTTGTTTGATGTAATGCCTTTGGGGGGTTAATGACCATGTCCTGGATATCCTCGGCTCATTCATTAGAAATGGCCACGGCTTAAGCACGGGGTGTAGGCATACACCTGACAGTTGCGTATGTATAAACGATATCTCACTCTCTTGTGGGCCTAAAATTGTGGTGTGTCTATTAATCTTATCCGACTCTTCTAACCGGGTCCTGAATGGACGACAAACATGTAAAACTGTATACAAGATTATATTTAAAATAATTGTCCCAAGTTATAAAAGATTTTATGCCTTGTGCATCTAAACCAATTTTATAAACACTTTTCAAAAGAGTCAGTTAATTGTATTTACCAGTGTAAACTGACATATTTTCAAAAAGATTAAGTGCAGGTACTACGCATAATGGGCTGGAAGCTCCTGAGTATTAGATAAAGGGTCTTGCAAACTCGTAATACTTAAAGTCTGTTGAACAAAGATTCACTAATTGTTTTAGATCCTCCTGTGGATCCACTTACAACCGTTGTGTAATATTTTATTATACTTTAAATTCGGTTTGTAATATTATTTTAGACTTCCGCTGTGCATTGAACTGTGCTTATTTGACAATGATGATATCAACTACGTCACGATACTCCCCACTGGGCCCACCGGTAATACGTGGAAATATCGGGGTGTGCGAGGTTGGTATCAGAGCCAACGTTTGAGTGAATTAAACACTAGCCTTAAGTGTTTAATCTCAAATGACACAGTAGCACATTCCTTAGACCTTCTGAGTCTAGACTTTACATAGGAATGCTCTCATCCCTATTAAGTATACATTGCTTTCGATTTTATGTATTTTGAATATGTAGCCAAGCACAGAAGCTGTCGATGGGAATTCTCCACATCCGAAGCCTAGAAATGCCAAACTTCATACCACGGCCTGGATAAGCGTGCAACCAGTTGGAGGAAAGATCTTTATGGACCTATTCCCAAAACCAAACTTGTTTAAACCCTTATCCAGACTACGGAGTCCATACCAGAAGGTCACTGAGGCTCCCACGTTGAAGATGGTACATGTGGATGATATTAGTCCCTATTTCTTACCTCCGAGTTTTCGAATTTCAGACTTAGACTATATTAGTCAAAACCCTAATCCGTAATGCATGTCATTTCTTTGATCATTGAATCCTTGGATTCTACTTCTGCACTGGATTCTGATTTAAAATATTACTTTATTCACTAAAATCTTCAAGAGTTGCTACTGCGCACGATAAATAAAGAAGAAGAAACAATCAGAATAAAGCAAGGAAAACCTTAGAAACATTTCTTTCATCACAATTAAAATTTTTACCTTTAAGCCCCTGTATGGGCATTTGATTACTAAAGTCCTTTGTGGACATATTATTTCATCATAATCCTTATAGACCTACGTCTCCTGATAAAACTTTGTATACACGTATGTTATAATAGTCCCTTTGTGGACATTATATTACAATAAAATCCCTTAGTGGGCATCATAATTCTATATAGTCCCTTCGTGGACTTAATATTTCAAAATAGTTCTTTCATGGACAAGTGATTTTATTAAAAATCCCTTTGGTGAATACACTATTTAAATAGTCCTTGCGTGGACATACCTTTTGACTTAAGACCTTGTGTGGGCATTTGCTATATAGTCCTTACATGGACGTGATATTTCAATAAAAATCTTTTTGTAAACTTATTATTTCATTAAAAATCTTTTGTAGACATGTTATATCATCAAAGTCCCCTTTCGAATATAATAATTCATAATAGTCCGTTCAAGGACATATTATTGCACTATAATCCCAATGTTAATATAAGTTATAGTCCCCATAAGGACTTATATTTTCTTTTCAATTCCCATATGGACTAATATTTTCCTTTCAGTTCCCACGTGAACTAGTATCGCTTCAAAGTCCTTAGTAGGACCTATCTTTTCTATATAGTCCCTGTGCGGACGTTGATTTATTATAATTCCCTAATGAATATATCTTTTGATTTGAGTACCTGTGAGGACATCTGTTTAGCAAAGCCTTTTAGTGTGCACGCTGTATCAATATAGTCCTTTTATGAACATGTTATTTTATTCAAATCTCTTTGGGGATATACTATTTCAAAATAGTCCCTTCATGGATATGAGACTTCATTATAGTCCCTTAGCGGACATGACATTTCATTATAGTCCCTTCATGGGCAAATTGTTTCAATATAGTCCCTATACGGACTTATAATATTTTAATAGTCCCCATAAGGACTTATAATATTTTATAATTCTTATACGAACTTATATTTTCCTTTTAGTCCTCTGTGGACAAATAGAATACTAAAAGTCCTGATAAAGGCACTGTTGTAGATTTCTTAATAATTTATGGGAAGATTTGAAAATTTTATATAGGTACTCATTTCGTCCTTTATCAAGCAATAGTATCAATTTTATTCGAACTTTATCGATCAACTAAATAATTTCAAAAGATCTTCTTAATGGTTTACCCCTGCCAAGTGGCAAGTCCACATTAATTGGCCAAAACTTTCGGTAGTTAAGGGAGATACCCCTTCTATCCAGAGGCGGTGAACTATGTTCAAGCCTCCAAACCTATGTGATCAATGCGATCATGGTAATATTGTGTAACCATTAAGACAAATTAATCCTTGTTAACATCTGAGAACATGTTAACACTCCTGGCAGTGTGACTTGAGAGACCACACCAGCCGTCAAGGTATTTGGACTATGTCCAAGCCTTAAAGCCTAAATGATCAAATTAGATCATGGCAAGTACCGTCAATGTGATGATCAAAATATAAACATCCGTTAGTGATGAAGTGCCTACGGGCTAAACTTGTTGTCCAATATGACAATGACAGTTGTGGTCTATGACCCCCTGTCTAAAGATATTGGACTATGTCCAAACATAATAGTCTATATGGTCAGTGCGATCATGACTAATATCATCTGATATGATGATTATATTTTTAAACATCCTTTAGTGATGTTCTGCCTACGGGTTATATAATATGTTGTCCATTAGTAACATTGACAAATGTGACCATTATGGTTCACTATCAAAGGTAATGGGCAATGCCCAAGCCTTATAGTCTATAAGATTGATAAGATCATGAATGATATTCTTAATTACAATAATTATATAACTATATGTATAAACATCCATTAGTGATGTCCATTGATTGGCCTTTGTGGCAAAATAAATCGTCTTTCAAAACGATGACAGATGTAGTCTATGACTCTCTGCCCAAAGGTGAAGAACTATGTTCAAACCTTGATGTCCCTGATCAAATAAGATTGCAACTTATAGATTTAAATGCCCTTGTGACAAGACCTTATGTGCCATATCTTATATGTCCCTTGCGACAAGGCCTTCGTGTTATATGGCTATTAATGTCCTTCGTGACAAGCCTATGTACTACATTTTCATGCCCTTCATGGTGAAATTTTGTTTCATATTTAAAAAGTCCTTGCGACAAGCCGCGGAGCTATACAAAATCGTCAATATGGCAAAGAAAATTGTGACACTGTGATTCCCTGTCTAAAAGGTAATGGACTCGGTCCAAACCTTAAATGCCATTGATGGTCCTTTCGTGACCTAGGCTAAATGTAAATGATATACGTTCAAATAACATTCATTAGGAATGTTCATACCCTATTAGCCTGTATGGTTTAATGATACCATGATTGGTGTATGTTAGGTCATCAGGATGATGACTAGCTGTTGTAGTGCAACTAAGTAAGTGTTTCGTTTGGTGTTAGGGACCCAGTCTCGAGTATGGAAAACTCAGATGAGGCAAACAACAGTCGCGATGATGTAGATGCGACAAATGCAAACGATGCAACAAATGTGAACCTCAAGATTAATGGATATAATCTCCAAGCTGTGATTAACACATCTATTAGAAAAGCTATGAGGAAGCTCATGAAAGGGTTCAAAAAGCCAAATGATACTTGCTCTAAAAACACATCCCTCTACTCATGAGAAGAGCTTTATTCATACTTCGAATGCAAAGAATAAACCAAATAAGATGATATATAGCAAGGAGCCCCGTTCCTCTAAAGGATGTACTTGGAAAGTACTTTGTTTCTTGCAAGTTAAGAGACTTCAATGGCGAAAAAGGGACCATTGATTGAAGGAAATTGAAGGATGAAGTGGAAACCATTCTGTAAATCATCGTCTGTGCTGAGAAAGACATTCGGGGTAAATATCATAGTCATTCAAGGGAGATGCCCTTAGTTGGTGAGGACATTAATAAAGTCCATAGGAAGGATACCATCATACAATATGGGATGGTCCAAGTTTATGGACTCATCAGAAAAAACCGGTTGTCTGTGACACGGAATAGAAATGATGGAATAAGAATTTTTGACTCTCACCATGAAGGATCTAGACTGTCGACAGTATGTTACAAATTTCAACTTATTATCTGAAATAGTGTCATATTCGGTTCATCCAAAAGCTAAGCATAATGCACTATATATTGGTGGTTTAGCATCGGAAATAAGAGGGCATATTAAGGTTTCAAAGCTTGCTACTTATAAATCCATTATGGATCTATCTCACCCACTTACATTATATGGGTTAAGAAATAAACAAGTCAAAGCTGAGATTGCCCTAAAACTGTCAAAGATAGTATAGCTAAGTATAGAGAGACTAAGAATGGAGGCGCTTAAACCCTCCTGACGAATGCCAAGAGGCAGTTCATATCAAAGATGACACCAAGAACATCCCTTATTGTGAATCAATTGCTAAAAATTTTGTTTTGATTCGGGTACTACCAAGTCTTCCCTATACTATAAGCTTAGCAAAACTTTTAGAATTTTCCCATAAGAACTCCAGATATTAGGTATAAGGTAAAACTTACTAACGATAATCTTAGAAACCGCTTCTTCTATTCTCGTCAATTAATATTTACTCATAAGATCTGGAGTACTCTATCTTCAGATGAAGTGCGACAATATATGTTATTTTATTTTTGTTATCTCATTGCTTTCTATCAACTGCGAATGCCCGATTATGCCTGACAAAAGCGCCATATGAGGATTGGCGTATCCTAGTGTGTCCCGTAGATTGCTTCCATGCCTGATCAGTATGGAGGTTTAATGCACGGAACCACTGAGATATCCCAATGATCATATTGTACTAAGGTCAGCTAATGGTATTCAAAGAAGATATCCAGTAAAGAAATGTCCAAGTAGGTGTCACTACTTAAGGCATCCATGCATTGTGTCATTTATCTGACACGAGTATCGATAAATGAACTGAAGCCTGAGATTTAGAATATCTTTGTAAATCTCTGTGTGTCTCAATTATCTTCTCCATAAGAACTATCCTGTTCACCTCCTAAGACAAGCAGAGTTAAGATTAACATCTCGCTTAGGGTTGTATTTATTGTAAAAGCTCTATATCAGTTAGTACCGACAATAATGAAAGGATTGAAACCCCAATCAAATGAGTTTTAAGAAAAAGGTTCATAAAGCCTAGCTCATCATCCTGAGAGCTCCGGTATTATTAATTAAGGAAGACTGTTCATTATGCTCATTGATTACCACAGCCTTATTTAGGTAACGATTAAGAATCGCCATCTGCTGCCCAGGATCGTCGATTTGTTCGACTAACCAAGAGGGTAACTATTCTTTAAGATTGGTTTAAGTTGGAGTTGGAACGACTATCTCACCTTAAATAAACTCTCCTATAACTAATGGTTGTTATATAAGTACCAAGGCTGCTCCTTTGGGGACCTTGTATAGATGGAATGTCAAACATCTGTTTGATGGATAAGACTTTGGTAAGTCCAATCAACAGGATCTGAAGGTTACCCTAGAAATGACGGATAAGATCATATAAAATTTATGATCGTCTAGAAGCTGCCAGTAATCGGAGAAAAATCAATGATCGATGAAAGTCGCAAACCTCTTAAGTTCTTAATAAGGAATAAGATTTAACTGAAAGTATCACCTAGAAGAGTGTGCTGAATTTTAATTTAACGGGCTAGTTAAGCTCTGGATATATATTGGACCATCGAGAAAAAACCGAGTATGTCAAGATCGGTAGCCTGTAAGCTGAAACTTACCTAAGAAGGTTGATGGAAATCACAATGTGCTCTACACTAGTGATTTAAGGATATGTCTTGCCGTTAAGTCGATAGCATTAAGATGTGCAGAGTAATGAAAACTTATGGGTTGTTGAGAAACCAGTATCGATTAAGGATCGACAGGAATAAAAGCTTCAAAAGATAGCATATACCTATTGTAAAGGTTAAACGGGATACCGTTGGGATCCTGAATATATACGAGAGGTCGTATTCGCTTTGTAACAAAAGAACTCCTATCTTTTTAGCAAATCTCGAGGTCGAGATTTCTTTTAAGGGGGTGAGGATGTAACACCTCGTAAAATCACGTCCAATGATGTATTGACACGTGTACTAAACCTTAATAAAGTCAAACGTTGAATTTGAGGGACTAATTTTGCGAAAAATCAAAAAAATTGATTATAGAAGGACTGGAAATGTGAACATGCTTAATATAAGCCTCCGAATGACGTTTCACGGTATTTATATTCACAAATGAGTCACTCGTTGATCGAGAGTAGCCGTTTAAGTAATCATCTGAAAGTTTGCGCGACGAAGGGTTAAAAGCGTCAACATGTTAATTCTTACCTCTGAGTGACCTTTTAATAAACCGAGAGCTTCATGATGTTTGATTATACTCTTAGGAATGCCAAATATAGGCCATCTAAGGCTTTTATGCCTATAAGTGATGTTACGCGCAACTTTGCAAGTGAGGTGCTAAAAGTGTCAATATGTTTAATTATACCTCTGAATGACCTTTTTACAAACCTGAAGCATCATGATGTTTAATAATACTCTCGAGAATGCCTAATATGGATTAGATAAGGCTTCGATGCTATTAAACGATGATATGCGCAAGTTTGCGCATTAGAGGGGCCAAACCGTCAACTTTTAAATCTACGCCGTTGGGTGACCATTTAAGTGAACGGGAGCATCATAATATTTAAGTATATGCTCAGGAATACTCATTATGGGCCACGAAAGGCTTGGATATCATTAAACGACATTTCGCGCTACTTTGTGCGATTAAGGGACTAAAAGCGACGACTTGCGAAACTACGCCTTTAAGAGGCCTTATGATTAAACCGGAAACTCCGCTATGCTTGGTCGTGCTACCAAATGTGCCTAAGGTTGACTGTTAGAGGTTTCGAACCTTGTATTAACATATGATGGGATTTTAGAAATTACGCTCCAAAAGTGTCGATGTTAATATTATATAAGCTTAAAAGTAATGAGGGACTGTTCTTGACAAGAGATGAAACCGGTGACTGACTGAGCCTGCCTTCATGGACTGTTAGGCTGCATATCAGCAGAGCAAGTCACTTTTAAATCATTGGATCGCTTAAACACTCGATCATCGTTCCTAATTATAATAACTTAAACATTGAAGGGACCAATTATGCCAATCAGCTAAAGCTGATTTCTTTGGGTGGGCTGACCCTTGTCACGGGTCGTGACCCAAGTCCGGGCCTGCTTCTTGGGCCATCCAGAACAGCCTTTTTAGCTGATTAAAGCTGTTATATGTACGAAATAAAGGACAGGGACCATTTCTGCGCTGCTGCCAAACTTATTAATCTGGGCCGGATGTTTAGGTGGGTCGCGTAGCCCACTTGGGCCTTCTACGCAGCCCGCGACCCACGAACAGCAACAGAAACCTGTTTCATTTTCTTGTTTGTTTTAATCTTATGAACCCCAAAACCATTAAACTCAATCTAGGGACTTGCCCACTGATTCTAAAAACCAGATTACACCTGGAATCATCCTATAGATTCACTAAACACTTGTCAACATCTTGTTCAATTCAAGAAACTATAAACAGGGGTGGTTTTTCATTTAAACACTCTGTTGGTGCATATTCGGTGACAACAGCTTAATAGTTTGATTATTTAGTCTTTGGATATTTTGTATTGGGCTTAGCTTATTGGTTAGTGAGTTTTTTATTGTAATGGGCTTGGAAAATGGCCTAGTCCATGTAGGAAGCCCAGTTCACAGACATGTGGTATATAAACATATTTTGTGATTAGGGTTTGAGTAGTTAGAGAATTTTATAGAGAGAAAGTCTAGAAAGAGAAGAGAAAAACGAATTTAGGGTTTAGAACAAGATCACAGATAGTGGCTGTGAGGTTGTGTGGTCTTGAGTTGATTGTAAAACGTTTCGTTTGGATAATCAATAGAAGACCAGTTTGATTGTGAATTTCTGTTTCTACTCGTTTCTGTGCAAATCTGATTCAGGGGATTCCACACTCTAGGTTAGACATACAATTCTGTGAAAGATCCATACATAAAGGGGACCTACAATTGGTATCAGAGCGATAGGCTCTTGAAGAAGCTCGGTTCAGAATTTGTTGCTGCAGAAAAGGGTGGATTTTCGGGTTATATTGGAAATTTTCGAAAATTTTGAAGGTGGTAGACCTAGGGTTTCGAAATTTTGGAGGAAAATTTTAGGGTTTTTGGTTGAAAATAGGTTGTTGTTGGTGTTCAGCGAATTTAATTCTGCATATTTGGTATTTTTGCTTGAAGGAAACTTGAAGATTTGAAGAACTGTTCTTCGTTTTCTTCGTGGTGTTCATCATAATTCGCAGAAAATTACTGATAATTTGCTGTGTTGATTTGCAGGAAACTGTTAGAAGGATCTAGAAAATCTGCAGAAAATTTGATCAGATTGAGTTTCCAAAAATTTTCTAGCAAAATTAACAATTCCGCTGACAAATCAGAGGAATTATCTGATCTAGCATAATTACCAGCGAAATTGTGACCCAGGAACTCGGTGACCGATGAAATTAAATCCAAAGGCGACTTTGGTGACCGTTTTAATTGTCCTCAACGACATTATTACGGTGATCGGCGAAATTAAAGTCGTCGTAATAGCGACCTGATTAGCCAGCGAAATTAACTGACCGACGACCAGCGAAATTAACTAGCATAATTAACCGGCGAAATTATTTGATCAGCTAGCATATTTATTCCAGCGAATTTAAAAACCAGCATAATTATAATTCCTCTACTAGCATAATTATAACTACTCTGTCAGCATATTTAGCTTGGTTTGCCAGCATAATTAGCGTGACACAGCGAAATTAAGTTGGTTTGCCAGCAAAATTAAAAGGTGGAGTATTTATTTAGATACGTATAGAGTATTTAACGTTTTTGAAAATAGAAAGTGATCCGTAGCTCATCTCGACAAACCGTTTGCACGGTTGGACTCGGTTGATTTTTAGGACAAAAAAAAAACCCTCTGGAAATTCCCGATTTTGGTTTTCGACATTATATATCATTGGATTCGTTTTTTCGAGACGATTCTAACGGTATAATTTGGTAAAAACCGTTTTCGGAAAAATTTTGTACGTTTTTTATTAGTACGGTTACGGTAAAACGTGTTTAAAAATGGTTAAAGTGGACAATGTTGGTGAGAAAGTTAAGAATTGGCCAAAGCTGAAAAACGTCAAAGAATATACTATCTGGAAAGAGGAGTTTGAGGCATTTGTGAAAAGTGAAGATACGAGAATGTGGAATTGTATGATCGATGGGTACATTGCTGCCAAATGAACTTACAACAGAGGTGAAGGTAACATCAGAACCTGTAAGTCATACGTGTCGTAATTGCACTGAGCTACAGGGTAAAGTTGACAGACTATCGGAGCAAAACAAAATTCAGTTAGCTGAATTGCAAAAATTTAAAGAGTCAAATGTTCTTTTGATTAAAAGAGAGTCAAATTGCTTAAATGAACTCAAATCAAATGAACAAAAAATTAGCAGTTTAACAAGCAAAGTCAATGAACTGTTACAGATCATTGATTTGGCTCGTGAAACTGTGAAGGACAAAACTAATGAATTTTCTGATAAGTGCAGGGAATTGGCCGTTGCACAAGACCAAATTCTTGAACTTAAAGGAAAGTTAGACAAGTTTGGAAAATCTTCATTAGTTAGGACTCAAATTCAAGCAAGTTTGAAAAAGAGTAATGATAAAAAGGGTTTGGGGTTTAGTAAAGCCTCATCTTCTAAAAATCAAGACTACTCTTTTTTACCCGATGAAAATGAGTTAATTGATTTTGTGCCTACTACACCAGCTGTAGTGGATCCGATAGCTGTGGACTTGCCAAATAGTCCAGTTACTTTGAAAGAATCTGCTGAGTCTAGCAGTACACCTCATAAATCGGATGAGGATACTGAAGACGAAAAGAAGAAAACATTTAAAAAGAGATTTAAGAAAAAGAGAAATTACAAGACAAAATCTTGTTTTAGATGTCACAACAAAGGGCACGTGGCGAGTTGTTGTCCTTTGAAGAAAAATAAAGAAAAAGTTGATGAGGTTAAGGAAGGGAATAGGGTTGGTTTGAATAATAATGTTCAACAACATTGTCAATATAATCAACCAAGATTTCAATCTAAGACTTCAACAACAAGACGATTTGATAGACCAAGAAGCAATTATACACATTTTAGTCATTTTAATGGTAAATCAAATCAGTTTCAAAGTCAAAATAGAAATTTTGGATATCAAAATCGATACCAGACTTCTGGTAATCGAAATTTTCAAAGAAGAAACGAACATAGGGGTTTTAGTAACTCGAATGTTCAACAACATCCAAATTTTTTTCAAAATTCATGGTTTGGTAATGGGAGAAGAAGGTATCAAGATAATAATTTTCAGAGGTTAGAAAATCCGAGATTTTATTGGAACTCTCGCGATCAAAGACCTAGTGGAAGTTATAAATCTTGTTCAACAACGGGGAATACATCCAAGACACCAGAAAGGTATGATGGATATTAGTTAGAAGCATCATATGTGGATTTACATGGTCAACCCAAAACCGGTCAGGTTTGGGTTGTTAAGTCTAACTGAGTTGTTGAGTGTGTGCAGGATGACCAAGAAGGACTGTTGATGTGTTCGACAGTGGTTGTTCCTGTAAAGTGTCTGAGGTGAATAGTAGGTTAACATGGGTAACGAACTATTCACTTTAGTGATGGTTATGATTTTTCTAAACTTCAAAAGTGAAAAACTTATTGTCAGATTGAAGTGGGAGTCTGTTTGTGTTTGTAAATTTGTGTTTTCAAAACTTACTCCATAAAAACAAAAATTTAGGGGGAGAAATTTCCCTAAGCCAAAAAGAGTTTAGATAGTGCGTGTGTTTAGGGGGAGTAAGTTAAAAATCAAAAATACAAAAACTTTGAAAAATCAAAAACATAAAAAAAATAGAAAATTAAAAATGAGTTATCACTGTGTGAAAAAAGAGAAATGATAGTACATCAGCAAGTTAGACTGTCACACTGAAAATGAAATTAAATTGCTTAAGGTGCTGTTTGTTTTTTCAGATGTAAAATGTCTGTAGTCTGCGAACCACATCTGCAGGCATCTGCAAGAGAAGATGTGGCCCAAATGTCTGCAAGGAGAAGAGGGTTTGTTTTTTTTTTCTTCAAAAACAACTTCAACCACACAAAACACAAGCTCTCTCTCTCTCTCTGCTCTCTCTCTCTCTAGAAAAACTCTCTCTCTACAACCACCACCACCACCGCACCACCTCTGCCACCACCACCGCACCACCTCCGCCATCACACCACCGCCTCTCTCTCTCTCTACGGGTTCTCTCTCTCACAGAACACACTCTCTCTCTCTCTACAACCACCACCACCACCGCACCACCTCCGCCACCACCACCGCACCACCTCCGCCATCACACAGGTCTCTCTCTCTTTCTCACATGTCTCTCTCTCTCACAGGTCTCTCTCTCACATGTCTCTCTCTCTCACAGATCTCTCTCTCTCTCTCTCTCTCTCACAAGTCTCTCTCTCTACGGTCTCTCTCTCTCTCACATGTCTCTCTCTCTACAGGTCTCTCTCTCTCTCTCTACGCTCTCTCTCTCTCACAGATGGGTTTGGTGGTGGTGGGTTTTGACGATGGTGGTGGTGGAGGTGGTGGCGGAGGTGGTGGTGGCAGGGGAGAAGTTTTTGTGGTGTGAGGTGTTTGGATTAGGTTTTGTGAAGATGTTTGAAGCAAAGGTTCTGAGCTTTTTTTTTAAGATGAAAGAAGCTATTTGTAGATCTGTTTAAAAAAAAAAAACAAACAGTCTTCAACATCTTATGTCTGCCCGCCTGCAGACATAAGCATTTTGCAGATGTTATAAGCAAAAACAAACAGCACCTAAGTGTGATAGCAGCTTCATCATATGATGTACCAGTAGGCAAAAAGCATGAAATAATCAACTTACCAATGTGATATAAACCTAAACGGACTGAATATGAGTGGGGAACACATCAGTGGTGTATGGTTTAATGACCTTAAATCTTGCGTTGATAGATTGCCAAAATCTGAAGTTTTGGGTCTTTATACTGTTATTTCATCTGGGGATATCAGGGGTGTCCTTCTGCTGCATCCAGATACATGCTGACCTAGACACACCCAGGATATCTTAAAAGAGCTAAAAATGCCAAAACCCATAAATGAAGAAGCTCTCAAAGAGAGTCATTCAAATGTGCAAAATGCATAATTCGTACCAAAAATGGTATTTGTCTTAGCCCTCGTTAGATATTTTGGTCTCTCTGTTGTACAGAAGTACTGACCTGTTCACCAATTATCTAAACGTTGAAAACAAAACGGATGAATTCAGTATACTCACCTACTACGATGAATCTTTGTGCATACCTTGATCGCGGGGGTATATCCTGAAGTGGGACACACTAATATATAAGAAATAAAATTACCTTAATGTATCATACGGTAATGGTACTTGAAATGTTCATGCATTTTGTTTAAGTGGACAGACATACTGGTAATCGTCTTGGACTACTTTTCACGAAAAATTAAATAAAAAATTATCTAATGGTGTGAAACAGTTTGATTGTGCTGATATGATCTTCTTACCGGTGATTCTCACAAAAATAGAGTGTTTATTGCTTTTGTAAATAGTTTACTGCTTTCTTAAAATATCAAAAATACCAAAAATATTTCTTTTTAAAAGGACTTCCATTTTGAATTGACAGGTAGTTGTTTTTGCAAACTAAGATAAAATATTGGTTTATCTTTATATGTGAAAAAGACTAATGGTTTTTCGAGATACTTGCTTGTGTTGCTAAACAGATTGATGCAGTTATCAAAATGAAGTGCAGAATACAAGTAAAGTGCAGATTAAGAGTGAAGTGAAGATGTGTGAAGATGCATGGTAGGATCCTTCTACTACATTGCAGAGAAAGAGAGATATGGAAGAGTTGGAGTTTACTTGCTTAACCAAGGATTGCTAGCTAACTGATCTACAATGAATGAAAGTTTTGGAGATTGGAAGCATCAGCTAAGGGGGAGTCTGTTGATGTCAGAAACTGTGTAGCTGACGCTATCCAAAGACCAAAAGAACACAAGATGTTTGAAGACAAAGTTACACTATGAAGCTATTGTCAAGGGGGAGTCTGTTGGTGCATATTCGGTGACAACAGCTTAATAGTTTGATTATTTAGTCTTTGGATATTTTGTATTGGGCATAGCTTATTGGTTAGTGAGTTTATTATTGTAATGGGCTTGGAAAATGGCCTAGTCCATGTAGGAAGCCCAGTTCACAGACATGTGGTATATAAACATGTTTTGTGATTAGGGTTTGAGTAGTTAGAGAATTTTATAGAGAGAAAGTCTAGAGAGAGAAGAGAAAAACGAATTTAGGGTTTAGAACAAGATCACAGATAGTGGCTGTGAGGTTGTGTAGTCTTGAGTTGATTGTAAAACGTTTCGTTTGGATAATCAATAGAAGACCAGTTTGATTGTGAATTTCTGTTTCTACTCGTTTCTATGCAAATCTGATTCAGGGGATTCCGCACTCTAGGTTAGACATACAATTCTGTGAAAGATCCATACATCAAGGGGACCTACACACTCACACCTCTAATTCAAATCTGGCTCTCTCTCAAATTCAAGAGGATCCTGAATATTATGGAACCTCATCTGAGTTGATTTCAGTCCATTGGACCCTTTGTAAGTATCCTCTTGTGGCTAGTTAATTTTAATTGGCTTAAAAAGCCGAAAAGTCAAGCGTTTACGTTAAACGCTTTGACTTTTAAACGGTCGAGCCATTGTTCGCAACGAACATGGCTACGTGATCGTAATTAGGTAGGTATTAAACTCTCAAAAGGGCACATCCTAATTATCACGTTTGCTTAGTTAATTGTCGGGTCAAAGTAATTAAGATAAAAGTCAAACGAGTCAGTTTTTAAATAAAATTCATAACTAGTGATATAGATGCAATAAAATCAGTTTTGTCACTTTAATAACTTGGTAAATATTAATTGAACATGTCTAGGCATGTTCAACCCGACAATTATGAGTTTAGGCTCGGTTCGCAACCGAAAGTCACAAAAGTTGACTTTTGCTTTGACTTTCAGTTCTGACCCGATTTAGCTTAGTTTAGTTATGCCTTAGGGTTCCTTTAGGACCGTATTATATGTTAGTATAACCCTCTGAGGTTATAGAACATGGTTCCATAGAAATCCTAATTAATTGCATGTTTCCGTTAAATGCTTAAAAATGGACCACTATGCCCTTTTATCATTAAAACTAGATTTTTAGAAATGTGAGAGGACAAAAACCTTTATTACTGGTATATTAGTATGTCCTAAAAAATTTGACATCCGAATCTGGTCTAGAATGAAATTTATGCACGATATCGTAAAACTAAAGCTTTTTATTAATTAAAAGGCATTTTTGGCATAAATCATATTTAAGCCCATTTTTTGGCACCAAACTTTCTACCCAGCGATGTAATATAATATTTAGGGATTTTTGGAGATTTTTGTTAAATTTTAAACTGATCATAACATAAAGTTCTCGCATAGGCTCGGTAATTGACGATAATGCCCTTTTCGCTAATAAAACAAGTTTTGCACATCCTTTATTTTCTACTGATTTTATATGTTAAGTATATTATTTTTAACAGTAGAAGCTGATCTAAATATCAGATTTCCTTAATCAACCCGAATATTGTCAAATACCGACTTTTATGCGATTTAGGCGCATAGTATGGTTTAAAACCATATTTGGCACCTAAGGCTTGTTACCTACTGATCTTATGAGCAAATTTTTATACTTTAACAGTAAGTAAAAGTTTTGAACTCAGATTTCTAAATTTGACCCTTATAGCATATGTGAAATAACCAAAATGCCCCTACGGTGCATAGTTTGGCTATAAAGGATAAATTTCACATATATATGATATCTTACTGATGTAACTTATTAACATAAATATTTTTACTGATTATATTAGACCAGAACTATGACATCTGTGTCTCTACGACCATCAAACAAATACCAAATCAATGGAATATTGTGTTTCATACTTGGGATTTGTATAAATATGTGTATCATTTGCACATACCAATTCTTGTTCGATTTCGAGCTCTAAATCGCTTTCTGGAAAGTTATATGCGAACTGATGCATAAACGCAATCAGTTTAATGCAACGAACACTCCGGAATAGTGACATGGGCTTAACATACCTTAAATAGCCTTTACATAACTTTGAAATAAGTTTTGGAGGGTTTGGTGTGTCGAAATCAAGTTTATTCGATCGCAGGGACTATTTACGTCAAACTGCAAAAGTCTGCTGATTCATATGGCATCGAACATTCCGGAACTTGACCATAAGTTAAACATACCATAAATATCCTTTACATAGCTTAGAAATAGGCTTTGAGGGGTTCGGTGTGCAAAAATAAACTTTTTGGTCAAACAGGGACTAAAAGCGTCAAAAAGTGAACAAGTTTGCATTTTCGCGCATATCTTACGTTCTGAATATATCCGGACATCCAAAAATTTATGTAATCATTAAAATATTTTATTTTAGTGATTGGAACGCTCAATTTCCATTCGTCGCGCAATTTGGATCGTTTTTCGCGTCCGTTCGTGTTTCGTCGTAATTAACCGAACAACGCAACCGTACGACCAAACGAACCGACATCCGAGATATTTTTGAGCATATTTTAAGCTCCCTATACTTTAACTTCATTATAGATCCTTGAAATGGGGTTAACGGGCCTTAAACGTGTAAAAAATGCATCGATAACCAAGTTTCAGGCCTGCAGGGACTAAACTTGACATTCTGTCAAAGTTAGGCTTAAGAGGGGCGCGTAAGACTTAGTGAAAGTCTACGCGGCCCGAGAGAGACCCCCAAATCAGCAAAAACCAGTTTTCTGCAATCAGCAGCTGGTTTCTGGCTTTGGTTCATGGTTTTTCAACTCTATGAGCTTGTTTTGGGCACCCATAGTATTGTATTTCAGTGGGTAACACTTGGATGGTTGAGATTGAAGCTCGTAAATCGAGGAACGATCCTAACGGTTGTCCAAACTCTATAAATACCCACCTTGAGTTCTTGCAATCTTCACACTTGATTCATTTCTGCTCTAAGTTGGAGTTTCCACACTTCATACCTGAGCAACTTGAATCAAATCTCCATTGCTTGGACCTCTTGTAAGCTTCTTTCATTCTTTTATGCATTTTTAAGCATGAAAGTCAAACAATGTTTGACTTTCTGCTTTGACCAGTCAATGGTCAAAACGAAGTTCGTTTGAACTTCGCAACGTGAGTATAATCACGATGGTTATAGTCCCTTGTGACTATACCTACTGATTACCACATTATTTAGGCATAGTGACGAGTCATAGTTTCGGTCAAAATACGCGTTTATGCGTATTTTGTAACCAAACTATTCTTGGGTATCAAAACCCTTTGTTTTGATATTAAACTTGTTTTCAAACTTCGTTAAACATGTTTTAACATGTTTAACTCGTCACTTTTGGTTTAGTGCTTATATAGGGTCGTAAGATAAGTGCTCTAAACAACTGCTTAGACTTTCGAACCCGACCCGTTTGGTCGATCGTTATGATCTGACCAAACATATTTTGTGACCATAGTTGTATAGGGAATAACCTTCCGAGGTTATACCTTATGGTCACTACGTTTAGTTAGTTGTATGATATGTAGTTTATATGCCTTAGGAAAATGACCAAAATGCCCTTTTTACGCATAAATTCATTTTAAGCATATGTAACCTAAATTTTTACATCTAAACTGATTAGGTAACATTATTAGACATGTTAAGGCATATAATACTTGTCATAGGACTAGTTAGGCGGTCCGAACGCGTTTTACGGGAACGACGCGTTAATGTAGCGTAAGCTACCTAAACGAGTCGTAATGGGTCGTAATCACTTAGCTTAGGTTTTGATTTAGAATTTAGGCTTTGTTAAACCATATTACATTTGTTCCTATACTCATTTGGTTTACGAAACCTCATTCTATCCGATCTTCCGATTTAGGTCCGGTTTATTAACATAGTTACCTATATTAGGTGCCGATTGATTCTGTGATCCCTCTAGCTTTGCTTGGTTGTTATTCAAGATTTCTAAGCATCCTTAAGTGAGTACATAGTCCCCTCTTTTACTGTTTTCAAATGTTTTGGGGTGATTCACATGTGCATACGTGTTACTTTCGTGCTTTTCGTGCTTTCATGACATATACTTGCTATGTTCATTAGTACACATATAGTACATGATTTCCATTATGTTTTGCTATGTATGTTCACTTAGCATGCTAGCTCATTGATTTTCATATATTACATTTTTGTTGCATATGTTCATCCAACATATGGACACATTGATTTACACTGCATTTTTGTTGCATATGTTCATCTAGCATATGGACACATTGTTTTACATTTCTACTTTGTATGTTCACTTAGCATATTTAAGTACATTATTTTCATATAACATGCTTACATTTCGTATGACATTTGGTTTGTTTAACGGGTCATAAATACATTCATTAACACCGATCATGCCGTTCGTTAGTAGGTAGTGGTACCATAGGAATTGACAACTCCCATTTCTGAAATCCAAGGTTTGTTTGGATGGAAGGAATGACCGAATTTGATATTCATAAGTTTGATAAACCTTTAACTTGTTAGGGGTTTGTCTCTTCAGTCGCAAGGCTTGGATGTAGGCGTTTAACATTACCGCATAGATGTTTGTATCAGTAAAGCATGCATTTATTTTTACAAAACATAACTTTTGATTTAAATTATGATTTATCAAATACATTGTTTTGTACATTTTACATATGGTTGAGTAGACACTTTTATTTGCCATACATAACATTTGATTATACATGAACATGAATTACATTTGACATTGTTTACACATAAACATTTTGACATTGGTTTAAGCATTTCATTCGGTGGTTTGTTTGGGTAAGTGATTTAAATAACGAGGCATGTGTAATATGATAAAAGCATGGTGGATACGCCGCTGGTACGTTCTATATATAAGTGCTTTTATGATATTACATATCGTAGCGTTATTTAAACCATTTCAATTTAGACAATATTACATTTTACACAAATAACATATCTTCATAAAACATTGTTTTACAAATAACATATTTATACAAACTCATTTTACTTGGTTATTTGTTTATCTATGCATCTTTCTTTATATCATCTGATTTCTTATAAATTTTTGTATGATTTATAAAAGAAAACATTTTACAAGGTTCACGACTAACTTTTGTTTAACATATTCTTTAAACTTACAAGTCATGAATCCTATTTTAATAAAACCTATGTATCTCACAGGCATTTTTATGCTGACGTACCTATTTACACATGTGTTTCAGGTGCTGTTGTTTGATGATTTTGATGCAAACATAGGATTGGACGAGGGCCTTAGTGACAATAAAAGATGCAAGACTAGTTAATTATGTTATGTTTCTTTGTTTTTAAGATGATGTAACCTCTTTTAATTCAATAAAACAAAACTTCAATTTCCATGTGTTATGAAACAATGATTCCGTTACGACACTCCCCGACGCTTCCGCCGCGGTTGGTTATTTTACGCGGTCGGGGTGTGACAGAAGAGTTGGTATCAGAGCTCATGGTTATAGGGAATTAGGTTATTAGTAATGCTTTGACCTAGTCTATAACCTTCCTAGGACCCTAACACAACATTCTTGTGTTTTGATCTTAAAACAATACTGTCACCTATCTTTAGGCGACAACCACAATAAGAACATAAATTTCAAATCCACTTTGAAAACCAATCATCTGTTCTAGGATGATTTATTATAAGGTTTTGAACCCTCAAAGTTTTCAAAATCTCGTCAAAGTTTGGGTCTTATATTGTGAACACGTGCAATCTGGAAGAGTGGATGCCTGTACTCTGAGTTTTCTATCTAAGGCTAGAGTGTTCGTACAAATCCACATAATCGGACCAGTCACTCTTACCTGGGAACTCTTGGGGTGAGTGTCCACTTATAGGCTAAAGCATGTCTTCGCGATACATTAATATGACCCGATTACTTTGATTAGTCACCGTCTCATTTGTTTGCCTTAGGTAACAAACAAATGATCACAATTTTTATGTGTTGTCATTCTGTTTTGATTATCCGGTAGCATTTCACTTGTTTCCTCCTATGTCTTCCATTTTTTTAGGATGTCTCTTCATCGCAGCGACACTCAGATGTACGAGCAGGCTACCAAAATTGCTCAACAAATAGGTGTAGTAATCCAGAAGACTGCTGAACTAGCCGTTGCCATGTCTCGTCTTAAGGATGAAGCCACCCAAGAATCGCCAAAGGAAACAGAAGCCAAGCCTTCACGAAAATCAAAGAAGCGTAAAGCTTCAAAGAATCTTCCAGCGAATGCTCCGAATCAAGTGGAACCTAGCCAAGTGGCAACACTACCAGCCAAGAAGCCATACAAGGGAACTGCTCCATGGTGCAATCAATGCAACCGTCATCATCCGAATCACATACCCTGTTTCAAATGTACCCACTGTGGATGATGGGGACATTTGGTTAACGTGTGCCGCTTTGCTACCCAAAACAAAGATGTTGCAAATCCCACTGCTGCTCAACCTCCTGCAAGGAAACCTTATGCCGGTACTGCACCGATATGCAACAAATGTAATGCACCTCACGTAGCTTACCTACAGTGTCGTCTGTGTACATCATGTGGGTGAATCGGTCATCTGGCAAATGCTTGTCGATTCAACCCAAGCCAAGGTGGTCCAAACCAATCCCAAGTCAACCCTGCTCAAGCTCGTTTCCCGCCTGGTACTTGCTACAACTATGGCAAGACGGGTTATTTCAGGATCAAATGACCAAAGATTGTCAATGCAAATATGGCCCACGGATGAGCATATTGGCTGATTAGAAGACGCTACTGCTGTGGATTAGTTTAAATCTTATGCTTTTGTTTCTTTTTCTTGAACTCTGAAACAACTTGTTTTGTTTATAAATAAATAGTTGTTCACAATTCTGTTGTACAAGTGTAGTTACATGTGTGTATGGCATACCCCTACTATACCTACACCAAAGAACTATGTTCTTTATAAAACAAACTATTCTTGTAGTTCTCCTATTCACGTGATCGCTCATGACTTCCTCAAAATTCTAAGTACTCGTTTCATTCTAAGAAACGAAGTACAGAATATAAGTGACATTTTGAGTAATCACTTTAAATCCTTGTTTGGATATTTAATGGTACTTTTCATAAGTCCTTCAACAGTCTTATATGATATACCCATATATATATCATTAAATTCTGGTTTTCATAACGACATACATAGTATATGTTTTTTTTCAAAAACAACCTTCATGATTTCAAAATATTTCATATAGTTTGAAAACAATTTTCACACAGTATATTTACTTAATATATCATGTGCATAATCTCAAAAGCATTATCCATGTTTTCAAAAACCTTATACATGATTACAAAATTCATCTCACATGATTTTAAGAACAATTTATAAACATATTTACCTAATATATCTACCGTATGATTTCAAAAGTATTACATAAGGTTTTAAAAACATTAAACACATTTTCAAAGAACCCCATGCATTTCTTTCAAAAACATTCTGCTCGTATGATTGACTTAACATACGTAGTACCCAACCTCCAAAATTCTGCTTCATATGTCGCCTTGGCATATCTAGCACCTCAACTTCATGAACATTTTACCTCGTGTATCGACTTAAGCACGTCTAATGCGAGATTTCAAAGCGTTTCCCGCTATTCAAATTCCAAAAATCCATATAGGATCTTCTTATCTTCACAATTAGATCCTTATGGATGATTATCGTTTAAATCGGAGCCCTTATTTGGATTCTTTGTATGCTTTAATACGTACATTACGATTCAATAAGGAAAAAGCCGAATTCCTATTAAGATCTTCCTATCTTCATAGTTAGATTCTTGAAAATGTTTAAAGTGTAAAATAAAATCCACGGATTAGATTCCTGGTGTGCTTTAAATGCTCGTGTTCAAGTTAACAAACAAATTAACAAAATGATAACAAATTGAAAACTAAGATAAACAATTATGTGATTGCGTGATTATGTTTTATGTGTTTTATTTTTGTGTAATCTGATTTTTCATTATCCAGTTCCTCGTAGAATCCTCCATATCTTCATATGAGGGATTCATAGTAGGATATCCAAAGGTACTACCTTAAATCCTAAATGGGCTTCTACATAATAGTTAAGACCCTTGGTTTATATAGTACTATTCCATAATTCAAAAGAGACCATTTGGGTGGTCTAGTTAAAAAGATTGATTCAGAATTGGTTAAGAATGGCATGTGATGATATAGCTGAAAAGACTCCTTGGTAGTCTATTTAAAGAGATCATTTATTGATTAAATTAAAAGGACCCTATGGTGGTCTAGTCACAATCATCACAGGTTCGTTCATTGTTTTTCTTCCCCTACACATTATAAAATGCACTGTGTGGACTATGCAAGGAATTAGTAATTATGGATGCATACATAATTATGAAATTCAGTGCACGGAAACCACAGTAAGATTTATCATGTGTAAGAACCGATAGTGGCAACAATAACAAAACGTGAACAATGTAATGGAGTTACGGTGGACGCACCAATGGCGCTTCATATACCTGTATATAAGTGTCCCTCTTACATAGCAAGCATGATGTTATTAAAGTTACTAGAAGTTCAGAACCCTAACAAGTGTTGTTTTATCTTTTCAACTTCATGTTTCGAGCTCTCACGAGTTTCCTCTAAATAAAATTTCGGGACGAAATTTCCTGAAGTAGGGGAGACTGTGACATATGTGTCTCTACGGCCATCAAAAAATACCAAATCAATGGAATATTGTGTTTCATACTTGGGATTCGTATAAATATGTGTATCATTTGCACATATCAATTCTTGTTCGATTTCGAGCTCTAAATCGCTTTCTGGAAAGTTATACGCGAACTGATGCATAAACGCAATCAGTTTAATGCAACAAACACTCTGGAACAGTGACATGGGCTTAACATACCTTAAATAACCTTTACATAACTTTGAAATAAGTTTTGGAGGGTTTGGTGTGTCGAAATTAAGTTTATTCGATCGAAGGGACAATTTGCTTCAAACTGCAAAAGTCTGCTGATTCGTATGGCATCGAACATTCCATAACTTAACCATAAGTTAAACATACCATAAATATCCTTTACATAGCTTAGAAATAGGCTTTGAGGGGTTCGGTGTGCAAAAATAAACTTTTTGGTCAAACAGGGACTAAAAGCGTCAAAACGTGCACAAGTTTGCATTTTCGCGCATATCTTACGTTCTGAATATATCCGGACATCCAAAAATTTATGTAATCATTAAAATATTTTATTTTAGTGATTGGAATGCTCAATTTCCATTCGTCGCGCAATTTGGATCGTTTTTCGCGTCCGTTCGTGTTTCATCGTAATTAACCGAACAACGCAACCGTACGACCAAACGAACCGACATCCGAGATATTTTTGAGCATATTTTAAGTTCCCTATACTTTAACTTCATTATAGATCCTTGAAATGGGGTTAACGGGGCTTAAACATGTCAAAAATGCATCGAAAACCAAGTTTCAGGCCTGTAGGGACTAAACTTGACATTCTGTCAAAGTTAGGCTTAGGAAGGGCGCGTAAGACTTAGTGAAAGTCTACGCGGCCCGCGAGAGACCTCCCGATCAGCAAAAACCAGTTTTCTGCAATCAGCAGCTGGTTTCTGGCTTTGGTTCATGGTTTTTCAACTCTATGAGCTTGTTTTGGGCACCCATAGTATTGTATTTCAGTGGGTAACACTTGGATGGTTGAGATTGAAGCTCGTAAATCGAGGAACGATCCTAAAGGTTGTCCAAACTCTATAAATACCCACCTTGAGTTCTTGCAATCTTCACACTTGATTCATTTCTGCTCTAAGTTGGAGTTTCCACACTTCATACCTGAGCAACTTGAATCAAATCTCCATTGCTTGGACCTCTTGTAAGCTTCTTTCATTTCTTTTATGCATTTTTAAGCATGAAAGTCAAACAATGTTTGACTTTCTGCTTTTACCAGTCAATGGTCAACATGAAGTTCGTTTGAACTTCGCAATTTGAGCATAATCATGATGGTTATAGTCCCTTGTGACTATACCTACTGATTACCACATTATTTAGGCATAGTGACGAGTCATAGTTTCGGTCAAAATACGCGTTTATACGTATTTTGCAACAAAACTATTATTGGGTATCAAAACCCTTTGTTTTGATATCAAACTTGTTTTCGAACTTCGTTAAACATGTTTTAACATGTTTAACTCGTCACCTTTGGTTTAGTGCTTATATATGGTCGTAAGATAAGCGCTCTAAACAACCGCTTAGACTTTCGAACCCGACCCGTTTGGTCGATCGTTAGGATCCGACCAAACATATTTTGTGACCATAGTTTTATTGGGAATAACCTTCCGAGGTTATACCTTATGGTCACTACGTTTAGTTAGTTGTATGATAGGTAGTTTATATGCCTTAGGAAAATGACCAAAATGCCCTTTTTACGCATAAATTCATTTTAAGCATATGTAACCTAAATTTTTACATCTAAACTGATTAGGTAAGATTATTAGACATGTTAAGGCATATAATACTTGTCATAGGACTAGTTAGGCGGTCCGAACGCGTTTTACGCGAACGACGCGTTAAAGTAGCGTAAGCTACCTAAACGGGTCGTAAGCACTTAGGTTAGGTTTCGATTTAGAATGTAGGCTTTGTTAAACCATATTACATGAGTTCCTATACTCATTCGGTTTATGAAACCTCATTCTATCTGATCTTCCGATTAAGGTCCGGTTTATTAACATAGTTACCTATATTAGGTGTCGTTTGATTCCGTGATCCCTCTAGCTTTGCTTTGCTTGGTTGTTATTCAAGATTTCTAAGCATCCTCAAGTGAGTACATAGTCCCCTCTTTTATTGTTTTCAAATGTTTTGGGGTGATTCACATGTGCCTACTTGTTACTTTCGTGCTTTTCGTGCTTTTCGTGCTTTCATGACATATACTTGCTATGTTCATTAGTACACATATAGTACATGATTTCCATTATGTTTTTCTATGTATGTTCACTTAGCATGCTAGCACATTGATTTTCATATATTACATTTTTGTTGCATATGTTCATCCAGCATAGGGACACATTAATTTACACTGCATTTTTGTTGCATATGTTCATCCAGCATATGGACACATTGTTTTACATTTCTACTTTGTATGTTCACTTAGCATATTTAAGTACATTATTTTCATATAACATGCTTACATTTGGTATGACATTTGGTTTGTTTAACGGGTCATAAATACATTCATTAACACCGATCATGTCGTTCGTTAGTAGGTAGTGGTACCATAGGAATTGACAACTCCCATTTCTGAAATCCTAGGTTTGTTTGGATGGAAGGAATGATCGAATTTGATATTCATAAGTTTGATAAACCTTTAACTTGTTAGGGGTTTGTCTCTCCAGTCGCAAGGCTTGGATGTAGGCGTTTAACATTACCGCATAGATGTTTGTATCAGTAAAGCATGCATTTATTTTTACAAAACATAACTTTTGATTTAAATTATGATTTATCAAATACATTGTTTTGTACATTTTACATATGGTTGAGTAGACACTTTTATTGGCCATACATAACATTTGATTATACATGAACATGAATTACATTTGACATTTGACATTGTTTACACATAAACATTTTGACATTGGTTTAAGCATTTCATTTGGTTGTTTGTTTGGGTAAGTGATTTAAATGACGAGGCGTGTGTAATATGATAAAAGCATGGTGGATACGCCGCTGGTACTTCCTATATATAAGTGCTTTTATGATATTACATATCGTAGCGTTATTTAAACCATTTCAATTTAGACAATATTACATTTTACACAAATAACATATCTTCATAAAACATTGTTTTACAAATAACATATTTATACAAACTCATTTTACTTGGTTATTTGTTTATCTATGCATCTTTCTTTATATCATCTGATTTCTTATAAATTTTTGTATGATTTATAAAAGAAAAAATTTTACAAGGTTCACGACTAACTTTTGCTAAACATATTCTTTAAACTTACAAGTCATGAATCCTATTTTAATAAAACCTATGTATCTCACAGGCATTTTTATGCTGACGTACCTATTTACACATGTGTTTCAGGTGCTGTTGTTTGATGATTTTGATGCAAACATGGGATTGGACGAGGGCCTTAGTGACAATAAAAGATGCAAGACTAGTTAATTATGTTATGTTTCTTTGTTTTTAAGTTGATATAACCTCTTTTAATTCAATAAAACAAAACTTTAATTTCCATGTGTTATGAAACAATGATTCTGTTACGACGTTTCCGCCGCGGTTTGTTGTTTTACGCGGTCGGGGTGTGACAGAAGAGTTGGTATTAGAGCTCATGGTTATAGGGAATTAGGTTATTAGTAATGCTTTGACCTAGTCTATAACCTTCCTAGGACCCTAACACAAGATTCTTGTGTTTAGACCTTAAAACAATACTGTCACCTATCTTTAGGCGACAACCACAATAAGAACATAAATTTCAAATCCACTTTGAAAACCAATCATCTGTTCTAGGATGATTTATTATAAGGTTTTGAACCCTCAAAGTTTTCAAAATCTCGTCAAAGTTTGGGTCTTATATTGTGAACACGTGCAATCTGGAAGAGTGGATGCCTGTACTCTGAGTTTTCTATCTAAGGCTAGAGTGTTCGTACAAATCCACATAATCGGACCAGTCACTCTTACCTGGGAACTCTTGGGGTGAGTGTCCACTTATAGGCTAAAGCATGTCTTCGCGATACATTAATATGACCCGATTACTTTGATTAGTCACCGTCTCATTTGTTTGCCTTAGGTAACAAACAAATGATCACAATTTTTATGTGTTGTCATTCTGTTTTGATTATCCGGTAGCATTTCACTTGTTTCCTCCTATGTCTTCCATTTTTTTAGGATGTCTCTTCATCGCAGCGACACTCAGATGTACGAGCAGGCTACCAAAATTGCTCAACAAATAGGTGTAGTAATCCAGAAGACTGCTGAACTAGCCGTTGCCATGTCTCGTCTCAAGGATGAAGCAACCCAAGAATCGCCAAAGGAAACAGAAGCCAAGCGTTCACGAAAATCAAAGAAGCGTAAAGCTTCAAAGAATCTTCCAGCGAATGCTCCGAATCAAGTGGAACCTACCCAAGTGGCAACACTACCAGCCAAGAAGCCGTACAAGGGAACTGCTCCATGGTGCAATCAATGCAACCGTCATCATCCGAATTACATACCCTGTTTCAAATGTACCCACTGTGGACGATGGGGACATTTGGTTAACGTGTGCCGCTTTGCTACCCAAAACAAAGATGTTGCAAATCCCGCTGCTGCTCAACCTCCTGCAAGGAAACCTTATGCCGATACTGCACCGATATGCAACAAATGTAATGCACCTCACGTAGCTTACCTACAGTGTCGTCTGTGTATATCATGTGGGCGAATCGGTCATCTGGCAAATGCTTTTCGATTCAACCCAAGCCAAGGTGGTCCAAACCAATCCCAAGTCAACCCTGCTCAAGCTCGTTTCCCGCCTGGTACTTGCAACAACTATGGCGAGACGGGTTATTTCAGGATCAAATGACCAAAGATTGTCAATGCAAATCTGACCCACGGATGAGCATATTGGCTGATTAGAAGACGCTACTGCTTTGGATTAGTTTAAATCTTATGCTTTTGTTTCTTTTTCTTGAACTCTGAAACAACTTGTTTGGTTTATAAATAAATAGTTGTTCACAATTCTGTTGTACAAGTGTAGTTACATGTGCGTATGGCATACCCCTACTATACCTACACCAAAGAACTATGTTCTTTACAAAACAAACTACTCTTGTAGTTCTCCCATTCACGTGATCGCTCATGACTTCCTCAATCAACCCGAATATTGTCAAATACCGACTTTTATTCGATTTAGGCGCATAGTATGGTTTAAAACCATATTTGGCACCTAAGGCTTGTTACCTACTGATGTTATGAGCAAATTTTTATACTTTAACAATAAGTAAAAGTTTTGAACTCAGATTTCCAAATTTGACCTTTATAGCATATGTGAAATGACCAAAATGCCCCTACGGTGCATAGTTTGGCTACAAAGGATAAATTTCACATATATATGATATCTTACTGATGTAACCTATTAAAATAAATATTTTACTGATTATATTAGACCAGAACCTCATATTTGCTATTTAACCTCTTTTATGAACTTTAAAATGACCAAAATACCCTTACGGGGCTTAAATTGGTTTTAAATTCGTTTGGGCATAATGGAAGGTATCCTACTGATATCTTAACATATTTAAAGCATATTAACTTGTGGAACCTGTACATGGCTCATTTGGTTACCCGTTATGCATATTCGCGTTCGGTACGGTTTATGTAACTAGTTTGCATAAATTAACCGAAACGGGTCAAACCTTATCATTTTTACTTCAAAATCCAGAATGTGTTTAGTTTACCCATTTTATACAAGACTTCAAACTTGTCGGGACTAAATCACATTCTAATCTGGTCTTCGCTTAATCTAGCGTTTTGAACCGTAAACCTTTCTTTAAAACTAACCGGTCTAAGTTAAGACTTAAATAAGACCCCTTAGGAATCTAATAGGTTATTAAAACATTCGTTCCAGATTAGGAGCCTAGTAAAAGCTACTTGTACTTGTTGATTTGATATACGGCTGAGAATAAAGTTATATTTTAGCTCAGGTAAATACTTTTAACTTATTTCCGTTATATGGGCTTGGGATACGGTATTATAATAATACCGCTTGGTCGGGTATGTAGTTATTTAAATCGGATTGTGATTAATACATTTACATAACCCGTTTTAATCTGTTTTGTTTGATGCAATGACTTTGGGGGGTTAATGACCATGTCCTAGATATCCTCGGCTCATTCATTAGAAATGGTCACGGCTTAAGGACGGGGTGTAGGCATACACCTGACAGTTGCGTATGTATAAACGGTATCTCACTCTCTTGTGGGCCTATACTTGTGGTGTGTCTATTAATCTTATCCGGCTCTTCTAACCGGGTCCTGAATGGACGACAAACATGTAAAACTGTATACAAGATTATATTTAAAATAATTGTCCCAAGTTATAAAAGATTTTATGCCTTGTGCATCTAAACCAATTTTATAAACATTTTTCAAAAGAGTTAATTAATTGTATTTACCAGTGTAAACTGACGTATTTTCAAAAAGATTAAGTGCAGGTACTATGCGTAATGGGCTGGAAGCTCCTGAGTATTAGATAAAGGGTCTTGCAAACTCGTAATACTTAAAGTCTGTTGAACAAAGATTCACTGTCTGTTTTAGATCCTCCTGTGGATCCACTTATAACCGTTGTGTAATATTTTATTATACTTTAAATTCGGTTTGTAATATTATTTTAGACTTCCGTTGTGCATTGAACTGTGATTAGTTGACCATGATGATATCAACTACGTCACGATACTCCCCACCGGGCCCACCGGTAATATGTGGAAATATCGGGGTGTGACAACATGGGAGTACCTTGCGGGTGGTATTTTATACAATCGCCAAAAGCTTTTGAGGATCGAAGGTACTCAAATTGTTATTTAATATTTTCACAGTTATGTCTTATATAATAGTGTTTATTAATTTCATTTTTTTATACGACTTTAAATAATTTATTTATATAATTTTAATAGGTTTGTCTCTTCCAGAAGAACAAATAAGGAACCTAACGTTGCTTGAAATTGAGCGTTACTTATTACGTAACAACTCAAGTCTAAGTCGGTTTCCCTCTATGCCTCAACCCAACAGTGAATCAATATATTTAGCAGACAACCACTTAATTGCTGACTAGCTTGGGTATGATGTGAGCGCTACTACCATTGAATTTGATAATAATTTAAGCAGCCTAACCGATGAGCAGCGCTTAGTGTTTGATGAGATAATTGAAGCAGTTAATAGTAATGCGGGTGGTCTGTTCTTCGTCTATGGCTACAGAGGGACTGGTAAGACGTTTCTGTGGAAGACATTATCTGCATCCATTAGATGTAAAGGAGATATTGTATTAAATGTTGCATCAAGTGGAATCGCATCTCTTTTGTTACCTAGTGGACGTACTGCACATTCAAGGTTTCATATACCTTTAAATTTAATAGAAACGTCGATGTGTTTTATTAAACCGGATGATGACGTTGCTGATTTATTAAAGAAAACGAAATTGATAATTTGGGATGAAGCACCGATGAATCATAAACATGCATTTGAAGCACTTGACCGAACAATGAAAGATATCTTTAAATGTGAGATGAGTTTTGGTGGTAAAGTTATGGTGTTCGGTGGTGACTTTAGACAAATACTTCCGGTTGTACCAACTGAGTAGACGAGAAATCGTTAATGCTTCAATCACGTCGTCATATATTTGGAGTACTTGCAAGGTCCTTACGTTAACGATAAACATGAGGTTAACTATAGGAGCCAACGCATCTGATATAGAAGAGATTAAAGCTTTTGCGAATTAGTTGCTTGAGTTGGGCGAGGGAAAGATTGGTGACAGTGATGATTGTGAGGTGGTTATAGATATTCCTGAAGATTTGTTAATCAAGTGCTGTGAGGATCCTATGTCAGATTTGATCGACTTTGTATATCCTTCACTTCTTCAACTGGACAAAGATAAACATTATTTTGCTGAAAGAGCTATATTGGCACCAACAAATGAGGTTGTTCAAGAAATTAATGAAAGATTGCTTGCTTCGTTTCTTGGTGATGAAGTGGAGTATCTGAGTTATGATAGTATTTGTCAAACTGATCAAGCAAAGATCGAAGCACATGCGAGACTATATTCTCCCGATGTTCTGAATGGTCTTAAAATATCTGGTCTGCCTAATCATCGATTAGTCCTTATAGTCGGTGTACCTGTAATGTTGCTTTGTAATATCGATCAACAAAATGGTTTATGCAACGGTACGAGACTACAAATTACTAAACTTTATAAACGTGTTATAGAGGCTGAGATTATATCCGGAGGAAACATAGGGACAAGAACGTTTATTCCACGAATCAGTTTGACACCATCAGATAAAAGAATTCCTATCAAGTTTCAACGACGACAAATCCCCTTACATGTATGTTTTGCAATGACTATAAACAAAAGTCAAGGACAATCTCTATCAAGGGTTGGATTGTATTTGAAATATCCAGTTTTCTCACATTGTCAGCTTTATGTTGTGTAATCAAGAGTTAAAAGCAGAGCCTGTGTGAAGTTGCTTTTACTAGACAAAGATGGGAATGTAACGAGTAAAACAACAAATGTAGTCTACAAGGAAGTTTTTTCCCGGATTTGAATAGTTTTCTGTTTGTTTCTTCCAATGTATGCGTTTGTATAGAATATTACATTTCAAAGTAAATAATATAATTTTGGTTGAAGCCGCGTTTAACGCGGGCATTACCCTAGTAACTTTAATATTATATAATACTAGTGCTAAAACCCGCTAATTTGGCGGTATTGATAAATGATATGTTTTTTATTTTAGAAAAAAATTACGTTTAAACTGATCATAAAGAAACTATACGCTTGGACTTTTTATGGAGCTTCGTAACCAATAACCTCGAATTCGTTTTTGACCAAATGAAAAAAACAATCATCAACTAACGAATTATTAGGTAATCTATGTTTTTTATGGAAAATTATTTTGTAATTAATAAATATGTTGACATATAATACTGAATAGAGAAGTATACGTTCCAAAAATAGTTTACTAATCTATTTACCATGAAACTGAAATTTAAGTTATGCTATATAAGATTTTAATTTAATTAGATGAATATGACAATTGTTATGTAATAACATGGTTTGTACCATATCAACCATCTACATAAAAAACATAGACTAAGTCATTATGTTAAAAAACAACACCATGAAAACAAACCACCAGTATATTCAACCTGCACCTTAACACACCAGTTGGGTTATAAAAAAAAACGCACACGTCTTGCTTACACCAGCGTAACGTCAGTTAGGATGATCTTTTGCTGGGAAGTAACGTAAGTAAAGTGCAGCCTATCTCCAAACTTCAATTTATTATCAGACATGAACTTCCGCCAACCATCCATCGCATAACGTAACTTCCCACCTTTTAACTCCATCTTGACGTCATAAACCTCCACAACTCCGGCAATGTTTTGAACATTCAAAGAATGCAAATTATCAAGAAGACCTGCTCTCTTAACAACTTCAACAGGCAGATGCTAGATTGATTAAATCGGCACCGTAGGTGATTCAATCAACTGTTAGATCGATTAAATCGGTACCATAGATCTGATACCAATTGAAAGTCTAGGATCCGGTGGGTTTAGACGGAACTTTGGATAAGATAAAGCTAGTTCAGTAGAAATCTCGTAAGAATAATCAAACATAGAAAACTTCCATTTATACCGAAAGAGCATACATCATTTTACAAGCTGGAGAGAAATTTGAGGTCTCTCCCGCCTTTCCCCAAAACTTATCAACTACAAACACATGATTCCCTATTTATAGACATGATTTCAGTTTGGAACAGATGACTCATCCATGCGGGTGACTCATCCGTGCGAATGACTCATCTGTTCAAAACATCACTAGTCCTCTCCAAAGTGTCATGTGTTCGTATCTTACTCTCAACTATACATTATTTAACACACGCTTTATCTAGTCTATTCGTATAGTGGCGGACACATAGAATATGCAGTAACATTTAACCAGTGAATAGAGTTTTTCTCCTTCCTATTGTTGATCATAATGAAAAAGCTTACAGAATTATGACATGTAGTGCAACAAATTACTTTTTTTCTGGCCAGCAAAAGAGAAAAAAATACGAGTAAAAATATGTTTTATTTTTATTATAATATAACAATCTAAATTAATTTATTTGCATTAAATTTAAAGTTAGGGCGACTTTCAACTGATCTATCTTCTTGTTTTAGACTACTTTTATTTAATATTTAACTATTTAACCCGTTATAGATAAAACATAACCGAAATCGACCCGTTCATAAGAAAATATGTTGAAGTTGCCACATCTACAAAACATACATTAACATATGTAAAGAGCTAAAATAAGTCTTTATATAAATTGAAATAAGAATAAAAGAAAATAATTACTTGAAGACATTCGGCTATATTGATATAATAAAAAATAGTATGGGATTTAACAAATCATAACCAATATTAGATCTTTGAATGTGTAAATATATGATTGATTTTAATTGGATGATAAATGGCTATAAAATCATTTTCGGTGTAGAATTTTAAATTAAAAAATTGATAGATATAAACTGAAATGATTAATTAATCTAGTTGTCTAAAATAATAAAGTCGCCTAAAATCTAAAAACAGTTTAATGATCTAATAACTATCCATAATACAAAATTTTGCGAGATTCAAGGGCGTTTGTTGCAGATTTGGTCAAAAGATTATCGAAATCTTTTGAAATTTGGAAATTCCTGATTTCTTGGGATTGCTAGTCAAGTTTCTAACTAATTGTTTTGCAGGTTTCGAGTTATAGATTCAAGGTTTCGACTCGCAATCTGCTGGTGGTTGAAACTTGCTTTCTCGTTGGTTTCGACTCGTGGTTTCGACTTCTGTTTTCTGTTGCTGCTTTGGGATTCCGACTGGAAGTCTCGATTCGTTGTTTCGATTGGTGATTGCGACTGGAGTGTTCACTCGAAATTTAGAGGTTTCGACTGGGGATTGGTCACTCGAAATCAAAGGATTTCGATTCAAGCTGCTTTTGTTCTCATCACTCGAAATCTGTGATTTCGATTGAAGGTTTCGAGTTGCTGTTTCGAGTTGTTGAATCCATTTTCTGGTTTTGACTCGCAACGACATTTCTTTGACGCTGATTCAACGTTCTGACTTAAAATATTATAAAATGACTTCCATAAATCAAACTATTGATCTGGCTGCAGTGAACAAACATCAAGAACTAGATTCCATCATAGGAACTACCACTAGAGTTCCTAGACTGTTGAATGGTGATGATTTTCCAGAATGGAAATGGAGATTTGAACAACATGTCAAAGTCAAGGATGCTAAGATTTGGAGGAGTATTTGTAGAGGTCCTAGGGGAATCATGTATGAACGAGAAGATGTTCCAGGTGTTAAGGTGAAGAATGTCACACCCCAACCGATGGCGGAATCATCGGGGTGTGGCACTGAGCGAAACAGACTGTTCTTGAGAATCCATAACAACTATTAATGACAATATTTTTAAGGTTCAATATCCCATACTATTAAACAAATAAAGCAAAACAGTCATTATAGATATTCAGTCTCAAAAACAAATTCCATTCAGACAACTCAGATTTATTTGGTGAGTTTCTAGACTTCCTAACTTGTTGCAGCATAACATCTAATTAACTTGTCACATACGTTAAAATAAAAGTCAATACATAAAGTAAAGGTGAGTACACAAGTTTGCATAGACAATAGTATAAAAGGCGTTTACGCATAACCAGCATGTAACATGTAATGGGTGAAGTATGTAACTATCAACAATGATACAACCTAACCACGAGACTGCGTTGTAGAGTATGCGCGACACATGTTCACCGAAGCGAACACGTGAAGTAAAGTAATGTGATCCCTAGCAACCCATGTCACACAGGTGCTGAGTCCAAACTATAGTACTATCGTTGCTAGAGGCGGTCTAGTGTAACACTATATAAGCACAGTAACAGGCATTCAACAAATCACGTATAGCATGTGGGAACGGTTGGCGTTTATAAAGTGTTTGCGTTGTGTGTTGTGTCTTGATATAGAACGTATGTGACACCCAAAAGTGCGTTAAACGAAAATGGGTTCGAGTATACTCACTGTGTGTGTTTATCAAGTAAACACAATCTGGATTAGATTGAAGGGAGCGTCGGATCAGCCTGCGTATGGGAACAGAAGCATAAGTCTTCCAAGTGCTGACATGGTCGAAATGAGAGTGTCGAATGGGGTAAAAAGTGGGTTAAGTGTTCAACAGTCTATTTGAACGGATGGGTTTAATCCATCCGGGCGGATGGGTTCCATCCAGACGGATGGTCATCCGAACGGATGGCCATTCGGACGGATGGCTTTTCGGATAGTCTGTGGTTGTTTACGAACCGTTAAGATTTGAAGTTTAGTTAAAAGCATTTAAACAACGGAAATTGTCAGGGTCAGGTCATCCGGACGAATGGCCATTCGGGCGGATGATCTGTGGTTGAAGTTTTTGTAAAATTTTCTAAGTAAAAATTTTTAAGTTAACGGAGACAACGTGACGACGTGTCAAACAACGGAATATACCAAATCCAGTTCATCTGGCCAGATGGGCCCAACCCATTCGGACAAACGTGCTGTTCTTGATGAAGGTTCATGTTTGACCCGTTAATCGGTCCATCTTTTCAGCGAAAATCAGTTTTCAAGCCGGCTTTCGACAAAGGAACGAGTCGAGAGTCTGATTGAGTCCCGATTCTATCAAATATGGTGCAAAAACCAAGGAGAAGTTCAAAACTAGTAGAAAAATGTTGAAATATTTCATAACTAGGTTGAAAAGTGTGAAAATGCTTTAGATCTTAAACCAATCTCGATTGAATAATGCTCCACAACAGTTTGCCTAAGGAAAACGAGTGAAAACCACCTTCGAGAGGTCTAAAATCAGTGTTTTCGAGAAAAAGTTAAAGTGTGTGTGATTTTGATGAAGAAGATGGAGTAGAAGTGAATAGAGATGAAGATTGAAGAAAATTTGGGAGAAAAAGCTTACAAAAAGGCCTTGAATCGCGTCTGAGACTTGGGGAGCGGATGGGAGTGTTAAAGTGTTGCAATGAGGGTGTACGGCGGGTATTTATAGGGAAGGGCGAGGTTTAAGTCGGTGTGTGAGTGGCAGTGTCCGGATGGCTCCATCCGGATGGATGGTTATCCAGACGGATGGTCATTCGGGCGGATGGCCATTCGGACGGCCGGGTTTGCATTTGTTAGTTTTCTAACCTTGGTTCGTTTGTTAAGTGTTGCGTTGCATTTAATCGAGTTGCGAGTGAGCGTTTGAGCGTGTAAGCGTTGTGTTGATAACCACATAACATTCTAAACAAGTAACCACACAATTAACACACATAACATAATTAAATTCGTGTTTCAATTTTGCGTTGAGTTTGCATTGCAATAGCGTTTAAGTAACATGTCACACCCCGAAATTATCAGAGCTGGCGTGACTGGACTGGTATCTTCATTGCACAGCGGAAGCAAATAAGAAAAGACTTTCTAGAAATTGAACGCCCGCTAAGTACTCGAATCCCCAATGGTTCTCCTATTCCAACCGTGCCATAATTTCTGAAATGCAACCTGGGAAAGAAACATGCGAAAAATCAACATAAAGTTGAGCGAGTTCATAGTTTGTTTGTAAAAGATTTGAAATAAATCTTTTGAATAACCGGTTTGTGAAATATTATTGAGAAAACGAATTTAGAAATCATTTTCTTGCCAAGTCATATGGAAACTTTGTATTTGTAACACATTATGTTCGTAAAACCATGTATTTGTAAACTCTCGTATTTGTAATGTTCGTATAACCGTCAATGCCCACCCTGACTTTGACTTCATGCCCGCAAAATCCTACGCTTTGAATTCGTATTAAAACATGGTATTTAATAAGTATAAATCAAGTATTTGTGTAACTATGTATGTCCCTGGTATGTAGCAATAAGGAAAAAGAGATCACCAATGGTTTGCAAGGCGATTGATATGTGTGAAGTGATGCAGGAAGACTCAAACCTAGCAAATTTTGGCGTCGGGCTCATAGTCACCCTATGGTCCGCTCAGTGGACTCAGGAGTGGGGCTCGCTACACCCATATAGATCTATCACTCATGACCCTCGGTCCTACAACGAGGATTAATGGCCTCAAGTACCACCTACCCACTCACATGATCTAAGTAGTATACCCTCCTTAAGCTAACCATACCATGTATAAAAGTGTCTGAAATAATTGTAACATGTATTTTACCCCAGCCTCTAAGGCTGAACCTCCCCAGCCTCTACGGCTGACCCTCCCCAGCCTCTAAGGCTGACTCCCCAGTCTCTATATATTATCATTAGACGATCTATCCCTAGTCATGAAAATCATTCACATTTCGATAATACGCATTTGTTTTGTAAAAACCGGTATGTTTAGTATAAACCTTTGGTAAACCATTTGAGTTCCTCGAAATCCATTCGTAATATGATTTAGAAATACGAGTTTTGTGTTCGTTCAAAACATTGTATGTTCTTGCAAAACGTGCATGTCTTTCCACCCCGAAAACATTTATAAAAATGTAAAGCCGTAAAAAGTGGGGTTATGAACTCACCTGAATATTCCTGTGCAAAGCTAGCTAAGTACGACTTCGTGATGTCGTTTCCAAGACGTGATTCGCTAGCGTGCATTCTACAATATTCCTAACACGGAATATCTTATAAGTTTCTAAATAAACACGGTAACTATCTACGTGTCACCGAGCTCTTACCGAATCGTTGACCGAACGATTCGACGGTCAAGTTGTTGAGTTAATGGAAACGATTAGGTCATAATTGGTAAGGTCGCTTGTCGTCTCGAGAATTCGTTTGTGTATAAAAGAATATTTATACGAAAATAATATATATGACAAACTCGTATTATATAACGCGTTTCGTATGATCTTTGTCAAAATATCCGTATATGCCGTTTAGGCGTATAAAATAAAAAGTTATATTCATTTTATAAAGATTCGTCGTTGGAAGTTCGAAATAAATATATAAACTATATTTATTTTGTAAAAACGAATTCATGTTGTTCGACATTTGAAATAAATATATAAAACTATATTTATTTTATAAAACGAAGGCGTCTTCGGCGTTTGAAACAATATAAATAATTAGATTGATTTTATAAAAGACTTGTAGAATTTCCAAGTTTCTAAAATAAATATAATAACTATATTTATTTGTTTTAGATAATTCCCGAATCGTCGTTTGTTGTAAGTTGCAAAGTGTTGTCGTACGTAGCTATATATTTGTAATCGTCGTTATAAAAGTTTATTTGAATCCGATAACTTTGTTTTATAATAAAACGCCTTTTGTGTTTATGGATTTTCTCGAAAAACGGGCAGAGTTTCCTCTGTTTTTAGACGCCCCCGACAACTAAAGTGTCGTTATGTTTTCAAAATTCAATCAACTATTCAATAATTTTTGTGTATAACCAATTTATATAAACGAAATAATAAGCAAATCCAAGTAAATATTCAACTAATGATTCGTCGTTTGTTCGGTTCGAGCTTGATTCACGAAACTAATAAAACCTTATAATTACGTAAATAGTTATTCACGTCACTAAATTATTTACCAAATTTTATGTGTCGAGACGTTTGACTGAGTTGACCGAGTCAGCTGAGTTGACTCGCTTTGAATGTGCTGACCAAGTTGACTAGGGTTTGACTGAGTCGACCCGAACTGAACTGAGTTGACCCGCACCTTCCTGAATCTTGCTCGGAACCCGAACCTGAGACCCGAACCGAACCGAAACCTGTTGACCAGTTATTGACTGCACCAACCTGTTGACCCGTAAGACCCAAAGTTGGAAACCCGACCTGTTGAGCCGTACTCGAACCGCGGCTGGCCCGGAACCCAAAGTCTGACCCGAGACTTCCATGAACACCCAATCCAAAACAAGATTTCTCACACTCAATCCACAGCAAGCCCGAACATGGAACCTCATACTTGAGCCCGAGGCTCGAACCCGCACCAGCAAATGTCTTCTACTCTGCTACCCCAGCACCGTCTGTCACACCATCATCAAAAACTACTGCCGCTGCGGCTTCAAATACCACTGCTGTCAAGAACGAGTTCATTGTATTCTTCTCACAATAAACCAAGGAGAACCTTGAAATCGGAGCTTCTGTCATAAATAGTTTAAATGCTTTTGTTGCAAGTCAAATAGATCCTCCAAACTTCTCTATGGATGACTTAGATCAAATGCATCCAGATGATGTGGAGGAGATGGACATCACGTGGCAAATGGCTATGGTGACGTTTAGGGCAAAAACCTTTGTGAAAATAACTGGAAGAAATGAATAGGCAAATCAAACCCTTTATGGACCTAACAAGTTGGGAATTGACAAGTCCAAGATTCGCTGCTACAATTGTCATGAACCAGGACACGTGTCACGGAACTAGACTAAGCCTCATTGTTACACAAGATCTAGAGAATCAGAGAGTGGGAGGCGATTGGTGGTTTAGGATACTTGTACCAGACGTTTTGCTTTGATATTAATAGAACGTGTGCAAGTATTGAAAGTGATTTGGTATTGTTTGTCACACCCTGACTTTTGCGGAAGCGTGATTATTGGTGTGACTTTCTTAATACCATAACATTCAATCATCCACTAATTAAGTTTAGAAAATACCACAACATACTTGCCTGAAACATAGACACCAAATTTCAAGTTACAACCACAACATGTTTAAACGAGTTCACGAAGACTCAACAAAAGACCTTAAATAAAACCGGGTTTAGAAACATGTATCCCGTCCAGGAATAGGATACACCTCCTAAACCCTACGACCTCGGATGTATCTTTTATTTGTGACGCAGCTTGAAAACATGCAACACCTGCCAGATCCACTTAGTTCCCTGAAATACATGTAATTTGAAAACATCAACAAAAGTTGAGCGAGTTCATGTGTTTTGTGTATGAATAAACCTTTAAAGTATGCCTGTATGTATGTATGTCCCTTGTATGTAGCAACAAGGAAAAACAGATCACCAATGGTTTGCAAGGCCAATGGTATGTGTGAAATGGTGCAGGAAAACTCAAACCTAGCGGAATTTGCCACGGCATTAGTATATGGACATAGTCACCACATGGGCCACCCTGGTCCTCATGGGTGTGGGATCACTACACTCAAATAGATCTATCACTCATGTCCCTCGGTCCTACGACGAGGATTAATGGCCTTAAGTGTTGTACCCACCTTTCACATGATCAAACAGTAACCCTCCTTAGCAAACCATACCATGTATAAAACGTTTGTAAATAATTGTAACATGTATTTCACCCCCAAAGTTATAAAACTGAAAACAGTTAAAAGAAAAGGGGGACATGAACTCACAATTTTGCGTCTTCTGTGCTCGTAACTCAAGTCTCCTCAGCAAACACGACTCCCTACAATGTACTAGGGTCTATTAGACGAACGGGCCGTGCCTTGCCTTAGTATTTACGTTTTTGAGTTACGTTTCTTTTAATATTATCCCAAGTTATAATTTCTTGTTAAAATAATGATTATTTTAACTTTAAATTATATTTAATTTTGGAATAATTGTTAAACAATATTTTTGTAATAATACTTCTCAAGTATTTATTTTTGTATTTCCTTCCTAAGGATGGGGGTATCTCATACATGTATATTTGTATTCTTGTATTTGTAGTTCCAAGATAATATACTTTTAAGTCTAACTTAGAAAATATATTTAAACTTATTTTGTCCAAAAATAATGTATTCTAAGAAAATATATATTTTTCCTTCCAATAATAATACATTTTCTCCTTGTCGAAAATATGATAAACTTTGTAATAATAATAAAAATCATATTTTTATTTCTTTCGTATCCAAAATAATATTCACCAAAAATATATTTATAACGGTATTTTCCGGAATATTTTGTAAGTTACGTTTTTGCGTTCGGTTTCACAATATTAAGCGTGTAACTTATATATATTTATTCCTTGTGATTTTTGGTATTATTTCGGATTGTAATTTCTTGGTATTTGTAAAGTTATATTACTTTAAATCCTAAAATAATATAACTAATACACAACGCATACAAATAATCACACAATGTGTCTTCAAAATATATACCCTTCAAATACATATTTAGTTATTTTTATTTACAAAAACCAACCTCCAATACTTGTGTTTTTGTAACAAGATCTATGGAAAAGTTTATATTGAAAACCATAGTTTAAACATACTTGTATATATTTGTTTAGAAAATATTTTTCTAAGTGTTTTTATTATTTTGAAAATTTTGCCATAGTTTCCCCTAAAAATGGAGGTGTCCATGCTATTAAAGCATATCTTTTTTTTTCAAAATCATCACAAACAATCAACAATCAATCTTAAACAACTTATACTTACCAAGTGCCAAAATATTGCTATCTACGTAATTTTCATGAACTTGAACTTTCATAAAAACTTGTAGTAACTTGGTAGTGTGTTTAGTAGGTTTAGTTACCCCTTTAAAGTGCGTTTATTTCTTTAAAAATCTCATTCTTAAAGGATTTAGGTGTTTACAACTTACTAGATGATTTTTCCAAAAATCATTCTTTTGAATTTTTCTTGTAAACAATGTATTCTTATACTTGTTTCACCACTAGAAACATACTTGTTTCATCCACATTTATGTCTAGTAAACATGTTACATACTACATCATTCACAAAATCATTTTCATTTTTCAAGTTCATGAAAACAATAAGCATGATGATCTTGATCTTTCACAAGATCACCACCTTAACTTACTAGATCATGTGTTTAATCACAATCTAGTAGGTTTCTTATGATGTCTAACATCACTAACATAAATCATCAATCATCAAGAAGCAAATCATCACTAATCAACAAGTATTCATATGTTAAATAGCTTATGTTAAAGTTTCATGATCAAGTTCTTTAGTGTTCATCAAGATTAACAATGTACAACATCTTTTAACCATCAAAATATGAAGTAGGATCAAGTGATATGAAGCTTACTACTAGCACAAGGCTAGGGAAGAACACTTGATGTTGATGATGACAAATGTGATGGGTAAAAGCAATCGGGAGAGGTCCTTCAAGATCCAAGACCACCAAGCTTCATTAAACACCTTCTAACACCTTTGAATGAACTTGGAAATGGATGGAACTTGATGAATGATGATGATGATGTTGTTGTTGCTCACGGCCGAGAGAAGAGGGAGGAGAGGGAGAGAGTTGTGGTGTGAAGTGTGTGAGAGAATAAGAGTCTTGATCCAACTTATAACCAATCTTGAGCTTTTATCCAATGGGTCTTGTGTTTCAATAGTACATGCCATGATCTTTAGCCAAATCAAATGAAGATTAAGGAAATCTTGTAAGATCATGGGGTGGGGCCACCCTCATAACCGTCCATATGGATGGGGGGGGGGGTCTTGGTTGTGATTAAATGGTAAGTTAGAGATCTAGTTAGGATTCTAAGTATAATAGTTAGTGTTTAAGTGTATGATGTGTTATATAGTGTGTTAGGGTGTTCGGGGATCATAACTAGCTCAGAAACATTAAAACAATGTTTCTAGTATAATTTTGGTGTTTCGGGTAGTGTCCGGTTGTTCGGTTAGATACCGGTTCGTTAAAGTGTCAAACTATTCCGTTTAGTGTTCTTTAAGTACCCTTTTGTGACACTTTTAATTCCCGACACTTAGGAAAACATTCAGGACCATTTTGTCATATTTTTGCATGTAATTAGCTTGTTAAAATGCTGAATTTTGCTGAAATATGCTGAATTCAGCACTTTAAGTGGGTTTTAGGCACTTTCCGGCACTTAAACTATCACCTAGTGAAGCAGTTTTGTGGTCCTTACTTCCCTACACACTATACTAGTGTAGTACTTTGTCTCTGGCTCATACTGGGTCTCAAAACACCGTCCGTCTATGTACTGAACCTTGTCAGCATTTTTCTGAGTTATCTGTAAACTGTGCTAACCGTGCTTTGTACATCATTTATGTCACTAAAGTTTGTATGTAAAAATGATGTCACATTATGCAATATGTGATGCACATGTAAGTATGATGCAGTAATCAGAAAGCAATTAATTGTAATTCAGCACAGTCATTAAGCACTAATCAAGATTAATTAATTGTACGGATACCTGGATTTTTGACAGTTGTCACATTCTCCCCCTGTTAAGAAAATTTCGTCCTCGAAATTTGTACTACCATAACTCCTTAGAGTTTCATTGTGCGTGTATGTATATGAATAATTACTGGGGTAGATAACTACAAAACCGAATCTAATCTTATTCATATCAGGTGGATTCCCGGGTTATATTTCAACAACAAGAGCCCAATGGTTACTAGACATGTGTTCTAGCATTTGATGTCAAAGGACACGAGACGTATAGTCTAGCGTAACTCAGTTAACAGGGGTTCCACAAAAGAGGAGTTTTGACCAATGGATTCTTCAAACAATCGGTCACAATATGCAAATGTGTTTTCATAAACCATAGTATCCGCTATATAAACTCAAAATCAACAATTTGAATATGAGAATGATCTGTCAACTTTCGAATAAATAAATATTAAGGATTAGTGTGTTGACATTCTTGAATTGCAAAAATACACCGAATGAAATACAAGCGAATCTGGTGTATCATTGTCTTGACTCGTAGTTGCATCTGGAATGTTTAAATGACAAGTCAAACAGAAGTATGTGTAGTTTTATGTGAAACGGTTGACCATGATTAGCACAAGCTACAAATTTGTAATGACACCACAAGGTGTCTTAATTGACATATTTCAATAATAGCGGTGACCGAACAAGTTCACCGTGTTTGTAAATAAATAAAAGTGTACCAAAACAACCTGAAGATTTGATTTACACAATGTCATGGAGTTTTCAATCGATTATGGAACATCAAAGAACTTCTGTTTCTGATTGAAGATGGAAAGCAATAAACACTGCAAGGTATTCAATTTATAACAAAAGAATCGTTAGGAGGTACATTGTGATATGAAATGAATCTAGGTACCATTGTCTTAGCATACAACTGTGTTGAGACCGCTTTAATTGTGATAAACAAAACGGATTTAGAACATATAAATAGACAATTAAATCCGTGTATGAGGTGCGTAGCCAAATTAGCGCAAGCTTCAATTTTGTGAAAGTGTCACCGCAAGGTATCAAAATCAACAAACGATTTAGTGGAGTCGTAGACCAATCAAGTCTACTACGGCTCGAAACAAAAGAACATTTGCAAACATATTTGAATATGATGCTCCCAATACATCATATGACGGTTTAAATTGAACATGTGAAATGGATAAGTTCAAGCAATTGAACTTGGTTTCAGCGTAACCCGACAATAAACGTTTGTATCAACAAGGGAGTTTCAGCATGGTTACGAAGACAAACCATGAATGCAACTTGAAATGAAAGGGAGTTTCAAGAAAGTGTGTTGACTTGATAGTAAGGAGTCAACAATTACAATAATGTAGGTTATCCGGATCATAAACCAATAGTTAGCTTTAGCAAAATTACATATGAACTTTAATGAAGCGTTTATTCGAAACGAAACCACATGCGTGGCAAATGGTGCATGTGTGACATATAAGTTTCTGAATACTGAAACAATGAGTATGAAGAAATAACCAAGTATCGAAGCAATGTGTGTGTTCGCTCTCAGCGAAGAAAATTAATGCGATGCAACTACTATTAAGGGGAGTAGAGATGCAAACATCCATTTGCTAGAAGCAAAAGTGGAGATTTTAACGAAATAAATTTTGAGTACTTTCTGTTTGGTTAACTGAATTAGCATATTTGTCAGGATAACGGGGTTTGCTTGAGTTAACAGGTGTGGTTCCTAAGTGGCAACCTTTACGAGTTTTGACCTGGGTTCCCAAGGGATTAAGCACATGTTTTCTAGATTCTCCAAGTCTCGCATTATGTGTAAGGCTGTTTTGTGCATTGCGCAGGAAACGCAAAGTTTTTGTGTTGGTTTAAAATAAGTTATTGTCCCACCATTCCCCGGTATACTTTCTCCCTGAATTCACATACAATGACACTAAATCATCGATCGGTCTTAAAGTAGTAGTTGGGTCCTCACAACTAGTTAAATAAATAATTCGTTAATCCTCATTAAGAGTTACCGACTCTTGTTCGTTATCTCGTTCGGCTCCTGGTAATTGATGCTAGTTTGAAATTCATCTTCTTTCTTCTTGATGAGCAGGACTGGTGTTACCCCAAAACGGGAAACTTGGTCTTGTTAACTTCCTTCTCTATCAACTATTGAAGCTATACTGACCATCCTTGCATCTCCGAAGGTGTAAGTTGCTAAGGTGCATTGACTGCAGGTGCGGCGTCTGGTATCAAATAGATGCGAAGTTTGCCTTGTCGTTGAGGAGATAATTCAGGTAAGTCTTCGGGGAAGACTTCAGGCTATTCCCTTATCACAGGGATACCTTCCAACTTCGGCTTAGCGGCTTCCTTGTCCATAATGTGTGCTTGGAAGGCATCGCGTCCTTTGCGTGAAAACTCCCGTGCCCTCAATCACTAGTAATTTGTAGAGGTGTATCCTGCTTCATGGGTCACAATTGCTTCGTAGTTCGTCATCGGGTTGAAATAAAAACCTCCGCTCAATTGCTCGACAACCGGTCCATCCCAGTTATCACGTCGAGGCTTCCTATTAACTAGTTTCTATTGAGTGCGGGTTATCTAACTTACCCTTTTACTAAACCAAGTATATTTTTAAGTTCATGAGATACGAAGCTATGGTCGGCACTGGTATCAAACAACATAGATGCAAAATTTTGGTTGATAGAGAGCGTACCAGCAACCACATCTGGATCTTGGCATGCTTCATGATCTCCGATGATGGATGCCCCTTCATGGTCTTGGTCAATCCTCATTGGGCAATCTTTCCTAAAATGCCCCACGTTCCCACATCTATAGCAGCCCGGAATTTTATCATTATTATTTATGCCTTGGTTGTTGTCATCATTTCCTCCTTTTATGGGACTCTTCGCCCAACATGCATCCTTGTTATGTCCTTTCTTTCTGCACCTGCTGCACTTAGGCTTCAGACATCGACATTTGTGGCGACACTTGCGCTTATCACTTTTTGACCTAGCTCCCAAGTAAATCTTAACTTCGGCATGATTGTTGTTAGGGCAACCTTTCTTGAAATGCCTCGTGTCCCCGTAGTCGAAACAACATCGAGCAAGTGTTTGTTCATCATTGGTCCTTCTTTGATAGTCGTTGTTGCTGTTGCTTCCTTCGTGATTTCCGCTACCATCTTGACCTTCGTTTCCATGTCCCGTTCCGATCGGACGCGTCTCCTTGACATGCCCTACTTTGTCGCAGACATCACTTTTTCCATACCTACATGACCCAGCATGATGAAGTAGGCAGTCATCTCACTTAGGTAGGGTGCCCATGTACTCCTTTCCCTTTTTGGCTTTGTTCGTTTGGGAATACTCCTGGAAGTTAGTGAGCTTCCTTTTGTCATTTCCGGATGACTCTACCTGAGTTTCCTTCTTCTCGTCAAGGTTGGAAAGCTTTTCCAGTCTAACCGCTCCTTTACTGAGTGCCACACTTAATTCGACCACATCGATAGCTGTTGGCGGAGCTGATACCGTCATTAAGCGCAGGATCTGAGGCGCCAGTCCCCAGATGAATGACTCCATCCTTTTCATCTCTGGTTCCACTATGTATGGAACAACTCACGACAAATCATGAAGTCTCTGCACGTACTCCACCACTTTTGGTCCTTCCATCATTAGCTTCCAGAATTCGAATCCCAGCTTCTGGATTGCCATCTGGGAGCAAAACTCCCTACGCATCATTTCCTTCAGCTCATCCCATGTTAAAGCATTCGTAGCAGCTCTGCCCATTATTCGCACCTGATAGTTCCACCATGACAGGGCCCCATCTTGAAACGGTCCTAATGCATATGGGACTTGTTGCTCTGGCGTACATCCGCTCATCCACAAAACAGAATCCATGTCTTCGGTCCATTTTTCAAAGGCTATGGCACCTCCAGTGCCGTCGAAATTCGGAGGCTTGCAGTCAAGGAACTGCCAGTAGGTACAGCCATGAGGTGGGTTGTTCCCTGAGGTAACCCCGCTATGTTCCGAGCATAGGGCCTCGTGCTGTGCTATCACTTGTGAAATCTGTTCTTGTAGTTCAGCCTCTATTGTGGGCAATCACGTTTCTTTGCGTGGAGACATCTTCTAAAAGAAGATTGTATTGGTCAGGTCATAATAAGTATAGTAAGTACATGATATGTACACGTATTAGCATTTATCAACGCAAGTAAGCACTTAACATCCCAACCATAACACAAACAAGTAATTCAACATTGCATATAATGAGAATGTTGCGATGGAGCTTTCATATATCAATGACCACAAATACAGTTTTACATGTTCTACAATGTACCATACATCAAAAGGGACTACAGGGTCACATCACCCTTGTCCAAAATATCCATCAATCTATAATAATCAAAAGTCAAAAAATGGTCTTCAAAAGGCTGTGCAATCTGCGCTCAATAGCGACACTCTCACCAAAAGTATGCTACCTGCATAAAACCAAAAACCTGCTATGCTGATGGTGGAAGAGGAGGAGGTGGAGGAACGAATAGCAAACTGCGCACATACGCTAACTCCTCCTCAAGAGCATGAACGGTACGCAACAGATAGCTAATTTGCTGCTCCATAGTAAGAAAACGAATGTCAAAATCTGGGTATGGCAGAAGAGGAGCAGGCGGAGTCGCAAACGGTGATTGACAAGGACAAGGTGGAGGACGTGGAATCCTCTCAAGATCCATGACTCTGCGACACAACATCTCATGCTGGAGCTGTAGGGACAGGAGTAGCTAGTCGTGTAGCCAGTGTAGTGGAAGGGATGATATGGATCAGAAACAGGCATCATGTTGGGCGGAAACCAAATCAGTGGCTCGCCTGATGGTGCAGAAGCAAAAGGTGCAGTATGTGAAAACTGTGGCACAAAGGGAAAAGCTGCTGACATAGGAGGACTATGACTTGGCTGCTGACTCGATGGACCCTCCCCTGGACGGGGTGGAGGGATATCCTGTAAGAACGTGATCGGTAGATCAGTGCGGTGTATGTCAGACACGTGTGGGTGAAACAGGGCGACGTCAACTGGTGCATGTGTTGGTGTAGGTGGGGGAGTAACAGGCCTAACAAAAGGAGGCATGTCATCATCGTCCTCTATCCACCCATTGCGGGTGAATGCATATCGGGGATCTATATGGTCAGCAAAAGGAGCATGGTCTGCGGGTGCAGGTAGAGGGTCAGGTAACAGTGGTGCAACAACTGGTATGTCAACAGGTGCATGCTCAGGCAGAGGATCATGAGCAGGTAGAGGCTCGGGTGCAAGCATAGGCTCAGGGTCGGCTGGAGCTAACTCAAGATCAGCGGGTACCTCAAAAAGCTGATCGTCGGGAACGAAGTCAATCTCATGCTCAGGATCAAAGTCAGGATCGAACTCATCATCAAACTCAAAGTCCTGCAGAGGAACAGGTGCGGCAGACATAGCTGTGTCAGAATCGGAATCGGTGGGATAATGCTGCAATCCCAGTGCGTGCAAAGTAGTAGATGACACAGACTCGAATGAATCAGGACTAGAATGGTCAGATGAAATCTCAATGATTGGAATCTCAATAAGCGGAACAGCAATGAGGTCATCGACTGGAGATCCATCACCCTGGGCACCCTCCGGGAGGCCCTCAATAAAAAGATCGACTTCATCGTCAGACATGGCATCAAAAGGCAGATCCTCGAGAGGAAATGCAGCAAGAGGAAGAGGGGCAGGGATCGGAACAAGAAATAGATCCTCGCCAGGAAGACCTTCAGCTAGCGGTACAATGTCACCAAAATCTGGTAAAGCAAACGGCTGGAAATCATCATCATTGCTACTCTCAGTGTCAGAGGTGAAAACCTCAGGGTCTGTGACAATCTCATCGTCCGAAACTATGGCCATAGGGTCTACGGTATCTGATAGCTCACTCTCAGATGAGGACATGGTGTCTGTAATCAAAACAACCACAACATATGCACATATATCAACAATCATCAAATAAGCATGTAAGTTGTAACAATGTAAGCATGTATTCATCCTAGTCTTCCCAGACTATCCTCTTAGTCTCTCAGACTAAGCATCCTAGTCTCTCAGACTGAACTACTTAGTCTCTCAGACTAAACTACCCAGTTTCTCAAACTGTCCCAACTAGTCTCTCAGACTACCTAGCCTCTCAGACTGAACTACCCAGTCTCTCAGACTGAAATACCCAGTCTCTCAGACTAACTCCCCAGTCTCTCAGACTGAATTATAAACTTAAATTTTGGATTGTGTTTCGTGGCTTTGTTTGTAAAAATGTTTGTTTCCTAGATCTGGACATTTCGTGCATGCAATGAAAATATGTTATGGAAACATTTTCGTGAGAGCCCTATTGATCGTAGTCTAGACTCGAGAAAGAATCCTAGTTCGCTACGATCGAAGCTCTGATACCAAGCTGTCACACCCTGACTTTTGCGGAAGCGTGATTATTGGTGTGACTTTCTTAATACCATAGCATTCAATCACAACAACGCTATATGATAAAACCATAAGATGTTCATCCACTAATTAAGTTTAGAAAATACCACAACATACTTGCCTGAAACATAGACACCAAATTTTAAGTTACAACCACAACATGTTTAAATGAGTTCATGAAGACTCAACAAAAGACCTTAAATAAAACCGGGTTTAGAAACATGTATCCCGTCCAGGAATAGGATACACCTCCTAAACCCTACGACCTCGGATGACATTTTTTATTTGTGACGCAACTTGAAAACATGCAACACCTGCCAGATCCACTTAGTTCCCTGAAATACATGTAATTTGAAAACATCAACAAAAGTTGAGCGAGTTCATGTGTTTTGTGTATGAACAAACCTTTAAAGTATGTCTGTATGTATGTATGTCTCTGGTATGTAGCACTAAGGAAAAACAGATCACCAATGGTTTGCAAGGTCAATGGTATGTGTGAAATGGTGAAGGAAAACTCAAACCTAGCTGAATTTGCCACGACATTAGTATGTGGACATAGTCACCACATGGGCCACCCTGGTCCTCATGGGTGTGGGCTCGCTACACCTAAATAGATCTATCACTCATGTCCCTCGGTCCTACGACGAGGATTAATGGCCTTAAGTGTTGTACCCACCTTTCACATGATCAAGCAGTAACCCTCCTTAGCTAACCATACCATGTATAAAACGTTTGTAAATAATTGTAACATGTACTTCACCCCCGAAGTTATAAAACTGAAAACAGTTAAAAGAAAAGGGGGACATGAACTCTCAATTTTGTGTCTTCGTTGCTCGTAACTCAAGTCTCCTCAGCAAACACGACTCCCTACAATCTACTAGGGTCTATTAGACGAACGGGCCGTGTCTTGCGTTAGTATTTACGTTTTTGAGTTACGTTTCTTTTAATATTATCCCAAGTTATAATTTCTTGTTAAAATAATGATTATTTTAACTTTAAATTATATTTAATTTTGGAATAATTGTTAAACAATATTTTTGTAATAATACTTCTCAAGTATTTATTTTTATATTTCCTTCCCAAGGATGGGGGTATCTCATACATGTATATTTGTATTCTTGTATTTGTAGTTCCAAGATAATATACTTTTAAGTCTAACTTAGAAAATATATTTAAACTTATTTTGTCCAAAAATAATGTATTCCAAGAAAATATATATTTTTCCTTCCAATAATAATACATTTTCTCCTTGTCGAAAATATGATATACTTTGTAATAATAATAAAAATCATATTTTAATTTCTTTCGTATCCAAAATAATATTCACCAAAATATATTTATAACGGTATTTTCCGGAATATTTTGTAAGTTACGTTTTTGCGTTCGGTTTCACAATATTAAGCGTGTAACTTATATATATTTATTCCTTGTGATTTTTGGTATTATTTCGGATTGTAATTTCTTGTTATTTGTTAAGTTATATTACTTTAAATCCTAAAATAATATAACTATTACACAACGTATACAAATAATCACACAATGTGTCTTCAAAATATATAACCTTCAAATACATATTTAGTTATTTTTATTTACAATAACCAACCTCCAATACTTGTGTTTTTGTAACAAGATCTATGGCAAAGTTTATATTGAAAACCATAGTTTAAATATACTTGTATATATTTGTTTAGAAAATATTTTTCTAAGTGTTTATATTTTTAGAAAATTTTGCCATAGTTTCCCCTAAAAATGGAGGTGTCCATGCTATTAAAGCATATCATTTTCTATTTAAAATCATCACAAACAATCAACAATCAATCTTAAACAACTTATAGTTACCAAGTGCCAAAATATTGCTATCTACGTAATTATCATGAACTTGAACTTTCATAAAAACTTGTAGTAACTTGGTAGTGTGTTTAGTAGGTTTAGTTACCCCTTTAAAGTGCGTTTATTTCTTTAAAAATCTCATTCTTAAAGGATTTAGGTGTTTACAACTTACTAGATGATTTTTCCAAAAATCATTCTTTTGAATTTTTCTTGTAAACAATGTATTCTTATACTTGTTTCACCAATAGAAACATGGTTAGTTTCTTTAAAAACAATGTTTAAGTAAATCTTGTTTATTAACTTGGTTTCTTTGGAAAACTATTCTTGTAATCATCCACATTTATGTCTAGTAAACATGTTACATACTACATCATTCACAAAATCATTTTCATTTTTCAAGTTCATGAAAACAATAAGCATGATGATCTTGGTCTTTCACAAGATCACCACCTTAACTTACTAGATCATGTGTTTAATCACAATCTAGTAGGTTTCTTATGATGTCTAACATCACTAACATAAACCATCAATCATCAAGAAGCAAATCATCACTAATCAACAAGTATTCATATGTTAAATAGCTTATGTTAAAGTTTCATGATCAAGTTCTTTAGTGCTCATCAAGATTAACAATGTACAACATCTTTTAACCATCAAACTATGAAGTAGGATCAAGTGATATGAAGCTTACTACTAGCACAAGGCTAGGGAAGAACACTTGATGTTGATGATGGCAAATGTGATGGGTAAAAGCAATCGGGAGAGGTCCTTCAAGATCCAAGACCACCAAGCTTCATTAAACACCTTCTAACACCTTTGAATGAACTTGAAAATGGATAGAACTTGATGAATGATGATGATGATGATGTTGTTGTTGTTGCTCACGGCCGAGAGAAGAGGGATGAGAGGGAGAGAGTTGTGGTGTGAAGTGTTTGTGAGAATGAGAGTCTTGATCCAACTTATAACCAATCTTGAGCTTTTATCCAATGAGTCTTGTGTTTCAATAGTACATGGCATGATCTTTAGCCAAATCAAATGAAGATTAAGGAAATCTTGTAAGATCATGGGGTGGGGCCACCGACATAACCGTCCATATGGATGAGGGGGGTCTTGGTTGTGATTAAATGGTAAGTTAGAGATCTAGTTAGGATTCTAAGTATAATAGTTACTGTTTAAGTGAATGATGTTTCTAGTATAATTTTGGTGTTTCGGGTAGTGTCCGGTTGTTCGGTTAGATACTGGTTCGTTAAAGTGTCAAACTATTCCGTTTAGTGTTCTTTAAGTACCCTTTTGTGACACTTTTAATTCCCGACACTTAGGAAAGCATTCAGGACCATTTAGTCATATTTTTGCATGTAATTAGCTTGTTAAAATGCTGAATTTTGCTGAAATATGCTGAATTCAGCACTTTAAGTGGGTTTTAGGCACTTTCCGGCACTTAAACTATCACCTAGTGAAGCAGTTTTGTGGTCCTTACTTCCCTACACACTATACTAGTGTAGTACTTTGTCTCTGGCTCATACTGGGTCTCAAAACACCGTCCGTCTATGTACTGAACCTTGTCAGCATTTTTCTGAGTTATCTGTAAACTGTGCTAACCGTGCTTTGTACATCGTTTATGTCACTAAAGTTTGTATGTAAAAATGATGTCACATTATGCAATATGTGATGCACATGTAAGTATGATGCAGTAATCAGAAAGCAATTAATTGTAATTCAGCACAGTCATTAAGCACTAATCAAGATTAATTAATTGTACGGATACCTGGATTTTTGACAGTTGTCACATTCTCCCCCTGTTAAGAAAATTTCGTCCTCGAAATTTGTACTACCATAACTCCTTAGAGTTTCATTGTGCGTGTATGTATATGAATAATTACTGGGGTAGATAACTACAAAACCGAATCTAATCTTATTCATATCAGGTGGATTCCCGGGTTATATTTCAACAACAAGAGCCCAATGGTTACTAGACATGTGTTCTAGCATTTGATGTCAAAGGACACGAGACGTATAGTCTAGCGTAACTCAGTTAACAGGGGTTCCACAAAAGAGGAGTTTTGACCAATGGATTCTTCAAACAATCGGTCACAATATGCAAATGTGTTTTCATAAACCATAGTATCCGCTATATAAACTCAAAATCAACAATTTGAATATGAGAATGATCTGTCAACTTTCGAATAAATAAATATTAAGGATTAGTGTGTTGACATTCTTGAATTGCAAAAATACACCGAATGAAATACAAGCGAATCTGGTGTATCATTGTCTTGACTCGTAGTTGCATCTGGAATGTTTAAATGACAAGTCAAACAGAAGTATGTGTAGTTTTATGTGAAACGGTTGACCATGATTAGCACAAGCTACAAATTTGTAATGACACCACAAGGTGTCTTAATTGACATATTTCAATAATAGCGGTGACCGAACAAGTTCACCGTGTTTGTAAATAAATAAAAGTGTACCAAAACAACCTGAAGATTTGATTTACACAATGTCATGGAGTTTTCAATCGATTATGGAACATCAAAGAACTTCTGTTTCTGATTGAAGATGGAAAGCAATAAACACTGCAAGGTATTCAATTTATAACAAAAGAATCGTTAGGAGGTACATTGTGATATGAAATGAATCTAGGTACCATTGTCTTAGCATACAACTGTGTTGAGACCGCTTTAATTGTGATAAACAAAACGGATTTAGAACATATAAATAGACAATTAAATCCGTGTATGAGGTGCGTAGCCAAATTAGCGCAAGCTTCAATTTTGTGAAAGTGTCACCGCAAGGTATCAAAATCAACAAACGATTTAGTGGAGTCGTAGACCAATCAAGTCTACTACGGCTCGAAACAAAAGAACATTTGCAAACATATTTGAATATGATGCTCCCAATACATCATATGACGTTTTAAATTGAACATGTGAAATGGATAAGTTCAAGCAATTGAACTTGGTTTCAGCGTAACCCGACAATAAACGTTTGTATCAACAAGGGAGTTTCAGCATGGTTACGAAGACAAACCATGAATGCAACTTGAAATGAAAGGGAGTTTCAAGAAAGTGTGTTGACTTGATAGTAAGGAGTCAACAATTACAATAATGTAGGTTATCCGGATCATAAACCAATAGTTAGCTTTAGCAAAATTACATATGAACTTTAATGAAGCGTTTATTCGAAACGAAACCACATGCGTGGCAAATGGTGCATGTGTGACATATAAGTTTCTGAATACTGAAACAATGAGTATGAAGAAATAACCAAGTATCGAAGCAATGTGTGTGTTCGCTCTCAGCGAAGAAAATTAATGCGATGCAACTACTATTAAGGGGAGTAGTGTAACAACTGTGCTTGTAATCACTATGAACAGTTCTGTTATCAATAAAACAATGTTATTTGATCACAATGTTTGTTTTGTTATGTTTTACATTTTTCATGTTTTGACTTTTATGTAATTTCAAACTCTACATCGCTTTCTGGAGAGTTATACGCAAACTAGTGCGTAAACGTACTCAGTTTAATGCGAGAAATACTCCGGAACATCAACATATACTCAACATACCTTAAATAACCTTTACATAACTTAGAAATAAGTTTTGAAGGCTTTGGTATGGCAAAAACAAGTTAATTCGCTTACAGGGACTGAACTTGACAAACTGCGAAAGTATGCCAATTTGAACTGTAACGAACATTCCGGAACATAACCATAAGTTAAACACACCTCAAATATCCTTTACATAGCTTAGAAATAGGCTTTGAGGGGTTCGGTGTGCTAAAATAAACTTTTGGGTCATTCAGGGACTAAAAGTGTCAAAAAGTGCACAAGTTTGCATTTTCGCGCATAACTTACGTTCTGAATACATCCGGACATCCAAAAATTTATGTAAGCATGACTATATTATGTTTTAGTGTTTGCCTTAAGAAAAATCCATTCGTCGCGTCATTTGGATCGTTTTTCGCGCTTATGCGCATTCCGTCGTAATTAAGCGAACATCGCGTTCGTACGACCAAACGAACCATCATCCGACATATTTTTTTTACATGTTTCAAGTCCACAATGTTTAGGCAACATTTTAGGGCCTTAAAGTTGGCTTTACGGGCCTTAGAAGTGTCGGAAATGGCCTTAAACACGTGCAGGGACTGAAACTGTCATTTTTCAAACATATGTGCAGATCAGAAGGGCCATGCGGCCCGCATTGTCTTTGGCTGATCCTGAAGCGGGCCGCTTCCCACTATCAGACCAGATTAAATGTATTAAACAGCTGGTTGCAGCTGTTTTGCACTCCTAATCCCACTTCCACATGTCAAAACCTTATGGTAGGTGGCAAATTGAGCCACCACAACTTTGTGACAAGTGTACGGCTCGGATCGTGGCACGATATTCAAGAAACGATCCTAACGGCTCTACTTTTCCTATAAATACCCACCCCCCATTTGTTCAAAACCCACAAATCTGATCAAGAAAGCTCTAAGTTGGAACCTTCGTTTCATACCTGAGCTATTTCGATCTGGGTTAGCATTCGGGGACCCTTCGTAAGTATCCTTTCGTTCTTTTCCTTATTTTTACTGCTTTTCGAGTCAGAAAGTCAAACTTTGTTTGACTTTCAGCGTTGACCAGTAATGGTCAATGCGAAGTTCATTTGAACTTCGCAACGTGATTGTAATCACGATGGTCATAGTCCCTTGGGACTATGCCTACTGATTACCACGTTGTCTAGGGTCGTAGGATAAGCGATCTAATAAATCGCTTATACCTCAAACCCGACCCTGTTTGGTCGATCATTAGGATCCGACCAAACACAGTAGGTGACCATAATAGGTAGGGAATAACCTTCCGAGGTTATACCCTATGGTCACATCGTTTAAGTAGTTGCATGATAGGTAGTTTATATGCCTTAGGTAAATTACCAGAATACCCTTTTCATACATAATTGGTAATTTAGCATATGTAACCTAAACTTTTGTCACGTAACTGATTATGTAACATGTTTAGGCATATAACACCTGTCATAGGGCTAGTTAGGCGGTCCGAACGCGTTTCACGCACACGACACGTTAAAGTAGCATAAGCTTCCTAAACGGGTCGTAATGGGTCGTAAACAATTATGTTAGGTTTCATTTAGTATGTAGGCTTTGTTAAACCAAATGACACGAGTCTCTACACTCGTTTGGTTTACGAAACCTCATTCTATCCAATCATCCGATTAAGGTCCGGTTATTAACATAGTTACCTATATTAGGTGCCGTTTGATTCCGAGATCTATAGCATTACTCGGTGGTCATCTTTAGACAACTGAGCAATATCAAGTGAGTACATAGACCCCTCTTTTACTGTTTTCCAAACTGTTTTGGGGTGGAACACATGTGCCTACTTGTTACTTTCATGCTTTCCTGTTTTCACATCATATACCGACTATGTTTGTTAGTACATTATAGTACATTGATTTACATGACTTTTCTGCTATGTATGTTGACTGATAACATGCTAAGCACATTGATTTACATTACTTTTCTGCTATGTATGTTGACTGATAACATGCTAAGCACATTGATTTACATTACCTTTCTGCTACATATGTTGACTGATAGCATGCTAGCACATTGATTTACATTACCTTTCTGCTACGTATGTTGACTGATAGCATGCTAGCACATTGATTTACAAGACTTTTCTACTTTGTATGTTAACTTAGCATACTTAGTACATTGTTTTCATATGACATGTATACAACTACTATGACATTTGGTTTGCACAAACGGGTCTTTATTACGTTCATTAACATTTGCTACGCCGCTCGGGAGTAAGTAGTGGTACCATAGGACTTGACAAATCCCATTCCTGACATCCCGGGTTTGTTTGGATGTAAGGAATGACTGAATCCGAATACAATTCTTTTGATAACCTTGACTGAAAGGGTTATCCGACTGTCTCAAGGCTTGAATGTATGCGTTAACTTACCACATAAATGTTCGTATCAATGTATCATGCATCACTTTACAAAACATAACTTTTTGATATATTCAAAATACTTTGTTTTGTACATTTTTACTTATGGTTTAAGTAGTCTTATTTTACTTACCATACATAACATTTGTTACACAATACTTGACTACTTTTGGACTTATAAACATTTGACATGATTTATACAAGGACTTTTGACTATTGGTTTAAACATAGACATCTTACATTGTTTGGTTTGGTTTGATTAATTGATTAAGTAACGATGCGTATGTAATACGATACAAGCATGGTGGATACGCCGCTGGTACTTCCTATATATAAGTGTTTGTATGGTAATATATATCGTAGCGTTATTTGAATCATTTCAGTTTGAGACATAGAACATTTTATACAAATAACATACTTTTCACAAGACATTGTTTTACAAACAACTTATCTTATACAAACTCATCTTACATGGTTATCCATTTAACCATACACTATTCTCTTATTTATACATATCATCTGATCTTATCGTTTTTCAAGTGATTTACAAAACAAATCAAATTACAAGGTTCATGACGAAACATTTTCTCAAACACAAGTCATGAATCTTATTTTCACAAACCTAGGTATCTCACAGGCATTTTTATGCTGACGTACCTATTTTCACATGTGTTTTCAGGAGCTTTTCCATAGGATGTTGATCATGATACTAGGGCGGACCTGTGCCTTAGAGACTTTAAAAGAAGATAGACTATGTTTAATTATGTTCTGAACTCTTTAATTTCCTGTTTGAAACAATGTAACACCTTTGTTTATAAATAAAATACAACTTTGTTTGCCATGGATTTGAAACAATTAATTATGTTACAACACTCCCCGATGTTTCCGCCACGTTTTGTATGTTATACGTGGTCGGGGTGTGACAGAAGAGTTGGTATCAGAGCCAATGGTTATAGGGAATTAGGTTATTAGTGATGCTTTGACCTAGACTATAACTTTTCTAGGACCCTAACACAAATTATTTGTGTTTAGATCTTAAAACATGTACATCACCTATCCTTAGGTGATTATCAAAACAAGGAACCAAAATTTTTCCGAAACAATTTTTGAAAAACAATCATCTGTTTTTGAATAAATTATTACAAGGTTTTGAACCCTCTATTGTAAGGTTTTGAACTCTCTTTTATATGGTTTTGAACCCTTTTCAGTTTGGTTTTTTGGCCTTGTGCCTTCAAATTTTCAAAATCCCGTCAAACGTTTTGGGTTTTAAATAATGTGAACATGTGCAAACTGGAAGGGTGAATGCCTGTATTCTGGGTTTTCTGTCTAGGCAAGCACTTCGTATACATCTCATCAGACGCGAGACCAGTTGTGCTTACCTGGGAATTCTTGGGATGAGTGTTCACTTATAGGCGAGCATGTCTTCATTATACATTATTTTTGACCCATTTACTTTGATTAGTCACTGTGTGTTGTTTGTTTGCTCTGTGATACGGACGAATGACCACCATCTTTGCTCTTGTTGATTTTGTTTCATCTCATTCTTTTCATCCAATCATCTCACTCGTTTTCTTTCATGTTTTCCTCTTTTAGAATGCCTCCTCGACGCGATCCTCGAACTTTTACTATTGAAGAGATCGCAGCCCTGGTTTCTCAGCAAGTGGCTGCTGTACTTCCCGGTGTTGTAACTCAAGTCCACGATATATTTAACAACAACGGCAATAACAACAACAATAACGCACACTGTAATTTCAAGAATTTCAATTCTGCAAAGCCGCTTAAGTTTTCTGGGTCGCAAGGAGCAACTGCGCTCCTACGGTGGTTTGAAAGTATCGAGAGCACATTCTTACATGTGCAGTGTCAGAATGTGCGTAGGGTTGAATTTGCTTCAAGCGTGTTTGAGAAGCGAGCGCTTACCTGGTGGAATGGTATTAAGCGCGATAGGGGTGCCGAAGTGGCGTTGGCACAAACATGGGAAGAGCTTCGGGCTCTCATGATGAAGGAGTTTTGTCCCCGTCATGAAATTCGAGTTTTGGAACGAGAGTTTGATGACTTAAAGCAAGATGGGGCTGAACACCGTGCATACACGGATCGTTTTGAAGAACTCAGTCTATTGTGTCCCACCATGGTTACCCCTCCGGATAAAGCGATCGAGAGGTATATTGATGGGCTACCCGATTCTATTCTAGAGATTTTGACTGGTGTTAATCCTACTACCCTTCGCCAAGCTATCGAGTTGTCTGCTACCCTCACTGAGACTCTAGTCAGGAAGGGTAAACTCACCCGCAAGGGTGATAAAAAGAAGGAGACTAATTCTGAGAAAAACAAGAATAAGGGTAAGGGTAAGGAAGGTGAAGCATCAAAGAAATCAAGGAAGCGAAAGGGTGCCCAAAATTTTGCTGTTACTGCACAGGCTCAAGCTGCACCAAATCAGCCTGCGCAACCACCTGCCAAGAAGACTTATTTTGGCAATGCACCTTTGTGCAACAGGTGTAACGGCCATCACCAACCACATCTCCAGTGTCGTCAGTGCACCAACTGCGGAAGATCTGGTCATCTTGCTGTCGACTGCCGCATTCCTGTCAATCAGAACCAGGCAGTTCGTAACCAAGCTCAACAGGTTGCTCAGCCTCCTGCCCCGCAACAGGGCCAAGCTGCACGACCTCATTTTCCTCCTGGTTCGTGCTACAATTGTGGCGATCTGACCCACTACAGGAACCGGTGCCCAAGGCTAGTCAACCAGAACCAGAATCAGAATCAAGCTCCGGCTCGAGGCCGAGTCTTTAACATGAATGCCCAAGAGGCACAGGCTGATGATAATGTGGTGAACGGTACGTTCTTTATTAATAATCAGCCTGCATCTGTTCTTTTCGATTCTGGTGCCGATAAGAGTTTTGTGTCATTGTCTTTTGAGCCGATGCTTCGCGTGTCTAGAACGAAACTAAGTAAATCTTTGACAGTAGAGGTTGCTAGTGGTGAACCCATTATTCTTGATTCTGTTCTTCACAACTGCCAATTAAATCTTAACGATCATCTTTTTCCTATCGATCTCACGCCTATGCAACTTGGAAGCTTCGACGTTATTGTGGGAATGGATTGGTTATCCAAGCATCACGCAGAGATAGTTTGTTCTGAGAAGATTGTTCGTGTGCCGCTTTCGGCAGGCGAGATTCTGCAGGTTCAAGGTGAGAAGCCTACCGGTGGTCTCAAACTCTTGTCTTGTTTTAAAGCTCGGAAGTATCTGCAGAAGAACTATGTGGCTTTCTTAGCACGTATTACAGAAGATAAAGGCAAGGGTAAGTCTATTTCAGATATTCCTGTCGTTCGGGATTATTCTGAAGTGTTCCCTGAAGACTTACCTGGTCTACCTCCAGCACGCCACGTCGAGTTCCGTATTGATCTCGTACCTGGTGCAAATCCCATTGCCAGAGCTCCATATCGTCTTGCACCATCTGAGATGCAAGAGTTGTCTAAGCAGCTTCAGGAGCTCTCTGATAAAGGTTTTATCCGTCCTAGCTTTTCACCCTGGGGTGCTCCCGTTCTTTTTGTAAAGAAGAAGGATGGATCTTTTAGAATGTGTATCGATTATCGTGAGCTTAACAAGCTTACCATCAAGAATCGATATCCTCTACCTCGCATCGACGACCTCTTTGATCAGTTACAAGGCGCTTCTTATTTTTCGAAGATCGACCTGCGTTCTGGATATCATCAACTTCGGGTGCAAGAAGAAGACATTCCGAAGACAGCGTTCCGTACTCGTTATGGGCATTATGAATTCACAGTCATGCCATTCGGTTTGACTAATGCTCCTGCTGTTTTCATGGACTTAATGAATAGGGTCTGCAAACCTTATTTGGATCAGTTCGTCATTGTTTTTATTGACGATATCTTGATTTACTCTAAGACGCGAGCTGATCACGAGCAGCATCTTCGTCTTACTCTTGAACTCCTAAAGAAAGAGCAACTTTTCGCCAAATTCTCCAAGTGCGAATTTTGGCTTAAAGAAGTTCAATTTTTGGGACACATTATCAACGAACGAGGTGTTCATATAGATCCCTCCAAGATCAGTGCGATTAAGGATTGGGATACACCTTCTACTCCTACTGAAGTTCGTTCATTTCTTGGTCTAGCGGGTTATTATCGCCGCTTCATTGAAAACTTCTCTAAGATTGCAGTTCCTCTAACTGCTCTAACTCAGAAGAAAATGCCCTTTTACTGGGGATTCAAACAAGAGGAAGCTTTTCAACACCTGAAGCAGAAGCTTTGCGATGCGCCTGTTCTATCATTGCCTGAGGGTGATGATGATTTTGTCGTGTATTGTGATGCATCGAAATTGGGTCTTGGCTGTGTTCTTATGCAAAGGAACAAAGTCATAGCCTATGCATCGAGGCAATTGAAGATACATGAGAAGAACTACACCACTCATGATCTTGAGTTGGGTGCAGTTGTCTTTGCTCTCAAGATCTGGAGACACTATTTGTACGGTACAAAATGTGTGGTTTTCACTGACCACAAAAGTCTTCAGCATATCTTCAACCAGAAAGAACTCAACATGAGACAGCGACGTTGGGTTGAGCTTTTAAACGACTATGACTGCGAAATTCGCTACCATCCTGGTAAGGCGAATGTCGTAGCTGATGCATTGAGTCGTAAGGAACGTACTAAGCTTCATTGTGTACGTGTTCAATCTGTTATTCAAGCTCGATCCGATATTCAAGCACGCATTTCTCAAGCTCAACAATCTTGTGTTTCACAAGGATTGATGGATAAGGAGTTTCCTTATCACATAACACCTGCTCTGGAACTGAAGGACAATGGATCATTTTACTTCATGGACCGTTTGTGGGTCCCAAGCCAGGATGATCTTCGTACCTTGCTTATGGATGAAGCCCATAAGTCTCGTTATTCTATTCATCCGGGCTCAGATAAAATGTATAAGGATCTTCGTATTCACTATTGGTGGCCTGGTATGAAGAAAGACATTGCCTTATACGTATCCAAATGCCTTACTTGTCTTAAGGTTAAGGCTGAACATCAGCGTCCTTCTGGTTTATTGGAGCAACCAGAGATCCCAGTTTGGAAATGGGAAAACATTACTATGGATCTTGTTACCAAACTCCCGCGCACAAAGAAAGGTCATGATGCCATCTGGGTAGTCGTTGATCGTCTTACAAAGTCAGCACATTTCTTGCCAATCCGTGAGGATTTTCCTACTGACAGACTTGCTCAAATCTATGTAGATGAAATTGTAGCTCGACATGGTGTTCCGTTGAACATCATTTCTGACAGAGATGCTCGTTTCACTTCTCACTTTTGGAGAACCATGCAATCTGCTATGGGGACCCAACTTAATCTGAGCACAGCTTATCATCCGCAAACGGATGGTCAATCTGAGAGAACAATCCAGACTCTGGAGGATATGCTTAGAGCTTGTGTGATCGATTTTGGTGGTAGCTGGGATTCACATCTTAAATTGATTGAATTCTCCTACAACAACAGTTATCACACTAGCATCGGAATGGCTCCTTTCGAAGCTCTTTATGGTCGAAAATGTCGTTCACCAGTCTGCTGGAATGAGATTGGCGAGGCTCAACTTACTGGACCTGCCCTCATTTTAGAGACAACTGACAAGGTCAAGAAAGTTCGTGATAACCTTCAGGCAGCTAGAAGTCGTCAGAAGATTTACGCGGATCCAAAACGCAAAGCCTTGGAATTTCAAGTCGGTGATCGAGTATTACTTAAGGTCTCACCTTGGAAAGGTGTGATCAGATTTGGAAAGAAAGGAAAACTTGCACCTAGATACGTTGGACCATTCAAGATCGTCGAAAGAATCGGAAAGGTAGCCTACAGACTTGAGTTACCTCCTGAACTTGGAAATGTTCATCCAACTTTTCACATATCAAATCTCAAGAAATGTACAGCTGATGAGAACTACTCCATACCGCTTGACGAAATTCGTGTTGGCAAAACACTGAAATTTGTTGAGAAACCAGTGGAAATCATGGAACGTGAAGTCAAGTGGCTTAAACGCAAGCGCATTCCTTTGGTCAAAGTTCGCTGGGAAGCTAAACGTGGACCTGAGTTTACTTGGGAACGCGAAGATCAAATGAAGGCGAAATATCCACATCTTTTTCCACAAGTTTCCTCTAAATAAATTTCGGGACGAAATTTCCACAAGTAGGGGAGACTGTAACAACTGTGCTTGTAATCACTATGAACAGTTCTGTTATCAATAAAACAATGTTATTTGATCACAATGTTTGTTTTGTTATGTTTTACATTTTTCATGTTTTGACTTTTATGTAATTTCAAACTCTACATCGCTTTCTGGAGAGTTATACGCAAACTAGTGCGTAAACGTACTCAGTTTAATGCGAGAAATACTCCGGAACATCAACATATACTCAACATACCTTAAATAACCTTTACATAACTTAGAAATAAGTTTTGAAGGCTTTGGTATGGCAAAAACAAGTTAATTCGCTTACAGGGACTGAACTTGACAAACTGCGAAAGTATGCCAATTTGAACTGTAACGAACATTCCGGAACATAACCATAAGTTAAACACACCTCAAATATCCTTTACATAGCTTAGAAATAGGCTTTGAGGGGTTCGGTGTGCTAAAATAAACTTTTGGGTCATTCAGGGACTAAAAGTGTCAAAAAGTGCACAAGTTTGCATTTTCGCGCATAACTTACGTTCTGAATACATCCGGACATCCAAAAATTTATGTAAGCATGACTATATTATGTTTTAGTGTTTTCCTTAAGAAAAATCCATTCGTCGCGTCATTTGGATCGTTTTTCGCGCTTATGCGCATTCCGTCGTAATTAAGCGAACATCGCGTTCGTACGACCAAACGAACCATCATCCGACATATTTTTTTACATGTTTCAAGTCCACAATGTTTAGGCAACATTTTAGGGCCTTAAAGTTGGCTTTACGGGCCTTAGAAGTGTCGGAAATGGCCTTAAACACGTGCAGGGACTGAAACTGTCATTTTTCAAACATATGTGCAGATCAGAAGGGCCATGCGGCCCGCATTGTCTTTGGCTGATCCTGAAGCGGGCCGCTTCCCACTATCAGACCAGATTAAATGTATTAAACAGCTGGTTGCAGCTGTTTTGCACTCCTAATCCCACTTCCACATGTCAAAACCTTATGGTAGGTGGCAAATTGAGCCACCACAACTTTGTGACAAGTGTACGGCTCGGATCGTGGCACGATATTCAAGAAACGATCCTAACGGCTCTACTTTTCCTATAAATACCCACCCCCCATTTGTTCAAAACCCACAAATCTGATCAAGAAAGCTCTAAGTTGGAACCTTCGTTTCATACCTGAGCTATTTCGATCTGGGTTAGCATTCGGGGACCCTTCGTAAGTATCCTTTCGTTCTTTTCCTTATTTTTACTGCTTTTCGAGTCAGAAAGTCAAACTTTGTTTGACTTTCAGCGTTGACCAGTAATGGTCAATGCGAAGTTCATTTGAACTTCGCAACGTGATTGTAATCACGATGGTCATAGTCCCTTGGGACTATGCCTACTGATTACCACGTTGTCTAGGGTCGTAGGATAAGCGATCTAATAAATCGCTTATACCTCAAACCCGACCCTGTTTGGTCGATCATTAGGATCCGACCAAACACAGTAGGTGACCATAATAGGTAGGGAATAACCTTCCGAGGTTATACCCTATGGTCACATCGTTTAAGTAGTTGCATGATAGGTAGTTTATATGCCTTAGGTAAATTACCAGAATACCCTTTTCATACATAATTGGTAATTTAGCATATGTAACCTAAACTTTTGTCACGTAACTGATTATGTAACATGTTTAGGCATATAACACCTGTCATAGGGCTAGTTAGGCGGTCCGAACGCGTTTCACGCACACGACACGTTAAAGTAGCATAAGCTTCCTAAACGGGTCGTAATGGGTCGTAAACAATTATGTTAGGTTTCATTTAGTATGTAGGCTTTGTTAAACCAAATGACACGAGTCTCTACACTCGTTTGGTTTACGAAACCTCATTCTATCCAATCATCCGATTAAGGTCCGGTTATTAACATAGTTACCTATATTAGGTGCCGTTTGATTCCGAGATCTATAGCATTACTCGGTGGTCATCTTTAGACAACTGAGCAATATCAAGTGAGTACATAGACCCCTCTTTTACTGTTTTCCAAACTGTTTTGGGGTGGAACACATGTGCCTACTTGTTACTTTCATGCTTTCCTGTTTTCACATCATATACCGACTATGTTTGTTAGTACATTATAGTACATTGATTTACATGACTTTTCTGCTATGTATGTTGACTGATAACATGCTAAGCACATTGATTTACATTACTTTTCTGCTATGTATGTTGACTGATAACATGCTAAGCACATTGATTTACATTACCTTTCTGCTACATATGTTGACTGATAGCATGCTAGCACATTGATTTACATTACCTTTCTGCTACGTATGTTGACTGATAGCATGCTAGCACATTGATTTACAAGACTTTTCTACTTTGTATGTTAACTTAGCATACTTAGTACATTGTTTTCATATGACATGTATACAACTACTATGACATTTGGTTTGCACAAACGGGTCTTTATTACGTTCATTAACATTTGCTACGCCGCTCGGGAGTAAGTAGTGGTACCATAGGACTTGACAAATCCCATTCCTGACATCCCGGGTTTGTTTGGATGTAAGGAATGACTGAATCCGAATACAATTCTTTTGATAACCTTGACTGAAAGGGTTATCCGACTGTCTCAAGGCTTGAATGTATGCGTTAACTTACCACATAAATGTTCGTATCAATGTATCATGCATCACTTTACAAAACATAACTTTTTGATATATTCAAAATACTTTGTTTTGTACATTTTTACTTATGGTTTAAGTAGTCTTATTTTACTTACCATACATAACATTTGTTACACAATACTTGACTACTTTTGGACTTATAAACATTTGACATGATTTATACAAGGACTTTTGACTATTGGTTTAAACATAGACATCTTACATTGTTTGGTTTGGTTTGATTAATTGATTAAGTAACGATGCGTATGTAATACGATACAAGCATGGTGGATACGCCGCTGGTACTTCCTATATATAAGTGTTTGTATGGTAATATATATCGTAGCGTTATTTGAATCATTTCAGTTTGAGACATAGAACATTTTATACAAATAACATACTTTTCACAAGACATTGTTTTACAAACAACTTATCTTATACAAACTCATCTTACATGGTTATCCATTTAACCATACACTATTCTCTTATTTATACATATCATCTGATCTTATCGTTTTTCAAGTGATTTACAAAACAAATCAAATTACAAGGTTCATGACGAAACATTTTCTCAAACACAAGTCATGAATCTTATTTTCACAAACCTAGGTATCTCACAGGCATTTTTATGCTGACGTACCTATTTTCACATGTGTTTTCAGGAGCTTTTCCATAGGATGTTGATCATGATACTAGGGCGGACCTGTGCCTTAGAGACTTTAAAAGAAGATAGACTATGTTTAATTATGTTCTGAACTCTTTAATTTCTTGTTTGAAACAATGTAACACCTTTGTTTATAAATAAAATACAACTTTGTTTGCCATGGATTTGAAACAATTAATTATGTTACAACACTCCCCGATGTTTCCGCCACGTTTTGTATGTTATACGTGGTCGGGGTGTGACAAGTAGAGATGCAAACATCCATTTGCTAGAAGCAAAAGTGGAGATTTTAACGAAATACATTTTGAGTACTTTCTGTTTGGTTAACTGAATTAGCATATTTGTCAGGATAACGGGGTTTGCTTGAGTTAACAGGTGTGGTTCCTAAGTGGCAACCTTTACGAGTTTTGACCTGGGTTCCCAAGGGATTAAGCACATGTTTTCTAGATTCTCCAAGTCTCGCATTATGTGTAAGGCTGTTTTGTGCATTGCGCAGGAAACGCAAAGTTTTTGTGTTGGTTTAAAATAAGTTATTGTCCCACCATTCCCCGGTATACCTTCTGACACCATCGCATTCATGACTCAGGTTAATGGACTTACTGCAGAAGAGGTAAATTCTTACTTGTGTACTCCTGAATGTAGAGGTAGGGTTGAAGCATATCGTTTACACAACTCAGAACTTATCCAAGATTATAATGACATAAAAAGACACAACTCTTATTTAACAAACAACGAAAGGCTTTATAAAGAAAAAATAGAAGCTCTAAGAAAAGATATTAAAAAACTTCAAGAGGATCTGAGTGTGAAGAGTTGTAATTACGAGTATGCTAGAGAATTCATAAGCACTTTGACCAAAGAGCTAGAAGAGATCAAATAGAACTATCAATAAATGAGATCAATATCAAGAAATATGATACTTCTAGTAAACTGGTCAAAGACATATGTGACATTCAATTAGAGTACAAATGCAAGAAAGGGTGTGGTTTGGGCTATAATAAAGTACCTCCACTATTTAACCACAACTACACCTACATGCCTTATACGGTGGAGGAGTCCATAAGAGCTGACAGTTTGACTTATGATCCTAAGACAAATGAGACATCTATCAAAGCTGAACCTGTTAAGAAACAAACAGATCAGTCGATCAAGTTTGTTTCTCAGTCTGTGAATGATACTAATGCTTCGTCTTCCCTTGCCGATGAAGTAACTTGTGAAGATGTAATCGGGGATGAACAAGCATCAAACTCTGATTCCTCTAATAATTTTATAAATGAACTTAATCCAGACTCTCGTTTGATGCATGACATTTTTAATTCGTTTTTTGGTTCTGTGTCGTCTTTTAGGCCTGATGTTTTAGGCGAAACTATTAATTCTTGTGATGAACATTTAGATATTGTGCATGATAATGGTTTTTTTCAGTTGATAATGATTGTGATGCTTTTAGTTTTATATCTACTGAAAATGTGTCAGCAGATGTCCCTAATGATGCATCCAGTGGGACCACTAAAACTCCTTCTCAAGAAGATCAAAAGTGTCCTGATTACTCTTCTGAATCCGTCTCAGCAGAAGTCCCTAATGATGCATCTAGTGGGACCACTGAAACACATTCTCAAAAGGATCATGAGACTTCTTTGAAAAACGAAGCTGCTAGTGAACCACTTTTGAACACACATGGTTCATGTGTTGATGAAATTTCTAAATTATGTGAAACTAGAATTAAACCTGATTTTGAAAAGGAAAAGGTGGTCACATTAGAAATTAAATCACAAAATGATTTTCCTGAGAAAGAAATTAAAATTGAATCGTCTTCTGAAAATAAACTCAAAAATGATATAAAAGTCGATGATCATCATAGGTATAAATCTCATACATGTGCTACTTTTGATCAACAGGTACCTAAGAGCTCAGAAAAGGCACATGGAAAACAAGCAAAGAAATATAAACAAGCTTATTCTTTCAAACCCTACAGATCAGCTTCTGCTTCCAAGTATCAGAATTTCCACACGTTGAAACGACAAACATGTTTCAACTGTGGAATTGCTGGACACATTGTTAGAAACTGTGTTCATCACCTAAATGTGCAACAAAAGGACAAAAGTTCACAAAATCAGAAGGTTAAGCAGAACCGACAACGTTGTGTAGAGTCTGTGACGACCGCAAAGTCTGAGAGAGTGAAGAATAACTCTCACAAAGCTAAACCTTCCGATCAAGATTGGAATGCAGCTAAACGAAGAAACCAAAATTGACATTTTCAATGCAATCAAATAAAGCTTTTGGTAAAAATGATTATAAATGGTCACATAAACATTGGAAATCTAAAGTTAATGCTGCTCAATCTTCTACATCTCAGCCAAAATCTGCCAATAATGAATCTTCAAAGTTTTTATATAAAGAAAACTTAGTTTGGCAGAAAATGTCATATATTGATGCTCAAGGAAAACCCAGGTCTACTATGGGCTGGGTTCCTTAATCTAACTAATCCCGCTACTCGTGCAGGAATAGCCGTGGAGGACTATCGTGCGACTTTGGTACATGGATAGTGGTTGTTCCAGGCACATGACATGAGACTTGTCCCAACTCATCAATGTTAAAGAATTTGTTGGAGGATATGCCTCATTTGCGGGAGGAGAATCTAGCAGAATCACCTTAAAAGGAACAGTGCAAAACGGAGTATTAAGCTTCGAAAAAGTGAATTACATTCCAGAACTGAAACACAATCTGTTGAGCATCTCGCAGATATGTGATAAAGGAAACACAGTTCATTTTACAAAGAAGGGCTGCTATGTCTTGAAACCGGGAATCGTGATACCGGAAGATTGGTTTTTGATAACTGCTGAACAAAGAGGAAATACTTATGTCATCAACATGAACAAAAAGCCTACTGAAGAGATTACTTGCCTCTTCTCAAAGATTTCAGAACATGACGGTCTTTTGTGGCATCGTCGCCTTGGACACGTAAACATGAAGAATTTGAATCGACTTGCCAAAGGTCAAATGGTCCACGATCTACCAATTAAGGATTTCATGTCGGTAGAGAAGTGTGTTGCTTGTGCGAAAGGGAAGGCACATCGAAAGCCACATAAACCCAAGTCAATGCCATCGACCAAAGTCGTGCTTGAGCTACTTCACATGGATCTCTTCGGTCCGGTAAATGTACTGAGCATTGGCAAAAAGTCATACTGTCTCGTGATAGTTGATGACTATTCACGATACACCTGGGTATACTTTTTGAGTCACAAAAATGAGACTCTGGGTTTAGTTAAACAGTTTATTACTCTTGCTGAAAATCAAGCGAGCACAAAAGTCAAGGCTATTCGATCTGATAATGGGACAGAGTTCAAGAATATCACCTTGGATACATTCTGCACTGAAAAGGGAATCGATAGACCGTACAGTGCACCACGAACTCCGCAACAGAATGGAGTGGCTGAGAGAAGGAATCGTACTCTGATTGAGGCTGCACGAACTATCCTGGCCGATTCAAAGCTTCCTAGTTTCTTTTGGGTTGAGGCAGTTAGCACGGCTTGTTACGTCCAAAATCATGCTTTAGGAAATAAACGTCATATGAAAACTCCCTATGAGATTCTGGAAGGACGTAAACCCTCGGTATCGCACGTTCGTATCTTTGGTTGTCCATGTGTATTATTGCTTATGGACGCCAATGGAAAGATTGAGGCCAAGGGGGACGAATGTTTCTTCTTTTAATACGCTAAAGGCTCATCCTATAGAGCATACAACAAAGTAACTAAAAAGGTCGTCGAGTCGTGCAACATTGAATGGCTTGAAGAGAATGCCACGGATGTTAGAGTTGGTCCAGATTGGTTTTACGATTATGAAGATTTGTTTAAATCTTTTAACGTTCTGTCTAGTTTTCCTACAGATGCAGATGTTTCAACTCCACAACAACCGTTACCATATGGTGATACTGAAGAAGATAAACTAGCAGAAGGAAGCTCAAGAACACACACCATAGATCCGCCGGGAATGTTTTTCTCTAAGGACCCTCTGTCTCAACAATCATCCCAACAAGTGCCGATAACACACACTCACATTCAAACCCCTGAAGGTGCTGGTTCAGGATCTGCCCTATTTCCTGACCCAATTCCTGAAGATTGTACTGTTATTTCTACGGTAGTTAACAGTACCGCAACACCTAATGAGGGGGAGACGAGAACCACTGCTGCTGATGGTTTAAACACATCAACCCAAGGCGTGACCGTACCTGATGTGGCAATTCCAACAAGTGTTCAACGGAATCATCCAATTGAGAACGTCATTGGTCCTGTCAATGCCGGGATTCTAACCAGGAGCCAATCAGGAACTATCAAAACATGCTTATATTCCTGCTACATTTCTTAAATAGAACCTAAAACTATTGATGTAGCTTTGCAGGAACTAGGCTGGGTAGATGTTATGCACAAAGAGCTGAACCAGTTTGAGAAGTTGGGAGTATGGAAGCTTGTTGATTTGCTGAAAGGAAAATGTACTCTTGGTACTCGATGGGTGTACAGAAACAAGCAAGATTCTGCAGGAGTTATTGTCTGTAATAAAGCAAGATTGGTAGTCCAAGGATTCAAACAGATAGAGGGTCTGGACTATGATGAAGTTTATGCCCTGTGTCACACCCCGACCGTGTTAAAACAACGAAACCACGGTGGAAACGTCAGGGAGTGTTGCAACAGAATTATTGTTTCACAACCATGGATAAAAAAGTTTTGTTTTATTGATAATATTAAACATTAACATTGTCTTAAAGTTAAACAAACAAGTTACACATCGTCTATCATTGTTATTATGTCACTAAGGCCTCGTCCAGATCCTATGTTAACATGCATCCTAGCAATCAACATCATTCAACAACACCTAAAACATATGTAAAAACAAAGTCAGCAAAGAAATGCTGGCGAGCACATAGGTTTTATGAGAGTGTCGGATTCATGGCTCGTTTACATGATGCAATACCTCATTTAAAAACCTTGTTTTTGAAAAGTGTTTAGTATTGAACATAATTAACCAACTCAAATCAAGTTGGTTATAGTTTATAAAATCTCGCAGCCATGATTCTTAACTCAAAACATTTGTTTAATTAAATCGAATTGTAAATCATCTCGTTAATAAAACTCGTATGGTTTATATTACTTAGAAAACATCGTTGTGTGACATTGTTTCAAAATCGTTTACCCAAGTGAACTAAAGAACGCTACGGTATGTAATATGATGAAAACACTTATATATAAGAAGTACCAGCGGCGTATCTACCATGTTTTCATCACATTACACCCGTCCCGTTATCTAAACACTAACCAAAAACCAATCGTTTGTTCAATTCGTTTAACTCGTTCCAAAATCGTTTAACTCGTTTAGGTCATTCCAAAATTGTTTAACTCATTTTAATTGTGAAAACTACTTTTGGTCGTCTCGCTGATAACATTCAAACCTTCGCAACTCGACTATCTCGCTTCTCGCATTAACAAACACCAAAGGGAAAGTTAACAATCACAGATTGAGTCATTACCCACATAACCCCCACACATAACCATGGGTGCAGTTTGATAACAGGATTTGTCAGATCCTATGGTACCATAACCTAATACTGGTCGGCTTCATCAATGTTAATGAATGTCATTCATTATGTAAATACGTCTAACAAGTTTGTTCACATTATCGAAATCGTTATTAGTTTTATATAAACCATATTAATCATTTCGAAAACCATCGTTAAAAACATCAAAAACATTTAACACATATGAATCACCCCAAAACAATTGAAAACAGTAAAATAGGGGAACTATGTACTCACTTGAAGTGCAAAGTTTCCTCAATCAAAAGAACTTAACAAAGCTCAAACAAGGAAATCAAGCAGCACCTAGAAATCGGATCACTAGATAAATAATCGACACCTAAATCGGAAGATCGGATAGAATGAAGTCTTGTAAACCAATGAGTATTGGGACTCATGTGATATGGTTTAACAAAGCCTACATCCTAAATCGGAACCTAACCTAAGTGCTTTCGACCCGTTATGACCCATTAAGGTATCTTATGCTACGTTAATGCGTCGTTCGCGCAAATGCGCGTTCGAGATGCCTAACTAGTCCTATGACAAGTATTATATGCCTAAACATGTTACATAATTAGTTTAAGTGACAAAGGTTAAGTTACATATGCTTAATTACCAATTATGCATGAAAAGGGCATTTTGGTCATTTACCTAAGGCATATAAACTACCTATCATACCACTAATTAAACTAAGTGACCATAAGGTATAACCTCGGAAGGTTATTCCCTAAACAACTATGGTCACTAAACATGCTTGATCGGATCCTAATGATCGACCAAACGGGTCGAGTTCGAAAGTCTAAGCGGTGGTTTAGACCGCTTGACTTACGACCCTATACAAGCACTAGACTAAAAGTGTCACACCCCCAAAATCCTCCTGCGGAGTATCACCGCTTGGAGGCGTGACTGACCAGGATCCAACCACCAATCATATTGAACAAGCATGTAAGCGATTATAAAAATCCAACCAATACAATTGGTGTCCAAACAAAACACAGTTTAAGTTGCAAGCGGAAGCATAACGTTTAAAACCAAAGCATAAGTTTAATTGTTCCAAAGTTTAACATGGCACACAGCATGTCCATGTCCCACAACGACTCTCCCCCATGCAAGCTCCAACTAAGTACCTATTGACCTGCAAAGCATGTAGTAACGAGTCAACAACAAGTTGAGTGAGTTCACAGTTGGGTGTTCATTTTAAGTTGTTCCAAAAACAGTTTCCTTAAACTGGCATCCTGCCACGGGGGTTACCCCATAGTTGAAAACGTGACTTGTTTATTCCCGGTTACTCTGGCAATCCAGCCGTGGGGGCTACCCTTTGTTAGTTATCTGGCATTTCGGCCGTGGGGGCTACCCTATGTATACACTAGACTCGTTACCATATCGACTACTGACGTTAGTCATGTTTATGTGCCCTTAGCGTCGGTGTCTATCATCACCGACGTGCCATAGTCCATTAGTTCACGCCCGTCCTCTGCGGCACGGTGTGAGGTTTGTCAAACCTAAATAGCGCTATCTAACTAATGACCCGCTCGCCATTGGCCCAGCGATTAAGTCGATATAAAGAGAAGGGACTTCGTTGATAGAGTTTTGGTCTAGTACGAGATATCTGTCCATGAGGATGAGGAATTACATTCCTGAACCAATACTGTCCTACCCAAGAAAGGACGAGGAATCCATGTTCCTTAACCCCATTCCCAACCCCTGGGAATCCCATGCTTTGTAGAGGGTGTGAACTCACCTTGGTTTGTTCGGCAGATTCACAGAAAGGTCAATCAAGCTATATTGTGGTCAATCACGTCCTAACATAGTTGTACCCTACAAGTCAGGTTCGTATTTAGGTAGTGCACGTATGTTTTCTACACACAATTGCATACACGTATTGATCATGGCACACACGTATAAATACTTCAGTTAATCAACAGGCACAAACACATCCAATAGCCTCATTTACGTAAATAAGCAAAGTCCAAGTATGCGGCCCAATTAGTTGGGCTCGTAATAGCATGCAAGTCCAAAACAGTGTGCACGTGTATATGGTCTCGAGTCGAGACTAGAGGTCCCGAGTCGAGACTGTGCGGTCTCGATTTGTAGCCTACAAGTTCTCGAGTCGCAACTGAGGAGGTCTCGGGTCATACGTTCATCATTCGAAACGAGGCGGTCTCGAGTCATGTCTCGAGTCGCAACAAGACTTGCAACCATGATCTCGAGTCATGCTGTTTATGCTGGTAATGTGTGGTCTCGAGTCGAGACTAGGGGTTCTCGACTCGCAACCTATGTTGCAACCGCGGTCTCGAGTTGTCCTGAGTTGGTCTCGAGTCGAGACCGGGGGTCTCGACTGGCACACCTGCTGATTGCCAGCATTTGTACTAACCAATAGCATTTCGATTTCATGATATGGTGTACTATCCAATGGTAAAGCACAAACATGTTCCCTTGTCTAACAATTAACCGAAATGGATCAAACAACAAGTTTTTCAAATATTCAAGGCACATTCATAGCATATTCATGTTGTTCATCATACATTCAAATTATTCATAAGGATCCTAATCATATTCATAGCAATCCGAAAACACACAACGATTTGTCTAACGTATCACAGCCGATTAAACATATATATTCGATTCCAAATCATCACACAACCAATCCGAAAACAAGACATGATAGCCGGTTAGCATCATCATTCACAACTGGTTTACTAGAACATCATCAAGCCAATAATCTGAATCGTGGAAACATAACAGCCGATTAACAATCATTCAGGTCTTAATCACTATCATGAAATTTCCAAGTTATATGAACATTATCAAATACACATGTGCAAGCCGATTTCATGAACACCAAGATTCAATAGTTTGTATCATGATAGGTCACAAGATATTACTAAATCATTACCTAGATCATAATATATAATCAAATACTAACAACCACTAACCGGATTAGAGATGAATAAGAGTGATCCGATCCAAGGAATGATCTTCGATGGTGAGGGGATGTTTGCCGTCGAGTTTGAGAGAGAGAGAGAGAGAGGATGAGAGAGAGAGAGAGAGCTAGGGTTTGTGTGTTGTGTTTGTCAAGACAATGAAAATATACTCCCCCCTCTCCTATGAGGTTATGCGCAAATAAGAGGATGGGCCGAACCCAATTCGGGTCGCCTTATAGTTCGAGTGTAAGGAGTGTGGCCCAACAAGGGCTTGTGCGACTAGGTTGTGTTGTGTGATCAGGGTTATATGTGTATACATACATACGTAATATCACATAAACACATAGAATAACATGACATTCAAATAGATCACAAGTTCATATAGTCACATAGTTGGTGCACTACATCTGTCGACTTCGTCTTGTATCGAGTCTTAGACTAGTTAGAATAGATAAGGGCACGTAGAACGAGAGAATGAGATAGAGTTAGTAAGATTTCGCTTGAAGGAATTTGTATGTTAAGGATTTCGCTTGAAGCAGCTCAAGCGAAATCAACATGTTAAGATTTCGCTTGAGTCATGCTGAAGCGAAATCTCAAAGTCTATATATAGGAGGACAAGGTCAAGCGAAATCAAGAGTAACATTTGAGTGATTCCATACCGAAGTGCTGCCGGTGTGAGAACTGATTGTATTTGTGTTCAAATATCAATATAATCAGTGTTAAAGTGAAGATTCAGCTGTTTTATAGTCAAATACTTGTTTTCCGCACCTGTATTTGATAGAATTCCTCTGAACCGACTCATTTAGGTCGACAATACGATCCTTACAATTGGTATCAGAGCTCAGGAGGAGGAGTTCTGCAAAATTCAGCCGAAATTGATCAAATTCTCTTACTTCTACACTTTCTTTTCTCAGTTCAGAAAGATTTTACGGTCAAAACCTGTCAAATTTCTCACAGATTGTATAAAAGCACAGGATAACAAATCCTTGAAAGTTTCACTGCAATATTCGACGTAAAACTATCAGAAACAAACCTCCGAATGGATTTCGCTTGAACATATCAGTTTTCTTTAGAGTATTTCGCTTGAAATTCCAAGCGACACCTAGATTTCGCTTCAAATTCGATCCTATTTCGCTTCAGGGCTGTCGCTTCAACTATTTCGCTTCAGGGTTATTGTTTTCGCTTGAGAGTGAAACTGATTTGGTGATTTCGCTTGAAAAGATTTGACTTGAGATTTCGCTTGAGGGTATAATCTGATTTCGCTTCAAGAACTTATTTCACTTGAAAGGTTTCGCTTGAACTGTGATTGAATTGGTGATTTCGCTTGAACTCACTGTTGTGTGAAATTTTTTTTAATTCCGAAAAATGGACGAAGATTTTTACAACGCATTTGCTACTCCGGTTTCCTCGATCACTATGGCACAGAACACGATGATGGAAAACGAAACAGGAACGATGCAAAAACCTCCGAAACTCATGAACATCGAAGAGTACAAGAGTTGGGAAGAAAAGTTTGAAAACTGGGTACAGGCAAATTATCTTGATGCATGGGAATGTGTTGAGACAAAATATGTTCGACCAATGAATGATGATGAAGAAGTGGTTCCGATTAAAGATCTGACTGCTGATGCTAGAAAAAAATACAAAGATGAGAAAATGATGCTGAGTTTATTGCAACAAGCTGTGAAAGAAGATATTTTGGTTCTATTGCAACATAATGGAACTTCATATTCAATTTGGAAAGCTTTACGATCTAAGTTTCAAGGCAGTGAGGAAATGGTCAAGAACAAGAAGTCTTTACTGAAAAAAGAGTTTGATTTGTTTCGAAGATTGAAAAATGAGGACACTAAGCAAATAATTGAGAGATATTGCAATCTGTTGGCGAATATGAAACGATTGAAGATCATTAAAGACAATGAGGAATTGATTGAAAAATTATCAGATGCGTTACCGTATGAAACATGGGGTACTTATCTTATGATGCTAAGAAACAAGAAAGGTTTTAAAGATTTGACACTGAGCAAGTTTATCGAAAATATTGAAGCTCAGGAGATGGAGCAGAGAAAGGTTATTCGGATGAAAGATTTCGATGGTGAACAGGATATTGGGTTGTATTACAAAGCAGGGGTGAATGAGAAGTCTACAAATCTATCTCCAAAAATAGAAACTGCTTACAACGCCAAGAATGATTCTGGAAGTTCATCATCAGGATCAAACAGCAAAACAAGTTTCACATCATTTCCGTCTTTTGACCCGAACATTTCAACAACAAAGAATGGCAAGAAATTTCAGTGCAACATTGTACTGAATTTGGAAAATGATGAAGAATATTCAGCAGAAATTGCTAAGAGTCACATGTCTTTATTGGGAACTGTTCTTGAATCTTATGGTAGTTTTGTTGCAGGTCGAATCGGGAATCCAATGCTGACAAAGGAAGATTACGACCAGATCGATGCTGAAGAGATGGAACTGATGGACATAAAATGGTGCTTGGCCAGCGTGTTGAGGAGAGCTGAGAAATTCAAGCAAATCACTGGAAGAGATGATCTTCGTGAGGCTGGTACTTCTACTTTAGGTTTTGACAAATCTAAAGTTACTTGTTTTCGTTGCAGGGAAAAAGGACACTTCAAGAGGGAGTGCAAAAACCGTGAAGCAAGTGGAGCTCAAAATCCGTTTAACAACAACAATGATTACTATCGAAAGGCTATCTACCATCAAGTTGCTCAGCAACCATCTCAACAACGTCAACATCAAGCACAAACTGCACATGGAAGGGATGTGATTGAAGATTCTGGAAAGAGAGCATGTGCAGTGAATCAAGATTCTTTAAAGAGAGTTAATGGTAGTGCTTTGATAATAGATCAAGACGACGAAAAGTTACCTGAAGGATTTAGTTGGGAAAATTTCACATGGGATGATTATGTTCCTGATCAAGATACAGCTCACAAAGTTTTTGTAGCCCGAGTTGAAGAGGACAGTGATGATGATACTGAGTATTGGGCAAGAAAATTTGATGCTGATATGAAACTGATTGCTGAAAGTGATAGTGATGATGATAAAGTTAAAAAGAAAAAGAAAAAGATCAAAACACCAGTCAGCAGTGATGATGAGAAGGTTTCCGTGAAGAAGAAAAAGGTCAAGACACCAGTAAGTAGTGATGACGAAGAAATTCCAGTAATCAAAAGGAAAGTAAAAGTTGAAGTTGCAAAATTCAAAGTTGATGAAGAAGTTGATGCTAAAAAGACTCCTGTGAAGTGTGACACTTGTGAAGCTATAAAGAAGCAAAACAGTACACTGATCTATAATTTGAATAGTTTGAAGGAATCTTACGATGTACTGAACAAAGCGATGAATCAGTATAATCAGACAAGTGAAGAACAAGCTACAGCAATGAAGACACTTCAGGGTGCTTTTATGACAAAGCAAAAAGTGGTGAACAACTATATTGAGAAGTGTGCTGTACTAGAACAAAAGTTGGAGTTGCAAAGAATTGAGACTGAAAGAGTAAATCGTTTGTTGAAAAGTTACTCATGTACTTCTTATGTCATTGACAGGATTTATCCAACTGTTGAAGGCATGAAGGCATTTGAAGAAGATGAAGTAACTGAAGAAAAGAAGGATGATGGAAAAGAGACTGAAGAAAAGACTTCAGAAAAGAAGAACAAGAAGAAGAATGATACAAAGAAAAAGACTGACAAGAAGGATTCTGGTAAGAAAAAAGAAGTCAGTTATAACAAATGTCCACCCCCGTTAGAAAATGGATATTTGCCCAGGAATCCAAATCAGGAAAGAGTCGAAAAAGCAACAAACTTACAATGGGAGTCGGAGTTGTCAGTCAATTTGCCAGAAAATATTGATGTCGTGTTTACATCATCTGACACTGATCATGAGTCCGAGTTAATCAAGAAAGTCGTCGATCAGGTGTTGGATAAAGATGAAACTGAGGAGTCAAAGTCAGAGTCAGAGTCAAAGTCTGGTTCTGAAAGTTCGAGTTCGACGGTCAACAATCAAAATTCTTCAGTTAAAAGGGTTTACAACAAAGAATTCCTGTTATCAAAATCTAATTTGAGTGACGAAACATTCAAAGTTGCATATACATTGAATGATTCCGACAAATTATATTCTGATGAGGAATTTCCACTAAGAGGTGTAAAAACTGAGATGATCAAAAAGATTTTCAAACTAACAGAAATCAATATTTCTGAATTAAAAGATGTAAACCTTATTGATAAACCTAAAAAATACACCTCAAGAGTACAACAAAGATTAAACAAGAAAAAAGGTTACAGTTCTGGTTCTGGTTTTCAAAAGAAACCAAATCCTAACCGTAATTTCAAAAAGAAAGGTCTTGGATTTATTCCAACAGAAAAACAGAAAAATGAAAAATATGTTCGTGATTTTAAATCAAAGATGACATTTGTTTCAGGTATATCAACAAAAGAAGAAGAAAAGAAAGAATTCTGGAGACAATCGAACAAAGAATTCCTTGCAAAGAAGCAAGAAGAGATGAAAGAAACGAGAATCTGTTTCAAATGCAACAATGTTGGACATATTGCCAAAGATTGTTCAAAGGCAATACAGTCAAAACAGGGAGTTTCTCGTAACTCGAAAGACAAGAAAATTGTGTTTGAACCACTAATTGACAGAACCAAACTTTTCAAAAATTCTACATTTGAAATTGGTGAATGTTCAAACAAGTTTTACAAGAAAAGAGCTAAATCTGACAACCAGAAATGGGTTGTTAAGAAGTCTAGTGGTAGCTCTAGCGATGATTCTGATAGGTTGAAATCAGAGGAGCTATCTTCTGGCGATGAATCTGATTCCATAAAATCAGAAGAGCCACAGGTTGAGTTAAAATTGAAAACTTCAGTTCCTCCAATGGATGATGTTCATTTTCCACCGTTGAAGGATGAAAATTTTAAGAAGAAAATTGGTAAAGTTGAGATATCAAATCAATTTTATGATGACAAGAAGGAATTTGATGTCGAAAAGGCTTTAAACCCCACTGTGAAACACATTTTTGGTAAAATGATTGATCGAAAAGTCAAATGGGTTAAAGAGTTTTACGAGAAGAAGATGCAGAAAGATAAAGTTGAACCATCCCTGGTTTGTGACTGGGATGGTTCATACTACGAACAGTAAGTCTGTGAACTTGCCGGAGATCCCAAGTTGGTAATCGTGGATCAGGAATCGGCATCATTCTGTGTATTTGATTATGTTGTTTGTACAAGTGGTAAATCAGGGACATTAAGTTGTATCTGATTTTCTACAAGTGGTTGGTAAACAATGAGATGAACCAAACCCCAATTTTACAAGTGATAAAATCAACAAAACTTATTTTCCGGAAAAACCATTTTGATTAAACAAACTTAAGTGTTTTGAAATCATAATGGGAAAATAGTTTGTTGTGAGGCGGAGTTCTGATTGTTTATGCCAAGTGGATGGCGAATTGAGGCAATTCGATATTAGTTGTCATGTTACTTGTACAGTTTGTTTTCAAATTTCCTAAAATGTGTTTGCATTTTAGGGGGAGTAAGAAATTTTAGAAAATCCAAAAACATTTGAAAATTTGAAAAAGTCAAAAACATGATAAAATGAAAAATGAGTTTTGTTGTATAAAAGAGGAAATGATAGTACATCAGTGGACAATCACAACATGCTAAAGAATTGGAAAGAAAATTGTGATAAACAATCTTACTGCGGATATGTCAGTAGGTTTTTGCACATTTAGTAGATTGTGACGAGATATAAACATAAATTTCAAACTTGCTTGTTCTGTGGGTTAACACAAACTTGGATATATAGGTAACCCCTGAAATCTTGTTTGAAAGGTCCCTTATTCTGAGATACTAGGTCTTTATGCTCAGTGATATCTGGGGTATTATCCCGGGACTTCTGCTGAAAGAAATTTCTGACCTAGTCTCCGGATAATGCTTTCTGCTAATGCTTGAAACATAGCATCACCCTCAGCAAGCTGATGAAACAATAAAATTGATAGTCGCTGCTGTTGTAATGCAAAAGATCCTCTAAAGGGGACACACCAAAAGTCGAAGCCGTCATCTCTCTGCGTATACGGGAGTATCGACCTGAGCTCTCACGGCCCTCGTACTATAATTTATTCCTCTGACAGATATCATCTGTGGTATACTCACCTGTAAGACTGAATATTGGGATCTGGATACGGGAGTATATTCAAGTAGTGGGACACACGAATAAGTTCAAGTGCTTAAAACATTAACCTCGTATCTCGGATCAATTGAACTTTGTGTGAAAATTTAAGTGGATCAATATACTGACAATCTAGGTGAATTGTTTAGAACTTAAAATGAAAATGAAGCTTAACGGTGTTGGTGATTTGTCTCAAAAACTGATATGATCCTCTTGCACAAACTCACAAAAATATTGTATGTAAATATTTCTTTATTGCATTTCATTTTATTGAAAAATTTCAAAAAGATTTTTAGTGTGTTTTAGCATAAAATTTTGAAAAATACAAAAAGATTTTCGACAACTGGTATTGAAAAGCTGATTTTCAAAGTTCCGAGTGCTAAACATGATGAGTATGATTTGAGGGGGAGTTTGTGTTTAGAACTTATTATTTTTTGTTAAATCTTCAAGTGGTTCATGAGATTGAAAGATCTTTTTGATTAGATTTTTAGAGAAGAGTCTGAGTTAGTGAAAGTTTATATGTTTGAAATGTGTAAATTGTAAAATTTATTGTGAGGTAGAGTTTATGCAGGTTAAAGTTTGAGAAGTGATGATCCTGAAAAGCCAAAATTGTGAAAATCAGACAACGATCCTGAAGCAGATGACGCTGAAGAATTAAAGGAATACCAGCACATTGCAAGGGGGAGTCTGTTGATGCTGATAGAAAGAGTAAAGCCCGGAGACTGATCAAGAATGAAGATGTGAAGATACAGTTTTGGTGTGACTCGATAGTCGACTCGTCAACATCTGAGGGGGAGTCTGTTGGTGCACTACATCTGTCGACTTCGTCTTGTATCGAGTCTTAGTCTAGTTAGAATAGATAAGGGCACGTAGAACGAGAGAATGAGATAGAGTTAGTAAGATTTCGCTTGAAGGAATTTGTATGTTAAGGATTTCGCTTGAAGCAGCTCAAGCGAAATCAACATGTTAAGATTTCGCTTGAGTCATGCTGAAGCGAAATCTCAAAGTCTATATATAGGAGGACAAGGTCAAGCGAAATCAAGAGTAACATTTGAGTGATTCCATACCGAAGTGCTGCCGGTGTGAGAACTGATTGTATTTGTGTTCAAATATCAATATAATCAGTGTTAAAGTGAAGATTCAGCTGTTTTATAGTCAAATACTTGTTTTCCGCACCTGTATTTGATAGAATTCCTCTGAACCGACTCATTTAGGTCGACAATACGATCCTTACAGTTCCACATTCGTTACTTCTAAGTATAAAGAAAAGTTCTGAAATACGAGTTGTCACATTATCCCCAAGTTGAAAGAAATTTCGTCCCGAAATTTGGTACGTACTCACTGAGGAAGCTAGTTAAGTTGTATGGTTTTCACTGGTTTTTCCTAGGGTGTCACATCCTCCCCCCGTTGATCTGGAATTTCGTCCCGAAATTCCGTAGCTTCACCCTCAGTAGTGGTTGTACTGTTTACGAATAGTTGGGGATACTTTTGTTTCATCTGATCTTCGCGTTCCCAGGTGAACTCTGGGCCACGACGTGAGTTCCAACGAACTCGAACGAGAGGTATTCTAGTGTTCTTGAGGACCTTAACATGCCGGTCCGTGATTTCAACTGGTTCCTCGACGAATCGTAACTGCTCGTCGATAGTGAGTTCCTTCAGAGGAACTATGTGGGTCTCATCTGACAGACACTTCTTCAGATTCGACACGTGGAAAACGTTGTGAACTGCACTGAGTTCTGCTGGTAAGTTCAGTTTGTAGGCCACCTTGCCTATTTTCTCGATGATTTCAAAAGGTCCGACGTATCGTGGGTTAAGCTTGCCTCGTTTGCCAAAACGGACCACACCCTTCCAGGGTGAAACTTTGAGTAGTACCCGCTCCCCAACCTGGAGCTCTAGTGGTTTCCTGCTCTTATCGGCGTAGACTTTCTGACGGTCACGAGCTGCCGCCATGCGTTGTCGTATTTGAGCAATTCGTTCGGTTGTGTCTACCACAAGTTCTGGACCAGTGATCTGACTATCCCCCACCTCTGCCCAACAAAGAGGTGACCGGCATTTACGCCCGTACAATGCCTCAAACGGAGCAGCTTTAATGCTGGTGTGGTAGCTGTTATTGTACGAGAATTCCACGAGTGGCAGATGCTTTTCCCAGCTGTTGCCAAAGTCGATTACACATGCACGAAGCATGTCTTCTAAGGTTTGAATAGTGCGCTCAGACTGCCCGTCCGTCTGAGGGTGATACGCCGTGCTCATGTCTAATCGTGAGCCAAAGGATTTGTGCATTGCTTGCCACAGTTCTGAAGTAAAACGTGCATCACGATCCGAGATAATGGAGGTGGGCACCCCGTGCCTTGAGACAACTTCCTTAAGGTATACGTCTGCTAGAGTGGAAAACTTATCTGTTTCCTTGATAGCCAGGAAGTGTGCAGATTTTGTGAGTCGATCCACAATCACCCAAATAGTATCATTTCCGCACTGAGATCTCGGCAGGCCAGTAACGAAATCCATGGAAATTTGCTCCCATTTCCATTGTGGTATCTCTGGTTGTTGGAGTAGGCCTGAGGGTTTCTGGTATTCCGTCTTGACTCTCGCACAAGTCAAACACTTGCTGACGTAAGTTGCTACGTGGGCCTTCATGCTAAGCCACCAATACGTGGTTTTGATATCGTGATACATCTTATCCGCACCAGGATGTATCGAGTAGCGAGACTTGTGTGCTTCATCCATCACAAGCTCTCGTAAGTTGCCATAGAGTGGGACCTAAATGCGTCCCGTTACGTAGTATGCACCGTCTTCCTTTTGTTCTAGTCGTTGCCTTGAGCCGCGTAGGGCTTCAGCCCGGACGTTTTCCGGTTTCAATGCCTCTATCTGAGCGTCTCGTATTTGAGAAGGAAGACTAGAATGTATTGTGAGCTGCAAGGCTCGTACGCGCTTAGGCACAGTGTCCTTTCGGCTGAGGGCATCATCCACAACATTGGCTTTGCCAGGATGGTACTTGATTGCACATTCGTAATCGTTTAATAATTCGACCCATCGTCGTTGACGAATGTTTAGTTCCTTCTGTTTGAAGATGTGCTCGAGACTCCTGTGATCGGTGTAAATGGTGCACTTGGTGCCGTACAGGTAATGTCTCCATATCTTCAGTGCAAAAACAACAGCTCCCAGCTCTAAATCGTGTGTAGTGTAGTTCTTTTCATGAACTTTAAGTTGGCGTGAGGCGTAGGCTATGACCTTATCCCGTTGCATCAGTACACAACCAAGACCCTGAATCGATGCGTCGCAGTAGACCACGAAGTCGTCTATGCCCTCTAGCAAGGAAAGGATAGGTGCGCTGCAAAGTCTATCCTTTAAATGCTGAAATGTTAATTCCCGTGCATTTCCCCATCGATAAACAACGCCCTTCTGCGTTAGTGAGGTGAGAGGTTGTGCAATCTTGGAAAAATCCTTAATGAACCTCCCGTAGTAACCTGCCAAACCCAAGAATTGGCGAATTTCCGTTGGTGTACGAGGTGCAGGCCTGTTCTTAATCGAGTCTACCTTGGAGGGATCAACGTGAATCCCATCCTTGTTTACCACATGGCCTAGGAAATGGACTTCGCGAAGCCAAAAGTCGCATTTTGAGAACTCTGCGTAAAGCTGTTCCGTTCGAAGGAGTTCCAAAATAAGTCGTAGATGTTGCTCGTGTTCCTCCTGACTCTTGGAATAGATCAGGATGTCGTCGATGAAGACTATAACGAACTTGTCTAGGTAAGGCTTGCACACTCGATTCATCAAGTCCATGAAAATCGCAGGTGCGTTTGTCAGCCCAAAAGGCATAACCAAAAAACTCATAGTGTCCATAACGGGTTCTAAAGGCCGTTTTGGAGACGTCCTCTTCTCGGACTCTCAGCTGGTGATATCCCGATCTCAAATCAATTTGGAGTAGTAGCTCGACCCTTGCAGTTGGTCGAACAAGTCGTCAATACGTGGTAGAGGATAACGATTCTTCACCGTCACCTTGTTGAGTTCCCGGTAGTCGATGCACATTCTAAAGGTACCGTCCTTCTTCTTCACAAATAGCACTGGAGCTCCCCAGGGCGACGATCTGGGACGAATAAAACCCTTATCCAAGAGTTCTTGTAGTTGCGTAGAGAGTTCTTCCAACTCTGATGGAGCTAAACGATAAGGTGCACGAGCTATAGGCGCAGCTCCAGGAGCTAGTTCAATCTGAAACTCGACCTGTCGATGAGGCGGAAGACCAGGTAATTCCTCAGGAAATACCTCAAGATAGTCGCGTACAATTGGAAAGTCTTCTATCTTCTTCTCTTTCTCCGAGGTGTCAGTAACGAGCGCCAAAATGGCAGTGTGGCCCTTTCGCAAGCATTTCTGGGCCTTAAGGAAAGAGATGATGTTCTCAACAGCACCCTTCCTGTCGCCACGAATCATGAGAGGTTCACTACCGGAACTAGGAATGCGAATAATCTTCTCGTTGCAAAGAATCTCTGCTCGGTGTTGGGATAACCAATCCATCCCAATGACAACGTCGAAACTACCCAAGACGATAGGAATAAGGTCGATAGAGAAGGTCTGGTTAGCAAGAACAAGTTTACAACCCTGGACTACGTGAGTGGCCTCTAAACTCTTACCATTTGCTAGCTCTACAGTGTGCTTGTTGTTCAAAGGTGTTGGAATACGCTTAAGCATTTGACTAACTTCTGGTGACACGTAGCTAGTATCGGCACCCGAATCAAATAAAACCGTAAAATAAAAGTCGTCGAGAAGGAACTTACCCGTCACAACGTTGGGTTGTTTCTTTCTTCTCCCTCCCCATTCAGGAACTCACGCTTACCAGCCATGTGATTGTCATTATGGTCTCCGTTACTGTTCCCGTTGCTATTGTTGTCACGCTTCTGCCTCATCTGCGGACAGTTCCTCTTGAGATGGTCTTTAGCCCCACAACGAAAACACCCGTTTTTGCTTCCCCGCTGCTGTTGTTGGTTTCGGTTTGCAAGATATGGGTTCCTACAAACCCTAGCCATATGTCCCGTCTTCTTGCACCGATGGCAACACGATCCTGCACATGACCCGCTGTGGTGTTGATGGCATTTGGGGCATTTCGGCTTATTTCTAAGGTATCCCCCTTGATTTTGGTAGTTCAGCCCCTGCTGTACGAGTTTCCCGTGCGGGTCCTGTTGTATAGAGCTACGACCCTTACCCTGGTGATCACCCCAAATATGCTTGGTGTTAATAAGAGCGTTTGCATTGGAAGGGTTATGCTTGGGTAACTTGCCCTCTCCCACTGCCTGATCAGTGAGCTGGTGCGCCAAACGAACGACTTGTTGGATTGTAGAAAAGTTGGCCGCAATTACAGACCCTCGGATTTCTGGGGCTAAGCCTCTGAGGTATAGCTCGATTCGTCTAGAAATGGGTTGTGACAAGTTAGGACATAGGGCAGCCAAGTCGTTGGATCTTTTTGTGTACGTTTCGATCTCTGATCCTTCCATCTTCAAACCATAATACTCTATTTCAAGTTTTAGAATGTCGTTCGGGTGACAGAATTCCTCCTTGATCAAATCCTTGAAGTCGCTCCAGGGGGTGGCATTCGCATCCGCCAATCCGAGCATCTGAACTTGTGTGTTCCACCAAGAATACGCTTTCCCTTGCAAGGTACCAGCAGCGTACTCTACTCGCTTGCTGGTGGGGCTTTCGCTTTCTTCGAATGCAGACTCGATCCTTCGAATCCAGTGTAGGAGACCTATCGCTCCTTCGGTGCCACTGAAGGTACTAGGTCGACAGTCCATAAAGGTCTTGAAAGTGCTCACAGGTGGCTGAACATGTTGGCCTGTCGTGGGTGTAAGAAGGGACAAGGTTAAGCACAAGTGTGGGTTTACGAGAGTAGGACCTAAAGATCCTAGAGTGAGTTTTGACTGCAGGATATACCTCCTGCCTGTGCGGCTGCAAGTGCCGCAGCAACTTGTTGGTTAATCAGAGCCGTCAACTGGGCTTGAGTCATGTTAATGCGTCTAGCCATGATCTCCATATCAAGGGAAACATGAGTGAGAGAGGTTCGTGAAAGTGCGATGACGGAAGGGGGTAAGTACATATGTGTTCTCATACTATAGTTGCTATGTTTATCTAAGCATACCATGAGCATAGTTCTATGAAATCTAGCAAGTAGGTAACAGAACATAAACCATATCACCTAGAATGTCGAGCCTTGCATGTGAAGTGAGGCGTCGTTGTGGACCGTTGAGCACTGTACAGGTTATAGTCTGGTTTTAACAAAAACGTTTTTCCTTTATTAAAACCAAGTTCTCTATAACCAATGGCTCTGATACCAATCTGTCACACCCCCAAAATCCTCCTGCGGAGTATCACCGCTTGGAGGCGTGACTGACCAGGATCCAGCCACCAGTCATATTGAACAAGCATGTAAGCGATTATAAAAATCCAACCAATACAATTGGTGTCCAAACAAAACACAGTTTAAGTTGCAAGCGGAAGCATAACGTTTAAAACCAAAGCATAAGTTTAATTGTTCCAAAGTTTAACATGGCACACAGCATGTCCATGTCCCACAACGACTCTCCCCCATGCAAGCTCCAGCTAAGTACCTATTTACCTGCAAAGCATGTAGTAACGAGTCAACAACAAGTTGAGTGAGTTCACAGTTGGGTGTTCATTTTAAGTTGTTCCAAAAACAGTTTCCTTTAACTGGCATCCTGCCGTGGGGGTTACCCCATAGTTGAAAACGTGACTTGTTTATTCTCGGTTACTCTAGCAATCCAGCCGTGGGGGCTACCCCATGTATACACTAGACTCGTTACCATATCGACTACTGATGTTAGTCATGTTTATGTGCCCTTAGCGTCGGTGTCTATCATCACTGACGTGCCATAGTCCATTAGTTCACGCCCGTCCTCTGCGGCACGGTGTGAGGTTTGTCAAACCTAAATAGCGTTATCTAACTAATGACCCGCTCGCCATTGGCCCGGCGATTAAGTCGATATAAAGAGGAGGGACTTCGTTGATAGAGTTTTGGTCTAGTACGAGATATCTGTCCATGAGGACGAGGAATTACATTCCTAAACCAATACTGTCCTACCCAAGAAAGGACGAGGAATCCATGTTCCTTAACCCCATTCCCATCCCCTGGGAATCCCATGCTTTGTAGAGGGTGTGAACTCACCTTGGTTTGCTCGACAGATACACAGAAAGGTCAATCAAGCTATATTGTGGTCAATCACGTCCTAACATAGTTGTACCCTACAAGTCAGGTTCGTATTTAGGTAGTGCACGTATGTTTTCTACACACAATTGCATACACGTATTGATCATGGCACACATGTATAAATACTTCAGTTAATCAACAGGCACAAACACATCCAATAGCCTCATTTACGTAAATAAGCAAAGTCCAAGTATGCGGCCCAATTAGTTGGGCTCGTAATAGCATGCAAGTCCAAAACAGTGTGCACGTGTATATGGTCTCGAGTCGAGACTAGAGGTCCCGAGTCGAGACTGTGCGGTCTCGAGTTGTAGCCTACAAGTTCTCGAGTCGCAACTGAGGAGGTCTCGGGTCATACGTTCATCATTCGAAACGAGGCGGTCTCGAGTCGCAACAAGACTTGCAACCATGATCTCGAGTCATGCTGTTTATGCTGGTAATGTGTGGTCTCGAGTCGAGACTAGGGGTTCTCGACTCGCAACCTATGTTGCAACCGCGGTCTCGAGTTGTCCTGAGTTGGTCTCGAGTCGAGACCGGGGGTCTCGACTGGCACACCTGCTGATTGCCAGCATTTGTACTAACCAATAGCATTTCGATTTCATGATATGGTGTACTATCCAATGGTAAAGCACAAACATGTTCCCTTGTCTAACAATTAACCAAAATGGATCAAACAACAAGTTTTTCAAATATTCAAGGCACATTCATAGCATATTCATGTTGTTCATCATACATTCAAATTATTCATAAGGATCCTAATCATATTCATAGCAATCCGAAAACACACAACGATTTGTCTAACGTATCACAGCCGATTAAACATATATATTCGATTCCAAATCATCACACAACCAATCCGAAAACAAGACATGATAGCCGGTTAGCATCATCATTCACAACCGGTTTACTAGAACATCATCAAGCCAATAATCTGAATCGTGGAAACATAACAGCCGATTAACAATCATTCAGGTCTTAATCACTATCATGAAATTTCCAAGTTATATGAACATTATCAAATACACATGTGCAAGCCGATTTCATGAACACCAAGATTCAATAGTTTGTATCATGATAGGTCACAAGATATTACTAAATCATTACCTAGATCATAACATATAATCAAATACTAACAAAAACTAACCGGATTAGAGATGAATAAGAGTGATCCAATCCAAGGAATGATCTTCGATGGTGAGGGGATGTTTGCCGTCGAGTTTGAGAGAGAGAGAGAGAGGATGAGAGAGAGAGAGCTAAGGTTTGTGTGTTGTGTTTGTCAAGACAATGAAAATATACTCCCCCCTCTCCTATGAGGTTATGCACAAATAAGAGGATGGGCCGAACCCAATTCGGGTCGCCTTATAGTTCGAGTGTAAGGAGTGTGGCCCAACAAGGGCTTGTGCGACTAGGTTGTGTTGTGTGATCCGGGTTATATGTGTATACATACATACGTAATTTCACATAAACACATAGAATAACATGTCATTCAAATAGATCACAAGTTCATATAGTCACATAACGTTCCACATTCGTTACTTCTAAGTATAAAGAAAAGTTCCGAAATACGAGTTGTCACAAAAAGTGACGAGTTAAACATGTTGAAACATCTTTAACCAAGTTAGAAAACAGGTTTTGATATCAAAACAAACGATCTTGATACCCAAGAATATTTTGGTTACAAAATACGCATAAATACGCATTTTGACCGACACTATAACTCGTCACTACGCCTAATCAACGTGGTAATCAGTAGGTATAGTCGCTAGGGACTATAACCATCGTGATTACGTTCACGTTGCAAAGTTCAAACGAACTTTGTGTTGACCATAACCTGGTCAAAGCAGAAAGTCAAACATTGTTTAACTTTCGTGCTAAAAACGCATAAAAGCACGAAAGAATACTTACAAAGGGTCCAAGCTAGGAAGTTTTGATTCAAACAACTCAGGTATGAAGTAATAGCTTCAACTTAGAGCAGGTTGAACCAAAGTGTGAGCAGAAATAGAATGAGAGCATGGGTTTATATAGATTTCGGTAAGCCCTTGGGATCGTGCCTCGCAAAACGTGCTTCGATCTTGGCCTTAGAAGTGGGCACATGGTATTCAAAACCATGGGAATACTTAAAACCATCAAATATCAGCCCATAGCATCCAAAATCAGTGGTTAAAACCCATCAAAACAAACTGGATGACCAGATACAATGTTTCTGCACTGGCAGGCTATCGCGCCCCGCGTAAGATACAGCCTTATCTTACACGGCCCGCCAGGGCTACTTTGGCATAATGTCACATTTGGTCCCTGAACTTGAAAAACTTGCATTTTGATGCATATTTGACACGTTTAAGCCCCGTTAACCTCATTTCAAGGCTCTAAAATGATGTTAAAATATAGGGAACTTAAAACATGCTCAAAAACATCTTAGATGTCGGTTCATTTGGTCGTACGGTTGCATTATTCGGTTAATTATGACGGAAGTTGTAACGAACGCAAAAACGATTCAAATTAAGCGACGAGTGGAATTTTTTCATGCCAATCACTAAAATAAAATATTTTAATGATTACACAAATTTTTGGATATCTGGATATATTCAGAACGTAAGATATGCGCGAAAATGCAAACTTATGCACTTTTTGACGCTTTTAGTCCCTATTGATCAATAAAGTTTATTTTTGCGCACCAAACACCTCAAAGCCTATTTCTAAGCCATGTAAAGGATATTTAGGGCATGTTTAACTTATGACCAAGTTCCAGAACGTTCGTTACTGAACAAATCGACATACTTTCGCAGTTTGACACAAAAAGTCCCTGCGATCGAATAGACTTGTTTTCAACACACCAAACCATCCAAAACTTATTTCTAAATTATGTAAAGGTTATTTAAGGTATGTTATGTGACAACTGTGTTCTGTATTCATCGTATAATGTAAAACAATGTTGATTATCAATAAAACAATGTGCTTTGGTGTTATTATATGTGTTTTGGTGTTATTATGTGTGTAATTGTGTTTGATGATTTTACAATTTAATTCGATTCCGATTTCAAGCTTTAAATCGCTTTCTGGAAGGTTATACGCAAACTGGTGCGTAAACGCAGTCAGTTTAATGCAACAAACACTCCGGAATAGTGACATAGGCTTAACATACCTTAAATAACCTCCACATAACTTAGAAATAAGCTTTGGATGGTTTGTGTGTTGAAATCAAGTTTGTTCGATCGCAGGGACTATTTGTGTCAAACTGTGAAACTATATCGATTTGTATAGTAACGAACATTCCAAAACTTGATCATAGGTTAAACATACCCTAAATATCCTTTACATAGCTTAGAAATAGGCTTTGAGGGGTTCGGTATGCTAAAACAAACTTTATTGGTCATTCAGGGACTAAAAGCGTCAAAAAGTGCATAAGTTTGCATTTTCGCGCATATCTTACGTTCTGAATATATCCGGACATCCAAAAATTTATGTAATCATTAAAATATTTTATTTTAGTGATTGGCATGATAAAATTCTATTCGTCGCTTAATTTGGATCGTTTTTGCGTTCTTTACGACTTCCATCGTAATTAACCGAACAACGCAACTGTACGACCAAACGAGCCGACATCCAAGATATTCTTGAGCATGTTTTGAGTTCCCTATACCTTAACTTCATTTTAGAGCCTTGAAATGGGGTTAACGGGGCTTAAACGCATCGAAAAAGGCCTTAAACATGTGCAGAGACCATTTCTGCCATTTTTGAAACTTTTCTGAATCTGGCACTTGGTGGCGCTGCGCGAGCACCAACTATCTTCCCCGTGGCACGGTGTGAGCACCTGATCTGGACAGAAACTTGAATTTTGAGCATTTTTCAGCAATGGGGTCGAACTTGGGGGTCTATTTTGTAACATTTTCAATACCGTTTGCTGGTTTTGGGGCACCCCTAGTATCTCAAAACCATGGGCCATATGTGTACGGTCCAGATTGATGCTCGTTTATCGAGGAACGATCTTAACGGTTCTTGATTCTCTATAAATAGCAACACCCACTTCATTCTCAAAACCCACTTGATTTTTCTGAGATTTCTCTAAGTTGAAGTGTTAACCACTTCATACCTGAGAATACTTGGAAAATCAAACTTGCTTGGACCCGTTGTAAGTATTCCTTCGTTCTTTTTATGCGTTTTTAGCTTAAAAGTCAAACTGCGTTTGACTTTCTGCATTGACCAGTTTATGGTCAATGCGAAGTTCGTTTGAACTTCATAACGTGAGCGTAATCACGATGGTTATAGTCCCTAGTGACTATACCTACTGATTACCACGTTATCTAGGCTTAGTGACGAGTCGTAGTTTCGGCCAAAATACGTATTCTCACGTATTTTGTAACCAAACTACTTTTAGGCATCAAAACCGTTTGTTTTGATACCAAACCTGTTTTCTAAATTCGTTAAACATGTTTTAACATGTTTAACTCGTCACTTTTAGTTTAGTGTTTGTGTACAGTCGTAAGTCAAGCGGACTAAACACACGCTTAGACTTTCGAACACGACCCGTTTGGTCGATCACTAGGATCTGACCAAACATGTTTAGTGACCATAGTTGCATAGGGAATAACCTTCCGAGGTTATACCTTATGGTCACTTAGGTTTAATTAGTTGTATGATAGGTAGTTTAAATGTCTTAGGTAAATGACCAAAATGCCCTTTTCATGCATAATTGATAATTAAGCATATGTAACATAAACTTTTGTCACGTAACTGATTATACAACATATTTAAACATGTTTAGGCATATAATACTTGTCATAGGACTAGTTAGACGTCTCGAACGCGCATTTACGCGCACGACGCGTTAAAGTAGCGTAAGCTACCTTAATGGGTCGTAATGGGTCGAAAGCACTTAGGTTAGGTTCCGATTTAGAATATAGGCTTTGTTAAACAATATCACATGAGTTCCAACACTCATTTGGTTTACAACACCTCATTCTGTCCGATCTTCCGATTTAGGCGTCTATTGTTTGACTAGTGATTCGATTACTAGGTCCTGCTTGATTTCTCTGGTTTACTTGAGTTTGTTGAAGTTCTATTGATTGAGGATACTTTGCACTTCATGTGAGTACATAGTTCCCCTATTTTACCGTTTTCAATTGTTTTGGGGTGATTTATATGTATTAAACGATTTTGATATTTAAACGATGGTTTCAAAAACGACTAAGATGGTTTATATTAAACTAATAACGATTTCGATAATGTGAACAAACTTGTTGGACGTAATTACATAATGAATGACATTCATTAGCATTGATCAAGTCGACCAGTATTAGGTTATGGTACCATAGGATCTGACAAATCCCGTTATCGTACTGCACCCATGGTTATGTGTGGGTTAGGTGGGTAACGGCTGAATCTGATTATTAACTTACCCTTTGGTGGTTTGTTAATGCGAGAAGCGAGATAGTCGAGTCACGAAGGTTTGAATGTTATTAGCGAGATCACCAAAAATAGTTTTCACAATTAAAACGAGGATGATTTAAACGACTTAAACGAGTTAAACGATTTGGAAACGATTTAAACGAGTTAACGATTTGGAAACGATTTAAACGAGTTAACGATTTGGAAACGATTTGAACAAGATTAAATGAATTGGATAAACGATTGGTTTTTGGTTAAGTGTTTAGATAATGGGACGGGTGTAATATGGTGAAAACATGGTAGATACGCCGCTGGTACTTCTTATATATAAGTGTTTTCAACATATTACATACCGTGACGTTATTTAGTTCACTTGGGTAAACGATTTTAAAACGATGTCACATAACGATGTTTTCGAAAGGATATAAACCATACGAGTTTTATTAACGAGTTAATACGAGATGTTTTACAATTTGGTTTACTAAAACAAATGTTTTTGGGTTAAGAATCATGGCTACGAGGTTTTATAAATTATAACCCGCTTGATTTGAGTTGGTTAATTAAGTTGCAATGTTATACTCTTTTCAAAACAAGGTTTTTAATAAGGTATTGCAACAGGTAAACTAGCCATGATTCCGATACTCTCATAAAACCTATGTACTCGCCATCATTTCTTTGCTGACTTTGTTTTTACATATGTTTCAGGTGATGTTGCTTGATGTTGATTGCTAGGATGCATGAGTCACATAGGATCTGGACGAGGCCTTAGTGACATAATAACAATGATAGTCGATATGTAACTTGTTTGTTTTGTGTTAAAACAATGTAAATTACTTATCGAATAAATAAAACGAAACTCTTTTTGTGTCCATGGTTGTGAAACGATAATTCTGTTACAACACTCCCCGACGTTTCCGCCACGATTTGTTGTTTTACGTGGTCGGGGTGTGACAGAAGAGTTGGTATCAGAGCCAATGGTTATAGGGAATTAGGTTATTAGTAATGCTTTGACCTAGACTATAACTTTCTAGGACCCCAACGCAAGTTTTTCTTGCGTTTAGATTTTTAAAACAAAACCGTCACCTACCCTTAGGTGATAACCACAACGAGAACACAAATTCGAATCTGCTTCGAAAATGAATCATCCGTTCTAGGATGATTGATTACTAGGTTTTGAACCCTTCTAGTTTGACTCATATTTGGCTTGGTGCCTTTTGAGTTTTCAAAATCTCGTCAAAGTTTGGGTCTAAATAATGTGAATACGTGCAAACTGGAAGAGTGAATGCCTGTACCCTGAGTTTTCTATCTAAGGCTAGAGTGTTCGTACAAATCCACATAATCGGACCAGTCACTCTTACCTGGGAGCTCTTGGGGTGAGTGTTCACTTATAGGCGAGCATGTCTTCGCGATACATTATTTTGACTTATTTACTTTGATTAGTCACCGCGTGTCGTTTGTTTGTTCGAGGTAACGAAAAAATGATCGCCTTCCTTGTGTTTTGTCGATGTTTTCAATACCTCTTTTGTTTTTCCTAATTATCAACCTCACCTGTTTCTCATATTTCCTTTTAGACAATGCCTCCTCGACGTGATGCACAATCTTTTACTGCTGAAGAAGTCGCAGCCCTTGTCTCTCAGCAAATGGCTACTGTGTTTCCAGGCGTTGTGACCCAAATCCACGAATTATACAACAACAATAATAAAAACAATGCTCAGTGTAATTTTAAGAATTTCAATTCCGCTAAGCCGCTAAAGTTTTCTGGGTCGCAAGGAGCAACTGCGCTCCTGCAGTGGTTCGAAAGTATCGAGAGCACATTCAGACATGTGTAATGTCCGAATGGGTGTAAGGTTGAATTTGCATTAAGTGTGTTTGAGAAGCGTGCTCTTACGTGGTGGAACGGAGTGATGCATGATAGGGGTGCCGAAGTGGCAGTGGCACAAACATGGGATGAGCTTCGAGCTCTCATGATGAAAGAGTTTTGTCCCCGTCACGAAATTCAAGCTTTGGAACGAGAGTTTGACGATCTAAAACAAGATGGGGGTGAACACCGTGCGTATACAGATCGTTTTGAGGAGCTCAGTCTGTTGTGTCCCACTATGGTTACCCCACTAGAGAAAGCAATAGAGAGGTATATCGATGGTTTACCCAATTCCATACAGGATATTGTGACTGGCATTAATCCTACTACTATTCGTCACGCGATCGAGTTGTCTACTACCCTGACTGAGTCTCAAGTCAGGAAGGGTAAACTTACCCGCAAGGATGATAAGAAGAATTCGACCGATTCTGTCAAGGAAAATGGTAAGAGTAAGAAAGGTGAGTCGTCAAAGAAGTCGAAAAAGCGAAAGGGTGCTCAGAATTTTGCTGTAACTGCTCAGAATCCTCAGAACCCACCAGCTCAACCTCCTGCAAAGAAAGTGTATGCTGGTACCGCCCCTCATTGTGCTCGCTGCAACGGTCATCATGTTGCACAGCAAGCTTGTAAGCAATGCACAACGTGTGGTAAGCTTGGGCATCTGGCCAACATCTGTCGTTTGGGTCAGAATCAGATTGTTCAGAATCAAGCTCCAGTTCAGGGGAATGCTGCTAGATTCCCACCGGGTTCATGTTTTAATTGTGGAGAGTTTGGTCACTTCCGCAACAACTGTCCGAGGTTGGCGAATGCAAATGCGAATCCGAACGTGAATGTCAACGCGAATGTAAATCCCGCTCGTGGACGAGCGTACAACTTGAATGCCAACGAGGCGAGTACTGACAACGAGGTTGTCAATGGTATGTTTCTTGTTAACAATCGACCTGCATCTATTCTTTTTGATTCTGGTGCCGATAGAAGTTTTGTTTCGTTATCTTTTGAGCCTTTACTTGCTATACCTAGAACTAAATTGAGGAAACCCTTATCTGTCGAAGTTGCTACTGGTAAACCTCTTGTTCTCGATTCTGTTATTCGTGATTGTCAGTTGAACCTTGATAACCATCTTTTTCCCATTGACCTCACATCGATGCAACTTGGGAGCTTCGATATTATCGTGGGGATGGATTGGTTAACCAAACATCATGCTGAGGTGGTTTGTTTCGATAAGATTGTTCGTATTCCTCTTCCATCTGGCGATGTTCTGGAAGTTCGTGGCGAGAAACCATCTGGTGGATTGAAGCTTATGTCGTGTACGAAAGCCCAAAGTTATTTACGAAAAGGATATGTTGCTTTTCTGGCACATGTCACCAAGGAGGAAAGCAAGAGCAAGAATATTCAGGATATTCCAATTGTTCGGGATTATCCATAGGTGTTTCCTGATGAACTGCCTGGTTTGCCTCCAGTTCGTCAAGTCGAGTTTCATATTGACCTTGTACCCAATGCCAACCCGATTGCGAAAGCACCTTATCGTCTTATGTAACACCTGTGTCATTTCAACCATCAAACAAATGCCAAACCAATGAAATAATGTATTTCATACTTTGGACTTGTAAAAATATGTGTATCGTTTACACATATCAACTCTTGTCCGATTTCAAGCTCTAAATCGCTTTCTGGAAGGTTATACGCGCACTGACGCGTAAATATAACCAGTTTAATCCAACGAACACTCCAGAATAGTGAAATAGGCTTAACATACCTTAAATAACCTTTACATAACTTAGATATAAGTTTTGGAAGGTTTGGTGTGGTGAAATCAAAGTTAAATCGCTTACAGGGACTAAAGTTGACAAACTGCGAAAGTATGCCAATTTGAACTGTAACAGACATTCCGGAGCATGACCATAAGTTAAACATACCATAAATACCCTTCACATAGCTTAGAAATAGGCTTTGAGGTGTTCGGTGTGCTAAAATAAACTTTTGGGTCATTCAGGGACTAAAAGTGTCAAAAAGTGCACAAGTTTGCATTTTCGCGCATAACTTACGTTCTGAATACATCCGGACATCCAAAAATTTATGTAAGCATGACTATATTATATTTTAGTGTTCGCCATAAGAAAAATCCATTCGTTTCGTCATTTGGATCGTTTTTCGCGCTTGTGCGCATTCCGTCGTAATTAAGCAAACATCGCGTTCGTACGACCAAACGAACCATCATCCGGCATATTTTTGAGCATGTTTTGAGTTCCCTATACTTTAACTTCATTTTAGAGCCTTGAAATGAGGTTAACGGGGTTCAAACGCATCGAAAAAGGCCTTAAAACACAACAGGGACCAAAACTGCCAATTTGGAAACATTTCTGAAACAGAGGGGCAGTGGCGTAGCGCGAGCCCTAAGGGCCTATGCAGTCACGCTACGCGACTGCCTATGCTGGACAGAAAACATGCAGAAACTCAGTTTTTCACTTTCGGGACCAGATTCGATGTATTAGCCGTTGTTTAATTCACAACCACACATTCTAACTTGCTTAGTCAGCGGATAAGGATGGAATTTAGGCACCATAACTTTCCGACACTTGTACGGATACGATTAAGGCATGATATTCAACAAGCGATCTTAACGGTTCGGGTATTCCTATAAATACCCCATACCCCCCATTGCTAAAATCACTAGAATTCTGATTTGAGAACCTCTAAGTTGAAACCATTGTTTCATACCTGAGATTCTTGAATCGGGATTAGCATTCGGGGACCCTTCGTAAGTATTCTTTCGTTCTTTTCCTTATTTTACTGCTTTTCGAGTCAGAAAGTCAAACTTTGTTTGACTTTCAGCGTTGACCAGTAATGGTCAATGCGAAGTTCGTTTGAACTTCGCAACGTGATTGTAATCACGATGGTCATAGTCCCTTGGGACTATGCCTACTGATTACCACGTTGTCTAGGGTCGTAGGGTAAGCGATCTAATAAATCGCCTATACCTTCGAGCCCGACCCAGTTTGGTCGATCATTAGGATCCGACCAAATACATTAGGTGACCATAGTATATAGGGAATAACCTTCTGAGGTTATACCTTATGGTCGCTTCGTTTAAGTAGTTGTATGATAAGTAGTTTATATGCCTTAGGTAAATTACCAGAATACCCTTTTCATGTATAATTGGTAATTAAGCATATGTAACCTAAACTTTTGTCACATAACTGATTATGTAACATGTTTAGGCATATAACACTTGTCATAGGACTAGTTAGGCGGTCCGAACGCGTTTCACGCGAACGATGCGTTAAAGTAGCATAAGCTACCTAAACGGGTCGTAATGGGTCGTAGACACTTAGGTTAAGTTTCATTTAGTATGTAGGCTTTGATTAACCACATCACATGAGTTCCTACACTCATTTGGTTTACAAACCCTCATGCTACCCAGTCTTCCGATTTAGGTCCGGTTTATTAATGTAGTTACCTATATTAGGTGCCGTTTGATATTCCGCGATCTCTAGCATTGCTTGGTGGTTATCCTAGGACTTCTGAGCAATCTCAAGTGAGTACATAGACCCCTCTTTTACTGTTTTCCAAACTGTTTTGGGGTGAAACACATGTGCCTACTTGTTACTTTCGTGCTTTCCTGTTTTCACATCATATACTTGCTATGTTCATTAGTACATTTATAGTACATGATTTCATGGTGTTCTATGCTTTGTATGATGACTTTGCATACTTAGTACATTGTTTTACATGACTTTTCTACTTTGTATGATGACTTTGCATACTTAGTACATTGTTTTATACTGCATCTCTGTTGCATATGTTCCAGTAACATATGGACACATTGTTTTACAGCTCTACCTTGTATGTTTACTCTAGCATACTAGGTATATTATCTTCATAAAACATGATTGACATTTGATCATGCATTTCCCACAAAACATAACTTTGATTTAAACCAAGTTTTACTTCAATACTTTGTTTTTGTGCATATGGTTTAGTTGAGACATTTCACTTGCCATACATGACATCTTGACATAGACATTTGACATGGATATTTGACATAGACATTTGACATGGATATTTGACATAGACATTTTGATATGATTTACATCTTGACATGAACACTTTGACATATTACCCAATACATTTGACAATTGGTTTAAACATAGACTTATTACATTGTTGGTTTGGTTTGATTAAGTGATTAAGTAACGATGCGTGTGTAATATGATACAAGCATGGTGGATACGCCGCTGGTACTTCCTATATATAAGTGTTTGTATGGTATTACATATCGTAGCATTATTTGAATCATTTCAGTTTGATACATATAACATTTTATACAAATAACATACTTTTCACAAGACATTGATTTATAAACATCTTATCTTATGCAAACATATTTTACTTGGTTATTCATTTAACCTTACGTTTATTTATACTTATCATCTGATCTTATCGATTTTCAAATGATTTACAAAGCAAAGCAAATAACAAGGTTCATGACTAAACATTTTCTCAAACATAAGTCATGAAACCTATTTTCACAAAACCTATGTATCTCACAGGCATTTTTATGCTGACGTACCTATTTTCACATGTGTTTTTCAGGAACTGTTGCATAAGATGATCAAGATACACATAGGCAGACTTGGGCTTTAGTGACAATAAAAGATGCAAGACTAGTTAATTATGTTGTATTTTCTTGTTTGTTAAGACATTGTAACACTTTTAATCAATAAAACGAAACTTCAATTGCCATGGATTTGAAACAATTAATTCTGTTACAACACTCCCCGACATTTCTGCCACGTTTGTATGTTCTACGTGGTCGGGGTGTGACAGAAAGATGGTATCAGAGCCAATGGTTATAGGGAATTAGGTTATTAGTAATGCTTTGACCTAGTCTATAACCTTCTTAGGACCCTAACGCGAGTTTACTTGCGTTTAGTCATAAAACAATACCGTCACCTATCCTTAGGCGACGACCACAACAAGAACATAAATTTCAAAACCGCTTTGAAAACTAATCATCTGTTCTAGGATGATTGATTACTAGGTTTTGAACCCTCTATTGTAAGGTTTTGAACCCTCTGTTATACGGTTTTGAACCCCTTTGAGTTTTCAAAACTCTCGTCAAGGTTTTGGGTTTTTAATAATGTGAACACGTGCAAACTGGAAGGGTGAATGCCTGTATTCTGGGTTTTCTGTCTAGGCAAGCACTTGGTATACATCTCATCAGACGCGAGACCAGCTGTGCTTACCTGGGAATTCTTGGGATGAGTGTTCACTTATAGGCGAGCATGTCTTCGCGATACATTATATTGACCCATTTACTTTGATTAGTCACCATCTCATTTGTTTGCCTTTGGTAACAAACAAATGGTCACAATCTTCATGTGTTGTTATTCTCTTTTGATTATCTTTTGCTTGTTTCCTTCTATGTCTTCCATTTTCTTCATTATGCCTCTTCATCGCAACAAGACTCGAGTGTCCGGACCAGGTGCTACAATTGCCCAACAAATAGGCGTAGTACTCCAGAAGACCGTTGATTTAGCTATCACCATGACTCATCTCAGGGATGAAGCCGTGCAAGGGAACCGCTCCTTGGAGAAATCAATGCAACCGTCATCATCCAAATCAAATACCCTGTTACAAATGTACCCACGGTGTACGATGGAGACATTTGGTTAACATGTGTTGCTTTGCTGTCCAAAGCAAAGCTGTTACAAATCCTGCTGCTGCTCAACTTTCAAACTCTGCTTCATATGTCGCTTGACATATCTGGCGCCTCAACCTCATGAACTTTCTACCTTGTGTATCGACGTAAGCACGCCTAGTGCAAGGTGTCGGAACACCTCCCGTTATACAAACTTCAAAAAAATCCATGTAGGATCTTTCTATCCTCATAATTAGATCCTTGTGGATGGGTATCATTCATCGGAGCCCTTAATTGAATTCTTTGTATGATTCAATACGTACATCACAATTCAATAAGGACAAAGCCGAATTCCTTTTAAGATTATCCTATCTTCATAGATAGATTCTTGAAATGATTAAAGTGGCAAATGAAATCCACGAATTGGATTCCTGGTGTGCTTTAAATATCCGCGTCCAAAGATAACAAATTAATAACAAGTTAAACAACTATGTGATTATGTGCTTATGTGTTTCCTTTTATGATTTTGGTGTAATCCAAGTTTTGTTATCCAAATCCTCGTAGAATCTTCCATATCTTTGGGTGCTATATTAAATCCTCAACGGGCTTGTACGTAATAGTAAAGACCCTTGGATTATATTGTACCATTCCATAATTAGATCCTGAGAGGTCTAGGTAAACAGATTGATCCAAAAATCTGGTTAGGAATATCATGTGATGATATAGCTGAAAGGACTCCTTGGTGGCCTAATTTAAAAGGATCCTTTGTCGATCTAATTAAAAGGACCCTATGGTAGTTTAGTCACACTCATCATCAGGTTTGATTTTTCCTCCCCTTCACATTTCAGACAAATTGTGCGGACTATGCAAGGAATTGCGTAATTATGGATGCATACATAATTATGAAATTCAGTGCACGGAAACCACAGCAAATTTTGTCATGTGTCTAGAGACTATTCCGTTCATTTTTGTTTCTGAAGATGTAAAATGACTATTCCGTTCATTTTTGTTTCTGAAGATGTAAAATGACTATTCCGTTCATTTTTGTTTCTGAAGATGTAAAATGACTATTCCGTTCATTTTTGTTTCTGAAGATGTAAAATGACTATTCCGTTCATTTTTGTTTCTGAAGATGTAAAATGACTATTCCGTTCATTTTTGTTTCTGAAGATGTAAAATGACTATTCTGTTCATTTTTGTTTCTGAAGATGTAAAATGACTATTCTGTTCTTTTTTGTTTCTGAAGATGTAAAATGACTATTCCGTTCCTTTTTGTTTCTGAAGATGTAAAATGACTATTCTGTTCATTTTTGTTTCTGAAGATGTAAAATGACTATTCTGTTCATTTTTGTTTCTGAAGATGTAAAATGACTATTCTGTTCATTTTTGTTTCTGAAGATGTAAAATGACTATTCTGTTCATTTTTGTTTCTGAAGATGTTGTGGAAAATGACTATTCTGTTCATTTTTGTTTCTAAAGAATGCCTGTTGAAAATAACTCTGTTCATTTTTCATTTCTGAAAAATGTTCGTTAAAGAGAAATTACAGGATTACGTCTTGTTCATCTTTGATGGTTATTTAACACAAAGTCACAAATAGACTCCTACGAATAAATTTCGGGACGAAATTTCCTAAAGTAGGGGAGACTGTAACACCTGTGTCATTTCAACCATCAAACAAATGCCAAACCAATGAAATAATGTATTTCATACTTTGGACTTGTAAAAATATGTGTATCGTTTACACATATCAACTCTTGTCCGATTTCAAGCTCTAAATCGCTTTCTGGAAGGTTATACGCGCACTGACGCGTAAATATAACCAGTTTAATCCAACGAACACTCCGGAATAGTGAAATAGGCTTAACATACCTTAAATAACCTTTACATAACTTAGATATAAGTTTTGGAAGGTTTGGTGTGGTGAAATCAAAGTTAAATCGCTTACAGGGACTAAAGTTGACAAACTGCGAAAGTATGCCAATTTGAACTGTAACAGACATTCCGGAGCATGACCATAAGTTAAACATACCATAAATACCCTTCACATAGCTTAGAAATAGGCTTTGAGGTGTTCGGTGTGCTAAAATAAACTTTTGGGTCATTCAGGGACTAAAAGTGTCAAAAAGTGCACAAGTTTGCATTTTCGCGCATAACTTACGTTCTGAATACATCCAGACATCCAAAAATTTATGTAAGCATGACTATATTATATTTTAGTGTTCGCCATAAGAAAAATCCATTCGTTTCGTCATTTGGATCGTTTTTCGCGCTTGTGCGCATTCCGTCGCAATTAAGCGAACATCGCGTTCGTACGACCAAACGAACCATCATCCGGCATATTTTTGAGCATTTTTTGAGTTCCCTATACTTTAACTTCATTTTAGAGCCTTGAAATGAGGTTAACGGGGTTCAAACGCATCGAAAAAGGCCTTAAAACACAACAGGGACCAAAACTGCCAATTTGGAAACATTTCTGAAACAGAGGGGCAGTGGCGTAGCGCGAGCCCTAAGGGCCTATGCAGTCACGCTACGCGACTGCCTATGCTGGACAGAAAACATGCAGAAACTCAGTTTTTCGATTTCGGGACCAGATTCGATGTATTAGCCGTTGTTTAATTCACAACCACACATTCTAACTTGCTTAGTCAGCGAATAAGGATGGAATTTAGGCACCATAACTTTCCGACACTTGTACGGATACGATTAAGGCACGATATTCGACAAGCGATCTTAACGGTTCGGGTATTCCTATAAATACCCCATACCCCCCATTGCTAAAATCACTAGAATTCTGATTTGAGAACCTCTAAGTTGAAACCATTGTTTCATACCTGAGATTCTTGAATCGGGATTAGCATTCGGGGACCCTTCGTAAGTATTCTTTCGTTCTTTTCCTTATTTTACTGCTTTTCGAGTCAGAAAGTCAAACTTTGTTTGACTTTCAGCGTTGACCAGTAATGGTCAATGCGAAGTTCGTTTGAACTTCGCAACGTGATTGTAATCACGATGGTCATAGTCCCTTGGGACTATGCCTACTGATTACCACGTTGTCTAGGGTCGTAGGGTAAGCGAACTAATAAATCGCCTATACCTTCGAACCCGACCCAGTTTGGTCGATCATTAGGATCCGACCAAATACATTAGGTGACCATAGTATATAGGGAATAACCTTCCGAGGTTATACCTTATGGTCGCTTCATTTAAGTAGTTGTATGATAAGTAGTTTATATGCCTTAGGTAAATTACCAGAATACCCTTTTCATGTATAATTGGTAATTAAGCATATGTAACCTAAACTTTTGTCACATAAGTGATTATGTAACATGTTTAGGCATATAACACTTGTCATAGGACTAGTTAGGCGGTCCGAACGCGTTTCACGCGAACGATGCGTTAAAGTAGCATAAGCTACCTAAACGGGTCGTAATGGGTCGTAGACACTTAGGTTAAGTTTCATTTAGTATGTAGGCTTTGATTAACCACATCACATGAGTTCCTACACTCATTTGGTTTACAAACCCTCATGCTACCCAGTCTTCTGATTTAGGTCCGGTTTATTAATGTAGTTACCTATATTAGGTGCCGTTTGATATTCCGCGATCTCTAGCATTGCTTGGTGGTTATCCTAGGACTTCTGAGCAATCTCAAGTGAGTACATAGACCCCTCTTTTACTGTTTTCCAAACTGTTTTGGGGTGAAACACATGTGCCTACTTGTTACTTTCGTGCTTTCCTGTTTTCACATCATATACTTGCTATGTTCATTAGTACATTTATAGTACATGATTTCATGGTGTTCTATGCTTTGTATGATGACTTTGCATACTTAGTACATTGTTTTACATGACTTTTCTACTTTGTATGATGACTTTGCATACTTAGTACATTGTTTTATACTGCATCTCTGTTGCATATGTTCCAGTAACATATGGACACATTGTTTTACAGCTCTACCTTGTATGTTTACTCTAGCATACTAGGTACATTATCTTCATAAAACATGATTGACATTTGATCATGCATTTCCCACAAAACATAACTTTGATTTAAACCAAGTTTTACTTCAATACTTTGTTTTTGTGCATATGGTTTAGTTGAGACATTTCACTTGCCATACATGACATCTTGACATAGACATTTGACATGGATATTTGACATAGACATTTGACATGGATATTTGACATAGACATTTTGATATGATTTACATCTTGACATGAACACTTTGACATATTACCCAATACATTTGACAATTGGTTTAAACATAGACTTATTACATTGTTGGTTTGGTTTGATTAAGTGATTAAGTAACGATGCGTGTGTAATATGATACAAGCATGGTGGATACGCCGCTGGTACTTCCTATATATAAGTGTTTGTATGGTATTACATATCGTAGCATTATTTGAATCATTTCAGTTTGATACATATAACATTTTATACAAATAACATACTTTTCACAAGACATTGATTTATAATAAACATCTTATCTTATGCAAACATATTTTACTTGGTTATTCATTTAACCTTACGTTTATTTATACTTATCATCTGATCTTATCGATTTTCAAATGATTTACAAAGCAAAGCAAATAACAAGGTTCATGACTAAACATTTTCTCAAACATAAGTCATGAAACCTATTTTCACAAAACCTATGTATCTCACAGGTATTTTTATGCTGACGTACCTATTTTCACATGTGTTTTTCAGGAACTGTTGCATAAGATGATCAAGATACACATAGGCAGACTTGGGCTTTAGTGACAATAAAAGATGCAAGACTAGTTAATTATGTTGTATTTTCTTGTTTGTTAAGACATTGTAACACTTTTAATCAATAAAACGAAACTTCAATTGCCATGGATTTGAAACAATTAATTCTGTTACAACACTCCCCGACATTTCCGCCACGTTTGTATGTTCTACGTGGTCGGGGTGTGACATCTTACACCGTCTGAGATGCAAGAGTTATCGAAATAGCTTCAAGAGTTATCTGATAAAGGATTCATCCGTCCGAGCTTTTCGCCTTGGGGAGCTCCTGTCCTCTTTGTGAAAAAGAAAGATGGATCTTTTCGAATGTGTATCGATTATCGTGAGCTTAATAAGCTTACCATCAAGAATCGATATCCCCTACCTCGAATTGATGATCTCTTCGAACGGCTGAAAGGTGCTTCATGCTTTTCCAAGATCGATCTGCATTCTGGGTATCATCAACTTCGTGTTCTCGAAGAAGATATTCCCAAAACTGCTTTCCGCACAAGATATGGGCACTACGAGTTCACTGTCATGCCTATTGGTTTGAAAAATGCCCCAACTATCTTAATGGACTTAATGAATAGGGTATGTAAACCTTATTTAGACAAGTTCATCATTGTGTTCATCGATGATATTCTCATTTATTCAAAGTCTCAAGCCGAACACGAGCAACACCTTCGCTTAACATTGGAACTCCTTAAGAAGGAACAACTTTTTGCTAAATTCTCCAAGTGTGAATTTTGGCTTAGAGAAGTTCAGTTTTTGGGTCATATAGTCAACGAACAGGGTATTCATGTAGATCCATCCAAGATAGCTGCTATTAAGGATTGGAATACACCGACGACACCTACAGAGATTCGATCATTTCTTGGTCTTGCTGGTTATTATCGTCGATTCATTTCTAATTTCTCAAAGATCGCGGTTCCACTCACTACTTTGACTCAGAAGAATAAGCCTTTTGAGTGGGGACCTAAGCAAGAAGAAGCGTTCCAAACACTGAAACGGAAGCTCTGTGATGCTCCTGTTTTATCTCTACCAGAAGGAAACGATGATTTCGTTGTCTACTGTGACGCATCTAATTTAGGCCTTGGTTGTGTTCTTATGCAACGAGGTAAAGTAATAGCTTATGCGTCAAGACAGTTGAAAGTTCACAGGAAGAACTATACGACTAATGATCTTGAGTTAGGAGTTGTGGTTTTCGCGCTTAAAATCTGGAGACACTATCTTTATGGCACGAAGTGTGTGGTTTTCACAGACCACAAAAGTCTCCAGCATATTCTAAAGCAGAAGGAGCTGAACATGAGGCAACGACGTTGGGTTGAGCTCTTAAGTGATTATGATTGCGAGATTCGCTACCATCCTGGTAAGGAGAATGTCGTAGCTGATGCGCTTAGTAGAAAAAGAGCGAGTCAAGCTTCATTCTGTTCGCACTCTATCTGATCTTCAAACTCGTGTCCATCAAGCTCAACAATTTTGTGTTATACAAAATTTGATAGGTGAGGAATTACCACATCAGCTTGAGCTTAAGCTCGAAAGGAAAGACGATGGTTTGCTTTATTTCAAGGATCGTTTGTGGATTCCAAAACAAGATGATCTTCGCACCTTGGTAATGGACAAATCTCATAAGTCTCGATATTCTATCCATCCTGGTGCTGATAAAATGTACAAGGATCTTCGTACTCAGTATTGGTGGCCTGGTATGAAGAAGGATGTTACCTTGTATATATCGAAATGCCTAACTTGTCTCAAAGTCAAGGTTGAACATCAACGACCTTCTGGTTTGCTTGTACAACCAGAGATACCGGTTTGGAAGTGGGAGAACATTGCTATGGACCTTATCACAAAGTTACCGTGTACATCTAGAGGTCATGATGCTATTTGGGTTGTTATCGATCGTTTAACGAAATCAGCTCATTTTATTCCGATTCGCGAGGATCTATCTGCTGATAAACTTGCAAAGATTTATGTTGATGAGATTGTATCACGACATGGTGTTCCTTTGGATATCATTTCCGATCGTGATGCTCGATTTTCATCTCATTTCTGGAAGACCATGCAATCTGCTTTGGGAACCCAACTAAATCTAAGCACTGCTTATCATCCCCAAACAGATGGACAATCTGAGAGAACGATTCAAACTTTGGAGGATATGCTTAGAGCATGCGTAATAGACTTTGGAGGTAATTGGGATTCTCATCTTCCATTGATCGAGTTCTCTTACAACAATAGTCATCATGCTAGTATTAATATGGCACCATTCGAAGCTCTCTACGGTCGAAAATGTCGTTCACCTGTCTGTTGGAATGAGATCGGTGAAGCTCAGCTTACTGGACCTGAGCTCATTCTAGAAACAACAGACAAAATCAAGAAAATTCACGATAATCTTGTGACAGCTCGAAGCCGTCAAAAGAGTTACGCGGATATGCGACGCAAGCCCTTAGAATTTCAAGTCGGAGTGGTGAGATTTGGAATGAAAGGAAAACTTGTACCCCGATATGTTGGACCATTTAAGATTGTTGAAAGAATTGGAAAGGTTGCCTATCAACTAGAGCTACCTCCAGAGCTTGGAAATATTCATCTGACTTTTCACATGTCCAATTTGCGAAAGTGTTTAGCTGATGCTGATCTTCACATTCCTCTCGACGAGATTCAAATTGATGAAACGATGAACTTTGTCGAGAAACCTGTGGAGATAGTGGACCGTACATTCAAACAGTTGAAGAACAAACGGATTCGATTGGTCAAAGTTCGCTGGGAATCCAAACGTGGCCCAGAGTTTACTTGGGAACGCGAGGACCAGATGAAGGCCAAATATCCGCATTTGTTTTCACAAGCTTCCTCTAGTTAAAATTTCGGGATGAAATTTCCTAAAGTAGGGGAGACTGTAACAACTGTGTTCTATATTCATCGTATAATGTAAAACAATGTTGATTATCAATAAAACAATGTACTTTGGTGTTATTATATGTGTTTTGGTGTTATTATGTGTGTAATTGTGTTTGATGATTTTAGAATTTGATTCGATTCCGATTTCAAGCTTTAAATCGCTTTCTGGAAGGTTATACGCAAACTGGTGCGTAAACGCAGTCAGTTTAACGCAACAAACTCCCCGGAATAGTGACATAGGCTTAACATACCTTAAATAACCTCCACATAACTTAAAAATAAGCTTTGGATGGTTTGGTGTGTTGAAATCAAGTTTGTTCGATCGCAGGGACTATTTGTGTCAAACTGTGAAACTATATCGATTTGTATAGTAACGAACATTCCGGAACATGATCATAGGTTAAACATACCCTAAATATCCTTTACATAGCTTAGAAATAGGCTTTGAGGGGTTCGGTATGCTAAAACAAACTTTATTGGTCATTCAGGGACTAAAAGCGTCAAAAAGTGCATAAGTTTGCATTTTTGGGCATATCTTACGTTCTGAATATATCCGGACATCCAAAAATTTATGTAATTATTAAAATATTTTATTTTAGTGATTGTCATGATAAAATTCCATTCGTCGCTTAATTTGGATCGTTTTTGCGTTCGTTACGACTTCCGTCGTAATTAACCGAACAACGCAAGCGTACGACCAAACGAGCCGACATCCAAGATATTTTTGAGCATGTTTTGAATTCCCTATACCTTAACTTCATTTTAGAGCCTTGAAATGGGGTTAACGGGGCTTAAACGCATCGAAAAAGGCCTTAAACATGTGCAGAGACCATTTTTGCCATTTTTGAAACTTTTCTGAATCTGGCACTTGGTGGCGCTGCGCGAGCACCAACTATCTTCCCCGTGGCGCGGTGTGAGCACCTGATCTGGACAGAAACTTGAATTTTGAGCATTTTTCAGCAATGGGGTCGAACTTGGGGGTCTATTTTGTAACATTTTCAATACCGTTTGCTGGTTTTGGGGCACCCCTAGTATCCCAAAACCATGGGCCATATGTGTACGGTCCAGATTGATGCTCGTTTATCGAGGAACGATCTTAACGGTTCTTGATTCTCTATAAATAGCAACACCCACTTCATTCTCAAAACCCACTTGATTTTTCTGAGATTTCTCTAAGTTGAAGTGTTAACCACTTCATACCTGAGAATACTTGGAAAATCAAACTTGCTTGGACCCGTTGTAAGTATTCCTTCATTCTTTTTATGCGTTTTTAGCTTAAAAGTCAAACTGCGTTTGACTTTCTGCATTGACCAGTTTATGGTCAATGCGAAGTTCGTTTGAACTTCATAACGTGAGCGTAATCACGATGGTTATAGTCCCTAGTGACTATACCTACTGATTACCACGTTATCTAGGCCTAGTGACGAGTCGTAGTTTCGGCCAAAATGCGTATTCTCGCGTATTTTGTAACCAAACCTGTTTTCTAAATTCGTTAAACATGTTTTAACATGTTTAACTCGTCACTTTTAGTTTAGTGCTTGTGTAGAGTGGTAAGTCAAGCGGACTAAACACCTGCTTAGACTTTCGAACACGACCCGTTTGGTCGATCACTAGGATCCGACCAAACATGTTTAGTGACCATAGTTGCATAGCGAATAACCTTCCGAGGTTATACCTTATGGTCACTTAGGTTTAATTAGTTGTATGATAGGTAGTTTATATGTCTTAGGTAAATGACCAAAATGTCCTTTTCATGCATAATTGATAATTAAGCATATGTAACATAAACTTTTGTCATGTAACTGATTATACAACATATTTAAACATGTTTAGGCATATAATACTTGTCATAGGACTAGTTAGACGTCTCGAACGCGCATTTACGCGCACGACGCGTTAAAGTTACGTAAGCTACCTTAATGGGTCGTAATGGGTCGAAAGCACTTAGGTTAGGTTCCGATTTAGAATGTAGGCTTTGTTAAACCATATCACATGAGTTCCAATACTCATTTGGTTTACAAGACCTCATTCTGTACGATCTTCCGATTTAGGCGTCTATTGTTTGACTAGTGATTCGATTACTAGGTGCTGCTTGATTTCTCTGGTTTACTTGAGTTTGTTGAAGTTCTATTGGTTGAGGATACTTTGCACTTCATGTGTGTACATAGTTACCCTATTTTACTGTTTTCGATTGTTTTGGGGTGATTCATATGTATTAAACGATTTCGATATTTAAACGATGGTTTCAAAAACGACTAAGATGGTTTATATTAAACTAATAACGATTTCGATAATGTGAACAAACTTGTTGGACGTAGTTACATAACGAATGACATTCATTAACATTGATCAAGCCGACCAGTATTAGGTTATGGTACCATAGGATCTGACAAATCCCGTTATCGTACTGCACCCATGGTTATGTGTGGGTTAGGTGGGTAACGACTGAATCTGATTATTAACTTGCCCTTTGGTGGTTTGTTAATGCGAGAAGCGAGATAGTCGAGTCACGAAGGTTTGAATGTTATTAGCGAGACGACCAAAAATAGTTTTCACAATTAAAACAAGGATGATTTAAACGACTTAAATGAGTTAAACGATTTGGAAACGATTTAAACGAGTTAACGATTTGGAAACGATTTGAACGAGTTAACGATTTGGAAACGATTTGAACAAGATTAAATGAATTGGATAAACGATTGGTTTTTGGTTAAGTGTTTAGATAATGGGACGAGTGTAATATGGTGAAAACATGGTAGATACGCCACTGGTACTTCTTATATATAAGTGTTTTCAACATATTACATACCGTGACGTTATTTAGTTCACTTGGGTAAACGATTTTAAAACGATGTCACATAACGATCTTTTCGAAAGGATATTAACCATACGAGTTTTATTAACGAGTTAATACGAGATGTTTTACAATTTGGTTTACTAAAACAAATGTTTTTGGGTTAAGAATCATGGCTACGAGGTTTTATAAATTATAACCCGCTTGATTTAAGTTGGTTAATTAAGTTGCAATGTTATACTCTTTTCAAAACAAGGTTTTTAATAAGGTATTGCAACATGTAAACTAGCCATGATTCCGATACTCTCATAAAACCTATGTACTCGCCAGCATTTCTTTGCTGACTTTGTTTTTACATATGTTTCAGGTGATGTTGCTTGATGTTGTTTTTCTAGGATGCATGAGTCACATAGGATCTGGACGAGGCCTTAGTGACATAAAAACAATAATAGTCGATATGTAACGTGTTTGTTTCGTGTTAAAACAATGTAAATTACTTATCGAATAAATAAAACGAAACTCTTTTTGTATCCATGGTTGTGAAATGATAATTCTGTTACAACACTCCCCGACGTTTCCGCCACGATTTGTTGTTTTACGTGGTCGGGGTGTGACATGTTAAGCCTATGTCACTATTCCGGAGTGTTTGTCGAGTTAAACTGACTGTGTTTATGCACCAGTTTGCGTATAACCTTCCAGAAAGCGATTTAAAGCTTGAAATCGGAATCGAATCAAATCGAAAAATCGTGAAACGTAAATACACACATAATAACACCAAAACACATATAATAACACCAAATCACATTGTTTTATTAATAATTAACATTGTTTTACATTGTACATCGATTATAGAGCACCGTTGCACAGTCTCCCCTACTTCAGGAAATTTCGTCCCGAAATTTTAACTAGAGGAAGCTTGTGAAACAAAATGCGGATATTTCGCCTTCATTTGGTCCTCACATTCCCAAGTAAACTCTGGGCCATGTTTGGAATCCCAGCGAACCTTAACCAATCGAATTCGCTTGTTCTTCAGCTGTTTGATTGCATGGTCCATTATCTCCACGGGTTTCTCGACAAAGTGCATCGTTTCATCAACTTGAATTTCGTCGAGTGGAACGTGAAGATCAGCGTCAGCTAAACACTTTCGCAAATTGGACACGTGAAAAGTCGGATGAATATTTCCAAGCTCTGGAGGTAGCTCTAGTCGATAGGCAACTTTTCAAACTCTTTCAATAATCCTAAATGCTCCAACATATCGAGGTGCAAGTTTTCCTTTCTTTCCAAATCTCACCACTCCCTTCCAAGGTGACACCTTGAGTAGGACACGGTCTCCGACTTGAAATTATAAGGGCTTGCGTCGCATATCCACATAACTCTTTTGACGGCTTCTAGCTGTCACAAGATTATCGCGAATTTTCTTGATTTTGTCTGTTGTTTCCAGAATGAGCTCAGGTCCAGTAAGCTGAGCTTCACCGATCTCATTCCAACAGACAGGTGAATGACATTTTCGACCGTAGAGAGCTTCGAATGGTGCCATATTAATGCTAGCATGATAACTATTGTTGTAAGAGAACTCGATCAACGGAAGATGAGAATACCAATTACCACCAAAGTCTATCACGCATGCCCTAAGCATATCCTCCAAAGTTTGAATCGTCCTCTCAGATTGTCCATCTGTTTGGGGATGATAAGCAGTGCTTAGATTTAGTTGGGTTCCCATAGCAGATTGCATGGTCTTCCGAAAATGAAATGAAAATCGAGCATTACGATCAGATATGATATCCAAAGGAACACCATGTCGAGATACAATATCATCAACATAAATCTTTGCAAGTTTATCAGCAGATAGATCCTCGCGAATCGGAATAAAATGAGCTGACTTTGTTAATCGTTCGATAACAACCCAAATAGCATCGTGACCTCTAGATGTACGCGGTAACTTTGTGATGAGATCCATCGCAATGTTCTCCCACTTCCATACCGGTATCTCTGGTTGTACAAGCAAGCCAGAAGGTCGTTGATGTTCAGCCTTGACTTTGAGACAAGTTAGGCATTTCGATACATACAAGGCAACATCCTTTTTCATACAAGGCCACCAATACTAAGTATGAAGATCCTTTTACATTTTATCAGCACCAGGATGGATAGAATATCGAGACTTGTGAGATTCGTCCATCACTAGGGTGCGGAGATCATCTTGCTTCGGAATCCACAAACGATCCTTGAAATAGAGTAACCCATCGCCTTTCGTTTCGAGTTTAAGTTCGAGTTGAAGCGGTAGCTCATATTTCAATAAGCCTTTGATCACACAAGATCGTTGAGCTTGAAGGACACGATATTGAATATCAGATAGAATTCGAACAGAATGAAGCTTGACTCGTTCCTTTCAACTAAGCACATCGGCTACGACATTCGCCTTACCAGGATGGTAGCGATTTCGCAATCATAGTCATTTAAGAGTTCAACCCAACGTCGTTGCCTCATGTTCAACTCCTTCTGATTAAGAATATGCTGGAGACTTTTGTGGTTTGTGAAAACCACACACTTCGTGCCATAAAGATAGTGTCTCCATATTTTAAGAGCGAAAACCACAGCACCTAACTCAAGATCATGAGTCGTGTAGTTCTTCTCGTGAACTTTCAACTGTCTTGACGTATAAGCTATGACCTTACCTCGTTGCATGAGAACGCAACCAAGGCCTAGATTTGATGCATCACAATAGACAACGAAATCATCATTTCCATCAGGCAAAGATAAAACAGGAGCATCACATAGCTTCCGTTTCAGCGTTTGGAACGCTTCTTCTTGCTTGGGTCCCCACTCAAAAGGCTTATTCTTCTGAGTCAAAGCAGTGAGTGGAACCGCGATCTTCGAGAAATTAGAAATAAACCGACGATAATAACCAGCGAGACCAAGAAAAGAACGAATTTATGTAGGTGTCGTTGGCGTATTCCAATCCTTAATCGCAGCAATTTTGGATGGATCCACATGAATACCCTCCTCGTTGACTATATGACCCAAAAACTGAACTTTTTTATGCCAAAATTCACACTTGGAGAATTTAGCAAAAAGTTGTTCCTTCTTCAGGAGTTCCAGTGTCAAACGAAGGTGTTGCTCGTGATCGGCTCGAGACTTCGAATAAATGAGAATATCGTCGATGAACACAATGATGAACTTGTCTAAATAAGGTTTACAGACCCTATTCATTAAGTCCATAAAGATAGCTGGGGCATTTGTCAAACCAAAAGGCATGACAGTAAACTCGTAATGCCCATATCTTGTGCGGAAAGCAGTTTTGGGAATATCTTCTTCGAGAACACGAAGTTGATGATACCTAGAACGCAGATCGATCTTGGAAAAACAGGTAGCACATTGCAACTGATCAAAGAGATCATCGATTCGAGGAAGGGGATATCGATTCTTTATGGTAAGCTTGTTAAGCTCACGATAATCGATACACATTCGAAAATACCAATCTTTCTTTTTCACAAACAGGACAGGAGCGCCCCAGGGTGAATAGCTCGGTCGAATGAATCCTTTATCAGATAAATCTTGGAGCTGTTTTGATAACTCTTGCATCTCCGACGGTGCAAGACGATAAGGTGCTTTTGCAATCGGGTTGGCATTGGGAACAAGATCAATATGAAACTCGACTTGACGAACTGGAGGCAAACCAGACAGTTCATCAGAAAACACCTCTGGATAATCTCGAACAATCGGAACATCTTGAATACGCTTGCGTTTGCCTTTCTCCTCGGTGACATGTGCCAGAAAAGCAACATATCGTTTTCGTAAACAACTTTGGGCTTTCATACACGACATAAGCTTCAAAGCACCAGACGGTTTCTCGCCATGAACTTCTAGGACATCACCAGATGATAGAGGAATATGAACAATCTTATCGAAACAAACCACCTCAGCATGATGTTTAGTTAACCAATCCATCCCTACGATAATATCGAAACTCCCAAGTTGCATCGGTGTAAGGTCAATAGGAAAAAGATGGTTATCAAGGTTTAACTGACAATAACGAATAACAGAATCGAGTACGAGCGGTTTACCAGTAGCAACTTCGACCGATAAGGGTTTCCTCAGTTTTGTTCTAGGTATCGCAAGTAAAGGCTCAAATGATAATGAAACAAAACTCCTATCGGCACCAGAATCAAAAAGAATAGATGCAGGTTGATGGTTAACAAGAAACGTACCATTGACAACCTCGTTGTCAGCTCTCGCCTTGTTTGCATTCAGATTGTACGCTCGTCCATGGGCGGGATTTGCGTTTGCAACGGCATTCGGATTTGCGTTCGCATTTACCAACCTCGGGCAGCTGTTGCGGAAGTGACCAAACTCTCCACAATTGTAACACGAACCCGATGGGAATCTAGCAGCATTCCCCTGAACCTGTGCTGGATTCTGAGCGGCTTGATTCTGACCCAAACGACAAATGTTGGCCAGATGCCCAAGTTTACCACACGTAGTGCATTGCTTGCAAGCTTGTTGTGCAACATGATGACCGTTGCAGCGAGCATAGTGGGGTGCGGTACCAGCATATACTTTCTTCGTAGGAGGTTGAGCCGGTGGGTTCTGAGGATTCTGAGCAGTGACGGCAAAGTTTTGGGAAGCCTTGCGCTTCCTCGACTTCTTAGAAGACTCACCCTTCTTCTTACCCTTACCTTTACCCTTGTCTTGTGTGGAATCAGCTGACTTCTTCTTGTCACCATTACGGGTCAGTTTACCCTTTCTGACCTGAGACTTGGTCAGAGTAGCAGCCAATTCGATCGCTTGACGGATAGTAGTAGGATTACTGCCAGTCACAATGTCTTGCACGAAATCGGGCAAACCATCGATATACCTCTCGATTGCTTTCTCCAATGGGGTAACCATAGTGGGACACAACAAACTCAGCTCTTCATAACGATCCATATACGCACAGTGTTCTCCCCCATCTTGTTTTAAATCATCGAATTCTCGTTCCAAAGCTCGAATTTCGTGACGAGGACAGAACTCTCTCATCATGAGAGCTCGAAGCTCTTCCCAAGTTTGTGCCATCGGCACCCCTATCACGCATAACACCGTTCCACCATGTAAGAGCACGCTTCTCGAACATGTTGGATGCAAATTCAACCTTACGCTCATTCGGACATTGCACATGTCTGAATGTGCTCTCCAAACTTTTGAACCATTGTATGAGCGCGGTTGCTCCTTGAGACCCAGAAAACTTCAACGGTTTAGCAGAATTGAAATTCTTGAAACTACACTGAGCATTATCGTTATTATTGTTGTTGTATAACTGATGGATCTGGGTTACTACGTTCGGAAGCACTTCAGCCATTTGTTGAGCGACAAGGACTGCGACTTCTTCATTGGTTAGAGGTTGTTCATCTCGTCGAGGAGGCATTGTCTAAAAGAACAAGGAAACATGAGAAACGAGTGAGGTAGACAATTGGATAAACAAAAGAGGTATTAAAAACATCGACAAAACAATAGGAAGGCGATCATTCGTTTGTTACCTCGAACAAACAAACGACACGCAGTGACTAATCAAAGTAAATGGGTCAATATAATGCATTGCCGAAGACATGCTCGCCTATAAGTGAACACTCACCCCAAGAGTTCCCAGGTAAGAGTGACAGGTCCGATACTGCGGATTTGTACGAACACTCTAGCCTTAGACAGAAAACTCAGGGTACAGGCATTCACCCTGCCAGTTTGCACGTGTTCACACTATAAGACCCAAACTTTGACGAGACAAATCATTTACGAAGAAATGATTAGTTTTCAAAGCGGATTCGGAATTTTTGTTCTCATTGTGGTTATCACCTAAGGATAGGCGGCGGTTTTGTTTTAAAATCTAAACACAAATCTTTTTGCGTTAGTGTTGGTGCATATGTCTGTCGACTTTGTCTTGTATCGAGTCTTGTAATAGGTTAGATTGATCAGGGCACGAAATACGAGAAATTTGTGATTGTGACCATTTCGTACGAAATGGGACTGGCAATTTCGTGTGAGCTGTTTCGTGCGAAATGGCACGCTTATAAATGCGTGCCTTGACCATTTCATTTGTAACTTTCTGATTCCGGTACCGAGGTCCTGCAGAAGTGTCTCCAGGCTGTAAAACACTGTTAAATCAATAAACAAGACAATTAGAGTGTCTATCAAGCTGTTTCAAAGTCGATACGTTAGTTTCCGCCTCTCGTATTGACAAGAACTCTTCTGAACGACTCGTTTTGGTCGTGCAAACGATCCTACAGTTAGGGTCCTAGAAAGTTATAGTCTAGGTCAAAGCATTACTAATAACCTAATTCCCTATAACCATTGGCTCTGATACCAACTCTTCTGTCACACCCCGACCGCGTTAAAACAACGAAACCGAGGGGAAAACGTCGAGGAGTGTTGCAACAGAATTATTGTTTCACAACCATGGATACAAAAGTTTTGTTTTATTGATAATATTAAACATTAACATTGTCTTAAAGTCAAACAAACAAGTTACACTTCGTCTATCATTGTTATTATGTCACTAAGGCCTCGTCCAGATCCTATGTGAACATGCATCCTAGCAATCAACATCATTCAACAACACCTAAAACATATGTAAAAACAAAGTCAGCAAAGAAATGCTGGCGAGCAAATAGGTTTTATGAGAGTGTCGGATTCATGGCTCGTTTACATGATGCAATTGTCACACCCCGATATTTCCACGTATTACCGGTGGGCCCGGTGGGGAGTATCGTGACGTAGTTGATATCATCATAGACAATTTATCACAGTTTAATACACAACGGAAGTCGAAAGATAATAACATTACAAACCGAATGAAAGTAATATCAAGTGTATTACACGGGATGTAAAGGATCCACGGGCGGACCAAATAAAAGAAGATAATTGTTCAATAGACTTTTAAGTGACAAAGCTTGCAAGACTTTTATTTATTCACTCAGGAGTAGCCAGCCTATTCCGTCTAGTACCTGCACTTAACCTTTTTGGAAAATACATCAGTTTTCACTGGAAAATACAATTATCCGACTCATTTTGAAAATGTTTAAGAAAATTGATTTGAATGCACAAGGCACAAAATAATCTTTTATAACTTGGGATAATTATTTAAAAATAAACTTGTTAAAGAATTACATGTTTATTATACGTTCAGTAGCCCGGGCTGAAAACTAGGTTAAAGATTAATAGACACACCACATAATATATCCCACGGCGAGTTGTTCTCGAACAGGTGGGTACATTATTTTACATACGCACCGGCAGGTGTACGCCTACACCCCGTGCTTAAGTCGTGGCCATTTCAATGAATGAGCCGAGGATATCCAGGACATGGTCATTAACCCCCCAAAGGCTTAGAATAAACAAAACAAATTAAACGGGTTATCTCAATGATTTAACCTTCATACGATTAAAAATTCAATACCTGGCCAAGCGGTATTTTATATACCATACCCCAAGCCCGTATAAGGAAAGTTAAAAGTATTTACCTGAGCAAATTGTACAAATTTATCCCAGACGTACAAATCAGCAAATGCAGTTATCTTTTACTGGGCTCCTAAATCTGGAATGAAGGCTTTAATAACCTATTAGATTCCTAATGGGTCTTACTTAAGTTTAAACTTAGACCGGTTAGTTTTAAAGAAAGGTATACGGTTCAAAATGCATGATAAAGCGAAGACCGGATTAGAATGTAGTTTAGACCCGACAAGTTTGAATACTTGTATAATATGGGTAAACTAAACACATTCTGGATTTTGAGATAAGAATGATAAGGTTTGACCCGTTTTAGTTAATTTATGCAAACTAGTTACATAACCCGCACCGAACGCGAAAAATGCATAACGGGTAAACATATGAGTCGTGACCAGGTTTCCTAAGTTAATATGCCGTAAATATGTTGTGATATCAGTAGGATACCTTCCATTATGCCCAAAACGGATTTAAACTCAAACTAAGCCCCGTAGGGGTATTTTGGTCATTTTAAAGGTTTTAAAAGAGATTAAATATTAATCTGAGGTTCAGGTCTGAAATGATCAGTAAAAATAGTTAATTTAATAATTTATATCAGTAGGGTATTGCATATATGTGAAATTTACCATTTATAACCAAGCTGTGCACCGTAGGGGCATTTTGGTAATTTCACACAAGCCTTAAAGGTCAAATTTGGAAATCTGAGTTCACAACTTTATCTTACTGTTAAAATATAAAAATTTACTTAAGACATTAGTAGGTGTTAAGTCTTATATGCAAAAAATAGTTTTAATCCATACTATGCGTTTAAAACGCGTAAAAGTCGGTTTTAAGCGATTTTCGGGTTATTTAATGAAAGCTGAGATTTTTATCTGCCCAGAAGGCTTAAAATATTTTATTTATCATATAAAATCAGTAGCAAAAGATTTGGTATCAATACGTTATGTAGAACTCATTTTATTCAAGAAAAGGGTATAACCGACAATTACCGAATCAAAGCAATAACCCTATGTTATGATCAGTTTAAAAATAAATTAAAATATTCAAAAATCCCAAAATATTATATTACATCAGTGGGTAAAAATTTTGGTGTCAAAATTTGGGTTTGGATAGGCTTTATGCTAATTATTCCGTTTACTTAATAAAAAGCTTTCAAATTACGATATTGAGCATAACTCCTAATTTAGACCTCAAACTGATGTCAAATTTTTAGGACATATTTATAAATCAGTAACAAAAGTTTTTGTCCGCTCACATTTTCAAAAATCTCGTTTTAAGGTCAAAAGGGCGTAATGGTCAACATTTAAGCAATTAACGGAAACATGCAAATGAATTGGATTAATTAGGAACCAAGTTGTATAACCACAGAGGGTTATGCTAACCTATAACCTGGTCCTAATGGAACTCTAAGGTATATTTAAACTAAGCTAAATCGGGTCAGAACTGAAAGTCAAAGCAAAAGTCTACTTTTGCGACTTTCGGTTCCGAACCGAGCCTAAACTTGAAATTGTCGGGTTGAACATGCTTAGACATGTTCTTACATTAATTACCAAGTTATACAAGTGTTAAAACAGGTTTCATGGCTTCTACATTGTTAATTATGTGTTTATTTGCAAAATAGCTTTCTGTTGACTTTTTATAATTAAGTTTGACCCGACAATTGACCTAGTTAGAGTGGAAATCAGAGGGTGCCCTTTTAAGGGTTTATTACCCCACATAATTACCAACTCATAGCCACTTTCAATTCGAAAAATGACTGGACCATTAGTGATTTATCACTAAGTCAAAGGTTAATTACGACGGCTTTGACTTTAGGTCATTAAACTAATAAAACACGAATTAGAGAGGCTAAGAACACTCACAATGGTCCTTAGCACGAAATAAGAGCTGATGGAAGCTTGCTTGAAGTCCAGAGAGCTCCAGAGAGTGATTGAGAATGATATTTGCAAATGAGCAAATGAACAAGAATACAAGAACTCTTTATATATGACATAAAACATCACAAGATTGCTCCACACAAGTCTAGGATTGATTCCTGATCATCCCAGGTGTCCCCTATGCATGAAAATCTGTTGGCCAAGCTCCTGAATTTGAAAACCATGCATGTAAGTCGGTGTAACCTGCTGTAACAGACAACTGTGCATGTTTTCTGCATCTGCAGGTCTCAGGCAGCCCCCGTAAGGATTAGGGGAGGGTCTACGCGGCCGGTATGAGGCCCAGATCCGGTCACAAAGTTTCAGAAATTGCACATTTGGTCCCTGGTCCTCCTAAACTTATTTTAACTTCCATTTATTGCACTTTTAACCCCTAATCTTGACTTTCAAGGGTCTTAAACCTTTACACATTTAACAATAGGCCTTCGGTTAGTCACGAGGTCGCCCGAATGGTCTGAAATTATAACGTTGACGCTTTTAACCCCTCACTTACGAATGTTAACGTATTTTCTTCATACGATGTCGAAACCTTGTGAAATTTTTATCACTTATTCTTGGAAGCATAACTAATCATTACAAAGCTTCGGGTTCGCTAAAAGGTCACTCAGAGGTATAAATTAAACATGTTGACACATTTAACCCTTGCGGTTTGCAAACTTTCACTTTCTTTCACAATCGGTTTCATATGATTCATAATTCATTCATTTAAGAGTTTAAACATCGTGTAGGGTTGTTGAAAGGTATAATTATCAAATATTGACACTTTGAATCCTTCTACACACACACTTTCTTTGTTTGTCAACTTTAGTCCCTCATATTTAATCCATTACACGTTTAAAGCTCATGACACGTGTCTTCATTACATTGGTCGTGATTTTTCGAGGTGTTACATCCTCACCCCCTTAAAAGAAATCTCGACCTCGAGATTTACTGAAATAAATGAGGGTACTTCTGTTTCATTGTGGACTCTACCTCCCACGTGTACTCGGGACCTCTACGGGCATCCCATTTAACCTTCACAATCGGTACATGCTTCTTTTGAAGCTTTTTAACCTGTCGGTCCTCAATCGACAAAGGTTTTTCTACAAATTTTAAACTCTCATCAATATGTACATCTTTATGTGACATGACTAGCGATTCATCAGCTAGGCACTTCTTCAGATTGCAGATGTGAAACACATTATGAATTCCACTGAGCTCTTCAGGCAGGTTTAATTTGTAAGCCACTGTTCCGACACATTCGATGATCTCGAATGGTCCTATGTATCTTGGGTTTAATTTGTAAGCCCAAGATTAAGTAACACTTTGTCACCTACCTCGAATTTTCGAGGTTTACGTCTTTTATCTGCGTAGCTTTTCTGCCTATCCCTGGAAGCTTTGAGACGATCTCGTATCTGTACAATTTTATCTGTCGTCTCCAGGACTATATCGGGTCCTGTTAGTTGAACATCTCCAACTTCTGCCCAACAAACGGGCGTCCTGCACTTTCTTCCATACAAAGCTTCAAAAGGTGCAGCTTGAATACTGGAATGATAGCTATTGTTGTATGAGAATTCAATCAATGGAAGATGATCATCCCAACTTCCTCCTAAGTCAATAACACAAGCTCGTAGTATATCCTCGAGTGTCTGTGTAGTACGTTCACTTTGACCATCCGTGTAAGGATGATATGCGGTGCTGAAATTTAATCGAGTGCCTAGGGATGCTGGAAGCTTTTCCAGAAATGCGATGTATATCTCGTATCCCTATCAAAGATGATAGACACTGGCACTCCATGTAGAAATACAATCTTGTCCACGTACAGCTGAGCTAACTTATCTGAGCTGTGTGTTTCCTTAATAGGTAAGAAGTGAGCTGACTTAGTCAACCTGACAACTATAACCCAGATAGTATCATTTCCTTGCTTTGTCTTTGGTAACTTCGTGATGAAATCCACAGTTACCATTTCCCACTTCCAGGTGGGAAGTTCAGGCTGTTGCAGCAAACCTGACGGCTTCTGGTGTTCGGCTTTAACCTGAGCACATGTCAGACATTTGGCCACATAAGTGGCTATAGACTTCTTCAAGCCTATCCACTAATAATGTGCCTTCAAATCCTGGTACATCTTATCACAGCCAGGATGAACAGAGTATTTGGAGTCATGGGCTTCTTGAAGAATCACATCCCTAAGTCCTCCATAAATTGGAACCCATATTCGTCCATTCAATCTTAGGATTCCATTCTTGCCATATGATAACTGTTCAGCAGTTACACCCAACTTTTCATTTGGATAGTTAGCTTCTAATACAGCTTCCTTCTGAGCGGCTAACAATCTTTCTTTTAAATTGTTCTTCAATTCAATGCTCTTGGCATTGATTCTAATGGGCTTAACCCTTTCCTTTCTGCTCAAAGCATCGACGACCACATTCGCCTTACCTGGATGGTATCGGATTTCACAATCATAATCATTCAGTGTCTCCATCCATCGACGCTGTCTCATGTTCAGATCCTTCTGGTTGAACAAGTGTTGAAGGCTTTTATGATCAGAATAGATCACACACTTGGTACCATATAAACAATGCCTCCATAGTTTTAGTGCAAACACAACGGCACCCAACTCCAAGTCGTGGGTGGTGTAATTCTTTTCGTGCACCTTTAATTGTCGAGAAGCATAGGCAATAACTTTGCCTTTCTGCATGAGCACACATCCCATACCTGTGTGTGATGCGTCGCAGTATACCACAAACTCTTCTATTCCCTCAGGTAATGTTAACACAGGAGCATTGCTCAACTTCTGCTTAAGAATCTCAAAGGATTCTTGTTGCTTAGGACCCCAATCAAACTTGATATTCTTCCTAGTCAACGAAGTTAGGGGTGCAGCAATCCTTGAGAAATTTTCAATAAAAAGCCTGTAGTATCCTGCCAGACCCAAGAAGCTGCGAATCTCTGTGGGCGTCTTCGGCTCTTGCCAATTCATGATGGATTCAATCTTAGCGGGATCCACCTGGATACCACGCTCACTAACCACATGTCCAAGGAATTAGACTTCACGAAGCCAAAATTCACACTTTGAAAACTTGGCGTAGAGCTTTTCTTGGTGAATGTTGGAACCTGAAGGTTTATTCATGTAGGTTAGCAAAGTTGAAGGGTTGTTTCTATGTTTTGTTTATTTTACATGTATTGGGCCGATTATGTATGGGTTGGGGTTTAGATGGTTTCGATTGGGCCTAGACTAGTAATCATTGTGTCAAGTATTTAAGCAAACCCAAGGTATTGTTTTAGGGTTGATCGTTGACAACAAGTCAAGGAGAGCTAGGAGTCGAAACCTTTGAGGAGTCTTGTATCTGTCTTTGCTAGTCATTGAATGCAAGATTTCGGTTTGTTATTTCATATATTGTTCTTGTGTTGATTATTATAATTCATTCTTGAATCGGCTTGTGATTGTTTTCCGCACCTTCACAAGTTAAAGGTTGATATCATTGAAAGATCCTAACGGGTTTTACAATTGGTATCAGAGCCATTGAAGCCATTCAAGGGCTCGGTTTTGATATCATTCGGATTCAAGAATTGTTTGTGCTACTGATCTATTTTGTTGCATGTTTTGCAGTGAAATATTTAAACTGTTCCTGATCGATTCATCAAAATTATACTGATTTTGGTTTGTTGATTTCTGAAAAAGGTGTTTGCTGATTTTACGGGAAGTTGGTGGTCAACAGATTCAAAGATTACAATATCTTTGAATTTTGGAAGTGCTGAAAAATCGGGATTGCGAGTAAACAGATCTTATCGTTTATTCTTTTGCAGGTTTCGACTCGCAACCAGCTCTGTTGCGGTTCATCACGTTCTGGTTACGACTCGCAACCATCATTGTTGCGGTTCATCACGTTTTGGTTTCGACTCGCATTCACCACGGTTTCGGTTCATCCTGTTTCAGTTGCGACTCGCAACCAGTAGTCAGTCTCCACTCGCAACCAAAGCTGTTACGACTCGCAACCTTGGTTTCGACTCATCCTGTTTTAGTTACGACTCGCAACCACAGCAGTTACGACTCGCAACCACAGCAGTTTCAATCCAGCTGTTACGACTCGCAACGACACTGATTTACGGACATTTGAACTGTTGACTCTTGGACTTAAAACAAAAATCAATTAATTAATTAACTAATTAATTAAACATGTCGTCAAACAACAGTGAATTGAATGCCCTTAAAGAACAACAAGAATTGGATTCAAAACTTGGTACCACAACACGCATTCCTAGGTTAACTGATGCTAATGACTTTCCTGAGTGGAAGTGGCGTTTTGAAAAGCATCTGAAGGTTAAGGATTATAAGCTGTGGCGAAGCATTTTGCGAGGTCCTAGGGAAATTATGATGGAAAGCTCAACTGAACCAGGTCTTAAGGTAAAGAAACCTAGGGATCAGTACACTGAAGATGATTTGCTCATTGTTGAAAAAGATGATCGAGCTCTTTCCTACTTAACCATGGGTTTGGGTCCTGATATTGCTGTTGGTTTTCGCACCTGCAAATCTGCCAAAGAATTGTGGGATTCTCTGATCGAAGTATATGAAGGAAACGAAGATATGAAAGAGAGCCGAAGAAATCTGCTGCAACAAAACTTCAACAACTTCAACCATATTTATGGTGAAACGGTAGACAATCAGATTCAGAGGTTTGTGAAGCTGATCACCCAAATGCAAATGGAAGAAATTCATACAACAAATGCATCCACAAACCGACAACTTCTTAATGCATTGCCAAAGAGTTGGGATCATCATGTTGCTATGATCAAGAAGACCAAAGATCTCGCTAGATGCACTCTGTCTGAGATGATCTCTCACATTAAGGCATGCGAACTGGATGATAAGCAAAGAGAAACAAATTACAAGAACAGTATGCTAGCTGCTGGTTTTTCCATTGCTCCCGCTTCCTCTAACAACAACAACACAGCATTACTGTCTCAAGGTGGTTTTCAGATGTTTCGTAATACTTCATCCACTACTCCAACTTCAGCAAAGGTGCACTCATCTGGATCCTCTAATCAAGTCGTCTCTCCAGCTTCTCCTGCTTCAATTCCAAATTCTGGAAATGTCTCTACTGCTGCTTCTGCTTCCGCTGCTAACAACGAAATGATGGCTTTCTTTGCTAAACAATCAAAGGAAAACTTGGATATCGCAGCTTCAGTGATCAACTGTTTGAATGCTTTTATTGCAGGAAAACTTGATCCACCAAAGTGGTGTCCTGATGATCTGAAACAGATTCATCCAGATGATGTTGAAGAAATGGACATCACCTGGCAGATGGCGATGGCAGCTTTCAGAGCCCAAAAGTTTGTGAAAAGAACAGGTAAAAACAGGTGGGGAAATGCATGGAATGGAGCTGCTAAAGTGCCCTTTAATCTTCGTTGCTTCAACTGTCATGAGGAAGGACACTATGCTCGAAACTGCCCGAAGCCACTTATAAACAGAGATCAAACTCCTGCAACTCCTGCCCAACCTGCAACTCCTAATCGAGAAAGAGCTCTTGTGACCACTACAAGTATAGCAGATGCTGCTGCTTCTGGAAGTCCACAGCCGCAAGGATTAGCACAAGCACTGGTGGTTCAGCCAAATCTCAACTTTGATTGGACTTCAGAAATTGAGCGTCTGAACATATCAGCTCCAGAGAATCAAACTACTACATCCAACATTGCTTTCATGACTTCAAGTGAACATAGCCCAAAGCCAGAGGAAGAGACTGCAGCTGATGATTTTGCATTCATGACTCAAATTCTTTCAGCTCCTGTTAAAGGTCTCACCAAAGAAGAGGTAATTTCTGTTTTCTGTACTCCTGAGTGTAGGGAAAGGGTTGAGGCTTACAGAATACACAACGCTGAGCTCATTCAAGATTATAATGACATAAAAAATAAAAATTTTACTTTGTCTAAAAATGAGAAGCTTTATAAAGAAAAGATTGAAGCTCAGCGAAAAGACATCATCAAGCTAAAGGATGATGTGAGTGTAAAAACAGCCCATTTCCTAGAAGCTCAAGAAAAGGTATGCATTTTAACTAAGGAACTGGAAGATATTCAAAACAGATATCAAATAAATGAGCTAAACATAAAGAAGTATGATTCTTCCAGTAAATTAGTCAAAAATTTGTGTGATCAACAGCTTGCATACAAGGAAAAGAAAGGGTGTGGTTTGGGTTTTAATAAGGCTCCTCCTCCGTACAATGATAATTATACTTATCTACCAATGACCGAGGAGGAGATGATAAATGAGAGTAAAATGACGTATGGTTCGAAAAACCACAAATCGTCTGTTCACGACAGACATGTTGAGCCACAAAAATTTACTCCATTGAATTTTGTTCACAAAGGCACAATTGATCCTAATGTTTCATCTTCGTGTGCAGATGATAGCTCTGAAGTAAAGTGTGATGATGTTCATGGGAGTGAACCGGTTATTATTTCAAATGTTTCTGAACCATATTTTGAACATTATTCTGAACCAACTGAGTCAGACATTGCTTTTACTAGTTCTTTGTTTGCGTCGTTTTCAGCTTATGTTTCGTCTTGTGAGCCTGTTGTTTTGGGCAAAACTGATAACGTTTGTGTGGATGATTTGAACAATAAGTGTGGTGATGATTGTTTTTCAACTAATGTTTGTGATCCTAATATCTCTAATGTTTCAGCTTGTGAAAATGTTACAGGTGAGGTCCCTCAGGATGCATTCAGTGAAACCACTGAAACGACTTCTCAAGAAAATCAAGAGTATCCTGATTCTTCTTCTGAATCTGTCTCAGTGGGTGTCCCTAATGTTGAATCTAGTGGGACCCCATTGGAAACTGTGTTGAACAATGAACCCGAATCAGTGTCACATGATAAATGCTCTGAGAAAATGCATATTGATGAAACTTCTTTAGGCTCAGAAAAGGAATCTGAATCAGTTTCACATGACAAATGCATTGAGGAAGAGCATATTGTTGAGACTTCTTCTTGTTCGGGAAGTGAACCTGAATCGGTTTCAGATGATAAATGCCTTGATAAAACGCATTTGGATGAAACTCGTACATGTTCAAATTCGGAATCAAGATTAAGTAACAATGAAAGGGATGCTGATCTAAAAGAGAGATCATTAGAAGAAAAGTTGTCTAAAGAAAAACCACAAGTCCAACATGTTCAGAAAACTAAAACATCAAATCACACGAAATCAAGCAAACAGAGTCAAAATGTCAAGAATATTCAAAATGTGAAACGTCAAACATGTTATAACTGTGGCATTGCTGGTCACATTGCCAGAAATTGTGGCAAACTCCCAAGGACACCGAACAAGAAAACATCAGAGCGAAATCAGAAGGTCACGTCTAATCGATATCACTGTTCGAAGTCCATGATGTCTGCAAAGACTAAGACAATGAAGAACAACTATCACAGGACTAGACCTTCTGATCAGGATTGGAATGCAGCCAAACGCTATAATCAATATCAGAATAGACAAACAAATTTTCAGCGAAATCGAAGTAATTCTTTTGGTAACGCTTATGAAAATTTCAATTCTAACTGGTCAAGACAGTTTTGGAAACCTAAAGCTAATGGCATGCAATCCAATTCAATGAAATCAGGTCATCAAAATGTCGCCAAAAGGGATGTTTCAAAATTTCTGAATAAAGATAATTTAGTGTGGCAGAGAGTGACGTATATTGATGCACAAGGAAAACCCAGATCCACTATGGGCTGGGTTCCTAAATCTAACTAATCCCGCTAATCGTGCAGGAACAGCTGTGGAGGACTACCGTGCGCCTCTGGTACATGGATAGTGGCTGTTCCAGGCACATGACAGGAGACTTATCCCAACTGGAAAATATCAAAGAGTTTAATGGTGGATATGTCTCATTTGCGGGAGGAGAGTCAGGCAGAATCACGTTAAAAGGAACTGTTCGAAACGGCGTCTTAAGTTTTGAAAATGTTAATTATGTTCCAGAACTGAAACACAATCTGTTAAGTATTTCGCAGATTTGTGATCGAGGGAATTCAGTTCATTTCACGAAGAAGGGATGTCATGTTCTTAAGCTTGGGATTGTTATTCCAGAAGATTGGTTCTTGATGACAGCTGAAAGGAAAGGTAATGCTTACGTCATTGATATGAACAAGAAACCGTGTGAAGAGATCACTTGTCTATTTTCAAAAATTTCGGAGCATGATGGTCTGTTGTGGCATCGTCGACTTGGGCATGTGAATATGAAAAATCTGAACCGTCTAGCTAAAGGTCAACTGGTACGTGATCTTCCAATCAAGGACTTCATGCTGGTGGAGAAATGTGTTGCTTGTGCGAAAGGGAAAGCTCATCGAAAACCTCATAAGACTAAACCAGTACTCTCAACAAAAGCTGTCCTCGAACTACTTCACATGGATCTTTTTGGTCCAGTGAATGTGCTGAGCATTGGGAAGAAAGCTTACTGTCTGGTAATCGTCGATGATTACTCTCGTTACACTTGGGTGTATTTTCTCAGCCACAAAAATGAAACTGCTGTCTTGGTAAAACAATTAATTACTTTGGCTGAAAATCAAGCGAGTACTAAGGTGAAGGTTATTCGATCAGACAATGGGACAGAATTCAAGAACGTTACTTTGGATACTTTCTGCATTGATAAGGGAATCGATCGTCAGTTCAGTGCGCCTCGAACTCCACAACAAAATGGAGTGGCTGAAAGAAGGAATCGTACTCTCATTGAAGCTGCGCGTACTATGCTGGCTGATTCAAAGCTTCCTAGCTTCTTTTGGGCCGAGGCAGTTAGCACGGCTTGTTATATCCAGAATCATGCTTTAGTAAACAAACGTCACATGAAAACCCCTTATGAGATTCTGGAAGGACATAAACCTTCGGTTTCACACTTTCGTATCTTTGGTTGTCCATGTGTATTATTACTAATGGACTCCAACGGAAAGTTTGAAGTCAAAGGTGACGAATGTTACTTTGTTGGATATGCTAAAGGCTCTGCTTATAGGGTATACAACAAAGTAACTAAAAAGGTCGTCGAGTCGTGCAACATTGAATGGCTTGAAGAGAATGCTACGGACGCTAGAGTTGGTCCAGAATGGTTATACGATTATTCTGCTCTGTTTAAATCATTTAACATTTTGTCAAGTGATGTTTCAGTTGCAGGTGTGTCTATTCCTAAACAACCATTGTCGTTTGAAGATACGGAAGACGAAGCACAGATGCAAGATAACGTGAGGCATCATACCATTGATCCACCGGGAATGGTGTTTACGCAACATCCTACACCAACTCCGACGGTCAATCGATCTCCTGAGGGTGCATCAACTAGTGACTCTGCTCTATTTCCTGAACCAATTCCTGAGGATTGTGTTGTCACTTCTCCTGTAGTTCACACTACTACAGCACCTAATGAGGCGGAGTCTAGCAACACCACCACTGAAGAGGAGACTGTACCTGATTTGGCCATACCTACGAGCGTTCAACGCAATCACCCAATCGAGAATGTGATTGGTCCTGTAAATGCAGGAATTTTGACCAGGAGTCAATCAGGAATTATTAACACTTGCTTATACTCTTGTTATCTTTCTCAAATCGAACCTAAAACTATTGATATAGCTTTGCAGGAACCTGGCTGGGTAGATGCTATGCACGAAGAGCTGAACCAGTTTGAAAAACTTGGAGTATGGAAGCTCGTCAAGTTGCCAACAGGAAAACGTAAGCTTGGAACTAGATGGGTATTTCGAAACAAGCAGGATTCTGCAGGAGTCATCGTTCGAAACAAAGCAAGGCTGGTGGTTCAGGGATTTAAACAAATTGAAGGACTGGATTATGATGAAGTATATGCTCCGGTTGCACGACTTGAAGCCATCCGGATCTTTTTGGCTTACGCGTCATACATGGGATTCACTGTTTATCAGATGGATGTCAAAACCGCGTTTCTCTATGGAGATGTGAAGGAGGAAATTTTTGTCGAGCAGCCACCAGGGTTCGTGCATCCAGATCATCCTGAATACGCTTACAAGTTAGACAAGGCGCTGTACGGGTTACATCAGGCTCCTCGAGCTTGGTATGCCACACTAACAGAGCATCTGTTGGCTCATGGGTATACGCGTGGCACCATAGACCAGACTCTGTTTATCAAGAAGGTAGGACGTGATCAAATCTTGGTTCAAATCTATGTTGATGATATCATTTTCGGATCTACAAGTGAGGATCTTTGCAAGGAATTCGAGAGAGTTATGAAAAAGAAGTTTGAAATGAGTGCTCTGGGGGAAATGACACTGTTTTTGGGTCTACAAGTCAAGCAGAGTTCACAAGGAATTCTTATTCATCAAGGGAAGTATGTGGATGATGTGCTGGCAAAATTCAAATTCACGGACGCAAAGCCTGCTGAAACACCTATGGCAGAGAGACCACTATTGACTGAAGATGAAGAAGGAGAGTCTGTCAATCAACGTCAATATAGGTCAATGATCGGGTCATTGATGTATCTCACAGCTAGCCGTCCGGACATTATGTTTGCTGTTTGCAACTGTGCACGCTATCAGGCTAATCCTAAAACTTCTCACCTTATTGCTGTTAAAAGGATCTTTCGGTACCTTAAAGGCCGACCTAGGTTTGGCCTGTGGTATCCGAGAGATTCAAATTTTGACTTGTTTGCTTTTTCTGACAGCAATTTTGGAGGTACTGACAGTGACAGGAAATCTACATCTGCGGGATGCCAATTTTTGGGTGATCGGCTCATTTCTTGGCAATGCAAGAAACAACAAACAGTGGCGATATCTACAGCTGAAGCCGAGTATGTTGCTGCTTCTGCGTCTTGCTCTCAAGTGGTGTGGATGCAACATCAATTGCAGGATTATGGTTTGACTTATCTTAACACTACTATTTACTGTGATAATGATGCTGCAATACAAATTGTTCGAAATCCTGTCTTTCATTCCAAAACCAAGCACATTGATATTAAAGTTCATTTTATCCGAGACTGTTTTGACAGAGGTCTTATTACTCTTGAACAAATCGACACTGATGCAAATGCTGCCGATTTGTTCACTAAACCTGTCAGCAGCTCGAAATTCAGAGTGCTTGTGGATTTTCTAAAAATGATCCGCTTTACTGACTGAGCATGTTTTTGTTTTTCGTAGGTAAATTTGTTCATAAAGTTTTCTATTCTTAGGTAGTTTTTATTTATGCTCAAATTTAGGGGGAGAAATTTTGAAAAATACAAATAGAAACTAAAAATAGGTAAATTTACCGCAATCACGAAGATGATGATGATGATGATAGGTTCATGATAAGTGATGGTGATAGATGATAGGTTCATGATAACTCTGGACCTAACAATCTCCCCCAAGTTTTATGTTTTTTTAATACAAAAACATTAAAAAATTGAAAAAAATACAAAAAAAAAAAGAGGTGTGGCATGACTGGGAAATGAAATGAATTTTCACATTATGGTCGAGGGCTGACTCATGAAAGACCAGTATCGAAATAGTTTGACTCTAGTATGATGTGTTGGTAGGCTCTATCCTTAAGACTGGAAACATTGGCTGTTTTTGTTTAGAACTAAAATTGTATATGACCTCAGGAAAGAAAGTCACTTGGAATTAGCTCATTTCTATTTGAATGTCTGTATGTTGTCCCGATACACACAATTTTGGTCTGACTCTGAAATCTTCTCTAAAAAAAATCGTGTATCTCCTCTGCTGCATCCAGATATATGCTGACCTGGAGGTGCTAGGCAACGTCAGCTTCTGCTGCATCCAGATACATGCTGACCTAGCTGTACGTTGTCGCTCTGTAGATCAATTATACACCCGAAAGAGGCCCTCTAGTGCCCAAAAGAAACCCAAGAAACCTATATCAAATTGAGAAAACTCATTTGATTTGTATATTACACCATCTCTGCTTAAGATCTATTCTGTTCTCTTCTCAATCTATTCCCAGTTAAGATTTCAGAGATCTGGATTGGACTTGTGAAACATGTGGTAGGGAAGCTACTTGCATGATAGAGTGTGCTGTTAAAATTTCGGGATTTGATTAGTATTTGTTTTGAGTGTTCATTGTTAAGATATCAAAACATGATAAATTGAGTTACAGGCAGTTATATGGAAAAGGTCTAGGGAGATGAGTTTAAGGGGACAAATATACTGGCAATTGTCTAGATCATTCAGTAGTAGATCAGTGTTGATAAGTGAAGTCAAGCCCAAAACCTTGTGATTTGATCCCTGAGTATCTATGCAAATTTCCTTATTTTATTTTGTAAATATTTTTATTATTTAATTTTGTTTTTTTTAGGTTTTTTTTTATTTTGCAAACATTGCTCAAAAGGTTTAATGGATAATTTTCATTAAAATTAAATCAGTTTTTGAAATGGGTTAAAAATTTGATTGATAAATCTGTTAAGTCAAGAGCCCAAATTTGTCAAGCCCAATTTGTTAAAGTTGTGACCCAAGAGTTAAAAGCCCATGTTGGCCCATAATCAGACTTGTGGTATAAAAGGGCGGTTGCGAGTCGAGACCTCATTTCTCACTCGCAACCAAGTCTGATTCTCTCTCAAAAGCTCCGGTGATCTGTTGAAGATTCCGATTCATCTCCGGTTACGACTCGCAATCTCCGGTTGCGACTCATTGATCATCAAGGTATAATGACGTCATTATTCAAGTTTTGCAGGAAATATGAATGTTTGTTGAATATTCCGATGAAGTTTTGAAGATTCCGATGAGGATTTGAAGATTCCGATGATGTTTCCGATGAAGTTTTGAAGATGTTGACTCGCAATCAAGAACACTGAGGACTCGAAACCAGTGGTTACGAGTCGCAACATCAAGATTGCGACTCATGGTTGCGACTCAATGTTTGTCAGTTGCGACTCATGGTTGCGACTCGAAATCTGTTGGTTGCGACTCGCAGACAACTGGTTTCGACTCGAGACCTTTTGGTTGCGACTCATGGTCTCGAGTGAACAGTAACAGTGTTTGTTTTGGTTTTTATTTTTATCACTGTTATATTTGAAAATTGGAAACTTATTTGATTTGTGTTATGTGCAGAAAATGGATTTAAAGTTTATATCTTCTCATAATCAAGTTGGATATTTAGCACCTCCACCAGAGAAACACAAGCAGCTGTACACGTCATTGATGAAAGGTCTAAATACATGCCGGATTGTTCATGCTCTTCGTGAGAATCCAGTTGTTTATGAAAGCCTTATTCAAGATTTTTGGAAGAGTGCTAAAGTAGAAGTTGTTGATGGAAAGGGAGCTATAGTTGCTGAAATTCAAGAAAAGAAAGTTATAGTGACTGAGCAGATGATTAGAGAAGTTTTAAGATTTAACGATCAGGAAACAGATCCTACAGAACTTCCAGCTGGATCAGTGGAAGCAATTCTGCCTCGTTTAAGTTATGAAGGAAAGTTTCCTCCCTTGGCAAAGAAGTTTGTGCATCCATACTGGCGTCTGTTGCTGCATATGTTTCTTGTGTGCATGACAGAAAATAGAGGGGGAATTGATCAGTTGAATACTACTCAGTCTGCTGCTGTGATTTGTGTAATTACAAATGAGTCGTTCAATTATTCAAGATATATTTTGGAAGCAATGAAAAGGAATGCAATTGGACTTCGAAAGGATAAGTTTCTGATGTATCCGAGATTCTTGCAGATGATTCTGAATGATAAATATCCAGAATTGAAGAGATCTGGTAATACGTTGGAATTGAAACCAATGGGTCCATCATGTTTTGGTGCACTTACTACAAAGAAGGGTACTGAGAAGAAGTTTGAAGGTTTGATTAAATTGGAGAAGTTTGGTCAGTTTGCAGAGACGGAAGATGTTCGTGAAAATCTAGAAATAGCACAATCTGTTTCAGTGCATAATGTACCTGCAAGTGCCATTGTTGCTGAAGAACATGATATTCGTATGGATGCTGAAGATCAGCCTGAGACAGAGATTTTAACAATAGACTCTGACGATGAAGGTGTTGAGATTATGTGTGATTCTGATGAAGATGAAGAGCTTCCTCCTGAAGCTGAAGTTGATACTGCTGTTTCTGCTGTTCCACCCGTGATTACTGCTGAAAGTTTGGCTTTGTTACTAAAATCTGTAACTGATAAGATGGGAAATCCTCCTTCTGATCTTTCAGTGTCAAGTGAAAAGCCTAGTGAAGACCCAAAGGATTCTGATTCCATGCCATTGAAACGGAAAAGGAGGGATCCTCGGCTCGGAATGTATATTGAACATAGCAAAGATCAACCCGTAGTTACTGATGAAGATGATGAAGGTCTTTATGACTTCGATTTTGAGAAGAATGTCACCGATACCACCACCGCTACTGAAGACATCTTTGATTTTGATGTTGATACTGGAAGAACTGATATGGTTATCACTACTGATGATGTTCCGGTTACTAGTATTGATGTGGATACTACTGTTGAGACAACGTTACCTAGTGCTACTGAAGCTGCAGGTTCTTCTAGAGTTGATCTTGATATGCCTAGCAGTTCAAGTGGTAAAAGACCTGAAGAGCCATTTAGAATGCCGTTTGATGATGATTCGAGTGATGAAGATGAGTTTGTCAGCATGAGAGATATGAAGAAAAGAATGGTTGTCCTTGAGCAAGATTCCATTCATAAAGATGCGAAGATTATTCAATTAGAAGATATGGTTGTGAAGAAAGATCAACAGATTGAGCAGCTTCAAGGAGATGTTAGTTTGTTGTTTAACATGGTGTATGACTTGCGTGGAAAGTTGGAGAAGAAATTTGGACAGGAATTCTCAGATCCAACTGATGTTGAAAATAGGAAAAAGGCTTTTGAAAAGGATGATGCTGAAAGAAGTGCTGCTATGGAACATTACTTTAGAAGAATCATTGATCCTGTTGCAGACAAAGAGAAGGCTGAAAGAATCAAGAAGAAAAGAGAGTTTGTAATTATGAAGAATCGGAATCTAAATCCAGATGATGATGATGCTCATGCAACTCATCATTTGATGGATGTTGGTGAAACTCTCTATGATAAGGTTGGAAATCGTTCTGGTGTAGTTAGCTGGGGTTATGATCATGATCGCAAGAGATGGTGGATAAAAAGGAAGATAGGACCTGTTGAGTGGTATAAACATCCAGGCCAGTTTCAGTCATTTACTAAAGTGGACTTGACAGACTTGTCTAGAGTACCTTATGTAGATGATAAGCCTGGAGGAGTTGGTTATAGGTTTTTCGAGAGGTTGAAGAGGGAGGTTCTTAAGGGCTTTCCTTCAATGCGTACTGCAGAGTCCATTGTTAAACCCGCTAAAGGCATCAGAGATCCATATACAAACAAGCGACTGAAGATCGTGCGTTGGCCTGTAACTGATAAAGAGAAGATGATTCCATTGGTGAGAAAGATTCCAAAGGGTGCTCTAAAGACCTTACACTTTTGGTCTTATGATGAGCGCTTAGGGCAGGCAGTGATTGTTTGTGATGATGATGTGTGTTTTCAATTGGTGGATCAGATTGATTTACTGAATGTTGCTCATGAAGATTTGGAAGTGTTAGCTCGTCATCAAATTAGAGCTACTGAGAAATATGAAGAAATTGCAAAAGCTTGGACTAAAGCTGTTACAGCATCAATTCATACTCATACAAAGGGATTCGGGGGTATTAAGGATCGGTTGCAAGGTGATCGTGAAGGTTAAAGTGCCAAGAACCTGCATGCATAAACCTAGGGGGAGATTGTTGGAACCTGAAGGTTTATTCATGTAGGTTAGCAAAGTTGAAGGGTTGTTTCTATGTTTTGTTTATTTTACATGTATTGGGCCGATTATGTATGGGTTGGGGTTTAGATGGTTTCGATTGGGCCTAGACTAGTAATCATTGTGTCAAGTATTTAAGCAAACCCAAGGTATTGTTTTAGGGTTGATCGTTGACAACAAGTCAAGGAGAGCTAGGAGTCGAAACCTTTGAGGAGTCTTGTATCTGTCTTTGCTAGTCATTGAATGCAAGATTTCGGTTTGTTATTTCATATATTGTTCTTGTGTTGATTATTATAATTCATTCTTGAATCGGCTTGTGATTGTTTTCCGCACCTTCACAAGTTAAAGGTTGATATCATTGAAAGATCCTAACGGGTTTTACAGTGAAGAAGTTTAAGAATACAACGAATATGCTTCTCATGATCATCCTGATTCTTCGAATAAATGAGAATGTCATCAATAAAGACAATGACAAACTTGTCCAAGTAGGGTTTTCAAACGCGATTCATGAGATCCATGAACGCTACTGGTGCATTAGTGAGCCTGAACGGCATCACTAAGAACTCGTAGTAACCATAGCGAGTTCTGAATGCAGTCTTTTGCACATCTTCATCTCTAACCTTCAGTTGATGATAACCTGATCTCAAGTCAATCTTGGAGAAGTAACTTGCTCCTTGAAGTTGATCGAACAGATCGTCGATCCTGGGTAATGGATATATGTTCTTGATTGTAACCTTGTTTAGCTCACAATAATCGATGCATAGACGCATCGATCCATCTTTCTTCTTCACAAATAGAATCGGTGCTCCCCAAGGAGATGAGCTAGGCCTAATAAATCCTTTTGCCAACAAATCATCCAACTGAGTTCTCAACTCTTTCATCTCAGTTGGGGCTAACCGGTAAGGTGCTCTTGCAACAAGTGCTACTCCAGGTATAATGTCGATTCTGAACTCCACTTGCCTATCTGGGGGTAAACCAGGTAGTTGTTAAGGGAATACATCAGGGTATTCAGAAATGATAGGGATATCTTCAATCTTGGGCTTTGGTTCATCAATTTTCACTTGTGCCATATAGATGACACTACCTTTCTTCATGCATCTTGACGCCTTAAGCATAGACACTTGCTTAGGCAACCCATACTGAGTATCTCCTTGTACGGTAAGTGGCTCACCATACGGAGTCTTGATAACCACTTGTTTCTTATCACAAACGATCTGAGCTTGGTTATGAGATAACCAATCCATGCCTATTACTATGTCGAACCCAGCTAGTTTCAAAGGAAGCAAAGACAATGGAAAAGTGGTTCCTAATGGATATGAAACATCCATCTAACACAGTTGAAGCAGTTTCTATGGTACCATCGGCCAATTCTACCTCGTATTTTATGCTTAGGGTTTTAACAGGCAAATTTATCATCTACAAATGACTTATTCGCACCTGAATCAAATAATACCCTTGCATAAACATCATTGATAAGGAGGGTACCTGTTATCACGTTATCATCCTGAACTGCTTCCCGTGCATTCATTTGAAAGACCCTAGCATTGGTCTTCTTGCCTTCCTCAGGTTTCTTGGCATATTTTGGGCAGTTAGACTTGATGTGCCCCTTCTCGTTACAGTTATAGCACGCCGCATCCTTTATCTTCTTGCAGTCTAACGTCTTGTGCTCATTTGACTTACAAATCCCACAAGCCCTAGGCTGTGATTGGGATTTTGATTCATACCTGCATTTTCCCAGATGACGTTTCTTGCAAATTTTACACTTGGGTTTTTCATCCGACTGTTGATCATCTTTCTTGAACCCAGAACTCTTTTTGTGGTCGGCGTTCCCTTTGTGCTTCTTGTCTGAACGATGTGAGTTATCATTCTCACGCTTCCTCTTTCCCTCATAAGAATTCCTAAGCGATCTCTGCCTGACCGCGTCAAGGGTAAGAGATAGTGACAGATCAGCTACAGACCTAAAGGTAGTCGGTCTTGATGCCTTCACACTAGCTTTGATCTTCGGGGCTAAACCCCCAATGAAACGGGCTATTCGTTTTGGTTCCGGCGTCACCAAGTATGGAACCAATCGAGACATGGTATTAAAACTCGTGAGATACGCCTGACAGTCTAAATTCTTCATAGCTAAAGTTAAGAAATCAGTCTCAATCTTCTCAACTTCATGTTGCGGGCATAAATTTTCTTTGACTAGAGCAACAAACTGCTCCTAAGACATGCTATATAAGTGGATCTTTCCCGTAGCTTGAATCAGTGACCTCCACCAAGCTAGAGCTTCTCCCTTAAACGATTGTGACACAAACTTCACAACGTCCTGCTCTGCACAACCACTAATGTCAACCACTGTATCCATCTCATCGAGCTAGGTCATACAATCGACGGCTCCCTTCTCTCCTGTGAAATCTCTGGGCTTACAGGAGACGAAATACTTATAAGAACAACCCTTAGGACGAGGCTCTTGGTTGAACACGACCTGTTTAGATGGAATACTTATTTGATTTGACGAGTGGCGAGCATCGTCCTTCTTTGACTCATTTACTTTAGATGGGGGCTTACTATGTGCCACAGATAGCGTCTTAGAGCGTGTACCACTTGATTCTTTGAATTGTCTGTCAAGTGCCTTAGTAACAGCATTGTCTATTAATGCCTGTAGATCCGCACCAGCTACATTAATCCTGGTGGTATCATGATTTTCTCTCGGGTGACTGTTTACTTCCTCCGATTCAGCCATGTAGCTTGATTGCTACAAAACAATTGACAATATCTTATTCAGAGGTTATTTATGGGATTATCCCTTTGCTGATTCATTAACCTTGGCAATTATAAACCATATTTGGTTAATTTATTAAACATATTTATTTAGGATTTCCATTATAATTTATCCTAATTATAAGGTATTAAGGGTATTATTAATGGCACATAAGGCCTAGTCACAAGGAAAAATTTTAAGCCATGATTTCAGTGAATCGAGGTATTAAGGTTTGAACGTAGTTCATTACCTTTTGTTGAGAGGGAGTCGTAGACTACAACTGTCTTTTGTCTAATTTTGTAATTATTACGGCCCGTAGGCACTACATCACTAATGGATGTCTCATATATGATCATCTTAAATGATGATCTGAACCCATGATTTATAGATCATTAGGCTAATTAAGGAATCTGGAAGAATCCAATATAAGGATGACATGTGTGATTTTTAACGATTCACATCTGCCAGGAGTGTTAACATGTTTTCAGATGTTAACAAGGATTTGAATCTTTTTAAACAGGTTTTACCATCATGGCCAGGTCTATAATGACATGCAGGCTAGGCTATAACTTTTAAGATTCTTATTTAATATTTAAAGGCAGATCATTTAAAAGGAATGCTATTTTTGATTTATTTCATATTTTATATTTATACATATAATGATAAAATGAAATTTTAAATTTAAAACATTCCATAATTAAATAAAAAGAGTACATAAATGCCCTAAACAGGACTTTAACAGAAACAACTTGCCCACGCAGGGGCTAAACCGAAAATACTAGTCCTCACAGGGACTGAATACATAAATAGATGTCCACGCAGGGACTTGATTGAAACAAGGAAATTACAATACAATTAAATAAATAAATAAGGAATCTTCAAAAATCCCTTTTCTTCGTTCCCTTGATTAAATTCGCCAGACCTTTGAGAAATCCTCGGTGGTTCCTACGCTCTTCTTGAACCTCCCGTTCCACCTGACTCAGCCTTTGAAGAATCTCTTGTTGCTGCGGTGGCGGTATCAGTGGCGGCTGCGGCGGCTGCTGATGCTGCGGAGGTTGAGGAGGTGGCGGGTATTGGTACCCATAGGGCGTGTACCCGGTCTGATATAGGACTCCATAGGGTCCCTCGGGATGAAGGGCATTGTAGTTCGGCACCACAAGGTATGGGTCAACTTCAGGGTAGTTGTAGTTAGTATGGGCTGGCTGCTCAAAAGGATTGTACCCCACTGCACCGGCGTATGAAGGAATCGGGTTATCATAACCCACTAGTGGCGGTGCGACTGGCACAGAGTTCACCTAGGAAACGGGGTTTGAAGGCCCACCCATCTGCGGGTCTTCATAAAGTGGCGGATAGTGACTGCCACTGGAAGGTTGAGGGGTGCTGATATGGATTCCCCCTCGCACGGACATCCGTGCGTTTGATCTTCTCTGCCTCGGTGGCTCCGGAGGCGGTTGCTGCGTTGGTGGTGGTGGCGGAGTGACCGCTACGAAATGTGAATCCTCAGAGGGATCCTGTTGTTGCTGCTGCTGCGATGGGTTGTAGGAAGGAGTAAACACCCAGTCGTATTGGGCAAACCTTGCCTCATAGCTGTTTGGACCACGAAAAGGTGATCCATGAAAAGACGACCCATCCGAAATTTCGATGGGGTGAGTAGGTGTCCCGGATGGTGGTTCGGCGGGATCTGGTTCATCATCCATATCCATTCCCTGAGCTTCAGGGAAATGGTCTTTAGGGCCCAATGGGTTGTAACCCATTGGTTCTTCGCTCACGTTTTCCGGATTATACCGGCTCTGAAAGAACGGGGTCGGGTCCTGAAAGGCCCGGTGTGAGGTTGATCGCCGCAACGGCAAGAAGGAGTGGTGAGAATCTTCAGGCTCGTTCTCCGATTGCGGCCCGAAGGAATGATGGTAAGAGGGTGATGAACTTAACGAGACAGATCGCCTCGCTGGCTCCAAATAGGTCCTCCAGTCCTCTTGAGGACTGGTGCTCAGGGTAACAGACGGGGTTCGGCGGTGGGAAGGTCCGGCCTCGTGATCGTTGGGGGCATTGAATGGCCCCTTTCCTCTTCCTCCTCTTCGAAACCTTGGTGGCATTTTGTTGAACCAGTCAAACAAACAAAGAAACAACAAAGGAAAATAATAAAGGACAAAATAAAATAAAATAAATTAGGATTAGCCCTAAGTTATTTGTCTAGACTCGGAAGTCGAGGAATGTGCAAACTGTGTCATTGAGATTAAACACAAAAGGCTAGTGTTTAATTCACTCAATGTTGGCTCTGATACCAACCTGTCACACCCCGATATTTCCACGTATTACCGTTGGGCCCGGTGGGGAGTATCGTGACGTAGTTGATATCATCATAGACAATTTATCACAGTTTAATACACAGCGGAAGTCGAAAGATAATAACATTACAAACTGAATGAAAGTAATATCAAGTGTATTACACGGGATGTAAAGGATCCATAGGCGGACCAAGTAAAAGAAGATAATTGTTCAACAGACTTTTAAGTGACAAAGCTTGCAAGACTTTTATTTATTCACTCAGGAGTAGCCAGCTTATTCCGTCTAGTACCTGCACTTAACCTTTTTGGAAAATACGTCAGTTTTCACTGGTAAATACAATTATCCGACACATTTTGAAAATGTTTAAGAAAATTGATTTGAATGCACAAGGCACAAAATAATCTTTTATAACTTGGGATAATTATTTAAAAATAAACTTGTTAAAGAATTACATGTTTATTATACGTTCAGTAGCCCGGGATGAAAATCGGGTTAAATATTAATAGACACACCACATAATATATCCCACGGCGAGTTATTCTCGAACAGGTGGGTACATTATTTTACATACGCACCGGCAGGTGTACGCCTACACCCCGTGCTTAAATCGTGGCCATTTCAATGAATGAGCCGAGGATATCCAGGACATAGTCATTAACCCCCCAAAGGCTTAGAATAAACAAAATAGATTAAATGGGTTATCTCAATGATTTAACCTTCATACGATTAAAAATTCAATACCCGACCAAGCGGTATTTTATATACCGTACCCCAAGCCCGTATAAGGGAAAATAAGTTAAAAGTATTTACCTGACCAAATTATACAAATTTATCCCAGACATACAAATCAGCAAATGCAGTTATCTTTTACTGGGCTCCTAAATCTGGAACGAAGGTTTTAATAACCTATTAGATTCCTAACGGGTCTTACTTAAGTTTAAACTTAGACCGGTTAGTTTTAAAGAAAGGTATACGGTTCAAAACGCATGATAAAGCGAAGACCGGATTAGAATGTGGTTTAGACCCGACAAGTTTAAAGACTTGTATAATATGGGTAAACTAAACACATTCTGTATTTTGAGATAAGAATGATAAGGTTTGACCCGTTTTAGTTAATTTATGCAAACTAGTTACATAAACCGCACCGAACGTGAAAAATGCATAACGGGTAAACATATGAGTCATGAACAGGTTTCCTAAGTTAATATGCCTTAAATATGTTGTGATATCAGTAGGATACCTTTCATTATGCCCAAAACGGATTTAAACTCAAACTAAGCCCCGTAGGGGTATTTTGGTCATTTTAAAGGTTTTAAAAGAGATTAAATATTAATCTGAGGTTCAGGTCTGAAATGATCAGTAAAAATATTTAATTTAATAAGTTATATCAGTAGAGTATTGCATATATGTGAAATTTACCATTTATAACCAAGCTGTGCACCGTAGGGGCATTTTGGTAATTTCACATAAGCCTTAAAGGTCAAATTTGGAAATCTGAGTGCACAACTTTATCTTACTATTAAAATATAAAAATTTACTTAAGACATCAGTAGGTGTTAAGTCTTATATGCCAAAAATAGTTTTAATCCATACTATGCGTTTAAAACGAGTAAAAGTCGGCTTTAAGCGATTTTTGGGTTATTTAATGAAAGCTGAGATTTTTATCCACCCAGAAGGCTTAAAATATTTTATTTATCATATAAAATTAGTAGCAAAATATTTGGTATCAATACGTTATGTAGAACTCATTTTATTCAAGAATAGGGTATAACCGACAATTACGGAATCAAAGCAATAACCCAATGTTATGATCAGTTTAAAAATAAATAAAAATCTTCAAAAATCCCAAAATATTATATTACATTAGTGGATAAAAATTTTGGTGTCAAAATTTGGGTTTAGATAGGCTTTATGCTAATTATGCCGTTTAATTAATAAAAAGCTTTCAAATTACGATATTGAGCATAACTCCTAATTTAGACCTCAAACTGATGTCAAATTTTTAGGACATGTTTATAAATCAGTAACAAAAGTTTTTGTCCTCTCACATTTTAAACAATCGCCTTTTAAGGTCAAAAGGGCATAATGGTCAACATTTAAGCAATTAACGAAAACATGCAAATGAATCGGATTAATTAGGAACCAAGTTGTATAACCTTAGAGGGTTATGCTAACCTATAACCTGGTCCTAATGGAACTCTAAGGTATATTTAAACTACGCTAAACCAGGTCAGAACTGAAAGTCAAAGCAAAAGTCTACTTTTGCGACTTTCGGTTCCGAACCGAGCCTAAATTTGAAATTGTCGGGTTGAACATGCTTAGACATGTTCTTACATTAATTACCAAGTTATACAAGTGTTAAAACAGGTTTCATGACTTCTACATTGTTAATTATGTGTTTATTTGCAAAATAGCTTTCTGTTGACTTTTTATAATTAAGTTTGACCCGACAATTGACCTAGTTAGAGTGGAAATCAAAGGGTGCCCTTTTAAGGGTTTATTACCCACATAATTACCAACTCATAGCCACTTTCAATTCGAAAAATGACTGGACCATTATTGATTTATCACTAAGTCAAAGCTTAATTACGACGGCTTTGACTTTAGGTCATTAAACTAATAAAACACGAATTAGAGAGGCTAAGAACACTCACAATGGTCCTTAGCACGAAATAAGAGCTGATGGAAGCTTGCTTGAAGTCCAGAGAGCTCCAGAGAGTGATTGAGAATGATATTTGCAAATGAGCAAATGAACAAGAAAACAAGAACTCTTTATATAGGACATAAAACAACACAACATTGCTCCACACAAGTCTAGGATTGATTCCTTATCATCCCAGGTGTCCCCTATGCATGAAAATCTGTTGGCCAAGCTCCTGAATTTGAAAACCATGCATGTAAGTCGGTGTAACCTGCTGTAACAGACAACTGTGCATGTTTTCTACATCTACAGGTCTCAGGCGGCCCGCGTAAGGATTAGGGGAGGGTCTACGCGGCCAGTATGAGGCCCAGATCCGGTCACAGAGTTTCAGAAATTGCACATTTGGTCCCTGGTCCTCCTAAACTTATTTTAACTTCCATTTATTGCACTTTTAACCCCTAATATAGACTTTCAAGGGTCTTGAACCTTTACACATTTAACATTAGGCCTTCAGGTAGTCACGAGGTCACCCGAATGGTCTGAAATTATAACGTTGACGCTTTTAACCCCTCACTTACGAATGTTAACGTATTTTCTTCATACGATGTCGAAACCTTGTGAAATTTTTATCACTTATTCTTGGGAGTATAACTAATCGTTACAAAGCTTCGGGTTCGCTAAAAGGTCACTCAGAGGTATTAATTATACATGTTGACACTTTTAACCCTTGCGGTTTGCAAACTTTCACTTTCTTTCACAATCGGTTTCATATGATTCATAATTCATTCGTTTAAGGGTTTAAACATCGTGTAGGGTTGTTGAAAGGTATAATTATCAAATGTTGACACTTTGAATCCTTCTACACACATACTTTCTTTCTTTGTCAACTTTAGTCCCTCATATTTAATCCATTACACGTTTAAAGCTCATGACACGTGTCTTCATTACATTGGTCGTGATTTTTTGAGGTGTTACAGCAATACCTCATTTAAAAACCTTGTTTTTGAAAAGTGTTTAGTATTGCAACATAATTAACCAAAACATTTGTTTAATTAAATCAAATTGTAAATCATCTCGTTAACAAAACTCGTATGGTTTATATTACTTAGAAAACATCGTTGTGTGACATTGTTTCAAAATCGTTTACCCAAGTGAACTAAATAAAGCTATGGTATGTAATATGATGAAAACACTTATATATAAGAAGTGCCAGCGGCGTATTTACCATGTTTTCATCACATTACACCCGTCCTGTTATCTAAACACTAACCAAAAACCAATCATTTGTTCAATTCGTTTAACTCATTCCAAAATTGTTTAACTCGTTTAGGTCGTTCCAAAATCGTTTAACTCATTTTAATTGTGAAAACTACTTTTGGTCGTCTCGCTAATAACATTCAAACCTTCGCAACTCGACTATCTCGCTTCTCGCATTAACAAACCACCAAAGGGTAAGTTAACAATCACAGATTCAGTCGTTACCCACATAACCCCCACACATAACCATGGGTGCAGTTTGATAACAGGATTTGTCAGATCCTATGGTACCATAACCTAATATTGGTCGGATTGATCAATGTTAATGAATGTCATTCGTTATGTAAATACTTCCAACAAGTTTGTTCACATTATCGAAATCGTTATTAGTTTTATATAAACCATATTAATCATTTCGAAAACCATCGTTAAAAACATCGAAAACATTTAACACATATGAATCACCCCAAAACAATTGAAAACAGTAAAATAGGGAAACTATGTACTCACTTGAGGTGCAAAGTTTCCTCAATCAAAAGAACTCAACAAAGCTCAAACAAGGAAATCAAGCAGCACCTAGAAATCGGATCACTAGATAAATAATCGTCACCTAAATCGGAAGATCGGATAGAATGAATTCTTGTAAACCAATGAGTATTGGGACTCATGTGATATGGTTTAACAAAGTCTACATCCTAAATCGGAACCTAACCTAAGTGCTTTTGACCCGTTATGACCCATTAAGGTAGCTTATGCTACTCTAATGCATCGTTCGCGCAAATGCGCGTTCGAGACGCCTAACTAGTCCTATGACAAGTATTATATGCCTAAACATGTTACATAATTAGTTTAAGTGACAAAGGTTAAGTTACATATGCTTAATTACCAATTATGCATGAAAAGGGAATTTTGGTCATTTACCTAAGGCATATAAACTACCTATCATACCACTAATTAAACTAAGTGACCATAAGGTATAACCTCAGAAGGTTATTCCCTATACAACTATGGTCACTAAAAATGCTTTGTCGGATCGTAATGATCGACCAAATGGGTCGAGTTCGAAAGTCTAAGCGGTGGTTTAGACCGCTTGACTTACGACCCTATACAAGCACTAGACTAAAAGTGACGTGTTAAACATGTTGAAACATGTTTAACCAAGTTAGAAAACAAGTTTTGATATCAAAACAAATGGTCATGATACCCAAGAATAGTTTGGTTACAAAATATGCATAAATACGCATTTTGACCAAAACTATAACTCGTCACTACGCCTAATCAACGTGGTAATCAGTAGGTATAGTCGCTAGGGACTATAACCATCGTGATTACACTCACTTTGCAAAGTTCAAATGAACTTTGTGTTGACCATAACCTGGTCAAATAAGAAAGTCAAATAAGAAAGTCAAACACTGTTTGACTTTCGTGCTAAAAACGTATAAAAGCACGAAAGAATACTTACAAAGTGTCCAAGCTAGGAAGTTTTGATTCAAACAACTCAGGTATGAAGTAATAACTTCAACTTATAGCAGGTTGAACCAAAGTGTGAGCAGAAATGGAATGAGAGCATGGGTTTATATAGATTTCGGTAAACCGTTAGGATCATTCCTCATAAAACATGCTTCGATCTTGGCCTTACAAGTGGGCACATGGTATTCAAAACCATGGGAATACTTAAAACCATCAAATATCAGCCCATAGCATCCAAAATCAGTGGTTAAAACCCATCAAAACAAGCTGGATGACCAGATACAATGTTTCTGCACTGGCAGGCTGTCGCGCCCCACATAAGATACAGCCTTATCTTACGCAGCCCGCCAGGGCTACTTTGGCAGAATGTCACATTTGGTCCCTGAAATTGAAAAACTAGCATTTTGATGCATATTTGACACGTTTAAGCCCCGTTAACCTCATTTCAAGGCTCTAAAATGATGTTAAAGTATAAGGAACTTAAAACATGCTCAAAAACTTCTTGGATGTCGGTTTGTTTGGTCGTACGGTTGCGTTATTCGATTAATTACGACGGAAGTTGTAACGAACGCAAAAACGATCCAAATTAAGCGACGAGTGGAATTTTATCATGCCAATCACTAAAATAAAATATTTTAATGATTACACAAATTTTTCGATGTCTGGATATATTCAGAACGTAAGATATGCGCGAAAATGCAAACTTATGCACTTTTTGACGCTTTTAGTCCCTATTGATCAATAAAGTTTATTTTTGCGCACCAAACACCTCAAAGCCTATTTCTAAGCTATGTAAAGGATATTTAGGGCATGTTTAACTTATGATCAAGTTCCGGAACGTTCGTTACTGAACAAATCGACATACTTTCACAGTTTGACACAAAAAGTCCCTACGATCGAATAGACTTGTTTTCAACACACCAAACCATCCAAAACTTATTTCTAAGTTATGTAAAGGTTATTTAAGGTATGTTAAGCCTATGTCACTATTCCAGAGTGTTTGTCACGTTAAACTGGCTGTGTTTACGCACCAGTTTGCGTATAACCTTCCAGAAAGCTATTTAAAGCTTGAAATCGGAATCGAATCAAATTGAAAAATCATTAAACATAAATACACACATAATAACACCAAAACACATAGAATAACACCAAAGCACATTTTTTTATTAATAATTAACATTGTTTTACATTGTACATCGATTATAGAGCACAGTTGTCACACATCGGTTGCTCGACTTGAAGCCATCTGGATCTTCTTAGCTTACGCATCCTACATGGGGTCCACTGTTTATCAGATGGATGTCAACGTTTTTGTATGGGGATGTGAAGGAAGAAATCTACGTTGAGCAGCCACCAGGTTTTGTCGATCCAGATCATCCAGGATATGCCTACAAGCTTGACAAGGCATTATATGGATTGCACCAAGCACCACGGGCTTGGTATGCTACTCTGACTGAGCATCTTCTGGCTCATGGTTATACTCGTGGCACAATTGATCAGATGTTGTACATCAAGAGTGTTGGCAAGGATTTAATCTTAGTTCAGATCTACATTGATGACATTATTTTCGGATCAACAAGTGAGGATCTCTGCAGAGAGTTTAAAGGAGTGAAGAAGAAAAAATTCGAGATAAGTGCTCTTTGGGAGATGACTATGTTCTTGGGTTTGCAAGTTCGACGGGATTCTTGAAGCATTCTAATTCATCAAGGAAAATATGTGGATGATATGCTTGCCAAATTCAAGTTTACTGACGCAAAATATGTCGAAACACCAATGGCAGAAAGACCTTTGCTGACTGAAGATGCAAATGGGTCCCTTGTCGATCAACGCCTATATCAGTCTATGATTGGATCTCTGATGTATCTGACTGCGAGCCATCCAGACATCATGTTTACAGTCTGTCAATGTGTGCGATATCAGGCTAATCCTAAACTTTCTCATCTTACTGTTGTTAAACGAATTTGATACCTTAAAGGCAGACCCCAGTTTAGCTTGTGGTATCTAAGAGATTCAAATTTTGACCTGTTTGCGTTTTCTGATAGCAATTTTGGAGGAACTGACAGTGAGAGGAAATCCACATTAGCTGGATGTTAATTTTTGGGTGACAGACTCATCTCATGGCAATGCAAGAAATAGCAAACAGTGGCGATCTCCATATGCCGCAGCCCCCGACCCCTACCCCGGGAGCGGGCGCCGTGAGATCCAAATCAGTGGTATCGGTGTTTATTAATTTAGTAGCGGAATACATCAGGACCGTAGTTAGGAAATATTTTTATCAGAGTAAAACACCAAACTTTTTTTATAACAAATCTATGGGATAAAATCCATGTTCATTTGATAATACATTTGTAGGGATAAACCCTAATTATTTAAAACAAAACTCCTTTTTATTTAGGTAACTTTTATAGCCACTTTTCCAAGCCTCCAGTGCTCTCCAACTGGCTTCTATTGGCTTTCACATTTTGTTACCTGAAACGCGTTTTAAAAAGATTTTATCAGCAAGAAATACTGGGGAGTGCATCCAAGTTTAATCAAAACAACTTTTATAATTTCGCAGTATTGAGAGCGATTACAATGTTTATATCTACACAATTACTCATTCATTACTGTCAATCCTGACTGGTGGGTCATATTACTCATTGGCTACTCGTCGTCCAATGGTAACGTCTTTCACATATTGTATACAAAACCCCAACATACCAGCAGTAATTCAAGAATACATAGACTCAACCACTGTTAATTATATTTTAAAACATTTTGAGGTTTTGTAAAAACAATTTACAAAAAGCAGATGTACTCACATTGTTGACCTAGGAGATACTACTATAGCTTCCTAGTAATTCTCCTGGTTATTATCTATTAAAATTAAACAATGCACAAGTGTTAGTAAAATAACCCAAATTACATTAACCTTACAACTCGAGACAGAATTCCAATAACTGAGTCAGGCAGAGCCTTGGCATGCATTACGAAATCCTAAATTAATCGAGTGTAACACGAGACAGAACTCTAACGACTGATTCAGGAAGAGCCTTGACATGCGTTACAGGGCCCTAAATCGATGATGTAGGGTAATAGCAGGGTTATAGTACTTACAACGAGGTAGAGCTTCGCTTTATAGTGGGTATTATGCCCGGGTATTATTTCTAATAGTCAGAAATTGAGAGAGAGATTTAGAATTTGAACAAGGAACAACTGAGCCTCGACCTCCTATTCAAAGGGCAGGACTAGAGTGGCTCGCGGCCCGTGAAGACCATAGCTAACTCTCTCGCTACCCGCGAGCGAGTGCGTGTCGTTTATAGCTTTGCTGATTCAACGTGTAGGGTCGCCGAGTCATCTACCACGTGGCAGTCTGCATTGTCCGACAAATAAAGGTCCTCGCGCCCTGCGAAGAACCAAGGGTGTCTGGGTCGCGGCCGCGACAACCCTACAGATTTTGTTTTTCATGATTTTTATAAGTATAAGGGTATTTAGGGTCCGTTTCTCACGTACGGGGTATATTTAGGGACGTTTAGGGTTACGTTAAGGGTTCTAGGAGTGTTGTTATATCCTCCGCACCTTGTTTTAGATCTCGTCCTCGAGGTCTACTGGAACAGGTGTGGGTATTTCCTTTGCATCTCTGACTCGAGTTCCCAAGTGTATTCTGGTCCTTTCTTGGAATCCCATTTTACTTTGACCGGAACTAGTCTCTTGTATTTGAGATTCTTGATCTTTCTATCTTCAATCTGAATGGGTTTCTCAATAAACTTAAGTTTCTCATTTACCGCTATGTCTTTAAGAGGTATCACTAGCGATTCGTCGGCTAACCACTTTTTGAGATTACATACATGAAACACATCATGTATTCCTGCCATTTCCTCTGGCGGTTGTAGCTGATAGGCTACAGGTCCTATTCTTCTAATAATCTTAAAAGGTCCAACATACCTGGGGCTTAGCTTTCCTCTTTTAATGAATCGGACTACTCCTTTCCATGGAGAAACTTTTAATAATACCTTATCTCCTACTTGAAATTCTAAAGGTTTTCGTCTGTTATCTGCATAACTCTTTTGACGATCTCGTGCTGCTTTTAGTCTTTCCTTGACTTGAATTATCTTATCTGTTGTTTCTTGCACTATCTCTGGTCCAGATAATTGCATCTCTCTAATTTCTGCCCAACAGACTGGAGTTCTACACTTTCGTCCATAAAGTGCTTCAAATGGTGCAGTATTAATGCTAGTATGATAGCTGTTATTGTAGGAAAATTCTATTAATGGTAAATGATCATCCCAATTTCCTCCAAAATCAATTACATAGGCTCTAAGCATATCTTCCATCGTCTGAATTGTCCTTTCACTTTGTCCGTCCGTTTGTGGATGATAAGTTGTGCTTAGATTTAACCTGGTTCCCGTTGCTTTTTGGAAACTTGTCCAAAAATGAGAAGTAAAACGGCTATCTCTATCAGATACAATAGATAAAGGAATTCCATGTAATGAAACTATTTTATTTACATATAGCTTGGCTAACTGTTCCATACTGAAAATTCCTTCATTGGTAAGAAATGAGCAGATTTGGTCAATCTGTCAACAATCACCCAGATTGTATCATTTCCTTTTCTTTTCTTGGGTAATTCGGTAACAAAGTCCATTGTTATCAATTCCCATTTCCATATTGGCATTTCTAACTGTTGCAATAGTCCTGGGGGTCTCTGATGTTCAGCTTTAACTTGTGAACAAGTTAGACAGTTAACAAAATAGTTAGCTATATCCTTTTTCATTCCTATCCACCGGAAATTCTTTCTTAAATCTTGATACATCTTATCACTTCCGGGATGTATCGTATACTTAGACTTATGAGCTTCTTCTAGAATTTTGTGGCGTAGGTTTCCTTGTTTAGGTATCCACATCCTTTTCTTATGGAACTTCCAAATTCCATTTGTTCCTTGTTCTAATTCCTTAATCATTCATTTTAATCTTTCAGCATCGTCCTTGATTATTGTTTCATGTACTTCTCTGATTTGTTCATTTAAATCTACTTGTAGATTTAACCTGAGAGAACGTACTCGTTTCGGCTTTTCATGATACTTTCGACTTAAAGCATCAGCTACTACATTAGCTTTCCCAGCATGATACTGAATATCATAATCATAATCACTAAGAATTTCCATCCAGCGTCTCTGTCTCATATTTAATTCTTTTTTTCAAAAATGTACCTTAAACTCTTATGATCCGTGAAGACAACAAATTTATTTCCATATAAATAGTGTCTCCAAATCTTAAGGGCAAAAACTATGGCTCCTAACTCTAGATCATGGGTTGTATAATTCTCTTCATGTTTCTTAAGTTGTCTAGAGGCATAAGCTATAACCTTTTGACGTTGCATCAACACACATCCATATCCTAACTTAGACGCATCACAATAGACTATAAAGTCTTTAGTTCCTTCTAGTAATGCGAGTATGGGTGCGTTGGTTAACCTTTGCTTAAGAATCCTAAAAGCTTCTTCCTGTTTCGGTCCCTATTCAAACTTAACTGATTTGCAGGTCAGTTTGGTTAATGGAATGGTTATTCTAGAGAAATCTTGGATAAACCGTCTATAATATCCTGCTAGTCCAAGAAAACTTCGTACTTCTGTTTGCGACTCATGGATTTTCCATTTAGTAATGGCCTCGATCTTTGTGGGATCCACATGAATTCCTTCATGATTAACCAGATGTCCAAGGAATTGCACTTCTTGTAACCAAAATTCACATTTTGAGAATTTAGCATAAAGCTTCTCTTTTCTCAATAATGTTAGAACTGTATGCAGATGCGCTGCATGTTCCTCTTTACTCTTAGAGTAAATTAGAATATCATCTATAAAGACAGTTATGAACTTATCCAGGTATGGTTTACATATCCTGTTCATCCTGTCCATAAATACGGCTGGGGCATTGGTTAAACCAAATGGCATGACGGTAAATTCATAATGACCGTACCTAGTTCTGAAAGCAGTTTTAGGAATGTCCTCTTCCTGTACTTTCAGTTGATGATATCCTGAGTGTAAGTCGATCTTAGAAAACAATCGAGCTCCTTGAAGTTGATCGAACAGATCATCAATTCTATTTAGTGGGTACCGATTCTTAATCGTAACCTTGTTCAAGTCTCGATAATCAATGCACATATACATTGATCCGTCTTTCTTCTTAACGAATAACACCGGTGCTCCCCACGGTGATGAACTTGGCTGTATAAAACCCTTGTCAAGAAGTTCATCCAATTGTTTCTTCTGTTCCTGCATCTCTGTTGGTGCTAATCGATATGGTGCTTTGGCAATCGATGCTGTTCCTGGTATTAGGTGAATCCTAAATTCAACCTCTCTATCAGGCGGTTATCCAGGTAACTCTTCTGGAAAAACGTCTAAAAATTTAGATATTACAGGAATAACTTTTAATTATTTTCCTTTAGTACTAATGATTACGGAAATCATATATACTACTCCTCCTTTCCTTTCATAACTTGCAGCCTTCATTACTCAAAGTCCGGTCAGTTCCAGTTGTCGCAGCCCCCGACCATCACCCCGAGAGCGGGCGCCGCGAGCCAGTCAAGTGGTATCGGTATTTATTAATTTGGCAGCAGAATTAAACATCAGGACCGTAGTTAGGAAATAGGTTCAGAGTTTTGAAAACACCAAACTTTTATAATAAATAAATGGGATAAAACCCAAGTTTCATTCGCAATACATTTATAGGGATAAACCCTAATTATTGATGTAAGGAACTGCATGAAAATGTCCTAAAACACTCCATGATTGGAAACCCGGACCCCTAAAACCCTACTCCTTGTGAAAAAACAAGAAAATCCAAATTTATCCATCTCTCGCGGGCTGCGTAAGAGTTAAGCAGAGCTTACGCGGGGCGCGACAGCCCTGGAATCTCCGGATAAGTATATGGGACACGTGTCGTTGCACGTGTCAAGACTATCAATGACTCAGCCGACCCAGACTCCCTCGCGGGCCGCGAAGGAGAAGCCGATGGTCTTCGCGGGCCGCGACGCGCCCCATTTCCAGCCCTATAAATAAGGTCTTCGAGCTTCAGTTGAAATCGTTCAATTCTTTTCTTTCTCTTAGCTTCTACTATAGCAAAATAGTAGCCCGGTATTATATTCTAAACCCCGAAACTCTGCTCGTTATTAGGGTAATAACTCTAATCACTGACACGATACTGTATCCGATCGATTAAAACTGATCCAATGGATGTTTAAGTGCTGCCAATATCTGGCTATACTTTGTCATTTATTGTGAGGGTTTCGATCTCGTGATTATCGTTAAAGTTGAAATGAGTTAATACACTAATATGAGTTCCATTGTATCTATTAATTAGAATTCGTAACTAGGGAGCTGTTAAACCAGAATACTTAGCGATTAAGTAAACATAGTAGTTAAAATAACTTACCAGTTAAGTAAACTTAATGGTTAAGTAAACATAATGGTTAATTAAACATAATGGTTATGTAACACTTAGCAATTAAGAAAACTTAGTGGTTAAGAAACTTAATAGCTAAGGAAACTTAACAGGAAAGGAAACTTAGCAGTTAAGCAAGCTAAGTAAGTTAATTAATCAGCTAATTACGTTATTTAATTAATCGGCTAAGTAAATTACTTGATTAAACCGTTAAGGAAAAATAATCAGTTAAGTAAGATTAATTAATCAGTTAAGTAAGATTAATTAAGCTAAGCAAGATTAATTAAGCTAAGCAAGATTAATTAAGTAAATTAAACACCTAAATAGATATACATGAAAATAAATATATATGAGATAGATAATATCAAAGGAAGGTGCAAGGAAGGTATAAGAGAATATATATGTGGGTAGGAAGCTTCCTAGAAAATGTATAGGTAACTTCCTAGAAAAGGTATATGAAACTTCCTAGAAATTTCATACTCCTTACCTATAAATAGGAAGCTTAGGATTCATTTTTCTTTGCTCATTTCTTCTATTCTTCTCTCTATACGTTGGTGTTCTAACCAATAATTGCCGATACGATATTCTATCCGATCGATTCGGGAACCAACTCACGAATGCCAAAGTGCTGTCTAAATAAGACTATACTTTGTGAATTTCGTTGAGGTTCTGATCTCGTGACCATCGTTAGGTTTGATATGGTTTTACACTAATACGTATTTCACTCTATTAAACTATATGTTTAACTATCAGAAAACTCTGATCCATAAACTTACAATCAAACAAGAGGTTAATCATCAGAAGACTTAGAATCAGAAGGCTTGTTTAATCAAAGACTATATGCTAACAAGGTGAGTCCATTCTCTTTTTCTCACCGTTTGTGAGTCATTCTCTTTTCATCAAAAGTGTTTTCCAATACCTAAATGTTTTCCAGTTATATTTTACAGGGGGTAAGTCTTTGTTATCTTAAATTACTGGCAGTAAGTGGGGTATTGTGTACATTACTATTGTTTTCTCACTTTTAGGTGGACGAACCTAAACAGTGGTATTGTTGCAATAACCCTGAAGGCTTCTGATGCTCAGCTTTAACCTGTGAGCAGGTTAGACATTTAGCAACATAATTTGCTAAATCCTTTTTCATACATATCCACCAGAAATTCTTTCTTAAGTCTTGATACATCTTATCACTACCGGGATGTATCGTATACTTAGACTTATGGGCTTCTTCTAATATTTGATCTCGTAGGTTCCCTTGAATAGGTATCCAGACCCTGTTCTTATGGAATCTCCAAATTCCATCTGTTCCTTTTTCTAGTTCCTTAATCATTCCTTTTAATCCTTCAGCACCGTCCTTGATTGTTGTTTCCTATATCTTTCTAATTTGCTCATTTAAATCTATCTGCAGATTTAATCTAAGAGAGCGAACTCGTTTTGGCTTTTCATGATACTTTATACTTAAAGCATCAGCTACTACATTAGCCTTTCCTGCATGATGCTGGATATCACAATCATAATCACTAAGAATTTCCATCTAACTTCTTTGTCTCATGTTTAATTCTTTTTGCCCAAAAACATATCTTAAACTCTTATGATCTGTGAATACAACAAACTTACTACCGTAGAGATAGTGTCTCCAAATCTTAAGGACAAAAATTAAGGCTCCTAACTCTAGATCATGGGTTGTATAATTTTCTTCATGATTAACTAGATGTCCAAGGAATTGTACTTCTTGCAACCAGAATTCACATTTTGAGAATTTAGCATAAAACTTTTCTTTTCTTAATAGAGTCAGAAGTGTATGCAAATGCTCCGTATGATCTTCTTTACTCTTAGAGTAAATTAGAATATCATCTATAAAGACAATTATGAATTTATCCAGGTATGGCTTACATATCCTGTTCATCATGTCCATAAATGCGGCTGGGGCATTGGTTAAACTAAAGGGCATGACTGTAAATTCATAATGGCCATACCTTGTTCTGAAAGCAGTTTTAGGAATGTCCTCTTCCTGTACTTTCAATTGATGATATCCTGAGCGTAAATCTATCTTAGATAAGAATCGATCTCCTTGAAGTTGATCGAACAGATCATCGATTCTCGGTAGTGGGTACCAATTTTTAATCGTAACCTTATTCAATTCTCGGTAATCAATGCACATACACATTGAACTGTCTTTCTTTTTAACAAACAACACCGGTGCTCCCCTCGGCGATGAGCTAGGCTGTATAAAACCTTTTTCAAGTAGTTCGTCCAATTGTTTCTTCAGTTCCTGCATCTCCGTTGGTGCTAGTCGGTATGGTGCTTTAGCAATCGGTGCCGTTTCGGGTATTAGGTTAATTCTAAATTCAGCCTCTCGATCTGGCGGTAATCCAGGTAACTCTTCTGGAAAAACGTATGAGAATTCAGATACTACGGGAATATCTTTTAATTCCTTTCCCTTAGTGTTAATGATTGCTGAAATCATATACACCGTTCCTCCTTTCCTTGCACAACTTGCAGCTTTCATCACAGAGATGAATTTTGTTGACCTAGTTGGCTTGTCTCCTTTAATTGTGATCTTTTCACCATTTGGTGTACTTACTTGCACCAACTTTTGATCACACAAAATACTGGCATGATTGGCTACCAACCAATCCATTCCTAATACGACATCGAATCCGGCTAGATTCATTGGGAAAAGATTAGCAATAAAATTATGGTTTAAAATTACTATCCTTGCTCCCTGCAAGATTTCGCTTATCTTAATAGAATCTCCATTTGTTGTCTCCACCAGACAGTCTTGTTGAAGTTGAGTTAATGGTTAGTTGAGAAGTTTGTAGAATGAAGTATTGATAAAACTTTGGTTTGCACCAGAGTCAAATAATACTTTGGAAAAAATATCATTAACTAAAAACGTACCGGCAATCACATCCGGAATCATCTTGGATTATTCAGCTGTCAGAAGGAATGCTCTGGCATTCTTCTTAGGTCCTTCAGTTACCTTAGCCTTGCTGGTTGTTGCTAGTGCTAGTTTCGGACAGTTCGGTTTGATATGACCAGCTTTCTTCCTGCAGTCTTCTTCCTCATGTTCAGATATTTTGCAAAAGTTGCAGTATATTGAGCACCTTCCTGAATGCTTCCTTTTCCAATACTTGCAGTTGGGTGAAGAGGAAGAACTTGTTCCTTTTCCATGGTCAGAATTACCATAACGAAATTCTTGGGTAAGCTTTTGAGCTAGGTTCTTTCTCTGGTTTTCCTCTTGCGTACGTACCAACTCATCAGTCAGGGTGTTGGCTAGTTCTACTGCTTCTTCTATGGTTTAAGGTCTAGCTGCCTTGATGACGTGTGCGTATATATACATAATTTTGCAATGAAATTACACACGAATCGGTTTTAAATTTATAAAAGTGATTATTACTTTAACATCAAAACACACACGAAAGAGGCAAGTGTACCCCGTCATATATGTAGTAAAGTATCGGTAAGAACCAAGTATCGATCCAAGGAAATGGGCGGAGAAATAATACTAGACCTTTGTCACTAAACTACCGGTAAAAACATAAGTTGTATGATTTTTAATAAACTAAAGTAAGCAATAACAAATACTTATAAAACATAGTAGAAAATAGATAAATAGCCTTGCTTAATACACAACCAAAGCATGCCAACTAAGTCGGTTTTGGCACTAGAAGCATTCGGTCAATTTTCCATTTTAAGACAATTAGTATCCCTTTCGGGAATCCTAACATGACAATCATTCGGAAAGTTAAAACGATAAACACACTTTAACCACCTAAAATTGTTCTTTAACGTGCAATTGATAAATGTCTATGAAAATCTCTTAAAAATAAGTTAGTCATCCGTTAGGAGTTTTCTAACCTCACTTAAACAAGGAAAGCGACACCGATAAACACAATGCAACCACCGAGACAAGCATAAACTAGATTAAATCACAACCGAGTTCATTTTACAAATCTTGCACATAAATTCACCAAGATAGCAATTTTGGCCTAAACTACTAACTAAGCTAACAAATCATGGCAAGAATTTATAACGACACCATTTAACCCGTTAAGGTCCTTCCGTGACGGCAAGCTTTCTTGATTAACAATAATTACATTTTATTAAATCACTAACCATTTCTAGTATCATGATGCACACATTTTAAACCAAGCTAAACTAGTTAACCAAGTTCAAAGTTTACTAATACAAGATTAATTAAGCTTCATTTTTCAACTATCTTAACTAACCAAATACCAATCATCCAACATAATTACTTATAATCAAGAAATCAATATCAATAACAAGGTTGCAAACTAATCATCAAAGATAATCATAGAAAATACTTCCAAATGTCATTACAAACAAAGATTAACACACTAATGGTTATAATCAAGCAAGGAATTGTTGTGTTTTTTCCCAAAGGCTACAATAATACATAAACATTAATCTAAATGCTTGAAAGATTAACAAAATCATGGAAAGATTAGAAAACCAAACCATAAACAAGCATAAGATTAAGAATCCGGATAGCAATCGAGCTAAACGGGACAATGTGGCTTGAATCCGGGTGAAAGCTAACGCCTCTGGAGCCTTAAAATCGCCTGAATTGCTCTCCAAAATTCCAGAGTTACGAGCAGAATGTTTCTGCAAGTTTTTTATATAAATTCGGTTTCGCACGGTCGTGCGTCCTGTTGCACGACCGTTCACTTTAAGCAATTATTGTAGGTATGGTGCACCATGCTGCATGACGTCACAGATCTTGACTGGTCTTCGGTCTCGCACGACCGTTCTTCAGATGGCACGGTCGTTCGTTTCCGGGTTCTTGTTGCACGCCTAGTTGCATTGGTCGTTCAGTTCCAGGGTTTGGCTGGACATCGGATCCGCACGGGGTGCAAGATATGGAACGCCCGTGCATCACCGGGATTGCCTTGATTGCCTTGCACGCCGAGTTGCACGTTCGTTCAATGCCGGACTGACTTTCATTTGTCGGAGATGCACGGTCGTGCATTAGGTCGCACGACCGTTCCACACGCCCAGGTCAGTTTTCTAACAGAATGTTCGCAGCTTCGTCGTTTTGTCCGGAAAGTCCTCGTTTTCGCTATCATCTTATCGGGTATGCTGTTTTAGGCCTGTAAACAAAAGTGTAGATGATTAAGCATCCGAATGACGGTTTTACGGCCGAAAATGCATAAAATTGGGGTAAAACGGGGGACTAAAATATGTGTAAATTAGCGAATATCAAATCTCCCCACACTTGAACCTTGCTTGTCCTCAAGCAAGCTAAACTAAAATGTAATAAAAGATAGAATCAAACAAGGACGATAATTTACACAATATTTTATTGAAACTACTACAAATGGTTAGCCGGTTTTTCGAAAGACAACATCAATAGACTCAAACCCAACAAGCATATGCAAATATATAGCGACAACCAAAAAGCCGTGACTTCACATTTAATTGACTCAACATGTTAATCTTCACACAACTCACAATGTTCACACACACACGGTTTTATTGATGAAACATACATAAAATGTGTAGGTGCAAACACTCAACGCCTCGTCAATGAAATGTGTGATATCATAAGCTTGTCATAAGATCTCGTCTCCACCAACTAACATGCGAAAATGTGTAAATCAAGAGGTCTTTACGGGTTGTAACGTTAGGCTTGGGTGAAGGGTATGGAAATGGATATTTAAAGTGGCGAAATGGTTAAAACTCGGTTTTAGCGTTTAACTAGCACCAAACAATACAACTATACATACTAAAGCCTTAAAAAGGCGACTTTTGCGAAATCGAGCTCATCAACTATATTTTAATCATTTAAGCATTCAAAATTGCTCGATTTTCGTCGACTTCACCCTATTTTAGGGTGTTTTATTTTCTGTTTTTTTTTTCAAGAAACTAGATATATAAAAAACAATAAACTACAACAAACGCTAGTTAAACGATTATTTTGACCGAGTTTCAACACTAAAAAGGTTTAAAACATAAAAAGACTAAATTTGGCTAAGTGGGCGATAATGTGGGTAAACAAAGGTAAACGGGAAGGCTCGACATGGTTAATCCTAAAGGGTAATATAAGGTTTACGGGAAGCACAACACAAAGAACAAGGTTTACAACAAAGGGGTAATCTAAGTGCCTCTATCACTTCTACACAAATCCGCAAGTTCATGGTCTTAACAAGTATACTAGTGACAAGTTCTAAATTACACATAACATCCGGCTCACTCCTATATCCGAAATGAACAAATATGTAATCAAAGCTCAAATATGCTCACGTAACGGAAGGAATGGGTAAAAGTGTGAAAACTATCATGCAAGTCTTTCTTTGTTTGTCACGCTTTCCGGTTTCCTTTTTCAAAAATATTTTGCTTGTCGAGTTTTTATCAAGTCCGAAGCTTTCTAAAACATAACCAACCGGTTTATTTACTAAGATATATACAAAATACAGGTATTTTTGAATGATTTTTCTGATTTTCTGATTTTTTTTAGAGGACAAACAAAGTTAACAAAGTTAACCCCCTCCCCACACTTGAACTTCGCATTGTCCCCAATGCGAGACCCAAAATATAGAGAAAAGGATAATAGTACTCCCCTCAAGATGATGTTGATGCAACGAGACTTCTGAAGCTGTATCTGCCACGTGCTCCGGTCCAAGATTTGATAGCCAAAACTTGCAAGTATGTCACATGTACACCAAAACATAACAGAAACAAAGTAAACACAAATAAACCATAATGTACATAAATATAAATACTGGAAATCCCAACAAAGACATAACATAAAAACTAAAGTAAAGAGTCTGAAAAATAAAGCGTACATAACCGCGGGTGTTTGAAATAACAATCAAAATAAAAACCCAAAATAAACAAAGTATGGAAATAAGAAAACCACAAACTACCCACTCCACCGACTCCTACTCGTCATCACCATCATCGTCTCTCGTGAAGGATGGGCCCGCATCGCCATAACCAGGTGGGTTCCATGGTGGGAACTGTGGAGGATGCTGAAAGTAGTCTGGATAGGCATGATGCATCTCCCCAAACAGGTATGAAAATCCAGCACTCACCCCCTGATACAAACTATCCTGCTTTGCCCGAATCTGATCCTGAGTGGCCCTAATCTCGTCCTATCTAGTCCTGATCTGGTCAATATAAACCCCATGCTGTTCCTGGTTAACCCTGATCTGATCCTGGTTAACTTGCATCTGCTGGAACTGCTGATAGAACTCGGGCCAGTCCTGATGCTGGTGGAATGCATGGTGATGCGGTGAATGTGGTGGTGTCGGTGGATGTGGTACGTGCTGCTCATCATGCTGCTCCTGATCATGCATCACCTCATCCTCATTTTCCTCCACAGCTGGAGGCAACGGGTCCCAACTCAACAATCACTCCCATCGCCTTCAGTGACCTAATGTCAACATAAACACCCTCGGTTATCAGAGTGAGACCCTGAAGTACCTCGCCAGTCATCAATTCCAGATTATAAGCAATTTCGGTCACGTACTGATCGCCGTGGATTTGACTGTTGGGTTTCCGCCCCGAGCACTTCACGAAGTATTCAGCCATCCTTGCGGCTAGGTTGATATGGACTCCCTCAACCAGCGCATAGAGAAAAATCAAATCTGGTGTTGGACCGTTCCCAAGACTGTCCATGCGCCCGCAAATTGTGTGGCTAAACACATGATGCATCATCCGAACCAAAGGGTCTCTCAGTCGTGAAGCCTTCGACATTCTCGGGTCGTAAGGGTCACCAATAGCATTTTCAGCCCAAAACTGGTTTCGTGCTGCATCAGATGGAAAAGTGAACTGATCCGTGAAGACATCGGAATTCATATCTTCTCTTGTGTAAATCCCGAGCTTCCTACCCAATCGACCCACCGTCCAACTATGCCATTTTCTACCCAACCTGAAAGCTATCCGCTCCTTGTAGCGGAATTTGGGCCTTCTATGAGCAACTGGTTTTTCATAGGCATATGTGGAGAAGAACTCTATTGTCAGCTCAAGGTAGACGGGTCAGTTGATAGATATTAAGCGGGCAAGTGGGAAAGTGAGCATGCCATCAAGTCTGTCACTCTGGTTTAGCTCCCCCATAACTTCCCAATCCAGCCACCTAGGGACTCCGAATTGCCCTCGCCTTGCCCATAAGGCGTCACGTCTCGGGATACAAAGAGCCTCTCGCTCATCTTCGGGATTAAATTGCAGAAAAGGATGGTCCATCTGTATGAGAAATAACGTTAGAAATATGGGATCAGGAAAAATTTTAATCGAAAACAGCCGAGCAGACAGTTATGAAGATTCTGTGATTTTGATCTGGGCCTGTGGCACGGGCGTGCGACGAGACGCACGGTCGTGCGTCGCCGATAACGAGCACCAGTGGCCCAAATCTGTCGGAACTGCACGGCGTGCGACTAATGGCACCACCGTGCAACACCGAGCAAATAGCAGATCATCGTGAATATCCGGAAGTGCACGACCGTTCCATCCAAGGAACATCCGTGCGACACCTGTTTTGCAGATTTTCAAACCCCTGAACTTCGAATAGCCTGATTTTTTTTAAAATCAACAACTTTTTTGTACAAACAGGGGTCGGAAACTTAACCGGATGTTCACGATACGAATGGTTCTTGCAAGGGTTAGGGTTTCGCTTGTATTTATGAAGGGAACCCTAAAAATCCTTGAAGAAACGGATGAATCTACCCTAGAAAGCGGTAAAACAGAAAAACTACAAGAAGGAACGTACCGTGCGAAGACGTGTGTGAAACCGTGCGAAGAGACCGTGCGATTTGAAGCAATATCGCTCTGGAACGGCTGCAGATAGTTAGGGTTCGCGAATGAAGGGTTTGGAAGCAGATGGGGGTTTTTATAATGTGCAAAAGACCAAATTGCCCCTGCCTCTCGCACGGTCGTGCGTCACCTACATTTTTCAAACCTGCAGCATGTTCTCGGAGATGCACCGGGGGTGCGACTCACCGTGCCGGCCTGCTCGGAAACACACGGTCGTGCGAATCGTGGCATGGTCATGCAACAGCTGCAGATCAGAATTTTCCGCAGAAGCCATTTCCAGCAACTGTTTTGGCCGTTTTTCGCCATTTTTTCGACACACAAACTGTTTAAACAATATTTCAACATAGAACCTGCGCCCGGCACGTATGAAACTTGCACAAACTAACGTAAACTAACTAACAAACCTAAGTTATGCTAAAACTAGAAAAACACCTAAAAAGATGATACTACCCCTAAAGCGCAAAATACGCTCTTGCTACATTTTTAATCCGCGAGTCAGTAGCGTAGACTCATGCTAAATTTTTGTCGGCGAGTCGATAGCAAGACTCATGCTAAATTTTTGTCGGTGAGTCGATAGCAAGACTCATGTTCCCACACTTGTTACATGTGCGGGCCATTACCACGCCCTTTCGGATTCTGCTCCGTATTGCCCGGAAGACCACCTGGGGGTCTCTCCGACATCATTTTTGCCAACTGGCCCACTTGATTCTCGATGGTCTGAATGGAAGCATTTTGACTCCGCATTTCTCCTTCGTTGACCAAGAACGGCTCCTCATGCTGCTGATATCGTTTCTCAGAAATTTGATTATCATTGTTGGAGTTGTTCAGCAGTTGTGCCATCATTTCCTCTAGCTTTGCGTTGCTTTGAGAGGCGTGTGGCTGGGAACTGCTTCCTGAGCCTTGATTATGATACTGTGGCTGGAAGGATTGACCTTGAGATTGTTGTGGCGCGGGAGCATGTTGAGCATATCCGTGTGCGTTTTGGTTCCCAGAACCAGACTTCCACCCAAAGTTTGGGTGATTCTTCCACCCTGGATTGTATGTGTTGCTATAGGGGTTATTTTGGGGCCTGATTTGATTGCCCATGTAGTTCACCTCCTCGTGTCCTGTAAACATAACACCCTGTTCACACGTACCTGGCACGTGTGCAACCCCGCACTGATCACATGATGGTGATTGAATTCGCGAGATATTCTGAGACTGATCAATTCTTGTTGCCAAGGCTCCAATTTGCGCAGTAAGAGCCGTATATGTATCTACAGCATGAACTCCGGAAGTGGATGATGTCTTATTCCGCGCTCCACCGTGGCGAGAACTTGACTTCAACGCAGCTTTCTCTATGATCGCGTAAGCTTCAGTTGGTGTCTTCGTTCCAAGATCGCCTCCTGCATACACGTCTAAACGCTCCTGCGAGTCATAATTGAGTCCCTGATAAAAGGTCAGTACTAGTTTCCTTTTGGACAACCCGTGATGTGGGACATCAATTAAAAGATCTCTAAACCTCTCCCAAGTTACGTGTAGAGATTCTCCGTCGTCTTGCTTGAACGTTATGATACGGTTCCTAAATTTAGTCGTCTTTTCCGGAGGAAAATATTTCTGCACAAATTGTTCTGCCATCCCGGCCCAAGTAGTGATAGATCCCGCCGGAAGTGACAAAAGCCAAGCACTGGCTTTGTCTCGCAATGAAAACGGAAAGAGCCGCAAACGGATCGCGTCCTCAGAAACATCTCCTATCTTGAAAGTCGAACACACCTCGAGAAACTTTGCGATGTGCCGACCCGGATCATCGTGATCCTTCCCATCAAACTGCACCGAGTTTTGTATCATGTTGATGATGCTGGATTTTATCTCAAAACTCGGTGCTGCTACCGTCGGTCGATTGATGCTCGGTAGCAAGCCTTCTCCTCCGGGCTGGTTTGTTTCATTCAAAGGTCTGTCGTCGTCTGCCATGGTTGCGTTTCCTGCTGCCCCTGAGCCCTCGGCTACAGCGGGTACCACCTGCTCCTGCTCACCAGCTGCGAGTAGCAGCCCAACCGCACGAGATCTCTCACGAAGACGTCTCCTCAGATCCCGCTCAGGTTCGTCTGACAGCTCAACAGGATCGGGAGCGGGTGTTGAGAACATCAACCTGCAAACGAAAATTTGACACAATGAATATTTTATTAATATAATAATGCTGTCCCTTCCCTTCCCTTTTTTTTTTTTTTTTTTGCTGAAAAGAAACAGAATATTATTTTAAATGGGCTGAAAATTTTATAAAAATCCGAAAATGGGCCCAAAATTTTATAAAAATCAACACAATAAAAATAATCGAATCGGCTAGTATAAAAAATGATTTTTAGGTGCCGAAAACCCAAAGAATAAATGAATAAATAAATCAATGAATCCGGATTTGAATAAATAAATGGAGCAAAAATTTACAAGTGTGAAAAATATTAACAAAAACGAATAAATCGAATTAAAAGCAAGAAATATTAACAAATAAATAAACAAATAAATAATTAAGAAAGTATACACAAATATTAACAAGTATATACACCAATAAAACAATAACTCGTGTCGTTCCTAAAGCTCGCCATATTCCCCGGCAACGGCGCCAAAAACTTGACGTGTGCGCGTATATACATATTTTTATAATGAAATTACACACGATTCGGTTTTAAATTTATAAAAGTGATTATTACTTTAACATCAAAACACACACGAAAGAGGCAAGTGTACCCCGTCATATATGTAGTAAAGTATCAGTAAGAACCAAGTACCGATCCAAGGAAATGGGCGGAGGAATAATACTAGACCTTTGTCACTAAACTACCGGTAAAAACAAAAGTTGTATGATTTTTAATAAACTAAAGTAAGCAATAACAAATACTTATAAAACATAGTAGAAAATAGATAAATAGCCTTGCTTAATACACAACCAAAGCATGCCAACTAAGTCGGTTTTGGCACTAGAAGCATTCGGTCAATTTTCCATTTTAAGACAATTAGTATCCCTTTCGGGAATCCTAACATGACAATCATTCGGAAAGTTAAAACGATAAACACACTTTAACCACCTAAAATTGTTCTTTAACGTGCAATTGATAAATGTCTATGAAAATCTCTTAAAAATAAGTTAGTCATCCGTTAGGAGTTTTCTAACCTCACTTAAACAAGGAAAGCGACACCGATAAACACAATGCAACCACCGAGACAAGCATAAACTAGATTAAATCACAACCGAGTTCATTTTACAAATCTTGCACATAAATTCACCAAGATAGCAATTTTGGCCTAAACTACTAACTAAGCTAACAAATCATGGCAAGAATTTATAACGACACCATTTAACCCGTTAAGGTCCTTCCGTGATGGCAAGCTTTCTTGATTAACAATAATTACATTTTATTAAATCACTAACCATTTCTAGTATCATGATGCACACATTTTAAACCAAGCTAAACTAGTTAACCAAGTTCAAAGTTTACTAATACAAGATTAATTAAGCTTCATTTTTCAACTATCTTAACTAACCAAATACCAATCATCCAACACAATTACTTATAATCAAGAAATCAATATCAATAACAAGGTTGCAAACTAATCATCAAAGATAATCATAGAAAATACTTCCAAATGTCATTACAAACAAAGATTAACACACTAATGGTAATAATCAAGCAAGGAATTGTTGTGTTTTTGCCCAAAGGCTACAATAATACATAAACATTAATCTAAATGCTTGAAAGATTAACAAAATCATGGAAAGATTAGAAAACCAAACCATAAACAAGCATAAGATTAAGAATCCGGATAGTAATCGAGCTAAACGGGACAATGTGGCTTGAATCCGGGTGAAAGCTAACGCCTCCGGAGCCTGAAAATCGCCTGAATTGCTCTCCAAAATTCCAGAGTTACGAGCAGAATGTTTCTACAAGTTTTTTATATAAATTCGGTTTCGCACGGTCGTGCGTCCTGTTGCACGACCGTTCACTTTAAGAAATTATTGTAGGTATGGTGCACCATGCTGCATGACGTCACAGATCTTGACTGGTCTTCGGTCTCGCACGACCGTTCTTCAGATGGCACGGTCGTTCGTTTACGGGTTCTTGTTGCACGCCTAGTTGCACTGGTCGTTCAGTTCCGGGGTTTGGCTGGACATCGGATCCGCACGGGGTGCAAGATATGGAACGCCCGTGCATCACCGGGATTGCCTTGATTGCCTTGCACGCCGAGTTGCACGTTCGTTCAATGCCGGACTGACTTTCATTTGTCGGAGATGCACGGTCGTGCATTAGGTCGCACGACCGTTCCACACGCCCAGGTCAGTTTTCTAACAGAATGTTCGCAGCTTCGTCGTTTTGTCTGGAAAGTCCTCGTTTTCGCTATCATCTTGTCTGGTATGCTGTTTTAGGCCTATAAACAAAAGTGTAGATGATTAAGCATCCGAATGACGGTTTTACGGCCGAAAACGCATAAAATAGGGGTAAAACGGGGGACTAAAATATGTGTAAATTAGCGAATATCACTTGACTATATGTCTAATCTCACTAATTAATCCCCAGATGTAACGGGATATTAACACTGGTTCTGGTGAGGCTAAGGTTGGTACTATTCTAGCATATTCAAAGAATATGGTAGTGTATTCCCTGCAGTCTATTCCAGTCATTTTAAGATTTAGGAACTTATTAGCAATTTGTTCCTTTTCATGAGGAGGACAGAATTTCCTTTCAACTATCTCTTTAAGATTGGTCCATTCCATATTATAAACTTTGTCACTTCCTCTAGATTGGAGAATGGTATTCCACCACTCTAAGGCTGCATTCTTAAAAAGATTAGAAGCAAACATAATTTTATCTTCATCTGGGTATTTACTTATATTTAAGACTGCTTCTGTCTTTTCTATCCATTGTAAGGCTGAAATGGATCCTTCGTTACCTGAGAATTCTATTGGTTTGTAGGCCAAGAATTCTTTATAAGAACAACCATATGAGATGGTTCTTCTTCTTTTTGGAATTGGAGCTTGGATAAGTGGTCCGTAATTTTCGTTCACACTGTGACTTGGTTCAGTGATTTAACATTTACTTCCGATTACAGAATTATTTTCTGCTTCTTTAATAGTCTTGATGATATATGGCATAGTGTCTATAATTCCTTGTGCTACTATATGTTCGATGGCACTTTTATTCACTTGGTTCCCGTTATTATCATTATTCTGGTTTTCCTGATTTACTTCGTTGTCCATCTGAATTATAAACATTTATCAAGTATTAATATCACAGAATAAAGTTAACACAAATAATCATTCAAACAGATTTAACCAAAAGCGTTGAGCATTGCGACTTTACTCTTTTTATATATATCTATATATAGGCATCGATTATAAATTACAACTGAAATTTAAACCCACTGGTAATTATGCATCGATAGGTATTTTAGTTTATCTATTTTAGTTGCAATATTATTATTATATTTTTTTTCAAAGTAAACAAATTACACACATATATATTATGCTAGGTGCTAGTTTGTCCAATACTGCATCTCATGCTCGTCGTACTTCCAGACGAGTTTCTCTCCTATCTGACGGATCCTATTTCCTTCTTCAACTAACTCTTCGCCATACTGGCGAAGTTCCTGCACATTTTCTTGGCTCATGGGTGGTAGTGGTGCTGGTACTGGGTCAGGGTAACGTGGTATGTATGGGTTGTTTAGTACATCCTGAATATACATGTCGTCGTTCTAAAATGGGTCTAAAGGGTTCAGGTCGGTATACTGTGCTATAGGGATTGGTGCGGGAATTCTAGGGATCTCATCGAGGTCAAATGTTGGGATTGGGATTTGGTCCCCTTGATTTGGTTCTAGTTCCATTGGTTGGTTGGGGAATAAGGGTAGAAGTTCTGGTTCAGCTACTTGGTTCAGATTTGGGTTTGTTGCTGTATTTGCTAACATGTGGAAATCAGCTAACTGTCTATCAAGTTCCTCCTCCCATAATGGTTTATTAACTTCCTGGGTTTGGGCATTCATCTCTTTATTTGCTTTTGCTAATGCTCGCTGTTGGTGTAGTTTTTTCATTCTTTTCCTTCTTTCATGCGCTCCTCTACTAAACCATCCTCTCTTTTTAGGGGGAATGGTTCCTCAGATTGGGCCTTAAAGATAAAGATTCCCTCCTCAGAATCAACAGTATAGCCTGAGGTTGGTTGAGATGAGGTTCCTTCATTCTTTGGGGAAATAGGCAATTGACGGTAAGCGTTAGATGTGCCTTGCTCACTCATACTGTAAACTAACAAATTGTCAAATAACACAAAATAATAATATACATATTTACACAGAATCACGTAAGTTATTTCCTAACACAATTAGTTAAAATTTAGGTATTAACAGAACACCTCAATGGCTTAAACCAGTGGCTTTGGCTCTGATACCACCTTCTGTCGCAGCCCCCGACCCCCACCCCGGGATCGGGTGCCGCGAGCCAGTCAAGTGGTATCGGTGTTTATTAATTTGGCAGCGGAATTAAACATCAGGACCGTAGTTAGGAAATAGGTTCAGAGTTTCGAAACTCCAAACTTTTATAATAAATAAATGGGATAAAGCCCAAGTTTCATTCGCAATACATTTATAGGGATAAACCCTAATTATTGAAAACAAAATCTCCTTCTTATTTAGGTAACTTTTATAGCCACTTCTTTAAGCCTTCAGTGCTCTCCAGCTGGCTTCTATTAGCTTCAAATTAAGTTACCTGAAACGCGTTTTAAAAAGATTTTATCAACAAGAAATACTGGCGAGTGCATCCCAGTTTAATCAAAACAACTTTTATACTTTACAGTATTGAGAGCGATTACAATGTTTATATCTACCAATATACTCATTCAGTATTTGTCATGTTCACAGTTCCATGACTGTGGTCATGTTACTCATTGGCTAACTCGTTGTCCAATAGTAACAATTTACAAGTAGTGTATACAAAACCCCACATACCTACAGCAATTGTAGAATACATAGACTCAATCACTGTTAAGTATAATTGAAAACATTTGAGGTTTTGCAAAACAGTTTGGTAGAAAAAGAGAATGACTCACTTTGTAGACTTAGGTAAATATATAGCTTTCTGTTGGTGTTCCTGATTATAGTCTATTAAAAATAAACAATGCACACATGTTAGTAAGATAACCTAAATCACATTAGCCTTACAACACGAGACAGAACTCCAACGAACTTAGTCAGGCAGAGCCTCAACATGCGTTACGAAGCCCTAAATCAATCGGGTAGGGTAACGAATACGTGATCGGGGTTAAAATACTTACAACGAGGCAGAGCTTCGTGTTTTAGGGGTATTATTCCCGATAATTTTCGCCTATTAAGAAGTTGAGAGAGAAAGAAATTTTTGAGCAATTGAAACTGAGGCAAGAGACCTCCGTTTATAGGCTGGAAACACGGTCTCTCGCCCCGCGAGAGCCTTCACTTGTTCCTTCGCGGCCCGAGCGAGAACCCTAGACTAGGGTTTAGCTTTGGTGAATCAACACCATAGATCTCACATGCACTGGGACACGTGGCGGCCTGTCACACCCCAACCGATGGCGGAAACATCGGAGTGAGACGAAATAGATTTGCTCGAGACATCATAACACTAAAATTGTGACAAGTATTTAAATAATAATTTCATTCCATTTCTAAAGATCAATTACAAGGATTCAAAGCAAATACAACAACATGAATAATGAAATACAATACAATAGGAGTACAAAATTTAAAGTGTGTATCTAAGCATCCTACTAGATTCCATGCAACACCAACATCATCGCTAAACCTGCAACATGTTTTAAAAGCATAGTTCAATACAAAGGTATTGGCGAGTACACTAGTTTTGGACTCGTGGCATATGTATAAAAAGTATTTTCAATCCAACATAGCATTTGGTATACAAGGTCAAACTATCATGCATAACAATATGTCAACTCTAGTGTCCACTAGTATTTAGCATCCCTCGTCACAGAAGCAACGAGACCGTTAGAGAATAAAGACTTAACAAAACCCCGTCGGGTGGTGTGCTACTCCTATAGCGCTATAATTGTTTAAGCCGAGTTAAAAAGTAGTATGTATTCTAGCATGAACTTAAGCATAACAAAGCATGTATAAGGATTGATTGAATAAAGCATGTTTGTGAATCGTGCATTTAAACAAGTAAAACATGTTGCACCCAAAGTGTATTAAAAGGAAAATGGGTCAAGTGTACTCACAAAGTTGCATATGCTTTCCGATTATCCAATTGTTGACGAGCAAAGAGATTAGGGGATCGAATGTATAAGGGTTAAAGTACAAGGTATGTTTAGAGTCGAGATTCGGAGTTTAAAACATAAGAATATAACATATGAAAGTAATCATCTTTTAACACATAATACTTGTTTGACACTATGAAACCCCAAGGGTTAGAATGTTTTCATGGGTAGGAAACCCATTAGAATCATAACAAGTTTTAGGTCTTAGATGATGCAATCTAGTACTTTGACGAATGAACACAAATTCATCATCAAAGGTTCGAATATTTGGATAGTTTATATAAGTATTATATAGGTTATGTATTATACATTAATAAGTCCAATAGTTTCATAGTTCAAGCATGAGGTAGGAGGATGAATCCTCCATTTAGGAACCTCTTTAAGTGTCATAGAAGTCATGTAGGAGGTAGGAAGAACAAGTTCTTCCATTTAGGCACCTGTAAGTGTTCACCACTACACTTGATGTTATGAACATTCAAGGAGGGTCATGAACTTACAATAATATAATAAATATGAACAACTAATCTATGAGAAATAATCAAGCAAAGTGTGGATTTTCAAGTAGGATAACCAAAGTTAATCCTAAATCACACATTCATCAAGCTTTGAGCTTGAACATTGCTTGTGGGTTAAACCCTTGAACAAAACAGAAAGTTTGTGAGATTATACCTCTGATTTTGAATGTCTCAACCTTGTTTTTAAGCCTAACTAACCATAGAAGTGGTTATAAGCATAAGGACATAGGTTTGAGATGAGTTAGAATCAAGTTTGAACAACTTTAGTAAAGTTCTTATACAAAACAGAAAAATCAATCAAGTTTGGAACCTTTTTGGCGGCGTTCCAGGCTCTAGTTTTCCAGGGAAAACCTCTGGAAACGTAGCTAAGATCAATCCAAAGTAGTAGGAAAAAGAATGGAGTGAATCGGACAAAAAATGAGAAAGTTATGCTTGTTTTTGTAAGAAGGTATGATTCTGCTCGAACTCTTGTTTGACAGCTGATTATGGACAGATTTGAGAGTGTTTTGAACAAGTTGTAAAGTGGAAAATGTGAGTATTAGGCTTGGGGTTTATAGGGAAGGGTTGTGGTTGAGTTAGGTGCTGTTTAAATGCAAGAAACACACCTTGGAAACTCAACAAAACCACTCAAACTCGCCAACCAGCAAGCTGCTAGGAGCTGGCTGCGGATTACGGCCTCTGGCGGGGCGCGAGAGAGAACCAGGGGGAGGCCACGGGGCGCCAGAGACCATCAGGTCTTCAATTCAAGTTTCATAAATGACATTTTGGTCCCTTGAGTTTATATTTTAGGATTTTAAGGTGTTTTAAGGGTTGTTTTCGATGTATAAGCAAAGTTTAAGGACAAATAAAGTATGGAGAACATAAACCAAGTATAATTAAGCGTATGAATGTCATGTTTAGGCATCGCATACGATCAAAAGACGTTTAACGCACAAGTTTCACGTATTTGCAAGATTGACACATAGTTTCCAAGAATTACGAACATGTGACGAATGTTTCACGAAATTAAACGTATGAGCGTGTCTAAAGTATGTGTAACACGAAATTAAATAAATACGAGTTTTATTTATGATCCAAGTCTTAGATCTTACAACAATTATAATGAAGGAACGATTTACAAGACTACGGAGTTTCCAAAAATAGGTTTACAAGCGATGGTTTCTAAATATAGAAAGTATGAAAATGCAGGGCGTTACACGGCCTGAGGCTTCGCCAGATGTTGCTCGGTCAAGCCCCGCGACTCACCCCGGGAACTTGGCCGCGGACCGCGAGCGATGTTAATTATTTATTTTATTTGATTTTTGTTAAAATAAAGGTTATTCGGGTCCGTTTACGCGTATACGGGGTCAAATTAGAGCGTTTTAGGGGTGTTTTTGAGAGTTGTTATACCAGTCGTTAACAAAGGTGGATTTGTATATGCTTGAGAATACATCGTATACTGATGACAAGCCTAATAGTAGAGGATACTTTTTCTTTGAGAGGCTCAAGCGAGAGGTTGCAAAAGGATTTCCATCTATGAAAACTACCGAATCTATCTTGAAACCTGCTCCAGGAGTATGTGATCCTTGAACCAATAGGCGAATGAAGACTGTGGTTTGGCCGCCCACAGATAAAGAGAATACGATACCATTAGTGAAGAAAATCCTAGAGGGTGGTCTAAAGAATCTGCATTTCTAGGCATATGATGAGACTGTGGGACAGGCTTGGATTGTTTGTGATGATGACGTGCAATATAGATTGACTGATACAGTTGATTTATTAACAATGAGTTTACAAGATTTGGAGGTGTTAGCACAAAACCAGATTTGGTCTACTAAGAAGTAATTTATAGCTAAAGAGTGGACTGCAAGTGTTGCTGGTGCACTGCAGGTGTTGTCGGTGCACTGCACGTCAGGAAGAAAAGATTTGCGGGTTATAAAGATCAGGTTAGTGGCAGTGGAAGTAGTTGTAGATCGAAGGGCCCCTATGCTATAAACCTAAGGGAGATTGTTGGAACCTGAAGGTTTATGCATAGTGGGTTAATATCATTAATTGGATTGGGCTTGTAATTATGTTTAACTTAATATTTTGGGTCGAAAACATGTTAGATGGGTCATGGTTTTGGCTGGGCTAGTATAGGGGCTTTAGCCCAAATGTGTTAGTATATAATCAAACCCTTGATGTTGTTTAGGGGTTGATCAGCTGTTCTCGAGTTCTAGGAGTGCCAACCGAAACCATCTTTTCTTGTATCAGTCATCTTCAATCGGTGAATGCAAGTTAAGTATTTTGTTTCATAATTGTTTGTGGTTTGCATCTTGAATCACCTTGTGTTTGAATTCCGCACAAACATAAGTATTTGTGGTTGATATCATTGAAAGATCCGTTTACGGGATTTACAGGTTTTACAAACAAAGGATTGTGGTTGTAATTATTGAAGTTAAATGTTATCCATTACAATCCGATACAAACATAAAGGACGAAAATTGTAATTACCCTACATATTAATAACGTTATTAGTTGTTGTAGACACGGTGTTGATTTAACGTTATAATTGTGAATTGATTATTAATGCCATTAAATAAAATGTTATGCATAGATTTGTGACGAATTTAGATGATAATGTAAACCACATCAATATTTCGATGTTGGTTTATTTTTAAGGGTAAGAATATAATAGGAAGTATTTGGATAGAAATGTTAAGTAGTAATCTTGACTATCTATTTAGTAATTAATGGCTAAAATTAAACGAGTAGAATTGAAAAAAAGGATCCGTGTGAGTTTCTTAAGGGGTATTCTAGTGTGTGGGTATATATATATATAATAGGAGAGAGGAATTTTTTTTTGTTCAATATTATTATTTAATAGAAGAGAGAGACAGTGAAACAATAAAAGTGAGAAGACAAAAAGAGTGATTCGGTCCTTAAAGATATACATTTATTACATAAAATATAGAAACTTCAAAAGCGATAATAAAACCTGTATTGATGAAACCGGTCCTAAATCTAATCTGATCTGACCTGCCATTTTGAAACTGATTCAAGAATATATCCTTTGAACTGGTAAAAACTGAACCAGTTTAAAACTGAACTAGATTATATCTATTAATAGTTGGTTCAAGTCCGAACTACTTTGGGCCAATACGATTTTGACTTCCTTTGACCAAGTTAGAACTAGTTTTAAACCAATTCATGTTAGCCCAAAATCCGGTTTCGTGCAAAAAAAAAAAAACAGCTTTGGGTTCTAAACCCGTTTTAGATACCGATTTGAAACTGATTGTTAAATTGGTTTGGGTGAAAACAGTACCAATCTGATCCGATCCGATAGTTTAAAATTAGTTTGAGAATATATCGGTTGAAACTGATTAAGGTCGAACTAACGAGTTCGAACAACATTATTATTAATATTATTTAAATCTGGTTTTAAATCGATCTAGGTTCCACTTATATTCATATCAACTTATGCTTTTAAATAATGTTATTTTAATTATTATTCATATCAACATATGCTTTTGAATAATGTTATTTTAAGAAAGAGATGGGGGAGGTGAAAGAATGGCTTTAAGACTTAACTCGTGCGAGATATGTATTCCACGTGGTACGGTGTGAAGTGTTGACGTGGAAAAATAAAAGTGCCTCTTGCAATCACGAAGGGACAGAGTTGAACAGTCAACTTATATTACCATTGTGACTTGTACTTTTTGTTTTGATGTTAGGTAATTACTAATTAGGTGCTACTTGTCCTTACCTAATCAGTGCTCGCCACGTAGGATCTGGGCATGAAACATGATAACTTTCTATAATTATTTTAAAATTTTAAAATAAACAATGAAAGTTTTTAAAAATCTTTTTAATATTATGTTGATTAATATCATTAAACAAATATAAAAGTGTAAGATATTGAATTAACTCGTGACCATGACTCGTAATTAATTACCTGATAAGAACTTAGTTATATTACATTAAAAGTATTGAAATGTAAGATATTTAGTTAATTCGTGACTCATAAGCCAATGATCTTTAGATCAATTGGTGTAAGGCTTGCATTTCTCTTGAGAGATTCAGGTTCAACTCCCACTTGCATTTCTCTTGAGAGATTCAGGTTCAACTCTCACTTGGTGCAGAGTGAGACACTGGTGGGCAATGATAGGAGACCCAGTGAAAGCTGGGTTGGATCCTTGAGCCAAACGAGTTTTACCGATAATTTCACCGTCGTGCTTACGGGCGGGTGGGTTACCGGGTTTTACTCGGAATTGGTGGTGGACTTGGTTTACTTTCGGAGTACTCCGTTTGTCCAGTGGGTGCCCCAAGAGCGCTCGAGATTGATTCTGTTGGCCGTTAAAAAAATTATGATTCATAACTCGTTATTAATTACTCAGTAAGAACCTAGTTTAAAAGTATTGAAATGTAAGATATTTAATTAATTCGTGACTCATGACTCGTAATTAATTACTCAGTAAGAACTTAGTTATATTACATTAGAAATTATCCATTATAAATTGTCAATATTGTACCATATTATTTAAGATTTATATAATTTATGATTACTTGTATATTTTTAAAAAACACCTATATAAAATCAACAACAAAAATCATCAATGATCAAACCATCAATTGACTCGAGTCTAATACGGGTACAACTTCTAGTTCGGATTGAACATTACAAGTCAAAACAACTCAACTCGTATTGCTTTAAGCTATGCTTTTAGATCTTTGTTGGCTCAACTCAACTCAATAATCAAATATTCCCAATCAAAACTCATTCAACTCTGCATATGAAATTATAAATTTCCATTAAATAGAGATTGTAGTTGAAAGAAATATAACATCATAATTCCATTTAAATGCAAATGTTATTGTGAAAATGTAAGAAGTGTATTATGAATGTTGAAGAATATGTTGATTTTCCGGTTGGAATTTGTTTTTTAATTAATAAACAAGATCTTATCCGAAACATAATAGTAATAGAATTTATTATCTAGAAAAGAAAAGTTCAGATAGTGTCTAAGATAAGATAAAGAAGTAACAAGTGGCCTCACTGTCCACGTCAGCAGGATGAGGGTGTGCTTCCATACGTATAAATAAACCTCAAATTAAAGATGTCAATATATTTTGAATTCCAACATGTCGGGAACTTTTCCATTCTTAATTTTCTGATTTTTCTAAAATAACACATTTTCAAATTTGTCTCATAAGTAAGGGTGTCCGGGGCGTACTCGGGGAGTGGCTTCGGTGACCACCTTCCCCGATCGGGAACACCGCCGCCATCACCGCGGGGACCCGAATCGGGGAGTGGTTTCGGCGCTTCTTCCCCGCTTTGAAATGGCACAAGGTTTGAGGAACGGTCATTAAACGGTCGAATTTTAAAAAAAAAAATTCACTTTTTAAACAAATATAAATAACCACACCCACTTCACTATTTTTTATTCTCTCAAACCACACCCACTTCTTATTTTTTATACTCTCAAACCACACCCACTTCTTATTTTTTATACTCTCAAACAACACCCACTTCACTAAATGGATCCCAGGTTCCCGATTTTTCCTCCCCTACCCGACTTTCCCGACGATGAAGGTGAACCGTCAAACGATAGTAGCTTAATTTTCTTCCAAAATCTCATCCAACAAGCGGAGCTACTAGACACGGCATCGTCTAGTAAAAAAAAAAGTTGTCCCTCGAGATCGTGAGGGTGGCCACGAAACACTAATGGCCGATTATTTTGTAGAAAATCCAAAATTTAATGCCGATATTTTTCGTCAGAGATTTCGTATGTCCAAGTCTTTGTTCCTAAAAATTGTTAGTGACGTCGAAGCGAACGACGAGTGGTTTCAAGAGGGCTTGGACGGGAGAATGAAGAAAAGTTTCACGCCGTTGCAAAAGGTTACTTCTGCGATTAAACAACTTGCAACCGGTAACCCACCAGACGAAAACGACGAGTATTTAAAGATGTCTGAAAGGACCTCTCGTGAGTGCCTTGAATATTTCTGCCAGACGGTCTGTGCAATGTATGCCGGTGAATTCTTACGTAGACCAACGAGCCACGACGTTGCGCTATTGTATCAGGCTCATGAGGAGAGACATCATCTACCTGGTATGTTGGGTAGTCTGGATTGTACACACTTCGTCTGGAGAATGTGCCCCACAGAATTGCGTGGACAATATATGAGAGGCGATCATCAATACCCGACGGTTATGTTAGAGGCGGTGGCGTCTCAAGATTTGCGGATTTGGCATGCTTTTTGTGGCCCGGCGGGTTCACAAAACGACATCAACGTGCTCCAACAATCTCCGTTATTTCTTGCTCAACGAAACGGAACGGCGCCATATTGTCCATTTCAGGTGAACGACCACTTATACAAACGCGGGTATTATCTTACTGATGGGATCTACCCTAGCTGGTCCGTGTTTGTGAAGTCTTTTCCATATCCTCACATCCCGAATGAAAAAAAGTTCAAGAGGCAACACGAGGCCGCAAGAAAAGATGTGGAACGGGCGTTTGGTGTGTTAAAGGCGAAGTGGGGAATACTAAATCGTCCAATGCGTTCGAAAACGGTGAAAAAGATAAGGTTACTCGTGTATACGTGCATTATTTTACATAACATGATTATAAAAGACGACGGAAGGGCGATAGCACCGGTACACATTCAAGATCCTCCAGTCGAACCCGTCTTCGCTGAAACAGCTTATAGCGAGCTCATTGACGAAGAAACGCATTGGAGACTAAAACACGATCTCGTTGAGCATCTCGGACGTTTAGATCTACCTCACCTTGAAGTGAGTTCCGACGACGAGTAGTTTGTTTGAATGTAATTTTTATTTTTCTAGTTTGAATGTAATTTTTATTTTTCTAGGTTGTTTTTTTTTTAAATTAATGAAATGTCTTTTATTTAATTTTTATTTTTATTAATATTTTTTTAATTTATAAACATGCATAATTTTACAACAAATAAAAAAAAAAACCCAAGTCCCCTATTAGGGGAGTGCCGCCATCAAAATGGGGTGTTAGGGGAGTTTAAGAGGGGAGTTGACGTGGCACTATCTGATTCGTGGTGTGTAAGAGAGGGGACTCCTCTCTTAGGGGAGTGCCCCTCTCACCCTAAGTACATACTTTGCATAATGTGAAAACAATCTATTTCATTGAAAGATGATTTTTTTTTTCAAAAGGATATATACATTTTTATTCCTTCAAATTTATAAACTTTGACATGTGAATTCTTTTAAACACAAATTTTATTACACAAAACTAACAAGGCTGTAATAATTAACTACAAGAAAATAATTACATAAAACTAAAACATTTCTATTCATCCTCCTTAAGGTTTAACCCTTTCGCCCTGCTTTTAATCCATAAAAGTCCATAACTTTCACCTCTTCTAGGATTCGCTGAGAACTCGCCTTCTTACCATTGATAATAACATTGCTTAGAGCCAAGGCCGGTCCAAAGGATTCAAGGGTCCGGTATGAGCCCAAAAAAAGGCCTTTAGACCCTAATGAATTAAATTATATAAACTATTTTTTTAAATGTTGTTATTACTTATAAGGTTAATAGATCAATATTGGACATTTTATATTTGGGCTAGCTTTATAAATATACATTGGCAATAAGTTTTTCGGCTTTACAAATCAGTATTGCATTGTTATTTGTGCTTAGACCATGGGTAACGGTTAATTCCGTTAATGGGCATTTTCCGCTACATTAGCGCCAACTCAGCATAACTCTTTTTTCGCCATATGTCTAATGATTAAATACCATTTAATGCCTTTTTAATCATTGCCCAATTATTTTTTATTTTACATTTGTTTATTTCACTATTTTCAAATAGAAATAAAACATAATAAAAACTTGATGCCATGTATCATTTATATTAAAATTTTGAAATATACATTAACATTTATTAAAATTAAAGAGTTAATTACATAGTTAGTCCCTGTGGTTTGCAAAAAATAACAACCTTAGGTACTAATAGTTTAAAATCACATTCTAGGGTATTAACTTTTCATTTTGTAACGTTTGAGGGTATTAGCACTGTTTAAAGGCTTAAAATCACATTTTATTAGTACCCTCAAACGTTACAAAATGAAAAATTAATACCCTCAAACGTTACAAAATGAAAAGTTAATACCCTAGAATGTGATTTTAAACTATTAGTACCTAATGTTGTTATTTTGTGCAAACCACAGGGACTAACTATGTAATTAACTCTAAAATTAAAAAAATACATATATAATAAAAAGCTTGAAAATACTTTAAAAAAAACTACATGTCATATTGCAACATGTGTCAAACGGTGTTATATGGTGTTCGCCGATGTTGTTTAATGTCTTGCTGTAGCCCGTATCATTTTGTTGTTGAATAAATTTTCAGTTGGTCGTTCAAATGAAAGTTTTTTTTAAGAAAATCAAATTTAACAAATTAATAATAAAAAAAGAAATCAGTATGTAAAAAGAGCCTTAGCTTAATGAAGAAAACCAGAAAAAGAATAATCGAACTCAGCCCTCATGAATATAGAGTAGCAACGCAAGAACCACCATGCGAAAATTTAGTTTTTGTTTAAAAGCATGCTTAAAATGTGTGTGTATATAATATATATAGGGTTAGGTTAACGTACAAATGCCCTTATCGTAATATATATATATATATATATATATATATATACTATATTATAATACATGAGGGAAGGATTCCCAAAAGTTAAGAACTTCTTCCCCCATTATTTATAAATAAACCCCTAGAATGAGGGTAAAGTGGTCTTTTAAACCATAATTATTTTTTAGTCCCTCAATCTATTACATTTAAATCCTTGACATTTAACATAATTATGGGTAATTAGTTACACTTCCCCCCTCTTTAATTCTTTAATGTATTCCTGCGATATCTTACAACCCGTAATGTTTTAAAAAAATCCGAAGGTACCATGACAATCGGCGCATTTTTTTAAACGTTTCGATAGTTGTCTTTTTTAGTTTCGCCGTGCGTTCATAAAGTACAAATAGCCGATGCGTAAATGTACAATTGATTAAAGCCAACATTTGTTTTTTACCCAAGCCAGCTTTGACCATTACCTAGCTACCGTGCATTAACATTTGTTTTTTACCCAAGTTTTTTGTTTTGAACGGCATTAATAAACTAAAATATTCCCTAATTTTACTTGTACAGAGTCAGTTTGTTGTGGCATGTTTAATATTGTATAGATAAAACTCACAACAAACTTCCTATTAAACATGCCACAACAAACTAAACAGGATATGTGCATCTTATTTTAAAAACTTAAAACTCACAACAAACTTCCTAAATAAATGGATGACCAATCTAAAACTAAACCCTAATGGACTACTATAAATACATAGCAAACACTCACAATTCTACATTTCTATTCTTAAACAGATTTAAAATATGGAGCCAGTTCTGAATTCACTTGATGCAAAAAACAAGCATGCGATATTGAAAAATCTAAGGTCGGTTCTATGATAAGTTTTGTTATATCGCAATAATGAATAATTGTTTTCTTTTATTTACTTTTATGTGAATACTAACTTATTTGATTTTTCAGATTCAACACACCAATTTAAAAACCCCAGTTGTCGAACAAGCTTTTGTTAGTTTTTAAGTAATATTTTCGCTTATAATCTTTCATATTAACAAGTTCGTTATGTTATTATTTGGTGTTTTATTGTAGGATGATGGTGATAATAGTGTTGAAATTATTTCTTATGGTGCAATGTTCAGTCCATACAAGTCTAATCTTCAACGTCAATTTAGTAAAGAGGTAATTTTAAAATTTATTTAATCTTTTTTATATTTTTTTATTCAATATTTGTTTTTTATAAAATTTATTTAATCATTTTTTAACTTTTTTATTAATTTTTTGTTTTTTTAAGGATCGGAAGTATGAGAATCAAAAGAAAAGATCTAAGAGACTCTATGAATGGAAATGGGTCGAGGTTATAAATTTAGATGATTCTGAGGACGATGAGAAAGAAGATGAATTAGATGATACTGCTGATTCGAGCACAAACAAGAAAAACGGATCAAAAAAGAAGAGAAATTAGATGAAATATATCAAGTGTTTTTATGTATTTTTTCATTTTCAGTTGTTTTTGTTTGATCTAGACTATCCCATGAATAATAAAGCTTATTTTATATTTGAAGTTTATGTTTTGTGTTATTTTATTGCACTTATAATTTACATCTCGATTGAACTAATATACTTTTGTCATTTGTTTAGTATTTTTTATTAACAAACGAATCTTTACATGTTTAAAACAATTTTTCTATACTTTATTTATTATTAATTTTTATAACAAAACAAAACTTTGATATTTAGTAGATAGAAGATAAACTATGTTCCAAAATTTTAGGAATTATTTAATACTAATTTACGATATTAGTAGATAGATAGTAAACTATATCCCAAAATTTTAGGAATTATTTAATACTAATTTACGATATTTATTTAATACTAATTTACGATATTAGTAGATAGATAGTAAACTATATCCCAAAATTTTAGGAATTATTTAATACTAATTTACGATATTTAGTAGATAAATAGTAAACTATGTCCCAAAATTTTAGGAATTATAAGTCAACTAATTAGGTCCTCCAAGTTAATTATATGGGATGAGGCATCGATGGCGAAACGTCAGGCGATAGAGGCAGATGATCGAACATTGCAAGACATTATAGGTGTTAGGCTCCCATGTGTAACACTTATGACATATATCCACCACAATAATGTTATCATATACAAATAAGAAAACTACCAGCAACGAGTGCCGCAATCCAAAGTGTCGCCCCCGCCGCATCGCGCGGGCACCCTACTAGTATATATATATAGTGTGAGGTTCATTGGGGAACACTAAAAAAGTGGGAAACAGTGGGGAACCGACTCAAACGAACTCCGATTGGACTTCATTCCCACACTTACCTTTGCTTGTCCCCAAGCAAACCAACTAAAACTAGTCACCATAGCAACAACACCTCTAAACTCCCTAACCGGTTCAACCTGTTCAGTCCCAAGTCATACTCATCCCATAGACTGACACATTCGAGATTGACAGTCTGACAAGTAATTGATGCACTAAAAAAACTTAAGACTTGTCTATCTAAAACTAACATGTTTACAATTAGACACATGCTACACACCCCTCACAATGTACTCTCCTCTCGGGTTAATATCTGAACTAGCGTGTAATGTGCTAGTATATTACCACTCAATAAGCAAACATGAAATCCTGTAATCATAAGCTTGTATGACAATCACACCTCCACCGTATTGTCTAACATGGCACATATCAAAAGGACTTTCGGGTTTTGAGCTTAGGGTAAAGGTAGGAAAATATTTTTAGGTTCTTTTTCTTTTCTAATTGGCTCACAAACAATAACCAAACCGTGATAACTTTATTCAAACACAACTTATACTTTTGGGTTGGTTTCTACCCAAGAACATAGACGATACTCACAATACTTATATTTTTTTTTCTTTTTCATTTTCCTTCACATATTTTTCTATTTTTTTTTTCTCTTTTTTTTTCATTTTTTTTCTTCTTTTTTTCTTTCATAACAATATCATCACGGTCGGTTTTTCACAGTAGATAATGGGCGAACAAACGAAAGGTAGTTAGGCTCAACATGGCTGCTATGGAAATTTGGTGAATAACACAAAAGAAACACAAACACACAGGGTGTAACGGAAATCCTAATGCCTTTATCATATATGTGCACATGTCAAACCCACAGTCTTAGCATGCATCGAATCATACAAGTTCTAACACAGAATAACACGTAGCCTGCACTCAACAAATGAATTTATCATATAATGTATCCTATCCATCTACAGGCTCAAGATCTCACCAAGAAAAGGTAAAAAGGTTGACGACATGTAGCATATGCAATTAAAACATGTTACCCCTAGATAGACATCTCTTTTCAACTCATTCCCTATAAAACACTTGTCAAACCTACTCTCATGAAAATTAAAGGGACAACCATGACAAGGGACTAATCTAGCCTACTACCGGTAAGAAGCCTATTAGTGATTGAAACTTTAGGTTTTCGTATCCAATTAGCTTGTTTAAGGCGATGAAAAAATTTTAAAATTTCAAAAATTTTCAATTTTTTCATTTTCATCGATTTCAACCACTTTCAATCGCTTCAAAGCTTTATCCGCAAATCCCTTCCCGGGCTCCCCCATCCCCACACTTGGGATACATTGTCCCCAATGTATGGTGCTTTTAAAATATAGCCCGGGAATCCAACCAAACAAACCTACATGAGCAGCTAACTTATCACAAACAACCAAACCAAACACATCCCATAAAACGACACATAGAGTTTAAACACCACCAAGAACAACAAAACACACCAAAAACAAAGTAAGATAGATAAACACATGCACCTGATCATGTGTCTGTAGTGATGTTGCTGTTGTGCTTTAACCAGAATAGACGCATTCCATAGATTCTTTGATATCTCACCGGGGATGTTGCAGAACATCCCCACACTTGAATTGTTGCATCCGTGATGATTGAATCAAGAACCTGTCAAAACACAAACACAACACCAAAACAAAACAACACAAAACAAGGTACACTGCTCTACATCCTCGGGCTGCCTCCCGAGAGCGCTAAGTTTTAGGTCTTCAGCCAGACCGTACCTGATGTACTCAGGGAGGTTCATCTGAACGCTTGCCTCCCCATTTCTCTCCATACATCATTGTCCAATCTTGTTGGAGGTTCGTAGCTCCACGCCAGTTGAGTTCAACCTCAGCCTTGTTGCTCCACTCACTCCCACCATCGGGTGGTTTTCCTGCAATTGCTCTTCCTCTCACAGCCGTCTTGTTCACCTGCCTTCCATCATTCGTTAACTCAAACCTGCAAAAATTACCTCCACTCGAACCAATCTCATTAGTAGCACCTGTGGGACTCACATCATTCAGAAGATCATAAGCAATAGATTTTAAAAATACATTGAAATACAACTTACGATTCTTGTAACTTAAAATTACCATTCCATTCCTGCAGTCGATTTGTGCATTTGCTGTATACAGAAACGGGCGACCCAAAATTACCTTCGGTTGTGCGTAGGTCGGTGCAGGTGCATAATCAACCACCATAAAATCGACCGAGTAGTAGAACTCGCCGAGCTGAATTACGACATCCTTTATAACCCCTCAAGGTTGCTTTAAACTTGCATCCGCAAACATGGCCATTTGATCAATTGCGTGTAACGGACCAAAGTCGTACTGGTCATAAAGGCTACCGGGAAGAACACTCATCCCAGCTCCATAATCCAACAATGCCTTGTGGATTTTGAACTTTCCCACTCGAATCGGGACGACCGGCTCTCCTGAGTCACACCCATCTCCATCCTCATTTGCGCCACTTAAACCTGCAATCACATGGGAAACAGAAGAAGTTAAAAGTTTGTCATTCAAATTGTTTTTAGGAACGAAACTTACCCCGCTGACTGGTATATTATTCCCGTGCCTGGGGTTCGTTTGAGTGTCACTGGGAAGCTTCCCGTTTTGCTGTTTCAACTCCTTCACATCGGTTGCAAGTTGGGCCATTTGTGTGGTTAATGATTGAACGGCTTTCTCTCGCATCTCCTCCTTCTGAGCAAGATTTTTCAATTCAAGTCTTTGACTCTGTAAGTCGAGCTGAATTGATTTCAACATCTCCATCATATCGTTACCCCCCGAAGTGTTAGACGACCCAGCTTGTCCTCTTTGATCATTTTGGTAGCCACCTTGAAAGTTGCCCTGAAATCTTTTCTGATTGAAATTTCTTTGACCACCAGACTGATTGTTGCCTTGAAATCCCGGATTTTGCTGATTATTCGCATTCCCATAGCTAAAATTCGGGTGATTTCTAAGGCCCGGGTGATATGTGTTGGATTGCATGTTGAAATTTCTTCCACCACCCCCACCTTGCACATAGTTCACATCTTCACTTTCACCAATTATGCCTGGGCATTGATCCGCTATATGCCCTAGATCTCCACAATGTCCACACAATGGAAACTGACCATTTACCTCCGGTGGATTCTCTACTGCTCTCACTGTCGAATGTCGTGCACTTCTAGAGGATTGAGCTTTGCGTTTTGACGCCCTTGCAGTTCTTTCCAAATATTCCCAATCATCTTCTTCGTAATTCATTCCAAAAGTACCATTGGATATTGAATTTACATCCCTGGCATCTTCATCTGTTAGGCCTTCATGGAATGTATTAATAAGCTCCCACAAATATATCTCATGATGTGGACAGTTCTTGAGCATCATTTTGAAACGATTGAACGCTTCGTGAAATAACTCACCGGGCTGTTGTCGAAACCCTCGAATATCCTTCCTTGCATTGTTAGTACGCAAATGAGTATAGAACTCATCTAAAAATTGTTGTTGCATGTCGCCCCATGTGAAGATCGAAGCTGACGGTAACGAATGAAACCATTGCTGTGCTTTGTCTTCAAGCGTGAATTAGAAAAGTACCAATTTCACATCATCAACTGAGAAACCTTGGCTGCTGATTGTGTTGCAACGTGCATCATATGCAGCAATGTGTAAATATGGTTCTTCATGTGCATGACCATGAAACTTAGGCAGACTAGATATGGATTGCGTTCTTACTTCGAATGACCGCCCTCCTTGTAATTGCGGGATTACAACCGGTGATGGGTTGTTAACTATAGCAGGCCTGAAGTGGCTCTCTATGCCTCGAACTGGACCTTGATTATTTCGTCGTGGAATTCCTTCCGGTAAAATCACCGGTCGGTGTAGGTTTCGTGGCAGCGGTCTTGCCTGACCCTGCATCTGAGGTACCGGCGGTGGTAATGGAATGTCCACCACCGGCCTTCTCGGAGCAGGCTGCTGATTGAGTGGGTCAGGTTGATGATATTGTTGTGGCATCTGTTGTATAGGCGTTGGTTGCACATATTGTTGATACCCTACGTTCCCTTGATTGACTCTCTCAGCCACACCCAATCCGACTGTTTGCCTCTCATAGCTACCCGTGTTAACCACTTGTCTCTCGTTTTGACCCATGTAGTTATCATATTCCTCATAGCCATCATCAAAATCTCCTGAGTTATTTCCTTGATCATAAATGGTCGACCTGTAAAGATGTGGCATTGGCTGACTTTGCTGTGAAATAACCGGTCGAGTGGCTTGCGGAATGGATGTTGCATTAGGTGCTTGAGTTTGAATCGGTGATGGAGTGTCATCAGGAATGATTCTAACGTAAGGAGACGACTGCTGTAAATTGACAGTCTGGTTTGTAGTTGGGTGTTGAAGAGATGTTGTTTGGGTGGAAGTTGGTTGATTGTTATCAAAGTTTGGGAAAAAGGTTGAGAATGATGGTACTGGAGATGTAGAGGCAGGTTGTGTAGATTGCGGTTGTTGTGGTGGAATTGGTATGGTAGTGTTTGGTGAAGGTTGGGTAGGTGTTGGCGAGAATTGTTGTGGTTGTGAAGTTGCGGGTTGTTTCTCCGGTGTTGCTAAGTTCTCCATTGTTTTAAATGTTGGTATAGGTGATTGTAGGATCTTGTTCTCACGATGTAGTACTCGCTTTGTATGCTTTACTGTTCTCTCGATCTCTGGGTCGAACACTAATGGTGATGACTTCCCGGAATTCCGAGTGTGATGCATACACTTCCTAGATCACCTGCACAAACAAAAACAAGAAAACCTCGCGTAAATCCGAACAAAACAGAACTAACTAAAAAGAAACTATTTTTGGATTTTTGTATATTTAACTAAACTAGAACTTAACACTAAGCACTTTGCGCACGCCTCCCCGGCAACGGCGCCATTTTGATGTCTGTCGTTATGGACATGCAAAAACCTATTTAAACTATTAGTATAGAATAAGCAGGGTATCGAACCAAGGGAGGACTGTGGAAAGCGTTTTTATGCTAAGTATTAATTAACGGTTACTAAATTGAGAAATCGGTTTGTTTGATTATGTGAAAGAACTAAATTAACGAGTAAAAAGTGTGATTTGAATCAGTAGAAAGAAATATGGTTCCTCCGAATTTCAGGTTTGCAAACAAGTTCAGTTATGTGTTTAATCAAAACATTCACATAGACATAAATGTTTAACCTAATTAACCAATTGTGATAACCAACGACTAAGTACTCCGGTCAATACATAACGGGAGGTTATCGAATGATTATCAATTACAATTACAAACCCTAATCCCCTGTCAAATATATCCCAATTACTAGAACTCTCGGGAACTGAATGCTTAGAAATCAAGGTTTAAATAAATGCAACCAGTTACAATCAGTCAATTAAATCGATGGTGAAAAGCATCGGATGCTTAGATCACCAAGTTACAATGATTAGAAACACATAAAAGTACCTAATTACACAAACCCTCCATCCGGAGGAAACCACAAAAAGTTTAGCCGCTCATCTCGCACGAAGAATCTTCAAAAGCTTGAATTGATGAAGAAATCATGGTTGATTCAGTGATGGAATTGAGAATCTTGATGGAATTGGATGGAAGAAACCTTGAATCTTGAGTATCTTGAAGCCTAGGATCGATTGTGTGTGATAGATAATGAGAAACTAGGGTTTTTATGTTATAAAACCCTCTAAAATAAGCCCAATTCACGCTCCCCTATTGCCCAGCTTCACCCACAGTTCAGAACCGTGGGTCACAGTTTACCTTTGCTGCACTAACAGGGATTCTGAACAGGGAGTCCCAGTCTGAAGTGGGGGTCACAGTATAGACTTGCTGTTGGTTTTATAACTATACACTCCTGAACCATGACCCATGGTTTACAAACCATGGGTAAGAACGTGAATTGCAACACTTTTCTCCAACAATTGTGCAACTTTCATAGAATGGCAAGATTGGTCCCCCAACTAAACTCCCATCATCTTCTTAACATTTACCCATCATATAACTTTCGTTTAATGACCCAGAGACCCCTCAAACTTCAATATCACTTATGTCTTCAATATTTCAACTATGATTAACTTCCAATTAATTACCAAACGGCCCCTATACTTTGTAGAATCTTGTTTCTTGCACATTTAGGCACAAAGCAACTTCCAATTAAGTACCGAATGGTCCATGTACTTTGTTCTTTCATACTCCTTTCACTCGTGAGCCTTCATATCACCCGAGCAAACTTCAATATTCATCCTCGAGCCGCAATATCCCATCCAAAGCTCACAACTTCATCTTTAACCATCGTAAATGCACCGATTTACGTGTTTTACCTACAAATCACCAAAATCTCATAGTTACTTCATTCCAAGCAAATAGACACATCAAATACACATAAAACATGATAATTAACCACTCTAAAGCTCGGGTTTCACCCTCTCCATCACTCGTCGAACCCTAACTAGGATCTCTTAACCCTAACCCCTAAATCATAACCCCTAAACCCTAAATATGTTAGGGTTTGGCTTTTAGGGTTTAGCTTTAGGGTTTAGCATTAGGGTTTAGCTTTAGGGTTTAGTTTTAGGGTTTAGGGTTTATCTTTAGGGTTTAGGGTTTAGCTTTAGGGTTTAGCATTAGGGTTTAGCTTTAGGTTTAGCCTTTAGGGTTTAGCTTTTAGGGTTTATAGTTTAGATTTTACTGTTTAGCTTATGTTTTAGCCTTATTTTTTAGCTTTAGGGTTTAGAGTTTAGGAGTTAGGATTTAGGGTTTAGGGTTAAGAGATCTTAGTTAGGGTTCGACGAGCCGGTTCCTACGCCGCTGGAATGAGTCCAATCGGAGTTCGTTTGAGTCGGTTCCCCGCTGTTCCCCACTTTTTTAGTGTTCCCTAATGAACATTCCCCTATATATATATATATATATATAGGGTTAGGTTAACGTACAAATGCCCTTATCGTACTTTACGTACGCTACAATCTCAGCCGTCCGATCATCTTCCCGCATTGAATTGGCATGTTGTTTTTTTGTAACAATTTCGCATGTTGGTTTTTTAACATGCGATTTCATCAAAATTACCACATGCGAAATTGTTACAAAAAAACAACATGCTATTTCATCAAAATTATCACACAAAAAAACAACATGCGAATTCATCAAAAATTATCACATGCGAAATTGTTATAAAAAAAACAACATGCTATTTCATCAAAATTATCACACAAAAAAACAACATGCGAATTCATCAAAAATTATCACATGCGAAATTGTTATAAAAAAAACAACATGCTATTTCATCAAAATTATCACATGCGAAATTGGTACAAAAAAACAACATGCGAATTCATCAAAAATTATCACATGCGAAATTGTTATAAAAAAAACAACATGCGAATTCATCAAAATTATCACATGCGAAATTGGTACAAAAACAACATACGATTTTAAAATGCGGGAAGATGATCTGACGGCTGAGATTGAAGCGTACGTAATGTACGATAAGCAATATTGTACAGTACTCTTTACCTATATATATATATATATATATGGTAAGGTTCATGCGAGAACCACCTTTATTGCGAGAACCGCGAGAACCAATGTGAACACAACCTAAAAAAACCTAAACCCCCCCCCCCAAAACCTAACCCCCCCAAGCTAAAATGCTAAAAACTAAACCCCCAAAAAATCTAAAAAAATCAAAAAAAATTTTTTTGTGTTTTTTAGCTATTTTTAGTCATTTTTTGTTGTGTTCACATTGGTTCTCGTGGTTCTCGCAATAAGGGGTGGTTCCTAACGGATCTTTGTCCATATATATATATGGAGGAATTAAAATGAGAACCACCACGAGTTGCAAGAACCGTGAGAACTAGGCCATTCAAAAGGTTTTTCCGATTTTTTTTCTAAATAGTCATAAAAAATACTTGTTTCGACAGAAATAAAAAAATTGCTGCATACCCACATTTACATGAGGCGTAAAAAAATATTTATTTTCGTACAAAATTTACGCCCAGGCTTAAAAAAACTTGCATCAGTCAAAATTACATACTCGACAGTTTTTTTTTACAGATGTGTTTATAATGTTTTCATCTACGTTTGTGCAAAAAAAATTTGGCCCAACTCGCGTTGGAACAAAAAGTTCTCGCGGTTCTCGCAACTCGTGGTGATTCTCATCTGAACCGAGCCCTACACATACACACACACACACACACACACACACACACACATATATATATATATATATATATATATATATATATATATATATATATATATATATATATATATATATATATATATATATATATATATATATATATATATATATATATATGGGTAGAGGTTCCTGTAAAAAAGAGTGTTTTTGTAAGAAGGGTAAGAAAGAATCTACACCATTAGATCTTTGATCTAATGGTTGAGATCAATAGGGACCAATTTATAAAATCTGTTTTATTATTTTGGACTGATTTGTAATATGTCGGGGTAATAAAGTCTTTATATCATTTTTGAAAAACGAAATTGTATCTTCTTAATCACAGCAGTTATCAAATAACCTACAAGATCGCGATTTCATCATCTTCTCTCTCCACTCCTGTAAAGATCCGGCAACCACCCTCCATCTCCAAACACCACCTCCACTTCACCGTCCACTGCCAGCCTTCCACCTCCATCTCTCGCTATCCACCGTCGGCCTTCCACCTCCATCTCTCGCTAACCACCACTGAACCCCACCCCCATCAGACACCAACAACGCCACACACCTTCATCCATAATCATCGACTCCGGCAGTTTCCGGTCATCTTCCCTCTTCATACTCCACCGACAACCACTCACATGCACCTTCTCCGCCACTCGGCATAAAACACTCTCACCACTCCGAACCACCGTCGGACTCGTCTCTGACGTTCACCGTCACACACCACTCACCTCCGCTGTACGCTTGTGAATCACAACTACCACCCCCGTCACTTGTTCCGAACCACAACTCGAATGGTGTTTTGTAGTGTCTTTAATAGTGTTATATACTTATTGAATGATGTTATATACTTATTGAATGGTGTTATATAATTATTGAATGGTGTTATATATGTGCTGAATGGTGGTTGCAGTGTTATTCATAGTGTTTTTATAGAGATCTTTAAAATGGTATTATATACTTATTGAATTGTGTTATATGCTTATTGAATAGTGTTATATAATTATTGAATGGTGTTATATATGTGTTGAATGGTGGTTGCAGTGTTATTCGTAGTGTTTTTGTGAAGATCTTTTAAAAAAATCATGTTCCTATAAATAAGGTGGCGGTTGTGGAAGGTTTTGAATTAATTGAATCAATGATAAAATTACTTGTTTACCCTTTTGAATTAATTTAAATTGAGGACACATGTCATCTCCACAATATTTCTCACACTTCTCACACTTTTAACCATTTTTACAATAACCTTACCCTATATATATATATATATATATATATATATAGGGAGGAGCTCATGCGAGAACCACCTTTATTGTGAGAACCGCGAGAACCAATGTGAACACAACCTAAAATAGCTAAAAAAAACCTTAAAAAAACCTAACCCCCACCCCCCACCCCCAAGCTAAAATGCTAAAAACTAAACCCCTAAAAAACCTAAAAAAAATCTAAAAAAAATCAAAAAAAATCTAAAATTTTTTTTTTGAATTTTTTAATATTTTTTATAAAAAAAATCGCTACTTTTATAAAAAAATCGCTACTTTGTGTGATTTTTAGCTATTTTTAGGCATTTTTGGTTGTGTTCACATTGGTTCTCGCGGTTCTCGCAATAAGAGGTGGTTCTCGCATGATCTTCTCCCTATATATATATATATATATATAATATTTAGTGGCCTTAGGGACAACAAGCCTCGTCCGGAAGTGCAACTCGCCCACCCCTAGGGTCGGCCCTGTTCCGAGCTTTCCACATGACCCAACAAGTGAGTAACATAACTTATCGAATCATAGCAATGTAATCTTTCGACCCACGAACTCCCTCATGGAAGCATAGGATATCTTTGACTGAAAAAGCAATGACCGGATTCAAAATACACCAAATGAAAATCTTAGACCACACTTCATGAGCCAAAGTACAAGCCCTAAATAAGTGGTCTACCGACTTCACACACTCCAAACAGAACTGGAAAAGGTCATTAATCAACTAAATATTTCTTTTGATTAGGCTATCTTTGGTAGGAAGACAATTTAAAAACATCTTCCAACCGAAGATATTAACTTTAAGCGGGAGCCACTTATTCCAATTAAACACAATAGAGTTAGAATTTAAGGACAACCTAGCAAGCAAAACGAACCTACTACACAGTGAAATTACCACTTGTTTCTCCTGCCCACTACTAAGCATCATCAACTTCCGAAAGGCTACCATCGCTGAAGATAAAGCAACAACTCTAGAGCTCATCCAGCTCCACTTGCGTTGATGGGCTACAGTTCTAGTTCCAATAAGGGACAACAATCCCATCTGTAATAAACGGTCTTTCTGCCACCATGATATCCTTTACCTTCTCCAAAACAAACAGGCTTGGGTATTGTTTTATGAAAGGTGAAAACCCAACCCATAAGTCTTTCGAGAATCTTTATAGTCTCCCTTTCATATTACCCCCTTAAACAATCTTTCGATGTCAACATTCTTAGCCTTCAATATACTGCCAACTTTAATAACATGTTTCCAAACCCCTCCTAAGCATGAATTGTGAGAGGATCGGCTCTTATCCAAAAGCACATGACCTAATTTGATATCTAGTCAACATGTGCGGAATTCATGATTAACTAGTAACAATATTATGATTATTACTATTTAAATGCTCAGTTTCATTAATATTGATCAACTTGTTACAAATCTGAGACAAACTGGACATGGCTTCACCTTCACAGTCAACCAAACAGCTAATGACTCAAGACCACAACTCGGCTATTTATAGACATGCCCAGATCGAACGAGTTGGTCTTGCCACTTCGTACGAGGTGTCACTTCGTGCGAAGTGGCCTATTATATACATAAAAACTTGTAAATCTAACATCGAAGCCCTATTACATACATGACATGACCCTAAGACGTAGGCTATATACATTCTGCATCAACAAACTCCCCCTTGGATATTGTCGCAGTCTTGGTCAGTCTTCAAAAATTCTAGTAATTTGATATGAGTTTCTAGTGTCGTCCCTACTAGATTTCGTCATAATCAACATCATTAATCTGCAACATGTTAAGAGTATAGTTCAACACAAAAGCATTGGCAAGTACACAAGTTTTAAGTGCATAGCATAAGTATAAAAAGATGTTTAAATGAATCCACATGGAAAACTAAGTTATTCAAGATTAGCGTAAATCTAGCATGTGATAAACAAGTCAAACCAAAGTTCACGCAAGTAAAAGAATCTTAACATAACCCAACGTTCTAAGGCGGTGCGTTACTCCTATAGCGCTATACATGTTAAGGTAGGCTTGATCGAAGTTAATGACAAGTTCAATCACAAAACGAACTAACCTAGATCGACGTATCAAGTATAACGTATGCATGCATGTATCGGATTGTTTGTGCATAAATATAAAGTTTAAGTGTTGTGATTTTAATAAGCTAACATGTTGCACCAAAAAATGTGTAAAACGAAAATGGGTCAAGTGTACTCATGGTTTTGCAAGCTTCAAACTTGATAATCACATGAAGTGTTGAGTAGGTTGAGGAAGGAACACCGAATCACCCTACAAGGGTAAACGAAGGTGTGTAAGTTCATGGATTAAGAATGGAAGATTCGGAATTGGAATTTAAAGTATCAAAATTATGTATACGAAAATAATATCTAGTTCTAAGAGCTCGTTTATGACACCATATTAAGTGGTTTCATGGGTCCCAAATTGCCCATTGGAATCATAACAAGTAACTTAGAATTATAGATATATTGGCCTAAGTTTATGACGAATAATCATGACTTGATTATCATCACAAATTCAGCCATGTTTTATAAAGTTTATATACTTATATAGTTATAATAATAATAACCTAAACTAAGTCCAATCAAGAATATCTTTTAGTATCATGTATGTGACAACCTGAAATTTCAAGGTCTTTCCTCTACGCATCACTTGTTTCAGAATTCATTTTATGTTGCATCTTGTAGATGATATTTGAATGATTAAAGTATTGTTACGTTTGGGTGTTACATGAAAACTTAAGTCGTGTGTAATGTTTAGTCATAACATATTTATGTTTAACTTCGATTGAGAAACACACTTGACGAAGAACTAGGGTTCTTCGTCACAACCACCCCTCGACGAAGAGTAGTCCTTCGTCACAACCAATCTTCAACGAAGAAGGTCCTTCGTCACACTCTCAACGTGGCGAAGAAGGTTCTTCTCCAAGAAGATATTCGCCAAAAGGGGCCCTCGGCCCAGGATCATTCGCGGTTCAGTTTGGGCCTGCTTTTATTTTATTTGTATAACTTTTCATAACCTACAAAACATAAACATCAAACCCTAAACATACTCGACGGCTGCCTTAGTTCTTTCTCGAAGATTTGCGTGACCTACACCTTGTTTCCCTTAGTTAGTTTATCGTTACCCTTGTTTCATTCGGTTTCCGGTTATATGTGAATGTATTTGTTACATGTCGTTGTGTTAAATCGTATCCTTACGTGATGAACCGTGCTTAGGGTTTTATGCTCATAGAAATCATCGATAAAATCACTTGAATCTAATCTAAAAGAATGATTGATGATGAATGCTCACGAAACAGTCTGTTAGCCGTATCTGTTTGTATATGGTTGTTATATGATTAAGGGTATGTAATTCGGTGTTAATATTGTGGGGTTATTAGTTCTGATGATGAACAACGATTAGGGTTGTATGAACATCCTAAAATAACTGTTGTTTGATCCATTATTCATGTTGAAAAAGTGTTAACTGTTGTTACGTGATTAAGGAATTGTAACTGTCCGATGAGGGGCGACGAAGGACTTCCCCCACGAAGAATCTAGTCCGACGAAGAATTGATTCTTCGTTGACTGATTCTTGACGAACCATTATGGTTCTTCGCAACACTCAATCTCGACGAAGGATATACCTTCGCCAAAGGGTTCTTCGTCAAACCCAAGACGACGAAGAGTTGATTCTTCGTTGACTACTTCCTGACGAACCACTAGGGTTCTTCGTCAAACCCCATCTCGATGAAGGATAGTCCTTCGCCATGTGATTCTTCGCCATAAGAGCATCCCACGAAGAATAGGTCCTTCGTGGGGATGCTGCAATTGTGTAAACAAACAGAACAGTTTATGACATATATGATGATGGACACTTGTGTTTGTAAAATTGTATTTGTTGCATGATAATAATGTTAACTGGAAATGAGGATTTTGACTTGACTCGTGTGAGTAGCCAATTCATCTGTTAAATGTTATTATGAGACTTGCACATGGGATATGGACTTATAGGAGAACTAAGTACTTGCTATGTGATATACGGTGATCTTGTGATGAATGCAAGCTGTGTAAAATACGTGACTTGGTTGATTATGAAACTGATTTTGATTGGTAAATCCCGATAGGGTTTGGGTTGACCAACTTGGACGGGTAACTAAACATACCGAGCAAATCAAAGGTGAGTTCACTCCTCTTGAGCATGCGTCCCGGTGGGTGGGACAATCAAATGGGTATTCCTGAGAGGAATAAGTCTTTTGGGTAAAAACTAGAATGTTAGATAATACACTCATTTCCTATCACCTTAAGTCCCATCTTCTACCGAATAGTTACCTGAGAGGTAACGGGGTATTAGTTGATAGCACTATTAGGCTTGGAACCTCACACCGTACCTGAGAGGACGAGCGTGAACTAATGACCTTAATCATGACCAATGCTTAGATAGGGGGCATTGGGGACGGGCAAAATAATCTGGAGCCATCTTGTACGGTACTCGAGTTATTATCAACATTATTATCAATAAACTAAACTAAACACTTGGCAATTAACGTTTTCGTAAAACTATGAACTCACCAGCGTTGTCTATTACACTTGTTGCATGCTCACAGGTCGTTAGATGCTACGGACGAGGAACTTGTTGTCTGGGATTCCTGGAGTGGTCATGGGTCGAGTCTTTTGAGAACACATAACAACACATTTGGTTTTCATCTATTTGGTTTTAAAACTTTGAATGATGACTTATCTTATGCTTCCGCTGAATATGTTAAACTTGGATTATGCTTATGAATGTTTTATCATTATGAATGGAAACTTTGTTTAATATCTTGATATTAGTTCAATGTGATTGGTGGCTAGATCCTGGCACGTCACACGCCTAGCGGGGTTTCCGCATGTGGTATTTTGGGGGTGTGACAGTTTGGTATCAGAGCCACTGGTTATAGTGAACTAGGTTTTAAAACGTTTTTATAAAACCAGTCTATAACCGAACGGTTTAGAAAAATCAACCATGACACTCAGCTCCAGATTGCAAGGTTCGTCTCTCGTTTACTTATTGCACATCATATTTAGTGAACACTTGAGTATGACATTGGATGTGAATGCACACCTAGCACTATAGTATGAGTTCTTGTGTTACTAGCCTACGTTATGTGATTGGTAGTGTGACACTTCCTTAAACCTTCCTGATCTATGTTGTGGTGTTTTTGTCTTGCTACTCGAATTTGAGGAACATTTTAGCATAAGTTGGGAAGAGCTGAGATAAACATGCAAATCGCATTGCTATTATGGGTGCACACATAATAATAATGTGGGGTGCATGTGAGTCCCAGTGAGGCTTAATGAGTGTGAAAGCGGTTCCGCTCCGTTGTCTGACGTAATGATAGAACTTGGTAATCTGTAGAGGTCATAGTGATGTTTGACTCCCATCTAATCCCGAATTTTAACCTTTTTCCACTTTTTATATAGAATCATGAACGGACGAAATGGTGGACGTGGTGGAGGCCGCGGCCGCGGCGGTGGACGTGGCAACATCATTATGTCCCAAGCTGAATTAACTGACCTGATCAATACTCGTGTGGCTGAAGCCTTGGCGGCTCAGCAGGCTGGTACGATATGTGCCAAATACTCTTTATCCTTGTGTCGCGTACTTGAATCTTACCCGTGTGTTTTATTTTCTTTCGTCTTTAGGTCAACACGTGAATCAGAACAATCCGCCTGTGTGTAAGTTTAAGACGTTCATGGATTGTAAGCCACAAATGTTCAGTGGGACTACTACGTTGGTTTGAGAAGACAGAATCGGTGTTCGCGATGTGTAACTGTCCTGCTGGGGACAGAGTGAAGTATGCTTCAGGCACACTGGAGGATGGTGCCTTAACTTGGTGGAATTCCCAAGTCCAAATGCTGGGTATTGAAATGTCGAACACGACTACTTGGGACGATTTCAAGGAGCTGATGCGTGAGGAGTACTGTCCTCGTGACGAAATTCAAAAGTTGGAAAATGAGTACTACAATTTGAAGATGGCAGGGTCTGAGATCGAAGCGTACACGAAACGGTCACACGAGCTCGCGAACATGTGTCCTAACTTATCACGACCACCCCACCGTAGGATTGAGTTGTACATCAACGGTTTAGCACCACAGGTCAAGGGTCTAGTCGCTGCAGCAAATCTTGACAACTTGCCTCAAATCATACGTCTAGCTCACAAGATTATCGATCAGGAGGTGGAGCGTGGCTCGCTACCACCACGTGTTTCTGCTACTGCTGCTACTACTCCTGCTGCTGACAGCAAACAAAAATGGAATGATGTGGACAAGGTGTCCAACTTGAATCAGTCACAGAAAAAGCCAGATAACAGCAGCAACCGCAGTTTTAGCCAGCCATCCTCAGTTAATCAGAATCAGAGCAACAACTCGAATCAGGGTTCTTACGCAGGGAAGTAACCAAAGTGTAACAAGTGCAAGTTCCACCATCGTGGGCCGTGCACCCGGGTCTGTCAAAGGTGCAACAAGGTGGGCCATATGGCTAGAGATTGCTGGGCCCCACTCCCAAGACAGCAGCAGCAGCAACCCCCATAGCAACAGCAGCCACAACAACAGGAGAGGCAGCAGCCTCAGCAGAATCAGGGAAATCGTAAGGGGTGTTTTTAGTGTGGAGACGAGGGTCATTTTAGGCGTGATTGCCCTCAACTGAATCAGAATGCTGGAAATAACAACAACACTGGGAACAACAACAACGGAAACAATGGTGGGAATGGTGCGCGTGGAAGTGTGATTACCATTGGTGCTGGGGAAGCTAGGAATGATGGCAATGTTGTGACTGGTACGTTTTCCGTGAACAATCTATTTGCTTCTGTTTTATTCGACTCTGGTGCCGATTGGATTTATGTGTCTTTGGGGTTCAGTCGTCAGTTAGGGTTGACTCCTACACCTCTTGTAAACAAACATGTAGTAGAATTAGCTGATGGCAAATCGATTGAAGCTTCACATGTCCTTTTTGGGTGTAAACTCGATCTTATGGGTCAAGTGTTCGACATTGACCTACTCCCCATTACTCTTGGAAGTTTTGATGTGGTCGTTGGTATGGATTGGTTGTCTAAGCATCAAGCGGAAATTCTCTGTAAAGAGAAAATCATGCGTATTCCTCTCCCTAGTGGAGAATCTTTGTTGGTTCAAGGTCATCATAGTGGTGCAATGGTTGGCATCATCTCAGCTATGAAAGCCCAGAAGTGTCTATGGAAGGGCTATCCTGCCATTTTAGCGCTTATTACCGATACTCAGCCTGAAGAGAGGAAAATCGAAGACTTGCCAGTTGTTCGTGAGTTTTCTGACGTTTTTCCTGAAGAACTTCCTGGTTTACCTCCACACTGTCAGGTAGAATTTCAGATTGACCTTACACCAGGAGCAGCCCCGATTGCCCGTGCTCCTTATCGTCTTGCACCAGGAGAGTTGCAAGAGCTGTCAAATCAACTCCAAGAACTGTTGGATAGAGGTTTTATCCGACCCAATTCTTCGCCTTGGGGAGTCCCAGTTCTGTTTGTGAAGAAGAAAGATAGGTCCTTTGGTATGTGTATAGATTACCGTGAACTCAACAAGGTGACCGTCAAGAACCGTTATCCTTTACCACGTATCGACGAGATGTTTGACCAGTTGCAAGGGTCAAGCTTCTACCCAAAAATTGACTTGAGATCGGGCTATCACCAGATGAGAGTCTGAGAGGAGGATATCCCAAAAACAGCTTTTCGAATGCGGTATGGCCATTATGAGTTTCTGGTTATGCCATTCGGGTTGACAAATGCACCAGCGGTTTTCATGGACCTTGTGAATCGTGTGTGCAAACCGTATCTCGATGATTTCGTCATTGTGTTTATCGATGACATCTTGATCTACTCTAAGAGCAAGGAGGACCACGAGCGACACTTGCGTCTTATATTGGAGCTCCTGAGGAAGGAGCAACTCTACGCGAAATTCTCTTAGTGTGATTTCTGGATTCGAGAAGTACACTTCCTTGGTCACATTGTTAATGAAATGGGGATACACGTGGATCCTGCTAAGATTGATGCTATCAGGAATTGGGTGGCACTGAAGAATCCTTCGGAGGTGCGATAATTTCTCAGTCTCGTTGGGTATTATCGCAGATTTATTAAGGATTTCTCAAAGATCGCTCAACCTCTAACCTCGTTGACACAGAAAGGCGTTGTATATTCTTGGGGAACGAAGCAGGAAGATGCCTTCCAACTCTTGAAACAAAAACTCTGCAGTGCGCCGATATTGTCATTACCTGAAGGTACCGAGGATTTTGTGGTATATTGTGACGCTTCTATTCAGGGTCTCGGATGCGTGCTGATGCAACGCGAGAAAGTTATAGCTTACGCTTCTCGGCAGTTGAAGGTTCATGAGAAGAATTACACGACTCACGACTTAGAGTTGGGGGTCGTGGATTTCGCGCTAAAGATTTGGAGGCATTATCTGTACGGTACCAAATGCACTATCTATACCGATCACAGGAGCTTCCAGCATATTTTTGACCAGAAGGAATTGAATATGCGACAGCGTCGCTGGGTAGAACTCTTAAACGACTACGATTGTGCAATCAAGTATCACCCAGGTAAAGCTAACATTGCAGCTGATGCCCTTAGGCGAAAGGAAGTGAAACCCAAGCGTGTCCGTGCTCTGCAGCTCACTATCCACTCTAATTTACCTGATCAGATCCGTTCTGCTCAGACCGAAGCATTGAAGGAAGAAAACCTGGAAGCTGAGTATTTGCGGGGCATGGAGAAACGACTCGTGGAGAGATCATACGGCATTTATTATTTTATGGAATGGATATGGGTTCCTTTGTTTGGAAATCTTAGGGAGCTTGTGATGGACGAAGCGCACAAGGCTCGATACTCTGTTCACCCAGGTTCTGATAAGATGTATCAGGATCTAAAAGTTTTGTATTGGTGGCTGAAGATGAAAGCTCATATCGCGACATATGTGAGTAAATGTTTGACTTGTGCGAAAGTCAAGGTAGAGTATCAGAAACCCTCAGGCCTGCTCCAGCAACCAGAAATACCCTTGTGGAAATGGGAGCAAATTGCTATGGATTTCGTCACTGGTTTGCCGAGAACTTAAAACGGAAACGATACTATCTGGGTGATCGTTGACCGTCTCACGAAGTCAGCGCACTTCCTAGCAATCAAGGAAACTGATAAGTTCTCACAACTTGCTGCTGTTTATCTAAAGGAGGTGGTTTCTAGGCACAGGGTGCCAAGCTCTATTATCTCTGATCGCAACCCGCGTTTCATATCCGATTTATGGCAGTCGATGCATAAATCATTCGGCTCACGTCTCGACATGAGTACTGCTTATCACCCACATACGGATGGTCAAAGTGAACGAACCATTCAGACACTTGAAGACATGCTGCGAGCATGTGTTATCGATTTTGGTAAAGGCTGGGAGAAACACTTGTCGTTGATAGAGTTCTCTTACAACAACAGCTACCATACCAGCATCCAGGAAGCTTCGTTCGAAGCATTGTACGGGTGGAAATGTCGTTCACCTCTTTGTTGGGCTGAGGTGGGTGACAGCCAGATCACAGGTCCGGAACTTGTACTTGAAACTTCAGAGAAGATTGTCCATATCAGAAATCGTATGGCGACAGCGCGCGACCATTAGAAAAGCTACGCTGACAAGCGTAGGAAACCCTTGGAGTTCGCTGTAGGCGATCGCGTTTTGTTGAAAGTCTCGCCCTAGAAGGGTGTGGTGCGTTTTGGAAAACGCGACAAGCTTAATCCGCGTTATGTCGGACCATTCAAAATTCTGGAACGAATTGGTAAAGTGGCCTACAAGCTCGAGTTACCTACTGAGTTGGGTAACGTTCATGATGTCTTCCATGTTTCGCAATTAAAGAAGTGTTTGTCCGATGAAACACTTGTGGTACCACTTCAAGAATTGAAAATCGATGACAAATTGCAGTTTGTCGAAGAACCCATCAAAATTATGGATCGGGAAGTCAAGGTCTGTAAGCATAGTCGAATCCCGATCGTGAGAGTCTGTTGGAACTCAAGACGTGGACCGGAGTTCACGTGGGAGCGCGAGGATTAGATGAAGCTCAAGTATCCTCAATTATTCCCAACTGACCAATCTAAATCTGATGCAACTGGTGAATTTCGGGACGAAATTCTCTTTCAAGTTGGGGATGATGTGGTACCCGAGGAAAATCCACATTCATCCTGATCTAACTCCTTGCGGCTTTGGGTTACTTATCAAATTTCGGGATGAAATTTCTTTCAAGTTGGGGATGATGTGACAACCTGAAATTTCAAGGTCTTTCCTCTACGCATCACTTGTTTCACAATTCATTTTATGTTGTATCTTGTGCATGATATTTGAATGATTAAAGTATTGTTACGTTTGGGTGTTACATGAAAACTTAAGTCGTGTGTAATGTTTAGTCATAACATATTTATATTTAATTCCGATTGAGAAACACACTTGACGAAGAACTAGGGTTCTTCGTCACAACCACCCCTCGACGAAGAGTAGTCCTTCGTCACAACCAATCTTCGGCGAAGAGTAGTCTTTCGTCACAACCAATCTTCGACGAAGAAGGTCCTTCGTCACACTCTCAACGTGGCGAAGAAGGTTCTTCGCCAAGAAGATCTTCGCCAAAAAGGGGCCCTCGGCCCAGGATCATTCGCGGCTCAGTTTGGGCCTGCTGTTATTTTATTTGTATAACTTTTCATAACCTGCAAAACGTAAACATCAAACCCTAAAAATACTCGACGGCTGCCTTAGTTCTTTCTCGAAGATTTGCGTGACCTACACCTTGTTTCCCTTGGTTAGTTTATCGTTACCCTTGTTTCATTCAGTTTCCGGTTATATGTGAATGTATTTGTTACATGTCGTTGTGTTAAATCGTATCCTTATGTGATGAACCGTGCTTAGGGTTGTATGCTCATAGAAATCATCGATAAAATCACTTGAATCTAATCTAAAAGAATGATTGATGATGAATGCTCACGAAACAGTCTGTTAGCCGTATCCTGTGTGGGTCCGATTGGATGAATGATTGTATAGGTCAATAATTATGTTTGTATATGGTTGTTATATGATTAAGGGTATGTAATTCGGTGTTAATATTGTGGGGTTATTACTTCTGATGATGAACGGCGATTAGGGTTGTATGAACATCCTAATATAACTATTGTTTGATCCATTATTCATGCTGAAAATGTGTTAACTGTTGTTACGTGATTAAGGAATTATAACTGTCTGATGAGGGGCGACGAAGGACTTCCCCCATGAAGAATCTAGTCCGACGAAGAATTGATTCTTCGTTGACTGATTCTTGACGAACCATTATGGTTCTTCGCCACACTCAATCTCGACGAAGGATAGACCTTCGACAGAGGGTTCTTCGTCAAACCCCAAGACGACGAAGAGTTGATTCTTCGTTGACTACTTCCTGACGAACCACTAGGGTTCTTCGTCAAACTCCATCTCGACGAAGGATAGTCCTTCGCAATGTGATTCTTCGCCATAAGAGCATCCCACGAAGCATAGGTCCTTCGTGGGGATGCTGCAATTGTGTAAACAAACAGAACAGTTTATGACATATATGATGTTGGACACTTTTGTTTGTAAAATTGTGTTTGTTGCATGATAATAATGTTAACTGGAAATGAGGATCTTGACTTGACTCGTGTGAGTAGCCAATTCATCTGTTAAATGTTATTATGAGACTTGCACATGGGATGTGGACTTATAGGAGAACTAAGTACTTGCTATGTGATATACGGTGATCTTGTGATGAATGCAAGCTGTGTAAAATACGTGACTTGGTTGATTATGAAACTGATTTTGATTGGTAACCAGGGTAGGGTTTGGGTTGACCAATTTGGACGGGTAACTAAACATACCGAGCAAATCAAAGGTGAGTTCACTCCTCTTGAGCATGCGTCCCGGTGGGTGGGACAATCAAATGGGTATTCCTGAGAGGAATAAGTCTTTTGGTTAAAAACTGGAATGTTAGATAATACACTCATTTCCTATCACCTTAAGTCCCATCTTCTACCGAATAGTTACCTGAGAGGTAACGGGGTATTAGTTGATAGCGCTATTAGGCTTGGTGACCTCACACCGTACCTGAGAGGACGGGCGTGAACTAATGACCTTAATCATGACCAATGCTTAGATAGGGGGCATTGGGGACGGGCAAAATAATCCGGAGCCATCTTGTACGGTACTCGAGTTATTATCAACATTATTATCAATAAACTGAACTAAACATGTCACACCCTCAAATTACCACCTAGGGAGTGTCCCTGTTAGGCGTGTGACGACTAGCAATGAGCCACCAATTACATTGAATCACAAGTTTAAAATGAAGTTCCATTGTTTAATAATACTGAAATCCCAATCACAAGTTACCCAAAACCATAAGTTCAGCGGAAGCGTTAATGTAACATAATGTAAATACTTTTCGTTCAATCATAAGAAATAAATGTTTGATGAATAATCCCATCCGAGTAACCATGACCACTCTCGCTCTCCAGCCAGCAAGCTCCTGTATCAATCACCTAACGACCTGCGAGCATGTAACAAGTGTATCAGACAAAACTAGCGAGTTCACAGTTTTAGAAAACGTTTGTTACTAGTTGTATGTAAAACAGTTCAATAACCAATGCAAGTAATATTGTTAATATCTCATTTCCGAACAAGACGGCTCCTGAAAAACATGACTGCCCTTCCCACGTACTCCTATCTAGTACTGGGCCTCGACTGGGTCATTAGTTCACATCCGTCCTATCTAGGAGCGGTGTGAGGGTGCCAAACCTAAGTAGCGCTACCAACTAATACCCGTTACCCTCCAGGTAACATAATAAGGGACTTACAAAAATGATAGGTGATAATATTAACCAATATACCCGTTTTTACCCAAACCACTGACTGTCCCCAACCACTGGGACGCATGCTCGAATGTAGTGAACTCACCTTTGATTGCTCGGTAGATTATTTACTCGTTTGACTATTTGATCAACCACACCCTAAAAGGGTTATCGATACAGTTAGTTATGACTAATCCATGTACCCACGATTTACACCAACAAGTATATTGTTCACATAGCATGCACGTATAATTAAACTCGCAACAGTAAGCATGTCATGCATATGTAAACACAATCTATTAACCCATTATAGTCCACTGATATGTGTGAATCTGTTGAAGTGTTTAACTTATTATTCATTCATCAAGGTCACTCATGTAATACAAAACTCTAAATCATACATAACATTCTCAATATCATAAATGCAGCCCATTAACACATCGGACCACAAGACCTTAAATCATGGATCAGTTTCACAAGTGTTATACGTTAAACATCATGTTTGTCGTTTTCAATCGACTTACCAAATAGACACGAGAGTTGACCTGATGATTGTTATTCACATGTTATCATACGAACCAGCAGCCATTAACTCACAGATGTAAGCCTATTAATCCCTAAACATGCTATCATACCATTATACTCATTCTTAAATCTCAATAATTTATCCATTATCGTGTATATTAGTCATGCTTCCATCATAAGCAAAATAACCGAATCACATCAGACTTAGATCTCCATAATTATCTACACAATCACAAGCATGTAATACGTACACGGCACCATCCTACGTCCACATAAACATGGTTCATCACATCAGATTGCATGAGCACATATTCAATAATTAAGAGTCATTATAAACAAGAATTAGACACCTATACACAAGAATCAAACAAACAATCTTAATGTGACGTGAATTCACTAACCACAATTCCCAGGCTGAGATGATGTCCTCGAGGGGGGGGGGGGTCTCCACTGCCGTCGCCATCTAGAGAGGTGTAGGGTTTTCCATGTTTTCATAACCACGATACGTATTCTAATGTACACGGTCACGCACATAAAGAATTCTTGGGCACAACAGATGCGGACCAAATGAAAGGGTGGGCCGAAGCCCAAACATAAGCCGGCTACTTATCGTGTGCGTGAACAATAATCCCGACCCACCGACCCACTTCCAACCTTCTATTGGACTTTACATGGCCAACAATTAAATATCACATGGGACGAGATGAACACGTGAGTTACTACCAAAGTTAGTCTTTTAGTGATCCTTTTGTATTGGGCCGAGAGAGTTGTCAGGTCATCATGATTCCCACTAAATGAAGTTTGCCAACATTATCAATTCACAACATTATCAATTCACCTCTAATTACTATTGGGCCGATCAAATTGTATTGAGATAAGTTCTTACATCACTCATTAAGAACTCTACATCATAATAGACCAACTATTCATCAAATATGTAGGTTACACATCAAGTATGCAAGTTACAACACAAACCATTATGAAAGAATTAGTGTGAAACAAGCAACGTGTTAAGGAAAGATCTTGAAAACTCAGGTTGTCACATCATCCCCAACTTGAAAGAAATTTCGTCCCAAAATTTGACAAGTAATCCAAACCAACAAGATGTTAACTCAGGATGACTGTGGATTTTCTGCGGGTACCACATCATCCCCAACTTGAAAGGGAATTTCGTCCCGAAATTCACTGGTTGCCCCTGATTTAGATTGGTCGGTTGGGAATAAGTGATGGCACTTGAGCCTCATCAGATTCTCATGTTCCCACGTGAACTCCGGTCCACGTCTTGAGTTCCACGAACTCTCACAATTGGGATCTGACTATGCCTACGAACTATAACTTTTTGATCCATGATTTCGATGGGTTCATTCAACAACTGCACCCGTCTAATAAAGGTATCACAAGTGTTTCATCAAATAAGTAATCTCTTAGACTCGAGCCATAAATGTCATTGCTAACGTTACTCAATTCGCCAAGTAACTCCAGCCTGTACGCCCCTTGCCAATGCGTTCCTGAATTTTGAATGGTCCACACAACGCAAGTTAAGCTTTCCACGTTTCCCAAGGCGTATCGCACCCTCCTAGGGTGAGACTTTCAACATGATACGACCATCTACAATGAACTCTCAGTGTTTCCTAAGCTTACCGTCTTTCCTGACGGTCACTCGTTGCCGCCAAACAATTTCCAATCCAAGCAATCTTCCCAAGAGTTTCGAGTACAAGTCCTGGACCCGTGTTTAGGTTGTCATCCACCTCAGTCCACGAGGAGATTGGTATTATCCTCCATGCAACGTCTCAAACAGAGCTGTCTGAATACTAGAAGGGTAACAGCTACGGTAGAACTCAACCAAAAGTATACGTCCTTCCAATTTGCCCTAAGTTAATCCCACACATGCTCGCAGCATGTCTTCGAGTGTCAGGGGGGTTCGTTTACTCAAACCGTTCGTCCTGATGATAAACAATGCTCATGTCTAGACGTGAGCCAAGGGTGTTGTGTATCGTCTGCCATAAATTAGGTATAGCTCAAAATCGGAGGTAATAGGAGTTGACACCTCGTGCCTAAAACCGCCTCTCTCAGAGGAATATTCACAAGCTGTGAAGACGCGTCAGTTTCCTGGAGTGCAAGAGAGTGTACTGGTTGCATGAGAAAATCAACGATCATCAATGTGATACTGTTTCCGTTTTGAGTTTTAGGTAGACCAGTGACAAAATTTGTGGCAGTCTGTTCTCATTTCAATATGGGTGTTTCTGGTTGTTCGCACCAAGCAGTAGGTTTCTGATATTCCACCTTGACTCTCGCACAAGTCAAACATCGTTCCTATGCTCGGTTATGTGGGCCTTCATGTCCGGTTGCCAGTACATGATTTATAAATCCTAGTATCCCCTATCAAGACCCAGACGACTAGAATAACAATGCTGGTGTGCTTTGCTCAATACAAGTCCCGTACAGTTGCCGTATAATGAGATCCACACTCGTTCCTGGAGGTAGCGAATATCATCCGACCTGCCAAAGGTTGCTTCTCCATGCCCCGCATAGGTTCAATCTTGAAAATTTTCTTCCCTCAGTTCTCCAGTTTGGGCAGTGCGAGTCTGATCAGGTAAGTTAGTCGATAGTGAGCTGCAAAGCTCGTGCACGTTCAAGTTTCATGGTTGTAATCATCCAAAAGTTCCCTCCAGCGATGCCATTAACTGATTTAGCTCTTTCGAAGCCAAGGTACGCAGGAGGCCCTTGTGATCGGTCTAAATAACGCATCTGGTACCGTCCAAGTAATGCCCCCATCTAAAATCCCAAGACCACGGTTTTCACCGCCGGTTGTGTGTCATGCAGTTCCTCTTTGTAACTCCACCACTTAAGTCATCATTCTCTCGTGTTGCGTCGGTGTGTAACTGGGAATCTAATTCGGACCATCATGGTATACCGCTAAATTACCCGCACCCTCGGGTAAAGATGATGCTCAGTGCATTGCAGAGTTGGAATTCGAAAGCTAAAAAGGCGTCCTCCTGTTTCGTCTTTCACAAACACAGCACCCTGCTGTGCTAAAGAGATTTAAGCTGTGCGACCTTCGAAAATCCTGTGAGTGAGCTGCGATAGTATCTAGTGAAACCAAGAAATTGCTGCATCCCCAAAGGAATCTTTGGTGTCGATTAGTTCTTAACAAGATGCGTCTTAGCGAGATCTACGTGTATTCCCACTCCGTTGGTTACATGATCAAAATGCATCTCTCGAATCTAGATGTTACACTAAACAAGACTTCGCACGTAATGGCTCCTCCCTCAGGAGCCCTAAAATAAGATACGGATGTCGTCTACGATGTTCCTTCCTCCTAGAAATGATTCAACACGTTGTCAATAAGCATAGTCGATTCATGTGATCCATGCAGCTGCCGGTGTGATGATTGACCCAGAGGTTTTGGAATACAACGTCGCAATGGCCGCCCTACGTCTGATATGCCGTTGTAGGAACATTCTCCCCTCTGGACTCCCATCTGATGATAGTCCATTTGTTATTCAATCCTCGAATGGGAGCTCGGCTCTCGCAACTAGTCGACAGGTTGTCAATACATGGTCGGGGCAAACGGTCCCTGACTACCACTTTGTTGAGTTCTCGATAATCAGTATGCATACGAAGAGGCTTATCTTCACGGATATAAATGGGGCTCCCCGGAGCGAAAACTAGGTCCGACAAGACTTCTGTTCAACAGTTCCTGTAGTTGATTAGACAGCTCTTGCAACCGTCCAGGTGCAAGACGGTAAGAGTACGAGTATTCGGGGCTGCATCTGGCGTGAGATCAAACTAAGGTTCTGCCTAACAGTTGTGGAAGTAATCCTGGAAGTTCTTCAAGTAGCTCATCGAAAGAAATCACAAACAACTGGTGGATCCTCGATCCTTTCTTCCTTAGCCTTACATCAGTAACGGTTGCCAACAATGGAGGGGTAATCCCTCCGTAGTCACTTCTGGGCTTTCACTGCAGAATTGATGCTAACCTTTACACAACTCTGATACTTTGGAGCAGATGTCGATTCTCCACTAGGGAGAGGGATATGCGAAGTTTTCTTCTTACAGGGTATATCTGCGCGATCTCTGAATAACCATTCCACACTAACTACTGCATCAAAACCATCAAGGATAGTAGAAGGAAGGTCGATGCCGAATACTTATCCCACAAGGTCGAGTTTGCATCCCAGCAAACATATAAGGCTTCAGTTGACTTGCATCAGCCGACTCCACAACAGGTTCGGTTTCAAGAAGTATCGGGGTTAAACAGAACAGGGACGAAGCGAATAGCTACCCATCCAAGCTACCATGTTGCTACTACACCTGGCGTCGCCTGCGCCAATCATAAATGACCTACCACGGGTACCACTTCCAGTGTTGTTGCTACGGTTGCGAGGATTCCTAATACTGTCATTATTCCCTTGGTTGTTGACGTCTTGACTTAACAACAGTCAATCCTTGCCATTGCCACCTTCGTTTCCATGCTGTAGACTATGACTACGAGTACCTTGATGTTACCATGATTGTTTCCTCCAATGTCGTTGCTTGAGACGGAGCCCTACGATTCTTTCACCGACAAAGTCCATCTTGTCACATTTCCGTGCCACGTCCTAAGGCACTACTCATTGTGCTGGCAGCTACATATTCCATACCATAGTCCATGGTCATCGTTTATGTCCCGATTAACTCCTAAGAGCTGACTCCCATAAGTTGCTGACTAGTGTTAAAGATTCGATTGAAGCCAATTCGCTGGTGTTCGTTGCCAGTAATCGGGGTCGTCCAAATACTGAGGTTGATAAAGTACTACACTCATCCTCTTGTCCATCGATGTTGCAAGTTGTTTAAGTGATACACGGTATGTTGCGAGAGCGTTGCAGAAGTGATCGCACTTCAGGGTTTAAAATGTCAATACGTTAAGTTCCAGCAAACGAAGAAGGGTGAGAAAGGTATAGACCAATCATTCGATGCTGTGACATCCATCACAGAGACACTCGTGCAAGCACCTAACATTCTACAGTTCGCTAGGCGTTCAGATGGGTGTTCAGGTAATACTCGATAGCATCGAGATTTGAAAGAATTCAGAGGGAAATATAAAGATCATGTTCGAGTAGGAGACAATCACTGCTACGACTCCTATATACTTGTTACGTTTCACATTGATCAAATAACAGAGCAGAACCCCTTTCTCACTTGTTAAGCCTCACTGGGACTCGCATGCACCCCACATTATTATTATGTGTGCACCCACAATAATAATTTAGTTTGCATGTTCATCTCAATTCCTCCTAACTCATGTTAAAAAGGCTCCCTAACTTCAACCAACATGAACAAGAACATCATAACACGAAACATGTAAGTTCAAGAAGAGTCCCACTCCTAAAATACGTAACATAGACTGATTGCATAGAAACTCGTGTTGTAGTGTCAATTGTGCATTTAAGTGCAATACGAATCATAAGTAAGTACTAAACATGCTATGCAATAGTAAATAAGAGACGAACCTTGCTGTCTGGAGCTGAGTGTCATAGTCGATGTCGGATCAGTTCAGTTATAGTCTGGTTTTATAAAACATTTTAAAACCTAGTTCACTATAACCAGTGGCTCTGATACCAAACTGTCACACCCTCAAATTACCACCTAGGGAGTGTCCCTGTTAGGCGTGTGACGACTAGCAATGAGCCACCAATTACATTGAATCACAAGTTTAAAATGAAGTTCCATTGTTTAATAATACTGAAATCCCAATCACAAGTTACCCAAAACCATAAGTTCAGCGGAAGCGTTAATGTAACATAATGTAAATACTTTTCGTTCAATCGTAAGAAATAAATGTTTGATGAATAATCCCATCCGAGTAACCATGACCACTCTCGCTCTCCAGCCAGCAAGCTCATGTATCAATCACCTAACGACCTGCGAGCATGTAACAAGTGTATCAGACAAAACTGGCGAGTTCACAGTTTTAGAAAACGTTTGTTACTAGTTGTATGTAAAACAGTTCAATAACCAATGCAAGTAATATTGTTAATATCTCATTTCCGAACAAGACGGCTCCTGAAAAACATGACTGCCCTTCCCACGTACTCCTATCTAGTACTAGGCCTCGACTGGGTCATTAGTTCACATCCGTCCTATCTAGGAGCGGTGTGAGGGTGCCAAACCTAAGTAGCGCTACCAACTAATACCCGTTACCCTCCAGGTAACATAATAAGGGACTTACAAAAATGATAGGTGAGAATATTAACCAATACACCCGTTTTTACCCAAACCACTGACTGTCCCCAACCACTGGGACGCATGCTCGAATGTAGTGAACTCACCTTTGATTGCTCGGTAGATTATTTACTCGTTTGACTATTTGATCAACCACGCCCTAAAAGGGTTATCGATACAGTTAGTTATGACTAATCCATGTACCCATGATTTACACCAACAAGTATATTGTTCACATAGCATGCACATATAATTAAACTCGCAACACTAAGCATGTCAAGCATATGTAAACACAATCTATTAACCCATTACAGTCCACTAATATTTGTGAATCTGTTGAAGTGTTTAACTTATTATTCATTCATCAAGGTCACTCATGTAATACAAAACTCTAAATCATACATAACAATCTCAATATCATAAATGCAGCCCATTAACACATCGGCCCACAAGACCTTAAATCATGGATCAGTTTCACAAGTGTTATACGTTAAACATCATGTTTGCCGTTTTCAATCGACTTACCAAATAGACACGAGAGTTGACCTGATGATTGTTATTCACATGTTATCATACGAACCAGCAGCCATTAACTCACAGATGTAAGCCTATTAATCACTAAACATGCTATCATACCATTATACTCATTCTTAAATCTCAATAATTTATCCATTATCGTGTATATTAGTCATGCTTCCATCATAAGCAAAATAACCGAATCACATCAGACTTAGATCTCCATAATTATCTACACAATCACAAGCATGTAATACGTACACGGCACCATCCTACGTCCACATAAACATGGTTCATCACATCAGATTGCATGAGCACATATTCAATAATTAAGAGTCATTATAAACAAGAATTAGACACCTATACACAAGAATCAAACAAACAATCTTAATGTGACGTGAATTCACTAACCACAATTCCCAGTCTGAGATGATGTCCTCGAGGGGGGGGGGGGTCTCCACTGCCGTCGCCATCTAGAGAGGTGTAGGGTTTTCCATGTTTTCATAACCACGATACGTATTCTAATGTACACGGTCACGCACATAAAGAATTCTTGGGCACAACAGATGCGGACCAAATGAAAGGGTGGGCCGAAGCCCAAACATAAGCCGGCTACTTATCGTGTGCGTGAACAATAATCCCGACCCACCGACCCACTTCCAACCTTCTATTGGACTTTACATGGCCGACAATTAAATATCACATGGGACGAGATGAACACGTGAGTTACTACCAAAGTTAGTCTTTTAGTGATCCTTTTGTATTGGGCCGAGAGAGTTGTCAGGTCATCATGATTCCCACTAAATGAAGTTTGCCAACATTATCAATTCACAACATTATCAATTCACCTCTAATTACTATTGGGCCGATCAAATTGTATTGAGATAAGTTCTTACATCACTCATTAAGAACTCTACATCATAATAGACCAACTATTCATCAAATATGTAGGTTACACATCAAGTATGCAAGTTACAACACAAACCATTATGAAAGAATTAGTGTGAAACAAGCAACGTGTTAAGGAAAGATCTTGAAAACTCAGGTTGTCACAAAACACTTGGCAATTAACGTTTTCGTTAAAACATGAACTCACCAACGTTGTCTGATACACTTGTTGCATGCTCCCAGGTCGTTAGATGCTATGGACGAGGAACTTGCTGTCTGGGATTGCTGGAGTGGTCATGGGTCGAGTCTTTTGAGAACACATAACAATACATTTGGTTTTCATCTATTTGGTTTTAAAACATTGAATGATGACTAATCTTATGCTTCCACTGAATATGTTAAACTTGGATTATCCTTATGAATGTTTTATCATTATGAATGGAAACTTTGTTTAATATCTTGATATTAGTTCAATGCGAATGGTGGCTAGATCCCGGTACGTCACACGCCTAACGGGGTTTCTGCATGTGGTATTTTGGGAGTGTGACAATGTATGTCAAGCATGGAGGTTAAAACCTCATTATATGATTCACCACTACACAAACCATCTTGAAGATGGTTCGAAGGGTCATGAGTAACAAGAAATAAATCTATCCTAACAAAGCTCAAGTGACCAAGTACACTACAACTCGAGTGTGCCCACACATCATGGAAAGAATGAACTAAGTGAGGAGGGCTAGACGGGGCTAAGGTACTTTGTTTCTAGTAAGTCACAAGAGTGTTCATATACAAAGTTCAAATGAAGGAGTTTAACTTAGTTTGGAAAGCCAAGGCCTCCATTTGTTCACACTTCACAAGTCACAAGTTCATCATATGGAAGATGATGACTTGTGCTTATTTTCATCATTCAATTATCATATATGAACAGAAATAAAATGAGTGTTTGAACCCAAAACTTTGATGGAAATACCCTAACACAAACCCACAACCATAGACTAAGTTGTGAGCTTGGTGGGAACAAGATTCTACAAGTTTCTATCAAAAACATGAACATATAAAAAGATAAAAACAAACATAATTTAAAGTGCACTTTGGACCTCAAAAATGGTGAGGTTTCACCTTAGTTTGCCAAAGCAAACTTGTGAAAACCTTCCTAGAGGTTATCCAAGTGTTTTAGAAGAACAAACAAGAAAGAAATAGAAGAGAAATGAGTTAGAACTCACTTAGAAACTCAGAATGTTTCTGCTGAAAGTTGATGAAAAGTAGCTAAGTTTAGGAGTGTTTTGAGAGTGTTTTGGAGCTTGTAAAGTGGTAAAAAGGGTGAGGAAGTATTGTATTTATAGATGGGGCAATTAGAGTTAAGTTGGCTGAGCTTTAATTAGGAGTAGTTGGGAGTTATTTAAACACACAAACCAAACACAACATTAAAGCTGGCGGTCGCAAGGCTGTTAACAGCCCTTTAATATTTTTTTTTGACATTATAAGACATGTATTTGTGGTATATGATATGTAATTATGATGTATAATATATAACTAATATGTAACAAGGCCTAATATGTGAAATAACCATGTTTTTAAGTAAGAAAAAGGAAGGAAACATGTGATTAAGAAATGTGTAGCAAACAAGTTTGTATAATTTTTGTTTAGTTAACAATCAAGAGAAAAAAAAATATAAGTTAGTCTTATAATTGAACAATCAAGCGTTTACATGTATCGAAATTCAAGGATTACGAATATACGATAGTTGTTTACGAGTTAAACTTACGTTTATGAGAATTATGAATCATATGTCAAACGAATGTATGTATCAATGTATAAACATGTAACAACAATGTATATTTTCACATAAAAGATCAATTTCATTACGATCGAAGTCTCGGATTTACAATGGTTTGAAAAGAAATACGATTACAAAGGAAACGAGTTTCCGAAAATAGAGTTATGATACAATCCTTCTAAAAACGGAAAGCTGCGAAAAACGAGGCGTTACATTGTTACCCATATTCCCACCCATTTTTTAAACGTTCATAGATTTTTATACGACATTATTAAAAAAACTGCACCATAAAATCGGCATCTTTTTATCTCTAATTTGATGATCATATTTCTATATAAAATATTACACCAAAAAAAACCCAAAAAGTTGTGTTGTGTTTCTATGTTTTATAACATTTTTGTGCTATATTTTTTGTATTGGAGTTTTTACTATATTCTCTGTGCTAGATTTTTTTTGCTTAAGTTTCTTTTGTGGATTTTTTGTGTTGTAACTTGAGAAAACAAAAGAGATGAAGTTTGTGTTATAGGATCAAAATATCCTTTCATCCAACTTATAAAAGTGCCATATATTATCTCTATAATTCTTCTTAAATTAGTTAGACAAAATCCAATTTTTAATGCACTTATAATCTATAAACAAAATTTAAGAAACCTGAAATAATGTTTTTTTAATGGCAAAGTTACATTACTCCTGCTTCTATTGCTAAACTACACCAATAAACACTAAACTACACCTAATGTCAGAATTTGAACTCTGGTCTTTTTTCCAAAAGGCAAGAGCCTTTACCACCCAGAGGTACCGAAACCTGAAATAATAACTTTTAGATTTAAGCCCCTTCGCCCAACATACAATGAATGTGGATGGTTTTATGATTTATCTGAATGTCTATCAAAATCATGATCAAACACAAGCATATAATCGTACTTTTATTGTTTATTTTAATATTGAAATTAAGTTTATGCAACCAAAATCTAATCTTACAAACAAGAATACACACATCTCTTTTAGATTTAGGTTTTTTTTTCAATAAAAAACAAGTTTTTACATTTAATCCAAACATTTTCACCAAACCTCACAAAACTTGAGTTTTTTTACTTTTAACCTAAATCTTCTCATCTTTTACAATTTAACCTCATAACTTTTTTACTTTCAACTTTGGTCCCTATACTTTTCATTTTTCGCAAATTTTTGTTTTACGTTTCCTTCTACATTTTGCGGATTAACACGTAGCAAAAAATCTATGGCAATTTTTAGATTTGCGTGTGTGGTTCAACGGTTTTACATTTCGTTCTAAATTTTGAGAGTTAACATGACGCAACGTGCGTATATGGTTCAACGTTTTTATGACAATTTTTCCCGTTTGATAGGTTCGTCACACCGCGCAGATCCTAGATTGACATAGTTATTCTTTTATATGTTTTATGTTTCGGTCTAGTTTCTTCGCATTAACATGTCGCAACCTTAGTGTCGGTAGTCACTGGTGTGGTCAGTGGCAGATCTAGAAAAATACTTAAGGGGCAACGTTTCAAAATTTTTTTTTAACGTACTTCATACAATGTAAACGAAACTACGATAGTAGCGCGGTAATAAATAAATTTAAACACGTACCTAAATGAGTTCTCCTCTTCGGTTTTTGAAAGCTTGAAACCGGGCCATGACATCCTCTTCTTTTACTTTACAAAAACTTTCTTTTTCGACCGCACAAATTAGAGCGTTGTTCAAATACTCATCACCCATCCGATTGCGTAAATCCGTCTTGATAAGCTTCATTTTAGAAAAACATCTTTCAACGGTTGCGGTTGCAACCGGTAAAACCAGTGCTAGCTTCAATGTTCGATAAACCAAAGGAAAAGTTTCATTTTTTTCCGGTTTCCACCATTACACGAGCAAGGTCACTCAATCCAGTTAAATTTGCAAATTTATCATCTTCCTTTAAAGTGTGATAAAATGTCGAAAGATCACCAGTAAGAACCCCTCTTTCCACCATTGCTGGTTCCTGCGCTGCTTCTTTTTTGTTCTTCGGTCCCTGCTCCTGCCTCCTGCTACGCTTGTTCTTCTTTGAGTTCTTTCTTTTTGGGCTTTTTTGAAATATTAGATTATTGGGTAAGGGGTTGGGACATGGGCTATGATAATTGGGCTTAATAAATATTGGGTAATTAGTTAGAAAGAATAAAAATTTTTGGGCTTACAAAAGGGGTAGCATAAAATTTATCAAGGGGCAACGAAAACCGAAAAACGCAAAAAAAAATTTTTTTTACACTATCGCGGCTGAGCCAAGGGGCAACGCGGGCTACCCCTTGATATAGGGTATGTCCGCCCCTGGGTGTGGTTTGACATTGGTGCTATTTGACACGGTTTTACGCCTCCTCTTATTCTAGTTTATTTGAAATTATGATGTGTCTTAGCTAAACACACATTCATTGAACTTAGACAATCATATCAATTTCACTATTTCTCAAGAGACATGGTGTCTTGGTAAAATGTCTCCCATATATTCAATTTGATTCTTTTGTCCTCTTTTATAATAAGCCTGTCGATTTTACCTGTACCCAAAGAACCGTAGCAGCCATACCCAAACAAAACCATTACCGAGAAATCGATTAAACAAATTGTTTTTAGGGTTAGTTTTCGGGTAGACTTTCAAGCATAAAAAACCTGAATGACCTCAACCGAGTAACTCGAAACCCAATTACCAAACCCGAACAATGCCTTTACTCCAACCTTTCCACCTCTACTAAATAACCTCAAATAGTTTGGATCGGTTTCATTTGCTTGATTGTTGTTATAGCCATCAGGTAATCATAAAAAATTAGCAATGCCTATGTATTAGCCAATTTTGTAGTTTATTTTGCTAACAATTTTTGTATTTTTTTTAAATTAAAACAATTATATAAAACTAAATGTCATATTCAATATTGTACTCATTTGAGACGGGATGTTTGTTTACCTCTTAATTGGGCTCTTAATTGTTCAGACCTCTTACTTCTTACTGGTTCAACACTTATTGGTTCAGACTGTTTGTTTCGCGAGCAGATGTCTGAATGGTTAAGCATTATACTAAGTCTGAATGGTTAAGACTTCTAATCTGAAATGGTTAGACATTTGCCTTTAAATGGTTAAGCATTATATTGGCTCTTAATGGTTCAAACCTCTTACTGGTTCAACATTTAATCATTCAGAAGTTGTCAAACAGCCCTCAGTTAGATTGTTTTAAAATGTAATTTTTTTTATAAATCAGTTATTATTATTTTTTTTTGATAAATCAATTATTATTATTTTTTTTAAAAATAATCAAACAAATTAAGGATAGATTATTTGGAATTGATTTGTTGGTTTCTGAGTATTTCATATCGGGTATCAAATCTACATTTTTTGTTTCGATACAACCTAGCCCATTTGATTTTTTTTTGGGAACGGCATATTCATCAACAACTAAGGAGCCCATTTGATGTTTTAGTTGTCCTAGAAGCTATTGTCAAATACCAATTCTACTGTGAGAGTATGGGTATGATATGAAGAGGGGGGGGGGGGGGGGGGGGGGTACAAGTGTTCAATATATAAATAGGATTTGAAAAAACCAAAATTCAAACCAAATTTGGATTCAGTTTTTAGTTTTACAAGTTGCATTAGAGGCCAATTTGAATTTAGTCATTAGTAGCTAACATCTAAAGTTTTGGCGAATAGGCTAAAGTTAGTCATCACTCATTAGCTCGGTGGTCTCTAAAGAGCAATCGGCCTTCCTTGCCGATCAGAATATATTATTAATGAGGTTTCCACGTGGGTTAAAAGAACCAAAGCAAAAGACTTTCTTTTCAAATTTGATTTTGAAAAGGCTTTTGACACGGTAAATTGAGGATGTATTGATGAGGTGTTGGCACAGATGAATTTACCTACAGTATGGAGGAAGTGGACAAAAGGGATATTTGTTTTGTCCCATTCTTCGGTACCTTTTAACCAACCTTTGAATTAAATTACTCCTGAGGTATTCATCAAAGTGATCCCCTTACCCATTTTATTTTCATTCTTGCCATAGAAGCATTCGCTAGTTTCGTCTCCTCGTCTTGTCAAGATGGTTTGATTGATGAGTTATCCTAATGGTGGGCCGATGTTGTCTCATCTAATTTTTGCGGGTGATTTTATGTTAATGGGAGAATGATCAATTTCAAAATATTGGGTGCCTCATGAGATGTTTTCACTTGGTCTCGGGTCTTAAAATCAATTTCAATAAATCTTTTGCATATATGGGCTGGGAATTGTAGTGGGGAGGTTAACATGGTGGCCGAAAGTTGATCGCTTCCTTTTGTATACCTCACTGTGAAAGTCAGTGGTAATATGAAGTCGGTTAGATGCTGGAGTTCGGTCATTGAGACGTTTACATGAAGTCGGTTAAATGCTGGAGATGGGGGCGTTCTGAAGATAAAAGCAAGATGTGTTGTGTCCGATGGGGTAAGGCGGTTGCTTCAGTGAATCAAGGGGGTTTAGGTTTGGGTTGGCTTAAAGATGCGACTCACAGCTTGTTGGCAAAATGGGTTTGGAGGTTTAAAACTGAACAAAACATGTTATAGAGGAAAACCATGGCGGCCATCGATTTTTCTCCGAGAATAGGAAGGTTTCTTCCTCTTAAACCAGGCTCATGTGGTGGGGTGTGGAGAAGCTTTATTAATTCTGAGCTGTTTCAAAATAACTCCATAAATTGATCAAAGGCTCTATTTGGGATGGCTTCATAATTCATTTTTGGACGGGTGTTCGTCATCGTGCTGGTCAAGACCACCAGAATCGTTCGAAGAGTTTGGCTAGTTGATGGAATGTTGCAGCTTATTGTATGGGGTAACACATGGAAACAGATGGGTGAAAGCAATGGTGAATTTTCGGTCAATGAATTAGAAGAATCATAAATGGATCGGGGGATTTATACGATTGGAACCGACAGCTTCCCCGGAAAGTCAACATTTTCGGGTGGCGCATCCTCCTTAACCGGTTGCCTACGAGGGTGGAGCTTAGCCAAAGGTGAGTCAATATTTATTTTACCCTTTGGCCATTTTGTGGCGAGAAAGATGAAACCTCGGAACATATCCTTACTGCATGCTATACTTCTACCATTGTATGGCAAATGGTCTGGTGCTCCATTCAACCCGTTTTTGCTTTTGGCGTGGTGGAATTGTTTCGTATCCATCTCTTTTCACAAGGTTCAGGCATTAGAAAAAGCGTGATTCATTCGATCATTATCTTGGCATCTAGATCATATGGAATAAACGCAATGAAGTGATCTTCTCGAATGCTCACGTGGTCCCTGCGAAGATGCTGCAAGAGATCAAGTCGCTTGGATGTCTAAGATTCCGTCCTTAAATTGGGACTCCTGGTGTAATTTCGGTTTTTTATAGTTTGACCCGTACCAAATAAATTACCCGACCCACCCATCTTGACACATTCAATCTCAAGTCTCAACAGATAGAATTTGACATAAACAGATGATGCAAACCACTTTTGAGTACATGATATACAGATCAAATTATGATTATTCAAAGTTACAATAGTTTAATAAGAATCAAACCTGATCAGAAAAGCTAAAACTTCTATCAGCGGCATAATCGACGAAACTGTATAACGGCAACACCTTCTCGCCATACTTTTCGAACCCTTCCAAAGCGTTTTTAGCTTCGGCTCTAAGATCCTCCGCCACTTTCATCGCCTTCTCAACGCCGTAAGCACCCACATAACTCTTTTCCTTCTTTTCTTCTGCAACTTTCTCAGCATCTACTAATTTGGTTTTAGATGATTTCGCTTCCAACAAATCGTCAACCACTTGATACAAGATCCCGACTGCTCTCCCGTATCGTCTGAGCCGTTGGATCTCATCGTCGTTAGCCCCAGCTAGAAGTCCTCCACAAACGGCAGAGCATTCACCCATCTCACCGTACTTCTTTTCATGGATGAAGTCTATGGCGTTTGCTGGGCCCTCCAGGTCCACAAACTGACCAGCAGCCATGCCGGTGGAACCAACGGCTCGTGCGATTTCGTTTATGACACGAAGGAGTTGGGTTTCTGGGACGAGATTAGTTGGGGTGTGAGAGACAATGTGGCGGAACCCTAGCGGGAACAATGCGTCGCCAGCTAAGATGGCCATGTCCATCCCGAAGACGGTGTGGTTGGATGGTTGACCCCTTCGGGATGGGTCATCATCCATGCATGGCAAGTCGTCATGGATTAAAGAGGCAGCATGCACCTATAAAACACACATTCCAACTTAGGATATCAACTATATTTAGAAATAAAGCATAAGCATCAAATAACTAATCCTAGCCAGTAGGGTGTTCAAAAACTGTTGAAGACGACCAAACAGCTCAAACCAAAGCAGTTCGACCAGTTTGAGACCAAACGATTCAGTTCAGTTTTCGTGGTCTTGGGTTTAATCGTCCGCTCCGGTTTGAAACATGGAACCAACCTTTAACCTTTGTTGTTTTATGTTTCTTTCATTTTTATAAGATATAGTTATGTATATGTATTATAATGAGCTCCATTATGCATAAAATTTATACCGAATAGATATTGATAAGCATGTCTCAATGGTATATTCAAATATACGAAAATGTTGTATCTTAAATTAAAATTTATAAAAGAAAAACAATACATGTGTAAAATTAATTATAAAGATAAATTAATAAAAAAATAAACAAAAATCAAGTATTGTGTGCAAGTTAAAGAACTAACCACATGTCCCAATAAAAAAGAACTATTCACATAATCTGCGATTGTTATATTATATTAAAACGTTGTATCTTAGAAGCTACAAGAGAAAAACAATATATGTGTAAAATTAATTATAAAGATAAAAAATAATAAAAATAAACAAAAATCAAGTATTGTGTGCAAGTAAAAGAACTAACCACATGTCCCAATAAAAAAGAACTATTCACATAATCTTGTAATTGTTATATTATTAATTATTAATATTAATGTTATATTATTAATATTAATATTAATTAATAATTAATAATTATTAATATTAATTATAAACTATCTTTTATCATTTTAAAAAATCTGACACAAATTAATAATTAAAAAAAACAGTTAAAATCACCAAACAAACAAAACCGAACCGTTAAACTGCCAGCCGGTTCGCCGACCCACCCAGCCCCGGCTGGTTTGGTTTGTCTTCTCTGAAACTTAGTTAGCAGTCAAAACCAGCTGAACCGTGCTGCGAACACACATACAGTTGCCGGTTGAAAAAAAAAAAGATGAAAGCATCTCAAGGGACTTATACCATCTCAAGGGCACAAGCGGTGGGGAAGGCAGCAAGGCGGTTACCACCAAGGAGCTCACAGGCGGCAACACACATAACGGGTGGTGCTCTTTTGGCTCCTTCTGCAAGAACAGAATAGCGCATGGATTCATAGATCTGAGCTGGGTACTTAACAGGTATCGCTTCATCAAGTTTCTGGTTAATTTCTTCTCTCAGAGTTGACCAGTAAGTTTTAAGGTCAAAGTTTGCAGAAACTGATGATGTAGTCAAAGAACATCTGATACTTTGTCGAGTAACTGATAGTCTCTTCGGAAAATGTAAATAGGGACTTGAAGTTACAGCTGTTGCAAACAACACCATTTTCTTTTCTCTCGGCTCCTGTTCGGTTTTACAGATTTCTGTTCATATGTTGAAAACTCAAGTTGATAAATTTGCATTGAATACATCCCGTGAAATGAACAGAAACAGAAAACTTATTAGAGTATACTATTGTGATAGGTAGTTCAATTAACGTATAGCATGATTCGTATAAGACCAAATATTGCATATGCTACATGTAAACTTCCAAAGCATACTCACAATCTTAGCGCATACCATTAGAAGAGTTCTAGGCTATGATTCAATCTACGGAGGTACATGACGCACACATCCACATATCATTAAAAGAAATCGGTATTAAACAACCAACCAATTAATTTTATTCATTTAAAGGCCAACAAATTAATTTGATTTAAAGTTGTATCTTGAAACACTCTCTCTCAACTACCACAGTATCACTATACTTGAAACAACTATAACTAAAAAGGACGAACATGAACAGGAAGAGATGAGGAACTTAAGGGGTCGTTTGATTTATGGATTTCAAAGGAATTGGAATTGCTATTGGAAAACATTCCATCAAAATTCATGTTTGCTTGGTTTTTAATAAAAATGGAATTGGAAAATATTCTACTAAATTCCATCAATTAAAGGAATTTAACAATCCTTCCTGTTTGAGAAGGAATTCTAAACTTTCCATTAAAATGTTTTTCAATTACCAAAATAACCTCGTAGTTCCATTGTTAACTACCTCAAATAAAAGAGAAGAGGGCAAATTTGTCTTTTTACTTTCTTACCATTAAAATTCCATTTATCAATGAGTAAATTACAAAAATCGTCCTTTATGTATGTCACTTATTGCAAATTGTGTCCTTTGTCTTCAATAATTACAGAAAATGTACTCGATGTTTGCAAACCCTTGCAAGTTATGTCATTTAGCCCTAACTCAGTTATTTTTTGTGGTTAAATCTGACCAGATGAACCCCACATGAGGGTATTTTTGTGGTTAAATCTGACCAAATGGACCCCACATGAGAGTAAAATGACCAAAATACCCTCATGTGGGGTCCATTTGGTCAGATTTAACCACAAAAAATTAACTGAGTTAAGGCTAAAGGACATAACTTGCAAGGGTTTGCAAACATCGAGTACTTTTTCAGTAATTATTGAAGATAAAGGACACAGTTTGCAATAAGTGACATCCGTAAAAGACATTTTTTGTAATTTACTCTTTATCAATTTATGAACCAAACACAATGCAAAATTCTATTGGAGTTAATTCCAAGTCCATCAAATTCCAATTCCCTTTGTGAATTCCAATTTTTATAAAAAAAAAAAATTATGCAAACCAAACGGACCCTAAGAGAAAGAAAACACACCTAACCCTACAACTCGATTTAACACGCACCTTGTGATTAAGAAAAAAAAACCCAGAAACCGAATTGACAAAATTCGGGGATAATTGGCCTGATCCGAGATAGGCTAGGTCTTCAAAACAAAATAGGACTTTTGATTCATAATCACTGAACGGACATTACAATGGAAAAACAAAGCAATTAAATACTCATCCTAATATGGTTACTAGCTAGAACTGATAAAAACTAGTTGTTTCCCTGAATCAATTTCTCTTGAATTGAATAATCTCCAGGTTCCTGTCAATAAACCTTACTCATCCTTTAAGAAAAGACATAACTTCAATATAATTGTGCAAAAGATCAAGGGGAACATGTAAAGAGCATAACCATAATTTCCACAAAACATTGAAAAGAAACTGAGATTCATACCTGAGGTTGGAACGAGAAAATCCAAGACGAGAGCAACAATGGCGATGGGGTTGGGTTAACCGAAACGAGGTTGTTTTTTTCTACGAAAGATTGGGGTTAAATAATTGAAAGTTGTGCTGTTGTTTTTTGCTGACAATTGGGTCTTTTTCTCACGTCATTACTCGTGCATAAATCGGTCTTTTTTTTTTTTTTTTTTTTGACATAAAGTAAAAAAAAATTGTGAACATCAATTTACAACCCGAGTTAAATGCATGGTTGGTTCCTATGTTTTGCGGAAATTACGGACTTGTCCTAACGCTTAAATAATTACAGAGTTAGTCCCAGTGATTGCAATTTTTATATTCGGGTGGTCTTTATCACTAACTTATGTTAGGTTTCTCAGTTAAGTAGTGGTGTAAAATGTTTATTTTACCCATATAATATTAAAGATAAAACAATTTAAAAAAAAAAAAAAATAAAACACATAGCCCCACCCTTCATCTTCTTCCTCCTTCTCCTCCTCTCTCTCTCTCTCTCAAAAACCCATTAACTAAAACACCACTCGTTCACAGAACCACTGTAATTCAAACACTAATCCACCGTTACCACGTTCCGTTTCTCTATACATCCACCTGAAAATATGTACACAATTGTCCAACAAACCTCACCAGAATCACAGCCTCTCAGATCAACGATTCTACACTAATTCGATTCAGATCAAATTTGTTCAGATCTAACGGTCGTGATGAAGACACTGATTCCATTCAGGGTAGCTACCAATTCGACTTCTGATTCATCAACCGCCGTTGTACGGAAGCAACAGTGTATTCGAGATGAACAAAGTTGTTTAAATCGTAAGCTTGGTGGTCCTTCGTTTCTCCAACGTGGTGACTGATTCCATTAAATCTCAAAATGAGGTGGAGGTGGTGGATTAATTGTGACAGTCAGGGTAGTGGTGGTTGGTTGAAGGTGGCGGTGGAAGTGGTGGTGGTGGGTTGAAGGTGGGGGTAAAGGTGGTGGGTTGATGGTGGAGGTGGCTTTAATGTTTTCGGAAAGAGAGAGGGGGGAGGAAGAAGAAGATGGTGGACCTATGTTTATAATCTTTTATTTTTTTTTAATTGCTGAGGGGTAATCTAGTCATTTTACATACACTTAACTGAGAAAAGTTAATAGAGGTTAGTGATAAGGACCACCCGAATGCAAAAATTGCAACCACTGGTACCGACTCTGTAATTATTGAAGCCTTGGAATCAAGTCTACAATTTCTGCAAACCACAGGGACCAACCAGGCGTTTAACTCTTTACAACCCTATGGTTTGGGGCAAAAATCAATTCAGAAGAAACTTTTTGTTGTCTACAACCTCCACCTTTGAAAAGCGCTATGTAACACCTCGTAAATTCATGTCCACTAATGTACTGACACGTGTCCATACTCCCAAATGTGCCTAATGTTGGCCTGGAGGGACTAATTATGACAATAATTGAAAGTATTAATGTGGAGGGACTAAAGGTGTCAACATGCAAAACTTATGCCTCTAAGTGACCCTTTGGGCTTACGGACCGCAAAACCATTTTATTTTTGTTGCCGAATGACGGTTATGGACCGTAAAGGCTTATTGCCTTACAGTCTGCAAAGAACTTCAAATCAGTATGCGCGTTGAGTCCTTACGGACCATGTAGGATCGTTTATACGACCAAAACGAGTCGTTCAGAAGAGTTCTAATCAATACGAGAGGCGGAAACAAACGTATCGACTCTGAATCAGCTTGATTTACATACAGAATCACTTTAATTGTCTTGTATATTGATTTAACACGATTACAGATCAAACGACATGTCAGCAGCACTTCGGCTCTGGAATCAGCAATTGTTCCAAATGAAACGAAATGGCACATATATATAGGCCAGCCATTTCGTACGAAATGATCTCACACGAAATGGCTAGTCCCATTTCGTACGAAATGGACAAGTTCCATTTCGTGCGAAATGGCCTCCTTCTACTTGTTTCTCGATTTTCATGCCCTGATCTATCATTCTATTAACAAGACTCGATACAAGACGAAGTCGACAGACATATGCACCAACAGACTCCCCCTTGGATGTTGACGAAGTCTTCAGTGTCGAGTCTTTGATATGTCACATCTTCAGTCTTTATCAGTCTTCGGGCTCTTTCCAAAGTATCTGACAGTGTAAGTTTCCTTCAATCTTTTCTCTTCCTCTTTTCCAGGGTCTCAACCTGGCTCTTTACCATTCAAACTCTCTCTTGAATGTTGATCTTTTCAATCTTCAATCTTCTCTTTCTCTCACTCTTCAACAACAGCAACTGGCTCGGACAACAGGATTCGAAACTGGCTCTTCTATCTTCAGACTCCCCTTTGCTAGCAGAATCCCCCTTAAGTTGATCCGGGATCGAAATCTGTCATAGCATTTCCACAGGTTCAGGTCATCTCCTGGCTCTTCGTAGCAATAGGATCTGGAATCTGGCTCAATCTCTGCTTAGCTATAAGAATCGAAACCTGGCTAACCTGCACAGTCTCTACCTCAAAATAAATTTCACAAATTTAATAATTTGACAAATTTATAAATCTCTTGCAGGTATCTATCAAAATGATTTAACATTTTAAAGTCTTTGATGACCACTTGAAAGAATATCATTTTTCTTTTTTTCAAACAAACTTTCCCAAACCAACTGTTCTTCCTGTTTAACACTCGGAATTTTGAAAATCAGCTCTCCAACATCAGTTGTCGAAAATCTTTTTGTATTTTTCAAAAAATTTATGCTAAAACACTCCGAAAATCTTTTTGAATTTTTGTGTATAAAGAAATGCAGTAAAGAAATATTTACAAGCAATATTTTTGTGAGTTTGTGTAGGAGGATCATATCAGTTTATGAGACAAATCACTAACACCGTTAAGCTTTAAACATATTAAGTTCTAAACGATTCACGTAGATTGTCAGTATACTGATCCACTTAAATTTTCACACAAAGTTCAACTGTTTCGAGATACGAGATTAGTGTTTTAAGCACTTAAACTTATTCGCGTGTCCCACCTCAGAATATACTCCCGTATCCAGACTCCTATATTCAGTCTTACAAGTGAATGTACACTAATGATATCTGTAAAGGGTTAAATGCGAGACCATGAGAGCTCAGGCTATTGCTTCCGCAAAATCAGAGAGATGATGGTTCGACTTTAGGTGTGTTCCCTTTAGAGAATCTTTTCTTCAACAACACATGATTAGCATTTTTCAATGTTTCATCATTTTTTATGCTGAGGGTGGGCTTTATGATTAAAGCAATGTAAAGTATTATACGAGGACTAGGCTATTGCTCCCGCAAAATCAGAAGTCCAGGTATAATACCCCAGATATCACCACGCACAAAGACCTAGTATGTCAGAAATAGAAAGCCCTTCAAACAAGATTTCAGGGGTTACCTATATATCCGAGAGATGTTCCCCACAAAATAAGTAAGTTTTTTTATTTAGGTTTATATCTCGACAACAATCTACTAAGCGTGTAAAAACCTACTGGCATATCATCCGTGAGACCGTTTATCACATTTGACTTTCCAAATCTTTAGCGTGTTGTGATAGTCCACTGATGTACTATCATTTCCTCTTTTTCTCAACAAAACTCATTTTTGTTTTTTTTCGATGTTTTTGACTTTTGAGATTTTATCATGTTTTTGGATTTATAGATTTTTATCATGTTTTTGGATTTTTCAAATTTTCTAAATTTCTAAAAAAATTTTACTCCCCCTAAAATCAAAAATATGTTTCAATTTTTGATTTTCAAGGAAAATTTGAAAACAAATTGTACTAGTAAACTGACAAACTGATTCGAATTGCTTCAATTCGCCATCCACTTGGCATAAACAATCAGAACTCCCCCTGACAACAAACTATTTTCCCATTATGATTTCAAAACACTTAAGTTTGTTTTAATCAAAATGGTTTTTCCGGAAAATAAGTTTTGTTGATTTTACCATTTGTAGAATTGGGGATATGTTCATCACTTTGTTCCTTCAATCATTTGAAAGTTAAATCAAGTTCAACTTAATGACCTTGATTAACCACTTGTAGGTGAAAACCCATTTTTTCAACCACTTGTAGATTCAACCATACTATTTGAAAATTGGAATATGATAATATTAAGAATACAACCACTTGTAGGTCGAAATATCAAGAAAGATGCCGATTCCTACTCCACAATTACCAACCTGAGAGTTCCGGCAATGATGACTTGCCTCACATGAAAATTTTTTTAACAATTTTAGGTTTTTCACAAAAACAAATTTTTTTTTAAGAATGATGCCGATTCATGATCCACGATTACCAACTTGGGAGCTCCGACAAGTCAGGATTTTAAGTAAACGCTGTCACCCAAGCCTGACCAGCCTTGGGTGATTGTGAATCATCTTTAACACCCCATCTTTTCGATTTATAAAACTCTTTTTCTCCTTTCACTTTCCCATCAACCATCTTCCCAAAAATATATTTTACTTTTCCATTAAACGCCTTTTCAGCATCAAATTCTTCCTTACCAGAAAAGAATTGATCTGAAATCTCAATCTTTCCAACTTTGGATTTCAGGTTTTCTCTTGTCAATGACGGAAAGTTTTCTTCGTTCATTTCTGGAACGGAATTCTCATCATTTTTCTCAACAAATGACTCCTCTGACTTTGACGAGTCAGATTCATTGTCAGAACTACTCTCTGATTTAACAACCCATTTCTGTTTGTTCAAATCGACTTTTCTTTTATAAAAACGTTTCGAACTTTCACCAATTTCAAAAGTTGAATTTTTGAACTCTTTGAATTTTTTCATTGGTTGTTCTGTTTTATCACCATTTTTCTTTTTCAACTTTGAGTTAGAAGTAACTCCCTGTTTTGTATAAGTGGACTTTGGGCAATTCCAAGCGATGTGTCCAACTTCTTGGCATTTGAAACAGGTTCTTCGTTCAAATCTCTTCTCAGATTCCTTCACCATATTCTTCCTTTTTTCGGAGAGAAACTCTTTGTTTGTCTGTCTCCAGAATGGTTTCTTCTCTTCTTCTACTGAACTTGTTCCTGAAGCAAATTTAGTTTTTGGTTTATAAGTTTTCTCATTTTTATGATTTTCTGGGGGAATGAAACCTAAACCCTTCTTTTTGAAATTACTGTTATGGTTTGGTTTCTTTTGAAAACCTGAACCAGAACTGTAACCTTTCTTCTTGTTCAATCTCTGTTGAACTCTTGAAGTGTATTTTTTAGGTTTTCAGCAAGATTTAAATCTTTTATTTCAGAAATATTAATTTCCGTTAATTTGAAAACCTGTTTGATCATTTCAGTTTTGACACTTCTTATTGGAAATTCTTCATCAGAAAATAATTTGTCAGAATCATTCAAAGTATATGCTACTTTAAATGTTTCGTCTTTCAAATTATTTTTGGACATCAGAAATTCTTTATTGTAAACCCGTTTGACCGGTGAACTCGGAATCTTGTCTGATGAACTCGAACTTTCAGATTTAGACTCTGACTTTGACTCTTCATCCATATCCAACACCTGATCAACCACTTTCTTTAATAACTCAGACTCATGATCAGTGTCAGACGCTGTGAATGTGACGTCAATGTTGTCTGGTAACTCATCAATGGTTTCAGACTTTAACTTTATCTTGAGTGCCTTTTTTAATTGTTCCTCATTTGGTTTTCTGGTAGAATAACTTTCCCAGATCGGAGGCGGACACTTGTTATACTTGACACTTTGTTTCTTACCAGTATCCTCTTCCGTCTTTTTATCTTGAAAAAGCTTCAATACTTGCAACAGTAGGATAAACTCTATCAATCAAATAATCAGAAGATGTATAACTCATCAGCAATCGTTTGATTCTTTCATTCTCAATCCTTTCAGTCTCCAACTCCTGTTTCAGCTTTGCACAATCTTTAATATACTCATTGATGACCTTCTTCTTAGTCATTAATGTTGAGCTCATCATTGTTTCAGCAGCTCCCATTTCTAGGTTTGTTTTGTTCAAACTATCAACCGTTCTGTTCAGCACATCATATGATTCTTTTACATACTTCACATCAAACAACAATTTTTCTTTCAACTCTTCTAGCTCACTATACTTCTTGTCTTTCTCTTCACACTGTTTGCATGGTTCCAAACATTTTAGACAAGGTTTAGTGACCTCGGAAATCTTTTCAACTTCGATAATCTTTTCGACTTCGACAATCTTTTCAACTTCGACAATTTTTTCAACTATTTTCTCAATCACCTTTTTAGTCATTGGTTCTTCATCAAATTCTACTTTTATCTCACACTCTTCATCTTCGATCTTTTCTGTCGAAATTTCTTCAACTTTTGCTTTCTCAGCTTCCAATTTTGCCTTTTCTTCAGCAATCCTTCTTGCTTCCAGTTCTCTCTTTAATCTAGCAGCCTTCTTCTCATTCAACATCTCGATCTTATCTGCAAAAAACAAATTAAAACTGAATGAGTCTAAACTTTCTCTAGCATTATTAATGTACTCTTCCTCATCATCAGTGTCTTCATCACTTTCTGATGATCTGAAAATCTTCGTTCTTTTTGGCTTAGATTTGACTGCCCCTTCTTCCAAGATTTGAGCAACAAATGCTGAATCAGCCGGAACGTATTTGTCCCAGCTAAATCCCTCTGGTAATCTTTCATCACCTAATTTACTAGATAAGCTTTCTTCTTTTCATTTTCAATAGCACGGGAGGATGACAGTTGTTGAGCAACCTGATGATAAATTGCTTTTCGTTGATAATCGTTGTTTCCAAACGGATCTTGTCTTCCGGTAGCTTCTCTGTTTGTACACTCTCGTTTAAAATGCCCCTTTTCTCGGCAACGAAAACAAGTAACTTTTGATTTATCAAACCCTAACGGAGATGTAGCAGCATCACGAAGATCATCTCTACCCGTGATTTGTTTGAATTTTTCTGCTCTTCTTACAGAACTAGCTAAACACCACTTGAGGTCCATCAACTCAAGTTCCTCAGGATCAATCTGGTCATAATCCTCCTTAGTGAGCATCGGATTTCCAATTCTTCCTGATACTAAGCTTTCATAAGACTCTAACATAGTAACAAGTGATGACATGTGTTGCTTAGCCACTTCTGGAGAAAGATTTTGACCATTTTGAATATTCAATGTAACATTGCATTGCAGATTTGTTGAACTCAGTCGTTGAGAACTTGGCGTTGAGAAATTCGGATCAAAACTTAAATAACCACTCTGAGTCATAGTGCTAACATTTGTTCCTGAAGTACCATCAGCACTGAATGCAGTCTGAATTTTCGGACTCGGAGTAGTCTCAACTCTGCTTCCTCTATAGTATAAACTTTCATCTTGTTGAGCACTGGGATTATTCATGATAGCAGTTTTCTGAACATCTAATTCATGTTCTTCAAGCTTCTTAATGAACTTGCACAGATTCATACTTTCAGATTTTCTCATATGTTGTAAGATCAACAGATATGTTCCCCATTTATCTTGTGGTAACACATTAGATAGCTTATCAACCCATTCATCATCTTCTTTTGTTATCTCCAATCTTTTCATTTCCTGGACAAGATGACAATATCTATCGATAGTCTTCTTGGTCGTTTCACCTTTGCCAGCTGTAAACATATCAAAAGATTTCTTTAGTAATGCACGTTTATGTTTTTATCATATCAGCACTTCCCTTAAACTTTTGAATCAACGCCAACCAACTTGATCTAGCAGTGTCTTCATGTTGAAGCAAAACAAAGATATCTTCTTTTACCGCTTGTTGAAGAATGCTAATCATCATTTTTTCACTGGTGTATTTTAACTTCTCAGCCGCTGAATAATCACTTAAAGATTTTTCATTTCCACGGTCATCTATCGGTTTAACCTAATCTTTGTCTAACGAAACCCATGCATCAAACTTATACGCTTGCACCCAAGTTTCAAAACGGTTTTGCCATCCTTTAAAATCCTCGATTTACATAAGCTTTGGAGGCTTTTGAGACGTTCCCGTTTCATTTTCAATTTCAAGAGTTTCAGCAACTGTGATTGGAGCAGCTGGAGCGGTAGCAAACGCGTTGTAAAACTCTTCTTCCATGTTTCGGTAACAAGTTTCACAAGTTTACAAAGTTCAAGCGAAATGGAGTTTCAAACGAAATGGGATCTCAAACGAACTGACTTTAGATGCGAAATGGACTTTGGTGCGAAATGGCTTTGGTGCGAAATGGTTTTGGTGCGAAATGGACCTTTGATGCGAAATGGAACAAATTCAAGCGAAATGGTTCTCTAACAGACCATTTCGTGCGAAATGGGGATTCCTTTCAAGCGAAATGGTAACTTTCAAGCGGAATGGGTCCAATTCGTGCGAAATGGGGTTCAAACTAATCAATCCGTGTGAAATGAGTTTTGCTATGTCCAAACCGTGCGAAATGGATGATCTGATTCAAATGAAATGGGCTATTTCGTACGAAATGCTGCTGATGTCACACAATCGAGTGGATTTTTGACAAATCAATCAAGATTTAGGCCGATTTTAAGTCTGATTCTTTCAAGGATTGATTAAAACAGTATTACGCGTGTTATATGTGAAATTCAATCCATTTTAACCGTAAAATCTTGTTTAATTTTGAAAAATGTGAAGTAGAATGAGTAGAAGTCAGAAATTTCGGTGAAATCAGACTGATTTGGTAAGAACTCTTCTTCCTGAGCTCTGATACCACTTGTAGGATCGTTTATACGACCAAAACGAGTCGTTCAGAAGAGTTCTAATCAATACGAGAGGGGGAAACAAACGTATCGACTCTGAATCAGCTTGATTTACACACAGAATCACTTTAATTGTCTTGTATATTGATTTAACACGATTACAGATCAAACGACACGTCAGCAGCACTTCGGCTCTGGAATCAGCAAGTGTTCCAAATGAAACGAAATGGCACATATATATAGGCCAGCCATTTCGTACGAAATGATCTCACACGAAATGGCTAGTCCCATTTCGTACGAAATGGACAAGTTCCATTGTAAGACCCTAGTTCGTATTTGACAAAAAGTCGCAACGGAAGTTCATGCCATAAAATTTCTTTCCTTATAAATACCTTGACTTACTTAAATCTTCATTTTAACACAACTTTTTCACATAAAGTCATCAATCGAATCATTTACAATTAAAAACATAACATGGGTTTTCTAAATTTCATACACCAACGTTCCCGTACAATCTGTCTTGTGACTCGATCCTCGATCTCCATTCCTTGATGATCCTCATGACTCGTACTACCTGCGCTCACCACATAAAATTCATAACATTAGTACGCATTATAAACATACAAGATTTATTCACGTTTACTTTTCGTTCCGTTAACTCTTTACATCCCAGCTTTCCATCTAATAATACAATCTGTGGTGAGACTTCTTTGGTATTCCTGCGTTACACTTCATTCACCAGGCACGCTAATATTATCGTTAGTACTCAATTTCATTGGACACATGCGTACCTACTTTCATACATACTTATACATATTCATACGTTCACACATAACCAATTACATACACACTTACATACCCACATGTAAACACATCTATATCATTACATACGTATCTACATACACACATACCTACATCATTACGTACACTCATAACATTATACATATATACATACGTACATCCCTACTTGCAACATACCTAACTCATACATGCCTACTCACATACATACCTTCATATATTCGCGTATACTTGCTCACATACTTATAAACATACACGTTCATATCTTCACGCATACCTACATACGTGCATACGCTCATATCTACCTACTTGCATACCTACACACATACATTCATTCATACATACCACTTATATTCATACATACATACATACATACATACATACATACATACATACATACATACATACATACATACATACATACATACATACATACATACATACATACATACATACATACATACATACATACATACATACATACATACATACATACATACATACATACATACATACATACATACATACATACCTTCATATGTATCTACATTTCCTAAAACAAGGAATAAATTAGTCATTCTTAGCTTATACGCGTTTAAAAACGGTACGGGCACTCTTGACATTCACTTATGATCAAAACCAACTTAAAAGTTAGTTTTGATAGTTAAATAACAAGTTTAAACAAGTTATGTGGGTCAAAGAAACAAAATTAAACAATTTTGGGATTCAGGGGGGGGCTAGACGCCCCACCTAGCCCCTTTTTTGGCAGCAAGCTCCTTTATTGTTGCTGCACATTCCCAGCACATCCGGATTTTACAGAAACGAGCATAACTTTCTCGTTTTTGATCCGTTTTACCCGATTCTTTTTCCTACGCGACCGTAAATTAATTCTCCATCACATGGAGTGAAAATCCAATATTTGGACTACCGAAATTTATGACTTTTAAGCCTTTGGCTTATTACCCTTTTACCAAATTTTGACCCGTTCATGCATTTATCAACATAACTCTTTCGTTTGACCATAACTTCTTATGAACCTAATAATATCAATAACGTCTATCATAAAAACTAAACTCTCGGATGTCTTGCATCCTCTTAATCCATTTTCGCTCAAAAGCTTATTTTGACCCGTTCAGGTTATTTGCGCATTTTAAGGTCCTTGGCTTACGAAAATCATACTTCTCGCTTTCCTACTTTTCCAAAACATTCACTTAATCAAATAGCTTGTTTCTAATCAACTTTTTAAGACCGTTTGCCCGATTTACCCATCAAGGGCGTTTTTGTCAACTTTGACCCATCCTTTACTACAAAGGACTTCCTTAAACATTTGACCAATCCCACGACTTAACTATAACTCAATTCGCACATACCTGGCTCGGATCAAAGCTATGACCCGTTTTAATATTTCGTGCACTAAATGGCTAGTTAATAGCAACATAACTCCTTTCGCTATACAACCTGTGAATGCATAATACTTGACAACACAATTCATTAGTCGACTTCGTTAAATGGTGATAGCTTCACCATTTGACCCGTTAAGTCTAAATGTCCATTTTATCCTTATGGGATGTTAGTTATTCATTATCCCATCCATCTAACTTATTACTTCGTTAACTTGCAACTAAAATCACCATAATACCCTTTTTACCCTTTTTGACCATCAAACTTAGTCTCTTAACATAATCACATGTTCCGACCCATATCAAAACTTGTCGGAACATCATAGTTCACATATTTACTTACCTTGTTCATAATCTATACATTAAATAGATATTCTACCAAAAAGGGGTGTATGCTTTACTTACATAACATCCGAATATGCTTCCCGTGCGCATTAGTCCCGTTTGACCCGCTTCCTTCCCAAGCTTCCATGTCGCTTATTAAGCATCAACTATCATATATCATTCTCAAGATAGTTAGCTTATTCATCATTCATCAAATCCTTTTTATCATACGGATCTTATATCAAGTTTATCATTTAACCTTAAAACATGCTAATCCATCACTTCTTATCCAATTTCTTTAAAAATACTTACACATATATGATTTTCAACAATATTAACATGAGCATATCATTACTTCTATCATATCATCAAAAACCCACTTCATAACTACTTTGTTAATCACTTACAAGTGATCTAATCTTAAGTTCTTCATAATTTCATCATACTTTTGATGTGTGTACTACCTTCTAAGCATAGTGTACAACTAATTCATGCATATCCTTCTAATCTCATACATAATTCATCAAATTCCTCATTCTAATCAACATGAATCATCCATGCATAAACATCAAACCTACTAGTATCACATTTCTTTCAATTCCTCTAACAAGAATCAATCATATATGTCAAAATACATCAATAATAGGCAAGAATTTGGACATGGATGATTTACCCATGTCATCATCTTTACCATAACAAACGGGTTTCACCCTTAAACATCAAATTAACCTAAACCATGAATAATCCATATTCTATATGATGATTCTAACACATGGTCATACTCAATTTCATACCAATTCATGGATTAGAGCATAACCCACTTCGTGAAAGATCACCAATCTAGGTTTTGAGACATACCTTATGATCCCCTCGTGTAGGTGATCATTAATCCGTGTTTATTCATGAATTTAGACCTTGATTTGCCCTTTAATTCGATGATTCTTCATGCTTAGGGTTTCTTGAGCTCATGGAGCTCCTGGCCCCTTCACGAACACACATACGTATGTGTGTATATGTGTGTATATTTTTTTTTTTATAAAATCAACTTTCATTTACCCCACTTTAGTCCCTCAAGTTTGCCACTAATTATAATTGGCACAACTTTCATCCTTTATTTGTTTCTACCATATTTTTAACTAGGATAAATAACCTAGTTATTTATTTCTTGATGTACCATATTAGAACATTTAACAAATATAAACATTCGGGTTTTGGGGTGTTACAAGTCTACCCCCCTTAAATAAGGTTTCGTCCCCGAAACCTTTCTCATTTCCTCTTGCACACACACATCTATGTTTGACTTCATAGTCACATCATAATTATAAGTAGTCATCCTATCTCAATTCATATTTATTCATACAATTGACTTTTTCATAATGAGTCCATACTTTTCATACCATACCTTCACATAACATTTTCATTTCCCTTGACCCGTTTATAATAGGTCAATATACATACTTCTTCAAACTTGTGATAATATGTTCATTCGTAGGATTCGTTTATAACGGATCTAATACTTTCATCTTGTCTTTTAAGATTACATTCCATACACACATTTTATAACATTTAACTCTTGTTTTGTTATCACAACAAAACTACTACTTCATAGTCACACCTACATGCTTAACTCCATGGTTAGCATCATTCTACATTTCTATAGTCATTTGTACCATACATATCCTTATGTTACCTCAACTTACCTCATTCATTCTACATTACTATACCTCTCATTTCATGCCTTACTTATTTTGCATAAGCATACGTGTTGTGCAATTCATTTCATGAGAGTTTAACCAATACTCGAACTTTTCACTCAAAACCTTTGAGATTCGCTTCTTGCTGACATAGTTTTCTTCTTATGTCAACTAAAAAAAAAACAAACTTTCCATACTATACCATACCCATTCCATCATTCATTTCGTAGGTCGTACCCAATTAACCAATTCATTCTTATCTAACATAAGTTAAACTTTTTACTGACCTTATCTCATATCATCAATCGACGATCCGTAACCCAGATCTATCCGCATTCTTCACGAGTACTAGCCATACCAGGCTAGATTTCATTCATCCGCGTAATGCGCTTCCGCCCGTGCACATCCTTCCACCAATTCGATTGGTTTTACTACATCAAGGGTTCTAACATTATCATCAACAATTTTAACAGTTAGCACATTTCATTTCTCACATGAAATTCTTTCATTCTAGTTACTTATTTCGTCAACCTTCATTTGACTTTTCAAGGCTTAACTGACATTTCTTAATTATCGTATAAGTACTGAGGCACATGTCCGTACTTCTTTCCTTTCATGCTTACTTGCAAAAACATTCATTACATCATTTCGGTATTGTTAGAAAAACTTATCATTTTTGCTCATACTTAATTTATTGTCCTGGTCGTAGCCCGTCATTTATTATGACTCCTAAGAGTCTATTACTAACACATTTAACACCTAACTGGTTCAAAACTTCTTTCTTTCATTTCACAACTTAGGTTTGCAGGCCTATTACGATCATTCTTTTGTTTATTTACTTTACATTTACCCATATGACTCGTTTGACACAACCACGGTCAAACTATCGACACATTCTGATGTGGACTAATTCCATCCTTTTTATATTTTAAATCCGTCCTGCGGATTCAAACGTAAGGTTCATACCTTTCATTACTTCTATGTTTCGAATCCGTCTAGCGGTTCCAAACATACCATTCATACCTTTTCTTCTTTCTATGATTTGAATCCATCTAACGGATTTCAATCATATCATTCACATCTTTCATTCCTTACATGTGTTGAATCTGTTTCGTAGATTCAGACATATCATTTCTACATTTCATTTCCTTGAATCTGTTTTACGGATTCAAACATTCCATTCATGCCTTTCATCCCTTGAATCCGTCTCGCGGATTCAAACATTGCATTCACACTTTTCATTCTTTGAACCCGTCTCTCGGATTCAAACATTTCCTTCATACCTTTCCTTCCTTGAATCCGTCTCGCGGATTCAATCATTTCATTCATACATTTCATTCCTTGAATCCGTCTCGCGGATTCAAACATTTCATTCATATCTTGTTGATCCGTACTTTCTTACGGATTCAACATTCTTCATTTTTATCACTCATACTTTTCATTCCTACATAGTACTCTCAATTTCCCGAGAGTCTTACTACCCATTTCACCCACACGCCCACCTGTTACCCAGTTCGACCAGACATACCTGCGATAATTACCACGGTCTCACGAACGTCATATGCTTCTTGCGTACTGGCCAGGTGCGCAATCCACATACTAGTTTTGTGCCTTCGTGTAATCATCGCCTTATGTCCGAGAAATGGGTTCCAGTTTCGTGCACATCTCTAAAATTTCCCCAAGACCATATCATTGTCTTTCGTTTAATAATTGCCATTCCAAGGAGATTTCTTCCTTTTTCTTTTAACATTGGTACCCATACATATTAATAGTGTGTACCTGGGGTTCATTAGCTTATTTACATATTTGCCAGCCTTAGTATTCATCCTAATCTGCATCCACGGACCATCCTCTTCAAACACTTATGCTTACCTTGCACATACAAAACCATTAGTTTCTTTATATGAATGCATACATATACGTTTTCATTCCGTTTCTACCTTTAGATCTTGATTGAGTCATGGATTGTACGGGTTCCTCATCACAAGAGCACACAGGTTTGAGTTCAAGTACCTATACTCTCGAACTTGATTCTTTCAAACCAGGGCTCTGATACCAACTTGTAAGACCCTAGTTCGTATTTGACAAAAAGTCGCAGCGGAAGTTCATGCCATAAAATTTCTTTCCTTATAAATACCTTGACTTACTTAAATCTTCATTTTAACACAACTTTTTCACATGAAGTCATCAATCGAATCATTTACAATTAAAAACATAACATGGGTTTTCTAAATTTCATACACCAACGTTCCCGTACAATCTGTCTTGTGACTCGATCCTCGATCTCCATTCCTTGATGATCCTCATGACTCGTACTGCCTGTGCTCACCACATAAAATTCATAACATTAGTACGCATTATAAACATACAAGATTTATTCACGTTTACTTTTCGTTCCGTTAACTCTTTACATCCCAGCTTTCCATCTAATCATACAATCCGTGGTGAGAGTTCTTTGCTATTCCTGCGTTACACTTCATTCACCAGGCACGCTAATATTATCGTTAGTACTCAATTTCATTGGATACATGCGTACCTACTTTCATACATACTTATACATATTCATACGTTCACACATAACCAATTACATACATACGCACATACCCACATGTAAACACATCTATATCATTACATACGTATCTACATACACACATACCTACATCATTACGTACACTCATAACATTATACATATATACATACATACATCCCTACTTGCAACATACCTAACTCATACATGCCTACTCACATACATACCATCATATATCCGCGTATACTTGCTCACATACATATAAACATACATACGTTCATATCTTCACGCATACCTACATACGTGCATACGCATACCTACACACATACATTCATTCATATATACCACTTATATTCATACATACATACATACATACCTTCATATGTATCTACATTTCCTAAAACAAGGAATAAATTAGTCATTCTTAGCTTATACGCGTTTAAAAACGGTCCGGGCACTCTTGACATTCACTTATGATCAAAACCAACTTAAAAGTTAGTTTTGATAGTTAAATAACAAGTTTAAACAAGTTATGTGGGTCAAACAAACAAAATTAAACAATTTTCGGATTCAGGGGGGGCTAGACGCCCCACCTAGGGGCTAGACGCCCCACCTAGCCCCTTTTTTGACAGCAAGCTCCTTTATTGTTGCTGCACATTCCCAGCACATCCGGATTTTACGGAAACGAGCATAACTTTCTCGTTTTTGATCCGTTTTACCCGATTCTTTTTCCTACGCGACCATAAATTAATTCTCCATCACATGGAGTGAAAATACAATATTTGGACTACCGAAATTTATGACTTTTAAGCCTTCGGCTTATTACCCTTTTACCAAATTTTGACCCGTTCATGCATTTATCAACATAACTCTTTCGTTTGACCATAACTTCTTATGAACCTAATAATATCAATGACGTCTATCATAAAAACTAAACTCTCGGATGTCTTGCATCATCTTAATCCATTTTCGCTCAAAAGCTTATTTTGACCCGTTAAGGGCATTTACGCATTTTAAGGTCCTTGGCTTACGAAAATCATACTTCTCGCTTTCCTACTTTTCCAAAACATTCACTTAATCAAATAGCTTGTTTCTAATCAACTTTTTAAGACCGTTTGCCCGATTTACCCATCAATGGCGTTTTTGTCAACTTTGACCCATCCTTTACTACAAAGGACTTCCTTAAACATTTGACCAATCCCACGACTTAACTATAACTCAATTCGCACATACCTGGCTCGGATCAAAGCTATGACCCGTTTTAATATTTTGTGCACTAAATGGCTAGTTAATAGCAACATAACTCCTTTCGCTATACAACCTGTGAATGCATAATACTTGACAACACAATTCATTAGTCGACTTCGTTAAATGGTGATAGCTTCACCATTTGACCCTTTAAGTCTAAATGTCCATTTTATCCTTATGGGATGTTATTTATTCATTATCCCATCCATGTAACTTATTACTTCGTTAACTTGCAACCAAAATCACCATAATACCCTTTTTACCCTTTTTGACCATCAAACTTAGTCTCTTAACATAATCACATGTTCCGACCCATATCAAAACTTGTCGGAACATCATAGTTCACATATTTACTTACCTTGTTCGTAATCTATACATTAAATAGATATTCTACCAAAAAGGGGTGTATGCTTTACTTACATAACATCCGAATATGCTTCCCTTGCACATTAGTCCCGTTTGACCCGCTTCCTTCCCAAGCTTCCATGTCGCTTATTAAGCATCAACTATCATATATCATTCTCAAGATAGTTAGCTTATTCATCATTCATCAAATCCTTTTTATCACACGGATCTTATATCAAGTTTATCATTTAACCTTAAAACATGCTAATCCATCACTTCTTATCCAATTTCTTTAAAAATACTTACACATATATGATTTTCAACATTATTAACATGAGCATATCATTACTTCTATCATATCATCAAAAACCCACTTCATAACTACTTTGTTAATCACTTACAAGTGATCTAATCTTAAGTTCTTCATAATTTCATCATACTTTTGATGTGTGTACTACCTTCTAAGCATAGTGTACAACTAATTCATGCATATCCTTCTAATCTCATACATAATTCATCAAATTCCTCATTCTAATCAACATGAATCATCCATGCATAAACATCAAACCTACTAGTATCACATTTCTTTCAATTCCTCTAACAAGAATCAATCATATATGTCAAAATACATCAATAATAGGCAAGAATTTGGACATGGATGATTTACCCATGTCATCATCTTTACCATAACAAACGGGTTTCACCCCTTAAACATCAAATTAACCTAAACCATGAATAATCCATATTCTATATGATGATTCTAACACATGGTCATACTCAATTTCATACCAATTCATGGATTAGAGCATAACCCACTTCGTGAAAGATCACCAATCTAGGTTTTGAGACATACCTTATGATCCCCTCGTGTAGGTGATCATTAATCCGTGTTTATTCATGAATTTAGACCTTGATTTGCCTTTTAATTCGATGATTCTTCATGCTTAGGGTTTCTTGAGCTCATGGAGCTCCTGGCCCCTTCACGAACACACATACGTGTGTGTGTATATGTGTGTATATTTTTTTTATAAAATCAACTTTCATTTACCCCACTTTAGTCCCTCAAGTTTGCCACTAATTATAATTGGCACAACTTTCATCCTTTATTTGTTTCTACCATACTTTTAACTAGGATAAATAACCTAGTTATTTATTTCTTGATGTACCATATTAGAACATTTAACGAATATAAACATTCGGGTTTTGGGGTGTTACAACCATTTCGTGCGAAATGGCCTCCTTCTACTTGTTTCTCAATTTTCGTGCCCTGATCTATCATTCTATTAACAAGACTCGATACAAGACGAAGTCGACAGACATATGCACCAACAGACCGCAAAGGGTTACCCCTTACGGTCCATGAAGAGGTGCCAGTGTCAGAATTTTGTTTGGGCTCCAAGTATAGCACCATTTCGAAACCATGAGCTTCATGGTTGTTCTTGCCATGTTTTGGGACACTTGTACTGATCCAAAATGAGCGCCAACACCTGGAAACATCTCAAATCTTGCACCAACACTATAAATAGCACACTTGATGCAACTCATTTTCTTGCAGCTCTTCTCTAAATCTTCTCTACTCCTCTTTGGAAGTTCCTAAGCTTATAAGAGCTTCCCTCTGAGTTCAAATCATTCTCTTGGACCACTTATAAGTGCTCCATTCTTGTTCTTTCAGTTTTATAGGCTTTAATAGCCGAAAGTCAAGCAAAATCGATTTTTGCTTTGACTTTCGGTTTAGACCATTATGGTCCAGCCATTGTTCGAATCGAACATGGCTATGTGATCGTAATTAGGTAGGTGTTAATCCCTCAAAAGGGCACCTCCTGAATATCACGTTAACTTTGTCAAATGACGGGTCAAAGTTATCGTAATTAAAAAGTCAAAGGTCAGTTTTTCGTAAACACTATAAATCGATCTTATAAATGTTATAACCTATATTTTTGACATCTATCAATTGGTAATTTATATTAGAACATGTATGAACATGTTCAGCCCATCATTTCTAGTTTTAGAGTCGGTTCGCAACCGAAAGTCGAGCAGTTTGACTTCTTCTTTGACTTTCGATTCTGACCCGATTTAGCATACTTAGCTACTGATTTTGTGTTGCATTATGATCGTATTATAATGTAGGATAACCCTCTGAGGTTATACTACATGATCATAATCAGATTCTGAGTTTTCATACAAATTGTTATACTATGCCTAACTTTGACCAAAATGCCCTTTTTTGCATAAAACATGGTTTTAATCAAAGATGAACTTGCAAATGAATACCTACTAATATGTTACTATTATTAACATATTTTGGTATTTACAATCTGATCATAACCTGAGTTTTGATCCAAGTTCATAAATTACGTTATATAATGACCAAAACGCCCTTTTGGCGCGTAGTATGGTTTTAAACCATAACTATCAATCAAAACTTATTACCAACAAATAATATAACATAATTAAAGTGTTTCACAATAGGTACTTGATCATAACTCAAATTTTATGGAAGTTCTCAAACTATGTCACATTATGACTAAAATGCCCTCACGGTGCATATTTTGATTTTAAAACCTTCATGGTCATATAAGTTGATAACCTACTGATGTGACAACTTATTTAAAGTATATTGGCATATAGAACTTGTTTATGACTCATCCGGTTACCCGATATCGCTTATATATGCACGGTTGAGCTTATGTAACTAGTTTACGTAAGTTTACCGAAACGGGTCAATTTTTATCATTTTTACTTCGAATTCCAGAATGTATATTGTTTACCCATATTATACAAGTCTTAGTACTTGTTGGGTTTAAACCACATTCTATTCCGGTCATCGCTTAATCAAGCGTATCGTACCATTTTCGATAAAATAAGTTAACCGGTCCAAGTCTACGACTTGAATAGGACCCGTTGACATTCTAAATTGGTTATTTATACGATCATTCCAGACTAGGGCCTTCCGGTAAATTGCAACCAACCTTAGTAAATTGATTACGGCTGAGCGATTTATAATTCTTGCATATTAAGACGAGTTTTAGCTGGGTAAATACTCTTAACCTATTTTACCTATACGGGCTTGGGATACGGTAAATTATTACCGCTTGGTTGGATATGGGATCATATGTCGGATTGTGACTACAAAATCTCCATGAGCCATTTTAATCTGTTTTGTCTGCTAACTTAAACATTGGGGGTTAACGCGACCGTGTCCTGGATATCCTCGGCTCCTTTAATTACAAATGGCCATGATCGAGCACGGGGTGTAGGCATACACCTGACAGATGCTAAAGCTATTATAAAATGTTTTCTTACCCATATTGGGGATACCCCTTTATGGGTTTAAGTGGTGTGTCGGTTAATCATGTTATCAGTGTTTAGTACCGGGCCCCATATGTATTGACAGACATGTAAAACTATATACAAGATCATTTTGAATTGTCCCAAGTTATTTATGAAAATCATGTGCCTTGTGCACTTAAAACATTTTCGAAATATTTTTAAAATGAGCCGGTTGATTGTATTTACCAGTGTAAACTGACGTATTTTCAAAAGACTAAGTTACAGGTTGCAAGGATACGTAAATAGGCTGGAAGTTGCTCGGTAATGCTAGAAGAGGAATTTGAAACTTCTTTGCATAAAGCCTAGTAGTCTATTATATCATTTTTGTACATTTTGATCCGCATGTGGATCTTTATTACAAGTTGTCTATATTATTATTTTGAACACTCGGACATTTATGTTTGTAATAATATTTTAAATCCAAGACTTCCGTTGTGCTATCTGTGTTTGTGTATTTGATATCAATTTACGTCACGATACTCCCCACCCGGGCCCACCAGGCAATGTGGTAAATATCGGGGTGTGACAGGTTGGTATCAGAGCCAACGTTTGAGAGAATTAAACACTAGCCTTTTGTGATTAATCTCAAACATCACAGTAGCATATTCCTTAGACTTTTATGAGTCTAGGCAATGACCTAGGATTAACTCTTATCCTTATTAAGTTATATGACAGGAATTAATCATGCCACCAAGATATCGCAGAATAGGACGAGGAAAAGGTCCAATGAGTGGAGGACTATCGGGACATATACCCTCCCATTCTCATGACTTGGACCCATACCAAGATTGGGGAAATTCCTACTCATCAGCGAGACATTCTGTCTCACTTGACTCGTTCCCATCATACCATCATTCTCACCATTCACATCATTCTCATTTACAACATTCACACCAATCGCATCATTCTCATTCCCACTCATTTAATGGGTCTTTTGACCCAAATCAGTATATTAATACACCTCCAGCTGCTCAAAATCAGTTGGATCCAGAGAATGAGCCAGACGAAGATTTAGATCCGGAGATGCCACCGTCGGGGTCACATATGCACCCCATTGAAATTTCAAGTGGTTCCGCTTCTTACGTAGGATCACCGTACCAAGGTCCTAATGAATGGGACAAGTATTGGAACCAATTTACTTTTGAGAATACACTCTCTTACCATTCTCCTATACCGCCTCCGCCGCCTCCACAAGAGGACGTGCAGATGGAACCAGTGGAACAACCGCAACCACCACCAATGGTGGAACAACCGCAACCACTTCCAAAACCACCAAGGAGAAAGAGTGGAGCATGCATGTTAGTGCGTTTGGGACCGCGGTCAAGCCCGCTACCACCACTGCCACCAACTTACCCTCTTATCCCTGAGGACCCATAAATGAGTGCACCCTCAAACACTGCGCCAGTTGTTGATCCAACTCCTGTAACGTTTGCTCAACCACCACCGCCATCGGGTTTTGATAACCCAATCCCTACGTGTTCAGACACGTCTGGATATAATCCTTTTAACCCATCTACGCCAGTAGATTATAACTACCAGGCGCCTTCGTACGACCCTTATATGCAAGCGGTCGTACATAATGCCTTATACCCATCTCCTTTCCCTCCTACTTACCCAACTACGGGATATCCAAATTATGGATACCCGTATCCTACTGTGCCTCAACCACAGCCACTGCCACTGCCACAATTAGAGGCCATTAACCAGGCCTTGGAAAGAGCGGAACAGGTTCAACGTCAGGCTGAGAAGAATGAGAGGAAGACAAGTAAGTTCTTCAAGAAACTTACCAAGCTAGTCAGAGGAAAGAAAGACGAGTGAAGGCTTTCTTTTCTGTTGTTATTTATTTAAATTTCAAAAGTCCCTGCGTGGACATGTCTTTTCTTTTAGTCCTTGTGTGGACAAATAGTTTAATCTATTTCAAAGTCCTGTTTAAGGCAAGTATTGTAATTTCAATCATTTAATGATAATTTTGGAATTATTTATATTATATGTATTCATTACATCCTTTTCAAGCGATCTTCTCGATTTTAATTCGAACTTTATCGATCTGCTCAATGATTCCAAAAGATCTTCTTAATGGTTTTGAACATCCAATTGGCAAGGTCTATATTATTTGGCAATTTTAAAAGATAGTTAAGGATAAATATCCCTTTTATCAAGATAGTTAAGGATGAATAGCCCTTCTATCCAGAGGTGGTGAACTATGTTCAAGCCTCAAAGCCTTTATGGTCAATGCGACCGTGGCTACATATATTTTATTATCAACCATTAAGACAATTATTCTATATTAACATTCAAGTAATGTTAATACTCCTGGAAGTGTGACCTGAGGAACCACCCTAGCCGTCAAGGTGGCGGACTATGTCCAAGCCTTATAGCCTATATGATCGAGTTAGATCATGGCTAATATCATCAATTTGATGACTATATACTTTAACATCCTTAGTGATGATTCGCCTACGGGCTATACTTATTGTCGAAAGAGACAATGACAGTTGTGACCTTATGGTTCCCTGTCTAAGGTGGTGGGCTATGCCCAAGCCTCATAGTCTATACGCTTAATGCAATCATGACTAATATCATCAGTGCAATGATTATCTATTTTAACATCCTTTGTGATGTCAATTGATTTGCCTACGGGCCATATTATATCGTCATTTATGACAATGACAGTTGTGGTCGTATGACTCCCTGTCTAAAGGTGGTGAACTATGTTCAAGCCTTAAAGCCACTTGATCGAATGAGATCGCGGTATACACACACACACACACACACACACACACACACTTTTACCCATCTAAATTGTCAACGCGACAATGACAGTTGTGACTTTATGATCCACTGTCCAATAGGTGATGGACTATGTCTAAACCTCAAATTCCCTTTGATGGTCCTTTAAGATTGTGGCTAATTACTTGATTTATCTTAACTCGACATTCATTAGAAATGTTAAAACTTGGCAGTTGTGACGTTGTGCACATTGGTAAAAAAAGGGCGAAGGATTTATATATCCAAACCTTATAGCCTATATGGCTTAATGATACCATGGCCAATGCATTCTCAAGTCATCTGAATTTGATGACCAATTATTATATTGCAACTGAGCAATTATCTATTTTGTTGTTTAGTACCAAGCATATAAATATGACAAATTCCGATGAAGCCAACAGCGGACGCAACAATGATAATGCAAATTTTAACCGCGATGGCGAGGGAGTTAATCTCCGAGCCATGATTGCCGCTGAAGTCGGCAAAGCTATGAATGCCTTCATGGCTAATTATATAGAATTGAGTGCTACTCATTCCAAGTCCTAATCAATCCCACATTCATCAGCCCGTAGGGAGAGCACACATCATTCTTCAACTGCGAAGAGTGAGCCTAAGAAACAAGTGTTTCAAGATAAGTCCCGTTCCTCTTGGGATGGTTGCACGTATAAGTATTTTGTCTCCTGTAAGCCACAGGACTTCTATGGTGACAAGGGGGCTATTGATGCCATGAGATGGCTGGATGAAATGGAGACTGTTGTAGATATCAGCGGCTGTGCTGATAAGGATATCGTGAAGTTCATCTCACAATCGTTTAAGGGCGATGCCCTAACATGGTTGAAGGCCATGATTCAGTCTATAGGGAAGATACCCCTGTACAATCTTGAATAGTCCAAGTTCGTGGACCTCATCAAGGAGACTTACTACCCACCGCATGAGGTGGAGAAGGTAGAGTCAGATTTCCTGACTCTTACAATGAAGAACTTGGACTGCCGAAAGTATGTGACCGACTTTAATTCCTTGTCAAGGTTAGTTGTAACACCTCGTAAAATCGTGTCCAATGATGTGTTGACACGTGTAATGAACCCTAATAAAGTCAAACATTGACCATGAGGGACTAAATTCATCAAAATCAAAAACTTTGATTTATAAAAGGACTGAAAGTGTCAACATGCCTAAACTAGGCCTCTGAGTGACCTTATACAGTGTCCGTATTCTCATATAAGCCACTTGTTGAACGAGAGGAGCCGTTTGCATAATTATATGAAAGTTTGCGCGTCGAAGGGTTAAAAGTGTCAACATGTTAATTCTTACCTCTGAGTAACCTTTTAACAAACCGAGAGCTTCATAATGTTTGATTATATTCTCGGGAATGCCTAATATTGGCCATTCAAGGCTTTTATGCCAATAAGTGAAGTTGCGCACAAGTTTGTAAGTTAGAGGGGTTAAAAGCATCAACATGTTTAATTACACCTCTGAATGACCTTTTAACGAACCCGAAGTATTATGATGTACAATCATACTCTCGAGAATGCTTAACATGAGCTACATAGGGCTTTAATGCTATTAAAAGATAATACGCGCAAGTTTTCGCGTTATAGGGACCATAAGCGTCAACATTTAAAACTACACCATAAAGTGACCTTTTAACGAAGCCAGGGCTTCGTAATGATTGATTATACTCTCAAGAATAAGTGATATAAATTTCACGTGGGTTCGATATCGTTATGCGTTGTTTACGCAAATTCCCAAGAATAAGGGTTAAAAGCGTCAACGAGACGAAACTAGTGTTTTCTGGGAACGTTTAGTGAAATCGGACCTAACGGTGTTTGGTTATACTCTCAAGGTCATCAACACTCTGACTAGAGGGGTTAAAAGTGCCTAAAATGAAAGTTAAAACACATTTAAAGGTGCAGGGAGTAAACTTGCCATGTTCGAAAAAGTGTTTGCTGATTTTGTGAGCTTAGGCGGGCCGCGTTAGATGTCTCTCATTCTTACGCGGGGCGCGAAAAATCCCCCAGCGCAGAAAACTGCTTTCAGCTCCTGTTTTGTTACTTACAGCCCAAAACAAATCACTATATCACTCCTAATTCGATACTAAGGACCCTCAAATGGTATTGGAATCTGGTAATACACATGTACTCATCCTATAATCCCTCCCAAACACTTGTCATAATCCTAGAATCACCCAAAACCTATAAATAGGATGAAAGTTCATCCATTTCAATTGCTCATTTTCATCCTATCATCTCTTCTCTCAACCTGGAGCTTTCTGAACTGATTGGGAACTTATTTTTAGTAGAAAAGATAGCTAGGACCCTTTGTAAGTGTCTTAGCCCTCTCTATAGTTCAGTTTTATATTTTAAAAACCGAAAAGCCAAGTTATCGTAAATTAACTTTGACTTTCGGTTTAAACTCAAATGGTCTAGCCATTGTTCGAAATGAATGTGGTTATGTGACCATAGTTAGGTAGGTGATTAACCCTTAAAAGGGCACCTCCTAATTCCTTCGTTTGCTTAGTTAATTGTCGGGTCAAACCATTTAGTTAAAAAGTCAAACTTGGCAGAATTATGAATAAAAATTAAAACCAAAGATGCAAAGGTTATAAATTATATTTTAATACTCTAATAACTTAGTAATTATTATTAGAACATGTCTAAGCATGTTCAACCCGACAATTCTGTGTTTAGGGTCGGTTCGCAACCGAAAGTCGCAAAAGCTTGACTTTTGCTTTGACTTTCAGTTCTGACCCAATCTAGCTTAAATCCTTGATGTTTTAAGCTTCCATTAGGACCGTATTATTTTGTAGTATAACCCGCTAAGGTTGTATTACCTGGTCCTTAGTAGTTTGAATTATATGCTAATCTCCGTTATTATGCTTATAAATGCCCATTTCGCCCTTTTGACACATAAATGAGAATTTTGAAAATGTGAGAGGACAAAAACCTTTATTACTGATATATAAGTATGTCCTGAAAATTTCACATCAGTTCTTGGTCTCAAACATGAGTTATGCTTGATATCGTAAATAGAAGCTTCTTATCAATTAAATTGCGATATCTTGCATAAGGCATCTTTAAACTTGGATTTTGATCCAAAACTCATTACCTACTGTTAAGATATTATTTTTAGGTATTTTTTGGAATTTTTGATCAGATTATAATCTGATCATATCAAGGAGTTCTTGTATAATTCGGTAAATGACAATAATACCCTTTTCAGGCATAAAATGAGATTTACAAATGATTTAAATGCCAAACCTTTTTCTACTGATCTCATATATTAAATAAATTATTTTGAGCGTTTAAGACTGATCAAAATCTCAGATTTACATAAACATTCTTAATTATCGTCAATTAACGATTTTACGCTAATTAAGGTGCATAGTATGGTTTAAAACCATATTTAACACCTAAGACTTATTACCTACTGAATTTTTAAATAACTTTTAATATTTTTATAGTAGGTACAAGTCATGAGCTAAAACATCCAAAAATGTCCTTAAAAGCATATGTGAAATGACTAAAATGCCCTTTCGGGGCATAGTTTGGCCATAATTGGTAAACCTCACATATATATATAGGTAAAGGATCAAATAAAAATAATATTAATGTACGAAACGTATGCATTGAGGGAAAAGCAAAAAGTGGCGGTGTCATTTTGGTAATTATCAGCAACTTCTAAATTACTGGGGAAAAAGCAAAAAGTGTCTTGTAGAGTAATTTTGAGCATCTGTAGAGTAATTTTGAGTATCTGCAGAGTAATTTTGGGAAATGTAGGGTAATTATCAAATTACTCTAGTAGAGTAATTTTGACTTCTGTAGAGTAATTTTGGAAAATGTCCTGTAGAGTAATTTTGTTAGCATTTAGTTATGGGGTTTAGCTTTATGGTTTAGTTTTTAGCTTTTAGTTGGGGGGGGGGGGGTTAGGTTTTTTTTTGGGGGGGGGGGGGGGGTTAGTGTAATTTTGATAATTACCCTACACGGTCAAAATTACTCTACAAGAACATTTACAAAATTACTCTATAGAAGCTCAAAATTACTCTACTAGAGTAATTTTGAAGTTGGTGATAATTACCAAAATGACACCGCCACTTTTTTGACTTTTCTTTCAATTCGTACGTTTATTTTATTTTTACGTGAACTTAACTCTATATATATAATATCTTACTGATTTAATGTGATAAAATAAATATTTTTACTGATTACCAAAGACCAGAACCTCAGTTTGCATTAAAACCCCTTTCATAAAGGGTAAAATGACCAAAATGCCCCTACGGGACTTAATTTGGTTTAATTACTTTTTGGGCATATATGTTAACATCCTACTGATGTATTAACAAATTCTAAGCATAATAACATATGGGACTTGTATATGGTTCATTTGGTTGCCCGTTACGCATTTACGCGTTTGGATCGGTTTATGTAACTAGTTTACGTAAGTTTGCCGAAACGGGTTTAACCTTATCGTTTATATCTCAAAATCCAGAATGTGTTTAAATTTACCCATATTATACAAGTCTTCGTACTTGTTGGGTCTAAATAACATTCTATTCCGGTCATCGCTTAAACTAGCGTATCGTACCGTTTTAGATACTTTAAGCTAACCGGTCTAAGTCTACGACTTAAATAAGACCGTTAGCATTCTGAATTGGTTATATATTACCATCACTCCAGACTAGAGCCACCCGGTAAAAGCTACCTGCATTTAGATAGATTGGATACGACTGAGTTATTATGGTGTGAATCAAGTATTAGCTCAGGTAAATACTTTTAACTTATTTTCCCTTATACGGGCTTGGGATACGGTATTATAATAATACCGCTTGGTCGGGTATGAAATCATTTAATCGGATTGTGATTAATAAATTTACATAACCCGTTTTAATCTGTCTTGTTTGATAATATAAACATTAGGGGTTAATACGACCATGTCCTGGATATCCTCGGTTCATTTCGTTTGAAAATGGCCACGACCTATGCACGGGGTGTAGGCATATACCTGACAGATACAAATGCTAATATAACCCACATGTTGGGGATAACTCCTTCGTGGGTTCTATAAGTGGTGAGTCGGTTAATCATGATCGGCTTCCAAACCGGCCCCATATGTAAGACAAACATATAAATCTGTATACAAGGTTATCTTAAATAATTGTCCCAAGTTATAAATGGTTTGTGCCTCGTGCACTTAAATCAATTTTCATAAACTCTTTTCAAAAGAGTCAGTTAATTGTATTTACCAGTGAAAACTGACGTATTTTCAAAAGACTAAGTGGCAGGTTCTACTCATAATAGGCTGGGAGTTGCTCGGTGTCGAAAAAGAGGATCTTGCAAATTATTAAAGATGCCATAAAGTCTGCTAAACTTCATTTGTACATTCTGTAATGATCCACCTGTAGATTTGATATTACAGGCTCGTCTATAATAAATACTTTGATATTTTCAGAGATTTGAGTTTGTAATAATATTTTATATTCCAAGACTTCCGCTGTGCTATTCTGTGTATGTTTGACCATGATGATATCAACTACGTCACGATACTCCCCACCGGGCCCACCGATAATATGTGGAAATATCGGGGTGTGACATTAGTGCCCTACTTAATTACTCCGGAATCTAAGCGCACTGCGCGGTTCATTGGTGGTCTAGCACCGGAGATTAGGACATGGTAAAGGCTTCAAAGCCTACTTCCTATAGGTCTGTTGTGGACCTATCTTTATCTCTCACCCTGGATGCGGTGAGACAAAAGTCAGTCAAAACTGAGATTGACAGAAAGAGGAAGAGGGAGGAGGATAACTCCCAAAAGTCCAAGAAGAAGGGTAAGTCTAGGTTTAACAAGAACCAATCAAGGTCTGATGAGAGACCAGTTTGCAAGACCTGCAATAGAAGGCACTGGGGACAGTATCGTTTGGATCAGCAGGTTAAGCCTTGCGGAATATGCAAGAAGATAGGGCATAGGACCGTAGATTGTAAGGATCTTAAGAATGTCGTCTGTTATAGCTGTGGGAGAAGGGCCACATTAAAACGAACTGCCCTAAAGTTGCCAAGGAAGGTACTTCTAAGCCTGGAGAGGCAAAGAAGGGAAACGCCCGAGCTTTCCAAATGAATGCGAGGGAGGCAGTCAATGACAATAATATCATAACGGGTATGTTCGTTATCAACGATATCTTTGCTAAAGTTCTTTTTGATTCGGGTGCTGATAAGTCTTTTGTAGACCATAAGTTTAGTAAATTATTAAACTTACCTATAAGAACTCTAGACATTGTTTATGAGGTAGAACTTGCCGATGGAACCTTAGAAACCGCATCTTCTATTCTTGATGGATGTTCCATATCCACTAAGAATCATTCCGTTCCTATATCTCTTATGCCAATGAAATTGGCGGGGTTCGATGTAGTCTTATGCATGGATTGGTTATCGCATAACCAAGCCCGAATTCTCTGTGATAAGAAACTAATCGAAATTAAAACCCCATCTGGTGAAACGGTCACCATCCAAGGAGATCTACACTATGGATTGCCTGAGAAGGTGTCTCTACTCAAGGCATCCAAGTGTCTGAAGAGCGGATGTGTCATTTACATGGCACAGGTGACGGTAGACAAGGCGCAGCCCAAGATGGAAGACATCTATATCATTTATGAATATCCAGATGTATTCCCAGAAGAGCTACCCGGTCTACCACCGGAGAGGCAAGTGGATTTTAGGATTGACATCCTACCAGGAGCTGCACCTGTTGCAAGGGCTCCATATCAGCTAGCGCCGACAGAGATGAAAGAATTGAAGACCCAACTTGATGAGCTTTTGGAAAAAGGTTTCATTCAGCCTAGCTTATCACTTGGGGAGCTCCTATTTTTTTTGTTAAGAAAAAGGACGGTTCAATGAGAATGTGCATTGACTACCACGAGCTGAATAAGATAAGGATCAAGAATCGTTATCCGCTGCCCAGGATCGACGACTTGTTTCACCAACTACAAGGGGCTAGATATTTCTCTAAGATTGACTTGAGGTCAGGTTATCATCAACTGAAGGTCAGGAGTGAAGACGTTCCAAAGACTGCCTTCAGAATGAGATACGGACACCATGAGTTTCTAGTGATGCCTTTTGGGCTCACTAATGCACCTGCAGCATTCATGGACCTCATGAATCGAGTCTACAAACCGTATCTAGATAAGTTTGTCATAGTCTTCATAGATGACATACTTATCTATTCTCGTAATCAAGATGATCACGAGAAACATCTTAGGTGCATTCTAGAGCTATTAAAATCGGAGAAGCTTTACGCTAAGTTCTCCAAGTGCGAGTTTTGGCTTCGAGAAGTCCAATTTCTTGGACATGTGATTAGTGAGCACGGTATCCAGGTGGATCCCGCTAAGATAGAAGCCATAATGAACTGGGAAGCACAAAAGACGCCTTCTGAGATTCGTAGCTTCTTATGTTTGGCCAGTTATTATAGGAGGTTCATTGAGAACTTTTCGAGGATAGCCATTCCTTTGACTACCCTGACCCGTAAGAATGTCAAGTTTGACTGGGGTTCAAAACAGCAAGAATCCTTCGAGATTCTAAAGCACAAGTTGAGCAATGCTCCAGTGCTAACTCTACCTGAGGGTATTGAAGATTTTGTTGTCTACTGTGATGCCTCGCACACAGGCATGGGTTGTGTGCTGATCCAGAGAGGCAAGGTGATTGCCTACACATCACGACAACTAAAGGTGCACGAAAGGAATTACACCACCCACGACTTGGAGATGGGTGCCGTTGTATTCACACTTAAGTTATGGAGACACTATTTGTATGGAACGAAGTGTATTATATACACTGACCATAAAAGTCTCCAACATCTATTCAACCAGAAGGACTTGAATATGAGACACTACCGCTAGATGGAAACACTGAATGATTACGATTGCGAGATTCGCTATCATCCCGACAAGGTAAACGTGGTTGCCGATGCGCTTAGTCGCAAAGAAAGGGTTAAGCCGATTAGGATTAACGCCAAGAGCATTGAGCTCAGGAACAACTTGTATGAGAAGCTATTGAATGCACAAAAGTAAGCCCTGTTAGAGTCTAACATTCCTAGTGAGGGATTAGGTGGAACTGTTGATCTGTTGTCACTAGGGAAAGATGGAATTCTTAGATTCAATGGTCGAATCTGGGTTCCAATTTTTGGAGGACTTAGAGATCTAATCCTCCAGGAAGCGCATAGTTCCAAATATTCTGTTCACCCTGGAGGTGACAAAATGTACCAAGATTTAAAGAAGAACTATTGGTGGATGGGTATGAAGAAATCCATAGCCACCTATGTAGCCAAGTGTTTGACGTGTTCACAGGTTAAAGCTGAACACCAAAAGCCGCCAGGACTTCTACAACAACTTGAAATTCCCACGTGGAAGTGGGAAATGGTAACTATTGATTTGATTACCAAGTTACTTAATGTCACACCCTCAAAATCCACGCGCGGAGTATTACCGCGAGGCATGTGACGACCAGGATCTTAGCCACTAATTATTTTGAACGGATTAGTTATTGTTATAAACATTAGCATAATTAGTGACCTAATTTAAAATTTCATAAAACATGGTTCTAGTTTGCAGCGGAAGGGAAAGTAGAACATATCATAATTTAAAACCACAAGTTTGTTATCATGAAACTTACAAACCACGCACTCCATCCGATTGCAACGTCCGTCCTAAACTGTATCGAGCAACCTGCAAAGCATGTGTCACACCCCCAAAATCCACCCGCGGAGTACCACCGCTTGGAGGCGTGACTGACCAGGATCAAGCCACCAATCATATTGAACATATAAGTAAATAGTAAATGTCATTCATCAATACGATAGGTTTTCAAAACCAAACATAAACAAGTGTGTAGCGGAAGCAATAATGTAAAAACCCAATATAAGTATTAAGTTGAAGTGTCACAAAAGAGTGTATCATAACATCCAAAATCCGTGCCCACAACGACCGCGCCTCCCGTGCAAGCTCCAAGAGTACCTATGGTCCTGCAAGGCATGTAACAGAGAGTCAACAACTAGTTGAGCGAGTTCACATTTGGTTATTCAGTTATAGTGTTCGTATCGTAAATCGTAAGTTCGCTTAGTAATCATGTATCGTATGTAATGGTATCGCGACCCTCTAGGCATGTTTGCGAAGTTTAGTGGGGGTTTCCCAGGTGTTCTAGACTAGGTATATTTGTATCGCAGCCCACCCGGCATGCGTACGAAGATTAAAGTATGGTTCGCGGCCATTCCAGGCATGTATGCGAAGATTGTTCTATTATCGCGGCCAATCCCGGCGTGTGTGCGAAAAGAAGTATATGTATCACTAGTCTAGCAGTATCTACCAATAACCTTCCTCTCCCGAGGCCTATGGTATGTAATCCCAATAACAACTCAAGCATAAGTAATCATCCAAACCCATTCCCAACCCCGGGAATCCCATGCCTTGGTAAGAGTGTGAACTCACCTTTGTTTGCTCGGTATGCTAAAGGAATACACACGCTCACAGTTAATCAATCACGACCTATAGTACGCACGTATGTATAATCAGTTTCGAGTTCGCCATGTTTCACATGCAATCTATGTCATAAAGTGCTCAGAAATTATCATCGTGTAACACGTAACAGTTAACCAAATCCATAGAGTTCATGTACCACATATATGTCCTTCACAGTTTATTCCAATATAACAATCCAATCATACACTTAACAGAGTTGGCATTTAGCAGAACTAGCAACTAACTGAGTGAGTAAAGTTAATAGAATTACTCCCCTTATCTTAACAGAGTTAATAGCTAGTAATGTTATATACTTCAGGATTAACAAAGTCAACAAGCTTAACAGAGTTACATGCTGAATTGAACTAATAAAGTTAACAATTAATGGATTTGCAACTAACAGAGTTAACCACTTTACAGTCATACGGAAACATATTTAACTGGATTTACAATCTAACATAGTTTATCAACTAACAGAGATATCACATACAATAAGCTTAACATTACGTAACCTAGTTAACATAGTAATAGAACTAATATACTAACTGAGATGCTGAACTAACAGAGTTATTGTTTAACAAGTTTAACAACTGAGTAAATAACTAACAGGGGTGCACACTTAGCAGAATTTACTAAGCAAGTTAATCTGTGCAAAACAATACAATGAAATCCCCCTGAGTAGCGAAATCCCCCTTTTGGGCCGAAATCCCCTTATGGGCCGAAATCACCTGGGCCGAAATCCCCTAAGGTGATTTCGTTGGGGGTGAGTGTTTTCGTCAGTCATCATCATCAACGAACAGCAACCTTAAACAACACTACAGTTTACGATTTTTAACCAGCAATCGTTCAATCAGAAGAATCGACATCATCACAACAGATTTTCAACAATCAATATGCATAATCATCATCATTATTATACCAATCGCATATATATATAATAACCAGATATATACACATACACAGACATGAAACAATCTATTGAAAGTTATACACAATAAACCACGGTGCAAACTAACCGAGATGTAAAACTGATGGATTGACCGAAAACAAAGGCTCCGTAGGCTTGCAGTCGCCGTCAAAGTTAGAGAGGTGCTCTAGGGTTTTTCCGATTAAAAGTTATCACGCCAAAGTTAAAAATAAATATGTAAGTGATCTGGGCCTAAAGCCCATTTGTGTTTTCACCAGCCACATATGGACGAAAACACCATGTATGTTTTCATCAGGGAGGGTGTTTTCGGCTATTACTCTCATGTTGATATTAAACATGTTATTAACACAATCAAGTATACATACAACACACTTATGATGCACACCAATTATAAATAAAATCAAAACATTTTGCAAACAAGTACTAGGATTAAGTCGAGTAGGAACCTTGGAAACTCGGGTTGTCACGTTATCCCCAACTTGAAAGAAATTTCGTCCCGAAATTTAGCATGCGGTTACTGAGGAAGCTAGGTAAGTTGTATCGTTTACTGGTTTTCCTGGGGTGTCACATCATCCCCCCGTTGAGTTGGAATTTCATCCCGAAATTCTGTAGTAGCTTCGGCCTCAGTAGTAGTTGCATTGTTTTCGAACAACTGGGGATATTTGAGTTTCATTTGATCTTCACGCTCCCAGGTATACTCTGGGCCACGACGGGAGTTCCAACGAACTCGAACAAGAGGTATTCTGGTGTTCTTGAGGACCTTAACATCCCGGTCCGTGATTTCAACTGGTTCCTCGACGAAATGCAATCGTTCGTCGATAGTGAGCTCCTTCAAAGGAACTATGAGGGTCTCATCTGACAGACACTTCTTCAGATTCGACACGTGAAAGACGTTGTGAACTGCACTGAGTTCAGCTGGTAAGTTCAGTCTGTAGGCCACTTTGCCTATTTTCTCGATGACTTCAAATGGTCCAACGTATCGTGGATTGAGTTTGCCCCTTTTGCCAAATCGAACAACTCCCTTCCAGGGTGAAACTTTGAGTAGCACTCGATCCCCAACCTGGAACTCGAGTAGTTTCCTGTCTTTATCGGCGTATGCTTTCTGACGGTCACGAGCTGCCGCCATGCGTTGTCGTATTTGAGCAATCTTTTCAGTAGTATCAACTACCATTTCTGGACCTGTGATCTGACTGTCACCCACCTCTGCCCAACAAAGAGGTGATCGGCATTTACGCCCGTACAATGCCTCAAATGGAGCAGCTTTAATGCTGGTGTGGTAGCTGTTATTGTATGAAAATTCCACAAGTGGCAGATGTTTTTCCCAGCCATTGCCAAAGTCAATTACGCACGCCCGAAGCATGTCTTCTAGAGTTTGAATAGTGCGCTCAGATTGCCCATCTGTCTGAGGGTGATAGGCTGTGCTCATGTCTAGTCGAGAGCCAAAAGATTTGTGCATTGCTTGCCACAGTTCTGAAGTAAAACGTGCGTCACGATCAGAGATAATAGAGGTTGGCACCCCGTGCCTTGAAACCACTTCTTTTAAGTAGATGTCTGCTAAGGTAGAGAACTTGTCTGTTTCCTTAATAGCCAGGAAGTGTGCAGACTTAGTGAGTCGATCCACGATCACCCAAATAGTATCATTCCCACGTTGAGATCTAGGCAGGCCAGTAACAAAATCCATGGAAATTTGCTCCCATTTCCATTGTGGTATCTCAGGTTGTTGGAGTGGGCCTGAAGGTTTATGATATTCAGCTTTGACTCTCGCACAAGTCAAACACCTGCTGACGTAAGTTGCTATGTGAGCCTTCATGCTAGGCCACCAGTATGTAGTTATGAGGTCGTGGTACATCTTATCCGAACCAGGATGTACTGAGTAGCGAGACTTGTGTGCCTCATCCATCACAAGCTCTCGTAGGTTGCCATAGTGTGGGACCCAAATGCGTCCTGTTACATAGTAGGCGCCGTCTGCCTTTTGTTCTAACCGTTGCCTTGAACCGCGTAGGGCTTCAGCCCTGACATTTTCTGGTTTCAATGCTTCTATCTGAGCATCTCGTATCTGAGAAGGAAGATTAGACTGAATAGTGAGTTGCAACGCTCGTACACGCCTAGGTGTAGTATCCTTTCGACTGAGGGCGTCGGCCACCACATTGGCTTTGCCCGGATGGTACTTTATAGCACATTCGTAATCGTTCAGTAATTCGACCCATCGTCGTTGTCGCATGTTCAATTCTTTCTGCTTGAAGATATGCTCAAGACTCCTGTGATCGGTGTAGATGGTGCACCTGGTACCATACAGGTAATGTCGCCATATCTTGAGCGCAAAAACAACAGCTCCCAGCTCTAAATCGTGTGTAGTGTAATTCCGTTCGTGAATCTTAAGTTGGCGGGAAGCATAAGCAATAAATTTATCCCATTGCATCAACACACATCCAAGACCTTGGATGGATGCGTCACAGTAGACTACAAAATCGTCCGTGCCTTCAGGTAATGAGAGGATAGGTGCGCTACAGAGTCTATCCTTTAAGTGCTGAAACGCTGTTTCCTGTGTATTACCCCAACGGTAAGCAACACCTTTCTGTGTCAGTAATGTAAGCGGCTGTGCAATCTTTGAGAAGTCTTTGATGAACCGTCTGTAATAACCCGCCAAACCCAAAAATTGGCGTATTTCGGTTGGTGTGCGAGGTGCAGGCTAGTTCTTGATCGAATCTACCTTGGACGGATCAACATGAATCCCATCCTTGTTTACCATGTGGCCTAGGAAGTGGACTTCACGAAGCCAGAAGTCGCATTTTGAAAACTTAGCGTACAGCTGTTCTGCTCGAAGAAGTTCCAAAATGAGTCGTAAATGCTGCTTGTGTTCCTCCCGATTCTTCGAATAAATCAGGATGTCGTCGATGAAAACAATAACAAACTTGTCAAGATAAGGTTTGCACACCCTGTTCATAAGATCCATGAAAACCGCAGGCGCGTTCGTTAGCCCGAATGGCATGACTAAAAACTCGTAATGGCCGTAGCGAGTTCTGAATGCTGTTTTGGAGACGTCCTCGTCCCGGACTCTCAATTGATGATAGCCTGACCTCAGGTCAATCTTCGAGTAATAGCTCGACCCTTGCAACTGGTCAAATAAGTCGGCGATGCGTGGAAGAGGATAGCGATTCTTCACGGTCACCTTGTTCAGTTCGCGGTAATCTATGCACATGCGGAAAGTGCCGTCTTTCTTCTTCACAAATAATACTGGAGCTCCCCAGGGCGAAGAGCTAGGACGTACGAAACCCTTTTCCAAGAGTTCTTGCAATTGCTTAGACAGTTCTTCCAGTTCAGTTGGAGCTAAGTGATAAGGTGCTCGAGCTATAGGTGCTTCTCCTGGAGCTAGCTCGATCTGAAATTCGACCTGACGATGAGGCGGTAACCCAGGTAACTCTTCAGGAAACACTTGAGGAAAGTTGCGTACAACAGGAATATCCTCTAACTTCTTCTCTTTCGTCGATGTATCTGTAACGAGTGCTAAAATAGCTGTGTGGCCCTTTCGCAAACACTTCTGTGCCTTCAAGAAGGAAATGATGCCACTGACGACACCACTCTTGTCGCCTTGAACTTCGAGAGGTTCCTTTCCAGTACGGGAAATGCGAATGATCTTCTCCTTGCATAGGATCTCCTCTTGTTGTTGGGATAACCAATCCATACCAATGACGATATCGAAACTACTCAGAGTTATAGGAATGAGATCGATAGAGAAAGTCTGACCAGCGAGGATAAGATTACAACCCTGAACTATGTGTGTGTCCTCTAGACTTTTACCGTTAGCTAACTCTACGACATGTTTGGTGTTCAAAAGTGTTGGTGCGCGTTTTAGCATTTGACTAACTTTCAGAGACATATAACTGGTATCCGCACCCGAATCGAATAATACAGTAACATAAAAGTCGTCGAGAAGAAACTTACCCATAACCACATTAGGATCATTCCTTGCATCACCCTGACCAATCACAAATGCACGACCCCTAGCACCATTGTCGTTGTTGTTTCCCCCATTGTTGTTCCTATTGCCCTGATTATTGTTGTTGTTATTCTGATTCTGGTTTAACTGGGGGCAGTCCCGCTTGAAATGGCCTTCAGCCCCACATTGAAAGCATCCCTTATTGTCTCGCTGTTGTTGTTGTTGTTGTTGTTGCTGGTTGCGTGGAACTAGTGGCTGTTGTTGCTGGTTCTGATTTGCAGGCCTTGAGCTCCTGCAATCTTTAGCTTCATGACCTATCTTGAGACATCTCTGACAGCGGCCCATGCGACACTGACCACTGTGGTGTCTGTTGCACCTGTTATATAGTGGGTGAATTCCCCGATATCCACCCTGCCCCTGACCACCAGAAGATTGCTGACTCGGACTCTGGTAATCATTAGTCTTGCGTTGTTGAGCTTGAGACTAAATGGTAGCTGAACCCCTGCTGGAATCCCCTTCCCATTTTCGCTTGTTGTCACTGGGAGTAGCAGGAGTAGCTGGAGTGGTAGCGGTAGTAGTAGCGCTGATACGTTTAGGCAGCCTGTTCTGTTCCACTGCCTGATCGGTGAGGCGATGAGCTAACTTGACGATCTGTTGAATGGTGCCAAGATTCGCTGAGGTTACGTGACTTTGAATCTCCGGCACCAGACCATTGAGATACAGTTCGATACGCTTAATGGGAGGATCTACCATAGTAGGACACATAATAGCCAACTCATTCGATCTTTTGGTGTACGCTTCAATTTCTGACCCCGTCATTTTCAAGTGGTAAAACTCTACCTCCAGCTTATGAATGTCATCACGGCTACAGTATTCCTCTTTGATCAACTCCTTGAAATCATTCCAGGGTGTGGCGTTAGCAACAGCCAACCCTAACATCTGAACTTGCGCATTCCACCAAGTCAGCGCAATGCCTTCTAGAGTACCAGTGGCGTACTTCACCCTGCGAGCCTCAGGGCATTCACACATCTCAAATACTGACTCAAGCTTTTCAAACCAATGGAGGAGTCCAACTGCTCCTTCCGTGCCACTGAAAGTAGTAGGACGACAGTCCATGAAAGTCTTGAAGGTGCAAACAGGTGGCTGAGCGTGCTGACCTCCTGCTTGTGCTGCTGCAAGTGCCGCAGCAACTCGCTCGTTAATGAGAGCCGTCAACTGGGCTTGTGTCATGTTGATACGTCCAGACATGATCTTCATAGCAAAGATAACATAAGTGAGAGAGGTTTGCGAATAGTGCGATGACAGAAGAGAGTAAGCACACAAGTGTTCTCATGCAATAGTGTTACGTTAATCTAAGCATACCCTGAGCAAAGTTCCATGTAATTCTAGCAAATAGGCAATAAAACATATACCATATTACCTAGGATGTTGAGTCTTGCACGTGGAGCGAGGCATCGTTGTGGATCGTTGAGCACTGTACTGGTTATAGTCTGGTTTTAATAAAAACGTTTTCCCTTTATTAAAACCAAGTTCTCTATAACCAATGGCTCTGATACCAATCTGTCACACCCCCAAAATCCACCCGCGGAGTACCACCGCTTGGAGGCGTGACTGACCAGGATCAAGCCACCAATCATATTGAACATATAAGTAAATAGTAAATGTCATTCATCAATACGATAGGTTTTCAAAACCAAACATAAACAAGTGTGTAGCGGAAGCAATAATGTAAAAACCCAACATAAGTATTAAGTTGAAGTGTCACAAAAGAGTGTATCATAACATCCAAAATCCGTGCCCACAACGACCGCGCCTCCCGTGCAAGCTCCAAGAGTACCTATGGTCCTGCAAGGCATGTAACAGAGAGTCAACAACTAGTTGAGCGAGTTCACATTTGGTTATTCAGTTATAATGTTCGTATCGTAAATCCTAAGTTCGCTTAGTAATCATGTATCGTATGTAATGGTATCGCGGCCCTCTAGGCATGTTTGCGAAGTTTAGTGGGGGTTTCCCAGGTGTTCTAGACTAGGTATATTTGTATCGCAGCCCACCCGGCATGCGTGCGAAGATTAAAGTATGGTTCGCGGCCATTCCAGGCATGTATGCGAAGATTGTTCAATTATCGCGGCCAATCCCGGCGTGTGTGCGAAGAGAAGTATATGTATCACTAGTCTAGCAGTATCTACCAATAACCTTCCTCTCCCGAGGCCTATGGTATGTAATCCCAATAACAACTCAAGCATAAGTAATCATCCAAACCCATTCCCAACCCCGGGAATCCCATGCCTTGGTAAGGGTGTGAACTCACCTTTGTTTGCTCGGTATGCTAAAGGAATACACACGCTCACAGTTAATCAATCACGACCTATAGTACGCACGTATGTATAATCAGTTTCGAGTTCGCCATGTTTCACATGCAATCTATGTCATAAAGTGCTCAGAAATTATCATCGTGTAACACGTAACAGTTAACCAAATCCATAGAGGTCATGTACCACATATATGTCCTTCACAGTTTATTCCAATATAACAATCCAATCATACACTTAACAGAGTTGGCATTTAGCAGAACTAGCAACTAACTGAGTGAGTAAAGTTAACAGAATTACTCCCCTTATCTTAACAGAGTTAATAGCTAGTAATGTTATATACTTCAGGATTAACAAAGTCAACAAGCTTAACAGAGTTACATGCTGAATAGAACTAATAAAGTTAACAATTAATGGATTTGAAACTAACAGAGTTAACCACTTTACAGTCATACGGAAACATATTTAACTGGATTTACAATCTAACATAGTTTATCAACTAACAGAGATATCACATACAATAAGCTTAACATTACGTAACCTAGTTAACATAGTAATAGAACTAATATACTAACTGAGTTGCTGAACTAACAGAGTTATTGTTTAACAAGTTTAACAACTGAGTAAATAACTAACAGGGGTGCACACTTAGCAGAATTTACTAAGCAAGTTAATCTGTGCAAAACAATACAATGAAATCCCCCTGAGTAGCGAAATCCCCCTTTTGGGCCGAAATCCCCTAAGGTGATTTCGTTGGGGGTGAGTGTTTTCGTCAGTCATCATCATCAACGAACAGCAACCTTAAACAACACTACAGTTTACGATTTTTAACCAGCAATCGTTCAATCAGAAGAATCGACATCATCACAACAGATTTTCAACAATCAATATGCATAATCATCATCATTATTATACCAATCGCATATATATATATATAATAACCAGATATATACACATATGCAGACATGAAACAATCTATCGAAAGTTATACACAATAAACCACGGTGCAAACTAACCGAGATGTAAAACTGATGGATTGACCGAAAACAAAGGCTCCGTAGGCTTGCAGTCGCCGTCACAGTTAGAGAGGTGCTCTTGGGTTTTTCCGATTAAAAGTTATCACGCCAAAGTTAAAAATAAATATGTAAGTGATCTGGGCCTAAAGCCCATTTGTGTTTTCACCAGCCACATATGGACGAAAACACCATGTATGTTTTCATCAGGGAGGGTGTTTTCGGCTATTACTCTCATGTTGATATTAAACATGTTATTAACACAATCAAGTATACATACAACACACTTATGATGCACACCAATTATAAATAAAATCAAAACATTTTGCAAACATGTACTAGGATTAAGTCGAGTAGAAACCTTGGAAACTCGGGTTGTCACAGCATGCAGTAGAGTGTCAACATAACGTTGGCGAGTTCACGTGTTTGTAGTTTTTCAGTTTTAATTCCAAAAAATTATTTTAACCAGTTAATTTATCCGTTTATACATGCCATGGGGAGCTACCCCATAAGTGAGCGACTAAACTGTTTTTCCAATACCGAATACTTACTTGACCGTACGTTTCCGCAGTGCCCCGTTTGTCAATGTTCTATCATCATTGACGGTTTGCCTGAGTCTATTAGTTCATGCCCATTCCCAGTAACAAGGGTCGGTGTGAGGCTGGTCGAACCTAAATAGCAATATCAACTAATAACCCGTTCGCCTGGCCCCGGCGACTAATCGGTATTAAGTAGTAGGGACTTGAGTGATAGAGTTTCGTTTAGTGTTGCTCGTTGCATTTCCGTACAAACAGTAATTAACTAAGAGTCCCGCATAAGGGGAGAAAAGTAGTTTGTATCCCTCACAAGGGGATAGCGTTGTTACCCGTATCCCACACAAGGAGATAGAAATACCGTATCCCACACAAGGAGATAGTAAGCAATCCCAAACCAGGAAAAGTGTTTCGTTCCGTTTCCCAACCACCGGGAACGCATGCTTTAAGTAAAAAGTAGTGAACTCACCTTTGCTTTGCTCGGTAGTCAATTTACTTGTGTTACATTGGGCAACCATACCCTATTATGGTTTGTAAATATTTATTAGGTTCGTATGCAAGTAACGTCTCGTATAAATTATACGTAGCTAACACATAGCATGCATGTCTCACAAGCATACATGGTATTAGGCCTATCCTATCATGTAAACAGTTAAAAAGTAACAATTAAACATTAACACCAGCACACAGTCCAAAATATCTGTTAACACATAGTACATAAGGCACACCAATGTCATTGGGCCAGTCCTAATCATATAAACAGTCAACCAGTAGCAGCATGTAGTAAAGTTAAACACACAGTCCAAGTACGTCAATACATATTGTGGCCCAATAACTAAGTCAAGCAGCCCAATCGAGACCAGGTGGTCTCGACTCGAGACTATGAGGTCTCGAGTTGCAACCCAGGGATTTCGAGTTGCAGCCGAAGACATCGAGTAGTGCATATTTGAGTTGCAACCGTAGAGGTCTCGAGTCCCGTCTCGAGTCAAGATCAGGAGATCTCGAGTCGCAACTGTGCTGGTCTCGACTCCTGAAGCGCCCTGCCTGGTTTCGAGTAGTCGTTCAATGGTCTCGAGTCGCAACCATGGGTTTCGACTCGCAACCGTTGCTGATGTTTCTAGAATCCTTCGAATGGTACTATCCAATCAGATTTCATAAGCACGTACTATCCAATCAAATTTTATTAACATGTTTTATTCTACCGTACACTACCAAATTGGATCAAAACAACATAATTCAAATATTCATGGCATCTTCAAATAGTTCATCATTAGGGTTTTCACATTCAACTAGCATACTCATCCTAAACGTTATGACCCTATCACTATTTTATCAATCTCGGGAACACATCATAGTATCCGATTGTTATTGAAAACATTATTGAAACCCCATTATCATAAACATCAATCAACACAGATTACTTTTAAAACCACTTTCAATCGTTTAACACTTTTAATAGCCAAATCATTTGGTAATAAATAAAGAACATAGCAAAGCTTATCATGACACATCTCCACAAGTCACACATGAAATCCCCCAAATTTTAAACTTAGCAACACGCCACTAATTATTCACATAGTCCATTCCAATTGAATTTTTATAGTCAAGCCATATACAAAAAACCCCATTTCAACAGGTCAACAATTTGGCAAACAAGTGTGCATTTTTATTTTTTAACCAAACAAACGGTCGGCCCTAATTATCCGTTAAACATCACTAATGCAGTTAATAATTTAATACACTCAAACAACACATATAAACGTCTTATATAGGAGAATCATATCAATGTAAGCATACATTATTTACACTAAAATAGTTAATGAACACATAAACATTTCTAGTGAAAAATCACAAAATACAACATTCCTTTATTCGAACACATATAATCAGGTCACTATGTTCGAAAATAAAATGCTACTGACCGAGAAATAGGAGGGTCGTAAGGGACATATGGGCTGCCACAGCTACTGATTTGAGCTGAAGCTCCGGCAGCCGCCGCTGTCGTCGGCTCCGCCACTACCAACTCCGCTGCAACCACCGTCATTCTCAGCAGCTGCTCCTGCTGTCTTCTCCGACTTCCGCGTCGTCACCGGAATAATGCCATCGCCGTCATCATCGGAAGAATAAACGGAGGTGTTGGCCGTTATGGGTGTAGGAGAAGATGAACATGGGGGGATGGGTTGTGGGAGTTGGGGTGTTGATCGGACAGAAACCGGTCGCCGGAAACCATGGCTCCGGTCGTCGGGAATTGCAGACGTGAGAGAGAGAGGGAGTATGAGGGGTGCAGCTGGTTCTTTCAAATATGATTCTTTCAAATATGATTAGGGTTTTTGTTTGAAGAAAATGAAATGGGAAGGGGTTAATAAGGTTTTATAGGCTAGGGTTTTTAGGAGATGAATTTTTGCGTTGGGCTTGGCACAAGTATACTAGCCCGCAAAATATCGTTTGTGTGCCTTTTTATAAAAACTGGTTCGTTCCAAAAGGCGCAACCAAATATGCTATTTATTATACGTGTGTTACGTTAAATATGTTTGGCTCTAAAATGTTTGGTTCTGGTTGACGGTTTAAATGGTACGTTCCTCTCGTCGTGGTTATTTAGATAAATAATAATAATAATAACAATAATAATAATAACAATAAAATAATAATAGAATGCTTGTCTCTCGATGATCAGGGTCAAGGGTTCGGGTTGTCACATTCTCCCCATGTTACAGGAATTTCGTCCTCGAAATTTAAGCTAAGACATACGATTCGCTCTAATTATAGATTCGCTGATAACCTAGTGTCATACGTACATATACGTAGTTCACAAAAGTTCACAAAATAAACATGTAAGCCACATAGCACATAAGGTCACATCGTGTAGACGGTCAAGTAGCATAAGATTCCAAGAGTTTGTACGTATTTTACATAGTATAGAATTTCACAAATTTAATTATAACATCCAAGAAACGTACAAGAAGACCCGAAGTGTCACATTATCCCGAAGTTCAAGAAATTTCGTCCCGAAATTCAGTTGTAGGTTCAGTGCTGGAAGTAATGTTTGTAAACCACTGGGGAAATATGCGCATCAGCTGGTTTTCCTGTTCCCAGGTAAACTCTGGGCCATGGCGTGAGTTCCAACGAACTCGGTCTGTTGGTTACACTACGCTCGAGGGTTTTGATTTCTGGATCCTCGATCTCAACCGGTTTCTCAACGAAGCGTAGTTTGTTGCTGATCACGGGTTCCTAAAAAGGAACAACGAATGTTTCATCTGACAGACACTTCTTCAGATTAGGCACGTGAAAGGCGTTGTGTACCGCACTCAGCTCTTTAGGCAGGTTTAGTATGCAAAGCTACCTTACCGATCCTTTCGGTAACTTCGAATGGTTCAACTTATCGTGGATTAAACTTGCCTTGTCTGCCAAAACGTACCCCACCCTTCCAGGGTGAAACTTTTAGTAGAACCCAGTCTCCGACTAGGAATTCTGCGTAGCTTTTCTGACGGTCACGAGCTGCCGCCATGCGTTGTCTAATCTGGGCAATCTTATGCGTTGTGTCTAGTACAAGTCTTGGGCCGGAAATTTGGCTTCTGCCAATTTCTGCCCAATACAGAGGTGTCTGGCATTTGCGTTCGTGCAATGCCTCAAATGGTGCTGCCTAAATGCTAGTGTGGTAATTGTTGTTAGAAGAGAATTCTATAAAAGGAAGTGTCACTTGTTTTCCGACGTCGATAACACATGCTCTCAGCATGCCTTCTAGGGTTTCGGAGAGTGCGTTCGGTTGGCCACCCATCCGCGGGTAGTAAACAGTGCTCATGTCTAACAGTGAGCCAAAGGATCTGGCCGCAGCTTGCGATGAATCGGATGCAAAACGTGGATTACGATCATAGACAACAGAAGTTGACACTCTGTGCCTGACATCTACTTCTTTCAAGTAGATGGTTGCCAGTTCGAAAACTTGTCGGTTTCTTTGGTCGCTTGCCATTACTAGCAGGCTTTTCATCAATGCCTTGGGCAGGATAGAATAAAATAGAAGCACCTCATAGATTATCTTCCACTCGCTGAAGTTGCGGATTTTTGAGCATCTCCCTAATGTCAGGTGATACTCTTTTGAGTCAAAATCGTTAGGGGTTGCGTATACGGTCGAGAAATACGGGCCTTCGACGTTAAAAGTTGTGTCTTAAAAACTTAGCGCAAGGAGGTTCTTGTCATAGAAGTACCAGAGCGAAGCAAAGGAGTCGTTCAGATTCCCACTGGTTTTCAGAGTGGGTTCATATCTCGTCGAAGGAAACAAACATCGAATTTTGACAGGATGGAATAAACTCGAGAGTTGTGACTAGGTGTTGATCGTATCGAGTTCGAATAACAGTTCTTGCAATTCCTTTTACCTTCGGGGTATACTTGGCTCGTTGCTCCAACGAGTGACGTTCGTAGAAAGTAATTCGTCCAAACGTAGAATTGTGCAGAATAGAGTAGGATAAGAATCATGGAATTCGTGAAGCATAACGCGAGTAGCGAGAACATGCGAGACGGGTAGTCAAATCTGATGCGTTTAACTTGAGACAAAACATAAAGGTTTCGGGATCGGCAATAGGGATTTATCTGATGTCGATGAGGTAGTTGGTCGTACACAAGTTGTGGGCGGTTTAGAATAAAGAACGTCGCTTACCGATACAGAATGTTATGTCGATGGGGTTAGCACAAAATGAAGTAGCTAGAGAGAGATGGTCGTCGTGCGGGTCCATAGGTTTCAGGGTCTACTGAGACGTCTGGCAGGATGTGATTTCTCAGGTCGGTAGAAAAATCAAGTTCGATTGGGTAGTTCTAAGTTATGCGAATGAGTTCGGAGTAGCATTTGCGTCATCGAGGGGTTTCGATGTGAAACTGCGAAATCAGGTTTTCGAGAAAGTATGATTGAAGCAACATGCTGCTGAACTTCGAAGGCTAAAAAGTTTGTTGACTAAAGGTCGAGTTTGTTGAATTCACCAAACTGAAGAGAGATATGGTCAAGGCTTCTATATGAAGAAACGTGGATGTCACGATAAGGTTACAATAGAAGTAAGGATACCGTCTTAAGCAATAAATGCTGGTTTGTACGAAAACTAGCGAAAGGATCCACGGAATCAGAAAAGTCGTCAAAGAATAACGGTTCTGGCGAATGAAGGATAAGGTAAGCATCTAGGTCACCGAACTCATAGGTGGGTTGAATGGCTCATATCTTCGTCTTGCCACGCCTCCAAATACGCCGGTTTGTAAGAAAGATATCACTTTGTTGGGTTTTGGGGCGTGCTAAGGTATAAGGTTGAACTTGAATACGGATTCACCATGTAACAAGGAATTAGGGGAAATAACTTTGTGGTCGATAGAAGGGTGATTCGATTGCTGGCACTACAATGAGAAGCATACACCGCGTATGCTTTTTGTGTTCGAGACGTGCAAACAGGAACCCGAAAAGTGTAGACTTACTAGAGCACTTCAAGAATCTAGGTGATCAGTCGGGTGAGGGAACAAGTCTCACCACTAAAGTCGGGAAAGGAAATACGCAGGTAAAAAGGATGCGAATGGTGTTGTCATTCCTTCTAATATCCCATGATATAGGGGTGGCTCCCCTTCGTCGATTCGTTCTCGTAACTTCTCTATGTGCTTCGTAGCAGGCCTTTCCTGGTCAGGTCTATCGAGTGGACGTCCCTTGCGTCGATTTGCAATCCAGGGATGATATCAGGGAATACGTGGACGAGGGCTTGGAATAACTGGTTCCTTGCCCTTAGTGTATCGTGGTTTCGAACCAGGTTTAGGAGGACTCGCTCCTGTTTAGCACGTAACACGCTTGCCTAGCCTTCGTATGATCCACTGTGTTAAATACTAAATATACGCATACATACTAACACATATATGCTAATTATACACATACACACATGCGTGTTCACACACATAAGTTATGCACAAGTAAATGCCGTTAACCTACCATTACCAGGTGAGCATTTGAGATTGACGAACCTTGCAATCCAGAGTGTGGTGTCGTTGTGGTTTTCGTTAAAGAACGGTTATAGTCTGGTTTTCATATAAAAATATTTTATTTCCCAAACCAAAATATTTTATATTTAAAACCTAGTTCACTATAACCAATGGCTCTGATACCAATCCGTCACACCCTCAAAATCCACACGCGGAGTATTACCGTGAGGCATGTGACGACCAGGATCTTAGCCACTAATTATTTTGAACAGATTAGTTATTGTTATAAACATTAGCATAATTAGTGACCTAATTTAAAATTTCATAAAACATGGTTCTAGTTTGCAGCGGAAGGGAAAGTAAAACATAGCGTAATTTAAAACCACAAGTTTGTTATCATGAAACTTACAAACCACACACTCCATCCGATTGCAACGTCTATCCTAAACTGTATCGAGCAACCTGCAAAGCATGCAGTAGAGTGTCAACATAACGTTGGCGAGTTCACGTGTTTGTAGTTTTTCAGTTTTAATTCCAAAAACTTATTTTAACCAGTTAATTTATCCGTTTATACATGCCATGGGGAGCTACCCCATAAGTGAGCGACTAAACTGTTTTTCCAATACCGAATATTTACTTGACCGTACGTTTCCGCAGTGCCCCGTTTGTCAATGTTCTATCATCATTGACGGTTTGCCTGAGTCTATTAGTTCACGCCCGTTCCCAGTAACAAGGGTCGGTGTGAGGCTGGTCGAACCTAAATAGCGCTATCAACTAATAACCCGTTCGCCTGGCCCCGGCGACTAATCGGTATTAAGTAGTAGGGACTTGAGTGATAGAGTTTCGTTTAGTGTTGCTCGTTGCATTTCCGTACAAACAGTAATTAACTAAGAGTCCCGCATAAGGGGAGAAAAGTAGTTTGTATCCCTCACAAGGGGATAGCGTTGTTACCCGTATCCCACACAAGGAGATAGAAATACCGTATCCCACACAAGGAGATAGTAAGCAATCCCAAACCAGGAAAAGTGTTTCGTTCCGTTTCCCAACCACCTGGGAACTCATGCTTTAAGTAAAAAGTAGTGAACTCACCTTTGCTTTGCTCGGTAGTCAATTTACTTGTGTTATGTTGGGCAACCATACCCTATTATGGTTTGTAAATATTTATTAGGTTCGTATGCAAGTAACGTCTCGTATAAACTATACGTAGCTAACACGTAGCATGCATGTCTCACAAGCATACATGGTATTAGGCCTATCCTAGCATGTAAACAGTTAAACAGTAACAATTAAACATTAACACCAGCACACAGTCCAAAATATCAGTTAACACATAGTACATAAGGCACACCAATGTTATTGGGCCAGTCCTAATCATATAAACAGTCAACCAGTAGCAGCATGTAGTAAAGTTAAACACACAGTCCAAGTACGTCAATACATATTGTGGCCCAATAACTAAGTCAAGCAGCCCAATCGAGACCAGGTGCTCTCGACTCGAGACTATGAGGTCTCGAGTCGCAACCCAGCGATTTCGAGTTGCAGCCGAAGACATCGAGTAGTGCATATTTGAGTTGCAACCGTAGAGGTCTCGAGTCCCGTCTCGAGTCGAGATCAGGAGATCTCGAGTCGCAACTGTGCTGGTCTCGACTCCTGAAGCGCCCTGCCTGGTTTCGAGTAGTCGTTCAATGGTCTCGAGTCGCAACCATGGGTTTCGACTCGCAACCATGGGTTTCGACTCGCAACCTTTGCTGATGTTTCTAGAATCCTTCGAATGGTACTATCCAATCAGATTTCATAAGCACGTACTATCCAATCAAATTTTATTAACATGTTTTATTCTACCGTACACTACCAAATTGGATCAAAACAACATAATTCAAATATTCATGGCATCTTCAAATAGTTCATCATTAGGGTTTTCACATTCAACTAGCATACTCATCCTAAACGTTATGACCCTATCACTATTTTATCAATCTCGTGAACACATCATAGTATCCGATTGTTATTGAAAACATTATTGAAACCCCATTATCATAAACATCAATCAACACAGATTACTTTTAAAACCACTTTCAATCGTTTAACACTTTTAATAGCCAAATCATTTGGTAATAAATAAAGAACATAGCAAAGCTTAGCATGACACATCTCCACAAGTCACACATGAAATCCCCCAAATTTTAAACTTAGCAACACGCCACTAATTATTCACACATTCCATTCCAATTGAATTTTTATAGTCAAGCCATATACAAAAAACCCCATTTCAACAGGTCAACAATTTGGCAAACAAGTGTGCATTTTTATTTTTCAACCAAACAAACGGTCGGCCCTAATTATCCGTTAAACATCACTAATGCAGTTAATAATTTCATACACTCAAACAACACATATAAACGTCTTATACAGGAGAATCATATCACTGTAAGCATACATTATTTACACTAAAATAGTTAATGATCACATAAACATTTCTAGTGAAAAATCACAAAATACAACATTCCTTTATTCGAACACATATAATCAGGTCACTATGTTCGAAAATAAAATGCTACTAACTGAGAAATAGGAGTGTCGAAAGGGACATATGGGCTGCCACAGCTACTGATTTGAGCTGAAGCTCCGGCAGCCGCCGCTGTCGTCGGCTCCGCCACTACCAACTCCGCTGCAACCACCGTCATTCTCAGCAGCTGCTGCTGCTGTCTTCTTCGACTTCCGCGTCGTCACCGGAATAATGCCATCGCCGTCATCATTGGAAGAATAAACAGAGGTGTTGGCCGTTATGGGTGTAGGAGAAGATGAACATGGGGGGATGGGTTGTGGGAGTTGGGGTGTTGTTCGGACAGAAAACCGGTCGCTGGAAACCATGGCTCCGGTCGTCGGGAATTGCAGACGAGAGAGAGAGAGAGGGAGTATGAGGGGTGCGGCTGGTTCTTTCAAATATGATTCTTTCAAATATGATTAGGGTTTTTGTTTGAAGAAAATGAGATGGGAAGGGGTTAATAAGGTTTTATAGGCTAGGGTTTTTAGGAGATGAATTTTTGCGTTGGGCTTGGCACAAGTATACTAGCCCGCAAAATATCGTTTGTGTGCCTTTTTATAAAAACTGGTTCGTTCCAAAAGGCGCAACCAAATATGCTATTTATTATACGTGTGTTACGTTAAATATGTTTGGCTCTAAAATGTTTGGTTCTGGTCGACGGTTTAAACGGTACGTTCCTCTCGTCGTGGTTATTTAGATAAATAATAATAATAATAACAATAATAATAATAACAATAAAATAATAATAGAATGCTTGTCTCTCGACGATCAGGGTCAAGGGTTCGGGTTATCACACTTAAGACCAAACATGGCAATGACACGATCTAGGTCATTGTGGATAGACTGACTAAGTCAGCTCATTTCTTGCCCATAAAGGAGACGTATAGCTCCGATAAGTTGGCTAAATTATATGTGGATGAGATTGTATCCCTGCATGGTGTGCCAGTATCTATTGTATCTGCTAGAGATACTAGATATACTTCTCATTTCTGGAAAAGTTTCCAGCAATCCTTAGGCACAAGATTGAATTTCAGTACAGCTTACCATCCTCAGACAGATGGACAGAGTGAGCGTACTATCCAAGCTTTGGAAGACATGCTTAGGGCATGTGTGATCGACTTGGGTGGTAGTTGGGATGACCATCTCCCCCTAATCGAATTCTCCTACAATAATAGTTATCATACAAACATCAAGGCTGCTCCTTTTGAGGCCTTGTATGGGAGAAAATGTCGAACGCCCGTTTGTTGGGCTGAATTTGGGGAAGCCCAACTATCAGGACCAGAGATTGTCTTGGAGACCACAGAGAAGATTGTGCAAATCCGTGATCGTCTCAAAGCTGCCATGGACAGGCAGAAAAGCTATCTTGATAAGAGGCGTAAACCTAATAAGTTCCAAGTAGGGACAAAGTTTTGCTGAAGGTATCACCCTGGAAAGGTGTGATACGCTTTGGAAAGAAGGGCAAGTTAAGCCCAAGATATATTGGACCATTCGAGATAATCGAATGTGTCGGTTCAGTATCTTATAAGCTAAATCTACCGGAGGAGCTTAGTGGAATTCACAATGTGTTTCACATCTGTAATTTAAAGAAATGTCTAGCCGATGAGTCGCTAGCAATGTCACATCACGATGTGCAGATTGATGAAAACCTGAGATTTGTTGAGAAACCAATTCGATCGACAGGTTAAGAAGCCCCGACAGAAGTTTATACATATTGTAAAGGTTAAGTGGGATGCCCGCCGTGGCCCCAAATATACATGGGTGGACCAATGTTTATAATCTTTTTATTTTTTAATTGCTCAGGGGTAATCTAGTCATTTTACGTACACTTAACTGAGAAAGTTAACAGAGGTTAGTGATAAGGACTACTCGAATGAAAAAATTGCAACCACTGGTACCAACTCTGTAATTATTGAAGCCTTGGAATCAAGTCTACAATTTATGCAAACCACAGGGACCAACCAGGCGTTTAACTCTTTACAACCCTGTGGTTTGGGGAAAAAATCAATTCACATGACCCTAAGAAACTTTTTGTTGTTTACAACCTCCACCTTTTAAAAGCGCTATGTAACACCTCGTAAATTCATGTCCGGTAATGTACTGACACGTGTCCATACTCCCAAATGTGCCTAATGTTGGCCGGGAGTGACTAATTATGACAATAATTGAAAGTATGAATGTGGAGGGATTAAAGGTGTCAACATGCAAAACTTATGCCTCTGAGTGACCCTTTACGGACCGTAAGCCTTTGGGCTTACAGACTGCAAAACCTTTTTATTTTTGTTGCCTGATGACGGTTACGGACCGTAAAGTCTTATGCCTTACGGTCCGCAAAGAACTTCAAATCAGTAAGCGCGTCGAGTCCTTACGGAACGCAAAGGGTTACCCCTTACGGTCCATAAAGAGGTGCCAGTGTCAGAATTTTATTTTGGGCTCCAAGTATGATGCGGGCAGTGTGGATGAGCGGGCCATCTCATATTTGGAGGCCCAAGATCGTATGACAAAAGGGGCTTTATAAAATGGCTCTAACTTGGGCTACGGGGGTCCGTTTTGGGTGTGCGACCAGGAGAAACGATCGGGAGAGCGAGGCCTATCTTTCTACAAACACTGTTGGCGGTTTGTGTCATCATTCAGGCCCAAAAACGCTTATTTCTATGAGTTATTTATCGTTTTATGTTTTATTGTTTTTGGTGCCCAAGTGTTTTTTGGGGCCCGTTTTCAATTTAGCCTGTTATTTATATGGATGTAATGGGAGAAAATAAATCAGTTTTGGAATATATGAACAATCATTTTTCTCTCCCAATTCACTAGTGTGTGTTTTGTGTGTGAAAATCCCAATTTTCGGTATTCTTCGTGAATCAACGAATTTTGGAAGAATCGTTCCTGGCATTATGTGAGAATCAACATGTCCGATTTCCTATCCCGTTTTCTAGTCTACATGTATACCACCATTTCGAAACCATGAGCTTCATGGCTGTTCTTGCCACATTTTGGGACACTTGTCCTGATCCAAAATGAGCTCCAACACCTGACAACATCTCGAATCTTACTCCAACACTATAAATAGCATACTTGATGCAATTCTTTTTCTTGCACCTCTTCTCTAAATCTTCTCTACTCCTATTTGAAAGTTACTGAGCTTATAGGAGTTCCCTCTAAGTTCAAATCATTCTCTTGGAACACTTGTAAGTGCTCCATTCTTGTTCTTTTAGTTTTATAGGCTTTAATAGCCGAAAGTCAAGCAAAATCGATATTTTCTTTCACTTTCAGTTTAGACCATAATGGTCCAGCCATTGTTCGAATCGAACATGGATTTGTGATCGTAATTAGGTAGGTGTTAATCCCTCAAAAGGGCACCTCCTGAAAATCACGTTAACTAGGTCAAATGACGGGTCAAAGTTATCGTAATTAAAAAGTCAAAGGTTAGTTTTTAGTAAACATTATAAATCGATCTTATAAATGTTATAACCTATATTTTTGACATCTAATCAGTTGGTAATTTATATTAGAACATGTATGAACATGTTCAGCCCGTCATTTCGAGTTTTAGAGCCGGTTCGCAACCGAAAGTCGGGTAGTATGACTTTTGTTTTCACATTCGATTCTAATCCGATTTAGCATAGTTAGCTACTGATTTTGTGTTGCATTATGATCGTATTATAATGTAGGATAACCTTCTGAGGTTATACTACATGATCATAATCAGATTCTGAGTTTTCATATAAGTTTCTATATTATGCCTAACTTTGACCAAAATGTTCTTTTTTGCATAAAATATGGTTTTAATCAAAGATGAACATGCAAAATGAATACCAACTGATATGTTACTATTATTAACATATTTTGGTATTATCAACCTGATGATAACCTGAGTTTTGATACAAGTTCGTAAATTATGTTATATAATGACCAAAACGCCCTTTTGGCGCATAGTAAGGTTTTAAACCATAACTATCAATCATGTTGGGATTGAACCCTACCAGAGGAACAGATAATGTAAAGCCAAAAACTGATCACAACAGTGGATTCACAATAAGCAGCTGTTTACACTAAGTCTTCTCCCTTGAAAGTGATTACAACAGCTGATGGTCTTACATCCACTGCCCGCCTACAACTGCTGCTGTTTTGCCTAACTACCGATGAAGCCTAGAAGACTACTAGATACTAAGCTCTGCTGGTACAAACTGCTGATGACAAAGCACTGCCCAATCAAGGACTGATCAACCTTGAGGAAAGCACTGATGAATAGGAAGAGCAGTAGTTTAGTATATCATCTGATTCATGTATAGTCAGTTGTTAGGTTTAGCAGTGTTTGTATAAGAACAGTAGATACAGGTTGTTAGGCTGTTAGACGTCGCTTTCATGGTGAAGTCAGCTGAGATGCCTCAGCGGTTTGGTTTGGTTTGTCTATAAATGGAGCAGTACTCTGTACTGTTACATTTGATTCGTTTTGAGAGAGTTCTTCTCCTCAATTCAATCCTTTCATCTTGTACAATCCAACCTTGGGGCATCTGGCTGAGGGGGAGCTTAGTATGTAAGCATATCTGTAATCATTTGATTCTTATTGTAAATCTTTTGACTAAATGAATTGCATATGCTTTCTCAAAACTATTTTCTCCTTGATTGTGTTTACAAAGTTTGTTATTCATTTCCGCTGCACTTAAACTCTGTTCATATCTATTGATTATACAATTCTACACAAACAAACACTATCATGAGGGCCTCCGATCCTAACAATTGGTATCAGAGCCTGTACAGTCAAATTCGATCTAATAATCAATTTGACATAACAGTTCGGCTCAAAATTCATTGATACTAAGGTTGGTTGTATCTAGTTGAAAAACAGAGTAACAAGTATACCATGAACAAAATGGTTATTCAAAAACTCTGTAAATCAACCAAGATGTCATATGACACACAAATTTCACACAACAAGTGAATTCATGCACAAGACACTCATGGTCTCTAGATCTGAAAACAATATCTGTTAAACTATGAGATTATTTCTTATTTTCTAAATTGATTTCAATTGTTGATATATAATCTGTGATGTTTTCATTAAATACTAAAGTATGAACCTCAGATTAACAAAACCTATGTTCATAAAAACATTGATGTTTTGCTAACATAAAAAGAGGGAAATTAAAACTTTAGTCATTCAGATCTTATGTGTTGAAAACAGGTTGAATTCCTCAAAAGGACAAAATCAACTTTGTTAAAATACATTAAGAAAATCAGGACTCAAAAATGTCCAAATCATAGGTAATGAGGAGGTTGGCATAAGCATGTGCAGAAATGACCTAATCTCTCAAAACATTACTGCAAAATGAATTTGGATCAAGTATTCCTTCAATAAATACCCCTCAGTAAGTATTTCTATACTTGTGTTTGGGAAGGGTAAAAAGGGAAAAAGAATTTCACAAAAACTCAGAAGTGTGTTCATCTCAAAACTTCTGAAGACAGAAGAAAAGAGTATAAACATAAAACACTGAAGAGTCAAAATTTAGGGTAATAATGTTCATTATGCAACTATGTACATTTATCTATTCACAAAAAGGTTTAGGTAAAAATGAAATTTCCGGTGGTTGAACTTACAAGAGGACTAGACAAATGTTCAAAAATCATCACATGGTAACAAGATCTATAACAGGATCTTCAGAACTCATGTGCCCATGTGTTCTCTTGTTTGCAATCAACTAACTAGAAAATGGTACCAAACAGTGGTCAAAATGTAGTCAAAATTTTCTACCATTGCTGTCAAACCACTGACCATTTTCATAAACTTGAGAATGATATGATTATGTACTCTATTGAAATCTTTCCAGATCCTTTTTGATGCTGTTCTCAGAAAATTCTTTAATATTTTTATAAAGGATTTTCTCGAATAACCAGGATATATTGTTCATTTTTTTTAGGATAATATATTTTGAACTTTTGCTTGTTTTTATTGGCATTAGGTTCATTTACCTATCAGGATATAGTACCTTATTTTTGTTGGTATTTTTGTCCTCATAAATGGGTCAAAAGGAAATGGTACATATGTTAAGATCATATCATACTCAGGTTTGTTTTTTTAAAACACTAATCAAAGGTTGATTGCTAAACAGTGTCTAAACTACTGGGGCACTCATGTTTTAATTTAGATATTAAACGAAAATGAGTTGCCTTAGTAAAAAGTTCTCATCATCCGGGGTACAAAACCACTGTCAGTAATTCGTAAGAATTTCAATAGAAAATTTGACATGTGGCAAAACCTTGAAAGAAAATCTCTGCAAAAAGTTGCTGAATATGAACTCTCAAACCTTTGCCCTTATTTTAATCCTAACCACTGTTTTGCTCAAACGTCTATTTCCTAATTACTATCCACTGCTGAAAGTCAACCACTGATCCTCATTTTACTTGGCAAGCACTGATGCTCAAAATCAGTGTCTTATCCACTGATATGCTATCCACTGATAGTAAAAATCTTCCACTGTTTTCACTTTATTACCGTTGTAACTACTGATGCTTGGTACATCAGTGGCTCCTAAAACAACTGTTCTCCACCCTTCATCCATTTCATCAGTGTTTGACACGTGGTCAGTTCTTAGCCTTCAGATCAAAATAACCGCTGCCACATCAGCGATCATTTTTTCCCTAAATAAAACCCTGATCAAAACCCCAAACAGGGTTTTACACTGTCGAATTGAATTCCAAAGTTCTATTCTCAAAGCAGTTTCCAACTTTTCTTCCCAAAATCACTCTCCGATTCTTCTTCATCAAAATGACGAAGTCAAAATCAAAATCAAAATCTAAACCAAAATCACCATCATCTTCAAAAGAGGTCGCTCAAATGGCCGAAGAAACCATTGAAATCCCATACAAATCACCGCACAACTACTTGGGTCTCCTCACAAAACCCTCAAACAATCGCACCTTTGATTCCGTCATCGACACACTCTCTGCATCAAAGTACAAAACTTTGTTGACAGTAGACGCTCCCATATACTTGCAAACCCAGAGAGAGTTCTGGAAAAATACTACGCTTGAAAAACAAGACGGAAAAGTAGTAGCCATTAACTCCTCGATACAGGGTAAAGCGATTCAAATCACTTCACAATCAATCTCAGAAGTCTTCAAACTCGATGATCAGAAAGGTAAAACTTCTTTTGATAAAAACGAGTTAAAAGCTGATTTTCTGAAAAGGGGATATGCAGAACAATCAAAGGTAGATACCTTACAAAAAGGTTATTTTCCGTCTGCACCCAGATTTTTATTCCACACACTTTTGTCGTGTGTTTCAAATAAGACAACAGCTTTTAACGAAATACCATTGAAGATTCAATGCCTGGGCTATGCCATTTTAAATAATAAAGATTACAATTATTCCCAGGAAATCTTCAATGACTTGGTAAAGAATGTTGATAGCAAAACATTTTTACTCTTTCCAAGGTTTCTAAGCTATTATTTTCAACAAAAATTTGAAAAAGAAAATGAAAATGTGCCAAAACAAGGTGGTTATTTTAAAATAAAAAGTTTAACACCTGAAACATTCACTAGAATGTTGGCACCAATAAAAACAAAAGCAGAGGTGTCCGAGCAGAATTTAGCAGTTACCACTGCTCCTCAGACATCTGCTGCTGAGCCCACTGCTCCAGGTGATCAGAGCAGCACTGCCACTGCTTTGAAACCCACACCTGACATTACCAAAAAGACCAAAAGAAAAACATCCAGAAAACCCACTAAACCCAAAACAAAGGCAACTCTGGAAGATGAGATCCCAGAGCAACTGCCTGTGACAAAACAAATGTCACCACAAACCACTGCTGCTACTTCCTCACAGCAGTTGGAAGAAAGATCTCAACCATTGCCTGAAACTCCTCCTGCATCCTCACAAAAGGATCAGGTTGTAACCACAGGGACCCCACAATATGAAGCTCGGGATTCAATCGGATCCATCTTCCTCAGTCCTGATCCCAAGGACATGTCTCTTTCAACTCCCATACCCTCACCAATAATATTACCACAATCCATGCTACCTTTGTTGCATGCAGTTGTTATAGCTCAGACACAAACCAGTTCCTCTCTATCACCTGTCACTGAGAGTATACCCCCACAAGTGACTGGGTCTGATGCTTATACCTCTGCTATCCCAGCAACAACTGAGGAGGTTACACCCCCTGAGTTACAAGTAACTCTCGGTGGTAGTTCAAATGGAGCAGCAACTACAACTGATGGATCAACAGATCTTCAGTTGGACAGTTGTTTCATCAGTAAGACTCCCTTGAAGGCAATTTCTTCAATAGCACCATCGGTAACCACCAGTGAGTTAGTTCTAACCACTGGTACCATCAAAGGTCTATCAAGTGCTGAAGAAAGAAGTCCCCAGTACCAAGAACAAGGGGCATCAATGGGTGATTTTTGGGACTCAGTTCCTAAGTCAAACATTGATATAACCACTACAAGTGGAGATTCAGATGATCCCATTAAAGTGGGTGATGATTCAAAATATCAGGAATTGACGGGAAGAGTTGAAAATCTGGAAACCTCAGTTGCTGAAATAAAGGAGATGGTGCAAGAGATTTTAAAAGCTCAAAAAGCACAATCCACCGCTGCCCCATCACAATCATCTGTTCCAACTCAAGCATCCGCTCCACCACAAGCAGTTGCTGCAAATGAGCTCTGGAATATCTTTCAACCCATGCTGGAGAAACAAAAACAGATGGCTGATCAACAGCATGAAATGCATGTAAAAATTCTGATAAACATGGTGGAGTCAAGATTCAAAGATACTAAAGCAGATATCAAGGCCATAAAGGCCAGCATACAAAAGCTGCCCATGGTGAAAAAGTTCCCTCTACTATCCTTTTTATGGATAACCCCCTGGCAGATAATGCCAAAAAGGGGGAGAATGTCAAGAAGATGAAGAAAAAGGGAATTGAAGATGGACTGTATGTTGAACCAGAGCAAGAAAAACAACCATCTAAAATCTCAAAAGATTCAACATCCAAAACCTCTATCCAAACAGCTGATACAGCAGTGGTTACAAAAACTGCTGTCAGTTGCCAAACAGCTGCCATTCCATCAACACACACAACTTCAACACACACCATCACAACCACTGTTCTGCCACCATCTTCATCTACAATCACATTACCACCATTACCTCCTGTCATAAAACAGAAGACAACAGATGTTAAAACATCTGTTGTAATGACAGCAGTGATTGAGACACCAGTTGTTTCAACCACTGTCAGTCAATCACAATCACAAACCACTGCCACTCATATTCAAACCACTGATTCACCAACGACATCATAAGCCTCTCCTACAATAAAAAGGAGAAGGATTTTCATATCTGATGATTCACCATCACCATCACCACCATCAAAAACTACCTCACCACCTCCATCCCCTGCTCAAAAGCAGAAGACATCTGCTGACATATCAGCAGTTGTAATGACAACAGCGGTTGAAACATCAGTGGTTTCAAAAACTGTTAGTCAACCATCCACCACTGCTCTCATCATTCCTACATCACAACCTCCAAAGCTTCACAAAAGAAAGAGAGACACAACACAGGCTACTGATGAAAAGTATGATCCTGTTGCTGCTAAATATCCACTGGAATTAGAAGCTGTGAAAAATGAGATGAAACAATTTTACACTGAGGATGATCCTTCAAAAAGGAAATTCCCTTCTCTCATAGGTTTCATAATTCCAGAAGACATGGATGAATATCTCGAAATGAAAGCAAGACAAGCAAGGATAAGAGCCAAAGTTGAATGCAAGAATCAGGGTGATGAAGCCATTTTGGAAAGAAGAAAATTCCTGCACACCAAAGTCAAACAAATGGAAGAATATGCAAGTGATCTGAACAAAGAAATGTCAAGCCTATCTCCTGAAGCAGATTAACGAAATGAATTGAGAAAAGAATACCTTGCATACATAATGAAAGAAAAGTTCTATCCTGCTGAAGAAACAGAATTCAAAGAATGGCCAATAGTTGCATTAAAGCATGAGGCTAACAGAATTGAAAAGATTAAAAATAATCCAAGAAAGAAGAAGACAGCTCCAAATTGGAACAAATACAGGAAGCTCATAGCTGATCTTACTTCTGAATATAAAAGAAAGAAGCAGGAGCTGGTGGATGCAAGGGTGGATACTGCAAATGCCATAGCAAAATGGACTAAGCAGCAAACAGATGAAGCTTATGAAAGTCTTAAGAAAAGGATGATGACAGCCTCTGATATTCCTAAAAAGTCTAACTACAAAAAGCTAAAGGAGCATATCAAGACTCTTGAAACACAAATCAATGAAGCAGAAACCTCTGTCACAATGTTGAGAAAAGAAAAGAGGGAACAACTGACTGCTGGAGGAGAAAAAGAAAAAGAAACTGATTATCTTGAAAAAGCTATCAAGAAAATAGCTTCAGATAAAGAAAAATTGGCAAAGCTACAAGACCTTACCAAAAAGGTTTTGAACCAATCATCATCAGCAGATATCACAGACAGTGAGCTTGGTCAACAACAGAGACAAGAACTGATTGACAAAGAAGTTGCAGAAGACATAGCTGCAGCTAATAAAGTCATAGAAGAAGCTTTCAAAAGAATGTCTGAAGTTCAAGATACTGCTCTACATTTCTTTTCAAGGCCAACATCTTCCAACTCATCTGCAAATAAATCTCTCCCAAGAAACCCATTTGGTTTAAAAATACTAAAGTGGCTCTCTGATCAAAAGACCCACGTATTGACTCTGGTCAGAATCAATGGTGAAGTGAAGCATATATCAAGGAATCAAGCACTAGGCCTGGGTGTTGAAGATCTACAAGATCTCCTTGAGCTTACACTGTGCAGGGATGAAGATGACACAAGTTCCAAAGAATTTGAAGAAGAATTTAAAAGAAATGCAAGGGAACTTCTGATGAGTAACAAAGATCCAGAATAATGACAGGTTTTGGCATTATCTGTTCCAGGGGGAGATTGTTGGGATTGAACCCTACCAGAGGAACAGATAATGTAAAGCCAAAACCTGATCACAACAGTGGATTCACAATAAGCAGCTGTTTACACTAAGTCTTCTCCCTTGAAAGTGATTACAACAGCTGATGGTCTTACATCCACTGCCCGCCTACAACTGCTGCTGTTTTTCCTAACTACTGATGAAGCCTAGAAGACTGCTGGATACTAAGCTCTGCTGGTACAAACTGCTGATGACAAAGCACTGCCCAATCAAGGACTGATCAACCTTGAGGAAAGCACTGATGAATAGGAAGAGCAGTAGTTTAGTATATCATCTGATTCATGTATAGTCAGTTGTTAGGTTTAGCAGTGTTTGTATAAGAACAGTAGATACAGGTTGTTAGGCTGTTAGACGTCGCTTTCATGGCGACGTCAGCTGAGATGCCTCAGTGGTTTGGTTTGTCTATAAATGGAGCAGTACTCTGTACTATTACATTTGATTCGTTTTGAGAGAGTTCTTCTCCTCAATTCAATCCTTTCATCTTGTACAATCCAACCTTGGGGCATCTGGCTGAGGGGGAGCTTAGTATGTAAGCATATCTGTAATCATTTGATTCTTATTGTAAATCTTTTGACTAAATGAATTGCATATGCTTTCTCAAAACTATTTTCTCCTTGATTGTGTTTACAAAGTTTGTTATTCATTTCCGCTGCACTTAAACTCTGTTCATCTCTATTGATTATACAATTCTACACAAACAAACACTATCATGAGGGCCTACGATCCTAACAAATCAAAACTTATTACCTACTGATAATATAAAATAATTAAAGTGTCTTTATAGTAGGTACTTGATCATAACTCAGATTTTATGCATGTTCTCAAACTATGTCACATAATGCTAAAATGCCCTCACGGTGCATATTTTGATTTTAAAACCTTCATGGTCATATAAGTTGATAAGCTACTAATGTTACAACTTATTTAAAGTATATTGGCATATAGAACTTGTTTATGACTCATCCGGTTACCCGATTTCGCTTATATGCGTACGGTTGAGCTTATGTAACTAGTTTACGTAAGTTTACCGAAACGGGTCAATTCTTATCATTTCTACTTTGAATTCCAGAACGTAAATTTTTTACCCATATTATAAAAGTCTTAGTACTTGTTGGGTTTAAACCACATTCTATTCCGGCCATCGCTTAATCAAGCGCATCGTACCGTTTTCGACAATTTAAGTTAACCGGTCCAAGTCTACAACTTGAATAGGACCCGTTGACATTCTATTTGGTTATTTATACCATCATTCCAGACTAGAGCCTTCTGGTAAATTGCAACCACCCTTAGTTAATTGATTACGGCTGAGCTATATATAATTCTTGCATATTAAGACGAGTTTTAGCCAAGTAAATACTCTTAACCTATTTTCCCTACAAGGGCTTGGGATACGGTAAATTATTACCGCTTGGTCGGGTAGGGGATCATATGTCGGATTGTGACTACAAAATCTCCATGACCCGTTTTAATCTGTTTTGCCTGATAACTTAAACACTGGGGGTTAACGCGACCGTGTCCTAGATATCGTTAGCTCATTTAGTTGCAAATGGCCACGACGGAGCACGAGGTGTAGGCATACACCTGATAGATGCTAATGCTATTATAAAATGTTTTCTTACCCATATTGGGGATATCCCTTTGTGGGTTTAAGTGGCGTGTCGGTTAATCATGTTATCGGTGTTTAGTACAGGGCCCCATATGTATTGACAGACATGCAAAACTGTATACAAGATCATTTTGAATTGTCCCAAGTTATTAATGAAAATCATGTGCCTTGTGCACTTAAAACATTTTCGAAATGTTTTAAAAATAAGTCGGTTGATTGTATTTAAAAGTGTAAACTGACGTATTTTCAAAAGACTAAGTTACAGGTTGCAAGGATATGTAAATAGGCTGGAACTTGCTCAGTAATGCTAGAAGAGGAATTTGCAACTCCTTTGCATAAAGCCTAGTAGTCTGTTATATCATTTTTGTACATTTTCGATCCGCCTGTGGATCTTTATTACAAGCTGAATGTATTATTATTTTGAACACTCGGACATTTATGTTTGTAATAATATTTTAAATCCAAAACTTCCGTTGTGCTATCTGTGTGTTTGTGTATTTGATATTAATCTATGTCACGATCTCCCCCACCCGGGCTCACCAGGCAATGTGGTAAATATCAGGGTATGACACGCTACAATATACAACCTTCTGTTAGTCGACTTTTACGTTAACCTGTACAAAGACTATTTTGCCCTTATCTGCACATTATGCACGTCCCTGTGGTTTATAGTAACACTCTTTTTACAAACCTTGTGTTTCACCGTGTATTTTTCCTTCCAGATTCAAATCTTATAATAAAATTAACATACAAATACCATAATTACATCCTAAAACGAACAATAAACGAGCAATATTATCACGAAACCTATATTATAACCAAACAAAATGAACACTTGTCTATATTATCACCAAAAACTATATATTCACCTATATTATCACCAAAAACTATATATTCACTTATATTATCACCAAATGAATAGTGCCTATATTATCACCAAACCAAACTAACACTTGGCGATATTATCACCTATATTATCATGAAACAAATAACTATATATTACCACGCTAAAAACTATATAATCACCTATATCATCACCAAACCAAACAAACAAACGACTATATATAACCGCCTACCTGAAACTATATATAATCAACGACCCAGAACATATATAATCGCCTACCCGAAACCTATATAACCATAATTTCATGCATCAAAACGCCAGGTTATATGGCACATTTTAGGTTTGTATCCTACATAATTCGCCAAAAGAATATAATACAAAAAGAACATAAAAAACATTATCATGCTATCACATAAAACGCCAAAAAGGCTAGATACATCGTATCTTCTAGTCTTTTCAGTGTCAAAACTATGAAGAAAGGGAATCTTCACAGCACACATGGCTATGAACAGATAAAAATTCAGAAAGTCTGTTTACAAGTATTATTGTTTTGGCGCTAAAATAATATATTGCTCATCTAAAACGCGCTAAAAAACGTTATATAAGTAGAAAAGCAACAATACAAAAAGTATATCGCTGTAACCACTAGAAACACTAAAAAGTGTGTAAAACGCCATAAAATATAAAATAAAAATGGCTTAAGTTATTGCATGGAGGTTCGATAGATCAGATAAATGTTTCGTTCTAAAGTTCCCAGACAGGAGAAGAGTGAAGGCCAATACCATCAAAGCCATACTTGATATGGATGAGGCGGTATAGAGGGATATTCTGGCACTTAGTGTTCCAATGGCTAACCAGTGTGAAGAACTGAAACACTAATAAGAAGGTTGAAGAGAAGATTTCCAGCAGATGATGATGCTGGTTATGAGCAACCAACCATTACTGAATGGAGTTTGAATTAAGAATTGAGGATGGTGACAGTTGCTTATATCAACGGAGAGCAGGATTCCTTTACAATGGATCAAGTCCTAAATACAGAGAATGTTCACCACCTTGGACAACTATGTGATTTAAGACCTTCAAACACTATAAAAAACAGGATTGTAATTACGTTTGAATCTAGGATGTGAGGCAGGCTGCACCATTTGATGGCGTTAAATGCCAATGTGATTGGTGATGATGAATCTAAGGAGAGTGATGAGCAAACTGATGGGAGTGGAACCTAAAACACAAAACGCCACCAAAAAGCCATGATATTTACTTTGAATCATTTATAAAGAAAGGATTAATTTATCGGAGTGAAAACAAAAGAAACAAAACACCATCAAAATTATGAAGTTAAACATTAACTAAACGCCAAATGTCTATCAACGCCATAAATAACGCGATGAATGGAATAGAATAGGAGGAAAATATCCAAGTAAAAAGACATAAATGCCCCTCTGTCTGAATTGTAGCGTGCGCCACGTGTCCCTCTATGAACCGTTCTCACCGTTTCACACTTCTCACCATTTTCTCCACATCACGTCTCTCTCTCTCTCTCTCTATATATATATATATATATATGGAGAGCATCATGAGAAAACTACTTAAATGTGAGAAAACTAAAAAACTACAAAAACAAACTTAAAACACACCATTTTTTAAACATTTTTTGGTTGTAAGTCTAGCATTTTTAAAATTAAAAAATTAAATTAGTATTACACATGTCCAACATATGTTCGTTTTTTTGGGGGGTGGGGGGTAGGTTTTTTCCTAGTGTTACACACGTGTAATATTGCTTTTTTGTATTTTAAAAATATAGATCTAAAGCAAAAAAAACATTAAAAGGTTTTGTTTTTAAGCTTTTTTTGGGAGTTTTTTTTAGTTTTCTAATTATCCATCCCCTATATATATATATATGACAAAGATCCGTTAGGAACCACCCCTTATTGCGAGAACCGCGAGAACCAATGTGAACACAACAAAAAATGCCTAAAAATAGCTAAAAACACACAATTTTTTTTAATATTTTTTATATTAAAATCGCTACTTTTAGTAGCAAAAAAAAAATTTAAAATTTAAAAAAAAAATAAAAATTTTTTTTTGCTACTAAAAGTAGCGATTTTAACATAAAAAATATTAAAAAAAAATTTATATTTTTTTTTTATTTTTTTAGGTTTTTTGGGGTTTAGTTTTTAGCATTTTAGGTTGGGGGGAGGGGGGATTAGGTTTTGGGGGGGGGGGGGGTAGGTTTTTTGGGGGTTTTAGTTTTTAGCATTTAGCTTGGGGGGGGGGGGGGGGTTCGGTTTTGGGGGGGGGGGGGGTGGGGGTTAGGTTTTTTTTAGCTATTTTAGGTTGTGTTCACATTGGTTCCCGCGGTTCTCGCAATAAAGATGGTTCTCGCATGAACCTTACCCCCCCAAACCTAAACCCCCACCCCCCCACCCCAAAAAAAAAACTTAACCCCCCCCCCCTCAAGCTAAAATGCTAAAAACTAAACCCCTAAAAAACCTAAAAAAATAAAAAAATACACAAATTTTTTTTTAATGTTTTTTACATTAAAATCGCTACTTTTAGTAGCAAAAAAAAATAATTAAAAAAAAATTTGTTTGGCTACTAAAAGTAGCGATTTTTTTATAAAAAATATTAAAAAAATTTTTTGTGTGTTTTTTAGCTATTTTTAGGTATTTTTGGTTGTGTTCACATTGGTTTTCACGGTTCTCGCAATAAAGGGTGGTTCCTAACGGATCCTTCGCCTATATATATATATATATATATATCTAACAAATCCAACCGAATATGAAGTTGTTTCAGAAACCGATCACCACCCAGACGCGCAACATGAACTTGTTCCAGGCCAAGGTTGGAGAACTCGCTACTCGCTAGTCGGCCGGTGAGGTGGGGACTAGCGACTACTCGGGATTACTCGTGATTAATCGGATCGGCAATTTTATATGTATATTTTTTAATTTTTATAAATATGTATATATATACTCACACATCCATATCAATATAATACTTAAAAAAGATAAAAGTAGTTCAAATTTCACTAAATATATAAAAACATGTATATATATACTCACAGTCCAACAATTACAATTACAGCATTCACTAAGTTATAATCGGCCAACTGTAATCAGTCCAACAATTACAACAATTATAACATTCACTAAGTTATTATTATTAAACAACAATTACAACATCAACCTATAATCCGTCCACTCAAACACTAATTAAACAACAATTAGAGCATATTATTCACTAATGTCGAACAATTACAGCATATAATCAGTCCAATAAATTACCTGTTGTCGCTGATGTCGCTGGAGAAGGCCCTGTGCTTGTGTTACGCGGGCCGCTAGAGGACCAGACTCAACAACTATATAAGAAGGCCATCGGGTTTCATTCGAATTCGCTCACAAACGTTTCTCAATCTCAAATTCTGAATAATAGGCTTTATAAGCGGGTATTATATCCCTCTAAATAGCGAAGTTCTGCTCCATTATAAGTATTATAACCCCTGGATACGTATTAGATACGCTGCCCGATTGATCTAGGGTTCCATAACGGCTGTCGTGTTTCTGCCCGACGTAGTCGTTGGAATGCCGTCTCGGGGAGGGTATTACTAATGTTAAAATGGGTTATTATACTAACGCGTGTACATTTGTGTAAATTATAGATAATTCTCAGGAAACCCTTACGGAAAACCTAAGAAAGCAATGTGAGTAATCTCCTTTTTGTTAACAGTTTTTACAAAACCTTAACTATTTTATAATGAAATTTAGCAGTGATTGAGTCTTTGTAATTCTAAAATTACTGCCGGTATGTTGGGGTTTTGTATACAAAATGTGAGTAACGTTACCATTGGACGAAAAGTTAGCCAATGTGTAACATGACTCACCAGTCAGGATTGACAGTACTGAATGAGTAATTGAGTAGATATAAACATTGTAATCGCCCTCAATACTGTTAAGTTTAAATTAAATTAATATTTCTTGATTAAACTGGGATTCACTCACCAGTATTTCCCACTGAAAAATGTTTTTAAAACGCGTTTCAGGTAACACAATGTGACAGCCAATTAGTAAAAAGCCAGCTGGAGAGCACTGACGTCTTGGGAAAAATGTGGCTATAAAAGTTACCTAAAAGACGATGTTTTAAATTAAATAAAATAGGGTTTATCCCTATAAACATGTTGTAATAAGAAACTTGGGTTTCATCCAAATATGTTTATTTATATATAAATGGTGGTTTTACTCTGATAAACATTTCCTAACTACGGTCCTGATGTAATTTCCGCTGCCAAATTAACAAACTGATACCACCAGAATTCTGAGTTCGCGTCCGCCCGTTTCTGGGACAGATAAGGGATCGTGGGTTGCGACAGAAGGTGGTATCAGAGCCTAGCCACTGGTCTAAGCCAAAGATGTGTTCTGCTGACACTTAAATTTTAAATTTTGTGTTAGGAAATAAATTACGGAAATACGTGCATAATTGTATTTAATTATTATTTATTATTTGACTATTTGTTAGTTTACAGTATGAGCGACCAAGGACCATCTGACGCGTACCGTCAATTGTCTGGTTCGCCTAGAAGCGAAGGCACATCCTCTTCTCAGCCTGCCCTCTCAGGGTACTCTGCTGATACGGAAGAAGGAATCTTTGTGTTTAAGGCTCAGTCAGAAAAGCCATTTCCTCAGAAAAAGAGGGGATGGTTCAGTAGAGGGGCACACGAGCGTAGGAAGCGTATGAAAAAGTTACAAGACCAGAGGGTACTAGCAGCAGCCAAGAGAGAGACAGATGCCTGTGCCCGGGACATGATAAATAGGGGTATAGCCAATATTCACATCTTAGCAACCACTGCAGCTGACCCAAATCTGGAGCAAATAATAGCACCCCAACCATAACTTCCAATCCCTGACCAACCAATGGAAATAGAAAACCCTGAAAACCAAGTAGAGATGCATGACTTCAATCCGGAAGAAATCCCTGGGGTACCAGCACCAAAACCCCTAGACCCAAATTATGATCCCTGGTGGGATGACGTTAGGGACTATGTGCAACGTTACCCGATTCATGAAGACACACCCATGCAGAACGTAGGAGCCTACCTAGGTTTAGATCCTTTAGATCCCTATTTCCACGATGAATACATTAGGGAAATTTTAGAAGATCCTTACCAATTTCAGGCACCTACACCCCCACACCAGGAACCCGCACCCCAGATTCCGAACCCAGTCCTAGAACCTGCACCCCCAATGAGTGCAGAAAACGTACAAGAACTTAGGACTTTTGGTGAGGAAATTTTAGAGAGCAGTGAGAGAATGAGACAGGTGGGAGAGCGACTCGTATGGAAATACGACGAGCGCAATATGGATTTTTGGATGAATCCATATCCATGAATGTGAGAATGGAGACGGTAATGGTAATAATAATAATAAAATAATAAAATATGTTTGTACGGATGCCTACTATTATTTATTTTAGTTGGTATTGTAATTTTTATTTTAGTACTGGTGTGTAATAGATATATAATAGATAAATAGAGTAAAGTCGCAATGATCGACGCTTTTGGCTAAATTGCATGTCATGTTATTAACTATATTAGCTATTATTTTGTGATATTAATACGGGATAAATGTTTAAAATTCAGATGGCCGACGAAGGAAATCAAGGAAATCTGAGTAATGATAACCAGAGTAACATTAACGTGGTTAATGAGAATCTAAGTGTCAATAACAATGGAAACCAAGTGGATAATAGTGCTATCCAACACATAGTGGCACAAGGAATCATAGATGCAATGCCATTTATTCTTCAAACGGTCCAGGAAGCAAATAATAAAAGTAAACATAGCAGTAAGCGACCAATTGAACCCGAACACAGCATAAACAATGGCCCTGTACTCAGTGTTGTAGAAGGCGCTAGGCGCTAGTCGGGCGGTGAGGTACCGCCTAGGGATTAATCGGGATTAATCGGATTGGGATTTTTATATGTATTTTTTCAAAATTATATATATATATATACCCAATAATATAAAAATAATACTTCAAAATTCACATAAATACTTCAAGTTTCAGATAGTATGGTTCGATTTTGACCGATTTTGACTGATTCTGACCAATTTTGACCGCCTAGGACCGCCTGGGACCGCCTGGGACCGATTTTGACCGATTTTAACCGATTAATATAGGCCGATTAATCCGATTTTTGACCGCCTAGGACCGATTTTGACCGACTCCGATTAATTGGCCGACTAGCTCAAAATTAGTCAGTAACTAGCCGCCTAGCGCCTAGGCGCCGATTAATCGGCCGCCTAGGCCGATTTTTGCAACACTGCCTGTACTTCAAGTGCCCATTCCCAAAAGAAGAAGAACCGTGTCTTACGGTTGTTCTTACAAAGAATTCTGGTCCTGTAAACCGATAGAATTCTCGAGCAATGAAGAACCTATTGCAGCTCTACGCTGGATAGAAAAGACTGAGGTTGTTCTAAAAATAAGTAAATGTGCGGAAGAGGACAAGATAATATTTGCTTCCAATCTATTTAAGAACTCAGCCTTAGAATGGTGGAACACTGTCCTCCAATCAAGAGGAAGTGATAGGGTATACAATATGGAATGAGAAGAATTTAGGAACATGGTAGAAAGGAAGTTCTGTCATCCTAATGAAAAAGAACAAATAGCAAACAAATTCCTAAACCTTAGGATGAATGGAGTGGATAGTAAGGGGTACACCAAGTTATTCTTTGAATATGCTAGAATAGTACCAACCCTTGCATCACCAGAGCCGGTATTAATCTCCCGTTACATCTGGGGATTAATTGGAGAGATTAGACAAGTAGTCAAGGCAGCTAGACCTCAAACCATAGAAGAAGCTGTAGAATTAACAAACACCTTGACAGATAAACTAGTCCGTACCAGAGAAGAAGACCAGAGAAAAAACCTAGCCCAAAGACTTACCCAAGAATTCCGTTCTGGGAATTACAACCGTAGGAATATGGGTTCTACCTCTGCACCTTATTGCAAGCATTGCAAAAGGAAGCATTCTGGAAAATGCTCCATATATTGCAATTTCTGCAAAATATCAGGTCACAAGGAAGAAGACTGCAGGAGGAAAGCCAACAACAGAGTATGCTACAATTGTGGGGAACAAGGTCATATCAAGCCAAACTGTCCAAAATTGGCTCCAGCTGCAAACAATAAGAACACTAAAAATGCTAGAGCATTCGTTCTGACTGCAGATGCAGCCAAGATGATTCCAGACGTGATAGCTGGTACGTTTTTAGTTAATGATGTTTTTGCCAAAGTATTATTTGACTCTGGTGCAAACCAAAGTTTTATTAATACGTCGTTTTGCAAACTTTTAAATCACTCATTAACTAAACTACCACAAGAATGTCTAGTAGAGACAGCTAATGGAGAAACTGTTAGGATTACTGAAATCTTGCAGGGAGCAAGAATAGAAATTTTAAATCAAAAGTTTATGGCAAACCTTTATCCAATGAATCTGGCAGGATTTGATATTGTATTAGGAATGGATTGGTTAATAGCCAATAAAGCCAGTATTTTATGTGATCAAAAGTCAATTCAAGTAAATTCACCAAAAGGTGAAAAGATCACAATTAAAGGAAATAAACCATCTAGATCCACAAAATTTATCTCTGTGATTAAAACTGCAAGTTATATAAGAAAAGGTTCTATAGTGTATTTGATTTCTATAATCACTAACACTAAGGGAAAAGAACTAAAAGACATTCCAGTAGTGTCACAGTTTTCAGATGTATTTCCAGAAGAATTACCAGGACTACCTCCAGACAGAGAAGTTGAATTCAGAATTCACCTACTACCTAGAACAGCACCAATTGTCAAGGCACCTTACCGTTTGGCACCAGCCAAAATGCAGGAACTGAAGAAACAATTAGATGAATTGCTGGAAAAAGGATTCATACAGCCAAGTTCGTCGCCATGGGGAGCGCCGATTTTATTCGTTAAAAAGAAGGACGGATCAATGCGTATGTGCATTGACTACCGTGAATTAAACAAAGTCACGATTAAGAACCGGTATCCATTACCGAGAATCGATGATCTGTTCGATCAATTGCAAGGAGCTCGATTTTTCTCTAAAATCGATTTAAGGTCAGGATATCATCAATTAAAGGTACAGGAAGAGGACATTCATAAGACCGCATTCAGAACAAGGTATGGCCATTATGAATTTACTGTCATGCCATTTGGTTTAACCAATGCCCCAGCCGCATTTATGGACATGATGAACCGAATATGTAAGCCATATTTGGATAAATTCATAATCGTCTTTATAGATGATATTCTCATTTATTCTAAAAATAAGGAAGATCATGCAAAGCATTTGCACGCACTTTTAAGTCTATTAAGAAAGGAAAAGCTTTATGCTAAATTTTCAAAGTGCGAGTTTTGGATAGAACAGGTACTATTTCTTGGACATTTAGTAAACCATGAAAGAATTCATGTGGATCCAACAAAAATCGAGGCGACTACCAAATGGAAAACCCCTGAATCACCAACCGAGATTAGAAGTTTCTTAGGATTGGCCGGTTATTATAAAAGGTTTATTCGAGATTTCTCTAGAATAGCCATTCCTTTAACTAAGTTAACCTGTAAATCCATTAAGTTTGAATGGGGACCAAAACAAGAAGAAGCATTTAGAATTCTTAAGCAAAGACTAACTAATACACCCATACTAGCGTTACCAGAAGGAACTGAAGACTTTGTAGTCTATTGTGACGCTTCTAAGTTAGGTTATGGATGTGTATTAATGCAACGTCAAAAAGGTTATAGCCTATGCATCTAGATAACTTAAGAATCATGAAGAGAATTATTCAACTCATGATTTAGAATTAGGACCTATAATTTTTGCCCTTAAAATTTGGAGACATTACCTTTATGGTAATAAGTTTACCATATTCACTGATCATAAAAGTTTAAGGTATGTTTTCGGGCAAAAGGAATTGAATATGAGACAAAGACGCTGGATGGAGATGCTTAGTGATTATGATTGTGATATCCAGTATCATGAAGGAAAAGCTAATGTAGTGGCAGATGCTTTAAGCCGAAAGTATCACGAAAAGCCAAAAATGGTACGTTCTCTTAAATTAAATCTACAAGTAGATTTAAATGATCAGATAAGAGAAGCACAAGAATCAGTAATCAAGGATGATATTGAAAAATTAAAAGGTATGCTAAAAGAACAAGGAACAGATGGAATTTGGAGATTCCATGAAAAGAGAATGTGGATACCTAAATTAGGAAACCTACGTCATCGTATATTAGAAGAAGCCCATAAGTCTAAATATACGATGCACCCAGGAAATGATAAAATGTACCAGGATTTAAGGAAAAATTTATGGTGGATAGGAATGAAGAAGGACATAGCAGCCTATGTTTCTAAATGTTTAACTTGTTCACAAGTTAAAGCTGAACACCAGAAACCCTCAGGTTTGTTACAACAATTAGAAATGCCAGTGTGGAAATGGGAATTGATAACAATGGATTTTGTTACTAAATTACCCAAAACAAGGAAAGGTAATGATGCAATCTGGGTGATTGTAGATAGGCTAACTAAGTCAGCTCATTTCCTACCAATGAAGGAAACTTTCAGTATGGAACAGCTAGCTAAATTGTATGTAAATGAAATTGTTTCATTACATGGAATTCCTTTATCAATTTCTGATAGGGATAGCCGATTTACCTCTCATTTTTGGTCAAGTTTCCAAAAGGCAATGGGAACCAAGTTAAATCTAAGCACAACTTATCATCCTCAAATAGACGGACAAAGCAAAAGAACAATTCACACGATGGAAGACATGCTTAGAGCTTGTGTAATTGATTTCGGAGGTAATTGGGACGATCACATACCTTTAATAGAATTTTCTTATAATAATAGTTATCACACAAGTATCAATGCTACACCATTCAAAGCACTTTATGGACGAAAGTGCCGAACCCCAGTCTGTTGGGCAGAAATTGGGGAAAAGCAACTATCTGGACCTGAGATAGTGCAAGAAACAACCGACAAGATCATTCAAGTTAAGGAACGACTGAAAGCAGCACGTGATCGACAGAAAAGCTATGCTGATAACAGACGAAAACCATTAGAATTTCAAGTAGGAGATAAAGTATTGTTAAAACTCTCTCCTTGGGAAGGAGTAGTAAGATTCATCAAAAGAGGAAAGCTAAGTCCCAGGTATATTAGACCTTTTGAGATTATTAGAAGAATAGGACCTGTAGCCTATCAGCTACAATTGCCAGAGGAAATGGCAGGAATACATAATGTATTTCATGTATCTAATCTCAAGAAATGCTTAGCTGATGAATCTCTAATGGTACCTCTTAAGGATATTGAGGTAAATGAACAACTCAAGTTTGTAGAAAGACCTCTACAAATTGAAGACAGGAAAGTCAAGAATATCAAACATAAGAGACTAGTTCTGGTCAAAGTGAAGTGGGACTCCAAAAGAGGACCTGAGTATACATGGGAGCTCGAATCAGAAATGCAAAGGAAATATCCGCACTTGTTCCAGTAGATCTCGAGGACGAGCTCTAAAACAAGGTGGGGAGGATGTAACAATCCTAAATAAACCGACACCCTCAAATTATTTTCGACACCCTAATATATTTTAAAATATCCCAATATGTCTTTAAATACACCCCCGTATGTGAAAACCGAGCCCGAAATACAATCTAGCATTAAAATAAATGAAAAACAAGAAAATTTAAGTTGAGGCGGGCCGCGTAGACCCCACCCCAACCTTTACACGGGCGGTTTAAAGGTTAAAACCTGATTTATGTGATTTTTAAGTTTAGGCGGGCCGCGTAAGTCACCCCGTTAGTTTACGCAGGCCGCGTGAGATCAAAAAGGTGGCACAACCCGGTGATGACACGTGTCATCATCGTGGCGAGCCTAGTAGATGACCCGGACAAGCTACCCTGTTGACCAGGGTTGACGCGGGCCGCGTAGGCCCTGTGCTTGTGTTACGCGGGCCGCTAGAGGACCAGACTCAGCAACTATATAAGAAGGCCATCGGGTTTCATTCGAATTCGCTCACAAATGTTTCTCAATCTCAAATTCTGAATAATAGGCTTTATAAGCGGGTATTATATCCCCCTAAATAGCGAAGTTCTGCTCCATTATAAGTATTATAACCCCTGGATACGTATTAGATACGCTGCCCGATTGATCTAGGGTTCCGTAACGGCTGTCGTGGTTCTGCCCGACGTAGTCGTTGGAATGCCGTCTCGGGGAGGGTATTACTAATGTTAAAATGGGTTATTATACTAACGCGTGTACATTTGTTTGAATTATAGATAATTCTCAGGAAACCCTTACGGAAAACCTAAGAAAGCAATGTGAGTAATCTCCTTTTTTTTAACAGTTTTTACAAAACCTTAACTATTTTATAATGAAATTTAGCAGTGATTGAGTCTTTGTAATTCTACAATTACTGCCGGTATGTTGGGGTTTTGTATACAAAATGTGAGTAACGTTACCATTGGACGAAAAGTTAGCCAATGTGTAACATGACTCACCAGTCAGGATTGACAGTACTGAATGAGTAATTGAGTAGATATAAACATTGTAATCGCCCTCAATACTGTTAAGTTTAAATTAAATTAATATTTCTTGATTAAACTGGGATTCACTCACCAGTATTTCCCACTGACAAATGTTTTTAAAACGCGTTTCAGGTAACACAATGTGACAGCCAATTAGTAAAAAGCCAGCTGGAGAGCACTGACGGCTTGGGAAAAATGTGGCTATAAAAGTTACCTAAAAGACAATGTTTTAAATTAAATAAAATAGGGTTTATCCCTATAAACATGTTGTAATAAGAAACTTCATCCCAATATGTTTATTTATATATAAATGGTGGTTTTACTCTGATAAACATTTCCTAACTTCGGTCCTGATGCAATTTCCGCTGCCAAATTAACAAACTGATACCACCAGAATTCTGAGTTCGCGTCCGCCCGTTCCCGGGACAGATAAGGGATCGAGGGTTGCGACAAGCAAGGCCGCCGGAGAATGAAGCCGGAGAAGGTAGCAGGGTCGCCGGAGAATGAAGCCGCCGCAGTCGCTGATGTCGCTGATCAGTTTGTAAAGATTTTAGGGCATCGAATCCAGTTATGTCGCTGACAAGGATAACTCTGAATCTCTGATTTTAGGGTATAACTACGAAAATGGACTATTTTTTTCATTATGGGCTAGTTTTGTAAACATTTAAATAGGGCCGACTTGGGCCGACTAGGCCAACTAGCACCGATTAGCACCGACTTTGACCGACTAGCGATTTTTTTACTGAGTAGTGAAAAATTACTCAGTAGGAGGCCGACTAGCGACTAGTCGCCGATTAATCGCCGACTTGTCGGGATTTTTGCAACACTGTTCCAGGCATCATAGAGCCTAAACCTAGCTACAAAACAACATTCAAATCCATTCAGTGTATATGCAAACAGTTAATGATGGTGCATGGTACAGTTAAACAATTAATGGTGATGCTTGGTGTCGAGATCGTCGTGATGCAGTGATGCCTGGTGATGTGATCGTGGTCATTGTGAAAGCAAAAATAATCAACCTAACCTATTCCATAGCTTCATCATCCCTGTTCCCCCAAATCAAGTCGAATCTAGTGCTGTTCTAGAAATCGAGCACCACCCGGATGTGTGGCGTGAACTTATTCCAGGTAGCATAGAGCCTTTTTTTGAAGGGTGACTTTCTATGTACAGGACCTATTGGTCACCGGGTTCATGTCGAAGACAATCCCCCGTCAGCCCCGCTCTTCCGGACGCGATGTTCGATCGGGCCCCGGCCGTTGCGCAAGCTGACCTTCGCCCGGAAACCATACTGCCCCCACACGAGAGACTCGCTGGGGTAACAGCTGGGTAAAACCGGGTTGCCCTCAAGACCGCACCATGCCTCGGTAGGAACGATCCATCATTGGGACGTCCTCCCCCATAACGCCACAGCCGAGGATCGAACCGGTGACCTCCAAGGAGGAACCAGCCCAACCCCACCACATGGGACCAACTGGGCTAGGGGTTCGGATAGGTAGCATAGAGCCTAAACCCAACTACAAAATTACATTCAAATCCATTCAATGTAAACAAACAGTTAATGCTGGTGCGTGGTACAGTTAAACAGTTAATGGTGATGGCGTGATGCTAGGTGCTAAGATCATCGTGAGGCTGTGATGCTTGGTGATGTGATCGTGGTCATTGTGATGTTTATGCTGTACATACCTGCAAATTGGCTACTCGAAATCAAACCTTTAAGAAAGGATGGGGCTTCCCATAGAAGATAGGGTTGGGTTGAGTGTGAAAAGATGATATTGCCCTTCTTATTAACATTAACATACCAATCAATTTATCAATCAACTCGTAGAGGGTTGTATATTTTAGCGTTTTTTAAAGGTGGAGGTTGTAGACAACAATAAGTTTCTTAGGGGGGGGGGGGGTCTGAATTGATTTTGGCCCCAAATCACCGGATTGTAAATTGAGATTTACTCTTATAAAAAGTTCAAAAACTAAACAGAATAAGTTTGAAATTTAAAAAAATTGATTTATTTGATTTGATTGTGATGTATTTAGTTATGTTTATGGGTTTGTTTAGATAGGTTTATAATTATATAGTTCGGGTTTAATATTTATTTTGTTTAGATAGGTTTATAGTTATATAGTTTGGGTTTAATATTTATTCATAAGTGGTGTACTCCAAATAGGTTTCGGATTGGCTCTTTATAAACAAGGTGATGTAATTGGTTTATTTGTGTGCTTGATTTAAGTAACAAAGTAGTCAGACATGTTTGTTCCATTTTTTGTGTTTGCTTTTGATTCTGATTTTCCAATGGTTTTTGGGTGTAAACTGGTTCGTTTCGGTCAAAGAAACTCAAAATTGGTTTATACCCAAATATGTTAGGTTTGAAAAAGGCTTTTGAGAGGAAAATGAGTGGTTCGGTTTGAAACCGATTGAATCGTGTTTTATCTGTTCCGATTTGGTGTTGATCGATTTTAAAGGAGCGGTTCACAAACAGATTAACGATTACAAACCACCTGTTTGGTTTGGTTTCAAACATGTTCTCTTAAACTTGTTTCTGGAGCGGTTTGGTTTTGGTTTAGAAACTGGCTTTTGTGTCCACCTCTATGTTTGAAGACTATCCCACGCACCACACAACTTGTCTCACGGTGCACATGTTTTTTTCTTTCTCCTCTCAAAGAGATCGACCTCCTTCTTCACAGACAACCTGTAACCATGAGTTAAGCCGTTCTCTTTTCCTGAAACGTCCGTGGAGCAAAAAATCCTGACCTAGGGTGGTATTATATTTTATTACAAGAAATGGTAAAAAAAAATAATATTATAAGAAATTGATTAAATAAGGAAAAAGAAGACATATCTCTTAGGTGCTGTTTGTTTTTTCAGATGTAAAATGTCTGTAGTCTGCGAACCACATCTGCAGGCATCTGCAAGAGAAGATGTGGCCCAAATGTCTGCAGTCTGCAAGCAGAAGAGGGTTTGTTTTTTTTTTCTTCAAAAACAACTTCAACCTCTCTCTCTGCTCTCTCTCTCTCTAGAAACTCTCTCTCTCTCTACAACCACCACCACCACCGCACCACCTCTGCCACCACCACCGCACCACCTCTCTGCTCTCTCTCTCTAGAAACTCTCTCTCTCTCTACACGAATCTGAATCGAACCAAACTCACCTGGTGTGAACCAATCTAACGGAACATCACCACCATCATTGTTGTCGCCGCCGGCGTGGCTCCGACAGCCAGTGCCGCCGTCGGCCACGACGCCATCATCTTCATCATCATCAATCAACAGCAGGTCATTAACGTCTTCTCACAGAAATTTATCATCACCTTCAACAGTCACCGATTCGTGCCACTTTTTTTGACCAACGAAGCGCGGCTGTTGCCGCTGTGCGCCGCAACCGCGTGAAGGTGGTCGGCCGGTCTTCAAGAGAGGGAGATGAGGGTATGCTTACCTGTACACGTCGCCGGAAATCAGGAATTTGGTGACCGGAACCCTATTGCCATCGCCTGCGTACCGTCGCCGGCTCCTCCATGGTTATCCGATCATGAGAAACGAGGAAGAGAGAGGGTGGTGGCGGAGGTGGTGGTGGCAGGGGTGAAGAGGAAGAAGAAGGGTGTGTGAAGATCTGATCTATTTGTGAAGCTATAATCCATAGCTTTTTTTTAAGCTATTAAAAGCCATTTGAAGATCTTTTTTTTTTTTTAAACAAACAGTCTTCTATGGCTTATGTCTGCCCGCCCGCAGACGATATAAGCAAAAACAAACAAAACCTTAGTTTGGTAATATTATAAGAAATTCATTAAATAAGGAAAAAGAAGATATATATATCTTAGTTTGGTAACTAAATGGATCGACCCAACCATGTTTTAGAATGACCCGACAAGTGATCCATCCAACTAATGGGATGCGTTTGGTGGGTTGATGGTTCTTTAATTGCCTCAGTGACAGGTTTAGACATATAAATGTTCAACATTAATTGATTATTAACTAGGTTAAAATCTCGTGTATTACACATGTTTAATATATGACAAAATATGAAACAGAAAAAAGATTGTTTATAATATTAGTAATTATTTGATATTATATTTATTCAACTCATATAATAAATATAAATTAAACCTGGTTAGTAATACATCGTTTGTATTCAAATTTAATTTAATACTGTTATTTATCAAACAATCAGGAATAAGTGCGCGCGCGCGCGCACACACACACACACACATATATATATATATTTACGTATGTATTTACCTAATAAATAAGTAACTTTTTACGTCATGTGTCGTAATTCTGTGAGCTTAAGATTTTTTTTCGTTTCTTTTATTTCACCTCTTCGTATTATATTTTTTAGTTTAAAATACTTTTTTTAGTTTAAAATACTTAATTAAAAAATCAGTATTATTAAAACATAATATATTAAATTAGTTAGTAACTTAAATCAAATAATAAAACAATATATCTTTAAAAATCTCGTTTATTACATTAGTTGAATAAATGTGATTTCATATATTAAATAATAAAAAAAATATCTTTAAGAGCCCCGTGTATTATACGGATTGAGTAAATTTAACTTTATATATTAAATAATGAAAAAAGTTACATTTTTAAGAACCTCATGTTAATTTATATTTAGTGTACGTCTTTTGTTAATTTCAGGATAAATAATTTTGAAATCTAATAAATATTTCAAAATATTATATTATCTCCTATACGAATTGTTTAAATTTATATTAAATTTAATTTTATAATTATCTTTTAATTAATATTATTAATTATCTATAATTAAGTAGGAGAGAGAGAGGAAAAAACTAAAAAATAGATCGCTCCAATAAATGACATGTGTCCCCTCATTGGTTAGTGTATGTCTTTCGTTAATTTCAAGATAAATAATTTTGAAATCTAATAAATATTTCAAAATATTATATTATCTCCTATACGATTTGTTTAAATTTATATTAAATTTAATTCAATAATTATCTTTTAATTAATATTATTAATTATCTATAATTAAGTAGGAGAGAGAGGAAAAAACTAAAAATAGATGACTCCAATGAATGATATGTGTCCCTTCATTGGTTTCTTTTATTATATAGTACTACCTACATGTTGTGTCCTGATTAAATATGCTACTGGAGATAATGTCACAGCTGCTGATCCAACAATCTCCCTATACAACAGATGATACCAAAACCCTTCTTTATTACTGATTTTTATTTCTCATCAACATCTCCCTGATTTGTCCTTTGAATTGTAGTTCAAAGTCCAGGGAGAACATGTCTTCTTCATCATCCCTTTCAAGTTGAAGGTCCAACAAATCTTGGAGATCGTATGCATTCAGATATATGCACTATCCATTTTAATCTCTTCAACACTACCATCTGATCTGATCAAAGTCAATACTTGGGTTTTTGAGCATGACTTCCACTTTACAATTTTTAGATCATTTGGTTTTCTTGGGAAAAGAATTATTGATGATGTTGGTGATTGTGGTCTGCTAACTAAATTTGCAATGGATTCAGATAAAGCAGATGATGAGAGAAGGTTTTTCGGAGTATGGATCTTTTGAGACAGAGTAGCAGTTGTAGGATAGACTGGGTTTTGAGGAACATTTGGATCTTCAGCTCTAAGTTCTTCCAGCTTTTTTGTAGGTCTCAACTATCTTCAGTTTAGACCATCTGGCATCTAGCTGAACCATAACCAAAAGCCACAAGCACTGCTCTCATTCTTTTAAACTTCAATGCCTCATCTGAATCCACTGTTTTGACGTTCTTCCAATTAGGTGGAATTGGCTTTACCAGAGGATCATTGCGCATTTTTGTGATTCTATCGATTTCTTCTCTAAAAAAAAAGCAACTGCTGACCAGTCTTTTAATTGATCTCTGGTTGCATTATATGGTTTGTACTTCATAATGTGTCCAACATAATCATCCCTCAGTTGCATCTGAAGTTCAGGAATTACTGGCCTCTCAGACATGGATTTACTCAGGTCCCTAGCAAAGTCTTCAAGTTTTCTGACTTTGGTATTCCCAGTCATCCATCCCTATGCTATTCTCTCTTGCTATAACCTCAACCCGTGTTACTTTTAATTTCAGATACTCATCTAAGTTTTGAGGCTTCTTATAGCCATAAAGAGATGGGAAGAATCTTTTAGATGGATCCTTTATTGTGAAGAATGATTCAATTTCACCTTTAACAATGACTAACTCCAGTGGATATTGAGCTTCCAAGGGAATGACTGATGGTAGTGTAGCAATTGGAAATGATGAAGTAGGTTCTCTGGGTGGAAATGATGAGGATGGACTGTTTTGAATGTGGGTAGATGATACGGGGATTGCTGATTTAATCTCTTCATCATCTTGTAACACAATATGAGTTTTTCTCTTACATGTGGACATGACTTCTGATGAAGGAGAACGTTTTGGTGGTGAAGATGAATGTATGGGAAATCTTTGTGATGTTGGATGTGGTTGGATTGTTGTTGGTGTAGTGAAAATGATCATGGCAGATGTTTGACAAACTTCTACTGAAACAACTGGTGTCTCAGCAGCTGTTTGGTTAACGTCTGCTGATACTTTTATTGTATCAGCAACTATTAGGTGAATTGGTGATGATGCTGTTGGAGCTATTTTCTCCTTCTTTTGTGGTGATTTTTCTAGAAAAGATTTGGATTTAGGTTTTTCTGGTAAAGGAGCACATTTTAGTGGTGAAGGTGAATGTGTAGGAAGTCTTTGAGATGTTGGATGTGGTTGGAATGTTGTTGGTGTGGTGAAAATGAGCATGGCAAATGTTTGACAAACTTCTGCTAAAACAACTGGTGTCTCAGCAGCTGTTTGGCTAACATTTGCTGATACTTTTGTTATATCAGCATCTATTGGAAGAATGGGTGATGATGGTGTTGAAGTTATTTTCTCGTTCTTTTGTGGTGTTTTTTCTAGAGAAGGTTTGGATTTAGGTTTAGCAGAAGATACAATTTCTGTAGGATTAGCAGTGCTTTCCTTTGTATCTTGCTTCTTCTGCTTTTCACCAAAGCTATCTCTTCACCTTTCTTGTTTAGGATCTCATCAATTCCTTTTTCCTTTCCAGCTTTTAAAGATTTTACAGAAGATTTTTGTTCAGCTGACTCTGGCTGTTGTTGCACCTTTGGTTTTGGTTTAGCTTTTGAATCAGGTGGCAACTTTCTCAAGGAATCTTTCTCCCCTTTTTTGGCATCATCATCATCATCATCATCATCGTCATCATCATCATCTTTCTCAAAGATTGATGTAGGGGTGGAGCCAGTAAGTTTGAACAGATGTTCCTTAATGTTCATAACGTCTACTTGTGTGTCTTTATACCTAGAACCAACCATATTTATGATAAATTCCAAATGGGAATTGTGGTTAGTTTCAGCCAAATTCCTCTGATCTTGAAGGATGGGTTGCACAGATTTCTAAAGCTCATTGGCAATTTGCTGTGTGTTAGGTTGACTTTTAAAAAGCTTGATACGTGGTTGAAAACCGGTGCTTGTAATCGTATAACTTTATGTTTTTATATGAGTTTTAATCTTGAATGGCCTACTTTTAATTAGATTTGTGTTTATGCAGGTTTGATGGAGTTTAAGGGCTTTTCGGGAGCGTTACAAGCCACCGGGTCGAAAACCGGAGCACCGGAACGCATTACGGATCAAACGGGAGCAAACAAACAAAAATCAGAAAAGGCAGGCTGGAGAGCCCGTCGCCGACGGGTTCCAAGCCATCGGCGACGGGTTGTGGAATTAACCGTCGGCTGAAATTGTTCGTAACCAGTCAAATAGGCCGTCGGCCGTTTTCACCTTTTTGGCAGCCCGTCGGCGACGGTGTCATGCCCGTCGGTGACGGGTAACAGATTGTTAAAACGCGAATTTTGACTTTTTGGGTGAAAGTTCGATCCTTATTGGTTGTGGGGCATTGATTTTCGGAAGTTACACTTCACTTGGAGTTTGAAACTTGATCTGGGAGCCTAATTGAGTTATCATTCACCAACCATTCCATCATCAATCATCACTACATCACCCGAATCAAGAGCTTCACCATCAACAATCCATCTACACAATCATTTCATCAAAACCCCAATTCTCCATACTTCACCATTACCAATCATTCCACAAACCCTAATCATCCACCATTCATTCATCTATCAAGCTTCAAGATGTTCTCATTCACGTTCCAAACATCCGGCGATCAAGCTTCTTCAACCGTGAGCGGCTAATCATCTCGGTTTCACCCCGGTGTAGGTAGTTGTTAATTATAGGATTTTGGATTGTTCTTGTTTCAACTTAGTGACAATTTGTATTTGATTTTTGAAACTTTTGACAATAGTGTTACATTTGTTGCGAATTCGTAAATTGTCGAACGATGTTAAAAGTTATGACTTTGCGAAATGGTGATATGTAATTGTACATTGTCGTTGTTAGGATTTACTTGTGTTGATTAGAAAGTGTATTCTTGTCCGTTCTTCGGGACGTTGATAGTTATTAGCACCTAAGTCACGGTACACTAAATCCGTTAATCGAATGTATTTGAGTTGAATCTAAAACTTGTAGAAATCCTAAGTTAGCGATTACCGAAACCGGGTGTGATTCCTTTTTATTATTATTGTTCTAGTATCCAAATTTCTTGCAATCTTTAATTAGTATTTGTTAATTAATTAATCCATTTCCAGTAGTTCAAATTCACATCTTTCTACTAAACAAAAATACAAAAATATCTGGCAAGCTTCATAATTGTGACAATTCTTTATAATTCAGTCAAATCCATACACAAACCACATACTCTTCGTGGTTCGACCCCTTGCTACCACTAGCTATTTGTTAAGGGTAATTAGGGCTTATAAATATTATCTTTGACCGGAGCGCGACACTCCGATCAAATTTTGGCGTCGTTGCCGGGGAGTGCGTGCGCTTTGTGTTTGGATATTGTTTGAATTTGCGTGATTAACTGTTTAAATTATTTAGCTTTCTTTTTGCACTTTGTCTTTTTCCTTGTTACGCGGGTGTGTTACTTGTGCAGGTTACAGGTAGTGCATGCATACGCGGAACTCCGGGAGGACTTCACCTTTAGTCTACGAACCGGAAATCGAAAGGGTAGCAAGAAGAAATCTAGCAAGCCGGTTAGAAGCAATACTTGCTTCTAATCAAACCACCAACACACCACAACATACACCATCCATTGAAACCGATTCAATGGCGAACCAAAACTCTAACCAAAACTTCAACCAAAATCAAAATCCGAACCAATTTCAATACCGAAGCAATTTCAATCCCGCTCCAAATATGCAACCTATACCTCCAGAGCGACCGGGTGGTAATAACAACAATACCGGACCACCCACACCACCTTTCCAAAACCAAAATCCCAACCACAATCAAAGAACACCTCAACAACAAAACCTTCATCGACAAACCTCTTTACCCATCAACCTAGATGACCGGAATGTCAATTCCGACCGTCGGGGAAATCGTGATCGCGGCAATCCCGCAAATGAAGACCCATTCTTCAACATCGATGACTTGAGGAATGCAATCCCCGATGATGAACCGTATAGTGTTCCCGGTTATCAATCGCCGGAACATGTGAGTGTTTATACGGAAAATTCGGATGACGGGGGATACTATGATGATAGGGCTAACGATGATGAAGATTGGGGCTACGTGAATAGGGGAAACGTCTACAACGCTAGAAGGTATGATGATGAGGAATTTGGCTACCAAAATGCCAATTATGTTGGGGACGACGGATACGGTTACGGAGGTGGAAAAAATGATGGTTATGGGAACAACCGTCAACCACAAAACAATGACCAACAGAACCGGAATGATGGGTTTTATAATAACAACAACAATGCAAACCCTAACCGGATTCCTCGTTTCGTGGGAGGTGGTAACCCAAGGGATAATAGAAGAGAGGATCGAAGAGATGATCGAAGAGGTGAAAGACGGGATAATAGAAGACCGGTCGATCAAGAAGTTAACGGTCCCCATCGTCGTCAACGACCTCCACGGGGAGTGAATGATCGTTTTAGGCCGGTTGTCACCGAGAACGACTCACCAATCGTTTGTGAGAGGAGGATGTTTGATTGTAAACCACATTACATCAACATACTTCCTCATTTTAATAGAAGATCTAACGACGAACCGTACACACATTTGACAGAGTTTTCTTCCATTTGCAGCACTATCGGGGGGGGGGGGGGGCATAACTTTGCACTAGAGGAGGTTAAACTTCGGTTGTTCCAATTCTCATTGAAAGACAAAGCGAAGCATTGGTTCCTTACACTCCCGGCCAATAGCATCCGCACATGGGGAGAAATGCAACAAGCTTTTCTAGATGAATACTATTCTATGGCGAAGACCGATGATGCTCGTGATGAAATTAGGTCTTTTCGCCAATTATCAGGCGAGCCGTTGCATGAAGCCTTTACAAGATTTAAAGAAATGATGCGAAGATGCCCACATCATCAAATCGAGAAGTGGGAGTTGGTTAAGTGCTTTGTACGGGGTTTAGATGACAACACATGGAACCGACTTGAATCAACGAGCAATGGGACCCTTCTAAGCAACCATGAAGATGATGATTGGGAATTCTTGGAACGGATGAGTAAACGTTCGAAAGAGAAAGAATCGGCCGATCGAGCTAAGAAGCATCCCATTTCACGGTCACTTCCCGATCTTGACTCTAAAGATCGGATTTCCACCTTAGAGCGGGAAATAGCTCGAATGAATAAAAAGGAAGTAAATGCGGTTCAATTCGAGGTATGTGAAGGTTGTGGTGATATTGGACATAGAGCAGAACATTGTCCAACGGGGTCGAGTGGCTACACCGAAGAAATCAATCAAGTGTATGGAGATAGGAAACAATATGACATGAACTCCAACACTTATCATCCGGGTTTGAGAAATCACCCTAACTTCCGATATGGTAATGCTTCAAATCAAATGAACCCGAATTTCCAATCGGGTAACCAAGGAGGTCAAAGCGGGTCATCATATCAAAACCGTCAAGGTGGTAACCAAGGAGGTTATCAACGAAATTACAATCAAGGGTACCAAGGTAGGGACAATAATTACCAAGGTGGGTACCAAAGGAATAAGAACAATCAAGGCGGTAATGGAAGCGGGTCGAACAATCAAACCGGTGGCGATGATTTGAGTGCAAAAATGGATGCCTTGTTGAATATGCAAAAAGAATCTCAAAACAATATAAAAGAATCTCACCATGATATCAAGGAGATAAAGAAGACAAACGAGATTCGGGATAAAGCACATGAGGCATTGGCAAAGCAAGTGGGCCAACTCGCGGAGGAAATGGCTCAAATGAGAGGAAGCACGGGAAGGCTCCCAAGTGACACCGCGGTGAACCCTAAGCATCAAGGGTCAAGCTCAAGGAACACACGTGAGGTACCAATTAATAAAATTACTTTACGTAGTGGTCGAGTCGTTGATAATGGTGTCAAAACACCATCACCCCAATTTGTTGAAGGGGTGGTGGAAGATGCTAGTGAGGATGAGCCTGAGGATGGTCAAACGGGTCAGAATAAAAATGATTTGAAAAAGAACAATGATACTCCCGTTGTGACCATCCCCGTCCCCAAGGCTAAGGAAAAGGGTGTGGAGGCTAATACCGCCCCTTATCCCGAAGCATTGAAGGGACCCATAAAGAAAATTGTAAACAAAAGAGGTCCGCAACAAGAAGAGTTGTTGGAAATTTTTAAACAAGTAAAAATAAATTTACCTCTTTTGGATGCAATCAAACAAGTACCGTCGTATGCTAAGTACTTGAAAGATTTGTGTACCCAAAAACGCACTCACAAATTTCCGAAAACGTGAGTTCGATTCTTTCGGGTGCACTTCCACCTAAACTCCAAGATCCGGGTGCGCCTATCATTTCAATTCAAGTAGGCGATTTTAAAATCAACTGGGCACTTCTAGATCTTGGTTCTAGCGTCAGCTTTCTACCGGGTAGTTTGTATGACCAATACGAGTTTGGTCCACTTCAATCGTCAAACACCACCGTGGTGTTAGCCGATTTGACACCCAAACTACCTCGTGGAGTTGTTTCGGATGTGATAGTGAAAATCGAGGATTTTTACTATCCGGTGGACTTTCTAGTACTTGATTACGTGGCCAAGGACCCAACCAAACAACCCACGGTGATTTTGGGTCGACCGTTCTTAGCAACTGCAAATGCTCAAATTGATTGCAGAACAGGAACGGTTGACATGACATTTGGAAACCGAAGGTTGAGGTTGCATGTTTTTTCCGGACTTATGAACCCTCCAGTTGATGATGAATGCTATATGGCAGACATTGTTGACATGTGTATACCTCTTTGCGATACAGTCGTGAATGGGGAAGGCACAATGGAGAATTGTTATATGTTTGACAGGTCATAGGTAGAGGTGGAAAGAAGCATCGACGAGGAAGTGAAGAGTTTGGAGGTGCTCGCGGTTCGAGAAGGAAAACCGACATGGACACACCAAGTTGAAAGTTTACCGGAAAGCATTGACACTAAATTGAAGCCGTCTTTAGTAGAGCCTCCGGAGGTTGAGTTGAAGGCATTTCCGAAGCATCTCAAGTATGCTTATGTTGGTGAAGGCAATACGCTCCCGGTTATCATTGCATCAAACTTAACCGAGGAGCAAGAGGATAAATTGATGGGTGTTTTGGTCACTAATCGGGCGGCGATTGGATGGACTATTGCTGATTTGAAGGGTATTAGTCCCTCGGTGGTGATGCACAAAATCATCACGGAAGAGAATGTGACTCCCGTTCGAGATGCACAACGGAGATTAAATCCGAACATGCGGGAGGTAGTGAAGAAGGAAGTGCTGAAATGGCTCGATGCGGGTATCATTTACCCGATCTCGGATAGCCAATGGGTGAGCCCAACACAGACGGTTCCCAAGAAAGCGGGTATACAAGTCGTCAAAAATGACGCAGGTGAAGAGGTAGCCACTCGGCCGGTAATCGGGTGGCGAATTTGTATTGATTATAGGAAGTTGAACACCGCAACTTCCAAAGATCATTTCCCTTTACAGTTCATTGATCAAATAGTTGAGAAATTGTCGGGGCAAAAATTTTATTGTTTCTTAGATGGCTATTCTGGTTATAACCAAATCGCCATCCATCCGGAAGACCAAGCAAAGACCACGTTTACTTGTCCCTATGGCACTTTCGCATTTAGGCGAATGCCGTTTGGATTATGTAACGCCCCCGCCACCTTCCAAAGGTGTATGATGAGTATCTTTTCAGATATGGTGGGGAAGTCTTTGGAAATCTTCATGGATAATTTCTCAATTTTTGGGTCATCTTTTGAGGCTTGTTTGGACCAACTAGATAAAGTGTTAAGAAGGTGTGTCGAAACTAGTTTGGTCTTAAGTTGGGAAAAGAGCCATTTTATGGTTCAAGAGGGAATAGTGTTGGGACACGTGGTGTCAAGTCGTGGGATAGAGGTTGATCGTGCAAAGGTACAAGTCATATCTACTTTACCGTATCCCACGACCGTTAAAGGTGTTAGGTCATTTCTAGGTCATGCGGGTTTTTACCGGCGGTTTATTAAGGGTTTTAGTGACATAACCAAGCCTTTATGTAATTTGTTGTTAAAAGATCAACCGTTTGATTTTAATGAAAATTGTCAAAACGCTTTTAACAAGTTAAAAGAAAAGTTAGTTGAGGCCCCAATCTTGCAATCGCCAAATTGGTCTTTTCCTTTTGAAATTATGTGCGATGCGAGTGATTATGCGGTGGGGGGCGTGTTGGGACAACGGGTTGAAAAGAAACCCGTTGCCATATACTACGCAAGTAAGACTCTTTCGGATGCACAATTAAATTACACCACCACCGAAAAAGAGTTACTCGCGGTGGTATATGCATTGGATAAATTTCGGGCATATATATGGGGTAGTAAAGTGATTATTACCTCATGGAGAAGAAAGATGCAAAACCGAGGTTAATCCGATGGGTGTTGTTGCTCCAAGAGTTCAATTTGGAGATACGGGACAAAAAGGGTACCGAGAATGTTGTGGCGGACCATTTGTCCCGGTTGATGGTTGAAGAGGATCCTACAACTGTAGAGATCAATGAGTCGTTTCCTGATGAGCACATTATGAGATTAGATAAGTTACCTTGGTATGCTAACATTGTGAATTATCTTGTTACAGGTGACTTACCGGCACATTGGGATAGACGGAAGAGGCAACACTTCATGTCTCAAATCAAGTATTACCGGTTGGAAGAACCGCACTTGTGGAAAGAGTGTGCGGATCAAGTGATTAGAAGATGCATAGATGATGAGGAAATTCCAAGCGTGTTGCATCATCTACATTCATTTGCATGTGGTGGCCACAAAACGGGTCATAAAGTGTTAAATAGTGGTCTTTATTGGCCAACTATTTTTAAAGATGCAAATGAGTTTTCAAAGAATTGCATAGAGTGCCAAAAACTAGGGGGTATTTCAAAAAGGGATGAGATGCCCATGCAACCAATCCTTGTAGTCGATGTTTTTGACGTGTGGGGAATTGATTTCATGGGCCCATTCCCAAATTCTTATGGCAATTTGTACATCTTGGTGGCCGTTGACTATGTGTCAAAGTGGGTTGAAGCAATAGCCACCAAGACGAACGACCATTCCGTAGTGTGTAATTTTGTTCAAACCAATATTTTCTCAAGGTTTGGGATTCCTCGTGTCATCATACGTGATGGAGGATCTCATTTTAAAAATTTTCGGTTTGGGAAACTTCTAAAACGGTTTGGTGTTGACCATCGGATTGCTACCCCCTATCACCCGCAAACAAGCGGGCAAGTTGAGGTGTCAAATAGGCAAATCAAAGAGATTTTGCAAAAGACCGTGTGGGCGGACCGTAAGGATTGGTCAATTAAATTGAACGATGCTTTATGGGCCTACCGTACGGTACATAAGACACCCATTGGCACTACACCTTACCGGTTGGTTTACGGTAAAAATTGTCATTTACCGGTTGAACTTGTGCATAAATCGTTATGGCCTATCAAAGAGGTTAATGTTCAATCTGATGATGCAGGAAAGGAAAGGAAACTCAAGCTATGCGAGTTGGAGGAGCTACGGGAAATGGCATATGAATGCGCGTCCAAGTACAAGGATGGGATGAAGAAGGCGCATGATGCTAAGTTGAGGAAGAAAGAGTTCGAGGTTGGGCAAAAGGTGTGGCTTTACAACTCGAAGCTCAATTTCTTTCCCGGAAATCTCCGTAGCAAATGGATGGGACCTTATGTGATCACCCGGGTCGGACAATTGGGTGACGTTACTATCGAGGACCCGAAGGATGGGGTACGACAAACGGTAAATGGTCATCGGCTAAAACCATTCCTTGATGGTAACGAAAAGTTGGAGGAGAACAAAGAATCGGTAAGCTTCGTGGTAAGCATCCCGGTTTATGAGGTTGAGGGATAAGGACCGGTAACATTTTGTGTAAAGTTATGTACAATTATTTATTTGTTTGTGTGTTTTTGTGTTAATCGTTTTCGTTTCATACTACTCTCTCTTGAGTGTGTGAAGTCCGGACATTCCGAACGGGTCATGAAGACACAAGGTATGTTTTTAGGCTTTGTTATGTGCATTGAGGACAATACACGACTCTTCGGGGGGTGGTAGGGCCGTTAACGGTTTGCGTGTTTTTAAAAAAATTTAACTTATAAAAATTCACAAAAATATTTTTAATAATTTTTAGGATTTTTTAGTGTACATAGTCCCTTTATTAAAAAGTCATAATTTTCCTCCTAGTTTTCATAAAAAAAAATTTGAAAAAGTAAAAATTGGTAAAGTGGAACCCGTCGGCGACGGGTGTGACTCCGTCCGGGACGGGCACGGTATAAACCCCGTCGGCACCCATGTTTCGTAAACAGGTAAATAACCCGTCGGCGCATCCATCACTTTTGCAACCCGTCGGCGACGGGTCTGGTGCCGTCGGCGACGGGCAGTCAATTGGGCTCCGGATCTGTTTCGTTTCTTCCACTAATAAACCGAACCTAACCTTTCTAAACCCTCACCAAACACAATCCAAACTCCATCTTGACCATATAATCGACCCATATTCACCTGACATTGAATTTTAACCATTCAAAACAACTGATACACCTGTTCATCTCTCTCTCTCTCATCGTTACCTTCTCTCTATCTTCTTCTTCACCAAGAACTCCAAAACCCTAATCCTTCAAGCTCTCATAACTCCTTCAATCCTCCATCAAATCAACTGATTTTTGAGTCCAACTTGTGTGATTTTTTTAGAGGAACAAAACCCCCAACACGGTTTGCATCAATTCTTGCTAGTTTGCAAGATCTCTGGACGTGTAACTTAGGGTTTTTGAAGGGGTGTTCATCAATCTTGTTGCTTTACATCTTTTCATAGTTTTTCTTGTCCAAACAACACAAAGGTATGGATTTTCCTTAATTTTATGCATGATTATCATATGTTAGTGTTTTTCTTCCGAAATTTTAAACTTTTTAGTTTAAGAGTAGGTTGTTTAGACAATGTATGTTGTTCTAGCATGATTGTGAGTAAGATTAGTTTCTTTGGATGGAATTTGAGCATGTTATAACCATAGTGAAGTGATTACACTTGTTATGAACATGATTGAACATGAAGGTGATGTTGAATATATTGTTGAAATTATAAGAAATTGTAAGATTAACAAGAAATTGATAAGTTTATGATAAAGTGAGCGACTTTGGAAGTTTAAAGAGGCGATTTTACATTCACTTGTTAATTAAAATTTCAACATCACACATCATGTTCAAAGTTTGAGAGTTTAGTAAAGGTTTGGGTTTATATTGATGTTTTGCTTGTTTGTGATTGTAGTTATGGCCGGTGGTAAAAGACAAAAGACTACAGGGCAAGCTTCATCATCAGGAGTCGGTTCTTCTTCCGGTTTACTACCGAGGAAGTGAGAGCAATTAAGCTCCATCGCAGAGGGTGATGCAAGACTGTATAGACAGGATTGGGAGTGGGCAAAGTTTAGGGATAGTCAAAACGCAAAGATATGGGATGATGAGAAGAACAAATCCTTATCCGCGTACCAAGATAGGAAGTTAGAGGCCAAGCTTTGGAAATGGAAAATGGTTAACAAAGTGAATACCTCAGTTCCGGAAAGGAGTTTATGTGAAAGAGTGGTGAATGTTGAAGAGTTCAAACAAATCGGAATAACACAAATGTTTGAACGCCAAGGTTGGGAAAGGGTGCTTGATTGGTGTGAAGATAACACTTCGCGGATATATTTGGCGGAGGTGTGCGAGTGGTTGTCGACGTTGAGGTTTATGAATAAAGATAGTCCTCCTGCTGAGTGGAAATTGGTTGGTAAAACAGGCCGGGGGTTAATGACGATGTCATTCGAAACAATCAACTGCATTGCACGCTTTGATTCTCTGGGGGTGCAAGCATATGACTATCCAACTATGCAACAATTTTTGGATAATCATATGAATGATGGTGATCCGGAGCAGATGACCGCGGCTATTTTACCTTACCATGATGGAGGAGAGGCAAAGAGAAAGCAAATGACGATTGAGGGAAAGATTCTCCAAGGGATTAATGTTGAGAACATTTTGGTGAGGTTTGGTGATCGTGGAGGTGTTAGAGCGGGTGACTGTAGGGTGGTGCATTCTTTGCTATACGGGACCCCGACATTGTCATGGAGACACATAGTGATGATGAATACGTGGGCTACTCGGGAGGCATCCCAGAGGCGTTTTATTCCATACGCACGCCTCATTAGTGCCATGATTGTTCAACAAAATTGCTTACCTCCGGAATCACTATGGGTAACTAAACCGTTGGAGGAAATTAACAAGGCCTCCATGAAGAAGAACTGGAATATAGAAGTTAAACTCTTGGGGAACAAGTATGTTGTGACCGACAGGTTGGGTCATAAGTATGAGTTCCTTACTTCAGGGGCACCACCGGAATCGGGAGAAGATGAAGAGATGGGTGATAAAGAGGAGGAAGTTGAACCCTCTGGTCCACAAAGACCAAGACAAAGATACATGAGGCTGCATAGAGAAATTAATGCAGATGTGGCGGGCTTTGTGAACATTAGACGGGTGCCCTCCTACAAAAATTTTGATCGGGGACAGCAAGAGATATATGACAATATCTCTGCATGCATAGGTGAAGGCCGAGAGTATAACCGAAGGAGGGAAGCCTATGAGGAGGCACAGGGACCTCAAATGCAGGAGTTTTAGGCTGTTCAAGCAGCCCATCGGGAGAGAATGGATAAGTTTGTGGAAGAGCAACAACTGTTCCAAGCAATGCAGAGGTCACACATGGAACAGTTGGCGAAGAGGCAAGAGGATGAGGCAGCCCGAAGACGGGCATGGGAAGAAGAGGAGGCTACGCGTCAAAATGAAGCAAGAAAATTGGAACGACGCCGCTGGAGTGCTTGGTATGTCTCTCACCAAATGGCCATTAATAACACAAAGATACTCCATGATCAGGAGCGCCACCAAAGAGACTACCAAGCCGGCCTCCCATATGCCGAACATTCGGGGTGGACCAATTACCCCGACCTTCCCCATCCACAAGGTCTGTCTGACCCGACTCCTCACTGGCCCGAAGCCGTAGGCTCAAGCTTCATCCCAATTCCCTACCATCCACCACCACAGGGGGAGCAAAGTCCACTCGATAACTATAGGGAGATGTTTGAGGCCCTCACTGGTTATCAATACCAGCCAAACCCGCCAGTTAATCCCAACGAGCGATATCAGCGGTAGAGGCGAGGTATGTTTTTGTTGTTGTATATTATTTTGTTTCCGTTATTTTTTATTTCATGTTATTTATTTTCGCCTAGTTAAATGAACGTTGTGGGTGTGTTCCCTATATAACCCTCACGAGACCTCTCGTCCTCCCAAGCTATTGGGGGGTTTAAAAGGGCTTGTTGCATAAGCTAAATGCAACCGTGATTCCTACGAAAGTGAGTTAGGTTTATTGTTGTTGTAAATTATTGTCCACATAAATCGAAGTAAAATAACACATGGCTTGGTAATATGTTTCATAAAAAAGGTAGAACTAGGTAACTAACAAATTTTGATGGTTGTGAGAAGCATGCTTCTACACAAGGATTAGAATTTATAGGTACAACATGTTCGCGGGACAACCATTTTTATGAAGAGGCGAAGGAGATATGAGTATCAAGCGACAAAAATCAGGTGCATGTGTTTCCTTTTACTTTGATTCTTAGTTAGGAATAAGTGGATTGTACATTGTATTTTATTTTCCGGGGTGAGATTTTGGGAAGGTTAGACGTGTCACATCCCTTGTGCGTTTTAAAACTCTAGTTCTTGCACATTGAGGACAATGTTTACCTCAAGTGTGGGGATGGGGGAGTAGTAAAAGTTTTCGATTTTGACCCGTTCATTTAAATTCTACACATTGAGGACAATGTTTACCTCAAGTGTGGGGATGGGGGAAAATTTCAAAATTTTTTCAAAAATTCCTTGTTTCAAAAGTGATCTTAAAGGCACAAGTAACCAAGTCAACGAGGGATGTCACAACCCATTTGGTCTTTTGTCATGGTCAAGTTCAAATTAATAAGTATAACGGGTATTTAGCGGGTGGTTATTTGGGAATAATCCGCCTAAGAAACTAATCTTTTATGCATGTCACATACCATACCCTTTTAGATATGTGAGGTTTTGAGCCACTTTTATATCATAGATTACATTACCTATGTTTCTTTGTTTGAGTGGACCATTAGTCATATATTGTAGAACTTGCAACTTTTGATACGTTTGAGACTATAGACCGAATACAAGCACGAGAATGATTAAGGCATTAGGTAAACCTTTTCTCTTAAAACCATTTATCTATCCTTACCCGAACAAATTCCTTAGTCGCCCATTTTGAGCCTAAACCTTTCGTTTGACCACCCTATAGCCCATAACCCTTAAACCTTTTTCTTTTAAACCCGTGTGATGGAAATTCGATTATAGGAGTCGTTTTTGTATAGTTATTCTTGATTGTTTGCATTTATGTTAAAAAAAAGAGAGAAAATACTATTAAAAAGAATTGAAAATTGTTGAAGAAAAACACAAAAAGAAGTGTTAGTAGTTGTCGAATAAAAGGGTGAAAGATTATTGCCCATAGTTGATGTTTATATGTAGTTTTGTTTAAGTTAGTGGTTTGCAATAAAAATAGAATTTTCATCGCTTTAGCCACTTTAAAATATCCTAATCCCTACCCTTAGCCTAGCCCCATTACAACCCTCATAAAGACCTTATGACTTGTGCTTAGTGTTTGTGTTCAATAGTGGAGAATGATTGAGTTGCAAGCTTATACGGGTATGTATTCTAATCGGTTTTGAGTGAATATTCTTTGTAGTGCTAATACATTATAAATATTAGCCAATTGTTAAGCCGAGTGGAGAGAACATTGTGAGGGATATGCATGACTTGTTAGTTTTACGGGCGGGTTAATCTTGGATAACCATTATTATATGTGATTATTCACTTTACCGGTAAATATGTGGAAATTGCAAAGAATGTGAACGTTTGTATGACAATAGATCTTATCCTTTGTCTCGGGATTGGGATGTGTATTCGTTGTTCGACCCACGTGAAAGTGAAAAACAGATTTGCTTGAGGGCAAGCAAAAGACAAGTGTGGGGATGTGATACGTGGTTGAAAACCGGTGCTTGTAATCGTATAACTTTATGTTTTTATATGAGTTTTAATCTTGAACGGCCTACTTTTAATTAGATTTGTGTTTATGCAGGTTTGATGGAGTTTAAGGGCTTTTCGGGAGCGTTACAAGCCACCAGGTCGAAAACCGGAGCACCGGAACGCATTACGGATCAAACGGGAGTAAACAAGCAAAAATCAGAAAAGGCAGGCTGGAGAGCCCGTCGCCGACGGGTCCCAAGCCGTCGGCGATGGGTTGTGGAATTAACCGTCGGCTGAAATTGTTTGTAACCAGTCAAATAGGCCGTCGGCCGTTTTCACCTTTTTGGCAGCCCGTCGGCGACGGTGTCATGCCCGTCGGTGACGGGTAACAGATTGTTAAAACGCGAATTTTGACTTTTTGGGTGAAAGTTCGATCCTTATTGGTTGTGGGGCATTGATTTTCGGAAGTTACACTTCACTTGGAGTTTGAAACTTGATATGGGAGCCTAATTGAGATATCATTCACCAACCATTCCATCATCAATCATCACTACATCACCCGAATCAAGAGCTTCACCATCAACAATCCATCTACACAATCATTTCATCAAAACCCTAATTCTCCATACTTCACCATTACCAATCATTCCACAAACCCTAATAATCCACCATTCATTCATCTATCAAGCTTCAAGATGTTCTCATTCACGTTCCAAACATCCGGTGATCAAGCTTCTTCAACCATGAGCGGCTAATCATCTCGGTTTCACCCCGGTGTAGGTAGTTGTTAATTATAGGATTTCGAATTGTTCTTGTTTCAACTTAGTGACAATTTGTATTTGATTTTTGAAACTTTTGACAATAGTGTTACATTTGTTGCGAATTTGTAAATTGTCGAACGATGTTAAAAGTTATGACTTTGCGAAACGGTGATATGTAATTGTGCATTGTCGTTGTTAGGATTTACTTGTGTTGATTAGAAAGTGTATTCTTGTCCGTTCTTCGGGACGTTGATAGTTATTAGCACCTAAGTCACGGTACACTAAATCCGTTAATCGAATGTATTTGAGTTGAATCTAAAACTTGTAGAAATCCTAAGTTAGCGATTACCGAAACCGGGTGTGATTCCTTTTTATTATTATTGTTCTAGTATCCAAATTTCTTGCAATCGTTAATTAGTAGTTGTTAATTAATTAATCCATTTCCAGTAGTTCAAATTCACATCTTTCTACTAAACAAAAATACAAAAATATCTGGCAAGCTTCATAATTGTGACAATTCTTTATAATTCAGTCAAATCCATACACAAACCACATACTCTTCGTGGTTCGACCCCTTGCTACCACTAGCTATTTGTTAAGGGTAATTAGGGCTTATAAATATTATCTTTGACCGGAGCGCGACACTCCGATCAAAGCTCCATCATCTGCTTCATCAATTCTTTCATTTCAGCAACATCTGTTTCAATGGTAGACACTCTAACTGTCAAATCCTTATAACTTAATTCATCACCTACTTTAATAGGATTATCTGAATTCCCACCTGTAGTGGTTTTATTTGTTTTGATAATAGGAGAAGACTCCATATCATCAGAAACAAATGCCCCTTTTTCTTGGTTCTGGGGACTTCCCACTGAAGCAGAGATTACAGTTGTAAACTCATCAGTGGTTGCCTTCAAGGGAGTCTTAGTGATGTAACTACTATCTAACTGATCACCAATGGTTTCAACAGGTTTAGTGGCTGCTCCACTTGAACTACCACCAAGAGTTTCATAAAACTTAATGGGCATAACCTCCTCAACTATTTGTAGGATAGCAGATTGAATTGGTTCAGACACAGCCATTTGTTGGGTTCTACTCTCAGTAATGTGTGGATGGGAGGGACTGTTTTGATTCTGAATTTCAATTGCTTCAAACAGAGGTAATATTGTTGATGGAATTTGAGAAGAGGGTTGTGGTGTAGAAAGCGAGATTGCCCTGGGAGATGGGCTTTTAAACATACTTTCATATGAAAGGTCTACTTCATGTTGTGGTGTCCCTGTGCTTACAACATGATCCTTTTGTAAGCATACATGAGGAGTTTGGATGGGTTGAGATCTTTCCAACAACTGTGAGGAAGTAGCAGCAGTGGTTTCAAGTGACATTTGTGTTGTCACTGGGTTAACCTCTGTGATCTCATCTTCCAGAGGACCCTTTTTATTTTGTTTGGTTTTGGTGGGCTTTTTGGATGTGGTAGGTTTCTTTTTTCATTTTGCTGGTGTGAGTTTCATAACACCAGTTGTGGTGTCATGATCACTAGGAGCAGTTGGCTCAACAACAGAGGTTTGAGCAACAGATGTGGACGCATCGAAAACAGGCTCATCCCCCTTTGTTTCTGTTTTTGAAACTTTTGACTCTTTATCCATAAGTCTGGTAAAGGTTTTACTTGAAGACTATTTATTTGAAAAGCTACACCTTGTTCAAAATCTGTTTGTGACACTTGTTTTCGTAGGTAGAAGCTTAGAAGTCTTGGGTACAACAGAAAAGCATTATTACGAGCACCTTTTTCAATTTTTCACATTTTTCATATTAGTCAACAAATCAGAAAACAATGCTTGTGATAAATTGTAATAAGATTTTGTTAAAATAACATAACCCTAATACTGAATGTTTAAAGGTATCTCATTAAATGCGGTGGTCTTGGTTGAGAGACAAGTTAAAAGAGTATGGAACAAAAATTTCATTAGTGGAGGGAAGTTCGGTTTGTACATAGTAACTTCCTTTAATTGTGCATCATACCCTCTTTCATTGAACTCTGTATGAAGTTCATGTTTTTCAAAGTTGGTCTTACCTCCCAAGTCGTCCAATGCAAATGTTGTGGAAATTGTAGATGGGGAAATTTGAACCACACTTTTTCCGACCTTAGATGTGATGGCAACCGGATTATTATCTTCAGACTCTATTCAGCATTAAACCAAAATTGTTGGAGTGTTTCCGTATGAACTGGAGCATCAACAGTAAGGATTGATTTGTATTTTGATGACGTTAAAATGTCAATTATTGAGTGAAGGCTGGTATTTTTGCTGGTTTTCTCGAAGATGGGGAGGTAGTTGTGAGGGTTTTTGATGTTCAGAGCCATGATCGGAGAAGAAGGTGATTTGGAGATGAAACATGTTTAAGTTGGAGGGTTTTTAATATGTTCGAAACTACTTTTGAGAAGTTTGAATTCGAGACGGCAGTGGTAGAAGGTCGATTTAGGGATGAAATAGTGTTTATATGGAGAGAAAAAGTGAATGCTGATGTGGCAGTAGTTACAAATATCTGATGGCTAACATCTGTCCACGTCAGAATCTCTCTTGTGATAATGGATGACAGTTGTTTGGAAACCTCTGTTGGCCAACGACAGAGGTTAGGAACAGTGTAAGTCAAATAGTCGTTAGAATAAACATAAGTTATGAGAACAGATGATAACTTTCAGCAGTGTTTGACTTTTTAGCTAACATTTGTCCACGTCAGAACCTCTCTTATGATGATGGATGACAGTTGTTTGGAAATCTCTGTTGGCCAACAACAGAGGTTAGGAACAGCGTAAGTCAACAGTCGTTAGCATAAACAAAAGTTATAATTTTTGTGACAGTTAAAATGATCACAATGGAAGAAGATAAAATAGAAATGGAAATATATGCAGCAGAATAACAAACTTTTTTCTCATAAAAATGAGAAGAATGCTTTCATCATCATGCTTTTAACCTAAGCACTTCTCATAATCGATGACAAATTGTTTGGAATCCTTTGTTGGGAAACAACAGACGTTGGAAATAGTAGTAAATCAACAGTCATTAGGATAAACAGAAGTTATGATAACAGACGATACCTTTCTGCAGTGGATAAATTTTTAGGCAAGCAGAGGTTTCAAAAATAGATGTTTTCAGCAGTGGTAACTCAACAGTCGTTAGGATAAACAGTTGTTTCATAGACCGCATCATCATGTTTTTACAAAGATTGTAATTACAAATGTTCACCTAGTGATCAACTTGTAATAGCCTAACAAACTCCCAACATCTTCTATTAGCCTAACCACTGTTGCTATGAAAACCTCTGTTGAGCATCATAATTTGAATATCATCTGTTTTTCGTTAACATCTCTTGGCCCATAGCAAACCTTTGCATCTTCAGACATTCTTCATTAGCAGATGCCCTCTTTTGTCAGACTTTAGCTACAACAGACCTTTTACAACAGCAAATATTGACTCTTTGTAATTTGGATGAGCAAATTCTTCAAAAAAACTGTTATTGATGATCAAATATTCTAGATTATTTTGTCTTTATAATCATCTGTTCACCCTTAAACCAACCTTTAATCCTATTAAACCTCAGTTGACTTACCAAACATCTGTTCAGACACAATTCAACATAATCTAAATCAAACTCAGAGACAATTACACATCTACATCAATATCGGTCTGCAATCCTCAGATGATATTCAAAACTATATAATAATACTTATGCTTACTAAAATAAGTAAAACTAAGATGCAACAACAAAGATTAATAGGATTAAAATTTATTCATTTATTCAGTAGTGGTAAATTAACAGTTGTTAGGATAAATAGTTGTTTCATAAGAATGAGAAGAATGATGTCAGCAACATGCTTATACAAAGATTGCAATTACGATGTTCACCTAGTGAGCAACATCTAATCTAATAGACTAACAAACTCCCAACATCTACCATTAACCTAACCACTGTTACTATAAAAACCTTTATTGATCAACATATTTTGAATATTATCTGCTGTTCTTTAACATTTGTTCACCCATAGTAGACCTTTGTGTGACATTTGTGATCTTTAAACGATGTACGATGTAAAAAAATATCAATTATCAATGAAATGATGTTTTTTGGTCTCAATATTTGTGTATTTGTGTTTGACAATTTTACGTTTTGATTCTAGTTCGATTTCAAGCTTTAAATCGCTTTCTGAAAGTTATACGCAAACTGATGCGTAAACGTAATCAGTTTAACACGACAAACACTCCGGAACAGTGACATAGGCTTAACATACCTTAAATAACCTTTACATAACTTAGAAATAAGTTTTGGAGGGTTTGGTGTGTCGAAAACAAGTTTATTCGATCGTAGGGACTATTTGTGACAAACTGCGAAAGTATGCCGATTCGTATAGCAACGAACATTCCGGAACATGATCATAAGCTAAACATACCCTAAATATCCTTTACATAGCTTAGAAATAGGCTTTGAGGGGTTCGTTATGCGAAAATGTGCTTATTTAATCAATAGGGACTAAAAGCGTCAAAAAGTGCATAAGTTTGCATTTACGCGCATATCTTACGTTCTGAACATATCCGGACATCCAAAAAAATTTTTAATCATTAAAATATTTTATTTTAGTGATTGGAATGCAAAAATACCATTCTTCGCGTAATTTGGATCGTTTTCGCGTCCGTTCGAGTTTTCGTCGTAATTAACCGAATAACGTAACCTACGACCAAACGAACCGACATCCGAGATGTTTTCAAGCATATTTCATGTTCCCTATGTTTTAACATCATTGTAGAGCCTTGAAATTGGCTTAACGGGGTTTAAACGAGTCGAAAACAAGTTATAATGCGTGCAGGGACCAAAGTTGACATTTTCTGAAACTCTGGTGCAGGGGGTCGCGCCACGCGATGGCCTACGGGCCTCCTGGTTACGCGACGCGATGGCTCAATCTGGACAGAATGTTGATTTCAGCTGCTGCACTTGTTTTGGCCATTGTTTTTCAATCTTGTGGGAATTTTTCTATGGATTTGGAGTTGTATTAATCCTATCCAAACACTTGTGATGATCCTATGCTTGCTTGGTGAACACATAATACACATGGCATGATCTCATGGCTTCAAAAAAACTCTAAATACCCTAAAAAATCTACCCATTTCTTTGCTCATCATCTACATCTTTCTCTATCACTCAAGAGGAGCTTGTTACCTTCTTAGGAGAGCTCCCAACTGAGTTTTCTAGTTCAATCTTTCAGCCATTAGAGCTTTGTAAGCTTCTTTCATGCTTGTTTATGCATTTCAAGCATGAAAGTCAAACAATGTTTGACTTTCTGCTTTGACCATTATTGGTCAACACAAAGTTCGTATGAACTTTGCAACGTGAGCGTAATCACGATGGTTATAGTCCCTTGTGACTATACCTACTGATTACCATGTTTATTAGGCATAGTGACGATTCAAATTTTCGGTCAAAATACGTATTTATGCGTATTTTGCAACGAAGCTATTTTCGGGTATCAAAACACTTTGTTTTGATATCAAACTTGTTTTCTAACTTAGTTAAACATGTTTTAACATGTTTAACTCGTCACTTTTAGTCTAGTGCTTGTATAGGGTCGTAAGTCAGGCGGCCTTGACAACCGCTTAGACTTCCAAACCCGACCCGTTTGGTCGATCATTAGGATCCGACCAAGCATATCTTGTGGCCATAGTTGTATAGGGAATAACCTTCTGAGGTTATACCTTATGGTCACTTAGTTTAATTAGTTGTATGATAGGTAGTTTATATGCCTTAGGAAAATGACCAAAATGCCCTTTTCATGCATAATTTGAATTTAAGCATATGTAACTTAAATTTTGTCACTTAAACTAATTATGCAACATATTTAAACATGTTAGGGCATATAATACTTGTCATAGGACTAATTAGGCGTCTCGAACGCGCATTCGCGCGAACGACACGTTAAAGTAGCGTAGATTACCTTAACGGGTCGTAACAGGTCGTAAGCACTTAGGATAGGTTCCGATTTAGAATGTAGGCTTTGTTAAACCATATCACATGAGTTCCAATACTCATTTGGTTTACGAGACCTCATTCTACCCGATCTTCCGATTTAGGTGTCGATTTATTAACATAGCGATCCGATTACTAGGTGCTACTTGATTTCCTTGGTTTGTCTGAGCTTTGTTAAGTTCATTAGATCGAGGATACTTTGCAATCCAATGTGAGTACATAGTCCCCCTATTTTACTATTTTTAAATTGTTTTGGGGTGATTCATATGTGTTAAACGATTTCGATGTTTTCAAAAACGAATACTATGGTTTATATTAAATACAACGATTTTGATAATGTGAACGAACTTGTTGGGACGTAATTACATAACGAATGACATTCATTAGCTTTGGCCGAGCCGACCAGTAGTATGTTATGGTACCATAGGATCTGACAAATCCTGTTATCAAACTATCACCATGGTTATGTGTGGGGATATGTGGGTAACGACAAAACCTGATGATTGTTAACTTACCCTTTGGTGGTTTGTTAATATGAGTTGAACGATGGACGAGTTACGAAGGTTTGAATGTATTCAACGAGACGACCAAAAGTAGTTTTCACAATTAAAATATGAACGATTATGAATGAGTATGAACGATTTGAACGATTGAACGATTTGAACGATTTAGAACGATTTGAACGATTGAACGATGTTTTATAACACGATGAGTTAAACGAATTGAACGATTGGTTTTTGGTTTGTGATTAGATAATGGGACAGGTATAATGTGATAAAAGCATGGTAGATACGCCGCTGATACTTCTTATATATAAGTGTTTTTATCATATTACATTCCGTGGCGTTATTTAGTTCACTTGGACGAACGATTCTAAACGATGACACGCAACGATGTTTACTAAATGATATAAATCATACGAGTTTTATTACGAGAACGATTTACAATTTGGTTTACATAAGCAAATGTTTTGGGTTAAGATTCATGGCATCGAGGTTTTATAAACTATAACCAACTTGTTTAGAGCTGGCTATTCATATTACAATACAAATATTTTACAAAACAAGGTTTTCTAATATCGACTAATGTAGTTGTATGAGTTATTGCAACATGTAAACGAGCCATGAATCTGACACTCTCACAAAACCTATGTGCTCGCCGGCATTTCTTTTCTGACTTTATTTTTACATATGTTTTAGGTGGTGTTGTTTGATGATGTTGATTGCTACTAGGATGCATGCTCACTTAGGATCTGATGAGGCCTTAGTGACTTAATAACAATGATAGACGATGTGGTTGTGTTTTATCTTAAATTTCAAGACAATGTAAATGGTTAATAATTAAATAAAATGAAACTTTTGAATCCATGGTTGTGATACAATAATTCTGTCGCTCCACTCCCCGACGTTTCCATCGCGGTTTCGTTATTTTACGCGGTCGGGGTGTGACAGAAGAGTTGGTATCAGAGCTCATGGTTATAGGGAATTAGGTTATTAGTAATGGCTTGACCTAGACTATAACTTTTCTAGGAACCTAACGCGAGTTTACTTGCATTTAGATTCTAAAACAATACCGTCACTATCTTTTGGTGACAACCACAACGAGAACACAATAACAAATCCGTTTTGAAAATCAATCATATGTTCCTAGATGAATTGTTATAAGGTTTTGAACCTTCAAAGTTTCCAAAATGATTTTGAAAATAATCACCCACCCTCGGATGATTCGTTTTTGGCTTAGTGCCTTCTGAATTTTCAAAATCTCGTCAAAGTTTGGGTCTAGATAATGTGAACACGTGCAATCTGGAAGGGTGGATGCCTGTATCCTGAGTTTTCTGTCTAAGGCTAGAGTGTTCGTATAAATACACATAATCGGACCAGTCACCCATACCTGGGAACTCTTGGGAGTGTCCACTTATAGGCTAAAGCATGTCTTCACGATACATTATATTGACCCATTTACTTTGATTAGTCACTGTGTATCGTTTGTTTGTTCGAGGTAACAAACGAATGATCACCTTCCTTATGTTTTGTCGATGTTTTCAATACCTCTTTTGTTTATCCATGTCAATCTCACTCGTTTCTCATGTTTCCTTGTTCTTTTTAGAATATGCCACCTAGACGTGATCCAGAACAGGACGCTGCACTCGCAGCCCTAATCACTCACAGATGGCGGCTGTGATTCCGAACCTAATAACTCAGATTAATCAAGCGAACAATAATAACAACAATGCTCATTGTAGTTTCAAAACATTTAATTCGGCTAAACCACAGAAGTTTTCTGGGTCTCAAGGAGCACCTGCGCTCCTACAATGGTTCGAGAGTCTGGAAAGCACATTTCGACATGTTCAATGTCTGAATGAGCAAAAGGTTGAGTTTGCGTCCAGTGTTTTCGAGAAGCATGCTCTAACATGGTGGAACAGTGTGATGAGGGATAGGGGTGCCGATGTGGCTTTGGCACAAACTTGGGAAGAGCTACGGGCTTTCATGATGAAGGAGTTCTGCCCCGTCACGAAATAAGGGCTTTGGAACGAGAGTTCGACGATCTGAAACAAGATGGGGGAGAACACCGTGCGTATACGGATCGCTATAAGGAGCTGAGTTTATTGTGTCCTACTATGGTTACTGTTGGATCTGAGTTTGGTTTTGATTGTATTTTTCGTTTGAATTAGAATGAAGATGGATGAGTTGTGCAGCGGAATTAAGATGGAAACAAACTTTGCATACAATCAAATGAGAGTATTGCTATTATCAAACACTTTTCACAAAGAACCGAAAGATTGAATTTAATTTCAACAACGATTACAATGCAATGTTTAATACAAACTCCCCCTCAGCCAGAGCTCAGTGTTTGTTCGTGCAGAGAAGACGATTGTGCAAAGAGCTAATAGAACAATACAGAGCACTGTTCTATTTATAGGCACTAGCAAACCACTGAGCATCTAAGCTGACGTCACCATGAAAGTGACATCTAACCTCCTAACAAACTCTAACCTCTGATCAATACAAATACTGCTATGCTAACTACTGCTATTACATTACATTACATAAAGACATAATAAACTACTGCTGCATCCTTCCACTGATGTGAACCCAGCAGTACTTATCCGGATCAGCAGAGCTTGACTCAAGGCAGTAGATTGATCAGCAGAGCTTTAGTCTTTCATATGGTTTTTACTTGAACAGAAGTTTGATGGTCAGCAGCTTGTATGATCAGTAGATAGGAGGTCAGCAGATGTTGAAACCACTTTCAAGGGGAGAGACTTGTATGTAACATCTGCTTATATTTGATCCACTGCTCTGACCCAGTTTTGGCTTTAAGTATCTGTTCCTCTGGTAGGGTTCAATCCCAACAATCTCCCCCTAGAACAGATAATGCCAAAACTCTTCATTATTGTGGAATTTTTATTGCCTCATCAACAGTTCCCTTATTTTCCCTTTAAGTTGTAGTTCAAAGGTTAAGGCATCTGTGTCATCATCATCCCTGCTAAGTGGAAGATCAAGGAGATCCTGCAAATCTTCAAGACTTAGGCCAAGTGCTTGTTCCCTTGATATTTTCTTCACTTCTCCATCAGACCTGAACATAGTCAGTACATGGGTCTGTTTGTCAGTTTCCCACTTTAGTTGGGAGATTTTTATTTGATGAGGTATTTGGTGAAGCTGGCCTATTCATGACTGGCTAAGCAGTACTTGCAGATTGTTCCAATTCAAGATCTTCTTTTATCATTAATTTAATGCCCTCTTTTACAACAGCATTTCCAGCATTTAGATCTTGAACTGTTTCAGCACCTGACTGGTTTTGACTCCTTCTTTTGTAGATGGCAGCACCAGCTGGAGCAGTGGTTCTTTTGACTTGCAGCTTTGGTGGTCTTTTTGGGACCTCTGCTTTGGAATAGTCAGGCTTTTGTGGAACTGTTGGATCTTTCTTTCTGAGTTCCTCCAACCTTTTGTAGGTAGCCCTGACCCTATATTCTCCCCACTTTGTCACATAATTCTTTGACCCATAATCAGTTGCTATCAGCTCCTCTTTCATTCTCTTCAATTCTAAGGCCTTATCAGCTTCAAACTGTTTGAATTTTTCAGGAGGAGTCTGCTTGACCTTATTTTTGATCATTTCTTGAATCCTGGCTGCCTCTTTTTCGAGCTCAGGAATGGTCCAGTTTTTGTACATGTGTTTCTCCCCCTTGTATTTCTTGTAGGTCATGATGTTATCGATGTAGTCTTTTCTCAAGGACTCATCTGCCCTTTCTGAGATTTGCTGACATACATTTTTGGCAAATTGCTCCATAGATCTGACCTGTGTGAGTAGAAACTGATAGTTTTGCTGAAATTCTCTATCAGATTTCCCTTGTTTATTTTTGATTGAGATATCCTCTGCTTGCTTGGCCTTGAGTTTCAAGTATTCTTCAATATTGTTTGGCCTGGGATATCCTTCAACTGATGGAAAACTCCTTTTAGCTGGGTCATCCTCATAGTAGAAGGATTTGATTTCTTCCCTAACTGTTATGAGTTACAGAGGAAATGAGACACCAGCAGGAGGTAAGGACTTTAAAATTTGAGCTGAAGAAGAAGGCTTGGGTTTTGGAATTGTGACAAGTGACAGGGATTTTGAAGATGTTGGTGGTGGAGATGTGTCATCATATTTTAGGATTATCCTTCTCCTTTTTGTTTGAGGAGGGACTGATGATGCTTTGGGTGGAACAGTGGTGGTAGTTTGGGTGGCAGTGGTTTGTGATTGACTAACAGCTGTAGAAACAACTGGTGTTTCAACCACTGTTGTCATTACAGCAGATGTTGTAACATCTGTTGTCTTCTGCTTTTTGGCAGGAGGAGATGGTGGTGAGTTTGTTTTTGGTGGTGATGGTGGTGGTGGTGGTGATAAGACAGTGGTTGTGGTGTGTGTTGAAGTGGTGTGTGTTGAAGTGATGACAGATGTTGAAACCTCTGAAGTGCCAGCAGTAGTTGATACATCAGGATTTACAACAGCTGTTTGGATGGAGGTTTGATGCTGTTGGCTTTTGGATGGTGGCTTTGGAGTCTGCTTTGGAATTCTGGATGGTGTGGACTTGGGTTTTCCTTTTGACTTAGGATTTTTAGCATCCTTTGACTTAGAACAACCCTGCGCATACAGCTCCATGTAAGCTCTTTTCTCCTCATTCCACCTTGAAATATCCTTCGCCGTTCTATCCCTTTTTACACTTGCTACTCCTTCATCAAGTGCTTCTTGGGTAGCATCAACCTTTTTGCTACCATCTGGCAAGGGAATTTTTCTGGTCATAGCATCCTTTTCTGGTTCAATGTAAAGACCATCATCTATCCCCTTCTTCTTCCACTCCTGCATTTTCTCCCCCTTTTTGGCATTATTTGGGGGAAGTTGATCAATGAAAAGAACTGTTGGAGGAGCAGTGCCAGTGGTTTCCAATAAACGGGCCTTGATTGCCTTAATGTCTGCTTGAGTGTTTTTGAACCTAGGCTCCATTATGTTTCTCAGCTTTTGGACATGTATTTCATGTTGCTGATCAGCCATTTCTTTTTGTTGTTGGAGAAGAGGTTGGAAGAGGTTCCAGAGCTCATTTGTAGCAGGTGCTTGAGGTGGAACAGCAGTGGATTGCATCGTTTGTACTGTCAACAACTGTTGCAGCATTTCTTTGATATCTGCAACTGAAGTATCCAGTTTATCAACACGTTCCGTCAATTCCAAATATTTTAAACCATCACCCAATTTAATGGGATCATCTGATTTCCCACTTACAGTGGTTTTATCAGTGGTTGAAGTAGGGAGTGTACTCCAAACATTAACCACTGATGCCCCTTTTTCTTGGTACTGGGGTCTTCTTCCTTCAACACTTGACAATCTTTTGATGTTTCCAGTGGTTAAAAAGAATCCACTGGTAGATGTCAGAGGTGCTATGGAAGGAATTGCCTCCAAGGAAGTCTTATTAATGTAACCACTGTCCAAATGTAAACCAGTGGGTTCAACATTTGTAGTGGCTGCTTCACTTGGATTACCACCAAGAGTTACTTGTAACTCAAGGGGTGTAACCTCCTCAGGTTGTGTTGGTGGGTTAGCAAAGATTGATACATCAGACCCAGTCATATGTTGAGGCATGTTCTCATTGACAGGTGATTGAGAAGGACTGGTTAGTGCCTGGTTCAAATCAATTGCATCCAACAGAAGTTAGTTGGTGGGGGAATTGGATGTTTGGTGTAGAAAAAGAATGTGCCCCGGGCAGTGGGCTGTGGATGATGGAATCGAGTGATTCCAGAGCATCATGATGTAGAGTCCCTATGTGTACAACCTGTTCTTTTTGAGAAGAACCAGGAGGAGTTTCAGTTATGGGTTGAGATATTTGTACCAACTGCTGTGAGGAAGAAGCAGCAGTGGTTTCGTGTGACTTTTGTTTTGTCACAGGCAGTTGCTCTGGTATCTCATCCTCCAGAGTTGCCTTTTTGATGGGTTTGGGGGGTTTTTGATTTTGTCTTTTTATGTGGCTTTTTGGTTATTTTAGGTGTGGGTTTCAAAGCAGTTGTGGTGCTACTTTGATCACCTTGAGCAGTGGGCTCAGCAGCAGATACCTGAGGAGCAGTGGTAGCTGCTAAATTCTGCTCAGGCACCTCTGCTTGTGTTTTGCAAGGTGTTGACATTCTTGTAAAGGTTTCAACAGTTAAGCTGTGCATTTGTAAAGAGTCACCTTGGTTTATTGCAGAAATATCATCCTTACTGAATTTCTTTTCAAAATAATAGCTTAAAAACCTTGGAAACAGTAAGAATGATTTTGTTTCAACATTTTTAACCAGATCATTAAAGATTTCCCGAGAATAATTAAGATTTTCCTCTTGAAGAATAGCATATCCCAGATTTTGAATCTTTAATGGTATTTCATTAAAAGCAGTGGTTTCATTTGATACACACATTAAGAGGGTGTGAAATAAAAATCTTGTTGCAGAAGGGAAGTAACCTTTTTATAAGGTGTCCTTTTTTACATCTACATTATACCCTCTTTCCAGAAAATTATTTTTTATCTCGTTTTTGGGAAAAGAAGGTTTACCTTCCTGATCATCGAGTTGAAAGACGTCTGAAAGTGATTGTGGTGTAATCTTGACGGCTTTACCCTTTAGAGAAGAGTTGATGGCTATTACAGTGTCTCCTTGTTTGTCAAGGGTTGCATTCTTCCAAAACTCTCTTTGGGTTGTCAAGTAAATTGGTGCATCTGCTGTTAACAAAGTTTTGTACTTTGATGCGGAGATGGTAGCAAGGATGGAATCGAAAATTTCTGTGGTGCCGGGTTTTGTGAGTAAACCCAGAAGATTGTGAGATGGTTTGTGTGGAAGTTCAGTGGATGTTGCCTTTTGAGAGGCTTGTTTTGAAGATGATTTGGAAGTGGATTTTGCAGATGGCTTCGATTTTGTCATTTTGGAGATGATGATCGAAGAAATTTGGGAAGGAATTTGAAGAAAAACTGTTTTGAGAAGAGAATTTTTGAGAATTCAATTCGACAGTAAAACCCTGTTTTTGGTGTGAAGTGGGGGTTTTATAGATGAAAAAGGTGAAGGCTGACGTGGCAGCGGTTAAAAAAGTACTGACCACTATGTACTGCCCACATGCCAACCTCTGATGAAATGAAGGACAGTACTTCTATGAAAGATACTGATGAAGGCAGTGGTTACAACGGTAAAATGGAAGCAGTGAATGATTTTCACTATCAGTGGATAGCATATCAGTGGATAAGACACTGCTTTTGAACAACAGAGTTTATCAAGGAAATCAGAGGACAGAGGATGGCTTCCAGCAGTGGACAGACTTTGAGGTAGAGCAGACTTTTGAACAATCAGTGGTTATGGCAGACTTTTAAGGATTTTAATGAAAATTTCATTTTTAGCTATTTTTAAGGATGGATTTTTGATTTTCTGAAAACATTTTAATGCTTTTATTCACAGAAAAACAAGATTTTGCTTGTTATTCCATGTTTAGCATGCCAATCCTAGAGACCAAACTTTCAAAGGTGGCAGTATCTAATGCTTTTGTGAGCACATCTTGTTGGACCGTCCTTTGACCTCGAAAAGTCAGACCGAGTAACTCATTCTCACATATAAAGGCGGAATCAGAATATGCAAGATTACAACAGCTTGTCCTATTAATTTCCTATCTTTTTATTGCTTTCTTGATGAGATTTTGACAGAGTTTGGCTCCAAGCATACACCTACAACTATGAGATCCGCTCAAATGAACCCCCTATATATAGACATGGCTGGTTCGCTTATACGACATGACACAAAAGCGATCCAGACACTTGACAAATAAGCGGACCAGAACTAAGACACATGAGCGGACCAGACACTACCCTATGAGCGAACCAGACTTATAAAATACATATTTTGACATCTTTGACTCTCTGTTGACCAATATTTACTTCAGTCTTTTTGTAGACGCAGTCAACAGACATTCCGTGCAACAACAGACTCCCCCTTGGATGTTGACGTAGTCTTTTAGTTCCTAAGTCTTCAGTCTTAGTCTTTTCTTCAACTCTGTCTTTTCATCATAAGCACTCTATCTTCATATTCCCATTGAATGTTGTTCCAGACTCCCCCTTTCACAGACTCCCCCTCTCGATATGCTAGAATCTGAGATATCTGGTTCAAGCTTTAACAAATAGCTTCCTTTGGGAATGATGAAGATCAAACCTGTTACTCAACCAACAAACATTACAAACTATCTTTTCAACATTAAATCACAAACTCAATCAGTTATAGCAATCCACTCAAGTATTCAGGTCCAAGTTAATGACCCTGATTACTCAATTAATCTACCAAGTCCAATTTAATGACCTTGGTTGATCATTTAACGAAACAAACTGATTTAGAAACAACAATTTCAAACAATTTCTGAAAATAACAAGTATCAAATTAATGAACTTGTTTTTTGACTTTTCAAACAATTCAAACTTCTTCAAAGTAAGCTCTCCTCATTCTTCAGTTCAGAATCTCCTGCATCTGCTTCAAACATCTGAGAATCCAACAATCAACTCTCCACTTTGGTTTGTCGGAAAATAAAGCAGAAAATAAAATCTTTTTGGATTTTTTACTGTGATCTAAACTAAGAAATGAAGTACAGAAAACTTAAATTGCAGAAATTAAACAAAGTAAACTATTTACAAACATATTTTTGGTGAGCGTGTCAGGGAATCATATCAGCTTTTCAGACAAATCACAAGTACCGTTAAGCTACATTACATACTCAGACTTAAACAATTTACCTCGATTGTCGATATACTGATCCATCTTAAATTCCCACACAAATTTCAACTTATTCAGGATACGATTTAGATGAATTAAGAACTTAGATCATTCATGTGTCCCACCTCTTGAATATACTCCCGTATCCAGAATCCCAATAATCAGTCTTACAGGTGAAAATACTACAATGATATCTGTATATAATTTAGGTATGCGAGGGCCGAGGTATCTCAGATCGATACTTCCGTATACGCAGAGAGATATCAGCTTCGACTTTTTAGTGTGTCCCCTTTAGAGGATCTTTTAGCTTACAACAGCAGCATATATCAATTTTATTGTTTCAGCATGCTGAGGGTTTAATGCTGTGTTTCAAGCATTTCAACAAGTATTAGCCAGGGACTAGGTCAGAACTACCGTTCAGCAAAAGTCCCGGAATAATACCCCAGACATCATTAAGTATAAAGACCTAGTATATCAGATTAAGAGACCTTTCAAACGAGATTTCAGGGGTTACCTATATATCCAAGTAGTGTTCCCCACGAATTCACAAGTTTGAATTTAGGTTTATATCCCGAATAAATCTACTAAATGTGCGAAAACCTATCGACACATCATCAGTAAGATTGTTTAACTCTTTTATACTTTTCAAATCTTTAGCATACTGAAATCGTCTAGCTGATGTACTATCATTTTCCCTATATACACAAGCTCTTTTTCAGATTTTATCATGCTTTTGTATTTTTGCATTTTTTACTGTTTTTGTATTTTCTGAAAATAAACTATGTACAAACATCTACTCCCCCTAAATACCAAAACAAGTAAAAATTCGACAAACCATTGCAGATTGTTTCTCGTCTTCATCCGCAACAGTACTCTCATCAACGCCAATTATGCCATCCGACTCCGACAGAAGCTTCATACCATTCAGTTTTAACAAATATTTAAACCGATTTTTATCAAAAGCTTTGGTATGTAAATCAGCTTTCTGTTCGTCTGTGTGGATTTTCTCAATTCGTATCAACTTTTTCTCAAAGCAATCACGAATAAAGTGATGATGAATTTCTATGTGTTTAATTTTAGCGTGATGTACTGGATTCTTTGTTATATTTATAGCGGCCTCATTATCAACAAAAAGAGGTGTGTTAAGAAACTGCAAACCGTAGTCGCGCATCTGTTGCTGTATCCACAGGATCTGAGAGCAGCAACTGCTAGCAGAAACATACTCCTCTTCACAAGTAGATAACGCCACAGACGTTTGTTTCTTACACTGCCAGGTAACCAGTCTAGGACCAAAGAACTGGCATCCTGCAGTTGTTGACTTTGAATTGACTTTGCAGCATCCGAAATCCGAATCGGAATACCCTTCGAGCGTAAAATCACCTTTCCTAGGATACCACAACCCCAATGAAGGAGTTCCTTTCAGGTAGTGCAATATCCTCTTCACAATAATCATATGTGATGCTCTCGGGTTAGACTGAAATCTTGCTGCGAGGCACGTTGGGTACATTATATCAGGATGTGAAGCAGTTAGGTACATTAAAGAACCTATCATGGATCGATAAAAAGTTTCATCAGCCCTGTCTCCGGTGAGATCTGGGTGAATCCCATGATTTGTTGCAAGTGGGGTAGCAGCAGGAGTAGAACTTGACATCCCAAATTTCTCTAGAATATCATGAACGTACTTTGACTGATGAATGAAAATTCCCTCAGGAAGTTGTTCAACTTGTAAACCCAGAAAGAATTTCATCTCCCCCATTGATGACATTTCAAATTTCTGCTTCATTACTGATTCAAAATCTTTGCATAGATTTTCATTTGTCGACCCAAAGATTATATCGTCCACATAAATTTGAACTATCAGAAGATGACCATCAACGACTTTAGTGAAGAGAGTGGCATCCACTTTTCCACGAATGAACTTGTTGGCTAGTAGATGTTGAGACAAAGTCTCGTACCAGGCTCTCGGGGCCTGGTGTAAACCATACAGCGCTTTGTCCAATAAGTAGACCTTCTTTTTGTGGATTGGATCGGTAAAGCCCGGCGGCTGACCGATATAAACCTCCTCTTTAACCTTCCCATAAAGAAACGCCGATTTAACATCCAACTGATAAACTTTGAAGTTCTTCCAAGACGCAAATGCTAGGAAAATTCTGATAGCCTCTAGTCGTGCTACAGGAGCATAGACTTCAGTAAAATCAATTCCCTCCTGTTGACTAAATCCCTGAACAACGAGTCGAGCTTTGTTCCTTACGACCACTCCTCTATCGTCCCTCTTACACTTAAACACCCACTTAGTGTTAATTTTCCTATGACCATCCGGCAAATCAACTAACTTCCACACTCCCAATTTCTCGAATTGACTAAGTTCCTCCTGCATTGCATTGACCCAAGAGTCTTCAGTAAGCGCCTCTTTGTAAGTTCTTGGTTCAACCTGCGAGATAAAACAACTTAATGAGAATTCAGTTTGCAAAGGAGCAACTTTTGTATAAAAACATGTAAGTCCTTTATCAATCTGATTTCGAGTGCGAACGCCTTTCTGCAATTCTCCTATGATCAACTCCTCTGGATGATATGAAAAAGTTCGCGGCATCACTTTACTTGGAACATCTACATTTCCCTCCAGATTAGTAACATTCTGCTCTGCATCTTGTTCACCAAGTTGGTTTGTTTGACTTGAAATCTGAATTTGCTCCCCTCAGAATTTGAATCTGAATCACCATGATCAAAGACTGGCATGTTTTCAGCTTCTAGATTATCATTCTGAGCTGACTGATAATCCTGAGCAACTTCATTCTGTTGGACATCATCATGTTCACCAGCATTACTTGGACCTGCTTCATCATCATTTGAAGTTTCCCGTGGTCTTCTCGAATACTCAGCTGGGAACCTTAATTGTGACTCATATTCACGCAAAATATCCAACTCATCAAAGAAATCTTCATCATCCTCTGATTCTTCTCTCATGTCAAACGAATCCCAAAGTTTGTCATAATGATAACGCCATGAATCACCAGGATTCTGCGGCGGCATAGTATAACCTTGACATTCAACATTTGCAGCTTCAATAATCCGCTTCTCACTTGGAACGAAGACACGTCGCAATGGATTTGAATAACTAACAAATATTCCCTCAATGCACTTCGGACCAAACTTCCCAAAAGGTTCTATAACCGTACAAGGTGACCCGAACGGTTCTAGATACTTTAAATTCGGTTTGCGATTATTGATTAGCTCAAAGCATGTTTTGTTGAACTTCTTGACAGTAAGAACCCTGTTGAGCGTATAGCATGCGGCGGAAACAGCTTCAGCCCAAAAATTTATCGGTAACTTTGAATCTGCAAGCATAGTTCTAGCCGTCTCGATTAGTGTCCGGTTTTTGCGTTCTGCGACTCCATTCTGCTGCGGAGTGTACGGAGCACTAAACTCATGCAAAATACCTCTTTCATCACAAAAATCTTCCATCTTGCTGTTCTTGAATTCAGTACCATTATCACTTCGAATTCTCTTGATACGCCTTTGGTACAAATTCTCAATCTTTCTGAACAGCCCCATCAAACTGTCAAATGTTTCATCTTTCGTCTTCAAGAAAGAAACCCACGAAAATCTGGAATAATCATCAGTAACGACCAAACAATAGTAATCTCCTGTAACACTTTTGACATTCACCGGACCAAACAAATCCATGTGAAGTCTTTCCAGAGGTCTCGAAACTGAATTGACTTGCTTTGTAGGATGTGACTTTTTCTTCTGCTTGCCTTTGATGCAGCTAATGCACTCCCCTTCCAGATGAAAACCTTTGATATTAACACCCAATACCAAATCATTGTGCACCAAGTGATTCATCTTCCTAAGATGTATATGCCCCATCTTTCGGTGCCACAATCTTGATTCTTTCTCAGTTGCTCTAGACACAAAACAATGTGCTTGACCAGTAGTTGTAGTTGCTACAGACATATCTAACACATATAAATCATTCACTCTAGGTGCCCTCATAATAATCCATTCTTCAGGGATAACAAAACCAGGTTTCAAAATCAAACATTCTTTATCAGTGAAGTGAGTAGTATACTGATTGTCACAAATCTGCGAGATACTAAGCAGATTGTTTTCCAGCTCAGTGATGTAGTTAACTCTCTCAAAAGTTACAATCCCATTGGATAACGTTCCTTCACCAACAATTCTACCACCTTCATGACCTGCAAATCCCACATAACCACCATTGATATTCTTCACATCATACAGTAATGCAGTTTTTCCTGTCATATGTCGAGATGCGCCACTATCCATGATCCATCTTGAAATGGCTCTTGGAAGATGCGCCACATACCACAAGTTGATTTTAAAACATTTCAATAAAGATTCATGCTTCACGATCCAGGAAGCTCCGGCAATTCAAACTGCTTATTCGAACATGGTGTCCACCCAGGCCTCATCAGCCTTAGGTGTAACCTTGACTCTAGCAATTTGAATTTTGAAATTTTCAGCCTTCAAAGGTGGAAAATTTGCATCATAATCAACCGAAATTGATTCTTCAGCCTTTTTCACTTCAGAAGTTGAAATTTTCATTTCAGTTTTAGGTTTCCAAATTTGTTCAGTTAATGCAACCCGTTTATAAAACTTGTCATTTTTAGTTACCACTTTCTTTACGGATTCATTTTTCACTTTGATGTTGTCATTTTTAACGTTTTTCTTCTCTATCACTTTCTTCTCAACATACATTGGTGCTTTACCCTTCACATCAACCTTCTTTTGTTGAACCTTCACAGCTTCAGTCCTAGGCTTCACATATGTACACTTTCGTGCAATATGACCAACTTGTTCACATCTAAAACAAGTACGAGTATCAGCTACTCGACTCGTGCCTTCAGACTGAGCCTGCGAAGCTCTCTTCTCAAAGAACTCTTTATTTGATTTTGAAAAAAATTCATTTTCCTCATCAGAAAGTGAACTTGAACCATTCACAAACACCTTCTTTTCAGCAAACCTTCTGTTTTGAAAACTCCTTTTCTGATAACTCTTACCACCTCGATAACCACCCGACCAATTGTTTCGATTGTTATTATAAAAACGTGGTGGAACAACAGGCTTTTTGTAATAAGCTTTATCTTTCTCAAAATTCATTTGCCTTTTTGTTTGACACAAACTGTTCACTTCTGATAACTCAACTTCAACTAACTTGAAAACATTTGTCAATTTTTTCACATTAACATTCTCAATGGGAAACTCAGAATCCGAATACAACTTATCAGATCCAGCCATCTTGTACATCACAAGACCCGGTTCATCACTTAAGTTGTTTTTGGACTTTGATTTCTGAATGTATTTGTCTAAGAAACACCCATCCTCCTCAGAAGTGTCACAATCCGGTTTAAGCACTTTGTCTACCACACTTTTCACCACATCACTTTGGACACCCTCGTCATTGGAAGATGTGAACGTGACATCAATGTTTTCAGGAAGTTTAACTTCACTTTCTTCCTCAATTTCCACCAAACTAGACTGCTTTTTCGTGTAGTTGTCTAAAATTGGCGGTGGAACTTTGTGAAAACCTACACCCGTTCCATCAGAAAACACATCCTCGCCATCTTTGTTTTTCCCTATAGGTTTAGGAACAATATGCTGCAAAACAAAGCTTGCTGATTTATAGCTGTTAAGCTTCAACTGGATTCGTTCATTCTCAATTTCAGCTTCTTGAACTTTAAGTTTCAGTTTAGCAATTTGATCCAGTTGTTCATTAATCGATTCTTCTTTTAATCTCAAAACAGCTCTTAGATGTTCATTTTCTTTAAATGTTTTGCCATTACGATCATCACTATCTTTGACAATGTTTTTCAATTTCTCAAACTTTTCAGAAATCTGAAGGTTTTCAAGAATTAACTTTTCATTTTCAGATTTTATTTTCTCACGTTCAGTTTTATCAATTTCAATTTTAGCCGTTAATTCTTTGATCCGTTCAGTTGAAGCTCTTACACTTTTGTCACGATCGAGAATCTGATCTTCAACATTTCTAACCTTTGTTGTCAGATTCTGAATTTTCTCATTGTTAAGATACGTGACAGTGCTACAAAAATTGCATTGTTTAGTACAATTTTTGCAGTCAGCATTCCCATCAATCTTGTTACCTGACGCATTTGTTGACACACTTTGACTGACCGATCCCTTTGACTCAGTAACAGAATTAGGATCTACCTCAAGTGTTTTTGCAGCTAGCACTTTGTTAGCCATCATTCCCAAGTTCTCAGCTGTCAACTCTTGCGTAGTATCAATTAAGCCTGTATCAACCTGCTTTTCTTTCTTCTCTTTCTCTTCTTTCTCCTTTCTCTCTTTCTCTTTCTCTTCTTCAATCATTTTTGAAGTTGGAGTTCCCCACCACTTGTGCTGCCAGTATTCATCTTCTTCTTTGTTGGCTTCGATATCTAGCGTTTTGTCATCAATCGCAATGTTGCCATACCTATCAAGATAGCACTCTCTATCTGGATCCCATCTGTTTGCTCTTCTAGCTTCCAGAAAGATACCAGAAAGTCTGATAATCTTGGTTTCAGCAATCATCTTCCGGTATTGATACTTCTGTTCTTCAGTACGATCATCTTTCCACTTAATAGGTTCATCATTGCTTGCCATGAATGCGTAACCCACCACATCTTCTTCCGGTAGAACTTCCTTACTCCAATCATATCCTTCATCGTCATATATAACTGCAAGAGCCCTTGATTTTTCTTCTGGTTGCTTTAATCTTGGTGGCTCAGACTTGTTCTGATGGTAAATCGCCTTTCTGTAGTAATCTTCATTGAATGGATTTTCAGAATCATCAGCAGCATACGCATTTCTACACTCGCGCTTAAAGTGACCTCTTTGTTTACATTTGAAACATGTCACCTTGGATTTATCAAATCCCAATTTGGTAGACGGTCCACCAATTGACTTTCTCCCCGTTATCTCCATGAACCGCTGTGCCCGACGAACCGCACTGGCCATGCACCATCTGATATCCATTAGTTCCATCTCCTCGGGGTCTAATTGATCATAATCTTCTTTCGTCAAGTTGGTGTTACCAATCTTCCCTGCAACGAGGCTTTCATATGATTCAAGTACAGATGCTAAGAAAACCATCTGTTGTTTTGCCGATTCTTCACTGAAATTCTGCCCATTCTTCAAATCCACTGCGATATTACACTGGAACAAATTCTTTGAAACAGATTGACTTGAAGTGTTTGAAGAAGATCCACTGTGAAAACCACTGTGAAGACTTTCATTGTTCACTGAACTTGAACTTTCTGCAGAAAATGCTGTTCTCGGAGACCCAGCCTGTGGTGAATTTCCTCTGTAGTAAAGCTCCACATTCTGCTGATAAGCTGGATTGTTGACTTTAGATCTCTTTATCTCCAACTCATGGCTTTCAAGTCTTTCAATCAGCAAATCCACTTTCAAATCTTCAAGCTTGATAGTGTTCTTCAACATTAAAGCGAAATATTGCCACTCTTGATCATTTGGCAATGAATCAAACAATTTATCCACCAGCTCCTCTTCAGAAGGTAAGATTTCATGTCTAGTCAGCTCCATTTTTAGATATCCAAATCTCTCAATCATTTTACCAACAGACTCGTTTTTCATACAATTGAATAAATCAAACTCTTTACGCAACAATTTCTTTTTGTTTTTAACAATTTCATTACTTCCTACACATTTTCTCTCTAACGCTTCCCACAAACTCTTTGAAGTCTTTTCTTGTTCGAGCAATGAAATAATATCCTCTCTTACTGACTGTTTGATCAATGTTATCATTCTATGTTCAGCCACAACATTTTTTATATCTTTTTCTGTAAAATCTTTTGCATCTATTAACTCTCCTCCCTCTTTTACTGGTGCAACATATTCATGTGTCAGTTTTAACCAGCTTTCAGTAGCAAAAGCTTTTACCCAACCCTCAAATCTGTTTTTCCACCAATTATAATCTTCAACTTTCATTAGCTTTGGTGGCTTCTGTTGGCTTCCGTACATGTTTTCAAACTTCAAATTCTCCGAAATCTCCTTCGAATATTCTTTCATCTCAGATCTTCTATCGGATGATTCGGAATTGAACGCGTTGTAGAATGTGTTGAAAAATTCTTCACCGTTGCTCGACATCTTCAATTACCTGAATCTCAAACAAACAACAACTAGTTTAAAAATTTATCGATTAACAAAATAAGACCGGTACTCGAACTGATGATTTTCTTTGCGGACTGAACGTTGACCAACAGTACGAACTTCTAGAACCCGAATCAAATTCAAATAACTTGACTTTTTGAAACCTTTAAACTCCGAACTGTACGAACTGGACAATATCACACAAGTTGACCACACAAACGACCTGAATAATTTTGTTGACTTTGTGCGAACAATACTGAACACTTTCAATCCGTGTAAATTGAGATATTTAAACTGAGCAACCAGAACCTGACAACTTGCGAACTGACAAACAACAAGTAAATGATTCTATTTGACCACAAACATCACTATCCCGACAACTTCAAATATAATCACATGGATGAGCCTGTGATTTATGTTATTTATGTTTCAAACTACTTTAACAAATGTGCAGCCGACAACTAAAACACCCAATGTAATATGATTGGATCGTTCAAATATGTTTCACATATAATGCTCTGATTGGAACGATAACTTCACTAACCTGCACACACCACATGATCACTTATCTATGCACATGAAACACATTAATTGTTAATATGTAATGTCAAGTAATGGCCGACACAATTAATAGTTTCTAAATTCTCATTGAGCCGATTAAACACTAAACTGACAATTGATGTTGATCCTTTTTTATGTCTTTAACACTTAAACGCACATGGGCCGACAACACTTCAGACACAATGATGATGATGACAAATAAGCGAACCAGACTATGTCCAGATAAGCGGATCAGACTTGTTCGTTTGAGCGAACCAAGTAATGTTGCACTAAGAGCGAACCAGGCAGTTCACTTTCGAGCGAACCACAAATGATCTTTGGAGCGGACCAGAAAGATGTGTTGTTCAAGCGGACCAGACGAGCGAACCAGCAAAACTTGTACGTTGGAGCGGACCAGAAACGTGAACCTTTTGTTGTTCACAAAAGCGGACCAGACATGTTCATACGAACAGACCTGCAACTTTGACGCGAATTCGAATGAAAAAATCTCGATTTCTCCTAAACGGTTTGGAGTTTCGATCTGAAACTTGGTAGGGTTTTAGATCAGGTATAGGCGCACAACATATCCAAAAATCAGCCGAAACGGACCATGAAAACCTGTTCAATTCGATGAAAAACAGTAAAAACTGTAAAAAATATGAAAAAGATGAAGAAGAAGATGAAATCGGATCTGATTCTGATGAAATCCTGTGCGAAATCGTGTGAAAGATCAGTGAAATCGAGCTCCTGCTCTGATACCACTTGTTGGACCGTCCTTTGACCTCGAAAAGTCAGACCGAGTAACTCATTCTCACATATAAAGGCGGAATCAGAATATGCAAGATTACAACAGCTTGTCCTATTAATTTCCTATCTTTTTATTGCTTTCTTGATGAGATTTTGACAGAGTTTGGCTCCAAGCATACACCTACAACTATGAGATCCGCTCAAATAAACCCCCTATATATAGACATGGCTGGTTCGCTTATACGACATGACACAAAAGCGATCCAGACACTTGACAAATAAGCGGACCAGAACTAAGACACATGAGCGGACCAGACACTACCCTATGAGCGAACCAGACTTATAAAATACATATTTTGACATCTTTGACTCTCTGTTGACCAATATTTACTTCATGCTTTTTGTAGACGCAGTCAACAGACATTCCGTGCAACAACACATCTGCCAGCAGGTCTTTAGTTGGAACATGATGCAGAGAAATCAAACCTTTTTCATAGCAATCCCTCACAAAGTGATGTCTGATGTCGATGTGTTTGGTGGTTGAATGGGAAACTGGATTTTTGATGATATTTTCTGCTGCCTGGCTATCCAACATGAGTGGTGTCTTTAAGGCAGTGATACCAAAATCCAGCAACTGATTTTGAAGCCACAGAAGTTGGGCTGTACAGCTTGCAGCAACAATGTATTCAGCTTCAGCAGTGGATGTTGAAACGGCTGCTTGCTTTTTGCTTTGCCATGAAACTAAGCAATCACCTAGAAACTGGCACCCTCCTGATGTGGACTTCCTTGTGGTGTTACATCCAGCAAAGTCACTGTCTGAAAATCCTGAAAGCTTAATATTCCCATTAGCTGGATACCAGATACCAAGTGTGGGAGCACTTTTTATGTATCTGACTCCTTGCACAGACACATGTTGCAAACATGTTGTCTGGCCTAGATGCAGCTAGGTACAATAAAGACCCAATCATGCTTCTATATAGAGTTTGGTCAATCAGCTCATCCTTTTCATCAGACATGACAAGCTTATTTGTTGCCATGGGTGTGCTGCATGGTTTACAATCATTCATATCAAATTTGTTTAAAAGTTCTTTTGCATATTTGCTTTGATGAATGAAAGTACCATTTTGCATTTGCTGAACTTGGAGACCAAGAAAGCATTGCAGCTCACCCATTGCACACATTTCAAACTCAGCTGTCATGAGTTCCCTAAACTCTTCACACATTGTATTACATGTGCTTCCAAAAATAATGTCATCCACATAAATTTGGACAATCATTAAATCCTTTCCTCTCCATTTTAGAAATAGTGTTTTATCAATGGTACCTCTTTTGAAACCATTTGAGAGTAGAAAGGTGGAAAGAGTTTCATACCAGGCCCTTGGTGCTTGTTTCAGGCCATACAGGGCTTTGTTCAGCCTGTAGACATGATCTGGATAAAATGGATCCTCAAAACCTGGAGGTTGACACACATACACCTCTTCTTGAATTGTACCGTAGAGGAAAGCACTTTTGATATCCATTTGGAACACCTTCATGTTGTGGTTGACAGCAAAGGCCAAGAACAGTCTTATAGCTTCCAATCTTGCTACAGGGGCAAAAGTTTCATCATAGTCAATCCCCTCTTCCTGTCTGTAACCTTGAACCACAAGCCTGACTTTATTCTTGACAACAATACCCCTTTCATCAGTTTTGTTTTTGAAGACCCACTTTGTGCCAATGGGGCTAACCTCTTCTGGCAGTGGTACTAGCTCCCATACTTGTTGTCTTTTAAACTGTTGGAGCTCCTCTTGCATGGCTTCTACCCAGCAGTTGTCTTTTAGTGCCTCTTGGTACTTGACTGGCTGATGGAGTGATAGAAAACCAGCAAAAAGACAAATGTTTTGGGTTTGGCTTCTTGTGAGCACCCCTTCATTGATGTTGCCAATAATTTGATCAGGTGGATAAGATCTCAAGTAGATTAAATCTCCTTGGTATGGAATGATGGAATTTGTTGGTGAAGGCTGCAAATGTGTATCATCTGAGCTAACCACTGCTGGTGACTTTGATGACCCAGCAGTGGCTTCAAAAGGTGGTGGAATGTGAGGTAATGAAGTGGACACATGCTGACTTTTATCCACTGTTTGGGGACTTTTGTCAGCATTGTTTGAGGATGTGGAAGCAGTGGTTGAAGGGCTACTTTGGTCAACAACTGTTGAGGTAGCAGTGGTTGAGCTTTGACAGCTGTTTTGAACATCTGATGCTCTTCCCATTTTGGCAGACCTTTGAGGGATGATAATTTCATACCCATAGTCTGGTGCTGAATCCTCTGATGAACCTGCACTGTTAGTCTTGACAGCAGTATTTTCAAAAGTAAATTTTTCAAGATCAAACAGATTTGCAGGATTTGCTGGGATTTTCATTGATGAAAGTTCATTGAACTTTACATTCAAGGTCTCCTCCACTGCCTTGGTCCGTGTATTAAACACTTTGTAGGCCTTGGCAGTAGTTGAGTATCCCAAATGATAACCACAATCAATTTTGGCTGCAAATTTTGAAATGGAATCTTTTAAGTTCAAAATAAAGCATGGGCAACCAAATAGCTTGAAGTATGAGATCAGTGGTTTGATTTTATACAGAATTTCATAAGCAGTCTTTTTGTGCCTGGGGTTTATTAAAACTCTGTTTTGGACATAGCAAGCAGTGTTTACTGCCTCTGCCCAAAAAGTTAATGGCAAACCTGAATCAGGAAGCATGGTTCTGGCAACCCCAATCAAAGTTCTGTTCTTTCTTTCAACTACCCCATTTTGCTCTGGTGTTCTAGGGATGTTGTACTGCCTTACAATCCCTTTCTTCACACAGAAGGCATCCAACTCCTTATTTTTAAATTCTGTACCATTGTCACTCCTGAAGACTTTTACTGGAAGGTCAATTTGCTTTTCAACCTGTGTCACAAAGTCTTGCAAAATGCCTGCAGTCTCATCTTTTGAGTGTAAAAAGAAAGTCCATGTAAACCTAGAGAAGTCATCAACAATAACCAAGCAATATCTTTTCTTCTTGAGACTCATGACTTGAACTGGGCCAAACAAATCCATGTGTAGCATTTGCAAACACTGGGTTGTTTTAGACTCTTCAATGGACTTATAAGAACTTTTATGTTGTTTTCCTTTTAAACAAGAAATGCAATGTTCAGGACATGAAAACAATTTTTGTGGTAGGCCTCTTACCAAACCATTTTTTGAAATTTCAGTGATTGTCTTAAGATTTGTGTGCCCTAGTCTTCTGTGCCAAAGTTCTGTCTCTTTGTTAGAGGTAGCTGAGAACAGACAGGCATCAGCTCTGGGACACTCTTTTGACATATCAACAACAAAAACATTGCCACTTCTTTGAGCAAGAAGTTTTGTGTGACCAGTTTTTATTATTGCTTCAATCTTTTTAACCATTTCTGGTCCAACAATCCTACAACACTCCTTTGTGAAGAATGACCCATACTCTTTGTCACTCATTTGTGAAACACTCAGGAGGTTGAATTTCAGACTGTCTATTAGATTGGCATTTTCAAATTTTACATTGCCAGATTGTACTGTACCAGACCCTAGAACTTTCCCTTTATTGTTATTCCCAAAGGATATATCACCCCCTCCATGAATTTTGAAATCTTTGAGTAGGGCTTTACATCCAGTCATGTGCCTGGAGCCTCCACTATCAACATACCAAAGGCTATCTAAACAGGTAGAAGCTCCCTGCACATGAAGTAAAAAGATTAGTTCATTAGGGTTTCCAAAGCCAACAAGGCTTTGGATGGGGTCTCAACAGTGTCTGGGTTGGATGCACATTGATGGACAGTGGTTAGGTCAGGGGTTTGGACAGTTTTAGTACTGTTTCTTGCTAACCACTGTTGGGGGTCTTGACCAATCACCTGTTGGTACCCAAAAGGATGCCTGTTCACTTTAGGTTTAGAGGGCCTTTTTTAGGCCTCATAAACGTGTGGAACGCTAGGGTATGGTGGTTGTCCCTTACCTCTTCTATATTGATTGGCAGGGGGTGCATCAGTAACCTGAACATCTCTTTTAATAGATGTTTGGTTCAGCTGTTTTGTGACAGCTGTTTGAACTGGCACAAACAGTGGTTGGTTTTTAGTGAATTTGACAGATGATGTTGATGGACTCAAGGATGTTTTAGCAATGTACTCATTCTTTTTTGTTAGTGCATTCATCTGTCATCTTCGTCTTATGTCGAGTCTCGGTTGCGTTGCAGATCTGAACGAGCATGAAGTCATCTTTAAGAATGATGACATCACATGTGTGACATCAAGGATGACATCACAACAATGACATCATCACATCATATGATCAGAATGTTGTGTTTTCGCTTGAAGACAAAATGTTAGTTGATTGTATGTAGGTTTCGCTTGAAACAGAATGTCATATATATGAGGGTTTCGCTTGAACATATGAATATGAGGTTTCGCTTGAACTAATTCTGTCATATTTAAGCGAAACCATGAGGACTATAAATAGGATAGTTGGGTTCTCATTTGTAACAGTTCTGAAATTCCATACCGAGGTGCTGCCGGTGTGAAGACTGATTGTAAACGATATTATATCAATCAAATCAGTGTTTAAAGTGATAAGCAAGCTGTTTCAACATCCATTTCTTAGTTTCCGCCTCTGAAACGGACTAAATCTCTTCTGAACGACTCGTTCGGGTCACAAACCGATCCTACAAGTGGTATCAGAGCTCAGGAGGAAGAGATCTTGTCAAAACAGTCTGTTTTCATCACTTTTTCTGATTTCTACACCATTCTTTTCAAAATTAAAAAATTTTCATGGATAGAATCGGCTCAAATTCACACATCTTGTGCGTAATCATGTTTTAACAAATCCTGGAAAGTTTCAGAGCTTAAATCGACTTAAAACTGGTTAAAAACATGATATTCGCTTGAAATTGGTTTGACATTTGCTGATGTCATCAGGCTTTCGCTTGAAAAGTTTCGGCTTTCGCTTGATAACACCGGCTTTTGCTTGAAATTGACGTGTTTCGCTTGAGTGTTTACATCGAGTCTTGTGTAAATCATTATTCGAGGTGTCAGTAATTGGAAAAGGAAGTCACGAGTTTGTGTGTCAGTTTGCATGTGATCTGCATTGTGTCAAATACATTGTTTTTTTTTAAATAATCACAATTGATCGTTCTATGTGCTAAAGGTTTGAGGTCCAATTAAAATCAACTAAAACATTATGAGGCTCGTGTATTGAACAGATTTGCATGTGATTGTCAACCATTATCATCGATTAAATCAATTGAGATTAAGTTGTCTGCCACACTCATATTTGCGGTCCAGTTACATGATGATGAGTATTAAATGTGTTAGCTCATTCAAATGTTTGCATGTGAACTTTTGATAGTTGTCAGATATTTTCGAATTGTGTTTTTAAAAGATGTCGGCTTAGTGATTTTGAGTGGTCCAATCATGTGCAAGTGTTGACTGTCCACGAAAGGTTCAATAGATTTGTGTTGGATTTTAATATTGTTGGTTTAGTGGATCAACGGCCCAATCATAGTTTGATATAGTTTGAGCAGGCCCAAGTTTCACCATCAGTCTCGGCCCAAGTTTTATTATCATTGACCCAATCAGTGAAGGCTTAATCATAGTGTTTGAACAGATTGTTTTGGACAAAATGTTTGATGAACAAGAAAATTATTATTTCGAAAGATTCAACGATTGGCATAGAGGATATATAGATGATAGTTATAGAAATGTGAAGAAGGTTGGTTGGGAGAAAAGATTTAAATACTTTGTGTGTTTGAAAAATGAAAATTTGGATGATCTAGCAAACCGATATACAGTCTAAATTGAACATTTGAAAGAACATGAGATAAGACTGTCAGATACTGAAAAAGTATCAAAGTTTGCTACCTATCGAATGGGATGAATGTTTGAAAAACCTAAAGAAAGATTCTAGTTTTTCAAAGCTGTATCTAAAAGAGTTCATCAACAAACTTAAAGATTTTGAGTATGAAAGTGACAATAAAAAGAAAGAATTGATAAATGAAACAAAAAATATTTTGATGAAAATGGATTTAGATGTGATTCTTGAAATGAAAAGAAGAGTTAATGTATGTCTTGCTGCAAAAAGTAATCTGATATACGATATGAAGAGGGGTTGTTATATTGATGAGAATATGAAACCTCTTAATTTCGTTAAAATTTTTTGTGCAGGAACATATAAGATAGAGAAAAAGGAAATCTCAAAGACTGAAGAATTTGTGAAGAATGAATCTTCAGGTTCTGCATCAGTGTGCTCTAAATGTGATAAACTTGAAGCTGAAAATGGCAAACTCTTGAAAGATGTGGAAAGTTTGACATTGGAAGTCAAAAAGTTGAAGGATGAGAAGCAAGCTGATGTTAAACAGATTTTTGATTTAACGGAAAATTGTGAGAAGTTGAAATCAGAAAAAGACAAACTGTTAAGAGATTTGAACAGTTTGACATTGAAAAACGAGATTTTGAAAGAAAAGGAAAAAGAATTTGAAAATGAAAAATTAAAATTTGAAAAAGATTTTCAAAGTCAAATGAAGATTTTAGAAGATGAGAATCTGCCATTTTTAAAAATAATCTTGAAAAACAGATTGAAATAAACTCTCATCTTCAGAAAATCATTCGACTTGAAAATGAAGCTGAAAAAGCTCGGATTAAAATCAAAGAGCTTGAAGAGAAATTGAAAGGTTTTGAGACTTTGTCATCAACACCAGATTATCCATGTCCAAAACCGATCAATTCTGTTCCAATAAGTGACAATGTCATAAACTTTGACAAAGTCAAAGTTGAAGAATGCGATGAGAAATCTGATGATGAAAATGAAAAATGAAGAAAAAGAATTTATTTTTGAAGTTAAAAGAAAAGTTTCAAGAAACTGTTCCACAATCAACTGAAAAGGGAGAATGCTCTAAGCAAAAACCTTTGAAGAAGAAAGTGGAACAAAAACAAAAAGAGAAAATTTTGAAAAATGTTCAAAAAGAAAATAAAAGTTCATAAGATCAATCATCCAATCGCATTCAAAAATTACAAAAAGTAAAAATTGAAAATTCAAAAATTGTTGGAATGAGTAGTGCAGGTCGGACCACAGTGCTCAAAAGCCAAATCCAGCAAACAAGAGGAGAAATGTTTATCACCAAGCCAAACAGTGCTATGATCTGAATGTTTGGACTAAAAATGGTGATTGGTACGATAACAGAGTGTGTTACAGATGCGGTTATCAAGGACACATTACTGTTAACTGCCAAAGTTGGAATTATGAGACGAGAAGATGCTTTAACTGCAACATCAGAGGTCACATTGCTAGAGATTGCCCAAGGAGATCTAATGACAGATTGAGGGCTAATTCTAAAAAATTGGCAAAGATTCCAGTCAATGTCAAGCCTCATGAACAGAAGGTTCTAAAACCTAAAGTTCAAGAACAGACAATTCAAGAAAATAAAGTTAAACTTTCACAGGGGCAGAAAGACAGACTGAGGAAGAAGAGGAAGAAGGCGAGAGAGTACCTCGAGAAGATCTTGTCCTCGGGTTCATCTGTTAAAAATAAGAGTTCTGATGAATCGACTCCCTCGATTGCAAAGTCAAGCAAGACGAATTCATCAGATACAAATCTGAGGACGAAAGAAGAAAAGAAGAAGAAGAAAATGGTCGGCGATGAATCTGACGTGTCGAAGTCAGACAAGCCACCTTCAGGCAATGAATCTGACGTGTCGAAGTCAGACAAGCCACCTTCAGGCGATGAATCTGACAGATCAAAGTCAGACAAGCCTTGTGCAGGCAATGATTCTGGTACGGTAAAGCCAGAAGAGCCGGTAGTTGAGGTAAAAACTGAGAATTCAGGTTTAACAATGGATGATGCAAATTTTCCACCATTGTTGAACAAGAATTCAAAATCACCCAAGGACCGTCAGGCTTGGGTGAATCTGTTTAAATAGAAAAACCTGACTTGCCGGAGTTCCCAGGTTGGTAAGCGTGGAACATGAATCGGCACATTTCTTGAGAAATTCACGAATGTGATATTTCGACTTACAAGTGGTAAATCAGAGACATTAAGTTGTACTTGATTTTCTACAAGTGATGTTTGTGGATTGATCTTAAAAATGTTAGTTTTTACAAGTGATTGAAGAAAACAAAGTGATGAAAGATTCCCGAATTTGTGTAAAGACACACAAAACTTATTTTCCGGAAAAACCATTTTGATTAAAACAAACTTAAGTGTTTTGAAATCACTATGGGAAAATAGTTTGTTGTCAGGGGGAGTTCTGATTGTTCAAGCCAAGTGAATGGAGAATTGAAGTAATTCTTATCATGTTGTCACATTTCTTGTACAACTTGTTTTCAAATTTTTCCAGAAAATCAAAATTGAGACATATTTTGATTTTAGGGGGAGTAAAAATTTTAAAAAAATTAGAAAATTTGAAAATGTCAAAAACATTGAAAAATGAAAAATGAGTTTTGTTATCAAAAAGAGGAAATGATAGTAGATCAGTGGACTATCACAGCATGCTAAAGAAATGAAAAATCTATATGTGATAAACGGTCTCACAAAAGATGTGACAATAGGCTCAGCTAGATTAGTAGATTTGCGATAACGATACAAACTTAAATGATAAAGCCAAGTTCTAGTGGAAAACATGATTGAAAGCATAGTACTTAGTTTTGTCCTTCTTGACTGTGTACCTACTCAGTAATCGCTGATTGTCGAAAGACATAAAACTGGTTAAGTTTGTGAACTTTCACAACTTTGCTAAAAAGTCGCTGTGATTGTGCATTTCATTTTGCAAAGATTTAAACTTGTTTTATTTCTTTATTTTGTTTAAGCATCGGACATCCTCTGCGTATATGTGAGTATCGACCTGGATGTTGTTGCCTAAACGTTCTGCTTTATTTTCTTTGATGTTTCGTTTAAGCTTTGGATCACCTCTGCGTATACGGAAGTATCGACCTGGTGGTTAAAGCCTAAACAACTTCAACTTGTTTTATTTTTCTTATTTTGTTTAAACATTGGACTTTCTCTGCGTATACGAAAGTATCGAACTGATTGTTAATGTTTAAACATTCTGATTTGTTTTTCGCACAAATCACAGTTGATAAAAGTTTAAAGGCATTACTTGAGTCAGTGTATTGCATGATGAGGGGATTTGTTGAGATCGTGGGGTCCATAAGAATTTAGTGCTATCTTAATATACCTTAACGTATCGGTAAGCATTTCGAAAGTTTTTAGATTGAGTTTAAGTGGATAACAATATCGAAAATCTATGTGAATCGTTTAGAGCTTAAAATGTTTAAAGCTTAACGATGCTAGTGATTGGTCACATAAACTGATATGATCCTCTTACACAAGCTCACAAAAATATTGTTGTAAATATTTCTTTATTGCATTCCTTTGTTTTTAAAAATTCAAAAAGATTTTAAGTGTGTTTTAGCATAAATTTTGAAAAATACAAAAAGATTTTCGCCAACTGATGTTGAAGAGCTGATTTTCAAAATTTCAAGTGCTGAACATGATGAACTGGTTTGGGAGTGTGTGTACTGATTGAGAAATTTTGTTTTTGAGAAAGAAAGTTAGATTAGTTAATCAAGGTCATTAATTTGAACTTGATGTAACTATTATTAGTAAGTTTTTCTTATTGATTTAAGTAAAAACTTATGTTTTGATGAGAAAATGTGTGCAGGAAATGAGCTAATCAGAGTTAAAGCCAGGGATTGATCTCAAGGTGATAGCTAATTCCAGATAGCGATCCCATCATGATGAGAGGGGGAGTCTGACGAGGTTAGAGCCAAAGAGAAGATCCTGGTATATGCTAAGAAAGAAAAAGACTGATAAAGACTGAAGACGTTGAAGACTCGATACTTAAGACTCGTCAACATCTGAGGGGGAGTCTGTTAGTGCATTCATCTGTCGTCTTCGTCTTATGTCGAGTCTCGGTTGCGTTGCAGATCTGAACGAGCATGAAGTCATCTTTAAGAATGACGACATCACATGTGTGACATCAAGGATGACATCACAACAATGACATCATCACATCATATGATCAGAATGTTGTGATTTCGCTTGAAGACAAAATGTTAGTTGATTGTATGTAGGTTTCGCTTGAAACAGAATGTCATATATATGAGAGTTTCACTTGAACATATGAATATGAGGTTTCGCTTGAACTAATTCTGTCATATTCAAGCAAAACCATGAGGACTATAAATAGGATAGTTGGGTTCTCATTTGTAACAGTTCTGAAATTCCATACCGAGGTGCTGCCGGTGTGAAGACTGATTGTAAACGATATTATATCAATCAAATCAGTGTTTAAAGTGATAAGCAAGCTGTTTCGACATCCGTTTCTTAGTTTCCGCCTCTGAAACGGACTAAATTTCTTCTGAACGACTCGTTCGGGTCACAAACCGATCCTACATTTTTCACATCAAAGTTTTTGAGATACACACATGCTTGAGTTTTGTGGTTTGATTTTCCACAAACAATGCAACTTTCAGCAGAGACAATAACACTGGTTTTGTTCAAACCATATGTTTTTAAATGGAAACAGTCTTTTGTTAGATGATTCCTTTTCTCACAGAATTCACAAAACAGGTTATTGATCTTTTCTTTCTTCTTTCTCTTTTCGGACTCCTTTGCAACAGAGGTTTTAACCTCTGTTGGGATGTCCTTGAGAGGAATGACTTTAGCTTTTGGAGCTTTAACACCATCAGTGGATGTAAAGTCCATGGGCTTGAAATTTTCAAGAATATTACACTCATCAGACCATGTTGGTTTAAACTGATATTTTTCAAGCTCCTCAAAAGTAGAGGATCCCATTGGTCTGTCAAGTGTGATTTTGTTACCAAGTTTATCAGTGATTTTCACTTCTTGGCCATTCTTGTTTGTGGGAATGAACTCAGTGGTTACATCAGTGGTTAGAACAGATTTTTCAACAGCAATGTTTTCATCATCATGTTTTCTATAACCAATACCAAATTTCACATTGCTTTTAATCTGTTTTTCAAGCAATAACTCATATCCTTTGCAGGATTCCACCCATTTCTCACATGTGATTTGGGTGGACTCTAACTCCTTTTTGCAAACTTGGTATTTTTCTACCATAGTTTGGAGTTGAGTTCTGGTTATGCTCTGCTCTTATTTCAGACTACTGATCTCTTTTTCCTTTTCAGTCAATTTGTTTTTAAGTTCTTTTAAAGATCTTTCAAATTTGACTTCATCAGTTAAGATTTTATCCCGAAGGTTTTCATTTACCTCTTTGATGTTAGCAAAAGCAATAATGCAATTGTCAGAACACAGTTTTTCAAGAACTTGAGGAGATACCTTGGCAGCAGCCATCATTGCACAATCACATTGATGATTTTCTTCATCATCAGCTCTTACTTCCTTCTCACCTGCTCTCTTCTCTTCCTCTTCTTCTTTGTCCTCTTTGGACCAGGGATCTGTCAGTGGTTCAATCAGGGTTTCTGAATTTTCTCCCAGCAGCAATTCACCAGCAACTGCATTAACAACTATTTCAGTCACCTCATCCACTGTTTCATCACTTAGCTGTTCACCTTCAGTTTCATTCCCCTCTAGTATTGACTCTAATGCCATCAAACAAAATTCATCATTAGAAGGTTCATCAAAAGCATAGAGTGCAAAATTTTCATCACCAAGCTCATCAGGCATGCTGCTCCAGTCAACAAAGCCTTGAGTGAAAAAGCTTTGCTGATCTGGTTGTACCACTGCTGGAGCAGCTGTTTGAGGTGCAACAGGTTGCACTTGTGCCTGGGGGACAGGGGTTTGAACATACTAAATCTGTGGAACAGTAGTTTGGACATAATGCACAGGCACAGGGGCAGCAGCATAGTGAGCAGTGTTAACATGAGCTGCAGGGGTATATTGGGTATAGTGCACAGTGCTTTGATTTTGTGGTCTAGGGTTTGAGTTGGGATGAGTGATTATAGGACCAGTAGTTTGACTCCTGCATTCCCTAGCAAAATGACCTAGCCTATTGCACTTCTAACACTTGATTTTTTATTTATCCAACCCCACCCTTAAATTCCCATGTAACCCTGGGAATTTTCTCCCTGTTCTTTTGTAGAATTTGCTTGTTCTTACACTAAGCAAAGCCAACTGATGCAAAATGTCCATCTCTTCTGTCACACCCCGACCACGTAGAACAACAAAACGTGGCGGAAAATGTCGGGGAGTGTTGTAACAGAATCATTGTTTCATAACACATGGAAATTGAAATATTGTTTTATTTATTTAAAGAGTTACAATGCCTTGACAATCAAAGAAACATAACATAAATAACTAGTCTTGCATCTTTTATTGTCACTAAGGCCCATGTCCGCCTAAGTGTATCTTGATAAATCCTATGCATCATATCCTGAAAAACATGTGAAAATAGGTACGTCAGCATAAAAATGCCTGTGAGATACATAGGTTTTGTGAAAACAAGATTCATGACTTATGTTTGAGAAAATGTTTAGTCATGAACCTTTTTAATTTGCTTTGTCCTGTAAATCATTTGAAAAACGATAAGATCAGATGATATGTATAAATAAGAGAATAATGTATGGTTAAATGAATAACCATGTAAAATGAGTTTGTATAAGATAAGTTGTTTGTAAATCAATGTCTTGTGAAAATAAGTTGTTTATGTAAAATGTAATATGTTAAATATTGAAATGATTTAAGTAACGCTACGACATGAAATACCATACAATCACTTATATATAGGAAGTACCAGCGGCGTATCCACTATGCTTGTATCATATTACACACGCCTCGTTACTTAAATCACTTACCCAAACAAACCACCAATGTAAGATGTCTATGTTTAAACCAATTGCCAAATGTATTGAATAATATGTCAAAATGTTTATGTCAAGATGTAAATCATGCAATGTATAACCAATGTCGAAAATGTTTATGTGTCAAATGTAAATCATGTAATGTATAACCAATGTCGAAAATGTTTATGTGTCAAATGTAAATCATGTAATGTGTAACCAAAATGATATGTATGGCTAGTGAAATGCATCAACTAAACCATAGGTAAAATGCACAAAACAAAGTATTGAAGTAAAACTTGGTTTAAATCAAAGTTATGTTTTGTGGAAATGCATGCTATACTGATACGAACATCTATGCGGTGTTGTGAAAATGCATACATCCAAGCCTTGAGACTGTGGTGATAAACCCTTAAAAAACTTAAAGGTTTATCTAAATTATGTATATCGAATTCGGTCATTCCTTTCATCCCCACCTACCCGGGATGTCCGGAACGGGAGTTGTCAATTCCTATGGTACCACTACCTACTAACGAACGGCGTAGCTAATGTTAATGAATGTATTGTTCCATTGTAAACAACCCAAATGTCATAATAAAATGTAAGCATGTGATGAAAACAACTGTACTAAGTACGCACACAATGGGCATACATAGCATGAAATGTAATGTAAAACAATGTACTAAGTATGCACACAATGGACATACATAGCATGAAATGTAATGTAAAATGATGTACTAAGGATGCACACAATGGGCACACATAGCATAAAATGTAATGAAATCATGTACTATAATGTACTAACGAACATAATAAGTATATGATGTGAAAACAGGAAAGCATGAAAGTAACAAGTAGGCACATGTGTTTCACCCCAAAACAGTTTGGAAAACAGTAAAAGAGTGGTCTATGTACTCACTTGAGATTGCTCAAAAGTCTTTAAGATAACCACCAAGCAATGCTAGAGATCACGGAATCAAACGGCACCTAATATAGGTAACTATGTTAATAAACCGGACCTAAATCGGAAGATCGGATAGAATGAGGGTTAGTAAACCAAACGAGTATGGAGACTCGTGTAATATGGTTTAACAAAACCCACATACTAAAACGAAACTTAACCTAAGTGTTTGTGACCCATTACGACCCGTTTAGGTAGCTTATGCTACTTTAACGCGTCGTTCGCGTGAAACGCGTTCGGACCGCCTAACTAGTCCTATGACAAGTAACATATGCCTTAACATGTCTAATATGGTTGTCAAATCAGTTTAGATGTCAAAAGTTATGTTACATATGTTTAAAATGAATTTTGGCATCAAAGGGGTATTTTGGTAATTTACCTAAGGCATATAAACTACCTATCATACAACTACTTAAACGTCGTGACCATAAGGTATAACCTCGGAAGGTTATTCCCTATATACTATGGTCACCTAATGTGTTTGGTCGGATCCTAATGATCGACCAAATGGGTCGGGTTCGAAGGTATAAGCGATTTATTAGATCGCTTACCCTTACGACCCTAGACAACGTGGTAATCATTAGGCATAGTCACAAGGGACTATAACCATCGTGATTACAATCATGTTGCGAAGTTCAAACGAACTTCGCATTGACCATAAACTGGTCAATGCAGAAAGTCAAACAAAGTTTGACTTTCGGACTCGAAAAGCAATAAAAGAACGAAGGAACACTTACAAAGGGTCCCCGAATGCTAATCTAGATCAAAATAGCTCAGGTATGAAACAAAGGTTTCAACTTAGAGCACAATTGATCAGATTCTTGTGAGGAATGAGTGAAAATGCGATGGGTATTTATAGATTTCGGTCCACCGTTAGGATCGTTTCTTGGAGAAGAGGGAAAGATCTAGCCCGTACACTTGTCGTAATGTTGTGGTTACTGAATTTGGCCACCATAAGAGTTTAACATGTGGCACTTGACCTTTGGAGGGTGTTAGGGGCTGTTAACTTGTATTAAAAATGGCTTTTTCTGATCAGAAGGGGCCTAGCGTGACGCTAGGGGGGCTAAGTGTCACGCTAGGGTTCCCCTGATGAGCAAACACTTTCAAATGCTCACCTTTCAGTCCCCGTTGCGTATTAAGGCCATTTCCGACATGTTTAAGGCTCGTTAAATCATTTTCAAGGCTCCACAAGGATGCCTAAACATTGTGGACATGAAACATGCTCAAAAATATGTCGGATGTCAGTTCGTTTGGTCGTACGATCGCGATGTTCGGTTAATTACGACGGAATGTGCATAAGCGCGAGAAACGATCTAATTTGCGTGACGAATGGATTTTTCTTATGCCAAACACTAAAATAAAATATTTTAGTGCTTACATAAATTTTTGGATGTCCAGATGTATTCAGAACATAAGTTATGCGCGAAAGTGCAAACTTATGCACTTTTTGACGCTTTTAGTCCCTGAATGACCCAAAAGTTTATTTTAGCACACCGAACCTCTCAAAGCCTATTTCTAAGCTATGTAAAGGATACTTATGGTATGTTTAACTTATGGTCATGTTCCGGAATGTCTGTTACAGTTCAAATTGGCATACTTTCGTAGTTTGTCAAATTTAGTCCCTGTAAGCGATTTAACTCGATTTTGCCATACCAAAGCCTTCAAAAATTATTTCTAAGTTATGTAAAGGTTATTTAAGGTATGTTAAGCCAATGTCACTATTCCGGAGTGTTTGTTGCATTAAACTGGTTATATTTATGCATCGGTGTGCGTATAACCTTCCAGAAAGCGATTTAGAGTTTGAAGTTGAACAAAAGTTGATATGTGCAAATGATACACATATTTGAAAAATTCCCAAGTATGAAATACAATATTTCATTGGTTTGGTATTTGTTTGATGGTCGCAGTGACCCAGGTGTCACATCTTCTAAGTCAGTCGGATCAAAATGTTGCAAATCATTGAGTTCAAAGCACAAATTATCTGACATCTGGTTTTCACTGTTTGCAGTAAAAGCATAATTTGCAGAGTGAGGATCAGGGTTGTTAAAATTTCCACCAGCAGTTATATCAATAAAGTGATCATAACCCTGATCCTTACCACTGCTACCAGATTCTTCCTGACCGAAAAGAGCTGTGCTACCGAATGAATAATCATCAGCAGTTTTACCAGACTCTTGCAACTTCTTTTTCTGGTTTAACTCCCTTTCATAGGTCAGGAGTCTACCATGAAGTTGGGTCAGGGTCAGATCTTTGAACTCAACAGAGTTTCGAGTCACAAATGCAATTGTGTCCCATTTATCAGGTAGCGATCTAAGAAACCTGCTATTTTGTGTTGATTTTGGAAATTCAACCTTAACAAGCCTTAGCTCACTGATGAGACAACTAAAACGTTCAAATTGTTGGGTCAATGATTCACCCTTAATGTGACAGAAGGTTTCATACTGCTGATTCAGAATTTCCCTATTGTTTTCAATAACTTCTTCGGTTCCCCCAAACTGTTCCTTCAACGCATCCCATAGCTCTTTGGCACTGTTACAATGCAACAGTCCAACATAGATCTCATTGGGTAATGCAGATGCTATGATGCTAAATGCTTTGGCATCGAGTTCGAACTTTTGAAAATCAGTTTCAGTATAGTTTTCATATGGTTTTGGTACGAACTTCTTTGGATCCTCAGCACTTGGCACCATTGGAACATGGGGACCAAAAACAACAGACCTCCAACATCCAGTGTTTTGTTGAGCAAGGATGTGACCCATCCTTCTCTCCCAGATGTTGTATTCATTACATTTAAGCATGGGTGGTTTAAAAAGCGAGCCAATATTATTCTTATCATCTTGTGATTGTGACGTCATCCTGGTTGTTTTACAGACACTGATTAATCAACTTTAATGGTGATTAAACCTTGCACTGTTTTTCAACAAAAACGAACAAACTATCGATATCAACGATTTTGAGCTGAACTATTTATGTCAAAATGATTGTTAAATCAAATTTGGCTGTCCAAGCTCTGATACCAATTGTTGGATCTGAGTTTGGTTTTGATTATATTTTTCGTTTGAATTAGAATGAAGATGGATGAGTTGTGCAGCGGAATTAAGATGGAAACAAACTTTGCATACAATCAAATGAGTGTATTGCTATTATCATAAACTTTTCACAGAGAACCGAAAGATTGAATTTAATTTCAACAACGACTACAATGCAATGTTTAATACAAACTCCCCCTCAGCTAGAGCTCAGTGTTTGTTAGTGCAGAGAAGACGATTGTGCAAAGAGCTAATAGAACAGTACAGAGCACTGTTCTATTTATAGGCACTAGCAAACCACTGAGCATCTAAGCTGACGTTGTCACACCCCGACCGCGTAAAACAACAAATCGCGGCGGAAACATCGAGGCGTGTTGCAACAGAATTAATGTTTCATAACCATGGATACCAAAAAGTGTTTCGTTTTATTAAACATTGAATAATTACATCGTCTGGAAATCTAAATACACAATTTAAACATAGTCTATCATTGTTATTGAGTCACTAAGGCCTTGTCCAGTCCTATGTGAGCATGCATCTTATCAATCGATATCATCCAACAATACCTGAAACATATGTGAAAACGAGGTCAGCAAAGAAATGCTGGCGAGATACATAGGTTTTGTGAAAATAAGATTCATGACTTCTGTTTAAGAAAATGTTTAGTCATGAACCTTGTAATTTGCTTTGTCTTTGTAAATCATTTGAAAAATAATAAGTTCGGATGATAAGTATAAATAAGAGAATAACGCATGATTAAATGAATAACCATGTAAAATGAGTTTGTATAAGATAAGTTGTTTATAAATCAATGTCTTGTGAAAAGTATGTTATTTGTATAAAATGTTCTATGTCTCAAACTGAAAATGATTCAAATAACGCTATGATATGTAATACCATACAAACACTTATATATAGGAAGTACCAGCGGCGTATCCACCATGTTTGTATCATATTACACACGCATCGTTACTTAATAACTTAACCAAACCAAACCAAACAATGTAAAATGTCTATGTTTAAATCAATTGTCAAATGTATTGAATAATATGTCAAAGTATTCATGTCAAGATGTAAATCATGTCAAAATGTCTATGTCAAATATCCATGTCAAATGTCTATGTCAAAATGTCCATGTCAAATGTCTATGTCAAATATCCATGTCAAATGTCTATGTCAAATATCCATGTATGGCAAGTGAAATGTCTCAACTAAACCATATGCACAAAAACAAAGTATTGAAGTAAAACTTGGTTTAAATCAAAGTTATGTTTTGATGGAAATACATGATCAAATGTCAATCATGTACAAATGTTTACCCAATCGTTAAACCATCTTGTTTTAATCGTTCAAATCGTTCTTGTTTTAATTGTTCGAATCGTTCTTGTTTTAATTGTGAAACTACTTAATGGTCGATTCTCTAATAACATTCAAACCTTCTTGACTCGATCCTCGTTCCAACTCGCTCTCGTTCTCGTTCTTAACAAACCCTTACCAAAGGATAAGTTAATAATTACAGATTCAGTCGCTACCCACAACCCCTACACATAACAATGGGTGCAGTAAATAACGGGATTTGTCAGATCCTATGGTACCATAACCTAATACTGGTCGGCTTGATCATTGCTAATGAATGTCATCGGTCATGTAAACTACAACCAACAAGTTTTGTTCACTTTTTGAAATTTGTTATTAGTTTTTGAAATCATTGTATTCGTTCTTGAAATCATTGTATTCGTTCTTGAAATCATTGTATTCGTTCTTGAAATCATTGTTAGCGTTCTTGAAATAATTGTAATTGTTCGTGAAACCACATTGTAATTGTTCTCGAAACCATTGATAAAACATTTAGCACATATGAGTCACCCCAAAATAGTTGAAAACAGTAAAAGAGGGGAATAGTGTACTCGCCTGGGAGTGCTTAGGAGTCTTGAACAACTACCAAGTAAGATAGAGGAGTCCCGGAAATCAAACGGTACCTAATATAGGTAACTACATAATTAACCCGGACCAAAATCAGAAGACTGGGTAGCAGGAGGGTTTGTAAACCAAATGAGTGTAGGAACTCATATGATATGGTTTAACAAAGCCTACTTACTAAATGAAACTTAACCTAAGTATTATCGACCCATCGCGACCCATTAAGGTAACTTATGCTACTTTAACGCGTCGTGCGCGTGAAACGCGTTCGGACCGTCTAACTAGTCCTATGACAAGTGTTATATGCCTAAACATGTTACATAATCAGTTATGTGACAAAATTTTAGGTTACATATGCTTAATTACCAATTATACATGAAAAGGGTATTCTGGTAATTTACCTAAGGCATATAAACTACCTATCATACAACTACTTAAACGATGTGACCATAAGGTATAACCTCGGAAGGTTATTCCCTACACTATGGTCACCTAATGTATTTGGTCGGATCCTAATGATCGACCAAACTGGGTCGGGTTCGAAGGTATAGGAGATTTATTAGATCGCCTACCCTACGACCCTAGACAACGTGGTAATCAGTGGGCATAGTCCCAAGGGACTATGACCAACGTGATTACACTCACGTTGCGAAGTTCAAACGAACTTCGCATTGACCATTACTGGTCAACGCTGAAAGTCAAAAAAAGTTTGACTTTCTGACTCGAAAAGCAGTAAAATAAGGAAAAGAACGAAAGAATACTTACGAAGGGTCCCCGAATGCTAATCCCGATCCAAGAACTCAGGTATGAAACAAAGGTTTCAACTTAGAGCTCTCAAATCAGAATTCTTGTAAGAAATGAGGTTGGGGTGATGGGGTATTTATAGTTTTCGGGTAACCGTTAGGATCGTTTGTTGTAAAATGTGCCATGATCCAAGGCGTACACTTGTCGGAACCTTATGGTGGCTGAAATTAGGTTCTTATCCGCTGACTAGACGATTGAGAATGTGTGGTTGAGAATCGAACAGCTGGGACCCGCTTGTTAAAACATTGAATCTGATCCAGATCATGCAGTCGCGTAGCGCGACAGGTAGGCCCTTAGGGCTCGCGCTACGCTACTGCCTCCCAGTTCCAGAATTGTTTCAAAATTGGCAGAAATGGTCCCTGCACGTTTTTAAGGCCTTTTTCGATGCGTTTGAACCCCGTTAACCTCATTTCAAGGCTCTAAAATGAAGTTAGAGTATAGGGAACTCAATACATGCTCAAAAATATGCCGGAGGTTGGTTCGTTTGGCCGTACGAACGCGATGTTCGCTTAATTACGACGGAATGCGCATAAGCGCGAAAAACGATCCAAATGACGCGACGCATGGATTTTTCTTAAGGCGAACACTAAAATATAATGTAGTCATGCTTACATAAATTTTTGGATGTCCAGATGTATTCAGAACGTAAGTTATGCGCGAAAATGCAAACTTGTGCACTTTTTGACACTTTTAGTCCCTGAACGACACAAAAGTTTATTTTAGCACACCTAACCCCTCAAAGCCTATTTCTGTGACAACTGCCACTTTCGGGTAATTTACTTACATTTAAAACAGTGATTTACATTATACAAGCATGTGTTTTGAATATTCTGACTGCATGATTACATGGTATACATCTTAGAAAACTCATGGAATATTCATTGGTTATTACACATGATTCATTTGTTTTGGGTACATTTGAAATAGTGCAAACAATTCACCGAAACAACTAGAGTAGTGCCTAGTGAACGGTAGTGCTGACGAAAACTCCGGATCCGCAGAAAACATCTAAAATGACATCTTTAGGACTCGGATGAGAGTCCAATATCAATTATATATTAAACCCGATATGGGAATACAAGAGTTCGGGTAATATTTTACCGATGTCCGGTAGCACTAAAAACTGCCGAAAAGCACTAAAAGAGACGATTTCTATACTTTTCCGCAGAAATTCTGCAGAAATCAGTTTTGTAATATTTTTACGACATGTAAAAATATTATTTAACATATAATTCATATGAGGATACTTTCGGGTATCATCCGAACCAATAACTACATCAATTCATACAAGTTACACAACTTAGCGTTCAAATAACGTCTAACCGAAACAATTCGAAACGAATATCCGAACAATGTCGGATCTTTTTTTTAGTGACCATCTAATATTATTTAGATCATATTAGACTTATAATGGTCACTTAACACCTTCTTAACACATTTATACACTTGAAACATTTAAACACCAAAACACCTAAACTTTGCTAAAAGTTTCTAACACTTTACACACTTTACACACTTAACACATGAAACAAATTCAAGACCCTTTCCACCCTCATGTTCACGTTTGTTTTAGTGGGTCCAACACCCCTTAATTACTTGCTAAATATTTTGATATTTTTAGTAAGTTACAAGTGGATGAAATGGGTAAGTTATTAGAATACTTACACATTAAGTAAACTAGCACTTTACCATTCATTTTTCATCTTTTATTACACAAACAAAAGCTCTCATCATCTTCATCCATCTTACCAAGAACACTAAAAAAAAAACCCACTTCAATTTTAGTCTTTTATTAGATGATTAACATGGGTTTCCAAGTAACATAAGGTAATCTAAAGCTTTTGGAAGTAAAAGGAAGGGTTTTCATCCATACAAAAGTGTTCTACCAACAAGATCATCATCTTCTTAGTCTTAATAATCTTCTAAGATCATCCCTAGCCTAGTGCTAGAAGTAAGCTTCTATAACTATATTTTTTTATACATATATTATGTTTATGATTGTTATTATTACTAATAATAACCAAGTAATCATACATAATAAACATGAAAAAAATACAAAGAAGCAAAGATAATAATCATGATATATTTATGTTGGTTTATATTGTGATTTAAGACTTGTGATATGCATATTTGATCTTGGTATGATGATTATGGTATAAATAAATTGTTAGAAGATGTTTTAAAATATGATCTAACAATTATACATGTTTATGTTAAAGGGTTTTTAACATAAAGGTTTAAAGTAATGATCATAACCTTTGATCTTGTGGAAGTATTAAGGGTTTTTATTTAAAAACAAGACTTTTACAAGATTATAAAAAGTAACATACAACTAGAGATTTTTATAAAAGTTGTTAAAACTAGAATTAAACTTGGTTTTTGAACTAGTTAGCATATGTAATGATCATGTTTAAAACCCTACATGATTTGGAAATCATCTTGATAAATTTTATTTTATAAAAATCTCATATGTTTTTAGTTAAGATGATTGGGTAAATTGATGGTGATTTGGAAAAGAAAATGATATGTTTATGAAACATGGCCAAATGATTAATACAAAGGTTATATGGCCATTTTTTTTAGAACATTATGTTAACAAAACTATCATTTTTTTTAAAGTCTTTACAATATTAGAAAGTTGGTCTTTCTAATCATAAAAATTGACATAAATATATATTTTGGTAAAATACATATTTATGGAACATATCAAGTATGTGCTATGTATTATTATTTGTATTAGTTATATATACAAGTTAGAGATTTGATAACATTGATACAAATAAATACAAGACACATTTACAAGTAAAGACTTACAAGAATACATATTTACACACTTGAATACAATTTGCGGATCATTCGGACATCGGATACAAATTATGGTCAAATCGGACGACGGATGAACCTATGAACATATCGTCATTCCGAGGAATTACTACGATGTATAGACGATCTTTCGACGCGGACACAAAAATTACGTTACCATTAACAAAATTCAGACATTTTGAAACTTATAAAAACTATTATGTTTTTATTAACTAAAAAGTATACTTAGTGATTTTTATAAAAATGATTTTTATAAAAATGAAAGACTTATACTTACATGTGGGCTATTCTATAACAAATGGGCTTATTTTTGGCTATTTTTCTACAAATGGGCTTAGTTTTCTTAATGGGCTTATCTTCATAATGGGCTTAACATAAATTCATGGGCTAAGCCCAAATACTAAACATATGGGCCAAAGCCCAACACTATTCAAGCCCAACACTATTCAAGCCCAATACTATTCAAGCCCAACACTATTTGAGGCCCAACACTATTTGAGGCCCAACACTATTTGAGGCCCAACACTATTTGAGGCCCAACACTATTTGAGGCCCAACACTATTGAGGCCCAACACTATTTAAGGCCCAACACTATTTAAGCCCAATAACTTGAAAACATGGGCTTGGCCCAATGATACCATGTTTGTGAACACAACTATACAATGGATACATATAAGACACGAAATTCAGCGGACTAGATCCGACTATACAACTCACAAGATACAAGATAACATTTATATATATATATATTTGGTGGAAAATATATATGGAACATTTGAACAACTCATTCATCGAATACACAGTTAACGAACAGTAAAGACATACAAGTCTTACACATATTGAAGACACAAGACTTGTACTCAAGTTCTTTACAAAGGCCGAAGTGTCTAACAAAAATAAGAACATTTGTAGGTCGCAACGCTATTCAGGACGACCGCACGTGAGATCTTATTTACATCTATTTCACAGGACGCGATACTGTGAGTTCATGTCCCCTGTTCATTTAAATGTTTTACAACTTTACAACTATCGGGGAAGATACATGTTCAATCGTATGTTAAAGTTAGGGAATGAAACACCTTAGATCATGTGCGAATTAGGGCCATACAATAAGCACCATTAATCCAGTTTGGACCTAGGTACAAGGGGTTAGATCTAATGGGTATTGACGAGCCCCACTCTTGGTCGTGGACCCATACAGAAGAGTGCGTTTGTGTCCCAGTCGATAGGAATCGACATAAAATCGTCTAGGGTTGGATTGCTTCCTAATTCGTTACACATATTAATGTCCTCGCGAAACATTAATGATCAACGATTTCATTGACGCTTTACATACTACATCATACATACAGATACATTTTATACAACTCACATGTTGTGGATACAGTTTATACATCATACATACAGATACATTTTATACAACTCACATTTTACGGATACATTTTATACAACTCACATTTTACGGATACATCTCATACAGCTAAACTGCATGAACTCGCTCAACTTTTGTTGATGTTTTCAAACTTAACATGTATTTCAGGAAATTAGTGGACCTGGCAGACATTTCAGTCAAGGAAAGCAAGTATCAAGACTCCATGCCACCATTTGAAGGGTTTGCCCGTTATATACCGCCTTTTTGCGGTGATATAGTGGTCAAAGCCTTGACATTTTAAGACTTACATTTTGATGTATAGAACGATGAAAACGCATTTTCATTTGATGGTTTGTAACAAATACATTTAACTTATGTTGCGTTCTTTCGAAACAATTATGACAATGGCATTGGAGCTTGTTTTTATTCATTTAGTATTGTTCACTTATATTGTTATGCAATGAGAACCGATCAGATCACACCTCGCGCTTCCGCTACGAGCGGGTGTGACAATTTCTAAGCTATGTAAAGGATATTTATGGTATGTTTAACTTATGGTCATGTTCCGGAATGTCTGTTACAGTTCAAATTGGCATACTTTCGCAGTTTGTCATATTTAGTCCCTGTAAGTGAGTTAACTTGTTTTTGCCATACCAAAGCCTTCAAAACTTATTTCTAAGTTATGTAAAGGTTATTTAAGGTATGTTAAGCCTATTTCACTATTCCGGAGTGTTCGTTGCATTAAACTGGTTATATTTACGCATCGGTGCACGTATAACCTTCCAGAAAGCGATTTAGAGTTTGAAATCGAACAAGAGTTGATATGTGCAAAAGATACACATATTTACACAAGTCCAAATTATGAAATACAATATTTCATTGGTTTGGTATTTGTTTGATGGCCGTGAAGGCACAGGTGTTACAGACGTCACCATGAAAATGACATCTAACCTCTTAACAAACTCTAACCTCTGATCAATACAAATACTGCTATGCTAACTACTGCTATTACATTACATTACATAAAGACATAATAAACTACTGCTGCATCCTTCCACTGATGTGAACCGAGCAGTACTTATCCGGATCAGCAGAGCTTGACTCAAGGCAGTAGATTGATCAGCAGAGCTTTAGTCTTTCATAAGGTTTTTACTTGAACAGCAGTTTGACGGTCAGCAGCTTGTATGATCAGTAGATAGGAGGTCAGCAGATGTTGAAACCACTTTCAAGGGGAGAGACTTGTATGTAACATCTGCTTATACTGGATCCACTGCTCTGACCCAGTTTTGGCTTTAATTATCTGTTCCTCTGGTAGGGTTCAATCCCAACAGTTACCCCGTTGGAGAAAGCGATCGAGAGGTATATAGATGGTTTGCCTGATTCTGTGCAAGACATAGTTACTGTTAGTAACCCTACCACTGTTCGTCAGGCTATCGAACTGGCTGCAACCCTGACTGAGTCTCAGGTCAGGAAGGGAAAACTGACCCGCAAGGGTGATAAGAAGCAGTCAGCTGACACCACTCAAGAGAAGGGAAAGGGTAAGAATAAGGGCGAGTCATCAAGGAGATCGAGGAAGCGCAAGGCTTCCCAAAATTTTGCTGTTACCAATCAGAACGCTCAGAACCCACCAGCACAACCTCCTGCCAAGAAACCATATGCTGGTACTGCACCTCACTGCAATCGGTGCAATGGTCATCATGTGGCACATCAAGCTTGTAAACAGTTCACCACTTGTGGTAAAGTTAGGCACACGGCCAACATTTGTCGATTGGGTCCGAATCAAGCTGCTCAGAATCAAGCTCTAGGTCAGAGAAACGCTGCTAGACCATTCCCACCTGGCTCGTGTTATAATTGCAGAGAGATGGGTCACTTCCGAAACAATTATCCGAAGCTTGCGAACCCGAATGCCAACGCAAATGCAAATCCCGCTCGTGGATGAGCATACAACTTGAACGCTAACGAGGCTCGTGCTGACAACGAGGTTGTTAACGGTACGTTCCTTGTTAACCATCAACCTGCATCTGTTCTTTTCGATTCTGGTGCCGATAGAAGTTTTGTATCGTTAGTTTTTGAGACTTTACTTGCGATGCCTAGAATTAAACTAAGGAAACCCTTATCTGTTGAAGTTGCTACTGGTAAACCTCTTGTACTCGATTCTGTCATTCGCGATTGTCAATTGAACCTTGATAACCATCTTTTTCCTATTGACCTCACACCGATGCAACTTGGAAGTTTCGATATTATAGTAGGGATGGATTGGTTAACTAAGTATCATGCTGAGGTGGTTTATTTCGATAAGATTGTTCGTATTCCTCTTTCATCTGGCGATATTCTAGAGGTTCATGGCAAGAAACCATCCGGTGGTTTGAAACTCATGTCTTGTACGAAAGCCCAAAGTTACTTATGAAAAGGATATGTGGCCTTTCTGGCACATGCCACAAAGGAGAAAGGCAAGAGCAAGTGTATTCAAGATATTCCGATTGTTCGAGATTATCCAGAGGTGTTTCCTGATGAACTGCCTGGTTTGCCTCTAGTTCGTCAAGTTGAGTTTCATATTGATCTTGTACCCAATGCCAACCCGATTGCAAAAACACCTTATCGTCTTGCACCGTCTGAGATGCAAGAGTTATCTAAACAGCTTCAAGAGTTATCTGACAAAGGATTCATCCGTCCAAGTTATTCACCTTGGGGCGCTCCAGTCCTGTTTGTGAAAAAGAAAGATGGATCTTTCCGTATGTGTATCAATTATCGTGAGCTTAATAAGCTTACCATCAAGAACCAATATCCCCTACCACGAATCGATGATCTCTTTGATTAGCTACAAGGTGCTTCATGTTTTTCTAAGATCGATCTGTGTTCTGGGTATCATCAGCTTCGTGTACTTGAAGAAGATATTCCCAAAAATGCTTTCCGCATGAGATATGGTCACTACGAGTTCACTGTCATGCCTTTTGGTTTGACAAATGCCCCAGCTATCTTCATGGACCTAATGAATAGGGTGTGTAAACCTTATTTAGACAAGTTCATCATTGTGTTCATTGACGACATTCTTATTTATTCAAAGTCTCAAGCCGATCACGAACAACACCTTCGTCTGATGATGGAACTCCTAAAGAAAGAACAACTTTTTGCTAAATTCTCCAAGTGTGAATTCTGGCTTAAGGAAGTTCAATTTTTGGGTCTTATTGTTAACGAGCAGGGTATTCATGTGGATCCTTCCAAAATTGCTGCTATTAAGGATTGGAACACACCTACGACTCCCACAGAAGTTTGTTCTTTTCTTGGTCTTGCTGGTTACTATCGACTATTCATTTCGAACTTCTCGAAGATCGCGGTTCCTCATACTACTTTAACTCAGAAAAATAAGCCTTTTGAGTGGGGACCTAAACAAGAAGAAGCTTTCCAAACGCTAAAACGAAAACTCTGTGATGCTCCTGTCTTATCTTTGCCCGATGGAAACAATGATTTTGTTGTCTATTGTGACGCATTGAATTTAGGCCATGGTTGTGTTCTCATGAAACGAGGTAAAGTTATAGCATATGCGTCGAGACAATTGAAAATTCACGAGAAGAACTACACGACTCATGATCTTGAGTTAGGAGCTGTGGTTTTTGCTCTCAAAATCTGGAGACACTACCTTTATGGCACGAAATGTGTGGTTTTCACAGACCACAAAAGTCTCCAACACATTTTCAATCAGAAGGAGCTGAACATGAGACAACAACGCTGGGTTGAACTCTTGAACGATAACGATTGCAAAATTCACTACCATCCTGGTAAGGCGAATGTTGTAGGCGATGCGCTAAGTCAAAAGGAACGAGTCAAGCTTCATTGTGTTTGAATTCTATCCGATATTCAAACTCGCATCTCTCAAGCTCAACGTACTTGTGTTACACAAGACCTGATGGGTAAGGAATTACCACGTCAACTAGAGCTTAAACTCGAAACGAAAGACGATGGGTTACTCTATTTCAAGGATCGTTTGTGGATTCCAAAACAAGACGATCTTCGCACTTTAGTTATGGACGAATCTCACAAGTCTCGTTATTCTATTCATCCTGGTGCTGACAAAATGTACAAGGATCTTCGTACTCAGTACTGGTGGCCTGGTATGAAAAAGGATGTTGCCTTGTATGTATCGAAATGCCTAACTTGTCTCAAAGTCAAGGCTGAACATCAACGACCATTTGGTTTGCTTGTACAACCAGAGATACCGGTATGGAAGTGGGAGAACATTACAATGGATCTCATCACTAAGTTACCGCCCACATCTAGAGGTCACGATGCTATTTGGGTAGTCATTGATCGATTAACGAAGTCAGCTCATTTTATACCGATTCGCGAGGATCTATCTGCTGATAAGCTTGCCAAGATTTATGTTGATGAGATTGTGTCTCGACATGGTGTTCCTTTGGATATCATATCTAATCGTGATGCTCGATTTTCATCTCACTTTTGGAAAACCATGCAATCTGCTTTGGGAACCCAGCTAAATCTGAGCACTGCTTATCATCCCCAAACAGATGGACAATCTGAGAGGACGATACAAACATTGGAGGATATGCTTAGAGCATGCGTGATAGACTTTGGTGGTAATTGGGATTCTCATTTATCGTTGATCGAGTTCTCTTACAATAATATTTATCATGGTAGCATCAATATGGCACCATTCGAAGCTTTATACGGTCGAAAATGTCGTTCACCAATCTGTTGGAATGTGATCAGTGAAGCTCACCTTACTGGACCTGAGCTCATTCTGGAAACGACCGATAAAATCAAGAAAATTCACGATAGTCTAAAGACAGCTAGAAGCCGTCAAAAGAGTTATGCGGATATGCGACGCAAGCCCTTGGAATTTCAAGTCGGAGACCGTATCCTACTCAAGGTATCCCCTTGGAAGGGAGTGGTGAGATTTGGAAAGAAAGGAAAACTTGCACCACGATATGTTGGACCATTAAAGATTGTTGAAAGAATTGGAAAGGTTGCCTACCGACTTGAGCTACCCCCAGAACTCGGGAATATTCACCCAACATTCCACGTGTCCAATTTAGGAAAGTGTTTAGCCGATACTGATCTTCATATTCCACTCGACGAAATTCAAGTTGACGACACGATGCACTTTGTCGTGAAACCCGTGGAGATAATGGACCGTGAAATTAAGCGACTGAAGAACAAGCGAATACAATTAGTCAAAGTTCACTGGGAGTCCAAACGTGGCCCAGATTTTACTTTGGAACGAGAGGACCAAATGAAAGTGAAATATCCACATTAGTTTTCACAAGTTTCCTATAGTTAAAATTTCGGGACGAAATTTCCTAAAGTAGGGGAGACTGTGACATTTGTGATCTTTAAACGATGTACGATGTAAAAAAATATCAATTATAAATGAAACGATGTGTTTTGGTCTCAATATTTGTGTATTTGTGTTTGACAATTTTATGTTTTGATTCTAGTTCGATTTCAAGCTTTAAATCGTTTTCTAGAAAGTTATACGCAAACTGATGCATAAACGTAATCAGTTTAACGCGACAAACACTCCAGAATAGTGACATAGGCTTAACATACCTTAAAGAACCTTTACATAACTTATAAATAAGTCTTGGAGGGTTTGGTGTGTCGAAAACAAGTTTATTCGATCGCAGGGACTATTTGTGACAAACTGCGAAAGTACGCCGATTCGTATAGCAACGAACATTCCAGAACATGATCATAAGCTAAACATACCCTAAATATCCTTTACATAGCTTAGAAATAGGCTTTGAGGGGTTCGTTATGCGAAAATGTGCTTATTTGATCAATAGGGACTAAAAGCGTCAAAAAGTGCATAAGTTTGCATTTACGCGCATATCTTATGTTCTGAACATATCCAGACATCCAAAAATTTTTGTAATCATTAAAATATTTTATTTTAGTGAATGGAATGCAAAAATACCATTCGTCGCGTAATTTGGATCGTTTTTGCGTCCGTTCGAGTTTTCGTCGTAATTAATCGAATAACGCAACCGTACGACCAAACGAACTGAAATCCGAGATGTTTTCAAGCATATTTCATGTTCCCTATGTTTTAACATCATTGTAGAGCCTTGAAATTGGCTTAACGGGGTTTAAACGAGTCAAAACAAGTTATAATGCGTGCAGGGACCAAAGTTGACATTTTCTGAAACTTTGGCGCAGGGGGTCGCGCCACGCGACGGCCTAGGGGCCTCCTTGTCGCACGATGCGACGGCTCAATCTGGACAGAATGTTGATTTCAGCTGCTGCACTTGTTTTGGCCATTGTTTTTCAATCTTGTGGGTATTTTTCTATGGATTTTGAGTGGTATTAATCCTATCCAAACACTTGTGATGATCTTATGCTTTCTTGGTGAACACATAATACACATGGCATGATCTCATGGCTTCAAAAACACTATAAATACCCTCAAAATTCTGCCCATTTCTTTGCTCATCATCTACATCTTTCTCTATCACTCAAGAGGAGCTTGTTACCTTCTTAGGAGAGCTCCCAACTGAGTTTTCTAGTTCGATCTTTCAGCCATTAGAGCTTTGTAAGCTTCTTTCATGCTTGTTTATGCTTTTCAAGCATGAACGTCAAATAATGTTTGACTTTCTGCTTTGACCATGATTGGTCAACACAAAGTTCGTATGAACTTTGCAAAGTGAGCGTAATCACGATGGTTATAGTCCCTTGTGACTATACCTACTGATTACAACGTTTATTAGGCGTAGTGACGAGTCAAAGTTTCGGACGAAAAACTTATTTATGTGTATTTTGCAACGAAGCTATTTTCGGGTATCAAAACACTTTGTTTTGATATCAAACTTGCTTTCTAACTTAGTTAAACATGTTTTAACATGTTTAACTCGTCACTTTTAGTCTAGTGCTTGTATAGGGTCGTAAGTCAAGCGGTCTTGATGTGACATTTGTGCCTCCACGGCCATCAAACAAATACCAAATCAATGAAATATTGTGTTTCAATCTTGGTATTTGTATAAATATGTGTATCTTTTGCACATATCAATTCTTGTTCGATTTCGAGCTCTAAAGCGCTTTCTGGAAAGTTATACGCGAACTGATGCATAAACGTAATCAGTTTAACGCGAAAAACACTCCGGAACAGTGACATAGGCTTAACATACCTTAAATAACCTTTACATAACTTAGAAATAAGTTGTGGAGGGTTTGGTGTGTCGAAATCAAGTTTATTCGCTTACAGGGACTAATTTCGACAAACTGCGAAAGTATGCCGATTCGTACTGTAACGAACATTCCGGAATATGATCATAAGTTAAACATGCCCAAAATATCCTTTACATATCTTAGAGATAGGCTTTGAGGTGTTTGGTGCGCAAAAATAAACTTATTTGATCAACAGGGACTAAAAGCGTCAAAAAGTGCATAAGTTTGCATTTTCGCGCATATCTTACGTTCTGAATATATCCGGAAATCCAAAAATTTATGTAATCATTAAAATATTTTATTTTAGTGATTGGCATGATAAAATTCCATTCGTCGCTTAATTTGGATTCGTTTTTGCGTTCGTTACGACTTCCGTCGTAATTAACCGAACAACGCAACCGTACGACCAAACGAACCGAAATCCGAGATATTTTTGAGCATATTTTAAGTTCCCTATACTTTAACATCATTTTAGAGCTTTGAAATGGGGTTAACGGGGCTTAAAAATGCCAAAAAAAATCAAGTTTTACAAGTGCAGGGACCATTTTTGAAATTTCTGACCAGATTCAATGAACCTAGTCCAATTTTGAAGTGTTGATGGATTTAATGGCTGGTTTTGGATGCTATGGTCTCAAATTGTTGGTTTTAAACATTCCCATGGTTATGAAAACCATGAGCCCATGTGGAGGGCGAAGATCAAAACACGAAATGCGAGGAACGATCCTAACGGTTTACCGAATCCTATATAAACCCATGCCTTCACTTCATTTCAAGTCACACTTTGGTTCAATCAGCTCTAAGTTGAAGTTATTAGTTCATACCTGAGTTGTTTGAATCAAAACTTCCTAGCTTGGACCCTTTGTATGTCTCTTTCGTGCTTTTTATGCGTTTTTAGCACGAAAGTCAAACAGTGTTTGACTTTCTGCTTTGACCACGAGTTGGTCAACACGAAGTTTGTTGAACTTCGCAACGTGAGCATAATCATGATGGTTTTAGTCCCGTGTGACAAAACCTACCGATTACCACATTGATTAGGCATAGTGACGAGTCATAGTTTCGGCCAAAATGCATATTCATGCGTATTTTGTAACCAAACTACTCTTGGGTATCAAAACCCTTTGTTTTGATATCAAAACCTGTTTTCTAACTTAACTAAACATGTTTTAACATGTTTAGCTCGTCACTTTTAGTATAGTGCTTGTATAGAGTCGTAAGTCAAGCGGTCTTATCAACGGCTTAGACTTTCGAACCCGACCCGTTTGGTCGATCATTAGAATCCGACCAAACACATTAGGTGACTATAGTTGTATAGGGAATAACCTTCCGAGGTTATACCTTATGGTCACTTCGTTTAGTTATTTGTATGATAAGTAGTTTATATGCCTTAGGAAAATTACCAAAATGCCCTTTTTACGCATAAATTCATTTTAAGCATATGTAACCTAAATTTTTACATCTAAACTAATTAGGTAACATTATTAGACATGATAAGGCATATAATACTTGTGATAGGACTAATTAGGCGGTCCAAACGCGTTTCACACAAACGACGCGTTAAAGTAGCGTAAGCTACCTAAACGGGTCGTAATGGGTCGTAAGCACTTAGGGTAGGTTTCGTTTTAGAATGTAGGCTTTGTTAAACCATATTACATGAGTTCCTATACTCATTTGGTTTACGAAACCTCATTCTATCCGATCTTCCGATTTAGGTCCGTCTATATACATAGTTATCTATATTAGGTGCCGTTTGATTTTCGTGATCCCTCTAGCTTTGCTTGGTTGTTGTTCAAGACTTCTAAGCACCCTCAAGTGAGTACATAGTCCCCTCTTTTAATGTTTTCAACTGTTTTGGGGTGAAACACATGTGCCTACTTGTTACTTTCATGTTTTTCATGTTTTTAATACCATACTTGCTATGTTCATTAGTGCACACTTAGTACATCGTTTTCATTTACATTTCATGCTATGTATGTCCATTTAGTGCATACTTAGTACATCGTTTTACATTACATTTCATGCTATGTATGTCCATTTAGTGCATACTTAGTACGTTATTTTACATTTCATTTCATGCTATGTATGTCCATTTAGTGCATACTTAGTACATTATTTTACATTTCATTTCATGCTATGTATGTCCATTTGTTGCATACTTAGTACATTATTTTACATTTCATTTCATGCTATGTATGTCCATTTAGTGCATACTTAGTACATTATTTTACATTTCATTTCATGCTATGTATGTCCATTTGTTGCATACTAAGTACATTATTTTCATAAAACATGCTTACATTTTGGTATGACATTTGGTTTTTTAAATGGCTCAAAAATACATTCATTAACATTAGCTAAGCCGTTCGTTAGTAGGTAGTGGTACCATAGGAATTGACAACTCCCGTTCCTGACATCTTAGGTATGTTTGGATGAAAGGAATGACCGAATTCGATACACATAACTCAGATAAACCTTTAATTCGTTTAAGGGTTTATCGCCACAGTCTCAAGGCTTGAATGTATGCATTTTCACAACACCGCATAGATGTTTGTATCAGTAAAGCATGCGTTATTTTACAAAACATGAATTTTGATTATAATTTATCAATTGCATTGTTTTATACATTTCTTTCTTATAGGGTCGAGTAAATGCTTTTAATCAATAAAGGCTTTTTATTCACTCTACATTACATTTGTTTACACAATAACATTTCAACATTTGTTTAAAACATTACATTTAGTTATACATGAACATTTTTACATTGGTGGTTTGTTTGGGTAGGTGATTTAAGTAACGAGACGTGTGTAATATGATAAAAGCATGGTGGATACCCCGCTGGTACTTCCTATATATAAGTGCTTTTATGATATTACATATCGTAGCGTTATTTAAACCATTTCAATTTTGACATATTACATTTTACACAAATTAACATATCTTTACAAAACATTGTTTTACAAACAACACATTTTATACAAATTCATTTTACTTGGTTATTTATTTAACCATACATATTTCTTTTATATCATCTGTTTCCTTATCGATTTTTATATGATTTATAAAACAAAAACATTTTACAAGGATCATAACTGACTTTTGTTAAACGACTTTTCCTAAACTTATAAGTCATGAATCCAAAATCAATAAAACCTATGTATCTCACAGGCATTTTTATGCTGACGTACCTATTTTCACATGTGTTTCAGTAAATGATGCATAGGATTGATCAAGTTACACATAGGCAGACTTGGACCTTAGTGACAATAAAAGATGCAAGACTAGTTAATTATGTTATGTTTCCTTGTTGTTAAGACATTGTAACTCTTTTAAATCAATAAAACAAAATTTCAAATTTTCATGTGTTATGAAACAATGATTATGTTACAACACTCCCCGACGATTCCGCCACGTTTTGTTGTTTTACGTGGTCGGGGTGTGACAGAAAAGTTGGTATCAGAGCTCCTGGTTATAGGGAATTAGGTTATTAGTAATGCTTTGACCTAGTCTATAACCTTCCTAGGACCCTAACGCGAGTTTACTTGCGTTTAGTCATAAAACAATACCGTCATCTATCCTTAGGCGACAACCACAACAAGAACATAAATTTTGAATCCGCTTCGAAAACCAATCATCTGTTCTAGGATGATTGATTACTAGGTTTTGAACCCTCTAAGTTTTCAAAAAGATTTTGAAAATAATCACCCACCCTTTCGGATGATTTGTTTTTGGCTTAGTGCCATCCGAATTTTCAAAATCTCGTCAAAGTTTGGGTCTTATAGTGTGAACATGTGCAATCTGGAAGAGTGGATGCCTGTACTCTGAGTTTTCTGTCTAAGGCTAGAGTGTTCGTACAAATCCATATAATCAGACCAGTCACTCTTACCTGGGAACTCTTGGGGTGAGCGTCCACTTATAGGCTAAAGCATGTCTTCGCGATACATTAAAATGACCCGATTACTTTGATTAGTCACCGTCTTATTTGTTTGCCTTAGCTAACAAACAAATGATCTCAATTTTTATGCATTGTCATTCCGTTTTGATTTTTCCAATGGAATTTCACTTGTTTCCTCCTATGTCTTTCATTTCTTCTAGAATGTCTCTTCATCGCAGCGACACTAAAATGTCCGAGCAAACTGCCAAATTTGCCCAGCGAATAGGCGAAGTAATCCTGAAGTCTGTGGATTTAGGTATCGCCATGTCTTGTCTCAATAATGAAGCCACCCAAGAAGCATCGAAAGAAGCAGAAGCCAAGCCTTCGAAAAGGTCAAGGAAACGTAAAGCCTCAAAGAATCCTCCAGTCGTTGCACCAAATTAGGCAGGACCTAGCCAAGTGGCAGCACCGCCATCTAAGAAGCCGTACTTAGGAAATGCTTCTTGGTGCAATCGATGCAACCGTCATCATCCAAATCAGCTACCCTGCTTCAAATGTACCCATTGTGGACGATGGGGACATTTGGTTGACATATGCCGCTTTGTTATTCAAGACAAAGCTGTTGCAAACTTTGCTGCTGCTCAACCACCTGCCAGGAAACCTTATGCCGGTACTGCACTGATGTGCAACAAGTGTAATGCACCTCACCGAGCTTACCTACAGTGTTGTCTGTGTGCAACATGTGGACGACTCGGTCACCTGGCAAATTCTTGTCAATTCAACCCAATCCAAGGTGGTCTAAACAAACCCCAAGTCAACCCTGCTCAAGCTCGCTTTCCACCTGGATCGTGCTACAACTATGGCGAGACGAGCCATTTCAGGAACAAATGCCCAAATATTGTCAATGCAAATCCAACCCACGGATGAGCATTTGGCTGATTAGAAGAAGTTGTTACTTTAAATAATTTGAATCTTCTGCTCTTGTATCTTTTGTTGAAACCTGAAACAATCTGTTTTGTTTATAAATAAATTGTTGTTCACAATTCTGATGTACAAGTGAAGTTACATATGTGTATGGTATTTCCCTATGATACCTACATAAAGGAACTATGTTCTTTACAAACTACTCTTGTGATTCTCCCATCCTTGTGTTTGCTCATGATTTCCTTGAAAATTCTAAAGTACTCGTTTCATTCTAAGAAACAAAGTACAAGAAATAAAGTAACATTATGAGTAATCCTGCTTCTTGCACATCTGTGCCTTTAAATCCTTGGTTTGATAACTAAGTGTATTCCTCAATCTCATACCCATTACATTCTGGTTTTCATAACAACATGCATAGCGTAAGTTTTCAAAACAACCTTTATGATTTAAAAACATTCCATATAGTTTGAAAACATTTTTAACATAGTATATTTACTTAATATATCAAGTGCATGATTTCAGAAGCATCATTCATGTTTTCAAAAACCATATACATAATTTCAAAATTCATCTCGCATGATTTTAAAGCATTTTATAAATATACTTATCTAATATACCTACTTTATGATTTCAAAAGTATTATGTAAGGTTTCAAAAACATTAAACACATTTCAAAAAAGAACCCCATGCATAGTTTTCAAAAACATCTTCCCAATACATTGACTTAACCTTCAAACTCTGCTTCATATGTCGCCTTGGCATATCTAGCACCTCAACTTCATGAGCATTTTTACCTCATGTTTCGACTTAAGCACGTCTAGTGCAAGGTTTTGAAATGCCTCCCGCTTTTCAAATCACAAAATCCATATGGGATCTTCTTACCTTCACAATTAGATCCTTGTGGATGATTATCGTTCAAATTAGAAGTCCTTCATTGGATTCCTTGTATGCCTTAATTCGAACATTTCGATTCCTTATAATCGAAATTGAATTTTCTTTTTTTTAAGATCTTCCTATCTTTATAGTTAGATTCTTGGAAATATTTAAAGTGCCAATCAAAATCCACGGATTGGATACCTAGTGTGCTTTAAATACGTGTGCACAATTAACAAAACAAAATTAACAAAATGATAACAAATTAAAGATCAAGATAAACAATTTGTGATTATGTGTTCATGTGTTTTCTTTTATGCATTTTGTGTTTTTGAGTAATCTGGATATTCGTTATCCAAATCCTCGTAGAATCTTCCATATCTTCATATGAGGGATTCATAGTAAGATATTCAAAAAGGTACTATCCTAAATCCTTAATGGGCTTCTACGTAATAGTTAAGACCCTTGGATTATATAGTACCATTCCAAAATTCAAAGGGACCCCTTGAGTGGTCTAAGTTAAAATATTGATTTAAAATCTGGTTAAAAATGACATGTGATGATATAAGCTGAAAAGACTCCTTGGTAGTCTATTTAAATCATTTATCGATTTAATTAAAAGGACCCTAAGATGGTCTAGTCACACTCATCACAGGTTTGTTCATTTGGTTTTCCCCTACACGTTATAAAATGCACTGTGCGGACTATGCAAGGAATTATGTAAGTATGGACGCGTACATAATTATGAAATTCAGTGCACAAGAGCCCAGTGAAATTTATCATGTGTAAGAACCTATAGTGGCAACAATAACGAAACGTGAACAATGCAATGGAGGTACGGTGGACGCACCAATGGCGCTTCATATACTTGTATATAAGTGTCCCTCTTACATTGCAAGCATGATGTTATTTAAAGTTACTAGAAGTTCAGAACCCTAACCAGTGTTGTCTTATCGTTTCGACTTCATGTTTCGAGCTCTCACAAGTTTCCTCTAAATAAATTTCGGGATGAAATTTCCTTAAGTAGGGGAGACTGTGACATCTGTGCCTCCACGGCCATCAAAAAAATACCAAATAAATGAAATATTGTGTTTCAATCTCGGTATTTGTATAAATATGTGTATCGTTTGCACATATCAATTCTAGTTCGATTTCGAGCTCTAAATCACTTTATGGAAAGTTACACGCGAACTGATGCATAAACGTAATCAGTTTAACGTGACAAACACTCTGGAACAGTGACATAGGCTTAACATACGTTAAATAACCTTTACATAACTTAGAAATAAGTTTTGGAGGGTTTGGTGTGTCGAAATCAAGTTTATTCGCTTACAAGGACTAATTTCGACAAACTGTGAAAGTATGCCGATTCGTACTGTAACGAACATTCCGGAATATGATCATAAGTTAAGCATGCCCTAAATATCCTTTACATAGCTTAGAGATAGGCTTTGAGGTGTTTGGTGCGCAAAAATAAACTTATTTGATCAACAGGGACTAAAAGCGTCAAAAAGTGCATAAGTTTGCATTTTCGCGCATATCTTACGTTCTGAATATATCCGGACATCCAAAAATTTATGTGATCATTAAAATATTTTATTATAGTGATTGGCATGATAAAATTCCATTCGTCGCTTAATTTGGATCGTTTTTGCGTTCGTTACGACTTCCGTCGTAATTAACCGAATAACGCAACCGTACGACCAAACAAACCGACATACAAGATGTTTTTGAGCATATTTTAAGTTCCCTATACTTTAACATCACTTTAGAGCTTTGAAATGGGGTTAACGTGTCACACCCCGACCACGTAGAACATACGAAACGTGGCGGAAACATCGGGGAGTGTTATAACAGAATTAATTGTTTCAAATCCATGGCAATTGAAGTTTCGTTTTATTGACTAAAAGTGTTACAATGTCTTAACAAACAAGAAATACAACATAATTAACTAGTCTTGCATCTTTTATTGTCACTAAAGCCCAAGTCTGCCTATGTGTATCTTGATCATCTTATGCAACAGTTCCTGAAAAACACATGTGAAAATAGGTACGTCAGCATAAAAATGCCTGTGAGATACATAGGTTTTGTGAAAATAGGTTCCATGACTTATGTTTGAGAAAATGTTTAGTCATGAACCTTGTAATTTGCTTTGTTTTGTAAATCATTTGAAAAACAATGAGTCCAGATGATATGTATAAATAAATGAATAATGTATGGTTAAATGAATAACCATAGTAAAAATGGATTTGTATAAGATAAGTTGTTTGTAAAACAATGTCTCGTGAAAAGTATGTTATTTGTATAAAATGTTATATGTATCAAACTGAAATGATTCAAATAACGCTACAATATGTAATACCATACAAACACTTATATATAGGAAGTACCAGCGGCGTATCCACCATGCTTGTATCATATTACACACGCATCGTTACTTAATCACTTAATCAAACCAAACCAATGTCAAAATGTCTATGTCAAATATCCATGTCAAATGTCTATGTCAAAAATATCATGTATGGCAAGTGAAATGTCTCAACTAAACCATATACACAAAAACAAAGTATTGAAGTAAAAATTTGTTTAAATCAAAGTTATGTTTTGTGGGAAATGCATGATCAAATGTCAATCATGTTAAAATGTCTATGCCGAAATGTCTATGTCAAATACGGTTCACAGATACAAACGGTTCACAGATATCAACGGATCACAGTCAAATGATTACAACGGTTCAATATGTGGTATAATGTGTTCATATGTTGGGTAAGCATATGCAACAGAAAAGTAATGTAAAACAATGTACTAAGTATGCACAAAATGGACATACGTAGTATGAAATGTAATGTAGAATGATGTACTAAGTAATGCACACAATGGGCACACCTAGCATGAAAGGTAGTGTAAAACAATGTACTAAGTAATTCACACAATGGGCACACCTAGCAGGAAATGTCATGTAAAACAATGTACTAAGTAATGCACGCAATGGGCACACCTAGCATAAGATGAAATGAAATCATGTACTATAATGTACTAACGAACATAGCAGTATATGATGTGAAAACAGGAAAGCATGAAAGTAACAAGTAGGCACATGTGTTCCACCCCAAAACAGTTTGGAAAACAGTAAAAGAGGGGTCTATGTACTCACCTGAGATTGCTCAGTAGTCCTTGAGTAACAACTAAACAATGCTAGAGATCGCGGATATCAAACGGCACCTAGTATAGGTAGCTACATTAATAAACCGGACCTAAATCGGAAGATCGGGTAGCATTAGGGTTTGTAAACCAAACGAGTGTAGAGACTCGTGTCATTTGGTTTAACAAAGCCTACATACTAAATGAAACTTAACCTAAGTGTCTACGACCCATTACGACCCGTTTAGGTAGCTTATGCTACTTTAACGCGTCGTTCGCGTGAAACGCGTTCGGACCGCCTAACTAGCCCTATGACAAGTGTTATATGCCTAAACATATTACATAATCAGTTATGTGACAAAGGTTTAGGTTACATATGCTTAATTACCAATTATACATGAAAAGGGTATTCTGGTAATTTACCTAAGGCATATAAACTACTTATCATACAACTACTTAAACGATGTGACCATAGGGTATAACCTCGGAAGGTTATGCCCTATATTAGGGTCACCTAATGTATTTGGTCGGATCCTAATGATCGACCAAACTGGGTTGGGTTCGAAGGTATAGGCGATTTATTAGATCGCCTACCCTACGACCCTAGACAACGTGGTAATCAGTGGGCATAGTCCCAAGGGACTATGACCAACGTGATTACAATCACGTTGCGAAGTTCAAACGAACTTCGCATTGACCATTACTGGTCAACGCAGAAAGTCAAACAAAGTTTGACTTTCAGACTCGATAAAACAATAAAATAAGGAAAAGAACGAAAGAATACTTACGAAGGGTCCAAGATTCAAAGGTTCAAAGGTGTGGGTTTTGTGTTGAGGATGGATGGGTATTTATAGTAAAAGCACTACCGTTAGGATCGTTTCTTGGAAAAGGGGAAAAGATCTAGCCCGTACACTTGTTGAAAGGTTATGGAAGCTAAATTCCATCCTTATCTAGTGACTAAGCAAGTTAGAACATGTGGTGGAGGATCAAATGGTTGCAACTTGCAATTAGAAACATTTAATCTGGTCAGAAGGTGGGAAGTGGCCCGCTTTAGGATCAGCCAAACACAATGCGGGCCGCCTGAGCATGTCAGATCAGAAACAACTTTCAAAAATGACAGTTTAGGTCCCTGCACGTGTTTAAGGCCATTTCCGACACTTCTAAGGCCCGTAAAGCCAACTTTAAGGCCCTAAAATGTTGCCTAAACATTGTGTACATGAAACATGTTCAAAAATATGTCGGATGATGGTTCGTTTGGTCGTACGAACGCGATGTTCGCTTAATTACGACGGAATGCGCACAAGCGCGAAAAACGATCCAAATGACGCAACGAATGGATTTTTCTTAAGGCGAACACTAAAATATAATGTAGTCATGCTTTCATAAATTTTTGGATGTCCGGATGTATTCAGAACGTAAGTTATGCGCGAAAATGCAAACTTGTGCACTTTTTGACACTTTTAGTCCCTGAATGTTCCAAAAGTTTATTTTAGCACACTAAACCCTTCAAAGCCTATTTCTAAGCTATGTCAAGGATATTTAAGGTGTTTTTAACTTATGGTCATGTTCCGGAATGTTCGTTACAGTTCAAATTGACATACTTTCGCAGTTTGTCATATTTAGTCCCTGTAAGCGAATTAACTTGTTTTTGCCACACCAAACCTTCCAAAAACTTATATCTAAGTTATGTATAGGTTATTTAAGATATGTTAAGCCTATTTCACTATTCCGGAGTGTTCGTTGCATTAAACTGGTTATATTTACGCATTAGTGCGCGTATAACCTTCCAGAAAGCGATTTAGAGCTTGAAATCGAACATGAGTCGATATGTGCAAAAGATACACATATTTATACAAGTCCAAAGTATGAAATACATTATTTCATTGGTTTGGCATTTGTTTGATGGTTGAAATGACACAGGTGTTACAGTCTCCCCTACTTTAGGAAATTTCGTCCCGAAATTAATTCGTAGGAGTCTATTTGTGACTTTGTGTCAGATAACCACCAGAGATATGTGAAGCATAATCCTGTCATTTCCTTAACGGACATTCTTCAGAATGAAAATGAACAAACGGAGTCATTTTCCTCAACGAGTATTCTTCAGAGGCGGAAATGAAGGAATAAACAAACGGGGATTCATTTCCTTAACGGACAATTCTTCAGAAACGAAAATGAATGGATGATTCATTCTTTCTCAACGGATTCTTTGTCAGAAATGGGAATGAAGGAATAATCCACGGATATTCATTTCTCTCAACGGATATTCTTCAGAACGAAAATGAACAAACGGGGTCATTTTCCTCAACGGTTTGTTCTTCAGAATTTGAAATGAAAGAAAAATCAGCGGATATTCATTTCTCTCAACGGATATTCTTCAGAACGAAAATGAACAAACGGGGTCATTTTCCTCAACGGTTTGTTCTTCAGAGTTGGAAATGAAGGATTACACAACGGATATTCATTTCCTCAACGGATAAATCTTCAGAAACGAAAATGAACTAACGGAGTCATTTTCAACGGTTATTTCCTCAGAGTTGGAAATGAAGAATTACACAACGGATATTCATTTCCTCAACGGATAAATCTTCAGAAACGAAAATGAACTAACGGAGTCATTTTCAACGGTTGCTTCCTCAGAGTTGGAAATGAAGGATTACACAACGGATATTCATTTCTTCAACGGATATTCTTTAGAACGAAAATGAATGGATAATTCATTTTCCTCAACGGTTATTCTTCAGAATGAAAATGAAAAGATAAACAACGGATATTCATTTCTTCAACGGATATTCTTTAGAACGAAAATGAATGGATAATTCATTTTCCTCAACGGTTATTCTTCAGAATGGAAATGAAAAGATAAACAACGGATATTCATTTCTTCAACGGATATTCTTCAGAAGTGAAAAATGAATAGCTAGTTCATTTTTCCTCAACGGATGCTTCATCAGAATTGGAAATGAATAGGGTTAACTCTTGATACATGATAGAACTTGCTGTGATTTCTGTGCACTAAATTCCATAATTATGTATGCATCCATAATTACGTAATTCCTTGCACAGTCCGCACAGTTTGTTTTGAAATGTTGTGGGGAAAGATATCAAACCTGAGATGAAAGTGACTAGACTACCATAGGGTCCTTTTAATTAGATCAACAGAGGATCTTCTTAATTAGGCCACTAAGGAGTCCTTTCAGCTATATCATCACATGATATCCCTAACCAGATTTTTGGATCAATCTGTTTAACTAGACCACAAAAGGGGTCTAATTATGAAGTAGTACATTATAATCCAAGGGACTTTAACTACAACGTAGAAGTCCATTAAGGATTTAAGTAGTACCTTTGGGTATCCTACTATGAATCTCTTGCACAAAGATATGTAAGATTTTACGAGGATTTGAATAACATAAATTGGATCACATGACACATAAAGGATAACACATAAGCACATAACCACATAATTGTTTAATTGTTATTATCTTGTTATTGATTGCAATTAACTTGGCACCTCGTACTTCGTTTCTCTTGGAAGAAACGGGTACTTAGGATTTTCGTGGAAACGCAAGAGATTATACAAGGGAAGAAATTTGGAAGTAGTCTGTTCTTCAAGGAATGCGGTTCCTTGATTGTCGGTATTGTAGGGGATATGTTTATACATGCAACCACATAAACATATTGAAATGTAAATGAAAGATTTATTTATAAACAACAATAACAACAACTGTTTCATAGATTGATAAAAGAAAATAATACACAAGGCTCGATTATTTTCTAAACAGCGTTATCTTCTGTCGGTCAGATACTCATCCCTGCGCTGGATTTGCATCAGCAAGTCTTGGGCAATTTCTACTAAAATGGCCCATCTCGCCACAGTTGTAGCAAGATCCCAGTGGAAAACGAGCTTGAGCAGGATTGTTGTTAATCTGATTTGGTGCTGCTGATGTTGGGCAAACCCTCGCTGTATGACCTATAAGTCCGCAAACTTGGCATGTGCGGCACTTCACACCAGCATGATGATGTAGGCTACATTGGTTGCACAAGGGTGCAGTTCCTTTGTAGGGTTTCCTGGCAGGGGGTTGAGCTGGTTGGTTGGGGACGGCTTGATCATTGTGAGCGACCACGGCGAAGTTCTGAGAAGCCTTTCGCTTCTTTGACTTCTTAGAGGATCCAGTCTGTTCATCCATGGTCTTTGATTCCTCGATTGGTTTCGATTCCTCGACCAGTTTCTTGTCACCCTTTCGGAAAAGCTTACGTTTCCTGATCTGCGATTCAGTCAAGGTTGCAGATAACTCAATGGCCTGCCTAACAGTAGTAGGGTTGCTACCAGTCAAAATGTCTTGTATTGAGTCGGGGAGGCCATCAATGTACTTTTCGATCGCCTTATCCAAAGGCGTGACCATGTTTGGGCATAACAGACTTAACTCCTCATAACGGTCCGTGTAGGCTCGATGCTCACCGCTGTCTTGCTTAAGATCATCAAATTCCCTTTCCAAAGCCCTGATCTCGTGACGAGGACAAAACTCCTTCATCATGAGAGCCCTAAGTTCGGCCCATGTCTGTGCTAGAGCAACTTCTGCACCACGATCTCTCATAACCCCATTCCACCACGTAAGGGCTCTCTTCTGGAACACACTCGAAGCAAACTCGACCTTGCGATTGTCAGGACACTGCACATGGCGGAAAGTATTCTCAATGCTCTCGAACCATTGAAGAAGCCCAGTCGCTCCCTCAGAACCACTAAACTTGAGTGGTTTCGCCGAGTTAAAACTCTTGAAATTGCATGGACCATTGTTGTTGTTGTTGGCTTGATTCCATTGAGCAAAGAGGTTTGGGAATTGAGCAGCCATTTGCTGCGCAATGATTTCTGCCAGCTCGGCAGTCGCTATCTGGTTTTCGCGTCGAGGAGGCATTCTAAAAGAGGAAACATGAAATGAAACGAGTGAGAGGATTAGACGAAAAGAATGAGATGAAACAAATCTGATGAAAGCAAGGATAGTGGTCATTTGTTTGTTACTACAAAGCAACAAACGACCTCGGTGAATAATCAAAGTAAATAGGTCAAAAATAATGTATCGCGAAGACATGCTCGCCTATAAGTGAACACTCATCCCAAGAATTCCCAGGTAAGCACAACTGGTCTCGCGTCTGATGAGATGTATACGAAGTGCTTGCCTAGACAGAAAACCCAGAATACAGGCATTCACCCTTCCAGTTTGCACGTGTTCACATTATTTAAAACCCAAAACCTTGACGAGATTTTTGAAACACAAAGGGGTTCAAAACCTTGTAATAAATCATCCTAGAACAGATGATTAGTTTTCAAAGCGGTTTTGAAATTTATGTTCTTGTTGTGGTCGTCGCCTAAGGATAGGTGACGGTATTGTTTTATGACTAAACGCAAGTAAACTCGCGTTAGGGTCCTAAGAAAGTTATAGACTAGGTCAAAGCATTACTAATAACCTAATTCCCTATAACCATTGGCTCTGATACCATCTTTTCTGTCACACCCCGACCACGTAGAACATACGAAATGTGGCGGAAACATCGGGGAGTGTTATAACAGAATTAATTGTTTCAAATCCATGGCAATTGAAGTTTCGTTTTATTGACTAAAAGTGTTACAATGTCTTAACAAACAAGAAATACAACATAATTAACTAGTCTTGCATCTTTTATTGTCACTAAAGCCCAAGTCTGCCTATGTGTATCTTGATCATCTTATGCAACAGTTCCTGAAAAACACATGTGAAAATAGGTACGTCAGCATAAAAATGCCTGTGAGATACATAGGTTTTGTGAAAATAGGTTCCATGACTTATGTTTGAGAAAATGTTTAGTCATGAACCTTGTAATTTGCTTTGTTTTGTAAATCATTTGAAAAACAATGAGTCCAGATGATATGTATAAATAAATGAATAATGTATGGTTAAATGAATAACCATAGTAAAAATGGATTTGTATAAGATAAGTTGTTTGTAAAACAATGTCTCGTGAAAAGTATGTTATTTGTATAAAATGTTATATGTATCAAACTGAAATGATTCAAATAACGCTACAATATGTAATACCATACAAACACTTATATATAGGAAGTACCAGCGGCGTATCCACCATGCTTGTATCATATTACACACGCATCGTTACTTAATCACTTAATCAAACCAAACCAATGTCAAAATGTCTATGTCAAATATCCATGTCAAATGTCTATGTCAAAAATATCATGTATGGCAAGTGAAATGTCTCAACTAAACCATATACACAAAAACAAAGTATTGAAGTAAAAATTGGTTTAAATCAAAGTTATGTTTTGTGGGAAATGCATGATCAAATGTCAATCATGTTAAAATGTCTATGCCGAAATGTCTATGTCAAATACGGTTCACAGATACAAACGGTTCACAGATATCAACGGATCACAGTTAAATGATTACAACGGTTCAATATGTGGTATAATGTGTTCATATGTTGGGTAAGCATATGCAACAGAAAAGTAATGTAAAACAATGTACTAAGTATGCACAAAATGGACATACGTAGTATGAAATGTAATGTAGAATGATGTACTAAGTAATGCACACAATGGGCACACCTAGCATGAAAGGTAGTGTAAAACAATGTACTAAGTAATGCACACAATGGGCACACCTAGCAGGAAATGTCATGTAAAACAATGTACTAAGTAATGCACGCAATGGGCACACCTAGCATAAGATGAAATGAAATCATGTACTATAATGTACTAACGAACATAGCAGTATATGATGTGAAAACAGGAAAGCATGAAAGTAACAAGTAGGCACATGTGTTCCACCCCAAAACAGTTTGGAAAACAGTAAAAGAGGGGTCTATGTACTCACCTGAGATTGCTCAGTAGTCCTTGAGTAACAACTAAACAATGCTAGAGATCGCGGATATCAAACGGCACCTAGTATAGGTAGCTACATTAATAAACCGGACCTAAATCGGAAGATCGGGTAGCATTAGGGTTTGTAAACCAAACGAGTGTAGAGACTCGTGTCATTTGGTTTAACAAAGCCTACATACTAAATGAAACTTAACCTAAGTGTCTACGACCCATTACGACCCGTTTAGGTAGCTTATGCTACTTTAACGCGTCGTTCGCGTGAAACGCGTTCGGACCGCCTAACTAGCCCTATGACAAGTGTTATATGCCTAAACATATTACATAATCAGTTATGTGACAAAGGTTTAGGTTACATATGCTTAATTACCAATTATACATGAAAAGGGTATTCTGGTAATTTACCTAAGGCATATAAACTACTTATCATACAACTACTTAAACGATGTGACCATAGGGTATAACCTCGGAAGGTTATGCCCTATATTAGGGTCACCTAATGTATTTGGTCGGATCCTAATGATCGACCAAACTGGGTTGGGTTCGAAGGTATAGGCGATTTATTAGATCGCCTACCCTACGACCCTAGACAACGTGGTAATCAGTGGGCATAGTCCCAAGGGACTATGACCAACGTGATTACAATCACGTTGCGAAGTTCAAACGAACTTCGCATTGACCATTACTGGTCAACGCAGAAAGTCAAACAAAGTTTGACTTTCAGACTCGATAAAACAATAAAATAAGGAAAAGAACGAAAGAATACTTACGAAGGGTCCAAGATTCAAAGGTTCAAAGGTGTGGGTTTTGTGTTGAGGATGGATGGGTATTTATAGTAAAAGCACTACCGTTAGGATCGTTTCTTGGAAAAGGGGAAAAGATCTAGCCCGTACACTTGTTGAAAGGTTATGGAAGCTAAATTCCATCCTTATCTAGTGACTAAGCAAGTTAGAACATGTGGTGGAGGATCAAATGGTTGCAACTTGCAATTAGAAACATTTAATCTGGTCAGAAGGTGGGAAGCGGCCCGCTTTAGGATCAGCCAAACACAATGCGGGCCGCCTGAGCATGTCAGATCAGAAACAACTTTCAAAAATGACAGTTTAGGTCCCTGCACGTGTTTAAGGCCATTTCCGACACTTCTAAGGCCCGTAAAGCCAACTTTAAGGCCCTAAAATGTTGCCTAAACATTGTGGACATGAAACATGTTCAAAAATATGTCGGATGATGGTTCGTTTGGTCGTACGAACGCGATGTTCGCTTAATTACGACGGAATGCGCACAAGCGCGAAAAACGATCCAAATGACGCAACGAATGGATTTTTCTTAAGGCGAACACTAAAATATAATGTAGTCATGCTTTCATAAATTTTTGGATATCCGGATGTATTCAGAACGTAAGTTATGCGCGAAAATGCAAACTTGTGCACTTTTTGACACTTTTAGTCCCTGAATGTTCCAAAAGTTTATTTTAGCACACTAAACCCCTCAAAGCCTATTTCTAAGCTATGTCAAGGATATTTAAGGTGTGTTTAACTTATGGTCATGTTCCGGAATGTTCGTTACAGTTCAAATTGACATACTTTCGCAGTTTGTCATATTTAGTCCCTGTAAGCGAATTAACTTGTTTTTGCCACACCAAACCTTCCAAAAACTTATATCTAAGTTATGTATAGGTTATTTAAGATATGTTAAGCCTATTTCACTATTCCGGAGTGTTCGTTGCATTAAACTGGTTATATTTACGCATTAGTGCGCGTATAACCTTCCAGAAAGCGATTTAGAGCTTGAAATCGAACATGAGTCGATATGTGCAAAAGATACACATATGTATACAAGTCCAAAGTATGAAATACATTATTTCATTGGTTTGGCATTTGTTTGATGGTTGAAATGACACAGGTGTTACATAACGGGGCTTAGAAGTGCCAAAAAAAATCAAGTTTTACAAGTGCAGGGACCATTTTTGAAATTTCTGACCAGATTCAATGAACCTAGTCCAATTTTGAAGTGTTGATGGTTTTAATGGCTGGTTTTGGATGCTATGGGCTCAAATTTGTTGGTTTTAAACATTCCCATGGTTTTGAAAACCATGAGCCCAAGTGGAGGGCCAAGATCAAAGCACGAAATGCGAGGAACGATCCTAACGGTTTACCGAATCCTATATAAACCCATGCCTTCACTTTATTTCAACTCACACTTTGGTTCAATCAGCTCTAAGTTGAAGTTATTACTTCATACCTGAGTTGTTTGAATCAAAACTTCCTAGCTTGGACCCTTTGTAAGTCTCTTTTGTGCTTTTTAGGCGTTTTTAGCACGAAAGTCAAATAGTGTTTGACTTTCTGCTTTGACCACGAGTTGGTCAACACGAAGTTCGTTGAACTTCACAACGTGAGCGTAATCATGATGGTTTTAGTCCCGTGTGACTAAACCTACTGACTACCACGTTGATTAGGCGTAGTGACGAGTCGTAGTTTCGGCCAAAATGCGTATTCATGCGTATTTTGTAACCAAACTACTCTTGGGTATCAAAACCCTTTGTTTTGATATCAAAACCTATTTTCTAACTTTACTAAACATGTTTTAACATGTTTAGCTCGTCACTTTTAGTATAGTGCTTGTATAGAGTCGTAAGTCAAGCGGTCTTATCAACCGTTTAGACTTTCGAACCCGACTCGTTTGGTCGATCATTAGAATCCGACCAAACACATTAGGTGACCATAGTTGTATAGGGAATAACCTTCCGAGGTTATACCTTATAGTCACTTCATTTAGTTAGTTGTATGATAAGTAGTTTATATGCCTTAGGAAAATTACCAAAATGCCCTTTTTACGCATAAATTCATTTTAAGCATATGTAACCTAAATTTTTACATCTAAACTGATTAGGTAACATTATTAGACATGATAAGGCATATAATACTTGTCATAGGACTAATTAGGCGGTCCGAACGCGTTTCTCGCAAACGACGCGTTAAAGTAGCGTAAGCTACCTAAACGGGTCGTAATGGGTCGTAAGCACTTAGGATAGGTTTCATTTTAGAATGTAGGCTTTGTTAAACCATATTACATGAGTTCCTATACTCATTTGGTTTACGAAACCTCATTCTATCCGATCTTCCGATTTAGGTCCGTCTATTTACATAGTTATCTATATTAGGTGCCGTTTGATTTTCGTGATCCCTCTAGCTTTGCTTGGTTGTTGTTCAAGACTTCTAAGCACCCTCAAGTGAGTACATAGTCCCCTCTTTTACTGTTTTCAACTGTTTTGGGGTGAAACACATGTGCCTACTTGTTACTTTCGTGTTTTTCATGTTTTTAATATCATACTTGCTATGTTCATTAGTACACTATTAGTACATTGTTTTACATTTCATTTTATGCTATGTATGTCCTTTTAGTGCATACTTAGTACATCGTTTTCATTTACATTTCATGCTATGTATGTCCATTTAGTGCATACTTAGTACATCGTTTTACATCACATTTCATGCTATGTATGTCCATTTAGTGCATACTTAGTACATTATTTTACATTTCATTTCATGCTATGTATGTCCATTTGTTGCATACTTAGTACATTATTTTACATTTCATTTCCTGCTATGTATGTCCATTTAGTGCATACTTAGTACATTATTTTACATTTCATTTCATGCTATGTATGTCCATTTGTTGCATACTAAGTACATTATTTTCATAAAACATGCTTACATTTTGGTATGACATTTGGTTTGTTTAAATGGCTCAAAAATACATTCATTAACATTAGCTAAGCCGTTCGTTAGTAGGTAGTGGTACCATAGGAATTGACAACTCCCGTTCCTGACATCCTAGGTATGTTTGGATGAAAGGAATGACCGAATTCGATACACATAACTCAGATAAACCTTTAATTCGTTTAAGGGTTTATCGCCACAGTCTCAAGGCTTGAATGTATGCATTTTCACAACACCGCATAGATGTTTGTATCAGTAAAGCATGCATTATTTTACAAAACATGAATTTTGATTATAATTTATCAATTGCATTGTTTTGTACATTTCTTTCTTATAGGGTCGAGTAAATGCTTTTAATCAATAAAGGCTTTTTATTCACTCTACATTACATTTGTTTACACAATAACATTTCAACATTTGTTTAAAACATTACATTTAGTTATAGATGAACATTTTTACATTGGTGGTTTGTTTGGGTATGTGATTTAAGTAACGAGACGTGTGTAATATGATAAAAGCATGGTGGATACGCCGCTGGTACTTCCTATATATAAGTGCTTTTATGATATTACATATCGTAGCGTTATTTAAACCATTTCAATTTTGACATATTACATTTTACACAAATTAACATATCTTTACAAAACATTGTTTTACAAACAACACATTTTATACAAATTCATTTTACTTGGTTATTTATTTAACCATACATATTTTTTTATATCATCTGTTTCCTTATCGATTTTTATAAGATTTATAAAACAAAAACATTTTACAAGGATCATGACTGACTTTTGTTAAATGACTTTTCCTAAACTTATAAGTCATGAATCCAAAATCAATAAAACCTATGTATCTCACATGCATTTTTATGCTGACGTACCTATTTTCACATGTGTTTCAGGAAATGATGCATAGGATTGATCAAGTTACACATAGGCAGACTTGGACATTAGTGACAATAAAAGATGCAAGACTAGTTAATTATGTTATGCTTCCTTGTTGTTAAGACATTGTAACTCTTTTAAATCAATAAAACAAAATTTCAAATTTCCATGTGTTATGAAACAATGATTCTGTTACAACACTCCCCGACGTTTCCGCCACGTTTTGTTAAACGTGGTCGGGGTGTGACACTTGACAACCGCTTAGACTTCCGAAGCTGAACCGTTTGGTCGATCATTAGGATCCGACCAAGCATATCTTGTGACCATAGTTGTATAGGGAATAACTTTCCGAGGTTATACTGTCACACCCCAACGGCGTAAAACAACAAACCGCGGCGGAAACGTCAGGGAGTGGAGCAACAGAATTATTGTTTCACAACCATGGTATTTAAAGTTTCATTTTTTTAGAAATTAAGAGATTACATTGTCTTAAAACAAGGAAAGAATAACATAAATTAAGTTTGCATCTTTTATTGTGACTATGGCCCGAGTCCGCCTAAGTGTATCACGATCAACCCTATACATCAGCTCTTGAAAACACATGTGAAAATAGGTACGTCAGCATAAAAATGCCTGTGAGATACATAGGTTTTGTTGAAGCAGGATTCATGACTTGTAAGTTAAAAGAAATGTTTAACAAAAAGTTAGTCATGAATCCTGTAAAAAGTTTTCTTTTATAAATCACACGAAAATCGATAAGAAAATCAGATGATAATAAAAGAAAATTCATGGTTAAATAAATAACCAAGTAAAAATGAGTTTGTATAAAATATGTCGTTTGTAAAAAAATGTCTTGTGAAAATATGTCATTTGTATAAAAAGTATCATGTCTTTATCAAAATGATTTAAATAACGTTACGATATGTAATATCATAAAAGAACTTATATATTGGAAGTACCAGTGGTGTATCCACCATGCTTTTATCATATCACATGTTGCCTCGTTATGTAAATCACTTATTAATAACCATCATAATGTCTTGTTTAAACCAATGTCAAAATGTTTATGTGTAATCAATATCTAATGCCAAATGTAAATCATGTCTTGTATAATCAAATGTTATGTATGGCAAGTAAAAAGTATCTACTCAAACCATATGTATAATGTTAATGTAAAATCAAATGTAACGTATGGTGAATAAAAGTATTTACTCAACCCCATAGGTAAAATGTACAAAACAATGTATTTGATATAAATCATAGTTTAAGTCAAAAGTTATGTTTTGCAAAATCAATGCTTTACTGACACAAACATTTATGCGGTAATGATAAACGCATACATTCAAGCCTTGAGACTGTAGGATAAACCTTTAAACAAATCAAAGGTTTATTAAAAATGTTTTCGGATTCTGTCATTCCTTACGTCCAAACAAACCTAGGATTCCAGGAATGGGAGTTGTCAGTTCCTATGGTACCACTACATACTACTGAGCGGCATGATCAGTGTTAATGAACGTATTTTAGTTTCGTTATACAAACCAAATGTCATACCAAATGTAAGCATGTTATGTGAAAACAATGTACTAAGTATGCTAAATAAACATACGAAGCAGAAATGTCATGTAAATCAATGTGCTAGCATGCTCAGTAAACATACATAGTAGAAATGTAATGTAAATCAATGTGTCCATATGCTGAGTAAACATATGCAACAAAAGTGTTTGAAATCAATGTGTTAGCATGCTAAGTAAACATACATAGCAAAGCATAAATGAAATCATGTACTATATGCGTACTAATGAACATAGCAAGTATATGTTATGAAAGCACGAAAAGCACGAAAGTAACAAGTAGGCACATGTGTATCACCCCAAAATATTTGAAAACAGTTAAAGAGGGGACTATGTACTCACTTGATATTGCTTAGTAGTCTTGAGATAACAATCAAATAACGCTAGAAGGATCACGGAATCAATCGGCACCTAATATAGGTAACTATGTTTAATAAACCGAACCTAAATCGGAGGATCGGATAAAATGAGGTTTCGTAAACCAAATGAGTATTGGAACTCATATGATATGGTTTAACAGGGCCTACATTCTAAATCGGAACCTATCCTAAGTGCTTACGACCCGTTATGACTCGTTAAGGCAGACTACGCTACTTTAACGCGTCGTTCGCGCAAAAACGTGTTCGGACTGCCTAACTAGTCCTATGACAAGTATTATATGCCTTAACATGTCTAATAATGTTGCATAATCAGTTTAGATGTAAAAATTTAAGTTACATATAATTAAAATGAAATTATGCGTAAAAAGGGCATTTTGGTCATTTTCCTAAGGCATATAAACTACCTATCATAAAACTAACTAAACGAAGTGACCATAAGGTATAACCTCGGAAGGTTATTCCCTATGCTACTATGGTCACAAAATATGTTTGGTCGGATCCTAACGATCGACCAAACGGGTCGGGTTCGAAAGTCTAAGCGGAAGTTTAGACCGCTTAACTTACGACCCTATATAAGCACTAGACTAAAAGTGACGAGTTAAACATGTTAAAACATGTTTACCTAAGTTAGAAAACAAGTTAGATATCAAAACAAAGGGTTTTGATACCCGAAAATAGCTTCGTTGCAAAATACGCATAAATACGTATTTTGACCGAAACTTTTACTCGTCACTACGCCTAATCAACGTGGTAATCAGTAGGTATAGTCACAAGGGACTATAACCATCGTGATTACACTCATGTTGCAATGTTCAAACGAACTTTGTGTTGACCATAACCTGGTCAAAGCAGAAAGTCAAACACTGTTTGACTTTCATGCTTGAAATGCATAACCAAGCATGAAGGAGACTTACAAAGGGTCCAAGCTTGGATCAAGAACAAGAAAACTGATGAAATGGAGCCTTTAACCAGTCAAGGGATAGCTCTAAAGCAGATTAGAGAAGAATTGAATGAATGAGCAAATGAAAGTGGAAAAATTGATGGGTTTATATAGGAAATCAAGAACCATTGAGATCATTCCAAGTGTTTTGAGCTTAGATCTTGGCTATACATTTGTGGCACATAGTTTAGGATACCATGGGAGCTCTTAAAACAAGTTCATAGCATTGAAAAATTGCATAAAAGACCCTAAAATTCAAGCTGGTTGCTGAAAATAGACCTGCTGTCAAAAGCAGGCTGTCGCGTGGCGCGACAGATGGCCTTGTGGCCGTCGCGTGGCGCGACAGAGGCATAATTTCAGAAATTACAGTTTTGGTCCCAGCATGTTATTAAGCCAATTTTTGACACGTTTAAGCCCCGTTAACCCATTTTCAAGGCTCTATAATATTGTCAAAGTATAGGGACCATGAAATATGCTTGAAAACATCTCGGATGTCGGTTCGTTTGGTCGTACGGTCGCGATATTCGGTTAATTACGACGAAACACGAACGGACGCGAAAAACGATCCAAATTACGCGATGAATGAAATTTTAGCATTCCTAACACTAAAATAAAATATTTTAATGATTACAAAAATTTTTGGATGTCCGGATATGTTCAGAACGTAAGATATGCTCGTAAATGCAAACTTATGCACTTTTTGACGCTTTTAGTCCCTGTTTGATCAAATAAACATATTTTTGCATAATGAACCCCTCAAAGCCAATTTCTAAGCTATGTGAAGGATATTTAGGGTATGTTTAACTTATGATCAAGTTCCGGAATGTACGATACTATACGAATCGGCAGACTTTAAAAGTTTGTCGCAAATAGTCCCTGAAAGCGAATAAACTTGATTTTGCCATACCAAACCCTTTAAAACTTATTTCTAAGTTATGTAAAGGTTATTTAAGGTATGTTAAGCATATGTTGATGTTCTGGAGTGTTTGTCGCGTTAAACTGATTACGTTTACGCATCAGTTTGCGTATAACTTTCCAAAAGCAATATAGAGTTTGAAATTGAACAAAATCAAAAGGTGCAAAATGTCAAACATAAATAAACAAACATTAGGGTCAAATCACATTGTTTTGTTGATAATATAAGTATTCAGAGTTTGTACAATGATTACAAGCACATATGTCACATATACCTTATGGTCACTTAGTTTAATTAGTTGTATGATAGGTAGTTTATCTGCCTTAGGAAAATGACCAAAATGCCCTTTTCATGCATAATTTGAATTTAAGCATATGTAACTTAAATTTTGTCACTTAAACTAATTATGCAACATATTTAAACATGTTAGGGCGTATAATACTTGTCATAGGACTAGTTAGGCGTGTCGAACGCACATTCGCGCGAACGACGCGTTAAAGTAGCGTAGACTACCTTAACGGGTCGTAACGGGTCGTAAGCACATAGGGTAGGTTCCGATTTAGAATGTAGGCTTTGTTAAACCATATCAGATGAGTTCCAATACTCATTTGGTTTACGAGACCTCATTATACCCGATCTTCCGATTTAGGTGTCGATTTATTGACATAGCGATCCGATTACTAGGTGCTACTTGATTTCCTTGGTTTGCCCGAGCTTTGTTAAGTTCATTAGATCGAGGATACTTTGCAATCCAATGTGAGTACATAGTTTCCCTATTTTACTGTTTCTAAATTGTTTTGGGGTGATTCATATGTGTTAAACGATTTTGATGTTTTAAAAAACGAATACTATGGTTATATTAAATACAACGATTTCGATAATGTGAACGAACTTGTTGGGATGTAATTACATAACGAATGACATTCATTAGCTTTGGCCGAGCCGACCAGTAGTATGTTATGGTACCATAGGATCTGACAAATCCCTTTATCAAACTATCGCCATGGTTATGTGTGGGGATATGTGGGTAACGACAAAACCTGATGATTATTAACTTACCCTTTGGTGGTTTGTTAATACGAGTTGAATGATGGACGAGTTACGAAGGTTTGAATGTATTCAACGAGACGACCAAAAGTAGTTTTCACAATTAAAATATGAACGATTATGAACGATTTGAACGATATGAACGATTGAACGATGTTTTATAACACGACGAGTTAAACGATTGGTTTTTGGTTTGTGATTAGATAACGGGACAGGTATAATGTGATAAAAGCATGGTAGATACGCCGCTGGTACTTCTTATATATAAGTGCTTTTATCATATTACATTCCGTGGCGTTATTTAGTTCACTTAGACGAACTATTTTAAACGATGACACACAACGATGTTTACTAAATGATATAAATCATATGAGTTTTATTACGAGAACGATTTACAATTTGGTTTACATAAACAAATGTTTTGGGTTAAGATTCATGGCATTGAGGTTTTATAAACTATAACCAACTTGTTTAGAGCTGGCTATTCATATTACAATACAAATATTTTACAAAACAAGGTTTTCTAATATCGACTTATGTAGTTGTACGAGTTATTGCAACATGTAAATGAGCCATGAATCTGACACTCTCACAAAACCTATGTGCTCAACGGCATTTCTTTGCTGACTTTATTTTTACATATGTTTCAGGTGGTGTTGTTTGATGATGTTGATTGCTACTAGGATGCATGCTCACTTAGGATCTGACGAGGCCTCAGTGACTTAATAACAATGATAGACGATGTGGTTGTGTTTTATCTTAAATTTCAAGAAAATAATATTTAAATAAAACGAAACTTTTGAATCCATGGTTGTGAAACAATAATTCTGTCACTCCACTCCCCGACGTTTCCGCCACGGTTTCGTTGTTTTACGCGGTCGGGGTGTGACACTTTGCTTCTTCAATCTTTCTTCATCAACATATGTTCTCTTTAACAGTCTTTAGCTACAACAGACCTTTTACAACTCCAAATATTGAGTCTTTGTAATTCGGAGGAGAAAATTCTTCAAAAAACTGTATTAATGATCAAATTTTATACATTTTTTTTGTCTTTGCACTCATCTGTTCACCCTTAAACCAACCTTTAATCCTATTAAACCTCTGTTGACTTACCAAACATCTGTTCACACACAATTCAACATCAATATTATCTAAATCAAACTCAAACACTAAATATGTAAAACTAAAATGCAACAACAAAGATTCATAAGATTAAAATTTATTCATTTATTCATGACATTAAAAGATCAGCAATTACATAACATACTGAACAACGAAACTTTCAAATCAAACAATAACAGCAAGAATTAATAAATTTTAGCTTCAACTCCATCGATTGCTGAACCTCTAGATGTATGTCCTTCAACATCGCCATGAACTCCACGTCTCTATCACCGCACTCTATATTACTGTCAACACAAAGCTCACGAACGGAAGTTGAAGGCATCCGCATCAGATTTCTGGAAACCTGCTCTCTCGTGAACAGGCCAACATGAAGTCCATCAAAACATCTCTTCAACTCTCGAAGAGTAGCCCTATCCTCATACATTTGTTCCTCAATTTTCCTGATAAAGCGCTGCTTTAAATCATCAGACTCTGCAGAAGTGTATGATGCCATTTTAACAAACTATATTACTCAAGTGATGTGAAAGTATGATATCTTCGTAGCAAAACATGATGAAAAACAGGTGAAGTGGCAATGAGTTTATATAGTGAAATACCTAACAGTCCAAGAAATCAGATTTAAACTCATTTTAAATTTAATAATCTAATCAAGCAAAACGTGTAGATTTAATATAAACATATTAATTTATATTTCAAAAAAGCAGCCTTTTAATGCAAAAACCTTTTCAAACCCCAGCTTTTATCGGAAAAATATAAAATTAAATATCAAGAAACCCAAGGGAAAAATTTTAAAACTTCAAAGAGAAAAACAGGTTATCATAATTACAATTAACCTCTTCATGTACCGTATAGACGCTTTTTAAATACTATAAAAGACCGATGATTAGTTTGATTCAAAACATCAACAAATTGTCTTACAAATCACTGTCTGTCAAAAACAAATCAAAATCAGTAAATCCAACAAAAATCTAGATGGCAAACAGATGCTTCTACCACTGGTCAGACACCAGCGATGTTAAAACACAATTCTCGATGTGGTCACTCAAAGAAAAAAGATCAGATGAAGAACTAAATAGAAAATTCAGCATAATCAATGACACTAATTACAACAAAACCTGGAACAACATAGCATTGCTTGATGAAGTCCTCCACTCTCCCCCTTCAGATTTCTAGAAGAATGCAGAAGAGTTTCTGACACAACTAAAACAGGATCAGAAAATCTGCGACATGCTAACTGATCTGAAAAACAAAAGAGAGAATGAAATCACATGGAGAAAGACTAGAGTCTACGAAATCCTAGCAAGTGTAATAGTTTATGCATATTTCAGTAAATTTTTATCTTTCTATGTATGTTTATTTAATTTAATACTATCAATATGCGTATTAACATATTCTAAAATTTGATTGTTAACAAAAACTATCAACATTATCAACACTTGGTTCTGCATAATCAAATTAAACTACAGTTAATAAAAATAAGCCACAACCCTAAAATGCAAGTCTCCCATCAAAGAAGGTAGCACATATAACTTTTCACGATGTTGCAACAATCTATACTTTCTATAAAAGAAGAAAATTTGACTGACATAAGAAAAGCTGAATTTTGATTTAACGATGTTGGAACAGCAACTCTCCCATCAAAGAAGGTAGCACATGCAACTTTTCACCATGTTGCAACAATTATATTGCAACATCGATGTTGAAACGTTGATGTGTGAAGGGAAGCTTCATTGGAACAACGATGTTGGAACAATGATATTGGAACGATAATGTGTAAACATAATCAACAAATGTTCGAACACATGATATTGGAACGATAATGTGTAAAGAGAATCAACAAATCTTCGAATAAAGAACTGTAATTGGAGATTAACCGGCTGAATCATGAGAGCTATGCATTTGAGAGAGGGAGATATGCTCGCAGATATGAGTGAGAGAGATAGAGTTAAAATTTGAATGTGGAGCCAGATTCCTTTATCTTATTTATAGAGTTTGAATATATGGTTTGAATTTTGAATTTTGAATATAGAGCCAGAATTTTGAATCTGGCCAGAGGTTTACTTTGGTTATGAAGAGCAGAGATTTGAATTATGAATGAAGAGCAGACGTTTTAATTGTGAATGAAGTGTAGAGATTTGACTTTTAAATGAAGGGCAGAGGTTTGATTGAATTTTAAAGTGATTTTATATATTAGACTTTGTTGGATCGTCGTGTGACCCTAACGAGTCAATCTGAGTAGTTCATCATCAAAAACAAAGGCGGAATCAATGTAAATGATGTCAACACAGCTTGTTCCTTTCTAATCTTTATCTATTACTGATTTCCTGAGATTTTACAGATCTGGTTACAATTCGGCAGCACCTCGGCTCTCAAACAATGACCTCTAATTCCGCTCCAAATGAACTTAGCACACACCTATATATAAGGTTCTGATTCCGCTTGAACATGACATGTGAGTTTCAAGCGGAATTAGTAATTTCGCTTGAAGTTGACACTGTCCATTTCAAGTGGAATTAACATGTTAATTTCGCTTGAACTGAACATTGTCACTTTCAAGCGGAATTACCCACTTTCACATGAACAAACCCTAATTTCAACCCTGTTGTGTGCTTGTTTATCCTATCTAGACATAAGACTCGATTAAGACGAAGTTAACAGACACTAGATGCACCAACAGACTCCCCCTTGGATGTTGACGAAGTCTTCGGCGTCGAGTCTTTAGTCTTTGTGTCTTTCCAAATTGTCTTGACATTGTAAAAGCTTCCTTCAATTCTTCTCTTCTATCAACAGCTAACATGAATCACAGAATCTGAATCTTTAACACCTTCAAGCTCCCCCTTGAATGTAGATCCAGGAACTGCATCTGACTTTAAGTCTTCAGACTCCCCCTATCAGTAGGCTGGGATTTTGCTTAGATGCTTTCTCAAATTCATACCTGTTACCTGCACAATCTCTACCTAACTATAAGATATATGACAATAACAGTTTCAATTCCAAACTTACCATTTTACCACAATTGATAGTCTAATCAGTGTTTAGAAATCCACTTAAGTATTCAGGTTCAAATTAATGACCCTGATTACTCAATTTGTCTACCAAGTCCAACTTAATGACCTTGGTTGACCTGAGATAAATCACACTGACATTTTGTACAAATAAGTTCAAATAATTTTCTGAAATTTACAAGTTTCAACTTAATGAACTTGTTTTGGCCCAATTTCTCAAGTTTTAACATGATTAGCTCCAAACTCATCCTCCAGCCCAGAAACTTCCTGCATCTGCTTCAATTCGAATTTGAAGATCAACTCTCCACTTTGGTTTGTCGGAAAATAATGCAGAAATGTAAAATCTTTTTGTATTTTTAATAAAGTTTCTAAACTAGAAATGAATTGCAAAAATAAAATGCAGAAATAGAATATAATGAAAGTAAACTATATACAAACATATTTTTGGTGAGCGTGTTAGGGAATCATATCAACTATTCGACAAGTCACGAGTACCGTTAAGCTTTAATTTCATACTCAGAATTAAACAATTCGCTTAGATTGTCGATATGCTGATCCACTTAAATTCTCACACAAATTTCAATCTGTCCAGGATACGGATTTAGTATTTTAAGACTTAAACTTTTTCATGTGTCCCACCTCTTAAATATACTCCTGTATCCAGATCCCAATATTCAGTCTTACAGGTGAGTATACCACAGATGATATCTGTAAAGGGTTAAATTGCGAGACCGTGAGAGCTCAGGTCAGAACTTCCGTTCAGCAGAGAAATGACGGTTCGACTTTAGTGGGTCCCCTTTAGAGGATCTTTTTTACAACAGCATTGATTAGCAATTTTATTGTCTCATCATTTTATGCTGAGGGCGGCGCTATATTTTAAGCAAGCAGTAAAGTATTCTCCGGGGACTAGGCCATTGCTTCCGCAAAATCAGAAGTCCCGGGATAATACCCCAGATATCACTGAGTATAAAGACCTAGTATCTCAGAAAGAGGGATCTTTCAAACAAGATTTCAGGGGTTACCTATATATCCAAGTAGTGTTCCCCACGAAATAAGTAAGTAAAGATTTAGGTTTATATCCCGAATAAACCTACTAAATGTGTAAAAACCTATCGGCACATCATCAGCGAGACTGTTTAAGACTTTAAGACTGTTTAAGACTTTTTAAACTTTACATATCTTTAGCATACCGTAACTGTCAAGCCGATGTACTATCATTTTCCCTTTTTACACAAGATCTTTTCTGGTTTTCTATTGTTTTTGGATTTTGAAATATCTCATGTTTTTGTATTTTTGAAATTTTTTACTGTTTTTGTATTTTTTGAAAATATTACCCTATACTCTCCCCCTAAATACCAAAACAGGTAAAAAATCGACAAACCATTGCAGATTGTTTCTCAACATCATCATCTACAATGTCTCCTTCATCAACGCCAATAATCTCCTCCAACACCGATAAAAGCTTCATACCGTTCAGTTTTAGCAAATATTGAAAACGAGTTTTATCAAATGCTTTGGTATGTAAATCAGCTTTTTGCTCATCAGTGTGGATTTTCTCAATTCGTATCAACTTCTTCTCGAAACAATCACGTGATGAACATGATTTCTAGTAATATTTATCGTTGCCTCATTATCAACAAAGATAGGGGTGTAATATCCTTTTCACAATCACCATATGCGAAACTCTAGGATTAGACTGAAACTGTGCTGCGAGGCAGGTTGGATACATGATATCGGGTCTTGAAGCTGTCAAATACATCAGCGATCCGATCATGGAACGATACAACGTTTCATCTACCTTCTCTCTGGTGAGATCAGGGTTTATCCCATGATTCATCGCTAATGGGGTGGAAGCTGGAGTAGATCCTGACATCCCGAATTTCTCCAAGATATCATGAACATACTTCGTTTGATGTATGAAAATTCCTTTGAGTAATTGATCAACCTGCAATTCCAAAAAGAATTTCATCTCACCCATCGATGACATTTCAAATTTCTGCTTCATAACTCTTTCGAAATCTTTGCACAGATTTTCATTTGTTGACCCAAATATGATGTCATCCACGTATTATTGAACTATCAGAAGATGTCCGTCGACCTCTTTGGTGAAGAGAGTGGCATCCACTTTTCCACGAATGAAGCTGTTAGCTAGCAGGTGTTGAGACAATGTCTCGTACCAAGCTCTCGGGGCCTGGTGTAAACCATACAACGCCTTATCCAGTAAATAGACCTTGTCTTTGTGGATTGGATAGGTGAAGCCCGTTGGCTGACCGACATATACCTCCTCTTTTACCTTCCCGTAGAGAAACTCCGATTTCACATCTAACTGAAAAACTTTAAATCCCTTCCATGATGCAAATGCCAGAAAGATCCTAATTGCTTCTAGTCGAGCCACTGGAGCATATACTTCGGTGAAATCTATACCCTCATGCTGACTAAACCCTGGACTACGAGTCGAGCTTTGTTACGAACAACAACCCCACGATCATCCCTCTTGCACTTGAACACCCACTTAGTGTTTATCTTCCTTTGACCATCAGGCAAGTCTACCAATTTCCACACACCTAACTTCTCAAACTGACTCAACTCTTCTTGCATGGCATTGATCCAAGAATCTTCAGTTAGCGCCTCTTTGTATGTTCGCGATTCGATCTGCGAAATAAAACAACTTAGTGAAAACTCAGTTTGTAAAGGAGCAACTGTAGAATAAAAACAAGTAAGGCCTTGGTCAATTTGTCGTCTTGTGCGAACGCCTGTATCCAATTCTCCAATGATCAACTCCTCTGGATGGTATGAAAGAGTTCTCGGCATCACCTCGCCTGGAACATCTACCTCGCCTTCCAAATTTGTAATATTTTGATTTGCACCTTGTTCACTGACTAGAATTGTTTGACTTGATATCTGGATCTGCTTCCCCTCAGAATCTGAATCACCATGATCGAATATCAGTCTATCATCAGATTCTAAATTATCATTAACTGCCGTCTGATTATCATGAGCAACTTCATTTTGTTGAATATCATCATGTTCTCCAGCATTGCTTGGACCTGCTTCATCATCATTTGAAGTTTGTTGTGGTCGTCTTAAATACTCAGCTGGAAACCTTTCCTGCGATGACTCATACTCTCTCAGAATATCCAACTCGTCAAAGAAATCTGGTTCTTCTTCTTCTTTCATGTCAAACGAATCCCACAAAGTATCATAATTAAAACGCCATGAATCGCCGGGATTTTGCGGCGGAATTGAATAGCCTTGACATTCAACATTGTATGCCTCAATAATCTGCTTCAAGCTTGGAACAAAGACTCGCTTTTGTGGACTTGAGTAACCCACGAATATTCCCTCAATGCTCTTTGCACCAAATTTACCAAAAGGTTCTAGAACTGTGCAGGGAGACCCAAACGGTTCTAAATACTTCAGGTTTGGCTTGCGGTTGTTCATTAACTTGAAACATGTCTTGTTGAATTTCTTCACTGTGAGAACCCGGTTGAGCGTATAACACGCAACTGAGACTGCTTCTGCCCAAAAGTTTACAGGTAGTTTGGAATCAACAAGCATTGTCCTGGCTGTTTTGATTAGTGTCCTATTCTTTCTTTCAGCTACTCCATTCTGCTGCGGAGTATAAGGAGCACTAAATTCATGCAATATACCTCTCTCATCACAATATTCTTCCATCTTATTGTTCTTGAACTCAGTACCATTGTCACTACGTAATCTTCTAATGCGTGTCTGGTACAAATTTTCCATCTTCTTGAAAAGCGTCATCAAACGATCAAACGTCTCATCTTTTGACTTCAGAAATAATACCCAAGAAAATCTTGAACAATCATCTGTTACCACTAGACAGTAGAGATCCCCTGTAATACTTTTGACGTTTACTGGACCAAACAGATCCATATGGAGTCTCTTTAACGGTCTTGAGACTGAGTTTTCTTTCTTTTTAGGGTGAGATTTCTTCTTTTGCTTCCCTTTGATACAACTAATACACTCTCCTTCCAGATGAAAACCTTTCACATGAACACCAGTAACTAAGTCATTATGTACCAGGTGATTCATTTTTCTCAAATGAATATGGCCCATCTTTCGATGCCATAACTTTGACTCTTTTTCCGTTGCTCTTGACACAAAACAGTGTGCTTGACCCGTGGTTGTAGTAGCTACGCTCATGTCTAACACGTACAGATCATTCACTCTAGGTGCCCTCATGATAATCCATTCTTCAGGGATAACAAATCCTGGTTTCAAGATCAAACATTCTTTGTCTGTAAAGTGCGTCGTATACATGCGATCACAGATCTGAGTTATGCTCAGAAGATTGTTCTCAAGCTCGGCGATGTAGTTCACTCTTTCAAACGTAACAATCCCATTTGATAACGTTCCTTCTCCAACTAATCGACCACCCTGATTACCTGCGAATTCCACGTAACCTCCATTAAACCCTCTAACATCATACAGTAGGGTCTTCTTCCCCGTCATGTGCCGAGAAGCTCCACTATCCATAATCCAACGTGAAACGGATCTTGGAAGCTCCTGCACATATCAAAAAAATTTAGTGAGATTTTGATGCTACCCAAGCCTCTTTTGACTCGGGTAACTTGACATTGATGTGAGATTTTGCAATGTAAAGTGGCGGAAAATTTTTGTCATTCATCTTCAAGCTTTCTTCAGACCCAACCTCAACCTTTTTATATAAGAAAAACTCATCTTTCTTAGGTTGACCGGTTGGTTGATCTTTGTTTTGAACATTCTTCTTCTCTGGTGGAGTAGAAGATTGTTTCTCCAACTGTTTATAATAATCCAAAGGAACATCCATCTTTACCGAAGTGGTAGAAGACGATAGTTTTTCTGACTCTGAAACCTTTGGTTTAGATGAACTTTCTTTCTTGTCAACAGTTTTTGGCTTCCATGTTTGTTGAGATGACGCAACCCGTTTGTAAAATTTGTCATTTTTAGTTACCATATTCTTAACAGGTTCAGTTTTGATCTTGGAGTTGTCATTTTTCAAAACCTTTTTCTCAACAACCAATGGAGCTTTTCCCTTCACAACATCTTTCTTTCTTGAATTCATCACAACTTCAGTCTTAGGCTTCAAGTTGGTACACTTTCGTGCAATATGTCCAACTTGATTGCATTTGAAGCATGTTCGGGTGTCAACTACCTGACTTGTACCTTCAGACTGAGGCTGTGAGGCCTTCTTCTCAAAGAATTCTTTGTTTGATTTTAAAAAAATCTCAGATTCTTCATCAGAAAGTGAACTTGAACTGTTCACAAACACCTTTTTCTCAGCAAACCTTCTGTTTTGAACATTTTTCCTTTGATAATTCTTACCACCCTGATAACCACCCGACCATCTGTTTCGATTGTTGTTATAAAAACACGGTGAGACAGCAGGCTTCTTGTAGTAAGCTTTATCTTTTTCAAAATTCATTTGCCTCTTTGTCTGATTTAAACTTTTTACTTCAGACAGATCAATTTCAATCAATTTGAACACATTTATCAATTTAGCAACATTAACACTCTCCAGAGGAAACTCAGAATCCGAATACAACTTATCCGATCCCGACATCTTGTACATGACAAGAGTAGATTCTTCATTTAAGTTGTTTTTGGATTTTAGTTTCGGAATGTATTTGTCTAGAAAACACTCATCATCATCAGCTGAATCACTATCAGACTTAAAAACACTTTCAGCCATGCTTTTAACAATATCAGTTTGAACACTATCATCAGGTGGTGATGAATAAAATGTCACATCAATTGACTCTGGAAGTTTTATTTCATTTGTTTCATCTTCATCATTAACCAACCCGGACTTTTTCTTTGAATAATTGTTTAAAACTGGTGGTGGAACCTGATGAAACCCAACCCCAGTTCCATCAAAGTATACATCTTCGCCTGCTTTATTTTTCCCAATGTGTTTGGGAACAATGTGTTGTAAAACAAAGCTTGCGGAGTTGTAACTAGTTAATTTTAGATTGATGCGTTCATTTTCAATTTTAGCTTCTTGGAATTGAAGTTTCAACTTAGCAATTTCCTCCAACTGTTTGTTGATTAACTCCTCTTTCACTATAAGAACACCGGTCAGCTGAAGATTTTCTTTGTCTGTCTTACCATTTCTTTCATCAGAATCTTTAACCGTTCGTTTAAGCTTCTCAAAATTTTCTGAGATTTGACGATTTTCAAGAATCAATTTTTCATTTTCTTTCCTAATTCTTTCTACGACAATTTTATCGTTTTCAATTTTCTTAGTTAATTCTTTTAATTTGTCGTTTGAAGCTTTTAACAACTTATCACGGTTTAAGATCTGATCTTCAACACTTCTGACTCTACTAGTCAGATCTTCAACTTTCTTACCACTGAGGTAAGCATTTGTACTACAAACTTTGCACTATTTCATGCAATTTTTGCAGTTGTTCTCAGATTTACCATTCTTACCTGATTCATGTGTATTGTTTGAACTGACCTTGTTTTTGGACTCAGTTCCAGAACCAGAAACTACCTCTAGTTCTTTTGCAGCTAGAACTTTGTCAGCCATTTTTGTCAAGTTTTCAGCGGTGAAATCCTGTGATGTATCAATAATTCCATCATCAATCTTCTTTGGCTCCGGTTCTTTTGCTGTCTCTTTTTCTTTTTCTTTCTCAACGGCTTCTCCTCCTCCCCACCATTCTCTCTGTCTGGCTTCTTCTTCATCAGCAATTTGTTTGGTGAGAACTTCAAGATCAACAGTATCTGGATCCACAGCTATGTTACCATTAGGATCAAGATATCATTCTCTATCAGATCCCATCGCCTTGCCTTCTTTGCTTCCATCCAGGTACGATAGATTTTGGCTTTCATGTATCGAGCTGTTTCCTTCCTGTTTACATACTTCACTTCTTCAGTTCTCTTATCTTTAAATGGAATAATCTTTGTTGCAGTGAAGGCATAACCAACTGCGTCTTCCTCAGGAAAAACATCACTCCAATCATAACCTTCATCGTCATGAAAAACTGCAAGTGCCCTGGATTTCTCTTTGGGTGCCTCCTCTATCTGCTTCATCCTGGGAGGTCCTGATTTATTCTGATGATAGATCGCTCTCTTGTAATAATCCTCTCGAAAAGGATTTGCAGTATCATCAGTGTAAGCATTTCTGCACTCACGCTTAAAGTGACCTTTCTGTTTACACTTGAAACACGTCACTTTTGACTTATCAAAGCATAACTTGGTAGAAGGTCCACCAATAGACTGTCTTCCTGTAATCTCCATGAAACGCTGTGCTCTTCTCACTGCACTGGCCATACACCACCTTATATCGATCAATTCCATCTCCTCAGGATCGATCTGATCGTAGTCCTCCTTTGTTAGGTTAGTGTTGCCTATCTTTCCTGCAACGAGACTTTCGTACGATTCTAACACAGACGCTAAGAACACCATCTGTTGTTTAGCAGACTCTTCACTAAAATTCGGACCATTCTTCAGATCAACAGCAATGTTGCATTGAAAGAGATTCTTTGATGCAGATTGATTTGAAGTATTTAACGAAGAACCACCATGGTAGCCACTGCTAGGAGTTTCTTGATTCTTTGTATTTGAGCTTTCAGCTGAAAAGGTTGTCTTTGGAGATGCAGTCTTAGGGAGCATACTGCCTCTGTAATACAACTCCACATTCTGCTGATAAGATGTGTTATTGACTTTATTGGATTTTTTGATCTCCAATTCATGGCTTTACAGTCTTTCTATAAGCAGATCAACTTTCAAATCAGCAGGCTTTATCGTATTCTTCAGCATGAATGCAAAATATTGCCAGTCTTGCTCATTCGGTAGAGCATCAAACAATTTGTCTACCAGCTCTTCTTGACTGTAAATGATGTCATGTCTAGCAAGCTCCATCTTCAGATGCCCAAATCTTTCAATCATCTTGGAAACATACTCGTTCTTTAAACAACCAAACAAATCAAACTCTTTTCGTAACAGTTTCTTTTTGTTCTTCACTATTTCAGCACTACCAATACATTTTATTTTTAATTTTTCCCAAAGGTCTCTCGAATCTTTGTATTCGATCAGTGCGATAATGTCATCTCGGACAGATTGATGAAGTAGAGCAATACACTTTTGTTCAGCAACGTATCTTTCAATCTGATTTTCCTCTAAGTTCTCATAATCATCTCTCCCCATATCAAATCCATTTTTCAAACTTCTCCAACTGGGATACGCAAACGCTTTAAGCCATTCTTCGAATCTGGTAGCCCACCTGTTGTAATCTTCAATAGCCATCAACTTGGGCGGCTTATTGTATGTTCCGTATGCACTGTCTACGCTCATAGCATCATGAAGAATTTTCTTTGCACTCGGTGTTGGTGTAGTTTCATTCGTATTATTTGAAGTGCCATCTCCCGAACCACTAGTAAATCCAAACACATCACAGAAAGGATTCATGAAATCATCCATCTTTCACGTACCTGAAACAGTCAACAAACACTTAGACAAATTTTTTTAAATTTTGAAAACAACAATTTCAAGCGGAATTATCTCAAGCGAAATCAGCTTTCAAGCGAGATTGCCTTTCAAGCGGAATACTGCTTCAAACGGAAATAGCTTTCAAGCGGAATTAGCTTTCAAGCGAAATAACACTCAAGCAGAATCAAGTTTGAAGCGAAATCACTTATTTCGCTTGAACTTTCAAGCGGAATCTGATTTCACTTGAAATCCACAACAGTTTCAAGCAGAATTAGCAAAAGAAGCTAATTTCGTTTGAAATTACACGAGCAAGTTCAAGCGAAATCAAGATGAAGGATTAGTTAAAACTATGTTTCGCTTGATATATGTGAGTTTTAAGCCATTTCAACCGTTAAATTTTGTTCAAATCAGAAAAGAAGGAGTAGAAGTGTGAGAATCCGATGAAATCAAGCTGAATTGGTATGAACTCCTCGTCCTCAGCTCTGATACCACTTGTTGGATCGTCGTGTGACCCTAACGAGTCAATCTGAGTAGTTCATCATCAAAAACAAAGGCGGAATCAATGTAAATGATGTCAATACTGCTTGTTCCTTTCTAATCTTTATCTATTACTGATTTCCTGAGCTTTTACAGATCTGGTTACAATTCGGCAGCACCTCGGCTCTCAAACAATGACCTCTAATTCCGCTCCAAATGAACTCAGCATACACCTATATATAAGGTTCTGTTTCCGCTTGAACATGACATGTGAGTTTCAAGCGGAATTAGTAATTTCGCTTGAAGTTGACACTGTCCATTTCAAGCGGAATTACCCACTTTCACATGAACAAACCCTAATTTCAACCCTGTTGTGTGCTCGTTTATCCTATCTAGACATAAGACTCGATTAAGACGAAGTTAACAGACACTAGATGCACCAACAGACTTTATGATGTAGTAATGACATAAGAAAAACATTGTTGGACAGCCTCTCTGGCTGCCACATCAGCTTTTCTTATGTCATTGAGATTTCTCCTTTTATAGAAAGTATAGATAGATATAGATATATATTTTAAGAATTAAAACAAATTCTTGATTAAACGATAAGTACATATTGAATTTTTATATGGGTTAGTTTTGAAAATTTATTTACTATAGTTTAAAAGGTAGAAAGATAGAAATATTAGTTAAAAGATTTGACCAAGCTTTAAGATTTTATATATTTTTTTCTTAATGTCAAATATGTCTAACAAGTAACGTGAAAATAAAAAAAAAATTAATCTTGTTTGTTCAGACGTAAACATCTTCAACATAATCCTTTAAAAGGTAAAATGATAAAAACATGACTGAAAACTGAAAAGTATTGACCAAGTTTTAAGATTTTATATATTATTTTTTAATTTATTTTTGTGTATGTCTAATAAGTAAAGTTAAAATAAAAGATATAATTAATCTTGTTTGTTCACACGTAATCTTCTTCAACATAATCCTTTTAGCATAAAACAATACATCTTTTTATAAATGATCTTAAAGGAAGATGAGTAGTAAGCCCATTAACTTATGGGCTTTTTGTTAACTTGCACTTTTTTTCAGTTTTTTTTTCTTTTAGTTTTGTTTTTTAACAAACGCGTTAATACCGTTTTAAACATATTTTTTAACTTTTATTTTTCTTTGCTGTAGTGAGTGCACCAAATTTTTTTATGTCACACCCCGACCACGTAAAACAACAAAACATGGTGGAAACATCGGGGAGTGTTGTAACAGAATCATTGTTTCATAACACATGGAAATTGAAATATTGTTTTATTGAATAAAAGAGTTAAAATGTCTTGACAATCAAAGAAATATAACATAAATAACTAGTCTTGCATCTTTTATTGTCACTAAGGCCCAAGTCCGCCTAAGTGTATCTTGATAAATCCTATGCATCATATCCTAAAACACATGTGAAAATAGGTACGTCAGCATAAAAATGCATGTGAGATACATAGGTTTTGTGAAAATAGAATTCATGACTTATGTTTAAGAAAATGTTTAGTCATGAACCTTGTAATTTGCTTTGTCTTGTAAATCATTTGAAAAGCAATAAGATCAGATGATATGTATAAATAAGAGAATAATGTATGGTTAAATGAATAACCAAGTAAAATGAGTTTGTATAAGATAAGTTGTTTTGTAAAACCATGTCTTGTGAAAAGTATGTTATTTGTATAAAATGTTATATGTCTTAAATTGAAATGATTCAAATAACGCTATGATATGTAATACCATACAAGCACTTATATATAGGAAGTACCAGCGGCGTATCCACCATGTTTGTATTATATTACACACGCCTCGTTACTTAAATCACTTACTCAAACCAAACCACCAAAGTAAAATGTTTATGTAAAATCAAATTTCAAAATGTTTGTGTGAAAACCATGTCTAATGTCTATGTCTAATGTAAATCATGAATTGTGTATATCAATGTCAAAATGTTTATGTATGGTAAGTGAAATATATCAACTCATCCATATGTAAAAATGCACAAAAACAAGGTATTGAAGTAAAACATGGTTTAAATCAAAGTTATGTTTTGTGGAACAAATGCATGCTATACTGATATAAACATCTATGCGGTATTGTAAAAATTCATACATCCAAGCCTTGCGACTGTAGAATAAACCCTAGCACAAAGTCTAAGGTCCACCTAGAAATGTATTCGGATTCGGTCATTCCTTCCAATCCAAACAAACCCGGGATTTCAGGAATGGGAGTTGTCAAGTCCTATGGTACCACTACCTACTACCGAGCGGCATGATCGGTGTTAATGAATGTACATTGTCCCATTTAAACAAACCAAATGTCATACCAAAATGTAAGCATGTGATGAATAACAAATGTACTAAGTATGCACACAATGGGCATACATAGCATAAAATGTAATGTAAAACAATGTACTAAGTATGCACACAATGGGCATACATAGCATAAAATGTAATGTAAAACAATGTACTAAGTATGCACACAATGGGCATACATAGCATAAAATGTAATGTAAAACGATGTACTAAGTATGCACACAATGGGCATACATAGCATAAAATGTAATGTAAAACGATGTACTAAGTATGCACACAATGGGCATACATAGCAAAACATAATGAAATCATGTACTATAAATGTACTAATGAACATAGCAAGTATATGATGTGAAAGCAGGAAAGCGTGAAAGTAACAAGTAGGCACATGTGTTTCACCCCAAAATGTTTGGAAAACAGTAAAATAGGGGTCTATGTACTCACTTGAGATTGCTTAGTAGTCCTTGAGTAACAACCAAACAATGCTAGAGATCACGGATATCAAACGGCACCTAATATAGGTAACTATGTTAATATACCGGACCTAAATCGAAGGATTGGATAGAATGAGGGTTCGTAAACCAAATGAGTATGGGAACTCATGTAATATGGTTTAACAAAGCCCACATACTAAAATGAAACCTAACCTAAGTGCTTACGACCCATTACGACCCGTTTAGGTAGCTTATGCTACTTTAACGCGTCGTTCGGGTGAAACGCGTTCGGACTGCCTAACTAGTCCTATGACAAGTAAAATATGCTTTAACATGTCTAATATTGTTTCCCAATCAGTTTAGATGTCAAAAGTTATGTTACATATGCTTAAAATGAATTTTGGCGTAAAAAGGGCATTTTGGTAATTTACCTAAGGCATATAAACTACCTATCATACAACTACTTAAACGAAGCGACCATAAGGTATAACCTCGGAAGGTTATTCCCTATATACTATGGTCACCTAATGTGTTTGGTCGGATCCTAATGATCTACCAAACGGGTCGGGTTCGAAAGTATAAGCGATTGTTTAGATCGCTTACCTTACGACCCTATATAAGCACTAAACTAAAAGTGACGAGCTAAGCATGTTAAAACATGCTTAACTAAGTTTAGAAAACAGGTTTGGTATCAAAACAAACTGTTTTGATACCTAAGAGTAGCTTGGTTACAAAATACGCAAGAATGCGCATTTTGGCCAAAACTACGACTCGTCACTAAGCCTAGATAACGTGGTAATCAGTAGGTATAGTCACTAGGGACTATAACCATCGTGATCACGCTCACGTTATGAAGTTCAAATGAACTTCGCATTGACCATAAACTGGTCAACGCATAAATTCAAACAAAGTTTGACTTTAACGCTAAAACGAATGAAAAGAATGAAAGAACACTTACAAAGGGTCCCCGCAAGATTGAACTTCCAAGTATTCTCAGGTATGAAGTGATAAGACACCCCAACTTAGAGAATTCTCAGATTTCAAGTGGGTTTTGCAAGTGAACTTGATGGGTATTTATAGGAAATGGACTACCGTTAGGATCGTTTCTCGTAAACCGTGATTTAATCACATCCCTACACTTGTTGGTAACCTCATGTACATCACATTGGCCCCCCAACATCAGGAAACAACAAGTGGAATTGAGTTGGGAGTGCTAAACAGCTGTTAACAGCTGTTAAAATGGCTTTTGCTGATCAGAAGGGGCCTCGCAAGACGCCAAGGGGGATAGGTGTCACGCTAAGGTCCTTCTGATCAGCAACCAGTTTCCAAAGTTTCCAATTCAGTCCCCGTTGTGTATTAAGGCCATTTCCGACATGTTTAAGGCTCGTTAAGCCATTTTCAAGGCCCTAAAATGATCCCTAAACATTGTGGACATGAAACATGCTCAAAAATATCCCGGATGTCGGTTCGTTTGGTCGTACGATCGCGATGTTCGCTTAATTACGACGGAATGCGCATAAGCGCGAAAAACGATCCAAATTGCGCGACAAATGGATTTTTCTCATGCCAAATACCAAAATAAAATATTTTAGTGCTTACATAAATTTTTGGATGTCCAGAGGTATTCAGAACGTAAGTTATGCGCGAAAATGCAAACTTGTGCACTTTTTGACGCTTTTAGTCCCTGAATGAGCCAAAAGTTTATTTTAGCACACCGAACCCCTCAAAGCCTATTTCTAAGCTATGTGAAGGATATTTATGGTATGTTTAACCTATGTTCATGTTCCGGAATGTCTGTTACAGTTCAAATTGGCATACTTTCGCAGTTTGTCAAATTTAGTCCCTGTAGGCAAATTAACTTGTTTTTGCCATACCAAAGCCTTCAAAACTTATTTCTAAGTTATGTAAAGGTTATTTAAGGTATGTTAAGTATATTTCACTATTCCGGAGTGTTCGTTGCATTAAACTGGTTATATTTACGCATCAGTGCGCGTATAACCTTCCAGAAAGCGATTTAGAGCCCGAAATCGAACAAGAATTGATATGTGCAAATGATACACATATTTGTACAAATACCAAGTATGAAAAACAATATTTCATTGGTTTGGTATTTGTTTGATGGTCACAGTGACCCAGGTGTCACAGTCTCCCCTACTTTAGGAAATTTCGTCCCGAAATTTATTTAGAGGAAACTTGCGAGAGCTTGAAACATGAATTTGAAAAGATCGAACAACACTGGTTAGAGTTCTTGAACTTCTAGTAACTTTAAATAACATCACGCTTATAATGTAAGAGGGATACTTATATACAAGTATATGAAGCGTCATTGGTGCGTCCACCGTACCTCCATTACATCGTTCTCATTTTGTTGTTGTTGTCACTATCGGTTCTTACACATAACAAATCTTACTGGGTTTCTGTGCACTAAATTTCATAATTATGTACGCGTCCATAATTAGGCAATTCCTTGCATAGTTCACACAGTCTATTTTATAATGTGTAGGAGAAAACCAAATTATCAAACCTGTGATGAGTGTGACTAGACCACCATAGGGTCCCTTTTATTAAATCAATAAATGATTTTAATAGACAACCAAGGAGTCTTTTTAGCTTATATCATCACATGTCATTCTTAACCAGATTTTTGAATCAATCTTTTTGACTAGAACACTAAAAGGGTCTCTTATGAATCATGGAGTGGTACTATATAGTCCAAGGGTCTTAACTATTTCATAGAAGCCCATTTAGGATTTAAGGTAGTACCTTTTTGAATATCCTACTACGAATCCCTCATATGAAGATATGAAAGATTCTACGAGGATTTGGATAACGAGTATCCAGAGTATACAAAAACACAAAATGCATAAAAGAAAACACAAGATGCATAAACACATAGTCATATAACCACAAAGATTGTTTATCTAGATCTTTAATTTGTTAATTTGTTTTGCTAACAGAGCACATGTATTTAAAGCACACTAGGAATCCATCTCGTGGATTTCATTTGGTACTTTAACATTATCAAGAATCTAACTATAAAGATAGAAAGATTTTTAAAAGAAAAATTCGATTTCGATTATAAGGAACCGAAATGTTCGATTTTAAGTACATAAGGAATCCAATTAAGGACTCTGATTTGAATGATAATCCTCCACAAGGGTCTAAATGTGAAGATAAAAAGATCCCATATGGATTTTAGAAGTTGAAGATGTTTTGAAACCTTGCACTGGACGTGCTTAAGTCAAAACATGAAGTAAAAATGCTTATGAAGTTGAGATGCTAGATATGCCAAGGTGACATATGAAGCAGAATTTGAAGGTTAAGTCAATGTATGAGGAGAATATTTTTGGAAAACTATGCATGGGGTTCTAAAAATGTGTTCAATGTTTTTGAAACCTTATATATATAATACCTTTGAAATCATAAAGTAGGTGTATTAGGTAGGTATATATTTAAAAAAATTTGCTTTAAAATCATGCGAGATAAATTTTGAAATTATGTATAAGGTTTTTGAAAAAAACATGAATGATGCTTTTCGAAATCATGCACTTGATAAGAAAATGTACTGTGTTAATATTGTTTTCAGACTATATGAAACATCTTGAAATTATGAAGGTTGTTTTTGAAAACATAGCCAATGTTTTTGAAATAACATAGACAATGCATTTGAAAAAAAAATTGTTTTCAAACTATATGAAATGTTTTGAGATCATGAAGATTGTTTTTGAAATACTCTTACTATGTATGTTGAAAAATCGAAACGTAATGGGTATGAGATTTGAAAATACCCTTAGTTATCTAACCAAGGATTCAAAGGCACAGATGTGCAGAAGCATGATTACTCATAATGTCACTTTATTTTCTGTACTTCGTATCTTAGAATGAAACGAGTACTTAAAATTTTCTATGGGAATCATGAGTAAACACAAGAATGGGAAATATTCACAAGAGTAGTTTGTAAGGAACATAGTTCCTTAATGTAGGTATTATAGGGAAATACCATACACACATGTAACTACACTTGTATATCAGAATTTGTGATCAACGATTTATTTATAAACAAAACAGATTGTTTCACATTACAAGAAAATAGAAGAAACAAAAGCATAAGACAACAACATCTTCTAATCAGCCAACTGCTCATCCGTGGGTTGGATTTTCCTTAGCAAGCTTCGGGCATTTATTCACGAAATGACCCATGTTGCCACAGTTGTAGCACGATCCCGGCGGGAAGCGAGCTTGAGCAGGATTGGCCTGTGGTTGATTTGGACCACCTTGGTTCGGGTTACATCGACAAGCACTTTCCAGGTGACCAACTCGCCCACATGATACACATAGACGACACTGTAAGTGAGCTTGGTGATGCCCATTACATTTGTCGCAAATTGGTGCCGTTCCCTTGTATTGCTTCTTAGCAGGTGGTGTTGCCACCCGGATGGGTCCTGCTTGATTTGGTACAGCTACAGTTGAGCAAACCCTTGCTGTATGACCTTTAAGTCCACAAATTTGGCATTTGCGGCACTTCACACTAGCGTGATGATTAAGGCTACATTGGTTGCACAAGGGTGCAGTTCCGTTGTATGGCTTCCTAGCAGGGGGTTGAGCTGGTTGGTTGGGGAAGGCTTTACCATTGTGAGCGACCACGGCGAAGTTCTGAGAAGCCTGTTGCTTCTTTGACTTCTTAGGGGATCGTTCATCCATGGTCTTTAATTCCTCGATTGGTTTCTTGGCTGATGGTGCTGTCACTTGGCTAGGTCTTGCCTGTTTTGGTGCAACCGCTGCGGGATTCTTTGAAGCTTTACGTTTCTTTGGTTTTGGTGAAGGCTTGGCTTCCGTCTCCTTTGGTGATTCTTGAGTGGCTTCATTGTTGAGACGAGAGGCTTCATTGTTGAGACGAGACATGGCAATGCCTAAATCCACAGTCTTCAGAATCACTTCGCCTATTTGCTGGGCAAATTTGGTTGTTTGCTCGGACATTTGACCGTTGCTGAGAGGAAGAGACATTCTAGAAGGAAATGAAAGACATAGGAAGAAACAGGTGAAAGGTTATCGGATAATCAAAACAGAATGACAACGCATGGAAATTGCGATTATTTGTTTGTTACCTAAGGCAAACAAATGAGACGGTGACTAATCAAAGTAAGCGGGTCATATTAATGTATCGCGAAGACGTGCTTTAGCCTATAAGTGGACACTCACCCCAAGAGTTCCCAGGTAAGAGTGACTGGTCTGATTATGTGGATTTGTACGAACACTCTAGCCTTAGACAGAAAACTCAGAGTACAGGCATCCACTCTTCCAGATTGCACGTGTTCACACTATAAGACCCAAAATTTGACGAGGTTTTGAAAATTCAAAGGGGTTCAAAACCTTATAACAGAGGGTTCAAAACCTAGTAATCAATCATCCTAGAACAGATGATTGGTTTTCAAAGCGGTTTTGTAATTTGTGTTCTTGTTGAGGTCGTCGCCTAAGGATAGGTGACGGTATTGTTTTATGACTAAATGCAAGTAAACTCGCGTTAGGGTCCTAGGAAGGTTATAGACTAGGTCAAAGCATTAGTAATAACCTAATTCCCTATAACCATGAGCTCTGATACCAACTTTTCTGTCACACCCCGACCACGTAAAACAACAAAACGTGGCGGAAACGTCGGGGAGTGTTGTAACAGAATCATTGTTTCATAACACATGGAATTTGAAATATTGTTTTATTGAATAAAAGAGTTAAAATGTCTTGACAATCAAAGAAATATAACATAAATAACTAGTCTTGCATCTTTTATTGTCACTAAGGCCCAAGTCCGCCTAAGTGTATCTTGATAAATCCTATGCATCATATCCTGAAACACATGTGAAAATAGGTACGTCAGCATAAAAATGCCTGTGAGATACATAGGTTTTGTGAAAAGAGAATTCATGACTTATGTTTAAGAAAATGTTTAGTCATGAACCTTGTAATTTGCTTTGTCTTGTAAATCATTTGAAAAGCAATAAGATCAGATGATATGTATAAATAAGAGAATAATGTATGGTTAAATGAATAACCAAGTAAAATGAGTTTGTATAAGATAAGTTGTTTTGTAAAACCATGTCTTGTGAAAAGTATGTTATTTGTATAAAATGTTATATGTCTTAAATTGAAATGATTCAAATAACGCTACGATATGTAATACCATACAAGCACTTATATATAGGAAGTACCAGCGGCGTATCCACCATGCTTGTATCATATTACACACGCCTCGTTACTTAAATCACTTACTCAAACCAAACCACCAAAGTAAAATGTTTATGTAAAATCAAATGTCAAAATGTTTGTGTGAAAACCATGTCTAATGTCTATGTCTAATGTAAATCATGAATTGTGTATATCAATGTCAAAATGTTTATGTATGGTAAGTGAAATATATCAACTCATCCATATGTAAAAATGCACAAAAACAAGGTATTGAAGTAAAACATGGTTTAAATCAAAGTTATGTTTTGTGGAACAAATGCATGCTATACTGATATAAACATCTATGCGGTATTGTAAAAATTCATACATCCAAGCCTTGCGACTGTAGAATAAACCCTAGCACAAAGTCTAAGGTCCACCTAGAAATGTATTCGGATTCGGTCATTCCTTCCAATCCAAACAAACCCGGGATTTCAGGAATGGGAGTTGTCAAGTCCTATGGTACCACTACCTACTACCGAGCGGCATGATCGGTGTTAATGAATGTACATTGCCCCATTTAAACAAACCAAATGTCATACCAAAATGTAAGCATGTGATGAATAACAAATGTACTAAGTATGCACACAATGGGCATACATAGCATAAAATGTAATGTAAAACAATGTACTAAGTATGCACACAATGGGCATACATAACATAAAATGTAATGTAAAACGATGTACTAAGTATGCACACAATGGGCTTCAATAGCATAAAATGTAATGTAAAACGATGTACTAAGTATGCACACAATGGGCATACATAGCATGAAATGTAATGTAAAACGATGTACTAAGTATGCACACAATGGGCATACATAGCAAAACATAATGAAATCATGTACTATAAATGTACTAATGAACATAGCAAGTATATGATGTGAAAGCAGGAAAGCATGAAAGTAACAAGTAGGCACATGTGTTTCACCCCAAAATGTTTGGAAAACAGTAAAAGAGGGGTCTATGTACTCACTTGAGATTGCTTAGTAGTCCTTGAGTAACAGCCAAACAATGCTAGAGATCACGGATATCAAACGGCACCTAATATAGGTAACTATGTTAATATACCGGACCTAAATCGGAGGATTGGATAGAATGAGGGTTCGTTAACCAAATGAGTATGGGAACTCATGTAATATGGTTTAACAAAGCCCACATACTAAAATGAAACCTAACCTAAGTGCTTACGACCCATTACGACCCGTTTAGGTAGCTTATGCTACTTTAACGCGTCGTTCGCGTGAAACGCGTTCGGACTGCCTAACTAGTCCTATGACAAGTAAAATATGCCTTAACATGTCTAATATTGTTGCCCAATCAGTTTAGATGTCAAAAGTTATGTTACATATGCTTAAAATGAATTTTGGCGTAAAAAGGGCATTTTGGTAATTTACCTAAGGCATATAAACTACCTATCATACAACTACTTAAACGAAGCGACCATAAGGTATAACCTCGGAAGGTTGTTCCCTATATACTATGGTCACCTAATGTGTTTGGTCGGATCCTAATGATCTACCAAACGGGTCGGGTACGAAAGTATAAGCGATTGTTTAGATCGCTTACCTTACGACCCTATATAAGCACTAAACTAAAAGTGACGAGCTAAGCATGTTAAAACATGATTAACTAAGTTTAGAAAACAGGTTTGGTATCAAAACAAACGGTTTTGATACCTAAGAGTAGTTTGGTTACAAAATACGCAAGAATGCGCATTTTGGCCGAAACTACGACTCGTCACTGAGCCTAGATAACGTGGTAATCAGTAGGTATAGTCACTGGGGACTATAACCATCGTGATTACGCTCACGTTATGAAGTTCAAATGAACTTCGCATTGACCATAAACTGGTCAACGCAGAAAGTCAAACAAAGTTTGACTTTAACGCTAAAACGAATGAAAAGAATGAAAGAACACTTACAAAGGGTCCCCGCAAGATTGAACTTCCAAGTATTCTCAGGTATGAAGTGATAAGACACCCCAACTAAGAGAATTCTCAGATTTCAAGTGGGTTTTGCAAGTGAACTTGATGGGTATTTATAGGAAATGGACCACCGTTAGGATCGTTTCTCGTAAACCGTGATTTAATCACATCCCTACACTTGTTGGTAACCTCATGTACATCACATTGGCCCCCCAACATCAGGAAACAACAAGTGGAATTGAGTTAGGAGTGCTAAACAGCTGTTAACAGCTGTTAAAATGGCTTTTTCTGATCAGAAGGGGCCTCGCGTGACGCCAAGGGGGCTAGGTGTCACGCTAAGGTCCTTCTGATCAGCAACCAGTTTCCAAAGTTTCCAATTCAGTCCCCGTTGTGTATTAAGGCCATTTCTGACATGTTTAAGGCTCGTTAAGCCATTTTCAAGGCCCTAAAATGATCCCTAAACATTGTGGACATGAAACATGCTCAAAAATATCCCGGATGTCGGTTCGTTTGGTCGTACGATCGCGATGTTCGCTTAATTACGACGGAATGCGCATAAGCGCGAAAAAGGATCCAAATTGCGCAACGAATGGATTTTTCTCATGCCAAACACTAAAATAAAATATTTTAGTGCTTACATAAATTTTTGGATGTCCGGAGGTATTCAGAACGTAAGTTATGCGCGAAAATGCAAACTTGTGCACTTTTTGACGCTTTTAGTCCCTGAATGAGCCAAAAGTTTATTTTAGCACACCGAACCCCTCAAAGCCTATTTCTAAGCTATGTGAAGGATATTTATGGTATGTTTAACTTATGGTCATATTCCGGAATGTCTGTTACAGTTCGAATTGGCATACTTTCGCAGTTTGTCAAATTTAGTCCCTGTAGGCAAATTAACTTGTTTTTGCCATACCAAAGCCTTCAAAACTTATTTCTAAGTTATGTAAAGCTTATTTAAGGTATGTTAAGTATATTTCACTTTTCTGGAGTGTTCGTTCCATTAAACTGGTTATATTTACGCATCAGTGCGCGTATAACCTTCCAGAAAGCGATTTAGAGCCCGAAATCGAACAAGAATTGATATGTGCAAATGATACATATATTTGTACAAATCCCAAGTATGAAATACAATATTTCATTGGCTTGGTATTTGTTTGATGGTCGCAGTGACCCAGGTGTCACATTTTAGTTTAGTTTGGTTTTTTTAACGAACGTGTTAATACTCTTTTAGACATATTTTTTAACTTTTATTTTTCTTTGATATAACCAAGGTTGGAGAACTCGCTAGTCACTAGTCGGCCGGTGAGGTGGGGACTAGCGACTACTCGGGATTAATCGGATCAGAATTTTTATATGTATATTTTATTATTTTTATAAATATGTATATATAAACTCACACATCCGTATCAGTATAATACTTAAAAAGGTAAAAGTAGTTCAAAATTCAAACTAAACTTACATATAAGTCATAACATAACAAGTCTAAGTACTTAAAAATTCAAACATTAACAAATAGTTCAAATGTAATCGGTTCACAGTATAAATTCATGTAATTTATCAGTTATATAAGTACTATGAGCTAATTTATCAGTAACAAAGTAACAATGAATTAAGAATTACTGAATTACATTGTGAATGCGACCTAACCTGTTGGAGTGTGGAAGAAGTAGCCGGAGAAGAAGAAGGTCGTTGAAGAAGAAGCTGCTGGTGTCGGCTTGAAGAGTTGAAGAAGCTGCTGATGTCGGCTTGAAGAGTTGAAGAAGCTGCTGATGTCGGCTTGAAGAAGTAGCCGGAGAAGAAGAAGGGTTGACCGAAATAAGGGTCGCCAGAGAACAAGAAGGGTCGCTGGAGAAGAAGCAGCGCCACCGGAACCTGCTGATGTCGGCTTGAAGAGTTGAAGCTGCTGATGTCGATCAATTTAGGTCGCTGATGGAATGATAACCAGCAATGATGTTAGGGTAAGGGTTAAGAAAATGGGCAAAAGTTTCATGTTTGGGGCCAGTTTCGTAAAGATTTTTATTCGGCCGACTAGCACCAACTTTGACCGAGTAGCGATTTATTGACTGTTTAGTGAAAAATTACTCAGTAGGAGGCCGACTAGCGACTAGTCGGCGATTAATCGCCGACTAGTCGCGATTTTTGCAACACTGGATATAACGAGTGCACCAAAACCGACTATTGTTTTCTTTTTTGTTTATCTTTGTTATTTACTATTTGTTTTACCTTTCTTGTTATTTTAATGTTCAGGGCCGAGTTACGATGCAAATAACCTAACACATTTAGATATCATTTTATTTAATTTTACGAATTTATTCATCTGTTGTAATGGTGTACAATACGTTCCAAATTCCAATCACTCCCCTACACAATGTGTGGGTGACTACAACACTAGTTTTTTTTAACATTAAAGTTAATAAAAAACCTATAACACAAAACATAGTTTATTAAATTAATTAGGTTTTGACTCGTGAAATTGTAAAGTTATTTGAAGTCATTTATTTATTATAGTATAGACTAGAATTTAGGCATCATAAAATACAGCCTGCCAGCGAGTTTTGACTTTTGACAAAAGCTACCGGTTTCCTTGATGAAATAGAACTATATTTGTATATTAAAATTGAACGAGGAATATTAAACTAAATTTAATCTATTATTATAATTTTCTAGCTTTTATTTTAATATTATTTTTATTTTATTATATAAGTTAATTATAAATATAATTTTTTCTGTTACAGCTTTTAGTATACGATATTTTATAGAATTTAAACTATGTTCTTGCAACATTTCTGTTTTTATCTAGATCTTGATAAAAAAATCAAAACTGAGTTGTAAGTGGTAATTTACAAGTAATTGAAATACAAGCGTACATGTTATTAAAGCCATCTCACATTTATTATTATTTTTATATATAAACCAATGTCGTTTACCCTTTACGCATTATTCTGAAAATATAGTGTAATGTTTTATAAAATTCAGAATATAATGTTACAGCGTGCTTATTTTTATCTATGTTTCGATAAATGTTTTGTTCAAAATTGGACGGATAAAATATTTTTTTTTTGTTTTTTACTCTGATAAACCAATATCGTTCGAACAACTTTGGTAGCAGTATAGAGTATATTTTATATAGTGTTATCTATAACGATTGTCGGTACCGTACATGTACCTTGACGAGGTCAAAATACATGTCGATATCATTTTGGTCATATCATGACTTTAATTTTTTAGTTTTATCTTTTGGTTGATACACCGAGTCCCGACATTGTAATAAATTGTATCGTTACCGATCGAATACCCGTCGCAACCGTTACCGACCAAATACCCGTCGCGAAATATATATATAAACGAGAAGAGGATAAATCAATTACACCATAACGACCAAGTCATTCTACATTATTTATGTAATTATATTATTGTATAATCATATATAAATGTTTTATTGTTAAAAACCGAGTTTCTTTGCTTGCAAACAAGTATTGATTATCATAATAATATTCCCAAACTGAGAATTATCATCAACGAATGTTTTCGATGAATATTAATGATTCAAAAGTTTTACAACTCGATTGGCTCTACAACACCCCCCAGCTGATACACTAACAAATAGGTTCGAAAGCTCTATTTATACAAGTACGAAAGCTCTGTTGTGGTTGACGTCAACCTAATAGTGACATCTAGCATTCCTAACAGAAAAGATTCCTCAGATGTTTGCAAACATCTGAGTAAATTTTATCATCTGATCTAGGCTATTTTAAACACTGTTAAAATAAAGTACTGTTACATAGAGAAAACTCTGTCTAACCTATCCTTTGTTGCAGTTGTGCAAGCATTTGTTTGGCCTAACAGATGTTTGGTCTTCTTCACCAGACCTTTCCTTTATCAGGGCTTTGGTCTTCAACAGATGCTTGTACTCTTGAACAACGGTTCCAAGTCTTCAATAGATGCTAGCTATGTTCTTGAACAAATGTTTTGAATAGGTGTTCAAGATTCACTATCTTTGGGAGAGTCTGGTTCAATCTTTTGCTTATTTCTTGATCATAGGATCACGCTTTGGCTTTTGGATATCATCTGTTCTTTTGTTGGTCCAAGAATCGCCCCCTAGAACAGATGATGCCAAAACATATGTTTATTGATCAACTTTTATTCAACTTCTTCAACTTATCTTTGACTTGAGCTTTGAAGATCTTCAATTTTAAAGCTCCGGATGCTGTTCATTGAAGTCTTTTGCACTTCCCCAATTTCTCTGACCAAGGTCAATTCATGTTTGGCTTTGTCTACTAACCACTTTTAAATTTTTGAAGCAATGGGGTTCGTTGGGAGTGATGTTATTAGAAGAGGTGAAGGGAATTGCATTCCCAAGACTTGACCTATCGGATCAGCTTGAATTGCATCAGGAAGTTCATACATAATCGTGTTTTTGATCCCTTCCTTCAATATGTCTTCTTTAAATCTTTTCACATCCTCTGCAGACATATCCTTTTGTTTCTTAAGATGGCTTCTGACTTGCAGATGGAAGTTCAGACCTGTTAGCCTTTGAACCGATAGGTAAGTCTTCATAATCTGGCTTTCTTAGGACTGAGGTTTCTTTGGCTCTTAAAGCTTCAAGCTTTTTGTAAAATCCCTGGTTGCTGACTCAGTCCATCTTGCCATTGATTTCATAGACCCAAATTTGGCAGCCACCATCTTTTCTTTCATTCTTGTAAGCTCAACTGATTTCATTCCAACAGGTTTTCTACCTGTAGCTCAGTTGGGAAGAGTGGGATTGATATCTGGATTGAGATTCATCATTTCAATTTTGGCTATTTCTTCAAGAAGGTCCTCAATAGACCATCCAGTGAACTGAGCTCTTGAAGCTCTGTTGGACGTATTCTTCATGATGAAGTCCAGATAGTCTTCCCTTAGATCCTTTTTGAGACTAGAGTTGCTAAGTGGTTCATGAGATGCCTTTTGACTGACCTCTTTAGTAAAGTCTTCAAGTCTGTTTACTTTTGTAAACTCTGCAGACATGATTTGCTGAGCCTCCTTATCACTTTTACCCTTGCTTTTGAAAGCAGCTATCTTCTTAGCCTGCACAAGTTTCACCTCAAGGTACTCTTGCAAATTTTTGGTCTTTTGATATCTTTTGGGGGATGGAAAGGTAAGTCGGCTAGGGTCAGTTGTGGAATAGAAGGGCTATATCTCTTTAGATATGTTTAAAGTCCAATGGATCAAGAATATTAGGTGGAAGTTTGGTGGGTGAATGAATACTGATTTAAGTGGTAGTGGTGGTGGAAGTGAGAGATGCAGTGGTAGTGGTAGTGGTAGTGGTGGTTGTATGGGTAGGAGATGCATCAAGAGTTTCTTCATCATTATCTTGGATAATGAATTTAGTTCTTGTTGGGCCCTTGAAGGTTTATACATTATTATTGATTTAGTAGATTGGGCTAGGTGTTAGTTGAATGGATTAGGCTTGTAACTGGGTTGGTGGGGGCGCCATGGGCTTAGGGTTTAGGGGGAGTTGTGGGCTCAACTCTCCTATAAATACATATTTTGTAATCATTGTTTAGGTTGTTGACTCTATAGTATTTTGTAGAAAACTTGTATCAAACAATTCTCAATTGTATGCAAGTTAAACCTTTGGTGTTGATTATTCTGTTAATCTTATTTTCTTTGTGTTTGTTATTGAATCAAGTTTGATGGTGTGATTCCGCCACCAGTCAAACTAGTTGTGATGTCATTGTTTGATCCGATTTCGGGACTTACAATTGGTGTCAGAGCCTGTTGTACTTGTTTCTAGGTTCAGATCGATATCACACTGATTCTGGCTTATTTCAGAAGTGTTGTGTTGCTGTGTTTAAAGACTGCTTTGAAGAACAACAGAATTCGGATAATCTGCTACTGTTTCGGATAATCTGCTGCTGTTTTCGAAGAAGTTCTGGGGTTTTTTTAGATAATCCGCTACTGTTTTCGAAGAAGTTATGGGGTTTTTCGGATAATCTACTACTGTTTCGGATAATCTGCTGCTGTTTTCGAAGAAGTTCTGGGGGTTTTCGGATAATTTGCAAGTGATTTTGGATAAACTGTTGAAAATTATTTGAAGATTGCCTTGTAGCTGCTGGTGTTTTTGAATAATTCTTAAAGATCTGCTGCTATTTTCTTCGAAAACCTCAAAGAAGATTGCTTCGAAGATTTCGGAAAGTTTGTTGCCAGATTTTTCGGGATTTCGATCGCCTAGTTTAACAGATATGAAGATTTCTCCAAACGTTTTCAAATTTATCAAGATCCCTGATTTTTCGAAAGTTTGTAATTTGACATTTTTGGTTTTGCAGGTTTCGAATAAACTGTTTTGAAAACTTTATTCGAAAAGACTGTTTTCGAATAAGTTTGCTGGATTTGTTCGAGAAGGATTTCGAGCAAGACGATTTCGAAAAAGGATTTCGAGTGGCCCTGTTCCATATAACTGTTGAAGTTTTCGAATTTGGAGGATTTCGAACAAGATCATTTTTTCTCAAATAGCTACTGTTCCGAATTAAGTTGGGTTTCGAGAAGACTACTGTTCCAAATTGCTGGGTTCGAATTTGGACTGTTTTCACATTTCAGGACTGTTAACAATTTTTAAATATATCTAAATTATATTAGTTGGTAAATTTAAAAATGAACACAAATGGACTGATGACTGCAACAGACCTTCCAAATGCTACCCTGGCTGCAATTCAAACTCAAACCTTGGCTCTTCATCAAGAATTAGATCAAATCATCGGTACTGCCACCAAGGTTCCTAGACTACTGTATGGGGATGACTATTATGAATGGAAGTTTCGGTTCAAATAGTATTGTACGGCAAAGGAACCGGGGGTTTGGAGGAGTGTTAGAGATGACCTCGTATTATCATGTACGCTACGAAAGCTGATCCCGTGACCTAAATTCCTAAACCTGAAAATTTGTGGACAGAAGCTGATAAGAAAATATGAGATGAAGATGATAAGGCTAAAGCAATTCTTACTATGGCACTTGGTCCAGATATCTCTATCACACTTAGAAATTGTACAAGTGCTCAAGAAGTGTGGAATGAGCTCAAGAATTTGTATGAAGGAAACGCTGACATGAAGGCGAGCAGAGTTAACATGTTGAATCAACAATTTAGCTTTTTAATCACATCTATGGTGAAACCATTGAAAATCATATCAGAAGGTTTGTTAAGCTGGTCTCGCAAATGATAAGTGCTGGTATCACCATTACGAATAGTGGCATGAATCGTCAACTCCTAAACTCCTTGCCAAAGAACTAGGATGCTGATGTAGCCATGATCATGAGGACGAAGAATTTGAATTATGTCACACTCACTAAACTAATTGCAACAATTAAGCCGTGTGAAATCGATAATCAGCAAAGAGAATTGAACCATAAAAGTTCCTTGATGGCTGCTGGGTTAACCAGTTCCAATAATGCTCTAGTCTCTCAGCATCATCTGAACATTGTGTTTAGTCCAGTTCATGGGGTGTCAAATGCTAACCCAAACATTGTTTTTAGCCCATTAACTCAAACTCCAAAATCCAACTATGTGTATGGTATGTCTCTTCCAGCACAACAAGTTTCTGTTAACAACCCTGCACCTCCTTTATCAGCTCAACCTCAGCCTTAATACTCAAATGTGGTTTATAGCCCTGTAACTCCTTCACCATCTCAAGGCGCTACCTCTTCTGCTGCAGCTCAAAACACAACGTTCCTAACCAAACTAAATAAAGAGAGATTGGCCTTAGCCGCTTCTATGCTTAATAGTTTACATGCTTTCTTAGCCGGTGAACTTTTGCCTCCATCTCTTTTAGCTACTGATATTGCTCAAGTTGTCTAAGAAGACGTAGAGGAGCTGACGTAGAGGAGCTGGATGTTTCATGGAATCTGGCTATGGCGGCATTCAGAGTTGAGAAGTTTCAAAAGAAGTATGGTCGTCACCCAATGTCAAATTTGCGTTCTGGTCCTACCAGAGACAAACTAAGATGCTACAGGTTCCATGAACCAGGTCATTTTGCTAGAGATTGCAAAAAGGTACCTGCTTAGTATGTTCCAAGTTAGACTGCTACAGCGCAAAATGCTGAAAGAGCAATGGTGCCAGTTACACCTGCACAAACTTCTACAAGCCAAGGAGATACCGAAGCTGGAAAGGCATTGATGGTTCAAGAGCAACATGGTTTCAACTGGTCAGATGCGGTGGCTCACGTAGAATCATTCAAGATTTATGAAGTTGCACCAATTAATCACTGTCTGATGGCGTAGACAGATAAACCTAAATCACTTTCTGAAACGGTAAATACTCTTTTATGTTCTGATCATTGTAGAAATAACCTTGCACAATTGAGGGCACATAACTTTAATTTAATTAACGATTATAACAGTGCAATTTCTAAGTGCATTAACATTATAGAGAACAATAAGTTACTCAATGAAAATGTTGAAGCACAAAAGGAAAAAGCTCAGCTTCACAAGGATTTTAATCAACAGCAATGTTGGGTCCATGTGAGAGGATCGACTGTTCTCCAAAAACACAGGACCTAATTTGATATCTAGTCGATATATGCGGAATCCATGATTAACTAGTGACAATATGATTATTACTATTTAAATGCTCAGTTTCATTAATATTGATCAACATGTTACAAATCTGAGACAAACTGGACAAGGCTTCACCTTCACAGTTAACCAAACAACTACAGACTCAAGACCTCGACTCTCCTATTTATAGACTTTCCCAGATCGCAAGAGTTGACCCTTCACTTTGCATGAGGTGTATTTACTTCGTACGAAGTGACTGACATCGTACGAAGTGACACACCACTTCGTGCGAAGTGTACAATACATACACAAAAGCATGAAATCTAACATCGAAACCCTATTACATACACAACATCACCCTAAGACGTAGGCTATAGACATTCTGCATCAACAAACTCCCCCTTGGATATTGCCGCAGTCTTGGTCAGTCTTCAAAATCTTTATAACTTTAAACATTCAGCGTCCAAAGAAATGCTTCCTTGGCTTCCTACGTTCTTCAGATGGTATCGGTGTTTGATCAGTCGGAGGAACCCATTTCATAAAATGAAATCTTCTGAGACGAGTTTCATTTTATTTGTCTTCAATCTTATCTAACCTTATCTGCTCTTTCAGAAACGCTTTCTTTTCAAGCTCACCCCACTTTGATTGCCACATCTTGCCAGAATTAATACCATGTGCATAGCAAACATTGATTACACCTGGGTATTGCATCACTTGAACTTTGTCTTTGGCATCATAGTAGATTTTGCGGTAGAATAGGCATTCAAACATTCTTTTGTGTGCGAGAACTGCTTCAGTTAATTCTTCAGTGACTTTCCAGGAGTCACCATTTGCTTTTAAAACAATCACAGCTTCTCCTGTTTCAGTGTCTATGTAAGACCCTTAGTTCATTTATACGATTTACATATAAATTTCGACTATAATTGTGTATTAACGGTTACATATACGTTTGAAAATACAGATTTCTTAAAACATTTAAGAATTTGAAACATTTTGTTTAATATAAATATGTTGTCGTTCAAATCGTGACGGCGAGGCGTATTGTGGAAGCTTAAATTTCTGATCGTGTTCGGTCCTTCAACGAGCTGGATCGTTATCCGTCACCTCAAGATACACCTACATTTCATAAACCATGAAATGAGTTAGTCATACTTAGTTTATAAGTGTTTAATCAAGTCCGAATGCTAAACCGAACAAGAAAAAAATATTCCAACTTTTGTACCCATCGCGTGCCGCGACGGGTTCGGTTGTTTGTGGATGTGTGGTGCGACGATCTTTCCTTCCTTCTGTCGCGTGACGCGAAGGCTACATTTCAACAGAATGTTATTTTTGTTGGAGCTGCAGTTGCCCAGCTCCACATTTCCACTTGTTACAACTTGTAACTTGCATAGCTTTCAATATACTTATCCGATTCACATGATTTTTGTTTCTATATGACCGTAATACGTTTACCTCTATGTTTATTACCACATTTCACAACAAATCCTGCTTTATGAACTAACGGCTTACAAATCAAATAGAAAATTATTCGACCCGTTATGTTCTAACATGTTTTTCACTACTTATGACCAAGGTTAATCCTTGATCATATAACCCAAATCTCCGGGCTTCATGACACTAGCGTATTCGCTCCCACTGCAAGGTTTGCTTACGCATTCACATTCACCTGTTTTTTTCGTGACTTTCTAATCACTTAAACCAACATTTAACCATTTACTTTATTTTAACCTGTTTAGAGGTTTTAAACATTTAAGTATCAATCTCGCTCATCGTTTACTCGCATCTTATTTCTACATTAAGATATCTATTTGTTTTCCACCACAACTATATTTGGGGTGGATTTAATGTGGTAAACTAGTGATTCTGAATTCTACCCTTTGGTTAGTTGATGTATTGCAAAATACATCCTTTATTCGTGTATATTCTGTATATTTTATCGTTATTTATAGCTTAGTTTCATTTAGAATTACGTACTATTGATCAAAGTTCGGTTTTCCAGGTCTTGATATGTTAATTGGCTGAAAATTGAATGGAAATGAGCTATGTTGCTAAAACATTACGTCCTGGAACAAGTTACAAAGAGTTAGAATAATCTTTGGGAGTTTTGGGGATGTAAAGCTGGATTTTGAAGGCAAAGTTCTGTGAAAATGTGCCTGAGGCGTCGCGCCACGGGTAGGAGAGGACATACTCGCGTAGCGCCAACAACTTACAACAAAAATCTGACTTTTGTGTCACTCGCGCCGCGCCAACGAAAAGGGAAGTCCCCTTCACGCGACGCGACAGGGTAGGATTTCGGAAATTTGTTGTTTAGTGCTAGGGTTTTGGTATTTATTGAAAAGTAATGATCATTAATGGGGGATTACGAATCTAAGAACCCTAGGCGACTGTTGGAGCAGATTTTCAAGGTTTTTGGAGTGTTTTAGCTTGCGGGAATCATACGGTTGAAGCTTGGAGCGTGGAAACGAAGATTGTTCGGGTTTTATCTCCCGGTTTTCTTAATTTTGTGTTTCAATACTTTTTCCAATGAATTCTTGTTTTGAACTTGATTTGTTTATGTTAGACAACATGTTTCTTGGCTAAACCCTAGATACTACCTAGACAAGATGATAGTTTGATTAAAGTTTGGATCTTTTAACGGTTATTATTGTTTGATTATGGATTGATTTCTGAAAGTAAAGTGTTCTAGAGTTTCTGATGTGGTGCATGTGCGTATTTACTTTTGATTGTTGATTATTTACTGTTTCACATAGATTTTGGTGAATGTCTTTCACATAATAAATTTGTGTTGATTATCTGCATCCTTGCGGGTTTGGGTAATTTTTGGGTAAATCGGCCGATAACCTTAGAAACAGTAATAAAAATACAATTAGAATTAAATATTTTGCTTAACTTGTCGCTGAGAGGCTCGAGTTAGTTATTAGGTCTCAGTGCAATATACAGCTAAGATAGATTTTAAGAGAAGTCGGTTTTAGTTCCCTAATTGCATTTGTGTCTAATAAACCAAGTTAGAACCTAGAATTGCCTTAGATTGTCGCGCTGAGAGGTAGATAATCGTATTAGGGCACTTTTAGAGTCGTTAGAGGACTGAGAGGAAGTCTAACAGTCGGTGTGCATAACAGCCTTGTAGGGTTTCCTAGGTTTCTTCCTGAGAAGGGTCGGGAAGTCTTAGCATTGGAATACCTTAAGGTTCATTATTTTACGATCCCGACTCCATACAACAATAATACCGTTAGAAGTCCATGCCTAGTTAAACTGGATTCGAGTCTAGGTAGTCGTTGATCTCATCTGAATCAAACCTTAGTCTTCGTTTGTGTCTTAGGCTAAATTTCATTTTAATTGCAATTTTAGGATTTTAGTAACCCCCCCCCCCCTTAAAACACAATAATTGTTAAGTCGTGTCAGTGTCTAGTCTAAATAAAGTCGTTAACATAGTTCATTAGATTCCTTGTGGGTTCGACATCCGGACTTACTTTTCTGTGCTAGAGTCGACCGGTTCACTTGCCGGTGAGTAGTTTAGTCAAGTTAGAGAGTCTAGATTTTTATTACTTGAGTCTTAATTTAGGGTTATTTTAGTTTATTTATTTAAACTACTTATTCCACATCAAGTTTTTGGCGCCGTTGCCGGGGAATTTTTGGCAATTGCGTTAACCACTTTGTTTGGATTTTAACTGATATCGTTACGTGCTTTTTGTGTGTTTGTGAGTCGTAGGAGTCCAAGTAATTTTAGTGTCTTTTTCGTATTTTTAGAGTCTTTTGTTGGAGTCGTCTTACTTGTTTGTTTTCGGTTTTGCAGTTCATGCCCCACACGCGTTCGCAGGGACCAGTGAAGCCGCCGATCGACAAGTCTTCCTTCTCCACACCCAGTTTTCAGGTAAAAAAATCCTCAACTTCATCTTCAGCCCCTTCTGACTCTACACTTCAATCTAAACCACCGAACTACGACTTCACCCCGAAGTCATCACCCCATAACTCCCCACCACCCTCCCGTCACCCTAGTCCACCACCAGTTCACCAAATGGCCGATAACCAAATTGTTCACCAGCGTTCCACCTCAGGTTTTACTGCCAATTCACCCATCACCATACCTGAAATCACCAATGACAAGTCCTGGCAAATTCCCTCATACATCATGACCGCCATTAACAACTCTTGTCAGTTCCACGGTCGTGATGATGAGGATGCGCTTGCACATATCAACCGTCTCACCCGTCTGTGTAGCACCTTCGGCATCAAAGGTGTTAATCTTGATGCCCGCTTTCTCCAAGTCTTCCCCTTTTCGCTTGCTGGCCGCGCAGCCACATGGCTCGATTCACAGCCAGCAGGTACTTATACTACTTGGGCTGGACTTAGAGATGCCTTCCTTGCTAAGTATTTTCCACCTGCGAAGGCCTCTCGCCTTCGAGATCAGATCCATTCTTTCAGAATGGAACCTGACGAACCATATCACTTAGCATGGGAGAGGTTTCAAACTTTACTCTCACGTTGTTCCCAACATGGGCTGTCGGATTGGGCTTTAGTAGAAAAATTTTACAATGGTCTTACCCCTGAGTGCAAGGCCCGATTCGACACATCTGCAGGAGGCCACCTAATGGGAAAGAAAACTATGGCTGACTGCAATGATCTCTTTGAGAACTTCGCTCATGCTGATATAGATCATAGTGCTACCAACAGGAATTCCAATCCTGTGATTACTTCCTCATCTTCTCGAGGAGTGAACTAAGTCGTTTCAGACTCAAAGGTAGTATCTCAACTAGACTATATCACCAAAGAGTTACTAGAAATTAAGAAAAAGGTCGATAGGTGCGAAGTTTGTAGAGGTGGACATGACACCATAGAATGCCCAACACTTACCCTATGTAACAACCCTCGGTAAAACCGACACTCTCAAAATATTTCCGACACCTTATTATATCTTAAAATACCTTTATATGTCTTTATATACACCCCATATAAGAAAACCGAGCCCGAAATATATAAAATAGTGTTTAAAATAAATAAAAGTTTAAATCTAGGGCTGAGGCGGGCCGCGTAGACCCACCCCAACAATTCACGCGGGCGGTATCGAGGTGGATAACTGATTTCGGTGAAATTATAAGTTAAGGCGGGCCGCGTAAGCTCACCTTAACTCTTACGCGGGCCGTGTAAGATCGACAACGCAGAGGCACCCTATGCTGACACGTGTCGACATCGTGGCGGGTCTACTTGGTGAGCCGGACAAGCTAGTCCGTTGACTAGCTTTGACGCGGGCCGCGTGAGAATCGAGATCAACAACTATATAAAGGAGGCCTCGGGTTTCATTTCAGTTCGTTCATTTCTCAATTCTCAATCACAATTTCTGTAGTAGAGTTATTATACGCGGGTATTATACCCCTAATTAGCGAGGTTCTGCTCCGTTGTAAGTATTATAACCCCGGTTTCATCGTAGATACGCTGCCCGATTGATTTAGGATTCCGTAACAACTGTCGTGGTTCTACCCGACGTAGTTGTTGGAATGCCGTCTCGGGGAGGGTATCATTAATATTTTCAAAGGGTTATGATACTAACCAATGTACCTTTGTATAAATTATAGATTATATCCAGGAAACCCTTACGCGAAGTCTAAGGTAGCAATGTGAGTTTATCCTCTTTTTGATAACCTTTTTGTAACTATTTTACAAAACCTTTAATGCTTAATAATATGATTAAGCAGTGATTGAGTCTTTGTAGTTCTTCAATTACTGCCGGTATGTTGGGGTTTTGTATACAAAATTTACTACTATGTAAAGTAGTAAGTCGGGGATGACAGTACGTTACCATTGGACGACGAGTTAGTCAATGTGTAATATGACCCACAAGTCAGGATTGACAGTACTGAATGAGTAATTGTGTAGAAATAAACAATGTGATCGCTCTCAATACTGTTTTAATTGATAAAATGTTTCTTGATTAAACTGGGATTCACTCACCAGTATTTCCCACTGACAAATGTTTTTAAAATGCGTTTCAGGTAACACAATGTGACAGCCCATTAGTAAAAAGCCAGCTGGAGAGCACTGAAGGCTTGGAAAAAATGTGGCTATAAAAGTTATCTAAAAGACGATGTTTTAAATTTAATAAAATAGGGGTTTATCCCTATAAACGTGTTGTAATAAGAAACTTGGGTTTTACCCATGTGATTATTAATATTAAATATGGTGGTTTTACTCTGATAAACATTTCCTAACTACGGTCCTGATGTAAATTCCGCTGCCAAATTAACAAACTGATATCACCACACTCTGAGCTCGCGTCCGCCCGTTCCCGGGACAGATAAGGGATTGGGGGTTGCGACAGAAGGTGGTATCAGAGCCTAGCCACTGCTCTAAGCCAAAGAAGTGTTCTGCTGACACTTAAATTCTAAATTTTGTGTTAGGAAATAAATTACGGAAATACGTGCATAACTGTAATTATTTGTTATGTGTTATTTGACTATTTGTTAGTTTACAGTATGAGTGATCAAGGACCCTCAGACATGAGTCGTCAATTGTTTGATTCACCTAGGAGTGAAGGTACCTCTTCATAGCCTGCCCTTTCTGGGTATTCTGCTGATCAGGAAGAAAGGATGTTTGCTTTTAAAGCTCAGTCAGAAGAGCCATTCCCTCATAAGAAACGAGGATGGTTCAGTAAGGAAGCCTTTGCACGTAGGAAGAGAATGCGAAAGTTGCAACAGCAAAGAGTTTTAGCGGCTGTTAAGCGAAAGACAGATGCCCATACATAGGATATGCTTAATAGAAGCCTAGCCAATTTCCATATCCTAGCTACAACTACTGCTGACCCAAGTCTGGAACAACTAGTAGCCCCACAACCACAAATCCCAGACCAACCTATGGAGATAGAAAATCCTGAAAACCAAGTGGAGATGCATGACTTTAACCCAGAAGAAATCCCTAGGGTACCTGCACCAAATCCCCTAGACCCAAATTACGATCCCTGGTGGGACGACAATAGGGACTTTGTGCAACGTTACTCGATTCATGAAGACACACCCATACAGAACATAGGAGTCTACCCAGGTATGGACCCTTTAGATCCCTATTACCATGATAACTACATCAGGGAAATCTTAGAAGATCCTTACCGATTTCAGGCACTTTCACCCCCATATCAGGAACCCGCACCCCAGATTCCAAACCCAGTCCTAGAACCTGCACCCCCAATGAGTGCAGAAAACGTGCAAGAACTTAGGACTTTTGGGGAGGAAATTTTAGAAAGCAGTGAGAGAATGAGACAGGTGGGAGAGCGTCTCGTATGGAAATACGATGAGCGCAATATAGATTTTTGTATAAATCCATATCTGTGAGGTGATAGAGGAGATGGTAATAGTAATAATAATAAAATAAAATAAAAATAAAATATGTGTGTACGGATGCCTACTACTATTAGTGTGATTCTATTTCTGTTGGTATTATAATTTTTATTTCAGTATTAGTGTGTAATAGATGCATAATAGTATATGGAAATAGAGTAAAAGTCGCAATGATCGACGTTTTTGGTTAGATTGCGTGGCATACAATTAACTATATTAAATATTATTTTGTGATATTAATATGGGATAAATGTTTAAAAATTCAGATGGCCGATGAAGGAAATCAAGGAAATCTGAATAATGATAACCAGAGTAACATTAACGTGGTTAATGAGAATCCAAGCATCAATAACAATGGAAACCAAATGGATAATAGTGTTGTTCAACATATAGTGGCACAAGGAATCATAGATGCCATGCCATTTATTATTCAAACTATTCAAGAAGCGAATAATAAAAGTAAGCATAGCAGTAAGCGACCAATTGAACCAGAAAACAGCGTTAACAATGGACCGGTACTTCAAATGCCCATTCCCAAAAGAAGAAGAACAGTGTCTTACGGTTGTTCTTATAAGGAATTCTGGTCTTGTAAACCAATGGAATTCTCGGGCAACGAAGGAGCCATTGCAACTCTACGTTGGATAGAGAAAACTGAGGCAGTCTTAAGAATAAGCAAGTGTGCTGAAGAAGATAAGATATTGTTTGCTTCTAATATGTTTAAGAATTCGGCACTAGAATGGTGGAACACTATCCTCCAATCAAGAGGAAGTGATAGAACTTACAATATGGAATGGGAAGAATTTAAGAACAAGGTAGAAAGGAAATTCTGCCCACCCAATGAGAAGGAACAGATAGCAAACAAATTCCTAAATCTTAGAATGAATGGTGTGGATAGTAAGGGATACACTAAAATATTCTTCGAATATGCTAGAATAGTGCCAACTCTTGTTTCACCTGAACCAGTATTAATCTCTCGTTATATTTGGGGATTAATTGGAGAGATAAGACACGTAGTCAAGGCAGCTAGACCTCAAACCATAGAAGAAGCTGTAGAACTAGCAAATACCTTGACAGACGAATTAGTCCGTACCCGAGAAGAGGACCAAAGGAGAAACCTAACTCAAAAGCTCACTCAAGAATTTCATTCTGGAAATTCTAATCGTGGGAAAAATATAGGTTCTACTTCTGCACCTTACTGTAAGAATTGCAAAAGAAAGCATTCAGGAAGATGCTCCATATACTGTAACTTTTGCAAAATTTCGGGACACAAGGAGGAAAATTGCAGGAAGAAAGCTAATAACAAGATATGTTACAATAGTGGAGAACAAGGTCATATTAAGCTTAATTGTCCGAAATTAGCTCCGGCTACAAACAACAAGAATACTCAAAATGCTAGAGCATTTGTTCTTACTGTAGATAAAGCTAAGATGATTCCAGATGTCATAGCTGGTACGTTTTTAGTTAATGATACTTTTGCTAAAGTATTATTTGTCACACCCCGACCACGTAGAACATCAAATCGTGGCGGAAACATCGGGGAGTGTTGTAACAGAATTATTGTTTCACAACCATGGCATACAAAGTTATATTTTATTTATCAAACAAGAGTGTTACATTGTCTCAAAACAGGAAATAAAGAGTTCAGAACATAATTAAACTAGTTCTATCTTTATTTTATGTCTCTAAGGCACAGGTCCGCCCTAGTGTCACGATCATCATCCTAAGCAAAAGCTCCTGAAAACATATGTGAAAATAGGTACGTCAGCATAAAAATGCCTGTGAGATACATAGGTTTTGTGAAAATAGGATTCATGACTTATAAGTTTAGAAAAAGTTGATTAGCAAAAGTCAGTCATGAACCTTGTAAATTGTTTTTGTTTTGTAAATCATTTAAAAAGCGATAAGATCAAATGATATGTATAAATAAAAGAATAATGTATGGTTAAATGTATAACCAAGTAAAATGAGTTGTATAAAGTAAATTGTTTGTAAACCAAAGTCTTGTGAAAATCGTGTTACTTGTGTAAAATGTATAAGTCCAAATTTAATGATTTAAATAACGCTATGATAGGCAATATAATACAAACACTTATATATAAGAAGTACCAGCGGCGTATCCACCATGCTTGTATCATATTACTCACATCTCGTTACTTAAGTCACTTAAACAAACCACCAATGTATAAAGTCTATGTTTAAACCAATTGTCAAAAGTCCTTGTATAAATCGTATCAAATGTTAATAGTCCAAATGTAGTCAAGTAATGTGTAGCAAATGTATGTCTGGTAAGTAATGTATTGTTACCTAAACCAAATGTATGAATGTACAAAACAAAGTATTTTGAATATATCAAAAAGTTATGTTTTGCAAAGTAATGCATGTTACATTGATACAAACACTTATGTGGTAAGTTAACACATACATTCAAGCCTTGAGACAGTCGGATAACCCTAAGTCAAGGTTATCAAAAGAAATGTTTTCGGATTCAGAAAAGTCTGTAAATCAATGTACTAAGTATGCTGAGTTAACATACGAAGCAGAAAAGTCATGTAAATCAATGTGCTAGCATGCTATCAGTCAACATACATAGCAGAAATGTAAAGTAAAACAATGTACTTAGTATGTTCACAATGGACATACATAGCATGAAATGTAATGTAAAACGATATACTAAGTATGCACACAATGGACATACATAGCATAAAATGTAATGAAATCATGTACTATAATGTACTAATGAACAAAACAAGCATATGATATGAAAGCATGAAAGGCACGAAAATAACAAGTAGGCACATGTGTTTCACCCCAAAACAGTTTAAAAACAGTAAAAGAGGGGTCTATGTACTCACTTGAGATTGCTTAGTAGTCCTTGAGTAACAACCAAACAATGCTAGAGATCACGGATATCAAACGGCACCTAATATAGGTAACTATGTTAATATACCGGACCTAAATCGGAGGATTGGATAGAATGAGGGTTCGTAAACCAAATGAGTATGGAGACTCGTGTAATATGGTTTAACAAAGCCCACATACTAAAATGAAACCTAACCTAAGTGCTTACGACCCATTACGACCCGTTTAGGTAACTTATGCTACTTTAACGCGTCGTTCGCGTAAAACGCGTTCGGACCGCCTAACTAGCCCTATGATAAGTAAAATATGCCTTAACATGTCTAATATTGTTGCCAAATCAGTTTAGATATCAAAAGTTATGTTACATATGCTTAATATGAATTTTGGCGTAAAAAGGGCATTTTGGTCATTTACCTAAGGCATATAAACTACCTATCATACAACTAACTAAACGCCGTGACCATAAGGTATAACCTCGGAAGGTTATTCCCTATATACTATGGTCACCTAATGTGTTTGGTCGGATCCTAATGATCGACCAAACGGGTCAGGTTCGAAAGTATAAGCGATTGTTTAGATCGCTTACCTTTACGACCCTATATAAGCACTAAACTAAAAGTGACGAGCTAAGCATGTTAAAACATGCTTAACTAAGTTTAGAAAACAGGTTTGGTATCAAAACAAACGGTTTTGATACCCAAGAGTAGTTTGGTTACAAAATACGCAATAATACGCATTTTGGCCGAAACTACGACTCGTCACTGAGCCTAGATAACGTGGTAATCAGTAGGTATAGTCACTAGGGACTATAACCATCGTGATTACGCTCACGTTATGAAGTTCAAACGAACTTCGCATTGACCATAAACTGGTCAACGCAGAAAGTCAAACCAAGTTTGACTTTTAACGCTAAAAGAATAAAAGAACGAGGGAACACTTACAAAGGGTCCCCGCTAGTAAAACTTGATCGAATAGCTCAGGTATGAAGCAATGACTTCAACTTAGAGCTTTGAGATCAGATTTGTGGGTTTTGAGTTGTGAAAGGGTTGGGTATTTATAGGATTCTTGGAACCGTTAGGATCGTTTATCGAATAACGTGCTTTGATCTCACCTGTACACTTGTTGAAACCTTATGGTACACAAAATTGGCCCCTCATTTTCCTGAAGAGGCAAGTGCAAATTGGCCCCTCATTATCCTGAAGAGGCAACAACTGTTTAAACTAATCTGCTGTTCTGGGGACCCCTTACAGACCGTAAGGGTGATGGCTTACGGTCCGTAAGCCATTAACTTTGGCAGAATTACAGTTTCAGTCCCTGCACCTTGTTTTGTTGCGTAACGACACTTCTAACACCCGTCAATCCCAATTTCAAGCTCCACAATGATGTTAAGACATAGGGAACATGAAATATGCTTGAAAACATCTCGGAAGTCGGTTCGTTTGGCCGTACGGTTGCGATGTTCGCTTAATTACGACGGAATGCGCATAAGCGTGAAAAATGACCCAAATTGCGTGACGAATGGATTTTTCTTATGCCAAACACTAAAATAAAATATTTTAGTGCTTACATAAATTTTTGGATGTCCGGATGTATTCAGAACGTAAGTTATGCGCGAAAATGCAAACTTGTGCACTTTTTGACGCTTTTAGTCCCTGAATGACCCAAAAGTTTATTTTAGCACACCGAACCCCTCAAAGCCTATTTCTAAGATATATAAAGGATATTTAAGGTATTTTTAACTTATGGTCATGTTCCGGAATGTCTGTTACAGTTCAAATTGGCATACTTTCGTAGTTTGTCAAATTTAGTCCCTGTAGGCGTATTAACTTGTTTTTGCCATACCAAAGCCTTCAAAACTTATTTCTAAGTTATGTAAAGGTTATTTAAGGTATGTTAAGTATATGTTGATGTTCCGGAGTATTTTTCGCATTAAACTGACTACGTTTACGCACCAGTTTGCGTATAAATCTCCAGAAAGCGATGTAGAGTTTGAAATTGAATAAAAGTCAAAACATGAAAAATGTCAAACATAAACAAACAAACATTGGGATCAAATAACATTGTTTTATTGATAATTGAACTGTTCACAGTGATTACAAGCACAGATGTTACATTCTCCCCTACTTGTGGAAATTTCGTCCCGAAATTTATTTAGAGGAAACTCGTTGGAATAGATGTGGATACTTCGCCTTCATTTGATATTCATGTTCCCAAGTAAACTCAGGTCCACGTTTAGATTCCCAGCGAACCTTGACCAATGGAATGCGCTTGCGTTTGATCCAGTTGACTTCACGTTCCATGATTTCCACTGGCTTCTCAACAAATTTCAGTGTTTTATCAACACGAATTTCGTCAAGTGGTATGTGGAGGTTCTCATCAGCTAAACACCTCTTGAGATTGGACACGTGAAAGGTTGGATGAACATTTCCAAGTTCAGGAGGTAACTCAAGTCTGTAGGCTACCTTACCGATTCTTTCGATGATCTTGAATGGTCCAACGTATCTAGGTGCAAGTTTTCCTTTCTTTCCAAATCTGATCACACCTTTCCAAGGTGAGACCTTAAGTAATACACGATCACCGACTTGAAAATCTAAGGGCTCGCGTTTTGGGTCCGCGTAACTCTTTTGACGGCTTCTAGCTGTCCGAAGGTTATCACGAACTTTCTTAATCTTATCAGTTGTCTCTAAAATGAGGGCAGGTCCAGTAAGCTGAGCCTCGCCGATCTCATTCCAGTAGACTGGTGAACGACATTTTCGACCATAGAGAGCCTCGAAAGGATCCATGTTGATGCTGGAGTGATAACTGTTGTTGTAGGAGAATTCAATCAACGGAAGATGTGAATCCCAACTACCACCAAAATCGATCACACAAGCTCTAAGCATATCCTCCAGAGTCTGGATTGTTCTTTCAGATTGACCATCCGTTTGCGGATGATAAGCTGTGCTCAGATTAAGTTGGGTCTCCATAGCAGATTGCATGGTTCTCCAAAAATGAGAAGTGAAGCGAGCATCTCTGTCAGAAATGATGTTCAAAGGAACACCATGTCGAGCTACAATTTCATCCACATAGATTTTAGCAAGCTTGTTAGTAGAAAAATCCTCACGGATTGGCAAGAAATGCGCGGACTTAGTAAGACGATCAACAACTACCCAGATGGCATCATGACCTTTCTTTGTGCGCGGAAGTTTGGTAATGAGATCCATAGTAATGTTTTCCCATTTCCAAACTGGGATCTCTGGTTGCACCAATAAACCAGAAGGACGCTGATGTTCAGCCTTAACCTTAAGACAAGTAAGGCATTTTGATACATATAAGGCAATGTCTTTCTTCATACCAGGCCACCAATACTGAATACGAAGATCCTTATACATCTTATCTGAACCAGGATGAACAGAATAACGAGACTTATGGGCTTCATCCATAAGCAAGGTGCGAAGGTTATCTTGGCTTGGGACCCACAAACGGTCCATGAAGTAATACGATCCATTGCCCTTCAGTTCCAGATCCGGTGTTATGTGATAGGGAAATTCCTTATCCATCAAACCTTGTGAAACACAAGATTGTTGAGCCTGAGAAATGCGGGCTTGGATATCGGATCGAGCTTGAATAACAGATTGAACACGAACACAATGAAGCTTAGTACGTTCCTTACGACTCAATGCATTGGCTACGACATTCGCCTTACCAGGATGGTAGCGAATTTCGCAGTCATAGTCGTTTAGAAGCTCGACCCAACGTCGTTGCCTCATGTTGAGTTCTTTCTGATTAAAGATATGCTGAAGACTTTTGTGGTCCGTGAAAACCACACATTTTGTACCGTACAAGGAGTGTCTCCAGATATTAAGAGCGAAGACAACTGCACCCAACTCAAGATCATGAGTGGTGTAGTTCTTCTCATGTATCTTCAACTGCCTCGATGCATATGCTATGACTTTGTTCCTTTGCATGAGAACACAGCCCAGACCCAATTTAGATGCATCGCAATAAACGACGAAATCATCATTGCCCTCAGGCAAAGTCAGAACAGGCGCGTCGCAAAGTTTCTGCTTCAAGTTTTGAAAAGTTTCCTCTTGTTTGAATCCCCAATCAAAGGGCTTGTTCTTCTGAGTTAGAGCAGTTAGAGGAAATGCAATATTTAAGAAGTTTTCAATGAAGCGACGGTAATAACCCGCAAGTCCAGGAAAAGAACGAACCTCAGTAGGAGTAGTAGGCGTATCCCAATCCTTAATCGCACTGATCTTGGAGGGATCTACATGAATACCTTGTTCGTTGACAATATGTCCTAAGAATTGAACCTCTTTAAGCCAGAATTCACACTTGGAGAATTTGGCGAAAAGTTGCTCTTTCTTTAGGAGTTCCAGAGTAAGACGAAGATGTTGCTCGTGATCAGCTCGCGTCTTAGAGTATATCAAGATTTCATCAATAAAAACAATGACGAACTGATCCAAATAAGGCTTGCAGACCCTATTCATTAAGTCCATGAAAACAGCAGGAGCATTAGTCAAACCGACTGGCATGACTGTGAACTCATAATGCCCATAACGAGTGCGGAACGCTGTCTTGGGAATGTCTTCTTCATGCACCCGAAGTTGATGATATCCAGATCGCAGATCAATCTTCGAAAAATAAGAAGCACCTTGTAACTGATCAAAGAGATCATCGATGCGAGGTAGGGGATATTGATTCTTGATGGTAAGCTTGTTAAGCTCACGATAATCGATACACATCCTAAAAGATCCATCCTTCTTCTTGACAAAAAGAACGGGAGCACCCCAAGGTGAAAAGCTAGGACGGATAAAACCTTTGTCAGAGAGCTCCTGAATCTGCTTAGACAACTCTTGCATCTCAGACGGTGCAAGACGATATGGAGATCTGGCAATGGGATTAGCACCAGGTACGAGATCAATACGGAACTCGACTTGGCGTGCTGGGGGTAAACCAGGTAACTCTTCAGGAAATACTTCAGGATAATCCCGAACAACAGGGATATCTTGAATAGACTTACCTTTGCCCTTATCTGCTAGACTGCTACAACATGTGCCAAAAAGGCCACATAGTTCTTTCGCAGATACTTCCGAGCCTTAAAACAAGACATGAGTTTGAGACCACCGGCAGGTTTCTCACCACGAACCTGTTGGATCTCGCCTGTTGAAAGCGGCACACGAACAATCTTCTCAAAACAAACTACCTCTGCGCAATGCTTGGCTAACCAATCCATAACCACAATAACGTCGAAGCTTCCAAGTTGCATAGGCGTGAGGTCAATAGGAAAAAGATGGTCGTTAAGGTTCAACTGGCAGTTGCGAAGAACAGAATCAAGAACAATGGGTTCACCACTAGCAACTTCTACTGTCAAGGGTTTTCCTAGTTTCGTTCTAGACACGCGAAGCAATGGCTCAAAAGATAATGACACAAAACTCTTATCGGTACCCGAATAAAAAAGAACAGATGCAGGCTGATTATTAATAAAGAACGTACCGTTCACCACTTCATTGTCCGCTTGTGCCTCTTGTGCATTTATGTTGAAGACTCGACCTCGAGCCTGAGCCTGATTCTGATTTGGATTTGCGTTAGCTAGTCTTGGGCACCGGTTTCTGTAGTGGGTCAGATCCCCACAATTGTAGCACGAACCAGGAGGAAAATGAGGTCGTGCAGCTTGACCTTGTTGCTGAGCAACTTGTTGGGCTTGGTTCTGAACTGCCTGATTCTGGTTAACAGGAATGCGACAAGTAGCGGCAAGATGACCATTTCTTCCACAGTTAGTGCAATGATGACATTGGAGATGTGGTAGGTGATGGCCGTTACACCTGTTGCACAAAGGTGCATTGCCAAGATAAGGCTTCTTGGCGGGTGGTTGCGCAGGCTGATTTGGTGCAGCTTGAGCCTGTGCAGTAACGACATAGTTTTGGGAAGCCTTTCGCTTCCTAGACCCCCTTGAGGAACCAGAATCCTTTCCCTTCTTGTTTTGACCTTTCTTGCTATCTTCTTTGTCGGTCGCTTGTTTCTTACCCTTGTCACCCTTTTTGTGCAGCTTTCCCTTTCGAACCTGCGACTCAGTCAATGTCGCTGCTAACTCAATTGCCTGACGGAGTGTGGTAGGGTTACTACCAGTAATGATGTCTTGTACTGAGTCAGGTAGACCATCGATGTACCTTTTGATATCCTTGTCGAGTGGGGTAACCATTGTTGGGCAAAGCAGACTCAACTCCTCAAACCTATCAGTATACGCCCTGTGCTCGCCACTGTCTTGTTTCATCAAACTCTCTCTCCAAAGCTCGCTGTTCATGACGAGGACAAAACTCCCTCATCATAAGGGCCCTAAGTTCAGCCCATGTTTGTGCTAGAGCAACTTCTGCACCACGATCTCTCATAACCCCGTTCCACCACGTAAGAGCCCTCTTCTGAAACACACTCGAAGAAAACTCGACCTTGCGATTGTCAGGACACTGCACGTGACGGAAAGTATTCTCAATGCTCTCGAACCATTGAAGAAGCCCAGTCGCTCCCTTAGAACCACTAAACTTGAGTGGTTTAGCCGAGTTAAAATTCTTGAAATTGCATGGAGCATTGTTGTTGTTGTTGGCTTGGTTCCATTGAGCAAAGAGGTTTGGGAATGCAGCAGCCATCTGCTGCGCAATAATTTCTGCCAGTTCGGCAGTCGCTATCTGATTCTCGCGTCGAGGAGGCATTCTAAAAGAGGACACATGGAAGGAAACGAGTGAGATGATTGAATGAAAAGGATGAGATGAAACAAAATCAACAAAAGCAAAGATGGTGGTCATTCGTCCGCATCACAAAGCAAGCAAATGACACACAGTGACTAATCAAAGTAAATGGGCCAAAAATAATGTATCGCGAAGACATGCTCGCCTATAAGTGAACACTCACCCCAAGAGTTCCCAGGTAAGAGTGACTGGTCTGATTATGTGGATTTGTACGAACACTCTAGCCTTAGACAGAAAACCCAGGGTACAGGCATTCACTCTTCCTGTTTGCACGTGTTCACACTATTTAGAACCCAAAACTTTGACGAGATTTTAAAAATTTGGAAGGCAGAAGGCCAAAAATCAAACTGGAAGGGTTCAAAACCTTACAACAGAGGGTTCAAAACCTAGTAATCAATCATCCTAGAACAGATGATTAGTTTTCAAAGCGGATTCGAACTTGATGTTCCCGCTGTGGTTATCACCTAAGGATAGGTGAAGTGCATGTTTTAAAATCTAAACACAAGATAACTTGTGTTGGGGTCCTAGAAAGTTATAGTCTAGGTCAAAGCATTACTAATAACCTAATTCTCGATAACCATTGGCTCTGATACCAACTTTTCTGTCACACCCCGACCACGTAGAACATCAAATCGTGGCGGAAACGTCGGGGAGTGTTGTAACAGAATTATTGTTTCACAACCATGGCATACAAAGTTATATTTTATTTATCAAACAAGAGTGTTACATTGTCTCAAAACAGGAAATAAAGAGTTCAGAACATAATTAAACTAGTTCTATCTTTATTTTATGTCTCTAAGGCACAGGTCCGCCCTAGTGTCACGATCATCATCCTAAGAAAAAGCTCCTGAAAACATATGTGAAAATAGGTACGTCAGCATAAAAATGCCTGTGAGATACATAGGTTTTGTGAAAATTGGATTCATGACTTATAAGTTTAGAAAAAGTTGATTAGCAAAAGTCAGTCATGAACCTTGTAAATTGTTTTTGTTTTGTAAATCATTTAAAAAGCGATAAGATCAAATGATATGTATAAATAAAAGAATAATGTATGGTTAAATGTATAACCAAGTAAAATGAGTTGTATAAAGTAAATTGTTTGTAAACCAAAGTCTTGTGAAAATCGTGTTACTTGTGTAAAATGTATAAGTCCAAATTTAATGATTTAAATAACGCTATGATAGGCAATATAATACAAACACTTATATATAGGAAGTACCAGCGGCGTATCCACCATGCTTGTATCATATTACTCACATCTCGTTACTTAAGTCACTTAAACAAACCACCAATGTATAAAGTCTATGTTTAAACCAATTGTCAAAAGTCCTTGTATAAATCGTATCAAATGTTAATAGTCCAAATGTAGTCAAGTAATGTGTAGCAAATGTATGTCTGGTAAGTAATGTGTTGTTACATAAACCAAATGTAAGAATGTACAAAACAAAGTATTTTGAATATATCAAAAAGTTATGTTTTGCAAAGTAATGCATGTTACATTGATACAAACACTTATGTGGTAAGTTAACGCATACATTCAAGCCTTGAGACAGTCGGATAACCCTAAGTCAAGTTATCAAAAGAAATGTTTTCGGATTCAGTCATTCCTTACATCCAAACAAACCCGGGATGTCAGGAATGGGATTTGTCAAGTCCTATGGTACCATTACTTACTACCGAGCGGCGTAGCTAATGTTAATGAACGTATATAAGTCCCGTTTGTGCAAACCAAATGTCATAGCAAATGTGAACATGTTATATGAAAACAATGTACTAAGTATGCTGAGTTAACATACGAAGCAGAAAAGTCATGTAAATCAATGTGCTAGCATGCTATCAGTCAACATACATAGCAGAAATGTAAAGTAAAACAATGTACTAAGTATGCTCACAATGGACATACATAGCATGAAATGTAATGTAAAACGATGTACTAAGAATGCACACAATGGACATACATAGCATAAAATGTAATGAAATCATGTACTATAATGTACTAATGAACATAACAAGCATATGATATGAAAGCATGAAAGGCACGAAAATAACAAGTAGGCACATGTGTTTCACCCCAAAACAGTTTGAAAACAGTAAAAGAGGGGTCTATGTACTCACTTGAGATTGCTTAGTAGTCCTTGAGTAACAACCAAACAATGCTAGAGATCACGGATATCAAACGGCACCTAATATAGGTAACTATGTTAATATACCGGACCTAAATCGGAGGATTGGATAGAATGAGGGTTCGTAAACCAAACGAGTAGGGAGACTCGTGTAATATGGTTTAACAAAGCCCACATACTAAAATGAAACCTAACCTAAGTGCTTACGACCCATTACGACCCGTTTAGGTAGCTTATGCTACTGTAATGCGTCGTTCGCGTAAAACGCGTTCGGACCGCCTAACTAGCCTTATGATAAGTAAAATATGCCTTAACATGTCTAATATTGTTGCCAAATCAGTTTAGATATCAAAAGTTATGTTACATATGCTTAATATGAATTTTGGCGTAAAAAGGGCATTTTGGTCATTTACCTAAGGCATATAAACTACCTATCATACAACTAACTAAACGCCGTGCCCATAAGGTATAACCTCGGAAGGTTATTCCCTATATACTATGGTCACCTAATGTGTTTGGTCGGATCCTAATGATCGACCAAACGGGTCGGGTTCGAAAGTATAAGCGATTGTTTAGATCGCTTACCTTTACGACCCTATATAAGCACTAAACTAAAAGTGACGAGCTAAGCATGTTAAAACATGCTTACCTAAGTTTAGAAAACAGGTTTGGTATCAAAACAAACAGTTTTGATACCCAAGAGTAGTTTGGTTACAAAATACGCAATAACACGCATTTTGGCCGAAACTACGACTCGTCACTGAGCCTAGATAACATGGTAATCAGTAGGTATAGTCACTAGGGACTATAACCATCGTGATTACGCTCACGTTATGAAGTTCAAACGAACTTTGCATTGACCATAAACTGGTCAACGCAGAAAGTCAAACCAAGTTTGACTTTTAACGCTAAAAGAATAAAAGAACGAAGGAATACTTACAAAGGGTCCCCGCTAGTAAAACTTGATCGAATAGCTCAGGTATGAAGCAATGACTTCAACTTAGAGCTTTGAGATCAGATTTGTGGGTTTTGAGTTGTGAAAGGGTTGGGTATTTATAGGATTCTTGGAACCGTTCGGATCGTTTATCGAATAACGTGCTTTGATCTCACCCGTACACTTGTTGAAACCTTATGGTACACAAAATTGGCCCCTCATTTTCCTGAAGAGGCAAGTGCAAATTGGCCCCTCATTATCCTGAAAAGGCAACAGCTGTTTAAACTGATCTGCTATTCTGGGGACCCCTTACAGACCGTAAGGGTGATGGCTTATGGTCCGTAAGCCATTAACTTTGGTAGACTTACAGTTTCAGTCCCTGCACCTTGTTTTGTTGCGTAACGACACTTCTAACACCCGTCAATCCCAATTTCAAGCTCCACAATGATGTTAAGACATAGGGAACATGAAATATGCTTGAAAACATCTCGGATGTCGGTTTGTTTGGCCGTACGGTTGCGATGTTCGCTTAATTACGACGGAATGCGCATAAGCGTGAAAAATGACCCAAATTGCGTGACGAATGGATTTTTCTTATGCCAAACACTAAAATAAAATATTTTAGTGCTTACATAAATTTTTGGATGTCCGGATGTATTCAGAACGTAAGTTATGCGCGAAAGTGCAAACTTGTGCACTTTTTGACGCTTTTAGTCCCTGAATGACCCAAAAGTTTATTTTAGCACACCGAACCCCTCAAAGCCTATTTCTAAGCTATATAAATGATATTTAAGGTATGTTTAACTTATGGTCATGTTCCGTAATGTCTGTTACAGTTCAAATTGGCATACTTTCGCAGTTTGTCAAATTTAGTCCCTGTAGGCGGATTAACTTGTTTTTGCCATACCAAAGCCTTCAAAACTTATTTCTAAGTTATGTAAAGGTTATTTAAGGTATGTTAAGTATATATTGATGTTCCGGAGTATTTGTCGCATTAAACTGACTACGTTTACGCACCAGTTTGCGTATAAATCTCCAGAAAGCGATGTAGAGTTTGAAATTGAATAAAAGTCAAAACATGAAAAATGTTAAACATAAACAAACAAACATTGGGATCAAATAATATTGTTTTATTGATAATTGAACTGTTCACAGTGAATACAAGCACAGATGTTACATTATTTGACTGTGGTGCGAACCAAATTTTTATTATTACATCATTTTGCAAATTTCTAAATCAGTCATTAACTAAACTACCACAAGAATGTTTAGTAGAGACAGCTAATGGAGAAACCGTTAGAATTTCTGAAATCTTGCAGGGAGCAAGAATAAAGATTTTAAATCAGAAATTTATAGCAAATCTTTATCCAATGAATCTGGCAGGATTCGATGTTGTTTTAGGAATGGATTGGTTAATAGCCAATAAAGCCAGTATTTTATGTGATCAAAAGTCAATTCAAGTAAATTCATCAAAAGGTAAAACAATCACAATAAAAGGAGATAAACCATCTAGATCTACAAAATTTATCTCTGTGATGAAAACTGCAAGTTATATAAGAAAAGGTTCTATAGTGTATTTGATTTCCATAATCACTAACACTAAATGAAAGGAATTAAAGGATATTCCAGTAGTATCTCAGATTTCAGATGTATTTCCAGAAGAATTGCCAGGGCAACCTCCAGATAGAGAAGTTGAATTCAGAATCCATTTAATACCAGGAACATCACCAATTGCCAAAGCACCTTACCGTTTGGCACCCGCCGAAATGCAAGAATTAAAGAAACAATTGGACGAATTGTTGGAGAAAGGATTTATACAACCAAGTTCATCACCATGGGGAGCGCCGATACTGTTTGTTAAAAAGAAGGACGAATAAATGCGTATGTGCATTGACTACCGTGAATTGAACAAAGTCACGATTAAGAATCGGTACCCATTATCGAGAATCGATGATCTGTTTGATCAACTACATGGAGCTCGATTTTTCTCTAAAAACGATTTAAGGTCAGGATATCATCAATTAAAGGTACAGGAAGAGGACATTCCTAAGACCGCATTCAGAACGAGGTATGGCCATTATGAATTTACTGTCATGCCATTTGGTTTAACCAATGCCCCAGTTGCATTTATGGACATGATGAACCGAATATGTAAGCCATATTTGGATAAATTCATAATTGTCTTTATAGATGATATTCTAATTTATTCTAAGAATAAAGAGGATCATGCAAAGCATTTGCACGCACTTTTAAGTTTATTAAGAAAGGAAAAGCTTTATGCTAAATTTTCAAAGTGCGAATTCTGGTTAGAACAGGTACAGTTTCTTGGACACTTAGTCAATCATGAAGGAATTCATGTGGATCCCACAAAGATCGAGGCGATTATCAAATGGAAAACCCCTGAGTCACCAACCGAGGTTAGAAGTTTCTTAGGATTAGATGGTTATTATAGAAGATTTATTCAAGATTTTTCTAGAATAGCAATTCCCTTAACTAAGCTAACCTGTAAATCTGTTAAGTTTGAATGGGGATTAAAACAAGAAGAAGCCTTTAGAATCCTTAAGCATAAACTAACACATGCACCTATACTAGCGTTACCAGAAGGAACTGAAGACTTTGTGGTCTATTGTGATGCTTCCAAATTAGGTTATGGATGTGTATTAATGCAACGACAAAAGGTTATAGCTTACGCATCTAGAAAACTTAAGAATCATGAAGAGAATTATTCAACCCATGATTTAGAGTTAGGAGCTATAATTTTCGCTCTTAAGATTTGGAGACATTACCTTTATGGTAGTAAGTTTACCATATTCACTAATCATAAGAGTTTAAGGTATATTTTCAAGCAAAAAGAGTTGAATATGAGACAAAGACGCTGGATGGAGATGCTTAGTGATTATGATTGTGATATCCAGTATCATGAAGGAAAAGCAAACGTAGTGGCAGATGCTTTAAACCGAAAGTATCATGAAAAGCCAAAAAGGGTACATTCTTTTAAGTTAAATCTTCAAGTAGATTTAAATGATCAGATAAGAGAAGCACAAGAATCAGTAATCAAGGATGATACTGAAAAATTAAAAGGTATGCTGAAAGAATTAGAACAAGGAACAGATGGAATTTGGAGATTCCATAAAAAGAGAATATGGATACCTAAATTAGGAAACCTACGTCTTCGTATATTAGAAGAAGCCCATAAGTCTAAGTATACAATGCATCCAGGAAATGATAAAATGTACCAGGATTTAAGGAAAAATTTCTGGTGGATAGGAATGAAAAAGGACATAGCAGCCTATGTTTCTAAATGTTTAACTTGTTCACAAGTCAATGCTGAACACCAGAAACCCTCAGGTTTGTTACAACAATTAGAAATGCCAGTGTGGAAATGAGAATTAATAACAATGGATTTTGTTACTAAATTACCCAAAACAAAGAAAGGAAATGATACAATCTGGGTGATTGTAGATAGGCTAACCAAGTCAGCCCATTTCTTACCAATGAAGGAAACTTTCAGTATGGAACAGTTAGCTAAATTATATGTAAATGAAATTGTTTCTTTACATGGAATTCCTTTATCAATTGTTTCTGATAGGGATAGTCGATTTACCTCTCATTTTTGGTCAAGTTTCCAAAAGGCAATGGGAACCAAGTTGAATCTAAGCACGGCTTATCATCCTCAAACGGACGGGCAAAGCGAAAGAACGATTCAAACGATGGAAGACATGCTCAGAGCTTGTGTAATTGATTTCGGAGGTAATTGGGATGATCACTTACCTTTGATTGAATTTTCTTATAATAATAGTTATCACACAAGTATCAATGCTGCACCATTCGAAGCACTTTATGGACGCAAGTGCCGAACCCCAGTCTGTTGGGCAGAAATTGGGGAAAAGCAACTGTCTGGACCTGAGATAGCGCAAGAAACAACTGATAAGATTATTCAAGTCAAAGAACGACTGAAAGCCGCACTTGATCGACAAAAGTGTTATGCTGATAACCGACGTAAACCATTAGAATTCCAGGTAGGAGATAAAGTATTGTTAAAAGTCTCTCCTTGGAAAGGAATAGTAAGATTCATCAAACGGGGAAAGCTAAGTCCCAGGTATATTGGACCGTTTGAGATTATTAGAAGAATAGGACCGGTAGCCTATCAGCTACAACTGCCAGAGGAAATGGCAGGAGTACATGATGTGTTTCATGTATCTAATCTCAAAAAGTGCTTAGCTGATGAATCACTAATAGTACCTCTTAAGGATATAGAGGTAAATGAACAACTCAAGTTTGTAGAAAGGCCTCTACAAATTGAAGACAGGAAAATCAAGAACCTCAAGCATAAGAGGTTAGTTCTGGTCAAAGTGAAGTGGGACTCCAAAAGAGGACCTGAGTACACATGGGAACTTGAATCTGAAATGCAAAGGAAATATCCGCACTTGTTCCAGTAGATCTCGAGGACGAGCTCTAAAACAAGGTGGGGAGAATGTAACAACCCTCGGTAAAACCGACACTCTCAAAATATTTCCGACACCCTATTATATCTTAAAATACCTTTATATGTCTTTATATACACCCCATATAAGAAAACCGAGCCCGAAATATATAAAATAGTGTTTAAAATAAATAAAAGTTTAAATCTAGGGCTGAGGCAGGCCGCGTAGACCCACCCCAACAATTCACGCGGGCGGTATCGAGGTGGATAACTGATTTCGGTGAAATTATAAGTTAAGGCGGGCCGCGTAAGCTCACCTTAACTCTTACGTGGGCCGTGTAAGATCGACAACGCAGAGGCACCCTATGCTGACACGTGTCGACATCGTGGCGGGTCTACCTGGTGAGCCAGACAAGCTAGTCCGTTGACTAGCTTTGACGCGGGCCGCGTAAGCGACCCTTGTCTTTCACGCGGGCCGCGTGAGAATCGAGATCAACAACTATATAAAGGTGGCCTCGGGTTTCATTTCAGTTCGTTCATTTCTCAATTCTCAATCACAATTTCTGTAGTAGAGTTATTATACGCGGGTATTATACCCCTAATTAGCGAGGTTCTGCTCCGTTGTAAGTATTATAACCCCGGTTTCATAGTAGATACGCTGCCCGATTGATTTAGGATTCCGTAACAACTGTCGTGGTTCTGCCCGACGTAGTTGTTGGAATGCCGTCTCGGGGAGGGTATCATTAATATTTTCAAAGGGTTATGATACTAACCAATGTACCTTTGTATAAATTATAGATTATATCCAGGAAACCCTTACGCGAAGTCTAAGATAGCAATGTGAGTTTATCCTCTTTTTGATAACCTTTTTGTAACTATTTTACAAAACCTTTAATGCTTAATAATATGATTAAGCAGTGATTGAGTCTTTGTAGTTCTTCAATTACTGCCGGTATGTTGGGGTTCTGTAAAGTAGTAAGTCGGGGATGATAGTACGTTACCATTGGACGACGAGTTAGCCAATGTGTAATATGACCCACAAGTCAGGATTGACAGTACTGAATGAGTAATTGTGTAGAAATAAACAATGTGATCGCTCTCAATACTGTTTTAATTGATAAAATGTTTCTTGATTAAACTGGGATTCACTCACCAGTATTTCCCACTGACAAATGTTTTTAAAACGCGTTTCAGGTGACACAATGTGATAGCCCATTAGTAAAAAGCCAGCTGGAGAGCACTGAAGGCTTGGGAAAAATGTGGCTATAAAAGTTATCTAAAAGACGATGTTTTAAATTCAATAAAATAGGGTTTATCCCTATAAACGTGTTGTAATAAGAAACTTGGGTTTTACCCATGTGATTATTAATATTAAATATGGTGGTTTTACTCTGATAAACATTTCCTAACTACGGTCCTGATGTAAATTCCGCTGCCAAATTAACAAACTGATACCACCACACTCTGAGCTCGCGTCCGCCCGTTCCCGGGACAGATAAGGGATCGGGGGTTGCGACACCCTAGAATAAGTCGAGTACATAGCAGGTCAAAATAGGGGTCCAACGAACCCGTTCAATAATAGTAACTCCAATTGGCGTGCTAATAGTTATCGCTCTTCAGGTAACCCCCCTGGTTTTCCATCAGGACAATATCAAAATAGGGGGCCAGGTTTCTATTCTAGTGGGGGGTCGGGGCAAACAGGTCAATTTGCTAGTTCAGGTTCAGGGGGCAGTTCAGAGGTGAGGGGTCACACCAAGAGGTTCAACCTAAGAATGAGGGGTCAGATAGTAGTCTGTCTAGGATAGAGGACCTTCTTACCCAACTAGTGGTTAAGGATCAGGCTACCCAACGTACCGTAGAAGAACACGCTACTTTCTTAAAGAATAATCACTCAAATTTCTTAGATCTTCAAAGGCAAGTTGGGGATATTGCACGCCAGTTGCAAGAGCGACCTCCCGGTCAATTTTTGGGCAACACAAAGCCCAACACATCTGGCTCTTTGAAGGCAATTTCGACCCGTAGTGGTAGGACTGTAGGAGAGGTAGTGAGACCAGAGAGTGTCGAGGTAGAAGATGAGGACCCCGTAGATGAGGAAATTGAAATGGAGGCGCCCGGTAAAGTGCAACCTAGGTTAAGCCCAGCAAGTACCGCACACACCGGGGGGGCCTTCAAGTGAGAAGAGTGTAGGAAAAAGGCCCATTCAAGTTGTTCCATCACCTAATGTTGATATTTCCCGTGCTCCATTCCCTTCCCGTCTTAAAAACCAAACCTATTCCGAAGAGTACGGGAAATTCTTAGAGATTTTTAAGCAGCTTAGAATCAACCTTCCTTTCATAGAAGCCCTTCAATAAATGGCGAAATATGCAAAATTTTTAAAAGATCTTCTGAAATGTAAGGATAGGTTAGGAGAGGTTTCTAACATCCCCCTTAGTGGAGGGTGCTCAGCTGTAGTCTTGACCAAGGTCCCAGAAAAATTGACGGATCCGGGCCTTTTCACCATCCCGTGCTTGTTTGGGAGTGATACCGAGTGTAGGGCCCTAGCCGATCTAGGAGCGAGTATAAACTTAATGCCATATTCCATGTATGAGTGGTTAGGTCTAGAAGAGTTGTCCCCTACACATATGTCTTTATCTCTAGCCGATAGATCCGTTAAGTATCCACGTGGCATAATCGAAAACCTCCTAGTCAAAGTGGATAAATTCGTCTTTCCCGTAGACTTTGTCGTTCTTGATATGGAAGCCGACGAGAAGGTTCCTATCATTTTAGGACGCCCATTCTTGTGTACCGCCAAGGCTATCATCGATGTCTTCGACGGGAAAATTACACTTCAAGTCGGTGAGGAGAGAGTTACTTTGGAGATAGCACACTGTAACACCCGTTCTTATAAGTCAAGGTTTAACGTATATTTTGGGAAAATAATCATGTAATTTATGATTAGATATACATTAGGAATACGGGTTTATTAAAACTTTTACAAATCATGAGTTATTCTACATCACGTGGTTGAATTCGTTGTTTAAAATTTACAACATGGAAAAGTGCGGAAGCGTGTATCTATATCGTGCTCGGTTCTTCGTTGAGCTTGATCGTCTTCCGGTATCCAAGGTGTACCTACATTTCATAAACATGAAATGCTTTAGTCATACAGGGCTTAAAACGTGTCTAAACGAGTCCGAGAAACAATTAATAACAAAAACAAAGATTTCAACCTGGCCTCCATCGTAACTTACGGTGGCACCGTAAGTTACGGTGGCCACTGGTTTGACATGCCCTTACCGTAAACCAGTAGGGGGCCGCCGTAAAGCTTTTCATCTCCACCGTAAATTACGGTGGCACCGTAATTTACGGTGGACCCTGCATCAGTTTTCCATTTTTGCCGTAATTTGACAGGATATCTTTCGTATCTTTCAAACCGCTTATCCGTTTGACCTACTGTTTCTTCCTACATGTTTGTAGTTTGATTCTCCATCAAGTGGATTTAAAATCCGACTTCCGGATTAACAAATTTATAGAGTTTTAAGCTTTTGGCTTAAACTAGAATTTACCCATTTTAACTCATTCATGTATTTATCAACAAACTTGTTTGTTTGATCCCAAATTCTCGTGAACCTTCTAAGTTCTATATCGTCTATCATATTTGGCTCAAACCATGGGTTTCCTACGCATTTTAAACCCACTTATACTCAAGTGCTTATTTTGACCCGTTAAGGACATTTAAGCAACTTTTACGCATAACTCACACCCATTTCTTTCTAGCATTTTATTTCCACATTAATTATCAAGTGATCTTCCATCACATCTATAATTGTGATGGTTTTAATGTGACGATCTATCTAATCCGAGTTTTACCCTTCGGATTATCAATTTACAGCAAAGACTCATATAGAGTCTTTTGACCAAGGATTTACATCTTACGCTATTAGACTTACTCTAAGTATTAACTTGATTATAAAACTCGTTTTCAAGCGGCTTCTAAGAGTTGTTTGCTTAATTGTGCTTATAAGGGCGTTTTGGTCATTTTTAACCCTTCTTTTACAACGAAGGGCTTGCTTAAGCCATGTACGCCCAAAATCTCGTTTTTAACCAAATCTTATTTTCAAAACACTCTGTCTATAATTTAAATCCTTCGGTTTACCTTTTAAGGTAACCGAATGTTTCTTTTTACTTTGTCTAAATCTCATCGATCTCCAAGTCCTAAATGAGGAGTTGATCTATTTTACATACCTGGCCCGGGTCAACTTATTAACCCGTTTTTAATACCTTGCTTTATATTCGCTAATTTAGAACGATACGAATATCCATTGGATATCTATTCCTGTAAGCATATAACTCGACAAAAGAATCGTTAGTCGATATTGTCAAAAGGTGATGTTTACACCTTTTGACCCGTTTGGCCGAAATGGTCGTTTATCTATGCGAGATGATATTTATTATCGTCTCATCTACATGACTCGTTCCTTTTTAACCTCGTACAGTAATTTTACTTATAAACCGTTTATTGCTTTCGACATAATATGATCAAATTATCGATTTACTTCTTTTTAACCATTATTATGGTTTCTTTCATCTTTGATTTTCTTGTTCCGTTCGACTACACGACGGAACATCATATTTCAATTGTTTAGATATCTCATTCATAACTTATATGATAAGAAAATATTCCAAAATGTAAGACTAGTGTAAGCTATACTTACCTTGCATCCGAATTACGCTTTTCCTTCATACTTGCTTCGTTTGACCCGCTTCCTTTCCAAGCCTCCACCTAGCTTGTCAAGCGTCAAACTATCATCATAATTCGTAAGACGGTTATATTAGTCATCATTAATTATGACTATTCCATCTTACATATTTTCTATCACAATTACCATTTGATCTTATTAATGGTCGGTTTGACTATTTAAAAGTCAAATCACCAATTAGCACATATGATTGCACTATCAAGTTCACAAGACTCAATTAGGCACATTATCAACACTTAGTTCTCATTTAGGCATTTTAACAAACACCTAATGTGCATAATTTTACATATTTACTAACTAGTTCCTAACTAGTTATTTTTACCAAGATTAACATCAAAAATCACCACTATCACTTATGATCAATTACTCAAACTTGCAAATTGTTCAAGTATCTTGTTCCTACTAGCAACTATGATGATTTTAAACATGTGTACATCATCATCTTTACTACATAATCAAAACCCACTTGACACATGAGTGTATGATCATGAATTCACAACCATGAACATCAATTCAACAAGTACATGACTAGGGTTTACTCCTAGACATAGTTTCATCACTAATTTCATCCAAACAACAAACATGCAAGCTCAGATTCGAGTTCTCTAGGTTTGCTCAGAATTTCAACTAGAGATTTCTCAAGAAATTTACATACCTCATGACTCCTTTTTCAATGGAGATCACTAATTCATACTCGGATTTTGATTTGGACTTGATTTGCCCCTTCAATTTGATGAAATTGTGTTGATTAGGGTTTGACCCTTCTTGGTCGCCCCTGAGCTCGATCCAGAACACACACTATGTGTGTTGTGTTTGTTTTTATTAAATAACTTTTCTAGTTATCCCGCTTTACCCCCTCGTGTTTGGTTCGTTATTAAGTAAGCCACAACCTACTTATTTCTTTTAACAATTTTCCCACTTATTAACTAGGTTAAATATTCCTAGTTAACTTAGCGGGTTCGGGAATATTTATGACTAAGTTTATTTTAGGTCCCGTTAGGTCGGGCCTTCTATAAACTTTATTTCCTCCAAAAGCCTTTATACTACTTTTATTTAATATTAGGTCCTAATATTCACCGGGCTATTTTACCACTAACAGTACTTTACCCGTCTTTTAGTATTAACGTGGGTTAATTACCAAACCCGTTTTCGGGGTGTTACAAGTCTACCCCCCTTAAAGAGGTTCCGTCCTCGAAACCTTGCTTACATAGTTCATTGAGTTTCTAAACTCAATGCGTTTGACTTGAGTAATCTCTTAAGCATTACTCATACTTTAACCAATTGTTAGCATTACCAGAAAAATTATGGTAATGTCTTTTTGGTTACAGAACCTCTACGTATCTCATATGACATAATGTAACTTGAAATAACTTAATTCCATTATTTTTTTTTACTAGTTTAGTCAACTTAGCGATTTCCTTCGCTTTTATATATTATCGAACTCTTGGTGCATTCGTCACCTCGACCTGTTTAAGGGTCCTTAGTGAAATATTTCACTTTTAGCAATACTTTCTTTTGTTTTCAGATTTATTTATTCGGTTCAGTCATACCGAACCTTCCGTTTACAAGCAAACCAAATCTATTTAATTGACATTGACGGGTCTCACTAATTAGACTTATTAGTCCAGTTACTTTTTACCGCTTGCTTGGTTATAATGTGATTCTACTTCACATTACATTTCTTGACCGTGATTGTGTTACATCATGTTTAATTTATATCAAATTTCATTTTCGAAAATATCACTTTTCGAATATATCTTTTTGCGCCTATTAGTGTCAAGACTTGTATCTTTCATGCTTACTATTTAAATTCCTTTCAGAATTTATGTTTGTAAAAACATTATTTCTTACTAAAACCGAAGTTTTAGTTTTTAGGATCTTCTCTTTAACTTTTGTCAATTATCCATACCAGGGTATTGACAGTCCATAATTTATTCTTATTTGGTTATATCCCATTACCGGGCTCATTATTCTCTTGCATTTAACGCTACCTTTGTCTGGCTAGTGCTCATTTGTGCCATTCGGCGTTATATTGTATTCAACATGTTTGACCTATTAATGTGAAATCCATCACTTATAAACAATCAACTTCATTCTTTATTCAACCCATTCGACTTCGAATAGTTGAACATATTTTACTCCCAATTTCTATATACGAGATTTTATAGTCAGAACTCGTAATCCAAGTTACTTTGATTTTTCAACCCGCGTTCACGTCTCATGGTTTACGCATGTGTTTAATTCTTACCCCTCCACCGGGTGTTTTATCGAAATCGTTATTATTGCAACCCTCCCGGTATGCATTAAGACCTCGCTTCATTTTTATATTCCGACTTTGTCTTTAAGTTTGACGTTTTACAAAAACAACTCGTTTAGGGACATATTCGCATTTTCCGGGTTCGAGTGTAAGTACACCCCCTCCCAATACTTGTCTAAATCATATTACATGTGTGCGTTTTCCGGGTTCGAGTGTAAGTACACTCCCTCCCAATACTTGTCTAAATCATATTACATGTGTGCGTTTTCCGGGTTCGAGTGTAAGTACACTCCCTCCCAATACTTGTCTAAATCATTTTACATGCTTGCGTTTTCTGGGTTCGAGTGTAAGTACACTCCCTCCCAATACTTGTCTAAATCGTTTTACATGCTTGCGTTTTCTGGGTTCAAGTGTAAGTACACTCCCTCCCAATACTTGTCTAAATCATTTTACATGCTTGCGTTTTCTGGGTTCGAGTGTAAGTACACTCCCTCCCAATACTTGTCTAAATCATTTTACATGCTTGCGTTTTCTGGGTTCGAGTGTAAGTACACTCCCTCCCAATACTTGTCTAAATCATTTTACATGCTTGCGTTTTCTGGGTTCGAGTGTAAGTACACTCCCTCCCAATACTTGTCTAAATCGTTTTACATGCTTCTTTGTCCCTTCTCTCGGGCTCATTATCCTAATGTAATACGCTTCCGTCACACGGCCGTGCGTTTACATTATTATCAAATATTTTGCTCATTTGATCCATTTGGGTACTTTTTAAGTTAGTCCCATTCACCCTGCCCTTACTACATCGGATGTAAATGTGTCCGCTATAAGAAACTCATGGTATCATATGCCACTACTTACTTGGCCAGACTAAGCGATTAACACATGACATACACGACCTTTTTATAGTTTTCACATCACGCCCTATGTAAGTAATGCCTCTATTTAGTTCTCTTGGAGACAATATCCTGGATAGGTATTCTATTCAGGTTTTTCCAAGTTTTCAATCTACATATGAAACTATCAGTTTCTACGTATTTGTTGCATATTTATATTCATGCAATAATTTAAACGTGCACCTGGTAAATGCTTGCCCTAACGGGCTTTTCTTGCCATTAGCCTTGTTAGCGACCATTACGCGATTTAGGTCCTTAATGAGCATGCTCTTCTTGTCATATCTCGGACCATTCCATCATCATATCCACAATTCGTTTGACTCTCGTCGTCTTCAAACGCGAGTGTCCTTCAATTAAAACATTCACAAAAGTTAGTAACATCTACTTCAAAAATCGCCCGTATTCTAATACAAAGCTTTTTCTACTATACGCGTCAATGCACGTATTTTCGTCAACTATATCAATCATTTAATTGGGGTAACGTGTATTACACGGTAACCCTATGTGTTGTCTACAACACTTTAATACGCTAGACCATTAGCATACATACACTTACCGGATTTGCGATCAAGCCTCGAACCGAACACTATTCTTTGTCAAGAGCATAAGGTTTAAGTCCAAGCATGGTTCCTCCCTGTTGATGCATGGAATGTCTGTTGACTGCGTCTACAAAAAGTCTAAAGTCAAGATTGGTCAACAGGGGGTCAAAATGTAAATATTATGAAATATAGAAGTAGGTTCGCTTTTATGTCATTGTATTAGTCTGGATCGCTCATGTGTCTTAGTCTGGACCGCTCATATGTCATTATGTGGATCACTTATATGTCAAGTGTTCTGGACCGCTCATTTGGCATGTCTTATGAGTGGACCAGAAACTCTATAAATAGGCTGAGTGGTTCATTAGTGTATAACGTGTATGTGTGTGCTTGGGAGCCGAAACTCTGTCAAAATTTCATCAGAAAGCAATAAAAAGAAAGGAAATTAATAGGACAAGCTGTTGTAATCTTGCATATTCTGATTCCGCCTTTATATGTGAGAATGAGCTACTCTGACTGACTTTTCGGGTCAAAGAACGGTCCAACAAGTGGTATCAGAGCTTCAGGACGAGGAGTTCATACTACATCAGCCGATTCGACACTATTATCTCATTTCTACTCTATTTCTCTTTTATTTTTTTCGGATTATACAAGTTCCTACGGACAGAATGATCTGAAGTTCAAGCATATTGAGCGAAATTATCTGTTAATCAATCCGTAATAATATCAGACCTTAAAACAAAGTAAAAATCAATCAATTTTATCAAAAACGCGATCGGTTCATGAACAGAATTTTCAAACTCAGATCTGGAACGAATTTGTGGTCAAAATTGATCATATTACATAGCATTGTGATCGGAATCAAGAGTAGATCATTCCTTGAAAGTATCAGATTGTAATTCGGACTAAAAATGGTAAAAATCGGTTAAAAACTGTGGTCCGCTTTTTCGGTCATCGCGAGTTTTTGGTTCGCTTTTAGGGCATTTACTTGGTTCGCTCAAACGAACAAGTCTGGTCCGCTCGAACAGACATTGTCTGGTTCACTTTTAATACACTTTCTGGTCCGCTGTTACGTACTATCTGGTCCGCTCGAACGATCATTTATTGGTTCGCTCGAACGAACATAGTTGGGTTCGCTCATTAGTACATTTTCTGGTTCGCTCGAACTGATTTTTGCTTATTGGTTCGCTTATCTGAACCTGTTTGGTCCGCTTATCTGTCACGTGCACAGATTGGTTCGCTTTTGTGGTTCTGTTTTTCAAAAATCTCGAAAAAAATTTTTTAAGTGTTGATTGATTTTGCAGGTACGATCAAAATGGATGATATTTTCATGAATCCCTTCAGCGATATGTATGCTTTCACGGGTAGTTCAGGAAACAACGATACTTCTTCAAGCAATGCAAACAAAAGTCCACCGAAAGAAAGAAAGAAGGAAGCTTGGGAGTCCGAAAGCGCATTTGGAACATTTAACAAACCTCCTAAGCTGATGGCTATAGAAGATTACAGCAGGTGGGCAACAAAGTTCGAAGATTGGTTGATGGCATTTGCTTTTCCTTGCTGGAAGAGTATGAAGAATAGCTATGCCGAAGGAAAGAAGAATGGTGAAGCATTAAGATCAGCTGAAGAGATTGAAAGTTTTGTGGCCGAGCAAAAATGTGTGGCATTATTGTTTCAATCGGCGCGTGAAGACATCATTTCGCTGATAGATTACTCCAATGCTAAAGACTTATGGGAAAAACTCGAAAAGAAGTGTCTTGGAAGCAAAGAGATTGTAAAAAATAAAAAGAAACTTCTTAGGAAAGAGTTTGATATGTTTGGTTGTCTTAAAAATGAATCGGTGTGTAAAATGATTGAAAGGTTCGGTCATCTGAAACTGGAGCTTGCTCGACACAAGATCACGTATACTGATGAAGAACTTGTTGATAAACTCTTTGATTCATTACCAGACGAAGTGGATTGGAGATATTACGCGCTGATGTTGAAAAACACTATTGCTCCAGAAGATTTGACTCCAGATGTGTTGATTGAAAGACTGGAAAGTCATGAGCTAGAGCTGAAGAAAACGTTTAAAGTTAATAATTCATCTTATCAGCAAAATCTGGATCTGTACTATCCAAAAAGTTTGATCCCGAAAGCTACTTCTCCAAAAACTGCATTTTCTGCTGAGAATGTTTCTCCAGCAAGCAAAGAAAGTCAAAGCAATTCAAGCAGCGGAAGCCATAGTGGTTATCACAGTGGATCTACGTCTTCTGCAAATCGTTCTGATGCGAAGTTTTCTTGCAATATCGCGATAGATCTGAAGAACGCACAGAATTTTGATGAGGAGTCGGCCAAGCAACAAATGGTCTTTCTGGCGTCTGTTTTGGAATCTTACGAAGGGTTGGTGGCTGGAAAAATCGGGAATACAAATCTGACGAAAGAAGACTACTATCAGATAGACCCTGAAGAAATGGAGCTGATCGACATTCGTTGGGCAATGGCAAGTGCAGTTCGACGTGCACAACGCTTCATGGAGATTACAGGGAGAAAAACGATCGGTGGTCCGTCTACAAAACTGGGGTTCGACAAGTCAAAAGTGACATGTTTTAAGTGTAAGCAGAAGGGTCATTTCAAACGGGAATGCAGGAATGCATATGCTGATGAGTCAGAGAATCCGTTTCGAGATGATTATTACAAAAAGGCAATCTACCATCAGAATAAATCCGAGCCGCCTAGATTGAAGCAGTCTAAAGATAACAGAGACAAATCAAGGGCTCTTGCTGTGATTTATGATGATGAGGGGTATGATTGGAGTAAGGAAGTTCTACCGGAAGAAGATGCGGTGGGCTACGCATTCATGGCAAGCAATGATGAACCCATTAAGTGGAAAGATGATCGTACTGAGGAACAGAAGTATAAATACCGGAAGATGATTGCTGAAAACAAAATTATCAGACTTTCTGGTATCTTTCTGGAAGCTAGAAGAGCAAACAGATGGGATCCAGATAGAGAGTGCTATCTTGTTAGGTATGGCAACATTGCGATTGATGACAAAACGCTAGATATCGAAGCCATCATCAAGGAGTACAAAGAAGAAGATGAATACTGGCAGCACAAGTGGTGGGGAACACCAACTGAGAAGATGATTGAAGAAGCGAAAGAGAAAGAGAGAAAGGAGAAAGAGGAGAAAGAGAAGAAAGAAAAGCAGGTTGATACAGGCTTAATTGATACTACGCAAGAGTTGACAGCTGAGAACTTGGGAAAGATGGCTGACAAAGTGCTAGCTGCAAAAGCACTTGAGGTAGATCCTAATTATGTTACTGAGTCAAAGGGGTCGGTCAGTCAAAGTGTGTCAACAAATGCGTCAGGTAACAAGATTGACGGGAATGCTGACTGCAAAAATTGCACCAAACAATGCAATTTTTGTAGCACTGTCACGTATCTTAACAATGAGAAAATTCAGAATCTGACAACAAAGGTTAGAAATGTTGAAGATCAGATTCTCGATCGTTACAAAACTGTAAAAGCTTCAACTGAACGGATCAAAGAATTAACGGCTCAAATTGAAAATGATAAAACTGAACGTGAGAAAATAAAATCTGAAAATGAAAAGTTAATTCTTGAAAACCGTCAGATTTCTGAAAAGTTTGAGAAATTGAAAAACATTGTCAAAGATAGTGATGATCGTAATGGCAAAACATTTAAAGAAAATGAACATCTAAGAGCTGTTTTGAGATTAAAAGAAGAATCGATTAATGAACAACTGGATCAAATTGCTAAACTGAAACTTAAAGTTCAAGAAGCTGAAATTGAGAATGAACGAATCCAGTTGAAGCTTAACAGCTATAAATCAGCAAGCTTTGTTTTGCAGCATATTGTTCCTAAACCTATAGGAAAAAAACAAAGATGGCGAGGATGTGTTTTCTGATGGAACGGGTGTAGGTTTTCACAAAGTTCCACCGCCAATTTTAGACAACTACACGAAAAAGCAGTCTAGTTTGGTGGAAATTGAGGAAGAAAGTGAAGTTAAACTTCCAGAGAATTTTGATGTCACGTTCACAACTTCCAATAACGATAGTGTCCAAAATGATATTGTAAAAGGTGTTGTTGAAAATGTACTAAAAATGGATAGTGACACTACTGAGGAAGATGGGTGTTTCTTGGACAAGTACATTCAGAAATCACAATCCAAAAACAACTTAAGTGATGAACCAGGTCTTGTGATGTATAAGATGGCTGGATCTGATAAGTTGTATTCGGATTCTGAGTTTCCGATTGAGAATGTTAATGTGAACAAATTGACAAATGTTTTCAAGTTGGTTGAAGTTGAGTTGTCAGAAGTGAACAAGTTCAGTCAAACAAAGAGAAAAATGAGTTTTGAGAAAGATAAATCATACTACAAGAAATCTGTTAATCCATCACGTTTTTATAATAACAATCGAAACAGTTGGTCGGGTGGTTATCGGGGTGGTAATAGTTATCAGAAGAAGAGTTTTCAAAACAAGAGGTTTGTTGAAAAGAAGGTGTTTGTGAACAGTTCAAGTTCACTTGCTGATGAAGAAAATGAGATTTTTTCAAAATCGAATGAAGAGTTCTTTGAGAAAAGAGCTTCACAGTATCAGTCTGAAGGCACAAGTCGAGTTATTGATACTCGAACATGTTTCAGATGTAACCAAGTTGGTCACATTGCACGAAAGTGTATCAATGTGAAGCCTAAGACTGAAACTGTGAAGATTCAACAGAAGAAAGTTGATATGAAGGGTAAAGCACCATTCATTGTTGAGAAAAAGCATATGAAAAATGACAACATCAAAGTGAAAAATGAACCTGTAAAGAAAGTGGTAACTAAAAATGACAAGTTTTACAAGAGGGTTGCATTATCTCAACAAGTTTGGAAACCAAAAACTGAAATGAAAATTTCAACTTCTGAAGTGAAAAAGGCTGAAGAATCAATTTCGGTTGATTATGATGCAAATTTTCCACCTTTGAAGGCTGAAAATTTCAAAATTCAAATTGCGAGAGTCAAGGTTACACCTAAGGCTGATGAGGCCTGGGTGGACACCATGTTCGAATAAGCAGTTTGAATGGCCGGAGCTTCCTGGATCGCGAAGCATGAATCGGCATCTTTATTGAAATGTTTTAAAATCAATTTGTGGTATGTGCAGGATCTTCCAAGAGCTATTTCAAGATGGATCATGGATAGTGGCGCATCTCGACATATGACAGGAAAAACTGCATTACTGTATGATGTGAAGAATATCAATGGTGGTTATGTGGGATTTGCAGGTCATGAAGGTGGTAGAATTGTTGGTGAAGGAACGTTATCCAATGGGATTGTGACGTTTGAGAGAGTTAACTATATCACTGAGCTGGAGAACAATCTGCTTAGTATCTCACAGATTTGTGACAATCAGTATACTACTCACTTCACTGATAAGGAATGTTTGATTTTGAAACCTGGTTTTGTTATACCTGAAGATTGGATTATCATGAGGGCACCTAGAGTGAATGATTTATATGTGTTAGATATGTCTGTAGCAACTACAACTACTGGTCAAGCACATTGTTTTGTGTCTAGAGCAACTGAGAAAGAATCAAGATTGTGGCACCGAAAGATGGGGCATATTCACCTAAGGAAGATGAATCACTTGGTGCACAATGATTTGGTATTGGGAGTTAATATCAAAGGTTTTCATCTGGAAGGGGAGTGCATTAGCTGCATCAAAGGCAAGCAGAAGAAAAAGTCACACCCTACAAAGCAAGTCAATTCAGTTTCGAGACCTCTGGAAAGACTTCACATGGATTTGTTTGGTCCGGTGAATGTCAAAAGTATTACAGGAGATTACTATTGTTTGGTCGTTACTGATGATTATTCCAGATTTTCGTGGGTTTCTTTCTTGAAGACGAAAGATGAAACATTTGACAGTTTGATGGGTCTGTTCAGGAAGATTGAGAATTTGTACCAAAGGCGTATCAAGAGAATTCGAAGTGATAATGGTACTGAATTCAAGAACAGCAAGATGGAAGAATTTTGTGAGGAAAGAGGTATTTTGCATGAGTTTAGTGCTCCGTACACTCCGCAGCAGAATGGAGTCGCAGAACGCAAAAACCGGACACTAATCGAGACGGCTAGAACTATGCTCGCAGATTCAAAGTTACCGATTAATTTTTGGGCTGAAGCTGTTTCCGCCGCATGCTATACGCTCAACAGGGTTTTCACTGTCAAGAAGTTCAACAAAACATGCTTTGAGCTAATCAATAATCGCAAACCAAATTTGAAGTATCTAGAACCGTTCGGGTCACCTTGTACGGTTATAGAACCTTTTGGGAAGTTTGGTCCGAAGTGCATTGAGGGAATATTTGTTGGTTATGCAAATCCGTTGCGACGTGTCTTCGTTCCAAGTGAAAAGAGGATTATTGAAGCTGCAAATGTTGAATGTCAAGGTTATACTATGCCGCCACAGAATCCTGGAGATTCATGGCGTTATCATTATGACAAACTTTGGGATTCGTTTGACATGAGAGAAGAATCAGAGGATGATGAAGATTTCTTTGATGAGTTGGATATTTTGCGTGAATATGAGTCGCAGTTAAGATTCCCAGCTGAGTATTCAAGAAGACCACGGGAAACTTCAAATGATGATGAAGCAGGTCCAAGTAATGCTAATGAACATGATGATGTCCAACAGAATGAAGTTGCTCAGGATAATCAGTCGCCTCAGAATGATAATCTAGAAGCTGAAAATATGCCAGTCTTTGATCATGGTGATTCAGATTCTGAGGGGGAGCAAATTCAGATTTCAAGTCAAACAAACCAAGTTGGTGAACAAGATGCAGAGCAGAATGTTACTAATCTGGAGGGAAATGTAGATGTTCCAAGCGAAGTGATGCCGCGAACTTTTTCATATCATCCAGAGGAGTTGATCATAGGAGAATTGTAGAAAGGCGTTCGCACTCGAAATCAGATTGATAAAGGGCTTACATGTTTTTATACAAAAGTTGCTCCTTTGCAAACTGAATTCTCATTGAGTTGTTTTATCTCGCAGGTTGAGCCAAGAACTTACAAAGAGGCGCTTATTGAAGACTCTTGGGTCAATGCAATGCAGGAGGAACTTAGTCAATTCGAGAAATTGGGAGTGTGGAAGTTAGTTGATTTGCCGGATGGTCATAGGAAAATTAACACTAAGTGGGTGTTTAAGTGTAAGAGGGACGATAGAGGAGTTGTCGTAAGGAACAAAGCTCGACTCGTTGTTCAGGGATTTAGTCAACAGGAGGGAATTGATTTTACTGAAGTCTATGCTCCTGTAGCAAGACTAGAGGCAATCAGAATTTTCCTAGCATTTGCGTCTTGGAAGAACTTCAAAGTTTATCAGTTGGATGTTAAATCGGCGTTTCTTTACGGGAAGGTTAAAGAGGAGGTTTATGTCGGTCAGCCGCCGGGCTTTACCGATCCAATCCACAAAAACAAGGTCTACTTATTGGACAAAGCGCTGTATGGTTTACACCAGGCCCCGAGAGCTTGGTACGAGACTTTGTCTCAACACCTACTAGCCAGCAAGTTCATTCGTGGAAAAGTGGATGCCACTCTCTTCACTAAAGAGGTCGATGGTCATCTTCTGATTGTTCAGATTTATGTGGACGATATAATCTTTGGGTCGACAAATGAAAATCTATGCAAAGATTTTGAATCAGTGATGAAGCAAAAGTTTGAAATGTCATCAATGAGGGAGATGAAATTCTTTCTGGGATTACAAGTTGAACAACTTCCTGAGGGAATTTTCATTCATCAGTCAAAGTACGTTCATGATATTCTAGAGAAATTTGGGATGTCAAGTTCTACTCCAGCTGCTACCCCACTTGCAACAAATCATGGGATTCACCCAGATCTCACCGGAGACAGGGCTGATGAAACATTTTACAGATCTATGATAGGTTCTTTAATGTACCTAACTGCTTCACGTCCTGATATAATGTACCCAACGTGCCTCGCAGCAAGATTTCAGTCTAACCCGAGAGCATCGCATATGATTATTGTGAAGAGGATATTGCGCTACCTGAAAGGAACTCCTTCATTGGGGTTGTGGTATCCTAGGAAAGGTGATTTTACGCTCGAAGGGTATTCCGATTCGGATTTCGGATGCTGCAAAGTCAATTCAAAGTCAACAACTGCAGGATGCCAGTTCTTTGGTCCTAGATTGGTTACCTGGCAGTGTAAGAAACAAACGTCTGTGGCGTTATCTACTTGTGAAGCGGAGTATGTTTCTGCTAGCAGTTGCTGCTCTCAGATCTTGTGGATACAGCAACAGATGCGCGACTACGGTTTGCAGTTTCTTAACACACCTCTTTTTGTTGATAATGAGGCCGCTATAAATATAACAAAGAATCCAGTACATCACGCTAAAACTAAACACATAGAAATTCGTCATCACTTTATTCGTGATTGCTTTGAGAAAAAGTTGATACGAATTGAGAAAATCCACACAGACGAACAGAAAGCTGATTTACATACCAAAGCTTTTGATAAAAATCGGTTTAAATATTTGTTAAAACTGAATGGTATGAAGCTTCTGTCGGTGTCGGATGGCATAATTGGCGTTGATGAGAGTACTGTTGCGGATGAAGACGAGAAACAATCTGCAATGGTTTGTCGAATTTTTACTTGTTTTGGTATTTAGGGGGAGTAGATGTTTGTACATAGTTGTTTTCAGAAAATACAAAAACAGTAAAAAATGCAAAAATACAAAAACATGATAAAATCTGAAAAAGAGCTTGTGTATATAGGGAAAATGATAGTACATCAGCTAGACGATTACAGTATGCTAAAGATTTGAAAAGTATAATAGAGTTAAACAATCTTACTGATGATGTGTCGATAGGTTTTCGCACATTTAGTAGATTTATTCGGGATATAAACCTAAAATTCAAACTTGTGAATTCGTGGGGAACACTACTTGGATATATAGGTAACCCCTGAAATCTCGTTTGAAAGGTCTCTTAATCTGATATACTAGGTCTTTATACTCAATGATGTCTGGGGTATTATTCCGGGACTTCTGCTGAACGGTGGTTCTGACCTAGTCCCTGGCTAATACTTGCTGCAATGCTTGAAACACAGCATTAAACCCTCAGCATGCTGAAACAATAAAATTGATAAATGCTGCTATTGTAAGCAAAAAGATCCTCTAAAGGGGACACACCGAAAAGTCGAAGCTGATATCTCTCTGCGTATACGGAAGTATCGACCTGAGATCCCTCGGCCCTCGCATACCTAAATTATATACAGATATCATTGTAGTATTCTCACCTGTAAGACTGATTATTGGGATTTTGGATACGGGAGTATATTCAAGAGGTGGGACACATGAATGATCTAAGTTCTTAATTCATCTAAATCGTATCCTGAATAAGTTGAAATTTGTGTGAAAATTTAAGATGGATCAGTATATCGACAATCGAGGTGAATTGTTTAAATCTAAGTATGTAATGTAGCTTAACGGTACTTGTAATTTGTCTGAAAAGCTGATATGATTCCCTGACACGCTCACCAAAAATATGTTTGTAAATAGTTTACTTTGTATAATTTCTGCAATTTAAGTTTTCTGTGTTTCATTTCTTAGTTTAGAACACTTTATAAAATTCAAAAAGATTTTATTTCTGCTTTATTTTCCGACAAACCAAAGTGGAGAGTTGATTGTTGGATTCTTAGATGTTTGAAGCAGATGCAGGAGATTCTGGACTGAAGAATGAAGAGAGCTTATCTTGATAGGGTTTGATTTATTGAATAGTCAAAAACAAGTTCATTAACTTGATACTTGTTATTTTCAGAAATTGTTTGAAATTGTTGTTTTAAATCAGTTTGTTTCGTCAAATGATCAACCAAGGTCATTAAATTAGACTTGGTAGATTAATCAAGTAATCAGGGTTATTAACTTGGACCTGAATACTTGAGTGGATTGCTATAACTGATTGATTTTGTGATTTAATGTTGAAAAGATAGTTTGTAATGTTTGTTGGTTGAGTAACAGGTTTGAATTCCATTATTCCTAAAGGAAGCTATTTGTCAAAGCTTGAACCAGATACCTCAGATTCTAGCATATCGAGAGAGGGAGTCTGTAAAAGGGGGAGTCTGGATCAACAGTTATTGGGAAGTTGAAGTTAGAGCAAGGTGATGCTGAAACCTATGAAGAATGCTTGTGAGAATAGACAGAGTTAAGAAAAAGACTAAGACTGAAGACTACGGATCTGAAGATACGTAAAGACTACGTCAACATCCAAGGGGGGAGTCTGTTGATGCATGGAATGTCTGTTGACTGCGTCTACAAAAAGTCTAAAGTCAAGATTGGTCAACAGGGGGTCAAAATGTAAATATTATGAAATATAGAAGTAGGTTCGCTTTTATGTCATTGTATTAGTCTGGATCGCTCATGTGTCTTAGTCTGGACCGCTCATATGTCATTATGTGGATCGCTTATATGTCAAGTGTTCTGGACCGCTCATTTGGCATGTCTTATGAGTGGACCAGAAACTCTATAAATAGGCTGAGTGGTTCATTAGTGTATAACGTGTATGTGTGTGCTTGGGAGCCGAAACTCTGTCAAAATTTCATCAGAAAGCAATAAAAAGAAAGGAAATTAATAGGACAAGCTGTTGTAATCTTGCATATTCTGATTCCGCCTTTATATGTGAGAATGAGCTACTCTGACTGACTTTTCGGGTCAAAGAACGGTCCAACACTCCCCACCATACTCGAATCTCTTAAACCAAGGCTCTGATACCAACTTGTAACACCCGTTCTTATAAATCAAGGTTTAACGTATATTTTGCAAAAATAATCATGTAATTAATGATTAGATATACATCGGGAATACGGGTTTATTAAAACTTTTACAAATCATGAGTTATTCTACATCATGTGGTTGAATTCGTTGTTTAAAATTTACAACATGGCAAAGTGCGGAAGCGTGTATCTATATCGTGCTCGGTTCTTCATTGAGCTTGATCGTCTTCCGGTATCCAAGGTGTACCTACATTTCATAAACATGAAATGCTTTAGTCATACAGGGCTTAAAACGTGTCTAAACGAGTCCGAGAAACAATTAATAACAAAAACAAAGATTTCAACCTGGCCTCCACCGTAACTTACGGTGGCACCGTAAGTTACGGTGGCCACTGGTTTGACATGCCCCTACCGTAAACCAGTAGGGGGCCGCCGTAAAGCTTTTCATCTCCACCGTAAATTACGGTGGCACCGTAATTTACGGTGGACCCTGCATCAGTTTTCCATTTTTGCCGTAATTTGACACGATATCTTTCGTATCTTTCAAACCGCTTATCCGTTTGACCTACCGTTTCTTCCTACATGTTTGTAGTTTGATTCTCCATCAAGTGGATTTAAAATCCGACTTCCGGATTAACAAATTTATAGAGTTTTAAGCTTTTGGCTTAAACTAGAATTTACCCATTTTAACTCATTCATGTATTTATCAACAAACTTGTTTGTTTGATCCCAAATTCTCGTGAACCTTCTAAGTTCTATATCGTCTATCATATTTGGCTCAAACCATGGGTTTCCTACGCATTTTAAACCCACTTATACTCAAGTGCTTATTTTGACCCGTTAAGGATATTTAAGCAACTTTTACGCATAACTCACACCCATTTCTTTCTAGCATTTTATTTCCACATTAATTATCAAGTGATCTTCCATCACATCTATAATTGTGATGGTTTTAATGTGACGATCTATCTAATCCGAGTTTTACCCTTCGGATTATCAATTTACAGCAAAGACTCATATAGAGTCTTTTGACCAAGGATTTACATCTTACGCTATTAGACTTACTCTAAGTATTAACTTGATTATAAAACTCGTTTTCAAGCGACTTCTAAGAGTTGTTTGCTTAATTGTGCTTATAAGGGCGTTTTGGTCATTTTTAACCCTTCTTTTACAACGAAGGGCTTGCTTAAGCCATGTACGCCCAAAATCTCGTTTTTAACCAAATCTTATTTTCAAAACACTCTGTCTATAATTTAAATCCTTCGGTTTACCTTTTAAGGTAACCGAATGTTTCTTTTTACTTTGTCTAAATCTCATCGATCTCCAAGTCCTAAATGAGGAGTTGATCTATTTTACATACCTGGCCCGGGTCAACTTATTAACCCGTTTTTAATACCTTGCTTTATATTCGCTAATTTAGAACGATACGAATATCCATTGGATATCTATTCCTGTAAGCATATAACTCGACAAAAGAATCGTTAGTCGATATTGTCAAAAGGTGATGTCTACACCTTTTGACCCGTTTGGCCGAAATGGTCGTTTATCTATGCGAGATGATATTTATTATCATCTCATCTACATGACTCGTTCCTTTTTAACCTCGTACAGTCATTTTACTTATAAACCGTTTATTGCTTTCGACATAATATGATCAAATTATCGATTTACTTCTTTTTAACCATTATTATGGTTTCTTTCATCTTTGATTTTCTTGTTCCGTTCGACTACACGACGGAACATCATATTTCAATTGTTTAGATATCTCATTCATAACTTATATGATAAGAAAATATTCCAAAATGTAAGACTAGTGTAAGCTATACTTACCTTGCATCCGAATTACGCTTTTCCTTCATACTTGCTTCGTTTGACCCGCTTCCTTTCCAAGCCTCCACCTAGCTTGTCAAGCGTCAAACTATCATCATAATTCGTAAGACGGTTATATTAGTCATCATTAATTATGACTATTCCATCTTACATATTTTCTATCACAATTACCATTCGATCTTATTAATGGTCGGTTTGACTATTTAAAAGTCAAATCACCAATTAGCACATATGATTGCACTATCAAGTTCACAAGACTCAATTAGGCACATTATCAACACTTAGTTCTCATTTAGGCATTTTAACAAACACCTAATGTGCATAATTTTACATATTTACTAACTAGTTCCTAACTAGTTATTTTTACCAAGATTAACATCAAAAATCACCACTATCACTTATGATCAATTACTCAAACTTGCAAATTGTTCAAGTATCTTGTTCCTACTAGCAACTATGATGATTTTAAACATGTGTACATCATCATCTTTACTACATAATCAAAACCCACTTGACACATGAGTGTATGATCATGAATTCACAACCATGAACATCAATTCAACAAGTACATGACTAGGGTTTACTCCTAGACATAGTTTCATCACTAATTTCATCCAAACAACAAACATGCAAGCTCAGATTCGAGTTCTCTAGGTTTGCTCAGAATTTCAACTAGAGATTTCTCAAGAAATTTACATACCTCATGACTCCTTTTTCAATGGAGATCACTAATTCATACTCGGATTTTGATTTAGACTTGATTTGCCCCTTCAATTTAATGAAATTGTGTTAATTAGGGTTTGACCCTTCTTGGTCGCCCCTGAGCTCGATCCAGAACACACACTATGTGTGTGTGTTAGTGTTTGTTTTTATTAAATAACTTTTCTAGTTATCCCGCTTTAACCCCTCGTGTTTGGTTCGTTATTAAGTAAGCCACAACCTACTTATTTCTTTTAACAATTTTCCCACTTATTAACTAGGTTAAATATTCCTAGTTAACTTAGCGGGTTAGGGAATATTTATGACTAAGTTTATTTTAGGTCCCGTTAGGTCGGGCCTTCTATAAACTTTATTTCCTCCAAAAGCCTTTATACTACTTTTATTTAATATTAGGTCCTAATATTCACCGGGCTATTTTACCACTAACAGTACTTTACCCGTCTTTTAGTATTAACGTGGGTTAATTACCAAACCCGTTTTCGGGGTGTTACACACACTCCATGGAACACCCTAGTGGTTCCGATGACCTTAGTAGTCCTTGTCATTCAGTCTATTTCATAGAGTCTTTCTTATCTTGTGTCGACCATTGCTTTGACTATATTAGTGGAGCCGATCTAGTTGAGAGTAAGATAGATGAGGTGGTAGAGAAGGTAGAGGAGGTTGTGAGTGAGAGTGAAGAAGTAGAAGAGAACGAGTGGGTCCCTGAAGTGCTAGAATTGAGTGAGGTCAAAAGTGAGAGTGATAGTACACCTATAGAGAAACCCGCCCCACTAGAACTTAAAGTTCTCCTGTCCCACTTAGAGTACGCTTTCTTAGGTGAGGGTTCCGAGTTTCCCGTCATTATTTCGTCTAAGTTAGAGGAGGGAGAGAAGGGTAGGTTGTTAGAGGTGTTGAGAGTGAATAGGGAAGCCATTGCATGGCATCTTTCAGATATCAAGGGTGTTGGATCGTCGTGTGACCCTAACGAGTCAATCTGAGTAGTTCATCATCAAAAACAAAGGCGGAATCAATGTAAATGACGTAAAACAACTTGTTCCTTTCTAATCTTTATCTATTACTGATTTTCTGAGCTTTTACAGATCTGATTACAATTCGGCAGCACCTCGGCTCTCAAACACACACATGTAATTCCGTATGAAATGAGACCACACAACCCCTATATATAGTTGAACTAATTTCGTTTGAAAGCGGCAAGGCCTATTTCAAACGAAATTACCTTTGTTAATTTCGTTTAAACTGTACCTTGTCACCTTCAAACGAAATCACCCACTTAAACATGAACAAACCCTAAATTCTATCATGTTGTGTGCTCGTTTATCCTATCTAGACATAAGACTCGATTAAGACGAAGTTAACAGACATTAGATGCACCAACAGACTCCCCCTTGGATGTTGACGAAGTCTTCGGCGTCGAGTCTTTAGTCTTTGTCTCTTTCCAAATTGATTTGACATTGTAAAAGCTTCCTTCAATCTTTATCTTCAATCAATAGCTAGCATGAATCACAGAATCTGAATCTTTAATATCTTCAAGCTCCCCCTTGAATGTAGATCCAGGAACTGTATCTGACTTTAAGTCTTCAGACTCCCCCTATCAGTAGGCTGGGATTTTGCTTAGCTGTTTTCATAAACTTATACCTGTTACCTGCACAATCTCTACCTAAATATAAGATACATGACAATAACAGTTTCAATTCCAAACTTACCATTCAGTCTCATTTGTTAGAATTTGTTAGAATTAGAAATCCACTTAAGTATTCAGGTCCAAATTAATGACCCTGATTACTCAATTTGTCTACCAAGTCCAACTTAATGACCTTGGTTGATCTGAGATAAATCACACTGACATTTTGTTCAAACATTTTCTGAAAATTTACAAATTTCAAATTAATGAACTTGTTTTGACTTTTCATTTTCTCAAACTTATCATGTTATGCTCACAACCCATCCTCCAGTTCAGAAAATTCCTGCATCTGCTTCAATTTGAATCTGAAGATCAGCTTTCCACTTTGGTTTGTCGGAAAATAAAGCAGAAATGTAAAATCTTTTTGGATTTTTAATAAAGTTTCTAAACTAGAAATGAAATACAGAAATAAAATGCAGTAAATGTAAACTATTTACAAACATATTTTTGGTGAGCATGTTAGGGAATCATATCTGCTGTTCGACAAGTCACAAGTACCGTTAAGCTTTAATTTCATACTCGGAATTAAACAATTCGCTTAGATTGTTAATATACTGATCCACTTAAATTCTTACACAAATTTCAATCTGTCCAGGATACGGATTTAGTGTTTTAGGAACTTAAACTCATTCATGTGTCCCACCTCTTGAATATACTCCCGAATCCAGATCTCAATATTCAGTCTTACAGGTGAGTATACCACAGATGATATCTGTAAGGGGTTAATTGCGAACACCGTGAGAGCTCAGGTCAGAACTTCCATTCAGCAGAGAGATGACGGTTCGACTTTAGTGGGTCCCCTTTAGAGGATCTTTTTTACAACAGCATTGATTAGCAATTTTATTGTCTCATCATTTTATGCTGAGGGCGGCGCTATATTTCAAGCAAGCAGTAAAGTATTCTCCGGGGACTAGGCCATTGCTTCCGCATTATCAGAAGTCCCGGGATAATACCCCAGATATCACTGAGTATAAAGACCTAGTATCTCAGAAAGAGGGATCTTTTAAACAAGATTTCAGGGGTTACCTATATATCCAAGTAGTGTTAAGTAAGTAAAGATTTAAGTTTATATCCCGAACAAACCTACTAAGTGTGTAAAAACCTATCGGCACATCATCAGCGAGACTGTTTAAAACTTTTAGACTTTACATATATTTAGCATAATGTAACTGTCAAGCCGATGTCCTATCATTTTCCTTTTTTACACAAGCTCTTTTCTGGGTTTTCTATTGTTTTTGGATTTTGAAATATCTCATGTTTTTGTATTTTTGAAATTTTTTACTGTTTTTGTATTTTCTGAAAATATTACCCTATACTCTCCCCCTAAATACCAAAACATGTAGAAAATCGACAAACCATTGCAGATTGCTTCTCAACATCATCTACAATGTCTCCTTCATCAACGCCAAGAATCTCTTCCAACACCGATAAAAGCTTCATACCGTTTAATTTTAACAAGTATTGAAAACGAGTTTTATCAAACGCTTTGGTATGTAAATCAGCTTTTTGCTCGTCAGTGTGGATTTTCTCAATTCGTATCAACTTCTTCTCGAAACAATCTCGAATGAAGTGATGACGAATTTCAATGTGTTTGGTTTTAGCGTGATGTACTGGATTTTTTGTTATATTTATCGCTGCCTCATTATCAACAAAGATAGGGGTGTTAAGAAATTGCAAACCGTAGTCGCGCATCTATTGCTGGATCCACAAGATCTGAGAACAGCAACTGCTCGCAGATACATATTCAGCTTCACATGTGGATAAAGCTACAGAGGTCTGCTTTTTGCATTGCCAGGTGACCAATCGTGGTCCGAAAAACTGGCACCCCGCTGTTGTTGATTTAGCGTTAACTTTGCAGCATCCGAAATCAGAATCAGAATACCCTTCGAGCGTAAAATCGCCTTCTCTTAGATACCACAACCCCAATGATGGACTTCCTTTCAGGTAGCGTAATATCCTTTTAACAATCACCATATGCGAAGCTCTCGGATTAGACTGAAACCGCGCTGCGAGGCAGGTTGGATACATAATATCGGTTCTTGAAACTGTCAAGTACATTAACGAACCGATCATAAAACGATACAACGTTTCATCTACCTTCTCTCCGATGAGATCAGGGTTTATCCCATGATTCGTCGCTAATGGGGTGGAAGCTGGAGTAGAACCTGACATCCCAAATTTCTCCAAGATATCATGAACGTTCGTTTGATGTATGAATATTCCTTTGGGTAGTTGATCAACCTGCAGTCCCAAAAAGAATTTCATCTCACCCATCGATGACATTTCAAATTTCTGCTTCATAACTCTTTCAAAATCTTTGCACAAATTTTCATTTGTTGACCCAAATATGATGTCGTCCACGTATATTTGAACTATCAGAAGATGACCGTCGACCTCTTTGGTGAAGAGAGTGGCATCCACTTTTCCACGGATGAAGTTGTTGGCTAGCAAGTGTTGAGACAATGTCTCATACCAAGCTCTCGGGGCCTGGTGTAAACCATACAGCGCTTTGTCTAGCAAGTAGACCTTGTCTTTGTGGATTGGATCGGTGAAGCCCGGTGGCTGTCCAACATATACCTCCTCTTTTACCTTCCCGTAGAGAAACGCCGATTTCACATCTAGCTGATAAACTTTGAAATTTTTCCAAGATGCAAATGCTAGGAAGATTCTGATCGCTTCAAGTCTCGCAACTGGGGCATATACTTCGGTGAAATCTATACCCTCCTGCTGACTAAAGCCCTGGACTACGAGTCGAGCTTTGTTACGAACAACAACCCCACGATCATCCCTTTTGCACTTGAACACTCACTTGGTGTTTATCTTCCTCTGACCATCAGGCAAGTCTACTAACTTCCACACACCTAACTTCTCGAATTGGCTCAGTTCCTCCTGCATCGCATTGACCCAAGAATCTTCAGTAAGCGCCTCTTTATAAGTCCTTGGATCAATCTGCGAGATAAAACAACTTAGTGAAAAGTCAATTTGTAATGGAGCAACTTTTGAATAAAAACATGTAAGCCCTTGATCAAGTTGTCTTCTAGTGCGGGCGCCTGACTGCAATTCTCCGATTATCAACTCCTCTGGATGATATGAAAGTGTTCTTGGCATCACCTCGCCTGGAACATCTACCTCGCCTTCCAAATTTGTGATATTCTGATTTGCACCTTGTTCATTAACTGGAATTGTTTGACTTGAAATCTGGATCTGCTCTCCCTCAGAATCTGAATCACCATGATCAAATACTGGTCCATTATCAGATTCTTGATTATCATTGACTGCCGTCTGATTGTCAAGAGATTCCTGAATATCATCACGTTCACCAGCATTACTTGGACCTGCTTCATCATCGTTTGAAGCTTTTTTTTGTCGAACAAAAGTTTCTGCTGGGAATCTTTCCTGCGATTCTTCTTCATTCTCTCTCAAAATATCCAACTCGTCAAAGAAATCCGGTTCTTCTTCAATGTCAAACGAATCCCATAAAGTATCGTAATTAAAACGCCATGAGTCACCGGGATTCTGAGGCGGCATAGTATACCCCTGACACTCAACATGTTGTGCTTCGATGATCTTTTTCAAGCTTGGAACAAAGACTCGTTTCATTGGACTAGCATAACCCACGAAAATTCCTTCAATGCTCTTTGCACCAAACTTTCCAAAAGGCTCTAGAACTGTACAGGGAGACCCAAACGGTTCTAAAACTTCAGGTTCGGTTTCGGTTGTTGATCAGCTCGAAACATGTCTTGTTGAATTTCTTCACTGTGAGAACCCGGTTGAGTGTATAGCAAGCGGCTGACACTGCTTCTGCCCAAAAATTGACTGGTAGCTTTGAATCAGCAAGCATCATCCTAGCCGTTCCAATTAGTGTCCTGTTCTTTCTTTCGGCTACTCCATTTTACTGCGGAGTGTAAGGAGCACTAAATTCTTGCAGTATACCTCTCTCATCACAATATTCTTCCATCCTGTTGTTCTTAAACTCGGTACCGTTATCACACCTGATTGTTCTGATTCGGGTTTGGTACAAATTTTCAATTTTTCTGAACAACGCCATCAAGCTTTCGAAAGTCTCATCCTTTGTCTTCGGAAAAGAAACCCATGAAAATCTCGAGTAATCATCGGTTACTACCAGACAGTGGAGATCACCAGTAATACTTTTGACATTCACTGGACCAAAAAGATCCATATGAATTCTCTCTAACGGTCTTGAGACTGAGTTAACTTTCTTTTTAGGATGGGATTTCTTCTTTTGCTTGCCTTTGACACAACTTATACACTCTCCTTCCAGATGAAAACCTTTCACATGAACACCAGTTACTAAGTCGTTATGCACCAGGTGATTCATTTTTCGGAGATGAATATGGCCCATCTTTCAATGCCATAACTTTGATTCTTTTTCCGTTGCTCTTGACACAAAACAGTGTGCTTGACCCGTGGTTGTATTTGCTACGCTCATATCCAACACGTACAGGTCATTCACTCTAGGTGCCCTCATGATAATCCACTCTTCGGGAACAACAAATCATGGTTTCAAAATCAAACATTCTTTGTCTGTAAAGTGCGTTGTATACATGCGATCACAGATCTGAGATATGCTCAGAAGATTGTTTTCAAGCTCGGCGATGTAGTTTACTCTTTCAAATGTGACAATGCCATTGGATAAAGTTCCTTCACCGATTATTCGACCACCCTGATTTCCTGCGAATCCCACATATCCTCCGTTAAACCCTCGAACATCATACAATAAGGTCTTCTTCCCCGTCATGTGCCTAGAAGCTCCACTATCCATAATCCATCGTGAAACGGATCTTGGAAGCTCCTGCACATATCACAAACATTTAGTGAAATTTTGTTGTTACCCAAGCCTCTTTTGACTCAGGTAACTTGACATTGATGTGAGATTTTCCAATGTAAAGTGGCGGAAAATTTTTGTCATTCATTTTCAAGCTTTCTTCAGATCCAACCTCAACCTTTTTGTATAAGAAAAACTCATCTTTCTTAGGTTGATCGGTTGGTTGGTATTTCTTTTGAACATTCTTCTTCTCTGGTGGAGTAGAAGATTGTTTCTCCAATTGTTCATAATAATCTAAAGGAACATCCATCTTTACCTGAGTGGTAGAAGACGATTGTTTTTCCGACTCTGAAGCCTTTGGTTTTGGAGAACTTTTTGGCTTCCATGTTTGTTGAGATGACGCAACCCGTTTGTAAAATTTGTCATTTTTAGTTTCCAGCTTCTTAACAGGTTCAGTTTTGAATTTTGTATTCTCATTTTTCAAAATTTTCTCAACAATCATTGGAGCTTTGCCTTTTGCATCAACCTTCTTTTTTGAAATCTCAGCAACTTCAGGATTAGACTTAAAGTTGGTACATTTTCGTGCAATATGTCCAACTTTGTTGCATTTAAAGCATGTACGAGTATCAACTACCCGACTTGTGCCTTCAGTCTGAGGCTGTGAGGCCTTTTCCTTAAAGAACTCTTCATTCGACTTTGAAAAAATCTCAGACTCCTGCTCGGAATGAGAACTCGAGCTTTTTACAAACACCTTTTTCTCAGCAAACTTCTTGTTTTGAAAATTCTTTCTCTGATATTTCTTACCACCCTGATAACCACCCGACCATCTGTTGTTGTTATAAAAACGCGGTGGTACAACAAGTTTTTTGTAGTAAGCTTTATCTTTTTCAAAATTCATTTTCCTTTTCGCATTTTTCAAACCTTCAATCTCAGACACATCAATTTCGACCAACTTGAACACGTTTTTCAACTTGTCCACATTCACATTTTCTAAAGGAAAATCAAGATCCGAATACAACTTATCCGATCCTGCCATCTTGTACATCACAAGATGTGGTTCTTCATTTAAGTTGTTTTTGGACTTTGATTTTGGAATATATTTGTCCAAAATGCATTCATCATCCTCAGTAGTGTCACTATCAGATTTCAAAACACTTTCAACCACACTTTTAACAACTTCAGATTGGACACTTCCTTCATCGGATGATGAAGTGAATGTGACGTCAATTGTGTCTGGAAGTTTAACCTCATTTTCATCTTCATCATTAACCAACCTTGAATTTTTCTTTGTGTAATTGTTTAGAACAGGTGGTGGAACCTGATGATACCCTACCCCAGTTCCATAAGCTTATACATCTTCGTCTGCTTTGTTCTTTCCAATCGGTTTAGGAACAATATGTTGAAGAACAAAACTTGCGGAGCTGTAACTGTTCAGTTTCAACTGGATGCGTTCATTTTCAATTTTAGCTTCTTGAAACTGAAGCTTCAACTTGGCAATTTCATCCAGTTGTTGGTTGATTAATTCTTCTTTAACCCTAAGAACACCTTTCAATTGCACATTTTCTGTGTGTGTCTTACCATTTCTATCATCAGAATCTTTCACCGTTCATTTTAGCTTCTTAAAATTTTCTGATATTTGACGGTTTTCATGAACTAGCTTTTCGTTTTCTTTCCTAACTCTTTCTACGTCAATTTTATCATTTTCGATTTTCTTATTTAATTCTTTTATCCTATCAGTTGAAGCTTTCACAATTTTGTCACGGTTTAAGATCTGATCCTCAACATCTCTAACTCTTTTTGTCAGATCTTCGAACTTTTTACCTCTGTGGTAAGTAATTGTACTACAAACCTTGCAATCTTTCATGCAATTTTTGCAGTCGCTCTCAGTTTTATCTTTCTTACCTGACTCTTTGATAGAACCATTCTGACTGACCTCGTTTTTGGACTCAATGCCAGAACCAGAAACTACATCTAGCTCTTTCGCAGCAAGCACTTTGTCAGCCATCTTCTTCAGGTTTTCAGTAGTAAGCTCTTGTGAAGTATCAATAATTCCATCATCAACTTTCTTTGACTGCTGCTCTTTCTCTTTTTCTTTTTCCTTTTCTTCAGCTTCTCCTCCTCCCCACCACTTTCTCTGTTTGGCTTCTTCTTCTTCAGCAACTTGTTGAGTGAGAACTTCAACATCAATGGTTTTTGAATCAATAGCTATGTTACCATCAGGATCTAGGTAACATTCCCTATCCGCATCCATCTTTTTGCTCTCTTTGCTTCGTTGTAAATTTTAGACATTCTAACCAATCTGTCTACGGCTACCATCTTTCTGTTGATATATTTCTCTTCTTCAGTCCTGTTATCTTTGTAAGGAACTTCTTTTGCTACAAACGCATAGCCTACTGCATCTTCCTCCGGTAACACATCACTCCAATCGTATCCCTCATCATCATGAATAATAGCAAGAGCTCTTGATTTTTCTTTGGGGGTATCTGTTGGGATTGAACCCTATCAGAGGAACAGATAATTAAAGCCAAAACAGGATCAGAGCAGTGGATCCAGAATAAGCAGATGTTTACATACAAGTCTCTCCCCTTGAAAGTGATTTCAACATCTGCTGACCTCCTATCTGCTGATCGTGCAAACTACTGACCTACAACTGCTGCTCAAGTAAAGACCTGATGAAAGACCAAAGCCCTGCTGATTCAATCTACTGCCTTGAGTCAAGCACTGCTGATCCGGACAAGTACTGCTGGGTTCACAGCAGTGGAAGGTTGCAGCAGCTGATCTATAGTCTGTTTTGTAATGTAATGTAATAGCAGTAGTTAACAGAGCAGTGTTTGTATAGATCAGAGGTTAGAGTTTGTTAGGAGGTTAGATGTCACTTTCATGGTGACGTCAGCTAAGATGCTCAGTGGTTTGCTAGTGCCTATAAATAGTTCAATACTTTGTACTGTTCTATTAGCTCTTCGCATCATCGTCTTCTTTGCACGAACAAACACTGAGCTCTGGCTGAGGGGGAGTTTGCATTCATTCATCAATCATTGTAATCGTTATTGAAATAAATTCAATCTTCCGATTCATTGATAAAAGATGTTTGATCAAAGTATTACTCTCGTTTGATTGTATGCAAAGTTTGTTTTCATCATAATTCCGCTGCACACTCATCCATTTTCATTTTAATTACAAACACAAAATACAATCAGAAACAAACTCAGATCCAACAATTGGTATCAGAGCTTGGACAGTCAAATTTGATTTAACAATCATTTTGACATAAATAGTTCAGCTCAAAATCGTTGATATCGATAGTTTGTTCGTTTTTAGTTGAAAAACAGAGCAAGGTTTAATCACCATTAAAGTTGATTAATCAGTGTCTGTAAAACTGTTGGACTCTGTATGCCCAAGACACATATTAAATTGATGTGGCTAGTACGTTATGATCCAAGTCGAGTCATACCCAATAACAAGCTAGACAAACACTTACAATATTTATTTATGATATGATCAAATAAATAAATATCAACACTTAGAATATTTAGAAATTGGTTTTCTAAATAATTGCACTTGACAAACCAATAAATTATCTGGATAATTTATTTTGAGAGAATATTTTATTTTGTTATTTAATGGGTTAAATAACATAATAAAAGGTTGTATAAGTCTTATAACATATGATGTTATAGTTTTATAAAAGTTATAAAATTAATCAAGACTTAAATTTATAAAAGAAAGATTTGATTTTTTTTATAAAAATACAAGTAGGCCGCCACCCCCCCCCCATGGGGTCTTCCCAAAATTCTTGTCCAATGAGGTTCCATGCATGTTGTCATAATTGCATGCATTTTGATTGGATGGTCTTCCCAAGCAAGAAAGGTCCAATGAATGTACATGCATTTTGCATGAGAAGATGGAACATGATTGGTTCATTTGGGTGGTCATTCTCTCACATATTTTATAAAGATTTGTATGACAAAAAAAATGGTTGGGAACTTGAAAAACTCCATCATAATTTTCGGCCAAGATGAGAGCATTTTAGGAGATGATTTTCAAGTGTAAAACTTGTTAAAACTCTCTCTCAAATTTCGGTTATGGAAGGGTTCTATGAGGGAATTTTCAAGATCAATTTCAAGTGCAAGGACTCTAGCAAATACTCTTAAAATTTCGGCCATGAGATGGTTGTCAAGAGGGTTTTTTTTGTGAGTTCATAAGTGTAGAAATCCTAGCTAAAACTAAGGTGTTTGTTGGAAGGCTTGGGGTATACAAGCTTGAGGTCTTCTACACTTGAAGGCAACCGTTCAAGAAGCATCATCCGTTTCATAATCCTTGTACTTCAAGAAGGTAGTTTTCTAAACATCCTATGGTTGTGTTTGATAGTATACATCTCATATATGGATCCGGGTTTTGGGATTTTGCATATAAATGGTTTTATATCTTATAAAAGTAACATGTTTTAAACTTATTTTCCGCTGCGTTTTTATTTCATATGGATGAAATTGCTTTGATAAACATGTTAAAATCCCATCAATGGCATCTAGAGCCGCTTATATGAGTGCATGCTTCAATAGACTTAAAATTTTCGGGTTTAGGGTTTGGTGAAAACCCTATGGCCGAAATTTTAAGTATGGTTATCCCTTTGTTTTTCAAGATTATATTCTTACATGCATAAATGAATCTTGAAAAATTATTTCATATGGATGATTTGTTTGTTTGGACAAAACTAGCCTTTTCGGTTTTTTGGACATAGCCGAAAATGGTTATTAAAAGGGAACCATTTTTTATGCTTCTTGAAATTAATATAAATATATATTTGGATATATATTTTGGTGCATATAACCTAGCCATGACCTTGTGTTGAATAATTGTGTTGTGATTTATTTATTAATTATTCAATGGGTTGTAATAATTATCATTTTGTTCTTCCACTTGTAAAGTTATGTAATTTATTTATTTTCATTTGGTATGTAAAATAAATAGATTAGGTGCATTTTATTTTACTAGAAAAATGTATTAGGATATATTTTGTAAAAGAAGATGCACACAAAAATGCGGTTTTGGTTTTTGCCAATTTCGGGCATAAAGGACTTCATAGTTCTAAACGGGATTTTAGCCCGATAACCAAAACACATTTTTGAAGTCCAAAGGAGTTTGGAGCTGAATATAAAAGACATTTGGAAGATCAAAGAAAGTGGAGAAATCACAACACAAAAGGAAGACTTGAAGCATTTGGATGGGGGATCAAGTGGGAGTTCAACGACACAATACTTGTGTCATTTTTCACCCTTTAGGAAGGACCTTTTGGCACACTTGTTTCGGCTAACAAGTGTTGTCAAAATAGTTGGCTATGGTTATGCACCTATTGTTATATATGTTGTGCTTGTGTGGTTGTTTATTTGTTGTTTGATGATATTTGGATATGCATGCTTAACAAACTAATAATCAACAACAAGCGTAAAATTGGTTCTTTACAAGATCATTAAAATTGGTTAATAAATGGTTATTAAAAATTAATGATTTTATAATAAAATGGGTTTTATTAAAAAGAACCTTGAAAATTTATTTTCACAGAAGTACCAAGGATTTGAATGCATGCAAATGTATGGTACATAAAGTTTTCTAAACTAGAATTTTTGAAAACTCAAAAATCCCTTTTATAAAACAAGTCAAACACCATCCTTTTATACAACACTCGAAACACTTGGGAACTCTTTCGTGGGATAAAGGTCACCTAACCACATTTGAGGGAACTTGTATATTCGAGGTGGGTTTACCATGTTTGTGGGATAAAGGTCACCTAACCACTTATGTGTATAAACTCACACGTGTGTGTAAGTTGGACGACTTGATTTGGAAACCATGAACTTAGGGTCACCGAAGCATGGGGAACAAAAGGTGTTGATGGGATTAAACATGCCAACTAAACATAAAGATGTTTAACCGATCCTATATGACTAGAAGTTGCAAAGAGTTGCAATTGTCAAACGTTGACTACCTTGTTAATTTAAATAGAGGGATAAAGGTCACCTAACCAATATTTAAATGTAACGTTGGATTCTAGATTTTAATTATTAATTGTCTATGAGACACAAAGGGTATTAATGATTAAAATATAATAATATCAAAAATACTAAAATTGAACCATGTTAAATTTTGTAGATGGCCGCTAACAATATTACCCAAACCGTCCGTAACCTATCACTAGAAAACGATCCTAATACCGATGAACATCTTATGGAAGATAAGGATGCCTATAACGATTGGATTAAGTATATCGAGAATACTATGCAAACCTCTTGCCTCATGTTAGGAATTATGATTCCCGAGATTCAAAAGGATTTTTGAACATCATGAGCATGCGACATGATTAACCAATTGTAGGAAATGTTCCTAAGGGTTGAACGCTTTGAAACGGTTCGAGCACTTCATGCATGTCGAATGGAGGAAAACCAATCGGTCTCATCTTATATCTTTAAGAAGAAAAGCTACATTAATCGCTTCGAAAGGCTCAATATGGGTAAAAGGGCTTTTATCCATTCTAACGATCAATGAGGGTGGCAACAGGAAAGGGCATCACCCCGACACCAAAGCAAATGTTGCAAATGGAAACGGGTAATTCAAAGGGAAATAATTAGAAAGACTAAAGCGAAACCACCGAAACCAAAAGAGAAGAAGGCAAAGGTTGCCATGAACGATCCATGCTTTGAGTGTGGTGAGATATGGCATTTAAATAGGAATTGTCCAACCTATCTCAAAGAGTTGAAAAAACAAGAGGGATGTTAGGCAAACCTCAGGTACCATCTTAATGATACATATTGACCTTAATGTTATTTCTTCTAACACATGGGTATTAGATACCGGATGTGGAACTCATGTTTGCAATTCGTTGCAAAAGGTCCAAAAGAAATAAACATTACAAGAAAGGAGACTATGTTTTGAAACTTCCAAATGGTTTGGAAATTGTTTTAAAATGTTTTGAATGCTCCTAGTTTGACTAGGAACATTATTTAAGTTTCCCTTTTGAGACAATATGTTTTGATTTAAAGTTTGTAAACAATGACATTTATATTTCGATGAATGACATGTTTTACTTTAAAACTATGCCTTCAAATGGTAGTTATGAATTGGTTCATAATAATACATCATTTGATGGTTCAATGTACCAAGCAATCACCAACAAACTCAAAATGGATTTGAGTGAGACTTATCTTTGGCATTATCTCCTTGGTCATATAAACAGATGTCGCATGTAAACACTTCGAAAGAATGATCTTTTTGGAAACAAATGAAATTGGTTCATTTGATACATGTGAATCTTGTTTACAAGGTAAAATGGCTAAGAAACCCTTTAGTGGGAAAGGGCAATAGATTTCTTAGGTATCATACATTCGAATGTATGTGATCCTTTTAAGCCAATGACTAGGTATGGTGAAAGATACTTCATTACTTTAACCGACAACTATAGTAGTTATGGTTATGTGTACTTGACACAAAGAAGAAGTTTTGAAACGTTCAGAATCTTCAAAAAGTGAAGTACAAAATCAACTCTTTTAAAGTTCTTCGTTTTGATAGAGGAGGAATCGAACTCTATTAGATATGGTTCGATCTATGATGGCTAGGAGCGCATCATCTCTATCACTTTGGGGTTACGCTTTGCTCTCCGTGGCCCATATGGCCCCAACCAAGAAAGTGGATACGACGTCTTTTGAAATATGACATGGAAGGGTTCCATCATTATCCTATTTAAAGGTATGGGTTGTGAAGCTTTTGTGAAGCAATACACCCCAAACAAGTTGGAAGTACGATCCACTAAGTGTATCTTCGTAGGATATCCTAAAGATGATATAGGATATTATTTCTACGATCCAACAGAGCAAAAGTATTTGTTGCTCGAAAGGCAAAGTTCTTGGAAGATAAGTTCCTAATGGAAGGAACTAGTAGAACAGTGGAACTTGATGAGGATCAGGAACCAAAAGCCGATACACATTTGGTTGATACTAGCACTCAACAAGAGGTTATTGAAGATGATCAAATGGTTGATCAACATACACAAAACGTTCGCAGATCTGGTAGAATTAGTAATCCACCTGAAAGATATGGATTTTTATGGATGGATGCTATGTGGTAGATTCAGATGAACCAACCACATACCATGATGCAATGTCAAAATCTGATTGCGACAAATGGCTTGAGGCTATGAACGTAGAGATGCAATCCATGTATGATAACCAAGTATGGGAATTGGTTGTGCCACCACTTAACTCTAAAGTAGTTGGAAGTAAGTGGGTTTTCAAGAAGAAAACTGTAATGCATGGTAACTTGGATACTTGTAAAGCGAGACTTGTAGCAAAAGGTTTCACTTAAACTCAAAGGGTTGATTATGATGAGACCTTCTCGCCAGTGGCAATGCTAAAGTCGATTAGGATATTATTTGCCATAGTTGCATATTATGACTATGAGATTTGGCAAATGGATGTCAAAACGGCTTTCCTCAATGGATATCTTGATGAAGATATCTATATGGTTCAGCCTGAAGGTTTTGTCGATCCAAAACATCCTAACAAAGTGTGCAAGTTAAAGAAATCAATCTATGGATTGAAACAAGCATCTAAAAGTTGGAATCACCGTTTTGATGAAGAATATGGATTCATCAAAAACGTTGATAAAGCTTGTGTGAATAAGAAGGCTAGTGGGAGCATTATTACTTTCTTTGTATTATATGTCGATGACATTCTACTATTTGGAAATAACATTCCAACCTTGGAGGGTGTAAAAGCCTGGCTTGAAAGTTGTTTTTCCATTAAGGATTTTGGTGAAGTCGCCTATATTTAGGAATAAAGATCTATAAGGATAGGTCAAGGCGCTAGATAGGTTTAAACAAAAGTGCATACATTGACAAAGTCTTGAAAAGGTTCAAGATGAAGAACTCTATGAAAGGTTTGGTACCTATTCAAAGAGAGGACAATATTGAAAGCGTTTCAATGTCCAAGCTTAAAGGATGAGCAAGAAAGATTGAAAGGAATCCCATATGCGATAGCTATAGGATTCATTATGTATGTAATGATATGTACTGGAACGGACATGTCATGCGCTTTAGGCATGACGAAAAGATACCAGCGAGTAACAGTCATTGGGTGACTATTAGAAAGTATATTGAAATACCTTAGAAGGACTAAGGATATATTTCTAATATATGGATCTGGTAAAGAAGAACTCGTTGTAAAGGGTTACAAGGATGCGAGTTTAGGAATTCGTTGTAAATGGTTACATGGATACGAGTTTCCAAACTGATCAAGATGGTTCTCGATCACAAACAGGGTAGCATTATCCACTACAGAATCAGAATACATCGCCGCTTCATTGATTGAGATAATTCATATGGATCTGCCACTTGAATTATCGCCGATCTAGGGGTAGTCCTTACCATTCAGAACCCCTAGAGATCTTTGTGATAACATAATAACGATGGTGCGATTGTTCAAATCAAGGAACCTCGTGCACATCAAAAGACTAGGCACATTGAGCGGAGTTTCAACTACATAAGGGATGAAGTTGAAAAAAGAGAAAGATATGTATTCGCAAAATTCACACTGATCAAAATATTGCGGATCCACTCACGAAGCTCCTTGAATGGGCAAAGCATGAAAGGGTCATACTTGTGCCTTAGGACTTCGATATTCTAGTGATTGGATTTGATCTATTTTGTATTTGGATATTGGAACAACTGTTATTATAACTCATTATGGTATTTTGAGTTATGTTCCATATTAGCATGTTTAAATCCGTGAATAAGTTACTTATTCTAAATGTCCGTAGTCGATCATAATTGTGGGAACAAATATGAATGTAAGACTATTATGAACTTGGATTGGTAGATATTCATGAAGTATGAATATAGAGCAAGGCGTTGCTGCCAAGGTTCATAGATATTTGTGGGATACAAATATTGGACTGACTCGCTCTCAAATATAACTGCATGGAATCATTTGTGATTGGTCATAAGTAAATTTGAGTAAAGGAGAATATCATAGTATCCTCAGACCTGAGATACATATTGGGTCTTGATATTCACCAAATATCCTTGACTTTTTCTTCGCTGTCAATAATATGACAGTACATAAGGCTAAGCTCAGGTGTGGTACAAGGTGATTGTGAAAGACGTATGTAGTCAAGATGGGATTTGTTCCTCTTATTCGTTGAGAGTAAGATGTCTAAGGCCTGCTAAAGTTAAATCAACAGAGAGTGATCACTCTGTGTCACTGGATTTGACATGACATCTGTAACGAAAGGATAAATGATAGATTCACCTAAATCATTTTCAAGTAAGGGACTTGAAGAGGATGATGTTATTGAATGGCACATATAGTCATACGTATTAGGGGTAGTAAACCATAGTTAGGCGTTATTTACTACTTGCATCAATCTTCTATGTATCTTGTGCAAGTGGGAGATTGTTGGACTCTGTATGCCCAAGACACATATTAAATTGATGTGGCTAGTACGTTATGATCCAAGTCGAGTTATACCCAATAACAAGCTAGACAAACACTTACAATATTTATTTATGATATGATCAAATAAATAAATATCAACACTTAGAATATTTAGAAATTGGTTTTCTAAATAATTGCACTTGACAAACCAATAAATTATCTGGATAATTTATTTTGAGAGAATATTTTATTTTGTTATTTAATGGGTTAAATAACATAATAAAAGGTTGTATAAGTCTTATAACATATGATGTTATAATTTTATAAAACTTATAAAATTAATCAAGACTTAAATTTATAAAAGAAAGATTTGATTTTTTTTAATAAAAATACAAGTAGGCCGCCACCCCCCCCCCCCCCATGGGGTCTTCCCAAAATTCTTGTCCAATGAGGTTCCATGCATGTTGTCATAGTTGCATGCATTTTGATTGGATGGTCTTCCCAAGCAAGAAAGGTCCAATGAATGTACATGCATTTTTCATGAGAAGATGGAACATGATTGGTTCATTTGGGTGGTCATTCTCTCACATATTTTATAAAGATTTGTATGACAAAAAAAATGGTTGGGAACTTGAAAAACTCCATCATAATTTTCGGCCAAGATGAGAGCATTTTAGGAGATGATTTTCAAGTGTAAAACTTGTTAAAACTCTCTCTCAAATTTTGGTTATGGAAGGGTTCTATGAGGGAATTTTCAAGATCAATTTCAAGTGCAAGGACTCTAGCAAATACTCTTAAAATTTCGGCCATGAGATGGTTGTCAAGAGGGTTTTTTTTGTGAGTTCATAAGTGTAGAAATCCTAGCTAAAACTAAGGTGTTTGTTGGAAGGCTTGGGGTATACAAGCTTGAGGTCTTCTACACTTGAAGGCAACCGTTCAAGAAGCATCATCCGTTTCATAATCCTTGTACTTCAAGAAGGTAGTTTTCTAAACATCCTATGGTTGTGTTTGATAGTATACATCTCATATATGGATCCGGGTTTTGGGATTTTGCATATAAATGGTTTTATATCTTATAAAAGTAACATGTTTTAAACTTATTTTCCGCTGCGTTTTTATTTCATATGGATGAAATTGCTTTGATAAACATGTTAAAATCCCATCAAAAACAACAAAGATGACGTCACAATCACAGGATGATAAGTATAATGTTGGCTCGCTTTTTAAACCACCTATGCTTAAAAGAAATGAATACAACATCTGGGAGCGAAGGATGGGTCACATCCTTGCTCAACAGAACACTGGATGTTGGAGGTCTGTCGTTTTTGGTCCCCATGTTCCTATGGTGCCAAGTGCTGAGGATCCAAAGAAGAACGTACCAAAACCTTATGAAAACTATACTGAAACTGATTTTCAAAAGTTCGAACTGGATGCCAAAGCATTTAGCATCATAGCATCTGCATTACCAAATGAGATATATGCTGGACTGTTGCATTGCAACAGTGCAAAAGAGCTATGGGATGCTATGAAGGAACAGTTTGGGGGTACTGGAGAAGTTATTGAAAACAATAGGGAAATTCTGAATCAGCAATATGAAACCTTTTGTCACATTAAGGTTGAAACATTGACCCAACAATTTGAACGGTTCAGTTGTCTCATCAGTGAGCTAAGACTTGTTAAGGTTGAATTTCCAAAATCAACCCAAAATAGCAGGTTTCTTAGATCACTACCTGATAAATGGGACACAATTGCATTTGTGACTAGAAACTCTGTTGAGTTCAAAGATCTGACTCTGACCCAACTTCATGGTAGACTCCTGACCTATGAAAGGGAGTTGAACCAGAAAAAGAAGCTGCAAGAGTCTGGGAAAGCTACTGATGATTACTCATTCGGTAGCACAGCTCTTCTGGGTCAGGAAGAATCTGGTGGCAGTAGTAAGGAACAGGGTTATGATCATTTCATTGATATAACAGCTGGTGGTAACTTTACCAACCCTGATTCTCACTCTACAAACTATGCTTTCACTGCAAACACTGAAAACTAGATGTCAGATAATTTGTGCTTTGAACTCAATGATTTACAACATTTTGTCCCACTGACTTAGAGGAAATGGACATCCTGCACCAATTGGCTTTGCTCAGTGTTAGAACTAGCAAATTCTACAAAAGAACAGGGCGAAAATTCCCAGGTTTACATGGGAATCTGAGGGTTGGGTTGGATAAATCGAAAATCAAGTGTTACAAGTGTAATAGGTTGGGACATTTCGCTAGGGAATGCAGGAGTCAAACTACTGGTCCTATAATCACTCACCCTAGCTCAAATCCTAGACCTCAAAACCAAAGCACTGTGCACTACACCCAATATACCCCTGCAGCCCATGTTAACACTGCTCATTATGTTGCTGCCCCTGTGCCTATGCACTATGTCCAAACCACTGTTCCACAGATTCAATATGTTCAAACCCCTGTTCCCCAGGCACAAGTGCAACCTGCACCTCAAACTGCTGCTCCAGCAGTGGTACAACCAGATCAGCAAAGCTTTTTCACTCAAGGCTTTGTTGACTGGAGCAGTATGCCTGATGAGCTTAGTGATGAAAATTTTGCACTCTATGCTTCTAATGATAAATTTTGTTTGATGGCATTAGAGTCAATACCAGAGGGGATTGAAACTGAAGGTGAACAGCTAAGTGATGAAACAGTGGATGAGGTGACTGAAGTAGTTGTTAATGCAGTTGCTGGTGAACTGCTGCTGGGAGAAAATTCAGAAACTCTGATTGAACCACTGACAGATCCATGGTCCAAAGAGGACAAAGAAGAAGAGAAAATTGAGAAAGCAGGTGAGATAGAAGAAAGAGCTGATGATGAAGAAAATCATCAATGTGATTGTGCAATGATGGCTGCTGCCAAGGTATCACCTCAAGTTCTTGAAAAAATGTGTTCTGACAATTGCATTATTGCTTTTGCTAACATCAAAGAGGTAAATGAAAACCTTCGGGATAAAATCTTAACTGATGAAGTCAAATTTGAAAGGTCTTTAAAAGAACTTAAAAACAAATTGATTGAAAAGGAAAAAGAGATCAGCAGTCTGAAAGAGGAACAAAGCATAACCAAAACTCAACTCCAAACTATGGTAGAAAAATACCAAGTTTGCAAAAAGGAGTTGGAGTCCACCCAGATCACATGTGAGAGATGGGTGGAATCATGCAAAGGGTATGAGGTTATGCTTGAAAAACAGATAAAAAGCAATGTGAAATTTGGTATTGGTTATAGAAAATATGATGATGAAAACACTGCTTTTGGAAAATCTGTTCAAACCACTGATGTAACCACGGGTTTCATCCCCACAAACAAGAAAGGCCAAGAAGTGAAAATCACTGACAAACTTGGTAACAAAATCACACTTGACAGACCAATGGGATCCTCTACTTTTGAGGAGCTTGAAGATTATCAGTTTAAACCAAAATGGTCTGATGAGTGTGATATTCTTGAAAATTTCAAGCCAATGGACTTTACATCAACTGATGGTGTTAAAGCTCCAAAAGCTAAAGTCATTCCTCTCAAGGACATCCCAACAGAGGTTAAAACCTCTGCTGCAAAGGAGTCTGAAAAGAGAAAGAAAAAAGAAAAAATTGATAACTTGTTCTGTGAATTCTGTGAGAAAAGGAATCATCTAACAAAAGACTGTTTCCACTTAAAAGCTTATGATTTAAACAGAACAAGTGTCATTGTTTTAGCTGAAAGTTGCACAGTTTTGGTAAAACAAACCACAAAACTCAAGCATGTGTGTATCTCAAAAACTTTGATGTGAAAAAGAATGAGTACATTGCTAAAACATCCTTGAGTTCATCAGCATCATCTGTCAAATTCACCAAGAAACAACCACTGTTTGTGCCAGTTCAAACAGCTGTCACAAAACAGTTGAACCAAACATCTGTCAAAAGAGATGTTCAGGTTACTGATGCACCCCCTGCCAATCAGTTCAGAAAAGGCAAGGAAAAACAATCCTACCAAAGGATTCCACACGTTTATGAGGCCTACAAAAGGCCCTCTAAACCTAAAGTGAATAGGCATCCTTTTGATTACCAACAGGTGATTGGTCAAGACCCCCAACAGTGGTTAGCAAGAAACAATACTAAAACTGTCCAAACCCCTGACTTAACCACTGTCCATCAATCTGCATCCATCCCTGACACTGTTGAGACCCCATCCAAAGCCTTGTTGGCTTTGGAGACCCTAATGAACTAATCCTTTTACTTCATGTGCAGGGAGCTTCTGCATGCTTTGATAGTCTTTGGTATGTAGATATTGGAGGCTCCAGGCACATGACAGGATGTAAAGCCCTCCTCAAAGACTTTAAAATCCATGGAGGGGGTGATATATCCTTTGGGAATAATAGTAAAGGGAAAGTTCTGGGGTCTGGTACAGTGCAGTCTGGAAATGTAAAATTTGAAAATGTCAATCTGATAGACAATCTAAAATTAAACCTTCTGAGTGTATCACAAATGAGTGACAAAGGGTTTGGGTCATTCTTCACAAAAGATTGTTGTAGGATTGTTGGACCAGAAATGGTCAAGAAGATTGAAGCAATAATCAAAACTGGTCAAACTAAACTTGTTGCTCAAAGAAGTGGCAATGTTTATGTTGTTGATATGTCAAAAGAGTGTCCCAGAGCTGATGCCTGTCTGTTCTCAGCTGCCTCTAACAAAGAGACAGAACTTTGGCACAGAAGGCTGGGGCACACAAATCTTAAGACAATCACTGAAATTTCAAAAAATGGTTTGGTGAGAGGCCTACCACAAAAATTGTTTTCATGTCCTGAACATTGCATTTCCTGTTTAAAAGGAAAACAACATAAAAGTTCTTATAAGTCCATTGAAGAGTCCAAAACAACCCAGTGTTTGCAAATGCTACACATGGATTTGTTTGGCCCAGTTCAAGTCATGAGCCTCAAGAAGAAAAAATATTGTTTGGTTATTGTTGATGACTTTTCTAGGTTTACATGGACTTTCTTTTTACACTCAAAAGATGAGACTGCAGGCATTTTGCAAGACTTTGTGACACAGGTTGAAAAGCAATTTGACCTTCCAGTGAAAAGCTTCAGGAGTGACAATGGCACAGAATTTAAAAATAAGGAGTTGGATGCCTTCTGTGTGAAGAAAGGGATTGTAAGGCAGTACAGCATCCCTAGAACACCAGAGCAAAATGGGGTTGCTGAAAGAAAGAACAGAACTTTGATTGAGGCTGCCAGAACTATGCTTGCAGATTCAGGTTTGCCATTAACTTTCTGGGCAGAGGCAGTAAACACTGCTTGCTATGTCCAGAACAGAGTTTTAATAAACCCCAGGCACAAAAAGACTGCTTATGAAATTCTGTATAAAATCAAACCACTGATCTCTTACTTCAAGGTGTTTTGCTGCCCATGCTTCATTTTGAACCTAAAAGATTCTATTTCAAAATTTGCAGCCAAAATTGATTGTGGTTATCATCTGGGATACTCAACCACTGCCAAGGCCTACAAAGTGTTCAATACACGGACCAAGGCAGTGGAGGAGACTTTAAATGTAAAGTTCAATGAACTTTCATCAATGAAAATCCCAGCAAATCCTGCAGATCTGTTTGATCTTGAAAATTTTACTTTTGAAAATACTGCTGTCAAGACTAACAGTACAGGTCCATCAGAGGATACAACACCAGACTATGGGTATGAAATCATCATCCCTCAAAGGTCTGCCACAAAGGGAAAAGCATCAGCTGTTCAAAACAGTTGTCAAAGCTCAACCACTGCTACCTCAACAGTTGTTGACCAAAGTAGCCCATCAACCACTGCTTCCACATCCTCAAACACTGCTGACAAAAGTCCTCAAACAATGGATAAATGTCAGCAGTTGTCCACTTCATTACCTCCTATTCCACCACCTTTTGAAGCCACTGCTGGATCATCAAAGTCCCCAGCAGTGGTTAGCTCAGATGATACACATTTGCAGCCTTCACCAACAAATGCCATCATACCTTACCAAGGAGATTTAATCTTCTTGAGATCTCATCCACCTGATCAAATCATTGGCAACATCAATGAAGGGGTGCTCACAAGAAGCCAAACCCAAAACATTTGTCTTTTTGCTGGTTTTCTATCACTCCATCAGCCAGTCAAGTACCAAGAGGCACTGCAAGATAATAGCTGGGTAGAAGCCATGCAAGAGGAGCTCCAACAGTTTAAAAGACAACAAGTATGGGAGCTTGTACCACTACCGGAAGAGGTTAGTCCCATTGGCACAAAGTGGGTCTTCAAGAACAAAACTGATGAAAGGGGCATTGTTGTCAAGAATAAAGCCAGGCTTGTGGTTCAAGGTTATAGACAGTAAGAGGGGATTGATTATGATGAAACATTCGCCCCTGTTGCAAGATTGGAAGCCATTAGACTGTTCCTGGCCTTTGCTGTCAACCACAATATGAAGGTGTTTCAAATGGATATCAAAAGTGCTTTCCTCTATGGTACAATTCAAGAAGAGGTGTATGTTTGTCAACCTCCAGGTTTTGAGGATCCATTTTATCCAGATCATGTCTACAGGCTAAACAAAGCCTTATATGGCCTGAAACAAGCACCAAGGGCCTGGTTTTTCAGACAGTGACTTTGCTGGATGTCACACCACAAGGAAGTCCACTTCAGTAGGGTGCCAGTTTCTAGGTGATTGCTTGGTTTCTTGGCAAAGCAAAAAGCAAGCAGCAGTTTCAACATCCACTGCTGAAGCTGAATACATTGCTGCTGCAAGCTGTACAGCCCAACTCCTGTGGCTTCAAAATCAGTTACTGGATTTTGGTATCACTGCCTTAAAGACACCACTCATGTTGGACAACCAGGCAGCAGAAAATATCATCAAAAATCCAGTTTCTCACTCTACCACCAAACACATCGACATCAGACATCACTTTGTGAGGGATTGCTTTGAAAAAGGTTTGATTTCTCTGCATCATGTCCCAACTAAAGACCAGCTGGCAGATGTGCTCACAAAAGCACTTGATACAGCCACTTTTGAAAGCTTGGTCTCTAGAATTGGGATGCTGAACATGGAATAACAAGCAACATCTTGTTTTTCTATGAATAAAAGCAACAAAATGTTTTCAGAAAATCAAAACTCCATCCTTAAAAATAGCTCACAATGAAATTTTCACTAAAATCCTTAAAAGTCTGCCATAACCACTGCTTGTTCAAAAGTCTGCTCTACTTCAAAAATCTGTCCACTGCTGAAAGTCAACCCCTGTTCTCTCATTTCTTTGATAAACTCTGTTGTTCAAAAGCAGTGTCTTATCCACTGATATGCTATCCACTGATAGTGAAAATCAACCACTGCTTTACTACCACTGCTTTCATCAGTCACTTTCATAAAAGTACTGTCCTTCACTTTCACCAGGGGTTGTCACGTGGGCAGTACATAGTGGTCAGACCTTTTGTAATGGCTGCCACGTCAGCATTCACTTTCTTCCCTATAAAAACCCCCACTCACCACCAAAACAGGGTTTTACTGTCGAATTGAATTCTTAAAAATTCTCTTCTCAAAACAGTTTTTCATCTCATCTTTCACAAATTTCTTCGATTATCATCTTCAAAATGACAAAATCGAAGCCATCTGCAAAACCCACTTCCAAATCATCATCGAAAACAGCCTCTCAAAAGGCAATCTCCACTGAAATCCCATATAAATCATCTCACAATCTCCTGGGTCTTCTCACAAAACTAGGAACCACCAATGTTTTCGATTCCATCATTGACACCATGGCAAAATCAAAGTACAAAACTTTGTTCACCACCGATGCACCAATCTATTTGGAGACCCAAAGAGAGTTCTGGAAAAATGCAACCCTTGAAAAACAGGGAGACACTGCAACCACCATACACTCTTCTATAAAGGGTAAAGCTGTCCAAATCACGCCACAATCCATTTCAGAGGTCTTTCAACTCGATGATCAGGAAGGTAAAACTTCTTTCACTAAAAATGAGTTACAAACTGACTTCATTGAGAGAGGGTATGAAGCCACAATGATGAAGAAACTTACCTTACAAAAAGGTTATTTTCCTTCTGCAACCAGATTTTTATTTCATACCCTCCTACTATGTGTTTCAAGCAAAACCACTTCTTTCAATGAAATCCCTTTAAAGATTCAAAATCTGGGATATGCAATTCTTCAAGAAGAAAATTTTAACTATTCTCGGGAAATCTTTAAAGATTTGGTTAATAATGTTGAAACAAAATCATTCTTACTGTTTCCAAGGTTTTTAAGTTACTATTTTGAAAAGAAATTCAGTAAGGATGATTTAGCTGCAATAAACCAAGGTGATTATACTCAAATAAACAGTTTAACAACTGAAACTTTTTCAAGAATGTTAACACCTTGCAAAACACAAGCAGAGGTACCTGAGCAGATTTTAGCAGCTACCACTGCTCCTCAGGTATCTGCTGCTGAGCCCACTGCTCAAGGTGATCAAAGCAGCAGAACAACTGTTTTGAAACCCACACCTACAAATCCCAAAAATCCAAACAAAAAGAAAAATCAAAAACCCCCCAAACCAATAAAAAAGGCAACTCTGGAGGATGAGATACCAGAGCTACTGCCTGTGACAGCACAAATGTCACAAGAAACCACTGCTGCTACTTCCTCACAGTAGTTGGTACAAATATCGCAACCCATAACCAAAACTCCTCCTGCTTCTTCACAAAAAGAACAGGTTGTACACATAGGGCCACCACATTATGATGCTCTGGAAACAATCGTTTCCATCATCCACAGCCCAATGCCCGGGGCAAATTCTCTTTCTACACCCAACCTCACATCCACAATTCCACCAAAAACACAACTTTTGTTGGATGCAATAGATTTGAACCAGGCATTACCCAGTCCTTCTCAATCACCTGTTAATGAGAATATGCCTCAACAAATGACTGAGCCTGATGTATCATTCCTTGCTAACCCACCAACACAACCTGAGGAGGTTACACCCCTTAAGTTACAAGTAACTCTTGGTGGTAATCCAAGTGAAGCAGCCACTACAACTGTTGAACCCACTGGTTTATAGTTGGACAGTGGTTACATCAATAAGACTTCCTTGGAGGCAATTCCTTCTATAGCACCTCTGCCAACCACCAGTGGATTTATTTATCCTACTGGCAACATCAAAAGGTTGTCAAGTGTTGAAGGGAGAAGACCCCAGTACCAAGAAAAAGGGGCATCAGTGGTTAATGTTTGGAGTATACTCCCTACCTCTACCACTGATAAAACCACTGTTAGTGGGAAATCAAATGATCCCATTAAATTGGGTGATGGTTTAAAGTACCAGAAATTGACGGATCGTGTTGAAAAGCTTGATAACTCTGTTACAGAACTCAAAGACATGCTACAACAGTTGTTACAAGTATAAAAGGTACAATCCACTACTGTTCCACCTCAAGCACCTGCTCCACAATAGGCACCTGCTACAAATGAGCTCTGGAATCTATTTCAACTTTTTCTCCATCAACAAGCACAAATAGCAGATCAGCAACATGAAAAACATGTTCAACAGCTGAGAAATGCAATGGAGTCCAGGTTCAAGAACACTCAGGCTGATTTAAAGGCTCTCAAAACTCAGATCCTGCACACCACTGGCACTGCTCCTCCAACTGTTCTCTTCATTGATCAACTTCCCCCAGATAATGCCAAAAAGGGGGAGAAAATCCAGGAGTGGAAAAAGAAGGGAATAGATGATGGTCTCTACATTGAACCAGAAAATGCAAACATGACCAAACAGATCCCTCTGCCAGATGGAAGCAAGAAAATTGATGTGACCACAAATGCACTGGCAGAAGTAGTTGCAAGTGTAAAAAGGGATAGAGAGGCCAAAAAGAAAGCCAGGGTGGATTATCCGGATCAGGGTACTTCAGGGTCAAAAGATGATGAAAATCTTGTTGATGAAAAGAAGAAGCCTACAAGAAGAGTAAGGCTACCCAAATCCATTCCAACCAGACATTCAAAGTCTGTTCCAAAACCACCACCTAAAACAGCTGTTGTAACTCCTGTTGTACCCACTACTGTTGGTACTTCAGTGGTTTCAACATCTGCTCCCACTTCAACACACACCACTTCAACACACACCAGATCCACTGCTTTACCACCATCACCACTAAAAACAAAATCACCTCCTGCCAAAAGGCAGAAGACAGCAGTTGTTACAACATCTGCTGTAATGACAACAGTGGTTGGAACACCAGTTGTTTCAACAACTGTTAGTCAATCACAAACCACTGTCACTACATCCACCACCACTGTTCCATCCAAAACATCATCAGCCCCTCCTCAAACAAAGAGGAGAAGGCTAATTCTCAAAGATGATGACACTTCACCACCACAAACATCTTCAAAATCTTTAGCTCTTGTCACAATACCAAAACCAGTTCCTCTCTCTTCAGTTCAAATGCACAAGCCCTTACCTCCTGCAGGTGTTCAATTTCCTCTTGAACTAGCAGCTGTTAGAGAAGAAATAAAATCTTTTTACTATGAGGATGACCCTGCCAAAAGGAGTTTGCCATCAATAAAAGGATATCTCTGGCCTAAAAATGTTGATGAATATTTGAAAATCAAGGCCAAGCAAGCAGAGGATATCTCAAAAAGAAACACAGAAGGGAAATCTGACAAAGAAATTTCAAGAAACTATCAATATCTGCTGACACAAGTCAGATCCCTAGAACAATTTGCAAAAAATGTCAGTCAACAAATTTCAGAAAAAGCAGCTGAAACTTTGAAGAAAGACTACATTGAAAGCATCATGGCTCACAAGAAGTACAAAGGAGAGAGATACATGTACAAAGAGTGGACTGTTCCTGAGCTTGAAAATGAAGCAGCAAGAATTCAAGACATGATAAAAAGGAAAGTCACTCACACTCCTCCTGACTGGGCAAAGTTTAGAAAGAATGTACCTGACAAACAGGTAGAACTGAAAAGAATGAAAGAAGAACTGGTTGCTGCTGAATATGGAAACAAAAGACAAATTGCTAGATGGAAAGAAGATGTGGTCAGGATCACCTACAAAAGGTTGGAGGAACTAAGAAAGAAAGATCCAAATGTTCCTCAAAAGCCTGACTATCCTAAAGCAGAGGTTTCAAAAAGACCAACAAAGCTGCAAATCAGGAGAGCCACTGCTCCAACTGGTGCTGCCATCTATAAAAGAAGGACACACAAACAGTTGGGAGGTGAAACCATCCAAGAGATGATAAAAGGAGATGACCTTGTAAAAGAAGGCATAAAGAAAATGATCATAGAAACTCTTGGTTTGGATCAAACTGCAAATACTGCTCAGTCAGTCATGAATAGGCCAGCCTCACCAAATACCTCTGCAAATAAACATCCCCCTAGAAACCCACCAGGCTCAAAAATACAAAAGTGGGAAACTGACAAACAGACCTGCGTATTGACTTTGCTCAGGTCTGGTGGAGAAGTGAAAAAATATCAAGGGAACAAGCTCTTGGCCTGACTCTTGAAGATTTGCAGGATCTCCTTGATCTTCCACTTAGCAGGGATGATGAAGACACAGATGCCCTAGACTTTGAACTACAATTTAAAGGTCATATAAGGGAACTGTTGATGAGGCAATAAATGTCCACAATAATGAAGAGTTTTGGCATTATCTGTTCCAGGGGGAGATTGTTGGGATTGAACCCTATCAGAGGAACACATAATTAAAGCCAAAACTGGATCAGAGCAGTGGATCCAGAATAAGCAGATGTTTACATACAAGTCTCTCCCCTTGAAAGTGATTTCAACATCTGCTGACCTCCTATCTGCTGATCGTGCAAACTACGGACCTACAACTGCTGCTCAAGTAAAGACCTGATGAAAGACCAAAGCCCTGCTGATTCAATCTACTGCCTTGAGTCAAGCACTGCTGATCCGGACAAGTACTGCTGGGTTCACAGTAGTGGAAGGTTGCAGCAGCTGATCTATAGTCTGTTTTGTAATGTAATGTAATAGTAGTAGTTAACATAGCAGTGTTTGTATAGATCAGAGATTCGAGTTTGTTAGGAGGTTAGATGTCACTTTCATGGTGACGTCAGCTAAGATGCTCAGTGGTTTGCTAGTGCCTATAAATAGTTCAGTACTTTGTACTGTTCTATTAGCTCTTCGCATCATCATCTTCTTTGCACGAACAAACACTGAGCTCTGGCTGAGGGGGAGTTTGCATTCATTCATCAATCATTGTAATCGTTATTGAAATAAATTCAATCTTCCGATTCATTGAGAAAAGATGTTTGATCAAAGTATTACTCTCGTTTGATTGTATGCAAAGTTTGTTTTCATCATAATTCCGCTGCACACTCATCCATTTTCATTTTAATTACAAACACAAAATACAATCAGAAACAAACTCAGATCCAACAGTATCTTCAAGCTGCTTCATTCTGGGGGGTTCAGATTTATTTTAATGGTAGATTGCTCTTTTGTAGTAATCTTCACGGAATGGATTTGCGGTATCATCAGCTGGATCGTTTCGACACTCACGTTTAAAGTGTCCTTTTTGTTTACATCGGAAGCATGTGACCTTTGATTTGTCAAATCCCAGTTTGGTGGACGGCCCTCCGATAGAATGTCTACCAGTAATCTCCATGAACCGTTGTGCTCGTCGAACTGCACTAGCCATACACCACCTGATGTCGATCAATTCCATCTCTTCTGGGTCGATCTGGTCATATTCCTCCTTGGTGAGGTTTGTATTTCCAATCTTCCCTGCAATCAGGCTCTTATACGATTCAAGCACAGACGCTAAAAACACCATATGCTGCTTTACGGATTCCTCACTGAAGTTGTGTGCATTCTTCAGATCCACAACAATATTACACTGGAATAAATTCTTCAGAGCAGATTGGGTTGGAGTTGTTGATGATGAACCGGTATGAAAACCACTGCTCGGACTCTCTTGATTTGACTTGTAAGAACCTTCAGCTGAGAAAGCTGTTTTCGGAGACACATTCTTTGGTATCCCATCTCCTCTGTAATACAATCCAATATTCTGCTGATAAGTGGAATGATTGACTTTGAATGATTTCTTGATCTCCAGCTCATGACTCTACAGTCTTTCAATCAACAGATCAACTGTCAGTTCATCCGACTTGATTGTATTCTTCAACATCAATGCAAAGTATTGCCAGTCATTGTCATCTAGTAATGAGTCAAATAGCTTATCCACCAGTTCTTCACGAGAATAAATGATTCCATGTCTTGCCAGCTCCATCTTCAGATGTCCAAATCTTTCAATCATTTTAGACACATACTCATTTTTCAAACAGCCAAATAGATCAAACTCTTTTCTTAACAGTTTCTTTTTGTTTTTAACTATTTTTGCACTACCCTCACATTTTATTTTCAATTTTTCCCATAAATCTTTTGAATTCGTGTACTCAATCAATGCTATGATGTCGTCTCTCACAGACTGATGAATTAGTGCAATGCACTTCTGTTCAGCAACATATCTATCAATCTCTTCATTTTCAGATAAATTTTCAAAATCTGATCTTGCCATAACAAAACCATTCTTCAAAATTTTCCAACTCGGATAAGCAAACGCTTTGAGCCATTCTTCAAACTTTTTGGCCCATTTGTTGTAATCTTCTATAGCCATCAATTTTGGAGGTTTGTTGTACGTCCCATACGCACTCTCAACACTTAACGCATCCGAAAAAGTCTTCCTCGCATTCGGAGCTTTATCATTTGTATTGTTTGACGTGTCGTTTGAAGTATCATCCCCACCATTTCCAGCAAACGCAAAAACATCACAGAACGGATTCGTGTAATCATCATTCTTTCAAGTACCTGAAATGATCAACAAACACTAAGAAAATTCTTAGTTTTGAAAAATACAGATTCAAACAAAATTAGTTTGAATGGAATTGCTCAAACGGTATAAGTCTTTCAAACGAAATTATGCTATCTCAAACGAAATCTCTAATTTCGTTTGAGATTTCAAACGGAATCACCTATCAAGTATGAGCTTCAAACGAAATTATAATAAAATGCACTCTCAAGCGAAATTACCCAAACACTTCAAACGAGATACCCGATTCAAACGGAATTAACTAGATCCTTCAAACGAAATCAGTCATAATGTGCATTTTCAAACGAGATTACCAGGATATTTCAAACGAAATTAAGATGATGTCATTATTTTTCGAACAGTTTTCAAGCGGAATTATCTGATTTTATCAAAATTTGTTCGAATTATGGTCTAAATCTTTCACGGATTAGTTAAAACTATGTATTGCTTGATATATGTGAGTTTTAAGCCATTTCAGCCGTTAAATCTCGTTCAAATAAAAAAAGAAAGAGTAGAAGTGAGAGAATCCGATGAAATCAAGCTGAATTGGTATGAACTCCTCGTCCTGAGCTCTGATACCACTTGTTGGATCGTCGTGTGACCCTAACGAGTCAATCTGAGTAGTTCATCATCAAAAACAAAGGCGGAATCAATGTAAATGACGTAAAACAGCTTGTTCCTTTCTAATCTTTATCTATTACTGATTTTCTGAGCTTTTATAGATCTGATTACAATTCGGCAGCACCTCGGCTCTCAAACACACACATGTAATTACGTATGAAATGAGACCACACAACCCCTATATATAGTTGAACTAATTTCGTTTGAAAGCGGCAAGGCCCATTTCAAACGAAATTACATTTGTTAATTTCGTTTGAATTGTACCTTGTCACCTTCAAACGAAATCACCCACTTAAACATGAACAAACCCTAAGTTCTATCCTGTTGTGTGCTCGTTTATCCTATCTAGACATAAGACTCGATTAAGACGAAGTTAACAGACATTAGATGCACCAACAGATTTATCCTATCTAGACATAAGACTCGATTAACACGAAGTTAACAGACATTAGATGCACCAACAAAGGGCATAAGCCCCGACTATTGTACCCACCGGATACTCATGGAAGATGACTATAAGCCCGTGGTGCAACCTCAACGGCGCCTAAATCCGAACATGCAAGAGGTCGTTAAGAAGGAAGTGCTTAAGTTGTTAGATGCCGGGGTGATTTACCCTATTTCCGATTCACTATGGGTTAGCCCGACCCAAGTCGTCCCAAAGAAGGGTGGGATGTCGGTGATCATGAAAGAAAAGAACGAATTAATCCCTTCTCGTACCGTTACCGGTTGGCGTGTGTGCATAGACTATCGAAAGTTAAACGACGCCACCCGGAAAGACCATTTCCCCTAGCCATTCATTGACCAAATGTTGGAGCGTCTAGCGGGTCAACAATTCTATTGTTTTCTCGATGGATTTTCGGGTTATTTTCAGATCCCCATCGCCCCGGAAGATCAAGATAAAACGACGTTCACATGCCCTTACGGCACTTATGCGTATCGCCGCATGCCTTTCGGGTTATGCAACGCTCCGGCTACATTCCAAAGATGCATGGTTGCTATATTCCAAGACATGCTTGAGACTTCTATGGAGGTTTTCATGGATGACTTCTCGGTTTATGGCACCACTTTCGAACAATGTCTTCTAAATCTCGATAGGATGCTCAAGAGGTGCATAGAAACAAATCTTATGTTGAATTGGGAGAAGTGTCACTTTATGGTGACAGAGGGGATAGTTTTAGGACACAAGGTGTCTAGAGAGGGTAAAGAGGTGGATAGGGCTAAGATAGATACCATAAGTAGATTGCCTCCACCTACTAGTGTAAAGTCCGTTAGAACCTTCTTAGGTCATGCGGGCTTTTATAGGCGTTTCATAAAGGATTTTTCCAAAATTACTCGCCCCATGACCCGACTTTTAGAGAAGGATGTACCTTTCGTCTTCGACGAGGAGTGCATCAAGGCGTTTGACTTCTTGAAAGAAAAACTTATTAGTGCCCCTAACCTTGTTTCGCCCGATTAGAGCTTGCCTTTCGAGCTCATGTGCGATGCAAGTGATTATGCCGTAGGTGCGGTCTTAGGTCAAAAAGTCGATAAACACTTTCATCCAATCTACTACGCGAGCAAAACTTTGAATGATGCTCAAGAGAACTATACCACCACGGAAAAAGAGCTCTTAGCCGTAGTGTTTGCGTTTGATAAGTTTCGCTCGTATCTCGTGCTCTCCAAAACCGCCGTATTCACCGACCATGCTGCTTTGCGCTTTCTATTCCAAAAGAAGGACGCGAAGCCACGTTTTATTAGATGGATTCTTTTGCTCTCCGAATTCGACATCAAAATTAAAGATAAAAAGGGAGCGGAAAACGTGGCCGCCGACCATTTGTCATGTTTAGAAGATCCAAAGAGAGAAGAGGTTCGTGAGGATTCCATAGGAGATACTTTTCCTCATGAAACCATAGATTTTGTTAGTGCCGAGGTAGAGGGTTTGCCATGGTTCTCGGATTTGGCAAACTATTTAGCGACCGAAGATCTTGTGAGGGGTATGTCATATCAACAAAAGAAAAAGCTTCTTAGGGATGCTAGGAAGTATATTTGGGATGACCCGTACCTATTTAGGATAGGTGGAGATAGAGTGCTTAGAAGGTGTGTTTCAAAGGAGGATGGTTTAAACATTCTTAGACACGTGCATGAAGGTTTAACGGGAGGCCATCACGGGCCAAATGTGATGGCACAAAAGGTTTTTGATAGTGGCTTCTATTGTCCAACGGTAGTGAAAGATGCAATAGAGTTTGTTAGGACATGTGACCATTGCCAACGTACCGGCAACATCTCATCCAAGGATGAAATGCCCCAAAATCCCATCCAAGTTCTAGAAATCTTTGACGTTTGGGGCATTGACTTCATGGGACCTTTCCCATCTTCAAGTGGGAATAGGTACATCCTCGTGGCCATTGACTATGTCTCAAAGTGGGTGGAAGCTCAAGCTTGTTGGTGCATTCATCTGTCGACTTCGTCTTATACCGAGTCTTGGATTTATTGCGGATCTGAACAAGAATGTGACATCATACAGATGACATCAATCTTACATCATACAAGTGACATCATGATATTGCAACATCACGTGAAACAATATGGATACATGAAACAGACTTTTGATTGTTTTTGATAATTTCGCATGAAAGGTTGTTGTATAATTCTGTACGGAATTACTTCATGTAATTTCGTATGAGATGTGAGTTTGAGTTTCGTGCGGATTTACAAGGCCTATATATAGGTGGTTCATGTTTTTCATTTGTAACGAAATTAGAAGGTGATACCGAGGTGCTGCCGGTTTATCTACTGATTGTATACAGTGTAATATCAATATATAGGACGTTTAAAGTGTGAATCAAGCTGTTGCTATGTCTATACGTTTGTTTCCGCCTTTCGCATAGATACGAACTCTTCTGATCGACTCATTTGGGTCACTATTCGATCCTACAAAGCTTTACCCACTAATGATGCCCGAGTGGTGGTGAGATTCCTTAAGAAGTTGTTCACACGTTTCGGAGTCCCTAAAGCCATAATAAGTGACCGTGGTACGCATTTTTGCAATTCCGCCATGGAAAAGGAACTTGCTCGCTACGGAGTCACTCATCGTCTTTTCACCGCATACCACCCGCAAACTAGTGGCCAAGTAGAGAATGCTAACCGAGGGGTGAAGAGAATATTAGAAAAACGGTAGGAAAAATTAGAAAGGATTGGTCGGAAAAGCTCGACGACGCTTTGTGGGCATTCCGCACCGCCTACAAAACACCGTTAGGAACAACACCCTTTATGATTGTGTATGGCAAAGCTTGCCATCTTCTGGTAGAGTTAGAGCATAGAGCTTTGTGGGCTTTGAAAACCGTTAACCTTGATCTTACCGAAGCCGCTAGAAGGAGATTCTTCCAAATTCATGAGTTGGAAGCTTTGAGGGATGCTGCCTATGAACAATCTTGGAGTATCAAGGAGAAAACTAAGGCATTGCATGATAGGAGATTGCGAGGATTGAAAGAGTTTAAGGTAGGTGATAAAGTTCTCCTATTCAATTCAAGGTTAAAATTGATAGCGAGGAAGTTGAAATCAAGATGGAGTGGACCGTATGTGGTTAGGGAGGTGTTTCCCTACGGCACCGTTGAATTATATGATGAAATTGACAAAGGTGTGTGGAAGGTAAACGCTCATAGATTGAAACATTACTTGGGAGGTCCCATTGATACTACCGAAGAGGAAGAAATTCCTCTCGAGGACCCACCCACTTTCAACGAGCAGTGAGTTCGAAAAGCTTCGTTTGTAGAGTATATACCATTTGTAAATTTCGATATTTTTCATGATTTTCGTAGTTGTTCGTGTTTGTGTTTTGTGTGTTTGAGAAAATGTGCTGGAAACGTATCCTTGAAGAGCTGAAAATGCGGAGAAAAATTCATTCCAGGTAAGTCCCATACTTAGAAAAATTTTGGAATGGTTTGGGGAAGGTTGGGTAAGAGATAGAAAAAAATTCTAAGGCAAAAACTTGAATTTTTTCGAAACTTTCTGTTGAAAATGGTCATTCGCGTTGCACCACTACCATACACACCCCAAGTTCGCGTAGCGCCACCATCTAGGGTCATTTAAACACTTTTGAACCCTTTCAACCGGTTTGAACCCCCAAATAATGAACCTTTTGCAATAACCCCTTCCTTGGCGCTACGCCACGGACCCCCCCAACATCCTCGCGTGACGCCAGCAACAATAAATTTTTTCTTTTTTTTAACCTTTTGACGGTCACCAGTTATCCCAAACAGCACCCAACCCTTTGTCTTCTACCCCCACCGCCGAAAACCCTTCCACCTCAACAAAAACCTCCATTAAACCACTCCAAGCTCACCATTCTCACCCATTGTTCCACCCTCGTGATCGATTTCCCTCACCAAACAAAAACCCCATATAAAAATCATCATCCGCCCACTGGTTTGCCACGATTCGGAACCCAACACAACTCAAAAATCTCATTTTTTTCTTGCATAATTCATCGATTCAGGTATGGTTCTCACTCTTTTTCTTCTGTTCTTAATGTTTAAAGTTGCTTTCAAAGTTTGTTGAGTCGTAGTCTCGAGTTCATTCGAGTCGGGTGCGTGTCGATGTAAGTGAGTGATGATTGGTCGGTCATGGTGTGTGTGTTGAGTCCAGCTTGCTTTGCCGAGTCCAGTTTCTGTTTGAATAGAGGTCTTTTAGAGTGGAGTTTAAGGTTATTGTCGGGTCGGCTATGGGTCTTGACTCTCGAGTAACTATGGTCAGTTCAGTAGTCTTGTTAAGTTAATCGTTTGAGTCGGTTTATCGTATGTTGAATCTGTTGGTTCGATTCAGGTTCGTGTCGGGTCAAATGTGAGTCAGTTTTAGGTCAGTCGTTGGTCGTAGAGTAAGTCGAGTTGAGTCCTTGTTCCAGTCAACTGTCGGTCCTGATTTGTTCTTCAGTGTTGAGTCGAGTCCTGCTTCGAATCATTTCTTGTTGAAGTCGATTCTATATGTCGAGTCGTTTAGTTGTGTCGCGTCGAGTTAGGTTCACCACATGTCATAGTAGTTAGTGAGTTTTGCCAGGTCATCTTTTTGTTAGTTAGTTGCGTCAAGTCCATGATTAATGCATTTGCTTGTATAGGTTGAGGATGGGCTTGGTTTGGGTTCACGTTGCTACTTGTAATGGAATTTGCTTTTTGTTTCAAAGTACATAGGCCTTGGGTGGTGTCGTTTGGGATAGTAAATGTAGTTGATTGGGATTGGTTTTGGTAGTCGGGTTGGTGTTGAAATTGATTGCTAGATATTTGAATGGGTTGGTATGATACATTGAATTGAAGGTTCGATTTTGCGCATGAAAATTTAATTTTTGCTTTCGAAAGAAACCTCCTTTCACTAGGCGGAATCTTTCGACGCTAAAATTTCTTTTCAAAACAACTAAATGGTAATTACATTCAAAGTGCGACTTCGACTTCAATGTGAATATTCGGCACTTTGGCTCTTAATTGGGACAATTAAAAGTGCCGAGGGGGGTAGTGTACATTGAGTCTAGTTTAGTGTTTCGCGTCGTCTTGGTGTCGTTTTAGCATAGTTTTAGTAGTTTTTAGTATTGTGTGGGTTTACTTGCACGTACAAGTGGTTTAAGCTCGCCCGTACTCAATCTCCATTCGGGCGAGTTTAACCACCACTTAGCAATTGTAAAAAGTAACCCGCTTGTGTTGGAATTAGCCGCGACTGAAATGCTATACGGCTATTCTTGATCTGAAAAACAATATATAAAAAAAATTAAAAATTTAAAAAAAAAATTCAAAAAAATTATAAAACCTAAAAATACCAAAAATAGTTCTTATTTACTGACTGTCTGCTTGTTTTGTCTTGAAATTTATCTGTTTTGCAGGCATGGCTAGTAGTTCTCGCCGAGGAAAAGGTAGAAAGACAGGAAAGGGTCAGTCGGCACCTCAGCAGGATCCGGTTCCTCAAGAAACACCGATTATTCAAATAGCGGCCGATGATCCGAAACTGAGAAAAATCAAATATCGAACAAATTATAATTTTATTCCAGATCAGAAAATGCACAGAGATGATCACCCGATTCTGAAGTTTGAGTTGGATTCACCCGAATATGATAAGTTTGAAAAACTGAAAGATACTGAGCTACTTCAGCATCGGGTTATCAATTGGAGGTGGTTGGAAGAGATAGGTTCAGAGCAGGAAGTGAGGGACCTATTGGGTGAAAGATTGATTGATGCGTTGGATTGTATAGAGCCTTAGTATGAGGAGTTAGTTCTGGAGTTTCATAGTACCTGGTTACATAAGGAAGGGAAATACGAGCAGGGCACAGCTGTGTCATTTAGCTTTGGAAGGCAAGTGTATGAAATGAATATTGCGCGGTTTGCTATAGTTTCGGGGTTGTATACCGAAGAGGAGGTGAAGAGGACGGAGTTTGCTACTTGTTTGAGGGGTGCGTATAATAAACCTAGGGATTGTAGTGTTGGTGGGACTGAGTTGAGAGAGTTTTGGAGTACGATTTCTGATCATCCGTTTGGGTCTACGAATCTGATCACATCGGTTCGTAATCCGGTATATAGATATGTGCTGAAGATCTTGTCTAATACGCTTGTAGGTCGGAAGTCGGGGGAGAACAAGGCGAATTGGATCGATCTTTTTATCTTGATGTGTAGAGTGCAGGGCAAGGAAATGAATCTGGCTACTGTCTTAGCAGATTCATTCAGTAGAGGTCGAAGAGGAGGTATTCGAGCTGGGTTGGATATGGGCCCCTACATTACCAGGATTGTAACAAATTTGGGGGTGTTTGACAAATATCTTCCTGAATTTCTACATAAGGGGCCCACGACAGCGATGTTTGGGTTGCAAGACCTGCAGAAGGCAGGCATAGTGTCGTGGCAGGAACCCTACGGTTGGGAGCCGATCAGAGAGGGTCCACAGGTTCAGCCTCCAGAGGGACATCCAGCTGAGGATGTCATGATTCAGATTGAGCCGACACATAGGCAACGACCACCTCAGCGACACGAGCTGCTAGCACGTCAGTACCCGAGGAGACAGCCTCCACCTGAGCCTCTTACATTGGAGTCGTTTTCGTTATATGTGGAGCAGAGGTTTGATAGGTTGGAGCATTTGATCGAGTCACTTCGGGGGGACCAGCCGAGGCAGCAGGAGGAGCCGGCTGGTGCGGATGCGAGAGTTGATCTGGATCCTCCAGTTCAGGTAGTGGGAGAGAGTAGTGGTGCAGCTGGGCAGCAGCAGGAGTAGTATTGGGGATTGCACGAGGATGCAGAGCAGCAGCTGACGTTTATATCTTTTGATGATTATTTTTATTTTATGCTGTTTTGATCCTCACTTTTGGTCTGTACTGATATTCATATACTTTAAACAGGTTGGTTAGGGATAGCTGGGTTGGTTGATGAGATGAAACTGATAAACTACTGATGCTTTTGATATATATATATAATGTTATGTTTTGGTAGTTTGTTTGATTCAGATAGGTTGAGTGTGTTAGCCGCTTTCGTTCGCGTGTCCGAGGTTAGAGTTGTTTGCTGAGCGCGTTTCGAATTGGAGGGCTTATGGGGAAATGACTGGCACTTTGACAGTCTCACATATCAGCTAAGTCGTTTCCCTTTTTGTTGTTGTATATTTATTTATTTATTTCGTCGTTAGTTCGTTATTTATTTAGTAGTTAGTTAGTAGTTTAGTAGTTGTTTAGGTAGTTTTGAGTCGTATCTCCATTCTTGCATTAGGGACAATGCAATCTTCAAGTGTGGGGATGTGATACATGTAAATAATCGAGTCTTTTTGAAAAATACAAAAAAATTAAAAAATTGAAAAAATCCAAAAAAATCGAAAAATCAGAAAAAGTCCTTCGATATAAGAAGTTTGCATAAATAAAACGGAAAATGATAGAAAAGGTGAATTTTTGCTTGGGTTAAATAATAATAATATGATATTTTAATAAATCGAGCTTGCGTCTAGTTAGGGATATGTGGATAGGCCTGGGTTTGGTTTTAAGTCCCTTTGATTTAATATACCTTAATTATCGGTCTGCTAGTGGGTTTTCGCCTGGGAGATATGGGAAATTAAAACTGCCAATAATAGTATAAGGGGCACCGTTATAAGTTAAAACTGTTAGAGTTTGTGATCATGCGAAAAAAATAGAATAAAAAGTGAGCTAGAAACTAAATGAAAGTAATGCATTCCTATGTAGTTTGGGTTGGGGATAGCGACTCTACAACCGAATTACCACTAGGGTGTGTGAAATCGAATTTGCAAAGAAAAGAAAAAAGTACCGAAGCTTAAGTAATCCGAGTTGGGGATAGCGACTCTACAGCCGGATTGCCTCTTGGTTAGGGAAAGCGTCGTCTAAGCTCATGAAAGAAAAAAAAGAAAAGCGAAAAAAAAATGGAAAAAGAAAAAAATTGATTGTAAACTCTCTTGGTTTTGATATAAGACGGTTGGGAATTGGTCCAGTGATCGTTCCTTTAGTCCTATAAGCTTGAGGTGGGAGTAGATGGACCGTAAATTCTAGTGTGAGACCCTAGGTGGATTGACCGCACTTAAATTAAATTCACATGATAAGGGCTTAGGATTGAATTTGGGTTTAAAGGGACAAGTATATTCGCAATCGCGGCTAACGCAAGCCTTGGTTTTTAACAAGATATAAATAATTCTTAACCCAAGTGATTATTCTTCTCTGATTCCGTTGCACAATTCTTTTTCGAGGAGGAAAAAAAGAGCAAGTGTGGGGATATTTGATGTATTGCAAAATACATCCTTTATTCGTGTATATTCTGTATATTTTATTGTTATTTATAGCTTAGTTTCATTTAGAATTACATGTTATTGATCAAAGTTCGGTTTTCCAGGTCTTGATATGTTAATTGGCTGAAAATTGAATGGAAACGAGCTATGTTGCTGAAACATTACGTCCTGGAACAAGTTAGAAAGAGTTAGAATAATCTTTGGGAGTTTTGGGGATGTAAAGCTGGATTTTGAAGGCAAAGTTCTGTGAAAATGTGCCCGTGGCGTCGCGCCACGGGTAGGAGAGGACATACTCGCGTAGCGCCAACAACTTACAACAAAAATCTGACTTTTGTGTCACTCGCACCGTGCCAACGAAAAGGGAAGTCCCCGTCGCGCGACGCGACGGGGTGGGATTTCAGAAATTTGTTGTTTAGTGCTAGGGCTTTGGTATTTATTGAAAAGTAATGATCATTAATGGGGGATTACGAATCTAAGAACCCTAGGCGACTTTTGGAGTAGATTTTCAAGGTTTTTTGAGTGTTTTAGTTTGCGGGGATTGTTTTGGTCAAAAATTACCGAAGTAATTAAGTGATCAAATTAGTTAAGTGAGGTAGTGTGCTAGAAAGTGTGTTGAAAATATACTTGTTAAGTTATTTGGGAAAACAGTATTCAGGATACGGCTCAGGATATTGAGCTGTATCTATGATCAAACAATGAGCGAAAATAAAGTAAACGACACGAGATGTACGAGGAAAGCCCTTGATCAATCTAGATCGCCGGCATAAAACCTCGGGAGCTGACAATCGCAGCTGCCTTGTTCTTCAATTACTTCAAAAATCAGGATACAGTGCGGGATGTGGTACGGATCGACTAAGTGTTACAATGAAAATGAAATACAAGTGTGGTGTTTGCAATTAGCTAAAGAGTGAAAGTGATCGAGAGTGTAAGTGTGAATTGTTGTGTTCTAAGCTGATCCGACCTCATCTATTTATAGTAAAGATAAAATAACTAACTACCCTAAACTCGCGGGATCCACCGAATATTCCTTCTTGGAACGTTGTAGACCTGGTCTTTCGGGCTCAACGTCTCTTTCTCAACAAATTCGTCCGAGTCTTGAGGAGAAGAAGTCCTCTTGACCGTTAGCAAGCCTCCAACCTTAATCTACACGTGGTTAATTCAATAAGCCTCAGGATATCGCCCAAGATGTTAGCAATATCCTCTTCCAGCATCCTGATCACAAATAGACAAACAGAGGCAGGATATTGGTCAGGATACGTATGTAAAGAAAATGACCCCTAACAATTGTCCCAAAATATATCAGTTGGGATACCAATCCAATGGATATATTTCAAAAATCTTATCCCACAACTCAAGGCATTTAAAAATGAAGCGACGGTCAAGATCACATCATAACTTCCAACGCGTTTTTTACTCCATGGAGATCCACGATGCCCCTATATCTTCTCTTTTCTTGTTTAAAAAGCAGATATCTTCAACAGACCCTTCAGGTAAATCTCCATTTTTGATTTTCTTCCTGGCAATTTACTTCATCTTTCTAGCAATGGCCGCCGAGACCTTCACCCAGCAGAATCTTCTCAAAAATCCCGAGAAGGAGATCTGCGCTTTTGACAACGCAGATATTGCAGCTTTAAGAGCCTCCGGCGCTTTCCCTGACAGCACAGTCTTTAGGCCATTTGATCGGTCAATCCGATCGGATGTTTCTTCTACCGAATGGATCTGTTTTCCAGCATATCCTTTTTCACTAGGTCTTCAATACCCTTTTCCTGAATTCATGATGCAATTCTTTCGTATTACTGGCATCTCTTTTGCTCAAACCATGCCCATGGTTTGGAGAGTACTAATTGTACTCAACCAAATCAAAAACCTCCATTGTTCTGACCTCTGCATCGAGGATCTACCTATTGCTTATCGCCTCTAGCCGGTTCTTGCTTTTTTCAACCTCCAGCAAACCCCTGATTCTCAAAGCCACCAAAAACGAAGACGGATGGCAACGCAAATTCTTCTTTGTCAAACGAGATTCCATTGCTGAGGGTGCCAACCTTCCGGTGGAGTAGTTAACCACCGGTAGGATCATAAATATCCTTATAGACGATTTAATTGTTATCCTCTATTAATATTCTTCTTTTTGACCTTTATGTAGTGAACTTTAAGGAAGTTGCTCCTCCTACCGCTGAGTCAGAAGAGAGAATCAATACCGTTTACCGGTTACCTGCAATAGACAGGACTTTTACCACACACGTTCCGAGTTCAAGTCAGTACTCATCATCCGAGATGTCTGGTAAGAATTCCTTTCAAAATAATTAGTCAAAACAATATAATGATAAAGTGTAAAACTTTTCCCTTTACGCAGCACCAGCTAAGATCCCTGAAGTCTTTGATCTTGACGAACTGGATAGCTATTCTGACCAGATCCAGGTCAAGAAAGAACCTGGCTCCAAGACCACTGCTACATCCAAACCCAGCAGCTCCAAAGCCATCATCATTCCTAAACCTTCACCGGCCACCAAGCCCCGGAGTTCAAGTTCCCGCAAAAGGAAAGAACCCGATTCCCCTGTCATTTCTGACACCTTTCCTTATGAAAAGCACGGGTTCATTGAGGCCAGTGGTTTTATGACTTCTTTTCTTAACCAGGTTAGTATCCTCATACTATATCCTGCAATTTAGATTATTTTCAAAGATTTAACAATGTTAACCCCTGTCCTTTTACCTTTGTAGGGTCTTGAGTGTTTAGTTCACTTATATCAAGAATCCTGCAAGCTCAACAAAACACTTGAATCTAAGTTAAAGGAAGCAGAAATCACAATCTCTGACCAAGGTATGATCGCGGCCGCTAAATCTTGTCATTACGAGGAGAAATACAAAGCTATGTCCCAAGAACACCAAATTGCTCTCAACAAAGCCACTCTTCAAGCCCAGGCCGATCTGGAAGCTGCCCATATGCAGTATGAACGGGATATGGTCAGTTACCGAGAAAGCCTCAAAAGTTCCGTCGTCATTTCTCTTCTCCAGGCTAGGTTGAAGATGGCTCATGAAGCCAAAACATTGGGCTTCGAGTGCCCTTCTTGGGACGTCGGTGCTTGGGAGACTAAGCTGAAGAATCTTGGCGGTACCTCTTCCAAATCAACTGTCGATGAAGCTTCTAAAGCAGTCGAAAAGGCATCTGATGCTGAGAAGGATGCTGAGGCGGATCCCAAGATGAATGTTGCTGAAACCGCTATGGACCAAGAAGGCACTACCCCCTAGAGCTTATTTTCTTTAAATCATTCGAACAATTTTATGTTTTTATGAACAATTTTATTTCTGCATTAGAACAATTTGATAGCCGAGGGTGGATGGGTCCTGGGTTTCAGGATGAAACCTTCGGTTATCAACCAGTATTGATTGCTTTAAGAATAACTTTATCTTTTCAAGTATAAATCTTTGCAAAAAATTTCATACTGTTATTTTACAAAATATACTGACCAGTATGCTCAGAAACATACCGCAGAAGCCTTTTATTAAATAGATCTTCCAGACGTTCCTTTAACTTTATAAAAATTTCTTTAGAAAGTAAAAAATAGTTTATCTTTTCAAAACCAAGTTTTGATGACGATCAAAGTTCCAAGCCAATACTAGTTTCAAACATCCTAATCAAATATCCTTAAAAGGACTTTGAGGATATATGTCAGGATACTTAACATAATGTTACTAAAAACTTAAATGAGGCGTACAAAGGGAAGATCATACCAGAAATAGGATATAAACCTATTACCAACTTCAATCCCTTTGCAATTCTTCCAATGAAGATGTCCCCAGTGCAAGGTACTTAGTGCATTAGTCGCAAACTTCATCCTTTTAGCTTTACACCACCACCTTGGCAGGGATGTCCCCTGTGTACAATGTCTTCAAGTACCTTAGAAATCTACTTAATGTCAGTTTCCATGGCATAATCAATTTTTCACATCCCGAGGGTATAACCCAAGGATGTACTGGAGATAAATCCTTTGTGTCCTGGGGAAAATCCCAATTTTTCATGCGCTACAGGCGGGAGTGTATAAACTCCAAGACTTAGAAAGGTGAAAACCTTTAAACCTTAGAGAGTATGAAAATACCCTTTCGTGAGAGAGGGTGATCAATCCTCATATACCGTTAGGATTCAGGATATAGCCAATAGTGACGAAATTGTCAGCCACTTTTACATGGACTGGTCCCGCCACCTTGAACTATCCCTGAATAACTTGCGCTCCAGGCGGGGTGTTTAAACCCAATTCGGAAGAAAGGTGAATACCTTTAAACCTGTGAAGGGATCAGTATCCCTTAAACGTGAGAGAGGGGGCCAATCCTCTAGTCTTTCGAGTTATCCTGAGCACATATCCTGGAGCTATATCCTGAAACATATCTTGCAAAACAATTGTAAACTAAGGTGGGTGTTAGCTTGGCTAACACCCCTCCGATGCTTAAGTCAGTATCAGGTTACAAAGAACAAATTAAACCAAACATATTCAAAAGAAGTAGAATTCATACCATCTTGAGTTAGAAATTAAATTCTAGACTCACTTGAAATAGAGCTTAAGGTGTATAGCATTCCAAGATCTCGGTAGCATATCCCCCTCCATATTCTTGAGTCTATATGCTCCTTTCCCTGCTTCTGATTCAACTTCATATGGTCCTTCCCATTTTGGAGCTAACTTGCCATCGGCAGGATTAGTAGTATTTTGGAAAGCCTTTCTTAACACCCAATCTCCAACCTTAAATCTTCTGGTTCTAATATTCTTGTTATATGCCCTGGATATTCTCTGTTGATATGATGCCGTCCTTAGCCTTGCCGCATCTCTCTTTTCATCTATAGTGTCTAAATCCTGACTCAAGGCTTCAGGATTCTTCTCAGGATCACTTAAGACAGATCTTGCAGTAGGTATCGTCATTTCCGTTGGAATCATTGCTTCTGCTCCAAACACCAAGGAAAACGGGGTTTGACCTGTTGCATTCTTTACCGTGGTCCTATCAGCCCATAAAACAAAGGGTAATTCTTCTGCCCATCTTCCTTTTTTGGCTCCAAGCCTTTTCTTTAAGTTATTGACAATTATCTTGTTTGAGGATTCTGCTTGTCCATTTGCTTGAGGATGTACCGGAGTAGACGTAATCATTTTGATTCCCCAACTCTTGCAAAAGTCAGTAGTCCTCTTACTTATGAACTGAGAACCATTGTCGCAAATTATCTCGGCTGGTACTCCGAATCTGGTCAGGATATTTCTCTTGATGAAGGATACTACTTCTTGGTCTCTTACTTGAACGAATGCTTCTGCTTCAACCCATTTAGAGAAATAATCCGTCATTGCTAGCATAAATACTTTTCCTCCCAGAGCTTTTGGTAGCTTTCCCACTATATCCATACCCCACTTCATAAATGGCCAAGGGGAAACAATAGGACATAATGGTTCAGCCGGTTGATGCAGTATGTTACTATGTCTTTGACATGCGTCACATCTTCGAGCATGTTCTGCTGCATCCTTCCTCATTATTGGCCAATAATATCATGTCCTTAATACTTTTGAGAATAACGATCTGCCCCCAGCATGGTTACCACAATCCCCTTCATGTATATCCCGAAGTACTTCTTTGGCTTCAGGATCCTCCAAGCATCTCAAATACGGTCCTGCAAGAGATTTCTTGTATAAAATATTATTTATAATAGTGAATCGTGATACCTTCATCCTAAATGCCTTAGGATTTTCATTTCCAGGGATGTGTCCTTCTTTGAGATATCTCATGATTGGAGCCGTCCAGGATTTAGGATCCTCTTCAGGATGTTCTACTCCAGGATTCTGTATACTAGCTACTTCTTTATCCCGAGGATTCGTTGCAGGATATAAGACATGTAATATTGGTATTTGCGTCCCTTCAGGTATCCTGATCGATGATCCCAAATTTGCTAGGGCATCCGCTTCAGCATTATCCTCCCTTGGTACCTGTTCAAGTATAAAAACATAGAAATATCCTGCTAATTTTTTGAGAATATCGAGATATTCGATTAATTTCTCACCCTTAACTGCATAGGATCCATTAAAATGGTTAGTAATTAACAAAGAGTCAACATACACTTGCAAATTTTTGATACTCATGCTCTTAGCCAACTCTAATCCTGCAATTAAAGCCTCATACTCTGCTTCATTATTAGTAGCAGGAAATTCACACCTAATAGCCTGGGGTAATATGTCCCCCTGTGGCGATTTTAGTAGTATTCCTAATCCTATTCCTCTTACATTGGATGCACCGTCAGTATATAATGTCCAGGATCCTGAGGATTCTCCTAACTGTTGAACTTCTAGGTCTACCTCGTCCTGAATGTCACTACTAAAGTCAGCCACAAAGTCAGCTAAAGCCTGAGATTTTATGGCACTTCTAGGTTCATATACTAAATCGTAAGCACTCAACTTTACTGACCACTTGGCCATCCTGCCTGACATCTCTGGTTTCCTAAGCACATTTTTGACAGGATAATTTGTTTTAACATGTATCCTATGTGTCTCGAAATAATGCCTAAGTTTCGTTGATGCCATGACTAGAGCTAATATCAATTTTTCTAAATGAGAATACCTAGTTTCAGCATCTAACAAACTTTTACTAACATAATAAACAGGATACTGCTGACCTTCATGGTCTTTTATAAGAACGGCACTTACAGCATTCCCTGACACAGCAAGGTACAGGGATAGTGGTTCACCATTTTCGGGCTTCATCAATAGAGGTGCGGTTGAAAGATACCGTTTCAAATCCTGCAGGGCTGCTTCATGCTTTTCCCCCCATTCGAATCTTTTGTTCTTCTTTAGGATATCATAGAAGTCTTTGCATTTTTCTGAGGATCTTGAGATAAATCTGTTTAGAGCTGCTACTCGGCCTGTTAATCTTTGTACGTCCTTCATATTTGAGGGTGATTTTATGTCTAGGATAGCTTTGATCTGCTCTGGGCTTGCTTCTATCCCCCTTTTTGTCACCATATATCCAAGAAACTTCCCTGCCCCCACTCCGAAATGGCATTTAGCAGGATTTAGCTTCATGTTGTAGTGATCCAGGATATCAAATGCTCCCTTGATATCCTGAAGGTGATCCTCAGACTTTTTAGATTTCACCACCATGTCATCGATATATACCTCCATGGTGTCCCCCAGTTTGTCTTTGAACATCATGTTCACCAATCTTTGGTATGTTGCACCTGCATTTTTCAAACCAAAAGGCATAGCTGTATAACAATAAATACCTGTTGGTGTCATGAAGGCGGTATCCTCCTGGTCAGAAGGCTCCATTTGGATCTGTTGAAATCCTGAGGATGCGTCCATGAAGGTCAGCATTTCATGCCCGGCAGTGGCATCTACCATTGCATCAATATGGGGAAGAGGAAATGGGTCTTTAGGACAAGCTTTGTTCAAGTCTGTGTAGTCTACACAAACTCTCCATTTCCCATTCTTCTTCTGTACTACAACCACGTTTGCTAGCCACCTTGGGAACTTAACCTCCCTGATCATCCTTGACTTTAATAATCTTTCAACTTCCTCCTGGATAATCGTGTTCCGCTCAGGAGCAAACTTCCTTCTTTTTTGTTGCACAGGCTTGAATGACTTATCAATTCCAAGCTTGTGAGTGATAATATCTTTGGATATGCCTGTCATATCCTCATGCTTCCATGCAAATGTTGACATCCTGCATTTTAAAAAGTTAATTAACTGCTCTTCAATATCCTGAGGGATATTGGTCCCTACGAGCACCGAAATATCGGGGTTATCCTGGTCCAGGATAACTTTCTTCACATCCTGCTCTGGATCCTCCACAATATCCTGGGCCCGCGTCTTTAATTGCTATGCTGCACTAGATTTGGCTGAGGATTTCATCGAGGATGAGTAGCACTCTTTCGCCTCCTGCTGATCACTATCTACTTTGACCACTCCCCAAGGGGTAGGTATCTTGATGCATTGGTGATATGTTGATGGCACGGCCTTCATATCGTGAATCCACGGTCTTCCCAATATGATGTTATAGCAGGATAGAGAATCCATCACACAGAAACGTTGTATCGAATTGACTCCTTCAACGTATACTGGCAACTTTATCTCCCCCACTGTGTTTCTAGCCTCTCCACTGAATCCAACAAGCACGGTAGACTTTGAAGTGATATCCATTGGAGATACATTCATTCTCTTCAGAGTTTCTAGTTGGATTATGTTGACGGAGCTGCCATTATCAACCAATATCCTGCGTACAAAATGGTTAGCCACATATAACGTTATTACCAGAGCATCATGGTGAGGATCCTGGACAGTATCTCTGTCATCTGCATCAAAAGTGATCACTTTGTTAGTCGTGAGGGTAGTCATCCCGACAGGTCTGTCTCCCCTTTCGGCTTTAGCTTCCTTTGCATGTCTCTTTGCTGCCGAATACGAGGTCCCACAAATGTCGGATCCTCCCGAAATGAAGTTAATTATCTTGGCATCCGAGGGAGGTGATGCTGCTCGTTCAGGATCCTTGTCAGTATCCTGACCCTTATTCTTCTTTTTTCCTAAGAGATCTTTCAGATATCCCTTGCTTAGAAGATAGCTTATTTCTTTCCTCAAAGCAATGCAATCCTCAGTCATATGTCCGAAATCTTCGTGGAAAGCACACCATTTCGACTTATCTTTCCAGTCAGCCTTTTGTTGATTCTTTCGAGGCCATCTAGCCTTGTCTCCTAGACCCTGCATAGCATACATCAATTCAGGGATATTAACAGAAAAGCAATATTCAGACAACTCAGGATACTCTTCAGGATCCTCATCTTCGACAGCATTCACTCTCTTGTTTTCATTTCTACCATATGGCTTAGGCCGATATGACTTAAATGAGGATTCTGACTTCCTATTAGTCGATTCATAAGTGTTGGATGAGTTCATCCTTTCTTGCATCTTCTTGTCATCTTCCAGACGGATATATCTCAAAGCCCTGTTACGAGCTTCATCGAGATTCCTGCAGGGATTCATTACAAGATCCTGATAAAACTGAGAATCCTTTTGTAATCCCATCTTAAAAGCTTGCACAGCTGTTGCAACATCAAGATGTGGGATATCCAAGGATTCTCGACTAAATTTGTTCACGTAATCCCTCAAGGATTCCTGAGGCCCTTGAGTTATCCTGTAAAGATCACTGGTTAGTTTCTCAAAACTCCGACTACAAGAAAATTGACTGTTAAATAAATTAACCAAATGAGCAAATGAAGTGATTGAGTGAGGAGGAACGTTTAACAGCCATTTTAAGGCTGATCCTGTTAGAGTAGAACCAAATCCCTTGCACAAGCATGCTTCCTTGAGCTCCGGAGGGATAGGGTTAATCTCCATTCTTTCCCTATACTGGGCAATATGCTCCTCAGGATCCGTAGTCCCATCATAAAGCTTCATGTTGGGGGTTTGGAATCTCTTTGGGATCTCAGGATCACAGATAGGATACGCGAAACGAGATATCTTGTGGCTGTCTTGAGACACTTCCGGGATCGGTTGGACCACCCCAGGTACACTAGATATCATGTCCTTTAACTTCTGAAGTTCCCTGGTAAGTGCTGATGTCACACCTGTATCCTGCAAAGATCCACCACTGTTAGCAGCATGAGTATTATTATTATTAGACACGTTACCAGTTGGAGGATTCTGCCCATATCCTGAAGCATATCCTGAGCTCCTTATGGTTGACATCCTGACCAAGGAGGGTATTTCAGGAGTATGATTCTGAGGAAGACTGGGCACGATATTCCCCCTATTATCCTCGGTATATACAGCTGAACTAAAGTTCAACGCTCTGGGGTGTAACGGAGTGACATTGTCCTCGGCAGATCTACTCGAGCCAGCCTTCAGGAGTTGTATTTCCCTCAAAAGCATTTGGTTTGTTTCCTGTTGCTGCCTCATTTGTTCCTGCACACTTCCAAATAAGGTTAAAATTTCATCATTAGAAGCTAAAACGGGAGCAGATCCCTGGACACTCCGAGTTGGGATAACATCTTGAGATTGTGTAGAGGCTGGCATCCTTGGAGGAGGTAGTGGAAGCACCGAACCGGTAGTAGCAGACACAGTAGAGGAACTAATGTTTGATCTTGAGGCCATTATGGACAATGTGGCAAAAAGTTTTGAAAATAGAAAACCGATTAGCGATTTGACAAAAATGTTTAGTAAAGAGAGCACCACTTGCCCCACGGTGGGCGCCAAATTGTTTTGGTCAAAAATTACCGAAGTAATTAAGTGATCAAATTAGTTAAGTGAGGTAGTGTGCTAGAAAGTGTGTTGAAAATATACTTGTTAAGTTATTTGGGAAAACAGTATCCAGGATACGGCTCAGGATATTGAGCTGTATCTATGATCAAACAATGAGCGAAAATAAAGTAAACGACACGAGATGTACGAGGAAAGCCCTTGATCAATCTAGATCGCCGGCATAAAACCTCGGGAGCTGACAATCGCAGCTGCCTTGTTCTTCAATTGCTTCAAAAATCAGGATACAGTGCGGGATGTGGTACGGATCGACTAAGTGTTACAACGAAAATGAAATACAAGTGTGGTGTTTGCAATTAGCTAAAGAGTGAAAGTGATCGAGAGTGTAAGTGTGAATTGTTGTGTTCTAAGCTGATCCGACCTCATATATTTATAGTAAAGATAAAATAACTAACTACCCTAAACTCGCGGGATCCACCGAATATTCCTTCTTGGAACGTTGTAGACCTGGTCTTTCGGGCTCAACATCTCTTTCTCAACAAATTTGTCCGAGTCTTGAGGAGAAGAAGTCCTCTTGACCGTTAGCAAGCCTCCAACCTTAATCTGCACGTGGTTAATTCAATAAGCCTCAGGATATCGCCCAAGATGTTAGCAATATCCTCTTCCAGCATCCTGATCACAAATAGACAAACAGAGGCAGGATATTGGTCAGGATACGTATGTAAAGAAAATGACCCCTAACAGGGATCATACGGTTGAAGCTTGGAGCGTGGAAACGAAGATTGTTCGGGTTTTATCTCCCGGTTTTTCTTAATTTCGTGTTTCAATACTTTTTCCAATGAATTCTTGTTTTGAACTTGATTTGTTTATGTTAGACAACATGTTTCTTGGCTAAACCCTAGATACTACCTTGACAAGATGATAGTTTGATTAAAGTTTGGATCTTTTAACGGTTATTATTGTTTGATTATGGATTGATTTCTGAAAGTAAAGTGTTCTAGAGTTTCTGATGTGGTGCATGTGCGTATTTACTTTTGATTGTTGATTATTTACTGTTTCACATAGATTTTGGTGAATGTCTTTCACATAATAAATTTGTGTTGATTATCTGCATCCTTGCGGGTTCGGGTAATTTTTGGGTAAATCGGCCGATAACCTTAGAAACAGTAATTAAAATACAATTAGAATTAAATATTCTACTTAACTTGTCGCTGAGAGGCTCGAGTTAGTTATTAGGTCTCAGTGCAATATATAGCTAAGATAGATTTTAAGAGAAGTCGGTTTTAGTTCCCTAATTGCATTTGTGTCTAATAAACCAAGTTAGAACCTAGAATTGCCTTAGATTGTCGCGCTGAGAGGTAGATAATCGTATTAGGGCACTTTTAGAGTCGTTAGAGGACTGAGAGGAAGTCTAACAGTCGGTGTGCATAACAGCCTTGTAGGGTTTCCTAAAACATTGCTTGTGATCTTCTAATTAAAATATGTCTGCTCTTCGTATACATGTCTATTATGAAGCAACCTTCTTTTCTTTTGCCAATAATAAATGGCACCAATTCGAATATAGCTCGTTCACTTCATATTGGGCTTGGCACATTTGATAATTATTTTCATAAATGGCAGCCTTTTAATAGATAACTTAGAGATAGCGGCATCGGCCCACTCACAGAAAATAGTTGCAATTTCACTTTGGTCCCTAGCGCCCTACTCTGCTCAACTAGCTGGTTACGTAATTATTACTCTTTTTCGCTCCATTTACACCAGGACCTGGCCCCAACACAAAATAATATAATATAATACTAAAACTAAATAAAAACAAATAAAAACTAAACAAAAATTATAACTTTACATGGGACAAATATGTGTATTTTACCCCACATCAATATTCTGATCCAATCCCCTTTTTTTTCTTTTTAGAATCGTTATCATCTGGTGTGATGTTGAAAATACGTTTGAGAATATATGAAGAAGCATGATAACTTTGTAGTTTATTATTTTTCTTTTCATTTTCAGCCAATTCTCGTTTTAGTTCAGCAACTTCATCAATATATTGATTTAATACCAGTTGTTTACCTTTATACTTGGCTTCAAGAAATTTTGCCGTTTCAGAATATTTTAAAACTTTTCCTTCAGGACGTTTAACTTGACTTTTCAAAGTATCATATGCTTCTTTTACTTTATGATGTGAATATTTCATCCCATCATATTCTTTTTGCAACTCTCAAATTATATTATCTTTTTGAAAACATTTGTTGCAGTTTGCTGAACACTTTTGCTTTAAAATCTCTTTTTCTTTTTCAAAACCATCACATTTCAGTGTCAGCTCCTCTTCTTTTTGTTTCAAAATCTTTTCATTTTCAAACACTTCTTTACATTTTTCTTTGAATAAATTCTCGATTTTAGTAAATTCAATGTTTCTGGATCTTAAGTTTTCATCCTTCTTAGTACATGTACTGCATGTTTCCATGCATTTTCTGCACTACATTTCATTTTTGTGTTCGGATTTGTCACCAATTTCATCATTTTTACCCATTGATTTAACTTGGTTTGACAACTCGGTAGATTCAGTTTGAGTTCTTACCTCTGTTTGATCTGCCATCATTGTTTTGACAGTCGTTTTCTTCATATTCTCATCCATCCTATTTTGGTTCTCATCAACAGTTTCTTCCATATTCTTCTTCAAAGTCTCTATCGACTTTTCTAGACTCGCATTAATCACTTTTTCTATACGCTTCTTCACTTGTTCATCAAAATTTTTATCTTCTTTCTTCTTTGAATAATATTCTGCAGCAGTAGGAATAGTAGCAAGTAATGCATCAAAATCTTCAATCTTGGGATCTATTGCAAGATTTCCTTGAGGATCTAAGTAGCATTTTCTCTGCTCATCCCATCTTTTGGCATTTCTCGCTTCTTTGAAAACTTGGTACATTTCATCCAATCTTCTACGTGCTATGCGTTCTTCCCGACTCCATCTCACTTCAGCAACTAAAGCAACTTTCTCATTCTAAATAGATTTGTTCCAATTGAAGCCCTCATCCTCCTAAGTAACCACCAGAGCTTGCTTTCTTTCTTTTGAAGAACCTTCATCGATTTGTGATCGATTAATCTTTGGCGGTTGTTCTCTGTTACGATGATAAATTGCTTTCCTACAGTAATCGTTATGGAACGGATTAACGTTTTCATCCACCTCCTGGTTTGAACATTCTCTCTTGAAATGTCCTTTTTGTTTGCATTTGAAGCAAGTAACTTTGGATTTATCAAATCCAAGTTTTGTTGTAGGACCTCCAAGACACTTTCTACCAATCTCCATGAATCTTTGAGCTCTTCTGATTACGCTCGACATACACCATCTGATATCAATCAACTCCAACTCCTCCGGATCAATTTGATCGTAGTCTTCTTTCTTCATGTTTGGATTTCCAATCTTCCCCGCAACGAGACTTTCATACGATTTTAAATTGACGCTAAGAATTACATTTGTTGTTTTGCTGCATCAGGACTCATGCTCTGTACATTGTTTAAATTTACAACAATGTTGCATTGTACCACACTCGAATTGGAATTGTTTTGATTCTGATGATTGTTTGAATAACCAATGTCACTACTCGATGAACCACTATATGATGAATTTCCTTTTGATGTTCCACTCGAGTTTTCTGCACTGAATGCAGTTCCAATTTTTAGCGATTGATTGTTAGACAATAATCTCTCGCGATAATACAGATTCATGTTCTGCTGATAATTTGAACTGTTCATTTTGTTTTGCTTTTGAAGTTCCAGCTCATGACCTTCCAATTTCAATCAGCTACTCTAGATTCATCTTACTAAACTTTGCAGTGTTTTTAAGAATCATGACATATGTTTGCCAATCATTTTCATGGGGTAATGCCTCAATGAGTTTATCAATTATTTCTTCTTTGTCCTTTCTGATACCAAATCTTTCCAGCTCAAGTTTCAAATGACAGAAACGCTCTATAAGCTGTTGGACATTTTCTCCTTTCAGACAATCCAACAAATCAAACTCTTTCTTTAACAGTGACTTTTTGTTCTTTATCATCTCTTCTCTGCCTTCATATTTGTTTTGCAATGCCTTCCACATAGATTTTGAAGTTTTATCATGTTGAAGCAGAGAAAGAATATCATCTCTAACTGATTGTTGTAACAATGTAGTCATTTTTTGTTCGTTAGAGAAATCTTTTTTATCATTATCATTATATTCTTTAATTGGTATTATTTCTCCCTTATCATTTGTTGGTTTTTTCATATCCAAATGTTAACATAATCCAACTTTCATAAGCATAAGCTTTAACCCAACTCTCAAATATATCTTTCCACCTACTGTAATCTTCCATGTTCATCAGTTTGGGTGGTTTTTGATAGGTTCCATAAGCATTTTCAATGTTTAAACTTTCAAATATGACATTCGATACATTCTTTGGTGTGGATGTTACTGAAGTTGTGAAAGCATCATAGAACTCGTTATAGAATTCCGGCTCCATGATTTCAAACTTTGGAATTATCGAGAAGTACCTGCAAAGATTAACAAACAATCAAACAACTTTGAAAACCAATCACTATAAACCCTGGTTCCCGCGGACGGGGAACTTCCAGATCCGTGCGGATTAGACAATCGGGTCCGTGCGAATTCAATGAATCAGATCCGCGTAAACTAAGACCTTAGATCCGTGCGAACTGAAAAATCAGGTTTGTGAGACTTGTCCTAGTCTGATTCGTGCGGATCAGTTTTTAATCTGATACGTGCGAATGAAATCTAATAAACTCACACAAATACGCAAAATATAGTCACGTTTTTCATGGTTTTTCAAAGAATTTTCAATTATTTAGCTCAAATTTTGGTCTGGTGGTCTGATCTTCTCACGGATTTATTATCTTATGATTTCGCATAACATATTCAAAGATTAGTCAATTTTATCCGTAGATTCGACGTTAAATCGGTGTTTTAAGCTTGAAAAAGAAGTGTAGAAGAAGAATGGGTAGAAAATGATGAAATCAGGTCATTTTTGCTCTCATTTAACTCTGATTTGCTTCAGGACGTTTAACTTGACTTTTCAAAGTATCATATGCTTCTTTTACTTTATGATGTGAATATTTCATCCCATCATATTCTTTTTGCAACTCTCAAATTATATTATCTTTTTGAAAACATTCGTTGCAGTTTGCTGAACACTTTTGCTTTAAAATCTCTTTTTCTTTTTCAAAACCATCACATTTCAGTGTCAGCTCCTCTTCTTTTTGTTTCAAAATCTTTTCATTTTCAAACATTTCTTTACATTTTTCTTTGAATAAATTCTCGATTTTAGTAAATTCAATGTTTCTGGATCTTAAGTTTTCATCCTTCTTAGTACATGTACTGCATGTTTCCATGCATTTTCTGCACTACATTTCATTTTTGTGTTCGGATTTGTCACCAATTTCATCATTTTTACCCATTGATTTAACTTGGTTTGACAACTCGGTAGATTCAGTTTGAGTTCTTACCTCTGTTTGATCTGCCATCATTGTTTTGACAGTCGTTTTCTTCATATTCTCATCCATCCTATTTTGGTTCTCATCAACAGTTTCTTCCATATTCTTCTTCAAAGTCTCTATCGACTTTTCTAGACTCGCATTAATCACTTTTTCTATACGCTTCTTCACTTGTTCATCAAAATTTTTATCTTCTTTCTTCTTTGAATAATATTCTGCAGCAGTAGGAATAGTAGCAAGTAATGCATCAAAATCTTCAATCTTGGGATCTATTGCAAGATTTCCTTGAGGATCTAAGTAGCATTTTCTCTGCTCATCCCATCTTTTGGCATTTCTCGCTTCTTTGAAAACTTGGTACATTTCATCCAATCTTCTACGTGCTATGCGTTCTTCCCGACTCCATCTCACTTCAGCAACTAAAGCAACTTTCTCATTCTAAATAGATTTGTTCCAATTGAAGCCCTCATCCTCCTAAGTAACCACCAGAGCTTGCTTTCTTTCTTTTGAAGAACCTTCATCGATTTGTGATCGATTAATCTTTGGCGGTTGTTCTCTGTTACGATGATAAATTGCTTTCCTACAGTAATCGTTATGGAACGGATTAACGTTTTCATCCACCTCCTGGTTTGAACATTCTCTCTTGAAATGTCCTTTTTGTTTGCATTTGAAGCAAGTAACTTTGGATTTATCAAATCCAAGTTTTGTTGTAGGACCTCCAAGACACTTTCTACCAATCTCCATGAATCTTTGAGCTCTTCTGATTACGCTCGACATACACCATCTGATATCAATCAACTCCAACTCCTCCGGATCAATTTGATCGTAGTCTTCTTTCTTCATGTTTGGATTTCCAATCTTCCCCGCAACGAGACTTTCATACGATTTTAAATTGACGCTAAGAATTACATTTGTTGTTTTGCTGCATCAGGACTCATGCTCTGTACATTGTTTAAATTTACAACAATGTTGCATTGTACCACACTCGAATTGGAATTGTTTTGATTCTGATGATTGTTTGAATAACCAATGTCACTACTCGATGAACCACTATATGATGAATTTCCTTTTGATGTTCCACTCGAGTTTTCTGCACTGAATGCAGTTCCAATTTTTAGCGATTGATTGTTAGACAATAATCTCTCGCGATAATACAGATTCATGTTCTGCTGATAATTTGAACTGTTCATTTTGTTTTGCTTTTGAAGTTCCAGCTCATGACCTTCCAATTTCAATCAGCTACTCTAGATTCATCTTACTAAACTTTGCAGTGTTTTTAAGAATCATGACATATGTTTGCCAATCATTTTCATGGGGTAATTCCTCAATGAGTTTATCAATTATTTCTTCTTTGTCCTTTCTGATACCAAATCTTTCCAGCTCAAGTTTCAAATGACAGAAACGCTCTATAAGCTGTTGGACATTTTCTCCTTTCAGACAATCCAACAAATCAAACTCTTTCTTTAACAGTGACTTTTTGTTCTTTATCATCTCTTCTCTGCCTTCATATTTGTTTTGCAATGCCTTCCACATAGATTTTGAAGTTTTATCATGTTGAAGCAGAGAAAGAATATCATCTCTAACTGATTGTTGTAACAGTGTAGTCATTTTTTGTTCGTTAGAGAAATCTTTTTTATCATTATCATTATATTCTTTAATTGGTATTATTTATCCCTTATCATTTGTTGGTTTTTTCATATCCAAATGTTAACATAATCCAACTTTCATAAGCATAAGCTTTAACCCAACTCTCAAATATATCTTTCCACCTACTGTAATCTTCCATGTTCATCAGTTTGGGTGGTTTTTGATAGGTTCCATAAGCATTTTCAATGTTTAAACTTTCAAATATGACATTCGATACATTCTTTGGTGTGGATGTTACTGAAGTTGTGAAAGCATCATAGAACTCGTTATAGAATTCCGGCTCCATGATTTCAAACTTTGGAATTATCGAGAAGTACCTGCAAAGATTAACAAACAATCAAACAACTTTGAAAACCAATCACTATAAACCCTGGTTCCCGCGGACGGGGAACTTCCAGATCCGTGCGGATTAGACAATCGGGTCCGTGCGAATTCAATGAATCAGATCCGCGTAAACTAAGACCTTAGATCCGTGCGAACTGAAAAATCAGGTTTGTGAGACTTGTCCTAGTTTGATTCGTGCGGATCAGTTTTTAATCTGATACGTGCGAATGAAATCTAATAAACTCACACAAATACGCAAAATATAGTCACGTTTTTCATGGTTTTTCAAAGAATTTTCAATTATTTAGCTCAAATTTTGGTCTGGTGGTCTGATCTTCTCACGGATTTATTATCTTATGATTTCGCATAACATATTCAAAGATTAGTCAATTTTATCCGTAGATTCGACGTTAAATCGGTGTTTTAAGCTTGAAAAAGAAGTGTAGAAGAAGAATGGGTAGAAAATGATGAAATCAGGTCATTTTTGCTCTCATTTAACTCTGATTTGCTTGAATCTGCTTGTATCTTGTATCTTTAGTCCTTGTTGGACCGATCACGATCTTCTTGAATGTACAACTGATTGCGATAACTTCGTATCTTGTGCAAAATCCGAGTACGAAGGTGACTTGAACAAGAACAAGCTAATTAATATGGTTTCGATTGATGATTTGATAGTACAAAACCGTGAAACAAACTGGATAGAGTTTCCCCTCTCTAATCCACACTCAATTACAAATGAACAAGACATGACACCTATATATAGGCAACCTCCATCCACGCATATATGTAATCATGGATGTGCACATCCGTGCGAACCCACGTGGTACGGATCTGGCCTGATCCGCACATACCTGATCCGTGCTAACTTACCTCTTCTCTTGCACAGATGTACATTATACTATTAACCTAGACCTATCCAAAGCAATTAACTACGACTCGTAACATTTAACACTAAAACACATGATTGACGGAAGCGATGGACATAGTGCATTCACACTTAACATGTATAGCGCTATAGAATTAACGCACCACCTGTATTCTTGAGGTCATGCTAAGTAAACAAAACGGTCTATTCATTGCTATGATTAGATTACGCTAGCGGGAATCTTTGGGTTGACATGTATAGTTGCATGCTAGTATTGTATGTTAGTTTTAAGTTAACAAATGTTGCCATGTGGATTCGTTTAGACTTTTACATTATCTAGTATTCAAACTTGTATACTTGCCAATGCCTTGTGTGTTGAACTATACTTTAATACGAATTGCAGGAAATCGATGATGATGATGACGCATGGAACTTTTAGGATGAACTAGAAACTCATCTAAATTTTGTACTTGTTATTGTATTTGTTTTGTTCAACATGATGTAATTTTCTTCAAAAACTATTGTACTTGTTCCTTAGTAATGAAATGGAAATTTTGATTATTAAATACTTGTCGCAAATTTAGTGTTATGAAGTCTCGAGCAATCTATTTTGTCCCGCCCAATGATTCCACCATCGGTTGGGGTGTGACATAAACTCCTTGATGCAAAAGCATTAAAGTCTCCTGAATCCATGTTGAACACTTTAACAATTTTCACACAAACCAAGCGTATGACTTCCAAGCATATGAATCAACCCAAGTGTATGACCCTGTGTGTAAGACCCTTCCCTCGTATGACTTCTTCAAATGTATAACTGATCCAAGTGTATGACTCATGCGCTCGCACTCCTGCGCGCGTATGTGCTTCTTCGCTTGGACTCTTACGTGAGCATGACTCCTTCACCTAGGATATGGGTGGAGTTTTGGTTGACGAGTAGGAGTCGTTAAAATGATGTTAACGTATTTTAATAGACATTGGTGATTTTACAACGATGGTGCTTTGGTTTTTAAATAAAGCATTCACGATGTGTTCAAAATACTTTTAACTTAAACTATTAGAACTCATTCAGCATAGCTGACTTTTGCATGTATGTTAGACTGTATTGTAGGTGTGTGTGTTGGTGCATACATCTGTCGACTTCGTCTTATATCAAGTCTGGGTTGCGTTGCGGATATGATCAAACATGATGTCATCATGTTGAATGATGACATCATAATAGATGACATCATCATTGCAATATGAGACAAAACAGTTCACGACAAGAAGCAATTGGATTTGAAATTGAGTTTGATTGGTCGTTTGAAAAGGTCCAATTAGGTTGTCCGTTTGAAATGTGTGTTGACCGTTTGAGAGGCTGACCGTTTGAAGGGTGGCATGTCACCTTCAAACGGACAGGGTCCTCCCTATAAATAGGCTTCAAACGTTCATCATTTGTAACGATTCAAGATTTGATACCGAGGTGCTGCCGGTTTATTCTCTGATTGAAAACATTGTTAATTGAATATACAAGAGGTTTAAAGTGTATTTCAAGCTGTTTTCAAGTCCGTTTCTTAGTTTCCGCCTCTGAAACGTACGAGAGCTCTTCTGAACGACTCATTCGGGTCGAAACACGATCCTACAAGTGGTATCAGAGCTCAGGACGAGGAGTTCTTGCCATATTCAGCTTGAAAATCTATTTTCTACACCTTCTTTTCAAAACTGAACAAATTTTCACGGTTAAAATCGGCTATAACTTTCACAGAATGTGTAAAAGTGCATTTTAACAAACCCTTGAAAGTTTCAGCTCTAAATTCGAAGTAAAACTGGTAAAAATGGCTTGAAAATTGGTGACCGTTTGAACGAAGTCTGACTGACCGTTTGAAAAATGCACCTTACCGTTTGAAAATGCACATGACCGTTTGAAAAATGCACCTTACCGTTTGAAAATGCACATGACCGTTTGGAAATACATGCTTGTCCGTTTGAAATTGACATGATCGTTTGAAACATGAACATCTTTTGACCGCTTGAAGGTGCATCGAGTTGTGTGAAACAAAAAACGAGGTTGTCAGGATACATGTGAATATATCAGTTTTTGTGAGCATGTGAAATATGTCGGTTCATTAAAATCTTCATGTGATAACAGTTCACTACATATCATCGGCCCAATTAAAGATGTCGGGAATAGTTTCAGGTCACGAGAAAGTGCATTGAGTTGTGAGTTGTGTAATTGGTGGCCTTTGTTGGAAATTGAAGTGTCAGCTCACTATAGTATATAGGTCCAATCAGTTTGAGATATGAATTAGTCTTGTCGGCCAATGTTTACCAATATTAAAGTTTGTATGTGTTTGGATAAAAGATGTCAGACTAGTGGTCACGTGATTTCTTGAGACCATATATTACATTAAAAGTTTGTTGCTTAGTGGGTTTACTGTCCAATTTGTTGATTATCAAGAGTGCATATATCGGCCCAATCATATCGATTTGGCTATTGATATTTGAGGCCCAATCACCTGATTCAATTGGATAGTTGTTTTGTTCTAAAAAGTCTTGGTTCAATCAACAAACAGTTTGCTTGTGGATTTGAAACCCGAACAACATTGGAACGAGTCCGCAAATTTTCAACACGAGTTCTAGATCAATTCAACCATTACACGCGTTCACATTTTCTCAGTTCGTTTAAACTGATTAGTTGTTTTTGTTTTCATTCAGGTGTTTTTACAAGAGGTGTTTTCCCGAAGTATATCAAATTTTCGAAGACATGGACGAGGAATTCTACAACGCATTTGCTACACCTGTTGCTCCCGTTACTGCTGCTGAAACGTTGTACAGTGAGAATGAGACGGGTACACATCAGAAACCGCCAAAGCTCATGTACATTGAAGATTTTCAGGGATGGAAAAATCGATTTGAGAACTGGGTGCAAGCTTACAAGTTTGATGCATGGTGTTCGTTGGGGAAAGACTATGAGAAACCAAAAAACGAACGTGGACTTGAAAAGGGTTTTAGTGACTTTACGGAAGTTGACAAATTGAAGTATACTAGTGAGAAAATGATGATCAGTATTCTTCAACAGGCAATTACAGAAGATATATTTGTTTTGCTTCAACATGGTAATACAGCTAAGTCAATTTGGGAAGCATTGATTCAGAAATTCAAAGGAAGCGCAGATATGATTAAAAACAAAAAGGCATTATTGAAGAAGTTGTTTGATATGTTTTCAGCTTTCGACCATGAAACTACAAAGCATACCATTGATAGATATTGTCATCTAGTCTTGGAAATGAAAAGATTTAACATTGAGAAAGATGATGATGAGTGGGTCGATAAACTAGCTGAAGCACTACCATAACAAAAGTGGGGAACTTATTTGATGATTTTAAAACACACAAGAAAGTCTGAGAATATGAATCTGGCACAATTCATTCAAAAGATTGAAGAGCAGGAGCTGGATATTCAGAAAACCGCTATCATGACAAATCCAAATGCCAAACAAGACGTCAGTTTGTATTATCGAGGAAACAAGTTTGAGGCTACTCCCAGTCCTAGCCCGAAGATTCAAACTGGTTTTAGTGCTGAAAGTTCGTCTGGAACAATGAGTAGTAATGTGACTCAAAGTGGTGGATATTCTTCATCATTCTCAAGTTTTGATCCAAACAGCACAACATCAAGGTCTCAACGATAAAACTCAACAAACCTTCAGTGCAATGTTACCTTAAACATTCAAAATGGTCAGAATCTGTCTCCGGAAGTTGCCAAGCAACACATGGCATCACTGGTTGCTATGTTAGAATCTTACGAAAGTTTGATCGGTGGGAAGATTGGTAATCCGATGCTTACCAAAGAGGATTACGACCAAATTGATGCTGAGGAACTTGAGCTGATGGATATAAAATGGTGTTTAGCGAGTGCTTGGAGGAGAGCTGAAAAGTTTCAAGAAATTACTGGTAGAGATGAATTTCGAGGAATGGCTACGTCTCAGTTGGGTTTTGATAAATCGAAAGTTACCTGTTTCCGTTGCAAAGGAAAAGGACACTTTAAAAGAGAGTGCAAAAGCAAAGAAGCAGCCGGGAATCAAGAAAAGAACAACTATTATCAGAAATCAATTTTTCATCAGATTGCTCAACAACCACAAACTGCACATGCTCATGCAATTGAAGATGGAAAGAAGAAAGCTTTACTTATCCATCAAGATGATGAATTTGTTGCTGAAGGATTTAGTTGGGACAAATACATACCTGGGTCAGCTTGTGTTGCAAGAATTCGGGGTGAAAATGGGACTAATCAGAAAAGAATCCCAATTTTTCCAGATCTTGGAAGCGATGTGGATACCGATGATGAGGAATAACATCTCAACAAAGCTAGAAAAGGCATTGATCCTACTAGTTTTAATTTGTTTTTTGCAGATAAAATGGAGATGCTGTATCAAAAGAAGATTGCAAGATTGAGGAAAGAGCTGGAAGCAGAAAAAATGCAAGCTGAGGAAAAGACAAAGACAGAAGCTGGAGAAGCAAATGTTGATCAAGTGATTGAGAAAGTTGTGGAGAAAATTGTTGAAGTAGAGAAAGTTGTTGAAAAGATTGTCGAGATAGAAAAGGTAGTTGAAGTTGAAAAACTTGTTGAAGTCGAGAAAATCGTTGAAGTTGAGAAGATTGTTGAAAAAATGGTTGAAGTTGAAAAACCATGTGTGAAGTGTTCAGAATCTTGCAAAGTTTATGAGGAGAAAGATAAGAAGATTGCTGATTTAGAGAAGATTAAAGAAGATTTACTGTCTGATGTGAAGTATGTGAAAGAGTCATATGATGTGCTCAACAACACAGTTGATCGTCTGAAAAAGACAAATACAGAAATTGAAAAGGCAATGGAAAAAATGAGCGCAACATTAATGACAAAGCAGAGCGTCATAAATGATTACATCGAAGACTGTGCTAATCTGAAGAAGGAGTTGGAGCTTGAAAAGATCGAAAGTGAAAGGATTAAACGATTACTGTTGAGTTATACTACTTGTGATTATTTGATTGATCGTGTTTATCCTACTGTTGCAGGTCTGGAAGCATTTATGGAGAAAAAGTCTGAAGATACTGATACTGGTAAGAAACAAAGTGTCAAGTATAACAGATGTCCGCCCCCGATCCATGAAACTTATTCTCCAAGGAATCCTAACGAGGAGCGTCTAAAAAAAGCAGTCAACATCAAATTAAAGTCTGAAATCATTGATGAATTACCAGATAATATTGATGTTACATTTACAGCGTCGGACACTGATCATGAGTCTGAATTATTAAAGAAAGTTGTCGATCAGGTGTTGGATATGGATGAAGAGTCAAAACCGGAGTCTAAGTCTGAAAGTTCGAGTTCGTCAGAAAAGAGTCCGAGTTCGCCGGTTAATAGGGTTTACAATAGAGAATTCCTGTTATCAAAATCTAATTTGAATGACGGGTCAATAAAAGTGGCTTATACTTTGTATGATTCAGACAAATTATATTCTGATGAGGAATTTCCAATAAGAAGTGTAAAAACTGAAATGATCAAACAGGTTTTCAAATTAACAGAAATTAATATTTCTGAAATAAAAGATTTAAATCTTGATGAAAAACCTAAAAAATACACTTCAAGAGTTCAACAAAGATTGAACAAGAAAAAGGGTTACAGTTCTGGTTCAGGTTATCGAAAAAACCGAACCATAACCGTAATTACAAAAAGAATGGATTAGGTTTCATTCCCCCGGAAAACTATAAAAATAAGGAAAATTATAAACCAAAAACAACATTTGTTGCAGGAGGAAGCTCAGAGGATGAACAGAAGAAACCTTTATGGAAACAGTCAAACCAGGAGTTTCTTGCTGAAGTGAAGAAGAATGTGAGAATGTTTGCTCAAAGGGTTGATAGAAGAACTTGCTTTAAGTGCCAGAAAGTTGGATATATTGCTTGGAATTGCCAGCAATCCAACAACATAAAACAGGGAGTTACTTCTAACTCGAAATTGAAAGAAAACCTTGTTTTTGAAAAGAAACAATCAACTGAGAAATCAAAAGTGTTTGAAAATTCAACTTCTGAAGAAGGTGAAAGTTCAAAACGATTTTACAAAAAAAGAGTTGATTTAACAAAACAAAAATGGGTTATAAAATCTGAAAGAAGTTCTGACAATGAATCTGATTCCATAAAATCAGAGGAGTCATGTGTTGAGAAAAAGATTGATAATTCCGTTCCTGAGTTGAACGATGAAAACTTTCCGTCATTGACAAAAGATTATTTGAAATCTAAAGGTAGGGTTGAGATTTCAGATCAATTCTTTGCTGATAAGAAAGAATTTGATGCTGAAAAGGTGTTTAATGGAAATGTTAAACATATTTTTGGTAAGATGGTTGCAGGAAAAGTGAAAGGTGCTAAAGAATTCTACAAATCAAAGTGCTGGTGGGACAGATGTGTTCCAGAATCTCCCAAGGCTGGTCAGGCTTGGGGGAAAGTTTCTCCAAACTAAAAAACCTGACTTGCCGGAGCTCCCAGGTTGGTAAGAGTGGAGCAGGAATCGGCATCTTTCTTAGCAAATGATCCTACATGTAGTACAGTTGGTAAAGTACAGGTGGTATCTTTAAATTGTTAGATTTTGATTTACAAGTGGTTATAGTTGGTGAGTGAACCTGTAAGTGGTTGAAAGAGGTTTTCATTGACAAGTGGTTAATCAAGGTCATTAAGTTGAACTTGATTGAACCATACTTACAAGTGATATTTTGGAGAACAATATGATGAACCCCTAACCTACAAAAGGTTTATTAAAATCAACAAAACATATTTTTCGGAAAAACCATTTGATTAAAACAAACTTAAGTGTTTTGAAATCACAATGGGAAAATGTTTTGTTGTGACGGAGAGTTCTGATTGTTTATGCCAAGTGAATGGCGATTTGAAGTGATTTGATATCAGTTGTCACTTCATTGTACAGTTTGCTTTCAAATTTCCTAAAATGTGTTTGCATTTTAGGGGGAGTAAAATTTTTCAGAAAATCCAAAAACATGATAAAATCACAAATGAGTTTTGTTGTATAAAAGAGGAATGATAGTAAATCAGTGGACTATCACAACATGCTAAAGATTTGGAAAGAAAAATGTGATAAACGATCTCACTGTGGATGTGTGAGTAGGTTTTTGCACATTTAGTAGATTGTGACGAGATATAAACCTAAATTCAAACTTGCTTATTCCGTGGGTAACATCTCTCGGATATATGGGTAACCCCCGAAATCTCGTTTGAAAGATTCCTTTTTCTGATATACTAGGTCTTTATACTCAGTGATATCTGGGGTATTATTCCTGGACTTCTGCTGAATGGAAGTTCTGACCTAGTCCTCAAATAATACTTTCCGCAATGCTTGAAACATAGCATCACCCTCAGCATATATGATAAGACAATAAAATTGCTTAGCAATGCTGTTGTAAAAAAGATCCTCTAAAGGGGACACACCCAAAAGTCGATTCGTGATCTCTCTGCTGAACGGTAGTTCTGACCTGAGCTCTCACGATTTCGATCATAATTTATTCCCCTACAGATATCATTTGTGTCATACTTACCTGTAAGACTGAATATTGGGATCTGGATACGGGAGTATATTCTGAGGTGGGACACGCGAATAAGTTTAAGTATCTAAGACATTAATCTCGTATCTCGAAACAGTTGAACTTTGTGTGAAAATTTAAGTGGACCAGTATACTGACAATCTAAGTGAATCGTTTAGAACCTAAAATGTATAAAGCTTAACGGTGTTGGTGATTTGTCTCATAAACTGATATGATCCTCTTACACAAACTCACAAAAATATTGTATGTAAATATTTCATTTCTGCATTTCATTTCTGTTATTTCAAAAATCCAAAAAGATTTTCGGTGTGTTTTAGCATAAATTTTTGAAAATTCAAAAAGATTTTAGACAACTGATGTTGGAAAGCTGAGTTTCAAAATTCCGAGTGCTGAACATGACGAACAGGTTTGGGAAAATTTGTTTGAAGGAGTGTGAAATGAAAATGATATATATTCAAGTGGTTCATCAAAAATTGACATGATAAATCATTTTGTTTGATACTTGAAATTGATGTATTTAGGGTTGTGTCTTCAAGTTATTAGCAAAGTTTCTAAATTTGTTATATCTTATCTTTTATGAAACTTATGTTTTGGGTAGAGAATATGCAGGTGAATCAGATTACGATACCTAAACCTGTGAAAATCAGACTACAATCCCAGTACAAGTTGAGGAGGAGTCTGTTAGAGAAAGAGAGTCTGAATATGCCAGAGCTAGGAGTTTGATCCTGAAGAATACAAGAGAATGTTAGAGTGAAGGGAGCCCAAAGACTGATAAAGACTGAAGATTGAGAAGACTCGACACTTAAGACTCGTCAACATCTGAGGGGGAGTCTGTTGGTGCATACATCTGTCGACTTCGTCTTATATCTAGTCTGGGTTGCGTTGCGGATATGATCAAACATGATGTCATCATGTTGAATGATGACATCATAATAGATGACATCATCATTGCAATATGAGACAAAACAGTTCACGATAAGAAGCAATTGGATTTGAAATTGAGTTTGATTGGTCGTTTGAAAAGGTCCAATTAGGTTGTCCGTTTGACATGTGTGTTGACTGTTTGAGAGGCTGACCGTTTGAAGGGTGGCATGTCACCTTTAAACGGACAGGGTCCTCCCTATAAATAGGCTTCAAATGTTCATCATTTGTAACGATTCAAGATTTGATACCTAGGTGCTGCCGGTTTATCCTTTGTTTGTAAACATTGTTAATTGAATATACAAGAGGTTTAAAGTGTATTTCAAGCTGTTTTCAAGTCCGTTTCTTAGTTTCCGCCTCTGAAACGTACGAGAGCTCTTCTGAACGACTCATTCGGGTCGAAACACGATCCTACAGTGTGATTCGAGTCAGGGTTGCTCTTGGCTAGCGGATGAGATTACTCGTGTTATGGTGGAAGGCATTCGGTTTGTTAATGACAAAAAAACCTGTTTTGTGTCTAAATAAATTATGTACCATTTTTAATTAAAAATTTCCGCTGCGTATATAAATAAAGTGTTATTTTAATATAGTATACTGTGATGTGACCCAACTGTAGGGTGCCCGGTTTGGGGCGTTACAAGTTGGTATCAGAGCCATGTTTAAGAGAAATAGGTATTCTTAGATGCCTAAACTTAAACCGTAATGGGACCGAAGTAACGAACGCCACCACGAGTAACCGCGAGCCAAGTGGTATGTTTGACGTGTTGTGTTTAGTAATTGAAATTTCTTTGTGTTGTGTGCCTGTATTACGTGGATGGTAAAAACACTAGTATGATCGTGATGGGAAATGTTTAGAATGTCTGCGGTGAAATGGACAACTGATAGCACTTGATCAACGTTGTTGGTGGTCTATTGTTACTTCTCATGTTCTGAATGATGACCTGGAATGAATCATGCGAATGTTTTGCCTTGGGTGGGAAGTAAGTCACGGGTTGATGTTGGCATTATGTCTCACGAGGCTTTTTTTTTGTTATCGCTAATTAATTAATGATGAAGTCCATTGTGAGTTATGCTTCGTCATTCTGTAATTTAGTCGCTGGTGTGTATATATGTGGTTGTTGTTGGATTATGTGTAGTTTTACGTGGCCATGTGGAAATGCTTGAATAGCTTGATTTTGTATTAGCATAATCCTTGCTGAGGTATGACGGTCATTGTCGACCAATTTAAGTGAATAGACTAGTATAAACATATCTTGTGATTTGTCTGTACTTGTGGTTTTGATTGCGTTGTGCGCATGCATGATGTTCAAGATGATGTTATATGAATGGTTACTTTAACGTAACCTACGGAAATTGTGTAGATGCGTCTAGCCTGGATATGGTGTCCTGTATGATGATTAGTATGACCCATAAGTGGTACGATTGTGTGAACCTGTATATGGGTTCGATAGTGACGAGTGGTGACGGTTGCAAATGAGGTATACATATTTTCCCAGGTTTAGAAATAGAATGAGTGACACACGAGGTCGTTAGCTGTAGTTACCACTTTGCAAGTGTTATGTGTTTTACTGCTTAAAATGTTATACAAAGAAGGTATATTTTATGAATGGTCTTCATTAATACATGTGAATTGAATATTGTAGTATGTCTAAGTTGTTAGTGTCCTAATGGTAGGTTGATAATAAGGGAATTCAAGAAATTGTTATCCTCTTGTGACGAGTGTCTTGATGACGAGATCGTATAGAAATGAGGCGTAAGGCATTGTACGCTTGTCAATATTCTTGAGGGTGTGCTTTTATGCGATGTGTTGCATGTTACATTGCCGATAGGACGTGCGACCCTAATTTTGGTTATGAGAATTGATGCGGGATGCAGCTTTGCTTACACACAGGTTTGGCAAGATAACAATGACGAAATGATAATGTTGTTACAACACCGAATAATGACGTGACGCGACAACTTATGGAAGAACTTCTTGGTGAAGAATTTGGTCGACGCATACGCTTGGAGAATCAGCGAATGCCTAGGATGCTTAAGTTGGATGAGACAATAGATGTTTAAGGTGGACGTTGAAAACTGAACCCTGGGGAAAAATAAGAACGACTCATGGGTCGCATGCCCAAACACGACGATGACGATAACGATGATTTGGATAGTAGATCTTGAATTTACACGTGTAGATGCATAATACGTTATGGACAAGCACCTAGAGATCATCAGCTAGGGTAGAAGGGATGCTTCACCTTAGACAGGCGTCGATTGATGAGATTCTAAGGTTGTTGTTGACACGACATGCCCTATTTTTGGCATGATGGGCATGACGACGAATCGGGAAGTGCTCAGGTTCGAAGACAACATGGAATTTGGCTAGCTTGATAGTTTGATTAACAGGATTGTTGAAGCTACCAAAAGGGCAGGGTAGGTGTGTCGACGGGCCGATAATAGCTACGAAATTTGACGGGGTAGCCAAGGTTATTAATGACAAGGTAGGGATGCCATTAGTAAAAATGTAAACGAGGATTAGGTAATTGGTTACTGTTGATGGGACCTTCATGTGAAGGTCAACGCTTAAGAGATTGTGGAAGGTAACCTTATAGTGACCAACGAGTAGTGATACGAATCGTGAGGCAAAGATGCCTAGTGAGTATGGAATCGAACGAAGAGTTGTATGATAGGTGTTTAAGTAAAGAAGACGGGTCCCAAAGTTGAAACCGGACGATGGAAAAGGCTACTTTGACTATGGCGTAAGGTGACTCGATTAAAGATAAAGGTGATGACCATGATGTTTTATAGCGAATGGGTGTCACACGGAAATACGGACGTGTAGATATGAGGTGGTGAATACGTATGGTCTTTGGCGTGCTGGATTCAAGGACGAATCCCATTTTAAGGAAGATAGATTTGTAACATCCCGAAAGTTCGCCATAAATTTATTTAGATGAACTCACTACCCAGATTTTTTTCAAATGAACCCATTGACGGAATTCGACTTTATCTTAATAAGACGATAAACAGGTTCAGCACTTACACCTTAGTTTAAATGAAGTAAAGGGGTCGTTTGTTATTATTTAAAAGATGGTTTAATTATGTTACTTTGGAAACAAATCACCTACATGGAAGAGTCTAGGGACCTAGGTGCAATTTTTCACTTTTTAAATAAGATAAAGAAAACTCTAGCTTATTAATCGACCTAGGGTATTCCAGCCGCAAAACAACATCGAGAGAGGAGATCGAACGAGATTGTAGAGGAAAGACAATAGTGGTGATTCTTAGACACTAGATCTCCAAATCAAGCACAGGTTAGTTCTTTTACATTAGATTTCATGTGTTATTTGTTTTGTTTGGGGTTGCGATAGATACGGATGGTTATAGTTATGGCGTTTGGCGATGATGATGGTGTTCGTAGACAGTGGGTGCGGGTGAAGTTGGATGGTGAAGGCGATGGTTGAGGTGGTGTTCGGGTGTGGTGGCGATGTTGGGTGAACACGGTGGTGTATGATGATGATGATGATGGAGGCAAAGTAGGGAGACGGGTGGTGGTGATGGTGTACGGAGATTGTCTGGTTGGCGGCGCAGTACCATGGTGACGTATGGTGGTTAAGGTGTGTGTGCGCACGCTACGCAAATATGATGGTTAAGGTGTGTATGTCGCATATGCGTTGTGTGTATGTAAGGTTCATTTGATAAAATTTATATTTGTTTACATGGAAACCACAAATGGTATGGGTTGGCAAAGAACAAAACAACAACTCTAAGCTGTGTGTTTTTTTAACAGGTTAGAGAGTGTTGATGGGATTATGCTTGCATGGGATGATGATAAGTTGGTCATGAACATATCGGTTCTTAGGGGGGTTTTATAGCTAGGAGGTGGTGAAGGGTATTGTTTAGTAATGATGATGACGCCACATGGTGATGCATGTTAATGTTGGTATGATAACAGAATGTTGGAGTTTGAGTTGTTAACAAGCTAGCAAGCGTACATCTTAATTAGTTAAGCATTATCTTTGTTGGGATTGAACCCTACAAAGGAACAGTTGATAAAGCCAAAACTGGATCAGATCAGTGGATTCACAATAAGCAGTTGTGTGAAATAGTTCTTTCCCCTTGAAAGTGGCCTAACAACTGATGTCCTCTATCTACTGTCCTGATACATCAACTGTGATCTTCAACATCTGATGAAGACCTAAAGACCGTTGAAGACAAACACTGATGCTCAATTTGCTGTCATGGTTCAAGTACTGCTGATGAAGCAAAGCACTGCTAGGAGTATAACAGTGGAATGAGAAGCAGTAGTTTAGCTTGTCTTTGTATTTATTGTTAATCAGTAGTTTGTAATAGCAGTAGTTGTATAGGTCAGTGGTTACAGGTTGTTAGGAGGTTAGATGTCACTTTCATGGTGACGTCAGCAAAGATGCTTCAGTGGTTTGTTCTGTACTATAAATAGAACAGTACCCTGTACTGTTCTATTAGCTCCTTCTTCACAAGTCATTCTGTACGAACAAACCATCTGTGAACTCAGGCTCAGGCTGAGGGGGAGATTGTATTGCATGCATGCAAGTGTAAATATAATCATTCGATTTCATGATAAACATGTGTGTTGAAAGCAATTCTTCCAATTGATTGTGTGTTGAAAGTTTGTTTCCATTTTAATTCCGCTGCACTTATACTCATTCATATTCATAATTACCAAACAAAAACACAATCATAAGAAACTCAGATCCTATATATAAGTACCCCAATCATTTTCCGACAAAGCATCTACTAACTTATCCATTAGTTATGAGTCTTCTTTCCTAATCCGCATCCTTTTCATTTCCGCAACTAAGTAAAGAAATATTTCGACTAGCTGTTGCAATGTTTCTCCTTTGATTGCTGTAAAAATATCAAATTCCTTTTTGAATAAAGTTTTTATTCTTCCTCATTTCACTGTTACAGTAATTCTTATTCTGTAAAGCGAACCAAATTGGTTGACAAGAACCAGTGTGTCATCATCTTTTTCTTCCTGATGTACTTTTCTCGTTCACTCTCAAGAATTTGTGATACCTTGATTTTTCCCCATTTTCATTCTTTTGAATCACATATTCATCTTCTATAGGCATCCATGTTGTTGGTGCATATTGTGTATGTCCGCCACTGTGCGAATAGCTAGATAGAGCATGTGTTGAATATTGTATAGAATAGTGAAAAGGTGGACATGGTTTAGTAATAGTCAAGGTCCATCCGGACGGATGGAGAAGTCCATCCGGACGGATGGACAACATGTTAGTCCATTCGTAAACCCCATCCGGACATAAAGGTCATGTAATGTTGAGTCCATCCGGACGGATGGACAATAGGTCCATTCGGGCCGATAGGCTGTTGCCTATAAATAGGGAGTTGGGGTTCCCATTTGGATAAGCTTTTGGTTCCCAGAGTGGGGAGATGTTGTCCAACTGGTTTCACGGGTATGTAAATTTCATATATCAATAGAAACCAGATTATAAGTGACTGTTTGGTGTCGTTCTCTATCTTCTACTCGTTTCTTATCACCGAACCGATCATCTCGGGGCCAAAGCTCCGTCAAACTCGACGTTTCCTGAAATATCAAGTGGTATCAGAGCTACGGTACTGATTCAATCGATCTAACAGTTGATTGAATCACCTACGCTCAATAATTTTGGATGTGTAGTGACTTTTGACGTTAAAACATAGAAAAACATAAAATTGAAGGTCAATTAACGGATGGAATTGAAAATTGAAAAAACATCATTATGTTCGGAATTGATTTTCGCACAATCCTGTGAAGTTTCATCACGAAATTCAAAGCATTGAAGATTCTGGATCGAAAAATGTGATTGAGAGTGTTCTTGAGAAGTTCGAACATGTTTGTTCGGATGGACCCATCCGGACGGATGCACTCATCTGAACAGATGGACAACATCCATCCGGACAGGTAGACTTTCGCACATCCGGACAGTTGGACGATATGCTCATTGATATTCGTTAATTTACACATATTTTAGTTCCCCGTTTTACCCCTATTTTATGCGTTTTTGGCCGTAAAACCGTCATTCGGATACTTATTTATCTACATTTATGTTTACAGGCCTAAAACAGTATACCAGCCAAGATGATAGCGAAAACGAGGACTTTCCGGACAAAACGACGAAGCTGCGGACATTCTGTTAAGGATTCTGAACTGGGCCTGTGGAACGACCGTTCCACCTGATGCACGGTCGTGCATCTCCGACAAAGCTGATCAACCCGGAAATGAACGACCTGTGCGACTGGGCGTTCTAGGAAACAAGGCGGCTCGGTGAAGAACGGACGTTCCATCTGTGGAACGACCGTGCGTATCCGAGGAACCATCAGTGTCTCGGTGATGAACGACCGGTGTGACTCGGCGTGCAACAAATAACCCGGAACTGAACGACCGTTCCACACGAAGAACGGTCGTGCCATTTCGAATCTGGTCAACGATCTGATGACGTATGCAGTATGGTGACCCATCCCTAATAATTGAATAAAGTGAACGGTCGTTCCATATGGAGAACGACCGTGCAACAGCAAAAAGTATAAAAACTTGCAGAAACATTCTGCTCGTAACTCTGGAATTTTTGGAGAGCTTCTCAGGCGATTTTCAGGCTCCGGAGGCATTAGCTTTCACCCGGAATCAAGCCACATTTTCCCGTTTAGCTCGATTACTACCCGGATCCTTAGTCTAGTACTTGTTTATGGTTTGATTTTCTAATCTTTCCATGTTTTTGTTAATCTTTCAAGTACTTAGATTATTGTTTATGTATTATTGTAGCCTTTGGGCAAAAACACAAACAATCCCTTGCTAGATTATTGCCATTAGTGTGTTAAACTTTGTTTGTAATGACACTTGAAGTATTTTCTATGATTATCTTTGATGATTAGTTTGCAACCTTGTTATTGATATTGAATTCTTGATTATAAGTAATTATGTTGGATGATTGATGCTTGGTTAGTTAAGATAGTTGAAAAATGAAGCTTAATTAATCTTGTATTAGTAAACTTTGAATTTGGTTAACTAGTTTAACTTGGTTTAAATGTATGCATCATGATACTAGAAATGGTTAGTGATTTAATAAAATGTAATTATTGTTAATCAAGAGAGCTTGCCGTCACGTAAGGGCCTAAACGGGTTAGATGGTGTCGTTATAAATTCTTGCCATGATTTGTTAGCTTAGTTAGTAGTTTAGGCCAAAATTGCTATCTTAGTGAATTATTGTGTAAGATTTGTAAAATGAACTCGGTTATGATTTAATCTAGTTTATGCTTATCTCGGTGGTTGCATTGTGTTTATCGGTGTTGCTTTCCTTGTTTAAGTGAGGTTAGAACAATCCTAACGGCTGACTAACTTATTTTTAAGAGATTTTCATAGACATTTATCAATTGCACGTTAAAGAACAATTTTAGGTGGTTGAAGTGTGTTTATCGTTTTAGCTTTCCGAATGATTGTCATGTTAGGATTCCCGAAAGGGATACTAATTGTTTTAAATTGGAAAATTGACCGAATGCTTCTAGTGCCAAAACTGACTTAGTTGACATGCTGTGGTTGTGTATTTAGCAAGGCTTTTTATCTACTATCTATTATGTTTTTATTATGTATTTGGTTATGTTTACTTTAGTTTAGTTTAAATCAACCAAACCTATGTTTTTACCGGTAGTTTAGTGAAAAAGGTCTAGTATTATTTCTCCGCCCATTTCCTTGGATCGATACTTGGTTCTTACCGATACTTTATTACATATATGACGGGGTACACTTGCCTCTTTCGTGTGTGTTTTGATGTAAAAGTAATAATCACTTTTATAAATTTAAAACCCAATCGTGTGTAAATTCATTGCAAAATTATGTATATATACGCACACGTCAAGTTTTTGGCGCCGCTGCCGGGGAGATGGCGAGTTTTAGGAACGACCCGAGTCATTTGGTTATCGGTGTAAATACTTGTTAATATTTGTGTATAATTTCTTGATTATTTATTTGTTTATTTATTTGTTAATATTTCTTGTTTTATTCGATTTATTCATTTTTGCGTTATTTTTGTTTCATTTATTTATTTGATCCGGATTTATTTATTCACTTATTCTTTGGGTTTTCGGCACCCTAAAGCCATTTTTTTATTAGTCGATTCATTTATTTATTGTGTTGAATTTTTATAAAATTTCGGGCCCATTTTTCAGAGTTTTATAAAATTTTCAGCCCATTTATAATAACTTTCTGCTTCTATTCAGCTGAAAAAAAAGGGCAGAATTATTATTTTATTAATAAAATATTCACCGTGTTAAATTGTCGTTTGCAGGTTAATGTTCTCGACCCCAGCTCCCAATCCTATTGAGCCGTCAGACGAGCCCGAGCGTGATCTGAGGAGACGTCTTCGTGAGAAATCTCGTGCAGTTGGGCGGATACTCGCAGCAGGTGAGCCGGAGCTAGTGGTACCCGTTGAAGCCGAGGGTTCAGGGGCAGCAAGAAACGCAACCATGGCAGACGATAATCAACCTTTGAATGAGACGAATCAGCCTGGACGAGAGGGCTTGGAGCCCAGTATTATTAGACCCACTATTGATGCACCTTCATTTGAAATAAAATCTAGTATTATTAACATGGTGCAGATTTCAGTGCAGTTCGACGGGCGTGAGCACGAGGATCCCGGGAGACACATTGTGGCTTTCCTCCATGTTTGCTCCACATTCAAGATTAGGGATGTTTCGGAAGACGCAATTCGGTTGAGGTTGTTTCCGTTTTCATTGCGTGAAAAAGCCAGAGCTTGGCTTATGTCACTTCCAGCCGGGTCCATCAGGACCTGGAATCAGTTGGCAGAGCAGTTTATGCATAAATACTTTCCACCTGAGAAAACGAACAAGCTACGGAACCGGATTACTTCATTTCGCCAGGACGAGGGCGAATCGTTGCATGCAGCTTGGGAGAGATTCAAGGATTTGTTGATTGATGTGCCACATCATGGCTTCTCAAAGAGACAGCTGGTTTTGACATTCTATCAGGGGCTCGGCTACAACACGCAGGAGCGATTAGATATTAACGCAGGAGGCGATCTGGGAACGAAGACGCCGGCGGAAGCATATGAAATTATTGAGAAAGCTGCGTTGAAATCCAGCTCGCGTCGGGAAGGCGATAGAGGTCGGGCTACATCATCATCATCTCGCCCTGGAGCTCACGCTGTGGACGATTACACAGTTATTACTGCGCAAATCTCAACTCTGGCGACGAAATTCGATAAATCCCAAACAGCCGCGCAAGTTGGTCCTGGATGTGACCAATGTGGAGTGTCACATGTGCCAGGTACGTGTGAGCAGGGTGTTATGTTTACCGGTCATGAAGAGGTGAACTACATGGGCAATCAAAACAGGCCTCAAAATAACCCCTACAGCAACACGTACAATCCAGGGTGGAGAAATCACCCAAACTTTAGGTGGAAATCTGGTTCTGGGAACCAGAACGCGCCCGGTTTTGCTCAACATGCTCCCGCGCCACAACAATCTCACGGTCAATCCTTTCAGCCTCAATATCATAATCAAGGCTCAGGAAGCAGTTCACAGCCGCACGCCTCTCAAAGCAATGTAAAGCTAGAGGAAATGATGGCACAACTGTTGAACAACTCCAATAGTGCTAATCAAATGGCTGAAAAGCGATATCAGCAGCATGAGGAGCGATTCTTGGTCAACGAAGGAGAAATGCGGAGTCAAAAGGCTTCCATTCAGAATGTTGAGAATCAAGTGGGCCAGTTAGCAAAAATGTTGTCGGAGAGACCCCCGGGTGGTCTTCCGGGCAACACGGAGCAGAATCCGAAGGGGCGTGGTAATGGCCCGCACACGTAAAGTGTGGGGACATGAGTCTTGGTATCGACTCGCCGACAAAAATTTAGCATGAGTCTTGCTATCGACTCGCCGAAAAAAATTTAGCATGAGTCTTGCTATCGACTCGCCGAAAAAAATTTAGCATGAGTCTTGCTATCGACTCGCCGACAAAAATTTAGCATGAGTCTACGCTGCCGACTCGCCGACAAAAATGCAGCAGGAGCGTCTTTGGCGCTATAAGGGCAAAATTGTCCTTTTATTTATTTTTGTAGTTTTAGCGTAATTTAGGTTAGTTTGGTAGTTTGCGTTAGTTAGTTTAGTTTCCATACGTACCGGGCGAAGGTTCTGTATTGCAATATTGTTAGAACAGTTGGTGTGTCGAAAAAATGGCGAAAAACGGCCGAAACGGTTGCTGGAAATAGCGTCTGCAGAAATCTGTATCTGCAGCTGATGCACGATCGTTCCTCGGGTCGCACGACCGTGCGATTCCGAGCTAGCCGGCACGGTAGATCGCACCCTCGGTGCATGTCCGATGACACGCTGTGGGGTTTGAACGATGTCGGTGATGCACGACCGTTCCATACAAGGAACGACCGTGCCACAGGCTGAGGGCAATTTTGTCATTTTGCACACTATATATACCATCATCTGCTGCAAAATCCCTCATTCGCGAACCCTAGCCGCTGCAGACCGTTCCAGGGCGATTTTTCACCATATCGCACGATTTTTCGCACGATCTAACACCCTTCTTCGCACGGTACGTTCCTAGTGTAGATTTCTTGTTTTCTTGCTCTCTAGTGTAGATTTCTTCCGATTTTTCAAGGAAATTTTTAGGGTTCTCTTCATAAACAAATCGAAACCCTAACCCTTGTTAAATCGAAGTATCGTGAAAACCCGGTTGACTTTCAGACCCATGTTGACCCAATACTTGTTGAAATTTTGTAAAGTTCAGATTGTTCTAAGTACAGGGGTCGAAGTCTGCAGATTCGGAGTTGCACGGTCGTTCCTCGTGTGGAACGGTCGTGCCTCACCGGCTTGTTCTCGATATCGCTGGGTTTGGCCTGTTAGTTCTCGGTGACGCACGACCGTGCGTCCCGAAGAACGACCGTGCCATTCGCCCAGTTCAGTTAGACAGTTTCTTCATAATTGGCTGCTCGCTTGTTTTCAACTCATTTCTCTCATGTTTCTGTCTTTCTAACAATTTTCCCCATTACAGATGAACCATCCCTTCCTACAGTTTGACCCCAACATTGAGAAAGAAGCGTTGTGCATACCGAAGCGTGATGCATTGTGGGCGAGACGGGGACAGTTTGGAGTCCCCCGCTGGTTAGACTGGGAGGTCATGCGGGAACTCAATCAATATGACCGACTTGATGAAATGATGACTCGCACGCTTGCAAATTTGGTCGGTTGCAACCGACCCGTGTACCGGGAGTTGACGATTGAATTCTTCGCGTCGTATGCCTATGAAAGGCCTGTTGCACATACACAGCCTGATTTCCGCTACAGGGAGCGGGTAACCTTCAGGTTATGTAGACGTTGGCATACATGGTCGGTTGGTCGATTAGGTAGACGGCTTGGGATTTATACGCGGGAGGACATGGATGATCCCGATGTCTTCAACGATCAGTTCAACTTCCTTAATGATGCAGCGCGGGATGCATTCTGGGCAGAAAATGCCATTGGGGACCCCTACAACCCACGGATGTCAAAGGCTTCGCGACTCCGAGACCCTCTGGTGCGAGTAATGCACCATGTATTCAGCAATTCGATATGCGGACGCATGGACAGTCAAGGTAACTGTCCAACACCTGATTTACTCTTTCTATATGCGTTGGTTGACAAAGCACCAATCAACCTCGCCGCGCGAATGGCTGAGTACTTTGTCAAGTGTTCGGGGCGGACCCAGAATAGTGAGATACATGGCGGTTCGTATGTAACCGAAATAGCGTACAATGAGCGCTACATGACGCCGGGGGTGCTTAGGGGTCTCACTTTGATTACTGAGGGGGTGCATGTTGATATCCGGTCTCTGAAGTTCATGGGGGTGATTGTAGAGCTTGAGAGGGGAGATAGGTTGAGGGGATTGAATGGCGAGGTCTGGGACCCGTTACCTCCAGCTGAGGAGGAACATGAGGAGGAAGAGGAAGATGTTGAGATGGGAGAGCAGCACCAGCCACTGACACCACCACACTCGCCGCAGCACCATGCCTTTCATCAGCATGAGGATTGGCCCACTTTCTACCAGCAGTTCCAGGATATGTGTGTGACGCAGGAGCAGCATGGTACCTACTTCAGCGAAATCAGATCTAGCCAGGACCAGATCCGGGCTAGCCAGGACGAGATTCGGGCCAGTTAGGCAGAGATTAGGGCCACACATGACCAGCTTCAGCATCACCAGGATACTTTATACCAGGGGGTGTCTGCGGGGTTTTCTTATCTTTTCGGGGAGATGCATCACGCATACCCCGACTATTTTCAGCACCCGCCGGAGTTCCCACCGTGGAACCCCCCTGGCTATGGCGATCAGGGCCCATCTGGCACGAGACATGATGATGATGATGATGAGTAGTTGGCGGTGGTGATAGCATTTGGTGGTGTTTTATGTTTCAGTACTTTACTTTTATTTGGGTGTTTATTTTGACTTTTATTTAAAACACCCCGGATATGTATTTTCAGACAATTTCCTTTGTGTTTTGTTTGGATGTTAGTATTTATGTACATTATGGTTGTTGTTTGATTTTTCTTTTTCTGTTATATTTTGGGTGTACACGACATACTCGCAGGTTTTATCTATCGGATCTTGGACCGGAGCACGTACCAGATTCAGCTTCGGAAGTCTCGTGGCACCAACATCATCTTGAGGGGAGTATTTTTTATCCCTTTCTCTATATTTCGGGTCTCGCATTGGGGACAATGCGAAGTTCAAGTGTGGGGAGGGGGTTAACTTTGTTAACTTAACTTTGTTTGTCCTCATATAAAAAAAAAAAAAACCACAGAAAATAAAACACCCTAAAATAGGGTGAAGTTGATAGAAATCGAGCAATTTTGAATACTTAATTGTTAAAAATTTTGTTGATAAGCTCGATTGCGCTTTAGTCGCCTTTTTAAGGCGGTTGTATGTATAGTTGTACTATTTTGTTGCTAGTTAAACGCTACTACCGAGTTTTAACCATTTTCGCCATTTTAAATGTCCACTTCCATACCCTTCGCCCAAGCCTAATGTTATAACCCGTAAAGACCTCTTGATTTACACTTATTTGCATGTTAGTTGGTGGAGACGAGATCTTATAACAAGCTTATGATATTGCACATTTCATTGACTAGGCGTTGAGTGTTTACGCATACACATTTTATGTATGATTCATAAATAAAACCGAGTGTGTGTGAACATTGTGAGTTGTGTGAAGATTAACATGTGAGTCAATTAAATGTTTAGTCACGGCTTTTTGGTTGTCGCTTTTTAAATTGCATATGCTTGTTGGGTTTGAGTCTTTTGATGTTGTCTTTCGACAAACCGGCTAACCGTTTATATTATTTTTCAATAAAATAGTGTGTAAATTATCGTTCTTGTTTGTTTATGTCTTTTATTGCTTTTTAGTTTAGCTTGCTTGAGGACAAGCAAGGTTCAAGTGTGGGGAGATTTGATATTCGTTAATTTACACATATTTTAGTTCCCCGTTTTACCCCTATTTTATGCCTTTTTGGCCGTAAAACCGTCATTCGGATACTTATTTATCTACATTTATGTTTACAGGCCTAAAACAGCATACCAGCCAAGATGATAGCGAAAACGAGGACTTTCCGGACAAAACGACGAAGCTGCGGACATTCTGTTAAGGATTCTGAACTGGGCCTGTGGAACGACCGTTCCACCTGATGCACGGTCGTGTATCTCCGACAAAGCTGATCAACCCAGAAATGAACGACCTGTGCGACTGGGCGTTCTAGGAAACAAGGCGGCTCGGTGAAGAACGGACGTTCCATCTGTGGAACGACCGTGCGTATCCGAGGAACCATCAGTGTCTCGGTGATGAACGACCGGTGTGACTCGGCGTGCAACAAATAACCCGGAACTGAACGACCGTTCCACACGAAGAACGGTCGTGCCATTTCGAATCTGGTCAACGATCTGATGACGTATGCAGTATGGTGACCCATCCCTAATAATTGAATAAAGTGAACGATCGTTCCATATGGAGAACGACCGTGCAACAACAAAAAGTATAAAAACTTGCAGAAACATTTTCTTTTTCAAACATGTGTGTTGAAAGCAATTCTTCCAATTGATTGTGTGTTGAAAGTTTGTTTGCATTTTAATTCCGCTGCACTTATACTCATTCATATTCATAATTACCAAACAAAAACACAATCATAAGAAACTCAGATCCTATATATAAGTACCCCAATCATTTTCCGACAAAGCATCTACTAACTTATCCATTAGTTATGAGTCTTCTTTCCTAATCCGCATCCTTTTCATTTCTGCAACTAAGTAAAGAAATATTTCGACTAGCTGTTGCAATGTTTCTCCTTTGATTGCTGTAAAAATATCAAATTCCTTTTTGAGTAAAGTTTTTATTCTTCCTCATTTCATTGTTACAGTAATTCTTATTCTGTAAAGCGAACCAAATTGGTTGACAAGAACCAGTGTGTCATCATCTTTTTCTTCCTGATGTACTTTTCTCGTTCACTCTCAAGAATTTGTGATACCTTGATTTTTCCCCATTTTCATTCTTTTGAATCACATATTTATCTTCTATAGGCATCCATGTTGTTGGTGCATATTGTGTATGTCCGCCACTGTGCGAATAGCTAGATAGAGCATGTGTTGAATATTGTATAGAATAGTGAAAAGGTGGACATGGTTTAGTAATAGTCAAGGTCCATCCGGACGGATGGAGAAGTCCATCCAGACGGATGGACAACATGTTAGTCCATTCGTAAACCCCATCCGGACATAAAGGTCATGTAATGTTGAGTCCATCCGGACGGATGGACAATAGGTCCATTCGGGCCGATAGGCTGTTGCCTATAAATAGGGAGTTGGGGTTCCCATTTGGACAAGCTTTTGGTTCCCAGAGTGGGGAGATGTTGTCCAACTGGTTTCACGGGTATGTAAATTTCATATATCAATAGAAACCAGATTATAAGTGACTGTTTGGTGTCGTTCTCTATCTTCTACTCGTTTCTTATCACCGAACCGATCATCTCGGGGCCAAAGCTCCGTCAAACTCGACGTTTCCTGAAATATCAAGTGGTATCAGAGCTACGGTACTGATTCAATCGATCTAACAGTTGATTGAATCACCTACGCTCAATAATTTTGGGTGTGTAGTGACTTTTGACGTTAAAACATAGAAAAACATAAAATTGAAGGTCAATTAACAGATGGAATTGAAAATTGAAAAAACATCATTATGTTCGGAATTGATTTTCGCACAATCCTGTGAAGTCTCATCACGAAATTCAAAGCATTGAAGATTCTGGATCGAAAAATGTGATTGAGAGTGTTCTTGAGAAGTTCGAACATGTTTGTTCAGATGGACCCATCCGGACGAATGCACTCATCTGAACAGATGGACAACATCCATCCGGACAGGTAGACTTTCGCACATCCGGACAGTTGGACGATATGCTCATCCGGACAGACAGACCATCCTGACGGATAGACTCAAGTCCATCCGGACTCGTGTACATCCGGATGGATGGGGAACTGCACATTCGGACCGAATGAAGATGTTGTCAAATTTTCGAATGAGAATGTGTTGTTTTGCACGTATGGACACTCAGGGTTAACAAGTTTATTCGTTCCAAGCTTCAAAGATCATAATTGGATGATACATTCATGGATTGAGAAATTAGTGGGGTAGTCATGATACTGGTGCAAAATGTTTATCATCTGGGGTATCTAACTATTTATGGGCCAAAAACTGTTAAATCCGCATAGATGAAAAACTGACTTTTGGTGGCAGAACTGTTACATTCTTCATAGAGGGGGAATTCAGTAATGAGACGTTAGAATTTGCAAAAATGAGGGGGAATCAAAATTTCAATGTCATATATTGAATTTCCAGCATTTTTGAAATTCGTGACATTGCAACAGTATTCGGGTGGTTCCAACTTCAGAATTGTCCAGGAATGTGAATCTGATTGAGGATCATAGCTTCCAAGATCGAGATTGTTCGAGAGGGTGAATCTGATTGTGGACGAATGCATCGGAGATCAGTATATGTTACCAGATGATTCGTTGTCCGATGAAGATTTGCTGATTGTGGAGATTACTGTTTACACGGCTCTATCATTCTTGAAGGTGCTGAACGTTGATCATGGAAAATGGGGTTTCAGATCTTCAGGGGGAATTATTGATTTGAAGTTAATCAGTGGGGTATCTGAAATTTCTATCAATTGCCGGTTGAGTTTTCATACATTCTTAGATCGAGCAAGCAGAATGTGACATTTGTGCTCTGTAAACACTGAACGATGTAGAACAATATCAATTATCAATAAAACAATGTGTTTTGGTCTCAATATTTGTGTATTTGTGTTTGACAATTCCACGTTTTGATTCTAGTTCGATTTCAAGCTTTTAATCGCTTTTTAGAAAGTTATACACAAACTATTACGTACACGTAACCAGTTTAAAGAGACAAACACTCCGGAACAGTGACATAAGCATAACATACCTTAAATAACCTTTACATAACTCAGAAATAAGTTTTGAAAGGTTTGGTGTGTCAAAAACAAGTTTATTCGATCACAGGGACTATTTGCGACAAACTGCAAAAGTCTGCCGATTTGTATAGCAACTTACACTCTAGAACAAGATCATAAGCTAAACATACGTTAAATATCCTTTACATAGCTTAGAAATAAGCTTTGAAGGGTTCGGTATGCGAAAAATGCGATTATTTGATCATAGGGACTAAAAGCGTCAAAAACTGCATAAGTTTGCATTTCCGCGCATAACTTACGTTCTGACCATATCCGGACATCCAAATATTTTTTTAATCATTAAAATATTTTATTTTAGTGATTGGAATGCAAAAATACCATTCGTCGCGTAATTTGAATCGTTTTTCGTGTCCGATCGATTTCCGTCGTAATTAACCGAATAACGTCCGTACGATCAAACGAACCGATATCCGTGATATTTTCAAACATATTTCAAGTCCCCTGTGCTTTAACATCCTTGTAGAGCCTTGAAATTGGGTTAACGGGGGTTAAACGCGTCGAAAATCAAGTTTTTAGGCTGCAGGGACCTGTTTTGCCAAAATATGAAACTTCTGTCTGCACTAGGTCGTGGGGCGCAACAGCTTAAGCTGTCTAGTTCGCGGGGTGCGATAGCTGTACCTGGGTAGATTCACAGAATCATCAAAACAGCCTACTGAAACTAGTTTTGATCATGGTTTTTGCATACCATGAGCTAGTTTATATGTTCCCCAAGTTTCCAAATCCGTGTATAACATTTGTAGGGTCAAGATCATGCTTTGATCCATTAAAAAACACTTGGCATTGATCAAATGGTTCATGATTTCCTATAAATACCCACCTCTTTTGCTCAATTCTTTGCTCATTCCATTCTCTTGCACTCTATCTCTAATTTGAGGCTACCACTATTGTTGGATGCTTCATATTTGAGTCTTCTTGATCATCCATTTCAGCCTTGAACACTTGTAAGTGTTCTTTCATCTCTTGTTTATGTATTTAAGCAAGAAAGTCAAACAGTGTTTGACTTTCTGCTTTGACCATGATTTGGTCAAGACAAAGTTCGTTTGAACTTTGTAACGTGAGCGTAATCACGATGGTTAGGGTCCCTTGTGACTATACCTACTGATTACCACGTTGAGTAGTCGAAGTGACGAGTCAAAGTTTCGGTCAAAATGCACGGTTATGTGCATTTTGCGACGGAACTATTTTATGGTATCAAAACACTTTGTTTTGATATCAAATCAGTTTTCTAACTTAGTTAAACATGTTTTAACATGTTTAACTCGTCACTTTTAGTTTAGTGCTTGTTTAGGGTCGTAAGTCAAGCGGTCTCGACAACCGCTTAGACTTTCGAACCCGACCCGTTTGGTCGATCATTAGGATCCGACCAAACATATTTTGTGACCATAGTTGTATAGGGAATAACCTTCCGAGGTTATACCTTATGGTCACTTAGTTTAATTAGTTGTATGATAGGTAGTTTATATGCCTTAAGAAAAATGACCAAAATGCCCTTTTCATGCATAATTTGAATTTAAGCATATGTAACTTAATTTTTGACACTTAAACTGATTATGCAATGTTATTAAACATGTTAGGGTATATAATACTTGTCATAGGACTAGTTAGGCTATTCGAATGCGCTTTTGCGCAAATGACCTATTAAAGTAGCGTCGTCTACCTTAACGGGTCATAACGGGTCGTAAGCACTTAGGATAGGTTCCGAATCAGAATGTAGGCTTTGTTGAACCATATCACATGAGTTCCAATACTCATTTGGTTTACGAGACCTCATTCTACCCGATCTCCTGATTTTGGTGTCGATTTATTAACATAGTGATCTGATACTAGGTGCCACTTGATTCCTTGATTTCCCGAGCTTGTTAGTTCACTTAATCGAGGATACCTTGCAATCTCAAGTGAGTACATAGTTCACCTATTTTACTGTTTTCAATTGTTTTAGGGTGATTCATATGTGCTAAACGATTTTGATATTTTCAAAAGACAAAAACTATGGTTTATATTAAACACAATGATTTCAATAATGTGAACGAACTTGTTGGGATGTTAATACATAACACGAATGACATTCATTAACAATGATCAAGCCGACCAGTAGTATGTTATGGTACCATAGGATCTGACAAATCCCATTATCGGACTATCACCATGGTTATGTATGGGGGTAATGTGGGTAACAACAGAACCTGATGATTGTTAACATACCCTTTGGTGGTTTGTTAATACGAGTTGAACGATGGACAAGTCACACAGGTTTGAATGTGTTCAACGAGACGACCAAAAGTTAGTTTTTCACAATTAAAACATGAACGATTTGAACGATTTGAACGATTGGAATGATTTGAACGATTGGTTTTGATAACACGAACGAATTGGGAACAAGTACAACTGAATGATTGATTTTTGGTATGTGAATAGATAATGGGACCGGTGTAATGTGATAAAAGCATGGTAGATACGCCGCTGGTACTTCTTATATATAAGTGCTTTTATCATATTACATTCCGTGGCGTTATTTAGTTCACTCGAACGATTGATTTCAAACGATGACACGCAACGATGTTTACTAAATGATATAAACCATACGAGTTTTATTAAAAGAACGATTTACAATTTTGTTTACAAAAGCAAATGTTTTTGGGTCAAGATTCATGGCAACGAGGTTTTATAAACTATAACCAACTTGTTTTAAGTTGGTTAATCATATTACAATACAAAACACTTTTCAAAACAAGGTTTTCAATTATCGACTCTTGTAGTCGTAAGAGGTATTGCAATAAGTATACAAGCCATGAATTTGACACACTCAAAAAACCTATGTGCTCGCCGGCATTTATTTGCTGACTTTATTTTCATATATGTTTCAGGTGGTGTTGTTTGATGATGTTGATGATGACTATGCATGCTCACGTAGGAATGGACGAGGCCTTAGTGACTATAAAACAAGAAAGACAATATGTTTGAACTTGGTTGTTTTACTGTAAGACAATGTTAAACATGTAATAATTCAATATAACGAAACTTTAATCCATGTGTTGTGAAACAATGATTCTGTTACTCCACTCCCTGACGTTTCCGTCGTGGTTTCGTTGTTTTAACGCGGTTGGGGTGTGACAGAAGAGTTGGTATCAGAGCTCATGGTTATAGGGAATTAGGTTATTAGTAATGCTTCGACCTAGACTATAACCTTCCTATGACCCTAACGCGAGTTTACTTGCGTTTAGATTCTAAAACAATACCGTCACCTATCTTTAGGTGACAACCACAACAAGAACACAAATAACAAATCCGTTTCGAAAATCAATCGTATATTCTTAGATAATTTTTTATAAGGTTTTGAACCTTCAAAGTTTTCAAAATCTCGTCAAAGTTTGGGTCTTATAATGTGAACACGTGCAATCTGGAAGGGTGGGTGCCTGTACCTCGAGTTTTCTGTCTAAGGCTAGAGTGTTCGTACAAATCCACATAATCGGACCAGTCACTCTTACCTGGGAACTCTTGGGGTGAGTGTCCACTTATAGGCTAAAGCATGTCTTCGCGATACATTATAATGACCAATTTACTTTGATAAGTCACTGTGTGTCGTTTGTTTGTTCGAGAGAATGATCACTTTCCTTATGCTTTGTCGATGTTTTCAATACCTCTTTTGTTTATCCAATTGTCAATCTCACTCGTTTCTCATGTTTCCTTGTTCTTTTTAGAATATGCCTCCTATACGTGATCAAACACAGGATGCTGCACTCGCAGCCCTAGTCGCTCAGCAGATCACTGCTGTGATTTCGAACCTCATAACTCAGATAAATCAAGCAAATAACAAGAACAACAATAACAATGCTCAGTGCAGTTTCAAAACGTTTAATACGGCTAAGCCACTAAAATTTTCTGGGTCTCAAGGAGCAACTGTGCTCCTACAATGGTTCGAGAGTCTGGAAAGCACATTTAGACATGTTCAATGTCTGAATGAGTGAAAGGTTGAGTTCGCATCTAGTGTTTTCGAGAAACATGCTCTAACATGGTGGAACGGGGTGATGAGAGATAGGGGTGCTGATATGGCTATGGCACAAACTTGGGAAGAGCTTCGGGCTCTCATGATGAGGGAGTTCTGCCCCCGACACAAAATAAGGGCTTTAGAAAGCGAGTTCGATGATTTGAAACAAGATGGGGGAGAACACCGTGCCTATACGGATCGTTATGAGGAGCTGAGGTTACTATGTCCTACTATGGTTACCCCGCCGGATAAAGCGATTGAAAGGTATATTGAGGGTTTGCCTGACTCTGTGCAAGACATTGTTACTGGTACTAACCCTACCACTGTTTGTCAGGCTATCGAATTGGCTGCAACCCTGACTGAGTCTCAGGTCAGGAAGGGTAAACTAACCCGCAAGGGTGATAAGAAACAGTCAGCTGACACCACTCAAGACTAGTGTAAAGGTAAGAAGAAGGGCGAGTCATCGAGAAGGTTGAGGAAGCGTAAGGCTTCCCAAAATTTTGCTGTTACCGCACAACCCAATCAGAACACTCAGAATCCACCAGCACAGCCTCCTGCAAAGAAGCCGTATGCTGGTAATGCACCTTTCTGTAATCGGTGCAATGGTCATCATTCAGCTTAGTCAGTGTGTCGACAATGCACATCTTGTGGTAGACTTGGCCACACGGCCAACATTTGTCGAGCTGTTACTAACCAAGCGGCACAGAATCCAGCACATGCTCAGGGAAACGTTGCTAGACCTCCATTCCCACCTGGTTCATGTTTTAACTGCGGAGAAATGGGTCACTTTAGGAACAACTGCCCGAAACTTGTGAACGCGAACACTAATGCAAATCCCGCTCGTGGACGAGCATACAACATAAATGCCAACGAGGCCTGTGCTGATAACGAAGTCGTTAACGGTACATTCCTTGTTTACCATCAACCTGCATCTGTTCTTTTCGATTCTGGTGCTGATAAAAGTTTTGTGTCGTTAACTTTTGAGCCTTTACTTGTGGTGCCTAGAACTAAACTAAGGAAGCCTTTATCTGTCGAAGTTGCTACTGGTGAACCTCCCGTACTCGATTCTGTCATTCGCAATTGTCAACTGAACCTCGATAACCATCTTTTTCCTATTGACCTCACACCAATGCAACTTGGAATTTTCCATATTATCCTAGGAATGGATTGGTTAACCAAACATCATGCTGAGGTGGTTTGTTTCGATAAGATTGTTCATATTCCTCTTTTGTCTGGTGAAGTTCTAGAAGTTCATGGCGAGAAACCTTTGAATGGTTTGAAACTCATGTCTTGTACGAAAGCCCAAAAATACCTACGAAAAAGATATGTGGCCTTTCTCTAACATGTCGTAGAGGAGAAAGGCAAGAATAAGTGTATTCAAGATATCCCGATTGTTCGAGATTATCCAGAAGTGTTTCCTGATGAATTGCCTGGTTTACCCCCAGTTCGTCAAGTTGAGTTTCATATTGATCTTGTACCCAATGCCAATCCGAATGCTAAAGCACCTTATCGTTTTGCACCGTCTGAGATGCAAGAGTTATCTAAACAACTTCAAGAGTTATCTGACAAAGGATTCATCCATCCGAGTTATTCACCTTGGGGCGCTCCAGTCCTATTTGTGAAAAAGAAAGATGGATCTTTCCGTATGTGTATCGATTATCATGAGCTCAATAAGCTCACCATCAAGAATCGATATCCCCTACCACGAATTGATGATCTCTTTGATCAGCTGCAAGGTGGTACATGTTTCTCCAAGATCGATCTGCGTTCTGGGTATCATCAGCTTCTGTACTCGAGGAAGATATTCCCAAAACTGCTTCCCGCATGAGATATGGTCGCTACGAGTTCACTATCATGCCTTTTGGTTTGACGAATGCCCCAGCTATTTTCATGGATTTAATGAATAGGGTTTGTAAACCTTATTTAGACAAGTTCATCATTGTGTTCATTGATGACATTCTCATTTATTCGAAGTCTCGAGCCGATCACGAACAACATCTTCGTCTAACGATGGAACTCTTAAAGAAGGAACAACTATTCGCCAAATTCTCCAAGTGTGAATTCTGGCTTAAGGAAGTTCAGTTTTTGGGTAATATTGTCAACAAGCAGGGTATTCATGTGGATCCTTCCAAAATCGCAGCTATTAAGGATTGGAACACACCTATTACACCCACAGAAGTTCGCTCTTTTCTTGGTCTTGCTGGTTACTATCGTCGATTTATCGCAAACTTCTCCAAGATCGCGGTTCCTCTCACTGCTTTGACTCAAAAGAATAAGCCTTTTGAGTGGGGACCTAAACAAGAGCAAGCTTTCCAAACACTAAAACAAAAACTCTGTGATGCTCCTGTCTTATCTTTATCCGATGAAAATGATGATTTTGTTGTCTATTGAGACGCATCAAATCTAGGCCTTGGTTGTGTTCTCGTGCAACGAGGTATGGTTATAGCTTATGCATCGAGACAATTGAAAATACATGAGAAGAACTACACAACTCATGATCTTGAGTTAGGAGCTATGGTTTTTGCTCTCAAAATTTGGAGACACTATCTATATGGCACGAAATGTGTGATTTTCACAAGCTAAAAAAGTCTCCAACACATTTTCAATCAGAAGGAGCTAGATATGAGACAACGACGCTAGGTAGAGTGACAACTGTGCTCTTTAAAGAATGTACGATGTAAATCAATATCAGTTATCAATAAAACGATGTTTTTTGGTGTTATTATGTGTGTATTTGTGTTTGATGATTTTACAACTTGATTATAGTTCGATTTCAAGCTTTAAATCGCTTTCTAGAAAGTTATACGCAAACTAGTGCATAAACGCAGTCAGTTTAACATGAAAAACACTCCGGAATAGTGACATAGGCTTAATATACCCTAAATAACCTAAACATAACTAAGAAATAAGTTTTGGAAGGTTTGGTGTGTCGAAAACAAGTTTATTCGATCGCATGGACTATTTGTGTCAAACTGCGAAGCTATGCCGATTCGTATGCTAACGAATATTCTGAAAGTTGATCATAAGTTAAACATACCCTAAATATCCTTTACATAGCTTAGAAATAGGCTTTGAGGTGTTCGGTATGCGGAAATAAACTTATTTGATCAATAGGGACTAAAAGCGTCAAAAAGTGCATAAGTTTGCATTTCCGCGCATATCTTACATTCTGAACATATCCGGACATCCAAAATTTTTGAAATCATTAAAATATTTAATTTAGTGATTGGAATTCAAAAATACCATTCATCGTGCAATTTGGATCGTTTTCACGTCCGTTCGAGTTTTCGTCGTAATTAACCGAATAACGCAACCGTATGACCAAACGAACCGACATCCGAGATAATTTCAAGCATGTTTCAAGTCCACTATGCTTTAACATCCTTGTAGAGCCTTGAAAATGGGTTAACGGGGTTTAAACGCATCGAAAATGGCTTAAACGAGCTGCAGGAACCATTTCTGCCATTTTTCAAAACTTTCTAGAACTTGGCAGTGGTGGCGTCGCGCGACCCCAATGGGGTGTTGCTGTGGCGGCACGCCACCCCCTCATCTTGACAGAAACTTTAGTTTCAGCAACTAGTTTGAACTTGGGGGTCTTTTATGTAACTTTCTCAATACTATAAACTAGTTTTGGAGCTCCCATTGTATACAAAACCATGTTCCACAAGTGTATAGTGAGGATTGAACCTTGATTCTTGCAAAAAAAACTTGTCATGATCTTGTTAATCCAAGCTTACTATAAATAGAAGTGGGTTCTTCACTTCATTCCTCACATTTTGATCTCAAATTCTTCTCTAAGTTGAAGCTCTCACTTATGAAGCTTCATACCTGAGAATTTTGAGTTCAAATCTTCCTTACTTGGACCTTTTGTAAGTTTCTTTAATGCTTTTTATGCTTTTCAAGCATGAAAGTCAAACAGTATTTGACTTTCTACTTTGACCATGATTTGGTCAACACAAAGTTCGTTTGAACTTTGCAACGTGAGCGTAATCACGATGGTTATAGTCCATTGTGACTATACCTACTGATTACCACGTTGATTAGTCGAAGTGACGAGTCAAATTTTCAGTCAAAATACGTGTTTATGCGTATTTTGCATTGACGCTATTTTCGGGTATCAAAACACCTTGTTTTGATATCAAACGTGTTTTCTAACTTATTTAAACATGTTTTAACATGTTTAACTCGTCACTTTTAGTCTAGTGCTTGTATAGGTTCGTAAGTCAAGCTACCTTAATGGGTCGTAACGGGTCGTAAGCACTTAGGATAGGATTCCGATTTAGAATGTAGGCTTTGTTAAACCATATCACATGAGTTCCAATACTCATTTGGTTTACGAGACCTCATTCTACCCGATCTTCTGATTTAGGTGTCGATTTATTTAACTAGCGATTTGATTACTAAGTGCTACTTGAATTCCTTGGTTTACTCGAGCTTTGCTAGTTCATTTAATCAAGGATACTTTGCACTTTGATGTGAGTACATAGTTCCCCTATTTTAATGTTTTCAATTGTTTTGGGGTGATTCATATGTGTTAAATGATTTCGATTCTTTCAACGATGATTTCAAAAACGAATACTATGGTTTATATTAAACAATAACGATTTTGATAATGTGAAAAAACTTGTTGGACGTATTTACATAACGAATGACATTCATTAGCTTTGGCCAAGTCGATCAGTATTAGGTTATGGTACCATAGGATCTGACAAATCCCGTTATCGAACTGCACCCATGGTTATGTGTGGGGGTTATGTGGTTAACGACTAAACCTATTGATTGTTAACTTACCCTTTGGTGGTTTGTTAATACGAGTTGAACGATGGACGAGTTACGAAGGTTTGAATGTATTCCACGAGACGACCAAAAGTAGTTTTCACAATTAAAACGAGAACGATTTGAACGAGAATGATTTTGAACGATTGAATGATTGAAACGATAAGAACGATTTGAACAATTTGAACAATTTAAACAAGTTAAACGAACTGATCGAACGATTGGTTTTTGGTTTGCGATTAGATAACGAGACAGGTGTAATGTGATAAAAGCATGGTAGATACGCTGCTGGTACTTCTTATATATAAGTGCTTTTATCATATTACATTATGTGGCGTTATTTAGTTCACTTGGACGAACGATTTTCAAAGAGGACACGCAACGATGTTTTCTAAACGATATAAACCATACGAGTTTTATTTTAGAAACAATTTACAATTTGGTTTACATAAACAAATGTTTTGGGTTAATATTCATGGCATCGAGGTTTCATAAACTATAACCAATTTGTTTTGAATTGGTTATTCATTTTACAATACAAATGTTTTACAAAACAAGGTTTTCTAATATCGATTAACGAAGTTGTACGAGTTATTTCAACATATAAACGAGCCATGAATCTGACACTCACACAAAACCTATGTGCTCAGCGGCATTTCTTTGCTGACTTCATTTTTACATATGTTTCAGGTGGTGTTGAATGATGTCTATTGCGAGTAGGATGCATGCTCACTTAGGACTGGACGAGGCCTTAGTGACTAAATAACAAATGTTAGACAATGTGGTTGTGTTATAACTTTAATTTCAAGACAATTTAATTGTTTAATATCTAAATAAAACGATACTTTTGAATCCATGGTTGTGAAACAATAATTCTGTCCCTCCACTCCCTGACGTTTCCGCCGCGGTTTCGTTGTTTTACGCGGTCGGGGTGTGACAGAAGAGTTGGTATTAGAGCTTAAGGTTATAGGGAATTAGGTTATTATTAATGCTTTGACCTAGACTATAACTTTTCTAGGACCCTAACCCAAGTTTCATGCGTTTAGATTTTTAAAACAATACCGCCACCTATCTTTAAGTGATAACCACAATGAGAACACAATAACAAATCTGTTTTGAAAACCAATCATCTCCTCGTAGATGATTTGTTATAAGGTTTTGAACCTTCAAAATTTTCAAAATCTCGTCAAAGTTTGGGTCTAGATAATGTGAACACGTGCAATCTGGAAGGGTGGATGCCTGTATCCTGAGTTTTCTGTCTAAGGCTAGAGTGTTCATACAAATCCACATAATCGGACCAGTCACTCTTACCTGGGAACTCTTGGGGTGAGTTTCCACTTATAGGCTAAAGCATGTCTTCGCTTTACATTATTTTGACCCATTTACTTTGATTAGTCACTGTGTATCGTTTGTTTGTTCGAGGTAACGAACGAATGATCACCTTCCTTGTGTTTTGTCGATGTTTCCAATACCTCTTTTGTTTATCCAATTGTCGATCTCACTCGTTTCTCATGTTTCCTTGTTCTTTTTAGAAAATGCCTCCTCGACGATATGCACAACCTCAAACAAACGCAGAAATCGCAGCTCTTGTCGCTCAACAAATGGCTGCTGTGACTCCGAACCTAATAACTCAGATCAATCAAGCAAACAACAACAATAATAACAATGCTCAGTGTAGTTTCAAGACTTTTAATTTAGCTAAACCATTGAAGTTTTCTGGGTCTCAAGGAGCAACTGCGCTCCTACAATGGTTCGAGAGTTTGGAAAGCACCTTCAGACATGTGCAATGTCCAAATGAGTGAAAGGTTGAGTTTGCGTCAAGTGTTTTTGAGAAGCGTGCTCTAACATGATGGAACTGTGTTATGCGAGATAGGGGTGCCGATGTGGCAATGGCACAAACATGGGAAGAGCTTCGAGCTCTCATGATGAAAGAGTTCTGTCCCCGTCACGAGATAAGGGCTTTGGAATGAGAATTTGATGATTTGAAACAAGATGGGGGAGAACACCGTGCGTATACGGATCGTTATGAGGAGCTCAATTTGTTGTGTCCGACTATGGTTACTCCGTTGGAGAAAGCGATTGAGAGGTATATCAATGGTTTACCCGATTCTGTGCAAGATATCGTAACTGGTAGTAATCCTACCACTGTTCGTCAAGCGATTGAATTGGCCGCTACTCTGACTGAGTCTCAAATCAGAAAAGGAAAACTGACCCGCAAGGGTGATAAAAAGCAGTCAGCTGATGCAGCTCAAGATAAGGGTAAGAAAGGCGAGTCTTCTAGGAGGTCGAGGAAGCGCAAGGCTTCCCAAAATTTTGTTGTCATCAATCAGAATGCTCAAAATCCACCGGCTCAACCTCCTGCAAAGAAACAATATGCTAGTACCGCACCTCACTTCAATAGGTGCAATGGTCATCATGCTGCCCAACAGGCTTGTAAACAGTGTACTACGTGTGGTAAACTTGGGCACTTGGCCAACATTTGTCATTTGGGTTAAAATCAAGCTGTTCATAATCAAGCTCCAGTTCAAGGGAATGCTGCTAGATTTCCACCTGGCTCATGTTACAACTGCGGTGAAATGGGTCATTTCCGCTACAATTGTCCGAGGCTTGCAAATGCGAACGCGAATGCCAATATGAATCCCGCTCATGGACGAGCATACAATCTGAATGCCAACGAGGCTCGAGCTGACAACGAGGTTGTTAATGGTACTTTCCATGTTAACCAATGACCTGCATCTGTTCTTTTTGATTCTGGTGCCGATAGAAGTTTTGTTTCGTTATCATTTGAGCCTTTGCTTGCGATACCTAGAACTAACCTGAGGAAACCCTTATCTGTCGAAGTTGCTACTGGTAAACCTCTTGTACTCGATTCTGTGATTCGCGATTGTTAATTGAACCTCGATAACCATCTTTTTCATATTGACCTCACACCGATGCAACTTGGGAGTTTTGATATTATCATTGGGATGGATTGGTTAACTAAACATCATGCTGAGGTGGTTTGTTTCGATAAGATCGTTCGTATTCCTCTTTCGTCTGGTGAAGTCCTAGAGGTTCATGGAGAGAAACCATCTGGTGGATTGAAACTAATGTCGTGTACGAAAGCCCAAAGTTATTTACAAAAAGGATATGTCGCCTTTCTGGCACATGTCATAGAGGAGAAGGGCAAAAGCAAGTGTATTCAAGATATTCCGATTGTTCAAGATTATTCAGAGGTGTTTCCTGATGAACTGCCTGGTTTGCCTCTAGTTTGTCAAGTCGAATTTCATATTGGTCTTATACCTAATGCTAACCCGATTGCGAAAGCACCTTATCGTCTTGCGCCGTCTGAGATGCAAGAGTTATCAAAACAGCTTCAAGATTTATCTGATAAAGGATTCATCCGTCCGAGTTATTCACCTTGGGGTGCTCATGTCCTGTTTGTGAAAAAGAAAGATGGATCTTTTCGAATGTGTATCGATTATCGTGGGCTTAATAAGCTTACCATCAAGAATCTATATCCCCTACCACAGATTGATGATCTCTTTGATCAGCTGCAAGGTGCTACATGTTTCTCCAAGATCGACCGGCGTTCTGGGTATCATCAGCTTCGTGTACTCGAAGAAGATATTCCCAAAACTGCATTCCGCACGAGATATGGACCTACGAGTTCACTGTCATGCCTTTTGGTTTGACGAATGCCCCAGCTATTTTCATGGATTTAATGAATAGGGTTTGTAAACCTTATTTAGACAAGTTCACCATTGTGTTCATTGACGACATTCTCATTTATTCGAAGTCTCGAGCCGATCACGAACAACATCTTCGTCTGACGATGGAACTCTTAAAGAAGGAACAACTATTCGCCAAATTCTCCAAGTGTGAATTTTGGCTTAAAGAAGTTTAGTTTTTGGGTCATATTGTTAACAAGCAGGGTATTCATGTAGATCCTTCCAAAATTGCTGCTATTAAGGATTGGAACACACCTACCACACCTACAGAAGTTCGATCTTTTCTTGGTCTTGCTGGCTATTATCGACGATTTATTTCGAACTTCTCAAAGATCGCGGTTCCACTCACTGCTTTGACTCAAAATAATAAGCCTTTTGAGTGGGGACCTAAACAAGAGGAAGCTTTTCAAACTTTGAAACGACAACTCTGTGATGCTCCTGTTTTGTCTTTGCCCGATGGAAACGATGATTTTGTTGTCTATTGTGATGCGTCCAACTTGGGTCTTGGTTGTGTTCTCATGCAATGAGGCAAAGTCATAGCATATGCGTCAAGACAGCTGAAAGTTCACGAGAAGAACTACACGACTCATGATCTTGAGTTGGGAGTTGTAGTTTTCGCACTCAAAATCTAGAGACACTATCTCTATGGCACGAAATGTGTGGTTTTCACAGACCACAAAAGTCTCCAACACATTCTCAATCAGAAGGAGCTGAACATGAGGCAACGACGTTGGGTTGAGTTATTGAACGATTACAATTGCGAAATTCGCTAACAATCTTGTGTTTCACAAAACTTGATGGGTAAAGAATTACCACGTCAACTTGAGCTTAAACTCGAAACGAAAGACGATGGGTTATTCTATTTCAAGAATCGTTTGTGGATTCCGAAACAAGACGATCTTCGCCTTTAGTGATGGACGAATCTCATAAGTCTCGATATTCTATTCATCCAGGTGTTGACAAGATGTACAAGGATCTTCGTACTCAGTACTGGTGGCCTGGTATGAAGAAGGATATTGCTTTGTACGTATCAAAATGCCTAACTTGTCTCAAAGTCAAGGCTGAACATCAAAGACCATCTGCTTTGCTTGTACAACTAGAGATACCGGTATAGAAGTGGGAGAACATTGCGATGGATCTTATCACTAAGTTACCGCGTACATCTAGAGGTCATGATGCTATTTGGGTAGTCATTGATCGATTAACGAAGTCAGCTCATTTTATACCGATTCGCGAGGATCTATCCGCTGATAAACTTGCAAAGATTTATGTTGATGAGATTGTATCTCGACATGGTGTTCCTTTGGATATCATATCTGATCGTGATGCTCGATTTTCATCTCACTTTTGGAAGACCATGCAATTTGCTATGGGAACCCAACTGAATCTAAGCACTGCTTATCATCCCTAAACAGATGGACAATCTGAGAGGACGACACAAACATTGGAGGATATGCTTAGAGCATGTGTGATAGACTTTGGTGGTAATTGGGATTCTCATATACCGTTGATCGAGTTCTCTTACAACAATAGTTACCATGCTAGTATTAATATGGCACCGTTCGAAGCTTTATACGGTCGAAAATGTTGTTCACCTGTCTGTTGGAATGAGATCGATAAAGCTCAGCTTACTGGACCTGAGCTCATTCTGGAAACAACAGATAAAATCAAGAAAATTCATGATAATCTTCTGACAGCTAGAAGCCGTCAAAAGAGTTACGCGGATATGAGACGCAAGCCCTTGGAATTTCATGTCGGAGACCGTGTCATACTCAAGGTATCCCCTTGGAAGGGAGTGGTGAGATTTGGAAAGAAAGGAAAACTTGCACCACGATATGTTGGACCATTTAAGATTGTTGAAAGAATCGGAAAGGTTGCCAATCGATTAGAGCTACCTCCTGAACTTGGGAATATTCACCCAACATTCCACGTGTCCAATTTACGAAAGTGTTTAGCCGATACTGATCTTCACATTCCACTCGACGAAATTCAAGTTGATGAAACGATGCACTTTGTCGAGAAACCAGTGGAGATAATGGACCATGCAGTCAAACAGTTGAAGAACAAGCGAATACGATTGGTCAAGGTTTGATGGGAGTCCAAACGTGGCCCAGAGTTTACTTGGGAACGTGAGTACCAAATGAAAGCGAAATATCCACACTTCACGAGTTTCCTCTAGTTAAAATTTCGAGACGAAATTTCCTAAAGTAGGGGAGACTGTGACAACTGTGCTCTGTAAACGATGTACAATGTAAATCAATATCAATTATCAATAAAACAATGTGTTTTGGTGTTATTATGTGTGTATTTGTGTTTGATGATTTTACAACTTGATTCTAGTTCGATTTCAAGCTTTAAATCGCTTTCTGGAAAGTTATACGCAAACTAGTGCATAAACGCAGTCAGTTTAACGTAACAAACACTCTGGAATAGTGAAATAGGCTTAACATACCCTAAATAACCTAAACATAACATAGAAATAAGTTTTGGAAGGTTTGGTGTGTCGAAAACAAGTTTATTCGATCACAAAGACTATTTGTGTCAAACTGCGAAACTATGCTGATTCGTATGGTAACGAACATTCCAGAAGTTGATCATAAGTTAAACATACCCTAAATATCCTTTACATAGCTTAGAAATAGGCTTTGAGTGGTCTGGTATGCGAAAATAAACTTATTTGATCAACAGGGACTAAAAGCGTCAAAAAGTGCATAAGTTTGCATTTTCGCGCATATCTTACGTTCTGAACATATCCGAACATCCAAAAATGTTTTTAATCATTAAAATATTTTATTTTAGTGATTGGAATGCAAAAATACCATTCGTCGTGCAATTTGGATCGTTTTAGCGCCCGTTCGAGTTTTCATCGTAATTAACCGAATAACGCAACTGTACGACCAAACGAACCGACATCCGAGATAATTTCAAACATGTTTCAAGTCCCCTATGCTTTAACATCCTTGTAGAGCCTTGAAAATGGGTAAACGGGGTTTAAACGCATCGAAAATGGCTTAAACGAGCTGCAGGGACCATTTCTACCATTTTTCAAAACTTTCTGGAACTGGGCAGTGGTGGCGTCGCACGACCCCAATGGGGTGTTGCTATGGCGGCACGCCACCCCCTCATCTTGACAGAAACTTTAGTTTCAGCAACTAGTTTGAACTTGGGGGTCTTTTATGTAACTTTCTCAATACTATGAACTAGTTTTGGAGCTCCCATTGTATACAAAACCATGTTCCACAAGTGTATGGTGAGGATTGAACCTTGATTCTTGCAAAAACACTTGTCATGATCTTGTTAATCCAAGCTTACTATAAATAGAAGTGGGTTCTTCACTTCATTCCTCACAATTTGATCTCAATTTCTTCTCTAAGTTGAAGCTCTCACTTGCGAAGCTTCATACCTGAGAATTTTGAGTTCAACTCTTCCTTGCTTGGACCTTTTGTAAGTTTCTTTCATGCTTTTTATGCTTTTCAAGCATGAAAGTCGAACAGTGTTTGACTTTCTGCTTTGACCATGATTTGGTCAACACAAAGTTCGTTTGAACTTTGCAACGTGAGCGTAATCACGATGGTTATAGTCCCTTGTGACTATACCTACTGATTACCACATTGATTAGTCGAAGTGACGAGTCAAAGTTTCGGTCAAAATACGTGTTTATGCGTATTTCGCATCGAAGCTATTTTCGGGTATCAAAAGACTTTGTTTTGATATGAAACCTGTTTTCTAACTTAGTTAAACATGTTTTAACATGTTTAACTCGTCACTTTTAGTCTAGTGCTTGTATAGGGTCGTAAGTCAAGCGGTCTTGACAACCGCTTAGACTTTCGAACCCGACCCGTTTAGTCGATCGTTAGGATCCGACCAAGCATATTTTGTGACCATAGTTATATAGGGAATAACCTTCCGAGGTTATACCTTATGGTCACTTAGTTTATTTAGTTATATGATAGGTATTTTATATGCCTTAGGAAAAAGACCAAAATGCCCTTTTCATGCATAATTGGTAATTAAGCATATGTAACTTAACTTTTGTCACTTAAAATGATTATGCAACATATTTAAACATGTTTAGACATATAATACATTTCATAGGACTAGTTAGGCGTCTCGAACGTGCACTCACGCGAACGACGCGTTAAAGTAGCATAAGCTACCTTAATGGGTCGTAACGGGTCGTAAGCACTTAGGATAGGATTCCGATTTAGAATGTAGGCTTTGTTAAACCATATCACATGAGTTCCAATACTCATTTGGTTTACGAGACCTCCTTCTACCCGATCTTCCGATTTAGGTGTCGATTTATTTAACTAGCGATTCGGTTACTAGGTGCTACTTGAATTCCTTGGTTTACTCGAGCTTTGCTAGTTCATTTAATCAAGGATACTTTGCACTTCGATGTGAGTACATAGTTCCCCTATTTTACTGTTTTCAATTGTTTTGGGGTGATTCATATGTGTTAAACGATTTCGATGCTTTCAACAATGATTTCAAAAACGAATACTATGGTTTATATTAAACAATAACGATTTCGATAATGTGAACGAACTTGTTGGACGTATTTACATAACGAATGACATTCATTAGCTTTAGCCAAGCCGACCAGTATTAGGTTATGGTACCATAGGATCTGACAAATCCCGTTATAGGACTGCACCCATGGTTATGTGTGGGGGTTATGTGGTTAACAACTGAACCTGTTGATTGTTAACTTACCCTTTGGTGGTTTGTTAATAAGAGTTGAACGATGGACGAGTTACCATGAGACGACCAAAAGTAGTTTTCACAATTAAAACGAGAACGATTTGAACGAGAGCGATTTTGAACGATTGAAACGATAAGAATGATTTGAACGATTTAAACAAGTTAAACGAATTGAACGAACGATTGGTTTTTGGTTTGCGATTAGATAACGAGACAGGTGTAATGTGATAAAAGCATGGTAGATACGCCGCTGGTACTTCTTATATATAAGTGCTTTTATCATATTACATTATGTGGCGTTATTTAGTTCACTTGGACGAACGATTTTCAAATGAGACACGCAACGATGTTTACTAAACGATATAAACCATACGAGTTTTATTACGAAAATGATTTACAATTTGGTTTACATAAACAAATGTTTTGGGTTAAGATTCATGGCATCGAGGTTTCATAAACTATAACCAATTTGTTTTGAATTGGTAATTCATTTTACAATACAATGTTTTACAAAACAAGGTTTTCTAATATTTATTAACGAAGTTGTAAGAGTTATTTCAACATATAAACGAGCCATGAATCTCTCACTCACACAAAACCTATGTGCTTGCCGGCATTTCTTTGATGACTATATTTTTACATATATTTCAGGTGGTGTTGAATGATGTTGATTACGAGTAGGATGCATGCTCACTTAGGACTGGACGAGGCCTTAGTGACAAAATAACAAATGTTAGACAATGTGGTTGTGTTATAACTTTAATTTCAAGACAATGTAAATGTTTAATATCTAAATAAAACGAAACTTTTGAATCCATGGTTTTGAAACAATAATTTTGTCGCTCCACTCCCCGACGTTTCCGCCGCGGTTCTGTTGTTTTACGCGGTCGGGGTGTGACAGGTAGAACTCTTGAACGATTATAACTGCGAAATTCGCTACCATCCTGGTAAGGCGAATGTTGTAGCCGATGCACTAAGCCAAAAGGAACGAGTCAAGCTTCACTGTGTTCGAACTCAATCTGATATTCAAACTCGCATCTCTCAAGCTCAACGTACTTGTGTTAGATAAGATTTGATGGGTAAGGAATTACCACGTCAGCTAGAGCTTAAACTCAAAACGAAAGACAATGGATTACTTTATTTCAAAAACCGACTGTGGGTTCCGAAACAAGAAAATCTTCGCACTTTATTGATGGACGAATCTCATAAGTCCCGATATTATATCCATCCTTATGCTGACAAAATGTACAAGGATCTTCGTACTTAGTACTGGTGGCCTGGTATAAAGAAGGATGTTGCCTTGTATGTATCTAAATGCCTAACTTATCTCAAAGTCAAGAATGAACACCATCAACCATCTGGTTTTCTTGTCCAACCAGAAATACCGGTATGGAAATGGGAGAACATTGCGATGGATCTCATCACTAAGTTACCGTGCACATCTAAAGGTCATGATGCCATTTGGGTAGTCATCGATCGTCTTACAAAGTCAGCTCACTTTTTGCCGATTCGCGAAGATCTATCTGCTGATAAACTTACCAAGATTTATGTTGATGAGATTGTGTCTCGACATGGTGTTCCTTTGGACATCATATCTGACCGTGATGCTCGATTCTCATCTCACTTTTGGAAGACCATGCAATCTGCTATGGGAACCCAACTAAACCTGAGCACTGCTTATCATCCCCAAACGGATGGATAATCCAAGAGGATGATACAAACATTGGAGGATATTCTTAGAGCATGCGTGATAGACTTTGGTGGTAATTGGGATTCGCATCTACCATTGATTGAGTTCTCTTACAACAATAGTTATCATGCTAGCATCAATATGGCACCGTTCGAAGCTTTATACGGTCGAAAATGTCGTTCACCTGTCTGTTGGAATGAGATCGGTGAAGCTCAGCTTACTGGACCTGAGCTCATTCTAGAAACAACGGACAAAGTCAAGAAAATTCGCGATAATCTTCTGACAGCTAGAAGCCGTCAAAAGAGTTATGCGGATATGCGAAGCAAGCCCTTGGAATTTCAAGTCGGAGCCCATGTCCTACTCAAGGTGTCCACTTGGAAGGGAGTGGTGAGATTTGGAAAGAAAGGAAAACTTGCACCACAATACATTGGACCATTTAAGATTGTTGAAAGAATCGGAAAGGTTGCCTGTCGACTTGAGCTACCTCCTGAACTTGGGAATATTCACCCAACATTCCACGTGTCCAATTTACGAAAGTGTTTAGTCGATACTAATCTTCACGTCCCACTCGATCAAATTCAAGTTGATTACACAATGCACTTTGTTGAGAAACCTGTGGAGATAATGGACCGTGAAGTCAAGCGACTGAAGAACAAGCGAATATCGATAGTCAAAGTTCGCTGGGAATCCACATTTGTTTTCACAAGTTTCCTCTAGTTAAAATTTCAGGACGAAATTTCCTAAAGTAGGGGAGACTGTGACATTTGTGCTCTGTAAACACTGAACGATGTAGAACAATATCAATTATCAATAAAACAATGTGTTTTGGTCTCAATATTTGTGTATTTGTGTTTGACAATTCCACGTTTTGATTCTAGTTCGATTTCAAGCTTTTAATCGCTTTCTGGAAAGTTATACACAAACTATTATGTAAACGTAACCAGTTTAACGCGACAAACACTCCAGAATAGTGACATAAGCTTAACATACCTTAAATAACCTTTACATAACTTATAAATAAGTTTTGAAAGGTTTGGTGTGTCAAAAACAAGTTTATTCGATCACAGGGGCTATTTGCGACAAACTGCAAAAGTCTGCCGATTTGTATAGCAACGTACACTCCGAAACTTGATCATAAGCTAAATATACCTTAAATATCCTTTACATAGCTTAGAAATACGCTTTGAAGGGTTCGGTATGCGAAAAATGCGCTTATTTGATCATAGGGACTAAAAGTGTCAAAAACTGCATAAGTTTGCATTTACGTGCATAACTTACGTTCTGACCATATCCGGACATCCAACAATTTTTGTAATCGTTAAAATATTTTATTTTAGTGATTGGAATGCAAAAATACCATTCGTCGCGTAATTTGAATCGTTTTTTCGCGTCCGTTCGATTTCCGTCGTAATTAACCGAATAGCATGACCGTACGATCAAACGAACCGACATCTGTGATATTTTCAAGCATATTTCAAGTCCCCTATGCTTTAACATCCTTGTAGAGCCTTGAAATTGGGTTAACGGGGGTTAAACGCGTCGAAAATCAAGTTTTTAGGCTGCAGGGACCTGTTTTGCCAAAATGTGAAACTTCTGTCTGAACTAGGTCGCGGGGCGCGACAGCGTAAGCTATCTAGTTCGCAGGGCACGACAGCTGTACCTAGGCAGATTCACAAAATCATCAAAACAGCCTGCTCAAACTAGTTTTGATCGTTGTTTTTGCATACCATGAGCTGGTTTATGTGTTCCCCAAGTTGCCAAATCAGTGTATTACATTTGTAGGGTCAAGATCATGCTTTGATCCATTCAAAAACACTTGGCATTTATCAAATGGTTCATGATTTCCTATAAATACCCACCTCTTTTGCTCAATTCTTTGCTCATTCCATTCTCTTGCACTCTATCTCTGATTTGAGGCTACCACTATTGTTGGATGCTTCATATTTGAGTCTTCTTGATCATCATTTTCAGCCTTGTACACTTGTAAGTGTTCTTTCATCTCTTGTTTATGTATTTAAGCAAGAAAGTCAAACAGTGTTTGACTTTCTGCTTTGACCATGATTTGGTCAAGACAAAGTACGTTTGAACTTTGCAACGTAAGCGTAATCACGATGGTTATAGTCCCTTGTGACTATACCTACTGATTACCACGTTGACTAGTCGAAGTGACGAGTCAAAGTTTCGGTCAAAATGCACGGTTATGTGCATTTTGTGACGAAACTATTTTCGGGTATCAAAACACTTTCTTTTGATATCAAATCAGTTTTCTAACTTAGTTAAACATGTTTAACTCGTCACTTTTAGTTTAGTGCTTGTTTAGGGTCGTAAGTCAAGCGGTCTCGACAACCGCTTAGACTTCCGAACCCAACCCGTTTGGTCGATCATTAGGATCCGACCAAACATATTTTGTGACCATAGTTATATAGGTAATAACCTTCTGAGGTTATACCTTATGGTCACTTAGTTTAATTAATTGTATGATAGGTAGTTTATATGCCTTAAGAAAACTGACCAAAATGCCTTTTTCATGCATAATTTGAATTTAAGCATATGTAACTTAATTTTTGACACTTAAACTAATTATGCAATGTTATTAAACATGTTAGGGCATATAATACTTGTCATAGGACTAGTTAGGCTATTCGAATGCACTTTTGTGCAAATGACGCGTTAAAGTAGCGTAGACTACCTTAACGAGTCATAACGGGTCGTAAGCACTTAGGATAGGTTCCAAATCAGAATATAGGCTTTGCTAAACCATATCACATGAGTTCCAATACTCATTTGGTTTATGAGACCTCATTCTACCTGATCTCCCGATTTAGGTGTCGATTTATTAACATAGTGATCCGATACTAGGTGCCACTTGATTCCTTGATTGGCCGAGCTTGTTAGTTCACTTAATTGAGGATACCTTGGAATCTCAAGTGAGTACATAGTTCCCCTATTTTACTGTTTTCAATTGTTTTGGGGTGATTCATATGTACTAAACGATTTTGATATTTTCAAAAGACAAATACTATGGTTTATATTAAACACAACGATTTCAATAATGTGAACGAACTTGTTGGGACGTTAATACATAACACGAATGACATTCATTAACAATGATCAAGCCGACCAGTAGTATGTTATGGTACCATAGGATCTGACAAATCCCGTTATCGAACTATCGCCATGGTTATGTATGGGGGTAATGTGGATAACGACAAAACCTGATGATTGTTACCATACCCTTTGGTGGTTTGTTAATACGAGTTGAACGATGGACGAGTCACACAGGTTTGAATGTGTTCAACGAGACGACTAAAAGTTAGTTTTTCACAATTAAAACATGAACGGTTTGAAAGATTTGAATGATTTGAACAATTGGAACGATTCGAACGATTTGAATGATTGGAATGATTTGAACGATTTGAATGATTGAACGGTTGGTTTTGATAGCACGAACGAATTGGGAACAAGTACAACTGAACGATTGGTTTTTGGTACGTGAATAGATAACGGGACGGGTGTAATGTGATAAAAGCATGGTAGATACGCCGCTGGTACTTCTTATATATAAGTGCTTTTATCATATTACATTCCGTGGCGTTATTTAGTTCACTCGAAGGATTGATTTCAAACGATGACACGCAACGATGTTTACTAAATGATATAAACCTTATGAGTTTTATTACAAGAACGATTTACAATTTGGTTTACAAAAGCAAATGTTTTTGGGTCAAGATTCATGGCAACGAGGTTTTATAAACTATAACCAACTTGTTTTAAGTTGGTTAATCATATTGCAATACAAAACACTTTTCAAAACAAGGTTTTCAATTACAAGCCATGAATTTGACACACTCACAAAACCTATGTGCTCGCCGGCATTTCTTTGCTGACTTTATTTTCAGATATGTTTCAGGTGGTGTTGTTTGATGATGACTATGCAAGCTCACGTAGGAATGGACGAGGCTTTAGTGACTATAAAACAAGAAAGACAATATGTTTGAACTTGGTTGTTTTACTTTAAGACAATTTTAAACGTGTAATAATTCAATAAAACGAAACTTTAATCCATGTGTTGTGAAACAATGATTTTGTTACTCCACTCCCCGACGTTTTTGCCACGGTTTCGTTGTTTTAACGCGGTCGGGGTGTGACACGAAATGCGAGATCGTGGTGCTGACATGTCATATCAAAAACTGAATGCGGATGTGGTTAAAGCTGAAACAGAGGATGCTGCATTGACTAGTTTCAAGTTGGTGATTGTTTGTGAAGGTTGAAGTTTAGCAAATCAGAGGAGGCTCGTGAACTGTGTAAACAAAGACCTGAAGATTAATTTCAGGGGGAATGTGTTCAAACATTGTCAAAAGAAAACCCGAATCGTCAATCAAGGGGGAATCTATTGAAGATTTTAAGATGACTGATTGAAGTTGCAGAATAGTTGAAGATTACAGAATATTCAAACACGGCTCAAGGTTTTCAACGTGGTGATTCGACAGTGACGGCCAAGGGGGAATCTGTTGGTGCATATTGTGTATGTCTGCCACTGTGCGAATAGCTAGATTTCTAATCCAGGAACCGGCGAGTTTGACGGAGCCTTGGTCCCAATACGACGTGTTCGCTGTGTTTATTACGACTAAGAAAGGAGTAGAAGATAGATACGACACCGAGCAGTCACTTATAATCTGGTCTCTATTGATTATTCAACGTTACAGCACCACGAGACCAGTTGGATAGCATGTCCCCTCTGGGAACCAAAAGCTTATCCAAATGGGAACCCCAAGTCCCTATTTATAGACAACTACCTACTTTGTCCATCCGTCCGGATGGACTTTTACAATATCAATACCGTGTCCAACTTTCTCCTATTCTATACAATATTCAACACACGCTCTATCTAATTATTCGCACTGTGGCAGACGTACGAAATATGCACCAACAGATTCACCCTCGGCTGTCACTGTTGAATCGTCTTTGAATGGATTAGCGGTTACATTGACTGCAGAATTTCTGCATTCTCTTTTAAAATGACCCTTTTGCTTGCATTTGAAGCAGGTCACTTTTGATTTATTGAAGCCCAGCTTTGTTGATGGTCCACCGATTGATTGTCTGCCAGTAATTTCCATGAACCGCTGATCTCTTCGAATGCAGCTAGCCAAGCACCATCTCAGATCATTTTTGTTTCTGAAGATGTAAAATGACTATTCTGTTCATTTTTGTTTCTGAAGATGTAAAATGACTATTATGTTCATTTTTGTTTCTGAAGATGTAAAATGACTATTCTGTTCATTTTTGTTTCTGAAAATGTAAAATGACTATTCTGTTCATTTTTGTTTCTGAAGATGTAAAATGACTATTCTGTTCATTTTTGTTTCTGAAGATGTAAAATGACTATTCCGTTCATTTTTGTTTCTGAAGATGTAAAATGACTATTCCGTTCATTTTTGTTTCTGAAGATGTAAAATGACTATTCTGTTCATTTTTGTTTCTGAAGATGTAAAATGACTATTCTGTTCATTTTTGTTTCTGAAGATGTAAAATGACTATTCTGTTCATTTTTGTTTCTGAAGATGTTGTGGAAAATGACTATTCTGTTCATTTTTGTTTCTAAAGAATGCCTGTTGAGAATAACTCTGTTCATTTTTCATTTCTAAAAAATGTTCGTTAAAGAGAAATTACAGGATTACGTCTTGTTCATCTTTGATGGTTATTTAACACAAAGTCACAAATAGACTCCTACGAATTAATTTCGGGACGAAATTTCCTAAAGTAGGGGAGACTGTGACACCCGTGTCACTGCGACCATCAAACAAATGCCAAACCAATGAAATATTGTATTTCATACTTGGGATTTGTAAAAATATGTGTATCGATTGCACATATCGACTCTTGTTTCGATTTCAAGCTCTAAATCGCTTTCTGGAAGGTTATACACGCACTGATGCGTAAATATAACCAGTTTAATGCAACGAACACTCCGGAATAGTGAAATAGGCTTAACATACCTTAAATAACCTTTACATAACTTAGATATAAGTTTTGGAAGGTTTGGTGTGGTGAAATCAAAGTTTAATCGCTTACAGGGACTAAAGTTGACAAACTGCGAAAGTATGCCAATTTGAACTGTAACAGACATTCCGGAACATGACCATAAGTTAAACATACCATAAATATCCTTTACATAGCTTAGAAATAGGCTTTGAGGGGTTCGGTGTGCTAAAATAAACTTTTGGGTCATTCAGGGACTAAAAGTGTCAAAAAGTGCACAAGTTTGCATTTTTGCGCATAACTTACGTTCTGAATACATCCGGACTTCCAAAAATTTATGTAAGCATGACTATATTATATTTTAGTGTTCGCCATAAGAAAAATCCATTCGTTTCGTCATTTGGATCGTTTTTCGCGCTTGTGCGCATTCCGTCGTAATTAAGCGAACATCGCGTTCGTACGGCCAAACGAACCAACCTCCGGCATATTTTTGAGCATGTTTTGAGTTCCCTATACTTTAACTTCATTTTAGAGCCTTGAAATGAGGTTAACGGGGTTCAAACGCATCGAAAATCGCTTAAACGGGCTGCAGGGACCATTTCTGCCAATTTTGAAAGTTTGCTGAAACAAGGGGGCAGTGGCGTAGCGCCACTGCATGTAGCCTTACCAGTCGCGCTACGCGACTGCCTATTCTGGGCAGAAAACATGCAGAAACTCAGTTTTTCGCTTTCGGGACCAGATTCGACGTATTAACAGCTGTTAACAGCTGTTTTCCACTCCTTAATCCCTTGCCACATGTTGATACCCTATGGTGAGTGGCCAATTTAGTCACCATAACATCTCGACAAGTGTACGGGTGAGATTAAGGCACGATATTCGACAAGCGATCTTAACGGTTCGGGTATTCCTATAAATACCCAACCACCCCCATTGCTAAAAATCACTAGAAACTTGATTTGAGAAACTCTAAGTTGAAACATTTGTTTCATACCTGAGATTTTTGAATCGAGTTTAGCATTCGGGGACCCTTCGTAAGTATTCTTTCGTTCTTTTCCTTATTTTATTGCTTTTCGAGTCAGAAAGTCAAACTTTGTTTGACTTTCAGCGTTGACCAGTAATGGTCAATGCGAAGTTCTTTTGAACTTCGCAACGTGAGTGTAATCACGTTGGTCATAGTCTCTTGGGACTATGCCCACTGATTACCACGTTGTCTAGGGTCGTAGGGTAAGCGATCTAATGAATCGCTTATACCCTCGAACCCGACCCAGTTTGGTCGATCATTAGGATCCGACCAAATACATTAGGTGACCATAGTAGGTAGGGAATAACCTTCCGAGGTTATACCCTATGGTCACATCGTTTAAGTAGTTGTATGATAGGTAGTTTATATGCCTTAGGTAAATTACCAGAATACCCTTTTCATGTATAATTGGTAATTAAGCATATGTAACCTAAACTTTTGTCACATAACTGATTATGTAACATGTTTAGGCATATAACACTTGTCATAGGACTAGTTAGACGGTCCGAACGCGTTTCACGCGAACGACGCGTTAAAGTAGCATAAGCTACCTAAACGGGTCGTAATGGGTCGTAGACACTTAGGTTAAGTTTCATTTAGTATGTAGGCTTTGTTAAACCAAATGACACGAGTCTCTACACTCGTTTGGTTTACAAACCCTAATGCTACCCGATCTTCCGAACTAGGTCCGGTTAATTAACATAGTTACCTATATTAGGTGCCGTTTGATATCCGCGATCTCTAGCATTGTCTGGTTGTTACTCAAGGACTACTGAGCAATCTCAAGTGAGTACATAGACCCCTCTTTTACTGTTTTCCAAACTGTTTTGGGGTGAAACACATGTGCCTACTTGTTACTTTCGTGCTTTCCCGTTTTCACATCATATACTTGCTATGTTCATTAGTACATTTATAGTACATGATTTCATGGTGTTCTATGCTTTGTATGATGACTTTGCATACTTAGTACATTGTTTTACATGACTTTTCTACTTTGTATGATGACTTTGCATACTTAGTACATTGTTTTATACTGCATCTCTGTTGCATATGTTCCAGTAACATATGGACACATTGTTTTACAGCTCTACCTTGTATGTTTACTCTAGCATACTAGGTACATTATCTTCATAAAACATGATTGACATTTGATCATGCATTTCCCACAAAACATAACTTTGATTTAAACCAAGTTTTACTTCAATACTTTGTTTTTGTGCATATGGTTTAGTTGAGACATTTCACTTGCCATACATGACATTTTGACGTAGACATTTGACATGGATATCTGACATAGACATTTGACATGGATATTTGACATAGACATTTGACATGGATATTTGACATAGACATTTTGATATGATTTACATTAGACATGAACATTTTACTTTAGTAGTTTGGTTTGATTAAGTGATTAAGTAACGATGCGTGTGTAATATGATACAAGCATGGTGGATACGCCGCTGGTACTTCCTATATATAAGTGTTTGTATGGTATTACATATCATAGCGTTATTTGAATCATTTCAGTTTGAGACATAGAACATTTTTATACAAATAACATACTTTTCACAAGACATTAATTTATAAACATCTTATCTTATGCAAACATATTTTTCTTGGTTATTCATTTAACCCTACATTTATTTATACTTATCATCTGATCTTATCGATTTTCAAATGATTTACAAAGCAAAGCAAATAACAAGGTTCATGACTAAACATTTTCTCAAACATAAGTCATGAAACCTATTTTCACAAAACCTATGTATCTCACAGGCATTTTTATGCTGACGTACCTATTTTCACATGTGTTTTTTAGGAACTGTTGCATAAGATGATCAAGATACACATAGGCAGACTTGGGGTTTAGTGACAATAAAAGATGCAAGACTAGTTAATTATGTTGTATTTCTTGTTTGTTAAGACATTGTAACACTTTTAATCAATAAAACGAAACTTCAATTGCCATGGATTTGAAATAATTAATTCTGTTACAACACTCCCCGACATTTCCGCCACGTTTTGTATGTTCCACGTGGTCGGGGTGTGACAGAAAAGTGGTATCAGAGCCAATGGTTATAGGGAATTAGGTTATTAGTAATGCTTTGACCTAGTCTATAACTTTCTTAGGACCCTAACGCGAGTTTACTTGCGTTTAGTCATAAAACAATACCGTCACCTATCCTTAGGCGACGACCACAACAAGAACATAAATTTCAAAACCGCTTTGAAAACTAATCATCTGTTCTAGGATGATTGATTACTAGGTTTTGAACCCTCTATTGTAAGGTTTTGAACCCTCTGTTATATGGTTTTGAACTCCTTTGAATTTTCAAAATCTCGTCAAGGTTTTGGGTTTTAAATAATGTGAACACGTGCAAACTGGAAGGGTGAATGCCTGTATTCTGGGTTTTCTGTCTAGGCAAGCACTTCGTATACATCTCATCAGACGCGAGACCAGTTGTGCTTACCTGGGAATTCTTGGGATGAGTGTTCACTTATAGGCGAGCATGTCTTCGCGATACATTATATTGACCCGCTTACTTTGATTAGTCACTGTCTCATTTGTTTGCCTTTGGTAACAAACAAATGGTCACAATCTAAATGCCTTGTCATTTTCTTTTGACTATCTGTCGCTTGTTTCCTCCTATGCCTTTCGTTATCTTCAAGATGCTCTTCATCGCAACAACAATGTCCGAACCAGGTGTTGCAATTACCCAGCGAATAGGCGACTTACTCCAGAGGACCGTTGACTTAGCTATCACCATGACACGCCTCGGGGATGAAGCTGTATAAGGGAACTGCTCCTTGGTGCAATCAATGCCATCGTCATTATTCAAATCAAATACCTTGTTTCAAATGTACCCACGGTGGACGATGGAGACATTTGGTTAACATGTGCCGCTTTGTAATCCAAAGCAAAGCTGTTACAAATCCTGCTGCTGCTCAACCTTAAAACTCTGCTTCATATGTCGCTTGGCATATCTGGCGCCTCAACCTCATGAACTTTCTACCTTGTGTATCGACGTAAGCACGCCTAGTGCAAGGTGTCGGAACACCTCCCGTTATACAAACTTCAAAAAAATCCATGTAGGATCTTTCTATCCTCATAATTAGATCCTTGTGGATGGGTATCATTCATCGGAGCCCTTAATTGAATTCTTTGTATGATTCAATACGTACATCACAATTCAATAAGGACAAAGCCGAATTCCTTTTAAGATTATCCTATCTTCATAGATAGATTCTTGAAATGATTAAAGTGCCAAATGAAATCCACGAATTGGATTCCTGGTGTGCTTTAAGTATCCGCGTCCAAAGATAACAAATTAATAACAAGTTAAACAACTATGTGATTATGTGCTTATGTGTTTCCTTTTATGATTTTGGTGTAATCCAAGTTTTGTTATCCAAATCCTCGTAGAATCTTCCATATCTTTGGGTGCTATATTAAATCCTCAACGGGCTTGTACGTAATAGTAAAGACCCTTGGATTATATTGTACCATTCCATAATTAGACCTTGAGAGGTCTAGGTAAACAGATTGATCCAAAAATCTGGTTAGGAATATCATGTGATGATATAGCTGAAAGGACTCCTTGGTGGCCTAATTTAAAAGGATCTTTTGTCGATCTAATTAAAAGGACCATATGGTAGTTTAGTCACACTCATCATCAGGTTTGATTTTTCCTCACCTTCACATTTCAGACAAATTGTGCGGACTATGCAAGGAAATTGCGTAATTATGGATGCATACATAATTATGAAATTCAGTGCACGGAAACCACAGAAAATTTTGTCATGTGTCTATAGACTATTCCGTTCATTTTTGTTTCTGAAGATGTAAAATGACTATTCCGTTCATTTTTGTTTCTGAAGATGTAAAATGACTATTCTGTTCATTTTTGTTTCTGAAGATGTAAAATGACTATTCTGTTCATTTTTGTTTCTGAAGATGTAAAATGACTATTCTGTTCATTTTTGTTTCTGAAGATGTAAAATGACTATTCTGTTCATTTTTGTTTCTGAAGATGTAAAATGACTATTCTGTTCATTTTTGTTTCTGAAGATGTAAAATGACTATTCCGTTCATTTTTGTTTCTGAAGATGTAAAATGACTATTCTGTTCATTTTTGTTTCTGAAGATGTAAAATGACTATTCTGTTCATTTTTGTTTCTGAAGATGTAAAATGACTATTCTGTTCATTTTTGTTTCTGAAGATGTTGTGGAAAATGACTATTCTGTTCATTTTTGTTTCTAAAGAATGCCTGTTGAGAATAACTCTGTTCATTTTTCATTTCTGAAAAATGTTCGTTAAAGAGAAATTACAGGATTACGTCTTGTTCATCTTTGATGGTTATTTAACACAAAGTCACAAATAGACTCCTACGAATTAATTTCGGGACGAAATTTCCTAAAGTAGGGGAGACTGTGACACCCGTGTCACTGCGACCATCAAACAAATGCCAAACCAATGAAATATTGTATTTCATACTTGGGATTTGTAAAAATATGTGTATCGATTGCACATATCGACTCTTGTTTCGATTTCAAGCTCTAAATCGCTTTCTGGAAGGTTATACACGCACTGATGCGTAAATATAACCAGTTTAATGCAACGAACACTCCGGAATAGTGAAATAGGCTTAACATACCTTAAATAACCTTTACATAACTTAGATATAAGTTTTGGAAGGTTTGGTGTGGTGAAATCAAAGTTTAATCGCTTACAGGGACTAAAGTTGACAAACTGCGAAAGTATGCCAATTTGAACTGTAACAGACATTCCGGAACATGACCATAAGTTAAACATACCATAAATATCCTTTACATAGCTTAGAAATAGGCTTTGAGGGGTTCGGTGTGCTAAAATAAACTTTTGGGTCATTCAGGGACTAAAAGTGTCAAAAAGTGCACAAGTTTGCATTTTTGCGCATAACTTACGTTCTGAATACATCCGGACTTCCAAAAATTTATGTAAGCATGACTATATTATATTTTAGTGTTCGCCATAAGAAAAATCCATTCGTTTCGTCATTTGGATCGTTTTTCGCGCTTGTGCGCATTCCGTCGTAATTAAGCGAACATCGCGTTCGTACGGCCAAACGAACCAACCTCCGGCATATTTTTGAGCATGTTTTGAGTTCCCTATACTTTAACTTCATTTTAGAGCCTTGAAATGAGGTTAACGGGGTTCAAACGCATCGAAAATCGCTTAAACGGGCTGCAGGGACCATTTCTGCCAATTTTGAAAGTTTGCTGAAACAAGGGGGCAGTGGCGTAGCGCCACTGCATGTAGCCTTACCAGTCGCGCTACGCGACTGCCTATTCTGGGCAGAAAACATGCAGAAACTCAGTTTTTCGCTTTCGGGACCAGATTCGACGTATTAACAGCTGTTAACAGCTGTTTTCCACTCCTTAATCCCTTGCCACATGTTGATACCCTATGGTGAGTGGCCAATTTAGTCACCATAACATCTCGACAAGTGTACGGGTGAGATTAAGGCACGATATTCGACAAGCGATCTTAACGGTTCGGGTATTCCTATAAATACCCAACCACCCCCATTGCTAAAAATCACTAGAAACTTGATTTGAGAAACTCTAAGTTGAAACATTTGTTTCATACCTGAGATTTTTGAATCGAGTTTAGCATTCGGGGACCCTTCGTAAGTATTCTTTCGTTCTTTTCCTTATTTTATTGCTTTTCGAGTCAGAAAGTCAAACTTTGTTTGACTTTCAGCGTTGACCAGTAATGGTCAATGCGAAGTTCTTTTGAACTTCGCAACGTGAGTGTAATCACGTTGGTCATAGTCTCTTGGGACTATGCCCACTGATTACCACGTTGTCTAGGGTCGTAGGGTAAGCGATCTAATGAATCGCTTATACCCTCGAACCCGACCCAGTTTGGTCGATCATTAGGATCCGACCAAATACATTAGGTGACCATAGTAGGTAGGGAATAACCTTCCGAGGTTATACCCTATGGTCACATCGTTTAAGTAGTTGTATGATAGGTAGTTTATATGCCTTAGGTAAATTACCAGAATACCCTTTTCATGTATAATTGGTAATTAAGCATATGTAACCTAAACTTTTGTCACATAACTGATTATGTAACATGTTTAGGCATATAACACTTGTCATAGGACTAGTTAGACGGTCCGAACGCGTTTCACGCGAACGACGCGTTAAAGTAGCATAAGCTACCTAAACGGGTCGTAATGGGTCGTAGACACTTAGGTTAAGTTTCATTTAGTATGTAGGCTTTGTTAAACCAAATGACACGAGTCTCTACACTCGTTTGGTTTACAAACCCTAATGCTACCCGATCTTCCGAACTAGGTCCGGTTAATTAACATAGTTACCTATATTAGGTGCCGTTTGATATCCGCGATCTCTAGCATTGTCTGGTTGTTACTCAAGGACTACTGAGCAATCTCAAGTGAGTACATAGACCCCTCTTTTACTGTTTTCCAAACTGTTTTGGGGTGAAACACATGTGCCTACTTGTTACTTTCGTGCTTTCCCGTTTTCACATCATATACTTGCTATGTTCATTAGTACATTTATAGTACATGATTTCATGGTGTTCTATGCTTTGTATGATGACTTTGCATACTTAGTACATTGTTTTACATGACTTTTCTACTTTGTATGATGACTTTGCATACTTAGTACATTGTTTTATACTGCATCTCTGTTGCATATGTTCCAGTAACATATGGACACATTGTTTTACAGCTCTACCTTGTATGTTTACTCTAGCATACTAGGTACATTATCTTCATAAAACATGATTGACATTTGATCATGCATTTCCCACAAAACATAACTTTGATTTAAACCAAGTTTTACTTCAATACTTTGTTTTTGTGCATATGGTTTAGTTGAGACATTTCACTTGCCATACATGACATTTTGACGTAGACATTTGACATGGATATCTGACATAGACATTTGACATGGATATTTGACATAGACATTTGACATGGATATTTGACATAGACATTTTGATATGATTTACATTAGACATGAACATTTTACTTTAGTAGTTTGGTTTGATTAAGTGATTAAGTAACGATGCGTGTGTAATATGATACAAGCATGGTGGATACGCCGCTGGTACTTCCTATATATAAGTGTTTGTATGGTATTACATATCATAGCGTTATTTGAATCATTTCAGTTTGAGACATAGAACATTTTTATACAAATAACATACTTTTCACAAGACATTGATTTATAAACATCTTATCTTATGCAAACATATTTTTCTTGGTTATTCATTTAACCCTACATTTATTTATACTTATCATCTGATCTTATCGATTTTCAAATGATTTACAAAGCAAAGCAAATAACAAGGTTCATGACTAAACATTTTCTCAAACATAAGTTATGAAACCTATTTTCACAAAACCTATGTATCTCACAGGCATTTTTATGCTGACGTACCTATTTTCACATGTGTTTTTTAGGAACTGTTGCATAAGATGATCAAGATACACATAGGCAGACTTGGGGTTTAGTGACAATAAAAGATGCAAGACTAGTTAATTATGTTGTATTTCTTGTTTGTTAAGACATTGTAACACTTTTAATCAATAAAACGAAACTTCAATTGCCATGGATTTGAAACAATTAATTCTGTTACAACACTCCCCGACATTTCCGCCACGTTTTGTATGTTCCACGTGGTCGGGGTGTGACAGAAAAGTGGTATCAGAGCCAATGGTTATAGGGAATTAGGTTATTAGTAATGCTTTGACCTAGTCTATAACTTTCTTAGGACCCTAACGCGAGTTTACTTGCGTTTAGTCATAAAACAATACCGTCACCTATCCTTAGGCGACGACCACAACAAGAACATAAATTTCAAAACCGCTTTGAAAACTAATCATCTGTTCTAGGATGATTGATTACTAGGTTTTGAACCCTCTATTGTAAGGTTTTGAACCCTCTGTTATATGGTTTTGAACTCCTTTGAATTTTCAAAATCTCGTCAAGGTTTTGGGTTTTAAATAATGTGAACACGTGCAAACTGGAAGGGTGAATGCCTGTATTCTGGGTTTTCTGTCTAGGCAAGCACTTCGTATACATCTCATCAGACGCGAGACCAGTTGTGCTTACCTGGGAATTCTTGGGATGAGTGTTCACTTATAGGCGAGCATGTCTTCGCGATACATTATATTGACCCGCTTACTTTGATTAGTCACTGTCTCATTTGTTTGCCTTTGGTAACAAACAAATGGTCACAATCTAAATGCCTTGTCATTTTCTTTTGACTATCTGTCGCTTGTTTCCTCCTATGCCTTTCGTTATCTTCAAGATGCTCTTCATCGCAACAACAATGTCCGAACCAGGTGTTGCAATTACCCAGCGAATAGGCGACTTACTCCAGAGGACCGTTGACTTAGCTATCACCATGACACGCCTCGGGGATGAAGCTGTATAAGGGAACTGCTCCTTGGTGCAATCAATGCCATCGTCATTATTCAAATCAAATACCTTGTTTCAAATGTACCCACGGTGGACGATGGAGACATTTGGTTAACATGTGCCGCTTTGTAATCCAAAGCAAAGCTGTTACAAATCCTGCTGCTGCTCAACCTTAAAACTCTGCTTCATATGTCGCTTGGCATATCTGGCGCCTCAACCTCATGAACTTTCTACCTTGTGTATCGACGTAAGCACGCCTAGTGCAAGGTGTCGGAACACCTCCCGTTATACAAACTTCAAAAAAATCCATGTAGGATCTTTCTATCCTCATAATTAGATCCTTGTGGATGGGTATCATTCATCGGAGCCCTTAATTGAATTCTTTGTATGATTCAATACGTACATCACAATTCAATAAGGACAAAGCCGAATTCCTTTTAAGATTATCCTATCTTCATAGATAGATTCTTGAAATGATTAAAGTGCCAAATGAAATCCACGAATTGGATTCCTGGTGTGCTTTAAGTATCCGCGTCCAAAGATAACAAATTAATAACAAGTTAAACAACTATGTGATTATGTGCTTATGTGTTTCCTTTTATGATTTTGGTGTAATCCAAGTTTTGTTATCCAAATCCTCGTAGAATCTTCCATATCTTTGGGTGCTATATTAAATCCTCAACGGGCTTGTACGTAATAGTAAAGACCCTTGGATTATATTGTACCATTCCATAATTAGACCTTGAGAGGTCTAGGTAAACAGATTGATCCAAAAATCTGGTTAGGAATATCATGTGATGATATAGCTGAAAGGACTCCTTGGTGGCCTAATTTAAAAGGATCTTTTGTCGATCTAATTAAAAGGACCATATGGTAGTTTAGTCACACTCATCATCAGGTTTGATTTTTCCTCCCCTTCACATTTCAGACAAATTGTGCGGACTATGCAAGGAAATTGCGTAATTATGGATGCATACATAATTATGAAATTCAGTGCACGGAAACCACAGCAAATTTTGTCATGTGTCTAGAGACTATTCCGTTCATTTTTGTTTCTGAAGATGTAAAATGACTATTCCGTTCATTTTTGTTTCTGAAGATGTAAAATGACTATTCTGTTCATTTTTGTTTCTGAAGATGTAAAATGACTATTCTGTTCATTTTTGTTTCTGAAGATGTAAAATGACTATTCTGTTCATTTTTGTTTCTGAAGATGTAAAATGACTATTCTGTTCATTTTTGTTTCTGAAGATGTAAAATGACTATTCTGTTCATTTTTGTTTCTGAAGATGTAAAATGACTATTCTGTTCATTTTTGTTTCTGAAGATGTAAAATGACTATTCCGTTCATTTTTGTTTCTGAAGATGTAAAATGACTATTCTGTTCATTTTTGTTTCTGAAGATGTAAAATGACTATTCTGTTCATTTTTGTTTCTGAAGATGTTGTGGAAAATGACTATTCTGTTCATTTTTGTTTCTAAAGAATGCCTGTTGAGAATAACTCTGTTCATTTTTCATTTCTGAAAAATGTTCGTTAAAGAGAAATTACAGGATTACGTCTTGTTCATCTTTGATGGTTATTTAACACAAAGTCACAAATAGACTCCTACGAATTAATTTCGGGACGAAATTTCCTAAAGTAGGGGAGACTGTGACACCCGTGTCACTGCGACCATCAAACAAATGCCAAACCAATGAAATATTGTATTTCATACTTGGGATTTGTAAAAATATGTGTATCGATTGCACATATCGACTCTTGTTTCGATTTCAAGCTCTAAATCGCTTTCTGGAAGGTTATACACGCACTGATGCGTAAATATAACCAGTTTAATGCAACGAACACTCCGGAATAGTGAAATAGGCTTAACATACCTTAAATAACCTTTACATAACTTAGATATAAGTTTTGGAAGGTTTGGTGTGGTGAAATCAAAGTTTAATCGCTTACAGGGACTAAAGTTGACAAACTGCGAAAGTATGCCAATTTGAACTGTAACAGACATTCCGGAACATGACCATAAGTTAAACATACCATAAATATCCTTTACATAGCTTAGAAATAGGCTTTGAGGGGTTCGGTGTGCTAAAATAAACTTTTGGGTCATTCAGGGACTAAAAGTGTCAAAAAGTGCACAAGTTTGCATTTTTGCGCATAACTTACGTTCTGAATACATCCGGACTTCCAAAAATTTATGTAAGCATGACTATATTATATTTTAGTGTTCGCCATAAGAAAAATCCATTCGTTTCGTCATTTGGATCGTTTTTCGCGCTTGTGCGCATTCCGTCGTAATTAAGCGAACATCGCGTTCGTACGGCCAAACGAACCAACCTCCGGCATATTTTTGAGCATGTTTTGAGTTCCCTATACTTTAACTTCATTTTAGAGCCTTGAAATGAGGTTAACGGGGTTCAAACGCATCGAAAATCGCTTAAACGGGCTGCAGGGACCATTTCTGCCAATTTTGAAAGTTTGCTGAAACAAGGGGGCAGTGGCGTAGCGCCACTGCATGTAGCCTTACCAGTCGCGCTACGCGACTGCCTATTCTGGGCAGAAAACATGCAGAAACTCAGTTTTTCGCTTTCGGGACCAGATTCGACGTATTAACAGCTGTTAACAGCTGTTTTCCACTCCTTAATCCCTTGCCACATGTTGATACCCTATGGTGAGTGGCCAATTTAGTCACCATAACATCTCGACAAGTGTACGGGTGAGATTAAGGCACGATATTCGACAAGCGATCTTAACGGTTCGGGTATTCCTATAAATACCCAACCACCCCCATTGCTAAAAATCACTAGAAACTTGATTTGAGAAACTCTAAGTTGAAACATTTGTTTCATACCTGAGATTTTTGAATCGAGTTTAGCATTCGGGGACCCTTCGTAAGTATTCTTTCGTTCTTTTCCTTATTTTATTGCTTTTCGAGTCAGAAAGTCAAACTTTGTTTGACTTTCAGCGTTGACCAGTAATGGTCAATGCGAAGTTCTTTTGAACTTCGCAACGTGAGTGTAATCACGTTGGTCATAGTCTCTTGGGACTATGCCCACTGATTACCACGTTGTCTATGGTCGTAGGGTAAGCGATCTAATGAATCGCTTATACCCTCGAACCCGACCCAGTTTGGTCGATCATTAGGATCCGACCAAATACATTAGGTGACCATAGTAGGTAGGGAATAACCTTCCGAGGTTATACCCTATGGTCACATCGTTTAAGTAGTTGTATGATAGGTAGTTTATATGCCTTAGGTAAATTACCAGAATACCCTTTTCATGTATAATTGGTAATTAAGCATATGTAACCTAAACTTTTGTCACATAACTGATTATGTAACATGTTTAGGCATATAACACTTGTCATAGGACTAGTTAGACGGTCCGAACGCGTTTCACGCGAACGACGCGTTAAAGTAGCATAAGCTACCTAAACGGGTCGTAATGGGTCGTAGACACTTAGGTTAAGTTTCATTTAGTATGTAGGCTTTGTTAAACCAAATGACACGAGTCTCTACACTCGTTTGGTTTACAAACCCTAATGCTACCCGATCTTCCGAACTAGGTCCGGTTAATTAACATAGTTACCTATATTAGGTGCCGTTTGATATCCGCGATCTCTAGCATTGTCTGGTTGTTACTCAAGGACTACTGAGCAATCTCAAGTGAGTACATAGACCCCTCTTTTACTGTTTTCCAAACTGTTTTGGGGTGAAACACATGTGCCTACTTGTTACTTTCGTGCTTTCCCGTTTTCACATCATATACTTGCTATGTTCATTAGTACATTTATAGTACATGATTTCATGGTGTTCTATGCTTTGTATGATGACTTTGCATACTTAGTACATTGTTTTACATGACTTTTCTACTTTGTATGATGACTTTGCATACTTAGTACATTGTTTTATACTGCATCTCTGTTGCATATGTTCCAGTAACATATGGACACATTGTTTTACAGCTCTACCTTGTATGTTTACTCTAGCATACTAGGTACATTATCTTCATAAAACATGATTGACATTTGATCATGCATTTCCCACAAAACATAACTTTGATTTAAACCAAGTTTTACTTCAATACTTTGTTTTTGTGCATATGGTTTAGTTGAGACATTTCACTTGCCATACATGACATTTTGACGTAGACATTTGACATGGATATCTGACATAGACATTTGACATGGATATTTGACATAGACATTTTGATATGATTTACATTAGACATGAACATTTTACTTTAGTAGTTTGGTTTGATTAAGTGATTAAGTAACGATGGGTGTGTAATATGATACAAGCATGGTGGATACGCCGCTGGTACTTCCTATATATAAGTGTTTGTATGGTATTACATATCATAGCGTTATTTGAATCATTTCAGTTTGAGACATAGAACATTTTTATACAAATAACATACTTTTCACAAGACATTGATTTATAAACATCTTATCTTATGCAAACATATTTTTCTTGGTTATTCATTTAACCCTACATTTATTTATACTTATCATCTGATCTTATCGATTTTCAAATGATTTACAAAGCAAAGCAAATAACAAGGTTTATGACTAAACATTTTCTCAAACATAAGTCATGAAACCTATTTTCACAAAACCTATGTATCTCACAGGCATTTTTATGCTGACGTACCTATTTTCACATGTGTTTTTCAGGAACTGTTGCATAAGATGATCAAGATACACATAGGCAGACTTGGGCTTTAGTGACAATAAAAGATGCAAGACTAGTTAATTATGTTGTATTTCTTGTTTGTTAAGACATTGTAACACTTTTAATCAATAAAACGAAACTTCAATTGCCATGGATTTGAAACAATTAATTCTGTTACAACACTCCCCGACATTTCCGCCACGTTTTGTATGTTCCACGTGGTCGGGGTGTGACATTTTCTATCAAAACATCAAGAGTAATTGTATCATACAACACATCATTTTTAAAATGAAACACTAACAAGCCTATTTATAGGAAAGGCACTTAATGAGATTTCTCATTAATTACCATAATGCCACCTTGCTACTAAAAGGCTTTTTCTTCTATATTTTACAATATAAAACTTTGTTTCTTTTCATTTCTGCTACGAATTGGATTGACGGAGACGATAGATATTCCTGCATTCACAGACTCCCCCTTGGATATTGCCGTAGTCAATCTCATAGCATCTTTTCTTTTCTCTCTCTCTGAGTCTTCTTGAAGCTTTATCATCTTCAGCAATCACAGACTCCCTCTTGCTCGAACAGAATCCCCGTGGAACTGTCTTCAGCTTCAGTTGCTCCCCCTTTCTGTTAGACTCTTCTTTCTGGCTTCCCTTTCATTAAGCTTCCGTGCTTTTGGGATCGACACTTGGCTTTCCGATTACAAGCTCCCCCTTGTGATGAGCTCATCTTCAGACTCCCCCTTAGACTCGGCTATCAGGATCGTAATCTGGAACTTTCATCTGCAAATCTCAAACATTTATAAGTAAAAATGTTTTGAACATCCAAGATTGAAAACCTGGCTCTCAGCATAAGCTGAAACATTTCAAATATGCGACAGTGAAAAATGTGTTTCGGTTGTCCAGGAATGATGACCTGGCTTTTAAAAACTTTTTGAATCAAGAACCTGGCTCTATTGCACAAATATAAAAATATGAATATTTCAAGGATTAACTTGGCTTCACTCCCTCTATCAAATGATTTTATAGATTTGAAACGATAAGAATCCGAAATCGTAACCTGACTCTTTACAACAGATTTTATCAATTTAAACATCAAAATCTCACAAACTGTTTTTGAAATTTTTCATTTTAAAAACTTCAAGTTTCAACTTAATGAAATTGTTTATTTTTAGAAACACGATCAGCATACATAGACTTTGAAACTCAGCATTCAGACATTGGTTGTCGAAAATATAGCAAAATTAAAAAAAAAATTGTATTTTTCTGACACAAAAAGCAGTAAAGAAATATTTACAAACATAATATTTACAGACAATATTTTTGTTTGTGTTTGCGTTAGAGGATCATATCAGTTTATGACAAATCACTAGCACCGTTGAGCTTTTAAACACTTTAAGTTCTAAACGATTCACTTAGATTGTCAATATACTGATCCTCTTAAATTTTCACACAAAGTTCAATCGATTCGAGATACGATATTAGTGTTTTAAGGACTAAAACTTATTCGTGTGTCCCACCTCAGAATATACTCCCGTATCAAAATTCCCTAGATTCAGTCTTACAGGTGAGTTTATCAATTTGATATCTGTATTATGGGTTAGTGCGAGACCTTGAGAGCTCAGGTATGAACTACCGTTCAGTCAAAGAGATGAAGGCTCGACTTTAGGTGTGTTCCCTTTAGAGAATCTTTTCTTCAACTGCAATTGATTCATATTTTTCGATATTTTTCAATTTTTATGCAGAGGGTAAGCTTTTAAAGTGCGTAAAGTATTATATGAGGTCTAGGCCATTACTTCCGCAATATCAGAAGACCAGGTATAATACCCCAGATATCAAACAGTATAAAGACCTAGTATCTCAGAGTCAGGCAATCTCTCAAACAAGATTTCGGGGGTTACCCATATATCCGAGAGATGTTCCCCACGAGATAAGAAAGTATTTGATATTTAAGTTTATATGTCGAAAACAATCTACTAAGCGTGTAAAAACCTACTGGCATAACATTAGTAAGACCGTTTATCACATTTGACTTTCCATTTCTTTAGCGTATTGTGATTGTCTACTGATGTACTATCATTTCCTCTTTTTACACAAAACTCTTTTTGAATTTTATCATGTTTTTGGCTTTTTCAAATTTTCTAATGTTTTTGGATTTTCTGACAATGCTTACTCCCCCTAAAATTCAAAACACTTAAAGAAAATTTGACAACCTGATACTGATAGCTTTGTCTCGCCATCTATTTTCTGCTTCACATGCTCTGTTTTGCAGAAAATATACCCCCATGATTTACAACACATTGATATTTTACAGTTTGAAAACCATTTTTCAATCTTGTGAAATTAATCATGTTTGTTCAGCCGTGATGGTTTTGGCATATTCACTCAACGTATTTTTGTAAATTTTTGAGTTTTGACAAAAATTAAAAAAAAAACAAACATATTTTTTTATTTTTCAATGTTTGACTGAATAAAAAACATATTTTTTGTTTTTAAGTTTTCAATTTTTAGGGTTTTTGAAATATTGTTTATTTATGTACATAAATGAATAAACTCCCTGTTTAAGAGTTGCAGGGTTCAGCAGCCTCCTTCTCTCATGCCAGGCTGCTTCCTCCGTTGGTTTGATATTTATCCTCTTTCTGGAGCACCTGCACATTCAAATTACTCAATTACTTGAACAAGTTAGCTCAGGTCTGTTTGACCTTAGGCATTTCAACACAATATGATTCATTCAACTTCAGAAAATCTTTATCATTGTTCACAAATGTATTTTCATTCCGATTATCACTCACAGAAACCTTTTGTTTCTTTTCCATCCAAGTTTGTCCTTTTGAAGCACTTCTTTTATAAAATCTTTATTCTTTTATAAAAAAAAATCTTGATTCATTTTGATATTGAACAACGACTTTTGGTTTCCAGATTTGCTTTGGTTCAAACTTGGATGTTATTGGCTTCCAAGTTTGTTTTGATTTTGAAAAATCAACCTTTTGCTTCAAAATTTGTTTAGGTTCAACTTTGGGTGTATTTGTTTGTTGTGAGTCAACCTTTGACATTTTCGGCTTCCAAGTTTGCTTTGAATCAAACTTGGTTGACTTCTAATTCACAACATCAGACTTCTTTTTTGTCTCAACATCAACAGGTTTAAGATTTGGACACTTGTGTGCAAGATGTCCAATTTGATCACATTTGAAACATATTCTCTTGGACACATCTTTAACCTGTTGTTGTTGCTTTTTCTGAGCATAGAACTATTCATTAGACTGTCGTCTAAATTGGAGTTCTTTCTCTTCTTCGAAACTTTTCCCATGAACAAAATTCATCTTTTTCAGATAGTTTGGCGTTTCATTTCTTTTCCAATTCTGTTTCCTTTTATAACCCAACCCAGCCTTCATGTTTTTCTTTTTGTAACCAGGTTTGTTATAAAAAGTTTTGTGGCTCTTTCCAGCAAACTTTGAAATCTCAGATTTTTTAATTTCAATCAATTTGAAAACTTTGTCAATCTTTTCCGAAATCACATTCTGAATCGAGACTTCAAGATCTGAGAATAATTTGTCCGATCCAATCATGGTATAAACCAATCCTTTTGAATCATCATTCATATTTTTCTCAGATTTTGATTTTTTCAGATAACCTTCATGAAAACTGCCTTCATTTTCATCATGTGATTCAGATTTACCTGTCTCAACCGACTCTTCTTTCAAAACATTTTCAACAACCTTACCTACCACCTCTGAATCACTAGAATCATCAGATTTGGAATAGGTTACGTCAATGTTATCTGGCAATTGATCAACCATGTTGAAAGCTTTTTCCACCTTTTCGTCATCATAGAACGTGAATTTTTCCTCAAACGGTGGTGGAACTTGATGATACTCTGAGCGAATTCCTTTATTGTTTTGCTCAGAATCTTTACCTTCCGGTTTTCAATTGAAATGCATTCAAGAACATATGATGAAGCTTATAACTGTGCAACTTGTTGTTATCTTGTTCTAAATTAGCTATTTTACGCTTTAGCTTAGCAACATCTACAATGTAAGAATTTACAACTTGTTGCTTAAATTCATACTGTCGCTTAAGCGTATCAGATGTTTCAGAACAATGTTTCAATCTCGATTGAACAACTTTCATTTGACTCTTCACGTCTTCATATGATTCTTTTGTGATATGATATGCAAGTTTTATCGAATCATACTCTTTCTTCATTTCTTGAAACGAATTTTCTTTTTGCAAACACTCTTTTGTCATTTTTGAAACCTTTTCTTTCAAAATTTCATTTTCTTTTTCTAAACTCTTGCATTTTTGTGTTAGCATTTCGTCATTATCTTTCAAAACTTTTTCGTTTTCTAACATTTCCTTACATTTTTCTTTGAAAACTTTTTCGGTTTTAGTGAATTCTAAATCTCTTGTTCTGAACTTTTCATCTTTTTCAGTACAAGCACTGCACGTTTCCATGCATTTCTTGTACTGTTCAATATTTTTGTTTGAAACTTCAGATTCAGTTGAAGTATTTACCTCAGTGATTGGCACCTCGGCTTTCTCTGCTGTCTGTGTCTAATCATCTTCTCTCTTTTGTTGTTCCTCACGAACTTCATCAGCATCATCCACTTCAACCGAACTTTCAACCTTCACATCATCTTCTCCTTTCTTCTTCAGATCATCTTCATTCTGCTGTTTTTCAGTAACAGCTTCTTCTTCTTTCACATTCTCCACTTTCTCATCCTCAGCAGCCTTCTTCAAATCATTCACCAACCTTTCAACATTCTTCTTCATCCTTTCTTCATCTCTGTGTCTTAGACTCGCTGTGATGACATCTCTGATGATTTTATCCAGATTTTTCTCATAATCTTTAACTTTTGCACATTTGGACTTGGGAGTGCCTTGGAGACTAGAGAGAGAAAGTGCAAAAGGTGATTCACGTTGGTTGTATCTTTTCATATATTCTATTGAATCACAGGTTATATACGTTCTTGTGTTCGGTCCACGCACGTGCACGGATTTCGCACGTTGTACGTGTCATACGCAATCGTTTGGGAGTCAAAACCGATCCTACAAGTGGTATCAGAGTAGGAGCTCGATTGCACGGATCAAACACACAAGAATTCACGAGAATTCATCAGATTCAGAGTCAAAATCACATCATATCTGTGAAATTTCTTACTATACTCATTTTCTTCACTTTTCTTCACAAGAACGCAAAATTAACGAGGTTTTCACGGTTAAAATGGGCTGATTTTTGACATATTGTGCGAAAATCATAGTTTTACAAGCCTACATATTTTCAGATCTAAATTCCAAGCGGTTTGAGAGAAATCTTGATTTTTGTGACCGAAAATATTGATATTCGCTGATGTTCATCTTTCAAACGGATGGCCATCCGTTCGGATGACCATCCGGACATAGGTCCAAGTTAAAAAATTACTTTTGCAAACTAACGAAGGACTATCCGTTCGGAGGGCATATTGTTCTCTTACACCACTCGGATGGTCCTTCGAGCGAAGGGCAATCCGTTCCAATAAGCCATCTGATCCATACTCATCTTTTGCAGGTTATCGGTCCATTTAGAATTCAGTGTGTTTCATTCCTCGGCCCAATCATTAATTCATTGTGTACAGTCCATGTGAACATTAATTGAAAAGCAATGTCCTCGGCCCAATTTATTTGACAGATTAATCAGTCCAATTAAAACAATTGGTATTGAATTGCTGTCAGATTTTATCAATTCTCAGTGACAACATCATTAATGTTTGCATGTGAATTTAGCTGAATCGATCCACAAGTCATTCGGTCCAATAGCATTCAATTCTTTAAAAAATTGTCGGCCATTGAAAGTTATTCTAAGTCTACATGTGATTGTTTTGATTACAACTTATTGCCGGCACATTTTTTTCAATAATATGTTCTTAACATCATCGGTCCAATAAAGAAAGTCATCAGAATCCATTAATAAATGTTGACCATTTTTATGAAAGAGTTAATGTGATTGATAGCATATAATAATTACATGTGAAATTGATTACTTGTTGCTCACTAATTGTTGAATGTTGTCAGCCCATATGATTGTTTGAACGGCCCAATTAGAATGAAGCATTGAGCTTGTCAAGTTTTAAAAAGTGATCAATTGACGGATACTCATCCGAACGAATTGTCGTTCGTTACTTGAAGTCTTCATACTATATCAATTGAATGGATAGTGATCCGTTTGGATCATCGTCCGATCCAATTCATTTACTGCCCAATCAGTTAGGTAGAAGTCAATGTGATGTGTTGATGTTATAGCCCATTAAATGTATACAAGTGTTGATTTTGAAAGGCCCAATAGAATTAAGAACTGAAATATAATTGTCGGCCCATGTAATAATCAAGAAGAGCAAGTCCAATAAAAGTGGTGTCAACTGACGGATTGTCATCCGATTGATGGAAATTAACAATTAACGAAGGGTCGTTTGATCGAACGACAATCCGAACAAAGTCATTTGATTTTTTTGCAAAGTCATCCGATCGAAATCATCCGACCAAAGTCATCCGATCGAAGTCATCCGATCATAGCCATCCGATTGACTTTCGTTGACCCCGTCCGATCGGTTACTCATTCGTTCAACTGACTGTTCGCTTTAAACTGATCATTTGTTTGTTTGTTTGTTTGTTTGCAGGTGATAAACGAGGTGCAAATTCAAGGAGCGATACGCGAAGGAGAAAATCAAAGAACCGTACATCATGGCTGAAGAATTCTACAACACGTTTTACAAGGCGTTCACGTCAGAGTCTTCCGAAACATCGACTGTCACACCGAAAAGCTTATCGAAAGCAATGACTGAAAACATTAATCATGAAAATTTTTACGGAACTAATTCGAAACCACCAAACTTGACAGTATTGAAGATTATACATGGTGGAGAGAACGATTCATTAACTGTGATTCAATAGAATATACGAAAAGATACAAGCAACGTGAATCACCTTTTGCACTTTCTCTCTCTACTTTCTCTCACTAGTCTCCAAGGCTCTCCCAAGTCCAAATGTTCAAAAGTTCAAAAACATAACCCTATGGGTTCTATTTATAGGCCAAGGCAATAAGGAAGTTTTCCTTATTTACAATAATGCCACCTTGCCTTTTTCCCTACTTATTACATAATAAAATCATGTTTTCTTCTAATTTCTACTACGAACTGGATTGACGGAGGCGATAGACATTCCTGCACTCACATAGATAGAGTGCGTGTTGAATATTGTATAGAATAGTGAAAAGTTGGACACGGTTTAGTAATTGTCAAGGTCCATCCGGACGGATGGACAACATGTTAGTCCATTCGTAAACCCCATCTGGACATAGAGGCCATGTAATGTTGAGTCAATCCGGACGGATGGAGTCCATCCGGACGGATGGACAATAGGTCCATTCGGGCGGATAGGCTGTTTCCTATAAATAGGGAGTTGGGGTTCCCATTTAGACAAGCTTTTGGTTCCCAGAGTGGGGAAATGATGTCTAACTGGTTTCACGGGTATGCAAATTTCATATATCAATAGAAACTAGATTATAAGTGAGTGTTCGGTCTCGTTCTCTATCTTCTACTCGTTTCTTATCACTGAACCGATCATCTCGGGACCAAAGCTCCATTAAACTCGATGTTTCCTGGAATATCACATGCATCCAAATTGTTTGTCTCAATGTAATTTTCAAATATGCCTGCGGGACTTGAATAATATTCCATTTTCAACAACTTAGGTGGTTTATTCACAGTTCCCATTTCGTTGTCTAGATTCATGTTTCGTACTATTGTAGTTGGCGTAGTAGAGAATGCATTCATCGTAACATAATCCATATTTCAAAAGTAGAAAAAACTTGAAAATCTTAAAACACATCAAACGTATGAACCTAAGAACGGATGAGCCACTTGAACAAAAGAGTATAATCAGCGTAAGACATCCTAAGGCGGATGAATAACCAAATGGATGAGTGATTAAACATAGGACTAATCTAAAACAGATGACTCTATAGCGTGTGACACTTCCTGAGCGTATGAATCCTTATGCGTGCGTATAACCACCAACGGATGACTTCTATGTGCGAATGACACTCTTGCACTTCTACTCCTGCATTTGATAAAGCTCTCCTACACTCAAGGCCATTTTGATGATTTTTTTTTTTTTTTTTTTTGCAATTTTGATGATGAGAATGGCTTCAAACACGTCTAATCTTTTGACTGATGTTTGTGGATAGTTTTTTAATAGATTCTGAGAAATTGGTAGAAATTGAACTGTGAAATTGTGAGAAAATAAGAAAATAGAGTAGAAAGGAACTTTTTATGCTCCAAATCTTGAAATCCAAGTGATCTTGTAGATATCATCCCTCCTGCTCTAATACCACTTGTAGGATCATGTTTAGTGCGTAGAAACACATATTATGATTTCTATATAACTTGGAAATGTGCGGAATCCATCTTAAAGCATAAGAACACTTAAGATTTCATAATCTATCTTTTTTGTATAAATTTAGGCAACATAACATTTAGACATACAATGTTTAACAAAATGCTCTCCAAGACCAAATGTGTGAAATGTGAAAGTTATGAAGTCATGCGTCCCATGACCATATATATAGACCACACATGAACACATGGGGCGAAGGACTCCTACGTATGATGGCTCATACGCACGTAGGACTCCTACGTGTGTATGAGTGATTTACATTATTAAAACAAACTCAAACACACTAACACACTGCCCTATAAATATACAAACACAAGACTTAGACGTAGGCATTAGACATATTGATGTGTGTAAAACGCAACATATAAATTACATCAATTGAGGCATAAAACTAACCCCTTTTTAGTACTAATGTTGAAAAAGTGTGCTTTTGTCTTCCTTTTGTATTTTCAGGACCAAATGAGCTTAATTGAACAAAAGGAACAAATATGCAGCAAAATCTAGCATAATTACAAAGAAAAGGAATAAACGTGGCATGCCCGGCCCCTCGACAGTATCTTCCCAAGCAAAAACAAGAGAACAGAAGGCTGACCACGGCCCCGTGCCTAGCGGACGGCGTGGCCAGTTGTCTGTAGAAAGGACAAAGCTATAGAAGCTTCTATTCCCAACATGGGGGCGTGCCCAGCTCAACACGGGCCGTGGTCAACGCTAAGATTCGCAGAATCCAAGCAAATCTTGATAGTACAGATACGCTTCTGCACACGGGGCCGTGCCCAGCGAACACGGGGGCGTGTGGAGCTAATGCAGACAAATGCAATTAATGAAGAAAGAGAAAAAGGATGGACACGGGGTCGTGCCCAATGGACACGGGGCCGTGTCTGGGCGTTTGTGCAGGATATAAATAGAGGTGCTTGGTTCACTTCAAAGGCATCCCTTGGCAAACCACCTCTCTCCCACTTCACCCACACTCCACCACCACTACAACCCACATCCACCACCATCATCCATCATCTATCTTAGAGTGTGTGTAGTAGTCTCGGGATCCAAGATTGATAGTAAGAGTTCTTGACAATCAAAGGCCATGTTTGCCTAAGTCTCTAACATCACTTGGTGAAAACAAGCATTTAGTGTAATACTTTTGGTTTTTAATCTTTTCGCACTTTTTATTTAGTTTTGTATTAATGACTTTAATAACTAGTTTCTTGTGTTGAAGGTGAAACTTCCTTATCATTTGTCCGTGGTGTCTTGGCGTTATTTTACTGTCTATATAAAATAAAAGATTTACACCATTCATATCTCTATGGTCTATATATAGATATGTTGGCTACCTGGTCGAGGGTTAAGGGAATGGTTTGGTAAGGTTCTTGCCTTATTCAGTGTATAGATCCTGCAAGGACCTGGGTCAGACTTACTAGGACCTCCTTTAATACCCACTGGTATTGGATGGCGGGGGTGCGAATGGTTTGACCCCCTCATATGTAAACTACTATTAATACATTAACCCGGCTACTTGGGATTGTATCCCTGCTGACTCAAACCACTTAGCCGAGGGTAATGTCACCTTCAAAAGAGGGGCCTACCACATTAAGCATTAATAACTTAATTAATTATCTTTCAATATTCCAACCCTTTAGGATTGTATCCTTGCTGACTCAAACTACTGGGTTGAGGGTAACGTCACCTTCAAAAGAGGGGCCTACTACTATAACTAAGATAATCTCTTAAAAAGTGCAAAAGTGCAGAAATCATCAAAGGTTACACTAAAGGCAAGTCGGGTCCAAGTGATTCATCTTGTCTATCTGTTTTATTTTTATTTTATTTTTCAGCATTTTTAGTTTTTATTTTCATGTTTAAAACCTTTTCTAAATTTTTTATTTGATTAGACGTTGAGGATAAACCGGTACTAAAAGCTCTTGTGTCCTTGGACGACCTCGGTATCTTACCAACACTATACTACGCTCACGATGGGTGCACTTGCCCATATGTGTGTTTAGTGTTAGTAAAATATCATGTTTTATAAATTTAAAACTTGACTAAAGTGTTAAAAAGGGCTTAAAATATTAATAAAACTATATCACGCTACACGCACATCAAATTTTGGCGCCGTTGCCGGGAACACAAGGATTTTAAGAAAGCTTAAAATCGACGGCCTAATCAGTTTTTCAAAACCTTTTTAAAAACGCGCGCACATCTTTTTCATTTTTAGTTAGTTTTTTGCATTACAGTAGACTGAACGGGGTCGTGCTCGCTAAACACGCCCTCGTGCTGCATAATTTTTAATAAATTCCCAGATACAGAGTCTGAACACGGGGTCGTGTTCACTGAACACGCCCCCGTGCTGCACAAAACCAGTCACTTCTATTAAAATGCCCAGATACAGAACCTGAATACGGGGCCGTGCTCACTGAACACGGGGCCGTGTCCAGCCTCTTTTTCTGTTTTTATTTTTGTTCTCTGGTCCCGAGACTCTGTTGTGGTCTGCTGAGTGATTCTTATGGATCAATACTCAGGAGATTACAACTACCACTATGAGGAGGATGATTATAGGGAAGACTATTGCACCATTTGTGGTAACCCTCACTCGGTACAATATTGTGACCTCTTTGAACCATCCACTTCATACAACTACTATGAGGAGCCTAGGTACGAGCCATCCACTTCATATACAACCTATGAAGACCCAAGGTATGAACCTTCTCCCTCATATGCATATTTTGATGAACCAAGGTATGAGCCTTCATACTCATACTTTGAGGAAACAAGATATGAGCCTCCACCTTCATATACTTACTATGAGGAATCATGGCGTGAACAACCCACCTTATACGAGTATTATGAAGAACCAAGTTACGACCCTTATCCGTCATATACTTACAATGAGGAACAATGGTATGAACCATCTACCTCATATGAGTATCATGAGGAACCAAGGATCGAACTTCCGAATTCAAGCTTTGAAGATCCTTATTCCATCACACCCACAGCCAATAAGATAATAGAACACCTTAAAAATATCGAGCGCTATATAAAAGAAGCCCGCACAAGGGAAGAGTTAACAAATAATAAAGAAGAGATAGTTGAAAAGGTAAAAATGGAAGAACAAGTAAGTGAAAAGCCGACACATGAGTTAAACAACGAAAAAGGTGAGTCCGACAACGTTAAAATTCAAGAAGAGTCTAATTTTAAAGAAATTAATCTCTTGTCACCTTCTTTCGAAAATCATTGTTTAGTACCCACTCATGCTAAGTTTTTAAAAGAGTTAAACACTAACACTACAATTGACGAAACGGTAAGCATTAAATTAGCAAACGATCAAACTACGCTAATAAAAGAAGATCCATTTGAAATTAACATTACACCGGTTCCATGTTTTTTTTTAAATTCCTTTATTAGTAATATTACAATTGATAAAGATCTTTGTGTTAATATAATGCCAAACTACATTTTCGAAAAATTAAGTATTAGTGATTTTTCTCCACTTCAAATACCCATTTTTCTATCTAATTGGAAAACAATAAAATCACTAGGGATAGTTGAAGATGTGTTGGTCCAAACCAATCGAATGGTAATCCCAACCGACTTCGTCATCCTTGATGACGCTCCACTAGTGTTGGGATGACCTTTTGTAAAGACCTACGAAGCTTTGAAAAATCGGAAGCATAACAATCTACCCATTCAATTAGGGGCATTCGAAAAAAGTGTCGATCTTGAGCGTTCAAAGAAATATCCATTCGGCAATGATGACCCCCTAATTGAAGATGAAGATGAACCACCCGATACAAGAGAAGAAATCGACCACTTTGTTGAAGAAGAGGTCGCCATTGAACAAACTTTCTTAGTTCTTGATCAAAATGAGCAACCAAATAAGGAATCTCCTAAAGACCCACCTCTTGAGCTCAAAGAACTTCCAAAAGGTTTGGAATATGCTTTTCTAGACAAAGATGGTAAGTCACCTTTAATTATTTCATCAAAATTAACTAGTGTAGAAAAAGATAAATTAATCACACTTTTGAAAAAACACATAAACGCGATCGCTTGGAAGCTTATAGATATTAAAGGAATAAATCCTTCCATGTGCACACACAAAATTTTAATGAATGACGACTATAAATCGGTAATACAACCACAACGTAGAGTAAATCCAAACGTCCAAGAAGTGGTTAAAAATGAAGTCATCAAATTACTTGACACCGGACTCATTTACCCAATCTCCGATAGTCCTTGGGTAAGTCTCGTCCAAGTAGTTCCTAAGAAAGGAGGTATGACGGTAGTAACTAACAAGAAAAATGAATTAATACCAACAAAAACCGTCACAGGATGGAGAGTATGTATAGATTATTGTCGATTAAATGAGGCAACAAGGAAAGATCACTTTCCTTTACCTTTTATTGATCAATGTTAGAACGATTATCCGGTCACAAATTTTATTGTTTCTTAGATGGTTTTTCAGGTTACTTTCAAATACCGATAGCACCCGAAGACCAAGAAAAGACAACATTCACATGTCCCTACGGAACTTTTGCTTATCGTCTATGTAATGCCCCCGCAACCTTTCAACGTTGCATGGTGGCCATCTTCCATGATATGATAGAAAAGACTATGGAAGTCTTCATGGACGACTTTTCTATCTTTGGAGATTCATACGACTAATGCCTCGATAACCTTGAACGAATGCTATCCCGATGTGAGGAAACTAACCTCGCCCTTAATTGGGAAAAATGCCATTTCATGGTAACGGAGGGAATAGTACTCGGTCACAAAATCTCAAGCGAAGGAATGGAGGTTGATCGAGCAAAAATAGACACTATTTCTCGATTAGCACCCCCATCCTCCGTTAGAGCTATCAGAAGTTTCCTTGGGCATGCCGGATTTTATAGACGATTTATCAAAAACTTTTCAAAAATCTCTAGACCTCTAACAAAATTGCTTGAAAAAGATGCCCCTTTCATCTTTGACAAGGATTGCAACCAAGCATTTCTAACACTAAAAGAAATGTTAGTCAATGCACCTTTCATGATAGCGCCTGATTGGAAATTACCATTCGAAATCATGTGTGATGCAAGTGACTTTGCAGTTGGAGCTGTCTTAGGAAAAAGAAAAGATAAGCATTTTCACCCAATATATTACGCTAGTAAAACACTTAATGATGCACAAGAAAATTACACAACAACAGAAAAAGAATTACTAGCTGTAGTATTTGCTTTTGATAAATTTCGTTCTTATCTTGTTCTTTCTAAAACGATAGTTTATACAGACCATGCAGCCATTCAATATCTCTTTAAGAAACAGGATGCTAAACCGCGTTTAATTAGATGAATTCTACTCCTCCAAGAATTTGACATTGAAATAAAAGATAAAAGAGGAGCAGAAAACACCACTGCAGATCATCTTTCCCGCATGGAAGACCCAGCTTTGGAGGCAACTAGGGACGAGCTAATCAATGAAAAATTCCCAACGGAGTCCTTAGAAATGGTGGAATACCGAGAAGAGCCATGGTACGCCGACTGTGCTAACTACTTAGCTAGCGGTATAGTCGCAAAAGGATGGCCACATCATCAAAGAAAAAAGTTTTTTGCCGATGTAAAGCATTATTTTTGGAAGATCCTTATCTTTTCAAAATGTGTGCCGACCAACTTATCCGTCGATGCGTACATGGTAGTGAAGCAAGAAGAATTCTCCGCCATTGTCATGAAGGTCCATACGGAGGACATCATGGTGCCACTAGTACCACACGAAAGGTATTTGATTCAGGATTTTATTGGCCAACCATTTACAAAGATGCCCAAAGTCTTATCAAGACATGTGATGCTTGCCAAAGATCGGGTAATATTTCTTCCAAAAACGAAATGCCACAAAATGGCATTCTTGTTTGTGAAATTTTTGATGGGTGGGGACTCGACTTTATGGGACCCTTCCCACCGTCAAAAGGGAACAAATATATACTTGTGGCAGTAGATTACTTGTCTAAATGGGCCGAGGCCGAATCGCTTCCAACAAACGATGGAAGAGTTGTGGTAAGTTTGCCGAAACGATTATTTTCTCTTTTTGGAACTCCAAAAGCATTAATAAGTGATAGAGGTACCCATTTTTGTAACCATCAACTTGAAATTTTTTTAACAAGCTATGGGGTCTATCACCGGGTCTCAACAGCATATCACCCTCAAACAAACGGACAAGCCGAAGTGACTAATCGAGGTTTAAAAAGAATACTTGAAAAAACCGTAGGGTTAAATAAAAAAGAATGGGCCGATAAATTAGACGACGCTTTATGGGCTTTTCGAACTGCATATAAAACAACAATAGGTACAACCCCATATAAGCGTATCTATGGAAAAAGTTGTCATTAGCCGGTAGAGATAGCACACAAAGCCTACTGGGCAATTAAAAACGTAAACTTAGACATAGAAATTGCCGGTAAAAATCGATTTTGTCAATTAAATGAATTAGACGAATTAAGAAATCACGCATACTCTAACTCCGAAATTTATAAGGAAAGAATGAAAAAATTGCATGATAAACGCATTAAACCTAATAAATTTTGGGTAGGAGATCAAGTTCTATTGTTTAATTCACGACTTCGATTATTCCCTGGTAAATTAAAGTCTAGGTGGTCGGGACCTTTTTCCATCACCCACATTTTTCCACACGGTGCAATTGAAATTAAATCTCGGAATGGAATCCCATTCAAAGTCAATGGCCAACGGCTAAAGCTCTATCAAGGATTCATTGAGCATGAAGAGGAGGAAATCTCGCTACAAGCGGCCGAAGATTAAACAAAGGCTTGAGCATCAACACCATATCTTGTAAGTAATGAACGACGAGAAAGGTTCTAAATCGGTAAGATTTCTAAAACCAAGTTTCGGGAAACAGGGCACTCAAACGAGCACTAAAAAAATTAATTTTTCCCGCCCACTGGGCCATGTCCAGCGGACACGGGGCCGTGTTCGCGCAACTGACGGGGATAAAACCCCTTTTTTCCTTCATTTCTTCATTTCAACACCCCCCGTATCCCCGCAAACTCTCTGGTTCCACCGGAAATTTCTGCAGATTTCCACGTTTTTCTGACTTCCGACAACGTCAAGGTATGATTCTATCATCATAATTAGTTAGATTAATCACTTGCATGTAGTATAACATCAAAAATTTGGGGAAAAATCTAGGGTTCTTCAACTTGAACCGAATCAAACCCCAAATTTTTGCTTAGATCTGTTAGTATTAGTGTAGATGCATGTTATAGGAAGTAAATCAACTAGAATTGTTTGTAGATTTGCCCGATTTCAAGCAAAAACCTCAAACCCTTGTTTTTGAACTGAAAATGATGAAATTGATGGGGTAAACAGTTTTTTTTTTTTTTTTGGGAAAAAGGCATTTGGGGGTTTCATTTTCGGGGAAAACCGCCCCTACTCAACCAAAAATTTTCAAGTTTTCGGGACCGGGTCGAAAAATGAGGTTTTTGGGAAACAGACGCCTGAGCACGGGGTCGTGCTCAGCGAGCACGGGGGCGTGTCCAGCTGATTTCTGGCGAACATGAGGCGTGTCCACTGAACACGGGGTCATGTTCAGCTAACTATTTTCAGTTTTCTTTGAAAATTTTACTGTTTCGTGCTAATTGTTTGGTGTTTTCTTTCAGATGGCCAAGAAGTTTACTAGGTTCAACCCGAATGAGTGGGCTGCTCAAGCACGGTTTGAGATTCTCAAGACAAGGCCCAAAGAAAACCCCCGACAAGTTTGCTTGGATACTCTAGAAGCAGTAGGCCAAATCGACCGCTTCAACAATCTTGTTACTGGTCTACTAAGAGCAGCTCTTTGCACTCGGCTCCACTCCGTGCACGAGTATAACATAGAATTTTATAGCACGTTTGCCTTCAAGGCAAAAGCGGAGCCGTTTGACAATGAGGGGATGGAATTTCGGTGTGCAGGGGAAATGTTCTAAATATCGATTGCATAATTTGGGGCTATCATTGGGTTATATGATGAGGCAGATGCTGGAGATGAGGAGAACACTGGTGGTCTCCGTGAACTCCCACAAGACCAACGCCAAGCAGCATGGGCTCAAATTGGGGAAGGACACTATAACCCGAGCCAGACCAAGAGCACACAGTTGCGTGACCCTCTCTACCGCTACATCCATAGGGTCCACAGCTACTCCCTCTGCCAAAGACATGACAGTGGTGGTGTTGTTGGCTTGCGTGATCTGATGGTCCTACACTGCATTCATAACCATGTGCCTCTCGATGTTCCATAATTGCTCCTTCGCAACATGCACTTGAACTAACTCGCCAATCCCCCGACCCCTATCCTTTTTGGAGGGTGGATCTACTGCCTCTTCAAACATTTTGTGCAAAGGATGCCGAGGTCCTTCAGGAAGGTCCCATGGTCGGGAAAAGTGGACCTCGTCATATGTCGCTCCATGAATATAATCAACGAAGCAGATGACGGGACGGTCAGATTTCAAACGGTTCAAGGGCATGTGTGGAACCCTCAAGAAGCTCTCGTCCTTCACGCCCCACAGATCCGTCCTCCTCCACAGTACCAGTATCAGCACCATGGTGATCCGGGCCAATCTTCCTCTCAAGAAGGTGGTTTTCCTAATTTTCAAAGTTTACATGATCTCTTGCAGGAAACACCTACAATATGGCAAGCAACACGTACACCCGAGTCGGAGTTATAGAGAGGAACATCTCTGAAATTCAGGATGACATCAGCAACATCCGGGAGTACATGGCGGGCAAAGGAGGAGATGACGAGGACGAGGATATGGATTGAGATGGTTGCGTTGGTGGAGGCATGACACGGTTGAAGGTCGTAACAGGTTAACCCCCCTTTGCTCTTACAAACAATTTCCTGGCCTGCGCGCCACTTGTTGAACAATTTACTTTCCGTAACTCTTTTGCTTTCCTGCATTTTTCTTTTTTTCTTTTTAGTTTGTGTTGTGGATGTTGAACTTATGGTAAGGTAGGATGTTTGTTATTTTGTGTGGTGTGATATTTTTAAGAAAAACAGGTACCTAGGAGGCTTGGGAGCACTAAGTATTAGTGCTACATAAGCCTGGAAAACAAAACCGAAAGCCGAAACCTGTTTTCAAGGATTGCAGATTGTCAACACGGGGTCGTGCCCAGCCGGCACGCCCTTGTGTCCACCGCCCAGTACCTGCTGATTGTTTAATTTCTGCCCAACATGGGGTCGTGTTCACCAGGCACGCCCCCGTGTCCACCTTCTGTAAGTTTTCGTTACTGGCAGTCTGACCACGGGGCCGTGTGCAGATGCCCAGTAACACCAAAACCTTGTTTTAAACACCTTTTACACATTCAATCAACCTAAAAACTTATTTTTGGGACACATTGAGGACAATGTGTAATTTAAGTGTGGGGGGATGCTAAAAACTTGAATTTTGCAAGTCCTACTAACAAGCCTTACACAAAACTCTATTGGAACTGCTAATCACCCCAATTTTTTTCAAAAACTTTTCATTTTTTTTTACTTGTCTTGGTTTAATTTGGGAATAACAAGTTCTAAAAAGGTTATATTTTTACAAATTTACAACCGACAGCATCGTGATAAAAAGAACCAACATAAGAAAATTATGAAACGACATGACAAATCTAGTTAAAATTTGATTATATATACTCGATCACATTATAAACCCATTCTCATAAAAAGTGAGTTTTGAGCCTTTATTGAGCATACAAGCATACATCTTTAAATTAAATGATCATCTTTCATTTCCCGGTCCTTACCAACTTAAACCCAAGTAAGTAAATGTTGGAGGTATTAGGACTAACCCTTTTTCTTTTCAACACCGTTATTTTTCATTTTTTTATCACCTACCCAAAATCCCCCTAGTTAACCCCTTTGAGCCTAAACCTTTTCATTTCTAAACCCACAAAACAAACACCCTTTACCCACCAAAACCCTTTTTATTTTTTAAACCCTTTATTTTAGTAAAACGCTCGGTTTTCATGTGACATTGCTTCTTAAAAAAATGAAGTCTAGCAATAAACAAACAAGTTCCTCAAAGAAACTTTGTTTGAAAATGTTTCATTTGAATAAAAGTCACAAAAACAAAAAGTTTTACGACGACCGACGCTTTTTACGCTTTTTGCCCTTTTTTACTAACCACTAACCCAAAACCACCTACCTTTAACCCATGCCTAACCCTTCCCCAAGTCCTCTTTATATTTACAAAGGTTTATAGTTAAAAAGGAGGATGATTGATTGGTTGGCAAGCATATGGTAGAAGTAAGTTCCATGCCGGTCTTGAGTGTTTCACAAAAATACATCTTCGGCAGAGTGTTGAGTGATCTCCCGTGAGGTATGTGAACTTGTATATAAATGGAATTTTAAAAATGCATGTTATGCCCTAATAAGTAATTTCTGTAATAAAACGTTCTAAATAAAATCATAACGAATAGGATTGTATATAGCATAAAATAAAACCTAATAAAGATCTTGGATTCTCGACACTCAAGACAAGCCCGAAACTTCCCTTCTACCCATTCCATTTGGGAGTGTAAGCCATATTATAAAGAATTTTGCTTGAGGACAAGCAAAGATTCAAGTGTGGGGGTATTTGATGTGTGTAAAATGCAACATATAAATTACATCAACTGAGGCATAAAACTAACCCTTTTTTAGTACTAATGTTGGAAAAAGTGTGATTTTGTCTTCCTTTTGTATTTTCAGGACCAAATGAGCTTAATTGAACAAAATGAACAAATATGCAGCCAAATCTAGCATAAATACAAAGAAAAGGAATAAATGTGGCATGCCCGACCCCTTGACAGCATCTTCCCAAGCAAAAACAAGAGAACAGAAGGCTGACCACGGCCCCTTGCCCAGCGGACACGGGGGCATGGTCAGATGTCTGCAGAAAATGACAAAGCTATAGAAGCTTCTATTCCTAGCACGGGGGCGTGCCCAGCTCAACACGGCTCATGGTCAACGCTAAGATTCACAGAATCCAAGCAAATCTTGATAGTACAGATACGCTTCTGCACACGGGGCCGTGCCCAGCGAACACGGGGGCGTGTGGAGCTAATGCAGACAAATAAAATTAATGAAGAAAGAGAAAAAGGATGGACACGGGGCCGTGCCCAATGGACACGGAGCCATGTCCGGGCGTCTGTGCAGGCTATAAATAGAGGTGATTGGTTCACTTCAAAGGCATCCATTGGCAAACCACCTCTCTCCCACTTCACCCACACTCCACCACCACTACAACCCACATCCACCACCATCATCCATCATCCATCATCCATCTTAGAGTGTGTGTAGTAGTCTCGGGATCCAAGATTGATAGTAAGAGTTCTTGACAATCAAAGGCCATGTTTGCCTAAGTCTCTTACATCACTTGGTGAAGACAAGCATTTAGTGTAATACTTTTGGTTTTTAATCTTTTCGCACTTTTTATTTGGTTTTGTATTAATGACTTTAATAACTAGTTTCTTATGTTGAAGGTGAAACTTCCTTATCATTTGTCCGTGGTGTTTTGGCGTTATTTTACTCTCTATATAAAATGAAAGATTTACACCATTCATATCTCTACGGTCTATATAGAGATATGTTGGCTACCTGGTCGGGGGTTAAGGGAATGGTTTGGTAAGTTTCTTACCTTGTTCAGTGTATAGATCCTCCAAGGACCTGGGTCAAGCTTACTAGGACCTCCTTCAATACCCACTGGTATTGGATGGCGGGGTGCGAATGGTTTGATCCCCTCATATATAAACTACTATTAATACATTAACCCGGCTACTTGGGATTGTATCCCTGCTGACTCAAACCACTTAGCCAAGGGTAACGTCACCTTCAAAAGAGGGGCCTACCACATTACGCATTAATAACTTAATTAATTATCTTTCAATATTCTGACCCTTTAGGATTTTATCCTTGCTGCCTCAAACTACTGGGTTAAGGGTAACGTCACCTTCAAAAGAGGGGCCTACTACTATAACTAAGATAATATCTTAAAAAGTGCAAAAGTGCGGAAATCATCAAAGGTTACACTAAAGGCAAGTCGGATCCAAGTGATTCATCTTGTCTATCTGTTATATTTTTATTTTATTTTTCAGCATTTTTAGTTTTTATTTTCATGTTTAAAACCTTTTCTAAATTTTTGATTTGATTAGATGTTGAGGATAAACTGGTACTAAAAGCTCTTGTGTCCTTGGACGAACTCGGTATCTTACCAACGCTATACTACGCTCACGATGGGTGCACTTGCCCATATGTGTGTTTAGTGTTAGTAAAATATTGTGCTATATAAATTTAAAACTTGACTAAAGTGTTAAAAATGGCTTAAAATATTAATAAAAATATATCACGCTACACTCACATCACATATGCATCAACAAGTGGTAATGTGTCTGAGGGGGAGTTTTATAATTATAGCTAGTACAAACATAATTACCACCATTACTCCTATTCATGATTGAGAGTTTTGGTTATGGTTAGTGTTGTATATATAAATCATCTATGTATTGGTTGATTAGGATATGAATTAAATGGTTCTCCATATGTGCTCTCTTGTTAATCACACTTTTTACTTGTTTAGTATTGTAATCTAAGAATTTTATGGGATACATCAAAACTATTCAATACAACTTCATCAAACAATCATGATAGTTTTGGAAGCATCTCAACGATTTAAATGAAACATCAAATTTGATAGAGCGATATTTAGAGAGAATACTATGACATTCAAACGCCAATAAGATGATAATTTTATCAAATGATAAGGTTCTTTAAACATGGTGATTAGTAGAATCACCTATTAATATCTTTTGGAGATAGATAATTAGTAACAAGAGGTGTGGGTGTCCCTTCATAAGCCTATAGCCTATGTAGATTGGTAGAAGATTCTGTTGTTCATGCACTAGAATTGTCATTATGTAGGGGCAGTTTGGTCCTCAGTGTGTAGTTGGATGAATAGGTCATTGGGTCTGAGAACTGTGTTAGTGCACTATTCGTGTGGCCATAGATAGAAATCTAATTGTACTAGTAATGTCTAGTGTCTTGAGTCTATAATATATCGGACAGAGGTTTTACTAGGTTGTATTAGGATTGTTTAGATCAGGTTAGGATTTAGTACAGCATGGTACGATGAGAGAGGGCGTGTTCGAGAGTGATGTCATCAAATTTATGTGATGACATCACAATATTACACAAGCATGACATAGTTTTTAGTGAAACAGATTGAATGGGAATGAAGTTTGAATATCTACGTTTTTATGAGGTGGGCATGGATCTCTTCGTACGAAGAGACATGCAACTATATATAGCTGGAAGATTGACTTCGCACAAAAAGAGACGACTCTACACAAGCAGATCTTAGACAGCACTCATCAAGTTCTGATCTAGATTAGGTGTTTCGTGTCATACAGTTTCGAAACTCTGTCTGGTTTACGATTGAAACATAATAAATGATTGTTATTTACGATTCGATTCATACAATTACCATTTCGTTAACGGATTCCGCACGTAAACGAAATGATACATAGATATTGTGTTATTCGGTGAATCAATCCGGACCTACAAATAGTATCAAAGCTATGGAAGTTCTGTGTGTAATCGTTTAAGAATCAGACGAGTTTCGCACTATTTTGATCAAGTTTCGATTTGATTCGGAGAATTTTTAGGTCATTTCGGACTGATTTGATGTGTTTCGGTTGAATTATGGTTTGTTTAGATGATTTTTGTTTGAAGATTCATACATTTCAAACTGATTCGATTGCTTTCGGTTTAACATATGTGTTGTCGGATTGTATTCTGTGATAAAATCGACTGAAAGTATTGATCATTAGATTGAAATTGATTAGAATTTGAAAAATTTTCAAAGTAAATCATTCAAAAACGTAACAAACATGTTGATCAGTTCTGTTTAAAACATAATGGAAAACATAAAGAAACACATGTGATAACAGACAGGCCAGCAGATAATCCAGTCAGAGATGCAGCCATTGAGTTTGACATACTTGTCAGGATGATCTGGTTCCTCCTTAGGGTGTAAAGTTATGATGGTGATAACCGAATCAAGGGAAATTCAGTTTGGAGAGAGAGATGGTAGGGAGGATTTTGATGATTATGATGTTATGATTATTGTCTAACCTTTTAGCTCTCTAGTTATCTCCTTATATATACACCCAAGAGGAAACCTAATTAGTTAATAAGGGTAATATGGTCCATCAACAATTACCAACTAATTATTTAATAGGTTATAATATATTTTGATCTATATAATATAAATGATTTTATGTCTACAAGATGAAATATTACAATAATAATATATTTAATCTTACATTCTCCCACTTAGGCGAGTAATCATTTATCATGAGTATTAGATAAGCCTGATCAGGAGTTAAACTCAAAATCGTTAATTCCATTTCTAGACCATTGAAGCTTTATGGTGATAACTCAGCTGCCGTTAGTTTCTCGAACAGTAACAGTTCGACTGGAGCTGGTTTATATCTCGATACAAAATATATGTTCGTACGTGAACGAGTTGAGGAAAATAATATTTGTATTGAGTATATTAGTACGTAAGATATGCTTGCGGATCCGATGACTAAAGGTCTCCCACCTAAAGTTTACGAAGAACATGTTCAGAGTATGGGATTTACTAAAGACCTTATTTAGCATATTGTACTAGCTTATGTTTTATGTTAATGAACTTTCCTCAGTTTGATTCTGTATGTCCCTAAGAATGTGTTCAACCGGTATAATGGTATATAGACAAATAAAGTTACAAATCAAACAAATGGCTTATGCGTATTTTGATCATAACGATTAGGCTATAGTATGACTAATGGGGGTCCTGAGTCTAATGATGATTCAACGGCTATATTTCTCTGCTATAGTTCTTGGTTTAAGGCTAAAATGAGTGTTAACTCCTGATCAGGCTTATCGAATACTCATAGTAAATGATTACTCGGCTAAGTGGGAGAATGTAAGATTAAATATATTATGTTTTGTATTTAATCTTGTAGCCATTATAATCATGTTGAGGCATGTGAGGTCGTTAGAATAAATGAAAAATGGTCGCTGGTACCATTGTTGGGTGAAGATAGCTCTGGCTCCAGTCAAAAAAGAAAGTCGTCGGATTTGGGAAATTATCAAGTGGATACACCTAGTGCCGAAGTCACGAGCGGTTTTCCCGACATGAACGTGGATCCCTCGCCAAGAAGACAAAAGAGAAAGGAGAAAAAGGACAAAGGACCGTATTCAACAAGGGGGGGGGGGGGGTAGTTGCATGGACCTCCCATCCGCCGGAGTATTGCAACTCCGCAAGCTAGCTTAGCCCCATAGCTGTCTGGCGGTGATTACCCACGGTGAAGAGCCCCAACACCCCATAAGGGCATTGTCGGGAATCGAACCGGTGACCTCAAGTAGAGGCCTGGGTAAGGCTGGCCAACTGGGCTACCCCAGAAGGGCATTGCCGGGAATCGAACGAAGATCCAAGAGATATAACCGGTAAATTCGAAGAATACAAGGCCATGAAGAAAGAGTTGATGGATATTAAAAGGTTACGAGAGGAAAAATACATGTCGTTGGCGGAAGAGTAACGCGAGGCGATGCGGGCAATTGTGTTCGACAAGGATTTGGAGACGTTTAACCGGCCTCACGACAATGTTCACCCTTCGATGTTGGAAATCACACTCGCAAGAAAACGCGAGATCGCAAAAAAAAATATGACTGGCCTTGTAATTTTTAGTTTTTTAGTTGTTGCGTTGTTTTATTATTATTATTATTATTTTTTAAGTTAGATTTTAATGTAATGTTTTTTTTATTTATAATTTTGATGTTTTGTTTGTTTTATCTTAGCACATAACTTAAAAAAATAAAAAAATAAAAATAATAGTTTACCTAATCCAAGATAGGTAAACCATCGTCAACGTTTTTTAGCAATACGTAAACAAAATAGATAAATTGACGTGATACTGTTTGATTGGGTGAATCAGGAGTTTAGCTATTATTAAATAGGTAACCACTCCCTTCACCTAATAGGTTGTTGTTGGGATTATCTAATAAATTGGAAATGACATCATTGTAGGGCTAAAATTCTGATTTGATATAAATAAATTTCATTTTTTTTTTCGGAAAAGAAAATATAATTGTCAACGTTTTTTTATAAGAGACAGATTGTTTGGGCTAAAACTCAGTGGGCCGATTAAGATTCTTAAGTTTTTTTACTGGGCTGCGAAATATTATTTTTGGGCTAGTGAATTTGAACATTCGGGTTTGGCTAAGTGTGCCGAATCATTTTAGTACACTTGGGCTGTGATTTTTGGATTTCGAGTTGAAGTGTTTTGAACCGCGGTTTCTAATTTTTTTTTTAAAGGCAAACAAAATTTTATTAATACACTTCCGGTTTAACCCGAAAAGGATATACATGTACCAAGAACCAAAACAACTTCAAACTATTGCACTCCCATACTAGATAGATTGAAATTACACCAATCATTCCAACATAACTCGCTACATTTCGCTAAGAGACTAAAAATTTTTGAGTTTGACTATTCAGGTTCAAGAGACTACAAATTTTAAGATGTGGAGTTTTTCAAAAGAAAAACAGGTGTTAAAAAATAAATTTGAAAATTTCACGAGTCCACAAAATGCATCAGTTAGAATAATGGTGGAACAGTACTATGATTTAGTATATGACATAAACGAGTATGTCCAGATTTCAGATACTGAGAAGATATTAAAGTTTGCAGATTCGTTACCTTCAGAGTGGGATGATTTTGTGTTCATATTGAATAAATATTCTGATTTGTCTGAAATTAGTGTATATGAGTTTCTTAAAAGCGTAAAAACTCATAAACCGATAGCAAAATGGAAGAAAATGGAGTGTGAAAAAGGAATGATGAAGAATAATGAAGTCAAAGAGGCAATCACATCTACAACTATGGCTTCATGTTCTGAATTAGTCTGCCAAAATTATGATGAAAAATTAAAAGGTTATCGAGCAGATAATGTCAAACTTCTGAACAATTTAAAGAGTTTGATTTTGGAAAATAAAAAATTTAAAGAAAATGAAAATGAAAATGAATTTCAAAATAAAATAAAAAATTTTGAAAATGAAAAATTACAAATTGAAAAAGTTTTTAAAAATCAACTAGAAATTTTAGAAAATGAAAAATGAAAGAGTAAATTGCTATTTTAGACCCTGAGTTTTTGTTTAAATTACCATTTTAGTCTAAATAGTTTTTTTTCTTCTCTGGGTTCCTGACTTTTCCTTTTTCTTGCCATTTTGATCAGATTGCCTAACTTAGTCTAAAAACTAGGTTATAATCATGTGATCAAAATGGAAAGAAAATAGAAAAGTCAGGTACCAAGAGGAGAAAAAAAAAACTATTTGTACTAAAATGACAATATAGACCAAACCTCAGGGATTAACATGGCAATTTACTCAAAATGAAAAATTGAAAAAGATTCTAAAACTAAACAAAAACTTTAGAAAATGAAAAATTAGTTCTAAATGAAAATAATTTCAAAAAACAAAAAGAAATAAATTTTCATCTTGAGAAAATAACTTAACTAGAAAATGAAGTTGACAATGCTAATAATAAAGTTGAGAAATTAGAAAAGAAGTTGAAAGCTTTTGTGACCTCGTTATTAATGCTAGATCATATATGTCCAAAACCGATCAAAAAGATAAAAAGAGGAAATTCCAATAAGTGACAATGTCACAAATTATGACGATGTCATAATTGAGGATTGTGATGATGATTCTGATGTGCTGAAAAAGGTGAGTGTTCGACACAAAAGCCTTCTAAGCAAAATGGGGATGAAAAAAAAACAAAATGTTAAAAATTCTAATAATTTTTAAAATAACAATAAAAGATCATCAATTCAATCATCCAATCAATTATAAAAATTCACAAAAATATCAAAATCAAAACTCACAAAATTTTGAAAATAAATGGTGCAGGTCGGACCATAGCGCTCAAACGTCAAATCAAGTTTTTAGAAGAAGCTCGAAATTACTACACATCAAATCAATGTTATGATTTGAGTGTATGTTTTGATAAAGAAGATTGGTACGATAACAGGGTGTGTTTCAACTGTGGAATAAGTGGACACATTGCTGTAAATTGTTTGAAGCAGAGATTTGATACGAGAAGAGGCTATAATTCTCAAATCAAAGGTCATATTGCCAGATATTGTCCAATAAATTCGAGGAGAGGATTGTCGGATAAATTTCAAGGGGAGAAAGTAAAGCTGCGAAGAAGATATTAAATAAAGAAGAAAAGCCAAAAGAACGTAAAGTAAAATTATCACAAGGGAAAAAAGATAAACTGAGAAAGAAAAGAAAGAAAGTGAGAGAATATTTGGAAAAGATTTTGTCTACAGATACGCCTATTAATTCCAATACAAGTTCTGGAGAATCGTTTCATAACACTCAAAGTTACAAAACTTCTAGTGAAACATGTTCATCAGATACAAATCTGAATACAAAAGTAAAGTCAGAAGAGAAAACGGTAGAAAAGAAAATTGTTTATCAAGCAGTTGCAAAACCGAAGCAAGTTTGGAACGCTAAGGTTTTTGATGATTCAGAAGAAATTTTGAAACTGTTCGATGACAAACGAGATTGTGAATGGACTAATGTTTCTTATGTTGATGAATCTGGTCGACCCAAATCCAATATGGATTGCGTTCCAATTCAAAACTAATTAAGTTCATTTACGTGTGCAGGATGACCAAGCTTCAAGCAAACGCATTTTCAGAAGCAGTGGTTGTTCGTGCAGTAGAAATGAGATGAAAGGTTTGGTGTTCCACACAAACAAAATGGTATTCTTGCGTTCACATTCGTAAAAAGTTGTTAAATGGTTAAAATGGAAGATTCTTATTTTCGATTTCGAAATGATGTTTTCAATTTTAGGGGGAGAAAAAATTTAATCTCAAAATTTTTGTAAAATTGAAAAACATCATTTCAAAATCATTTTAGATAGATAAAAATCTTCAAAAAGCCAAAAACAATAGAAAATCTCAAAATGTCAAAAACATTGAAAAATGAAAATGAGATTACTTGTGCGAAAAGAGGAAATGATAGTATATCAGTGGACTATCAGTGCATGCTAAAGAATTGGATTGTTTAAAATGGTTAAAGAATCTCACTAAAGATGTGTCGGTAGGCTCAGCTAGACTAGTAGTTTTGCGAAAACGATACAAACCTAAATAGAAAAGCCTAGTTCTAGTGGGAAACGTGGCTGAAAGCATAGTACTTTGTTTTGTCCTTGGTGACTGTGTACCTACTCGGTAATCGTTGAATGCTGAAAAGCAAAAAAAACCGGTTAGTTTGTGAACTTTCACAACTTACTGAAAAAGTCATTGTGATTGTGTATTTCATCTTACAAAGATTTAAACTTGTTCTATTTCTTTATTTTGTTTAAGCATTGGACATCCTCTGCGTATACGAAAGTATCGAACTGGATGTTAGTGCCTGAACGTTTCTGCTTTATTTTACTTGGTGTTTATAACACCTCGCAAAAATCACGACCAATATAATAAAGACACGTGTCATGGACTTTAAACGTGTAATGGATTGATCTGGAGGGACTAAAACTGTCAAACAATGTAAATATGTAAGTACAAGGATCAAACGTGTCATCATACCAAGTTCGTGCCTCTGAATGATATCGTAAGATGTTAGTATTCTTTAATGAATAAAATTGTCGGGCATAGAAAGTCGTTTGTGCTTAAATTGAAAATTTTACAAAGCTTAAGGGTTAAACGTGTCAACATGTTAAACGTTACCTCTGAGACCTTTTAATGATCCCAAAGCTTTGTAATACTTCATTATGCTTCCATGTATAATTAATATTGATTTCGTGGGGTTTCTACGCTCTTAAGAGACATTTCGGTTGATCGTACAACTAACCGGGAGCTTAATGAAGTTAGTTTATGACCCAAGGTCCTTAATAGTTAACTATGGGGGTCCTAAATGCAATAAATGGAAGTTAAATAAACTTAAAATGGACCAGGGACCAAAACTGGAAAGTTTAAAAGTTGTTTTCCGGTTTAAGGGGAGCCACGCGGCCCGCGTAGACTCCTTAAGAGTCTTACGCGGCCCGCGTGAGAAGTGCCAGCAACCAAAAATAGGACAGCTGCATGTTAAGCCTGTTGCACCGCCTTTGCATGCAATTTTTCGATACCAGGGTCTGAGCCAACAGTTTTTCATGCACTAGGGACACATGGGATCATCTGGTTACTATAGATTTGCAGATGGATTGATCCTAGAGCCTCAAAAATCCTATATAAGGGCCATGTTCTTCACTTGTCATTTGCACACTTGAATATTTCATTCAAAACTCACTCTTTGGAGCCTCCTGGAGCTCAAGGTCATTTTCTAAAGTTCTATACTCGTGCTAAGTACCCTAGTAAGTGTTCTTAGCTCCCTAAGTTCAAGTTTTATTAGCTTAATAACCGAAAGTCAAAGTTATCGTAATTAAGTTTTGACTTTGTGATTAATCACAAACGGTCCAGCCATTATTCGAATTGGAAGTGCCTATGAGTTGGTAATTATGTAGGTAATAAACCCTTAAAAAGGCACCTACTGATTATCACTTTTACTTTGTCAATTGTCGGGTCAAACTTATTAATAAAAAGTCAACAGAATCAACTTTTGCAAATAAATTCATAACTAACAATGCAGAGGTTATGGAACATATTTTAACATTTAAAATAACTTAGTAAATAATATAAGAACATGTCTAAGCATGTTCAACCCGAGAATTCTGAGTTTAGGCTCGGTTCGAAACCGAAAGTCGCAAAGTAGACTTTTGCTTTGACTTTCAGTTCTGACCCGATTTAACTTGTTTTAGATGTGCCTTAGGGTTCCTTTAGGACCATATTATAGGTTAGTATAACCCTCTGAGGTTATACAACTTGGTTCCATAGAAATCCTAGTTCATTGCATGTTTCCGTTAAATGCTTAAAATTGACCATTATGCCCTTTTGATATTAAAACGAGATTTTTGAAAATGTGAGAGGACAAAAACCTTTATTACTGATATTTAAGTATGTCCTAAAAGTTTGACATCAGATTATGGTCTAAAATAGGAGTTATGCGCGATATTGTAAAATGAAAGCTTTTTATTAATTAATTGGAATTTTTGGCATAAAACCCATTTAAACCCAAATTTTGAAACCAAACTTGCCACCTATTGTTAAGATATAATATTTAGGGATTTTTGGAAATTTCTTTTAAATTTTAAACTGATCATAACATAGGGTTCTTGCATTGACTCGGTAATTGACGGTTATGCCCTTTTTGCTAATAAAAAGAGTTTTACACATCCTTTACATATCAAACCTTTTGCTACTGATTTTATACATCAAATAAATTATTTTAAACAGTAAAGGCTGATCAAAATCTCAGATTTACTTAATTAACCCGAATATCGTCAAATTCCGACTTTTATACGATTTAGGCGCATAGTATGGTTTAAAACCATATTTAGCACCTAAGACTTGTTACCTACTGATGTTATTGTCACATCCCCAAAATACCCCACGCGGAAACCCCCGCGAGGCATGCGACGTACCAGGATCCAAGCCACCAATCACATTGAACTCATAAATATATTTAAATAAACTTTCATTCATTAACTTAAAGTGTTACAAACGTTACATGTCATTTATTATATACAGCGGAAGCATAACTCATTTGATAAGTGTTTCATAAACCATGTGTACATAAACCATTAAGCTTGTATTGAGATTCCATGCATCCCGACCCATGACCACTCCAGCATCCCAGACAGCAAGTCCCAATGATATAAACCTACAAACCTGCAAGCAAGCAAACAAGTGTGTCAGACGACGCTGGTGAGTTCAAAGTTTGTTAACGTGTTTAGATACCAGTTACCAGATTAAAACAGTTCCATGATTTGATTTGATGTTGTAATAACTCGTTTACCGCTGATGGCTTAAAGTTTTTTTGCCCAAACCCCATTGCCTATATCAAAGAAATGGTCAAGACTGGGATCATTAGTTCACTCCCGACCTCCCCAATGCGGTGTGAGGTTGCCAAACCTAAATAGCGCTATAACTAATACCCTGTTGCCTCCCCGGCAACAATCGGTAGATGGGACTTATGTTAGTGCATACATCTGTCGACTTCGTCTTGTATCGAGTCTTGTACTAGATATGTTAGATCAGGGCACGTTGTACGAGAAAATAGGAGATTGTAAGGTGTGTTTTATGTAATTTCGCTTGAAGGAGGCAATTTCTCTTGAAAGAGAGTTATGCAGTTTCAAGCGAAATCACATGTAGTAATTTCGCTTGAACTAGATCCGGTCACTCTCAAGCGAAATCTCTTGTCTTATAAATACCCTTCAAGCGATATCATTTGAAAAAAAAGTTCTTGATTTGGATACCGAGGTGCTGCCGGTTTATCCTGTGATTGTAATCGTTGTTATATCAATCAGAAAGTGGTTTAAAGTGATTTTCAAGCTATTTCGAAGTCTATTTCTCTGTTTCCGCCTTTGAAATAGATAAAAACTACTCTGAACGACTCGTTCGGGTCCGTAAACGATCCTACAAATGGTATAAGAGCTCAGGAAGAGGAGTTCTTACCGATTCAGCTCAAAATTTCTGTTTTCTACACCTTCTTTTCAAAATCAACAAGTTTTTACGGTTAAAATCAGCTCATTTTCTCACATATTGTGTAAAACAGTGTTTTAACAAATCCTTAAAAATTTCAGACTAAAATTCGGTTTAAAAATGACTAAAATGGACCTTAGATCATATTTCGCTTGAACGAACATCAGTGATTTCGCTTATGATTGCCTTATTCCGCTTGAGATTGATATTTTGCTTGGCTGATTTCGCTTCAGAGGGTTATTCCGCTTGAGTTACTTCAAGCGAAATCAAGTATTTCGCTTCAAGGAGTGTTTTCGCTTGAAAGTGTGTTTCTTCAAGCGAAATCTGTTATTCCGCTTCAGTGTGATTTCGCTTGAGAAAGGATTTCGTTTGAAACCAATTCCGCTTGAAAGTGACTGTTTTGTGAAAACGTGTTTCCGAATCATGAGTGAAGAATTTTACAACGCGTTTGCGACATCCCCGACTACTCCGGCTTCCATTGCTCAAAACATGAATTTGGAAAATGAAACAGGAACTACACAAAAACCCCCGAAGCTAATGAGCATTGAGGAGTATTACGGATGGAAAGATAGGTTTGAAAACTGGGTTCAAGCAAACCATCTAAGATCATGGGAGTGTATTTTGAAGAAGTATGTTCTACCACGTACAGATCTGCAAGTTATAAAAGAAATCTCGGAATTCAATGACAAAGAACGCGACATGTACAGAGCTGAAAAAATGATGATCAGTCTGCTTCAGCAAGCCATTAAAGAAGACATCTTTGTTTTGCTTCAACATGATAAAACTTCAAAATCGATTTGGGATGCTCTTAAAATCAAATTTGAAGGAAGTGAAAATATGATTAAAAGAAAAAAGGCATTGCTCAAGAAAGAATTTGATCTATTCACCAGTTTGCCCAGGGTAGACACAAAGAAGTTGATCGAAAGATACTGCCACTTAGTGCGATCCATGTTGATGTTAAGCATAACTAAAGATCGAGAGGAATGGGTCGACAAACTAGCTGATGCTTTACCTCAAAAGGAGTGGGGTACTTACTTGATGATCTTAAAGAACACCGGAGTATATGATGATTTGACGATTTCTCAGTTTATTGAGAAGATTGAGGGCCAAGATCTTGAACAGCAAAAGATTGCGAGGATGAATAATCCAAGTAGTCAACAAGACGTGAAAATGTATTACAAAGGCAGTGTTCAAGAGGTTGAAAGGAATCCGAAAATTCAAACTGCTTTTAGTGCTGGAGAGTCTTCTGGAAATGTTGATCCAAGTCCAAACAGTAGCAGTGGTTTCTCTTCATACCCGAGTGTTAATCCCAAGAGTTCATCATCAAGCTTCCATTCTCAAAGTTCAAAAAGTGGAAATGGTTGTGTGATACAGTGCAACATTGCATTGAATCTTCCAGAGGGTCAAAGCTTTTCTGAAGAAATTGCAAAAGATCATATGTCTTTACTTGCAACTGTGCTACAATCCTATGAAGGTTTGGTTGCAGGGAGAATCGGGAATCCTATGCTAACAAAAGAGGATTACGATCAGATAGACGCTGAAGAAATGGAACTAATGGACATCAAATGGTGTCTAGCTAGTGTCCTGAGAAGAGCTGAAAAGTTCAAGATGATTACTGGAAGAAATGATTTTCTTGATGCACATGTTTCTAGTTTAGGTTTTGATAAATCTAAAGTTACTTGTTTTCGATGCAGGGAGAAAGGTCATTTCAAGAGGGAATGCAATGTAACATCTGTGCTTGTAATCATTGTGAACAGTTCAATTATCAATAAAACAATGTTATTTGATCCCAATGTTTGTTTGGTTGTGTTTTACATTTTTCATGTTTTGACTTTTATTCAATTTCAAACTCTATATCGCTTTCTGGAGAGTTATACGCAAACTGGTGCGTAAACGTAATCAGTTTAATGCGAAAAATCCTCCGGAACATCAACAAATACTTAACAGACCTTAAATAACCTTTACATAACTTAGAAATAAGTTTTGAAGGCTTTGGTATGGCAAAAACAAGTTAATTCGCTTATAGGGACTAAACTTGACAAACTGCGAAAGTATGCCAATTTGAACAGTAACGAACATTCCGGAACATGACCATAAGTTAAACACACCTTAAATATCCTTTATATAGCTTAGAAATAGGCTTTGTGGGGTTCGGTGTGCTAAAATAAACTTTTGGGTCATTCAGGGACTAAAAGCGTCAAAAAGTGCACAAGTTTGCATTTTCGCGCATAACTTACGTTCTGAATACCTCCGGACATCCAAAAATTTATGTACGCACTAAAATATTTTATTTTAGTGTTTGGCTTGAGAAAAATCCATTCGTCGCGCAATTTGGATCGTTTTTCGCGCTTATGCGCATTCCGTCGTAATTAAGCGAACATCGCGATCGTACGACCAAACGAACCGACATCCGGGATATTTTTGAGCATGTTTCATGTCCACAATGTTTAGGTATCATTTTAGGGCCTTGAAAATGGCTTAACGAGCCTTAAACATGTCGGAAATGGCCTTAATACACAACGGGGACTGAATTAGAAAAATTGGAAACTGGTTGCTGTTCAGAGGGACCCTAGCGTGACACCTAGCCCCCTTGGCGTCACGCGAGGCCCCTTCTGATCAGCAAAAGTCATTTTTTCAGCTGTTAACAGCCCTTAACCACTCCAAATGCCAATGCCATGTGTCAAACTCTTGTGGTGGGGGCAAAATGAGCTACCACAACATTCCGACAAGTGTAGGGATGTGATCATTCCCTCTTCTCCAAGAAACGATCCTAACGGTGAACCGAAATCTATAAATACCCACACCCCATTCATTGCAAAACCCACTTGAAATCTGAGATTTCTCTAAGTTGGGGTGTTTCATCACCTCATACCTGAGAATACTTGGATTATCAATCTTGCGGGGACCCTTTGTAAGTATTCCTTCGTTCTTTTATTGCTTTTCGAGTCCGAAAGTCAAACTTTGTTTGACTTTCTGCATTGACCAGTTTATGGTCAATGCGAAGTTCGTTTGAACTTCGCAACGTGAGCGTAATCACGATGGTTATAGTCCCTTGTGACTATGCCTACTAATTACCACGTTGTCTAGGGTCGTAAGGGTAAGCGATCTAATAAATCGCTTATACCTTCGAACCCGACCCATTTGGTCGATCATTAGGATCCGACCAAACACACTAGGTGACCATAGTATATAGGGAATAACCTTTCGAGGTTATACCTTATGGTCGCTTCGTTTAAGTAGTTGTATGATAGGTAGTTTATATGCCTTAGGTAAATTACCAAAATGCCCTTTTTACGCCAAAATTCATTTTAAGCATATGTAACATAACTTTTGGTATCTAAACTGATTTGGTAACAATATTAGATATGTTAAGGCATATTTTACTTGTCATAGGACTAGTTAGGCATTCCGAACGCGTTTTACGCGAACGACGCGTTAAAGTAGCATAAGCTACCTAAGTGGGCCGTAATGGGTCGTAAGCACTTAGGCTAGGTTTCATTTAGTATGTAGGCTTTGTTAAACCATACTACATGAGTTCCCATACTCATTTGGTTTACGAGCCCTCATTCTATCCGATCCTCCGATATAGGTCCAGTTTATTAACATAGTTACCTATATTAGGTGTCGTTTGATTCCGTGATCTCTAGCATTGCTTGGTGGTTATCTTAGGACTTCTGAGCAATCTCAAGTGAGTACATAGACCCCTCTTTTACTGTTTTCCAAACTGTTTTGGGGTGAAACACATGTGCCTACTTGTTACTTTCGTGCTTTCCTGTTTTCACATCATATATCTGCTATGTTCGTTAGTACATTATAGTACATGATTTCATTACATTTCATGCTATGTATGCCCATTGTGTGCGTACTTAGTACATCGTTTTACATTACATTTCATGCTATGTATGTCCATTGTGTGCATACTTAGTACATTGTTTTACATTACACTTCTGCTATGTATGTTGACTGATAGCATGCTAGCACATTGATTTACATGACTTTTCTGCTTTGTATGTTAACTTAGCATACTTAGTACATTGTTTTCATATGATATGTATACAATTTCTATAACATTTGGTTTGCACAAACGAGACTTATATACGTTCATTAACATTAGCTACGCCGCTCGGTAGTAAGTACTGGTACCATAGGACTTGACAAATCCCATTCCTGACATCCCGGGTTTGTTTGGATGTAAGGAATGACTGAATCCGAAAACATTTCTTTTGATAACCTTGACTGAATGGGTTATCCGACTGTCTCAAGGCTTGAATGTATGCGTTAACTTACCACATAAATGTTTGTATCAATGTAACAGGCATTACTTTGCAAAACATAACTTTTTGATATATTCAAAATACTTTGTTTTGTACATTTCTACATTTGGATTATGTGACAATACTTTACTTACAATACATAACATTTGTTACACATTACTTGACTACTTTTGGACTTATAAACATTTGACATGGCTTATACAAGGACTTTTGACTATTGGTTTAAACATAGACTTTATACATTGGTGGTTTGTTTAAGTGATTTAAGTAACGAGGCGTGTGTAATATGATACAAGCATGGTGGATACGTCGCTGGTACTTCCTATATATAAGTGTTTGTATGGTATTACATATCGTAGCGTTATTTGAATCATTTCAATTTGATACATATAACATTTTATATAAATAACATATCTTTCACAAGACATTGCTTTACAAACAACTTATTTTATACAACTCGTTTTTACTTGGTTATACATTTAACCACACATTATTCTTTTATTTATACATATCATTCGATCTTATCGCTTTTTAAACGATTTACAAAACAAAACAATTTACAAGGTTCATGACTGACTTTTGATAAACAACTTTTTCTAAACTTATAAGTCATGAATCCTATTTTCACAAACCTATGTATCTCACAGGCATTTTTATGCTGACGTACCTATTTTCACATGTGTTTTCAGGAGCTTTTGCATAGGATGATGATCGTGACACTAGGGCGGACCTGTGCCTTAGAGACATAAAATGAAGATAGACTTAGTTTAATTATGTTCTGAACTCTTTATTTCCTGTTTTAGACAATGTAACTCTTATGTTGATAAATAAAATACAACTTTGAATGCCATGGTTATGAAACAATTAATTCTGTTACAACACTCCCCGACGTTTTCTGCCACGTTTTGTATGTTATACGTGGTCGGGGTGTGACAGAAGATTTGGTATCAGAGCCAATGGTTATAGGGAATTAGGTTATTAGTAATTCTTTGACATATACTATAACCTTTCTAGGACCCTAACACAAGTTATATTGTGTTTAGATCTTAAAACATGCACATCACCTATCCTTAGGTGATTATCAAAACAAAAACCAAATTTTCCGAAATGATTTTTGAAAAACAATCTTCTGTTTTTGAATGATTTATTACAAGGTTTTGAACCCTCTATTGTAAGGTTTTGAACCCTTCCAGTTTGATTTTTGGCCTTGTGCCTTTCAAATTTTCCAAATCTCGTCAAATTTTTGGGTTCTAAATAGTGTGAACACGTGCAAACTGGAAGAGTGAATGCCTGTACCCTGGGTTTTCTGTCTAAGGCTAGAGTGTTCGTACAAATCCATATAATCAGACCAGTCACTCTTACCTGGGAACTCTTGGGGTGAGTGTTCACTTATAGGCGAGCATGTCTTCGCGATACATCATTTTTAACCCATTTACTTTGATTAGTCACTGTGTGTCGTTTGTTTGCTTTGTGATGCGGACAAATGACCACCATCTTTGCTTTTGTTGATTTTGTTTCATCTCATTCTCTTCATCCAATCATCTCACTCGTTTCCTTTCATGTTTCCTCTTTTAGAATGCCTCCTCGACGTGAAAACCAGATAGCAACTGCCGAACTGGCAGAAATCATTGCGCAGCAGATGGCTGCTCAATTCCTAAATCTCTTTGCTCAATGGAACCAAGCCAACAACAACAACAATGCTCCATGCAAATTCAAGGATTTTAACTCGGCTAAACCACTCAAGTTTAGTGGTTCTGAGGGAGCGACAGGGCTTCTTCAATGGTTCGAGATCATTGAGAATACTTTCCGCCACGTGCAATGTCCTGAAAATCGCAAGGTCGAGTTTTCTTTAAGTGTGTTTCAGAAGAGGGCTCTCACATGGTGGAACGGGGTTATGAGAGACCGTGGTGCAGAAGTTGCTCTAGCGCAAACTTGGGCTAAACTTAGAGCTCTTATGATGAGGGAGTTTTGTCCTCGTCATGAACAGCGAGCTTTGGAGAGAGAGTTCGATGACTTAAAACAAGACAGTGGCGAGCACAGGGCATATACTGATAGATTTGAGGAGCTGAGTCTGCTTTGCCCAACAATGGTTACCCCACTCGACAAGGCTATCGAAAGGTACATCGACGGCCTACCTGACTCAGTGCAAGACATCATTACTGGTAGTAACCCTGCCACACTCCGTCAGGCGATCGAGTTAGCAGCGACATTGACTGAGTCGCAGGTTCGAAAGGGAAAGTTACATAAAAAGGGTGACAAGGGTAAGAAGCAGGCGTCTGACAAGGAAGATAGCAAGAAAGGTCAAAACAAGAAGGGAAAGAATTCTGGGGGGTCTAGGAAGCGGAAGGCTTCCCAAAACTATGCCGTTACTGCACAGGCCCAAGCTGCACCAAATCAGCCTGCGCAACCACTAGCCAAGAAGCCATATCTTGGCACTGCGCCTTTGTGCAACAGGTGTAACGGCCATCACCAACCACACCTCCAGTGTCGTCAGTGCACCAACTGTGGAAGATCTGGTCATCTTGCTGACACCTGCCGCATCCCTGCCAATCAGAATCGGGCAGTTCAGAACCCGGCCCAACAAGTTACTCAGCCTCTTGCTCAGCAACAAGGTCAAGCTGCACGACCTCATTTTCCTCCTGGTTCGTGCTACAATTGTGGGGATCTGACCCACTACAGAAACCGGTGCCCAAGGCTAGCCAACCAGAATCAGAATGCAAATCAGAATCAGAATCAGGCTCAGGCTCGAGGCCGAGTCTTCAACATGAATGCACAAGAGGCACAAGCAGACAATGAAGTGGTGAACGGTACGTTCTTTCTTAATAATCAGCCTGCATCTGTTCTTTTTGATTCGGGTGCCGATAAGAGTTTTGTGTCATTATCTTTTGAGCCATTGCTTCGCGTGTCTAGAACGAAACTAGGTAAACCTTTGACAGTAGAAGTTGCTAGTGGTGAACCCATTATTCTTGATTCTGTTCTTCGCAACTGCCAGTTGAACCTTAACGACCATCTTTTTCCTATTGACCTCACGCCTATGCAACTTGGAAGCTTCGATGTTATTGTGGGTATGGATTGGTTATCCAAGCATCGCGCAGAGGTAGTTTGTTTTGAGAAGATTGTTCGTGTGCCACTTTCGACAGGCGAGATCCTACAGGTGCATGGTGAGAAACCTGCCGGTGGTCTCAAACTCATGTCTTGTTTTAAAGCTCGGAAGTATCTGCGAAAGAACTATGTGGCCTTCTTGGCACATGTTACAGCAGATAAAGGCAAGGGTAAGTCTATCTAAGATATCCCTGTTGTTCGGGATTATTCTGAAGTATTCCCTGAAGAGTTACCTAGTCTACCTCCAGCACGCCAATTCGAGTTCCGTATTGATCTCGTACCTGGTGCAAATCCCATTGCCAGATCTCCATATCGTCTTGCACCGTCTGAGATGCAAGAGTTGTCTAAGCAGCTTCAGGACCTCTCTGACAAAGGTTTTATCCGTCCTAGCTTTTCACCTTGGGGTGCTCCCGTTCTTTTTGTCAAGAAGAAGGATGGTTCTTTTAGGATGTGTATCTATTATCGTGAGCTTAACAAGCTTACCATCAAGAATCGATATCCCCTACCTCGCATCGATGATCTCTTTGATCAATTACAGGGAGCTTCTTATTTTTCGAAGATTGATCTGCGATCGGGATATCATCAACTTCGTGTGCATGAAGAAGATATTCCCAAGACAGCTTTCCGCACTCGTTATGGGCATTATGAGTTCACAGTCATGCCATTCGGTTTGACTAATGCTCCTGCTGTTTTCATGGACTTAATGAATAGGGTCTGCAAGCCTTATTTGGATCAGTTCGTCATTGTTTTTATTGACGACATCTTGATTTACTCTAAGACGCGAGCTGATCACGAGCAACATCTTCGTCTTACTTTGGAACTCCTAAAGAAAGAGAAACTTTTTGCCAAATTCTCCAAGTGTGAATTCTGGCTTAAAGAAGTTCAATTTTTAGAACATATTGTCAATGAACAAGGTATTCATGTAGATCCCTCCAAGATCAGTGTGATTAAGGATTGGGATACGCCTACTACTCCTACTAAAGTTCGTTCTTTTCTTGGTCTGGCGGTTTATTACCGCCGCTTCATTGAGAACTTCTCGAAGATTGCAGTTCCTCTAACTGCTCTAACTCAGAAGAACAAACCCTTTGATTGGGGATTCAAACAAGAGGAAGCGTTTCTGACTTTGAAACAAAAACTTTGCGACGCGCCTGTTCTGACTTTGCCTGAGGGCAATGATGATTTCGTCGTTTATTGCGATGCATCTAAATTGGGTCTTGGCTGTGTTCTGATGCAAAGGAACAAAGTCATAGCATATGCATCGAGGCAGTTGAAGATACATGAGAAAAACTACACCACTCATGACCTTGAGTTGGGTGCCGTTGTCTTTGCTCTTAAGATCTGGAGACACTATTTGTACGGTATAAAATGTGTGGTTTTCACGGACCACAAAATTCTTCAGCACATCTTCAATCAGAAAGAACTCAACATGAGGCAACGACGTTGGGTTGAGCTTCTAAACGACTATGACTGCGAAATTCGCTACCATCCTGGTAAGGCGAATGTCGTAGCCGATGCATTGAGTCGAAAGGAACGTACTAAGCTTCATTGTGTTCGTGTTCAATCTGTTATTCAAGCTCGATCTGATATCCAAGCCCGCATTTCTCAGGCTCAACAATCTTGTGTTTCACAAGGTTTGATGGATAAGGAATTTCCCTATCACATAACACCTGATCTAGGACTGAAGGACAATGGATCGTATTACTTCATAGACCGTTTGTGGGTCCCAAGCCAAGATAACCTTCGCACCTTGCTTATGGATGAAGCCCATAAGTCGCGTTATTCTGTTCATCTTGGCTCAGATAAAATGTATAAGGACCTTCGTATTCAGTATTGGTGGCCTGGTATGAAGAAAGACATTGCCTTATATGTATCAAAATGCCTTACTTATCTTAAGGTTAAGGCTGAACATCAGCGTCCTTCTGGTTTATTGGTGCAACCAGAGATCCCAGTTTGGAAATGGGAAAACATTACTATAGATCTTGTTACCAAACTTCCACACACAAAGAAAGGTCATGATGCCATCTGGGTAGTTGTTGATCGTCTTACTAAGTCAGCGCATTTCTTGCCAATCCGTGAGGATTTTCCTGCTGACAAACTTTCTAAAATCTATGTGGATGAAATTGTAGCTCGACATGTTGTTCCTTTGAACATCATTTCTGACAGAGATGCTCGTTTCACTTCTCATTTTTGGAGAACCATGCAATCTGCTATGGGGACCCAACTTAACCTGAGCACAGCTTATCATCCGCAAACGGATGGTCAATCTGAAAGAACAATCCAGACTCTGGAGGATATGCTTAGAGCTTGTGTGATCGACTTTGGTGGTAGTTGGGATTCACATCTTCCGTTAATTGAATTCTCCTACAACAATAGTTATCACACCAGCATCAAAATGGCTCCTTTCGAGGCTCTCTATGGTCGAAAATGTCGTTCACCAGTTTGCTGGAATGAGATCGGCGAGGCTCAACTTACTGGACCTGCCCTCATTTTAGAGACAACTGACAAGATAAAGAAAGTTCGTGATAACCTTCAGACAGCTAGAAGCCGTCAAAAGAGTTACGCGGACCCAAAACGCAAGCCCTTGGAATTTCAAGTCGGTGATCGAGTATTACTTAAGGTCTCACCTTGGAAAGGTGTGATCAGATTTGGAAAGAAAGGAAAACTTGCACCTAGATACGTTGGACCATTCAAGATCGTTGAAAGAATCGGTAAGGTAGCCTACAGACTTGAGTTACCTCCTGAACTTGGAAATGTTCATCCAACTTTTCACGTGTCCAATCTCAAGAGGTGTTTAGCTGATGAGAACCTCCAGATACCGCTTGACGAAATTCGTGTTGACAAAACACTGAAATTTGTTGAGAAGCCAGTGGAAATCATGGAACGTGAAGTCAAGTGGCTTTAACGCAAACGCATTCCTTTGGTCAAGGTTCGCTGGGAAGCTAAACATGGACCCGAGTTTACTTGGGAACGTGAAGATCAAATGAAGGCGAAATATCCGCATCTTTTTCCACAAGTTTCCTCTAAATAAATTTCGGGACGAAATTTTCACAAGTAGGGGAGACTGTAACATCTGTGCTTGTAATCATTGTGAACAGTTCAATTATCAATAAAACAATGTTATTTGATCCCAATGTTTGTTTGGTTGTGTTTTACATTTTTCATGTTTTGACTTTTATTCAATTTCAAACTCTATATCGCTTTCTGGAGAGTTATACGCAAACTGGTGCGTAAACGTAATTAGTTTAATGCGACAAATACTATGGAACATCAACATATACTTAACATACCTTAAATAACATTTACATAACTTAGAAATAAGTTTTGAAGGCTTTGGTATGGCAAAAACAAGTTAATTCGCTTATAGGGACTAAACTTGACAAACTGCGAAAGTATGCCATTTTGAACAGTAAAGAACATTCCGGAACATGACCATAAGTTAAACACACCTTAAATATCCTTTATATAGCTTAGAAATAGGCTTTGAGGGGTTCGGTGTGCTAAAATAAACTTTTGTGTCATTCAGGGACTAAAAGCGTCAAAAAGTGCACAAGTTTGCATTTTCGCGCATAACTTACGTTCTGAATACCTCCGGACATCCAAAAATTTATGTAAGTGCTAAAATATTTTATTTTAGTGTTTGGCTTGAGAAAAATCCATTCGTCGCGCAATTTGGATCGTTTTTCGCGCTTATGCGCATTCCGTCGTAATTAAGCGAACATCGCGATCGTACGACCAAACAAACCGACATCCGGGATATTTTTGAGCATGTTTCATGTCCACAATGTTTATGCATCATTTTAGGGCCTTGAAAATGGCATAACGAGCCTTAAACATGTCGGAAACATTGGAAACTGGGGACACCTAGCCCCCTTGGTGTCACGCGAGGCCCCTTCTGATCAGCAAAAGTCATTTTTTCAGCTGTTAACAGCCCTTAACCACTCCAAAGGCCAATTCCATGTGTCAAACTCTTGTGGTGGGGGTAAAATGAGCTACCACAACATTCCGAAAAGTGTAGGGATGTGATCATTCCCTCTTCTCCAAGAAACGATCCTAACGGTGAACCGAAATCTATAAATACCCACACCCCATTCATTGCAAAACCCACTTGAAATCTGAGATTTCTCTAAGTTGGGGTGTTTCATCACCTCATACCTGAGAATACTTGGATTATCAATCTTGCGGGGACCCTTTGTAAGTATTCCTTCGTTCTTTTATTGTTTTTCGAGTCCGAAAGTCAAACTTTGTTTGACTTTCTGCATTGACCAGTTTATGGTCAATGCGAAGTTCGTTTGAACTTCGCAACGTGAGCGTAATCACGATGGTTATAGTCCCTTGTGACTATGCCTACTGATTACCACGTTGTCTAGGGTCGTAAGGGTAAGCGATCTAATAAATCGCTTATACCTTCAAACCCGACCCATTTGGTCGATCATTAGGATCCGACCAAACACACTAGGTGACCATAGTATATAGAGAATAACCTTTCGAGGTTATACCTTTTGGTCGCTTCGTTTAAGTAGTTGTATGATAGGTAGTTTATATGCCTTAGGTAAATTACCAAAATGCCCTTTTTACGCCAAAATTCATTTTAAGCATATGTAACATAACTTTTGGTATCTAAACTGATTTGGTAACAATATTAGATATGTTAAGGCATATTTTACTTGTCATAGGACTAGTTAGGCGTTCCGAACGCGTTTTACGCGAACGACGCGTTAAAGTAGCATAAGCTACCTAAGCAGGCCGTAATGGGTCGTAAGCACTTAGGCTAGGTTTCATTTAGTATGTAGGATTTGTTAAACCATACTACATGAGTTCCCATACTCATTTGGTTTACGAGCCCTCATTCTATCCGATCCTCCGATATAGGTCCGGTTTATTAACATAGTTACCTATATTAGGTGCCGTTTGATTCCGTGATCTCTAGCATTGCTTGGTGGTTATCTTAGGACTTCTGAGCAATCTCAAGTGAGTACATAGACCCCTCTTTTACTGTTTTCCAAACTGTTTTGGGGTGAAACACATGTGCCTACTTGTTACTTTCGTGCTTTCCTGTTTTCACATCATATATCTGCTATGTTCGTTAGTACATTATAGTACATGATTTCATTACATTTCATGCTATGTATGCCCATTGTGTGCGTACTTAGTACATCATTTTACATTACATTTCATGCTATGTATGTCCATTGTGTGCATACTTAGTACATTGTTTTACATTACACTTCTGCTATGTATGTTGACTGATAGCATGCTAGCACATTGATTTACATGACTTTTCTGCTTTGTATGTTAACTTAGCATACTTAGTACATTGTTTTCATATGATATGTATACAATTGCTATAACATTTGGTTTGCACAAACAAGACTTATATACGTTCAAATAACATTAGCTACGCCGCTCGGTAGTAAGTACTGGTACCATAGGACTTAACAAATCCCATTCCTGACATCCCGGGTTTGTTTGGATGTAAGGAATGACTGAATCTGAAAACATTTCTTTTGATAACCTTGACTGAAAGGGTTATCCGACTGTCTCAAGGCTTGAATGTATGCGTTAACTTACCACATAAATGTTTGTATCAATGTAACAGGCATTACTTTGCAAAACATAACTTTTTGATATATTCAAAATACTTTGTTTTGTACATTTCTACATTTGGATTATGTGACAATACTTTACTTACAATACATAACATTTGTTACACATTACTTGACTACTTTTGGACTTATAAACATTTGACATGGCTTATACAAGGACTTTTGACTATAGGTTTAAACATAGACTTTATACATTGGTGGTTTGTTTAAGTGATTTAAGTAACGAGGCGTGTGTAATATGATACAAGCATGGTGGATACGTCGCTGGTACTTCCTATATATAAGTGTTTGTATGGTATTACATATCGTAGCGTTATTTGAATCATTTCAATTTGATACATATAACATTTTATATAAATAACATATCTTTCACAAGACATTGCTTTACAAACAACTTATTTTATACAACTCGTTTTTACTTGGTTATACATTTAACCGCACATTATTCTTTTATTTATACATATCATTCGATCTTATCGCTTTTTAAACGATTTACAAAACAAAACAATTTACAAGGTTCATGACTGACTTTTGATAAACAACTTTTTCTAAACTTATAAGTCATGAATCCTATTTTCACAAACCTATGTATCTCACAGGCATTTTTATGCTGACGTACCTATTTTCACATGTGTTTTCAGGAGCTTTTGCATAGGATGATGATCGTGACACTAGGGCGGACCTGTGCCTTAGAGACATAAAATGAAGATAGACTTAGTTTAATTATGTTCTGAACTCTTTATTTCCTGTTTAAGACAATGTAACTCTTATGTTGATAAATAAAATACAACTTTGAATGCCATGGTTATGAAACAATTAATTCTGTTACAACACTCTCCGACATTTTCCGCCACGTTTTGTATGTTATACGTGGTCGGGGTGTGACATGCAAAAATCAAGAAGCAAGTGAAACAAAGAATCCATTTGGAAAAGATGATTACTACCGGAAAGCCATATATCAACAAGTTGGACAACAACAACAACAAGAACCACAAGTAGCTCATGGTAGAAAAGTGATAGAGGATTCTTCAAAGAGAGCATGTTTAGTGAATCAAGACAATTTCAACTGGGATAAATATATTTCATCCGACAACAAAGCTTGTCTAATCAATCAAGAAGATGAAAGGTTACCTGAAGGATTTAGCTGGGATATGTTTGCGGATGAGAATGGGAATTTTAAAGCTTTCATTGCGAAGATAGTTCAAGAACCAGATATGTTTACCGAGTGGATGAAAGCTATTGGTGTTAGTGTGAAGAATGAAGAAGAAAAGTCTGTTTCATCTGATGAAAGTTCACAAAGTTCAGATGAAAGTTCAGAGAGAGAAACTGTGTTTGATCAAACACCATCTGATTCTAGTTCTTCAGATGAAAGTTCCGATAAATCAATTGAGTTTGATCAATCACCAACTGATGACAGTGGTGATGATGAAGAAGAAAGACATATTAATGTTGCAAAAACTCATTTGTCTCCTGAAAGCTTTCATTTTTATTTTGCAGATCGCTTGGAGAAGTTAAAGGAAAGACGAGTTACAAAAGAACAAAATCAAATGAAGTCTAAAAGTGTTGTTGAGAAGATTATTGAAACTAAGAAGGTGATTGAAAGTGAAAAAGTTGTTGAAGCTGAGAAAGTCATCGAAGTAGAAAAGATCGTAGAAGTCATCAAACCTTGCTTAAAATGCTCAGAATATTGCAAGGAGGTTGCAGCAAAAGATGAAAAGTTGGCTGAGTTTGAGAAGATGAACGAACAATTACTGTTCAATCTTAATTACGTGAAGGAATCTTATGATGTATTGAATAGAACAGTAACTGGTCTTCAAAAGACAAATTCTGAAAGAGAAGACGCATTGACCATGATGAATTCTGTGATGATGACAAAGCAGAAAGCGAAATTACTACATCGAAGAATGTGCGAAGCTGCAGCGGGAGTTGGAGAATGAAAAGATTGAGAATGAGAGAATCAGACGTTTATTACAGAGTTATTCTAGTTCTGATTATCTTATTGATCGAATTTATCCAACTGTTGCAGGTTTTGAAGCATTCAAAGATGATGAAAAGTCACAGAAGAAGGATACTGGTAAGAAACCGAGTGTTAGCTATAACACGTGTCCACCTCCGATCTGGGAAGGTTATTCTCCCAGAAAACCAAATGAGGAGCAAGTTCAAAAGGCAGTCAATATAAAACTGAAGTCTGATATAACCGATGAATTACCAGAAAATATTGATGTTACTTTCACATCGTCTGACACTGATCATAAGTCTGAGTTAATAAAAAAGGTGGTCGATCAGGTGTTGGATACAGATGAGGAATCTGAGTCAAAGTCTGAGTCTGGAGGTTCAAGTTCGTCAGTCAACAGTCCAAAATCGTCGGTTAAAAGGGCTTACAGTAAAGAGTTTTTGTTATCAAAATCAAATTTGAATGATGAAACATTCGAAGTAGCATATACTTTGAATGATTCTGACAAATTATATTCTGACAAAGAGTTTCCAATAAGAAGTGTTAAAAATTGAAAAGATCAAAAAGGTTTTCAAAATGAAAGAAATTAATATTTCTGAAATAAAAGATGTAAATCTTACTGAAAAACCTAAAAAATACACTTCAAGAGTTCAACAACGATTAAACAAGAAAAAGGGTTACAGTTCTGGTTCCGGTTTTCAAAAGAAACCAAACCATGACGGTAATTTCAAAAAGAAAGGTTTAGGTTTTATTCCACCTGAAAATTATAAAAATTAAAAATATGTCCGCGATTTTAAATAAAAAATGACATTTGTTTCAGGAGGAAGTGCTGAGGAAGAACAGAAGAAACCTTTCTGGAAACAATCAAACCAGGAGTTTCTTGCTGAGAAGAAAAGAATAGGAACTGGAGTTTTTTCACAAAAAAGATACTCGAACCTGTTTTAAATGCAATGAAGCTGGTCACATTGCATGGAATTGTCCTTTGAATGCCAAGAAAAAACAGGGAGTTTTTGAAAAACTTAAAGAAAAAGTTGTCGATGATGAACCACCAACTGAAAAGTTCAAAGTTTTTGAAAATTCAACTTATGAAGTTGGTGAGTGTTCAAAGAAAAATTTTTACAAGAAGAGAGCCAAAGACAACCAAACATGGGTTGTTAAAAAATTATCAGAGAAAGTCGGCGATGAATCTGATTCCACAAAATCAGTGGAGCCACAAGTTGAGATGAAAGAAGAGAAATCAGTGCCTTCAGTGAATGATGATAATTTTCCATCATTGAAAGATAAAAGGTTTAAGCAGAAAATTGGTAAGGTTGAGATCTCAAATCAATTCTTTTCTATGAAAGAAGAATTTGATGTTGAGAAAGCATTCAATGGGAATGTTAACAAAATTTTTGGAAAAATGGTCGAGGGAAAGGCCAAAGGGGTTAAAGATTTTTATGCTACAAAGAAGGCAACTTATAATCCTACTGAACAAGAGTTAAAATCACCCAAGGTTGGTCAGACTTGGGTGGAAATTCTTTTCCCTTAAAAATCTGACTTGCCGGAGATCCCAAGTTTGTAATCGTGGATCAGGAATCGGCATTCTTCTTGATAATTGATGTTGTGAATGAATCTTATACAGGTTAAATTTTTACATGATAAATGTGACTTACCGGAGCTTCCAGGTTGGTAAGTGTGAAGCAGGAATCAGCATCTTTATTGGTAAAATGATTTTGTGTAGATGTGGTATTCCTACAAATGGTAAATCAGGGACATTAAATTGTACTTGTTTTTCCTACAAATGGTTTTATCAAGGTCATTAGGTTGAACTTGATTGGACCAAACTTACAAGTGGTATTTGAAGAACAATGTAATGAACCAAACCCTTAACCTCCAAGTGATAAAATCAACACAACTTATTTTCCGGAAAAATCATTTTGGTTAAAACAAACTTAAGTGTTTTGAAATCATAATGAGAAAATAGTTTTGTGAAAGGGGGAGTTCTGATTGTTTATGCCAAGAGGATGGCGAATTGAAGCGATTCGATTTCGGTTGTCAATTTACTTGTACAGTTTGTTTTCAAATTTCTTTAAATGTGTTTGCATTTTAGGGGGAGTAGAAATTTCAGAAAATCCAAAAACATTAGAAAATTTGAAAAAGACAAAAACATGATAAAATCAAATTTGAGTTTTGGTGTCAAAAAGGAGGAAATGATAGTACATCAGTAGACAGTTACAGTATGCTAAAGAAATGTAATGATTAAATAAGCGTTAAACGGTCTCACCGATGATATGCCGATAGGTTTTTACACATTTAGTAAGCTTTTTCGGGATATAAACTTAAATTCAAACTTGCTTATTTCGTGGGGAACACTACTCGGATATATAGGTAACCCCTGAAATCTCGTTTGAAAGGTCCCTCTTTCTGAGATACTAGGTCTTTATACTCAGTGATATCTGGGGTATTATCCCGGGACTTCTGATTTTGCGGAAGCAATGGCCTAGTCCCCGGAGAATACTTTCCGCTTGCTTGAAAAATAGCGCCGCCCTCAGCAAAATGATGAAACAATAAAATTGATAATCATTGCTGTTGTAAAAAAGATCCTCTAAAGGGGACACATCAAAAGTCGAGTCATGATCTCTCTGCTGAACGGTAGTTCTGACCTGAGCTCTCATGGTTCTTCATAATTTATAACCCCTTACAGATATCATCTGTGGTATACTCACCTGTAAGACTGAATATTGGGATCTGGATACGGGAGTATATTCAAGAGGTGGGACACATGAATGAGTTTAAGTTCTTAAAACATCTAACTCATATCCTGAATTAGTTGAAATTTGTGTGAAAATTTAAATGGATCAGTATATCGGCAATCTAAGTGAATTGTTTAATTCTTAAATGTGTAACTAAGCTCAACGGTACTCGTGACTTGTCAAAAACTGATATGATCCTCCTGCACAAACTCACAAAAATATTGTCTGTAAATATTTCTTTACTGCATTTCATTTCATTTAAAAAATCAAAAAGATTTTCAGTGTGTTTTAGCATAAATTTTGAAAAAATTCAAAAAGATTTTAGACAACTGATGTTGGAAAGCTGATTTTCAAAACTCCAAGTGCTAAACATGAAGAACAGGTTTGGGAAAATGTGTTTGAAAAGAACAAGTTTAAGCATTTTGAGAGGAGGAGTAAATGTTTAAATGAGAAAAGTTTTTTATGAAGTTGATATTTCTGCAAGAAGGATCATCAGAGACTATAAATGATAGATCATTCTAAGATTGTTTTACAAGTGGTCATCAGAAAATTTATTGTTGGGTAGAGTTCTATGCAGGTTAGAGCCAGGAATCGATTTTGAACCGGTAAACATTTGAAAGAGTCAGGTTGCGATCTTAAACCTGTGGAAAGTGTGAGCCAGGTCACGATCTTGGAACTGCTGATGCTGATGAACTTAAGGAATCAAGAGATCTGATCAAGAGAATTAGAAAGCTCGAGAGCCAGTCTCAGATCTTGGAGATTATCAACATTCGAGGGGGAGTTTAGCTGAAGAAGTTTTCGATTTGAAGCAAGAGCAAAGTGGAGATCTTGGAAGTAAGAATTAGAGTATGTTAGAAGCCCAAAGACTGATAAAGACTGAAGATGCGAAGACTCGACACTTAAGACTCGTCAACATCTGAGGGGGAGTCTGTTAGTGCATACATCTGTCGACTTCGTCTTGTATCGAGTCTTGTACTAGATATGTTAGATCAGGGCACGTTGTACGAGAAAATAGGAGATTGTAAGGTGTGTTTTATGTAATTTCGCTTGAAGGAGGCAATTTCGCTTGAAAGAGAGTTATGCAGTTTCAAGCGAAATCACATGTAGTAATTTTGCTTGAACTAGATCCGGTCACTCTCAAGCGAAATCTCTTGTCTTATAAATACCCTTCAAGCGATATCATTTGAAAAAAAAGTTCTTGATTTGGATACCGAGGTGCTGCCGGTTTATCCTGTGATTGTAATCGTTGTTATATCAATCAGAAAGTGGTTTAAAGTGATTTTCAAGCTGTTACGAAGTCTATTTCTCTGTTTCCGCCTTTGAAATAGATAAAAACTCCTCTGAATGACTCGTTCGGGTCTGTAAACGATCCTACAACTTAGGTGATAGATATGCGAGTATTAACAAACATCCCAATAACCCAGCATTCCTCCCAGGAACGTTTACCAGATGTCCCTCCCCGGGACGCATGCTTAGAAAAAGAGCAGTGAACTCACCTTAGATTTGCTCGGTATTTAACAAGTTACTTTACCCGTCCCAAGTCGGTCAACCAACCCTACCGTGGTTACCAAAGACAATCACTATAGTGTTCACACATATCACGTATCTAACGTACACGTTGCACAAGTAGCAGACAAGGAAGACACACGTTCTTATACGCATCATAACCGTTTAAACATACAATCCGTTGATCTATAACCTTTATCATGAAGTCATATAACAAGTGCACGGGCTTCACATGCAACTCAATCACTTAACAGCGATTAATATAAAAGTGCTCTACTTACAGCAGTGTTTCAGGAAGCTAAATACTCATCGTCATGTATAACAGTTTATGGTTGTCACCTAACAGGTGTTCAAGTCATACACACACAGGTTTGCATCAATGATACATGTTTCACATGTTCTTATTCACAAAGTCATCGTACTGTACACACATAGCATGCATATCACATATTAGCATTCAACAGTGAGTTGGTTATTCTCATTAATCAATAACAGTTTCCTTGTTTTAATTGGTGTTGTTGTCATGCAACAACTGAAACCATGTAACCAGATATTCACATCACAAACGTCATAAACAACTCAAAACATCCTACAATGTCACACCCCGATTTTCCACGTATGACCGGTGGGCCCGGTGGGGGAGTATCGTGACGTGGTTGGTAACATAATAGTCAAACAACACAATATTTAAATGCACAGCGGAAGCAAAAGATAGATATATTTCAACCGAATATAATTGTAATATCAAGTATCACAAGATAGTTGAAAATAATCCATAGGTGGATCAAAATAAAATGGAAAAATTGTTCAACAGTTTTAACATCCAAGCTTGCGAGACTTATTGTGGACGCTAGGAGAAAGCCAGCCTAGTTCGCGTAGTACCTGCACTTAACCTTTTTGGGAAAATACGTCAGTTTACACTGGTAAATACAATTAACTGACTCATTTTGAAAAGGTTTAATAAAATTGATTTGAATGCACGTGGCACAAACTTTTTATAACTTGGGATAATTATTTGAATATAACAATTGTAAAATAGTTTTGGTTTTAGTACATACTATGCGTTAAAAACGCTTAAAAAGGCGATTAGGAGCCATTTCCGGTTTCTATATAGAAAGCTGATATTTTTATTATTCCAGAAGGTTTAAAATAATTTATTTATCATACAAAATCAGTAGCAAAAGGTTTGAGGTCAAAAGGGCAAACCCGACAATTACCGAAACAAGCTTATAACTCTAAGTTATGCTCAGCCTAAAATTAATTAAAAATCTTCAAAAATCCCAAAATATTATATTTCATCAGTGGGTAAAAAGTTTGATATAAAAAAGTGGGCTTAAATAGGCTATATGCTAATTATGCCGTTTAATCGCTAAAAAGCTTTCTAATTACGCTAATGAGCATAACTCTCAATCTACACCTCAAACTGATGTCAAATTTTGGGTACAAGTTTATAATTCAGTAACTAAGGTTTCTACTCTTTTACATTTTTAAAAATCACGTTTTATGGTGAAAAGGGCATAATAGTCAACATATAAGCAATTAACGGAATCATGCATATTAATTGGATAACTAATGAACCAAGGTGTATAATAACAGAGGGTTATACTAGCATGTAACCTGGTCCTAAGGAAGCTCTAAGGCATTTCTAAACTCTACTAAAACGGGTCAGAACTGAAGTCAAAGTTTTGCGACTTTCGGTTCCGAACCGGGTCTAAACAGAAAATTGTCGGATCAAACAAGCTTAGACCAGTTATTATACTTATTACCAAGTTATATGAGTGATAAAATAAGTTACATGCCTTCTACATTGTTAATTACATGTTAATCCGCAAATTAAGTTTCTGTTGACTTTTTATAAACAACTTTGACCCGACATTTGATCTAGTTAGAGCGGGAATCAGAGGGTGCCATTTTAAGGGTTTATTGCCCACATAATTACCAACTTATAACTACCTTCAATTCGACTAATCACTGGTCCATTAATGACTAATCGCTAAGTCAAACGTTAATTACGACGGTTTGACTTCTAAGCTAATAGCTAAGTAAAACTCAATTAAGGAAGGTCAAGGGTACTTACCAAAGTCTAATGCACGACTAGGGATGACTTGGGTCTGCTCTTATGCTCCAGGAAGCTCCACAAATGCAGATGGAAGGTATGATCACAATGTTGCAACATGAGGGCCTTTTTATAGTAAATTTGAGGGCTTGTGATCATGACAACCAAGTCTAGCATTGTTCCCAGATCATTTACAAGTGCCCCTAAGGTCTAAAAGCATGTAGGGGTCGCCCATGGAGTGGAAAATATCTGTTTAAGTCGGTTACAATGAACCTAGCAGACATCTAGCAAGTTTTTCGGCATCAGAGGGCCCCTCGCGGCACGCGTAGGCCCCCCTAGGGTCCCTCGCGTCGCGCGACGCCCCTTCTGATCAAATCCAAATTTCAGATTTTTGTGTTTTGGTCCTTGGTCCATAAAAAGTTGTTTCGTCAATTATTTCTTGCATTATGATCCCTCTAAATTGTCTTATAAGGGCTTCAAGACTTATACCCACTTTGTTAAGTCCTTGGTGAACTTTGTTATCACCCGAAAAGTCATAAACTTCATCGTTGACGCTTCTAACCCCTCGTATACGAATTTTATCACACGATCACGAAACTTGATGAAATTTTTATCATGTATTCTAGTGAGCATAATTAATCGTTACAAAGCTTCGGGTTTTGCTAAAAGGTCACTCAGAGGTATAACTTAAACATGTTGACACATTTAACCCCTGTAGTTTGTATTCTCTCACTTTCTTTCACAGTTAGCTTCGTATGATCCATGATTCATTCGTTTAAGGGTATACACATCATGTAGGGTTATTGTAAAGTATATTTATCCATTGTTGACATTTTGAACCCTTGTATTCACATACTTTTCTTGTTTGTCAACTTTAGTCCCTCTAGAACATTCTTATACACGTTTAAGACTTATGACACGTGTCTACACATTATAGGACGTGAATTTTCGAGGTGTTACATCCTCACCCCCTTAAAAGAAATCTCGACCTCGAGATTTACTGAAATAAATAAGGGTACTTTTCTTTCATTGTGGACTCTACCTCCCACGTGTATTCGGGACCTCTACGGGCATCCCATTTAACCTTTACTATTGGCACATGCTTCCTTTTAAGCTTCTTAACCTGTCGATCCTCGATCGACATAGGTTTTTCAACAAACTTCAAGCTCTCTTCTATGTGCACATCGGTATGTGGTATGACTAGTGATTCATCAGCGAAACACTTCTTCAGATTGCAGATGTGGAATACATTGTGAATACCACTGAGCTCTTCAGGTAATTTTAACTTATGAGCAACTGATCCGACACATTCGATGACCTCTAATGGTCCTATGTATCTCGGGCTTAACTTACCTTTCTTGCCAAATCGCATCACTCCCTTCCAGGGTGATACTTTGAGTAACACTTTGTCACCTACCTCGAATTTCAGTGGTTTACGCTTTAGATCTGCGTAGCTTTTCTGCCTATCTCTGGCAGCTTTCAGGCGGTCAAGAATCTGGACAATCTTGTCCGTCGTTTCAAAGACTATTTCCGGTCCTGTTAGTTGGACATCTCCAACTTCCGCCCAACAAACGGGCGTTCTGCACTTTCTACCGTACAAGGCCTCGAAGGGCACGGCCTTGATACTCGTATGATAGCTATTGTTGTACGAGAACTCGATTAATGGCAGGTGGTTATCCCAACTACCACCTAAGTCAATCACACATGCACGAAGCATGTCTTCCAACGTTTGGATTGTACGCTCACTCTGGCCGTCCGTCTGAGGATGGTAAGCCGTACTAAAATTTAAACGCGTGCCCAAAGATTGTTGGAAACTCTTCCAAAAATGTGACGTGTATCTAGTATCTCTGTCAGAGATAATAGACACAGGCACGCCATGTAGAGACACAATCTTGTCTACGTACAATTGGGCTAACATGTCGGAGCTATAGGTCTCCTTAATGGGTAGGAAATGTGTTGACTTAGTCAGTCTATCCACTATCACCCATATCGTATCATTTCCTTTCCTTGTCTTGGGCAACTTGGTGATGAAATCCATCGTCACCATTTCCCACTTCCAAGTGGGAAGTTCGGGTTGTTGTAGCAAGCCTGACGGCTTCTGATGTTCAGCTTTGACTTGCGCACATGTCAAACATTTAGCTACATGGGTGGCTACAGACTTCTTCAAGCCTATCCACCAAAAGTTTGCCTTCAGATCCTGGTACATCTTATCAGCTCCAGGATGAACGGAATATTTAGAACTGTGGGCTTCCTAGAGGATAACATCTCGAAGTCCTCCATAAACTGGAACCCATATTCGTCCATTTAATCTCAGGATTCCGTCCTTGCCCTGAGATAATTGTTCTTCAGTTACTCCTAGCCTTTCAGGAAGATAGTTAGCTTCTAGGACAGCTTCCTTCTGCGCTGCTAATATCCTTTCATTCAGACTATTCTTTAATTCAATGCTCTTGGCATTGATTCTTATGGGCTTCACCCTTTCCTTTCGACTTAAGGCATCGGCGACTACATTCGCCTTGCCCGGATGGTATCTTATCTCACAGTCGTAATCATTTAAGGTTTCCATCCAACGTCGTTGCCTCATGTTCAAATCCTTTTGGTTAAACAGGTGCTGGAGGCTCTTGTGATCGGAATAGATCACACACTTGATGCCATACAAATAGTGCCTCCATAGCTTCAGTACAAATACAATGGCACCCAACTCCAAGTCATGGGTGGTGTAATTCTTCTCGTGCACCTTTAACTGACGTGAAGCATAGGCAATAACCTTGCCTTTCTGCATAAGCACACACCCCATGCCAGTGTGTGATGCGTCGCAGTAAACCATGAATTCTTCGGTACCTTCAGGCAATGTCAGTACAGGAGCGTTGCTCAACCTCTGCTTCAAAATATCGAAAAATTCTTGCTGCTTGGGTCCCCAGTTGAACTTAATATCCTTCCTAGTCAAGGAAGTTAGGGGTGCAGCAATCCTTGAAAAATTTTCAATAAAGCGCCTGTAGTATCCTGCCAATCCCAAGAAACTGCGAATTTCTGTGGGCGTCTTCGGCTCTTTCCAATTCATAACAGCTTCAACCTTAGCGGGATCTACTTGGATTCCACGTTCACTAACCACATGTCCAAGGAATTGGACTTCACGAAGCCAAAATTCACACTTAGAGAATTTGGCATAGAGCTTCTCCTACTGAAGTAGTGAAAGAATACATCGAAGATGTTTCTCATGGTCGGCCTGATTCTTTGAATAAATCAGAATGTCGTCAATGAAGACGATAACAAATTTGTCCAAGTATGGTTTGCAAACGTGATTCATGAGGTCCATGAATGCGGCTGGTGCATTAATGAGCCCAAAAGGCATCACTAGGAACTCGTAATGACCATAACGAGTCCTAAATGCAGTTTTGAGTACATCTTCATCTCTAACCTTCAGTTGATGATAGCCTGACCTTAAGTCAATCTTAGAGAAGTAACTTGCCCCTTGAAGCTGATCGAACAGATCGTCGATCCTGGGCAAAGGGTATCTATTCTTGATAGTGACCTTATTAAGCTCACGGTAATTGATGCACAGACGCATCGATCCATCCTTCTTCTTGATAAATAAGATTGGTGCTCCCCAAGGAGACGAACTAGGTCTAATGAAACCTTTGGCTAGCAATTCATCTAGTTGTGTTCTCAATTCCTTCATCTCTGTTGGTGCCAACCTATAAGGCGCCCTTGCTACTGGTGCTGCTCCAGGGATGATGTCAATTCTGAATTCTACTTGCCTATCTGGTGGTAAACTAGGTAGTTCTTCTGGAAAAACTTCAGGGTATTCAGAAATGATGGGGATATCCTCAATCTTGGGCTTCGGCTCATCCAGAGTCACTTGTGCCATGTAGATGACACAACCCTTCTTTAAACACCTAGAGGCCTTGAGCATAGACACTTGCTCAGGCAGTCCATACTGAGTATCTCCCTGAATGGTAAGTGATTCACCAGACAGAGTCTTGATCACCACTTGCTTCTTATTGCAGACAATCTGGGCCTGGTTATGAGATAACCAGTCCATACCCAAAACTATGTCGAAACCGGCTAACTTCAAAGGAAGTAGGGACAAAGGAAAAGAGTGGTTCTTAATAGATATGAAACATCCATCTAATATGGTTGAGGCGGTTTCTAAGGTGCCATCGGATAATTCCACCTCATATTTCACACTTAGGGCTTTAACAGGTAAATTCAGCAATTTGCAAAACTTATTATCTACAAATGATTTATCAGCTCCTGAATCAAATAGCACTCTCGCATAAACATCATTTATAAGGAAGGTACCTGTGATCACATTGTCGTCCTGGACAGCTTCCTTTGCATCCATCCTGAAGACCCTAGCATTGGTCTTATTTCCTTCATCAGCTTTCTTTGCATATTTTGGGCAATTTGTCTTAATGTGCCCTTTTTCGTTGCAACTGTAGCACGTTGCGTCCTTCAGCTTCTTGCACTATAGGGTCTTATGTTCTGAAGATTTGCAAATCCCACAAGGACTTGGCTGAGATTGGGATTTTGAGTCAAGTATGCACCTCCCAAAGTGGTGCTTCTGACAAATCTTACACTTGGGCTTATCTCCAGATTGATGCCCATCCTTCTTAGAACCAGACCCCTTCTTGTGGTCATTGTTTCCTCGGTACTTCTTGTCTGACCTTCGTGAACTGTCATCTTCGCGCTTCCTGTTCTCGGCATTCGTGTTCCTCAGCGATCTCTGTCTGACCGCGTCCAGTGTGAGGGACAAAGATATATCAGCTACGGATCTGAAAGTAGCTGGCCGAGAGGCTTTTACACTTGCCTTGATCTCTGGGGCTAAACCCCCAATGAAACGAGCTATTCTTTTGGGTTCTGGGGTCACCAGATAAGGAACCAAACTTGACATTGTATTAAAGCTTGTAAGGTAAGCTTGGCAATCCAGATTCTCCATAACCAAGGATAAGAAATCAGATTCAATCTTTTCTACCTCATGCTGAGGGCAGTAGTTTTCCCTGATGAGGGTAACAAATTGTTCCCATGTCATATTGTACAGTGGAATCTTCCCAGTAGCTTGAATCAATGATCTCCACCAGGCTAAGGCCTCACCTTTGAACGATTGAGACACAAACTTTACCACATCTTTATCAGCACACCCGCTGATATCAACCACCGTGTCCATCTCATCCAACCATGTCATGCAGTCTATAGCTCCTTCTTCCCCAGTGAAATCCCTGGGTTTGCATGAAACAAAATATTTATAGGAGCAACCCTTATCACGGGGTCCTTGATTCAGTACGATCCTTTGAGATGGAACACTTTGCTGATTCGAAGAGTGATGATCGTCATCGTCTTTCTTTGGTTCTTCCTTCTTGGAGGGTGGCTTGCTGTGAGCCTCAGAATGCGTCTTAGGCTTTGAATGGGGTACTGATAGGGCTCTGCTTCGAGTACCGCTTGACTCACTATACTGCCTATCCAAGGCTTTTGTAACAGCATTGTCAATTAATGCTTGGAGTTCCGCGCCAGTCACATTGAACCTTGTGGCGTCAGGATTCTCCTTTGGCCGACTATTGATTTCATCCGAGTCCGCCATGTATCTTGAACTGTTACATAAGATATCGACAATAATTTATTTGGGAGTTTATTATGGAATTGCCTTTTAGGGCAATTCATTAACCATGGTAAACATAGACCATATTTGGTTAATTTGTTACTCACATTTATTTAGGATTTTACTATAACCTATCCTAATTATAAAACAATAACAGTATTATTAGCATAAAAAGGCCTAGTTATTGGGACATTTTTAAATCATAAGCCATGATTTCAGAGAATCAAGGCATTAAGGTTTGAACATAGTTCATTACCTTTTTCTGACAGGGAGTCGTAGACTACTACTGTCTTTCGTCTCATATTACAATGAGCAGGGCCCGTAGGCACTATATTACCAATGGATGGTCAATATATGATCATCTAAATTGATGATTTAAACCCATGATTTATAGACCATTAAGTTGGGTTAGGAAATCTTTTGAAGGGTCCTTATATAAGAAGGACGTGTGTGATTCTAAACGAATCACGTCTGCCAGGAGTGTTAACATGTTTTCAGATGTTAACAGGGATCCGAATCTTTTAGACAGGTCTTACCATCTTGGCCAAGTCTTATAATGACATGCAAGCTAGGTTATACCTTTAAGATTTTCATTTAATATTTAATAGGCAGATTATTTATAAAGGAATGATTTTTGATTTATTTATTTCATGTATAATATATTTATGCATATATGACAAAAATGAAATTTATAAACTTAACATTCCATTCACATTTTGAGAAGTACACTTTGCCCTAAACGGGACTTTTAACAGAACAACTTACCCACGCAGGGGCTAAACTGAAAAACAAGTCCACGCAGGGACCAATTACTTAAATATCTGTCCACGCAGGGACTAAAAAGACAAGTCCACGCAGGGACTAAATACACAGATAAATGTTCATGCAGGGACTTGATTGAAATAGAAAGTACAACAACACATGTAGGGATTTAATGATCCCTCTTCTTCTTCCCCTTTAGCAAGCCTGCTAGGCCCTTGAGGAAACCTTGTCGTTCCCTGCGATCTCTGTGAAATTCTCGCTCGACTTGGTCCAATCTTTGGAGGATTTCTTCATGTTCTGGCGGGGAAAACCGTGGTGGCTGTGACTGTTGCCGAATCGGTGGTCGTGCAGGTACTTGATACCCATGTGTTGGATATCCCATTCCCCAAGGGGTTCCATATGGTCCTTCAGGATTAAGGGCGAGGTAGTTTGATGCCACTTGGTAAGGGTCTTCAGCATAGTTATAGTTTGTGTGAGCCGGCTGCTCAAACGGGTTGTACGCTGTTGACCCAGCGTACGTAGGAATCGGGTTACCAAAACCCATTGGTGGCAGTTGTGGTGTAACTGGTGCAGAACTCACCTCTGGAATTGGGTTAGAGGGCCCACCCATCTGTGGGTCTTCATGCAGTGGCGGGTAGTGACTGCCACTTGAGTGATGGGGGGTGCTGAAGTGAAAATCCCCTCCTCGCGCAGATATACGTACGCCCGTTCTCCTACGCCTTGGTGGTTCTGGAGGTGCTTGATGAACTGGCGGTGGTGGAGGCGGTGGCGTGACAGCCACGAAACGTGAATCCCCAGAGGGATCCTGCTGCTGCTGGTGAGGTGATGAATGATGAGAAGGTGTGAAGTACCATTCATATTGGTTAAACCTTGCTTGGAAACTGTCTGGACCACCATAGGGTGATCCGTGGAAAGATGAACCATCAGAGATCTCGATGGGATGGTTGGGGGTACCGCTTGCAGGTTCGACGGGATCCGTGTCCTCGTCCATGTCCTTGGCGTTATCGTCAGAAAAGTGATCCTCCGGTCCCAATGGGTTAAAACCCACTGGTTCTTGAATATAGTTTGTCGGGTTGAACCTGCTCTGAAAGACAGGAGTGGGGTTGCCAAAGGAATTGTGCGAAAGGGATCGCTGGAGTGGTATATATGAAGGTTGAGGGTTATTGGGCTCGTTTTCCGAATGCGGCCCAAATGAATGACGATAGGAAGGTGTTGAACTGTGCGAGACAGACCGTCTAGCGGGCTCCATATGGTTCCTCCAGTTTCCCTGAGGATCGGCACTCATTGTGTTGGAAGGAGCTCGCCGGTGAGAAGGCCCGGCTTCGTGATCGTTAGGGGCAGTGATCGGCCCTTTACCTCGTCCTCCTCTTCTAAATCATGGTGGCATTGTTAAACCTGTCAATATAAACAAAGGTAACAACAAGAATATAAAGGAAAAAGTTAAAATTAAAAAACAAAATTTGGATTTGTCCTAAGTTCTTTGTCTAGACTCGAAAATTTAGGAATGTGCGATTGTGTCATTGAGATTAAACACAAAAGGCTAGTGTTTAATTCACTCAATGTTGGCTCTGATACCAACCTGTCACACCCCGATTTTCCACGTATGACCGGTGGGCCCGGCGGGGGAGTATCGTGACGTGGTTGGTAACATAATAGTCAAACAACACAATATTTAAATGCACAGCGGAAGCAAAAGATAGATATATTTCAACCGAATATAATTGTAATATCAAGTATCACAAGATAGTTGAAAATAATCCACAGGTGGATCAAAATAAAATGGAAACATTGTTCAACAGTTTTAACATCCAAGCTTGCGAGACTTATTGTGGACCCTAGGAGAAAGCCAGCCTAGTTCGCGTAGTACCTGCACTTAACCTTTTTGGGAAAATACATCAGTTTACACTGGTAAATACAATTAACTGACTCATTTTGAAAAGGTTTAATAAAATTGATTTGAATGCACGTGGCACAAACTTTTTATAACTTGGGATAATTATTTGAATATAACAATTGTAAAAGAATTACATGTTCCTTATGCGTTCAGTAGCCCAATCCGCAGACCGGGTTAAAGATCAATAGACACACCACATTATTTATTTTGGCACTAACGGGTGTACGCCTACACCCCGTGCTTAGGTCATGGCCATTTCTTAAAATGATGCCAAGGATATCCGGGACATGGTCATTAACCCCCCAAAGGCTTTAAGCAAACAAAACATTTCAAACGGGACATCTCAATGATTTAACTTTCATACAATTAAAGATTCAATGCCCGACCAACCGGTATTTTATATACCATACCCCAAGCCCGTATAGGGAAAATAAGTTAAAAGTATTTACCTGAGCAAGTATAATTCACAAACAGCAAATGCGGGTAGCTTTTACCGGGTCTCCTATTCTGGAACGAAGGTTTATAATAACCTATTAGAATCCTAACGGGTCTTTAATTAAGCCTAAACTTAGACCGGTTAGTTTTAAAGAAAGATACGGTTCAAACGCACGATTAAGCGAAGACCGGAATAGAATGTGATTTAGACCCGAAAAGTTTGAAGACTTGTATAATATGGGTAAACTAAACACATTCTGGATTTTGAGATAAAAACGATAAGGTTTGACCCGTTTCGGCTAATTTATGCAAACTAGTTACATAAACCGAACCGAACGCGCAAGAGGTGTAACAGGTAACCGAAAGAGACATATTCAGGTTTCCTGAATTAATATACCTTAAATATGTTGTGACATCAGTAAGATATCTTTTATTATGCCCGAAACGAGTTTAAACTCAAACTATGCCCCGAAGGGGTATTTTGGTCATTTACAAGGTTATAAAAGAGTTTGAACAATAATCTGAGTTACGGGTCTGATATAATCAGTAAAAATACTTAATTTACTAAGTTATAACAGTAGGGTATAGCCTATATGTGAAACTTATTAATTATAACCATACTATGCTTCAAAAGGGCATTTTGGTAATTTCACATAAGCTTAAAAGGTCAAAATCGGAAATCTGAGTTTAACAACTTTTGCTTACTGTTAAAATATTATAATTTACCTAAGATATCAGTAGGTATCAACCCTTATATGTTTAAAATAGTTTTAGTACATACTATGCGTTAAAAACGCTTAAAAAGGCGATTAGGAGCCATTTCCGGGTTCTATATAGAAAGCTGATATTTTTATTATTCCAGAAGGTTTAAAATAATTTATTTATCATACAAAATTAGTAGCAAAAGGTTTGAGGTCAAAAGGGCAAAACCGACAATTACCGAAACAAGCTTATAACTCTAAGTTATACTCAGCCTAAAATTAATTAAAAATCTTCAAAAATCCCAAAATATTATATTTCATCAGTGGGTAAAAAGTTTGATATCAAAAAGTGGGCTTAAATAGGCTATATGCTAATTATGCCGTTTAATCGCTAAAAAGCTTTCTAATTACGCTAATGAGCATAACTCTCAATCTACACCTCAAACTGATGTCAAATTTTGGGTACAAGTTTATAATTCAGTAACTAAGGTTTCTACTCTTTTACATTTTTAAAAATCACGTTTTATGGTGAAAAGGGCATAATAGTCAACATATAAGCAATTAACGGAATCATGCATATTAATTGGATAACTAATGAACCAATGTGTATAATCACAGAGGGTTATACTAGCATGTAACCTGGTCCTAAGGAAGCTCTAAGGCATTTCTAAACTCTACTAAAACGGGTCAGAACTAAAGTCAAAGCAAAAGTCAAAGTTTTGCGACTTTCGGTTCCGAACCGGGTCTAAACAGAAAATTGTCGGATCAAACAAGCTTAGACCAGTTATTATACTTATTACCAAGTTATATGAGTGATAAAATAGGTTACATGCCTTCTACATTGTTAATTACATGTTAATCCGCAAATTAAGTTTCTGTTGACTTTTTATAAACAACTTTGACACGACATTTGATCTAGTTAGAGCGGGAATCAGAGGGTGCCCTTTTAAGGGTTTATTGCCCACATAATTACCAACTTATAACTACCTTCAATTCGACTAATCACTGGACCATTAATGACTAATCGCTAAGTCAAACGTTAATTACGACGGTTTGACTTCTAAGCTAATAGCTAAGTAAAACTCAAGTAAGGAAGGTCAAGGGTACTTACCAAAGTCTAATGCACGACTAGGGATGACTTGGGTCTGCTCTTATGCTCCAGGAAGCTCCATAAATGCAGATGGAAGGTATGATCACAATGTTGCAACATGAGGGCCTTTTTATAGTAAATTTGAGGGCTTGTGATCATGACAACCAAGTCTAGCATTGTTCCCAGATCATTTACAAGTGCCCCTAAGGTCTAAAAGCATGTAGGGGTCGCCCATGGAGTGGAAAATATCTGTTTAAGTCGGTTACAATGAACCTAGCAGACATCTAGCAAGTTTTTTGGCATCAGAGGGCCCCTCGCGGCACGCGTAGGCCCCCCTAGGGTCCCTCGCGTCGCGCGACGCCCCTTCTGATCAAATTCAAATTTCAGATTTTTGTGTTTTGGTCCTTGGTCCATAAAAAGTTGTTTCGTCAATTATTTCTTGCATTATGAGCCCTCTAAATTGACTTATAAGGGCTTCAAGACTTATACCCACTTTTTTAAGTCCTTGGTGAACTTTGTTATCACCCGAAAAGTCATAAACTTCATCGTTGACGCTTCTAACCCCTCGTATACGAATTTTATCATAACTTTCTCATACGATCACGAAACTTGATGAAATTTTTATCATGTATTCTAGTGAGCATAATTAATCGTTACAAAGCTTCGGGTTTTGCTAAAAGGTCACTCAGAGGTATAACTTAAACATGTTGACACATTTAACCCCTGTAGTTTGTATTCTCTCACTTTCTTTCACAGTTAGCTTCGTATGATCCATGATTCATTTGTTTAAGGGTATACACATCATGTAGGGTTATTGTAAAGTATATTTATCCATTGTTGACATTTTGAACCCTTGTATTCACATACTTTTCTTGTTTGTCAACTTTAGTCCCTCTAGAACATTCTTACACACGTTTAAGACTTATGACACGTGTCTACACATTATTGGACGTGAATTTTTGAGGTGTTACATACAACCACGTCCAAAGTCAATACGATCGGTGCCTACTGTCCAGCTAGTATCCTTACACGACAAACCATCCAGGTGACGGAAGATCAACTTTCGTCGGGTCTAAGCTGATGGCGAAACTCCCATATGTTTCGTCGGAATCCAGCCAGCGAAACTCCCATATGTTTCATCGAAATCCAGCCGGCTAAACTCCCCTATGTTTCGTCGTGGTGAACCCGGATTCTAACAGTTTCCTGCAAAACCCTAATCGCATACCAACAGTTTCATCATCTAATATTAGCACAGAAGCATACTCTATCCTAATCAATCATACAATGTCATCCTCAAACATTCATCATTCACATGTAGTAATTCGTTCATTTACATAACAGTTCCTTAAGTGGGTTAACAGCCTATCGAACAACAACATGATCTCAACTAATTTTGATCATAGTCAACATCATCAAGCAATCATATAATCAAGTAAATCAAGGCTCCTATAAACATCATGTGCACTTGTTAAATCAAATCACAACTCAGTTCGCAACACATATGATTAGAATCACAACCATTAATTCATGCCAACAATCAAGGCACCACACACAGAATCTTGTATACTAGAAATCATAATAATATATGGTAAACATACTAACCGAGTTTCATGAGGAAGAGTATTCGATCTAGAGGGCTGCCATCGATCAATGGGAGAGGGGAAAAAGATAGTGCTAGGGTTCGCTAAAGATTCCTAAATATATGTATAGAGGGAGTTGGGCCGCGCTTGGATCTGGGCCAAAGCCCACTACGGCGAAAGAGTATCTTTCGTCAAGGGGGTGGCGACGAAACTCCAGAGTTTCGTCGAATGAGGTTTCGTCGAGATGGAGTTGGCCACGGACATACGACATAAACTAGTCCTAAGTTATTTTAACAATTACATATAACACAATTTTTATTAACAATCACAACCTTAATCATGCAGCAAATCACACACATGTTACAACGCAAACAAATTACGAAAACTGAATTGCAAGCAAGTGACGTGTCGAGGAAAAACCCTGAAAACTCGGGTTGTCACATCATCCTCAACTTGAAAGAAATTTCATCCCGAAATTTGGTAAGTAACCCCAAAAAGTAAGGTGTTAGATCAGGATGACTGTGGATTTTCCTCGGGTGCCACATCATCCCCAACTTGAAAGGAATTTCGTCCCGAAATTCGCTAATGATATCAGAAGTTAATACAACCGCTTGAACAACTAAAGACACTAGAGGTTACTCCGATCGCTGCGTTCCCACGTGAGCTCCGGTCCACGTTTTGAGTTACAATGAACTCTCACGATTGGAATTCGACTGAGTTCCAACGAACTCCCACGTCTTGTGTTTCACTGGATTCCTTAATAAACTACAGCTGGTCATTAATCTTAGGCTCCAATAAGGGTATCACAAGTGTTTCATCGAACAAATGCTTTGATAGGTTCGAGACATGAATGACATCGTGAACGTTTCCTAATTCGTTAGGTAGATCGAGTTTGTGAGGCATGTCACCGATTCTATCCAGAATTCTGACTGTCCCTACGCATTGTAAACCAAGCTTGTCACGTTTTTCCATAGCGTACCGCACCCTCCCAGGGTGGAACCTTCGTTTATGACACGTTCACCTACAGCGAACTCCCAGTGCTTCCTGACAGTCACGCTTTGCCGTCAAACAATTTCTGATCTAAGCAATTATCAAAAGTTTCATGCACAAGTCCTGGACCTGTGATTGGATTGCCACCCACCTTAGTTCAACAAAAGATTGGTATCGTCGTCCACGTAATGCCCCCAAACAGAGCTGACCCAATACAAGAATGGTAGTTGTTGTAGTAAGTCTAACCAGAGGTAGGTGTCCTTCCAATGTTACTAAGTCAATCACACATATGTCCGCAACATGTCATCAGGTGCCAGAATGGTTCGTTTACTCTAACCGTTTTTCCTACGGTGATAAGCAATGCCCATGTCTAGACGTGAGCCCAGGGTATCGTGTATTGCCCGTCATAAATCAGGTATATCTCAAAATCAGAAGCAACGGGAGTTGGCACCTCGTGCCTAAAAGCCGCCTCTCTCAGAGGAACGTTCACAGCTGTGAAGACTCGTCAGTTTCCTTGGTTGCAAGAAGGCGTGCTGGTAGCGTGAGACAATCAAAGATCACCCAAGTGATACTGTTTCTGCTTCGAGTTCTAGGTAGCCCAGTGACAAAATCCATGGCAGTTTGTTCTCATTTCCATATGAATGTTTCTAGTTGCTGATACCTCACCTTGACTTTCCCACGAGTCAAGCATCGTTCACATACCTAGCTAGGTAGGCCTTCATGCCCGATCACCAGTACAAGGTTCATAACTCCTAATGACTCCCATCAAAACCCAGACGACTAGAATATCGAGGCCGGGGTGCTTTACTCAACACAAATCCCCTACCGTTACTGTATAATGAGATCCACATTCGTTCCACGAGGTAGCGAATATCGCTCGACTTGCCAGAAGTTGCTCTTCCATGCCCCGCATGGACCTAACGTGAAATTCCTCTTCCCTTAGTGCTTCGGTTAGAACAAGGCGAATCTGATCGGGTGGGCTAGTGTCGATAGTAAGCTGCAAAGGTCGTGCATGTTCAAGTTTCATAGTCGCAATCATCCAAAAGTTCCATCCTGCGATGGTATTAACTGATTTAGCTCTTCCAAAACCAGGATACACGGGAGGTTCTTGTGATCGGTCTATGGAGTACATTTGGTACCGTCCAAGTAATGCCTCCCATTTACATCCAAAGACCATGGTTCCCACCGCAGGTTTGTGTCGTGTAGTTCTTCCTCGTAACTCCATTACGTATGTCATCACCTTCTCGTGTTACATCGGCGCGTAGCTGGGACTCTGATTCGAACCATCATGGTATACCACTAGATCATCAATACTCTCGGATAGAAGCGACGCTCAGTGCATTGCAGAGTTTTGTTTCAAAAGCTGAAAAGACGTTCTCCTGTTTTGTTTTCCACGAACACAGCACCATGCTGTGCCTAAGAGATTGGAGCTGCACGATCTTCGAAAATCCTGTGATGAATCTGCGATAGTTTCTAGCGAGACCAAGAAATTGTTGTATCCTCGAAGGAATCTTTGGTGTCAATCAGTTTCTAACAAAATGGATCTTAGCGAAATCCACGTGTATTCCCACTTCGTTGTTTATATGACCAAGAATGTACCTCTCGAATCCAGAAGTTACCTTTTTAACAAGACTTCGAGCGGAGTGGCTCCCCCCTCAGGGGCCCTAAAATAGAATACATATGCCGCCCATGTTGTTCCTTTCTCCTGGTAATAATTCGAAACATCATCAACAAACACGGTCGATTCTTGTGGTCCATAAAGCTGCTGGTGTGTTGATCAACTCAACGTTCATGGTGTACAAAGCCGCACTAGCCGTATTGCGTTCACCATGCCACTCCAGGAACATCCTCCCCTTGGACTTCCATCTGATAATAGCTCGTTTCGTTAGTCAATCCTCGAATGGAAGCTTGTCCCTCGCAACTGGTCAACAGGGTGATACTACATGGTCGAAGCGAATGGTTCTTGACTGTCACCTTGCTGAGTTCTCGATAATCAGTACACACACGAAAAGGCTCATCTTCATGGGTACAACTGGGGCTCCCCAAAGTGAAAACTAGGTCCTACAAACTCCTGTCCAACAGTTCCTGTAGTTAATTCATTCTAACAATCAAGGCACCACACACAGAATCTTGTATACTAGAAATCATAATAATATATGGTAAACATACTAACCGAGTTTCACGAGGAAGAGTATTCGATCTAGAGGGTTGCCGTCGATCAATGGGAGAGGGGAAAAAGATAGTGCTAGGGTTCGCTAAAGATTCCTAAATATATGTACAGAGGGAGTTGGGCCGCGCTTGGATCTGGGCCGAAGCCCACTACAACGAAAGAGTATCTTTCGTCAAGGGGTGGCGACGAAACTCCAGAGTTTCGTCGGATGAGGTTTCGTCGAGATGGAGTTGGCCACGGACATACGACATAAACTAGTCCTAAGTTATTTTAACAATTACATATAACACAATTTTTATTAACAATCACAACCTTAATCATGCAGCAAATCACACACATGTTACAACACAAACAAATTACGAAAACTGAATTGCAACCAAGTGACGTGTCGAGGAAAAACCCTGAAAACTCAGGTTGTCACAGTTATGAATAAATTTTTATACTTAAACAGTAAGTAAAAGTTCTAAACTCGGATTTCCAAATTTGACCTTTAAAGCATATGTGAAATAACCAAAATGCCCCTTCGGTGCATAGTTTGGTCATAAAAGATAAATTCACATATGTATGATATCTTACTGATATAACTTATTAAAATAAATATTTTTGCTGATTATTTTAGACCAGAACATCAGATTGCTATTTAACCTCTTTTATAAACTTTAAAATGACCAAAATACCCTTTCGGGGCTTAATTTGGTTTTAAATTCATTTTGGACATAATGGAAGGTATCCTACTGATATCATAGCATATTTTAAGCATATTAACTTGTGAAACATGTATGCGACTCTTTTGGTTACCTGTTATGCATTTTCGCGTTCGGTACGGTTTATGTAACTAGTTTACATAAAATAACCGAAACGGGTCAAACCTTATCAATTTTTACTTCAAAATCCAGAATGTGTTTAGTTTACCCATATTATACCGCTTGGTCAGGTATGTAGTCATTTAAATCGGAATGTGATTAATACATTTACATAACCCGTTTTAATCTGTTTGTTTGATGCAATGCCTTTGGGGGGTTAATGACCATGTCCAGGATATCCTCGGCACATTTATTAGAAATGGCCACGGCTTAAGCACGGGGTGTTGGCATACACCTGACAGTTGCGTATGTATAAACGGTATCTCACTCTCTTGTGGGCATATACTTGTGGTGTGTCAATTAATCTAATCCAGCTCTTCTAACCGGGTCCTGAATGGACGACAAACATATAAATCTGTATACAAGATTATTTTTAAATAATTGTCCCAAGTTATAAAAGATTTTATGCCTTGTGCATTCAAATTAATTTTATAAATGTTTTCAAAAAGAGTCAGTTAATTGTATTTACCAGTGTAAACTGGCGTATTTTCAAAAAGGTTAAGTGCAGGTACTAAGCGTAATGGGCTGGAACTCCTGAGTGAATAAATAAAGAGTTTTGCAAGCTTTTATCACTTTAAGTCTGTTGAACAATACTTCTTTTGTTTTGATCCGCCTGTGGATCCATCTTACAACCCGTTGTGTAATACTTTATGTTACTTTAAACTCGGTTTGTATAAATTACTTTTAGACTTCCGCTGTGCATTTAAACTGTGATTATTGACTATGATGATATCAACTACGTCACGATACTCCCCACCGGGCCCACCGGTAATACGTGGAAATATCGGGGTGTGACAGTATTTCGTTTAAATCTTGGATCACCTCTGCGTATATGAGAATATCGAACTGGTGGTTAAGATCTGAACAATTACAACTTATTTTTATTTCTTATTTTGTTTAAACATTGGACTTTCTTTGCGTATCGAAAGATCGACCTGATTGTTAGTTTTTAAACATTCTACGTTATTTTTACACATATCACAGTTGATGAAAGTTTAAAGACATTACTTGAGTCAGTGTATTATATGATGAGAGGATATGCTGAGATCATGGGGTCCATAAGAACTTAGTGCAAATTAATGTACCTTAACGTATCGGTAAGCATTACGGAAGTTTTTAGATTGAGTTTAAGTGGAAAACAATACCGAGAATCCACGTGAATTGTTTAAACTGAGTGTTTCATAAAGATCAACGGTGCAGCTAATATGTCTCAGTAAACTGATATGATCCTCTAGCACGTTTTCTCACAAAAATATAACATTTCAGTATGTTTACATTTCTGCATTCAATATAAAAAATCCAAAAAGTTTTTCTTTCAAAATCTTCCATGGATACCTAATAATGTTGAATGTGAGCCGGACTAACGAGATTGTTAAGAAACTGTTTGTGTGTGGATACGTGTGATTGTTTCTTAAAAGTCAAATCTTAGGGACTCGGAGCATCATTCAAGGGTGAGACTACGGTTTCACTTGAAGATGTTATCCAAGGCAGATCAAGACTAAATATCACATATTTCTAGCTATGTCCAAGGGGGGAGATTGTTAGTGCACTATCCGTGTGGCCATAGATAGAAATCTAATTGTACTAGTAATGTCTAGTGTCTTGAGTCTCTAATATACCGGACAGAGGTTTCGCTAGATTGTATTAGGACTCTTGAGATCGGGTTAGGATTCAGTACGACACGATGCGATGAGAGCGGGCCTGTTTGAGAGTGTTGTCATCACATTTATGTGATGACATCCCAATATTACATGACATAATTTTTAGTGAAACAGATTGCATGGGAATGAAGTTTGAATATCTACGTTTGTACGAGGTGGGCATGGATCTCTTCGTACGAAGTGACATGCAAATATATATAGCTGGAAGATTGACTTCGTACAAAAAGAGACGACTGCGCACATGCAGATCATCAACAACACTCATCAAGTTCTGATCTAGATTAGGTATTTTCGGGTCGTAGAGCGTCGAAACTCTGTCCGGTTTACGATTGAAACGTAATAAACGATTGTTATTTACGATTCGATTCATACGATTATCGTTTCGTTAAAGGATTCCGCACGTAAGGTAACGAAACGATACGCAGATCTTGTGTTCTTCGGTGAACCGATCCGGACCTACAAACTGGTTCACTGAAAGGCTTGTTGGAGGACGTTGTAGCACTGCCTGGTTCCAAAAATACAAGGAAGGCTGCACATGTTATATGCCTTTGCACATTGTGGTGTGTTCGGAAAGCACGGAGGGAGAAATTTTCAATGGCAAAACGGGGGGTTGTTTATTGGATTTGATAATGTTATTCCGTTTTGCTATTAAAAAAATAACTTACTAAAGAAAGATAAAGGGTTAAGTCAAAAAATCCAAATTAAAGTCAAATGGCAGATTTGAGGTGTATCAAATATTGTTGGACACCAAGTTAATTATGAAACAAGATAGCCGCATATGACATATGTGATTATTGGGAATTTGGGATCAGATAAGCCATAAAAATATCAATTTTATATATGGTTATAAGTTATATACAATGTAATCGAAGAATTTACATCGAGATAATTGGTAAACGGGCAACAAGTTACACCGCTACCCCTTTTTGAATAGCAAAACTAAGCCTTTTAAAAACTAAAAAAAAAGCAAAAGCTTCAATCCTATTCAAAGGAGTTAAAATAGAAGAAGGCTGCTGAAACTAGGGGTGCGCATATCTTCTATATTTTTTTGGAACGGCGAAACTTCTATTAATATAGAAAACAGGCCAGCAAGGAGCTTAAACACCCGCACAAAATTACACAATATCCCTGATATTGAACTCACACCACCTATTCCAGTTTAAATTGCAAAATTTTGACTCCGGCTCCAAAGAAAGGAGTTGTCTTTAAGGAATTCCTCCGTTTGCGGGTATCTATATGATATAGCGATTTAGTATTCTCGATTTTCATGTATATGATACTATTTATCTTAACCAACATTTATTGAAAAGTGCAACAACCGAGAAGTGATAAGAAATTGATATCTAGTTTTGTACTTACGCATTGCAACATAAGCAAATAGTTGTCTTCCAAGCTAGTATTACTTACTGTCCTACAACTTGTGACTCATATGAACAAAATAGTTGTGTTTTTTCAGTTTTTATTCGTATAAAGTTGATTGATTATTCTAATATGAATGTACGATTATCGATTTTTTGACTGGTATGTGGTTCCAAAATCATTGACATAGTATGATTAACGGTTGTGTCTAAGTCAATATTGGTCGGAAATATTAACCGTTGATAGGAACGACAACATTATAACATATGTTTTTGAGAATTAAAATAAACTATAACTGACATTACTACAAAATGTAGCACTAGACTTTGTTTTAGACGGTGTTAAAGTAATAACACCGTCTTAAAACCAATATGAATGTTAAGCTCTTTTAAATAAAATATTCAATAAAATTCAGCAGAACACCGTCTAATGCTTAACCACCATCTTATACTTATTTCTCCGGCCTTTAGACGGTGTTGTCTCTGAACACCGTCTTATAAATATTCAAGAAAATTTAGAAAAACCTTGTCTAATGCTTAAACACCGTCTTATACTAATTTATGCATCCTTTAGACGGTGTTGTCTATGAACACCGTCTTATAAACTTTCAAGAATCGCTGCATATAACAACCACCAAAACCTTATCTCTTTCAGTTCCTTTCATCTTCCTCATTTAATTCCCCCATCTTCCTCATTCAACTTTTTCTTCATTCAAATTCACCATTAACAACCTTACAAAGTTTCAAGATTAGTTTTTTTTCTCTTTACTTATGTTATTTAATGTTTTTTAGTTTTATAAATAGTACTTATATCATGTTTAATTATATTTTTTCTTGTTAAAAATTCAAAATTGATTTTTTCTTGCTTTGTTTTTATAAATCACTAGTACATTGTGTATAAAAATTAGTTTATATATAGTAATAAAGTTTGTTTAAGTTTTAACCTTGTTGTAATATGTTTTTAGTGAAATATAATTTTTTTTATCTTTTTATTAACATATAGATGTTATTTATATTTACATTTACATATAGGTGTATAAATATAGATTTAGATAACCCTTTAGAATTACCCGTCTAAAATTTATATAATAAAGATAAATTTTGGATTATCCCGTTTTGGGACTGCTTTTTGAAAATTCTGTCTCATTTAGGATATGTATACATTTTAACGAAACGTCATTTAAGAAAATATTGGTTGGTATTTCCTCTACTCCTATGGGTTTGCGGTTTTATGCATACTTGGGGAGTTAAGGGGAAATGCTGCCGATTTTTTCTTAAATGTCGTCTCATTAAAATGTATACTTATGAGATGGAATATTCAAAAAGTGGGTTATGATTCACCGCCTTAGAGCATTGATTTACGTTATACGCATACGCTCATATCATTATTTATTTATTTATTTAAATTTTCAGATGGAGGATCGTGACGATTGGATGTACCATAGAAGTCGTACAGATGCAATATATATTATGGGTGTTCAAAGTTTTCTTAAGGCCACCGAAGCTCATCGGGTGAATTTCAAACCCCACCCCAAACACGCACGTGTAATTTGACACCGACTGTTAATCCATATATACCAAAGGTAGTTTATATTACTTTAATTATTATTTGTTTTATATTATAACAATGGTTTATTATTATAGATGCAGCTTTCCTCTGAAGTTCCTATTCAGTTAGGAATTAATGATTTTTTGACTAATGATATTTTACTACCCGGTGGATTTTTGGACACAATGAATGCGTCCGAATGCCCTCAAAATCAAGATGTCGAACAACAAATGGTAATATATTTTTTTAATCTTAGTTGTGTGCTATATAGGATGGAGATCATTTCAGAACTCTTAAAGTTTTTCAGAACTTTAAGAACTGGTCAAGATTAATTGATCAATGGTTTAAGTTAATAATGGCATTATTGTAATTAAAGGAATTGTGAGTGACATTTTAATAGCTGAAAAGGGTATTTTGGGAAGAGTAAAACAAATCAGTTCCTAATTTATCTCCATCTCTCTCTAACTTAAAATTTGATAGTATCTATGTTTAATTTTATGTTTTTAGTAGCTGAAAAGCGTATTATTGTAATTAAAGGAATTGTGAGTGACATTTTAATAGCTGAAACGGATTGTTTGATATATTATTAGGCGTGTTGTTCAAAAGTCCCAAACGGAACCACCAAAGCCGAAAAAAGCTATGGCAACACAAAACAAGTCCAAAGGCAAACGAAAACAGGTTCAAGCTAAATTGACATATCAAGAAAAATAAGCCGAAAAAGTGAAGTTACATTTGCAATTGATCGAACTAAGACCCGAATGGCATAAGAAGATGGTCGACTAGGTGGATACATAAGGAACGATTGGGCTACTACACTTCCATATTCAGCTCCCGAGAATATGTTTCCTAGCAAAAGTGGTACCTATATTGAGGCTGAATCAATGTTAGCATTATTTGTCAAAGACTGGGTTGATCTCACCATTGTGTTTTGGTTTACATTGTAAGTTGTTATCACTATAATATTGTATATATATAACTGAATTTATTAAGTTTTATCATATATTTAATTCTTGTTTTAAGGTACATTTATAAGGAGTCAACGGCTAAAAAACGCAACCGATGCGCCTTTTTAAATGTGAACGCAATCACAGGTGATATGTGCAAAAGAAATCCTAGAGAGGTTGAAGATCACATTTTCAGTTTAGCGACTCATCATGTCGATAAAGATTTCATTCTTGCACCGCATTTGGCCGAGTAAGTTTTTTTAGTTAACTTGCTTTTATTTTATTACTATGCTTCACCTAACTATTCTATAACGCTAATTTTGTAGCGACCATCGGTCTTTGTTCGTCATTGCCCAACACATATGACATGTATATATTTTGGATTCAACAAAGATAAAAGGCGAAAAGAATGCTTCTAACTATCGTCTTTCAAGCCTAATTACTACCGCCTTAGGATCTGAGTTCAACTACACAATGGTTGATGTATGTGTGTTTGCTACGTCTGAGTTGTTTGATTTTTTTACTTTTAAATAATAATTTGTTAATTTATTACAGTGTAAGCAACAAAAGGGTGGATGAGAATGCGGCTACATGGTTCTCCAACATATGTTTGACTTTGTCAATTTGTATCAAAACCAATTTCCCGATGAAGTAAGTAAAATATACTTGTTTATCAATTTATTACTTAACTATTTATTTTTTTTAAAACCTAGAAGATTTAGATGTATATAACATGTAAATATATATATATATATAGCTTTATTGCCGATGTTGTTACCAATTTTTCTCTTTGCCTTTAGATTTATTCTATAATATTTGTAATAACTCTTTCTATCTACTTTTATTTTAGATGTGGCACGACACGAGAGAAGCTACGGATAATGAAATAGATGTTTTGTTGATGACGTTGAGCCGAAGTTTTTTAGCGAGTTAGGTATTTTGTTAGATTAGCTTGTGTAGTTTATTTATACAATTTAACGTAGTTTGTTATGCATTCACAAATGATTGTAATTTGACGGGTTTATCTCCGAATTGGATGTCTAATTTTTTATTTGAGTGTGTATTGTTTTGGTTTGATTTGAAAATGTTCCATTGGTTTTGATGTATTTCTGGAAAACCTTTTAAATGTTTTTTTCCAGATATTAAAAGACGGGGTTCACCAAGTTTATAAGACGGTGTTAAAAATATTTGTTTTAATAAATGTTTTGATATTAAAAGACGGGGTTCACCAACTTTAAGCCGGTGTTCAAATTGAACACCGTCTAATAAGACATCATTTTAAACCAGTGTAGTTTAAACACCGTCTTAAAACCCGTCAAAAGCTCTGTTTTGTAGTAGTGTAAGGCAGTGACTTATAAAGTGACATTAAAAACTTAATATATATGGGGGTTAAAAGAGAAAAATTTAATGAAATACATTGTCCCTTCAAAAAATAATTGAATCAAGGAATAAGATCAAATACAAACACTTAAGTTTGTAAGAACCGTAAGAACCAACACATAATTGACAACTGTCCATCAATAAAAAATTAGTTAAGGGGTAATTTAGACCTTTTCACCATATTTATTTACAACTAATTAAAAATAATTACAAAAAATATAATCAGCACAACACTATATAATTAGCATAACATCCTTAATCGTTCTTCATTATCAGCACATCGTCCTCAATCGTTCTCCATTATCAACATAAACGACATTAGCACAACATCCTCAATCGTTCTCCATTATCAGCACACCAGATGTGCTGATTATATCTACTTTTGGTGTTTGTTTGTATTATTTTGTAATTAACACATAATCAGCACGTTATCAGCACAATTATAAAACACTTTTATTTAACTTTTTTAAAAATCACTTTTATAAATACAAAAAAGGTATAGCAATATGGTACACATATTAAGGGAAAATATCAAATAAGAAATTTATTTTGGCTAGGAAGTGTAGGAAGCAATAGGATTAGGACATGTGGCAACATTTAAAATAAAGAAAAAGGGTATTTTAGTCAATCAAACCGTTTCTTCTTCCTTTTCAAAACCCTGTAACTTCAAAACCCACCATTTTCAAAACCCACCATCTTCAACCATTTCTTCACTTTCTATCTCAATAATCACTACTATATAGTGCGATTTTCATCACAAATCAATGATTCAAACACCCGATCAACGTGTTCTTCAGCTTTTTTGAAGAAAACCCAGTTTAATTTCATAAAAAATCTCGTTTTTTGCGGTGATTTTGGAGATAATCACTCGATTCGTTCGATTCGAGCGCTGATAAGTGTTTCAATCATTCAAACTTCGTCAATTGTTGAAGAAATCATTTCGATCCATGTAAGAAATTCTTTAATTTCATTTTTACGATCTGGGTTTTTTATTTAGTCATTGCGTTTTACGATCTTGGCGGGGGTCCGGGGGCAGCGCCCCTGGTAGCGGGGTCCTAGGGGCGGCAGCCCCTGGCGGGGTCCAAGGGGCAGAGCCCCTGGCTGGGGTTGAGCTGCATTCGTAGACAGTGTTTCTGGTTCTGTAAACGTCATTGCATTTTAGTTAGATTCTGGTTCTGTGAACAACAGTTTCTGGTTCTGTGAACAACAGTTTCTGGTCATTGCGTTTTAGACAGTTTCTGGTTCTATGAACAACAGTTTCTGGTCATTGCGTTTTAGACAGTTTCTGGTTCTGTGAACAACAGTTTCTGGTCATTGCGTTTTAGAAATAAAACATTTTTGAAGTGTTTTTACTCATTGCGTTTTAGGTAAACACATTTTTATGTGTATTCAGTTCATTGCGTTTTAGAGAGAACAGTTTCTTTTGTGTTTTTAGGCCATTACGTTTTAGAAATAAGACATTTTTATGTGTTTTCTAGGCATTGCGTTTTAGAAATAAGACATTTTTAAGTGTTTTCTGGCCATTGCGTTTTAGAAATAAGACATTTTTAAGTGTTTTGGGTGCATTGCGTTTTATAAAGTACACTTTCTTTTGTGTTTTTAGGCTATTGCTTTTAGAAATAAGACATTTATTTGTGTTTTCTGGTCATTGCGTTTTAGAAATAAGACATTTCTTTGTGTTTTTTGTGCGTTGCGTTTTAGAAAAAGTCATTTTTTAAGTTTTTTTTTTCATTGCGTTTTACGGAACTGGGTTTTCTCCATTGCGTTTTACGCAACTGGGTTTTCAAAAAAAAATTTCGAAAATATAGCAATAGTATACTCGTTTTAAAGATAAAAAAACGCTGGTTTTTTTGGTGCAATTTTTATAAAAAAATAATGTCGCATGAAAAAGTTATTAACGTTTAAAAAATGGGGGGGGGGGGGGGGGGAATTGGAGGAGAGAGAAACTATTGTGCTGGATTGACTAGAATGCCCCTAACAAACTCACGCGCCTCTTTTTTTTTTTTTTTTGCTTCAATTTCATTTATTTAATCTTAGCCCTTGATTAATTAAATGGATGGTCAAGATCACTTCTTAGCCAAATAAACTTCCTATTGTATCTCCACCCCACATATTAAAGATAAAAAAATACTTGATTTTATGATATATATTTTTTTTTAAATAATGAAGTATATAAAAGTTATTTTAGCTTAAAAAACCTTGGTAGAATTTGTATTTAATGGAAAATGGTCAAATGACTAGCAATTTTACAAAATTACCCCTAATTTGTTAGTAGTAATTTTTAATTATAAGTGTTTTATTTATAATCAATATCAACCATTGATTTAAATTATCGATGGTTCAGATCTATTCTTACGGTTCTTATAATTAGTACTGTTTGTACAGGATCTCAACCCATTGAATCAAAAGAAACCCTACATTATTGAGTTCATAAGTATTATTAAGATGTTAACCAAATTTAACAATCAAAACTCTTCCGGGATACTTTGAAGGGCAGGTTTCCAATGCCTACTGCAATCAACGTTCACTTGATCAAAATTCACTATCTTCACCTTCACCGTATCATTCACCAGTGCTTTTAGTGACTTTGACGCTAATGATCTCGATAACTTTCTATGATTAAACCCTTTAATACGATTCTCTTTATCGCCGTCGCTATTCTTAATAACTTGCTCCAAATCTCGCCTTTTAATCAAGATTTTCATCCTCACCACCCCACCATCTTCCACCGTTCGAGAAACCATTCCACCTCGAACAGCCACAGCCTTAAGAATCTCGAGACTTTTCGTAGCCATTTGATAGTTTCTTGCCTTTGAATAGGATCGCCCTTTGTCTTCTTTATTTTGGTTTTGATGATTGGGAAATAAATATCTATGGAGAGACGGGGAGGGCTATATAGAAAACCCACTTGAGTTGAGAAAACCCAAATAAACCCTATGTAACATTTTTATTTTTTTCTAAAAAAAATAGGGAATGTAATATAAATGTACACGGACCTATTTATGAAAAAAAATGTAAAAAACGCTTAATAGTTTTTTTTTTTAAATGTTGAAAATTTGTATGTTACATTTTTTTTGGACAAACATATTATGTAACCTGAAATTTGTAACATTTTAAAAAAAAAAACTACTCAGTGTTTTTTTTGTGTTTCTTTTTTAAAAATGCTCAAATATATGTATAATACATTTCCTATTTTTTTTTAGAAATGTATCTTGAGTTTACATGGGTTTTTTACAAAGGTTTTCAGGGTTTAGTCAACTGGAGTAGGTTTTCGATTTATCTTTCCCCATGGAGAGACTAAAAAATAGCATGGTTTATATAGGTGAAGATGTATATAGAAATTGAATAAAAAATGTAAACTCAACTTAGACTATTAGGTGGCTCAAATGAAAGAAGGAGAATGTCAAATATTACCTGTAAGATGTTTAAAAAGTGTTATAGGTACTTCGGTCTTATTATATCACAGTGTAACACCAAAGGCACGCGCTTACCGACGCCACCATCCACATGGAAATGAGGTGTACAACATTAAACTTGGAACTCTTTAATTCATAAAATCTATAGAAATAAGAATTGGATGAATGATTGAATTCCTTTTTTGATGTTATAAAATTAGAAGGAATCGGAATGGAATGGTTTGAATTTCTTCATATTCTTTGGTTGACCGAATTCAACAAACCTTCCACACATAAAAGAAATGTTTAAAGTAAATGGAATTCTAACTAGAAAATTCAAATGCCCCATCTTCCTTTTATGAAGATGTGGCAGTTTTACAGTGTCAAGGCTACTTTTAAGTGTCAAGGCTACTTTAAAAGTTGTTTCAGACAAATTGATCAAACATGAAAAAACGTGTTTTAACAACCAACACGTGTTTATCTCATTTACTTTTGATGTTGTTGGTTGCCATACGCCAATGGCTGTGGATCTATTTGGACGAATCCAAAGAGTCATGCATAATAAATTTATAATCTCAAGATCTATGGATGTGGTTTTAAGAGACTTGGTTTTCTATTTAAAAAAGCGTAGCGACGCAACTTAGTGTCCGCTTACCTTCTATTTCAAATTAATTTCCATTTAAAGAGTTAATAAAAATATATAATATCATATATGGATAAAAAACATATAGGGTAAATTACATTTTTCGTCCTTTATGTCTGTATCGGATTGCAATGGATAACCTTTAACTTCAATAATTACAGTCACGGTCCTTTATTTATAAAACCCATTACACTATAGGTTCTTTAGCCCTAACCAGGTTAAAATTTTCAGTTAAATTTGGCATGTGTCTTGCATATGAGGGTAGGTTAATAATTTCACCTATTATATTTAAAATATGTATCTTTTTCCTTTCATCTCCACAGCCAAACAACCAAAAACCTTATCCTCTTCCTTTCTCTTCTCTCTCATGTCCCCCTCTCAAGAAATGGCCGGCTGCCACCCTTGGTGGCGAAAGCCACGGTGACAAGGCCAACTACCACCATCACCCCAACCTCTGGCACCCACCTGTGAACCCACTTTCTTTGGTCCACCCTTTGGCGCCCGCCTGCAAGTCAGTATCGACAAATCCGACGGTTTTTCTTGCGACCAGCTTTGATGAGATCATATTCTTTGATGAGATCGATCGCTTGGCTCCTTCACGGTGCCAACTCAGACTTCTATTTCAAGTTGCGATCCCTATCATAACCGTCGTCCTCCATTCCAATGTCCGTACATCTCACGTGGGAGTGATAGTAGTAGCACACATAGTGTGATTTGAAGGTGAAGACAGTGATGAACGAAGTGGTTAAGTTTTTGGATAAAAATAAGATTTTGAGAATTGAAGGAGAACTGTTCGAAGTTTATGGAGGATGAGTGGGATAGGGGAGTCACATGGCGGGAAGTAAGGTTAAAGCTGTGTGTATTTAGTGAGTGTTTCTCCGACTGGGCCTGAAAACTATCTCGATAATAGTGATTGATGGATACTCTCTCTCTCTCGGATGGAATATTTGCAGGTGAAACCAGATCTAAACAAGAAAAGATAGAGAGTTGGGGATCTGGATGGAGGCGGAGGTGGTCGTGTGGCGTGGCGGATCTGGTGGTGATGGTATATGTCGGCTGGATTCGGTGGTAGTGGGTTTGTGGTGGCCGTATCCGGTGGTGGTGGAGCTCGATTCAGTGGTGGTGGCTGGGATACGGTGGTGGGTGGTGGAGGTTGATTGAAGAGAGAAAGGGAGGGGTAGGGGATAGTTGAGAGGATGAAGATGACCAGTGGATTCATTGGAATCATATACATATCTATACTACTTTATAAAGCATATAGGAAGGACTTCTTAAAGTCCATAAAAATTTCCTTAAAACACCCTTAATGCATAATGTACAAGTCTTTTAAACACAACAAACACATTTATAACCTCACTTTCCACATATACCCTTACTAACTCAAACAAAAACACAGATATCATGATCTACCGTCCATTACTTCACATGGATCATGATCCTACCGTCCATCAACTTCACACGGATCATGATCCGCACATTTACTTTTGAAAGCTCTAGTGTTCTTCTCTACACCATATTCCTCTGTCCTACTCGCCAGATCTAGATCTGCACCAAATTCCTCTCTCTGCATTTTCAAAATTTGAATTCCCAAGTGGAAAGAGAGGAGAGGGAGACAGAGAGAGAACGAGAAATAGAGAGAGAGATGTGATGGAGAAGGAGAGATGACGGCATGAGAAACCCTAAATACAAAATCGTTCAGATCTTGAAGGATTTCCGATACGAAACCTTTGTTAGACGAATAACATGAAGCCGGTTTCTTCATCCGTATGCAGACAACCAGGTAATCGAGTCATCTTTACCTTGTATATTTCTCTAAATCGTTTCATTCATTTGTATTTTTTATTATTTAATAATATTTTTTGTGTTGATTTTTGGTTTTAGGTCAGTGAAATTTGAATCGCCTTTTTGAAGGTTTTCTTGAGTTGCAGCAGGTATCTTTTTTTCATTTTATGCTTAAAGATTTGATCTTGGGTTATGTTTTGTTTGATTTCCTTTTGGGTTTTGTTGTTTTGATCATATGTAGTGATTTCTTAGATATTTCTTGATGATCTTTATGCTATCATGTATATGGGTATGCATCAGAATAGATCTATTGTTTTTTGTTCAAGATTTATAAAAAAGATTCATGCTTTTTCTCAATAATCAAATATTGACCTTTGATCTATGTTTTGAGTCTTTTGACATGAATATCTGGGTGTATTTTAGGGTTAGGGTTATGATCTGAACTGGGATTGAAAGATGGAAAAAAATTGTTTACTAATAATTTGCAGAATTTTCTTTGTAAAAAATCTTGTTTGATCTCTCAATTTCAAAAGGGTATTTATGTAAAATCTTTTATGATCTTGTACAATCACTGGTTTTGTCCCTTTTAGTACCAAAATCTTGAAGTTACCATCATATTTATTGTTGAATATTATTCTAAATTTACAGGAAACAGAGGCTGCAAGAAACCAATTGGAGGCAATGAAGCAAAAGAAACAAACTTTAGAAGCTGAAGTTAGGTATATTATCATCTTGATAATTAATTACAACATATTCAATCGTTATTCCGAATTCGAGAAATTTAAATGTTCATCAAGATTACGGTTCTTGTTCTTTGTTTTTCCAGGTTCTTGAGGCGTCGGCGCAAATTTTTATTGAAAACGAGAACATCAACTTCACAAGAAGTGATTAAAACAGGTTTACATTATAGATTATGGTCTTACAAAAAACTATAGGGATGCCCAGATACACAAGCATAAACCGTACAGGTATTTAGAATTGATTATGCAAAAACTCGATTAAAAACGATATCATGAATTTTTTTTTAATCTTGGTTGTTGTTTTGGTATCATAACTGACATGTTCTTGCAAAATTTCGTTTCAGGGAAAACAAAAATCTTACTGGTGCCGTGATGCCAGTGTTAATACCCACCTTGGTGTTGGTAAGTAATTATGCCTGTTGGGAATATTTCATGATGAAATATTTTCTATAACGATTCGCACGAGCCCAAATTATATGGTTTTTGTTTATTAGTAATTGTAGAGCAAAGCAGGAGGGATGATCTGGAGTCTCGTGGTTATATGCTCATGTATTTTGTGAGAGGAAGGTTGAATATATCACAATTTTATTTAATTGGTTTTTTTTTAACTTATTAAAGTTATTCATGAAGTTTGTTCTTGTATTTATGTGGTTGTAGTCTTCTTTGGCAGGGGTTGAAAGCCGGCACTAAGAATTAAAAATATGATAAAATTAGTGAAAAGAAGATGCTTACTCCTATAGAGGTATTTTTAAGATATAAAATATGATACAATTAGTGTTCATTGTAACCTTTTAATAAAGTGACTTGTAAATGAACAAAACCTGCAGGTGCTATGCAAGTCTTATCCAACTGAATTCATATTGTACTTTCATATTTGTCGATCGTTGCGATTTGATAACAAACCAGATTATTCGTATTTGAAAAGGCTTTTCCGGGACCTTTACATTCGAGAAGGTGAAAACCTGAATATGTTTTATATAGTTTTGTTTTTTTTCTTCCTCATGTTACCATGAGTCGGTTTTCAGTAAGTAACTGGTATGTCGCAAGTTGTTACTTTTTAATTGTAATACATGTAATAATTATATCTCGTCATAAATTTTTGTTACTGCAACACTTAGGTGTGTAGTTTAAAAGTCTGGGAATGGAGATGAAAATGATACCTGATGTTTGTTTTAAGGAGATTTTTTTATCAAACCCTTGAGATTAGGGTTTTTTAAAACCCACCCACTCTGGCGGCTTCTATCTTTTATTCCCAAATGCCATTTTGGTCATTGAGGTTTGGCCTATTTTTTGCGACTTCCGTCCAAGGTTTGTTTTTCTGCATTAGGATCCAAAAGGTTTGAGATCTTGCCATATATCATAGTTATCTACAATTTTTTCCATCATTGATTATGTATCTTTTTGATAAATATTTTTAATCATTAGAAAGCATATATAATTCACTGGGTTAGGCTTGATCAGTATCCATCCACCGAAGAAGCTTACAAAGTTGGAGTCAAACGTTTGGAAATATTGGCGTCTAAAGTACGCGATTGTGATCTGTAAGTGACTTATCTTCTCTATAACATTCTGGTTGTTTCGTAATCCTTACTTCTCAATCATTAGGCCAAAGTTAGCTCCGGACTCTGTTGAGTTAAGCACCCAACAATTCGGAACTCCTTTAACCCAATCGAGCATGATCAGTGACGAATACAAGTCAGCAGTATTGCAAGCGAAAGAACACATTCTTGCAGGTGATATTTTCCAGATTCTTTTAAGTCAGCGTTTTGAACGCCGAACGTTCGCCGATCCTTTCGAGGTTTATCGCGCGCTAAGAGTCGTGAATCCAAGTTCATACATGACTTATTTGCAGGTACATTTACATTATTTATAAATTTAACTTTATTTTTTTTACTTAACTCCTTGTGTCGTTTCATGTTGTCAGGCTCGGGTGTGTATCTTGGTTGGTTCAAGCCCAGAAATTCTGACTCGTGTGAAATATGTAATAGTGTTCTCTAATTGTTGGTTTTTAAACATGTAACAAGTTTATGTAAACAAAGTGATCTCTAATAGTGCTTACTAACTGTTGGTTTTTAAACATGTAACAAGTTTAGGCCATATGAGTTGATAGCCGTTGCAACATCCAATGGATTATCAATATGGAAAATGGCATCAAACCCTGACCATAATGGAAGTTTTCCAGTTGAGAAAGTTGTCACGTTTCCTTGCCATGACAATGTGGTATATGTCCTCTTAAAATTTAATGTATAATATTTGTATGAGTTATCCATCTTCAATGCAAAGGGATTTATAATCGAGTGTATGCAAATGAAATATTTAATTATAACAAATGTAATAAGAAAATCTAGAGTGTGAATTTGCAGTATTCTACGGTTACTTGACTCGAATCAAATTGAGTTTTTATGGAAGCAAGCTACCCAACTATTAGCGGTTGATCGGCAACGGTCCTAACTTCAAAAAATAAGCAGTGGTGGTTCCACCTTTTCACATATTGTCAACTAATAGATCTTTACCAATAGAACCTTAATTTATTTTTGTCCCCTTAGCCTTTTCGGTTTAGTAAAGGTTCATTGGTTTATAATATATGAAAAAGTGGGGTAACCACCGGTTATTTTTTAAGTTGGGACCGTTGTCGGCAAACGACTTCGGAACACCAATGTATTAATTTTTGTGGAAGAACATGATTGGTTATCTTTGTTTTAAGTTGTATTCATATAATTTAAAGCATATGGCTATGCATATGGCTATATTCGTTTTATTTTTTCAACCTTTCATCTTATTTTTCTATCAATTATACAACTTTACTCATACACTAAGCTATATGCTTTAGTAATATCTATCTATAATAATCTATAATATAATACATACACATTATAAAGCAAACTGGATTGAAAAAAAAATGTAATTTACATAAAATTTAAATATGCCAGTTATAAAATATTATGTTTATATACCACATTTAAAAGATGATCTTACAATTTTGTCCCTTTTAATCATTTACATTAGTAATTTACCCTACACACCTATCATATTCCTTATCATATTCTTTCTCTTTGGAGTTTCTATCAAATAAACATATTCATTTATGAAAGGAAAAAAATAGTAATAATTTCATATGTTAAATATTAAGCTTTTAACCCCTTCACATGTCTTATGCTTGTGTTAATAAAGATTGACCAAAATATATTTAAATAGTAAAAAAATCATATTCCGTTCTATACGAAAATAAATACTACTAAATAATTTTATTTTTATGAATATGTATATGCACTTCAAATTGTATCTTATAAACAATGGAGTCATCAATGTGTATATGCACTTCGAATTGTATCTAATAAATCTTTACTTATACAAGTAATATTTATAACACTGGCTCCATTTTGATCGGTGTAAATTGTCGATTCCGCCGCAACGCGCGGGTTCCCCACTATATTATATATTAAGAGTGTAGTTTTGTTATCAATTTTTAACATCTGTTATTTTAAAATTTTACTGCTGGCGGATCATCCTGAACCGCCCCACCACTTTTTGAACCTAACAAACTTTACCTAACCCGCTTTCTTTTGCCACCTCTTTTTTCTACGCTCAACCGATTGTTTTATGTACTGTAGTGGTTTAGAGCTTGCATCTACAAAGCTGCGAGGCATAGGCTAGAACGTGGTGTTTGGACCAGTGTTCGCATTGGTGATATACGGCGTGCACTCTCTGGTATGTTAATTTTCATTTCTTTCACTTACCGCTAAAGAACTGATGTAAAACTGGAATAATAAACTAAATCGTTGAGCGACCTTATTGTCCCGTTTTCCTTTTTGATTTATTTTTTTATTTGACCCGTTTGAGATTTAAAAAAAAAAACCAAATCAACCCATTCATTATGAAATTACCAAGTTTAAGGCATCGTTACTTGGTATACATAGTATTCAAATAATGTGAGTTTATCAATAAACATTTGGATAACCTTAAAAATATTGCGGCATAATGCATCATCTGTATTTTTCTTTTAAACACATGCTTTACTTAAACCTTAAAACAAAAAGAAATCAAGTTTGTCCTGATTCATTTTTCATTTAAATATTGCTTTTTCATTGGACAGCATGTGAGCGGCTTATCATTCTAGAAGCTGATTGTATGCCCTGGTGGTTACTAGCAGTGAAGTGAGAACGTGGAATTCGGGTGGTTTTGTTAAAAGACTTGTGAGTGATCTAGACTAATGAAAATATGTTCTTTTATGCAGTTTGATCATATGTTATACTACTTGCATGCTTGGTTATTTAAGTTGTTGAAAATTGATTTTGGGATGTTTGTATAGCTAGGAAAATGAACTTCATGTGGAATAAAGTTAGTGTGTTAAAGCTTGTTTTGTTTTTTGTTATTAGCTTTGGTCATCAGGAGTTATGTTGGGTGTTTCCTTGGGGGTCTTTTGTAGCAGATCGATGTGCTGTTATGCTTTTTTTGTTTGTTTTGTCAGTGCCAGCACTTGGTAGGCTGGTCATGTGTACCTTCGGTTGTTTAATGAAATTTGTTGTTGCTGGTAACAAAAAAGAAATTTCTTTTAGGTAAATTTTTAAAGAAATGTGGGAGCTCAATTGGGAAATTTGTTTGAGTAGTCAAATACGTACATTGATACACACAAAGGGGAGCATTATAAAAATACATAATATATACCTTTGCACATGTGGATGGTAAAAATTGGTGCAATTGAGATATCGACCCACAATATATCACGAGAGGAATAATAAACTAACGGTAAACAAGTATCTTTTTGTAAATCGCCACTCCTGCCGCATCGCGCGGGTAAATGACTAGTATATATAATATACATATCCAAAGAACTTCTTAAGGTCATTGAAATTTCCTTAAAACACCCCTAAAGCATGATGTACAAGTCTTTTAAGCATCAGAAAACTTCACTTTCCACTTATACCCTTCTACTAAAAAAACACGGGATACCATTAGGTTTCACCTTCATTCTTTTCAAAACATTTCAAAATCCCGCTTCCCTGCACCTCTCTCTCTCTCTCTCTCTCTCTCTCTCTCTCTGGCGATTCCAGATTTGGATCTAGGGTTTTTCTCCAAGGATTCAAGATCTAGCCTTTCTCATTAACACCAGATTGATAAACAAATCTCAATGCATTCTCCATTCAGATCTATCCCATCTCGCACCTGCTCTCTCTCTCTCTTCAACCTTGGTGATACGGATGCTACTCAGAAGGATCTTACATCTGGTACGCAATATCTTCTTCCTATCAACCCTAAACTTAATGGAAACGGTGGAAAGGGTGGTCAGATATGTTCGAGTTAAAATCTAGGGCTTCCATGCCGTTCGGAACCAAAACACTCCGATTTGGTTTGATTTTTATGAACTGGGGTTTTGTTCGAGTTTTGGTTTTGGTCTAACCTTTTTAAGTTCTCCTTTCTAATTGAGAATTTGGATTGACTGTTGATTCAATGGAGTAATTTATGCATTTAAGTTTTATGCTTTCTTTTAGGGCTTCAAATTGCACATGGAAGCTACTAGGTAGTTTGAAACGTGCTTATGTTGGCTTTTCAATCGCAACCGCTGGCTAAAGCCTTTCATTATTTCTGGTATGGTCATTGTTATTTAGGCATTCTGTTTATTTGTTCATATCACGCTTTCATATTATAGGTTTGGGTTGAATAGTTTAAGTTTTTGGGCTGCTATGCAGAGCCACCCAAAAAGAAAGTAGGCATGTTGCTCAGGTGAGTGGCGGTAAGCGGTTGTGCCTCTGAAATAGGCCTGGTGATCCAGCGTGTGATAAATTCAACATGGGTAAAAATCATTATGTTTGCGACTTGTAACCGTGTATATGTGTATGTAAATCTTGCTACAAGTTGCTAAATTTGAATATTCGATGCATGAGCAATTCTGTTAAGTGCACGTGTACCTTCAGTTTATGATGTTTATAGTTTTTGTTACTTGTTTCATATTGCACTCTCGAATGAAGAACCCACGACCGAGCCAATGGAAGTTGATGACAAGAAAGCTCTTGATGAGGAGACTGACATTAAGAATAACAAAGAAGAGATCCCAGAGGAGAACGGACCAAAAAAGGCGCAAAAACAAATGGCGGTGACGAAGAAAGCAACAAGAAGACAAAAACATCAGTAGAGTGACCGAGTGATTGCTTGCTGTCATTGTGTTTAATTTCTTCCGGTCCCTTTTAGAGTTATAATTTGCACAATTCGGGTCTAAAATTGGCTTCTTTTTATGCAGATGGAGTCATTCTTGCTGGTACTGATGTACTGTAGATCGTTCATGCAGTTGTAGCCTAACTAAGTAATTCTTTTCCAGATGGGTTCAGGTTGAAACGGGTCACGTGGGGTTCATTTTTTACAATTTTGACTGTTTTTTCCTTTCTTAAAGAGCGCATGAAAATCAACACTACTGAATGGTTGATGTGTTAAAAATGCAACATATAAATTTCATCAAATGAGGCATAAAACTAACCATTTTTAGTACTAATGTTGGAAAAAGTGTGCTTTTGTCTTCCTTTTGTATTTTCAGGATTAAATGAGCTCAAATTAACAAAAGAAGCAAAAAGACATCAAAATCTAACATAAATACAAGAAAAGAAACAAGACGTGACATGCCCGACCCCACGACAGCATCTTCCCAAGCAAAACAAGAGATCAGAAGCCTGAACACGCCCCGTGCTCAGCCAGCATGGGGGCGTGCCCAAGTGTCAGCAGAAAAGACAAAGTGGTAGAAGCTTCTATTGCCCACCACGGGGCCATGCTCAGCGGACACGGGGCCGTGGTCAACTATAAGATTCGCACAATCCAGCAAATCTGCATAGTACAAAGATTCTTCTGCACCACGGGGTCGTGCTCAGCGGACACGGGGGCGTGGTCAACTAAAAAGACAAAACTGCATTAAATGAAGAAAGAGAAGGATGTGGACACGGGGCCGTGCCCACTGGACACGGGGCCGTGCCCACTGGACACGGGGCCATGCCCGAGCTTCTGTTCAACCTATAAATAGAAGTGCTTGGCTAAAGCTCAAACCATCCCTTGGCACACCACCTCTCTCACACTTCACCCACCACCCACCACCACCATAACACCATCATCCACCACCATCATCCATTGTCCATCATAGAGTGTGTGAGTCGTCTCGGGATCCAAGATTGATCGTAAGAGTTCTTGACAATCAAGGCCATGTTTGCCTAAGTCCCTTACATCACTTGGTGAAGACAAAGTGTCTAGTATAATACTTTTTATTTCTAATCTTTTGCACTTTTTACTTGGTTTTGTATTAATGACTTTAATAACTAGTTTCTTATGTTGAAGGTGATCTTTCCTTATCATTTGTCCGTGGTGTCTTGGCATTATTTTACTGTCTATATAAAATAAAATATTTTCACCATTCATATCTCCACGGTCTATATGGAGGTATGTTGGCTACCTGGTCGGGGGTTAAGGGAACGGTTTGGTAAAGGTCTTGCCATTGTTTAGCGTTTAGAGGTCCTGCAATGGACCTGGGTCAAATTTAGTAGGACCTCCTTCAATACTTAACGGTATTGGATGGTGGGGGTCCAAACTCTTTGATCCCCTCATAAGTTAACTACTATTAATACTATAACCCGGCTATTTAGGACTGTATCCCTGCTGACTCAGACTACTTAGTCGAGGGTAACGTCACCTCCAAAAGAGGGGTCTACCATAATTTGCATTAATAACTTAATTAATTATCTTTCAATAATCCACCCTTTTAGGATTGTATCCTTGCTGTCTCAAACTACTGGGGTGAGGGTAACGTCACCTTCAAAAGAGGGGCATACTACAATAACTAAGATAATCTCTTAAATAAGTGCAAAAGTGCGGAAATAATCAAAGGTTACACTAGATACGAGTCGGAACCAAGTGATTCATCTTGTCTATCTGTTTTTCTTTTTATTTTTATTTTCAGCATTTTAGTTAGTTTTTATTTTTCTTAGTTTAAAACATTTTTCTAAAAACTTCTTTTTGATTTGATTAGACGTTGAGGATAAACCGGTACTAAAAGCTCTTGTGTCCTTGGACGACCTCGGTATCTTACCAACACTATACTACGCTCACGATGGGTGCACTTGCCCATATGTGTGTCTAGTGTTAGTAAATATCGTGTTTTATAAATTTAAAACTTGACTAAAAAGTGTTAAAGGGGCTTAAAATATACACCTAATATATATAACACTCGACTACGCATCAAGTTTTTGGCGTCGTTGCCGGGGACAAGGATTTTAAGAAAGTTAGGAATCAACGGCCTAATCGTTTTTTTCTTATTTTTCATTTTTTTTGGATTTTTTTTTTAGTTTTTCTGTTTCTGCAGAGCTCAGCCCGGGCCGTGCCTGGTCGGACACGGGCCGTGCCCAGCATCATCACTGGCAGTTTTTATTTTCTGAGTTACAGAGAGCTGAACACGGGGCCGTGTCGGTGCAACACGGGGCCGTGTCAAACTCCCAGTAATAGGGATCCAGAAAACAATCACTTAATCTCTGACCACGGGCCGTGTTCACTGAGCACGGGGTCGTGGTGAACATTCTGACCAACGTTCTTTTCTGTTTTTATTGCAGGACTTGGAACCCAGGCGCCACATTTGAACCTCCTACGCAGTGCATGAGCTCCAGTTCTAGTAGAGACATAAAAGAACCTCTAGAAGAACCCGAACGCTTTCTCAGAAAAAGACTTAAAGCTAAAAATCAAGAGAAAGTTTCGGGGGACCCACTTCCAATGGCGGACCAACGTACCCTCATGGATTACCTACGGCCCACCGTAGGCAATCTCGGCGCCGCTATCAATGCACCGAATGTCGAAGCCAACAACTTCGAACTTCGGCCACATTTGATACAAATGCTCCAAAACTCCGCAACCTTTCATGGGCTTGCGAACGAGGATCCCCATCTGCATATTACTAATTTCTTGGAAATATGTGATACTTTTCGGATCAATGGGGCATCAAACGACGCCATTCGCCTTAGGATGTTTCCATTTTCACTAAAAGACCGAGCTAAGGCTTGGCTTAACACCCTCCCAGTTGGCTCGGTAAACACCTGGGATGAACTAGCCCAAAAGTTTCTATATAAGTATTTCCCTCCTGCTAAAACGGCTAAATTAATGACTGAAATTAATACATACTCACAAGAGGATGGGGAATCCTTATATGAAACTTGGGAAAGGTTCAAGGAGCTTCTAAGAAAGTGTCCTCATCACGTTCTAGCGGTGTGGCAACAAGTATCCACTTTCTACAATGGATTGTTGCCACACACAAGACAAACACTTGATTCAAGCTCCGGGGGACTTTTAGGTAATCGTCGCCCAAATGAAATATATAATCAAATTGAGGAAATTGCTCAAACCAATTTTCAATGGCACACTCCCCGAGGTAATACATCTATTGCCCCGGGCGCCCATAAGGTTGATGAAAGCACCTCTTTACAAGCCCAAATCGAGGCCCTCTCTTCGAAAATCAAAAGGCTAGAAATGACAAAAACGGCATCGGTTATGGCATGTGAAGGGTGTGGTGGGTCACATGAAAATTGGAGTTGTATGAAAGAATTAGCTGAACAAGCAGAAGCGGTAAACTACATTGATAATAGACCTAGGCCGTCGGGTCCTCCAACGGGTACCTACAACCAAGGATGGCGTAACCACCCAAATCTTGGTTGGAGAGATCCCGGCAATAGTAGTAACCAACAAAACCAACGAACTAATTTTCAACAACAACAAAATTTCTCTCAACAACAAGGTGGAAGAGAAAGGCTTGAAGATACCATATCTCGCCTCATCTCCGACACCGAAAAGAAAAACTCGGATCGATTTCAACAATTGGAATCGAATTTTGGAAATCAACAAGCTAGCATTCAAAACGTTGAAAAACAATTAAATTAACTAGCTCAAAATTTCTCCGAGAGACCACAAGGCGCGTTACCAAGTAATACCGAAACCAACCCAAAGGCGCAAGTACACCTCATCACATTAAGAAACCGAACCGTGGGTCCCGAGGATGCCCCATTACCACCAGTGGAACGAGGTCAACGCCAAAGCACGACTTCACCTACACCTCAACCAAAAAAGGCATCTTCACCAAATCAAGAGCCCACCAAGACTCCTCCAATTCCGTACCCCGGTAGGTTAAATCGTCAAAAGACCGATGAGCAATTCGCAAAGTTCGAAAGTTTACTAAAAAAATTGCATGTTAATATTCCTTTTATTGAGGTCCTAACCCAAATGCCTAAATATGCAAAATTCATGAGGGATTTCCTCACTCACAAAAGGAAAATTGAATTATTGCAATTAGTTAACTTAGGCGAAGAATGCTCCGCTTTAGTACTCAACAAACTTCCACAAAAGAAAATCGACCCCGGGAGCTTCACAATTCCTTGCTCGATTGGGAAGTCCCCCGTTCGTAATGCATTAGCCGATCTTGGGGCTAGCATTAACCTCATGCCCACGTCAATGTTCAAACGACTCGGCCTAGGAACAACAAGCCCTACAAAGATGAGCATACAACTCGCCGACAGGTCCGTCAAATTTCCACAAGGTGTCGCTGAAAATCTGCTGGTCAAGGTTGACAAATTTGTTTTTCCAACCGACTTTGTCATCCTAGACATGGAAGAAGACACCGATGTCCCTCTCATCCTCGGGAGGCCATTTCTAGCCACCGCCCAAGCAGTGGTGGATATGAATGACGGAACTTTAACATTGAAGTTTGGGGATGAGGAAGTGAAGTTTGAATATGGAAAGAAAGTAGAGGAAGAAGACCCGGTCAACTACATGAAGGTCATAGACTCAAGCTTGGATGACGCTCTCCGACGGTGTAACATGGGATGCAATACATCCCACTTGGGTAACATGTGACCAGGCTTTGGGTCTAGCCAAGGACCCTTATAAACGTGGCGCACCACGGAGGCATTCCGCGGAACTATCCTTAGTTTAGTTTAGATTAATTTTCTTGTTTTCTAGTTAATTTTAATTTTCAGGAATAAAACACACTTGAGATGGCAAAGGATGCAAGGGAAACTTGAACCAGCACTCCATGCAGGAAAACAGAACCGTCCGACAAATTTCTTCGTTTACAGTAAGCTCGGCACGGGCCGTGTCCACCCAACACGGCCCCGTGCTGCACAGTCTGCAGAAAAAGACCCAGTTCAGGTAACTGGACACGGGCCGTGTTCACCTAACACGCCCCCCGTGTCCAGGCTTCTGTTTCTCTTGTTTTAATTTTGTTACTGGCACTTGAACACGGGGCCGTGCCCGGACAACACGGGGCCGTGTTCAGCGCCCAGTAACACAAAATTTTTGCTTTTTACACCTTTTTACACATTCAATCAACCTAAAAACTTATTTTTGGAACACATTGAGGACAATGTGTAATTTAAGTGTGGGGGGGATGCTAAAACCTTGAATCTTGCAAGTCCTAAATACAAGCCTTACACAAAACTCTATTGGAATCGCTAATCACCCCAAATGTTTTTCAAAAAAAGTTTCATTTTTTTACTTGTCTAGGTTTAACTCGGGAATTTCAAGTTCTAAAAAGGTTATATTTTTATGAATTTACAACCGATAGCGTCGTGATAAAAAGAACCAACATAAGAAAATTATGAAAGGGCATGACAAGCTTAGTTAAAAATTGATTATATATACTTGATCACATAAAAACCCATTCCCACAAAAGTGAGTTTTGAGCCTTTATTGAGCATACAATTACATATCATTAGAACTAAATGCTCATTTTTCGTTTCTTGTGTGAATAGCCGCTTGGTTCTTACGACTCTAGAACTTGCCATGACGATACATTCCCGGTCCTTACCAACTTAAACCCGAGTAAGTAAATGATAGAGGCATTAGGACTAACCCTTTTTATTTCTACACCATTATTTTTCTTTTTTTTTTACCACATACCCAAAATCCCCCTAGTTAGCCCCTTTGAGCCTAAACCCTTTCATTTCATAACCCAAACCAAACACCCTTTTTACCCACCAAAACCTTTTTCATTTTTTACCCCTTTGTTTTAGTAACAAGTTCGATTTTTCGTATGACTTTTCAAAAAAAAAATTTTTTTTTTGTTGATGATGAAGCAAAAGAAAATAAACAAACAAGTTCATCAAAAATAACTTTGTTTGAATAATAGCTTCATCAAAATAAAAGTTACAAAAATAGAAAGTCTTACGAAAACCGACACTTGTTACGCTTTTTAGCCCTTTTCTACTAACCACTAACCACCAACCCAACCACCTACCTTTAACCCAAGCCTAACCCTTCACCCACAAAGTCCTCTTGATATTTACAAAAGGTATATAAGTTAAAAAGTAGGAGGATTGATTGCTGGCAAGCCTATGGTAGGAGTAAGTTCCATGCCGCTCTCGAGTGATCCACAAAAATACATTTTCGGCCGAGTGTTGAGTGATCCCCGTGAGGTATGTGAACTTGTATATAAATAGAATTTTAAAGAGGCATGTTATGCCCTAATAAGTAATTTATCTTATGAAAAGTTTTAAATAAATCATGACGAATAGGATTGTAAATAAATAAAAATAAAATTAAATAAAGAATCTTGGAAATCCCGACACTCTACGGCAAGCCCAAAAACCTTCTTCTCTACCCATTCCATTTGAGAGTGTAATAGCCACATATTAAAGAGTTTTGCTTGAGGACAAGCAAAGATTCAAGTGTGGGGGTATTTGATGTGTTAAAAATGCAACATATAAATTTCATCAAATGAGGCATAAAACTAACCTTTTTTTAGTACTAATGTTGGAAAAAGTGTGCTTTTGTCTTCCTTTTGTATTTTCAGGATTAAATGAGCTCAAATTAACAAAAGAAGCAAAAAGACATCAAAATCTAACATAAATACAAGAAAAGGAACAAGACGTGACATGCCCGACCCCACGACAACATCTTCCCAAGCAAAACAAGAGATCAGAAGCCTGAACACGCCCCGTGCTCAGCCAGCACGGGGGCGTGCCCAAGTGTCAGCAGAAAAGACAAAGTGGTAGAAGCTTCTATTGCCCACCACGGGGCCGTGCTCAGCGGACACGGGGCCGTGGTCAACTATAAGATTCGCACAATCCAGCAAATCTGCATAGTACAAAGATTCTTCTGCACCACGGGGTCGTGCTCAGCGGACACGGGGGTGTGGTTAACTAAAAAGACAAAACTGCATTAAATGAAGAAAGAGAAGGATGTGGACACGGGGCCGTGCCCACTGGACACGGGGCCGTGCCCAAGCTTCTGTTCAGCCTATAAATAGAAGTGCTTGGCTAAAGCTCAAACCATCCCTTGGCACACCACCTCTCTCACACTTCACCCACCACCCACCACCACCATAACACCATCATCCACCACCATCATCCATTGTCCATCATAGAGTGTGTGAGTCGTCTCGGGATCCAAGATTGATCGTAAGAGTTCTTGACAATCAAGGCCATGTTTGCCTAAGTCTCTTACATCACTTGGTGAAGACAAAGTGTCTAGTATAATACTTTTTATTTCTAATCTTTTGCACTTTTTACTTGGTTTTGTATTAATGACTTTAATAACTAGTTTCTTATGTTGAAGGTGATCTTTCCTTATCGTTTGTCCGTGGTGTCTTGGCATTATTTTATTGTCTATATAAAATAAAAGATTTTCACCATTCATATCTCCACGGTCTATATGGAGGTATGTTGGCTACCTAGTCGGGGGTTAAGGGAACGGTTTGGTAAAGGTCTTGCCATTGTTCAGCGTTTAGAGGTCCTGCAATGGACCTGGGTCAAATTTAGTAGGACCTCCTTCAATACTTAACGGTATTGGATGGCGGGGGTCCAAACTCTTTGATCCCCTCATAAGTTAACTACTATTAATACTATAACCCGGCTATTTAGGACTGTATCCCTGCTGACTCAGACTACTTAGTCGAGGGTAACGTCACCTCCAAAAGAGGGGCCTACCATAATTTGCATTAATAACTTAATTAATTATCTTTCAATAATCCACCCTTTTAGGATTGTATCCTTGCTAACTCAAACTACTGGGGTGAGGGTAACGTCACCTTCAAAAGAGGGGCCTACTACAATAACTAAGATAATCTCTTAAATAAGTGCAAAAGTGCGGAAATAATCAAAGGTTACACTAGATACGAGTCGGAACCAAGTGATTCATCTTGTCTATCTGTTTTTCTTTTTATTTTTATTTTCAGCATTTTAGTTAGTTTTTATTTTTCTTAGTTTAAAACATTTTTTCTAAAAACTTCTTTTTGATTTGATTAGACGTTGAGGATAAACCGGTACTAAAAGCTCTTGTGTCCTTAGACGACCTCGGTATCTTACCAACACTATACTACGCTCACGATGGGTGCACTTGCCCATATGTGTGTCTAGTGTTAGTAAATATCGTGTTTTATAATTTTAAAACTTGACTAAAAAGTGTTAAAGGGGCTTAAAATATACACCTAATATATATAACCAGGGGCGGATCTTAGTGGAGCCGTGGCAGGGCCACGGCCCTGGCAAGTTTTTCGGCCGTAGTGCTAATTTTCCGCATTTCGATCGAAATTTTGTATATATACTATGTTCGGCCCTGGCAAGTTTTTCGGCCGTAGTGCTAATTTTAGTGCCCGTGTCTTTCGGCCCTGACAGGTTCAACGGGCAAGATCCGCCACTGTATATAACACTCGACTACGCATCAATGGTAGATTCATTAAATGTTCTGTTCCTTGATAACGTGTGTCGCAATGTAAATTTTCAAGTCATCTTTGTTTGTCGTGCAACAGCGACTGCTGTTTGACTGCATTTGACCGATGGTACTGCAGCGGCATTTGTTAAAGAAATGTATTAAAATTTCAAGTATATTGGATTCTTGATGCACTTGTTGTCAGCGTTGATAATGGCGAGCATGTGTTTTTATGTGGAAGTATTTGGTTCTTTAAAGACCGGTTTATTCCTGCCAACCAGCTATGTTGATGTAAGATGGATCTGGAAGGTTGCGGGAACAAGTGAAGGAAAAGCTAAAGGAGTTTGTTGGGGGCTACGCAGATGATACTCTTGTGGTGTGTTTAGTATACATGGAAATTGGTAGAACTGATTGTAATTTCAGCTCCTTTCAATGGCAACTTTATTTTATTATCATTTTTATTGGTAGAACTTTATTTTATTATAAGTTTTTTAATTTCAGCTCCTTTCAATGGGTTTGCCTTCTGGTTTGATGTCGAGTTTAGTGAGCCTTCCAATACTGGTGCACTATCTTCGGCTGATGAGTCAACAAAAACAAACCCTTCTGGTGGTCATAGGAGGAAACGTGCCAATCCTGATGAAGCACTTGTTCTCTACCCCAACACCTCTTCACCTAAATGCAAATGGTCTCAGCGTATGTTATTAAACATACAAACCGCCAGAGTAGCTTGACACATATTCAAAATTATTTACCACCTTAAATTGCTTTATTTAGAAGAAATTATATTATATATTAAGAGTGTAGTTTTGTTATCAATTTTTAACATCTGTTATTTTAAAATTTTACTGCTGGCTGATAATCCTGAACCGTCCCACCACTTTTTGACCCAAACAAACTTTACCTAACCCGCTTTCTTTTGCCACCTCTTTTTTCTACACTCAACCGATTGTTTTACGTACTGTAGTGGTTTGGAGCTTGCATCTGCAAAGCTGCGAGGCATAGGCTAGAACGTGGTGTTTGGACCAGTGTTCGCGTTGGTGATATACGGCGTGCACTCTCTGGTATGTTAATTTTCATTTCTTTCACTTACCGCTAAAGAACTGATGTAAAACTGGAATAATAAACTAAATCGTTGAGCGACCTTATTGTCCCGTTTTCCTTTTAGATTTATTTTTTTATTTGACCCGATTGAGATTTAAAAAAAAAACGAAATCAACCCATTCATTATGAAATTACCAAGTTTAAGGCATCGTTACTTGGTATACATAGTATTCAAATAATGTGAGTTTATCAATAAACATTTGGATAACCTTAACAATATTGCGGCATAATGCATCATAATGCATCATCTGTATTTTTCTTTTAAACACATGCTTCACTTAAACCTTAAAACAAAAAGAAATCCAGGTTGTCCTGATTCATTTTTCATTTAAATATTGCTTTTTCATTGGACAGCATGTGAGCGGCTTATCATTCTAGACGCTGATTGTACATATTTAAAAGATTATGGTGTTCTCTTGTATCACTGTGGATAGCGGTGCAAACGAGCCGAGGTACTCGCGAGCTACTCGAGCTCGGCTTGAAAAAAAGCTCGAATGAGCCGAGCTTAAACGAGCTCGAGCTCGAGCCCGGGCCTAAAAACAATCTCATTTAGTATCAATATGCAGGATATGCCAGTATGGTATGATAATGGACTTTGTATAAGTAAATAAACTTCCTAAGTTTCTTTTTATTAGTTGCATTATACAGATGTAGGCATTGAACTTAGTTGCATTATATGTGAAATTGGTTAGGGGTTTAAAAGATTAGCAAGAGTAGTAGTGGGTCAAAGTGCATGTGACTGAGTTTTTTTATATAAGTTGTATTTTTGTGATATTGCAGCCAGCAGATCAGCATCAGCGGCTTTCCTTATGCTTTGACAAACTAATGGGTGATGTCTCCAGAAGCTTGGATTTGAAGAACCGAGACAAGTTCACTCAGAATCTGACAATATTGAGAAACGGTTGACCGAAAACGAGTATAAAACAGCTGGGAAGGATATCAGAGCGCTTAAGCAGATTCTAGAAGCAATGCAGAAGGCAAAAAAGAGGTTAGAGAATAACGAACACGCATTGGATAATAGCTGCATTGATGATAGTTTGAGCCAGAAAGTTGACCAACCAGTTTCGCCAACTACAAGTCAACGAAAGGTCAAACACGCACAGGCAAAAAACTGTCATTCTAATGGTCAAGGGCATTGGCCTGCAAAGTCTGCGAAGTTTATCCTTGATTTGCTCACAAATGCTGAGAGTAACGCAGAGGTGAGTACATTCATTTGAAAATATTGTTGTTATTTCGAAATTATTAGACTGTTGAATTTATGTTTGTTTTTATATATTGTGTAGGTCAAAGGGTTGGATGTGGCCGCCCTTCACATCTCTCACATCCAGGTGAACCAAGCCCAGAAACAGAGACGTCGTACATACCGTGCACATGGAAGAATTAGTCGTGAGTATAACAGACACTTTGGGTGGAATTGGAAAACGATTCAAAGTGGTTTGGGTTAAAACTGGTAATATGTTTGTTTTGGATAAGTAATATACACCTTTGTTTTTTTTTGTGTAGCTTACATGTCATCTCCTTGTCACATTGAGCTCACTTTGTCTGAGAAAGAAGAACCTGTTAAAAAGGTGGTTAGTTTTTTGTTTGTTATATTTTTAACGTTTCTAACTTTTTTATTGTGTTTCTAATGATTATGCCATATGTTTGTTTACTGGATCTGCGAAATCGTTGAGCCGAGGCGAGAGACATGAGCTTGTTAAACGGCATGTTTCGACTTTCCAGTAACTGGCAGGAAGGTGATATTTGTCATTATAATTTATAAATTTTATTGATGTAATCATGTAATATGCTTTTTGATTTGTTATACTTTTTGTAGATATTATGGTGGAAACGAGCACATCGATGAACTGGAAACACTTTGTCAAAAGAGGGCCTTAGCAGCGTTTCACTTGGATGAAAATTAGTGGGGTGTAAATGTTCAACCGTTATCTGGATGTTCAGAGATCAGCGGTTGAGAGACTACTGGGCTTTGATTCACGCCGTTGATCAAGCTAACAGGCTCAATGTGCCTGTTGCGGTTGCGTTTAATTTGTTCGATCAGTTTCTTGGTGCAAAAGCTCGTCAGTTGTGGTTTATGCTTAGGGGGTTGCAGCAGCTGAATCATGAGATTGAAGAGACGCTTCATATACCTTTTTTCTTGTTTCAGGTGAATAATGCATTGGTTTATTTTTTAATTAACTTGATTATTACCATTGGCCGTGGGATTACTGGTTTACCAGGGGTGTTAAACGGGTTGTGTTCGTGGGTTGACGAGCTTGGGTGGCAGGTCCAACCCAAACAAGACACGTCACATAGACATGTCCGTGGGTTCAACCAGAAACTGTTAAAAATAAATTAAATTTGGATTTAGAGAACGTAGGAGAGATGCATTAGTTATTGATTCTATGATGATTTTAATGTAAAAGAGGTTTACCCTGCTAAAACCCGGGCTTCAAAAACTAAATTGATTTTGTTTATATGTTATTGAAATTTTGCAGGCCTGTAATTAGTTTGGCTTGCCCTCTGTAAGTTCTCCACTTATCCTGCTAAATTAATTTAAATCATATTTTGATCAAATCAGCCGGTTGACAAAAAGGCAAGCGTATGCCGGTTTCCACCGTTTTTTTTTTTTTCAGTTTTAACTGGCTTTGTTGTTGACATGGGCTTGAATCTATGTTGACATGAGCTTTTGACAGCATTCCATTCTGGTCATATGCAAAGCTTATTATAACATGCTGGTTGGTTACACCGCAGTTTAGCGGTGCTGCATATGTATATCAGCACTATATTCAACCGTTCTATGTAGGAAACCGCCCTATTAATGTGTTCTATGTTCCGAGTAAAAAGGACTTGTTCACGGACCCCACGCAAGATGACATTGTCGTCTCTAATGATAAATACGTTCGAGAAATTGGGCCGGATGCTTTTTCTGGATATGACTACGTACAAGAAAGCCTACCTCAAGAAACTATACAACATGTATGCACGTATATGGATATGTTTCATCACCTTTTTCGTCTTTTTTTCGTCGATTTTTTTTTATTTGAAAAATAGGTTGTTTAGGAACGGGATTGGTAGTTTACGGTGAATTTGGTACTTGTTATAGTCTTAGGCAGTTTGCTATCTATGGGAGCTAACTCATGGCAAATTTTAATATTTTCTTAAAAGTTCGCTCCCTTGACTAGCGAACTTGGAGTACCAGCATGGCAAGGTCCTTGTTCGAGTTCACTTGTCTGACAAGCGCATTTTATGGAGTTTACTTGGCATGCTAGCAAGCTATGCGGGGTTCACTTGTCACACCAGGGGGTTCTTAAACTCTAAAGAGGCATGTCAGACTTGCCATGAGTTCACTCCTAGGCATAGCGAACTATCTATAGATGTACGAGTTGCAAAAAGCGCCTAGAAGTATTAGTCTTATTTCTAAACAATCTATTGCCAAAAATTTCATCTTCCATTACCAGCATATAATGTTTCTTTTTTTCAAGATCCGATATATATTTATGTGTTTCCTGTTCGGGTTTGCAGTTCGATATGAATGGCGAAGCGAAGTATAGAGGGAACACTTTGTTCTCTGAAGATGACTTGTCGTACAATAGGCGATGTATGGTCAGATCTATGGTTTCGGTCTGTTAACAAGCATAAACCTTTTTTTTATAAATTTTCTATCGTATAATAAAGTTGTAATATGGTTAAATACTTGAAATATGTTTTAATATTAATTAGGTCACAAAGAAAACTCTTTATCTTAATTTTCTGTTTGTTAGAAACCAAGCTTTTAATTCCAATTGGTGGTGGTTCATTGGCAAATGCATAGCCTTTTAAACACCTGGGTTTGAGAGGTCTTGGGTTCAAGTCCAATAGACGTTTGGGAGGTCTTCGGTTCAAGTCAAACAGACCACAGTGGTTGAAAGAAATTTGCTTTTCAAAAAAGAAACCAAGTTTTTAATGATTTAAGATCAGCTTATTTACGATGTTATATCATACAATTTTGAACTCATTAAATTCTAGGAGGGGTGTAGTCAGCCTAGGCGCAACGAGGCGTGACTAAACCGCCTGGCGGATTCCTAGGCGCAGATGACTACAGGCGTTCTTCAGGCGAGATTTTGGCCTAGCCAGTCCTGTTGGTGCTACTCTTGCTTTTGCATTGCTTATGAATCGGTCGATTTAGGTTATACAATTTCCAACCGGGTCAAATAAGTAAGGGAATCCATAAAACTCTTGCTTTTTCTGCTTTGTAGCTCTTGTGTGAACCATCAGAATTACCAAAATATCCTCTAGCAAAGAAATAGATGTCAAACTGAGGGAGGAAGAAGCTAGAAGGTTGTTATGTTGAATCTTTTTTAACCTTTAATTATAGGCCTTTTTCCCTTAAAAGACCATACCATAAACATAAAAAACTACATCTCAGAAAACAATCATTTTTCTTATTTTTTTAGATTTTTTCTATGGAGAATGAAGCAAAATGGGTGTTCCATTGTTCATTAGTCTTTTATTATTAGCTGGCTTGAATTCACTTGTTCTTTTACATTTGTGAAATGTTCTAGGCTTCAATTCTACTTATTCTTATGGATTAACTATTTATTTCAAACTGATATCATACTCAAACCTTGAGAGAAAATCGTTGGAAAGGTATAAGTAGGCCCCACACTCTATATGTTTATGGGTGACTAGGTGTAAGTTTGTCTAGAAGTTACGTTACCCAAAGTATTTTTCAAAAGTGTACATTACTCCAAAGTGTTTTCAAAAGCCTAAAACCTCTTGTATATGACTGCAACTGATAAATTGTTTTCAAAAGCTTAAAACCCCTTGTATATTACTGCAGCTGATTTTAGATTTGAAAGAAACGGACAAGAAACCCACCTGGTTTGAATATGAATCAAATTTCACCCCTTGTTCACCTATTACTCATTTGATTGACACGCTCATTTTAGGCTTTTAGCTATATAGTTTCCAGTTGGACGAATTCGCCTTTTACCAAAACAAAACAATGCTAATGGGAAGGATTGAGTCACAACAACCTTCTAATGAATGCCTTTTTTTAATGGTAACTTTCGTTAGAAACGACCGACCAAAAACCGGGACGACCAAACACAACCAAAAATTACATAATTACAAATTTACACCAGTTTTCCCATGAGATGTTTTTATCTTTGGATCTACCCGAGTACCATAAAAAACCCAACGCTTTCACTTGATTGAAGATGCTATCAATTCTAATCCTCTTGGAGAAGATTAGATCGTTCCTAGCCTTCCATATGCTCCAACACCCGACCATAACGATACCGTGAATTGCTTCCTTCGTCCATTGGGGCAACCCTGTCGACATGTGAATCTCCAAAAGGTCTTTAAACAAGAAAATGAAAATGTTAGGAATCTTGCACCACACAAATAAGATGCCACAACGTAGTTGCCACTAATGAATGCCTAAACCACTATGGTGGTCCGTGGACGCATCGACGTCATTTCATTTATCTATGTTTTACAATATACCTAAGTTTGAATCCACATAATCTATGTGTTTGGCTATTTTTGTTATAAGAGCCGATACTTTGTCTTCGTCATATAATATAGTAGTTCTAAGTACCTTTTTAGTTCTAGGAGTCGTTGCATTTACATTTCTATTTAAATTTTTGTTAGAAATCGGCGTGTCTGGTGCAAAGCACGGTGAACCCCCTAGAGTATTGATAAACTAACAGAAAACGAGTTATGAGTTGTAAATTATAGGCGCCGCCCCGTACATAGCCCTAAACTCACCAACCTAAGTGATATGTTTCACGCCGCATCGCGCGGGTAAACGACTAGTATATATATATATATATATATATATATATATATATATATATATATATATGTATGTATAGTGTGAGGTTCATTGGGAAACAGTGGGGAACCGACTCAAACGAACTCCGATTGGACTCATTCCAGCGGCGTTGGAACTGGCTCGTCGAACCCTAACTAGGATCTCTTAACCCTAAACCCTAAATCATAACCCCTGAACCTTAAATATATTAGGGTTTGGCTTTTAGGGTTTAGCTTTAGGGTTTAGCTTCAGGGTTTAGGGTTTAGCTTTAGGGTTTAGGGTTTAGCTTTAGGGTATAGCTTTAGGGTTTAGCTTTAGGTTTAGCCTTTAGGGTTTAGCTTTTAGGGTTTATAGTTTAGATTTTACGCTTTAGCTTAGGTTTTAGCCTTATTTTTTAGCTTTAAGGTTTAGAGTTTAGGGGTTAGGATTTAGGGTTTAGGGTTAAGAGATCTTAGTTAAGGTTCGATGAGCCGGTTCCATAGCCGCTGAAATGAGTCCAATCGGAGTTCGTTTGAGTCGGTTCCCCACTGTTCCCCACTCTTTTAGTGTTCCCCAATGAACCTTCCCCTATATATATATATAGGATAAGGATCTGTTAGGAACCACCCTTTATTGCGAGAACCGCGAGAACCAATGTGAACACATGGCAAAATTGTAATTAAGTGGCATATAATAAAAAACACGAACTCCTGTTCTGTATTTCCAGCCCCTGTTCACCATCGTCTCTTACAATCTAGGGTTTCATTCAAGAGATTGTATACATTGACGACGACGATCTACGACGGCGACTTATTTCTCCAACTTCACGACGGAGATTGTATACATTGACGATCGTCTCTTACAATCTAGGGTTTCATTCGAGAGACCGTCTCTTACACGCGCTCCTGTTCTGTATTTCCAGCCCCTGTTCACGTTCATACTGCAATAATATCGATTACAATACGAATTTTGGATCAAAAATTTCAATTATACGATGAATTTTGGAATATCAGATGGTGAAATCGATATGACGAACAGGTTATGGTGTGTTGCTATCGATATGACGAAGACGAACTACAGATGTAATCGGGACGAAGACGGGACGAAGATGAACTACTGAGAACTGTTGATGCCTGTGAACTGATAATTGTTGATGCAATTCGAGTGTCAGACATGAATTTTGTATAAATACACCATCCTGCACATGTGCAATGGAAGACGAATATGTGAATGTTAAACAAAAAGGTTTGAAGCTATTGATTATTTAGTATTATTTTTTTAGTAATTAAATCTGAGTTTATGCACAAGTGAATCATTGTATTAATTTTTTTTTTGTTAATAATGTAATTGGGATGAAGACGAACTACTGAGAACTGGTGATGCCTGAGAATTGAGAATTGTTGATGCAATTCGAGTGTCGGACGTGATTTTTTGTATAAATACACCATCTTGCACATGTGCAGCACTTTACCATTACCCTATAAATACACCATCCTGCACGTGTGCAACACTTTACCATTACCATATACTTATACAAAGTGTTGTGTATTGAATATTCATACGGATCTATTCAGGTTCATTCGTATTTACAATCTGATTGGTTATATGCGAATCTGCAAGTTACATATTCACACGAATCCAGGTTTTCATTCACAGATCTACATTTTGTTTGTTGCATTGAATCAGTTTGTGACAGATCTACATCGGTTCTCAAGTGATTGTGTTACTGTGCTGTCTGTTTGCATAATCACTGACCAAGATCAAGTACATTGTTACATAAGCACGAACCCAAATCTGTTAGAATCAGTTCATTTGCATTTTAGTTCATTCGCAGAAACAAAACTTTCATCTGCTGGAATCAATTCAGTCAATTCGATGGAATTTGTTTATTCGCAGAAACTGGTTTATTCGCTGATCAAGTACATCCGCCGCATAGATTACACCATCCGCAGTATATCTGTCCAGCTGCTAAACCTTCCATATGTAGAAGTTAAATCAATCTGCAGATTTTAACTACATCTGCAGAATTAACGGATCAAATTTAATGGGTCTGGATTAAATTGTTTATCCGCTGCATTAACGTTCATTCACTGTATTGTTCGTCTGCTTATTAGGAATAAGTACATCCGCAGATTAGACTTCATCGGCTCAGATTTAAGTTCATTCGCTCGAAGTTAGGATTTTGTTTAAGCTGATTCATTCACTGAAAAAGAAGTATATTCGCTGTTGATTCATTCACTGAAAATCTGTCCATTCACAAAACTGTCCATTCGCTCAAACTTGATGTCCATCCGCTGAAATATTATGCATCCGCTGAAAATTTGCTCTTGCACATGTGCACATGTGCAGCACTTTACCATTACCCTATAACTACACCATATTGCACATGTGCATCACTTTACCATTACCCTATAAATACACCATCCTGCACATGTGCAACACTTTACCATTACCATATAGCCATCACCAATAATCTACATCCTGCACATGTCAGCACGTTACCATTACCCTATAATCATCAACAATAATTTGTTCACAATATCAGTACATAATCATGCACATGTGCATCACGTTACCATTACCCTATAATCATCACCAATAATATGTTTATCATTTATACAACATTCTTACACATAACATTTACCTTATTAAATATCACTTTTTTACCATTTCATTGTTCACTTTTTAACATACTTTTTATATTCAGGAACATTCATGCACAATGAAGCTGCTACCATTGCTACTAAAATTCCGGACCCCCCTAGCGATGAAACAGATTCTTGTTCCGATGATGATAATGATACTGATGAAGATACTTACGACGACTATGAAGACCCTACATACATAAATATCGATCATTTTGTTTTATTGTTTGTTTTACATTTAGTCTGAACTGTTTACATTCAAGTTGAAACACTCATCTACGTTGAACTTGTTTACATTTATTTTGAAACGGCTATGTTCAATTTGATTATGTTGAATTATTGTTTGCATTTAATTTAACCTGTTTACATTCAATTTGACCTACATGTTTACGTTGAACTACTCGATTAAACATCATTTAAACTATGTATTTTGATATTATGATTACAAATTTCCGATGTTTATGATTGCATGGATGATGCTTTTTATCACTCAATTATTAAACAAAATCATATGTGCTTTAATTCCTGAACACCTAACATGTATTATTATTCTAAATAATGCAAATGTGCATATGACATACCACTTTAACATAACCTATACCAGTTCATTTCCATATACACTACCATCTTTGGATATATTACTACCATGTATACCAATTTCAAATTATGCTCATGTGTATACAAAAACCTCTCTACCATACCAAATGTATAAACATATTACACGTATGTATACATTTTCAAATTATGCACACGTGCATTCAATAACCTTCATACAATACCAAACAACCTATTACATCATCATCTACATTACCATCCATGGATATACTACCAATGTGTATACCAATTTCAAATTATGCACATGTGCATACAAAAACCTTCATAACATACCAAACATGTAAGTAAATTACCAATATGTATACATTTTCAAATTATGCACATGTGCATTCAATAACCCTCATACGATACCAAACAACATAGTACATCATCAACTGACCAATTACATTACCATCCATGGATATACTACCAATGTGTATACCAATTTCAAATTATGCACATGTGCATACAAAAACCTTCATAACATACCAAACATGTAAATAAATTACCAATATGTATACATTTTCAAATTATGCACATGTGCATTCAATAACCCTCATACGATACCAAACAACATAGTACATCATCAACTGACCAATATAACTAAACCATCAACCACCATCTAAAATTAACCAAATTTATGCATATGTGCATACATCATCTTTCAAAACACAAACTTGTTTGTATCACAATACCACTCAATTTCACCGTTAATACCGACAAAACAAAAAATAAGAAATATTGTTTCCACTAACCACCTACCTACAACACTCCTACTAATTACTGAAATACTCTTTATTTATCTTTTTCCCATTTGTTCAACCTCCTCCAGCACTCCTTCTACTTTGTTGATTCTTCCTCTAACCTTTTCCTAGATTCTTCATCCATCAACCTGTGTATGGTATCCTTTGCCAAATTCATAACACATGTGTCAAAAAAAACAGAAACACACTTTATATAATTTTCATACATTATTTTACACATGTGTATATTCAACTTTGTATTAACACAACTTTACAACACATACCACTTTGTATTAACACAACTTTACAACACATACCATCAACGTCGCTGCCCACCATATCGTCATTACTCTAATGCCTCATCTTTAATGTTGATTTTTCAACCTTCTTTTTCTTGTCCACACGCATTTCACTATCATCTTGGCCAAATGTTTCATTTTCTTCCGCTTACTTGTCCTCCCTTGTATGTATTTTCCTATATCTACATCTGCATATTTACTTGTCCTCCTTTGTATGTCTTTTCCTATATATACATCTGCATATGGTATAATATATGTGTTTAAATGAATAGCAACATCATTTAACATTTAACATAAAAACTAAAAATAATGCACATGTGCATCTCTACCAAATTGCATCGTTAAATATTAAGCAACCTATTTTAACTTTTTGTTTCAATATTACGTCCGTCATCGTCCTCCGTAGCATATCACATTCTTTTCGATCCTTACTCTCTTTATTTTATACATGTGCATCTCACTATACATCACACCAAAATACAACTAAATACCTTATTCAATGTCATCTGCATCAACTTTAACTAACTTATTCACATGTTATTGCACACTATGCACATGTGCATATTGACTTATTATTACAATCTATGCACATGTGCATAACTACATATTACACAAAAATTACCTTAATATCCAATTCTGTTAAACCTATGATGTCAAAATATGCACATGTGCATAACTATATATCACACAATACAAAACGAAGTTTGAATCGACAAATTATATATCATATAAAAGTACAAACGACACAAATTATATATCATATAACAGTATAAACGAATTATATAAACTTGCAAACGGTTTCTCGATTTATATGACAATATCTATATTACAAATCCGTCAACAATTCCTTTAGTGGCAGCGATTGATTCCCAGCGATACCTTCATAGTGACACACTCATTGAATCATCTATTCTTATAATCACTGGACGAATTTTGGGAACTAACATCGATTATATGACGAAATATGAAATATCTGCTGGTAAAATCTCAAATCTGAGATAAAATCTCAATCCAGATGCTTCAATATGGTGAACTGATGATGGTGAAGTGATGAAGATGCTTCAATATGGTGAACTGATGATGGTGAAGTGATGATGTATTCGAGACGATGATGAAATCGACTGTAATCGAAAAATTCTTGATAGATTCAGGTTGAGAAATGTTCAGATACTTGGATGTAATCAGAGTTTGTAGATTAGACATGAAAGTTTGTATTAAATGTAGTTTAATTTTTGTTTGAAGTACGATAGTAAAAGGGCAGCAGGTAGCGGGTTTTTTAAAATTGTTTGGTATTTACAAAATTGCCCCTGTTCACATTGGTTCTCGCGGTTCTCGCAATAAGGGTGGTTCTCGCATGAACCCTACCCTATATATATATATATATATATATATATATATATATATATATATATATATATATATATATATATATATTACTTTTTTTAAATAAACGAGTAAAATTACTGATCTACCGTCATGTGCAAGTCGCATGACCAGACTTAATTTAAAATTTTAACCTGTTTAGTGTTAAAGGACGAAAGGTGTAATGGGTTTTGCAAATAAAGGATTGTGACTGTAGTTATTTAAGTTAAAGGCTATCTGTTGCAATCTAGTACAAACATAAAGGACGAAAAATGTAATATACCCAAACATATAGTACATACTAACTTCAACTGATCCCATTGACACGAACTAGATTTACCTAAAACACAATAATTACATAGGATTTGTCACACATATATTAGAAGCAACAGGGTTAAGGATGCAAATCATATTATTCTTAAACGTAGGATTCAAATATCATAGTTCATCCCATGTTTACGCTTCTATACCTTTCACTGGCTTGTTGCAAGATTTCATCCATTCTTTTTATTATTATTGATTTGAAATTCAAAATTTTATTTAAAGATGGAAATATAATGAACATGTTAATAAAAAGTTTTAAGAACACCATGGCAATTGGCTAGTAAGTTATATAAAAGAAATCTTAGGTATAATGGTTAGTTTTGATGTTTCATGAAGGACTAAATTAATGTTAGAGAACTGGTACCGATAGAAGCTGCACAATAATATGAAACAGAAATAAAGAAACAGTAAAACGAGAAAAGTGAATCGGGCTTGTGTTTGACACAATTCCCTTAAACAGATTGGCCGTCTGTTCCGAGGGTACGCCGGTTCAAAGCAGCAACAGCGCACTGCCGGACTTGAGCACTTGCCTGAAAAGAAGCTGGAGAATGTCGTTGCAGAGATTGAGAGAAGAGAAGAAGCTGTCCGTGTGTTGGTGTATCTAAACTGATCAAATTGATCTGGTTTTATAGTCACAAAAACATAAACGAATTCTAGCCATCATTGTAGAGAATTAAAACTGAATAATTGTCATTACTACATTAGTTTTGAAACTGATAATAATAACCTTTTAATGACCATCAATCTTGAATAATCATTTCAGTTTCAGTTTTAAAACTTATTAAAAACAAAAACGGTTATGAGTCTTGAGTGCAAAAACTGCCTCACGCGGGCCCGGGTTTTCGGAGCTGCATTCGTGTCCGCAGGACGTGCGGGCATACGCGAGTTCAACTAATTCCGGTTCCATTTTTTGCACCCCCGCGCGCGGGTAGGATTTGTGGTAAAACATGTCATAAGACTTCAAAGGCTTCATTAAGGTTTCACCTTATAAATAGCCTATCTTTTTGTTCCCACACCAATGTGGGACAAGGTGAATTACCAACTTGAGACTTTCATTCACACTAGACTTCCAACAATCCCCCACATGAATGGAGTTCGATCTCAGAAACAACATTATTCCAATTAGATTTCAACAGTTGAGTTTTGCATACGATAGGTAGGTGTTACCCTTTGAACCTTCGCTCATGAAATGCACTTAGCCCACTAGCTCTGAGTAGAACTCGATGTCTTTGAACTCGTCTGCCGTTTGTGTAGACGACAATGCAATTCACACAAGACTCTCCCTGACAAAGTCAAGTCCTCATAGTTATGTTCGTTATGGTCATGAACATGATGCCTGGTTCTGTGAAAGCCATTAGGTATTGTGCCCCAACAATACCCTTCGAAGCGACCCCACTTCTCTCTCACATAGGTGATTCGCTATGTATGGTTACCTTAGTCGAATCATTAAAAGCCATAGGCTTAGCCTCACACTTGTCACTTTTAGGAATGGACTAGGAAGTTTACTAAGCTTTGCAATAAACTCCCTTATATATATACGCAGGGTTATCCCCCACAGTGACCTTACTAATTCATACAATTAGGTTTTCCTATTGAACTCAGCTCTTGGGATCTCCAGTCTACTGAGTTAGGTTTCCATCATATGAACTTATATTTTCAAGGGCTTCAGTCCCATTCCCATGGACGACTTCTGTACTAACTCTCTACTTAGGCCTTTTGTTAGCGGATCCGCAATATTATCCTTTGACCTCACGTAGTCAACAGTGATAATTCCTGTATAGATTAGTTGTCGTATCGTATTATGTCTACGTCTAATATGTCTGTTCCTACCGTTATACATGGTGCTACGAGCTATGCCAAGTGCCGATTGGCTATCACAATGTATACAAATGGCCGATGCCGGCTTAGGCCATCTTGGTATATCCTCAACAAATTGACGTAGCGATTCTGCCTCTTCACCTGCTTTATCTAAAGCGATGAACTCTGATTCCATCGTGGATCTAGCGATAACCGTTTGTTTTGACGATTTCCACGATATAGCAGCACCTCCAAGTGTGAATACATACCCACTTGTTGCTCTGGAATAATTCGTGTCAGATATCCAATTTGCATCGCAGTGTCCTTCTATAACTGCTGGATATCTGTTGTAATGCAACCCGTATTCCTGGGTGTATCTTAAGTAGCGAAGCAACCGAGTGATACAGTTCCAATGCATTGAACTTGGGTTGCTCGTGTACCTGCTTAGCTTGCTTACAACATATGCTATGTCTGGTCTAGTACAACTCATAAGATACATCAAGCTACCAATAATTCTTGAGTATTCCAATTGGTTTACAGGTTCACCTCTATTCTTGGCTAGATGTTGACTCGTGTCAAGTGGAGTTCTAGCTTAATTAGAGTAATTTGCATTGAACTTCTCAAGAATTTTGTCCACATAATGGGATTGACTAAAAACAAGTCCACTTTGGGTTCTAGTGATTTTGAACCCCAAAATCACATCCGCAAGACCCATGTCTTTCATGTCAAACCTTGCTTTTAGCATGGTCTTTGTAGATTTTATGATTTTGTCATCGCTTCCAGCAATGAGCATGTCATCTACATATAGACACAAAATGACATATCAATCAGATGTGTCTTTCACATACACACACTTGTCACATTCATTGATTTTGAACCCAGCATCAAGCATGACATGATCAAACTTTTGGTGCCATTGTTTTGGACCTTGTTTCAATCCATACAAGGATTTTACAAGTTTACACACTTTCTTTTCTTGCCCAATAGCTGTGAAGCCTTCGGGTTGTTCCATGTAGATTTCTTCCTCTAGATTTCCATTCAAGAAAGCTGTTTTCACATCCATTTGGTGAACTTCCAAATCTCTAATGGCGGCAATGGCAAGCACCATCCTGATGGATGTTATTCGCGTAACTGGCGAATATGTATCAAAGTAATCTAAACCTTCTCATTGTTTATATCCTTTGATCACCAACCTTGCTTTGTACTTATCGATGGTCCCATCTGGTTTCATCTTCTTCTTGAAGATCCATCGATATCCTAGTGGTTTACATCCTTGAGGAAGATCCACTAGTTCCCAAGTATGGTTTTGTAAGATAGAGTCTATCTCACTTTTGATTGCCTCTCTCCACTGAGGTCCTTCTGAGGAATGCACCGCTTGTTGGTACGTTTGAGGTTCATCTTCTACCATATAGGTAAGAAACTCTGGGCCAAAGGATTTTTCAGTCCTTTGCCGTTTACTTTTCCTGATTTCAACTTCCTCGGTATTAGATTGTTCTCGAGGTTCATCGTTTTCAACTTCACCCTCGGGAACAATTTCCTCAACCGGTCTAGAAGAAATCGGTTCACTTTTATCTAAGCATGGGAACATATGTTCAAATCATGATGCATCCTTAGATTCCATTATGGTGCCTTTGCATATTCCAGGATTCTTAGAATCATGTACAAGAAAATGATAAGGACCATAAGGACGAGTGTATCCTATTAATACACAATCCACCGTTTTGGGTCCTATTAGTAGGCGCTTAGGTGGTGTGACCACCACCTTAGCCAAACACCCCCACACTTTCAAGGATTTATTGGTGGTTTCTTTCCGGTCCATAATTCGTAAGGCGTTACATCCTTTTTCTTATTGGGTATCATTTTCAACACATAATTTGCCGATAAGATTGCTTCCCCCCACATGTTTTGGTTTACACCAGAACTTATCATCATGGCATTCATCATTTCTTTCAAAGTACGATTTTTCCGTTCCGCTATGCCATTTGATTGAGGGGAGTAAGGAGCTGTGAGTTCGTGGATGATTCCAATTTTTGTACATACGTCAATAAAAGGTGAAACATATTCACCTCCTCAGTCGCTCCTTACGATTTTGATTTTCCAATTTTGTTGATTTTCAACTTCGGCTTTGAACAAGATAAACTTGTCAATAGCCTCGTCCTTACTCTTAAGTAAGTATACATAGCAATACCTAGTTCTATCATCAATGAACGTGATGAAGTACTTGTTCCCACCACGAGTACGAATTGCTTTTAGATCATACACATCAGTGTGGATCATCTCGAGGGGTTCGGTGAGTCGTTAAACCTTTTTGAATGACGATTTCGTTTGTTTTGCTTCTACGCAAGTTTCACATTTATTAATTGAGTCGATATCGAATGTTGGTATGCAATCAAGTTTAATTAAACGACGAATGGAATTATAATTAACATGACCTAGTCTACCATGCCAAAGATAAGAAGACTCAATCAAGTAAGTAGAACTAGTAGCGTTTTCTTTCATTGCATTCACGACAATTACATTTAGTTTAAACATTCCATTGAGGGCATAACCCTTACCAACATACACACCATTTTCGGTCAACACGACCTTGTCCGACTCAATCACCATTTTGAACCCAAATTTGTTCAACTGCCACCCCGACACAAGGTTCTTACGAATTTCTGGAACATACAACACGTTTGACAATGTGAGTTCCTTTCCAGAAGTCATTTTTAGAACCACGTTCCCCTCACCTTTAATTTCGGCCGTGGCGGAGTTTCCCATAAAAACCTTTTCGCCATTAGTCACCTCTTTAAAGGCGTTGAAAAGGGTCTTGTCTAAACACACATGACGGGTAGCCCCCGTATCAACCCACCAATCCTTGTTATTTTGCTAGACCAAATTAACTTCAGTCACCAAAATCGAGAGATCCGTGACCATGGCAACCAGGTTGTCGACTTCATCAACCATGTTCACTTGTCGAGCATTTTCCTTCTTGGGAAGCTTGCATTCACTGGCCTTGTGGCCTTGCTTTTGACAATTATAACAAGTTCCTTGGAACTTCTTTTTCCCAACTCCTCCCTTAGGACCAAGGTTGGAGCGTTTCCCATGACTTTTCTTTCCACTGTTTTTTCCCTTTGAAGATTGGCCATGTTCAACAAGATTGGCCTTCACTGTTTCAGGACCATCAACCTTTTTTAGGGCCACTTTGTTGTCTTCTTCAATCTGAAGATGAACAACAAGATCTTCAATGGTCATCTCCTTTCGCTTATGCTTGAGATAGTTCTTGAAATCAACCCAACTTGGTGGCAATTTTTCGATCATTGCAGCAAGTTGGAATGTTTCGCTGAGCATCATTCCTTCCGCATGAATATCATGAAGGATAACCTGCAATTCTTGGACTTGGCTCATGACCGTTTTAAAGTCTATCATTTTAAAGTCCAAGAACTTAGCCACCACGAATTTCTTAGTGCCCGCATCTTCTGTTTTGTATTTGCGATCCAAAGACTCCCACAATTCTTTGGCAGTCTTTGCTTTGCAATACACATTATACAATGTGTCCACCAAACCATTCAAAATAAAGTTACGGCACGGGAAATCCGTATGATTCCAGGCATGCATCGCGCTCACAGATTGACCATCCATATCCCCTTCATCAACATGGGGTTTAGGTTCAGTGAAGAACCTTGCCAGATTCAGCGTGGTCAGATAAAAGAAAATCTTTTGCTGCCACTGTTTGAAATTCACACCACTGAATTTCTCTGGTTTCTCAGCATGCGACACTACATTAGGCAGTGGTGTCACTAGACCGGTAGTGACAGTAACAGTAGAAGTCATGACCGTAGAAACAGCATTGGTCATGACAGTAGAAACAGCAGTGGTCATCGGCTGGGATTCCATTCTGAAAAGTAAAGGTGCAGAAACAATTAGTAAAACGGATCTGTTTAAGTTTGTTAGAGAACTGGTACTGATAGAAGCTGCACAATAATCTGAAACAGAAATAAAGAAACAGTAAAACGAGAAAAGTGAACCGGGCTTGTGTTTGACACAATTCCCTTAAACAGATTCGCCGTCTGTTCCGAGGGTACGCCAGTTCAAAGTAGCAACAGCGCACTGCCGGACTTGAGCACTTGCCTGAAAAGAAGCTGGAGAATGTCGTTGCAGAGATTGAGAGAAGAGAAGAAGCTGTATGTGTATTGGTTTGTCTAAACTGATCAAATTAATCTGGTTTTATAGTCACAAAAACATAACCGAATTCTAGCCATCATTGCAGAGAATTAAAACTGAATAATTGTCATTACTACATCAGTTTTGAAACTGATAATAATAACCTTTTAATGACCATCAATCTTGAATAATCATTTTAGTTTCAGTTTTAAAACTTATTAAAAACCAAAACGGTTATGAGTCTTGAGTGCAAAAACTGCCTCACGCGGGCCCGGGTTTTCGGAGCTGTATTCGTGTCCGCAGGACGTGCGGGCATAAGCGAGTTCAACTAATTCCGGTTCCATTTTTTGCACCCCCCTGCGCGCGCGCGGGTAGGACTTGTGGTAAAACATGTCAAAAGACTTCAAAGGCTTCATTAAGGTTTCACCTTATAAATAGCCTATCTTTTTGTTCTCACACCAATGTGAGACAAGGTGATCGAATTACCAACTTGAGACTTTCATTCACACTAGACTTCCAACAATTAAAATCTCCATTCATAAAATATCTCTTTGTAGATGGTTGATTTCATAGCCAACAATATATTATCTCAGAATGATATAAGACATTTGTATTAGTTGTTTTCAATTTGATACACATAACGGTAATCTAACAACACATATTTTTCTTATGTACTACGTAAAATAATATTATTATTACATTTTACAGTTAGCATAATTTTTGTTTTGAAACAATCGCATCCCACTCTATATATTACACATTACGTATATTTTGAAATTATTTATTACATGTTATATATACTAACAAATCTAATTGTGAACGGTGCTAATTATTCACAGAGGCGTCTCTGAAAATTCACGTACCCTGTTCAAGATTGAAAAAATGTGTCCTTCCGTTATGTTTTTTTATTGTTTAAAAAAAATCAAATTAGCATTGGGCTCAATAAACCTAATTTCAAGTGGGCTAAATTCTAAACCATAAAAAATGATTTGTAAATGATCCTATATTGGAAGTGATATGTTTACTGTTTAAAAAAATAAACAGTAAATGGGGGGGATTTTCAATTCGGGGTTGGTACACCAAATGGGGCGGAGGCGGTGCTTCATAGTGCGAACAGGTTCCTGAACTCTTTTCATGAAGATGGGTCCATGGCCTTGCTTACGGTAGACTTCACCAATGCTTTCAACATGGTTGACCGCTCAGCGTTCCTCCAACAGGTCCACCAACGTTGTCCATCTATGTCACACCCCTAAAATCCACCATGCGGAGTACCACCGCTTGGAGGCATGACGTGACCAGGATCGAGCCACCAATCATACTGAACAACGTACTTAAGTAAATAAAGACAATCAAAATACGATTGGTGACCAAAAACTAGTTAACCAAGTTTTTAATTTAGACAGCGGAAGCATAAACGTAAAGTTCAAAACATAAGTTCGCAGTTCATAAGTTTAAAGTCCAACACATAGGTTTAATAAGTTCATAATGTTTTAAACATTAAACACTGGACATAACCGTCCGCACACCACAACGACTTCTTCCTCGTGCAAGCTCCAAGCATTTAGTGACCTGTAAGGCATGTAACAACGAGTCAACAACAAAGTTGAGTGAATTCACAGTTGGTTGTTTAGTTTAGCATTCGTTTCGTAAATCATCTGTTCGTTTTGAAAACCATGTATCGTATAATTTCGTATCGCGGTCTTTCTGACATGTTTGCGAAGATTAGTGGGGGTTTCCCATGTGTTACTAGACCACGCGTATCGACTGCTACGAAAATGTAAGAGGTGCCCTAAGTCAATGTCTATCAGCATTGACCCTTTGCCCATAGTCCATTAGTACACGCCCGTCCGACTGGCACGGTGTGAGGTTTGTTAAACCTAATAGCGCTATTAACTAATGACCCGCTCGCCATAGGCCTCGGCGATTAAGTCGATAATTGAGGGACTTAAAGTGATAGAGTTGATGGTCTTATGATCGTGTACGTAGGTTTTACGTACGTGCCCTTCAATCCGAGGACAGTAGTAAGTATGAGTGTACGTAGGTTTTACGTACGTGCCCTTCAATCCGAGGACAGTAAAAAGTAGTTTAATAGAAATGATAGTACAAGTAGTTATTCAATCCCATTCCCAACCCCTGGGAACCCCATGCCTTAGAAAGAGTGTGAACTCACCTCGGTTTGCTCGGTTAGGTTCTCAAATATAGTTAACAGTCAAGGTCGGTCAATCACGTCCTAATAAGGTACGGATAACAATCAGTTTCTCATGCATAACACATATCCTACGTATGGTTTATTTGCACATTACTTCGTCCACATAACAGGTACACACTTTAACGATTTATGCCCATATGAACTTCCCATCCATTACCCACTCATAAACAAACATACGATATTGCACGTAACACATATACCATGTTAGATAATTCACCGATAGCATACTCGACATTTAGACACGCAAGTCACAACTTATGTCAATTCAGCATTAATATTCGAAACCGGCTGTTTTCGGACATTTAAATAAAATAGTTAACTTATTCCAAAAATTACCAAATTTTTCTGGAACGTCCTAATAGACCCACAAATTATTGTGTAAAAATATCGGGGTCTAGTTCATTATCAGTAATTTATAGAAAATCGTTTACCGAACTGTGATCAGATTTGTTACATTCTGATCACAGTTTACGGAAAAATTCGTCAAAAATTCCTCGTAAGTCCGTTTATCGAAATTCCAGTTCGAGGGTTACAAATACATCCGTGACCATTTTTGATAAAAGTTTCAGGGGCTGGTTCGGTTCAGGTTTTAAGTTGTGATCGAAAACGCACAGCCCAATTTTCTGCAGTAAAAATCAGCCTTAGCTGCTGTCACGAAAACAGATTTTTAAAATAGTAACCGACCTCAGAAAAATACGATTCCAGCGCCATTTTCTTCGTTTTTCGAAAAGACACGATTTAGGCTCTTGAAATTCCGTTTTTCGAGTTTTAAAGTCTGTTTACAGCCTGTTGAAGGTGGCTGGAAAAGTACATCAGCATGCTGTTTTGAAGTTTTTACATGTTATCAAATCGTGTTACAAGTGCCCGATTAACGGGTTTAACAAGAAAACAACCTTTAAACATCAAGTATGATTTAACCAACCCTCAACCAACAACATACCCATGACAACATCATCTAATAGCATTTCATATACAAGTAAACTTCATGTAACCTTTATGTTTATATTTTTAGTGTTCTTGCATTTTAGTTGTAAACATACTACACCCTTTTGATCATAGCATCGAGATGAAACAAGATTAACAAGAGTGTAACAAGGGACTTACTACTAGCTTATAGCTAGGGACGATTCTAGTGAAGGTAAGTTGAGAACAAGATGGTGAAAAATCTAGAAACAAGTTCCTTTGAAATCCCCTCAAGTTGCAACCTCCATTGATGGACTTCAAGCTTTGTAGGGAATATGTAAATGAAGAAGATGAATGTGTAAAGGTGAGGGTGGTGGATTCGGTTGTGATGAACCGAATGAGAGAGAGAGAGTAGAGTGATGAGGGTTGAGTGTGAATCTATGGAATGATTGTGTAGGATGCACTTCATAATTATAAGGATCCTTTCTAATATCTTGTCCACTCTATCAAGTAAGCAATCAAATAAGATGTAGAACAAATCAAAGAAATATTGTGGGGATCCTTGTGGGTCCACTTGTGAACCAAAATCGGTTTAGGGGGGGGGGGGGCTTGATGTAAGTTTGTAACTTAGTTGGTAAATACAAGTTCCATTCTAAGTACATAATTCCATCAACTAGTTAGTAAGGAAATTAGTGGGTGTTTAGGTAAACAGGGATCACGACTAGCCAAGAATAATAAAATAACGTGTTTGACAAATATTTGGTGTCCCGGGTAATGTCCGGTTGTTCGGTCGGATACTGTTCCGTTAAAGTGTTTAATTGTACCGTAAAGTGTCTTATTTATATATTTTTGTAACGAAATAAATTCCTAACACATAGGAAAATATACCGGACTTTTTAGTAACTTTTCTGTATACTACTAGTATGCTAACACGCACATGTAAGTATAGTTCAGTAATCAGAGAGCAGTTAAATATTTCAACACAGTCACCAAGCACTTAAATTATTATTAAATAAATTGTACGGAATACATGTAAATTGAGGGTTGTCACAATCTATCTATCGGTGGGTCAAGTTCTTGTACGCCCAACCCGCTAGGTTGTATGTTGGCAGCGAGTGTATTGGGGCCACCACTGGAGTGCAACAGGGAGATCCATTGGGGCCCTTTCTCTTTGCCCTAGCCTTACACCCCCTTATTCTCCGAGTCCAGGAGCACTGTAACCTCCCCTTTAATGCTTGGTATTTGGATGATGGCACGATTATAGGTAATGCAATAGAAGTTGCTAAAGCCTTGGACATCATCAACACGGAGGGACCATCCCTAGGGCTCCATCTCAATATTAAGAAAACGGAAGTGTACTGGCCATCGTGTGACGGTCTCAAGGATCAGGACGGCCTTTTCCCGAGAGGGATAGGTAGACCTGAGAGGGGGGTTAAGCTCCTTGGGGGGGCGGTTAGCCGAGATTCTGCTTTTATCGGGGAATTAGCTGGGCGGCGGGCATCGGCAGCGGTTGACCTTATGAAACTCCTGCCCTGCCTCCAGGACCCCCAGTGCGAGCTTCTTCTTTTAAGGTCTTGCATGGGGGTAGCTAAGTTACTATTTGGGCTGCGGACCTTCCAACCCCACTTGATGGCAAATGCAGTATCCAGTTTTGACGATGGTCTCCGAGAGGCTATCGTAGACATTGTTGTTTGCGGGGGGTCCTACTTTGGTGACCTTCAGTGGCGTTTGGCATCTTTGCCGATGCGTTTGGGTGGTTTGGGCCTCCTCTCAGCTCGGGAGGTTGGAGTTTATGCTTTTGTGGCGTCTAGAGCTCAGTCGTATGTATTGCAAGACCATATCCTTCGGAACAGCGGGGTTGCTAAGCTTGATGTAGACTACCAACAGGCCCTTGAGTACTTAAGTGTCTCTTTTCCAGACTTTGATATTGGCGGTTTCTCTAATATGGACACCGCCCCCCAAAGCCACAAAAAACTTTGGCGAATGCTCTATTTGACAAAATCGCTCAGAGTCTGGGAGAAACATTTGATCTGTCTCCCCGCCAGAAGGCAGTGATTGAGTGCTTGAAAGGCCCCCATGCGCAAGACTTTTTGACTGTTGTCCCGATCGAGGGGCTGGGGCAATGCATGTCGGCTGTTGAGTATAGGGCTATCCTCAAATACCGGCTGATGATCCCTATGTATCCTGAAGACGAAACCTGCCCAATCTGCCGTAAAGCCTGCATGGATAAATACGGGGAGCATGCTGTTCATTGTAAGGAGCTCCCTGGTTTTAAATATCGGCATGACTGGGTGATAGATGTTTTGGGGGACATCTTGAGGAGAGCGGGGATTTCTCCGAAGAAGGAGGCCCCTGTGATTTTCCTTACAGACCCCATGGAAGGGAGATCTACACTGAGACCAGCGGATCTGCTCGTCTTTGGCTGGGCAGGAGGGCAACATGCTTGTGTGGATCTCACAGGAGTCTCCCCCTTAGCTGGTTTAATGGAAAGCGGGTTTGTAGCAGGACAAGCTATAAGGAAAGCAGAATCAAAAAAGGTGGATAAACACGCTAAAGCATGTGCTGATAACCAACATGCATTTGTCCCCTTTGCCTTCGACACCTTTGGCTCCCTAGCTCTAGAAGCTATCCGTTTGTTGACTAGGGTCCAAAAGGTTGTCCATAACAGTTGCTCATCAACAGGGGGCAGGGGTTTGTCTTTAATAGGCTAGGGTTCGCTATTCAGAAAGGGGTAGCGGCGCAGCTTGTTGCTCGCTTACCTGCGATATTGATGTAAAGTGCACTTATTATTATGGAAACAGTTTCAAATTTAAATCAAAATCTTTATATTTAAAAAAAAATAACATATACGTATCGGATTTTTTTTCTAAATCGCATACCCCTCGAAATCGCGGGCCTTGTGCGGAAATCCTCCCCGCACACCATCAAAGCCTCCCATGATTATCCATTAGAACATTTTCATTTCAATAGTTGCTATACAGCCTAGCCTACATGTATTTCTTTAATTACTATTTGTGGTTGTGTGTATGTATTGCAAACAATATTTATAACTACATTTATACTATTTATTATATTATAATATAATAATATAATATACTACAATTACAAGTGGTATCTACAATAAAAAATTTCTTATTTTATGTCTTTTCAAATACAATTAATTACCAGCATTACCCTTAAAACACTTCAACTTTCTAAACACTTTGTAATTGAGTTTTGCGTGTTTGTTTTTATTTATATATCGGTATAAATTAAAGTTGATTACAATTCCTTATATTTTTGTTTTGAAACGAGTTGTGTTAAATATAATATTTTTTTCATGCTAATTATTATATACGTTTTCTGTTGGTCTACGTTTTAACATAAATTTTGTTCAAAAAAAAATCGGATAAGAATTATACGTTTTAATTAGACGTGTAAATTTGAGTTCCTTTACATTTTAATGTTGTCGCATCGTGTCGTACCGTTCTTCAACTTATATAACCTTGTTTTCTTACGTGCTTATTTTTATGTGGGTATTAGTATAAATTCATGTTGGTTTATATTTCGACGAAAATTTCTTTAACAAATGTATCGTGTCAAATATAATACATTTCATGCTTATTTTTATATACATTTTCAACTATTCTATGTTTTAACGTAAATTTTGTTCGAAACAAGTCGGGCCAGAGATAAAACGTTTTCATTGGATGTTATAAATTCGAGTTACTTTACGTTTTGAAGCTGTCGCAACACGCGTATAAAAATTATTATTTACTTATATTTTAAAATTTCTTTAATAGATGTAAAATCTTTTGAAATTTCTTTAATACATGTAAAATCGTTAGATTACACATCAAGTGGGACCTATGAAGCACGGGGACGCCCGAAAGCATGGAGTACCCGCCCCAGGGACGTTTTGGGGACAGAAACGTCACGGGGACGCCATGGGGACGTTTCCTAAACGTTTCCGGTTTATGGGGACGGATCCAAAATGTTTCCGGGTTATTGAGGACGGCTCCAAAACGTTCCGGGGACGTTTCACTCGCTAGCAGAAAGAAGCTAACATGAATGTTGTGGCAGTAGTTCAGCAGGTGTTCTGGTATTAGGTTTAAATGGGAAAGAAGAAGTGAGAAAACAGTTTAGTACCTTTATTCATTAAATGTTCGGGTAAATTAATATTTGAGTCCATGTGTTTTATGGGTTTTAGCCACTTGAGTTCAAAAACAAAAAGTTTAACGACTTGAGTCCCCATAAACATTTTCTTTAACGATTTGAGTCCAAATTTCTAACTTTGTTTGAATTTTCTGTTAGATTTTCATTAAAAGACTAAAATACCCCTACATATTATTATTATTATTATTATTATTATTATTATTAATTGTTAATTGTTAATAATATATAAACGATGTCACAACCACTCACACACACAACAGACACTGATTATCTCTCTTCCTCATGTCTCTACCCCTTCTCTCTCAACCACACCACCATCACCAACCTAACGCCGCCACCACCACCATAACAACATTCAATCTTCATCTGGCATCTTATACTTTCGATCATTCATTCATTCAACACACTCTCTTCATCTTTATAGATTTCATTACCTTATACCCCATCATCAGTTCAATCTTCATAGGCATCTTATACTCTACAAATTTCACTTTAAACTCCACTATTATTTTTCCTAAAGTTTGAAGCTTTATGGGTTTTAAGTTGTTAAACACACCAAATGCAAATTAGGGTTTTAATCTTTATGTCTTTCTGAGCAAAACCCATCTGCTTCTTGATGGCATTTTCGTGATTACTGCCAAATTCACCTTCATTTTTCGATAATGGCGTCTGTTCCGCAGTAATTTAGGCAGCGGCTGCGGTGGTCGGAGGTGGGTTTCCGGCCGTCGGTGCATTTCCGTCGGAGGATCTTGATTCAAAACAGTGATTGTAAAATTAAGTGTTGCTGCTCCGGTAAGGTAACCCTAATCCAGATAATTGCTTGGGTCGGGTTGGTATAATGCTGAGAATGGGTTGATTTGAAGAAGATGACTCATAAAGATAGAAGATGACTCAAATTTTGGGGTGATAAGCTGAGCGAAAAAGGTTCCAGATGATGCGTGTCCTTTTATAAAAGTTCAATAGAGGCAATATAAAGGTATCGAACTAATCGCTTTGGAGAATTATGTAAATTGGATGAACTTCTTTTTAAATAAGTAGATTTGTGAGTGATGATTTGTGAGGGGTGTTTGATCATGGGGAACTTGAATGTGGGTTTGAGGTTTTGATGATTTGTGACGGTTCACGATGGTGGTGGCAGGTGTGGTGGTGGAGTGGTGGTGAAGGTGCGGTGGTGGAGTGGTGAAGCTGAGGTAATTTATTTTGAGTCCGGAGAATGGTTATAATGGTGGTTGTTTGGAGAGAGAGAGAGAGACTGAGTGTTGAGTTTGTTAAAGAGAGAGTATGGTCTGTGTTAATATAGGGCATTTTTTTTATAACTATAAGGGTATTTTGGTCATTTAACAATACTTAACAAAAAAATTCTAACAATGTTAGAAATTTGGACTCAAATGGTTAAAGAAAATGATTATAGGGACTCAGGTCGTGAAACTTTTTGCTTTTGGACTTAAGTGGTTAAAACTCATAAAACACAGGGACTCAAAAAGTAATTTACCCTAAATATTATTTGGACCTAACAAAATACTTGAAACACTTTAAATAAGTTACATTTTTTGTTATTTATTATTTGTTATTTTGTTTGATCTAAGTATTAAAAACATATAAATTATTTTGTTTATCTATTGTCTAATATATTTTTCTTCTTTTATATTTTTTTTGCCTTATCTTTGCCGTACCCGTATCTTGAATTTGTGAATTTTGCCGTTACTTGTACTCGTATCATCTCCGTACCCCAGTTCCGCACCCGTTGGTGTGCTAAATAGAGTGGGACAAAAACATATAAATAAAGTTTGTAACTAACCACCTCCGGTTGATGGTTAGATTACACATCAAGTGGGACAAAAACATATAAATAAAGTTTGTAACTAACCACCACCGGTTGATGAAAATACCACGTATTTAATAATAATCGGCACACCGCGTTGTGCACATGATATTCCTCCGCCAAAGAGCACCTCCATGTGCCCGGTGGCGTCGGTGAGCGCGTGCCCTAACTTTTTTAATTAGACCGAACTACCCCCAACCCTTTTTAAACAACCACGTTCAGGTAAGGGCATTTTTGGAAATTTTGTATAACTTTTTTATTATTGTTACAGGTAATGTGTTTTGACATTCTCCTTCTATCATTTGAGCCACCTAATAGTCTCATGTGCTGTGTTTATACTTATTAATAATTTTTTAATGACATCCTCACCTATATAAACCATGCAAAACGTTAGTCTATCCATTATTATTTATCTTCAAGTTTTCAAAACAAAGCCAAAATAAAGAAGGCAGAGAACGATCATATTCAAAAGTACGAAATGGCTACGAGAAGTCTCGAGATTCTTAAGGCGGTGGCGGTTCGTGGTGGATTGGTTTCTCGAACGTTGGAAGATGGTGGGGTGGTGAGGATGAAAATCTTGATTAAAAGGCGAGATTTGGAACAAGTTATTAAGAAAACCTACAACAACAAAGAGAATCGTGATAAAGGTTATAATCATCGACAATTATCGAGATCGATGGCGTCAAAGTCACTTAAAGCACCGGTGAATGATACGGTAAAAGTGACGAGGGCGAATTCAGATCGCGTGAAAGTTGATTGCCGGAGTCATTGGAGACCTGCCCTTCAAAGCATCCCAGAAGAGTTTTGATTAGCATGTTAATGGATCTTGTGAACTCAGTTCTTTTTTGAAGGGAAAATGTATTTCATTTTTTCTCTTTTTAAGTCACATATATTGAAATTTAAAATTACTTTATACATTATCGAACATGTATTTGAAGTTTTTTACAAAGACATTAAATTACTCCATGTTAACACATGAGAAATTTGTAGACTTTTAAGAACAATTCAATAACCCATCATGTTTTCCGTCGAAACTGATATATGTAAATGGTTATAAAATATGCATATTTGACTCGCAAAATGCAAACATAAGTGATATAAAAAAATATATTAATATAGTGTTTATAAACATTTTAGGATTATTGGACTAGTAGAAGAAAGAAAGCGTTCCCACTAGAAAATAACATCAATTAAGAGGGTGGTCACGATGGGTACGTGATGGCGCGTGCTGGGTGATGCGTGATACACCGCTGCTAGGGGTGTATCACGAGTGATGGGGATGGAAATGGTGATGAGTATTATGTTGGTGATGGTGTGTGGGTTTGACTTTGTTGTTGAGGTGTTATGTTGTGATTGGGTGTGATGAGTGTAATGGATTGTTATGACCATTGCAACTGTGATAGAGTGAAACGTGATGGAATGAGGTGTCAAATGGTGATTGGATGTGATGAGTAAACAAGTATGACGAGTGATGACTATCCCTAGAACCCTGATAATGAAATCACATTGTTCCCGTTGACATTGTAGACACTATTAATTAGGTTTACGCTATTAGACGGTGTGAAAGGGCTTGAAGGAAGGGTGTGAAATGATATTTGGCTATTATATATTATATGTTACTGTTATTGTTATTGTTATTGTTATTGTTATTGTTAAGGAGGGTGTGGAGTGATACGTGATGGCACGTGATGGGTGTTCCGTGATACCGTGTACTATTATATATATATATTATATTTTATTATTATTATTATTATTATTATTATTATTATATATCATTTTTTCCAGGATGATGATGATGAACGACGAGATGGATAACTAGATCGAGGAGCAGCAACAGTAGCAGCCGCCTTAGCTGGTGGACCCACTTTTGGGTCACCCATACTTGGACTTTCTTCCTTAAACCGACGTCGTTGGCCATTGCGCCAAGCTTAGAAGGATGCAGGTCATAGGTCACGACGCGGCGACTGGACGTGTATTGAGACCATCGGTGAGACAGCTAGAGCCCCTGAGTTTGTTCCAATTGATTTGTCGTGGGATCGCTTTTTTGAGTTATTGTGTCGACCTATAGAGAGCTTCTCGTCGACTTTTTGTTGTCCTTCTCGTTCCATTCTCGTCGGGCCAACCAGCCAGAGGAGCCACAGGCCTTCCCTAGAGCTTTCTTTCCGTCTAACAGGTGTGGAACATGTTATGACGCTACAGTTTGAAGTCCGTTGCTGCTTATACCTGTAGGATGAGATCGGTACATATCCTTATAAACATGTACATTTATTATTAATACTAGTATTATTTAATTATTACTTTAAAATAAAATATTTAACTAAGAAACATACGTATACACAGGGGCTGATGGTGGTTGATAAACCCATGCTTTAAGGGTTTTGGAATGTGGTTGCAGAAAAGGACACTTGGGACCACTTGCTCTCCATGGGGAGGGTTTCAACTATTGCTGACCTGCTCCACATGTACGTTTATTGTCATTGTTAATATTACTTATAATTAAATTATTATTAGTGACACTCTCTGCAGGTATCTACGCAGGCTAATCGCCATTTCCATCACGGCTCATGGGAAGAGTCGAGAGTGGTGTACGAGCGGGGATCTATTTTTCTTTTACTACCTCTTATACAAGAGGTCGTGTGCTCTCGCACATGGTTGGGTGCGATACTTTTCCTCCCCACATCATCGGTAGGATCACAGACAGACGTACAGTGGCGTGTACGTCACCGTGATAGCCCATTTGTTTGGCTATTCCCTGACCGGGGACCCGCACTTAAGGCCGACGATAGAACCCTCGAGGCTCAGTAGGAGCTCGATATGGGGCATGAAACTTCATCAGATGTTCCCTGTCCTCGGCACGCGGTTCAAAACCAGGGGTCGGGATCCCTATGAGCTGGTTCAGTTTCCTGCACACTTCGACCCGGTATATCCGCCACCCCAGCCTGGGGGCATCCAGAAGCATGCACCCGATATTGACACTCCAGAGCTGCCGCAGCCGCGACCACCGCCTAGGGCATCTCAGTTTCCGCATCACGTTGTTCCAGGTCCTGACTTGGGAGTGGCTGCATATCTGCAGTTACGAGCTAATGTTGACACGCTTAGTGATACGGTCGACACACTTTCTTATATACTGCACTAGTTGGTTGAGGATACGCAAAAGAGACGACAACTTGAGGGGTTACCTGTCCGATCGTGCATTCTGTGACAACCGGTAATTAACGGCTTCTAATTACGCGATTAACAAACATTTAAGGCGATAATTAATAGTGTTTAAGGCCCAAATTAACTTAATTAGGCTCTTGGAACGCCTAGGAACACCTATCTACCTTACGGTGCGCGTATGTGGATTTGTGAGAAAACCGTTGAATATTAAACGGTAACGAACGAAAACCGAACAAAATACTGATAACGCCAAAAATTATGAATTTTATACGCGTATCTTATATTTATAAATTTAGTTTTTCGAATTTATTGTGCTTCCGTATGTCACAAACGCAAACATGAACGAGAAACGCGACTGAAAGAACGCACCAACCACGAAACGGAAGCAACGGACACGCGTATTCCCTTCAAAACTGAAATTTCTTGATATATTTAGATTCGTAATTACATTTTCATAATCGTGGTCGAAACCAGATCGAAAAACGGTGTACAAACGGCCAACGACGCATGGTACGCGATTTTTACGCAACCGACGATCACACGCGTCAAGCAACAGTTTTGACGAAATTTTTAAGTGTTTCGACTCAAAAATTTTATTTTACTACATTACGTGACGCTTAGGTGTTTCAAGTGGGCTTGGGCCTAAAGGCCGTTAACGGGCTTCAGGAACGTATTGGGCCGCACGGAAGATTTATACGCGTTAACGGCCTTTAGGCCCAAGCCCACTTGAAACACTATGTTTAAATAAGAACTCAAACCCTAAATGTCCTCCCATATTCACTCAAACCTGCGCACACCAACCCTCTATCTTCACCAGCTTTACCTAAAAACCCTAACTACACAATCAGATGTTCATCTTCTCAAGCAAAAATCATCAGACACTCCACTCCCTCATCTCTCAAGCCAGCCGACAACTCAGCCCCCCCCCCGATGAATTCTCGCTGAGAGACGACGGAGAGAGAGAGACTAGAGAGAGAGAAGACGGTGAGAGAAAGCAGAGGCCGGCCACCCTCTACGGCGGCGCGATGGCGACCCGACGGCAGAAGCCGTTAAACCGACGGCCAAAACGCCGTCGTTTGCGGCGGTGACTCGTGCCTTCGCGTTGGAACAGAGGCGTAATGGTGGCGTTTTGAGCGTCGGAAGCCATGCGTCTCGAGGTAAATTCGGGTAAGTTCATCTCGATCATCTCTCAAACCAAAAATCTGTTTAGATCTCTTTCAACCAAGGCTTCTACTCTTTCTTTTAGGGGCGTCGAGGATGATGATGGCTGTGGTGGTCGGCGGCGGCCGGAGCCACGGCTGTGGAAGTGACGAGGGTTATTATTTTTGACTCGGGTCAAACCCGGTTCAGCAGGCTCAGTATGGTTCGAAAGTTTCAGTTAAGGCTACATTTGGTTCGGGCTCACTTTAGTCAGGTTCAGATCACAGTTCAGATTTCGGGTTGGTATAACTCGGTTCACAGTTCAGATTTCGGGTTGGTATAACTCGGTTTGACTCGGTCAAACCGAGTCAGCTCAGTCAACGGCAGCCAGTCAACTCGGTCAACTGGTCAACCAGGGTCAACACCTGGTCAACGTCAGTCAAACATCAATTGACGGGTCAAAATCAGTCAAAGATTTTTAGACTACGCGACCCGAGCTCGAACCGTTTCGTTTATAATTTAGTTTACTTTTTGAAATACTTGACGAACATTTTATATATACATTGTTGGCATTGTTGAAAACTGTTGCGTTTTGAAATTTTATCGACACGTTAGTTGTCGGGTTATCCTAAAAACAGAGGAATCTCTGCCCGATTTTCGTTAAAAATCCGAAATACCAAACATATCTATATTGTATAAGCGACGCCTATCGAAGTATTTTCGCTAAATGAATATAAAGTATATCTATACTTTTGGCGACGTTTTATGAGTTACCAAAACAAAGTTATAACATCTCGACAAAACACGAGATACTAGTTTACGAAATTCGCATACTTTTATAAAATAAATATAATTATTTATATTTATTTTAAACGTCTTTACTCGAAGTATGACACTTTGCCGTAAGATTCATAACAAACGATATCATTAACCGACTCGATACGATAACAACGAGCTATATATATATATATTTATCTACGCTTTTTATTCGTGATGACTAACACGATTTCATAAGTATATTTGAATATATACATATATAAATATATATCTTAATCACTCGAAAACTAAGTCGATCTCGAGATTTAGTTTTATCCCGAGTATAAACGGCATTAGCTAACAATAGTTTGGTTATTTCAAACCAAAATAATAACACCTTTATAGAATCGTTTAGTTAACGATTCGGTAGAGCTCGGACACGTAGTTTAGCTACGTTGTTTTATTAGAAAACTTATACGTATTCCTTCGTAGGAATGTCGTAGTTGCACGCTAGCTAAATACACGTTCTTGGAACGGCACTACGGAAACCCACTAAGCTAGCTTTGCACAGGAATATCAAGGTGAGTTCATAACCCCCACGTTTTACTGTTTTACATTTTTATAAATGTTTTCGGGGGTGGAAAGACATGCAAGTTTTGCAAAAACACAATGTTTCGAGAAACAAAAATCATATGTTTCTAAACCATTTCGCAACAGGATTTCAACGAACTCAAATGGTTTACGAAAAGGTTTAAGCTAAACTTACCGATTCTTACAACAAAACGAGACAACCTAGTCAGTTCATGTCCCTCCTTTCACTGTTTTCAATGTTTTGTTTTCAAAAACATCGAGGGGAAATACATGCTAAAACTATTGGTATGTTAGTTACGGAGTAGATGACATGATCAATGTGCATAAGTAGGGAAACTACATTAGTAACCATTAATCACTTAGTGACCAAGGTGCAAAAGGTGTAGATCTATTGGGCTTGAGGCACGCCCCACTCCTGGTTGGTATACCCTGGAGTGCTTTTGTGATCCCAATGATGACAAAGTGTTCTCGGTTTGGTTATTTGCTTATGGTACATTATGTCAGGGGGCTCGCTACCCACTGATAGATCCTTAACAGACTCCATGAATGAATCAGAGCATACCATGATTACAAGATAACAGAAAACATTTCAATACCGGTTTACAAAGATATCAGAAAACATTTCAATACCGGTTTACAAGGATAACAGAAATCATTTCAATACCAGTTTACAGATACGACAGAAAACATTTCATTACTAGTTTACAAACTCAGCAGTTACATATATCGGTTTATAAACATTAACAGAAAACATTTCGTTACCGATATACAAAGATGACATTTCAAATGCTATGAGATATTAAGATCTCACAAACCGGTTTTTCAAATGCAAGATTACAAGTGTTTTAAAACGCATTTGATACAAAACAAACTATGAACTCGCTCAACTTTATGTTGACTTTTTCGCATGTTCTTTCTCAGGTTGCATTTTCAAAGCTATGGAACGGTTGGAATAGGAGAACCCACGGGATTTCGAGTACTTAGCGGGCGTTCAATTTCTAGAAGTCTTAGCTCAAATACTTCCGCTGTGCAATGAAGATACCGGTCCAGTCACGCCAGCTCTGATAATTTCGGGGTGTGACACATTCCGCCTCGAGGACGATATTAGCAACAAGATCCGCAGCCATAGATTGGCCTGTTGTTCATGTTTTTGTATTTAGTATTCATTTATAGTTTATCTTTTGTTATGTATTGTTTTGGTAAAAAATCAAACAAAGGATAATGTAACCAAATCTGATTTTGTGAGGTAGTGTGCTTGATTGTTAAACAAGTGTATGATCAAATGTGTAATGTTAGGAACAATGAACACAATGATTTATACGAGGAAAAAGCCCTTGATCCTTATGTGATCTTCGGCATAAAAAACCTCGGATAGTGAAAAGTATCACTATCAACTATATTGAACAAAAGCGTTTACAACTTCGAATGTTGATTAAGTGTGGTACAATGGATGTTTGCTAATTGTGAGTGTGTATTTGAGAGCTTGTATTTGAGAGAGTGTGTGTTTTTGCTAATAACAATCTGCCTATCTAAACACTTGATCATCCCCTTTAAATGGAAATAACAACTAAGTCCGAAAATGTAGGGTGACCACGTCCAAGCTAGTATACGTTGAGCTAATTGAACATGTGCGACATCTTCAACGATTATGGACCGAGATTCTCTCCATGACTTGGTCCACGTCGTCCATGACCTGCATACTATCATGAGAAAATATAGAGAACAATTGTTAGCAAAGTTGTAAAATAATAAGGATTCGTGATCCTCAGACTTCCTGCATCATTTATTAAGGATCAGTGATCCAGGCCGGTCTAAGGATAAGTGATCCATAGTTATAAAAAGTGACCCCTAACAATTGCCCCCAATAATGGCTGATTATTAACGAAATTTATTCAGTCATACTTTCATTCAATGCGGACTAGCCGTTGAGATATCAACTAGCCATTACGATAAGAATGACGTCACTGATTTGATCGCCATAGGATATCATTGCTACTTGGTGTGTGCGAAGCGTGATATGTTTTTATTGATATTTTAAGCCCATTTTACACATTAATCAAGCTTTAAATTTATAAAACACGATATTCTACTAACATTAGACACACACTTGGGCAAGTGCACCCAACGTGAGCATAGTATAGCGTTAGTAAGATACCGAGGTCGTCCAAGAACATAAGAGCTTTTAGTACCGGTTTATCATCAACGTATAATCAATCTAAATTTTTTTTGAGAAAAAGATTTAAAACATGAAAACAAAAACTAAAAATGCAGCAATAAAAATAAAATAAAAACAGATAGACAAGATTAATCACTTGGATCCGACTCGCCTTTAATGTATCCTTTGATGATTTTTGCACTTTCGGACTTTTTAAGAGATTATCTTAGTTATAGTAGTAGGCCCCTCTTTTAAAGGTGACGTTACCCTCAACTAGTGGTTTGAGTCAGCAAGGATACAATCCCAAAGGGTCGGATTATTGAAAGATAATTAATTAAGTTATTAATGCGAAAAGTGGTAGGCCCCTCTTTTGAAGGTGACGTTACCATCGGCTAAGTGGTTTGAGTCAGCTGGGATACAATCCCAAGTAGCCGGTTTAATGTATTAATAGTAGTTTACATATGAGGGGATCAAGCTATTCGCACCCCCGCCATCCAATACCAGTGGGTATTGAAGGAGGTCCTAGTAAGCTTGACCCAGGTCCTTGCAGGATCTATACACTGAACAAGGCAAGAACCTTACTAAACCATCCCCTTAACCCTCTGACCAGGTAGCCAACATATCTCTGTATAGACCGTAGAGATATGAATGGTGTAAATCTTTTACTTTATATAGACAGTAAAGTAATGCCAAGACACCACAGACAAATGATAAAGAAAATTCACCTTCAACATAAGAAACTAGTTATTAAAGTCATTAATACAAAACCAAATAAAAAGTGCCGAAAGATTAAAAATCAAAAGTAATACATAAAAGACTTGTCTTCACCAAGTGATGTAAGAGGCTTAACCAAACATGGCATTTGATTGGCAAGAACTCTTACTATCAATCTTGGATCCCAAGAGTACTACACACTCTAAAGACGGATGATGGATGATGGTGGTGGGTGTTGGTGGTGTAGTGGTGGTGGAGTTGTGGCAAAGTAGGAGGGTAGTGGTTTGCCAACGGATGCCTATAAAGTGAGCCAAGCACCCCTATTTATAGCCTGCACAGAACCCTGGCCACGGCCCCGTGTCCAGCAGGCACATCCCCATGGCCAGCCTTTTCTCTTCCTTCATTAAATGCATATGTCAGCAGAGGGCTCCATACGGCCCTGTTCAGGGAGCACGACCCCGTGGGCAGAAGCGTATCTGTACTACCAAGGTTTTGCAAGATTCTGCGTATCTTAGCGTTGACCACGCCCCGTGCTGAGCTGGGCACACCCCTGTGGTGGGCGTAGAAGCTTTCACAACTTTGTCTTTTCTGCAGGGATCTGACCACGTCCCCGTGTCCAGTGGACATGACCCCGTGGTCAGTCTTCTGTTTCTTTGTTTTTGCTTTCAGGGATGCTGCCGAGGGTCGGGCATGTCACGTTTATTCCTTTTCTTTGTATTTATGTTGGTTTTGGCTGTATATTTGTTCCTTTTGCTCGTTTAAGCTCATTTGGTCCTGTAAATTCAAAAGCAAAAACACACTTTTTCCAACATTAGTACTAAAAAATGGTTAGTTTTATGCCTCATTTGATGTAATTTATATGTTACATTTTGCATACATCAAATTCCCCCACACTTGAATCTTTGCTTTTCCTCAAGCAAAACTCTTTAATATGTGGCTTTACACACCTAAATGGAATGGGTAGAAGAGAAGTTTTGGGCTTGTCTTGAGTCTCGGAAATCCAAGATTTTTATTGGGTTTATTTTTATTTTATTTACAATCCTATTCGTCATCATTTATCTAGAACACTTTATAAGAAAAATTACTTATTTGGGCATAACATGTGTAACACCCCAACCCGGGGCAGGTCGGAGCGTCACTATTACGAATATCATAACCAAAACACATCCATTTAATATAAGATAGGATTCAAGGTGACATACACGTCTCAAAATACCCTAAGTCTTAAGTTCATTTAAAAGTACATGATTTAACAAAATTAAAGAGTCTTTAAATACTCTTGAACATCCATTAGTCTCTTATTACTGATTCCCCATATTATCCCTGATTACCTGTAAAAAAGACAAGAAAAACAAAAAAAAGAAAACTACGGCTGAGCCAAAGAATTGCTCAGTAACGGAAAGAACAATAGTACAAGTAAGGATGGACGAAAAGAAAGAAACACGAAACAATATTGAGATAATGAATCAAATACGGTTACAGAAATTAAACTGAAGTAGATGTTAAACCAAATCAGACACATGCGTCTAAAGTATAATTGGCACAGTAGCGGGCGGATCATATCATATCACAAACATATCATATGCATATACTAATTAGGTGACCTTGAATGTCACAACAATAAATCATGTAATAAGGAAGCACCCAGAGCCAAAAACAAACTGGTACACAGCTAGCTAGTCTATGCACATGGTGAGTGAGGCGTTCACCCATTATTCCATCTCCACACATCAAACTCAAACGCAGAACTAAGATCAATCTATACGCCTCTAGGGGCCAAGGTGCTACACGGGCACAAACTAGAGACGCCGTGAACTTTTATTACGCACTGTCACGATAAGTGCCATGCCGTTGACGCCCAAACGGCAAGCCAGACGCTTGGGTGACAGAGTAAAAACTAAGGCCATGTAAATAGCTTACGACCAACTGAAAATAATACTAATAGGAACATGCGACCATGAGTACAAGTCTGAGGTATGGCATGCTACATCACACTAATAATCAAACAAACAATACCATAATGATTCAGATAACGCATCACATATCAAACGGTTAACAGAAACACACAAAAATCCGTACTGCAAAGTGACGGATATGATGAAAATACTATGATGTCAAAAATAGGAATCCTTACCTTAGTTTAGCAAGCAAAGTAAAAATCCACAATTAAAGTCGTGCTCAAAACTTACATGAACCTAAATCCCATATTTATGAGATTAGTATTATATAATTTATTTAAATATAGAGGTCTTTCGTTGGACTTTCCGGCGACTGCAAACCAAACCCACCCGTAATAATTTATTAATACACTCTCGACTTAACACTCGAACACATAAGTTATTTACATCATTTGGTAAACATAATTCATTATATCCGTAATAAGAGATATGAACATAAATACACTAACACACATAAAGACATACACATATATAGATACACACATACACAAAAAAGAAGATGATCTAAAATCTCAATTAACTTAGTTAAACATATAAATATAGTTTAATAAAGCCCTAAATAAAATAATACACAACGAAATGGATTTTTTTTAACTAATAAAGAGAACAATGGATTTCAAAATACTAGACATCCTTGTTTTGCAAAAGAATAGAAAAGAATTTTAAGATCTTTTTGATATTTTCCATGTCATTTAAATCCGTATGTTTTATACAAGAATTCATAACAATTATTTTAACTATTTTGATTAAATAAGTGAACATCATTTAAATAAAGCTTAATACAAACAATGGGAAATCAAATTAGAATCTACGATGCTTCCTATTATTCTATTATCATTTTTTTTCTAAATAGACATAAGTTAAATAATGTTTGATTTCCTTTCAATCGCTGCATATACACACACCTATGTACATATAAACATATACAGACAAATGTAATAAACTCATAGATACATACACACCACAACATAATATCTACAACTTACACACACATCGAACACACCTACAGATCCAAAACCCACACTCAAAATTCCAGTCCCTCTCGTTCTCTCTCTTTGAAATCGCCGGCGGGAACCAAGGGGGTTCCCGGTCGGTCGCTGGAATCCCAAACGAAACACTGGGTGATCTAACAGAAAATCAGTGAAAGAACATAAGGGGTTCGAGGCTACCTTGCAAAATCGAAGGACGAGACGAGTGGTACCGCTACGGTGGTATTGGCGTCGACAAAAGAGACGCCAACGTCGTTGGTGCGTGCGTGTCTGTGGACGACGGAGGGAAACAACGGATTGTGTACGCGGAGTGGTGAAGATGGCTGAAGGAGGTGGACATGCAGTGGTTGTTTGCGGCTTATGGTGGTGGCAGTGCTAGTGGTTTTGCGGTGGTCTTGATGGCTAGGAGTGGCACTGGTTCATGGTGGTGATTCAAGGTTATGTAATGTGCATATATACTCTTAATATTTAGAGTTGATTTTGTATTCAATTTATGAATAGGTTGAAAGTGTTGGATAGTCAGAGAAGAAACAAGGTATGGGTTCTTGATAGGACATGAATGTGCAGCACTTGAAGAAGGATGATACATAAAGTTGGTAAAAATGATGGAGCATGGGTCTTTTATTTTTTTATTGTTTTTTTTTCTATGTCCAAGTCTTGTACAAAAATTATAGACATCATTATTCACTAGTCACCTAGATAGATAGGTTTAAACAAGATTACATAAATATTTTTATATAAAGCATATTATATAAATTTTAAAACATAAACCATATTCATGTTTAGGTAAAATGTAAATAATAAGCACACTAACCTGGTTTATAAAAAATATCAAAGTAATTCACTTTAACTTGTTATAAACTTCAATTTTTTTTTAATTATACTAAATGGTAATAAATATTTTAATGAGTTAACAAAATTTCGAGTGTTACAATTCTTCTCCTCTAAAAAAAATTTCGTCCTCGAAATTGTAAGATGTTGATAACCGATATGGACACAATTTCGATCACATATAAGCATAAACGAAACATTACACATTAGCGAAAATTGAAACAATTCCAAAGTCGTACAAGATCAGAACACCTTAAAGTTTAGGATACTAAGATGAAAACAAATTTGGATAATGAGAACGGATCGTGTCTTTTAATTCCCATGTAGCTTCACGTTCAGAATGGTTCTTCCAAAAAACTTTAACAAAATGAATAGTCTTCCTACGCATAATTCGTTCTTGGCGGTCAATAATAGCTTCGGGTTCCTCCTCAAAAGATAAGTCCTCATGAATAAGATGATAAGGATAATTCACAACGTGTAAAGGATGGTAATTATATCCCCTAAGGAGGGATATATGAAAGACATTATGCACATGCGATAGTTGCGGTGGCAATGCCAAACGGTAAGAAACTTCACCAACTCTTTCAAGAATCTCGAATGGACCGATGAATCTAGGGCTAAGCTTTCCCTTGATTCCAAAACGACGAACACCTTTGCAAGGCGAAACTCATAAGAAAACACGCTCACCAACATTAAATTCCAAAGCTCGACGGTGTCGGTCGGCATAGCTTTTCTGTCGACTCTGCGCTTCCTTCAACTTTTCCCTAGCGATAGCAACTTCCTCCCAACAGATAGGTGCTCTACACTTCCGTCCGTAAAGAAGTTCGAACGGTGCCATACCAATGCTAGCTTGCCAACTATTATTGTAGGCAAACTCGACAAGGCAAAGATACTCATCCCAATTTCCTGTCCACTCCAGAGCACAAGCTCGAAGCATATCCTCGAGTGTCTGAATAGTACGCTCTGACTGACCGTCTGTCTGAGGATGAAATGCCATGCTGAATCTCAATTTGGTGCCCAAAGCGGCTTGAAATCCCTTCCAAAAGCGTGAAGTGAACCGCGGGTCCCGATCAGACACTTTAGAGACTGGGGTACCATGAAGTCTAATGATTTCTTGAGTAAAGACTTCAGATAATCTACTAACTGAGAATCCCTACTGAATCGGAAGAAAGTGAGCTGACTTTGACAACCGGTCGACTACAACCCAGATAATGTCATTCTTCATGAACGTTCTCGGTAAACCAGTTACAAAATCCATTGAAATTTCATCCCACTTCCATATCGGAATATCTAGTGGTTGAAGCAAACCACCGGCTCTCTGATGTTCTGCCTTCACTTGTTGACAAGTAAGACATCTGCTAACATATCTGGCTACATCTTCTTTCATAGCGTTCCATCAAAAGTGCTGACGAAGATCTCGATACATCTTTGTAGATCCAGGGTGGATAGAGAATGGTTAACTATGAGCTTCAGCTAACAATGATTCACGCAGGGTGGAATCATTAGGAACACATAACCGTTTTCCACACCAAACTACTCCATTTTCATCAATTCGAAATTCTGACTGCTTACCAACCTCCAAATTTTGTATAATAGCCCAAAGTTCTCCGTCATCTTGTTGAGCACTCTTGATACGCGAGATCAAGTCAGGCTCAATTCGAAATCTGGCTAGATAACCATTAGCATCACCAAGATGGATACCAATACCTAGCTTTTCAAGATCAGTTAGAATATGAGGTTGTAATTGGAGAGATGAAATTGTTCCAGAATTCTTTCGGCTTTGAGCATCCGCCACAACATTTGCCTTTCCTGGATGATACTGGATGTTGGCATCATAATCTTTTAAAAGCTCTAACCAACGTTGTTGTCTCATGTTTAACTCCTTTTGTGTAAAGATGTACTTCAAGCTCTTGTGATCAGTGAAAATATCACAAGTCTCTCTGTACAAATAATGTCGTCAAATCTTTAGAGCAAAGATAATGGCGGCAAGCTCGAGGTCATGCGTTGGATAATTAACCTCATACGGCTTCAACTGGCGTGAGGCATAAGCAATGACCTTATTATGTTGCATCAAAACACATCTGAGTCCCTTATTCGAAGCATCGCTATAAATCTGATATCCACCTGTACCTGATGGAAGTGTGAGAATCGGGGCAGACACTAACCTTTTCTTCAACTCTTGAAAACTTTTCTCTCTATCGTCATTCCAAGCGTACTTAACCCCTTTTCTTAGAAGTTGGGTTAGAGTTAAGGCATGGTTGAAAATCCTTCGACAAATCTGCGATAATATCCAGCGAGGCCAAGAAAACTGCGAACCTCGGTGACTGAGGTAGGTGTAGGCCATTTAGTGATTGCTTCCACCTTAGCAGGATCCATCGAAATACCTTCAGCGGAAACCACATGACCAAGGAAAGCTACTCGGTCTAACCAGAACTCGCACTTCGAAAATTTTGCATAAAGCTTCTTCTGTCGTAAAATTTCAAGTACGATACGAAGATGGTACTCATGTTCTTCCTTGCTCTTAGAATAGACCAAAATGTCGTCGATGAAGACTATGATGAATTTATCGAGAAACTCGTGAAAGACTCGATTCATTAGGTCCATGAAAACAGCTGGAGCATTAGTTAACCCGAATGGCATAACCAAAAACTCGTAATGACCATACCGAGTGCGGAAAGCTGATTTAGGAATGTCTGAATCTTTAATCTTTAGCTGGTGATACCCAGACCTTAGATCGATCTTAGAAAAACATTTAGCACCCTGAAGTTGATCAAACAGATCATCGATGCGAGGTAGCGGATATCGATTCCGAATGGTGATTTTGTTCAACTCTCGATAGTCAATACAAAGTCTCATAGAACCATCTTTCTTTTTTACGAACAAAACCGGTGCGCCCCAAGGCAAGACGCTTGGTCTAATAAAACCAAGTTCCAACAACTCTTGTAGTTGCTCTTTGAGCTCCTTGAGCTCTAGAGGCGCCATGCGGTACGGTGCTTTAGAAATCGGCTCGGCACCAGGAATCAGATCAATAGTGAACTCCACTTCGCGATCTGGTGGGAGTCCAGGCAGCTCTTCAGGAAATACATCCGGAAACTCACGGACAATTGGATATTCGGAGATGTTGGGCTCATTCGACGACGTAGCTTTTATCGAAGCCAGGAAAGCTACACACCCGTGTGAAAGAAACTTTTGGGCCTTAAATGCAGAGATTATTTTCAGTGGCTTACGAGGCTGAGTCCCATGATAAATGAATTCAGGACGTTGAGGATTTCCAAAAAGAATGCGGCGAGTCTGACATTCAATCGAGACGTTATGCCGAGAGAGCCAGTCCATGCCAAGAATAACATCGAAGTCATTCATCTGAATGGGATACAAATTTGCGGGACGAATAATGGATGCGATTTGGATCGAACAATCTCGATAAACATGAGAGATGATAGTAGAATTTCTTAAGGGAGTAGATATCACTAAAGGATATTCTAAAGTAGTAGGCATAGTCATCAAGTGCTTAGCAAATAAGAGAGATACCACAGAATGTGTTTCACCAGTATCAAACAAGGCGTAGATATCACGTTCACCAATGCGTAAATAACCGGAAACCGTACCTGGAGCATTTGATGCTTCATCAGCTGTCAGCGCGAACACACATCCTCCCACAGCAGGTTTAGCATTACCCCCGGTATTAGCTTTAGGGGCAAGCTGAGGGCAAGCTTTAATCATGTGTCCTGCATCTCCACATTTAAAACAAAGGCCTTCAGCTCGACGACAAATCCCTTTATGAGGTTTCCCGCAAGTGGCACAAGGAGGATCACGATTCGATTGTTGTGCTCTAATGGAGGCCTAATTTTGTTGTGCTTGGTTCTGTGCAGGCTTATGATTTTGATTTCGATTTCCTCCATTTCGTGACTGATTGTTGAAATTCTTATCAGAACGATGTTTACGGTCTCGGGGTGCCAAGGACTGATCGTTTCCAGCGCGAAAGGAAGAGTGATCCTGGTTATTTTCCCTTGGGCGTTTGCGGTTATCATCAAACGCCTTCTGACGATGCTTCTTATCGTTATCCAAGTTCTTAACCGCGTCAACAATCTCATTAATGTCATTGAAACGAAGATTCAGGATAAACTTCCTATCCCTGTCACATATAGACCACTTAAAAGTGTTTGTCTGCTGCTCTATCGTGCCAGCGGCGGGGCCTAGAAAACTAACCAAGCGACAGAAACGGTTCTTAAATTCCATGATAGGCTCATCATTTCTCTGCATGATGGATGAATATTCTCTCAGATATTCACTACGATCAGCATCAGTGAAATACTGCTGATAAAATAATGAGCGAAACTCATCCCATGGGAGTGTAGCTGCGTAATTATCTCCTCCACGAGAACTTTTCAAGATCTTCCACCACCTATGAGCATCGTCCTCCAATTTATAAGTAGCAAGCCTGACTTTGAACACATCATCAACGCCCAACACTTCAAACAATTTCTCGATATGAGTGATCCAATTTTCTGCCTCAACTGGTGTAGTAGCAGTACTAAATGATTTCGGCTTTTGTTTTTGGAAGTGTGCAAGCCATTCATGGATGCTAACAGGAGGGTTAACATTATTTTCGGGAGGTGGCCTGTTGTGGTTACCTCCTGGTGGTGGTCCGTTATGGTTACCTCCTAGTGGTGGTCCATTATGGTTACCTCCATGATTCATTTGTTGTAACTGCTGTAATAAATTAGGAACTAAACCCGCAATAGCTGTATTGATGGCGTTAGCAACAAGAGCCTCAAGAGGAGTGTCGTCTGAGGTATTAGTCCCACTACGACGAGTGTTCACACATCTTTTAGGAGTCGTCTGAAAAGAAGACCTTCAGATGAGCATTGAGATTTTACATTAAGCAGAAAAATGGCAAAGAGGAATCCTAACCCGTCATCTACCCATTACCTCACGTGTTTTGTTATTAAGGTTTAAGTTTTCTACAGGAAAGAGCCTTGCCTCTGATACCATAACTGTAACACCCCAACCCGGGGCAGGTCGGAGCATCACTATTACGAATATCATAACCAAAACACATCCATTTAATATAAGATAGGATTCAAGGTGACATACACGTCTCAAAATACCCTAAGTCTTTAAATACTCTTGAACATCCATTAGTCTCTCATTACTGATTTCCCATATTATCCCTGATTACCTGTAAACAAGACAAGAAAAACACAAAAAAAGAAAACTACGGCTGAGCCAAAGAATTGCTCAGTTTCGGAAAGAACAATAGTACAAGTAAGGATGGACGAAAAGAAAGAAACACGAAACGATATTGAGATAACGAATCAAATACGGTTACAGAAATTAAACTGAAGTAGATGTTGAACCAAATCAGACACATGCGGCTAAAGTATAATTGGCACAATAGCGGACGGATCATATCATATCACAAACATATCATATGCATATACTAATTAGGTGACCTTGAATGTCACAACAATAAATCATGTAATAAGGAAGCACCCAGAGCCAAAAACAAACTGGTACACAGCTAGCTAGTCCATGCACCTATGAGATGGTGAGTGTGGCGTTCACCCATTATTCCATTTCCACACATCAAACTCAAACGCAGAACTAAGATCGATCTATACGCCTCTAGGGGCCAAGGTGCTACACGGGCACGAACTAGAGACGCCGTGAACTTTTATTACGCACTGTCACGATAAGTGCCATGCCGTTGATGCCCAAACGGCAAGCCAAACGCTCGGGTGACAGAGTAAAAACTAAGGCCATGTAAATAGCTTACGACCAACTGAAAATAATACTAATAGGAACATGCGACCACGAGTACAAGTCTGAGGTATGGCATGCTACATCACACTAATAATCATACAAACAATACCATACTGATTCAGATAACGCATCACATATCAAACGGTTAACAGAAACACACAAAAATCCGTACTGCAAAGTGACGGATATGATGAAAATACTATGATGTCAGAAATATGAATCCGTACCTTAGTTTAGCAAGCAAAGTAAAAATCCACAATTCAAGTCGTGCTCAAAACTTACATGAACCTAAATCCCGTATTTATGAGATTAGTATTATATAATTTATTTAAATATAGAGGTCTTTCGTTGGACTTTCCCGCGACTGGAAACTAAACCCACCCGTAATAATTTATTAATACACTCTCGACTTAACACTCGAACACATAAGTTATTTACCTCATTTGGTAAACATAATTGTTAGTGCACTATGTCTATTGACTTCATCTTGTATCGAGTCATGTAATAGGATAAGATAGGATAAACCAGTGCTCGGGTGCTAGAAACTGATTTTCATGTATTTGTTGGTAATTCCGCTTGAAATAGTCAAAGACAGGTTCAAGTGAAATTAACCAAGTTAATTCCGCTTGAAAGTGTCTTGGGTCAGTTCAAGCGAAATTACAACAACTATATATAGGTGAGCCTGGTGCGTCATTTCATACGGAATTACTTGTTCAGATTCGGTAACGAAGTGCTGCCGAATTGTCTCCAGGTGCTGTAAGACTATTAAATCAATATTAGAGACATTTAAATTGAATTGAGCGTCCGTGTCATTGATTCCGCCTTTGATTTGGATAAACAACTCTTCTGATTGACTCATTTAGGTCGTACAACGATCCTACAAGTGGTATCAGAGCTCAGGAAGAAGAGTTTAGCTTGATATCATCAGTTTTCTGACTTCTACACCTTCTTTTTCAAATTGGACAAGATTTCACGGTCAAAATGGATTGAATTTCACACAATACATGCAAAACAGTGTTTTAACAAAGCCTTGAGAAAATCAGACCTAAATTCGGATTAAAAGTGACAAAAATGGGCCAAAAACCTAATTTCGTTTGAACGAGCAGTGTAATTCCGTTTGAAAAGTCCACCTGATTTCGCTTCAAATCATAATTCCGTTTGAAATAATGTGTTGATTCCGCTTGAAAAGGGTAATTTTGTTTGAAAGGTTCATACGGAATTAGTTATTCCGCTTCAAAGTGGTATTCCGTTTGAAGATTTCGCTTAAAAGTGGAATTCCGTTTGAAAGTAGTGATCTCGTTTAAAGTGTCATCCAAAGTGATTTCGTTTGAACTCTAATTCCATTTGAAGTTCACTATTCCGTTTGAAAGTGAAAATTTCGCGTCAAGATCATTTCACGTCAACCGAGTGTCAGTTTATTTCAAGTTGTTTGATAGTGTTTAGACTGATTGTGTTTGTTTAACTGTTTGTTCCAGGTACATTGATTCAGGATCACATCATGGCTGAAGAATTTTACAATACTTTCTACAACGCATTTACCTCAGATACGTTGGAAGCTTCAGATGTTACACCCAAAGCGATAACAAAATCAATTAAAGACAACATTAAACATGATAACTTTTATGGAACCTATTCGAAACCACCTAAGCTTGATAATATTGAGGATTATGTTTGGTGGAAAGAAAGGTTTATCAACTGGAGTAAAGCGTATGCACATGAAAGCTGGTTTTGCTTGGAGTTTGGTTACGATAAACCTACTGATGACAACGGAGAAGAAATCCCGCTCAAAAATTTTACAGAAGAAGACAAACGAAGATTTTCATATGAGCAGAAAATGATCGCCTTGATTCAACAATCGATTCGAGATGATATTTTTTCGTTGTTAAATCATGATGGGTCTTCAAAATCTGTGTGGGAAGCTTTGCGGGTGAAAGCTGAGGGGGGTAAACAAATCAAGAAAAACAAAATTGCATTATTAAAAAAGGAATTTGATTTGTTTGATAGTTTGAAAGGTGAATCTGTTAGGCAAATGATTGAACGTTTTTGTCATCTAAAAATTGAACTTGAAAGGTTTGGAATTGTGAAAACAAGAGAAGAAATAATTGACAAAGTAATTGAAGCGTTACCACGAGCTGATCAGTGGCAAACGTTTGTGTTTATTTTGAAAAATGATGTCTTATATGATTCAATTTCTCTTGATGTTTTGTTAGAAAAAATTGAGAGTCATGACCTTGAGTTATAAAAGCAAAGCAAGCTGAGCAGTTCGTCACATCATCAGAATGTTGGTCTATATTACAAAGGAAATTTACCTTCGGTGAAAGCTGATAGTTCACCAAAGACATCATTCAGTGGTGAGAAGATGAAAGAACCACAAACAACCTCATCAAGCTACAATTATGGATATCATTCATCTTTAAAAGCAAGTCCTGAAGATTCTGAAGAAATTCTTTGCAACATTGCTCTTAAACTGAAAAATTCTCCAGCTATGAGCATCAATGCAGCTAAACAGCAAATGAGCTTTCTTGCATCAGTTCTGGAATCATATGAAGGTCTAGTTGCGGGCAAAATAGGAAACTCCGAATTGACCAAAGAAGACTACGACCAGATTGATCCAGAAGAAATGGAGCTGATAGACATTCGCTGGTGTTTGGCAAGTTGCATTCGTAGAGCTCAGAGATTTATGGAGATTACCGGGAAACAATCTCTTGGTGGTGCGTCAACTAAGTTGGGTTTTGATAAATCCAAAGTGACCTGCTTCAGATGCAAGCAAAAATGTCATTTCAAGAGAGAATGCAATAATTCTGCAGTCGGAGGAAATGAACGTCCTTTCAATGATGATTATTATCGAAAAGCGATCTACCACCGAAGCAACGAAGATCCAAAATTAATTGAAAACAATACAAAAGAAAAGTCAAGAGCTTGTGCAGTTTTTCATGATGATGAAGGATATGACTGGAGTCAAATTCTTCCAGAAGAAGATCGTATTGATTATCGATTCAAAATTAGAACAAAGGAAGATGCAGAAATTCTTCACAAAAAACATGATCATTATGCTTTTGTTGCTGAGATAAAAGAGAAAACTCGAGAAGAGACTTTGAGAGAGAAAACTGAGAGAGAAATTTTCATTGCTGGATGCAAAATGGAGAAGATGCAGGAAGAATATGAAAATGCTGTTCGAAACAAAAGATGGGATAAGAAACAAGAATGTTTCGTCAACAAAGAAGGTGAACCAGTTGTTCCCAGAAGTGACATAGTTCACGATGATGTTCTTCTAGTAATTCCTCGATCCGGCGAATATTATTCAAATGTTGCAAAAGATAAAACATATGTAAAAAGGCTGGATAAAATCATCAGAGATGCTATGACAACAAATCTGAGGAAGAGGAATGAAGAAAGAATGAAGAAGAATGTTGAGTGTATGGTTGAAGAATTGAAAAAGGTAGTTGAGGAAGTTAAAGTCGAAGTTGTTAAAGAGGAAGATGTGAAGGTTGCTGAAAAAGAAAAGATTGAAGAAAAAGTTGAGGTGAATGAAGAGGTTGAGAAAGCTGTTACTGAAGAGCAGCGGGTTGTAGAAGCTGAGAAGAAGGTTGAAAGTTTGGCTGAAGTAAAGAATGAGATTTTGGAGGTTGCTGGTGATAAACTTGGTGTTGAAGGAAAGCAGAATGATGCTGATAAGACAGAGACTGCAACATACACCGAAGTGCCAATCACTGAGGTAATTTCTGATTCTGAAATCTTAAAAACTGTTGAACAGTGCAAAAAATGCATGGAAACGTGCAGTGCTTGTACTGAAAAAGACGAAAGGTTCAGAACAAGAGATCTTGAATTCAATAAAATCGAAGAAGTTTTCAAAAATAAATGCAAAGAAATGTTAGAAAACGAAAAGATTTTGAAAGATAATAATGAAAAACTTTCGGAAAAATGTAAAAAGTTAGAAAAAGAAAATGAAGTTTTGAAAGAAAATGTTTTGAAAAAGACAGAAGAATGTGATAAAAAAAAAAAGAATGTTTTTCAGGAAATGAAAAAGGAATACGATTCAATAAAATTGACATATCATATTACAAAAGAGTCAAATGAAAAAGTGAAAAGTGAAATGAAATCTGTTCAATCAAGATTGAATTACTGTTCTGAAACATCAAAGGAGCTAAAACGAATGTATGAAATAAAGCAACATGTTGTAAATTCCTACATTGAGGATGTTGCTAAGCTAAAGCGTCAGATTGCTGATTTAGAACAGGATAATAACAAGTTAAAGAGTTATCACGTGTCGTCATATGTGCTTGAACGTATTTTCAATATAAAACCGGGAGATGGTGAGTCTGAGCAAAACAAGAAAGGCATTGGCTCAGAGTTTCATCAAGTTCCACCACCGAAAAAGTTTGTGTTTTGTGATGATGAAAAGGTCGAAAAAGCTTTCAACATGGTAGATCAATTGCCAGATAACATTGACATAACCTATTCCAAATCTGATGATTCTAGTGATTCAGAGGTGGTAGGTAAGGTCGTTGAAAGTGTGTTGAAAGAAGAGTCAGTTGATACAGGTAAATCTGAATCACAGGATGAAAATGAAGGTAATTTTCATGATGGATATCTGAAAAACTCAAAATCCGAGAAAAATTTGAATGATGATTCAAAAGGATTGGTTTATACCATGATTGGATCGGACAAATTATTCTTAGATGTTGTATTCCCGATTCAGAATGTGATTTCAGAAAAGGTTGATAAAGTTTTCAAGATGGTTGAAATTGATAAATCTGATATTCCAAAGTTTGCTGGAAAAGGTCACAAAGCTTTTTATAACAAACCGGGTTACAAAAATAAAAACATGAAGGCTGGTTTGGGTTATAAAAAGAAACAAAGTCGAAATAAAAGTGAACCATCAAATTATCAGACAAAGATGAATTTTGTTCATGGAACAAGTTCTGAAGAAGAGAAAGAACTCAAATTTAGGCGTCAGTCTAATGAAGAGTTCCATGCTCAAAAGAAAAAGCAACAACCACAGGTCAAAGATGTATCCAAGAGAACATGTTTCAAATGTGATCAAATAGGACATCTTGCACGAAAGTGTCCAAATCTGAAACCTGTTGATGTTGACAAAAAGAAGTCTGAAAATGTTGAGAAACAAAAATTTGAGGATGTGAAACAAAGGTCGACCAGATTTGATTCAAAACAAACTTGGAGGAATAACACAAACAAGTTTGTTTCGAACCAAACTTGGAAATCAAACTCGTATAAGAGTGATTCAAGACAGACATGGAATTCTCACACACCCAGAGTCAGAACAACTCAAAGTTGGAAAACATCCGTTGATATGATAAAACCCCAAGAGTTTTGGAAACCAAAAGTTGTTGTTCAAAATAAAAATGTTCAAAAGGATTCAAATTTTTACAAAAGAGGTACTCCGAAAGGTCAAACATGGAGTGTTAAGAAACAAGTGACTTCGGTAAAAGATGAGAAAGTTGAAGTGAAAGATGAAAAAGTCTTTGATGACAAAGATTTTCCAAAATTGCATGATACATATTGTGTTGAAATGCCTAAGGTCAAACAGACCTGGGCTAAATTGTTCAAGTAATCAAGTAGTCTGAATGTGCAGGTGCTCAACAAATCCGAAGATTGTGAGATTGGAAGTTGGAGCATCCTGGCACAACAGGAGGAGAAGGCTGCTGAACCCTGTGTTGGTTGAAACAGGGAGTTTATTTGTTTTCTGTAAATAAATAAACAATATTTCAAAAACCCTAAAAATTGAAAAATTTTGAAAAACCAAAAATATGTTTGATTTTAAATTTGTCAAAAAATCAAAAATTACAAAAAATATGTTGATTGAATACGCCGAAACCCTCACGGCTGAACAAACATGATTAATTTCACAAGATTGAAAAACGGTTTTCAAACTGTAAAATATCAATGTGTTGTAAATCATGGGGGTATGTTAGATTTTTTGCAAATCAGAGCACTTTACGCAGAAAATGGATGGCGAGACGAAGCTATCAGTATTGGTTGTCAAATTTTCTTTAAATGATTTTGCATTTTAAGGGGAGTAATATTGTTAGAAAATCCAAAAACATTTGAAAATTTGAAAAACGCAAAAACATGATAAAATTCAAAAATTGAGTTTTTGTGTATAAAGAGGAAATGATAGTACATCAGTAGACAGTTACAGTATGCTAAAGAAATGTAATGATTATATAGCATTAAACAGTCTCACTGATGATATGCCGATAGGTTTTTATACATTTAGTAAAATTTTTGGGATATAAACCTAAATTCAAACTTGCTTATTTCGTGGGGAACACTACTTGGATATATAGGTAACCCTTGAAATCTCGTTTGAAGGACCCCTCTTTCTGAGACACTAGGTCTTTATGCTTAGTGATATCTGGGGTATTATCCCGGGACTTCTGATTTCGCGGAAGCAATGGCCTAGTCCCCGGAGAATACTTTACGCTTGCTTAAAATATAGCCTACCCTCAGCATACAAATTGATGAAACATTGAAAAATGCTAATCATGTGCTGTTGAAGAAAAGATCCTCTAAAGGGGACACACCAAAAGTCGAAGCCGTCATCTCTCTGCTGAACGGAAGTTCTGACCTGAGCTCTCACGGTTCTTCGCAATTTAACCCCTTACAGATATCATCTAAGTATACTCACCTGTAAGACTGAATATTGGGATCTGGATACGGGAGTATATTCAAGAGGTGGGACACATGAAAGAGTTTAAGTTCTTAAAACACCTAATTCGTATCCTGAATCAGTTGAAATTTGTATGAAAATTTAAGTGGATCAATATATCGACAATCTAAGTGAATTGTTTAATTCTTAATGTGTAACTAAGCTCAACGGTACTTGTAACTTGTCAAAAACTGATATGATCCTCTGACGCAAACTCAAACAAAAACATTGTGTGTAAATATGTTTGTAAATATTTCTTTACTGCTTTATATTTTAGAAAAATTCAAAAAGATTTTTGATTCTGCTTTATTTTCGACAACTGATGTCTGAAATGCTGAGTTTCAAAATCTAAGTAAGCTGATTGTGTTTCTGAAAATAAAACAAGTTCATTAATTTGAAACTTGAATTTTTAACAAAAATCAAAAACAGTTTGTGATATCTCCAAGGTCATTAGTTCGGACTTGGATGATTAACTGTGAGGGAGTTGGATTCTCAAACATTGCCAAATCATAAAATTTGTTGATAAAGGAAATTGAATTGCCAGGTTACGATTCCTGGAAGTTTAAAATGTTGTTACTTATGAATGTTTGAGTGATTGCAGATATTGTACCAGACTACGATCCTGACAGCTAAGTCTAAGGGGGAGTCTGAAGACGAGCTCAAAGCAAGGGGGAGCTTGTAACCGGAAAGCAAGGTGTCGATCCCTAAAGCACGGAAGCTTGACGAAAGGGGGAGCCTGAAGAAGCTGTTAATGTTAGAGCCAGAGACAGATCCTGGTATACAACATTCAAAGATAGAAGCTGATTAATGAAGAGAGATTGATAGGATGCTTACAGTGTTAGACAATTTGGAAAGAGCATGAAGACTGATCAAGACTGAAGATGTGTCATGATAAAGACTCGACACTGAAGACATCGTCAACATCCAAGGGGGAGTCTGTTAGTGCACTATGTCTATTGACTTCGTCTTGTATCGAGTCATGTAATAGGATAAGATAGGATAAACCAGTGCTCGGGTGCTAGAAACTGATTTTCATGTATTTGTTGGTAATTCCGCTTGAAAGTGTCTTGGGTCAGTTCAAGCGAAATTACAACAACTATATATAGGTGAGCCTGGTGCGTCATTTCATACGGAATTACTAGTTCAGATTCGGTAACGAAGTGCTGCCGAATTGTCTCCAGGTGCTGTAAGACTATTAAATCAATATTAGAGACATTTAAATTGAATTGAGCGTCCGTGTCATTGATTCCGCCTTTGATTCGGATAAACAACTCTTCTGATCGACTCATTCAAGTCGTACAACGATCCTACAATAATTCATTATATCCGTAATAATAGATATGAACATAAATACACTAACACACATAAAGGCATACACATATATAGATACACACATACACAAAAAAGAAGATGATCTAAAATCTCAATTAACTTAGTTAAACATATAAATATAGTTTAACAAAGCCCTAAATAAAATAATACACAACGAAATGGATTTTTTTTAACTAATAAAGAGAACAATGGTTTTCAAAATACTAGACATCCTTGTTTTGCAAAAGAATAGAAAAGAATTCTAAGATCTTTTTGATATTTTCTATGTCATTTAAATCCGTATGTTTTATACCAGAATTCATAACAATTATTTTAACTATTTTGATTAAATAAGTGAACATCATTTAAATAAAGCTTAATACAAACAATGAGAAATCAAATTAGAATCTACGATGCTTCCTATTATTCTATTATCATTTTTTTCTTTCTAAATAGACATAAGTTAAATAATGTTTGATTTCCTTTCAATCTCTGCATATACACACACCTATGTACATATAAACATATACAGACAAATGTAATAAACTCATAGATACATACACACCACAACATAATATCTACAACTCACACACACATCGAACACACCTACATATCCAAAACCCACACACAAAATTCCAGTCCCTCTCGTTCTCTCTCTTTGAAATCGCCGGCGGGAACAAAGGGTGTTCCCGGTCGGTCGCCGGAATCCCAAACGAAACACTGGGTGATCTAACAGAAAATCAGTGAAAGAATATAAGGGGTTCGAGGCTACCTTGCAAATTCTAAGGACGAGACGAGTGGTACCGCTACGGTGGTATTGGCGTCGACAAAAGGGACGCCAACGTCGTTGGTGCTTGCGTGTCTGTGGACGACGGAGGGCAACAACGGATTGTGTACGCGGAGCGGTGAAGATGGCTGAAGGAGGTGGACGTGCAGTGGTCGTTTGCGGCTTATGGTGGTGGCAGTGCTAGTGGTTTTGCGGTGGTCTCGATTGCTAGGAGTGGCACTGGTTCGTGGTGGTGATTCAAGGTTATGTGCATATATACTCTTAATATTTAGAGTTGATTTTGTATTCAATTTATGAATAGGTTGAAAGTGTTGGATAGTCAGAGAAGAAACAAGGTATGGGTTCTTGATAGGACATGAATGTGCAGCACTTGAAGAAGGATGATACATAAAGTTGGTAAAAATGATGGAGCATGGGTCTTTTATATTTTATTGTTTTTTTTCTATGTGCTAGTCTTGTACAAAAATTACAGACATCATTATTCACTAGTCACCTAGATAGATATGTTTAAACAAGATTACATAAATATTTTTTATCTAAAGCATATTATATAAATTTTAAAATATAAACCATATTCATGTTTAGGTAAAATGTAAATAATAAGCACACTAGCCTGGTTTATAAAAAATATCAAAGTAATTCACTTTAACTTGTTATAAACTTCAAAAAAAAATTAATTATACTAAACGGTAATAAATATTTTAATGAGTTAACAAAATTTCGAGTGTTACAACATGCCTCTTTAAAATTCTATTTATATACAAAATTTCGAGTGTTACAACATGCCTCTTTAAAATTCTATTTATATACAAGTTCACATACCTCACGGGGAATCACTCAACACTCGGCCGAATATGTATTTTTGTGAAACACTCGAGACCGGCATGGAACTTACTTCTACCATATGCTTGCCAAGCAATCAAACCTCCTCATTTTTAACTATAGACCTTTGTACATATCAAGAGGACTTTGGGAAAGGGTTAGGCTTGGGCTAAGGGTAAGTGGTTTTGGTTAGTGGTTAGTAAAAAGGGCTAAAAGCGTAAAAAGGGTCGGTCGTCGTAAAACTTTTTGTTTTTGTGACTTTTATTCAAACTAAGCATGTTGAAATAAAGTTTCTTTGAGGAACTTGTTTGTTATTGCAAGACTTTCATTTTTTTTTTTGATAAGAGAGTCAGAAGATAACCGAGCTTTTTACTAAAACAAGGGGTTGAAAGGAAAAAGGTTTTGGTGGGTAAAGGGTGTTTGTTTCGTGGGTTTTGAAACGAAAAGGTTTAGGCTCAAAGGGGTTAACTAGGGGGATTTTAGGTAGGTGATATAAAAATTAAAAAATAATGGTTTTGAAAGGAAAATGGGTAAGTCCTAATGCCTCCATCATTTACTTACTTGGGTTAAGTTGGTAAGGACCGGGAATGTATCGTCGTGGCAAGTTCTATAGTCGCACGAACCAAGCGGCTATTCACACAAGAAACGAAAAATGAGCATTTAGTTTAAAGATATATTCTTGTATGCTCAATAAAGGCTCAAAACGCACTTGTTGTGGGAATGGGTTTATAATGTGATCAAGTATATATAATCAAATTCTAATTAGATTTGTCATGCCTTTTCATAATTTTCTTATTTGGTTTTTTTTTATCACGACGCTATCAGTTGTAAATTTATAAAAACATAACCTTTTTAGAACTTGTTATTCCCAAATTAAAACAAAACAAGTAAAAAAAATGAAAATTTTTGAAAAAATTTGGGGTGATTAGCGGTTCCAATAGAGTTTTGTGTAAGGCTTATTATTAGGAGTTGCAAAATTCAAGGTTTTAACACCCCCCCCCCCCACACACTTAAAGTACACATTGTCCTCAATGTGTCCCAAAAATAAGTTTTTAGGTTGATTGAGTGTGTAAAAAGGTGTTGAAAAACAAAATTTTATGTTACTGGGCGTCTGACCACGACCCCGTGTTGGTCCGGGCACGGCCCCGTGCTCCGATCGCCAGTAACAAAATTTAACAGAAGGTTGGGCACGGGGCATGTTCAGCGAGCACGCCCCCTTGTCCAGTTACCTAAACTGGGCAAATTTCTGCAGAGCCTGGGCATGGGGCATGTTGGGCTGAGCACGGCCCCGTGCTGAACTTGCTGTAATGCCGGAAAATTGTCGGGAAGCTCTGTTTTCATGCATGGGGTTTGGTTTTAACGTTCCCTTGGTAACCTCCACCTTTTAGAGTGTGTTTTATTCCTGAAAAGTAAAGCTAAACTAGAAAGTATAAAAGTTATACTAAACTAAAACTACGGATAGTTCCGCGGAATGCCTCCATGGTGCGCCACGTTTATAAGGGTCCTTGGCTAGACCCTAAGTTAGTCATATGTTACCCGAGCGGGATGTCTCGCATCCCGTGTTGCACCGACGAAGAGCGTCATCCAAGCCTGAGTCTATGACATCCATGTAGTTGACCGGGTCTTCTTCTACTCTTTTCCCAACCCCAAACTTCATCTCTTTATCTCCGACCCTCAATGTTAACTTCCCATCACTCATATCCACCATTGCGTGAGCGGTGGCAAGGAATGGTCTTCCTAGAATGAGTGGTACTTCGTTGTCTTCTTCCATGTCGAGTATGACAAAGTCGACCGGGAAGACAAAGTCTCCGACTTTTACCAATAAATTTTCGGCGACACCTTGCGGGTATTTGATAGACCTATCGGCGAGTTGTATGCTCATCTTTGTTGGGCTCGTCTTACCTAGTACGAGTCAGTCAAACATTGATGCGAGCATCAGATTGATGCTAGCCCTAAGGTCGGCTAGTGCGTTGCGTACAGGTGATCCCCCAATGGAACAAGGGATGGTAAAGCTTCCGAGGTCGATTTTCTTTTGTGGAAGTTTGTTCAGTAGTACGATGGAGCATTCTTCACTTAAATTGACCAATTGCAATGTTTCAATCTTCGTTTTGTGGGTGAGGAAGTCTCATAAATTTCGAATATTTCGGCATTTGAGTGAGGACTTCCACAAATGGAAGATTGATATGCAATTTTTTTAGTAAGTTTATGAATTTGTGAATTGCTCGTCGGTCTTTTGGCGAAGTAACCGACCGGGGTAGGGCACCGAGGGGTTCTTAGGAGGTTCGGGATTCGGCGGAGGAGTTTTTTCCTTATGGGTTGGCGGTGAGGTCGTGGTTTGAATGGGTGGATTTTTTTCGGATGGGGGTAATGGAGCCTGCTCGGGACCTACGGTTCGGTTTCTTAGTGTTTTGAGATGTACTTGTGCCTTTAGGTTGGTTTCGGTATTGCTAGGTAGTGCGCCTTGTGGCCTCTCGGAGAAATTTGGGCTAGTTGATTTAGTTGTTTTTCAATGTTTTGAATACTAGCTTGTTGTTTTCTAAAGTTCGATTCCATTTGTAGGAATCGATCCGAGTTCCTTTTTTTTTGGTTTCAGAGATAGGCGTGAAACAATGTCTTCAAGCCTTTCCCGTCCCCCTTGTTGTTGTTGAGAGAAATTTTGTGACTCAATTCTTGGTTGTTGTTGAAAGTTTGTTCGTTGGTTTTGGTTTTGTTGGTTACTACAGTTAACGGGCTCCCTCCAAACAAGGTTAGGGTGGTTACGCCGACCTTGGTTGTAGGTGCCCGTTGGGGGACCCGACGGCCTAGGTCTATTAGCAATGTAGTTTACCATTTCCGTTTGATTATCCATTTCTTTCATACAACTCCAATTTTCATGTGGCCCACCACACCCTTCGCAAGCCATAACCGAGTCCGTTTTTGCCATTTCTAACTTTTTGATTTTTGAAGATAGGGCCTCGATTTGGGCTTGTAAAGAGGTGTTTTCATCCAACTTATGGGCGCTCGGGGCAATAGATTTTGTGCCTCGGGGGGTGTCCCATTGAAAATTGTTTTGAGAAATTTACTCAATTTGATTATAAATTTCATTTGGGCGACGATTACCTAGGAGTCCCCCGGAGCTAGAATCGAGTGTTTCTCTTGTGTGTGGCAACAACCCATTATAGAAAGTGGATACTTGTTGCCACACTGCTAGACGATGATGAGGACATTTCATCAGTAGCTTCTTGAATATTTCCCAAGTTTCATATAAGGATTCCCCGTCCTCTTGTGAATATGTATTAATTTAAGTAGTTAATTTAGCAGTTTTAGAGGGCGGGAAATACTTATATAGAAACTTTTGGGCAAGTTCATCCCAAGTGTTTACCGAACCACTTGGGAGGGTGTTAAGCCAAGCCTTAGCTCGGTCTTTGAGTGTAAATGGGAACATTCTGAGGCTGACGGCGTCGTTTGATGCTCCATTGATCTGGAAGGTATCACATATTTCCAAAAACTTTGTAATATGTAAATTGGGATCTTCGTCAGCTAGGCCATGGAACGTTGCGGAATTTTGGAGCATTTGAATCAAATGTGGCCGAAGTTCGAAGTTGCTGGCATCGACATTCGGTGCATTGATGGCGGCTCCGAGATTGCCTACCGTGGGTCGTAGGTAATCCATCAGGGTACGCTGATCCGCCATTGAAAGTTGGTCCCACAAAGCTTTCTCTTGATTTTTAGATTTTAGTCTTTTTCTTAGAAAGCGTTTGGGTTCGTCTAGAGGCTCTTTTATGTCTTTATTGGAGCTGGAGCTCATGCACTGTGCAGGTGCTGCGACTTGATTCCAAGTCCTACGATAAAAAGAAAAAGAAAGGTGGTCAGCGGCCTCACCACAACCCCATGGTTATTGACCACGACCCGTGGTCGTGGTTACAGTGATTGTTTTCTGGATCCCAGTTACTGGGGAGTTCAGAACGACCCCGTGGTGCACCGCCACGGCCCCGTGGTCACTCTTCTGTAACTCAAAAAACAAAAACTGCCAGTAATTTTGCTGGGCACAACCCTGTGTCCGACCAGGCATGGCCCGTGCTTAAATCTGCAGAAACTGAAAAAATTAAGAAAAATCCGAAAAAATAGAAAAATAGTAAAAACAATTAGGCTGTTGATTCCTAACTTTCTTAAAATCCTTGTGTCCCCCGCAACGGCGCCAAAAACTTGGTGTGTGCGAAGCGTGATATGTTTTTATTGATATTTTAAGCCCATTTTACACATTAATCAACTTTTAAATTTATAAAGCACGATATTCTACTAACACTAGACACACACTTGGGCAAGTGCATCCATCGTGAGCGTAGTATAGCGTTGGTAAGATACCGAGGTCGTCCAAGGACACAAGAGCTTTTAGTACCGGTTTATCCTCAACATCTAATCAATCTAAAATTTCTGAGAAAAGATTTAAAACATGAAAATAAAAACTAAAAATGCAGAAATAAAAAAAAATAAAAACTGATAGACAAGATGAATCACTTGGATCCGACTCGCCTTTAATGTATCGTTTGATGATTTTTGCACTTTCGGACTTTTTAAGAGATTATCTTAGTTATATTAGTAGGCCCTCTTTTGAAGGTGACGTTACCCTCAACCTAGTGGTTTGAGTCAGCAAGGATACAATGCCAAAGGGTCGGAATATTGAAAGATAATTAATTAAGTTATTAATGCGAAAAGTGGTAGGCCCCTCTTTTGAAGGTGATGTTACCCTCGGCTAAGTGGTTCGAGTCAGCAGGGATACAATCCCTAGTAGTCGGTTTAATGTATTAATAGTAGTTTACATATGAAGGGATCAAGCTATTCGCACCCCCGCCATCCAATACAAGTGGGTATTGAAGGAGCTCCTAGTACGCTTGACCCAGGTCCTTGCAGGATCTATACACTAAACAAGGCAAGAACCCTACTAAACCATTCCCTTAACCCCCGACTAGGTAGCCAACATATCTCTATATAGATCGTAGAGATATGAATGGTGTAAATCTTTTACTTTATATAGACAGTAAAGTAATGCCACGACAACACGGACAAATGATAAAGAAAATTCACCTTCAATATAAGAAACTAGTTATTAAAGTCATTAATACAAAACCAAATAAAAAGTGCCGAAAGATTAAAAATCAAAAGTAATACATAAAAGACTTGTCTTCACCAAGTGATGTAAGATGCTTAACCAAATATGGCCTTTGATTGGCAAGAACTCTTACTATCAATCTTAGATCTCGAGACTACTACACACTCTAAAGATGGATGACGGATGATGGTGGTGGGTGTTGGTGGTGTAGTGGTGGTGGAGTGGTGGAAAAGTGGGAGAGTAGTGGTTTGCCAAGGGATGCCTTTGAAGTGAGCCAAACACCCCTATTAATAGCTTACACAGAACCCTGGCCACGGCCCCGTGTCCAGCGGGCACGCCCCGTGGCCAGCCTTTTCTCTTCCTTCATTAAATGCATGTGTCAGCAAAGGGCTCCACACGGCCCGTGTTCAGCGGGCACGGCCCCGTGGGCAGAAGCGTATCTGTACTACCAAGATTTTGCAAGATTCTATGTATCTTAGCGTTGACCATGCCCCATGCTGAGCTGGGCATGCCCCCGTGGTGGGTGTAGAAGCTTCCACAGCTTTGTCTTTTCTACAGGCACCTGGCACGCCCCCGTGTTCAGCAGACACGGTCCCGTGGTCAGTCTTCTGTTTCTTTGTTTTTGCTTTTGGGGATGCTGCCGAGGGGTCAGGCATGTCACGTTTATTCTTTTCTTTGTATTTATGTTGGTTTTGGCTGTATATTTGTTCCTTTTGCTCGTTTAAGCTCATTTGGTCCTGTAAATTCAAAAAGAAGACAAAAACACACTTTTTTTTCCAACATTAGTACTAAAAAGAGTTAGTTTTGCCTCATTTGATGTAATTTATTTGTTACATTTTGCACACATCACTAATATATAGGACTGAGATAAGATCAAGGACATATTTAAAGATCAGAAGATCCTTTTATAATCTCCATTCCAGAGCACAATCAGGTATTCTCCTTCTTCTCCAAAAATCCTTTTCTTTCTTTTTAATCCTTCATCTTCTTCAGTATCATCATGAAAAAAATGGTCACTAGATCATCACCAAACTAGGATCACGGTTTTAATAGCCCACCGAAAAGTCAATAGTTGCTGAAGACTCCTTCTTCAGAGTTTTGTAGACTCACTGATGTCACACCCCGACCACGTAAAAACAACAAAACGTGGCAGAATCGTCGGGGAGTGTTGTAACAGAATCATTGTTTCATAACACATGGAAAATTGAAATTTCGTTTTATTGGTTAAGAGAGTTACAATGTCTTAACAAACAAGAAATATAACATAATTAACTAGTCTTGCATCTTTTATTGTTGCTAAGGTCCAAGTCCGCCTAAGTGTATCTTGATAAATCCTACGCATCATATCCTGAAACACATGTGAAAATAGGTACGTCAGCATAAAAATGCCTGTGAGATACATAGGTTTTATTGATTTAGGATTCATGACTTATAAGTTTGAAGAAAAATGTTTAGCAAAAGTAGTGATGAACCTTATCAAATGTTTTGTTTTGTAAATCAGATGAAAAGTGATGATAAAGTAGATGATATGTAAAAGAATAATGTAAGGTTAAATGAATAAACAAGTAAAATGAGTTTGTATAAAATAAGTTGTTTTGTAAAACAATGTCTTGTGAAAAATATGTCATTTTTGTAAAATGTATAAGTCCAAATTGAAACGATTTAAATAACGCTATGACATGCAATATAATACAAACACTTATATATAGGAAGTACCAGCGGCGTATCCACCATGCTTGTATCATACTACACACGTCTCGTTACTTAAATCACTTACCAAAACAAACCATCAATGTAAAAATGTTTATGTATAGTCAAATGTCAAATGTTTATGTAAAAACCATCAATGTAAATTATGTAATGTATAAGCAAATGATATGTAGAGTGAATAAAAGCGTTTATTGATTAAAGGCATTTATTCAACCCTATAAGAAAGTAATGTACAAAACAATGTATTTGATAAAATATAATCAAAAGTTATGTTTTGTAAGATAATGCATGCTTTACTGATACAACCATTTATGCGGTAATGTTAAACGCCTACATCCAAGCCTTGAGACAGACGGATAACCTTAGAGTGAAGGTTATCAAAGAAATGTTTTCGTATTCGGTCGTTCCTTCCACCCAAACAAACCTAGGATTTTAGGAACGGGATTTGTCAAGTCCTATGGTACCACTACCTACTACCGAGCGGCATGATCGGTGTTAATGAATGTAATTTAGTCCCGTTAAACAAACCAAATGATATACCAAATGTAAACATGTTTTATGAAAATAATGTACCTAGTATGCTTAAGTGAACATACAAGGTAGAGATGTAAATAATGTGTCCATATGTTACGAGAACATATGCAACAGAGATGCAATGTAAAACAATATGCTAGCATGCCAAGTCATCATACATAGCAGAAAATGTAATGTAAAACATGTACTAATAGTGTACTAATGAACATAGCAAGTATATGATGTAAAAACAATGGAAAGCACGAAAGTAACAAGTAGGCACATGTGTTTCACCCCAAAACAGTTTGAAAACAGTAAAAGAGGGGTCTACGTACTCACCATTGGGTGCGTTTTTATACGTTAACACAATCCCTCAAATTGTTTATTCGTCCTAAATTAGATAAGAATGATTTAATAATCAAAACTCACAAAAATACATGAGTTTCTCCGATACTTGGGATTTTCACATAACTTTGAGATTTCTCGAAAAGTTATTATTTTTGATTATTTTGGTGTATTTGTATATATATGTACTCGAGCGTAACACACATAATCTTGTCAACACTAACACATGATCATACACATTTTGTAAAACACATAGCACATTGTAACACATAAAATAACCCATTAACAACCCATTATAGTGTATGTCGAAAAACACTTATTTTTGCGATTCGGTAACATTTTTGGGCGTCGGAAGTCACGTATGACTAACCAATCACCAAGTAAACTTAATATAAGTTAAAATACTTATTTTTATACCAAATATATCAGTTTGGTTACTGATTTAAAACAGTTTTATAAAAGTCCTCCGAAAAGGCGATTTTTAACCGTTTTACCACATAGTTTTGCATCAAACGTTACCCGAACCATCCCAAATCGAAATGACTTGAAATTTTAACACAACCCATGTTATTTACTGAATAAAATAATGGTTATACTCATGATAGTTCAGGTCTTAAACAAAGCTCATAAATCATGCAAATTTCACATAATTTACCACTTTTTAAGCTATATGTACAACATGCAAAGCTATCAAACCTATGTCAAAGTTTCATGCCATTATAATATGCCAATAAATGTTATTTTTAGTGTTTGTAACCTGTTCAAAAATATTTTTGTCATACAATCACTTTTTTGTCACTTCTTGAGCTTTAAACCAACATATATTCACATGTACAAGTGCCTAAAGCATACCATCATAGTAACATCATTTTTTTATGAGTTTAAAAGCATCTAATATGAGATTTATTCAGCTCTATTTGCTGATGTATTTGGTCCTTTAACATAGCATACATAAATCACCAAATACTTGCATTTTTACCACCATTCAAGAACATGTAACAACATAAACAAGTACTTAACAAGATATCAAACTTCAAAACTCATATACACACATACATATGTATGGTTATACATATATAAATTTAAATCACCATTTTTACTTGTATCATGACCCATTTCATTTTAGATTTCAAGTTTAGTGAAAATCCCAAGATTCAAGAGAAACTTCAATCATCAAGAACAACCAAGAATCAAAAGTATGATTTAAACATAAGTGTTATACCTTCAAGATTCAAGTAGGTTGTAGGATGAGATTTTGATGATAGGAAGCTTGTAATCACTTGACAACACCTTGGAATCACCTTTAGATCTTCATACTAACTTGAAGGTTGCTAGGAAAGGGACTTGAATGTGAAGAACATGGTTGCAAAAAGATGAAGATGGAGAGAGAGGGAGATGGGGACGGTTGGGAGAGGAGAGAGAGAGGTGATGTTGAGTGAAGTGATCTATGGAAAATTTAGTGGGATATATGGAGATATGGAAGGATTATGAGGGTGGCATGCACATACAAGTGTCACCAAGGATCAAATGAAATATTTTGCAAGATCTTACAAAAATTTGGTGGGGCCTCACCATACATGACCGTAAATATCAAGGGGGAGGGGCCAAAGTGTAAATTTGATGGTAAAGTAGATAAAAGTAGGCATTTAACTGGATACCGGGTATTTTATCTAGCGTTTAAATCCCGGTTTATGGCGTTCTAAATTATTTTTATTATACTATAAAAACAAACTCGCCAAAATATTACTGAAATAAATTTCAGTTGCCAAGACTGGCTGTGTTGTCCGTGTTTTGCAGTAGAAGCACTGTGTCGCGCAGAACACGCGGTACGCGCTTAAACTTTGAAAAATAACGTTTTTAGGCGATTTAATTTATTTTTCAACACGAACCTGATTAAAATAGAATTTTAATCATAACAGAATATTTTTGGGATTTAAATATTATCCGGGTGGTCACCAACGTTAGTTTCGCAGTTTTGTCGTAAATAGTTCTTTAGTTCAAATAAACATGTTTTTGCCATACCGAATCCTTCGAAACTTATTTCTAAGTTATGTAAAGGATATTTAGGGTATGTTTGGCTTACGACACAGTTCCGGAATGTACGTCACGTTAAACTGATTGCGTTTAAGCACCAATTTGCGTATAACCTTCCAGAAAGTGATTTAGAGCCCGAAACCGAACAAGAATTGATATGTGCAAACGATACACATATTTATACAATTCCCAAGTATGAAATACAATATTTCATTGATTTAGTATTTGTTTGATGGCCGTGGAGGCGCAGGTGTCACAACTGATCCTGAGTTGATCAGTTTTTTACTCGTTTTCCACCAAATACAGTGTTTTGTCCTTTTGATTCTTCTCTCAAAGCTGATTCAGTATCCTCTATCTGGGTTTGTTTTCCAGTAGCCCCGTTCCAAATTGGATATTCTTACCCTTTCCCTGAATTTACCCACTGCCTCTTCACGTTGTATGGTCTGTCTTACAGTCAGGCCATGTTAGGCCCTAAAGGTTTATGGATTAGTAGGATAATTACTAAATGGACCAAGCTTCTAGAAGGTGGGTATTAGAGTGGGCTTTAGGGAATATGGGCCTAGGGTTTTGGGGGAAATGCTCCCTAAACCCTTACTATAAATAGTAAATGGGAATCAGGAGCATGTGTTGGTTTTTTGTTTTAGAAACTTGTATTAGACAAACACTTTGTATGCAAGTTTAAGCATTCAATTCAACAATCTTTCTTTTTGTTGTTGATTTCTTGAATATCATCAATCTTGGATTCCGCCCATTCTTGGTGATTGTTTGATATCGTTGTTTGATCCGTTTTTCAGGACTTACAATTGGTATCAGAGCCATTTAGATATCAAACATTCAAGAAATTGTGCATTTTTGTTGAAGATCTTCATCGCGTTCTTCGGGTTCTTCATCATGTTCTTCGTGCTCTTCAAGAAATTAGAATTTCCGTTGAAGAATGCCTTCATATCTGATCATCTCCCATCATCTCTAATTGCATCTCCCATCATCTCCCATCATCTCTAATTGCATCTCTGATCATCTCCCATCATCTCTAATTGCATCTCTGATCATCTCCCATCATCTCTAATTGCATCTCTGATCAAATTCAAATCTTTTTGTTAATTACATCATCTCGGATCTTTATCATCATCAAATTCAAAATTCATCAACCATAAATACAAAAAGCAAACATTATTTCATTTCAGAAAATATCTTTTCATCCATCATCAATACATCATCAAATCAATCTACTTCATTCATATTACATTCATCATAAATCTGAGATAATATGTCAACATCAGCTTTATTGTGTCTTCATCATTCGAGATACATCAACATCATTTTATTCTGTCTTCATCCGAGACACCTAATAGAACTCATCATAGATTTGAGCCTATATAATTCATCTAAGATAATCACCTTTTATCTGAGATATATCACCGAACACAACACTACTTTCCCTTAACATCGATGTTTTTTAACGATTCAGGAGCATACCACGCTACATCTTGATCTCCGTTCAATCCTGGGTACACGAGAGGCATATAGTTTTGAGGAAAATCTTTTGATTGGAAGAAAGATTCACCATCAAGCAAGTCCTTGTTTCCGAGATAAACAATTGCTCTTATGTTTCTATCGACGGTTCTAGCACCGATGGTGAGAATCCATGGTGCCTCATTTGACAATGATGAGTTCACTGGACCAGCATTCCCTACTGAACAACTTACAAAGATTATTTTCTGAATAACACTAAACGCACCAACCACGATGCCATCCTCATAAAATGGAACCGAAGCTCCACCGAGTGAGGGTGAAACCACATCCGCTCCGTCTTCTATAGCTGCATCCATACCTGCTAAAATGGCACTATCGAGACATGTACCATCGCAAACTTTATACATGGCCACGTGAGCAAGCGGCGCCATTCCAGATGCAGTGTCGTATGCTTGTCCAAACACATTGGCACCTTTGACGATGTTCCCATCAGCGGTACTTGAAGGGTGGGTCCCGTGTCCTTCCTTATCAAGCGGTGAACTAGAAGCATTGTTAGTAAAATCACTCGTCCGGTCAGCGGATAGTCATACTCTTGACAACTACATCCGCATGAGCCAGAAGAAGCACTATTAGTAAAATCACTGTCTCCGGTCAGCTTTGAGTCACACCCTTGACTATCACATCTGCCTAAACCAGAAGCACTGTTAGTAAAATCACTCTCTTCGATCAACTTCGAGTCATATTCTTGACTATCACATCTGCCTGAACCAGAAGCCCTTAGTAAAATCACTCTCTCCAGTTAGCTTCGAGTGACACCCTTGACTATCACATCTGCCTGAACCAGAAGCAATGTTAGTAAAATCACTTTCTTCTATCAGCTCCGAGTCACACCCTTGACTATGACATTAGCCTGAACCAGAAACACTATTAGTAAAATCAATCTTTCCAGTCAGCTTCGAGTTACACCCTTGACTATCTCATCTTCCTAAATCAGAAGCACTGTTAGTGAAATCTTTGGCTCCAATCAGTTTGTTGTTACACCCTTTAATAATAGTTATTTACAATTTTTTTATTTGACTACTAAATACAAAAGAACTGGTCAAATAATTATAATCAGATTTTGTATTTGAAACTAATACATGAAAATGACAGTGTACAAGAAACAAAGAATGAAAACAATTGAAGAGAACAAAGCGAAAATGAAAGCAGCGGGTCTTGATGAAAAGGCGTATCCGTTTAAGGGTACAATTCCGATGTCACAAAATGAGAAGAGTAAAGGTAAAAAGAGGGGGGGTTGGAAGACAATGAGGAGCTTATGCCATTTTCCACCGATGAGGAATCAAGTTATTCAAGCGGACCAGATAAACGAGATGAAATATGTGCATCTAAAAAGAAGGTATTTTCTTACTATTCTTGCATTTTATTTATCTAGATATTGGTCATCAATGCATCCAAAATGGGAGTCGGGTTTCAACCAAGTATATGAACGGGGTAAGAGAATTTTCAAATGTTGCCTGAACAACTTTGAACTCCAATGGGTCTACTTTATGTCATAATTGTGACCATGAATCTAATTATCCAAGTGGTATAGTGAAGATGACTACTCGTTTGCATGATTTTCTTGATAAGCTTTAGTTACTTTTGAGTAACAAGCTTTTTTATTGTTGAATTTAGTATTATATATTGACGTGTAAAATACTTTCTGTTTCTTTATATTCTTAAAGAGCATAATGACAAGTCAAGGTGGCCAAGGTAGAAGACAAAGTGGCCGAGCGGGGCAACCTAGAGACAATGGACGATATGTTGGTATGTGATTGTGTGCTTATATATCGCTTTCCTTTTTTGTTCTTATTGAGTACACTAATTTTTGTGTAGTAATATATTATTGAATTAACATGATATGCATTCCACAACTTCTGAACTTTATACGGCACACCATTAACTCACTCTTTGTAAACTGCATTGTACATATAGCAATCTCAAGAACTAGAGAAAGAAATTGTTATTGGTATGACAAGTACAAAAAGCATGTTAATTTTTTTGTAAGTAGTGTTGTTAATGTAAATGTTCTTCTTATTTGTAGACACAACTTATGAGCCCGAGGAAGAAATTGGTGATAGTATAACATGTAGAAAATGTGGCATTACATGTGGTAAAGGAGCTCAAAAGGCAATGAAGGCTGCTAAGAAGAAATTGCCAGTGGAGTTCAATTTTTATGCAATGGAAGTAATATGTTAAAATGCCTCATCTTTCATGCATGAATGTGGCTACATTTTGCGTAACAATTGTAGCTTACAATATAAAGAATGAAGACATGTACCGGTTGAAGTTAGGTTGAAGTTAGGTTGCCATTACGCCACAAGCTAACCGTAAGTTTTTTTATAGTTCAATATGATTTTTAATATTCATATTTACTAATGAGTTATTTATGTTTGTTACATTTGTTACTTGAAGACACTTTTTGAAATTGATGTGGATAACTCAAAGGTTTGCAAAGTTATTGATAGCTATTTGGCGAAGGCATGGAGAGGTTACAGAAGTAAGTTGCATGAAGACTTCAAACAGATTAGAGGATTGGAAGATCCGACTAAGGCAAAGACTACACCCCCTTCTAATGTCAGCAAAGAAGAGTCGGAATATCTTTGTGATATGTGGTCTGAGATAAAATACAAGGTAATGTTTTAACAATATTCTATATTTTTGTTAATCATTAATGAATTCGGTTTAATATTTTAGTTTTTGTTTGATTGTATGTCCTTGAAGGAAAATGCAGAAAAGAAAGTTAATGCACGTGCACAGCGAAAAATAAATAGAAAAAATGGCTCGAAAAGTACAATACGCTATCATATTGAGCGTGGACTGGATTTGGAATCTTCAATCGGGAAACTTGAGACATGGCGACTAACTCATTAGGACGCAAAAAAAGGTTAGATATCTACTGATGCGGCTGCAAAATATGTAAGTTTACTTGTTCGTTTCTACGCTAAATATCAATTATTAGGTATATAATTTTCTTTGGTGTTCACGGTTTGGTTTCAAACCGTGAAACTGTCTAAACCGTTTATCGGTTTGGTTTCATGGATAGTGTTTTTTCTTAGCTTTCGGCTGGTCGGTCGGTTTCGAAATTTCAAACCGTACGTTTATGCCGCAAACCAATCGTATAACCGGACCGGACCGTAAAGGTTGATTATATTTGTTTCTTTAATATTATGTATATATATTATTTTTATTGTTATTATTTATTAAAGTTACTTTAAATTTAAATTGTTATTTAGAAAGTCAAAACTCAAACGTGGGCTAGCCGAATCTCGTATCTCACATTGTTTAAATTTCTAACCAGTTAAAAACTCCTTAGCCCTTTTGTGTTTCAAAAATTCAACCATATAAAAATTGCTCAAAATTAGAGTTATTTACTTCCACTAGTTGTTCATTTTGTCTGTGTATTGAAGTATTAAGCATTATTTTAAGTTCTGGGCAACTTTTATTTGGCAGCTTGTTTTTTTTTTTTTGCAAATTTCGAACAAATTGTGTGTTGCTTATATCTTAGTAGTTTATTCGGGAGTCGGGACAGTTTGTGTTTGACAACTTGTAAAATTATGCAAATTCTGGACAACTTTATATATATATATAGGGTAGGGTTCATGCGAGAACCACCTTTATTGCGAGAACCGCGAGAACCAATGTGAACAGGGGGCAATTTTGTAAATACCAAACAACTTTTATATTATATTGGACTTCAAGCACAAATTAAATTACATTACATTTAATACCAACTTTCACTTCCACTATCTCTAACCTCTAATTAGATCCAGATCTCTCAACATTTCTCAACCTTCAACCTGAATCTCTTAACAATACTCAACAGTTCGTCCCTGAATCTCTCAACAATACTCAGCAATTCATCGATTACATCATCGTCTCGAATACATCATCACTTCACCGTCATTAGTTCACCATATTGAAGCATCTGGATTGAGATTTTATCTCAGATCTGAGATTTTACCAGCAGATAGTCATATAATCGAGGTTAGTTCCCAAAGTTCGTCCAAAATTAGTCGTATAATATATATTAGGAACATAATCATCGATCGTACATTCTTCATCCATTCGTAATTAGGGCAACGTGATTATAAGCATTGTGGATTTTTAATCCGTTCATAATTAGGGCAACGTGATTATAAGAATAGATGATTCAGTGAGTGTGTCATAGTGAATTTGAGCAAATAAAGTTAATAATATCATTCATGTGCATAGTGAATTTGAGCAGATTTGTTTAGGATACGTGTAGATGATTTTGTGTAATTAGAATATGCTGGTGTTGTTGTTTTAGCTAGATAATGCACACGTGCATAGTGAACTTGGGCAGTTTTGTGTAAGATACGTGATTTTGTGTAATTAGGATATGATGGTGTTATTGTGATTTTGTGTAATTAGAATATGATGATTTTATTGTTTCATGTGATGCACATGTGCATAGCGAACATGAGCAGTTTTGTTTAATATACAAGTTTATGATTTTGTGTAATTAGATTATGTTGATGTTGCTGTTTAAAGTGATGCATATGTGCATATTAAATTTGAGCACATAACATTGAACTTTACTTATGGATTGATTTTAAATATCGTTATAAGAATATGTGATGCACATGTGCATATTGATTCACAAGTGCATAACGACAATGACATGTGATGCACATGTGCATATTGATGCACAAATGCATATCGTTTACGGTGATGAAAAAAGGTGTCTAATGCACATACTAATTGAAATTTCATTTTGGTTATATTATGTTTCAATTATTACTGTAGGTAAAAAACGGAAAAAAAAGCAAAGAAAATAACATTTATGTTGATATAGAATGATGAAGCGGCAACAAAACTGTCAGATGATATGGAAGGTGAATACAAATGTGTTAAACAAAAATCCAAAAAAGGTTGGTTATAGTCGATGATGCAGTTGGTAGTATATGCACATGTGCATCCAATTGTTACTTTCATGTTGAACAAAGTTGTTTAATGTCATGTGCAGTTATTGTAGGAGAAAGAAATACAAGGAATAGGACAAGTAAAAAGCACGATGTGATGGATGACAAGGGCGACGAGACGGTGGAAAACTTCCACCATTAATGAAAGAAAGTTGCATAGAACGTGTTATATTGAAAATCATGGTTGTTTTTGTATGGTGGTTTATATGTTAGTTATTTTTATTGATAATCTATGTTTGTTTATTGGACGATGACAACTATACAATCGTTAATTCAGTAATTTGATGTAATATGGTATAGTATGTGACAACCCTCACTAAACCAGATATCGGTACGACTTAATTAATAATTAATTACTGCTTAATTACTGTGCTTGCTTGAACTTGTGGATAAACTGCTACTTGAATACTGATACATGTACTTACTTGCATCATACTTTACTTGCTGTCACTCCATGTTTTGCTTACAGCACCTTTGTGACAACCTTGATGCACCAAAAGCACAGTAGCACAATGAACGGATAACCTATTAAACGTGCTGTCATAACTAGCACCAGGCAGGTACTGCCTCTAAGGCCTGTAAGAGCCTGAGATAGTTCGCTACACTAGTGGTGAGTGTAGGGATATAAGGGTTGTAGAACTGCGTCACTAGGAATAAATTACAGTGACCGGATGTGCCTAAAACGTACTCTAAGTACAAAATTCAGCATTTGGCTAACTAATAAAGTGCCAAAACATGAGGAAAATATTCCCGACACTTTGGAGGAATAAGTTGTGTCACTAAAAATAATAATAACGACACTTTAAAGCTTTGTTAAGCACTTTAACGGATCTCTATCCAACCGAACAACCGGACTTTACCCGGAACATAAAAATATTGTCATCAACACTGTTTTTCTTTTTCTGAGCCAGTTAGGGTCCCTGAATACCCTAACACCCGTCACAACTTACTACACACTAGTAACCGAGTTAACCTCCACACTTAACTAACTAATACTTAATGTTTGGTTGAAATCGAACTAGTAACCCCCCCCCCCCATCCAATGAATTCGGTCCCCAAGGGGGAACCCCTTGTACTTTTGTGATTATTTAATTCATTAGTGTCTAATATCTAATAGACACATAAACCATTGGTTAAAGATCATATGAAATGTCTATAAGATCAACACTTAGCACACTAATCATTTCCATCTCAACACGTCACAACACAACTCTCTCTCTCTCTCTCAAGAAGCTCTCAGCCGAACCCCCTTCAACATCCATCAATTTTTTGATTTTTGTTCAAGCTAGTCCAAGATCACCCAAGTGTTAAGGATCACCTACAAGGAAGCTTGGTGCAATCGAAAGGCGAAGGACCTCACTCTATTGCTTTTATCCACTCATTTTGCGTCTAGATTCTTCCCTAGCCTCGAGCTAGTAGTAAGTTGCTTGAATCACACTCTCGAACTATTTTGAAGTGGTTAAAATGTTATGTAACGGCTAAAACTCGTAAACATACAAGTTGATACATAAAAGTCTACTAAAAATGCTAGTAATGGTGGTCAAAAGCTTGAATGTTGTGTAAATCTTGTAGTATTTGATTTGTGTGGTTATTTAGTCCCGATCTATGTTGTGGTAGCTCGGATCATCGTTTAACCCGGATTGGTCATGATCATGGATTATGACATAAAGCTTGTTTAAGTGTAACAAGGGTTAAGTGATGAAACTCTACCACACATCAAACTTGAACTTGTGTAAAAATGATTTTACTTACGAAATAGTGTTTAAAACTAGTAGATCTACGGATCTACAAGCGGTATTTTCAAAGGACCGAGTGTCAAAGAAACCATATTTTTCTAAAAATGGATCTTCCATGAGCAAGAATGATTTTTAGAACACACAAGTATGTAAACACTTGTGTAGCACTAAGTTTCGACAAAATTACTATCTTTGTAAAAATTGATAAGAAGTTGTAAAGATGGAATTTCTTTAAAAACGGGGTTTTTACGAAACCGGATTGATTTATATAAAGATCCACTAAAAGTAATGGAATTTACTTTATATTCTTGGATAAAACGCAAGTTCATGTAATTTATGCGATATACATATTTATTTACTAGTTTGTTGTTTTGGACATTGTTTTGATTGAATGAAAAGAATGTTGGTTTGATTTATAAAAGAAAATGATACGCTTAAAAGCGTGGCCACCTCCAGTTACAGGGGAAACTCTGGCGAAATTTTTCCAAAAACCTAACACTTAGAAATATTTTCACTATAAGTGTTAGAAATACTTTTCGACTTGTTTTCAAATTATAGATTTCGCCACGACTTTATTTACAAAACATTGGATGTGGAATTTCACAAAATAAAACTTGGTAAATATATATTTAGTATATATTTTTCATAAAGTCACTTGATATGTGTTTATGATTATTTTGTGAAAATACTAGTATTATTTTTAGGGTAAAAATAATACTATCGAATGTTAATGGATCCAAAATAATACGAACGTCTCTACGATAAATATATAAGTTACACTGGTAATTATTATTACCACTCGATCATTAAAACGTAACTTACGCATTTTAAGAAAATATGACTTAACGCGTATTTTTGTCAAGGTATTATTTTGGGAAAATTTATGTAATAGAAAATATAATATTTTTGAGAAGAATATTTATATTTTGGAGTTAGAAATAAAATATATTTTAAGTGAGACTTAATAATATATTTCGAACACACATGTATTAAATCCCCCATCCTTGGGAAGGAAAATGATTACCAAGTATTTACTAAATGTAAACACGAAATAGTTGTCTAACTATTTCCCAAAAACTTAAACCATAAAGCTAAGGCACGGCCGTCCGTCTAATAGAATTAGTACGTGTAGGTCGTCACACAGCTGCTTGATCAGGAGACATACTTGGTAGAGACGCACCACTGTGAGTTCATGTCCCCCTTTTCTCTTAACTGTTTTCAGTTTTCTAAACTGCGGGGGTGAAATACATGTTACTATGATTACGAGTACTTTATACATGGTATGGTTAGCGTAAGGAGGGTTACTACTTAGATCATGTGAGTGGGTAGGCGGGAACTGGAGGCCATTAATCCTCATTGTAGGACCGAGGGACGTAAGCGGTAGATCTATCTGGGTGTAGCGAGCCCAACTCCAGGTCCAACAGTACGGACCTCGGGGTGACTTTGTGCCCAACGCAAAATCCGCTAGGTTTGAGTCTTCCTACTTGCACTTCACACATATCAATGGCCTTGCAAACCATTGGTGATCTCTTTTTCCTTATTTGCTACATACCAGGATTTTTATATATACAAAGGTTTATTTACTCACTTACACATGAACTCGCTCAACATTATTGTTGATTTTTCAACTTACATGTATTTTAGGGAATTAAAGGATCTGGCGCGGTATGACACGTTTTCCCGCTGCACTAGTTACGAGGTCATCCGGGTTTGGGGAATGTGACTCTTTCCTGGACAAGTCACAGTCCTTAAACTATGTTTATGTCATGTTGATGTTTGTGTTTGTTGAACAATGTCGTTAGGATGTGTTTCCGTTGAGACAATGGTGTTGTATTTGGTTTTTAAAACTTAATTAAATGGATGATCTTGCATGGTTTTATTTCATATAGCTTTGTTATGGTTAAGCTATGGTATTAAGAAGTCACACCAAATTAACCACGCTTCCGCAAAGCCAGGGTGTGACAGCTTGGTATCCGAGCTCTGATCATAGCGAACTAGGATTCCTTCTCGAGTCTAGACTATGATCACTAGGGCTCTCACGAAAACATTTTTTATTGCATACCACTTAAGTCCAGATCCAAAACTTTTTACAAACAAATGTTGAGCACAGTTATTTATTATTTATAGGCTCAGTCTGGAGGCTGAGGCTCGGTCTGGGAGGCCGAGGTAGTTGGCTAGTGGGACTAGGAGAATTGGCTAGTGGGACTAGGAAGAGTGGTCTGAGAGACTGGGAGAATTGGCTAGTGGGACTAGGAGAATTGGCTAGTGGGACTAGGAGAATTGGCTAGTGGGACTAGGAAGAGCAGTCTGGGAGGCTGGGAGGCTAGTAGGACTAGGAGAATTATTTGATTGCTTACTTGGTGACTAATGTGCTTATCTGATTGTATGACTGATTATTTGTGCACATTTGTGTTTATGTTACAGACACATGGACTCGACCGGCACTGGTGATTCAGACACCACAGGCCCTAGACCTATAGTATCAGACGACCTAGAGTCTTCAGAGCACGAGGTTCACACATCCGACGTTACTAGCACAAACGAGGATGACTTTCAGCCCTTTGCGTTACCTGATGGTGCTGATGAGCTCGCTGATGGCCCTTTGGCCGGGGACCTACCACTTGTAGAGATCCCTGCTCCCATACCACTTGCTTCATATCCTGCTTACGATTTGCTTCCCGACGTCGATCTGTTTGATGACGAGCCCTTAGAGGATGAGGTTCAGGGCGAGGCCCTTCTTGCTGCTGGAGATCTTTTGTTGATCGCAGATGCTCCCGCTGAGGAGTCACCTGCTCACTCTCCGGTCCCAGACTCTTTCGAGTCTGTGGCCTCCGCACCTTCACACACTCAGAGTGCGCAACACTTTTCTCACGGTTCAGATCCAGATAGAGCATCCTCTGTTGCCCCTGCTTCTAGCTTTGCTTTCGACCACGATGTTGAGGAGGACTCCGATCCTGTCTTTCCCCCAGGATTCGACCCAGATGAGGATATGGAGTTTATACCCATGGATCAGCCTATGGAGGATCCGGTCGACCCAGTTGACCCAGTTGATACCATCGACCCTGAGTTTGATTTTGAGATGGCCTTTGATGATCCCGAGCCTGCCATGGCCCTTGAGCCAGTGGCTGCTCCTGACCCAGTGCTTGAGCATGACCCTGCTCATGCTGGCATGCCTATTGATCCTGTGATTGCTGACCTACCCATTGATGATTACCCTGCTGATGCACCACTACTGGAGGGTGACCATGTTATTGCTGCTGATCATGTTGATCCCCCACTTATCGCTGATGTACCTGCTGACCCTCTTGTTGCACCCCACCTTGACCCTATGCCTGTGCAGATTGATCGAGCACTTTTTGATGCACAGATTGACCCACGAGATGAGCACGCCCAACATGGGTGGATTCCTGCTGATGATGAGGTTCCACCTATTCCCCCTCAGATCACTGATACCCGTCACGTTGATACCTCATTTACTTTCCCTCAGTTTACACATCCAGCACGACCTGGAGAGGGTTCTTCGGCCCATCCCTTTGGGCATGTGCCGATGTCTGTTCCCGTTATGCCACCGTTTCACCTGTTTTACCCCCTGTTCCTCCATTTCATGTGACACCTTTTGATCCAGCCAGCGAGCCGTTTCTCTGGACGTCACTTTCTGTTATGCCACCGACCGACCCCTACCATCCTTTCCATATGGGGTATTCTATTGAGGACGTTCTGATGTCGTTTGTTGTCCAGCAGGAGGCGCTCACACGGCGTATTCAGGTGCTCGAGAGAGTTCAGCCACCGCCGTGCGAGTGTCAGGGTCAGACCCACCATGTTTCTTCGCAGCACTCTCGACCATTGTTACCTGACTATGATGCACGCCTTTTGACACTTGAGCAGCAGGTTGCTTCTTGGTTGCGTACCCAGAGAGCCATGGAGGAGGACTGGCTCCAGTTGCGTCATTTGTTCTACACTCACTTTCCCCCTCCTCCACCGCCATCTGTGTAGGGCTCTTCAGTACCGTATGGGTAGACGTTGGTGAGAAGACGGCGAATGCTTTAGACTGCACAGCATTTTTGGAGACTACATTTTGATTCTGACTTTTGTTGATCATGTATATGGGATGTTATGTGATTGATGTTTGTGACATGGGATGTTGTGTGGTTGATATGATTATAACATGAGATGTTATGTACTATTACTATCATAATAAAGCGTATGTATTATAACATGGGATCTTTACTATGGCCTGACCGACGTAAACACATCTTTTAGAAGATGCCGCCGAGACGTCAAACGCCGATGCCTACCAATGAGGCAGAACTCCAACAAGTCATCGCTGCCGCCATCGCGCAATACGCCGCCTCGGAAGGAGGACCCAGCGGAAGCAGCTCAAACAACAATGGCAACAACAATCCACCTCATGGTAATACTAAGTCATTAAGACATACCATGATCTAATTGGATATCTCTAGCAAGGATGCTAATACCATTCATATGTTGTAACGTATGTGCAGGGTGCACCTACAAGCAGTTTCTAGACTGCAAGCCTGTCAACTTTGATGGCACCGGAGGTGCTGTCGCTTTCGTTCGTTGGGCCGAGAAGACTGAATCTGTTCTCCGCATGAGCAAATGTGCACCAGACCAGCAAGTCACCTACAATTCTGGGCTATTTCTGGATGGAGCCCTATCTTGGTGGAATTTGCAAGTACAGACACTTGGTGAAGCTGCTGCCTACGCACTAACATGGACCGAACTGAAGGAACTAATGCGCAAAAAGTATTGTTCTCGCGCTGAAATCCAAAGATTGGAAACTGAGTTCTGGCATTTGAAGATGGAAGGTCCGAAGATCGCGGAATATGTTCAGAGGTTTCACGACCTGTCGCATGTGGTACCCTATATGGTCACTCCAGAATTCAAGCGGATTGAACGCTTCATTTGGGGATTAGCTCCTCAAATCATAAGCATGGTGACCTCCTCCAAGCCTGCAACAATTACTGAGGCAATCGATTTGAGCGTAGCTCTCACTGAGGAGGCTATCCGCCTGAACAAGTTCGGTGAGATCGAGACAAAGAAGAAAGAGACTCACGTCGAGTCATCCGGAGGTAACAAACGAAAGTTCTCGAACTTTAAACAAGGCATTAGTGGTGTTGTTAAGAAAGGAGAGCCAAACGCGCCAGCTCAGGTTACAGCTGGTGGTGGAAAGAAAGGAAAGGGATATATGGGCACCCAGCCCAAATGCAACACCTGCCAGCGTCACCATTCTGGCCGATGTGGTTTGAAGATATGTGAAGCGTGTGGGAAACCTGGCCACTTGAAGGATTCTTGTTGGGCCACTGTTGGTCAGGGAGGCCAAGGAGGATTTGGAAACAGAAACAATAACCGGGGTGGAATTGGAAATCGCCCACAAGGAAACAATGGAGGTAATGGGAATCGAGGCAACAATGAGAATCAAGCAGGCGCTGTGAATCATAACCAAAGGAATAACCAAGCTGGAAATGGAGGTGGAAACGGGCAAAGACCTGGATGCTTTAACTGTGGTGATATCGGGCACTTTAAGAGGAACTGCCCAGAGTTAAACCAAGCCCGTGGAAGAATGTTCCATATCGAAGCGAGGGAAGCGCGCCAGGACCCCAATGTTGTTACTGGTACGTTCCCTGTAAACCAACGATATGCATCCGTTTTATTTGATACTGGTGCCGACTATAGCTTCGTATCATTAGAATTTAAGAATATGCTTGGTTTAACCGCTAGTAAGTTAGATATTCCCTACTCAATCAAATTGGCCAATGGGAAGTTAGTAGAAGCCAATGAAGTTGTCAGAGGCTGTGTAATCGAATTGGGAGAGCGTGAGTTTGCTCTGGATCTACTACCAGTCCAGTTGAGAAGCTTCGACGTGGTGGTAGGAATGGATTGGTTATCAGGCAACAAGGCTGAGATAGTTTGTCATGAAAAGGTTGTTCGTATCCCAACCGAAGAGGGTGAAACAATTGTGGTTCATGGTGAAAAGCGTGATACGCCGTTAAGAATTATCAGCTGCCTGAAAGCGCGAAAGTGTTTGCAGAAAGGATGTGCTGCCTTCCTGGCACACATTGTAGACAAGAAAGCTGCAGAACCGAAGATCTAAGACATCCCTGTCGTGAGGGAATATCCAAAAGTCTTCACAGAGGACTTGCCTGGACTGCCACCTCAGAGGCAAGTAGAGTTTCACATCGATTTAGTTCCAGGCGCCGCGCCTGTGGCTAAGGCACCTTATAGACTTGCCCCGTCTGAGATACAAGAATTGTCGACACAACTTCAAGAGTTGTTAGACAAGGGATTTATCCGACCAAGCTTCTCGCCTTGGGGAGCTCCGGTCCTGTTTGTCAAGAAGAAGGACGGTAGTTTTCGTATGTACATCGACTACAGAGAATTGAACAAGCTGACGATCAAGAATAGATATCCTCTGCCAAGAATCGATGATCTATTCGACCAACTGCAAGGTTCAAGCTTTTATTCAAAGATCGATCTTCGATCTGGATACCATCAGTTAAGGATACAAGAGGAGAGTATCCCGAAGACAGCCTTCAGAACTCGATATGGACACTACAAGTTCCTTGTTATGCCGTTTGGATTGACAAACGCACATGCGGTCTTTATGGACTTGATGAATAGAGTTTGCAAGCCGTACTTGGACAAGTTCGTGATTGTGTTTATCGACGACATCTTGATTTATTCAAGAACAAAGGCTGAGCACGAACAGCATTTAAGAGCTATTTTGGAGTTGCTGAAGAAGGAACAGTTGTATGCCAAGTTCTCTAAGTGCAAGTTTTGGCTACGTGAAGTACAATTTCTTGGACACGTGGTGAACGGAGATGGAATCCATGTGGATCCAACCAAGATCGAAGCGATCAAGAATTGGGAAACGCCAAAGACGCCAACCGAAATTCGACAATTCTTAGGTTTGGCTGGTTACTACCGAAGATTCATTGAGAATTTTTCAAAAATCGCTCAACCATTGACGCTCCTCACGCAGAAAGATAAGAAGTTTGATTGGGGAATCAAACAGGAAGAAGCGTTCCAGATATTGAAGGATAAGCTCTGCAATGCGCCAATCTTAGCACTACCAGAAGGTACAGATGATTTCGTGGTATACTGTGACGCCTCACGTCAAGGATTGGGTTGTGTGTTGATGCAACGCCAAAAGGTTATTACTTACGCATTGCGTCAATTGAAAGTACATGAAAAGAACTATACCACACATGATTTGGAACTTGGCGCAGTGGTTTTTGCATTAAAGATCTGGAGACACTACCTTTATGGTACGAAATGTACAATCTTCACAGATCACAAGAGCCTACAACACATATTCAATCAGAAGGAGCTGAATATGAGGCAGAGACGATGGGTTGAGTTGTTGAATGATTACGACTGCGAGATAAAGTACCACCCAGGGAAGGCGAATGTGGTCGCCGATGCCCTAAGTCGAAAGGAGAGGATCAAGCCCATAAGGGTTAGGGCTTTAGAAATGATTATCCAAACCGATCTTTCCTTGTGCATTCGTGCCGCACAGAAAGTAGCTCTTAAGGAAAGAAATCTTGAAGAAGAATATCTCCGTGGGATGGAGAAGCTATTGGTGCCAAACGAGGAAGGAACGTTATGTTTTGAGAAAAGGATTTGGGTTCCTATGTTTGGTGGTTTAAGGAAAGTTATTTTTGATGAAGCTCACAAATCGCGGTACTCTATCCATCCAGGAGCGGATAAGATGTACCAAGATCTTAAGGATTACTATTGGTGGCCTAGGATGAAAGGCGATGTTGCTGTTTATGTGAGCAAGTGTCTAACGTGTGCTAAGGTGAAAGCGGAATACTAGAAGCCCTCAGGACTTCTGCAACAACCTGAGATTCCCAAGTGGAAATGGGAACAAATCTCAATGGATTTTATTACAAAGTTTCCAAGAACGCCAAGAGGCCATGACACAATCTGGGTGATAGTTGACCGCCTAACAAAGTCCGCACACTTTCTGCCAATCAAAGAGAAGGATAACACTAGCAAATTGGCTGAAATTTACATGAGAGAGATCGTCGCACGTCATGGAGTGCCTCTCTCGATCATCTCTGATAGAGACGGAAGGTTTGTGTCAAGGATATGGCAATCCTTCCAAGAAGCTTTTGGCTCACAATTAAATCTGAGCACTGCGTTTCATCCGCAAACTGACGGTCAAAGCGAGCGAACGATTCAGACGTTAGAAGATATGCTGAGAGCATGTGTAATGGATTTGGGCAGTAGCTGGGACAAGCATTTGCCTTTGGTCGAATTTTCATACAACAACAGCTACCACACCAGTATTGGAGTCGCGCCATTTGAAGCCCTTTACGGACGCAAGTGCCGATCACCCCTATGCTGGGCTGACGCAGGTGATAGGCAGCTTGTTGGTCCCGAAATCGTCCAAGAGACGACAGACAAGATTGCGCAGATTCGAAAACGCATCGAAGCAGCTCGCCACAGACAGAAAGCCTATGCAGATCCAAACCGGAAACATTTGGAATTCCAAGTTGGAGATATGGTTTTATTGAAAGTTTCACCCTGGAAGGGTGTGGCACGCTTCGGAAAGCGTGGGAAGTTAAATCCGCGTTACATTGGCCCTTTCAGAATTTTGGAAAGAATAGGGCTAGTAGCATACAAGCTGGACTTACCTGCTGAGCTGAATGGAGTTCACGATACGTTTCATGTATCCAACCTGAAGAAAAGTCCAACTCAAGATACCATTGCCATTCCTACCGACGAGATTCATGTTGACGACACGCTCCACTTCGTTGAAGAACCTGTTGAGGTTACGGATTGGAAAGTAAACAAGACCCGCCGGAGCAGTGTCAAGCTCGTCAAAGTTCGTTGGAATGCCAGACATGGTCCTGAATACACCTGGGAGCCTGAGGACCGGATGAAGGAGAAATACCCCCACTTATTTCCTAAGAACCCTGCATCTACAAGCAGAACTTAAAATTTCGGGACGAAATTTTTCTAACGGGGGGAGAATGTGACAACCCTCACTAAACCAGGTATCCGTACGACTTAATTAATAATTAATTACTGTGCTTGCTTGAACTTGTGGATAAACTGCTACTTGAATACTGATACATGTACTTACTTGCATCATACTTTACTTGCTGTCACTCCATGTTTTGCTTACAGCACCTTTGTGACAACCTTGATGCACCAAAAGCACAGTAGCACAATGAACGGATAACCTATTAAACGTGCTGTCATAACTAGCACCAGGCAGGTACTGCCTCTAAGGCCTGTAAGAGCCTGAGATAGTTCGCTACACTAGTGGTGAGTGTAGGGATATAAGGGTTGTAGAACTGCGTCACTAGGAATAAATTACAGTGACCTGATGTGCCTAAAACGTACTCTAAGTACAAAATTCAGCATTTGGCTAACTAATAAAGTGCCAAAACATGAGGAAAATATTCCCGACACTTTGGAGGAATAAGTTGTGTCACTAAAAATAATAATAACGACACTTTAAAGCTTTGTTAAGCACTTTAACGGATCTCTATCCAACCGAACAACCGGACTTTACCCGGAACATAAAAATATTGTCATCAACACTGTTTTTCTTTTTCTGAGCCAGTTAGGGTCCCTGAATACCCTAACACCCGTCACAACTTACTACACACTAGTAACCGAGTTAACCTCCACACTTAACTAACTAATACTTAATGATTCGTTGAAATCGAACTAGTAACCCCCCCCCCCCATCCAACGAATTCGGTCCCCAAGGGGGAACCCCTTGTACTTTTGTGATTATTTAATTCATTAGTGTCTAATATCTAATAGACACATAAACCATTGGTTAAAGATCATATGAAATGTCTATAAGATCAACACTTAGCACACTAATCATTTCCATCTCAACACATCACAACACAACTCTCTCTCTCTCTCTCAAGAAGCTCTCGGCCGAACCCCCTTCAACATCCATCAATTTTTCGATTTTTGTTCAAGCTAGTCCAAGATCACCCAAGTGTTAAGGATCACCTACAAGGAAGCTTGGTGCAATCGGAAGGCGAAGGACCTCACTCTATTGCTTTTATCCACTCATTTTGCGTCTAGATTCTTCCCTAGCCTCGAGCTAGTAGTAAGTTGCTTGAATCACACTCTCGAACTATTTTGAAGTGGTTAAAATGTTATGTAACGGCTAAAACTCGTAAACATACAAGTTGATACATAAAAGTCTACTAAAAATGCTAGTAATGGTGGTCAAAAGCTTGAATGTTGTGTAAATCTTGTAGTATTTGATTTGTGTGGTTATTTAGTCCCGATCTATGTTGTGGTAGCTCGGATCATCGTTTAACACGGATTGGTCATGATCATGGATTATGACATAAAGCTTGTTTAAGTGTAACAAGGGTTAAGTGATGAAACTCTACCACACATCAAACTTGAACTTGTGTAAAAATGATTTTACTTACGAAATAGTGTTTAAAACTAGTAGATCTACGGATCTACAAGCGGTATTTTCAAAGGACCGAGTGTCAAAGAAACCATATTTTTCTAAAAATGGATCTTACATGAGCAAGAATGATTTTTAGAACACACAAGTGTGTAAACACTTGTGTAGCACTAAGTTTCGACAAAATAACTATCTTTGTAAAAATTGATAAGAAGTTGTAAAGATGGAATTTCTTTAAAAACGGGGTTTTTACGAAACCGGATTGATTTATATAAAGATCCACTAAAAGTAATGGAATTTACTTTATATTCTTGGATAAAACGCAAGTTCATGTAATTTATGCGATATACATATTTATTTACTAGTTTGTTGTTTTGGACATTGTTTTGATTGAATGAAAAGAATGTTGGTTTGATTTATAAAAGAAAATGATACGCTTAAAAGCGTGGCCACCTCCAGTTACAGGGGAAACTCTGGCGAAATTTTTCCAAAAACCTAACACTTAGAAATATTTTCACTATAAGTGTTAGAAATACTTTTCGACTTGTTTTCAAATTATAGATTTCGCCACGACTTTATTTACAAAACATCGGAGGTGGAATTTCACAAAATAAAACTTGGTAAATATATATTTAGTATATATTTTTCATAAAGTCACTTGATATGTGTTTATGATTATTTTGTGAAAATACTAGTATTATTTTTAGGGTAAAAATAATACTATCGAATGTTAATGGATCCAAAATAATACGAACGTCTCTACGATAAATATATAAGTTACACTGGTAATTATTATTACCACTCGATCATTAAAACGTAACTTACGCATTTTAAGAAAATATGACTTAACGCGTATTTTTGTCAAGGTATTATTTTGGGAAAATTTATGTAATAGAAAATATAATATTTTTGAGAAGAATATTTATATTTTGGAGTTAGAAATAAAATATATTTTAAGTGAGACTTAATAATATATTTCTAACACACATGTATTAAATCCCCCATCCTTGGGAAGGAAAATGATTACCAAGTATTTACTAAATGTAAACACGAAATAGTTGTCTAACTATTTCCCAAAAACTTAAACCATAAAGCTAAGGCACGGCCGTCCGTCTAATAGAATTAGTACGTGTAGGTCGTCACACAGCTGCTTGATCAGGAGACATACTTGGTAGAGACGCACCACTGTGAGTTCATGTCCCCCTTTTCTCTTAACTGTTTTCAGTTTTCTAAACTGCGGGGGTGAAATACATGTTACTATGATTACGAGTACTTTATACATGGTATGGTTAGCGTAAGGAGGGTTACTACTTAGATCATGTGAGTGGGTAGGCGGGAACTGGAGGCCATTAATCCTCATTGTAGGACCGAGGGACGTAAGCGGTAGATCTATCTGGGTGTAGCGAGCCCAACTCCAGGTCCAACAGTACGGACCTCGGGGTGACTTTGTGCCCAACGCAAAATCCGCTAGGTTTGAGTCTTCCTACTTGCACTTCACACATATCAATGGTCTTGCAAACCATTGGTGATCTCTTTTTCCTTATTTGCTACATACCAGGATTTTTATATATACAAAGGTTTATTTACTCACTTACACATGAACTCGCTCAACATTATTGTTGATTTTTCAACTTACATGTATTTCAGGGAATTAAAGGATCTGGCGCGGTATGACACGTTTTCCCGCTGCACTAGTTACGAGGTCATCCGGGTTTGGGGAATGTGACTCTTTCCTGGACAAGTCACAGTCCTTAAACTGTGTTTATGTCATGTTGATGTTTGTGTTTGTTGAACAATGTCGTTAGGATGTGTTTCCGTTGAGACAATGTTGTTGTATTTGGTTTTTAAAACTTAATTAAATGGATGATCTTGCATGGTTTTATTTCATATAGCTCTGTTATGGTTAAGCTATGGTATTAAGAAGTCATACCAAATTAACCACGCTTCCGCAAAGCCAGGGTGTGACATAGTATATGTTGGAAATGCACGTGTGCATAAGGTGAATTAGTATGCATAGTGGTGATATATGTTGTGTTTCCGGATGATTATAATCATGTTACAATGTTTTCAAACGTTATATGATGGTTAGTAAAGTATATGTTAGAAATACACAAGTGTTTATTGTTGTGACATAAATGATTTATGTTGCCAATGCACATGTGCATATCTATATATTATTATGCATAATGGTAATGTATGATGGTGTTTGGTATAGGATATATAGTTTACAATGTTGTATGGTGTATGGTGTATGGTATAGTATATGTTGGAAATGCACAGTTACCTATTGATGTGATATGATGAGTGGAATAGTTTATGTTGGCATTGCACATGTGCATAACATAGAGGTATTAATGTATATTGTTGTTTGACATATTATATGGTTGGAATGCACATGTGCATAATGTATACATTGCAATGTATAATAGGTGGGTTGAAAATGGAGTACATGTAGTTAAAACATAATTGCATTAAAAACCGTGCATCAATAAGTTTAGATGGTATGGTTTCAATGTTGAAAATGCACGCGTTGGGTAATGTACATGTGCATGATGTTGAAACAGTGGACATGTTGGTAATTTATGTTAATTGGTCATGAATACAACTGTGAATACTACACTGCTATTTAGATAAAAAAAATAAGTTTAAACAAGGAATGTAAACAAAAAAACAAGTGATAATCAATTTATAAGTAGTTCAAGTATTTTTTGGTTGTCCTTCTTTTGAACATAATATGTACCATTCTTTTGAACATAATATGTACCGATGTGTACATTGCTCAATGTAGGGTTGTTCCTATATATAAACAAAAAATAAAATGAATAAAAAGAGGATATAAATATCATAATTAATAAAATATATGGAATGTGTACGCACAATGTTTAAACGGTCAACGATGTATACATGGTCAACAGTTTATCGGTGATGATTATAGTGGGTCAATAGTTTACTAGTGATGATTATAATGGGTCAACAGTTTATCAGTGACAATTATAGGGTGTTAGAGTGATAATTATAGGGTGTTATCGTTACGATGCACATGTGCATGGGAAATGTGCTGATGGTTAACATATGATTATAGGGAGATGATTGAAGGGTGTTGGCAATGTGATGCGCATGTGCACGGTTATGTATTAATGGTTAACAGTATGATTAGTTATGATTATGGGGTGTTGTAAACATGATGCACATGTGAATGTTCATGTTAATGATGGTTAACAGTTTACGGATGATGAGTATGGGTGTTATCAACATAATGCATATGTATCGGTGACGAGTATGGGTGTTATCAACATAATGCACATGTGCATAATCGCTGTATTGATCAATCAGATAAACAAAAAAACGAACAATGTTAAATAAACAATGATACAGGAACATAGAGTAATCAAGCAAATGTTAATTTTTTTTTAACAACAGCAAAACTTCTCATACCGCAAAACTGCTCATACCACAAAAGAAATACCAACGATTAGCTGGTAAAACAACAACAAGGGGTAAAAATCTAAACAAGACAAAAAAGTGCAGAACATACTCTGCACATACACAGTCATACAAAACATAAAATAACAAAAAAAAAAACAAATTAACCCAGCCTTCCCAGCTATCAACACAGAACTTCGAACGATATTTTACCCATCCGAACGAGAGGTTAATAACATCCTCGGAAGCCGACTCCAAAGAACGCTTGCCCCCCTTAAAGAGCCTGTTGTTACTATCCTTCCAAATTACCCATAAAGTGGAGTAAATTATAACCAAAAGCAATGTACTATTGACATAAGAATCTAGTCGCGTATACTCCTGAACAAGCTGCTCCATGGATGAGAGGCCTGTAAGGTCCCGGTTACACCAAACAGAGATCTACCTCCACACCGCCTTGGCTATCGGGCACTCAATAAAAACATGCGTGACCGACTCTGAAACCCCCACATACTCTATGCATCAACCAGTAATGGTACTAACCCCTCTCGCACGCAGATTTTCCCCAACCGGAACCCGATTCTGTAGCAACCTCTATACCATTAACTTTAATAGGGACCCAGTTAAGCCACTCGGACACCTTAAAATCTGACCCAAAGCAACCTTCTTCCTGGACTTTTCTAGCCACTTGAACTGTGAACCCATCAGATTGACGAGGAGGGTATATATGTGATGAATCAGAAGACGCCATATGTATCACAAAGGGGTTACAAGTGAAATCATGTCTATTTGTAAGTAGATGACAAATAGCAATATAATCGGACTGAGTAATCGTATAAGGACACTTACAGTGGGAATTGGTAACAACATAGAAATTGGTAACAAAATGGATGTAATAAAAAAGTATGTAATTTGTTGTGATTACCGGATAAATGATGTATTCAACCGAGTAATCGTAGAAGGATGAGCCGAATCAGTTATTGCAGTGGTGACTTATGAGCAGATGTATGAATGTCACTGGATGAGTTGTCGGAGGAGGAGTTGTCAGCGAAGGAGTTATCACAGTCGTGGTGCGGTGGTGTCGATGGTGTCACGGTGGAAGCAGAGGTGATGTGTCGACAGCGGCGGCGGTTTTCAGGGGAGTAGTAGCAATGAACGATGATTTGAATGAGGATGTAAACCCTAACAATTTGAACAGAACGAAGATAGAAGATGTAAACCCTGTTAGATGGAATTTCACTTTAATTATAAAAATGTCGTGCGTTCACATTGGTTCTCGCGGTTCTCGCAATAAAGGGTGTTTCCTAACGCAGCACTCAATTTTTTTTTTAATATTTAAAAAAAAATCGCTATATTTAGTTAGCAAAACAAAAAAAAAACTTGTTTTTTTTCGAGTAACAGTTATCCAGGCACATGTGCATATGTAACATTACCTATCCATGCACATGTGCATATGTATCATTACTTCGACAAATTCCGTAATACATTATCAGTAATAGACAATTGCACTTTAATTTACAATATCATCCGTAATACACTACTTTTTACATTACCAATATTCAAAATGCACATGTACATCATTATGTATAACCATGATATAACGTGTATTGGTACAAAAAGTTTGTGATTTTGAATGCAGAAGTAGGCCCATATACATGTTTTTTGGTTAGTTATATCTAGTGGTTGATGGTTTGGTTATAGTTGTCAATTTATAATGTAATATGTTGATTGGATGGTATACATGGTGTTGATATACATGTAATAAAGTGAAAATATTGGTAATGGTATTGTATTATGGATAGTAGGAGATAATGGTATTGTATTATGGATGGTAGAAGGTAATGGTAGTGTATTATGGATGGTATGATAGATGAAAGGGAAAGTGTATTCAAAGTAGTGTACCAAAACACCTTATTTCATGTTGATACATATAGATACATGTGCATTTCTAATTTTGGTAATGTAAAAAGTAGTGTATTACATATGGTAGTGTAAATGAAAGTGCAATTGTCTAATATATGTAATGAATTACAGAATTTGTCAAATAAATGACAAAAATGCACATGTGCATGTTTGTCTATTATGGATGGAATGATAGATAAAAGAGAAAGTAGTGTACCAACACACATTATTTCATGTTGATACATATAGATGCACGTGTGCATTTCTAATGTTGTTAACATAAAAAGTAGTGTATTACACGTGGTAGTGTAAATGAAAGTGCAATTGTATAATATTTTTAATGAATTACGGAATTTGTCAAAGAAATAATACAAATGCACATGTGCATGGATAACTGTTACTCGATTTTTTTTTAAATTTTTTTTATTATAAACAAAATATAGCGATTTTTCCAAAAAAAATAGTAAAATTTTTTTTTTTTTTGGTGTTTTTTAGATTTTTTAGGTATTACTTTTTTTGTTCACACTGGTTCTCATGGTTCTCGCAATAAAGGGTGCTTCCTAACGGATCCTTCCCCTATATATATATATATATATATATCATACATTTTGGTCATCTTTTATAAAATTCCAAAGATCCCAAACCGTTAATGTTTTGGTTTAAGAGCTTTATAGTTTGGTTTTGGTTTTGGTTTACACAAATAAAAAACCGTTAACTAACGGTTCGGTTAAGCTTTGATCTGAAAACCGTGAAAATTGAACTGTGAACACCCTTAATGAATTTAGTGTACATGTCTTCTTATTTTTTTTCTTTCTAAAGGCAAAAATGATGAAGATGAGAAATGAGCATTCTGTGGAAACAATGAGCGATAAGTTGATTATTGAGACTGTACTTGGAAGAAGCTCTGTTCGTATGCACGGGGTGGGGACGTGATCCAGTTAGTTCTAGTAGCACAATTGGTGCTACTAAAAAATCAAAATGTCTGGCTTACGAAGAGCTGGTGGATGCTTACGATGATCTAGTGGAAGAACTTGGAACGGTAAATGGTAACTGTGCAATTATGGAACAAGCGTTGATTGAGAATAACATCATGCGTCGTCCATCAAGCACACTAGAACAATCTCAATGTGACACATTAGAGGGTGTTGAAAACATTGATGAGTGAAGGCGATTTAGTAGATTCTATAACACATTAGTAACTTATAAACACTTTTAGTTTTGTTTGTTTTAGTATTTAAATTTCTATAACTAGTACTTTTATTTGGTTGTTTGCAAGATTAATGTTTATTATTTTAATTAAGAATCTTAATTTGTTCACGTATGTTTCCATATTGCTTTGGTATTTGTTTGTACACGTTGAACATTTTTATCTACATATAATGTGGTTAATGTATACACTTTAAAATATATTTACCAACACATTAACGTTTTTTTTTTCAACACAAATTAAGATCAATACCTACACATCTTCAACATTTACCGACACATAATATTACTTTTACTTACACATAAGATTACTTTTACCCACACATATATTCATGCCACATCAACTGCCATGTCGTATACCACGTCAACTGCCACGTCGGATGCCATGTCATCTGCCATGTCAGCTGCCACGTCGGATTCCACGTCATATGTCTTCTAAACAAATTGTTGTACTTTTAACCACACATATAAATGGCTTTTAGCCACACATATATGTGTAGGTATAGCTTGCTATATGTCTACATATAACTTATGTGTGGATAATGACCTATATCAAGTCATGAGCCTACACATTATTACACTTATTTTATGTAGGTAAAGAAAACTAACAACACATTATATACTTTTTCCCACATATAATTTGTGTTGGTAAAGAACCAAATTTCTTGTAGTGTGCCCACAAGCGATTTTACCGTGTACGAAGGTCCGGGCACATTCCATCAATATTTCCATGGTTTTAGGTAAGTATTTGTGTAGTTTTTCAGCCAATTGGTTGTTTCGGACCCTGTGGCAATAGCCAGAAACCCGTTAATCGACCGCTCCGCTAATCTGCATGCTCTCCTTGTTGAATCGATCAAGGAAATCTTTGACTGATTCACCATCCCTCTTTTGATTTGATGAACCTCCGTGATGTCCTTGGAACAATACCTTTGCTAGCCGAAGTTCTAAAGGAACAACCATTAGAAGTCTTTAAGATTACTGAACGATCCTTCCGGTAGACCATCGAACCAAACCCTGGTGGATCTGGTAAGTGTCTAGGATAACATATGGCACCAAGCTGGCATAGATCATAATTCGACTTTAGCAGCTCCGACGAAGGAAAACATGTGATCATCCGAGTCGTATGTGCCATCGCAGTTTTTTAACGCATGAGGCATTTTCAACTTCGCTGTAAGAGGAGCATTAGCGATTCTTTGAGAAAAATTTGATTGCGACGACATGTAGGTTGGTCGATATGGAGCCTTAAGTTCTTCATCTTGGAGATTGAAGCCGAAGGGTCCCTAGTGAAAGAAACCATTTATGCGATCATTAGGGTTAACATAGGAGTATATAGGACCCTATGAAGTGTATAGCGGAGTGGATGTAATAATGGTGGAACTTACCAAGGATCTCGAGGAAAAAGATCATGTGGAGAATGAGTTGAAACTTGAATTGGTGCTTCCAAACAAGTTAGTACGTAACCCCTGGAGTATCTCATCTCATCGTTGCTGTTGTTTAAGTTGTCGAAGGAGATTTGCATTTCGTTGCAGAAAAGCATCATCAAATTCTTGTGAATAAGGTGGTGTTGTGGATGATATAGGGGCGGGTATTGTTGCTAAAACAACAAAACTAATGGTACATGTTACGGTTTGAGTGACTTGTGGAATGGTAAGTCCTCCTTAGACTGTGGAGATAGCCACTAAATTAGAGGTAATGGTTCCTGAAGCGAAATCATCAAAAGATGGCACAGAAGATTCCATAATGAAAAGGTTTCCAGTGTACAATTGTGTTAATGGGTGGCGCCACTCAAGAGTTCTAAACCTTCAACTAAACTCGAAGCAGGGTAATCCTCAGAGTTAGCCTCATCACATGGAGGGGAGCCTCTCTGTGACCAAGCTCGGGCGTAAGAATAAGTACAGTGAAGTACAGTAAGTCACTCATAGAAAATGGAAAGAGAGTTTAGGATAGAAGTACAGATTACCCTTTTTGGGAGATTTCACTGAAGTATTTATACTTATGTATATGCTGACGTGGCGTGGAGCGGTCGACTAGTAGCTATCAAGGCGGTTATAAGAATGGCCCCAAGTTAGCTATGGGAGATTCCATAGGTTTGGCTCAGGGGAGTTCGCGTGTCAGACCTATCGACGTCAATCGAGCCTTGGTAGCTTGCTCGAGGACCTTTTTTCCCTTGGTGTTCGGTTCGGCAGCCTGGACGTTGCCTCATCATGTGTGTAAAGAGTTTCTAATATTATTGTTCTCCACTGGTTTTTGCTTTTCTAAAAACAATAAACCATGTAAAATCTCTGTTATGATTTTTGTACCATGGAAAACGGTCTCTTGAGTGGCCGGAAATTATTTTAAGGTTACTGCGTCATAAACAGGCCTCAATCAACTCTTAACACTTTACTTCTTTTGATTCTTGCGGATGCAGATATTACCGAAGGAACTAATTTGACGTCTTTTTATTTAATTTATGTTTCATATATAGGCAAAAGATCAAATACAAATAATCTTAACATACTAAACATACAAATTGAAGGAAAACCTAAAAAGACAAGGTGGCATTTTTGTAATTACCACCAACTATCAAAGTTACAACCAAAAATACCTAAAAAAACAAAATTTTTTTTTTTAACATTTTTTATTAAAAAATCGCTACATTTCGTTAGAAAATTTTTTTTTTTTTTTTTTTTTTGCTGCTACTAAAAGTAGCGATTTTTTAATAAAAAATGTTAAAAAAATAAAATAATTTGTGTGTGTTTTTTTTTATTTTTTTAGATTTTTTTAGGTTTTTTTGGGGTTTAGTTTTTAGCATTTTAGCTTGGGTGGGGGTGGGGGGGGGGGGGGTTAAGTTTTTTTTAGGTTTTTGGGGGGTGGGGGGGGGGGTTAGGTTTTTTTAGGTTTTTGGGGGGTGGGGGGGGGGGTGGGGGGGTTTAGGTTTTTTTTTTGGGTGGGGGAGTGGTTAGGTTTTTTTAGGTATATTTGTAGAGTAACTTTGAAAGTTATTGATAATTACAAAAATGCCACCTTGTCTTTTTGAGTTTTCCTTCAATTTGTATGTTTAGTATGTTAAGATTATTTGTACAAGAACTTTACCCTTCATATATATTGTATTGCCATTCTGTAAATGGTACCGTAACTTTTTCGATGTATTTTTATTTATTTTACATAAAAAAAACAGCTTTTTACAGAAAGATACATCCATTTTAAAGATTAAACATTTGAAATATTTGGATAATATAGATTATTTGGTTACTTCATCTGATTTAAATAGTGCTTGCCTATTTGGACACCCTGCTTGCCTATTTGAACACCTTTAAGCCCTAGACGCCTCGTATAGGTCTATACGAGGCATATAGGGTTACATCAAAGTTAGTGTCTGACTCATGTCACTTCTGGTTTGACTGCTTCAATATGACTCCTATAGGCCTATACTGGGCGTATAGGGCCCCTCGTATAGGTCTCATATGTGACCCTTTGCCCCTTATATGCCTCGAATAGGCCTATACTAGGCGTATTTAAGGGGTTTTTTTTAACTAACATTTTATACAATATTAATCGTTTTAGCAAACTTTTATACAAAAACAAGTTTTTTATTTTAAATAATTAATATTAGGACCCCTCGTTGGTGTTTTTTTGAGTTGAAAAATGGATGTTTTGGTAGGGTAATTTGAGTTGTTTTTTAAGAAAAGTTTTATTTTTTTATAAAAATATTTTACCGTTTTCAAGATCGGCCTTTAAAAATATTCGATCGTAGAAATATTACATTGTTTTTAACATATAGTGTAGTACAGGTCTCGTATAGGTCCCTTATAGGTCTTGAATAGGCCTATCGACGTATACGGGCGTTGTATCATATCCTATAGTATCGTATCGTATCGTATAGTGTAGCATAAGTCTCATATAGGTCTCGTATAGACCTATATGGGACCTATACGAGACTTATACTATACAATATACGATACAATACGATACGATACGATACCATACTATACGATACACTACGTATACGGGTGTTGTATCATATCCTATAGTTTCGTATCGTATCGTATAGTGTAGTATAAGTCTCGTATAGGTCTTGTATAAGCCTATCGTGTTGTATCGTATCGTATAGTATAAGTCTCATATAGGTCTCGTATAGGCATCGTATAATTAATATTAGTGTTATTATAATTAATATGAGTTTTTTATAATTAATATTAGTGTTATTGATATTAATATGAGTTTTTTTTATATTTAATATTAGTGTTATTGATATTTAAAAAGAGAAAAAAAAAATAGACGCCTAGTATAGGGCTATACTGGGCGTCTATGTGGACCAAAAGACCATTATACCCCTGAATTATGCCTATACTGGGGGCAAAACAGGGTTATAATGGTCTTTTGGACCCCTCGTATAGGCCCAGTATAGCCCTATACTGGGCGTCTATTTTTATTTTTTTTTTGTTTTATTTTTTTAATAATTAAAAAGAGAAAACAAAAAAAAATAAAAATAGACGCCCAGTATAGGGCTATACGAGGGGTCCAAAAGACCATTATAACCCTGTTTTGCCACCAGTATAGGCCTAATTCAGGGGTTTAATGGTTTTTGATCCACATAGACGCCCAGTATAGCCCTATACTAGACGTCTATTTTTATTTTTATTTTGTTTTCTCTTTTTAAATATCAATAACACTAATATTAACTATAAAAAAATCATATTAATATCAATAACACTAATATTAATTATAAAAAACTCATATTAATTATAATAACACTAATATTAATTATACGATGCCTATACGAGACCTATACGAGACTTATACTATACTATACGATACGATACAACACGATAGGCTTATACAAGACCTATACGAGACTTATACTACACTATACGATACGATACGATACGAAACTATAGGATATGATACAACACCCGTATACGTGTGGTTTAGGTTCCGTTTAGGCCTATAGGCTTATACAAGACCTATAAGGGACCTATACTAGACTTATACTATACACTATACCATACGATACGAAACTATAGGATATGATACAACACCCGTATACGTCGATAGGCCTATACAAGACCTATAAGGGACCTATACTACACTATATGATACGATAGTATCGTATTGTATCGTATAGTATGGTATCGTATATTGTATAGTATAAGTCTCGTATAGGTCCCATATAGGTCTATACGAGACTTATACTACACTATACGATACAATACAATACGATACGATACTATAGGATATGATACAACGCCCGTATACGTCGATAGGCCTATACAAGACCTATAAGGGACCTATACGAGACCTATACTACACTATATGTTAAAAACAATGTAATATTTCTACGATCGAATATTTTTAAAGGCCGATCTTGAAAACGGTAAAATATTTTTATAAAAAAATAAAAATTTTCTTAAAAAACAACTCAAATTACCCCACCAAAACACCCATTTTTTACTCAAAAAAACATCGCTCTCAAAAAACAATTAAATTACCCTACCAAAACATCCATTTTTCAACTCAAAAAAACACCAACGTGGGGTCCTAATATTAATTATTTAAAATAAAAAACTTGTTTTTGTATAAAAGTTTGCTAAAACGATTAATATTGTATAAAATGTTTGTTAAAAAAAACCCTTATATACGCCTAGTATAGGCCTATACTAGGTATATAAGAGAGGCAAAAAAGACCAATGTACCCCCAGTATAGGCCTAAATCAGGGGTTAAATGGTCTTTTTTCGCCTAGACGCCCAGTATAGGCCTATACGAGGCAAATAAGACAAAATATGACATAATCAAAGATTCTCTTGGAAATTGAAAAAGGTAATACGCCTCGTATAGGTCTATACGAGGCGTCTTGAAGGGTGTGGAAATAGGGAGTTGGGTGTGTGAATATGTAGACCCTTTAAATATCATTTACACAGTATTACATGTATACAATAAAGATTGGTATAACCAATTACTCATACTTTAATATATTTTCTTTGTTTTGTTCCAAACCAAAAAATAAAACTTCTACGAACCCAAACAGCTGTCATTGCCATGTCATGGACATTTCTGGAATTCTAACAGGTAGTTTGGGTAATGTTCTTCAGTTTTTTAATGGTTATACAGTTAATGTGTTTGACATTCTTCTTTTTAGTTGAACAACCACCTCCTACATGTGCTGTGTTTTACTTATTAATTTAATTTTGAAACTATAATACTTTGTTAGGTACATCCCACACCTATATAAACCATGCAATTCATTAGCATACACTCGTATTATCTGTTCACCAAATTCTAAAGAAAACAAAATCAGTATTTTGATCTCATATATTAAGGTTCTTATCCAACATGGCTACGAAAAACCTCAATGTTTTTAATATGATCGCGAATCACAGAGGAGTAGTTTCACATTCGGTGGAGACCGGAGTGGTGAGGATGAAGATCTTAGTGAAGAGGGAAGAGCTGCAGCAAGTTCTTGAACAAGTTACGAACAGAAAAGGCGAGAACAGACGTAATAATGTTAATCTCCGACCTATGTCGAGACCAGCAGCATCAAGGTCATTAGAACAGCGATTGATAGATATGAAGAGAACACGGATTCTGAGAAGCAGACAAATGAAGGGAGATTGCCGGAGATATTGGAGGCCTTCCCTGGAGAGCATCCCGGAGGCTGTAGATTTGACTAATTGAATTGAAAGATTTAGTTTGTTACATGTGCATAATAGAAATTATTCAATTTTTGGTATGGTATAAATGTATCTTATTTAAGGCATATCTATGTATTAATACATGAGAAAATTACAAAATTAGCCAAGAAAAAAGTCAAATTACCAATCTAGCCACCTCATGCGTCCTTGGAAGGCCACTCACAGATCCCAAGTCTTCTGATGCGTCTGCATGGCCAAGTATTGCGTCCGCCAATCCCCAACTGACACGTGGAAAGACTCATCCCATCCCACACATGAAAGACTCATCCCATGCGTCCGCGGACTCATCCCATGCTTGAAAGACTCATCCCATGTTTGAAAGACTCATCCCATGCGTCCGCGGCCATGCGTCCGCAGACTCATCCCATGCGTCTGTGGCCACGTGTCTATTTTTTATTGGGTTTCTCCCCACAGACTCATCCCATGCTTGAAAGACTCATCCCATACATGTGAGTGGCCTTCCAAGGAGGCATGAGGTGGCTAGATTGGTAATTTGATTAAAGTCTTGGCTAGATTGGTAATTTTCTCTTAATACATATGTTTTACTGTTTACTGTTAAAATTTTTAGTAATGATTATTTTATTATTTTTCATTGTCCTAGAATTGATCTCTATATAAGCGTATTACACTCACTTTTATCATTTTGAAACATGTAACACCAAAGGTATATAATATATTAGTTTGATGGTCAAAAGTATGGTGATGTAGGAACATAATAAACTTTTGTTAAAGATCAAAATTCTGAAATTACCTTGAAGCTACACGAAGAGATTTCACTGAAGCGGCAAGAAAAGGATAGAGGAATTTGGAAGGGAGTACAAGAACAAGAAAATAGCTTGTATCATACAAAAGATTCTCAAGAGCATAAGTGAACAAGGTGAACTGCAACAAATTTTGTTGTTATGGAGGGTGATCAAACAAGAAGCTGGTGCGGAGATATAGCTCAGAACCAACACATATCAGCATCCATTCGTGTTAGGTTAGTGGAGTCTTCTTGATTCGCTGTCATGTACTGTCAATCGTTGATAAAAAAGAAGTAAAGATCATCAGGTTGTTCAGTTTCTTAATTTGGTATTTGATGTTTGTTCTTGGATCTTGGTTATTGTTTAAGTAGTGAACACTTTGTTCGAACGTTAAAATTATCCGACATTTTCTAACTGAGTTACCGAGTTCCAAAGTCAATGTTACCGGTCTTTTGTGAATGAGAACAGTAGGTCGAGTCCCTTAACAGTGTTCACTAGGACATTCGTTAAGCTTTTTAGCACAGAGCCATTGTTGTGTCTGTTCAGTTTTTCTTGATCCTATTCGTTTCTCAGTTACTGAAATGGAAAAAGGCTGTAAGGTTCAGATTGAGAAGTTTGATGGTAAAGATTATGGTTAGTGGAAAATGCAAACAGAGGATTTGTTGGTTCAGAAGGATTTGGACATGTATTGGGTGAAAGACTAGAGAAGATAAAACCAGATGAGATGAGTGGGAGAGTTTCTCTAAGAAGTCTAAAGTTGTTATTGGACTATCACTATCAAAGGATGTTGCGTTCAACATTCTGAGTGAAACCACAACGAAGAGGCATCATGAATGCATTGTTTAATATGTACGCAAAGCCTTCAGTAGCAACAAATAAAGTCTTCCTGATTTAGTTATTGCAGTGATGAAGGAAGGAATTCAGTTGCACTCAACTCTAACACCCTAACTTGGCTCGGGCTTACGTGTCACTTATACAGTACATCAGAGGTCAAAACATCATTCCATAAATTGTAAAATTTTACATTATTTCAAATCATTCCATAAATTATAAAACTTTACGTTATTTCAAAATGTTGAAATATTGTACAAAACATTTTTTTTTTTATAAAAATCCATATGCGTCTTTATTCCCTCCAAGCGTCCATCTAAGTCTTCCTGAATATCCTTGCGACCTAACATACATAAGAAGGAAAATGTACACCTGAGTAAGTGGGACAACAACAATGCAATATACATTTTCTTGAATATATATATATATCACATATTCAATTATAGTCACCTTCAGAGCGTCATACTCGGTAGTTCAGTGAGTAGTCGGTTCACATTCTGTGCGTCAAATAACCACATTCAGTAATTCACATTCAGTTTTTCAGTGCGTCACCTTTCGGTGCAACACAACGAGTAATAGTTATGTGCGTCATAATCAATATTTGTCAATAACATAACTATATATATATATATATAGAGAGAGAGAGAGAGAGAGAGAGAGAGATAGAGAAAGTGTACTATACAATATCCCTTAACGTACGCTACGTACGCGATGTGAAATCGCATGTTATAAAATAACATGTATGAAATCGCATGTGATATTTTTGATGAAATCGCATGTGGTTTTTTGTAACAATTTCGTATGTGATATTTTTGATGAAATCGCATGTTTTTTTTGTAACAATTTCGCATGTGGTAATTTTGATGAATTCGCATGTTAAAAAACCAACATGAGAAATTGTTACAAAAAACCAACATGCAATTTCAATGTGGGATGAATAACTGACGGCTGAGATGATCGCGTACGTAATGTACGATAAGGGCATTTGTACGTTAACCTAACCCTATAAATATATATATATATATATATATATATATATATATATATATATATATAAACAGGATCAGGAGAGAACGCACTAAAGTGTGAGAACGGATCCTGATCGAACACGTGACGCGCGATATTATCAGGGCGGAGGGGCTTTTTTGTATTTTTATCTTCCCTTTTTCCATTTTTCGTATGTCACAATACTGCTTTATTTTTGGCGTATAAGATATGTTTGGCGTTTAGTTAGATTCAATAACTATCTGGCGTTTTACTGGTCTTTTTTAGATCTCTCTCGTTCAATTAATCGTTTTTGTGTCACATAGAAAACAGTTTGGCGTTTATGACATTTCCAAATTCGATAAAAGTAATTAATAATTCTAACATCTTGGCGTTCATGGTGTTACCAGAATCATTTTATACATTTAATAATTCAAACTATACATTTTTTTTGGCGTTTTGTAGATTTTACCAGTTGAATTAATCTCGTATATCTTATAAAGGTAATTTTTTTGGCGTTCATGGCGTTCTTAATAAATCATTGATAATAAAAAAATTTACAATAAGACGAGATCAAAACAAACTAATAGTCTTCTGTGTATGGGATTACATGAGAGATGTACCCATCGCTTTCTTTAGATTCATCATCATCATGTTGTGCATTGGCGTATAACACCATTATGTCGTCTCGCATTTGCTGCAGCCTATACTTAAATATCACAACAACCCTGGATCTTGCATCGTTCGAATGTGCTAAATCACGGAGTTGTTCAAGAAGATGTAGTCTCTCTGTCTTCAGCATTTCTTCCATCGACAACGAATATTCCACCCTGTGTTGATAACTCACTTTAACCGTTCTTGTTTTTTCATCCAAACCCCAACTACTAACTGTTGGTTGACCAGTATCGTCAATATCATCATCATCTGCTGGAAATTTTCTTTTCAATCTTCTTATTACCTTTCGAGTTCTTTCACAATCATCGACCATTGGAACCCTAAGGGTCAGAATATCCCCCTGAACGACTTCATCCATGCTAAGTATGGTCTTGATTGTCTTGATTTTCACCCTTCTGTCAGAGAACTTTAGAACGAAACGTTTCTCCGACCTATCAAACCTCCATGCAATAACTTTAGCCATTTATTTAAGTTTTTCTGGCGTTTTAGTCAAGGTGTGGCATGTTAGAGAATATGTGGAGTTTTAAGTTTTGTTTACTTGTTCTACTTATATAATAACTTTTTTTTCTACTTCATCTCATTCCCCAAGATAAGGATGAGATTTACGAATTTTCTTCAAATTCTTTACGTATCATATCATAACATAATATAGAAATTTAATTGTTATATAAATATATTTTATGTATATCTAATTATTATTAATAAAGTAACAAATAAATATAAAGTATTTGCTTAAACGCGTCATTTATAATGAGTAATGTTATATCGTCTTTAACTTGGTATGGATAGTTCATGTTAGGGTAATATGTGTATCAAAACTTATTTTTAACACGTGCAATATCAAGAATAATTCAAAATTTGTAATTATTTTGTTTTTCTTCGAATACACCCAATCTTATTAATCAACGTGTGTAAGACACGGGACTATAAACTAGTAGTTAACATAACATTACTCTAAATTGGGGTGTGTAATAATTTTTAAAAGCTTATAGCTTCCGATTCTATAGAATACCGGGTTATATCACACAAATGGAGTCTAGTACTGAATTTAAAGCTTACAACTCTCACACTTTCAACTTATTTCAATTGTATGTTTAGACAATGTTTTTCTGTTTTCTAGTAAAATACATCTACGTATTTGCATAAGTTTTATCTTAAACAAACACCCGAGACCCGTCCGTTTAAGAACTAAAGATGCGATCTCTTTAAAAAAAATAAGGATCAATTTACAACTTTTTATATTTAATTATATTATATTTAAATATCATTTCCACAATTATTTGTACAGCGCAATTACAAAAATGATTCGTACAATGATTACTTTCATTGTTGTAATTTTATATCTTTTCTACGCTTACTTCTAAACCAAAAATAAAAGAACTTCCTTACCATACGAAATTTAAACAAATGCAATTGCCAAATTACGAACAGTTTAATAGTGCTTTTCCAATTCTTTTTAATAGTTATACAGTTAATGTGGTTGACATTCTTCATCTCAGTTGATCAAACACTTCGTATGTGCTGTAATTTAATTATATATTCATTTTCAATACTATTATAATATATGTTAGGTACATCCCACACCTATATAAACCATGCAACTCATTAGCATATACAAATATTTTAGTGTTCACCAAATTCTGAAGAAAACAAAATCAACTTTTTAATCTCATATCGTAAGGTGCTTCTTCCATATGGCTACGAAAAATTTCGACAAGTTTAACAAGATCACGGTTCAAAGAGGACTAGTTACACACTCGTGGAGAACGGAGCGGTGAAAATGAAGATCTTAGTGAAGAGGGAAGAGCTGCAGCAAGTTCTTGAACAAGTTACGAACAATATTGGTGAGAACAAACAAAATCATGTTAATCTTCGACTAATGTCGAAACAACCAACATCAAAGTCGCTAGAACAGCGGTTGAAGGACATGAAGAGATCACGGATTCTAAGAAGCAGACAAATGAAGAGAGACTGCCGGAGATATTGGAGGCCTGCCCTTGAGAGCATCCCAGAGGCTAGAGTCTTGACCATCTGAATTGTTAAGGTTTCTTTTGTATCTTAGGTATTGTTATATTAATGAGGTGATAAAGTATTATTTACATGTGTTTAGTGGAAATTGTTTAATTTCTTTTTTTACATGTATGCATTATTACATGTATTTTTTTATTTTATTTTTTTGAAACAATTTTACTTAAGGATTTTTATTATTTTATACATGTAGGTAAAAATAAACTGCATAAGTGGTTCATTTATTGTATGTGTTTTCCGGATTCGATCTTAAAATAGACAAAGTATACTTTTTTTTTTTTCGAACCGCAACTATTTTATTAATAAACATAAAATAGAACATAGGGGCCAGCAGAAAACTGGAAATCCTATACAAACAAAAACATTAGATAATTATATCACGTATATTGAAATCTCTCCATATCTCCCAATCAAGGCTCACATAAGGGGATCTATATTTTATCCATTGAAACGACTCCTCTTTAATCTTGTCCACCATAACCTCCACCTAGGGCTGTTCACGAGCCGAGCCGAACCGAGCGGACCTTTGCTCGTGCTTGACTCGTTTACAAACCGAACCGAGCGGAGCGGCTCATTTAAAACCGAGCCACAAATCAAGCGAGCATTTTCCGAGCAGTAAATATTTCGAGCGAGCGGCGAGCGAAGTTCGAGCGATTTGGACAACCGTGTCGCCCGATTTAAATTTGCTGAGAGAGATAGTGACAATGTAGGGTCTCAAGTTTTTATGTCTTAATAAACAAGCACATTCCATGGCATAATATTTTTATTATGAATAACAATGTTGTGGCCGACGAGGCGATAATCATATTGCACGAACAATGACGTTGAGAGCAAGAGACGATTGACTTCGGGTCACGACATGAAACATTGAGGCAATGAGCGTCACTGTCGTTTATCTATTTAGGGTTTAACTTTTAGATTTGATATTAATTTTATTATTGGCGCGATTGGGTTAGTACGTATAGATATAGTTCTAAATTTGTATATAGTTGACCAAAATCTAATAGAGTAGTATATATAAAACTATAAATTTAATTTATATTTAAGTATATATGTATGTGTGTATAAATATAGGTGTGTGTATATATGTATATTTATATATTTATATTTGTGTATATACATGTTTATATATGTGTGTGTGTGTATGTATATATATACTAACTAAAAATAATAATTCGAGCCGAACCGAGCCGAGCGGACCTTTGCTCATGCTTGGCTCGTTTACAAACCGAACCGAGTAGAGCGGCTCGTTTACAACCGAGCATCAAATCGAACGAGCATTTTCCGAGCAATTTCCGAACGAGCGTCGAGCGAGCGACGAGCGTCGAGCGGTTTGAACGGCCCTACCTCCACCCGACTTTGCTTTCCGTCAAAAAGCCATTCATTTCTCGTTTTCCAAATAATCCACAAAGTCGCGAAAGAAATAACTACAATTATTTTTTTCCATCTAGCTGACCCATTTAAATTATATATCCACTCGAGCAGATCCATAGTTGAAACAATTTGCACATTTGTAGGAACTTTAATCCACACCCATATGTTCCACCATACAGCAGATGCAGTAGGACATAAAAACATCAAATGTTCCATTGATTCAATACTATAACCGCATAGAACACACATATTATCTTCTACAAATACCCCCCTCCGATCCAAGTTTGTTTTAACTGCAATACCTTCATTTAAAATCCTCCACACAAAAAACAAACCTTTTGCGGCGCCCAGGCAATCCATTCGAATTGTCCCACCTCGACCTTCACACCTATCCTCTCCGCTATAGCCTCTCTGAAAGCTGCAACTGAGAATAAAACTTGTCCATTTACAGTAACCAAACCCAACTTCTCTGGTTCAGTTACACCAGCCTTCGACAAATCATTTCGAGCCAAAACAAGATCCTTCCAAATACCCGTAATCTCCTTCTTTAGAGGGATGCCATCCTCATTAGAGCTGCTCCCATGAATGGCATTCACCACGTCGGCCCAAAGCTGAGATTGTTGATGTCGAAATCTCCACCGCCACTTCATAAAAAGTGCCCATTCAAGACTTCTAATCTCTCCCAACCCAAGGCCACCCAAACGTTTCGGCGCTACAATCTTTTCCCAACCCACCCACCTTATTTTATGCCTCGATCCCGTCTTTCCCCAAACGAAATCCCTACGGACTCCTTCCAACGTTCTAATAATCTTCTTCGGAGCTTTAAACAACGATAAATAATAAGAAGGCATACTACAAAGAACTGATTTCGCAAGAGTTAGTCTCCCTCCCATGGAGAGCAACTTTGCCTTCCAACTTGATAGTTTTTTCATGATTTTATCAACAATCAATCTCCACGCCATCACACGTTTCATGTTCTCCCCAATAGGAAGACCAAGGAATTTGAAAGGTAACGACCCGGCTACACAATTAAACTTTTTTGCCATTCTTTCCACCGTCTCCCCGTCCACCCCCACTCCCATTAAACTGCTATTGTTAAGATTCACCTTTAATCCCGAAACAAGGTAAAGAACCCTAAGGATCCTCTTCAAGTTTAGGATATTTTTTTCATTCCACAGCCCCATAATCATAACATTGTCTGCATAACATAAGTGGGTCAAAACCGGGCCACCATTAGGGAGCAAAACCCCATCAAATAACCCGTTCGCCATTGCTCTTTTCATAAACCTCTCCAAAACCTCTAACGCCAAGATAAAAAGGAAAGGTGACAAGGGGTCACCTTGCCTAAGACCCCTTCTAAGATTAAATTCTTTAGTCGGGGCCCCGTTAACTAACACGGACGCCATACTAGAAGAAAGACAAGCTCTAATCCACCTCCTCCACCTCTTAGGAAACCCCATAAATTTTAAATTATTTAACAAAAAATTCCAATTTATAGAATCATAAGCCTTTTCAAAATCGACTTTAAAAAGCATCACTTTCATATCTTGTTTCTTAGCCCACAAAATCACTTCACTCACCATTAGCGGGCCATCAAAAATGTTCCTATGTTGCACAAAAGCTGATTGGGTCGATGATGAAATCGAAGGTAAAACCCCCTTTAGCCTATTAGCAAGCGCTTTAGCTATCACTTTATACACAATTCCTATAAGAGAGATAGGTCGAAAATCACCCAACGAGATGGGGTCGCTAATTTTTGGAATAAGAGTGAAAAAAGAAGAGTTGCATCCGACATCAATCCTCCCCGATTCATAAAACTGAAACATCAACTCCATGAATTTTGGTTTTAGATACTCCCAAAACCACCTCACAAACAAGAAAGTGAATCCATCCGGACCCGGCGCCTTGTCTCCCCCACACTCCCAAATTACATTTTTAATCTCCTCCATCGAAAATCGAGTCGTTAATCTCCTTGATTGCGTCAAAGAAATCTTATGAAAATCGTTAAACATCAAGGTTGGTCTTTTTTTCATTGGCTCACTAAATTTCTTCTTAAAAGCTTTCATAATTTCTTTCTTCATACACAAGGGATCACTATACACCACCCCATTAATATTAATTTCATTCAACCTCTTTGACGCCTTCTGAAGGTTAATATATTTATGAAAAAACTTTGAGTTTTCATCTCCATTCTTCACCCAATTTAATCTAACCTTTTGTTTCAGATCCTTACATTTTTGTTTTTCCACATTTCTTAAAGCCAACTTCAGATTAATTCTCTGTTTTTTCTCCTCTGAATTGAGTCTTTTACGCTCAGCTACAGATTCCAGATCATCCAGCATCTTAATGATTTCCACTCTACTCAGGGGGTAGGGGTGGTTACACTCATCACTTATCACTCACTCACAACTTCCAATTAAGTTCCGCCATGTCATCAAGTATTACTCCATCACTAGTAATGGATTTTAGTGAAAATGCTCATCACATCACTTGTGATGGAATTCCATCACTCACAACCTTTTTTTTTTGTTTTTAAATTACAAATTAACAATAAAAAAATTATAAATTATAAATTTCATTTAAATAAAACCTAAATTACATACTAAAAAATAAAACTAAACATTGCAACTAAAAAAACCTAAAAAATCTAAGGCATCTCCCACCCTCACTATTCACATATCTCGCGTTTTTGTTGAATTACGACCGATTTAAACGGTTCGTCGAGATTGGTGTACGGCTCTAACAAGATTTTAAAAAAAAAATTATGTCCTTTTCGTTCAAGTGTCGAATATACGCATCCTCGCGTTTAAGTTTTGCCGCCACAAGTTTTAATTTCTCTTATATCAGTGACTTTGTTTATTTCCACCAATTTAGCCTCTTAGATTTCGGAGATCGACTCCGCCACCGATTCCATTCCTTTACTTGACGAATCACCACTTTTCTTGCGGCGCGGCCTTGTCTGTGTATCGGCTTCAATGGGTTCGTCAATAGGTTGATTGGGTTCGTCACCGGGGTGAACGTTCAAATTCATTTGGGGCAAGTTATCCGATTCGGAAGTCGTGTAGTTCCCCGTCTCGGAGGTCTTTGATTTTTTGGGACCTCCTCTTTTTTTGGAGCCGTTGGCCCACACATGTCGACCAAATCAACCGGTACCCACTTCGAGTGATGTCTCGCAACCTCCCATGCCGCCACGTGTGGAAAACTCCTCTTTTTGTATAGTCGGCAATACTCGTCGTTGGCGGTTTGCATGATAGTCTCCTCGCTCGCTCCACTTTGTAGATTTCGGTTCTACAAAAAATAAAAAATAATTTTTTTAAAACTGTATTTCTGTTTTTTTATAAAAACTGTTTGTTTTTTATAAAACTAGTTTTCTGTTTTTTTAAACTGTTTTTCTATTTTTTTTATAAAAACTGTATTATGTTTTTTTATAAAACCAGTTTTCTGTTATTTTAAAAATAACTGTTTTTCTGTTTTTTTATAAAAACTGTTTTCTGTTTTTTAAAAACAGTTTTCTACTTTTTTTTCTAAAATTGTTTTTCTGTTTTTTTTTATAAAATCCAGTTTTTTTTATAAAAACAGTTTTCTATTTTTAAAATTAAAAAAAAACAATTTTATGTTATAAAAATTAAAATAACAGTTTTAAATATATTAAAAAAACGTACCACTTGAATGAAACAACCGTTGAATTTACTCATCTTCCAGTTCAAATCGCCCCACTTCTAAGTCATTTGATCCACGTTTCGTTCCGTTGAACCGGGAAGTTTGTGAAAATGAGTTATGACTCGTCTCCAAAACAAGTCTTTTCTTTGCTCGTTGGAATGTTTCTTGTTTTCGGAGGTGTGCAAGTACGCCTTGACCAAGGCGACCTCCTCCTCGCTCCTCCATGGCCTCCGAACAGATGTCGGGACAACATCAACTTCTTGAACGTCTTCGTCTTCTTCTTCTTCTTCTTTTTCTACTTCTTGAACGTCATCCTCATCTTCATCGTCATCGAGATTTTGTTGTGGTTTGCGGAACGCACGTGCAAATTGTTGGATGAGGGTGTCATCTTCTAGTGGGTCGACATGGTGGGATTGGGTTTGAAAGTGTGGAAACGGTTGGGGTTGAAATTGGTGAGCTTGAAATGGTGGAACAAACGGTTGGTTTTGATACAGTTGTGATTGAAAGGGTGGAAATTGTTGGGTTTGAAAGGGTGGAAATTGTTGGGTTTGAAAATGTGGGAATTGGTCGGGTTCGTCTTGCAACCTAAAGCGCGCCGGCTCGTCAAGATTCGCTCGAACCTTGGGTCGTACGGGATTTTTCTTTGAACCCGAACCTCTTTTGCTCGAACCCGAACCTCTTTTGCTTGAACCTTCCATCTTTGTATTGATTTTTTATTTTTTTTATTTTTTAAGAATGTTTGGATTTGAAAGAAGAATGTTTGGATTGAGTTGGAAATTTATTTGGATTTTAAAATATTGTGGGTATATATAAAAAAACCTCCAAACGGTCAAATGATATGCGACGGACTCAAGCCAACGGTCGTTTGTTTCAAATGATCAAGCGTGATAAATATCAAGCGTTATGAAGTTAACACGTTTTAACAATTGGTGGTGGCAGTGTTTTGTTTAACATAACGTGTGACCGGGGACTTATAACGTACCGCCCCGTCCCCCTTATTCTTATTTACAAAACATATAGCACCTTAGTTTCATACTAAATTAATAAGAGAAACTAAATTGATCATTCAATTATATTAAACACAAGAGTTAGATTCTATGAGATGTCTTGTATTTAATTTAACCGATTTTATTAAAAGATTTTCTACTGAAACCCATGAGGAATAACCGAGTAGCTTAGTTGCCTTCACTAACTATAATGTCACACCCCGATATTTCCACATATTACCGGTGGGCCCGGTGGGGAGTATCATGACGTAGTTGATATCATCATAGTCAATATACACAATAATATAGCACAACGGACGGCTTGGTAGAATATTACTATTACAAACCATAGTGTCCGAATGTCTAAGTAAAAGAATATATAGACTGGTTGTAATAGAGATCCACAGGCGGATCATAAAAAAAATACAAGAAAACTGAAATAACAGACTTCAGGCATCTAAGGATTTGCAAGATCCTCTTATTTGACACCAAGTAGCTCCAGCCTAGTTACGAGAGGTACCTGTCACTTAGTCTTTGGAAAATACGTCAGTTTTCACTGGTAAATACAATTAACTGACTCATTTGAAAAGAGTTTATGAAAATTGATTTAAGCGCACAAGGCACAGACCATTTATAACTTGGGACAATCTTTAATAAAATCTTGTATACAGTTTTACATGTTTGTCATACATATGGGGCCGGTTTGGAAGCCGGTCATGATTAACTGACTCACCACTTATAGAACCCACAAAAGAGTTATCCCCAACATATGGGTTATTTAGCATTTGCATCTGTCAGGTGTATGCCTACACCCCGTGCATAGGTCGTGGCCATTTTCAAATGAAATGAGCCGAGGATATCCAGGACACAGTTGTATTAACCCCAATGTTTATGTTATCAAACAAAACAGATTAAAATGGGTTATGCAAATTTATTAATCACAATCCGATTAAATGATTTCATACCCGACCAAGCGGCATTATTATAATACCGTATCCCAAGCCCTTATAAGGGAAAATAAGTTAAAAGTATTTACCTGAGCTAGATGTGTAAGGTGTAACTCAGCCGTATGTTTCCTAAAGCCTTATGAAAATACCTTCTACCGAAGCTACTCAATCTATATGGAAGGTTTATTAACCTATTAGGATACTAACAGGTCTTTATTTAAGTCAAAGACTTAGACCGGTTAGTTTGAAAGATACTTAACTGTTCTAAACGCTAGATTAAGCGGAGACCGGAATGGAATGTGATTTAGACCCGACAAGTTTGGATACTTGTATAATATGGGTAAGCTAAACACATTCTGGATTTTGAAGATTTAATGATAAGGTTAAACCCGTTTCGGCTAATTTATGTAAACTAGCTACATAAACAGAACCGAACGCATAAATGCAATACGGGTAACCAAATGAATTATATACAGGTCTCATATGTTATTATGCTTAAAATATGATAATACATCAGTAGGATGTTAACATATATGCCCAAAAAGTGTTTAAAACCAATTTAAGTCCCGTAGGGGCATTTTGGTTATTTTAATATTTTTAAAAGAGGTTTTAAAGTAAACTGATATTCTGGTCTTAAGTAATCAGTAAAAATATTTATTTTATGTTGCTATAACAGTAAGATATCATACATATGTGTGATTTACCATTTATGGCCAAACTATGCCCCGAAAGGGTATTTTGGTCATTTCACATATGCTTTTAGGGACATAATTGGAAGTCTGAGTTCATGACTTATACCTACTATAATAATATAAAAATTTATTTATAAAATCAGTAGGTAAGAAGTCTTAGGTGTTAAATATGGTTTTAAACCATACTATGCACCTAATTAGCGTAAAAACCGTTAATTGACGATATTTAAGATGTTTATGTGATTCTGAGATTTTGATCAGCCTTGTATGCTTAAAATATTTTATTTTTCATATCAAGTCAGTAGAAAAAGGTTTGGCATGCTAATCCCATGTAAATCACATTTTATTAGTCAAAAGGGCATTATCCTCAATTAAGGAATTTATACAAGAACTCTATATTATGGTCAGTAACAAATCTGACCAAACATTCCAAAAATTCCTAAAAATGATATTATAACCGTAGGTAATGAGTTTTGGGTCAAACCTATGTTTAAACATGACTTATGCATAATAGCGTAATTTAATTAATAAAAAGTTCTAATTTACGATATCATGCATAACTTTAGTTTGAGACCAGAAACTGATGTCAAATTTTGTGGACATACTTATATATCATAAATAAAGCTTTTTGTCCTCTCACATTTTCAAAAATCTCGTTTTTATAAAATAAGGGCATAACAGGCATTTATAAGCATAATAACAGAAACTAGCATATAATTCAAAATACTAATGACCAGGTAATATAACTTCAGAGAGTTATTAACATAATATGGTCCTAATGAAAGCTTAAAACATAGAAGATTTAAGTTTATCGGGTTAGAACTGAAAGTCAAAGCAAAAGTCAAGCTTTTGCGACTTTCGGTTGCGAACCGACCCTAAACTCAGAATTGTCGGGTTGAACATGCTTAAACATGTTCTAATAATAATTACCAAGTTATTAGAGTGATAAAATATAATTTATAACCTCTGCATTGTTAGTTTTGATTATTATTTAAAAATCTGTTCAGTTTGACTTTTTAATTAATAGTTTGACCCGACAATTAACTAAGCAAACGAGATAATTAGGAGGTGCCCTTATAAGGGATTAACACCTACCTAATTATGGTCACATAGCCATATTCGCCTCGAACAATGGCTGGACCATTTGAGTTTAAACCGAGAGTCAAAGCTATTTTATGTAACTTTGACTTTTCGGTTTTTAAATAAGAAAACTGAACTAAAGAGGGGGCTAAGACACTTACAAAGGGTCCTAGCAATCTTTTCTACTAAAGAATGAGCTTCCTTATGACCAGGAATCCCAGAATGCTTAAGAAAACACTTGAACTAGAGAGAGGAGTGATTTTTAGTGAATGTGCAAGTGAAATGGCAGCACAAATGGTCCTATTTATTGTGAATGGAGATCATTCAAGATCATCACAGGTGTTTAGGGAAGTATTCTGATGTCTCCAGGTGTCCAAGTGGTATTTTAAAACCATCAACAATCCATGGAATTCGTTTAGTTTTGGTTTGGAGCACAAGGAAGGAGATAACCAGCACCTGGCATCAACATTTTATCGAAACAGGGCCGTCGCGTAGCGCGACGGCATAGGGCCTTCATGGTCGCACAGCGCGACCCCCTCCATTACCAGCTAAACAAGTTTCATCTTTCACATATTCAGCCCTGCACCTTTATAAGCTCAAAATCTTTCATTTTAGGCATAATAGGCCCTTGAAGTTAGTTTGTAGATGATCTAGGGAGTATAACCAAACACCGTTAGGTCCGGTTTTGTTAGACGATCACCGAAAACATAAGTTTCGCCTCGTTGACGCTTTTAACCCTAATTCTTGGGGATTTGCGTAAAGAATACATAACGATCTCGAAACCTCATGAATTTGATATCACTTATTCTTGAGAGTATATTTGAATATTCCAAAGCCTCGGGTTAGTTAAAAGGTCACTCAGAGGTAAGAATTAACATGTTGACACATTTAACCCCTGTAGTTTAATATTTTGATTATTTTCACAAACGGATTCTTGTATTCAAATAATTAGTCGTTTAAGAATATATTCTTCATGTGTGGTCATTTAGAGGCACAAGTTTGGCATGTTGACACTTTTAGTCCCTTCGTATACATAATTTCATCGTTTTACAACTTTAGTCCTTCAAACTCAATCTTTCATACGATTAGGGTTTAGGACACGTGTCTTCACATAATTTGACACGTTTTTATGAGGTGTTACATCCTCACCCCCTTAAAAGAAATCTCGACCCCGAGATTTACTGAAACAAGTGAGGGTACTTTTGTCGCATAGTGGACTCAACCTCCCACGTATATTCTGGGCCTCTACGAGCCTCCCATTTTACTTTCACTATAGACACGTGCTTCCTTCGGAGCTTTTTAACCTGTCGATTCTCGATCGATATAGGTCTTTCAACAAACCTCAGGCTTTCATCAATCTATACGTATTTATGCGACATTGCTAGCGATTCATCAGCTAGACATTTCTTTAAATTACAGATGTGGAACACATTGTGAATCCCACTAAGCTCCTCAGGCAAGTTTAGCTTATAAGCTACACTACCAACACATTCGATGATCTCGAATTGTCCGATATACCTTGGGCTTAACCAGTGTTGCAAAAATCGTGATTACTCGGCGATTAATCGCCGACTAGTCGCTAGTCGGCTTCCTACTGAGTAATTTTTCAGTAATCAGTCAAAAAATCGCTAGTCGGTCAAAGCCGGTCCAAGCCGCCCTAGTCGGCCCAAGTCGCCCTAGTCGGCCCATTTGAAATCCATACAAAACTGGCCCAAGATTACAACTTTAGCCCATTTTCCTTATCCCTTACCCCTTACCCTAATATGACGAAGAATTTGAGTCGAAGAAAGAGGATGAAGTAGACGAGGAGATTGAATACGAGTCGGATGGTGTCGAAATCACTGAACACTACGGGGATGACGATTACATTTGAGATATTTGTTAATGTTTGAATTTTAAGTACTGCGACTTGTTATATTATGACTTATATGTAAGTTTAGTTTGTATTTTGAACTACTTTTACCTTTTTAAATATTATGTTGATATGGATGTGTGAGTATATATATACATATTTATAAAAAAATTATATTTTACATATAACGTTCCGATCCGATTAATCCCGAGTAAACCCGAGTAGTCGCTAGTCCCCACCTCACCGGCCGACTAGCGACTAGCGAGTTCTGCAACCTTGGGCTTAACTTTCCCTTTTTACCAAAATGCATCACACCTTTCCAGGGTGACACTTTCAGTAAGACTTTGTCGCCTACTTCAAACTTTAGAGGTTTTCGCCTCTTATCAGCATAACTTTTCTGCCTATCCCTGGCAGCTTTTAGGCGATCACGAATTTGGACGATCTTGCCCGTTGTTTCAAGAACTATATTAGGTCCTGATAACTGAGCTTCTCCTACTTCCGCCCAACACACAGGCGTTCTGCATTTCCTTCCATACAATGCCTCAAATGGCGCAGCCTGAATGCTAGTATGGTAATTATTATTATAGGAGAACTCGATCAATGGTAGGTGGTCATCCCAGCTACCACCCAAATCAATAACACATGCACGAAGCATGTCTTCCAAAGTTTGAATTGTACGTTCACTTTGTCCATCTGTTTGGGGATGGTAAGCGGTACTAAAATTCAAACGAGTGCCTAAAGATTGTTGGAAAATTTTCCAAAAGTGAGAGGTGTATCTAGTATCTCTATCGGATATAATAGATACTGGCACTCCGTGGAGAGATACAATCTCATCCACATACAACTGGGCTAACTTGTCGGAGCTATGAGTCTCCTTGATGGGTAAGAAGTGTGCTGACTTAGTCAGTCTATCGACTATGACCCATATAGTATCATTTCCATGCCTTGTTTTAGGTAACTTGGTTATAAAATCCATAGTTACCATTTCCCATTTCCATGTGGGAAGTTCTGGCTGTTGTAGCAAACCTGACGACTTTTGATGTTCAACTTTTATCTGAGCGCATGTGAGACATTTAGCTACATATGTGGCTATAGATTTCTTCAAACCTATCTACCAATAATTGTTTTTCAAATCATGATACATTTTGTCACCTCCAGGGTGAACTGAATATCTGGAGTTATGAGCTTCCTGGAGGATTACATTTCTAAGTCCGACATGCATAGGAACCCAGATTCTACCATTCAATCTAAGGATTCCATCCTTGCCAGGTAACAACTGATCAGCTGTTACACCTAACTTTTCACTTGGAAAGTTAGTTTCCAATATAGCTTCCTTTTGAGCAGCTAACAGCCTTTCATTCAAGCTGTTTTTGAGTTCAATACTCTTGGCATTAATTCTTATAGGTTTGACTCTTTCCTTTCGGCTTAGAGCATCAGCGACTACATTCGCTTTGCCAGGATGGTAGCGAATTTCACAATCGTAGTCATTTAGGGTCTCCATCCAACGGCGCTGCCTCATATTAAGATCCTTTTGGTTGAATAAGTGTTGGAGACTTTTGTGATCCGAATAAATAACACATTTAGTTCCATATAAGTAATGTCTCCACAACTTTAGTGCAAATACAACGGCACCCAACTCCAAATCGTGGGTGGTGTAATTCTTTTCATGCACCTTTAGTTGTCGTGATTCTTAGGCAATCACCTTGCCTTTCTTCATAAGCACACAACCCATACCGGTGTGTGAAGCATCACAGTAAACAACAAACTCTTCTACTCCTTCGGGCAAAGTCAATACAGGAGCATTGCTCAATTTCTGTTTAAGAATCTCAAAAGACTCTTGTTGTTTAGGACCCCAATCAAACTTTACATTCTTGCGGGTTAGAGCAGTTAATGGTGCAGCTATCCTTGAGAAGTTCTCAATGAACCTTCTATAATAACCAGCTAATCCTAGAAAGCTACGAATTTCCGTAGGTGTCTTCGGTGCTTCCCAATTCATAATGGCTTCTATTTTAGCGGGATCTACTTGGATACCACGCTCACTCACAACATGTCCAAGGAATTGGACTTCGCGAAGCCAGAACTCACACTTGGAGAATTTAGCATACAGCTTCTCCTGTCGCAACAATCCTAAGATACATCGAAGGTTCTTCTCGTGTTCAGTTTGACTATAAGAATAGATAAGTATGTCGTCTATATAGACAATGACAAACTTGTATAAGTATGGCTTGCAGACCCGATTCATGAGATCCATGGATGCTGCTGGTGCATTAGTGAGCTCAAAAGGCATCACTAAGAACTCGTAGTGATCATACCTCGTTCTAAAAGATGTTTTAGGTACATCTCCTGTTCTAACCTTGAGTTGATGATACCCAGATCTTAAATCAATTTTCGAGAAGAAGCTTGCCCCTTGGAGTTAGTCGAACAAGTCGTCAATCCTGGGCAATGGATAACGATTCTTGATTGTTACCTTATTTAACTCACGATAATCAATGCATAGATGCATTGATCCATCCTTATTCTTTACAAACAATATAGGAGCTCCCCAAGGTGAAGAGTTGGGTTGGGTTGTATGAAACCATTTTCCAGTAAGTCATCCAACTGAGTCCTAAGCTCTTTCATTTCTGTAGGCGCAAGACGGTAAGGAGCTCGTGCGATAGGTGCAGATCCTGGCAGAATGTCTATCCTGAATTCAACTTGTCTCTCAGGAGGTAATCCAGGTAGTTCATCAGGAAAAACATCAGGGTAATCAGAGATAATCGGAATGTCTTCAATCTTGGGTTTCGGTTCATCAACTGTTACTTGTGCCATATAGATGACACACCCACTCTTCAGACACTTCGATGCCTTGAGTATACACACATTTTTGGGTAAACCATAATGTGTATCTCCTTGAATGGTGACTGACTCACTAGATGGGGTTTTGATGTTAACTAGTTTCTTATCGCAGGCAATTTGGGCTTGGTTATGTGATAACCAATCCATGCCTAAAACTACATCAAACCCTGCCAATTTCATTGGCAAGAGGGATAGCGGGATAGAATGATTCTTAATGGATATAAAGCATCCATCAAGAAGAGTTGAAGCTGTTTCTAAGGTACCATTTGCGAGTTCTACCTCATATTTTATGTCTAGAGTTTTAATAGGCAGATTCAGTAATTTGCTAAACTTATGGTCTACAAAAGACTTATCCACACCTGAATCAAATAAAACTCTAGCATAAATATCATTAATAAGGAAGGTACCTGTTATAACGTTATCATCGTTCACCGCCTCCCTGGCGTTCATTTGAAAGACCCTTGCATTGGTTTTCTTTGCCTCATCAGGCTTCTTAACATTTTTAGGGCATTTAGTCTTAATGTGCCCCTTTTCATTGCAACCATAGCAGGTTGCATCCTTGATGTTTTGGCACTCCACAGTGTTGTACCCTTTCTTCTTGCAAATTCCACAAGGTTTAGCTTGTGGATCCTGATTGCACTTTCCAAAGTGCCTCTTGTCACAAGTTTTACATCTGGGCTTGTCACCCGACTGCCCTTTCTTGGAACCAGAGTTCCCTTTCTTCTTTTTGATTGATTGGTGGGACTGGTCATCCTCCTTCTTCCTCTTCCCTTCCTCGGTGGTTTTCTTTGACCTATTCCTCACAATATCGAGAGTAAGTGACAATGATAGATCGACAGCCGATCTATATGTAGCCGGCTTAGAAGCCTTGACATTTCCTTTAACCTCAGGGGCTAAACCACCTATAAAACGCGCAATACGTTTGGGTTCAGGGGTGACCAGATAAGGTACGAGTCGGGACATCGAGTTAAAACTGGTCACATAAGACATGCAATCCAAATCTTTCATCACCAGAGTGAGGAAATCAGTCTCCACTCTTTCAACTTCATGCTGCGGACAATAAGTGTCCTTCACAAGATCAAAAAATTGATTCCAAGAAAGGTTATACAAAGAAACCTGTCCAGTGGATTGCACCAATGCTTTCCACCATGTTTAGGGCGTCGCCCTTGAAGGACTGAGATACAAACTTAATGATGTCCTCCTTAGCACACCCACTAATTTCAATCACCGTTTCCATTTCATCCAACCACTTCATACAGTCAATAGCTCTTTTTTCTCCCGTGAAATCTCTTGGTTTACAAGAGATGAAATATTTATAGGTACAACCTTTGTTGTACCTGGGAGTCTGATCAAGGATAATTTGTCTCTGTGGTTCACTTCTCTAATTGGATGAGTGTCGAGACTCATCCTTTTTCAATGTATGCGAATGTGATAGGGACTTTGTATGAGTTTTGGACCGAACATTACTCGGCTCCTTAAACATATTATCCACAGCTTGAGCAACTGCCGTGTTTATCATTTCTTGTAATTCAGCACCAGTAACATTTATCCTGGTATTATTGTTTCGGGTTCCACAGGATGACTATTAGCTTCGTCCGAGCCAGCCATGATTTGAATACTAAAATCAAACAATAATAATTTATTTAGATTATATAATGAATCATCATATCTGATGATTAGATGGTCATGGTATTAATAAACCATATAGACCATTTTTAGATAACAAGTCAAAATTTATTAAATCATGATTTGCCTAGGCTACAAATGAACCATTATTGGCAATTAGGTAGGATATAATCCTTTACATTTATCAGACAGGGAACATATGTCACAACTGTCAATGTCATAAAGACATTTTCAGATAGCACAAAAGGCTCGTCTTGAAGGACATTTAAATGGCACAAAAGCCTTGTCACAAGGACAATTAAAATATAATCAATGATCTCTTGAATCAGTGATTTTTAAGGGTTGAACATAGTTCATCGCCTTTTTGACAAGAAGTTTATAAAATAAAATTGTCATTGTCATGAATACACCTTCGCCCATAGGCATACACCTCAAATGGATGTTTTTTATGTATACATCATATTTGATGTTTAACAGCCATGATTCGCATTGATCATATAGGCCATGAGGGTGATCTGGAAAACTCCAAGTACTTTTTGAGAAGCTAGTGTGGTCTCTCAAGTCACACTGCTAGGAATGTTAACATGTTTTCAGATGTTAACAAGGAATCATTTTCTTAAGAGGGTTACACCATCATAGCCAATTATATTATGGCTAGGTCATACCTATAAGAATTTCCTTTGAAATATCACGCAGACCAATGAAGATTGAATTGATATTTGTATGGTGATGTAATAAAATACACATATAAAACTTTCAAAAGAAATTCCATTAAAATACTAAACGATTACAAGAAATGCCCTAAACGGGTCTTGAAACAAACAAATTATCCACACAGGGACTACAGAAAGAAACAAGTCCACGCAGGGACTAAAATACAAAAATGAAATGTCCACGCAGGGACTTGATTGAAATTACAAAATAAAATAAAATAAAATTCTACTTCTTCTTGCCCTTTATGAAGTTCGCAAGGCCTTTAAGAAATTTGTTATGCTTTTTCTCGCGTTCATCCGCTTTTTGTTCAACCTGATCCAACCTTTGCAGGATTTGTTGTGTTTGCAGTTGTGAAGGTGGGGGTTGCTGTTGATAAGGTGGGTATTGATACCCTTGCACGGGATACCCAGTTGGGTATACTGGAGGAAAGGGTGAGGGATAAAGTGCATTAAATTGAGCTGCCTCAAGATATGGATCTTGGGCAGGGGCCTGATATCCATAATCTGTAGGAGTTGGATATTCAAATGGGTTATACCCAGATGAACCTTGGTAAGTCGGTATTGGGTTTTCATAACCCACTGGAGGTGGTGCAAAAGTAACTGGCGGGGGTTCATTTTCCGGCACCGCGTGAGAAGGTCCACCCATTTATGGATCTTCAGGGATATGAGGGTATGTACTTGAAGCTTGTGGGGAACTGAATCTCGGTCCCCCTCGCACGGACATCCATGCATTCCTCCTCCGCCTTTGTGGCTCAGGAGGTGGTTGTGGTGGTTGTTGAGGTGGTTCCTCAACGGGCAATGGCGGTGGAGTAACCGCCTGAAGATACGGTTCCTCCAATGGAGGTTGTGGAGAGTTATGAAAATAAGGGGTGAATTCCCAAGTATAAGTGTTCCATCTTTCGGCCCATGAATCGGGGCCTTGATATGGCGATCCTTCATAAGGAGAACCGCTAGAGATACTGATGGGATGTGATGGCGTCCTAGTTAGTGGCAATTCTAGATCTGGATCGTCGTCCATCTCCATATCTTGAGAGAAGTGGTCCTCGGGTCCAAGAGGATTATAACCTGGTGGTTCTTTAATATAGTCATTTGGGTTAAATTGACCCGGTGAGTAAAGATCGTGAGAACCCGAATGGTGAAAAGAATGACAATGTAGAGAGTGATGTGAATGATGTGAGTGGTGAGAATGGTATGAATGGTATGAATGTTGGGGCTCGTCTTGAATAGGCGGCCCGAAAGGAGGGTGGTCTGAAGGTGAAGAACCTAAGGAAACTGAGTGTCTCGCAGGCTCAAAAGAGTGTCTCCAATTATCTCGCAAATCAGTGCTAGTAAAAGATGCTGATGGCGTGCGTCTATGTGAGGGTCCAACATTGCTAGATGGTCCTCCCCTCATAGGACCTTTTCCTTTTTCTCGAACGCGCGGCGGCATTTTAATTAACCTATCAAAATAATAAAACAACATATAAACGGCAAAAGGAAAGTTAGAATAAATCCTAGGTCATATGCTTATTGTGTCATTGAGATTAAACACAAAAGGTTAGTGTTTAATTCACTCAATGTTGGCTCTGATACCAACCTGTCACACCCCGATATTTCCACATATTACCGGTGGGCCCGGTGGGGAGTATCGTGACGTAGTTGATATCATCATAGTCAATATACACAATAATATAGCACAGCGGAAGGCTTGGTAGAATATTACTATTACAAACCATAGTGTCCGAGTGTCCAAATAAAAGAATATACAGACTGGTTGTAATAGAGATCCACATGCGGATCATAAAACAAAATACAAGAAAACTGAAATAACATACTTCAGGCATCTAAGGATTTGCAAGATCCTCTTATTTGACACCAAGTAGCTCCTGCCTAGTTACGAGAGGTACCTGTCACTTAGTTTTTGGAAAATACGTCAGTTTTCACTGGTAAATACAATTAACTGACTCATTTGAAAAGAGTTTATGAAAATTGATTTAAGTGCACAAGGCACAAACCATTTATAACTTGGGACAATCTTTAATAAAATCTTGTATACACTTTTACATGTTTGTCATACATATGGGGCCGGTTTGGAAGCCGGTCATGATTAACCGACTCACCACTTATAAAACCCACAAAGGAGTTATCCCCAACATGTGGGTTATTTAGCATTTGCATCTGTCAGGTGTATGCCTACACCCCGTGCATAGGTCGTGGCCATTTTCAAATGAAATGAGCCGAGGATATCCAGGACACGGTCGTATTAACCCCCAATGTTTATGTTTTCAAACAAAACAGATTAAAACGGGTTATGCAAATTTATTAATCACAATCCGATTAAATGATTTCATACTCGACCAAGCGGCATTATTAAAGTACCGTATCCCAAGCCCGTATAAAGAAAAACAAGTTAAAAGTATTTACCTAAGCTAGATGTGTAAGGATGTAACTCAGCCGTTTGTTTCCTAAAGCCTTATGAAAATACCTTCTACCGAAGCTACTCAATCTGTATGGAAGGTTTACTAACCTATTAGGATACTAACGGGTCTTTATTTAAGTCAAAGACTTAGACCGGTTAGTTTGAAAGATACTTAACGGTTCTAAACGCTAGATTAAGCGGAGACCGGAATGGAATGTGATTTAGACCCGACAAGTTTGGATACTTGTATAATATGGGTAAGCTAAACACATTCTGGATTTTGAAGATTTAATGATAAGGTTAAACCCGCTTCGGCTAATTTATGTAAACTAGCTACATAAACCGAACCGAACGCATAAATGCATTACGGGTAACCAAATGAATTATATACAGGTCTCATATGTTATTATGTTTAAAATATGATAATACATCAGTAGGATGTTAACATATATGCCCAAAAAGTATTTAAAACCAATTTATGTCCCGTAGGGGCATTTTGGTTATTTTAATATTTATAAAAGTGGTTTTAAAGTAAACTGATATTCTGGTCTTAAGTAATCAGTAAAAATATTTATTTTAAGTTGTTATAACAGTAAGATATCATACATATGTGTGATTTACCATTTATGGCCAAACTATGCCCCGAAATGGTATTTTGGTCATTTCACATATGCTTTTAGGGGCATAATTGGAAGTCTGAGTTTATGACTTATACCTACTGTAATAATATAAAATTTTATTTATAAAATCAGCAGGTAACAAGTCTTAGGTGTTAAATATGGTTTTAAACAATACTATGCACCTAATTAGCGTAAAAACCGTTAATTGACGATATTTAAGATATTTATGTGATTCTGAGATTTTGATCAGCCTTGTATGCTTAAAATATTTTATTTTTCATATCAAGTCAGTAGAAAAGGGTTTGGCATGCTAATCCCATGTAAATCACATTTTATTAGTCAAAAGGGCATTATCGTTAATTAAGGAATTTATACAAGAACTCCATATTATGGTCAGTAACAAATCTGACCAAAAATTCCTAAAAATGATATCATAATAGTAGGTAATGAGTTTTGGGTCAAAACCTATGTTTAAACATGACTTATGCATAATAGTGTAATTTAATTAATAAAAAGTTCTAATTTACGACACCTTGCATAACTTTAGTTTGAGACCAGAAACTGATGTCAAAATTTGTGGACGTACTTATATATCATAAATAAAGCTTTTTGTCCTCTCACATTTTCAAAAATGTCGTTTTTATAACATAAGAGCATAACGGGCATTTATAAGCATAATAACGGAAACTAGCATATAATTCAAAATACTAATGACCAGGTAATATAACTTCAGAGAGTTATACTACAACATAATATGGTCCTAATGAAAGCTTAAAACATAGAAGATTTAAGCTTAATCGGGTCAGAACTGAAAGTCAAAAAAAAAGTCAAGCTTTTGCGACTTTCGGATGCGAACCGACCCTAAACTCAGAATTGTCGGTTTGAACATGCTTAAACATGTTCTAATAATAATTACCAAGTTATTAGAGTGATAAAATATAATTTATAACCTCTGCATTTTAAGTTTTGATTATTATTTAAAAATCTGTTCAGTTTGACTTTTTAATTAATAGTTTGACCCGACAATTAACTAAGCAAACGAGATAATTAGGAGGTGCCCTTATAAGGGATTAACACCTACCTAATTATGGTCACATAGCCATATTCGCCTCGAACAATGGCTAGACCATTTGAGTTTAAACTGAGAGTCAAAGTTATTTTACGTAACTTTGACTTTTCGGTTTTTAAATAAGAAAACTGAATTAAAGAGAGGGTTAAGACACTTACAAAGGGTCCTATCAATCTTTTCTACTAAAGAATGAGCTTCCTTATGACCAGGAATCTCAGAATGCTCAAGAAAACACTTGAACTAGATAGAGGAGTGATTTTGAGTGAATGTGCAAGTGAAATGGCACCACAAATGGTCCTATTTATAGTGAATGGAAATCATTCAAGATCATCACAGGTGTTTAGGGAAGTATTTTGATGTCTCCAGGTGTCCAAGTGGTATTTTAAAACCATCAAAAATCCAATGGAATTCTTTTAGTTTTGGTTTGGAGCACAAGGAAAGAGATAACTAGCACCTGGCATCAACATTCTGTCGAAACAGGGCCGTCGCGTCGCGCGACAGCATAGGGCCATCATGGTTGCGCAGCATCGAGGGGCTTTGCGTAAAAATACATAACGATCTCAAAACCTCGTGAATTTGATATCACTTATTCTTGAGAGTATATTTGAATATTCCGAAGCCCCGGGTTCGTCAAAAGGTCACTCAGAGGTAAGAATTAACATGTTGACACGTTTAACCCCTGTTTTTTATAATCTTTCAATTATTTTCACAAACGGCTTCTTGTATTCGAATAATTACTCGTTTAAGAATATATTCTTCGTGTGTGGTCATTCAGAGGCACAAGTTTGGTATGTTGACACTTTTAGTCCCTTCGTATACATAATTTCATCGTTTTACAATTTCATACGATTAGGGTTTAGGACACGTGTCTTCACATAATTGGACACGTTTTTACGAGGTGTTACATATAAACCTGAGGAGGTGAGCTATTAGTAGAAACTTAATCAATAGAAATTGTGCCTTTGGCCCTAACTGCCCTCAACAGTAAATATTATTGGCCATCAGTTGGAACTCCATCAACAACACTCGAATTGAGTCGTTGGTAGTATTGGTAGCAACCTAACCCATCAACGATGATTGCATTAGCAAAATGTTCCTACTGTTGAGCGCCACCAATAATGAAACATTATTTTTCTATTTTTCTAAAATCCTCTGTATGAATAGAGATCGATCCATGTACAAATGTTAATCGCAATATTAAGGTTGAATGTGAACCTTTAAACCTTTCTTACAAAAATATCTTATTACTTAAGCTCTTAGTAGACGTTTTGTTCTTGACTATTAGTTATTATTTATAAAAATGTACACAAATAGTTGCAATTGGCTTTGCCCATCTTCAGATATCTTTCCCAAATTAGGGTAGTCACTTCGTTTCTTCTTTAGATTTGTCCATGCAGATAAACTCATATTCCATCGTAGATCTGTCAACAATGGTCTGCTTGGCAACATCATAGACATTGTATGCCTGATATTTAGATACCATCCTGGGCAAATCGTTTTGGGTGAGAAGGTTAAATGGCGAGCACAAGATCTCCTTTATGGATCTTCAAGAAATACAAATGTCTGGTATGCCCGAATTATTCGTGTCTCAATTCTGGGAAGGGCTACCCAATGGTCTGTTATTGTTGACCCAAGGGGCAATTCAGGGGGCTTGGTGTCTGGTTGGGATACAAATGTTTTCAACCTAGATTCTATCATAGAAGACCAATTCTTCATTGTGGCCAGATTCTGGTTTTGGGAGGGGATAGAATCATTATCATGAAGGTTTATGCTCCAAGGAATAAAAACTTGAGGTGGTAATTATGGGATAAAATTGTGATAGTGAGATAACAGCTCCCAGTTTTATGGGTAGCATTGGGAGACTTTAATGAGGTCCGGTCGGTGGATGAGAGATTGAATTCGGAGTTTGATTACAATGGGGTCTGATGGTTTATTGATTTCATCGCTAGAGTAGGCTTTTTGGAGTATAATATGGCAGGTAAATCGTTCAATTATAAGACAGATGACGGAACCAAGCTGAGTAAATTGGACTGTATTTTTGTGTGTGTTGATTTCGCCTCCAAATGGCCGTGTGTGTCTTTATCTGTGTTGAATCGTTAGCTTTCGGACCATAACCCGGTTGTCTTGAAGTGTACCGTTGTGGACTTGGGCCTATTTCGGACCAACTATGTTAGGCACAAACATTTTAAGCCTATATGTAAAAGAGAAAGTCGAGTAAACCAACATGTAAAACCGAAAAACCTTGGTTTTGTTTCGGTTTGACCCTAAAACTGATCTAGGTACACCACCACCACTCTCACCCCCAAGACTGAATGACTAACTAAGCCTATGGCATTATAGCTTAGTGACATCTTGGGGGTGAGATAAGGCTTGGGTACCGTTAGGTATTGGGTTCGATTCCCACATGGGGGGTTCACAGATTTATTGGGTTTCCTCCTGAATTTGTGTATAGGCATTATTGTCTAGTGGAGATGAATATGATCAGGTGGTTCCACTAGTTGCACGATGATACTCTAGTGGTTTGTCAGTAATTTAAATTTAACGTTAAAAAAGAAAAAGAAAAAATAAAGACTGACCAACTGAAACCTAGGGCCGGTTCACATTTTTATGAGTTTTCGGTTTAGGCTTAGGTCTGGTTTGTACTGTTCCTAGACGGGGGCAAGTGCACTCATCGTTGACGTAGTATGGTGATGGTATGATACCGATGCCGTCCAAGGACACAAGAGCTTTTAATACCAAATTATCGTCAACGTGTAATCGACCCAAACTTTTAGAAAAAGGTTTTAACAAGTAAATTAAAGTGAATAAAATAAAGTAAAAGAAGCAAATAAACAAGATAGAATCACTTGGTTTTGACTTATCTTTTACGTATCCTTTGATTATTTCTGCACTTTGGGTTTTTTAAGAGTTTATCTGAGTTAAAGTAGCATGTTCCTCTTTTGGATGCAACAATACCCTCAGCAATATTTGTCTGAGTCAGCAGGGATACAGTCCCACAAGGCCGGAATATTCAAAGATAATTAAGTGGGTTATTACTGCAAAATGTGACATGTCCCTCTTTTGGATTGCTTCCCCCGATTTGATGCTATCTGCCTCAAAGGAAATCCTAATAAGCTTGAACCAAGTCCTCACAGGATCTATACACTGAACGAGGTAAGAGTTTTACCCAAACCACCCTTTTAACCCCCTTTCAGGCAGTTAACGTGCTTTATATAGACCGTAAAGACACGAATGAGTGAATCAACAAAACATGAAAGAATAATAGAATAAAACTCACTTTCAATATAAAAAAAATTGTTATTAAAGTCATTACTACAAACCCAATTAAAAGACTTCGTCTTCACCAAGTGATGTAAGAGATTAGCCAAGCATGGCCATAGTTTGACAAAGACTCTTACGATCAATCTTGGATCCCGAGACTACTACACACTCTAAACTCTAATGATTGTGGTGGAAGTTGATGGTGTATTAGGGGCAGGTGTGAGAGAAATGGTTTGCCAAGGGATGAGTTGGAGTGAAACCAAGCACCCCTATTTATAGCTGGAAACAGACCCTTCACACGGCCCCGTGTCCTGCGAGCACGGCCCCATGCCCTGCGGGCACGGCCCCATGTCTTCCTTCTTCTTTGTCTTCATTTAGTATGTATGTCAGATCAGTCTGCTACACGGTGTGTCAACGGCACGACCCCGTGGGCATTGTACTTGTTGTACTATTCCATATGTTTTGGTCAAAAATTACCGAAGCAATTAAGTGATCAAATTAGTTAAGTGAGGCAGTGTGCTAAAAATGTGTGTTGAAAATATGGTAGTTAAGTTGATTACAAAAACAGGTTCAGGATATAGCTCAGGATATTGAGCTATATCTATGATAAAACAATGAGCAAAAACATAAAGGGTGACACGAGATATACGAGGAAAGCCCTTGATCAATCTAGATCGCCGGCATAAAACCTCGGGAGCTGACAATCGCAGCTGCCTTGTTCTTCTTATTGCTTCAAATATCAGGATACAGTGCAGGATATGATGCGGATCAACTAGGTGTTACAATGTAATTCGAGTACAAGTGTTAGCGTGTAGTGATTGTTTGCTGCTAGAGAGAAAAAGTGTGCGAAAGAGTGTGTGCCTTAATCTGATCCGATCAATCTATTTATAGTAAAAGGAAACTAACTATATATCCTATTATTCTGGGATTCAGCGGATATTCCCCATATAAACGTTGCAGTCCTGGTCTTACGGCTTCAACATCTCCAAACTAACTAATTTGCCCGAGTCATGAGGAGAAGAAGTCCACTTGAACGTTGGAGACTTGCACCTTCTAATCTGCACGTGGTTAAATCAGTCACTACCAGGATATCGTATCAGGATGTTACCAATATCCTGATCCGGTATCCTGATCACAAATAAACAATCAAAGCCAGAATATTAGTCAGGATATATGTTCAGAAAATCGCCCATAACAATTGTCCCCAAAATATATCTGTTGGTATACCAATTCCAACGGATATATTTTAAACCTTATCCCTCGAATCGAGGTTATTAAATTGAAACGACGGTCAAGATAGCACTATGTAACTTCCAACGCGGTTTTCACTCGATGGATATCTATTATGCCCCTATATCTTCTATCTTTTTGTTTGAAAACCAGATATCATCAACAGAGTCTCCAGGTAATTACTCATCCCTTCCTCATTTCCTGTAAATTTTATCCTTCTTCCAATGGCCACTAGAGTCCACTCTCAAACCGGTGAATCGTCGGAATCCTTCGTCCAGCAAAACCTTCTCAAAAATCCCGAGAAGGAGATCTGTGCCTTTGATAACGCAGACATCGCAGCGTTGAGAGCCTCCAGTGCTTTCCCCGATGGCACAATCATTAGGCCTTTTGATCTATCAATTCGATCGGATGTTTCTTCCGCCGATTGGATTTGTTTCCCGGCATACCCTTTCTCGCTGGGTCTTCGGTACCCATTTCCTGAATTCATGATGCAGTTTTTCTGAACCACTGGTATTTCCTTTGCCCAAACAATGCCCATGGTTTGGAGAGTACTGATCGTACTCAACCAAATCAAAAATCTTCATTGTCCTGACTTGTGCATCGAGGATATCCCGATTGCTTACCGCTTCCGATCACACGGCTCCAGTCGGTTCTTACTCTTTTCAACTTCCAGCAAACCCCTCATTCTTAAAGCCACCAAGAACGAGGATGGATGGCAACGTAAATTCTTCTTCGTCAAGCGAGACTCCATCTATGAGGGTACTAGTCTTCCGGTGGAGTCGTTAACCACCGGTAGGGTTTAGGATTTCAAGAATATCCCCAGATACTTCTAGGCTTTTATCCTGTGCTAATATCTTCTTATTTGATCTTTATGCAGTGAACTTTAAGGAAGTAGCCCCTCCTACTGCAGAATCTGAAAAAAGAATTGAAGCAATTTACCGGTTACCAGAGGGTGACAGAAGTTTTTCTACACACATCCCAAGTTCCAGTCAATATTCTTCATCTGATATGTCTGGTAAGAGCCACTTCGTAAATATTTGATTAGCGTAACATAATGAAAGAGTAATAAGGATTTAGAACTTCCCCTTTATGCAGCACCAGCCAAGATCCCAGAGGTTTTCGACCTTGAGGAGCTGGACAGTTATTCCGATCACGTCCGGGTCAAGAAGGAGCCCAGTCCCAAGACCACAGCCTTTTCCAAGCCCAGCAGCTCCAAAGCCATCATCATTCCCAAGCCTTCGCCAGCTACTAAGCCCCGAAGTTCAAGTTCTCGCAAAAGGAAAGAGACTGACTCACCTACCATCTCTGATATGTTCCCCTATGAGAATCATGGGTTCATTGAGGCAAGCGGGTTCATGACTTATTTTCTTAACCAGGTATAAATTCCTATTCCATATCCTGCACATATATGTCAAACCAATATCCTGGTTATCACAATACCTGTGTCTTTGGGTGTAGGGCCTCGAACGTCTGGTTCATTTATACCAGGAATCCTGTGGGCTCAACAAGATGCTCGAGTCCAAGTTGAAGAATGTGACAACCCAAACCTTTAAGGTTAGTAATGTCTAGCTTTCTAAATAACATTCCTTATTATTCCTCTCCGATGTGTTATATGTTTCACGTTTGTGTTTGCTTATTAGTCTGTTTAGTGTGCATGACAACTGTACCGAATTAACATTGTTAGCACCGTGTTTGGGCCGCAAGTTTTTGGGCCACGTTAGCTACCTTTGTGATACACTTCATGCCGGCACGAACAAACACAACCGAGCCCAACTTAGCCGTGTGTGCTCCGATCAAATCGGGCCTAGTTGGGGTAACAAATAAGTTTTAGGAATCGGCCCATGTGTTAAGTTTTGGCCTTATATTTGTGTGTACGTAAACCCCTATGCCTTTTAAGATCACAACTTAGTAAACCAAACCCTGTTTCTTCTTATCCAAGTCGGCAGACCTCAAGATCGCGCCCCCCCCCATCTCGAGACATTAATCTATTGGTTAGTAAATCTATGTTATGTTGATCTTTGTTTGGTAATCTTTTTGTGCGAAACCTTGCTTGCCGAATTGTATGTGTATGTATTGTTGTGATATTAAATAAGTGGTGTGGCTTGATATTAAGTTACGATTAGGATTAGAATAGTTGCTTGATTGACAGAATGTTATATTTGTATGATTTAGTGAACCTCATGATATTAAGATTCGAATAGGGATAGAATAATGATGAGAAACTGAAATATATTTATGTGATGATAATTGATCTGACTTGGTGGTATATAACTGTTGCTGATTTATCTTGGAATTGTATGCATGTGATTTGTATTGAAAGTGCAGCCAAGAAATATAAAGATAACTTCAAGATTTCGGCCATGTTGTTCAGTGGCATGTGATTGTGTATATGTGTGCAAATTGTAAGTGTCTCACATGATCTAATTGAAATAGCATGTGATTTCATGATTAACTATTAAAGGTCCAACTAAATAATAATGTGACATTTAATGAACACTGAAAAGTTGCATGTGACTTTGAATCCATCGAGAAGTATCAGTTTTTGAAGGTCCAATTGAAATTGGTTTTAGTGCAATATAAATACAAAGTGACTAAATTGTTTGTGGCCCATGTGCACATCACCAAACGGATTGTCATCTTACTGTGACTACCCGAGAAATCCACAACATCTTGTTTTGATAATTTGTATTATGATTAATTAGGGTATTGCTTGTTAATAACGAATAAGTTTTGAGTAATAATTCCTTGGCCGATTAAGAGTGGGTCGCACCCAAGAAAAAGAAATATTTCACGAAACCAATATGTTTGGGTTATGATCTGAGAAGTCGTGTGTGTAGTGGAAATTATTGATTATGTTGATAATGCATAATAGTGGTCCGATAACAAACACATGTAAACTGGTCAATACTTATTGAAATTTGCTGACAAATTTTATTAAAATGAAATGCTATTGGACCGATCTGTATAAGAGAGTCACATGGGCCGCCAACTTGATATCACATGCAAACTGATAAAATGGACAGACATTATTAATAATCACATGCAGCAAACAATTAGAACATATTTGATTGGGCCAGTCAACTTGGGCCGCGAACAATCATGTGAATCACACACTGTTACAATTTATGATTTATAAATATGGTTATGTAAGCAAACTGATAATGGGGAGGGGGGGATTTACGCACCCAACTATGTGATTTTATGATGTATGTTACCGATTTCACTGTATGGTCAAACTGTTACAATCTATATGATGGTATATGTGTTACTTATGCATTAGACTGTATCATATGTGATTATGGAGTATTAACGCGCATGAAATATCTAGTGTATGTGTATTCAAAACTGATTGTTGTCGGTAACCATGTTAGGACGTTTGTGACCGACTGTTAAACAAGTAACTGGTCTTACCGAGCAACCCAAGGTGAGTTCACACTTTCTACAAGGCATGGGATTCCCAAGGGTTGGGAATGGGTTAAAGAACTAAAACGGAAACTACATATCTTCCTTGGGTAGGATATGTACGGCCATCCTCCATGGGTAGGATGCCAAGATTAAACCTCGCGTATTCTCCTTGGGTAGAATACGTACGTTCGTCCTCCTTGGGTAGGACAACAAGATTAAACACACTGGACCAAAACTCTATCATGAAGTCCCTCATTTTATATCGACTTAATCGCCGAGGCCGATGGCGAGCGGGTCATTAGTTGATAGCGCTATTAGGTTTAACAAACCTCACACCGTGTCGTTCGAATGGGCGTGTACTAATGGACTAAAGGCAAAGGGTCAATCCTAATAGACATTGACTTAGGGCACAACTTATTTTCGTAGTAGTCGATATGGTACGGTCTGGTAATTCACATGTGAAGCCCCCACTAATCATTGAGAAGGTTTGGGAAACAGGGTTACTGATTAATACGTGGTTTACAAAACGAACTTACGATTATTGAAACGAACTCAATAACTAATCAACCAACTGTGAACTTGCTCAACTTTGTTGTTGACTCGTTGTTACATGCCTTGCAGGCCTTTAGGTGCATAACATTGGGAACTTGCTGTCTAGGAAGCTGGAGTGGTCATGGGTCGAGTTACATGGAAACGCAACGCAAGACTAAGAGTTTTTTTTATATGTGGATTATAAACACTTAACGAATTAAATAGGCTTCCGCTGTAAACTGTGAAATATTGTAACGTGTAACACTTATTGTTATTGAATGAAAGTTTTATTGAAATATACGCATGAGTTCAATGTGATTGGTGGCTAAGATCCTGGTCAGTCACGCCTCCAAGCGGTGGTACTCCGCATGTGGGTTTTTGGGGTGTGACAGATTGGTATCAGAGCCATTGGTTATAGTGAACTTGGTTTTAAAAAGGGGAAAATGTTTTTGTAAAACCAGACTATAACCGAACAGTTCTGAAGACGTGAATACGACCATGACACTCAGCCCCAGATTGCAAGGTTCGTCTCTCATATACTCATTGTACTGTATAACTAGTGAACACCTACATATGATATTGCATGTGATTGCACGTTTAGCACAACAATATGAACTCATGTACACTTGTAACATTCCTAATTTTATCATATAAATTATAGGTTTGGTTAAATTTATTAACCACTACTAAATAGTAAATAGTTTATTTTTAATAAAATTATTCAACCCAAATAGTTTTAAACACTATTTTATATAGTTGGTTGAAATAAATAATTGGTCTGTATATGGGTCACCTTTCTAAAATAAAATAAAAGTATATAAAAACTTATATTATTAGACGGGTAGATTATGGGTAAGTTAACTGTAAGAAATATGAAGTACCTGGACGGGCCCAGGAACCGTTTACTAATTAAATTATAAAAATACATGGTATTTTGAACCTACTTTGTTTTTAATGAAACTTGGTTCAAAATGTAGACAAAAATATACTCGTTCTAAAGACATATTTATTATTTTCTAGAACGTCATATTTTATAAGTTATAAGCACCAAATAAGTGAAGCTGTTAAATTAATTATAAAAATAATATATTAAAATAAAAATAATCAAAACTTAAAAACCTTGTTAAAAGTCTCGTGAAACATTAAAATAATAAAAGAAAAAGAAAAATCAAAATATTAGAATTTATAAGTACACATATGTGCTGGTACAAGATGACATTTGAAAATTTAACTCTTATGCATACAGGTGTATAAGATACGTGGAAGCAAAATAATAAAAAGGAATCTTGATTGAACTTACTCATCAAAATTCTTTCAACTATAAATAAGGACAGCGGCTTTCAAAATATTTCGTTCATATTTTTCTTTCCTTCTTTTATCTCGCAATTCTGTTGTACATATACATCCATTATTTTCTTTAAATATATCCCCAATAATAATAGTAAAGCCATGCCTCATTTTAAGTGTTTTAACTCCAGATCACCGCTACCCTTTCCGATTGATCTGAGCCTCATAACCTAGGTCAGGGCTCTGCCCGACTAAGTTGTTGGGATTCGGTCTCGGGACATCGGGATAAGGTTGAATTAGGGGTACTATACTTAAATTACAAATATATATTTTAATTACTACCAAACACACACTAGCTCGAATTCTGCTACGATACCGGGTATTAACTCGATCGCTGCTACGATTCAATGTCCGATCGATTGAAACTATCCGATGAATGTTTTAGTATTATCCTTTGTCATTAGTCGTGATTCCGACAGGATGTTTGAGTACCACCCGAACTCGGGGAATACTCTGTCATTCGTTGTGAATCCGATGGATGTTTAAGTGATTGCACTTTGTCATTCGTTGTGAGGGTTTTAATCTCGTGAGTTATCATAATTGCTGTATGTAACACCCCGAAAACGGGTTTGGTAATTAAACCCCGTTAATACTAAAAGATGGGTAAAGTACCGTTAGTGGTAAAAATTTACCCGGTGGAATATTAGGATTTAAATAATTAATCCTAATAATAAATAAAAGTGAATAAAAGCTTTAAGGAAATAAAATGGATAAAAGGCCCGAGCTAACGGGACCTAAAATAAACTTAGTCATAAATATTCCCGAACCCGCTAAGTTAACTAGGAATATTAAACCTAGTTGATAAGTGAGAGTATTGTTGAAAATAATTAGGTTGTGACCTAATTAATAACTAACCAAACAAGAGGGACCAAAACCGGGTAACTTGAAATAACACTTATAAACTTAAAATAAAACACAAACACACACACTAGAGTGTGTGTGTGTGTGTGCGTGAGAAAGAACAGGAGACAAGCTCCATGGGAGCTAACCCTAAACTCAACAAATTCTTCAAATTGGAGGATCAAACAAGGGTCAAATTCGGATTTGAACACATAGAAACGGTCACCAAGTCAAGGGGATCGTAAGGTATGTCGAATTTCTAACAATCTTGAAGTTGTAAAAATTGGATAATCATCCTAATCGTGAATTAGGCATGGATTAGAGAAGCTATGGCTAGATTAGTGATGTATATTTGCTTAGGAACAAAACCCTAAGTGAAAATCATACATAACATGCTATGGATTGAATGATTGAATGATTTACCACACTAGGTTAAGTGGGTTTTAATCTTATGATGAATTTGATGATATGATTGTGATTAGGATCATCATGCATGTTAGTAATCGGGAAATACTTAAACAATTTGCAAGTTTGAGTATTTGATCATAAGTGATAGTGGTGAATTTTGATGTTAATCTTGGTAAAAATAACTAGTTATGAACTAGTTAGTAAATATGTAAAATCATGCACATTAGGTGTTTGTTAAAATGCCTAAATGAGAACTAAGTGTTGATAATGTGCCTATTTGAGTCTTGTGAACTTGATAGTGCAATCATATGTGTTAATTGGTGATTTGACTTTTAAATAGTCAAACCGACCATTAATAAGATCGAATGGTAATTGTGATAGAAAATATGTAAGGTGGAATAGTCATAATTAATGATGACTAATATAACCGTCTTACGAATTACAATGATAGTTTGACGCTTGGCAAGCTAGGTGAAGGCTTGAGGAGAAAGCGGGTCGAACAAATCAAGAATGAAAAGGAAAGCGTAATCCGGATGAAAGGTAAGTGAAACTTACACACTTTTGTTGAATACTTATTTACTTTACAAGTAATAAATGCGATAACGATAATAATGAAAATATGGTTTCCGACGCGATTGGTACGAGTCGGAACATATAAAGATGGTAAAAACCATGGTTTATGGTAAAAATGATAAATCGGTAAATCGGTCATGTAATGACTAAGAGATTATGAGTTTGATAAGATTACCGCGTAGTGTAATCTAATATTGAGAAAAGGGGTAAAAATGGAAATTTAGTCAAGTGTCGATTAATGTAAATTGACAATAAAAAGGGCACCCATGGCGTAAGCCGAACGGGTCAAATTTGTAAGAAATGAGTTAAAGAGAAAAGGAGGGGTCAAGTGGTAACATCCCACATGGGCCGGATGTGTAAATTTGAAACTTACAAACCTTGTTTTACTACATATGTAAATGTTTGATCATATGAGCCAAACGGGTCAAATGGTGATGATAACACCATTTGACAATAATGACTAATCTTGGTTGTCAAGTCATATGTAAACAGGAACGAGTAGCAATTCTGGGATAATTGCGATGCTATAGAATATTGGTTAATAAATGCGAGGTATAAACGGGTCTATACGTTGATCCGAGCCAGGTACGCACAAATAAGTTGTAGTAAGAAGTGCAATTTGGTCAAACATTAGTGGAAGTCCTTTATCGTAAAAATGAAGGATTAAATGTGACCAAAACGCCCTTGTTAGCTAATTCGAACAAACAACCTTTAAAGGTTGTTTGGAAACAAGTTTTATGATTAAACAAATACTTAGATTAGGTATAGAAATTGAAAGAGGTATTATATTAGTCAAACGACACTATTGTAGTTTTTGCCGTAAAATGATGATTCGAGAGGAATAATTTGGTTTATATAGATCACCACATCAAACCGCCATAAACACAATTGTGGTAGGGGATTATAGGATAAGAAATGTGGTGATGAAATGCTAAAAACAATCGAGAGCGATTTTAGGCTCGAAAGTGCTTAATTACCCTTACGGGTCAAAATAAGCATACGAGCGAGAAAGGGTTTTAAATTGTGAATTAAACTTGTGATTAGAACCTAAAATGGTAGTTAATAGCAAATTGAGAAGTGTAGGTGATGTAGGAATCAAACAGATGTGTTCGTTTGATAAAATGCATAAACGGGTCAAAATGTGGTAAAAAGGGCATTAAGCCGAAGAGCTAAAGGTCCGAATTTTTATCAAGTTGTATGTTGGATTTAACTCCATTAGATGGAGAATTAAATTACAGACGCATAGGAAAAAGAATCGCATAAAACGGAGCTATAACGAAGAAGTTATGGTAGTTTCCGTGAAATCAGATCGTGCTGGAAATCTGCAGCACAGCTGCAGCAACATTCTGTTTAAATTGAGGCAGTAGCGTAGCGCGACTGCATAGGCTTGTAGCCGTCGCGCTACGCGACTGCGTATGTTATTCCGAAATTTTGTTTTCGTGTCCCGTTTTGTCTTGGGAACTCGTTTAAACGCGTTTTAAGCTAAGTATGACTAATCCAACTCATGTTTTATGAGTTGCAGGTTTAATTCTAGCACCAGAGGACGATCAAGCTCAACGAGGAACCGAACACGACCAAGTTAAAGGCTTCCGCACTATGTATCGTTGTTACGTTAAACGACGAATGTACTCTTGTTATGTTGTTTACTTTTAAAATATAAAAAGTTTTTAATAAACCCGAGATTTCCAATGCTTATGTAATCTCAATTACATGTTTGTTTTCGTTAATTATACGAAAACCATTAAAATAATAACTAGGGTGTTACAAGTTGGTAATCAGAGCCCAAGGTTGAAGGGTAAAGTGTTCGGTTCGAGGCTTGATCGCAAATCCGGTAAGTACAAGTATGTTAACAGCTTAGCATGCTAAAGTGTTGTAAACAACACATAGGGTTATCGTGTGATACACGTTACCCCAATTAAAACGATTGATATAGTTGACGAAAATACGCGCGTTGACGCGTATAATAGAAAAAGCTTTGTATTAGAATACGGGCGATTATTGAAGTAGATGCTACTAAATTTTGTGAATGTTTTAATTGAAGGACACTCGCGTTTGAAGACGACGAGAGTCAAACAAATTGTGGATATGATGATGGAATGGTCCGAGATATGATAAAAAGAGCATGCTCATTAAGGACCTAAATCGCGTAATGATCGCAGATAAGCTAATGGCAAGGAAAGCCTGTTAAAGCAAGCAAAATCAGGTACACGCTTTAAATTATTACATGAATAGTAATATGCAACAAATACATAAAGATTAAAAGTTGCATATGTAGATAGAAAACTTGGGAAAAACCTGAATAGAATACCTATCCAGGATATTGTTTCCAAGAAAAACAAGTAGAGGTATTACTTACATAGGGCGTGATGTGAAAACTATAAAAAGGTCATGTGTATCATGTGTTAATCGCTTACTCTGGCCAAGTAAGTAATGGCATATGATACCATGAACTTCTTATGGCGGACACGTTTACGTCCGATGTGGTAATGGCGGGGTGAATGGGACTAGTTAAAAAAAAAAAAAAAAGTACCCAAATGAGACAGATAAGCAAGATATTTGAAAATAATGTAAACACACAACCGAGTGACGGAAGCGTGTTACATTAGGATAATGAGCCCGAGTGAAGGGACAAGCAAGCATGTAAAACGATTTAGACAAGTATTGGGATGGAGTGTACTTACACTCGAACCCAGAAAATGCAAGCATGTAAAACGATTTAGATAAGTATTGGGATGGAGTGTACTTACACTCGAACCCAGAAAACGCAAGCATGTAAAACGATTTAGACAAGTATTGGGATGGAGTGTACTTACACTCGAACCCAGAAAACGCAAGCATGTAAAACGATTTAGACAAGTATTGGGAGGGAGTGTACTTACACTCGAACCCAGAAAACGCAAGCATGTAAAACGATTTAGACAAGTATTGGGAGGGAGTGTACTTACACTCGAACCCAGAAAACGCAAGCATGTAAAATGATTTAGACAAGTATTGGGAAGGAGTGTACTTACACCCGAACCTGGAAAATGCAAATATATCCCTTAACGAGTCGTTTTTGTAAAACGTCAAACTTAAGGGCAAAGTCAGAATATAAAAATGAAGCGAGGTCTTAATGCATACCGGGAGGGTTGCAATAATAACGACTTCGGTAAAACATCCGGTTAATGGGTAAGAATTAAACACATGCGTAGAAACCAAGAGACGTGAACACGGGTTGAGAAATCAAAGGACTTGGATTACGAGTTATGACTATAAAATCTCGTAAATAGAAATTGTGAGTAAATATGTCAACTATTCGAAGTCGAATGGGTTGAATAAAGAATAAAGTTGATTATTATAAGTGATGGATTTCACATTAATAGGTCAAACAAGTTGAATACAATATAACGCCGAATGGCACTAATGAACGTTAACCAGATAAAGGTAGCGTTCAATGCAAGAGAATAATAAGCTCGGTAATGGGATATAACCAAATAGGAATATATGCAAATCAAATAACAGTAAGCATAAGAACAAACTGACGCGTAAATATCGTCAGAAGTCATAAAGTCAGAAGGATTAGTCCGGAAGTAAACAAATGAAACCTGAGACTACGGTCAAGGTCAATTGAAGTTCAAGGGTGAAAGTAAACGATTCCAAACACAATAAGAAATGCCTGGAAGCTATATGTGTATATATACATTTGAATATAGACAAGAATAAAAGATGATCTACGGGATCATCATAACCTACGGGATTAAACACAGTGTTAAGGTCTACGGACCAAAATGGACCCTCGGGTCATAAAGAGAGGGAAACGAGTTGTTAATATCTCACCTTAAGAAGGTGAAAAACTTAAAGAAATAGCCTTTGGGGCTAAGTGAAAGAATCTACGGGTCAATAGTGTAAAGCAAGGGGAACTAGTTGTGATTCCCCGCATAAGACTAAGACTGTAAAAGAATAAATTATGGACTGTCAATATCCTGGTATGGATAATGAACAAAAGTTAATGAGAAGACCCTAAAACTAAAACTTCGGTTTTAGTAAGAAATAACGTTTTACAAACATAAATTCTGATAGTAATGTAAATAATAAGCATGAAAAAAAAATACAAGTCTTGACACTGATAGGCGCAAGACGACATATTCGAAAAGTGTTATTTTCGAAAATAAAAAGGTTGATGCAAACTAAACGCGATGTGACACGATCACGGTTAGGAAATGTGATGTGAAGTAAAATCACATTATAACCAAGCGAGCGATAAAAGTAACTGAACTAATAAGACTAGTTAATGAGACCGGTTAAAGTCACCAATTCAAATCAAGAAATTTGGTTTGCTAGTAAGCGGTAGATTCGGTATAGCTGAACCGAATCAATAAATTTGAAAACAAAAGAAATAGCTGCCAAAAGTGAAAAGATTTGACTAAAGGCCTTTAAACGAGTCAAAATAACGGATTCATAAGGAATTCGATAGTATATGAAAGCGATGAATAACGCTAAATTGAATAAACTAGTGGAAATAACGAGATTACGTTATTTCAAGTTACATTATGTCGTATGAGGTACGTAGGGGTTCTGTAACCAAAAGGATATTACCAAAAAATTTTCTGGTAATACTAACAATTGGTTAAAGTATGAATAATGCTTAGGAGATTACCCAGGTCAAACGCATTGAGTTTAAAACTCAATGAACTATGTAAGAAAAGGTTTCGAGGACGAAACCTCTTTAAGGGGGGTAGACTTGTAACACCCCGAAAACGGGTTTGGTAATTAAACCCCGTTAATACTAAAAGATGGGTAAAGTACCGTTAGTGGTAAAAATTTACCCGGTGGAATATTAGGATTTAAATAATTAATCCTAATAATAAATAAAAGTGAATAAAAGCTTTAAGGAAATAAAATGGATAAAAGGCCCGAGCTAACGGGACCTAAAATAAACTTAGTCATAAATATTCCCAAACCCGCTAAGTTAACTAGGAATATTAAACCTAGTTGATAAGTGAGAGTATTGTTGAAAATAATTAGGTTGTGACCTAATTAATAACTAACCAAACAAGAGGGACCAAAACCGGGTAACTTGAAATAACACTTATAAACTTAAAATAAAACACAAACACATAGAGTGTGTGTGTGTGTGACAACCCGCACTAAACCAGGTATCCGTACAACTTAATTAATGATTAATTACTACTTGATTACTGTGCTTGTTTGAACTAGCTGATAAACTACTACCTGCATACTGATACATGCACTTACTTGCATCATACTTTATTTGCTGTCACTACATTATTTACATACTGGACCCTAGTGACAAACATGATGCACAAAAAGCACAGTAGCACTAAACGGATACACGGCGAACATGCTGATATGACCAGCATCAGGCAGACACTGCCTCTAAGGCCTGTTAAGAGCCTCATATATTTTGGCTACACTGGTAGTGAGTGTAGGGATATAAGGGTTGTGGTACTGCGTCTCTAGGAATAAGATACACTGATTCGGATGTGCCAAAAACGTACTTTAAGTACCAAACACAGCACTTTAATAAACAAACCAGCTTCTAGCTGACTAGTAAAGTGCCAGAACATGAGAAAATATTACTAGACACTTTCTAAAGTGTCGGGAAAACAAATTGTGTCACTAAAAATGTTAATAACGACACTTTAAAGCGTTACAAAAGGCTTTAACGGATTACTATCCAACCGGACACCCGGACTTTACCCGGAACATGAAAATATTATTATTTTCACTATTTATATTTTTCTGAGCCAGTTAGGGTCCCTGATTACCCTAACACCCGTCATAACGCATAACATACAACTAACTAAGTTAAATACTTAGTTAACCTAATTAACTAAACTAAACCCCCTAACTAACCACTTAAAATCGAACCAACCCCCCACCCCTTTCATAACCGGCCCCAAACTAAGGGGGACACACTAGTACAATGGAGATTATCTTAATCTTAGATGATTAATATCTAGGGGACACTTTATCCATTGGTTAATAACACCTAATCTTGCCTATATATAACACATGATTACTTGAGATAATTATCACAAATCAACACCACATTTCACTCTCTCCCTTGCCCTCTTGAACTCTCGGCCGAACCCCCTCCACCACACCACCACATTTTCGACTTTGGTTCTTGCAATTTCATCATCATACAAGTGTTAGAGGTTGCGTATAAGGAACTTTGGTGCACTCGGAACACGAAGGACCTCTACCGTTAGCTTTTATCCACCTCATTTTCGCCAAAGATCTTCCCTAGCCTTGAGCTAGAGGTATAATGTTTAAAACTTGTTTTTACACTCATCTAAAGTGGTTAAAAGAAATTATGTCGGTTGAATCTCGTTAAAATGAAAGATGATGATTAAAAGTCTAGTAAAAACTATAAAAGTGGTGGTTAATAACACATGTGTTGTGTAAAAGATGTAGTATTTGGAATTTGTGTTTATCTAGACCCGATCTATGATGTGGTAGCTCGGATCATCGTTTAACCCGACTTTGTAAGATCTTGGATCTTCACATAAGCTCGTTTTTTTGACTAAATACAAGGGTTAAAGGTGAAACTCTACCACACAAGATACATGAACTTGTGTAAAAATATTTTACTTGTGTAAAAGTGATTTAACCGGTACAATGGTGTTTAAAACTAGCGGATCTACGTATCTGCAAGTGGTATTTTTGAAGAACCACACATTAAAGAAATCATGTTTTCTAAAGAATGGATCTTACACAAACAAACATGATTTTTATAAACCACAAGTGTATAAACACTTGTGAAACAAAAGGGATCCGACAAAGGACTAGCTTTGTCACTTGTTACTAGAAGTTGTAAAGACGGATTTCTCTAAACACGAGGTTTTTATGAGACTAAAGTCACTTTATATAAAGATCTACATATATAAAGGGGATTTACATTATAGATGCGAAAAACTACAAGTTCATGCGATTATGCAAATTTACATACTTGTCGACTAGTCTGATGTGTCGGAAATTGTTTGATTGAATAAAGAAGATTGTCGAATTGATTGTTAAAAGAAAATGATACGCTTGAAAGCGTGGCCACCTCCAGTTACAGAGGAAACTCTGGCGAAATTTTCTAAAAACCTAACACTTAGGCTTATTTACACAACAAGTGTTAGAACTACTTTTGGACATATTTTCAAAACATAAATTTCGCCGGCACTATATTTTACTAAATATTCGGAGGTGGGGTTTTCACAAAGATTAACGTGATAAATATATTTGTCACAACACTGTTTATGATTATTTTGTGAAATACATAAATATTATTTTAGAGTGAAAATAATATTTACAAGCGTTAATGATTCCAAAACCTTACGAACGCTCCCACAAACATATAAGTTACACCGGTAATTACATTACCACACGATTGATAAAACGTAACTTACGCACATGTATTGTATCCCCCATCCTTGGGAAGAAGCATAACTACCAAGTGTATACGGAACATAAACACGAAATAGTTGTCTAACTATTTCCCAAAGACTTAAACTATAAAGCTAAAGCACGGCCGTCCGTCTAATAGAATTAGCACTTGTAGGTCGTTGCACAGCTTACTGTATTGGAGACACTTGGTAGAGACGCGCATTCACTGTGAGTTCATGTCCCCCTTTTCTCTAACTGTTTTCAGTTTACTTAACTACGGGGGTGAAATACATGTTACTTTGTTTACAAGTACTTTATACACGGTATGATTAACGTAAGGAGGTTTAGATCATGTGGATGGGTAGGCAGATGGACCGAGGGACAGTAGCGGTAGATCTATCTGGGTGTAGCGAGCCCAACTCTAGGCCCAACAGAACGGACCTCTATGAGGACCAACAGAACGGACCTTGAGTGACTTTGTGCCCGACGCAAAAATCGGCTAGGTCGTGTCTTACTACTTGCATTTCACAACATGCTAATGGCCTTGCAAACCATTGGTGATCACAAGTCCTCTTACACTGCTACATACCAGGAAACTTTTATACTTACAAGTGTTTTACTTACTCACTTGCACATGAACTCGCTCAACATTATTGTTGATTTTTCAACTCACATGTATTTCAGGAAATTAAACGGATCTGGCACGGTATGGAACGTTTTCCGCTGCACCTTTCATGAAGTCATCAGGGTTTAGGGTTGTGTCTCTTACCTGGACAAGACACAATCCCTAAATCACGTTTATGTTTGTTATAAGTGTAATGTCTTTTGAACAAGTTTATGGTTGTTGAAGTATGTTCTCGTCAAACAATGGTATTGTATGTTGTTTTCTAAACTTAATGGATGACTTGCATGGTTTTTAAATTCATATAGCTTTGTTATGATTAAGCTATGGTATTAAGAAGTCACACCAAAATTAACCACGCTTCCGCAAAGCCAGGGTGTGACAGCTTGGTATCAGAGCTCTGATCATAGCGAACTAGGATTCTTTCTTGAGTCTAGACTATGATCACTAGGGCTCTCACGAAAACATTTTTCTGCATACCACTTAAGTCCAGATCCACAACTTTTTACAAACAAATGTTGAGCACATTTTATCCATTATTCTAGGCTCAGTCTGGGAGGCTGAGGTTCGGTCTAGTGGGACTAGGATTGTTGGCTAGTGGGACTAGGAGTGTTGGCTAGTGGGACTAGGAGTGTTGGCTAGTGGGACTAGGAGTGTTGGCTAGTGGGACTAGGAGTGTTGGCTAGTGGGACTAGGAGTGTCGGCTAGTGGGACTAGGAAGTGTTGGTTTGAATGCTTGCTTGATGACTTATGTGACTATTTGATTATATGATTGACAATTTGTACATGTTTGTGTATATGTTACAGACACATGGATTCTACAGGCACTGGTGGTTCAGGCACCACAGGCCCGAGGCCTATCGTTTCAGACGACATTGAGTCATCGGAGCACGAGGTTTATACGTCAGACTTCACCAGCACGGATGATGATGACTTTCAGCCATTCGCCTTACCCGACGGCGTTGATGAGCTCCCAGTTGATCTTCCAGCCGGGGATCTACCACTCGTTGTGATCCCTGCTCCAGTACCCCTTGCATCATACCCTGTTTTACCCATCGACGACGAGGAGGACGACGTCGATATGTTTGAGGAGGAGCCTTTGGAGGATGCTCAGGGCGAGGCCCTACCTGCTGTTGCTCCCTTACTGATCGCAGATGCTCCGGCTGCGGAGTCACCTGCACATTCCCCAGTCGCGGACTCCTTTGAGTCTGTGGCTTCTGTACCCACACATGCTCATAGTGCGCAGCACTTCTCCCATGGGTCCGATTCTGACCAGGCTTTTTCTGTTGCTTCCATAACTGGACTTGTTTTTAACCATGACGACGAGGGGGATTCAGATCCTGTGTTTCCCCCGGGATTTGATCCTGACCGTGATTTAGAGTTTGTTCCGATGGACGAGTTGATGGAGGATCCAGCAGATCCTATTGACCCTTTCGATCCGATTGATCCTGATTTCGATTTTGACATGGCGTTTGATGACTTTGAGCCTGCCATTGCTCCTGAGCAGGCAGCTGCCCTTGACCCTTTACCAGAGCATGACCCTGTGCATGCTGATGTACCTTTGGAGCCCATTGCTGATGATCACCACATAGATGTTCCTGTTGATCCCATTGGTCCTTTACCCATTGTTGCTGTACCAGTTGACCCCCCTTTCGAGCACTTGGCACCCGTTCACCCTGTTGTTGCTCCCTTATTTGATCCCGTTCCCCTAGAGCCCGGACATGCACTGTTCGCGGCACATATGGATCCACCGGATGAGGCTGCACAGCACGGTTGGATACCGGCTGATGAGGACGTCCCACCGTTACCCCCACAGATCCCAGACACTCGACACGTTGACTTTTCGTTTCAGGTTCCTACGTACATACCTCCAGCGGGGCCTGGAGAGGGCTCTTCAGCCCACCCATCAGGGCATGTACCGATGCCCATGCCTTTCATGCCTCAGATTCCATTTGTTCCACCTACTACTGCTCCTTTTGGTGTGGCACCCTTTGACCCCACACGTGAGCCACTGCTGTGGTCACCGTTTTCCTCCATGCCACCCACTGATCCATACCACAGGTCCTACGTGGGACACACCATTGAGGATGTTTTGATGTCGTTTGTATACCAGCATGAGTCGCATGAGCAGCGACTACAGGAGTTGGAGAGAGCCCATCTGCAGCCATGTCAGTGCCATGGCCGGATACCCTCTCCGTTGCAGCCATCACGACCTTTACCCCCTGACTATGCTGCTCGTCTTACTTCCTTGGAGCAGCAGATTGCTTCCATTATTCGCACACAGCAGGCGATGGAGGCGGACTGGTTACAGTTGCGCCGTTTGTTTTATACCCATTTTCCCCCTCCTCCACCACCATCTGCTTAGAGCTCATCGGTGCCACTTGGGTAGGCGAAGTGAGAAGGCGGCGATTGCTTTTTGACTGCACAGCATTTTGGGGAGACTACGTTATGACTTGACTTTTGTTATGTACTTGATGTTGTATTGATACTGATATAGCTTTTGACAGGGGTTATGTAGCCCCTAGTGATTGAGGATTGTATGTATACACTTACGATGTGGTCTCATTTATATGGCAATCGCAGTTTTCTCACCATATTCTGATTCACTTGATTACTTGTTTATATTTTGGGATGTTGTGTGATTGATGTTTGTGATGTGTTGATAACATGAGATGTTATGTGATTATACTATTACTACCGTTATATGCGTACACTACATTACGACCTGATTTACGTATTATAACATCGGAGCCTTACTGTGGCCTGACAAACTTAAACCATCTTTTAGAAGATGCCGCCAAGAAGAGAAACGCGCATGCCTACTAATGAGGCAGAACTACAACAAATCATTGCCGCTGCCATAGCACAGTATGCAGCATCTCAGCCCGGAACGAGCGGAAGCATTAACCAGGGCAACAATAATCCACCACATGGTAATATATAGTCATTAAGACACACCATGACCTAAACGGATTTTCTTAGCAAGAAAGCTAATACCTATCATATGTTACAATGAACGTGCAGGGTGCACATACAAACAGTTCTTGGACTGCAAGCCCACCAACTTTGATGGCACTGGTGGCGCTGTCGCTTTTACTCGTTGGGCCGAGAAGACTGATTCTATCCTCCGCATGAGCAAATGCGCACTGGACCAGCAGGCCACTTACATCTCAGGGCTGTTTCTAGACGGAGCCCTATCTTGGTGGAACCTACAAGTCCAAACACTAGGCGAAGCTGCCGCCTACGCCCTGACTTGGGCCGAATTGAAAGAACTAATGCGCAAAAAGTACTGTTCCCGCGCAGAAATTCAGCGGTTGGAGACCGAGTTCTGGCACCTAAAAATGGACGGTCCGAAGGTAGCAGAGTACGTTCAGAGGTTTCATGACCTATCTCAAGTGGTTCCTTATATGGTCACGCCAGAATACAAGCGAATCGAGCGCTTCATTTGGGGTTTGGCTCCCCAAATAATAAGCATGGTAACCTCCTCCAAGCCAGCGACTATCACTGAAGCCATCGATTTGAGCGTGGCTCTCACCGAGGAGGGGATTCGTTTAAACAAGTTTGATGAAGTCAAGGCGAAGAAGACAGAGTCTCACGTTGAGTCCTCAGGAGATAACAAAAGGAAGTTTTCAAACTTCAAGCAAGGTGTCAGTATGGCAGTAAAGAAAGGAAAATCAGCTGACAGTACCAAGAAAGGAAAAGGGTACCAGGGCACCCAGCCCAAATGCAACGTCTGTCAACGCCACCATTCGGGTCATTGTGGAGTAAAAGTATGTGAGGCATGTGGGAAACGCGGCCACTCGAAGTTCACCTGTTGGGTTGGTACTGGCCGGGGCGGCCAGGGAGGATTTGAGAACAGGAATAACAACCGTGGTGGTTTTGGAGGTCGCCAACAGGGAAATAATCGAGGCAACAATGCCAACCAAGCCGGAAATGCTAACCAAAACAACCCGCCAGTTATGGATGGAGCGGGAAATGGTCAAAGATTAGGATGTTTTCATTGCGGTGACATTGGGCACTTCAAAAGGGATTGCCCGGGATTGAACCAAGCCCGTGGAAGGGTGTTCCAGATCGGTGCACAGGAAGCGCGCCAGGATCCCAACGTTGTCACTGGTACGTTCCCTGTAAATCAACGCTATGCATCTGTTTTATTTGATACTGGTGCCGACTATAGCTTCGTATCGTTAGAATTTAAGGATATGCTTGGGTTAGCCACAAATAAGTTAGATATTCCGTACTCGATCGAATTGGCCAATGGGAAATTAGTAGAAGCAAATGAAGTTATCAGAGGTTGCGTGATTGAGTTAGGAGAACATGAGTTTTCATTGGATCTACTGCCAGTCCAATTGGGAAGTTTCGACGTGGTAGTAGGAATGGATTGGTTATCTGGCAACAAAGCGGAGATAGTTTGTCACGAAAAAGTTGTTCGTATCCCAACTGATGATGGTGAGACCATTGTTGTGCATGGAGAGAAGCGTGAGACGCCATTGAGAATTATCAGCTGTTTGAAAGCAAGGAAGAGTTTGCAGAAGGGATGTGTTGCCTTCCTGGCACACATTGTGGATAAGAAGGCTGCTGAGCCAAGAATCGAAGACATCCCTGTCGTGAGGGAGTATCCAGAAGTCTTTCCAGAAGACTTACCCGGACTGCCACCTCAGAGACAAGTCGAGTTTCACATCGACTTAGTTCCAGGCGCCGCGCCTGTAGCTAAGGCACCTTACAGACTTGCTCCATCTGAGATGCAGGAACTGTCAACACAACTTCAAGAGTTGTTAGACAAGGGTTTCATTCGACCAAGCTTCTCGCCTTGGGGAGCTCCGGTCCTGTTCGTCAAAAAGAAAGACGGTAGTTTGCGGATGTGCATCGACTACAGAGAACTGAACAAGCTAACGATCAAGAATAGATATCCCCTGCCAAGAATTGATGATCTGTTCGACCAACTGCAAGGCTCAAGTTGTTACTCTAAGATCGATCTTCGATCCGGATACCATCAGTTAAGGATACAGGAGGAAAGTATCCCGAAGACAGCCTTCCGAACTCGTTATGGACACTACGAGTTCCTGGTTATGCCGTTTGGTTTGACAAACGCACCGGCAGTCTTTATGGATTTGATGAATAGAGTTTGCAAGCCATATCTGGACAAGTTCGTGATTGTATTCATCGATGACATCTTGATTTATTCAAGAACAAAGGCCGAACATGAACAGCACTTAAGAACCATTTTGGAGCTGCTAAAGAAAGAACAACTATATGCCAAACTTTCCAAGTGTGAATTTTGGCTACGTGAAGTCCAATTTCTTGGACATGTGGTTAATGGGGATGGAATTCATGTCGATCCCACAAAGATCGAGGCAATTAAGAACTGGGAAGCACCGACGACGCCAACCGAGATTCGACAATTCTTGGGTTTGGCTGGCTACTATAGAAGATTCATAGAGGGCTTTTCAAAGATCGCTCAACCCCTTACCGCGCTCACACAGAAGGATAGGACGTTTGATTGGGGAATCAAACAGGAAGAAGCGTTTCAGTTATTGAAGAACAAACTTTGTGATGCGCCAATCTTAGCACTACCGGAAGGTACTGATGATTTTGTGGTATACTGCGACGCATCGCGTCAGGGATTGGGTTGCGTGTTGATGCAACGCCAAAAAGTTATTGCTTACGCATCTCGCCAACTGAAAGTGCACGAAAAGAACTATACCACACACGATTTAGAACTTGGCGCCGTGGTATTTGCCTTAAAGATCTGGAGACACTACCTGTACGGTACGAAATGCACAATCTTCACAGATCACAAGAGCTTACAACATATATTCAACCAGAAAGAACTAAATAGGAGGCAAAGACGTTGGGTAGAGTTACTAAACGATTACGACTGCGAGATCAAGTATCATCCAGGGAAGGCGAATGTGGTCGCCGATGCCCTTAGTCGAAAGGAAAGAATCAAACCCATAAGGGTTAGAGCTCTAGAAATGATTATACGAACCGATCTTTCCTTGCGCATTCGAGCTGCACAAAAAGAAGCCCTTAAGGAAGGGAATCGTGAGGAAGAATATCTCCGTGGGATGGAGAAGTTACTGGCACCAAACAATGAAGGAACATTATGTTTCGAGAAAAGGATTTGGGTTCCTTTGTTTGGAGATTTAAGGAAAGTTATTTTCGACGAAGCGCACAAGTCACGGTACTCTATCCATCCGGGGGCGGATAAGATGTACCAGGATCTTAAAGATTACTATTGGTGGCCTAGAATGAAAGGCGATGTTGCTGTCTATGTAAGCAAATGTTTAACATGCGCTAAGGTTAAAGCCGAATACCAGAGGCCTTCGGGACTTCTGCAACAACCGGAGATTCCCAAATGGAAGTGGGAACAAATCTCCATGGATTTTGTGACAAAACTACCAAGAGCGTCTAGAGGCTATGACACTATCTGGGTGATAGTGGATCGATTAACAAAGACAGCACACTTCTTGCCTATCAGAGAAAAGGATAACACGAGCAAATTGGCGGAAATATATATGAGAGAGATTGTCGCACGTCATGGAGTGCCCCTCTCAATCATCTCTGATAGAGACGGAAGGTTTGTGTCAAGAATATGGCAATCCTTCCAAGAAGCTTTTGGCTCTCAATTGAATCTGAGCACTGCGTTTCATCCGCAAACTGATGGCCAGAGCGAGCGAACGATACAAACCTTGGAAGACATGCTGAGAGCATGTGTTATGGATTTGGGCGGTAGCTGGGATAAACACTTACCTTTGGTTGAATTTTCATACAACAACAGCTACCACACCAGTATTGGTGTCGCGCCTTTTGAAGCCCTATACGGACGCAAGTGTCGATCACCACTATGTTGGGCTGACGCAGGTGATAGACAGCTTGCCGGTCCCGAAATCGTCCAAGAGACGACGGACAAGATTGCGCAGATTCTTAAACACATCGAAGCCGCTCGCCACAGACAAAAGGCCTACGCAGATCCAAACCGAAAACATGTGGATTTCCAAGTTGGAGAGATGGTGTTATTGAAGGTATCACCCTGGAAAGGGGTGGCACGTGTTGGTGCACTGAATGTCTGCTGATTTCGTCATTATCAAGTCTTGTGTCTATGATTGATTGAATGATCACACATTAGGTTTTAACTTAGGGTTTTTATGTGTAACATACAAGATTTCGCTTGAAGTGGGTTATGTATGCTTGAAGCGAAATCAACACAAGTAGATTTCGCTTCAGATGGTTTCAAGCGAAATCATACATCTTATATATAGGTGTGTTGGTCATTTGATAGGCAGATTTGGAGAACAGTTGTCATTGTACGTGTGACGAAGTGCTGACGGATCTGTATCAGAAAACCTTGTACAAGCACTCAAATTAATCAGAAAAGAAAGATTAAAAGGATTAGAGCTGTTATGACTTTGTTTAAGTTGATTCCGCCTTCTTAAACTGAGATGAACTGCCTTGACTGACGTTTTAGGGTCATACAACGGTCCAACAAGTGGTATCAGAGCTCAGGACGAGGAGTTCATACCATAGCAGCGGATTATCTTCTTTCTACTCACTTCTTTTTACATTTTTCAGATCTGAACTATTTTCAACGGTTAAAATGGACTGATTTTCAAGTATAAAGTGTAAAACATAGTTTTAACAAAGCCTAAAAAGATTCGGACTAAAATTCAGCTTAAAACATGTTAAAATTGATCTAATACATAATTTCGCTTGAAGGTGTTCGATATTAGAGGTTGATTTCGCTTCAGATCTGGTTGTTTGGACTGGTTCGCTTGAAGATCTGCTGAAGCGAAATAGGTTGTTTGGATTTCGCTTGAAGCTGAAGCGAAACTGTTCTCTTAGATTTCGCTTGTGAGATTTCGCTTGAAGGGCTGTTTTCCTGAAGCGAAATAGAGCTGTTTTGATTTCGCTTGAGAGCCTGATTCGGTTGAAGCGAAATAGTTGGGTTCGCTTGAAACTGTTTGGATTTCGATTGTATTGTTGAAGCGAAATAGTAGATTTCGCTTGAATCAGTTTTATTAAACTGATTTCGCTTGAAGCTAATAACTTCAAGGATTTCGCTTGAATTTGTTGATTTCTCAAAACCTAAAATTTTTCTAAGTGTTTGATTGATTTTTCCAGGTACGTTCACAATGGATGATATTTTCTTGAACCCGTTTGGTGATATGTACGCATTCGCAGGAAACTCAGGAGATGATACTTCTACAAACAACAACAATACGAATGAGAACGAGAATACACCGAAAGAAAGAAAGAAGGAAGCTTGGGAGTCCGAAAGTGCATTTGGAACGTTTAACAAACCTCCTAAGCTGATGGCTATAGAAGATTATAGCAGGTGGGCAACAAAGTTCGAAGATTGGTTGATGGCATTTGCTTTTCCATGCTGGAAGAGTATGAAGAATGGTTATGCTCAAGGAAAGAAGAATGGTGAAGCATTAAGATCAGCTGAAGAAATTGATTCATTTGTAGCTGAGCAAAAATGTGTGGCATTATTGTTTCAGTCAGTGCGTGAAGACATCATTTCACTGATAGATTACTCAAATTCTAAAGACTTATGGGCAAAGTTGGAAAAGAAGTGTGGTAGTCAAGAGATTAAGAAAAACAAAAAGAAACTTCTTAGAAAAAAATTTGATCTGTTTGGTTGTATAAAGAACGAGTCAGTGTGTAAAATGATAGAACGGTTTGGTCATCTGAAGCTGGAATTAGTAAGACATGAAATTGACATTCCTGAAGAAGATCTTATCGACAAATTGTTTGATTCGTTGCCGGACGAGATGGATTGGAGATATTATGCGATGATGCTGAAGAATACCATCAAAGAACCAGAAAAGCTGACATTAGATTTGCTGATTGAAAAACTCGAGAGTCATGAACTAGAGTTGAAGAAGACGTACAAAATTAATAATTCATCCTATCAGCAGAATCTGGATTTATACTATCCAAAGAGTATGATGCCGAAAGCTACTTCTCCAAAGACTGCATTTTCTGCTGAAAATGTGTCGACAACCGGCAAAGAAAGTCAAAGTGGTCAAAGCAGTGGAAGTCATAGTGGTTATCACAGTGGATCTATGTCTTCTGCAAATCATTCTGATGCAAAGTTTTCTTGCAATATCGCTATAGATCTGAAGAATGCACAGAATTTTGATGCAGAGTCGGCCAAGCAACAAATGGTCTTTCTAGCGTCTGTTTTGGAATCCTACGAAGGATTGGTGGCTGGAAAAATCGGGAATACAAATCTGACGAAAGAAGACTACGATCAGATAGACCCTGAAGAAATGGAGCTGATAGACATTCGTTGGGCAATGGCAAGTGCAGTTCGACGTGCACAACGCTTCATGGAGATTACAGGGAGAAAAACAATTGGTGGTGCTTCTACCAAGCTAGGGTTCGATAAATCGAAGGTGACTTGTTTCAAATGTAAGCAGAAGGGTCATTTCAAACGAGAATGCCGAAACGCTTATGCTGATGATTCGGAGAACCCTTTCAGAGATGATTATTACAAGAAGGCAATCTACCATCAGAATAAATCTGAGCCGCCTAGATTGAAGCAAGTTGAAGATAACAGAGACAAATCAAGGGCTCTTGCTGTGATTTATGATGATGAGGGGTATGATTGGAGTAAGGAAGTTCTACCGGAAGAAGATGCGGTTGGTTACGCATTCATGGCAAGCAATGATGAACCTAAGCCATGGAAAGATGATCGTACTGAAGAACAGAAATATCAATATCGGAAGATGATTGCTGAAAACAAGATTATCAGACTTTCTCGTATCTATCTAAATGCAAGGAGAGCCAATAGATGGGATCCAGATAGAGAGTGCTATCTTGATGAGTATGGAAATATTGCAATTGATGATAGTAAACTTGATATCGAAGCCATCATCAAGGAGTACAAAGAAGAAGATGAATATTGGCAGCACAAGTGGTGGGGAACACCAACTTCGAAAATGATTGAAGAAGCGAAAGAGAAAGAGAGAAAGGAGAAAGAAGAAAAAGAGAAGAAAGAAAAGCAAGTTGATACAGGCATAATTGATACTACGCAGGAGTTGACAGCTAAAAACCTGGGAGTGATGGCTGATAAAGTGCTAGCTGCAAAAGCACTTGAGGTAGATCCTAATTCTGCTACTGAGTCAAAGGAGTCGGTCAGTCAAAGTATGTCAACAAATGCGTCAGGTAACAAGAATGAGTCAGGTAAAAAGTTTGATGGAAATGCTGACTGCAAAAATTGCACCAAACAATGCAATTTTTGTAGTACTGTCACGTATCTTAACAGTGAGAAAATCAAGAATCTGACAACAAAGGTTAGAAATGTTGAAAATCAGATTCTCGATCGTGACAAAACTGTAGGAGCTTCAACTGAACGGAACAAAGAATTAATGGCTCAAATTGAAAATGATAAAACTGAACGTGAGAAAATTAAATCTGAAAATGAAAAGTTAATTCTTGAAAACCGTCAGATTTATGAAAAGTTTGAGAAATTAAAAAACATTGTCAAAGATAGTGATGATCGTAATGGCAAAACATTTAAAGAAAATGAACATCTAAGAGCTGTTTTGAGATTAAAAGAAGAATCGATTAATGAACAACTGGATCAAATTGCTAAATTGAAACTTAAAGTTCAAGAAGCTGAAATTGAGAATGAACGAATCCAGTTGAAGCTTAATAGCTATAAATCAGCTAGCTTTGTTTTGCAGCATATTGTTCCTAAACCTATAGGGAAAAACAAAGATGGTGAGGATGTATATTCTGATGGAACGGGTATAGGTTTTCACAAAGTTCCACCGCCAATTTTAGACAACTACACGAAAAAGCAGTCTAGTTTGGTGGAAATTGAGGAAGAAAGTGAAGTTAAACTTCCTGAAAACATTGATGTCACGTTTACATCTTCCAATGAAGAGGGTGTCCAAAGTGATTTGGTGAAAAGTGTGGTAGACAAAGTACTTAAACCGGATTGTGACACTTCTGAGGAGGATGGGTGTTTCTTTGACAAATACATTCAGAAACCAAAGTCCAAAAACAACTTAAGTGATGAACCGGGTCTTGTGATGTACAAGATGGCTGGATCTGATAAGTTGTATTCGGATTCTGAGTTTCCCATTGAGAATGTTAATATGAAAAAGCTGACAAATGTTTTCAAATTAATTGAAGTCGAGTTGTCAGAGGTAAACAGTTTGACGAAAAGGCAAATGAATTTTGAGAAAGATAAAGCTTATTACAAAAAGCCTTTTGTTCCACCACGTTTTTATAATAACAATCGAAACAATTGGTCAGGTGGTTATCATGGTGGTAAGAGTTATCAGAAAAAGAGTTTTCAAAACAAGAGGTTTACAGAAAAAAAGGTTTTTGTGAATGGCTCAAGTTCACTTTCTGATGAGGAAAATGAAATTTTTTCAAAATCAAATGAAGAGTTCTTTGAGAAAAGAGCTTCATATTATCAGTCTGAAGGCACAAGTCGAGTTGTTGATACTCGTACATGTTTTAGATGTAATCAAGTTGGTCACATTGCACGAATGTGTACCAATGTGAAGCCTAAGACTGAAAATGTGAAGTATCAACAGAAGAAAGTTGATGTGAAGGGTAAAATACCAATCGTTGTTGAGAAAAAGAATGTGAAAAATGAAAACATTAAATTGAAAAATGAACCCGTAAAGAAAGTGGTAACGAAAAATGACAAATTTTATAAACAGGTTGCTTTATCTCAACAAGTTTGGAAACCAAAAACTGAAATGAAAATTTCAACTTCTGAAGTGAAAAAGGCTGAAGAATCAATTTCGGTTGATTATGATGCAAGTTTTCCACCTTTGAAGTCTAAAAATTTCAAAATTCAAGTTGCTAGAGTCAAGGTTACACCTAAGGCTGATGAAGCCTGGGTGGACACCATGTTCGACTAAGCAGTTTGAATTGCCGGAGCTTCCTGGATCGCGAAGCATGAATCGGCATCTTTCTTGAAGTTGATTAAGTCGTAGTTTGTTTTGTGCAGGATCTTCCAAGAGCTATTTCAAGATGGATCATGGATAGTGGTGCATCTCGACATATGACAGGAAAAACTGCATTACTATATGATGTGAAGAATATCAATGGTGGTTATGTGGGATTTGCTGGTCATGAAGGTGGTCGAATTGTTGGTGAAGGAACGTTATCTAACGGAATTGTGACATTTGAGAGAGTTAACTATATCACTGAGCTGGAGAACAATCTGCTTAGTATCTCGCAGATTTGTGACAATCAGTATACTACTCACTTCACTGATAAAGAATGTTTGATTCTAAAACCTGGTTTTGTTATCCCTGAAGAATGGATTATTATGAGGGCACCTAGAGTGAACAATTTATATGTGTTAGATATGTCGGTAGCAACTATATCTACTGGTCAAGCACATTGTTTCGTGTCTAGAGCAACTGAGAAAGAATCCAGATTGTGGCACCGAAAGATGGGGCATATTCACCTAAGGAAGATGAATCACTTGGTGCACAATGATTTGGTATTGGGAGTGAATATCAAAGGTTTTCATCTGGAAAGGGAGTGCATTAGCTGTGTCAAAGGCAAGCAGAAGAAAAAGTCACATCCTACAAAGCAAGTCAATTCAGTTTCGAGACCTCTGGAAAGACTTCACATGGATTTGTTTGGTCCTGTGAATGTTAAAAGTATTACAGGAGATTACTATTGTTTGGTCGTTACTGATGATTATTCCAGATTTTCATGGGTTTCTTTCTTGAAGACAAAAGATGAAACATTTGATAGTTTGATGGGGCTGTTCAGGAAGATAGAGAATTTGTACCAAAGGCGTATCAAGAAAATTCGAAGTGATAATGGTACTGAATTCAAGAACAGCAAGATGGAAGAATTTTGTGATGAAAGAGGTATTTTGCATGAGTTTAGTGCTCCGTACACTCCGCAGCAGAATGGAGTCGCAGAACGCAAAAACCGGACACTAATCGAGACAGCTAGAACTATGCTCGCAGATTCAAAATTACCGATAAATTTTTGGGCTGAAGCTGTTTCTGCTGCATGCTATACGCTTAACAGGGTTCTTACTGTCAAGAAGTTCAACAAAACATGCTTTGAGCTAATCAATAACCGCAAACCGAATTTGAAGTATCTAGAACCTTTTGGGTCACCTTGTACGGTTATAGAGCCTTTTGGGAAGTTTGGTCCGAAGTGCATTGAGGGTATATTTGTTGGTTATTCAAATCCATTGCGACGTGTCTTCGTTCCAAGTGAGAAGCGGATTATTGAAGCTGCAAATGTTGAATGTCAAGGTTATACTATGCCGCCGCAGAATCCTGGTGATTCATGGCGTTATCATTATGACAAACTTTGGGATTCGTTTGACATGAGAGAAGAATCAGAGGATGATGAAGATTTCTTTGATGAGTTGGATATTTTGCGTGAATATGAGTCGCAGTTAAGGTTCCCAGCTGAGTATTCGAGAAGATCACGGGAAACTTCAAATGACGATGAAGCAGGTCCAAGTAATGCTGGTGAACATGATGATGTCCAACAGAATGAAGTTGCTCAGGATAATCAGTCGATTCAGAATGATAATTTAGAAGCTGAAAATATGCCAATATTTGATCATGGTGATTCAGATTCAGATTCTGAGGGGGAGCATATTCAGATTTCAGGTCAAACAAACCAAGTTGGTGAACAAGATGCAGAACAAAATGTTACTAATCTGGAGGGAAATGTAGATGTTCAAAGTGAAGTGATGCCGCGAACTTTCTCATATCATCCAGAGGAGTTGATCATAGGAGAATTACAAGCTGGAGTTCGCACTCGAAATCAGATTGATAAAGGGCTTACATGTTTTTATACAAAAGTTGCTCCTTTGCAAACTGATTTTTCTTTGAGTTGTTTTATCTCGCAGGTTGAACCAAGAAGTTACAAAGAGGCGCTTACTGAAGACTCTTGGGTCAATGCTATGCAGGAGGAACTTAGTCAATTCGAGAAATTGGGAGTGTGGAAGTTAGTTGATTTGCCGGATGGTCATAGGAAAATTAACACTAAGTGGGTGTTTAAGTGTAAGAGAGACGATAGAGGAGTTGTTATAAGGAACAAAGCTCGACTCGTTGTTCAGGGATTTAGTCAACAGGAGGGAATTGATTTTACCGAAGTCTATGCTCCTATAGCACGACTAGAGGCAATCAGAATTTTTCTTGCATTTGCGTCTTGGAAGAATTTCAAAGTATATCAGTTGGATGTTAAATCGGCGTTTCTTTATGGGAAGGTCAAAGAGGAGGTTTATGTCGGTCAGCCGCCGGGCTTTACTGACCCAATCCACAAACACAAGGTCTACTTATTGGACAAAGCGTTGTATGGTCTACATCAGGCACCAAGAGCCTGGTACGAGACTTTGTCTCAACACCTACTAGCCAACAAGTTCATTCGTGGAAAAGTGGATGCCACTCTCTTCACTAAAGTCGTTGATGGTCATCTTCTGATAGTTCAAATTTATGTGGACGATATAATCTTTGGGTCTACAAATGAAAATCTATGCAAAGATTTTGAATCAGTGATGAAGCAGAAGTTTGAAATGTCATCAATGGGGGAGATGAAATTCTTTCTGGGATTACAAGTTGAACAACTTCCTGAAGGAATTTTCATTCATCAGTCAAAGTACGTTCATGATATTCTAGAGAAATTTGGGATGTCAAGTTCTACTCCAGCTGCTACCCCACTTGCAACAAATCATGGGATTCATCCAGATCTCACCGGAGACAGGGCTGATGAAACTTTTTATCGATCTATGATAGGTTCTCTAATGTACCTAACTGCTTCACGTCCTGATATCATGTACCCAACGTGCCTCGCAGCAAGATTTCAGTCTAACCCAAGAGCATCGCACATGATTATTGTGAAGAGGATATTGCGGTACCTGAAAGGAACTCCTTCATTGGGGTTGTGGTATCCTAGAAAAGGCGACTTTACGCTCGAAGGGTATTCCGATTCGGATTTCGGATGCTGCAAAGTCAATTCAAAATCAACAACTGCAGGATGCCAGTTCTTTGGTCCTAGATTGGTTACCTGGCAGTGTAAGAAACAAACGTCTGTAGCGTTATCTACATGTGAAGCGGAGTATGTTTCTGCTAGCAGTTGCTGCTCTCAGATCTTGTGGATACAGCAACAGATGCGCGACTACGGTTTGCAGTTTCTTAACACACCTCTTTTTGTTGATAATGAGGCCGCGATAAATATAACTAAAAATCCAGTACATCACGCTAAAACTAAACACATAGAAATTCGTCATCACTTTATTCGTGATTGCTTTGAGAAAAAGTTGATACGAATTGAGAAAATCCACACAGACGAACAGAAAGCTGATTTACATACCAAAGCTTTTGATAAAAATCGGTTTAAATATTTGTTAAAATTGAATGGTATGAAGCTTCGGTCGGTGTCGGATGGCATAATTGGCGTTGATGAGAGTACTGTTGCGGATGAAGACGAGAAACAATCTGCAATGGTTTGTCAAATTTTTACTTGTTTTGGTATTTAGGGGGAGTAGATGTTTGTACATAGTTTATTTTCAGAAAATACAAAAACAGTAAAAAATGCAAAAATACAAAAACATGATAAAATGAAAAAGAGCTTGTGTATATAGGGAAAATGATAGTACATCAGCTAGACGATTACAGTATGCTAAAGATTTGAAATGTATAAAAGAGTTAAACAATCTCACTGATGATGTGTCGATAGGTTTTTGCACATTTAGTAGATTTATTCGGGATATAAACCTAAATTCAAACTTGTGAATTCGTGGGGAACACTACTTGGATATATAGGTAACCCCTGAAATCTTGTTTGAAAGGTCTCTTAATCTGATATACTAGGTCTTTATACTCTATGATGTCTGGGGTATTATTCCGGGACTTCTGCTGAACGGTAGTTCTGACCTAGTCCCTGGCTAATACTTGCTTAAATGCTTGAAACACAGCATTAAACCCTCAGCATGCTGAAACAATAAAATTGATATATGCTGCTGTTGTAAGCAAAAAGATCCTCTAAAGGGGACACACCGAAAAGTCGAAGCTGATATCTCTCTGCGTATACGGAAGTATCGATCTGAGATCCCTCGGCCCTCGCATACCTAAATTATATACAGATATCATTGTAGTATTCTCACCTGTAAGACTGATTATTGAGATTCTGGATACGGGAGTATATTCAAGAGGTGGGACACATGAATGATCTAAGTTCTTAATTCATCTAAATCGTATCCTGAATAGATTGAAATTTGTGTGAGAATTTAAGATGGATCAGTATATCGACAATCGAGGTAAATTGTTTAAATCTGAGTATGAAATGTAGCTTAACGGTACTTGTGATTTGTCTGAAAAGCTGATATGATTCCCTGACACGCTCGCAAAAATATGTTTGTAAATAGTTTACTTTGTTTAATTTCTGCAATTTAAGTTTTCTGTATTTCATTTCTTAGTTTAGAATACTTTGATAAAATCCAAAAAGATTTTATTTCTGCTTTATTTTAGACAAACCAAAGTGGAGAGTTGATTGTTGGATTCTCAGATGTTTGAAGCAGATGCAGGAGATTCTGAGCTGAAGAATGAGGAGAGCTTACTTTGAAGAAGTTTGGATTGTTTGAAATATCAAAAACAAGTTCATTAACTTGATACTTGTTATTTTCAGAAAAAGTTTGAAAATGTTGTTTTAAAATCAGTATTGATTCGTCAAAAGATCAACCAAGGTCATTAAATTGGACTTGGTAGATTAATTGAGTAATCAGGGTCATTAACTTGGACCTGAATACTTGAGTGGATTGTTAAAGCTGATTGAGTTTGTGTTTTATTGTTGAAAAGATAGAATGGTTATGTTTGTTTGATGAGTAACAGGATTGGACTTCATTATTTTCAACGGAAGCTAAATGACAAAGCTTGAACCAGATTTCTCAGATTCTAGCATACTGAGAGGGGGAGACTGTGAAAGGGGGAGTCTGGATCAACAGTCAAAGGGAATATTGAAGTTTAAAAGTTTAAAGTTTGAAGATAAAGATTGATGAGAGTTTTTACAATGTTTGAAGTTTGTTAAAGACAAAGACTTGAAGCCAAAGACTTCATCAACATCCAAGGGGGAGTCTGTTGGTGCACTGAATGTCTGCTGATTTCGTCATTATCAAGTCTTGTGTCTAGGATTGATTGAATGATCACACATTAGGTTTTAACTTAGGGTTTTTATGTGTAACATACAAGATTTCGCTTGAAGTGGGTTATGTATGCTTGAAGCGAAATCAACACAAGTAGATTTCGCTTCAGATGGTTTCAAGCGAAATCATACATCTTATATATAGGTGTGTTGGTCATTTGATAGGCAGATTTGGAGAACAGTTGTCATTGTACGTGTGACGAAGTGCTGACGGATCTGTATCAGAAAACCTTGTACAAGCACTCAAATTAATCAGAAAAGAAAGATTAAAAGGATTAGAGCTGTTATGACTTTGTTTAAGTTGATTCCGCCTTCTTAAACTGAGATGAACTGCCTTGACTGACGTTTTAGGGTCATACAACGGTCCAACAGCACGCTTTGGGAAGCGTGGGAAGTTAAATCCGCGCTACATTGGTCCTTTCAGAATTCTGGAAAGAATTGGAACCGTAGCATACAAGTTGGACTTACCTGCTGAACTAAATGGTGTTCACGATACATTCCATGTATCCAATTTAAAGAAAAGTCCAACTCAAGTTGACGTTTCCATTCCTATCGACGAGATTCATATTGACGACACGCTCCACTTCGTTGAAGAACCTGTTGAGGTCACGGATTGGAAAGTTAACAAGACCCGCCGGAGCAGTGTCAAACTCGTCAAAGTACGTTGGAATGCCAGACATGGTCCTGAATTTACCTGGGAACGTGAGGACCGGATGAAAGAGAAATACCCCCACCTATTTCCTAAGAACTCTGCTTCTACAAGCAGAACTTAAATTTCGGGACGAAATTTATTTAACGGGGGGAGAATGTGACAACCCGCACTAAACCAGGTATCCGTACAACTTAATTAATGATTAATTACTACTTGATTACTGTGCTTGTTTGAACTAGCTGATAAACTACTACCTGCATACTGATACATGCACTTACTTGCATCATACTTTATTTGCTGTCACTACATTATTTACATACTGGACCCTAGTGACAAACATGATGCACAAAAAGCACAGTAGCACTAAACGGATACACGGCGAACATGCTGATATGACCAGCATCAGGCAGACACTGCCTCTAAGGCCTGTTAAGAGCCTCATATATTTTGGCTACACTGGTAGTGAGTGTAGGGATATAAGGGTTGTGGTACTGCGTCTCTAGGAATAAGATACACTGATTCGGATGTGCCAAAAACGTACTTTAAGTACCAAACACAGCACTTTAATAAACAAACCAGCTTCTAGCTGACTAGTAAAGTGCCAGAACATGAGAAAATATTACTAGACACTTTCTAAAGTGTCGGGAAAACAAATTGTGTCACTAAAAATGTTAATAACGACACTTTAAAGCGTTACAAAAGGCTTTAACGGATTACTATCCAACCGGACACCCGGACTTTACCCGGAACATGAAAATATTATTATTTTCACTATTTATATTTTTCTGAGCCAGTTAGGGTCCCTGATTACCCTAACACCCGTCATAACGCATAACATACAACTAACTAAGTTAAATACTTAGTTAACCTAATTAACTAAACTAAACCCCCTAACTAACCACTTAAAATCGAACCAACCCCCCACCCCTTTCATAACCGGCCCCAAACTATGGAGATTATCTTAATCTTAGATGATTAATATCTAGGGGACACTTTATCCATTGGTTAATAACACCTAATCTTGCCTATATATAACACATGATTACTTGAGATAATTATCACAAATCAACACCACATTTCACTCTCTCTCTTGCCCTCTTGAACTCTCGGCCGAACCCCCTCCACCACACCACCACATTTTCGACTTTGGTTCTTGCAATTTCATCATCATACAAGTGTTAGAGGTTGCGTATAAGGAGCTTTGGTGCACTCGGAACACGAAGGACCTCTACCGTTAGCTTTTATCCACCTCATTTTCGCCAAAGATCTTCCCTAGCCTTGAGCTAGAGGTATAATGTTTAAAACTTGTTTTTACACTCATCTAAAGTGGTTAAAAGAAATTATGTCGGTTGAATCTCGTTAAAATGAAAGATGATGATTAAAAGTCTAGTAAAAACTATAAAAGTGGTGGTTAATAACACATGTGTTGTGTAAAAGATGTAGTATTTGGAATTTGTGTTTATCTAGACCCGATCTATGATGTGGTAGCTCGGATCATCGTTTAACCCGACTTTGTAAGATCTTGGATCTTCACATAAGCTCGTTTTTTTGACTAAATACAAGGGTTAAAGGTGAAACTCTACCACACAAGATACATGAACTTGTGTAAAAATATTTTACTTGTGTAAAAGTGATTTAACCGGTACAATGGTGTTTAAAACTAGCGGATCTACGTATCTGCAAGTGGTATTTTTGAAGAACCACACATTAAAGAAATCATGTTTTCTAAAGAATGGATCTTACACAAACAAACATGATTTTTATAAACCACAAGTGTATAAACACTTGTGAAACAAAAGGGATCCGACAAAGGACTAGCTTTGTCACTTGTTACTAGAAGTTGTAAAGACGGATTTCTCTAAACACGAGGTTTTTATGAGACTAAAGTCACTTTATATAAAGATCTACATATATAAAGGGGATTTACATTATAGATGCGAAAAACTACAAGTTCATGCGATTATGCAAATTTACATACTTGTCGACTAGTCTGATGTGTCGGAAATTGTTTGATTGAATAAAGAAGATTGTCGAATTGATTGTTAAAAGAAAATGATACGCTTGAAAGCGTGGCCACCTCCAGTTACAGAGGAAACTCTGGCGAAATTTTCTAAAAACCTAACACTTAGGCTTATTTACACAACAAGTGTTAGAACTACTTTTGGACATATTTTCAAAACATAAATTTCGCCGGCACTATATTTTACTAAATATTCGGAGGTGGGGTTTTCACAAAGATTAACGTGATAAATATATTTGTCACAACACTGTTTATGATTATTTTGTGAAATACATAAATATTATTTTAGAGTGAAAATAATATTTACAAGCGTTAATGATTCCAAAACCTTACGAACGCTCCCACAAACATATAAGTTACACCGGTAATTACATTACCACACGATTGATAAAACGTAACTTACGCACATGTATTGTATCCCCCATCCTTGGGAAGAAGCATAACTACCAAGTGTATACGGAACATAAACACGAAATAGTTGTCTAACTATTTCCCAAAGACTTAAACTATAAAGCTAAAGCACGGCCGTCCGTCTAATAGAATTAGCACTTGTAGGTCGTTGCACAGCTTACTGTATTGGAGACACTTGGTAGAGACGCGCATTCACTGTGAGTTCATGTCCCCCTTTTCTCTAACTGTTTTCAGTTTACTTAACTACGGGGGTGAAATACATGTTACTTTGTTTACAAGTACTTTATACACGGTATGATTAACGTAAGGAGGTTTAGATCATGTGGATGGGTAGGCAGATGGACCGAGGGACAGTAGCGGTAGATCTATCTGGGTGTAGCGAGCCCAACTCTAGGCCCAACAGAACGGACCTCTATGAGGACCAACAGAACGGACCTTGAGTGACTTTGTGCCCGACGCAAAAATCGGCTAGGTCGTGTCTTACTACTTGCATTTCACAACATGCTAATGGCCTTGCAAACCATTGGTGATCACAAGTCCTCTTACACTGCTACATACCAGGAAACTTTTATACTTACAAGTGTTTTACTTACTCACTTGCACATGAACTCGCTCAACATTATTGTTGATTTTTCAACTCACATGTATTTCAGGAAATTAAACGGATCTGGCACGGTATGGAACGTTTTCCGCTGCACCTTTCATGAAGTCATCAGGGTTTAGGGTTGTGTCTCTTACCTGGACAAGACACAATCCCTAAATCACGTTTATGTTTGTTATAAGTGTAATGTCTTTTGAACAAGTTTATGGTTGTTGAAGTATGTTCTCGTCAAACAATGGTATTGTATGTTGTTTTCTAAACTTAATGGATGACTTGCATGGTTTTTAAATTCATATAGCTTTGTTATGATTAAGCTATGGTATTAAGAAGTCACACCAAAATTAACCACGCTTCCGCAAAGCCAGGGTGTGACAGTGTGTGTGTGCGTGAGAAAGAACAGGAGACAAGCTCCATGGGAGCTAACCCTAAACTCAACAAATTCTTCAAATTGGAGGATCAAACAAGGGTTAAATTCGGATTTGAACACATAGAAACGGTCACCAAGTCAAGGGGATCGTAAGGTATGTCGAATTTCTAACAATCTTGAAGTTGTAAAAATTGGATAATCATCCTAATCGTGAATTAGGCATGGATTAGAGAAGCTATGGCTAGATTAGTGATGTATATTTGCTTAGGAACAAAACCCTAAGTGAAAATCATACATAACATGCTATGGATTGAATGATTGAATGATTTACCACACTAGGTTAAGTGGGTTTTAATCTTATGATGAATTTGATGATATGATTGTGATTAGGATCATCATGCATGTTAGTAATCGGGAAATACTTAAACAATTTGCAAGTTTGAGTATTTGATCATAAGTGATAGTGGTGAATTTTGATGTTAATCTTGGTAAAAATAACTAGTTATGAACTAGTTAGTAAATATGTAAAATCATGCACATTAGGTGTTTGTTAAAATGCCTAAATGAGAACTAAGTGTTGATAATGTGCCTATTTGAGTCTTGTGAACTTGATAGTGCAATCATATGTGTTAATTGGTGATTTGACTTTTAAATAGTCAAACCGACCATTAATAAGATCGAATGGTAATTGTGATAGAAAATATGTAAGGTGGAATAGTCATAATTAATGATGACTAATATAACCGTCTTACGAATTACAATGATAGTTTGACGCTTGGCAAGCTAGGTGAAGGCTTGAGGAGAAAGCGGGTCGAACGAATCAAGAATGAAAAGGAAAGCGTAATTCGGATGAAAGGTAAGTGAAACTTACACACTTTTGTTGAATACTTATTTACTTTACAAGTAATAAATGCGATAACGATAATAATGAAAATATGGTTTCCGACGCGATTGGTACGAGTCGGAACATATAAAGATGGTAAAAACCATGGTTTATGGTAAAAATGATAAATCGGTAAATCGGTCATGTAATGACTAAGAGATTATGAGTTTGATAAGATTACCGCGTAGTGTAATCTAATATTGAGAAAAGGGGTAAAAATGGAAATTTAGTCAAGTGTCGATTAATGTAAATTGACAATAAAAAGGGCACCCATGGCGTAAGCCGAACGGGTCAAATTTGTAAGAAATGAGTTAAAGAGAAAAGGAGGGGTCAAGTGGTAACATCCCACATGGGCCGGATGTGTAAATTTGAAACTTACAAACCTTGTTTTACTACATATGTAAATGTTTGATCATATGAGCCAAACGGGTCAAATGGTGATGATAACACCATTTGACAATAATGACTAATCTTGGTTGTCAAGTCATATGTAAACAGGAACGAGTAGCAATTCTGGGATAATTGCGACGCTATAGAATATTGGTTAACAAATGCGAGGTATAAACGGGTCTATACGTTGATCCGAGCCAGGTACGCACAAATAAGTTGTAGTAAGAAGTGCAATTTGGTCAAACATTAGTGGAAGTCCTTTATCGTAAAAATGAAGGATTAAATGTGACCAAAACGCCCTTGTTAGCTAATTCGAACAAACAACCTTTAAAGGTTGTTTGGAAACAAGTTTTATGATTAAACAAATACTTAGATTAGGTATAGAAATTGAAAGAGGTATTATATTAGTCAAACGGCACTATTGTAGTTTTTGCCGTAAAATGATGATTCGAGAGGAATAATTTGGTTTATATAGATCACCACATCAAACCGCCATAAACACAATTGTGGTAGGGGATTATAGGATAAGAAATGTGGTGATGAAATGCTAAAAACAATCGAGAGCGATTTTAGGCTCGAATGTGCTTAATTACCCTTACGGGTCAAAATAAGCATACGAGCGAGAAAGGGTTTTAAATTGTGAATTAAACTTGTGATTAGAACCTAAAATGGTAGTTAATAGCAAATTGAGAAGTGTAGGTGATGTAGGAATCAAACAGATGTGTTCGTTTGATAAAATGCATAAACGGGTCAAAATGTGGTAAAAAGGGCATTAAGCCGAAGAGCTAAAGGTCCGAATTTTTATCAAGTTGTATGTTGGATTTAACTCCATTAGATGGAGAATTAAATTACAGACGCATAGGAAAAAGAATCGCATAAAACGGAGCTATAACGAAGAAGTTATGGTCGTTTCCGTGAAATCAGATCGTGCTGGAAATCTGCAGCACAGCTGCAGCAACATTCTGTTTAAATTGAGGCAGTAGCGTAGCGCGACTGCATAGGCTTGTAGCCGTCGCGCTACGCGACTGCGTATGTTATTCCGAAATTTTGTTTTCGTGTCCCGTTTTGTCTTGGGAACTCGTTTAAACGCGTTTTAAGCTAAGTATGACTAATCCAACTCATGTTTTATGAGTTGCAGGTTTAATTCTAGCACCAGAGGACGATCAAGCTCAACGAGGAACCGAACACGACCAAGTTAAAGGCTTCCGCACTATGTATCGTTGTTACGTTAAACGACGAATGTACTCTTGTTATGTTGTTTACTTTTAAAATATAAAAAGTTTTTAATAAACCCGAGATTTCCAATGCTTGTGTAATCTCAATTACATGTTTGTTTTCGTTAATTATACGAAAACCATTAAAATAATAACTAGGGTGTTACACTGTATTAGTTACTTACCTAGTTCGTGTGCACTAGGTTACAAGACTAATCAATAGGCTAAAGCTCTGCCTGTATAAATCTGCAATATATCAAGGCTTATCTGTAGACTAAAACTTTGCCCGTATGAATCTGCATGCTTATAATGTGAGTCATTCTCTCTTTTTATCAAATTTGTTTATAAAAAGCATGTTTATTTCAAAAGTTATAATTACAGGGATTAGGTTTTTGTAATTACCAAGTTACAGCCGGTATGTGGGGTATTGTGCACAATATTAATTTCTCACAGGGTTAGGCTAATAAGCCCTAACATAGGTTAGGCAAATAAGCCCTAACAGTGATATACGTCATTCATTGGGGCAGCCAATGGTGATATGACCACAGTCACCGAAACGGGTCGATGACAGATACTGTGGGTAGTTGGTTGATATAGAAGCAATGTAATCACCCTTAATACTGTAAATTATAACAAACAGGTCGTTTTATTAAATAGAATGATTCACTCAGTATTTCCCGCTGACAAAACCTTTTTCAAACATGTTTCAGGTAATTACAGTAGATTGGATTAAGAGATGGATACGGCACTGAAAGGTTTCAAGAAGTGGCTTATTTTATTAATTAAATCAAATTAAGAAATATTGTTTTATGTAATCAAATTTATCTTTATTAAAGCTACCTTTGTAAAATATGGGTTTATCCCATCTATTTAATAAATAAAATCCGGTGTTTTCTAAACTCTGATATTTTTCCTAACTCACGGTCCTGATGAAATTTCCGCTGCAATATTTTTCAAATTAATCACCGGTACCACTTGGCTGTTCGAGGCTCCCAATTCCGTCCAGGGTGGGTCGGGGGTCGTGACAACACTTGCATATGTTATGTGACTGATAGGGTGGTATTTCCCTAAACTTTCATGACTTACGCTTCGTGGTACTCTTTGTTGCTACTCGAGTTTGGGGAACCATTTGACATGAGTTAAGAGGAGCTGAGATGAGCATGCAAATAACAATATTATTGTGGGTGAACACATAATAATAATGTAGGGTGCATGTAAATCCCAGTGAGGCTTAACAAGTGGAAAAGGGGTTCCGTTCCGTTATTTGATCAATGAGAAACATAACAAACCTATAGGGGCCATAGCAGTAATTGTCCCCTACTCAAACGTGAACTTCTCATTTATCGTTGGATTCTTTCAAAACTCGATGCTGTCGAGTGTTACCTGAACACCCCTCTGAGCTCAGCAAACCGTGTAGAATGTTAGGTTCTTATACGAACGCTCATGTGTTGGATATCGCAACGTCGAATGATTGGTCGATATCTCTCTCATCTTTCTTCGCTTGTTGGAACTTAACGTATTGACGCCTCAAATTCTGAAGTGCGATCACTTCTGCAACACTCCCAGAACATACTGAGTGTTACATGAACCACTTGGAACAATTATGGACAGGAGGATGAGCACAGCACTTTACCGACCTCAGTACTTTGGCGGCCCTGATTTCCGGCAATGAGCACCACCGAATTGGCTTCAATCGAATCCTTAACCTTTGTCAGCGACCCATGGGAGCCAACTCTTACGAATCAATCGAGACATAAGTGGTGATACTTGACTTTAGTGGGGTATGCGTAACTGTCAGCACCATGAGTAGCGCTTTAGGACGTGGCTTAAAATTTGAAAAGATGGACAATGACGGTGAAGAATCGTAGGGCTTCGTTTCAAACAACGACATTGGGAGCAGCAGTCACAGCGACAACAAGGTATTCGCAACCTTAACCTACAGTAAGGAAATAAAGGTGCCTACAGCATGGTTTGGCCGTAGTTAAGTTAAGAGGTCAACGATCAAAGGAACAACGACAGTACTCGGAACCCTAGTAACGGAAACAGCAACACCAGGAATGGTGCTCTTGGAAGGGCATTTAGAATTGGCGTGGGCGACGTCAGGGCTTTAATGACATGGTAGTTAGTATGAGTAGCAACCCGCTTCGTCTCTGTTTCGTTTGACCCTGATGCTCCTAGGAGTTGAACCTGCTGAGGAATCGGCTGATGGCTAGACAATGGAAACCTGATATGATCGTTGGGATGCAAACACGACCTTGTAGGACAAATGATCGACATCGACCTTCCTTTAGTTATTTTTGATAGATGTACCCCGTGAGGAGACAAATTCTACGTATCCCTTTCCTTCGTGGAGGATTTGTTAACTGTACTAACGCGTCTGGGTGGCGCAATGGTTAGTGGAGTGTCAGCATTGAGAGCCAGGAGTGCCTAGGGAGGGATTACCCCGCTATGTGGCAACTGCTATAGACGCAAGGATAGGAAAAGAGGACCGAGGATCCACCAGCTGTTCGTGATTACACTCCATGTGCTGCTAGAGGAAACTTCCAGGATCACCTCTACAACTGTTAAGAAGGAACTCAGTTTGACCTCGCGCCGGAGGCAGTTCTAACTACTCGTACCCCTTACCGTTTTGCACCAGGAAGGTTGCAGGAGCTGTTTAACCAACTACAGGAACTGTCGGATAGGATTTTTCGCTTTAAGGAGCCCTCTCTATACCCATGAAGAGATGCCTTTTCGTATGTGTACTGATTATCGAGAACTCAACAAGGTGACAGTCAAGAACCGTTTGCCTCAACCACGTATTGACAACCCGTCGACCAGCTGCGAGGAACAAGTTTCCATTCGGGAATTGGCTAGTGAACGAACTATCGACAGATGGGAATCCAAGGGGAGAATGCTCCTAGAACAACATATCGAATGTATTGTCGCCATTTCAACGTTATACACCATGACCATTGAATTGACCAACACACCAGCAGCTTCAGGGAATCGCATGAATCGACAGCATTTATTGACAACATTCTGAATCCTGACCAGGAGAACCGAACGCCATGGGTGGCATTTATATCTTATTTTAGAACTCCTGAGAGAGGAGCCACTCCGCTTAAAGTCTTGTTAAATGTAATTTATGGGTTCGAGAGGTACCTTTTGGTTATATAATCAGCAAAGTGGGAATGCACGTAGATCTTGCTAAAATCCGTCTTGGTGGGAAACTGATCGACACCAAAGAATCCATCATGGACACAGCAATTTCTTGGTCTCACTTGATACTATCACAGATAAATCACAGGATTTTCGCAAGTTGAGCAGCCCAAATCTCTTTAGCACAGCAGGGTGCTGTGTTCGTAAAGGACAGAACATGAGGACGACCTTTCAGCTTTCGAATCCCGACTCTGCAATGCTCTGAGCATCGTTTTACCCAGGGGTGCGGGTGATTCAGTGTTTTATCCTTATGGTCCGAATCAGAGTCCCAGCTGCACATCAACGCAACACAAGAGAGTGATGACATACATGATGGAGTGTCAAAGAGGAACTGCGAGACACACACGACTGGCGGTGAAAACAATGGTTTTGGGATTTTTGGATAGAGGCATCACTTGGACGGTACCAGATACGTTATTTATACCGATCGCAAGGGCCTCCCATGTACCGATGTTCGAAAGAACTAAAGCATACAATGGCATCGCTGGATGAAACTTCTAGATGAATACGACTGTGAAACCTGAACGTGCACGAGCTCTGCAGCTCGCTATCGACTCTAACTTACTGGATCAGACTCGCTCTGTTCAAACTGGAGAACGGAAGGATGAGGATTTTCAAGTTGAACTCATGCGGGGCATGGAGAAGCCACCTTTGACAAGTTAGACGATACTCGCTACCTCATAGAAACGAATGCGGGACTCACTACACGGCAACTGAAGGGAACTCGCGTTGAGCAAGCACACCAGTGTTGACATTCTAGCCGTCTGGGTTTTGATGAGAGGCGTTAGGATTTACATACCCTGTAATGGTAATCGGACGTGAAAGCTCACCTAGTTAAGTATGTGAATGATGGATCGACTTGTGGAAAGTCAAGGTATAGCATCAGCAACCAGCAACCCCCACATGGAAATGAGAACAGAGTGCCATGGAATTTGGTCGCTAGTCTACTTACAACTCGAAACGAAAACAATATCACCTAGGTGATCGTTGAATGTCTCACGTAACTGGCACACTTTCTCGCCATCAAGGAAATGGATAAGTTCTCTATACTTGTCGTCATCTACCTGGAAGGAGCGGTTGCTAGGCACGGGGTGCCAACCTTCATTACCTCTAATCGCAACCCACGATTTGTATCTGATTTGTGGCAAGCGGTACACAAACCCTTAGGCTCACGTTCAGACATGAGCACAGTATATCATCCACAGACGGATGGGCAGACTGAGCGCACCATCCAAACCCTTGAAGACATGCTTCGAGCCCGTGAAATCGACTTTGGCAACGGTCGGAGAAGACACCTCACTTTAGTAGAACTTTCGTGTAACAACAGTTACCACCTCAGCATTCCGGCTGCTCTGTTTGAGGCATTCTACAGACAGAAGTGCCAATCACCTCTTTGTTGGGTAGTAGTCGGAAACGGCCAAATCACTGGCCCGGAACTCGCCATACGCACAGTAGAGGAGACTAATCAGATACGACAACGAATGGCGGCAGTTCGTGACCGCCAGAAAAGCTACGCTGTTAAGCACAAAGAAACCACTCGAGTTCCAAGTTGGGGATCGAGTACTATCTAAAGTCTCACCTTGGGAAGGTGTACTTCGTTTTGATATACGAAACGGAACTCAAACCGCGATATGTGAAACCTTTCATAATCATTGAAGAGAATTGGCAAGGTGGCCTACAGATTGAATCTATCCGAAGAACTCAGTGGAGTTCACAACGTATTCCATGTGTCGAATCAGAAGAAGTGTTTGTCAGATGAAACCCTCATAGTTCCTTTCAAGGAGCTCACCATCGACGATCAGTTGCGATTTGTCAGAGCACCAATGGAAATCTTGGACCGGGAGGTCAAGATTCTCAAACGCACCAGGATACCTACTGTTTGAGTTCGTTGGAACTCCCGTCGTGGCCCAGAGTTTACCTGGGAACGACAAGACCAAATGAAACGCAAATATCCCCAGTTGTTCTAGAACAATGAAACCACTTCTGAGGCTGAATCTTCTGCGGAATTTTGGGACGAAATTCCAAACCAACGGGGGGATGATGTGAAACCCCAGGAAAACCAGGAAAAAACATGCAACCTAACTAGCTTCCTCAGTAGCTACGTGCTAAATTTCGGGACGAAATTTCTTTCAAGTTAGGGATGATGTGACAACCCGAACCTTTAAGGTTAGTAACGTCTAGCTTTCTAAATAACATTCCTTATTATTCCTCTCCGATGTGTTATATGTTTCGCGTTTGTGTTTGCTTATTAGTCTGTTTAGTGTGCATGACAACTGTACCGAATTAACATTGTTAGCACCACGTTTTGTCACACCCCGACCACGTAAAACAACAAAACGTGGCGGAAACGTCGGGGAGTGTTGTAACAGAATCATTGTTTCATAACACATGGAAATTGAAATATTGTTTTATTGGTTAAAAGAGTTACAATGTCTTGACAATCAAAGAAACATAACATAAATAACTAGTCTTGCATCTTTTATTGTCGCTAAGGCCCAAGTCCGCCTAAGTGTATCTTGATAAATCCTAAGCATCATATCCTAAAACACATGTGAAAATAGGTACGTCAGCATAAAAATGCTTGTGAGATACATAGGTTTTGTGAAAGTAGAATTCATGACTTATGTTTAAGAAAATGTTTAGTCATGAACCTTGTAATTTGCTTTGTCTTGTAAATCATTTGAAAAGTGATAAATAAACCAAATGACATATATGTATAAAAGAATAATACATTGTTAAGTAAATAACTAAGTAAAATGAGTTTGTATCAGATAAGTTGTTTGTAAAACAATGTATTGTAAAAAGTATGTTATTTGTATAAAATGTTATACGTCTAAATTGAAATGATTCAAATAACGCTACGATATGTAATACCATACAAGCACTTATCTATAGGAAGTACCAGCGGCGTATCCACCATGCTTGTATCATATTACACACGCCTCGTTACTTAAATCACTTACTCAAACCAAACCACCAAAGTAAAATGTTTATGTATAATCAAATGTCAAAATGTTTGTGTGAAAACCATGTCTAATGTCTATATCTAATGTAAATCATGAATTGTGTATATCAATGTCAAAATGTTTATGTCTAATGTAAATCATGAATTGTGTATATAAATGTCAAAATGTTTATGTCTAATGTAAATCATGAATTGTGTATATCACTGTCAAAATGTTTATGTCTAATGTAAATCATGAATTGTGTATATAAATGTCAAAATGTTTATGTCTAATGTAAATCATGAATTGTGTATATCAATGTCAAAATGTTTATGTCTAATGTAAATCATGAATTGTGTATATCAATGTCAAAATGTTTATGTCTAATGTAAATCATGTAATGTGTATCCAAAATAACATGTATGGTAAGTGAAATATATCAACTAAACCATATGTAAAATGCACAAAAACAAGGTATTGAAGTAAAACATGGTTTAAATCAAAGTTATGTTTTGTGGAATAAATGCATGCTATACTGATATAAACATCTATGCGGTAATGTTATAATGCATACATTCAAGCCTTGTGACTGTGGTGATAGACCTTTAAACAAATTAAAGGTTTATCTGTGTTATGTTTATCGAATTCGGTCATTCCTTCCATCCAAACATACCTAGGATGTTAGGAACGGGAGTTGTCAATTCCTATGGTACCACTACCTACTAACGAATGGCGTAGCTAATGTTAATGAATGTATCTTGTCCCATTTAAACAAACCAAATCTCATACCAAAATGTAAGCATGTGAAAACAATGCACTAAGTATGTAATCAAATGAACATACATAGCATGAAATGTAATGTAAAACAATGTACTAAATATGCACACAATGGACATACATAGCAAAACAATGTAATGTAAATCATGTACTATAAATGTACTAATGAACATAGCAAGTATATGATGTGAAAACATGGAAAGCATGAAAGTAACAAGTGGGCACATGTGTTCCACCCCAAAACAGTTTGAAAACAGTAAAAGAGGGGTCTATGTACTCACTTGAGATTGCTCAATAGTCCTAGGATAACCACCAAGCAATGCTAGAAGATCACGGAATCAAACGGTAACTAATATAGGTAACTACATTAATATACCGGACCTATACCGGAGGATCGGATAGAATGAGGGCTCATAAACCAAATGAGTATGGGAACTCATGTAATATGGTTTTAACAAAGCCTACATACTACAATGAAACCTAACCTAAGTGCTTACGACCCATTACGACCCGTTTAGGTAGCTTATGCTACTTTAACGCGTCGTTCGCGTGAAACGCGTTCGGAATGCCTAACTAGTCCTATGATAAGTAAAATATGCCTTAACATGTCTAATATTGTTGCCAAATCAGTTTAGATGTTAAAAGTTATGTTACATATGCTTAAAATGAATTTTGGCGTAAAAAGGGCATTTTGGTAATTTACCTAAGGCATATAAACTACCTATCATACAACTACTTAACGAAGCGACCATAAGGTATAACCTCGGAAGGTTATTCCCTATATACTATGGTCACCTAATGTGTTTGGTCGGATCCTAATGATCGACCAAACGGGTCGGGTTCGAAAGTATAAGCGATTGTTTAGATCGCTTACCTTATGACCCTATATAAGCACTAAACTAAAAGTGACGAGCTAAGCATGTTAAAACATGCTTAACTAAGTTTAGAAAATAGGTTTGGTATCAAAACAAATGGTTTTGATACCTAAGAGTAGTTTGGTTACAAAATACGCAATAACACGCATTTTGGCCGAAACTACGACTCGTCACTGAGCCTAGATAACGTGGTAATCAGTAGGTATAGTCACTAAAGACTATAACCATCGTGATTACGCTCACGTTATGAAGTTCAAACGAACTTTGCATTGACCATAAACTGGTCAATGCAGAAAGTCAAACAAAGTTTGACTTTAACGCTAAAAGAATAAAAAGAACGAAGGAACACTTAAAAGGGTCCCCGAAAGCTTTGATTTCTCAAGTATTCTCAGGTATGAAGTGGTCTCACTTCAACTTAGAGAAGTTTTTCAGAAATCAAGTGGGTTTTGAGTTGTGAATCAAAGGGGTATTTATAGGATTTGGACCACCGTTAGGATCGTTCCTCGAATGCCGTGCTTTGATCTTGTCCCTACACTTGTTGCAACACTAAGGTAACTCAAATTGGCCCCCCACCATCAGGGATTAACATGTGGCATTGGGTTTGGGAGTGCTTAACAGCTGTTAACAGCTGTTTAGAAGTTTCTGATGTTCTGGGGATGCCTTACGGACCGTAAGGGTGATGGCTTACGGTCCGTAAGCCAACAACTTAGCAGAATTGTCAGTTTTGGTCCCTGTTATGCTTTAAAGCCATTTCCGACACGTTTAAGGCCCGTTAAGCCAACGTTAAGGCCCTAAAATGATGCCTAAACATTGTGGACATGAAACATTCTTAAAAATATGCCGGATGTCGGTTCGTTTGGCCATACGGTTGCGTTGTTCGGTTAATTACGACGGAAGTCGTAACGGACGCAAAAACGGTCCAAATTGCGCGACGAATGAATTTTTCTTATGCCAAACACTAAAATAAAATATTTTAGTGCTTACATAAATTTTTGGATGTCCGGATGTATTCAGAACGCAAGTTATGCGCGAAAATGCAAACATGTGCACTTTTTGACGCTTTTAGTCCCTGAATGACCCAAAAGTTTATTTTAGCACACCGAACCCCTCAAAGCCTATTTCTAAGATATGTAAAGGATATTTATGGTATGTTTAACTCATGGTCATGTTCCATAATGTATGTTACAGTTCAAATCGGCATACTTTCGCAGTTTGTCGAATTTAGTCCCTATAAGCGATTAAACTTGATTTTGTCATACCAAAGCCTTCAAAACTTATTTCTAAGTTATGTAAAGGTTATTTTAGGTATGTGAAGCATATTTCACTATTCTGGAGTGTTCGTTGCATTAAACTGGTTATATTTACGCATCAGTGCGCGTATAACCTTCCAGAAAGCGATTTAGAGCCCGAAATCGAACAAGAATTGATATGTGCAAATGATACACATATTTGTACAAATCCCAAGTATGAAATACAATATTTCATTGGTTTGGTATTTTTTTGATGGTCGCAGTGAGCCAGGTGTCACACGTTTGGGCCGCAAGTTTTTGGGCCACGTTAGCGACCTTTGTGATACACTTCATGCCGGCACGAACAAATACAACCGAGCCCGACTTAGCCGTGTGTGCTTCGATAAAATCGGGCCTAGTTGGGGTAACAAATAAGTTTTAGGAATCGGCCCATGTGTTAAGTTTTGGCCTTATATTTGTGTGTACGTAAACCCCTATGCCTTTTAAGATCACAACTTAGTAAACCAAACCCTATTTCTTCTTATCCAAGTCGGCAAACCTCAAGATCGCCCCCCCCCCCCCTCTCGAGACATTAATCTATTGGCTAGTAAATCTATGTTATGTTGATCTTTGTTTGGTAATCTTGTTGTGCGAAACCTTGATTGCCGAATTATATGTGTATGTATTGTTGTGATATTAAATAAGTGGTGTGGCTTGATATTAAGTTACGATTAGGATTAGAATAGTTGCTTGATTAACAGAATGTTATATTTGTATGATTTAGTGAACCTCATGATATTAAGATTCGAATAGGGATAGAATAATGATGAGAAACTGAAATATATTTATGTGATGATAATTGATCTGACTTGGTGGGATATAACTGTTGCCGATTTATCTTGGAATTGTATGCATGTGATTTGTATTGAAAGTGCAGCCAAGTAATATAAAGATAACTTCATGATTTCGGCCATGTTGTTCAGTGGCATGTGATTGTGTATATGTGTGCAAATTGTAAGTGTCTCACATGATCTAATTGAAATAGCATGTGATTTCATGATTAACTATTAAAGGTCCAACTAAATAATAATGTGACCTTTAATGAACACTGAAAAGTTGCATGTGACTTTGAATCCATCGAGAAGTATCAGTTTTTGAAGGTCCAATTGAAATTGGTTTTAGTGCAATATAAATACAAAGTGACTAAATTGTTTGTGGCCCATGTGCACATCACCAAACGGATTGTCATCTTACTGTGACTACCCGAGAAATCCACAACATCTTGTTTTGATAATTTGTATTATGATTAATTAGGGTATTGCTTGTTAATAACGAATAAGTTTTGAGTAATAATTCCTAGGCCGATTAAGAGTGGGCCACACCCAAGAAAAAGAAATATTGAACGAAACCAATATGTTTGGGTTATGATCTGAGAAGTCGTGCGTGTAGTGGAAATTATTGATTATGTTGATAATGCATAATAGTGCTCAGATAACAAACACATGTAAACTGGTCAATACTTATTGAACTTTGCCGTCAACTTCTATTAAAATGAAATGCTATTGGAGCGATCTGTATAAGAGAGTCACATGGGCCGCCAACTTGATATCACATGCAAACTGATAAAATGGACAGACATTATTAATAATCACATGCAGCAAACAATTAGAACATATTTGATTGGGCCAGTCAAGTTGGGCCGCGAACAATCATGTGAATCACACACTGTTACAATTTATGATTTATAAATATGGTTATGTAAGCAAAATGATAATGGGGGGAGGATTTACGCACCCAACTATGTGATTTTACGATGTATATTACCGATTTCACTGTATGGTCAAACTGTTACAATCTATATGATGGTATATGTGTTACTTATGCATTAGACTGTATGATATGTGATTAGGGAGTATTAACGTGCATTAAATATCTAGTGTATGTGTATTCAAAGCTGATTGTTGTTGGTAACCATGTTAGGACGTTTGTGACCGACTGTTAAACAAGTAACTGGTCTTACCGAGCAACCCAAGGTGAGTTCACACTTTCTACAAGGAATGTGATTCCCAAGGGTTGGGAATGGGTTAAAGAACTAAAACGGAAACTACATATCCTCCTTGGGTAGGATATGTACGGCCATCCTCCATGGGTAGGATGCCAAGATTAAACCTCGCGTATTCTCCTTGGGTAGAATACGTACGTTCGTCCTCCTTGGGTAGGACAACAAGATTAAACACACTGGACCAAAACTCTATCATGAAGTCCCTCATTTTTTATCGACTTAATCGCTGAGGCCGATGGCGAGCGGGTCATTAGTTGATAGCGCTATTAGGTTTAATAAACCTCACACCGTGTCGTTCGAACGGGCGTGTACTAATGGACTAAAGGCAAAGGGTCAATGCTGATAGACATTGACTTAGGGCACAACTTATTTTCGTAGTAGTCGATATGGTACGGTCTGGTAATTCACATGGGAAGCCCCCACTAATCATTGATAAGGTTTGGGAAACAGGGTTACTGATTAATACGTGGTTTACAAAACGAACTTACGATTATTGAAACGAACTCAATAACTAATCAACCAACTGTGAACACGCTCAACTTTGTTGGTAACTCGTTGTTACATGCCTTGCAGGCCTTTAGGTGCATAACATTGGGAACTTGCTGTCTGGGAAGCTGGAGTGGTCATGGGTCGAGTTACATGGAAACGCAACGCAAGACTAAGAGTTTTTTTATATGTGGATTATAAACACTTAACGAATTAAATAGGCTTCCGTTGTAAACTGTGAAATATTGTAACGTGTAACACTTATTGTTATTGAATGAAAGTTTTATTGAAATATACGCATCAGTTCAATGTGATTGGTGGCTAAGATCCTGGTCAGTCACGCCTCCAAGCGGTGGTACTCAGCATGTGGGTTTTGGGGGTGTGACAAAGAAAGCTGAGGTTACCATTTCCGACCAAGGTACAATAGCTGCTGCAAAAACTCGACATTACGAAGACAAGTTCAAGACCATGACCCAGGAGCATCAGGCTGCTCTAAAAAAAGCCACTCATGAAGCCCAAGCCCATCTGGACGCCGCCCACGCCCAACATGAGCAGGATATGGCCACTTACCGGGAAGGCCTCAAAATCTCCGTTGTCATCTCCCTTCTGCAGGCTCGGCTAAAAATGGCTTACGAAGCCAAAGCCCTAGGCTTCGAATGCCCTTCTTGGAACGTCGACGCCTGGGGGATCAAGCTAAGAAGTCTTGGAGGTAATCCTGTGGAGTATCCCGTTAAATCTGCGGCTGTAGGGTCTTCAAAAGCGATGGAAAAGCTAACGGGTGCTGACAGCGAGGCTGAGAAGGAGGTTCAAGCTAGTCCTGAAGCGGATGCTGGCGAAGATGTGATGAATGAAGAAGGCGTTGCCCCCTAAAACTCATTTCTTTTAATTTGATGGTCATGTTGATTTGAACAATTTTATTTCTTGTCCTTTGAACAATTTCTTTTCCTGCATTAAAACAATTTGACAACCAAAGGTGGATGGGTCCTAGGTTTTAGGATGAAGCCTTTGGTTATCAACTAGTATCGCTTATTTTGGATATTACCACCTCCTTTTAACTTACTTGTTGTTGCCTTTTAATTTTTTTGTCATGCATTACTTAGTTTAAATTTCAACTTTCCAAAATCAGTGTCATTATTTCCTGATGCAAACAGGGTTTTTATAACTCAAAACAATTCACATAAAGTATTCAAAGGAAAAAGGTAGTTTACTTAGAATTTATAAACCTTGTTTTGATAATAGATGTTTGTCATGAACTCAATTTCGATTTTAAATCCAGGTATTATATCCCAAATATTTCAATCAAATATCCTGAAACATATCCCGAAAACACATTTTGAGAATATATCCTAAGGATATATCCTAATCAGGATATTTAAGCCTTAAACATAGTTTCAAAAGTTCAAACAACTTATGTAAGGTTCACAAAGGAAAGATCATACCAGGAATAGAGTGTAACCCTATTGTCGAACTCCAATCCTTTTGCAACTTTTCGTACTTAGATGTCCCCAGTCCATAATGCTTAGTATACTAGGTCCGAATTTGATTCTTTGAGCCTTACACAATCTCCTTAGGAGGAATGTCCCCTGTGCATAAAGTCTTTGAACAGTTAGAAATATTTTGATCATTAGTTCCAATCGTCTGAACAGTTCTTGTGTTACAGGGGTAAAACCCAAAAATATACTGGAGATAAATCCTTAGTATCCTGGGAAAATCCCATAAGTATCCTGGGGATAAACCCATATTTTCATGCGCTACAGGCGGGAGTGTATAAACTCCAAGACTTAGAAAGGTGATAACCTTTAAACCTTAGAGAGTATGAAAATACCCTTCCGTGAGAAAGGGTGATCAATCCTCATATACCTTTAGGATCCAGGATATAGCCAACAATAACGAAATTGTCAGCCACTTTTACATGGACTGGTCCCGCTATCTTGAACTATCCCTGGATAACTTGCGCTCCAGGCGGGGTGATTAAACCCAATTCGGGAGAAAGGTGAATACCTTTAAAACTGTGAAGGGATCGGGATCCCTTAAACGAGAGAGAGGGGGCCAATCCTCTAATCTTTCGAAGTATCCTGAATGTGTATCTTGGAGCTATATCCCGAAGCATATACTGCAAAACAACTGTAAGCTAAGGTGGGTGTTTGCCTGGCTAACACCCCTCCGATGCTTAAGTGAGTAATGGGTTCAAAACAATAAATAATATTAAAACATATTAAAAGAGATAGAATCCATACCATCCTGAGTTAGAATTTACATTCCAAACTCACTTGAAACAGAGCTTTAGATGTATAGCATTCCAGGATCTTGGTAGCATACCCCCCTCCATATTCTTGAGTCGGTATGCTCATTTTCCTGATTCTGATTCAATCTCATAGGGTCCTTCCCATTTTGGAGCCAACTTTCCATCAGCAGGATTAGTAGTATTCTGGAAAGCCTTTCTCAATACCCAATCTCCAACCTGGAACCTTCTAGTCCTTATATTCTTGTTATATGCTTTAGATATCCTCTGTTGATATGCTGCCATCCTTAGCCTTGCTGCGTCTCTTATCTTATCAATAGTATCCAATTCCTGGCATAGGACTTCAGGATTCTACTCAGGATCCTGGAGGTTGGATCTTGCTGTAGGTATTGCCATTTCTGTCGGGATCACCGCTTCTGCTCCAAATACCAAGGAAAACGGGGTTTGGCCAGTTGCACTTTTCACCGTTGTTCTATCAGCCCATAAAACAAAGGGTAATTCTTCTGCCCATCTTCCCTTCTTAGCTCCAAGCCTTTTCTTCAAATTGTTAACAATTATATTGTTTGAGGATTCTGCTTGTCCATTTTCTTGAGGATGTACTGGTGTGGATGTGATCATTTTGATTCCCCAACTCTTGCAAAAGTCAGTAGTCCTCTTACTTATAAACTGAGATCCATTGTCACAAATTATCTCGGCTGGTACTCCAAACCTGGTCAGGATATTCCTCTTTATGAAGGATACTACTTCTTGATCTCTACCTTGAATAAACGCTTCAGCTTCGACCCACTTAGAGAAATAATCAGTCATTGCCAGCATGAAAACCTTTCCTCCTGGAGCTTTTGGCAATTTCCCTACTATATCCATTCCCCACTTCATGAATGGCCAAGGGGAAGCGATAGGATAAAGTGGTTCAGCAGGTTGATGTAATATAATATTGTGTCTTTGACACGCATCACATCTTCGAGCATATTCTGCAGCATCTTTTCTCATCGTCGGCCAATAATATCCTGCTCTTAATACCTTTGAGAATAACGACCTGCCCCCAGTATGGTTACCACAATCCCCTTGGTGTATATCCTGAAGCACTTCTTTAGTTTCGGGATCCTCCAAGCACCTCAGATATGGTCCTGCAAGAGATTTCTTATACAAAACATTATTTATAATAGTGAATCGTGATACCTTCATTCTAAAGGCCTTAGGATTCTCATCCTTAGGGATGTGTCCTTCCTTGAGATATCTTAGGATTGGAGCCGTCCAGGACTTAGGATCCTGCTCAGGATACCCATCATCAGGATCCTGAACACTTACCACTTCCTTATCCTGAGGATTCATCGCAGGATACATGATATGTAATATTGGTATTCGGGTTCCTTCCGGTATCCTGACTGATGATCCCAGATTTGCCAAGGCATCAGCTTCAGCATTATCCTCTCTTGGTACCTGTTCAAGTGTAAAAATATCGAAATATCTTGCTAATTTTTTGAGAATTTCGAGATACTCGATTAACTTCTCACCTTTAACTGCATAGGATCCATTAAAATGATTAGTAATTAACAAAGAATCAACATACACTTGCAAACTCTTGATATTCATACTTTTAGCCAATTCCAATCTTGCGATTAAAGCTTCATATTCTGCTTCATTATTAGTGGCAGGAAACACACATCTAATAGCCTGGGGTAATATGTCCCCCTGTGGAGATTTTAGTAGTATACCCAAACCTACACCTCTTACATTAGATGCACCATCAGTATGTAATGTCCAGGATTCTAAGTTTTCTCCTAGTTGTTGTACTTCTAGGTCTACTTCATTTTGAATATCACTACTGAAATCAGCCACAAAGTCAGGTAAAGCCTGAGACTTTATGGCATTTCTAGGCTCATATACTAGATCATAGGCACTTAATTTTACTGACCACTTAGCCATCCTACCTGACATCTCGGGTTTCCTAAGCACATTCTTAACAAGATAGTTAGTTTTAACATGAATCCTATGTGTTTCAAAATAATGTCTAAGTTTTGTTGATGCCATAACTAGGGCTAATATCAATTTCTCTAGGTGTGAATATCTAGTTTCAGCATCTAATAAACTTTTGCTAACATAATAGACAGGATACTGCTGACCTTCATGATCCTTTACAAGGACAGCACTTACTGCATTCCCTGATACTGTAAGATACAGGGATAATGGTTCACCATCCTCAGGCTTTATCAATAGGGGTGCAGTTGAAAGATACTGCTTCAAATCCTGCAAGGCTGCTTCGTGCTTTACTCCCCATTCGAACTTCTTGTTCTTCTTCAGGATATCATAAAATTCCTTGCATTTTTCTGAGGATCTTGAGATAAATCTATTCAATGCTGCCACTCGTCCTGTCAGTCTTTGAACATCTTTCATGTTAGAAGGTGATTTAATATCCAAGATGGCTTTGATCTGTTCCGGGCTTGCTTCTATCCCTCTTTTAGTTACCATATATCCTAGAAACTTTCCTGCCCCACTCCGAAATGGCACTTAGCAGGATTTAGCTTCATGTTATACTGATCCAGGATATCAAATGCTCCCTTAATATCCTGGAGGTGATCCTCAGCCTTTTTTAGATTTTACTACCATGTCATCGATGTACACCTCCATAGTGTCCCCCAGCTTGTCTTTGAACATCATGTTCACCAATCTTTGATATGTTGCACCTGCATTTTTCAAACCAAAGGGCATAGCAGTGTAGCAATAAATACCTGTTGGTGTCATGAAGGCATTATCCTCCTGGTCTGAAGGTTCCATTTGGATCTGCTGGAATCCTGAGGATGCATCCATGAAGGTCAACATCTCATGGCCGGCAGTAGCATCCACCATTGAGTCAATATGAGGAAGAGGGAATGGGTCTTTGGGACAAGCTTTGTTCAAGTCTGTGTAATCTACACAAACTCTCCATTTCCCATTTTTCTTCTGCACCACCACTACTTTTGCTAGCCATCTTGGAAACTTGACTTCTCTGATCATTTTGGACTTCAATAACCTCTCCACTTCTTCCTGAATAATCATATTTTGCTCCGGGGCAAACTTCCTTCTCTTTTGATAAACAGGCTTGAATGACCTGTCAATACTAAGCTTATGTGTTATAATATCCTTGGAAATACCTGTCATATCCTCGTGCTTCCACGCGAATGTTGACATCCTGCGTTTCAAAAAATTAGTCAATCGATCTTCAATATCCTGAGGGATATTGGTTCCCACGAGCACCGAGATATCCGGATTATCCTGATCCAGGATTATTTTCTTTACATCCTGCTCTGAAGCCTCCATGATATCCTGGCCTCGCATCTTTAATTGCTATGTTGCACTAGGTTTTGTTGAGGATTTCATTGAAGAAGAATAACACTCCTTTGCTTCCTGTTGATCACTTTCCACCTTGACAACTCCCCAAGGAGTAGGGATCTTGATGCATTGATGGTAGGTTGACGGAACAACTTTCATATCATGGATCCAGGGCCTACCTAATATAATATTATAGCAGGATAAAGAGTCCATGACACAAAAGCGCTGCATTGAGTTGACCCCTTGAATATACACGGGCAACTTTATCTCTCCTATGGTATTCCTAGCTTCTCCACTGAAACCAACGAGCACAGTGGACTTCGAAGTGATATCCATCGGGGATACATTTATCCTCTTCAACGTTTCCAGCTGAATTATGTTGACTGAGCTGCCATTATCCACTAATATCCTGCGCACAAAATGGTTAGCAACATATAACGTTATTACTAAAGCATCATGATGAGGATCCTGGACAGTATCCCTGTCATCATTATCGAACGTGATCACTTTGTCAGTCGTGAGGGTTGACATCCTGGTTGGCTTATCTCCCCTCTCTGCTTTGGCTTCCTTTGCGTGCCTTTTCGCCGCAGAATATGATGTGCCGCAGATGTCGGATCCTCCTGAAATAAAGTTAATTATTTTTGCATCCGCAGGAGGTGATGCTGCCCGTTCAGGATCCTTCTTAGGATCCTGACCCTTATTGTTCTTTCTTCCCAAGAGGTCCTTCAGATATCCCTTGCTTAAGAGATAGCTTATTTCTTTCCTTAAAGCGATGCAATCCTCGGTAACATGTCCGAAGTCCTCATGGAAAGCACACCATTTGGACTTGTCCTTCCAATCAGCCTTTTGTTGATTTTTCCGGGGCCATCTTGCTTTGTCTCCTAAACCCTGCATAGCATACATTTGTTTAGGGGTGAGCAAGTTTAGGTCCGGACCGAAAATAACCGAGAACCGAACCGAAAATATACCCAACCCAACCCGACCCGAACCGAAGTACATAGGTATTTAGATCGGTTCCAATTTTTCATATAAAATAGGGTTGGGTCGGGTCGGTTCTCGGTTCTTTTCATGGTGAAACCCGACTTGGACCTATGGACCGGAACCGACCTTATATTTAGGGTAGTGAATCGGTTCTGTATTTTATGTTTGATCGGTTCTCGGGTCGGGTCGGGTAATGGTCGAGCCGGGTCGGGTTTTTCCTTTTGCTCACCCCTATATTAGTTCAGGTATATTAACGGAAAAACAATATTCAGACAACTCAGGATATTCCTCAGGATCCTCATCTTCAACAGCATTCACTTTCTTGCTGTCATTTCTGCCATATGGCTTTGAGCGATATGGTTTATACGAGGATTCTGATTTCCTGTTGGTTGACTCGTAGGTTGTGGACGAGTTCATCCTCTCTTACATCTTTTTGTCATCCTCCAGCCGAATGTATCTTAAAGCCCTGTTACGAGCTTCATCCAGATTCCTGCAGGGATTCATTACAAGATCCTGGTAAAATTGAGAATCCTTTTGCAACCCCATCTTGAAGGCTTGCACAGCTGTTGCAACATCAAGATGCGGGATATCCAAAGATTCCCGACTAAACTTGTTGTTAGTGCAGTTTGTCTGTCAACTTCGTCTGGTATCAAGTCTTGCATTGTTCATGACACGAAGATCGAGAAATCAAGACTAAAGACTGAAGACTGGATGCTAAAGACTTCGTCAACATCCAAGGGGGAGTCTGTTGATGCACTGATGTCTGTTAACTTCTTCTTTATTGAGTCTTGTATTGTAATAGTTAGATCATGGCACGAAAATCGAGAAAAACAGTATTTTAGGGTAATTCCGCTTGAAGAGGTAATTCCGCTTGAAGAGGTAATTCCACTTGAGTTAGTTTCGTGAGGAATTAGCTACCCTATAAATACCTGTGATTCCATTTCATTTGTACGAGTTTTCCGATTCAGAGCCGAGGTGCTGCCGGATTGTTATTTGATCTGTAAAAGCTCAGAATCGAATTATAAGAAGATAATTAGAGGAAAACAAGATGTTACAAGTCTATTTCTCTGATTCCGCCTTTGAAATAGATGTATAACTCTTTTGATTGACTCGTTAGGGTCACACGACGGTCCAACAAGTGGTACAGAGCTCGGTCAAAGAGTTCATACCGTTTTCAGCTTGATTTCATCGGATTCTCTCACTTCTACTCATTCTTTCACGTTTTTTTCTGAATTTTTCAAAATTGAACGGGTTTTTACGGTCCAAATTAGCTGATTTTTTGATATGTTGTGCGAAAATACCTGATCTATAACCCTACAAAGTTTCAGATCCTAATTCAAAGCCGTTTGAGAGAAATCTGAGATTTTGTGTCCGATATCGCGTGACGTCAGCTTAATTCCGTTCGAAATTAACATAATTTCGTTTGAAAGGACCTAATTCCGTTTGAAAACACCTAATTCCGTTTGAAAACACCTAATTTCGTTTGGAGATTTCGTGTGAAAACGCTATTCCGTGTGAAAGCCATATTCCGTGTGAAGTTGTCTATTCAGTGTGAATCTGGTATTTCGTGTGAAACGTCAAACGAGGTTGTCAGGTCATTTGTAGTTGGGAAAAGAAATCACGTATTTTGTGTCAGTTTGCATGTGAACATATTGATTCCTATTAAGCGGCCCAATAGAATTAAAGTTGATTGTTTGTTTGTCGGTTCATAACATCATTTGCAGGCCACTTTAATTCGTGGTCCAATAGAATACATTGAGATTGTAGGTCACTTTAATTGAAATTATAATTTGGAGTATCAGTTCACGTGATTAATATTCATCGGTCCAATTAAAAACAATTGTTTTCGGCCATGTGAGCTCTTGGACAATCCGAAGAATTTATTGCATTAATGAGATTCAGATTTAAAAGGCAGCCCATGTGAATCATTGTTAATTGCTTGTGTTTCTCGGTCCAATCAGAGTTAACTTATATCGTCGGCCTAATAAGAATTAGTTTTAATTGGATTATCACATGGCCCATTTATTACAAATAGTAGCGGCCCAATCACATTTGGTTGTCAAGGAGTAAAGTTGCTCGGTTCAATCGTCTTCAAAAAGTGAGTATCACAAAGTGAGGCCCAATCAGATTTAAGAGTATCAGATTGTTTGAACCGACCCATTAATTGTTCAAGAGTATCGACCCAATTAATTCCTTTGATTGACGGGCCATGTGTGTGAACTAAACATATAATATTGATCAAGCCCATTCATTTAGAGATTTCACCCGAACAACATTGGAACGAATCCGCAAATCTTAGACACGAGTCTTAGATTGATTTCATCAACACACATTGTTACGTATTCAGTCCGTTTAAACTGATCGCTTGTTTGTTTGTTTGCAGGTGATTCAAGGTGATTTACAAGGCGCAAATACCAAGAAGTTGAAATTTTGTCGACTTTGAGCTAAAAACAATTTTTTGAACCAAGTCATTTAACAAAGAAATTGTGGTTAAAATGTTTGACGAAAAGGAAAATGTTAAACTTGGAAGAATAAATGAGTGGTTTGATATGTATTGGGAGTATAGGAAAGAAGATGAGAAAAAGGATGCTTGGATTATAAGATCTGAATATTCTTTGTGTAGGAAATATGAAAAGTTTAATGACTTGAAAAAAAGGTATGATGAATTACTTGATAATTTGAAAAGGTATGGGATTAAGATATCAGATGCTGAAAAGATATCAAAATTTGCAGATGCCTTACCTTTGGAATGGGATGAATTTTTGAATAAATTGAAGAAGGATTCTAGGTTCTCAAAATTTAGTCCAAATGATTTTATCATAGAGCTTAGAACACATAATGATGAGAATGAAAAGAAAAAGAAAGAATTGATAAATGAAATAGAAAGAAACTTAGAATATATAAGTTTGGATGTGATTCTTGAAATAGTCAAAAGAATTAGAAAAGGTCTTAGCACAAGAAGTGTTATGAAATATGATTTCAAAAGAGGTTGTTTTTTAGATGAAGATTTGAATCCTGCTGATATTGTTGAAAATTTTCTTGCTGGAACATACAAGAAGGAAACAGAGGGAACGTCAAAGAATGAGGAATCCAAGAAAGATGAAACTGCAAGATCTGAACTTGTGTGCTCAAAATGTGAAAAATCTGAATCAGACAATGGCAAACTCCTGAAGGATGTGGAGAGTTTGACATTGGAAATCAAAATTTAAAAGAAAATGAAAAAGATTTTGAAAATAAAATAAAAATGTTTGAAAATGAAAAATTAAAAATTGAAAAAGATTTTCAAAGTCAAATAAAGATTTTAGAAGATGAGAAATCTATTTTTGGCAAAAATAACATTAAAAAACAAATAAAAATAAATTCTCATCTTGAGAAAATCATTCAACTTGAAAAAGCAGTTGAATGTGCCAAGAATAAAATTGATGAGTTAGAGAAGAAATTGAAAGGTTTTGTGACTTCGTCAAAATTTCTGAATCATCCTTGTCCTAAACCGATTAATGAAGTTCCAATAAGTGACAATGTCACAAATTTTGACAAAGTCAAAATTGAAGATTGTGATGATAAAACTGATGATGAAAATGAGAAAAGAAAAATATTTTTGGAATTAAACGAAAAATTTAAAGATACTGTTTTACGTTCTACTGAAATAGGTGAATGCTCTAAGCAAAAACATGTTAAAAAGAATGTAGAACAAAAACAAAAAGTTAAAAATTCAGAAAATGTTCAAAACAAAAATAAAAGCTCATCAGTTCAATCATCCAATCATTATTAAAAATCACAAAAATTGAAAAATCAAAACTCACAAAAAGTTGGTAATAAGTGGTGCAGGTTTGACCACAGTTCTCAAATGCCAAATCAAGGATACAAGAAAGGACATGATTACCACAATGCAATTCAATGTTATGATCTAAGTGTGTGGTATGAAAATGGTGTATGGTATGAAAACAGAGTGTGTTACAACTGCGGTTTTCAAGGACACATTGCTGTTGACTGCCAGAATCAGAGTTTCGAGACAAGAAGATGCTATGACTGTGGAATCAAAGGTCATATTGCCAGAGATTACCTAATGAGATCAAAGAGAAGATCGAGGGCTGAATCTCATAGACAAATGTATGAATCAGTCAAAGTCGAAGAAAAGCCCAAAGAAAAGAAACAGAAAAAACAGAAAGTGAAACTATCAAAAGGGCAGAAAGACAGACTGAGAAAGAAAAGGAAGAAAGCAAGAGAGTATCTCGAAAAGATTTTGTCCTCGGATACAACTGATAATCCGAGAAAAAGTTCTGATGAATCGATTTGCTCCACTAACAAGGATCAGTCAAGCAAAACGAACTCATCAGATACAAATCTGAGGACAAAAGGGTTGATAAAGAAAGAAAAATTAACTAATTAAACCAATGACACTATGTCAAAAATGGCTTACGGCCACATATAAAAAGTGTGACCATACGCCTTTCACCACACTTTTTTTTCCAGCTCAAGTGTGACCAAAGGTCTAGTCATCGTAGGTATCATAGAGCCACATTCACTTATGTGTGGCCGTAGCAACTTAAAGTGTGGCTAAAAGGTCTTGCTGAAAATCATTTTGTCCAATAAGTGTGGCTAAAGGAGTGGAAACGGCCACATGAATTTACTATAAGTATGGTTAATTTTATTGTATAGTCACTTATAAGTTTGATTTAGCCGCATTAATTTTAAAAATATATGGCTAAAAGGTTGTTGTAATTAAGCAAATAGTCAATTAAGTGTGGCTTAATGGTATCAACGACCACATGAATTTACTGTAAGTGTGGCCATTTATGTTGTATGGTCACTAAAATGTTTGTTTTAGTCACATCAATTTTAAAAAAGTGTGGCAAAAGGTTGTTGTAATCAAGCAAATGGTCCATTAAATGTGGCTAGGTGGTATCAATGGCCACATGAATATACTGTAACTGTGGTTGTGTCTATTATATAGCTACAAGAATTTAATGTAAGTGTGACCATTTCTACTATATAGTCACTAAAATGTTTGTTTTAGCCACAACAATTTTAAAAAAGTGTGGCAAAAGGTTGTTGTAATCAAACAAATTGTCCATTAAGTGTGGCTAAATAGTATCAATGGCCACATAAATATATTGTAAATGTGGTCGTTTCTAATATATAGTCACAAGAATTAAGTGTAAGTGTGTCCATATATATTATTTAGTCACTCAAAAGTTGGTTTTAGCCACATCAATTTAAAAAAACTGTGGTAAAAATGTTGTAATAATCAAGCAAATGGTTCATTAAGTGTGGCTAAATGGTATCAACAGTCACGTGAATTCACTGTAAGTGTGATCAATTCTACTGTATGGTCACATGAATTTATTGTAAGTGTGACTATTGTCTAACCTTTGGTGACACATTTATCGTGGTTCTATGTGGCCAATTTCTTGTAATTGGCAATTTATTTTTAATTTTTTCAAAATTAAAATAATAGTAACCATGAACAAACCAAATTAACAATATTTACAATAATAAACATATTTATACATAAGTTTTCGATTTTAATACTAAATACATAAACTGTTTATCAAAGCTATCAACTCCAGCCAAGCAACTCTGAACTGCTGGAGCCAAGCAACTCTGAACTGTTGTCACATATCCTAGAGTGCGACTCGTTCTCCTTCAAGCATTATTCGACCTTGTCCAACCTATTAAATGAAGAATTTCACGAGTTACTTTCACGACCTAACGATTAGTATCGACAAAAAGGTAATTTTAACTTAAATTGTTTGAAGTACCTCAAGAGGAATGACTTTGTTACCGGGTGCCAAGGAAACACCTATCCCGTTTCCATGTGGATAACGAAAACAACTAGTTCTGTCATCAATAGCAGCAGAAGTTGCCACCATATGAAAAAGCTCAACCTCACCAGAAGGAGCTAATGACCACCATGTTTGGGAGGCATGCCATGTAAGTGACATATCATAGTTGATGGAAGCCAACTGGGACAAATTCTGATCACATAATCAAAATTACACGTATAAATAATAATTTTTGTATTAGTTTGCGACATGCAGCTACCCTTGAGAAACTATTGAACGTATAATTGGTATTAACAGGCGAAGCCTCAAAGTCTGCCTAGGTTATTGCATTCATCAGTCAAAACCTACCCGCTGTGCCCATTTTGCCACCTCATGCTAGAAAGTAGAGTGATAAATACCTTAATTTGCTGGGCTTTGACTGCAGATAGTGTTTCAATGGGTTGCAGACCACTATTCTCAGCAAGAGCCATGGGAACAGAATCCAAAGCATCTGCAAATGCCCTGATCGCATATTGTCGTCAACGAAAACCAAATTCAGTATATACTGGACCCACAAAATCAAAACGCCAAGTGCAACATGATTATAATAATATTAATGATACCTGTTCAACTCCTGGATATTTATCAGCAGCAGCTTCAACTGCAATTGTGCATGAAATTTCTGCAGCTCCCCCACCATATACAATTGAGTTATTACGTATCAGATTTCTAGCAACACACAATGCAATTGCAAGTCATTAAAATTTCAACTTACTAAATCTTCAACTGATTCAACTTCCGATTCTTTGACGTATAAAAATTTCCATTTAATGGCGACCTAGGACCTTCATGCAAACCTTCGATTTTCTGCTTGATCTTTGTATAACAGTCTGATTATTAGAGTGTTAATTCTTTAACAATTCTAATTCGAACTCGTTAGCAAAGTGATCTCGTTGAATCTAGGGTTTTGTATTTCTTTTTTTCTTTCGTCGCCTACGTTACTGTGTGTGTCGAATCTGTTGGAATAGTGATTAGGGTTTATCGGTCCTACTGGTTGGGCAGTAACCTTGATTTACCTGAGTCCCTATCTCGATTTGATTAGTTACATGTGGTAAGGTGCTAGATTAGGGTTTTTCTTCTGTTCTTGGTCGGTTGGAGTTTGTTTGGTTTTCTTGTTGTTTCGAGTGTATGGAGGGGAGAAGTGGTGGGTTTAATCCATTGGATGACGATTTTACTACTGGCACTGATGATCTAACACCACCGGTTCGTGGTATTGGGTTGCGTGTGACTAATATAGAGGGGAATAATCTAAAGCCGAGACGTGGTATTTATTCAACCAACAATAGGTCAGTCATTGATGGATTGCTTGATATTTCAAAACCAGTGGAACTGAAGAATGACTTGGCTTATGGAGGGGAATACATGGCAGCGATGAAGGATTCCCATGCAAACCCTAGTGGTTCAGTTATTGGCAACGTGGGAAATAGCACGAGTCAAACAGATACTTCGGAGAATGCCTTGAACAAGCCCATCTCGTATGCGAAAGCTATCCAGACCCAGAAGGAACCAATAAAAGTTAACTTCAGGAAGCTGGAAACCGAGGAGAAGATGGATGGGGTGGATGTTGTTATTCCGGTTGAATCGGTTAAACAGGTAAATGATCGTTATGCTAACACGTTATTTGGATATTTCTTGGGCAAACGTCTGGCGTTCCCAGTTGTTGAATACTTTGCTAAGAATCAGTGGGCGAAATACGGGTTATCTTGACTAATGATGAATGCTAAGGGTTTTTTCTTTTTTAAGTTTAACTCTAAGGTAGGGATGGAAAAACTAATGGAGGATGGGCCATGGATGATTAGGAATGTTCCGATTATTCTGAATGAGTGGTCACCTTCGGTTAATCTTGTTAAGGAAGATATAACGACTATTCCTGTGTGGGTAAAGATGCATGATGTGCCATTGGTAGCGTTTACTGAGGATGGCCTTAGTTTATTAGCTTCAAAGATAGGTGTCACGGCCCCCGACCCGGTTTGACCCGTTTCAGGAGCCCCGGGACAGAAATCCCGTGGTATTTATTTAACAGCGGAAGTTTTCTTCAGGATCTTTTAAAAACTGCAATTTCCCGATTATTTTATTTCACAACTCGGGATAAAATCCCGATAATTTACAATCATAAGATTTCACGGAGAAATCTTTTATTTTACAAAACATGTTTCTTTATTTTATATTGAGCCACTTCCTTAAGCTTGTAGTGCTTCTCGGCACTTTTCCTGGATCACAACAGATCACCTGAAACATGTTTGAAAAAGGTTTTGTCAGCGGGAAATACTGAGTGAATCATTCTTTTTACTAAAACGACTCTTTTGTTATAATTTACAGTATTAAGAGCGATTACAATGTTTCTGATATCAAACCAACTACCCACGGTATTTGTCACTCGACCGGATCTGTGACTATGGTCATATCCCCCATTGGCTGCCCCAATGGTGACGATTATCAAGTAATGTATACAAAACCCCACATACCAGCTGTAACTTGGTGATTACAAAGACTTATTCCCCGTAATTATAACATTGAAAACAAATAGAGTTTTGTAAAGTAATTTGATAAAAAGAGAATGACTCACATTGCAGATTTAATTTGAGCAGAGCCTAGCCTACTGATTAGCCATTTAACCTAAATTTAATAAAATGCACACAACTCGGTTAGTAACTTAATACAGCATTTACGATAACTCACGAGATCAAACCCTCACCTCGAATGACAAAGTGTGATACTTAAACATCCATCGAATTAACGACGAATGACAAAGCATAAACCCTAATGTGGGAAGCACTTAAACATCCATTGGATAGTTTAATCGATCGGACATTGAATCGTATCAGCGATCGAGTTATTACCCTGTATTGCGGCAACGATTTGTGATTCGTGTGTGTTGTGATAGTAATTCTACGATATCTCAGTGTAGAATTGGAATTTCTACGTCATTTCAATTGCAGAATTCAAGTCCCAAAGTCCACTATTTATAGCCAGATTTTGACCCCCCTCACGTGACGCGAGGGGTACCCCTTGGGGCTTCGCGTGACGCGAAGGACACCTATTTACCATAGGCTAGCCACGTCCTTGACTAGGCTTGCTGAGTTGACGAAATCGTAAAATTCGTTTTTGACAGCAAATTATTTAGATAATCGTAACTAGGGTTTACCCCCCCCCCTGAGTTTTAGGGGCCCTGATTCTGATTTTTCTGAAAATTTTAGGGTTTGTGGAGAATCACTTGGGTGTCTTAATTAGGGTTTCCTTTTGGTCAAAATAAAATAATAATTAGGACTTTTGATACGAGTTGTTACATCCTCCTCACCTTAATAAAAATCTCGTCCTCGAGATTTACTGGAATAATTGAGGATACTTTCGCTTCATTTCTGATTCCAGCTCCCAAGTGTATTCAGGTCCTCTCTTTGAATCCCACTTTACTTTAACTAGCACTAGTCGTTTGTTCTTGAGAAACTTCACTTTTCTGTCTTCTATCTGAAGAGGTTTCTCAACAAATTTTAACTTTTCGTTTACCTCTATATCTTGGAGAGGTACTACCAAAGATTCGTCTGATAGACATTTCTTGAGGTTGGATACATGAATTACATCATGTACTCCAGCTAACTCTTCTGGTAGTTGTAAACGATAAGCAACTGGTCCTATACGTTGGATCACTGGAAATGGTCCTACGTATCTTGGACTTAGCTTTCCTTTCTTACCGAATCGAATAGCTCCTTTCCAAGGAGAAACTTTCAACAGTACCTTTTCTCCAACTTGGAATTCTAACGGCTTACGTCGATTGTCGGCATAGCTCTTTTGACGATCTCGAGCTGTCTTCAGTCTTTCCTTGATCTGAGTAATCTTGTCGGTTGTCTCTTGCACTATTTCAGGACCTGACAATTGACTTTCTCCGATTTCCGCCCAACAAACTGGAGTTCTGCACTTTCTTCCGTATAGTGCCTCGAATGGAGCAGTTTCAATGCTTGAATGGTAACTATTGTTATAGGAGAATTCGATAAGAGGTAAATGCTCGTCCCAATTTCCACCAAAATCTATCACACATGCTCGAAGCATATCTTCTAGAGTTTGTATCGTCCGTTCACTTTGCCCGTCTGTTTGAGGATGATATGCCGTGCTGAGGTTTAGTCGAGTTCCCATTGCTTCTTGGAAACTTTTCCAGAAATGAGAAGTAAAACGACTATCCCTATCCGAAACAATGGAGAGTGGAACTCCATGTAAGGATACTATTTCATCTACATACAACTTTGCCAATTTTTCCATGCTAAAGGTTTCTTTCATAGATAGAAAGTTAACTAATTTGGTTAATCGATCCACAATTACCCAAATCGCATCATTACCTTTTCTGGTTTTGGGTAACTTAGTAACAAAATCCATTGTTATGAGTTCCAGTTTCCATACAGGCATTTCCAGTTGTTGTAGTAGACCTGAAGGTTTCTGATGTTCTGCCTTAACTTGTGAACAAGTAAGACACTGAGAAACATATCTAGCTATATCCTTTTTCATGCCTATCCACCATAAATTATTTCTTAAATCTTGGTACATTTTATTGTTTCCAGTGTGCATGGTATACCTAGATTTATGAGCTTCTTCTAAAATCTTATTTCTTAATTCTCCCTGCTTAGGTACCCAAATTCTGCTTTTGTGGAATCTCCAAATTCCATCTGCTCCTTGTTCTAATTCTTTTATTCGTCCCTTTATTCCTTCAGCATCATCCTTGATTGCTGGTTCCTGAACACTCTTTATTTGTTTCATTAAATCTATCTGTAGATTTAATCTGAGAGCACGAACTCGCTTTTGCTTTTCATGATATTTACGACTTAAGGCATCTGCAACTACATTTGCCTTTCCTTCATGATATTGAATATCACAGTCGTAGTCACTTAGGATTTCCATCCATCTTCTTTGCCTCATATTTAACTCTTTTTGCCCAAATATATATCTTAGACTTTTATGATCTGTATAGATAGTAAACTTACTTCCATATAGATAATGTCTCCAGATTTTCAGGGCAAAAATTACGGCTCCTAATTCTAAGTCATGAGTCGTATAATTTTCTTCCTGCTTTTTCAATTGCCTTGAGGCATACGCAATTACCTTTTTGCGTTGCATTAGCACACATCCAAATCCTAGTTTTGAAGCATCACAATATACTTCAAAATCTTCAGTTCCTTCTGGTAAGGCTAAAATTGGAGCATTGGTTAATTTCTGTTTCAAAATCCTAAAGGCTACTTCTTGTTTAGGTCCCCATTCAAACTTAACTGCTTTACAGGTTAGCTTAGTTAATGGTACAGCTATTTTGAAAAAATCCTTAATAAACCGTCTATAATATCCAGCTAAACCTATAAAACTTCTAATTTCCATTGCGGATTGTGGAACCTTCCATTTAGTAATTGCTTCTATCTTAGCAGGATCTACATGAATGCCTTCGTGATTCACCATGTGACCTAAGAATTGCACTTCTTGCAACCAAAATTCACATTTTAAGAATTTGGCATACAACTTTTCTTTTCTTAACAAAGTTAAGAGAGCATGCAAGTGCTGACAATGTTCTTCCTGATTTTTGGAATAAATAAGTATATCGTCGATGAAGACAATTACAAATTTATCCAAGTACGGTTTACAGATTCTATTCATCATGTCCATGAATGCTGCAGGTGCATTTGTTAACCCGTGAATGCTGCAGGTGCATTTGTTAACCCGAAGGGCATGACTGTAAACTCGTAATGACCATACCTAGTTCTGAAAGCAGTATTAGGCATGTCTTCTTCTTGTACCTTCAATTGATGATATCCGGAACGCAAGTCAATCTTAGAAAAATATCTAGCTCCTTGAAGTTGATCGAAAAGATCATCAATCCTAGGTAATGGGTATCGATTCTTAATTGTAACTTTATTCAATTCTCTATAATCAATACACATTCTCATCGAACCATCCTTCTTCTTTACAAATAACACTGGTGCTCCCCACGGGGATGAACTAGGTTGTACGAAACATTTACTTAGTAATTTATCTAATTGCTTTTTCAGTTCTAACATTTCTGTGGGTGCTAACCGATAAGGTGCCTTGGCTATCGGTATAGTTCCGGGAATTAGATGAATCCTAAATTCTACCTCCCTATCTGGTGGTAACCCTGGTAATTCTTCTGGAAATACATCTGGGTATTCTGAGACTACTGGAATTTCCTTAAGTTCCTTACCCTTAGTGCTAATGATGACTGAAATCATATATACTATTCCTTGCTTTCGTTCATAACTAGCAATTTTCATTACTGATATGAACTTCATGGGCTTACGTGGTTTATCTCCTATAATAATAATTATTTCTCCGGTAGGTGCTTGAATTTCTATGGAATTCTGATCACAAAGAATTCGAGCATGGTTTGATACTAACCAATCCATTCCTAACACAACATCAAATTCGGCTAATTTCATAGGTAATAGGTTTGCAAAGAATTTATGACCTGAGAGTTCTATATTTTCCTTTTGCAAAACTTTATCTATGCTAACAGAATTTCCGTCTGCCGTTTCGACTGTAAAAATCTGCCTAAGGTTGGTTAAAGGTAGATTAAGAGCTTGGCAAAATGAAGTATTGATAAAACTTTGGTTCGCACCAGAGTCAAATAATATTTTTGCATAAATGTTGTGAACTAAGAACGTACCAGCTATCACATCTGGAATGAGTTATGCTTCTTGAGTAGTCAACTGAAATGCTCTGACATTCTTTTTGGTAGCTCCATCGGCTGTCTTGGCTTTGTTGTCTGCTGGTTTACCCAATTTAGGACATTCTGTTTTGAAATGTCCGGTTTCTCCACAATTGTAACAAATTGTGGATTTCTTCCTACAGTTTTCTTCCCGATGTCCTACAACTTTGCAAAAATTGCAAGTTATATCGCATCTTCCATAATGTTTCTTTTTGCATTTCCTGCAGAATGACGGAGTTGAAGATTGCCTTGTTCCTCTTCTCCTGAAGTTGTTATTATTACCCATACGAAATCCTTGGGTAATTTTCTGAGCCAGTTCCTTCTTCCTGTTTTCATCTTGTGTGCGTACCAGTTCGTCAGTTAGGGTGTTAGCTAATTCCACAGCATCGTCAATCGTACGAGGTCTCGCAGCTTTAACGATATTGCGGATTTCACTAATCAGTCCCCAAATATAGCGAGAAATGAGTACCGGTTCTGGCGAAGCCAGTGTTGGTACCACTCTAGCATATTCAAAGAATGTCGAAGTATAACCGCGACAATCTACACCCATCATTCGATGATTTAGAAATTTATTTGCCATTTGATCTCTTTCATATTCGGGACATAATTTTTTTTCTACAAGATTCTTAAATTCTTCCCAATTCATAGCATACGCCACCATCCTTCCTTTTGCTTGTAACACCGTGTTCCACCATTCTAACGCCCCTTCTTTAAAAAGATTTGACGCGTACATGACCTGATCGTCCTTGGCACATTTACTTATAGTAATCACTGCCTCGGTTTTCTCTAACCAACGCGGTACTGCAGTTGCTCCTTCATTGCCTGCAAACTCAGATGGTTTACAAGCAAGAAATTCTTTATAAGTGTAACCAGGTGTTGCAGCTTTCATTTTCTTAGGGAGCGGAGCCTGCCGTGGATTATTGTCATGGTTATTACCGCCTCTGTTTACACTATTACTGAAGTTATCTTCAGAAATACGTTTGCTAGGAATAATTTGTTGAGATTCGATTGGATTTTTAACAGCAGCAACTATTGCTGGAATAGCGTTGGCTATCCCTTGAGCAACGATATTTTCTATATCTTGCCAATTTAGAAATTGATCTTCCGGATGTTGCTCAGATTGATTAACCTCATTAACTGGTTCGTTATTAGCATTTTCCATCTGATAATATATTTAATTTTATTAGTATCAAATAAATAACAATTATACACAAAACAATCATATTAATTTCACAATACACATATAGCCAAAACTATCGATTTCTCGATTTCCATTTATATTTAATAGTATGCATCACTACACACCTTTATCTTACAAAGTTTTATTTTAGGTTATTTCACATGATTATATTGCTATTATACAACCACAGTCTCATAAACTCCTTATCCCTCGTCAGCTGATATTTTAATAACGGCGCTCCCTCCCATCGTATTTCCAGGAGATCTGTTCTCTTACTTCCCTGATCCTATTTCCTGCATCCATTAACTCTTTGCCAAAGTGGCGGAGTTCAGCTAAATTCTCATTGCTCATAGGTGGATTAGGTATAGGTTCTGGGTCAAATTGAGGAAGAAAGGAATAAGGACTGTTGAGAAGGTTTTAGAACTGCCAATCATTCGTCCACCATTCGTCCATTCCCAAGTTTATGGGTAACTGTGTTTCAGCAGGAAAAAGGTATAGATTATTATTTATAGGCCTGACGACATCACAGCTCGCCAATGCACGATCCAATTCCTCCTGAAATGTCATTTCCTAGTTTTGCTTAGAGCTCTCTCCAATTTCTATCTGAGAACCTCCTCCAATCTCTATTTCTATTTGCTTAGAATATTCATCAAACTGTAATCCCATCTGCCTAGACTTTTCCCCTACTTCAATTCCCTTCCCTTTATCTAAGGGATTTTCTATTTTGGGAAGTCTCTTGGCTGGCTTTTTCCTACCCACACGCCTCCCCCATACATATCTCTTTCTTTTCTGAGGTTTTGGCTTTTTCGGAGGTGAAGCATTGTATTCAATAGGTTCTTCTATATCTGGTATATACCTATTGAAATCTCTGGAAACCTCTATTTTTACCGGATAGAGATTTAAATTCTGAAGGGCATCAGACAAGTCACTCATGCTGTTTAACAAAATACACACAAATACTAAGTTAAAATTTCATAGATAATTTTTTTTATTATTTCATATCATGTGACTACAAAACAACTGAAATTTTAAAACACACTAGAGTTTACTTATTTATTTATTAAGGTTTCTGGATTATAGGTGATAAAACTGCTAAAACTTGAGTTAAAATATTTAAAGAGTTGCATTTACTGCTACAGTAGCTAGCATATAAAGATCTGCCCATTTTTCATCTAACTTGTCCTCCCAAGGTGATTTACTAGTTAATTCCTGGGTTTCCTGTTTAATCTTCTTTTCTCAGAATTTCTTTATTTTCTCCTGACTTTTCTTAAAAATCAAACTTCTTTTGTTAGGAGAAAGTGGTTCCTCATATTGTGCCTTTCGCACAAATATTCCTTCATCAGGAATTACAGACTGATTTGAGGATTTGGTTTGGGATGAACTTCCCTTCTCGTTGAATGACCTATCTAATTTAAGATAGATGTTTAACAGCTTTTGTTTACCCATACTGTACACAAATATTCAAATAAGAAAACACATAATCACAGAATAACAAGTAGAAAAATTAAGTATTTTCTAAATACTTAATAGGCTTAAATCAGTGGCTCTGATACCACCTTTTTCTGTCACGGCCCCCGACCCGGTTTGACCCGTTTCAGGAGCCGCGGGACAGAAATCCCGTGGTATTTATTTAACAGCGGAAGTTTTCTTCAGGATCTTTTAAAAACTGCAATTTCCCGTTTATTTTATTTCACAACTCGGGATAAAATCCCGATATATTACAATCATAAGATTTCACGGAGAAATCTTTTATTTTACAAAACATGTTTCTTTATTTTATATTAAGCCACTTCCTTAAACTTTTAGTGCTTCTCGGCACTTTTCCTGGATCACAACAGATCACCTGAAACATGTTTGAAAAAGGTTTTGTCAGCGGGAAATACTGAGTGAATCATTCTTTTTACTAAAACGACTCTTTTGTTATAATTTACAGTATTAAGAGCGATTACAATGTTTCTGATATCAAACCAACTACCCACGGTATTTGTCACTCGACCGGATCTGTGACTATGGTCATATCCCCCATTGGCTGCCCCAATGGTGACGATTATCAAGTAATGTATACAAAACCCCACATACCAGCTGTAACTTGGTGATTACAAAGACTTATTCCCCGTAATTATAACATTGAAAACAAATAGAGTTTTGTAAAGTAATTTGATAAAAAGAGAATGACTCACATTGCAGATTTAATTTGAGCAGAGCCTAGCCTACTGATTAGCCTTTTAACCTAAATTTAATAAAATGCACACAACTCGGTTAGTAACTTAATACAGCATTTACGATAACTCACGAGATCAAACCCTCACCTCAAATGACAAAGTGCGATACTTAAACATCCATCGAATTAACGACGAATGACAAAGCATAAACCCTAATGTGGGCAGCACTTAAACATCCATTGGATAGTTTAATCGATCGCACATTGAATCATATCAGCGATCGAGTTATTACACTGTATTGCGGCAACGATTTGTGATTCGTGTGTGTTGTGATAGTAATTCTACGATATCTCAGTGTAGAATTGGAATTTCTACGTCGTTTCAATTGCAGAATTCAAGTCCCAAAGTCCACTATTTATAGCCAGATTTTGACCCCCCTCGCGTGACGCGAGGGGTACCCCTGGGGGCTTCGCGTGACGCGAAGGACACATATTTACCATAGGGTAGCCACGTCCTTGACTAGGCTTGCGGAGTTGACGAAATCGTAAAATTCGTTTTTAACAGCAAATTATTTAGATAATCGTAACTAGGGTTTACCCCCCCCCCCCTGAGTTTTAGGGGCCCTGATCCTGATTCTGATTATTCTGAAAATTTTAGGGTTTGTGCAGAATCACTTGGGTGTCTTAATTAGGGTTTCCTTTTGGTCAAAATAAAATAATAATTAGGACTTTTGATACGATTTGTTACAATATGTAATCCGAAAATGCTAGATTCATACACAGCTGCGATGTGTGCCGAATCTTGGGGTAGAAGCAGTTTTGCAAGAGCGCTTATTGAGGTGCATGCTGGTTCTGAGTTAAAAAGAATAGTCAAAGTGGCGGTTCCAGGTTTAGGTGGCAATGGGTTTTCAATGGCTGAGGTGAAAGTAGAGTATGATTGGGAGCCGTTGAGGTGTGCCACGTGTTGCGTGTTTGGCCATGAGAGTAACCATTGTCCTAAGAATCCGAAGACAGGAGTGAAGGATGTGGCCAAGACTGAAGCTGATGGTATTAGAGACGCTAAATGTAAGAATAAAAAAGGTTATTCTAAAAATTTTAGGGTTTGTGCAGAATCACTTGGGTGTCTTAATTAGGGTTTCCTTTTGGTCAAAATAAAATAATAATTAGGACTTTTGATACGATTTGTTACAATATGTAATCCGAAAATGCTAGATTCATACACAGCTGCGATGTGTGCCGAATCTTGGGGTAGAAGCAGTTTTGCAAGAGCGCTTATTGAGGTGCATGCTGGTTCTGAGTTAAAAAGAATAGTCAAAGTGGCGGTTCCAGGTTTAGGTGGCAATGGGTTTTCAATGGCTGAGGTGAAAGTAGAGTATGATTGGGAGCCGTTGAGGTGTGCCACGTGTTGCGTGTTTGGCCATGAGAGTAACCATTGTCCTAAGAATCCGAAGACAGGAGTGAAGGATGTGGCCAAGACTGAAGCTGATGGTATTAGAGACGCTAAAGGTAAGAATAAAAAAGGAGGCCAGCAAGGGTTTCGGGTTAATAACAAGAAGCCGAAAAAGGTTTATCGGCCGATTACTAAAGCCAAAACACAATCGGATAAAGCCTCTTCGTCCACTAACCAGGTCAACGTGTCTAACTCTTTTGATGTGCTACAAGATGAGGAGGTGGTGAATAGAATGGAGGAATCGAATGATGTTCCGGTGCAACAAGGGAAGCCTATTAATAATGGTAGCAAGGGGTTGAAGGACCAGATTATTACAGATGATATAGGAGTGGGTGACCTGTTAGATGAGATTCCGAAGTTCATGGATAGGAAGGTTGATAGTAACAATTCTGAGGGTGCAAGCACACCCGGTACCGGGGTTTCTAATGGGTAGTATCGGAGCTTGGAATATTAGGGGGTTGAACCACTCCCTTAAACAAAAGGAGGTTCGTCAGGTAATTACTGAAAATCATATGCATGTATGTGCTATTATGGAAACTCATGTGGATGTGTCAAGAGTGTCGGAGATTTGTAAAAAAATGTGTAGTAATTGGAAATGGGCTACCAATGCGAGTTGTTGCACTAGAGGGACGAGGATAATGGTGGGATGGGATGAAAACATTGTTGATGTCATGATTCTTGCTCAAACAAATCAGGTGGTTCACACGCAGATTGTTTTTAAACTTGATAAAAAGTCGTTGTTTTGCTCGTTCGTGTATGCGGAGAACCATTATAAGGATAGAAGGGAGTTGTGGAAAGATCTTTCTCAACACCATTCGTTTATGCGGAATAAACCGTGGGCCATTATGGGAGACTTTAATGCAACATTGGAGTTGGATGATACGCTAACTGGCACTTCAACAAGCAGCATAGGTACAAGGGAATTTAAGGAGTGTGTGAATGTTATTGATGGGTTCGATATCAACAGCTCGGGTTTTCATTTTACTTGGACGAACAAACAAAAAATGGGAATGCAATACTTAAAAAGATTGACCGTATTCTTGGGAATGTGCAACTTATCGATGTTTTTCCGGGTGCGGCGGCTCGATTTCTACCTTATCGGGTTTCGGACCATACGCCATGTATACTTGCTCTTCCGAATGTGCAACGGGATAAACCAAAACCTTTTAAGTTTGTCAACTTAATAGCGGATAAGAGTGGATTCCTGGAAGAGGTTAGTCGGATTTGGGGTACCGATTTTTCAGGATATGCGATGTTTAAGGTGGTGAAGAAACTTAGTCTTCTGAAGGGTCCTATGCGGAAACTCCTGTTTGAGCAAGGAAATTTACATGACAAAGTTAATAATACGAGGAAGCTAGTGGAGGAATGCCAGTACGAGTTAGATAAGCGCCCGGGAAATGAGGAGTTAATCAATAAGCTTGATAATGTTCTTCGAGTCTATAAAGAGGCTGTTCGGGATGAAGCGTTGTTTCTACAACAGAAGTCAAAGGTCGACTGGTTATCGATGGGAGATTCTAATACTAAATATTTCCATAACGTGGTAAAAGTTAAGAATCATTGTAGCCGTATTTTTTCTATTCGGGATTCGTCTGGTCAGATGTTTGAAGGTAATGATGTGCCGCCAGTTTTGGTTGACCACTACTCGAAGTTTTTTGGTTCCGAGATTGAGACTCCGGTGCAGCCTACTCCCGATTTATTTGTTAACAGATTATCGGATGTTAAGGCTCAAAACATGGTTCGCCATGTTTCGGATGATGAGATCAAAGCAGCGATGTTTTCTATTTCGGGGAACAAAGCTCCGGGTCCGGATGGGTATACATCAATTTTCTTCAAGAGATCATGGGATATTGTGGGTCAGGAGGTGTGCAGAGCGATTCGGGATTTCTTTATAAATGGGAAATTATTACAGCAACTGAACCATACTGTTATTTCTCTTATCCCTAAGGTTTCTACACCTGCTTCAATAACAGATTATAGACCGATCTCTTGTTGCAATACGCTCTATAAGTGCATTAGTAAGATTATCTCCAACCGTATTAAAGAAGGGTTAGGGGATATTGTCAGCATCAATCAGTCCGCTTTTGTTCCAGGTAGAAGAATTACTGATAATATCCTGTTAACACAGGAACTTATGCATAATTACCATCGGAATATTGGGCCTCCTAGGTGCGCATTTAAAGTGGATATTCAGAAAGCCTATGATACAGTGGACTGGAGATTCCTAAAGACTGTGTTAGTGGGATTTGGTTTCAATCCGAGAATGGTTATGTGGATTATGGCTTGTGTCACATCTACAACGTTTTCGTTTTCGATGAACGGGAACCTGTATGGGTACTTTAAAGGGAAACGTGGGCTTCGCCAGGGTGATCCAATGTACCCTTATCTTTTTACTTTGGTTATGGAGGTGTTGACATTGATTTTACAAAAACAGGTGTCGATCTCGTCGGACTTTCGGTTTCATAATAAATGTCAAGATCAAAGAATCATTAACTTGTGCTTCGCTGATGACCTTTTTTTGTTTGCTAGAGGGGATCCGAAATCGGCCAGACTTATTATGGACTCTCTTAACAGTTTTAAAAACATGTCAGGGCTTGTGCCGAGTATGTTGAAGAGTACTGCCTTTTTTGGCAATGTGCCGAATTCAGCCAAAGCACGTATTCTTCATATTCTGCCATTTGAGGAAGGGGTGTTGCCTGTCAAGTATTTAGGGGTACCGCTTATTTCTTCTCGGCTTATCTATAAAGATTGTAAATGTCTGGTGGAGAGAATGGAAGCTCAAATAACTGATTGAAAAGCTAAATGTTTATCTTTTGCTGGGAGATTACAGTTGATCAGGTCGGTGTTGTCTTCTTTGTATGTTTATTGGGCTTCGGTGTTTGTGCTTCCAAAACGTATTATTCACGAGTTGGAGGAACGGATGCGGTTGTTTTTATGGACTCAAGGGAACCGAATTAAAGGTAAGGCAAAGGTTAATTGGAAAGCTGTTTGTTTACCGAGAGAGGAAGGGGGGTTGGGCCTTCGTAGGGTGGGTGATATGAATAATGCCCTTATGGTCACGCATGTATGGAGTCTCCTTTCTAACCGTGAATCGCTATGGGTGAAGTGGATACACTCTTATCGTATTCGACGGAGGAGTTTTTGGGAGGTGCCGATTAAAAATAACATAACTTGGAGTTGGCGGAAGATGTTACATCTTAGGCCCATTATTCGAGATCATATATGGATAAAGATGGGTGATGGTATGAATACTAGTGTTTGGTTCGATAAATGGGATGTTGTTTGCCCGATAAGTAGTTTTATCACTCCCAGAAGTATAGCGAATGCAGGTTTAAGCATGACTGCTCGGGTCGCGGATGTGTTTGTAAATGGAGAATGGGTTTGGCCAGTGTCTTGGTTTAATCGTTTTCCGATGCTGAATATGTTACAAAACCCGATCTTAGTGTCGTCTAAACATGATAACCTGGTATGGTTTACTTCTAATGGTCGACACATGGAGTTTAGTACATCGATGGTTTGGGAGGACCTACAGCATTCTCAACAAGGGGTGCAATGGTCGAATTTGGTTTGGTTCCCTCAGGCTATTCCTCGTCATTCTTTTCTTGTGTGGCTTCTGGTGCTTAAAAAGTTAAAAACTCAAGACGTGATGAGTAGATGGAATTCGGATAATGCTAACTTGCGCTTGTTATGCTGCTCCTTATGTACTAGGGGTCCTGATTCGCACGAGCATTTGTTCTTTGAATGTGAATTTGCTAAGCAAGTTTGGTATGGAGTTCGTGGTAAAGCGGGTATGGATATCATTCAGAATATATGGTCCGATATTTTCAATTATTTGCTGGATATAGCCAAGTCAAACATGGCTGAACACATCATTGCGAAAATAGTAGTAGGCGCAACAGCTTATTTTGTTTGGGAGGAGCGTAATCGGAGGCTTTTCACGGACAAGAGAAGAAATAAGGATCAACTGGTAGAGACTATTCTTTCCACGGTGAGAATGAAGTTGCACACGATGAGGTTCAAGCAGTCCTCTCATACGGCTAGAGTTTTGCAAGAGTGGAGCCTTCCGACAGGTCTACTAGTGGCGGATGATGATTGTGGCTAAGTAGAATGTCTTGCTTGATGTTCATAGTAATCGAGTCGTAATGGTGTATTTGTTTTAGCGTTTTTGCTTGTTGTTTGGTGCTTGTGTACTCTTGTATGGCATGTCATACAGGAGAACTGGAGACGTATAGTCTTCACTTGATTTATTTGGTTGGTTGGTAATAAAATTTAACCGGGGTAACCCTTTACCCAAAAAAAAATTCCATTTAGTAAAACTCTCAATGAACGTTGTAACGTGTCGTGGAACCAAAACAAAGAAATTTCCGCACGCGTAGCGTGCGGTGATGATACTAGTTAATATCAGAAGCCTGATGTGTGGGAATATTAAACTGGTCGATTTGGGTTGTGTTTGATCACAAATGGGTCAAGTAGTGTTGATGGGTCAACCTGACCCATACTACAAAATGTCAAAATGACCCATTATCCAACCCGGTTGACCTGGTCACCTCGAGATGTAGCTCAAAGGATACTATAGTACTGACAAGAGCGTCCTGTAGGATCCTAGTAAGATTTGAATCACGAAAGGGGATGTGATTTGCTTTGCCCTGTTGACCGGAGGTCAAAGCATTAATCACATTCCCAAGTGCAGAAAGTGATTTGTTAATGGTTTATGAAGAAAGTACAACTAATCAGTTAACTAACTAACTAACTCACTCGATACTAGTAACACTTGACATATAGTTTATGGGTTACCTGAATATTTAACATGACCATCTAATTTTAAACAAAATAAATTATCACATGTGATAACATTTAAACATGCGAACAACATTAACGGAAGGAATCATTGTCAGAAAAGAAAATGCGTGAAAGATCATTCAACCTTAGGGTGCAAGGGGGGTGCTCAAACACATGGGGAGTGATAAACTGTTCACCTAGCCAATCACTTCATGTCATGTCAACTCCCATCTTCACTCCCCATTTTGCACTCAATCACTAGGGGTGCTTCACCCAAATATTTTTTTTCTTTAAAAGAAATAAATGTGCGATGGGTTGGAAGAGAGTGGGGCCCACCATTAACTCCTATATCTCCCTCTCTCTCTTCCCTCTCTCGTCGGTGAGTTGTCAACGTGAATTTATATCAGCGAACACCAAACAACACCCGGCGGCGTTTCCCCGATCGGCAAAAGAACTCACCGAAGGGGTCACCACTTGGCGCCCCTACCACCCTTATATGCCACAAGTTTTTAGGAATTAAGAGGTCAAATAAGAATAGTTTTGGGCATAACCTTACTTGATAATAGATAAAATATTAGCACAAAGCCACAGAGGCTAATCATTTCAAACCAAAGGTTGTGTGTTGAGCCTTTGGAATAGAACCTCTTGGGCTTAAGGGTGAGTCCCAAATTTCTTTTAGTTATATAAAGAAACAAAAAAGATTGACCATCCATGTCATTCCAATGCTCATCAGTTTCAATACATGATAGTTAATCATTTTACGTCCAAACAATATGAACCAAAATTCGTAGTTGTAAGTTGTAACAAAAGAATACTTACCATTAGGGATTTCAACTCTCAAGTCCATGTCCAACATACTGCTTCAATACATCCTGAATTTTATCCTATTATATAACCCTACAAAAAGTAACTTGAGGTATGTTATAGTAACTTAATAGTTGTGTCTCTTTCCAACACACCCTTTCGCACACCATACAACACATCCTTTTGCATACAATAAACCCACCCTTTCATGTATCATGGCAACCCATTCTCACACAGTCACACCCTTTCATTTCATCCGTTCATATTATAATAATAATTAATAAGGCACATCCTTTCACTTTTAAACAACAACCCACCTTTCACATATAATAATAATATCAATTAATAAGGCACATCCTTTCACTTTTAAACAACAGCCCACGTTACACATAATATAATATATATATATACAATATATTATATACTAAATTAATTACAATAAACTGATTTCATACTATGGTTTTCGAAAGAGTCGTCGTGAATGATCAATTTTACAAATTTATTTTCGAAACATAAAAATAAAATATGCAATCCCAAGAGAGCGACTGATTATTTTTAACGAACATAACTGTTGAAAGCCAATGATGCATTGCGTTGTGAAACGGTATTATAACCTTTGTTTCTTTTTATAGGAATACATGTTTCTTTATAAAAGACACAACGCTTCGGTAAATGACACAACACTTCGGCTAGGGTACCAATACCCTATATATAGCATCCATCAAATTATAATCCTAAGTTTGCACGCATAATCAAATCGATCATCCATGTTTGACACAAATCCAATCATTCAAACTCAAGGAAAACAAACAAAGTTAAAGCCATGACGGTTTTATCCAACCATTGCATAGCTTCGTCAACAATGTGTGACGGTTTCCAGAATCAAATAATTCTCCGTTCGTCTCTAATATGGGAGGGTATTTTTCATTTTTTTTTTCTATGTATTTTCGCTTCCGTTAAGTTTACACTCTTTCGTTTCATGTTAACAATTTGTATGTGTATTTTTGTTTCTAGAGTTCGAAAGAAAAACAGAGTCTAAATATACAAACGTACAGAGTCAAATCCACTCAAAACTTTAAAGAAAGAGAATCAAATACAGAAATTGAATGCGGAAGCATCGTTAATTTCATACAAATCAAGGCCCAAAAAACCATCAATCCTCTATAAACGACAACCAAAAAGCACACAATATTATAACATTTCAAAATTAAAATCCGTGAAATTCTAACCAAATCGGCAAAAAGAAATTCGCTTAATCAGAATCGGCGAACAATAGCCAGATCTAGGGATTCCGATCACTAGCCAAGTATTTTGATGACCAGAAACTTGGACGATAAAGTTGCATGTGCATTTCTATGTCTGGTTTAAATTGATAGATTTACAAAATCCGTTCAATTTGTTTTGAAATATGGTGGTTGTTTAAGTTGTATTTCATTTGGGTAAAATTGGGCTGGAGTTTTTAAAAGACAAATATTGTGAGCCAGTTGTGGTATTCGTTAGCAAGGGTTTGGTTAGTGGGCTGTTAGTTTAGTTTGGGTTGATGAAGTTTTTTTAATTATACTTTAAGTTTAGTTTGGGTTGATGAAGTTTTTTTAATTATACTTTATTATTTTTTGTTCTTATATTATATGTATATATAGGTTGTAAAATTGCATGCAAATCATCTAACGTGTTTTTTCACTATTAGAAATAAATAATAATATATATGTAGGCTTAACAGATAAAATCAAAGGTAATTTTGAACAGGAAGATATTCGAATTGAGTTTTAAATGATTGGATGATTTGTAATTATTTGTTTAAGATTTGCTGTTCAGATACGTTTATCTACATTCTTGATTTATTCAAACTTGGTTTTAATTGTTCTTGATCTTTTTTTTTTGAACGGCAGCAAGATACCGGTGCGAACCAACTTTGATTTTATTTCCTGAAACAATTTTGATGATGGTTTCATGATGAATTGGTCGATTTGATTAAACAGGATGATTTTTAATGATTGGAGTTATTAAAGGCAGTAATAATATATGTGTAAATCTGATTGTTAGAAATTTTTCAAAAACGAAATACATGATTTAACGAAAGATAGCAAATTAATACCAAACATGTTTCTTCTTCCCCCTCAATGCAAGCTGCTGTTAAAAAAATCCTAGCAAGAATTTTAGACCTGTGTGACAATTTCGACATGTGTGGCAATTTAGACCTTTGTTATATCAACTAAAGAACTTTTGCATCTTATATAGTAATACTAAAGATTATTATAATCAACATCCCCGCCGCAACGCGCGGGGTAGCGTCAACTCGTTAGAAAAAAAAAATTAAGATCATACTCTTGAGCAAGAATGAGTAGTAATTTGTGACTTTTTCTTGAGAAAGACTACAATAACCCTACTCACCAAACCTATCAATACCATCATCAAACAACATATATAAACAAGGCGGTGGTGATGAACGTTTGAACAGTGTGCCTCCACCCTCCCCTGGATTGCCTTAACTGGTGATATTTTTAAAAACTTATAAGCAAAAATGCCAAGTGTTTTCATCAAAAACAGAGGTGTCTCCTGCTTTATATATTTATATTAATATGAACAAACTTAAAGAAGCAATCATGTTGCTCCAATCATAGTTCAAATGAAAATAAGATGATACCTAATGCTCATCATGAAATTTCACAGTACAGTTTTACATTAAAATAAGATCCCATGAGTGATAACATCACTTGCTAACTTAACTGAGATGTCAACACCATACAAATCAAATTATATTATGTACTCAATAAATTAAAAATGATAAATGATAGCCAAAAAAGTTTATATAAAAAACTAGAATAATACCTTTTAAGTTATGAAAACCTTATCCAGCACGAATTGAGATCTTACTAGGACTGCTTTAAATGATGAAACCACCTTCATTTGATATTATTATATATACACGCTGCAGAAAATAGAAACAAAACATAACTAGGCATTATTCTAGGCTTTTTAAGGCATGTAAATTTATATAATCACTAACAACAAGCCTTCAACAAACTGATAAAAGAAATGAGGAATACATTAAGTTCAGTTCTTCACATCATAAACACACAAGCAAATAGACCTGGTAAATCAGTGAATCAACTAAGACGAAATGAGGAATCAATTAGTAGATTACCAGAAAGTAATGAAGATAGTTTTCGAAAAATCGACTGTATCGCTCGCGGGTGTTCGATAGTGAGAGAAATCGGTGCTCGAAACCCAGATACGTATGGTGATGCGTTGGGAATTGGGATGGAGGGACATGGTTAGGATTAGAAATTTCAATTTCAATTAGGAGGGACCGGTGAAAATTTTAGGGGAGGGATTTGGGGGGAAATTTTGGGGGAAAATGTGGTGAAGGAAATTTAGGTTGAATTAAGTTGCTATCGGTTTGAAATTAAAAATAATTGTTAGTTTTTAGTTATCTAGAATTTAAGATATATTTATAAATAAAATAATAAGTATTTAGGTAAAACTAAAAATATCCAAAAATTAAAGTGAAATTGTATAACGTATAATTATTTATATATAAAAAATAATAATAATTTATGCATTTATAAAAAATGATAATAATTTATGCATTTAGTTCCATATTCCCTAAAATCTACATAATGAGTTATTTAAAAAATAATATAGATATGGTTATTGAGTAATGCATATACATATATATTATTTATATATAATATATTGATATTGATTTCTTAAATGTATTTTTCTTTTATTGTTATTAATATATATATATATATATATATATATGGGTAAAAGGCTAAATTACTCTTTTGTGATTTGATTTAACAAAAAAATCCATCTGAGTTAAAATACATAATATAATACAAATGGGTTAAACGGGTCAACCTGCCAACCCAACCGGGTTGACCCGAACCCGACCGTTTAGCCCAATATAGTCCATTAAAACATATACAATCTACTATTATTCATTGTGATTCACTAAGGCTCAATATGATCATTTAAGACATGTATGATTTACTATTGCCCATTTTTTATCCATTAAAGCCCAATATGGTCCAATAAGACAATTGTGATCACTATTGTCCTTTGTGATCTATTATGGCTCGATATGGTCCATTAAGACATGTATGATCTACTATTGTCTATTGTGATTCATTAAGACCCAATATGGTCCACTAAAACATGTATGATCTACTATTGTCCACTATAATCCGTTAAGGCCCCATATGGTCAATTAAGACATTTATGATGTATTATTGTCCACTGTGATCCAATAAGGCCCCACACAGTCCGTAAAGTATGTATGATCTACTACTAACTATTGTGATCCATTAAGGCCCAATATGGCCTATTAATACATTTATGATCTAGTATTACCCATAGAGGTACATTAAGGCCTAATACGGTCCATTAAGACATGTATGATCCAATATTGGCCATTGTAATCCATTTATGCCCAATGTGGTCCATTAAGACATACATGATCCATAATTAGCCATTGTGCTCCATTAAGGCCTAATATGATCCATTAAGACATGTATTATCGACTATTGACCATTGTGATCCATTAAGGCCCAATATAGTCCATTAAGAAAGTTTGATCTACTATTGACCTTGTGATCCATTAAGGCCCAATATGGTTCATTAAGACATATATGATTCACTATTGGCCAATGTGACATATCAAAGTCCAATAAGGTCCATTAAGACATATACGATCCACTATTGTTCATTGTGCTCCATTAAGGCCCAATATGGTCAATTAAGATGTGTATGATCATCCACTATGATTCATTAAGGCCCAATATGGTCCATTAAGACATATACGATCCATTATTGGACATTGTGTTCCACTTAGGCCCAATATGGCCCATTAACACATATATGGTATACTATTGTGCATTGTGATCCATTAAGACATGTATGACCCACTATCATATAGGCCCAATATGGTCCATTAAGACATGTGTGATCTACTATTGTCCATTGCGATTTATTAAGACCCAATATGGTTCATTAACATATATATGACCACTATTGGCCATGTGACCCAGTAAAGCCCAATATGGTCCATTAACACATATATGATTAGGGATGAGTTTGGTACCGAACATACTGGTACCGAAAATGCCGGTACCGGAAATCATCAAATATGGTACAGGTACCGGTACCAAAAATGTTTGGTATGGTACTGTGCAGTACTCGTACCGCAACGCTATTTGAAAGTAAAATTCGATAAACTACTGGTACCGTATCGAATTGAAAGTACCAGTACCAAAAACAATTAACTATGAGAAAATTGGTACCATTATTAATATGTATACATTAATATATCATTTAGAAGAAAACAACTATGGTTTAAAATATATAATATTTAATAATAGTTTGAATTATTAAATATCTAGTAAGATTTTTTTTTAATATTAAATAATGTATTTTTTTAAATAAGAATATTGTTTGGGAGGAAAATTTTGAATCAAATATTTTGGGGGGAAGTTTAAGTTTTAGGATGAAATATTTTGGAGGATAAGTTTAAGTTTAGAATGAAATATTTTGGGGGAAAAGTTTTAGGATGAAATATTTTAGGTGGAAGTTTAAGTTTTGGAATTAAATATTTTGGGGGGAATTTTTATATATGTAGTAAGTTTAACATTTGGTCACACATTTTTTCAAATGACATCTGATAACATTTCGTCACACAAAATAAACAAAATGATGATTGTGTGACGAAAGTTAATATAAAACCACATTAAATTTTTGTAATTTTAAGTGTGACTATTGACTAACCTTTGGTTACATAAATACTATATGTGGCCATATGTATTAGATTTTAGCCACATTATTAAACATATAATGTGGTCGTAGAACACATTTGGCCACACTTTTTCTAATGTTGATGTTTAATCTTAACGTGTGTCAAAAGGTTTGGAATAGTTTTGTATTTAGTCACATGAAACAAATACAGTAACCGTAGATCAAACTTGGCCACACTTTTTTAGTGTGACTAATAAATGTCACAGTTTTTTTCTTAAAGTGTGGCTAAAGGTTTTAAATACACATGTTATTGGTCACACTAAAATATATAATGTGATCGTAGATAAAATTTAGCCACACTTTGCTAGTGTAGCAAATATATGTCAAAAAAAATTTTCTTAAAGTGTGGCTAAAGGTGTCAAATACATGTTTTTTCGTCACATGAAACAAAAATATGTGGCCATATATCGCATTTGGCCACACATTTTGATTTGTGGCTAATAAATGTCATATTATTTTCTAAAAGTGTGGCTAAAGGTTCTGAACTGCTATAAATGGTCACATTAATAATAAAATGTGTGGCTAAACGTGTTTTAAAATGTTATGAATAACCTTTAGCCACACATTTTTACAAATGTGTGGCAGGGCGGTTTTGCCAAAAGTGTGGTCGTAGCCCCTTTTTCACGTAGTGTGAAAAATCAAAGGAAGTTAATTTTTCAGATAAAGTTTTTATCAAAGTTTTCAAATATAACAAAGATTGTGAAAGATCATGCACGTCACAGGTTGACAAATTTGGAAAGGCTAAACATTGTTAGGATTGGGTTCCAATAGAGAATGGCGATGAATTTGTTTCTAAGAAAACAAAGAGCCATCTTCTGGCAAGGAATTTGTTTCTTCGGAAACAAAAGAGCCACGTTCTGGTAATGACTCAGATGTGTCAAAGTCAGAGAAGCCACAATCAGGCAATGAAACTGACTCGACAAAGTTAGAGAAGCCACAATCAGGCAATGAAACTGACTCGACAAAGTCAGAGGAGCCAAGTTTTGAGGTAAAAACTGTCAAACCCAAGGCTGGTCAGGCTTGGGTGAATCTGTTTAAATGAAAAACCTGACTTGCCGGAGCTTCCAGGTTGGTAAGTGTGAAGCAGGTATCAGCATCTTTCTTGAGATTCACGATTGTGATATTTCGATCTTTCAAGAGGATAATCAAGGACATTAAATTGTACTTGATTTATCTTTCCGACAAGTGGTTAAAGGAGAACAAGGTGATGAAACCCCGAATTTGTGAAATGACACATAAAACTAATTTTTCGGAAAACCCATTTTGATTAAAACAAACTTAAGTGTCTTGAAATCATAATGGGAAAATAGTTTGTTGTCTGGGGGAGTTCTGATTGTTTATGCCAGGTGAATGGCGAATTGAAGCGATTTGATATCAGTTTGTCACTTTCCTTGTACAGTTTGTTTTCAAATTTTCCCAGAAAATCAAAATTGAAACATATTTTGATTTTAGGGGGAGAAAAATTTTAAAAAAATTAGAAAATTTGAAAATACCAAAAACATTGAAAAAGAAAAAATGAGTTTTGTTGTGAATAAGAGGAAATGATAGTAAATCAGTGGACTATCACAGCATGCTAAAGAAATGAAATGTCAAATGTGATAAACGGTTTCACTAAGGATGTGACGATAGGCTCAGCTAGACTAGTAGATTTGCGATAACGATACAAACTTAAATGGAAAAGCCTAGTTCTAGTGGGAAACATGGTTGAAAGCATAGTACTTAGTTTTGTCCTTCGTGATTGTGTGCCTACTCAGTAATCGCTGAATGCTAAAAGAGCATAAAAACAGGTTAAGTCTGTGAACTTTCACAACTTGCTGAAAAAATCGCTGTGATTGTGCATTTCATTTTGCAAAGATTTAAACTTGTTTTATTTCTTTATTTTGTTTAAGCATTGGACATCCTCTGCGTATACGTGAGTATCGACCTGGATGTTATTGCGTAAACGTTCTGCTTTATTTTCTTTGTTGTTTCGTTTAAGCTTTGGATCACCTCTGCGTATACGGAAGTATCGACCTAGTGGTTAAAGCCTAAACAACTTCAACTTGTTTTATTTTTCTTATTTGGTTTAAACATTGGACTTTCTCTGCGTATACGGAAGTATCGACCTGATTGTTAATGTTTAAACATTCTGAGTTGTTTTCGCACATATCACAGTTAATGAAAGTTTAAAGGCATTACTTGGGTTAGTGTATTGCATGATGAGGGGATATGCTGAGATCGTGGGGTCCATAAGAATTTAGTGCAAAATTAATATACCTTAACGTATCGGTAAGCATATTTTCGAAAGTTTTTAGATTGAGTTTAAGAGGACAACTATATCGTCAATCTATGTGAATCGTTTAGAACTTAAAATGTTTAAAGCTTAATGGTGCTAGTGATTTGTCTCATGAACTGATATGATCCTCTTACACAAACTCACAAAAATATTGTCTGTATATATTTCTTTACTGCATTTCTCTAAAAACAAAAAAAAACCCAAAAAGATTGTGTTTTAGTTTTAAATTTTGAAAAATACAAAAAGATTTTCGACAACTGATGTTGGAAAGCAGATTTTCAAAATTTCAAGTGCTAAACATGATGAACTATATTGGGTTGGGAGAGTTTGTTGAAAAACTTTGAATGTGATATACAAATGTTTTGAAAGATTATATGTTTAGTTAATCAAGGTCATTAATTTGAACTTGATGTAACTATAACAGATTGATGAATGAATGATTTCTACTAGTAAGTAAAATAAATTTCAGCTCATCGAAAGGGGGAGTTTACATTCTGGATCAACAATCAAATTGAAGTTTGAAGATTGAAGCTGATAGAGGTTAAAGGTGCTTTACAGTGATATATATTTTGGTTGAACGCAAAGACTGATGAAGACTTTGAAGACTCGACACTACAGACTTCATCGACATCCAATGGGGAGTCTGTTAGTGCAGTTTGTCTGTCAACTTCGTCTGGTATCAAGTCTTGCATTGTTCATGACACGAAGATCGAGAAATCAAGACTAAAGACTGAAGACTGGATGCTAAAGACTTCGTCAACATCCAAGGGGGAGTCTGTTGATGCACTGATGTCTGTTAACTTCGTCTTTATTGAGTCTTGTATTGTAATAGTTAGATCATGGCACGGAAATCGAGAAAAACAGTATTTTAGGGTAATTCCGCTTGAAAAGGTAATTCCGCTTGAAGAGGTAATTCCGCTTGAGGAGGTAATTCCGCTTGAAGAGGTAATTCCGCTTGAAGAGGTAATTCCGCTTGAAGAGGTAATTCCGCTTGAGTTAGTTTCGTGCGGAATTAGCTGCCCTATAAATACCTGTGATTCCATTTCATTTGTACGAGTTTTCCGATTCAGAGCCGAGGTGCTGCCGGATTGTTATTTGATCTGTAAAAGCTCAGAATCGAATTATAAGAAGATAATTAGAGGAAAACAAGTTGTTACAAGTCTATTTCTCTGATTCCGCCTTTGAAATAGATGTATAACTCTTTTGATTGACTCGTTAGGGTCACACGACGGTCCAACACTTGTTCACATAATCCCTCAAGGATTCCTGAGGTCCTTGAGTTATCCTGTAAAGATCACTGGTTAGTTTTTCAAAACTCCGGCTGCAAGAAAATTGACTATTAAATAAATTAACTAAATGAGCAAAGGAAGTAATTGAGTGAGGAGGAACGTTTAATAGCCATTTTAAGGCTGATCCTGTTAAGGTAGAACTAAAACCCTTGCACAGGCATGCTTCTTTGAGATCTGGAGGGATAGGGTTGATTTCCATCCTTTCCCTATACTGGGCAATATGCTCCTCAGGATCCGTAGTTCCGTCATAGAGTTTCATGTTGGGGGTTTGAAATCTTTTTGGGATTTCAGCATCACAAATAGGATATGCAAACCGTGATATCCTGTGGTTGTCCTGGGAAACTTCTGGAATTGGCTGGACCACCCTAGGCACACTGGATATCATGTCTTTCAGTTTTTGAAGCTCCCTGGAAAATGCTGATGTCATACCTGCATCCTGCAAAGATCCAACACCATTAGTAGCAAGAGTATTATTATTATTATTATTAGATACATTACCAGTCTGGGGATTCTGGCCATATCCTGAAGCATATCCTGAGCTTCTGACAGTTGATACTCTTACTGAAGAGGGTATTTAAGGAGTATGATTCTGGGAATGGCTAGGCACAATATTCCCCCGGTTATCCTCAGTATAAACTGCGGAAATGAAGTTCAAAGCCCTGGGTTGCAAGGGAGTGACAGTATCTTCAGCAGGCCTACTTGGGCCGGATTTCAAGAGTTGTATCTCTATCATCAGCATCTGATTAGTTTCCTGCTGCTGCCTCATCTGTTCATGTACACTACCAAACAAATTTAGAATTTCTTCGTTAGAAGCCAAAACAGGACCAGATCCCTGGGTATTGCGAGCGGGGATAACATCCCGAGCCACATGACTTTTAGTTCCCGTGAAGAGGCTTGCATTCTCAGAGGAGGTGGTGGAAGCACCGAACCAATTGTTGTAGAGGTTGTAGCAGACACGGTGGAAGAGCTCATGTTTGATCTCGAGGCCATCGAAAATAGTGTAGCAAAAAGTTTTGAGAATAGAAAACCAAGTAATGATTTTGAAAAAGCTTTAAGTAGAAATGGCACCACTTGCCCCACGGTGGGCGTCAAATTGTTTTGGTCAAAAATTACCGAAGCAATTAAGTGATCAAATTAGTTAAGTGAGGTAGTGTGCTAAAAATGTGTGTTGAAAATATGCTAGTTAAGTTGATTACAAAAACAGGTTCAGGATATAGCTTAGGATATTGAGCTATATCTATGATCAAACATTGAGCAAAAACGTAAAGGGTGACACGAGATATACGGGGAAAGCCCTTGATCAATCTAGATCGCCGGCATAAAACCTCGGGAGCTGACAATCGCAGCTGCCTTGTTCTTCTTATTGCTTCAAATATCAGGATACAGTGCAGGATATGATGCGGATCAACTAGGTGTTACAATGTAATTCGAGTACAAGTGTTAGCGTGTAGTGATTGTTTGCTGCCAGAGAGAAAAAGTGTGCGAAAGAGTGTGTGCCTTAATCTGATCTGATCAATCTATTTATAGTAAAAGGAAACTAACTAAATATCCTATTATTCCGGGATTCAGCGGATATTCCCCATATAAACGTTGCAGTCCTGGTCTTACGGCTTCAACGTCTCCAAACTAACTGATTTGCCCGAGTCATGAGGAGAAGAAGTCCACTTGAACGTTGGAGACTTGCACCTTCTAATCTGCACGTGGTTAAATCAGTCACTACCAGGATATCGTATCAGGATGTTACCATTATCCTGATCCGCTATCCTGATCACAAATAAACAATCAAAGCCAGAATATTAGTCAGGATATATGTTCAGAAAATCGCCCATAACACCATATATGCAAATTTGGAAGTTGACCACGGCCTGTGTCCAAGGGACACGGCCCCGTGTTTCTTGTCTTCTTTTGTTTGTCTTTTTTTGATCTGGAATCTTGAAGGGGCACGACCCCATGCCGACAAGGTAAGGCCCCGTGCTGGACTTCTGATTGGTTGTTTTTGTCTTTGGGGTGAAGCTTGGAGGGTCGGTATAGTGTATCAACTTCCTTCCTTCGTATTTATGCTGGACTTTTCCGTTAATTTGTTCCTTTGTACAATTAAGCTCTTTTAATCCTGAAAATCAAAAGTAAACAAAGAAACACACTTTTTCCAACATTAGTACTAAAAAGAGTTTTTTTTTATACTTTATTTGATACAGTTTATATGGTGCATTTGACACATATCAGATACCCCCACACTTGAATATTTGCTTGTCCTCAAGTAGAACTCTTTAATAATTGCTTACACACCCTAATGGAATTGGTTGAGAAGAAGTTTTTGGGTCTTGTTTGTAGAGTATCGGGAATCCAAGTTCTTTTTATTCTTGTTTTTATATTATTTACAATCCTATTCGACATGATTTATTTAGAACACTTTCGTAAGAAAAATAAATATTTTTGGGCATAACATGCCTTTATAAAATTTCATTTAGCTATATACAAGTTCACACACCACACAAGTGATCACTCAACACTCGGCTGAAAATGTAGTGAAACGCTCGATACCGGTATGGAACTTACTCCTACCATATGCTTGACAAGTAATCAGACCTCCTCCTTTGTAACAAAATCTTTGTAAATATCAAGAGGACTTTTAAAAGGGTAGGTTTTGGTTAGGGGTAGGATAGTTTTATTGAAAAGTGGCTAAAAATGTAAAATGTCGATTTTCTTTTGAAAATTTATTTATCAGTATACTTAGTTATAAACTACACGTTTATAAGCAATAATGTAGCGAATGGGTGGGTCCCGAATTTTGGTGCTTTTTGTGTTGCTCGGATTGTAGACCCCATCTCCAATGGTTGCCCAAAATGTGTTTCTTGTGTTGGCGGGCAACTCAAAGATGCTATCATAGAAGACGGGTTCGACAAGCTCATCCTCGATATAAAGCCCTATATCCATACCCAACTTTGCGACTGAAATCCCATACGACTTACCACCACACTAGAATTTCACATCTTCAGTATCGAACATGTCTTCGATGTCTTTCTTGAGGGTAAAAGTGCTTAGGAATTCCAGATTGAATTCATAAACAGACTGAAGTGGTGCCTCAAGAAATAACCGAAGAGGTCCTGTGACAAGGGTGTCGTAACGGTCTCTTTGGCCAACCGTGTCCAAGGTGTCCTAGCAAACTTGCCTTGGCGGCTCTTCCATACGGGTCTTGAGAATTTCCATTCGTTCCGCGCATTAGAGTGCTCTATCGTGAATCTGAGCCACTTGTGTGGTGCCATTTCATGTACAGAACAGATATTTAAATAGTTAAGCCCGGTAAAACAGTGAAAATATGAAAAACAAAAGCTTGGGCACGACCCCGTGTCTCTTGGACACGACCCCGTGCTGCAGATTTTCAGGGGACACGACCCTGTGCCTCAGAGGCACGGCCCCGTGGCCGGCTACTGTTTTGACCCAAATTTTTTAACTTTTCGCGTTGGTTTTGAAAAATCTAAATTTTTTGGATCCCTGTGTGCGGTATACCCCGAAAAACAAACCCCAAGTATCAATTTTCACTTACCAACCTGTTTTACCATTCGATTTTTAGTTTTTTCGGTTATGAACAAGGGTTTGATAAAATGGGTTGTAAATGCCCGATTTTTCAACAATGGTTTGATGATTTACTTATTAAAACACTAATACTAACTACTACTAACAAGATCTATGAAACATTTTCAGATTCTTTGGACTGACATGGGTCTATTTCAAGAACCCTAGATTTTTCCCTAAATCTAGTTGTTATATAACATGCAAAGCGTAATCGAACAAATTTAGATGTTAGTAACATACCTCTTTGGTGGATTACAAAAGGAAAGCGTGAAAAAGTTGCAGGGAACTGGTGGGTGTAGAGAAACGGGGCGTGGCAGTTATGAAAAGAAAGGTCTGCCAGAAGGGTTTTATCATGTCTGTAGATGGGCATGGCCCCGTGCCTCAACCGTGTCTTATATATATAGGGGAAGGTTATGAGAACGCTAAATATCGCGAGAACCGTGAGAACGAATGAAAAAACCATGAGAACTTGATAAAAAACAATTCAAATTCAAAAGTTCTTTTTACAGTTGTCATTATTGTTCGAATACAATGTTAGAAATTAAATTTACACGTTTAAATTTACGTGTATTCGATAAACGATCCTAATGGCTCTAGATTTCCTATAAATACCCACCCTCACTTCCTCCCAAAGCACAATTTGAATCTGATTCATACTCTCTAAGTGGAAGTATATGCTTCCTACCTGAGAGTGAATCGGATCAAATACTTGCGGGGACCCTTTGTAAGTGTTCCTTCGTTCTTTTTATGCGTTTTTAGCTTGAAAGTCAAACTGCGTTTGACTTTCTACATTGACCAGTTTATGGTCAATGTGAAGTTCTTTGAACTTCATAACGTGAGTGTAATCATGATGGTCATAGTCCCTAGTGACTATACCTACTGACTACCACGTTATCTAGGCTCAGTGACGAGTCGTAGTTTCGGCCAAAATGCGTATTCTTACGTATTTTGTAACCAAACTACTTGTGGGTATCAAAACCGTTTGTTTTGATACCAAACCTATTTTTAAACCTCGTTAAACATGTTTTGACATGTTTAGCTCGTCACTTTAGGTTTTGTGCTTGTCTAGGGTCGTAAGGGTAAGCGATCTAATCAATCGCTTATGCTTTCGAACTCGACCCGTTTGGTCGATCATTAGGATCCGACCAAACATATTAGGTGACCATAGTTGTATAGGGAATAACCTTCCGAGGTTATACCTTATGGTCACAACGTTTAGTTTGTTGTATGATAGATAGTATATATGCCTTAGGTAAATTACCAAAATGCCCTTTTTATACCAAATTTCATTTTAAGCATATGTAACATAATTTTTGATATCTAAACTGATTAGACAACAATATTAGACATGTTAAGGCATATAATACTTGTCATAGGACTAGTTAGGCGTTCCGAACGTGTTTTACGCGAACGACGCGTTAAAGTAGCATAAGCTACCTAAACGGGTCGTAAAGGGTCGTAAGCACTTAGGTTAGGTTTCCTTTTAGTATGTAGACTTTGTTAAACCATATCATATGAGTTCCAATACTCATTTGGTTTACGAAACCTCATACTATCCAATCTCCCGATTTAGGTCCGGTTATTTATGTAGTTATTTATATAGGGTGCCGTTTGATTCCGTGATCCCTCTAGCTTTGCTTGGTTGTTGTTCAAGACTTCTAAGCACCCTCAAGTGAGTATATAGACTGTTGGATCGGTTTCGTGACCCTAAACAGTCAAGTTGAGCAGTTCATCATTATTTACTAAGGCGGAATCAAAGTAAACAATGTCAAACAGCTTGTTCCTTTTCAATTCTTCCTCTATTAATCAATCCTGAGTCTTTACAATCAATTCTGACAAAAATCCGGCAGCACCTCGACTCTATACAAATGAACAGTCTCGCTTCAAATGACACACACACTCCTATATATAGACACAGGGGTTTCGCTTGAACAAGACAAGCGAATGGGTTTCGCTTGAACATGTCAGTTTCAATCGAACCTGCATGATATGGTTTCGCTTGAACTGCCTTGTATCACCTTCAAGCGAAACACCCTATATTAACATGTAAAACCCTAAATTTCTAACCTATTGTGTGCTCATTCATTCTATCTAGACATAAGACTTGTTAAAGACGAAGTTAACAGACACTAAGTGCACCAACAGACTCCCCCTTGGATGTTGACAAAGTCTTTGGCATTGAGTCTTTAGTCTTTGTCTTTCTCCAAATTAATTTATCATTGTAAAAACTCTCTTCAATCTTTAATCTTCAATCTCCCCTTTGACTGTTGATCCAGAATTCTGACTCCCCCTTTCGCAGACTCCCCCTCTCGTTAAGCTAGGGCTCTAATTCTGGTTCAAACTCTGTCATTTTCATTTCCATGGAGATTCCTGTTACCTGCACAATCTCTACCTAAATATAAGATATATGACAATAACAGTTTCAATTCAAATTTACCTTTTAACCTTCAGTGTTTAGAAATCCACTTAAGTACTCAGGTTCAAGTTAATGACCCTGATTACTCAATTAATCTACCAAGTCCAACTTAATGACCTTGGATGATCAGATACAATTCACACTGATTTCCGTTCAATTTGTTTTTCTGAAAGTTACAAGTTTCAAATTAATGAACTTGCTTTGATATTTCAACTTCTCAAACTTATCATGGTTAGCTCACGACTCATCTTCCAGTCCAGAAACTTCCTGCATCTGCTTTCAACTTTCGAATCTGAAGATCAACTCTCCACTTTGGTTTGTAAAAAATAAAGCAGAAGTATAAAATATTTTTGGATTTTTAAAAAACTTCTATACTAGAAATGAAATACAGAACTAAAACGCAGTAAAAGTAAACTATTTACAAACATATTTTTGGTGAAGCGTGTTAGGGAATCATATCAGCTATTTGACAAATCACAAGTACCGTTAAGCTTCAATTACATACTCAGAATTAAACAATTCGCTTAGATTGTCGATATACTGATCCACTTTAAATTCTCACACAATTTTCAATCTGTTCAGGATACGGATTTAGTGTTTTAGAGACTTAAACTTATATGTGTGTCCCACCTCTTGAATATACTCCCGTATCCAGATCCCAATATTCAGTCTTATAGGTGAGTATACCACAAATGATATCTGTAGGGGAATAATTTAAGATCGAAATCATGAGAGCTCAGGTCAGAACTACCGTTCAGCAGAGAGATCACGAAACGATTTGGGTGTGTCCCCTTTAGAGGATCTTTTTTACAACAGCATTGCTAAGCAATTTTATTGTCTTATCATATATGCTGAGGGTGATGCTATGTTTCAAGCATTGCCGAAAGTATTATTCGGGGACTAGGTCAGAACTTCCATTCAGCAGAAGTCCCGGAATAATACCCCAGATATCACTGAGTATAAAGACCTAGTATATCAGAAAAAGGAATCTTTCAAACGAGATTTCAGGGGTTACCTATATATCCAAGTAGTGTTCCCCACGAAATAAGTAAGTAAAGATTTAAGTTTATATCCCGAACAAACCTACAAAATGTGTAAAAACCTATCGGCACATCATCAGCAAGACTGTTTAACCTTTTAAACATTCCATTTCTTTAGCATACCGTGACTGTCAAGCCGATGTACTATCATTTTCCCGTTTTACACAAGCTCTTTTCCAATTTTCTATTGTTTTTGGATTTTGAAAATATCTCTTGTTTTTGTATTTTTTTCATTTTTATTGTTTTTGTATTTTCTGAAAAATTACCCTATACTTACCCTACTCTCCCCCTAAATACCAAAACAGGTAAAAAAATCGACAAACCATTGCAGATTGCTTCTCAACATCATCTACAATGTCTCCTTCATCAACGCCAATAATCTCCTCCAACACCGATAAAAGCTTCATACCATTCAGTTTTAGCAAATATTGAAAACGTGTTTTATCAAATGCTTTGGTATGTGATGCGTAGTCGAGTGTTATATATATTAGGTGTATATTTTAAGCCCCTTTAACACTTAATAGTCAAGTTTTAAATTTATAAAACACGATATTTACTAACACTAGACACACATATGGGCAAGTGCAACCATCGTGAGCGTAGTATAGTGTTGGTAAGATACCGAGGTCGTCCAAGGACACAAGAGCTTTTAGTACCGGTTTATCCTCAACGTCTAATCAAATCAAAAAGAAGTTTTTAGAAAAATGTTTTAAACTAAGAAAAATAAAAACTAACTAAAATGCTGAAAATAAAAATAAAAAGAAAAACAGATAGACAAGATGAATCACTTGGTTCCGACTCGTATCTAGTGTAACCTTTGATTATTTCCGCACTTTTGCACTTATTTAAGAGATTATCTTAGTTATTGTAGTAGGCCCCTCTTTTGAAGGTGACGTTACCCTCACCCCAGTAGTTTGAGTCAGCAAGGATACAATCCTAAAATGGTGGATTATTGAAAGATAATTAATTAAGTTATTAATGCAAATTATGGTAGGCCCCTCTTTTGGAGGTGACGTTACCCTCGACTAAGTAGTCTGAGTCAGCAGGGATACAGTCCTAAATAGCCGGGTTATAGTATTAATAGTAGTTAACTTATGAGGGGGTCAAAGAGTTTGGACCCCCGCCATCCAATACCGTTAAGTATTGAAGGAGGTCCTACTAAATTTGACCCAGGTCCATTGCAGGACCTCTAGACGCTGAACAATGGCAAGACCTTTACCAAATCGTTCCCTTAACCCCCGACCAGGTAGCCAACATACCTCCATATAGACCGTGGAGATATGAATGGTGAAAATCTTTTATTTTATATAGACAGTAAAATAATGCCAAGACACCACGGACAAACGATAAGGAAAGATCACCTTCAACATAAGAAACTAGTTATTAAAGTCATTAATACAAAACCAAGTAAAAAGTGCAAAAGATTAGAAATAAAAAGTATTATACTAGACACTTTGTCTTCACCAAGTGATGTAAGAGATTTAGGCAAACATGGCCTTGATTGTCAAGAACTCTTACGATCAATCTTGGATCCCGAGACGACTCACACACTCTACAATGGATGATGGTGGTGGATGATGGTGTTATGGTGGTGGTGGGTGGTGGGTGAAGTGTGAGAGAGGTGGTGTGCCAAGGGATGGTTTGAGCTTTAGCCAAGCACTTCTATTTATAGGCTGAACAGAAGCTCGGGCACGGCCCCGTGTACGGTGGGCACGGCCCCGTGTCCACATCCTTCTCTTTCTTCATTTAATGCAGTTTTGTCTTTTTAGTTGACCACGCCCCCGTGTCCGCTGAGCACGACCCCGTGGTGCAGAAGAATCTTTGTACTATGCAGATTTGCTGGATTGTGCGAATCTTATAGTTGACCACGGCCCCGTGTCCGCTGAGCACGGCTCCGTGGTGGGCAATAGAAGCTTCTACCACTTTGTCTTTTCTGCTGACACTTGGGCACGCCCCCGTGCTGGCTGAGCACGGGGCGTGGTCAGGCTTCTGATCTCTTGTTTTGCTTGGGAAGATGCTGTCGTGGGGTCGGGCATGTCACGTCTTGTTCCTTTTCTTGTATTTGTGTTAGATTTTGATGTCTTTTTTGCTTCTTTTGTTAATCTGAGCTCATTTAATCCTGAAAATACAAAAGGAAGACAAAAGCACACTTTTTCCAACATTAGTACTAAAAAAGGGTTAGTTTTATGCCTCATTTGATGAAATTTATATCTTGCATTTTTAACACATCAAATGCCCCCACACTTGAATCTTTGCTTGTCCTCAAGCAATATGTGACTATTACACTCCCAAATGGAATGGGTAGAGAAGAAGGTTTTTGGGCTTGTCGTAGAGTGTCGGGATTTCCAAGATTCTTTATTTAATTTTATTTTTATTTATTTACAATCCTATTCGTCATGATTTATTTAAAACTTTTCATAAGATAAATTACTTATTAGGGCATAACATGCCTCTTTAAAATTCTATTTATATACAAGTTCACATACCTCACGGGGATCACTCAACACTCGGCCGAAAATGTATTTTTGTGGATCACTCGAGAGCGGCATGGAACTTACTCCTACCATAGGCTTCCCAAGCAATCAATCCTCCTCCTTTTTAACTTATATACCTTTGTAAATATCAAGAGGACTTTGTGGGTGAAGGGTTAGGCTTGGGTTAAAGGTAGGTGGTTGGGTTGGTGGTTAGTGGTTAGTAGAAAAAGGGCTAAAAAACGTAACAAGTGTCGGTTTTCGTAAGACTTTCTATTTTTGTAACTTTTATTTTGATGAAGCTATTATTCAAACAAAGTTATTTTTGATGAACTTGTTTGTTTATTTTCTTTTGCTTCATCATCAACAATTTTTTTTTTTTTGAAAAGTCATACGAAAAATCGAACTTGTTACTAAAACAAAGGGGTAAAAAAATGAAAAAGGTTTTGGTGGGTAAAAAGGGTGTTTGGTTTGGGTTATGAAATGAAAGGGTTTAGGCTCAAAGGGGCTAACTAGGGGGATTTTGGGTAGGTGGTAAAAAAAAGAAAAATAATGGTGTAGAAATAAAAAGGGTTAGTCCTAATGCCTCCATCATTTACTTACTCGGGTTTAAGTTGGTAAGGATCGGGAATGTATCGTCATGGCAAGTTCTAGAGTCGTAAGAACCAAGCGGCTATTCACACAAGAAACGAAAAATGAGCATTTAGTTCTAATGATATGTAATTGTATGCTCAATAAAGGCTCAAAACTCACTTTTGTGGGAATGGGTTTTTATGTGATCAAGTATATATAATCAATTTTTAACTAAGTTTGTCATGCCCTTTCATAATTTTCTTATGTTGGTTCTTTTTATCACGACGCTATCGGTTGTAAATTCATAAAAATATAACCTTTTTAGAACTTGAAATTCCCGAGTTAAACCTAGACAAGAAAAAAAATGAAAATTTTTGAAAAAAATTTGGGGTGATTAGCGATTCCAATAGAGTTTTGTGTAAGGCTTGTATTTAGGACTTGCAAGATTCAAGGTTTTAGCATCCCCCCCACACTTAAATTACACATTGTCTTCAATGTGTCCCAAAAATAAGTTTTTAGGTTGATTGAATGTCTAAAAGGTGTGAAAAAGCAAAAAAAATTTGTGTTACTGGGCGCTTAACACGGCCCCGTGTTGTCCGGGCACGGCCCCGTGTTCAAGTGCCAGTAACAAAATTAAAACAAGAGAAACAGAAGCCTGGACAAGGGGGCGTGTTGGGTGAACACGGCCCGTGTCCAGTTACCTGAACTGGGTCTTTTTCTACAGACTGTGCAGCACGGGGCCGTGTTGGGTGGACACGGCCCGTGCCGAGCTTACTGTAAATGAAGAAATTTGTCGGACGGTTCTGTTTTCCTGCATGGAGTGCTGGTTCAAGTTTCCCTTGCATCCTTTGCCATCTCAAGTGTGTTTTATTCATTTCAACACCATCCAAAACACCAAATTAACTAAAACCATCATTCATTAATCATAGAGAGAATTACATAATAGTCCTAAAAATTAAAATATTAGCTAGTTAGGTCAAAGAAACACAAGAAATCCAATCCCAGAAGTTTCTAGCCTACTATTTATTCTACTAGCAAAATTTCCGAAAAGATAGATCTCTCGGTTAAAAATGGCTTAACAACTTCTTCCTCCGGGTATGGGCTCCTCATACATCGGCGAGCCACTCTTCGATCTCCCTAGGGAGAAGAAAAGCGGGCTCATGAGCATTGGGTTGAGGAGGTGTAACTTCCACCGGGATTTCTTGGAGTTCTTCAAGAGGAGGTTCCGCCAGAATGTCGTCCCAACCGGTAGGATTTTGGATTCCAAGTGCGAGGTTCCAATCCTCTTGAGGGAGGATTGGTTCCACAGGAGGTGTTACCAGAATGTTTAACCTCTGGTGCAAGAGGTTTATTTCCTGGAAACTGTTTTCCAACCCCACCGAGAGATAGTTTATACGGTCAATGAGGACCTCCTCCACTGAAGTCATCTCGTCAAGTGCCTCACGTAGCGCCATTACGTATCTTACGAGAGTTGCTTCAATCGATGGCCTCCTTTCCCGTCGGCTGTTCCTTGAGTGTGCAGAAGAGGTTCCGCTGTTTTGGCTAGACATTCTACGAAAACAAACCAAAAACAGTTCGTTTTAATGAAACAGTACCACGGGCACGGCCCCGTGCTCAATGAGCACGGCCCCGTGTTCAACTTTCTGCAGATTTTTAGAACAAGGAATCTTGGGGTTTCAAATTATTTTCTTAACTTATGAAGCTTTTTGAGCAAAAATAACTTAAAACAATGTTGTGTAACTTATTTTTAACAAGATTCCTTGAACAAGAATTCAATAAACATCACAACAAAGCTTGAAATCAAGCTTTAATGGAGTTCTTGGTGCAAGAAAGATGAAGAAGAAGGCAATAGATAAAAGAGGAAAGGACAAGATGCTTGTAAGAACCTTCTTTTAGAACATACCTAGGATGGTAAGTCAGAAAATCCTTTCAAATCTCTGTCCCTGGATGGTCCAAATGTGCAGGGTTCTTGGCTGCATTTATAGAAAACGACAGCGTGCTGGACACGGCCCCGTGTCGGCTGGACACGGCCCCGTGTGCAGGCAAGATCCTGACATGTTTTGTCCGTATTCTGACAAAATTCAGAAGGGAATCTTTTGGTGGACACGGGGGCGTGTTGACCTGGGCACGGCCCCGTGTCGGAAGGCTGTTTTTATGAAGTGCGTCTATTTTTAAGGAACTTTTCTGGATCGGGCGGTTCCTTACTGGATGGAACAACCCCAAAGTGCCTAAGATACCTTAATTGATCTAGATTAAGACGCGAACGCAGGAGGTTGTCGGTGAGGGTGATTCCTATGCTATATGTAGGTGGACAAGTCCAACCCTTTCCCGGGCTCTCGTTAAAGAAGGTGTATGTCGAATCGCTCAGGTCTATGTATGCATCGAACGATTCGATGGGGAGTCCTTCACGGCACAATCGACACAGGGACGACTATCGCTCAAGTCCTCACTAGAGTTAGAAGTATCATTAGAAACAATGAAGTTGTTTGAATGCGTTTCCAACCTCTCTTCTTGGTTATCGTCTTGGAAAAGATTATTGAAATCTTCCCTAAGTTCTTTTAACCAATTAATAATTAGATCTTCTAGTTGAAATAATTCATCGAGAAGCATTTCTCCCAGAATATCTGGTTGGGCGCATTCGAGGGAACGATAGGGATTATTTTTACTTTCGCCCCTCTTAAGGATACTAGGAAATGATGGGTCTATATAGTGGGGTTTATAATTTAGAAAAAAGCATTCTAATTCTTTATGGTTACCACCACATAATTGACACCACATAGTACCTGTTTTGGTCAAAAATTACCGAAGCAATTTAGTGATCAAATTAGTAATGTGAGGTAGTGTGCTAGAAAGTGTATAGAAAATATGCTTGTTGAGTTATTTAGAAAATCAGTATTCAGGATACGGCTCAGGATATTGAGCTGTATCTGCGATCAAACAGTGAGCAAACAATGAGCAAAAAGTAAAGGAAATGACACGAGATGTACGAGGAAAGCCCTTGATCAATCTAGATCGCCGGCATAAAACCTCGGGAGCTGACAATCGCAGCTGCCTTGTTCTTCTTATTGCTTTAAACTTCAGGATACAGTGCAGGATATGGACCAGATCGCTAAGTGTTACAATGCTTTTGTATGAAAGTAAGAATTGCTCGAGAGCAAGTGTTAGAGTGTAGCGAGTGTGATTGTGATGTCCTATTTGATCTGGTATACCCACCTATTTATAGTAATGAATTACAAACAATAATCCCTACAAATATGGGGTACTCCGAATATTCCATTATGAACGTTATTGACCGAGTAATACGACTTCAACGTCTTCATTTGAACGACTTGGACCGAGTCTTCCGTGGAATGAGTCTTATGAACGTTGCCAGCTTCCAACCCACGTACCTGCACATAATCCGTTAGTAATCCTGAGGATACCATTCAGGATATTACCAATATCCTGAACCAGCATCCCGGATGTAAACAGATACTACATAACCAAGATATAAACCAAGATATTTTCCAGGATATAGGGGTTCAGAATTTCACCCATAACAATTGTCCCCAAAAATGTTACCGTTTGATATCCTGCACTAACGGTTACATTTTTCATGGTGGCCGAGGTAATTAAGAGATAAGACCATTGATGTGACAGCTTTCAACCACCCGGCCTATATTTACTCATCATGCCCTATATCTTCTCATCCTCATCTTCTTTTTTAACCACAATCGACAAGAAAAAGGTAATATTCTCTCACTCATCTTCATATTCATCTTTTATCTTTCTCCGGCGAGAATTCAGGCGACCAAATGCCTAGGCAAACGAGGTCCAGTTCAGGCGACTCGGCTCCCACATTCATCCAACAGAATCTTCTCCAAGAACCGGAGAACGAAACATGCACCTTTGACAGTGCTCATCTGTCGGCTTTGAAATCCTCCGGTATCTTTCCGGAAGGAACCATATTCCGACCTTTTGATAGAGAAATCCAGTCAGATATGGTTTCCAACGAGTGGATTTGTTTCAATGCTTTCCCCTTTACCTTAGGGCTGCGATTCCCCTTTCCGGATTTCATCACCGAGTTTTTTAATATCACCAAAATTTCTTTAAGCCAAACCATGCCAATGCTCTGGCGTGTTTTGTCTGTTCTTGACCAAATCAAGAGAAACCACATACCTGACCTTTCTGTCCATGATCTCCCTCTAGCCTACAAGCTTAGATGCCATGGCTCATCTAGATTCCTATTTTATTCTACTTCCGGTGATCCATTGATACTTCGTGCCACCAGGAACGAGGATGGTTGGCAATCCAAGTTTTTCTTCGTGAAAAGGGATTCAATCCCTGGTGGAACGGATTATCCGATGAGATGGTTAAGAAAGGGTAGGACTTAGGGTTTAAGAATGATCCTGTCTCTTATCCTGTCTCATATCCTCAGCTAATGAATTTTATTTCTCCTGTTTTTGTATGCAGCTGATTTCAGAAAGATCGCACCTCCCCTTGCTGATTCTCAAAAAAGGATAGACGCTATCAGACTGCTTTCAGAAACAGAGAGAAGTTTTAATCCGTCTCCACCAACTCCAAGCCCTCTTTCAAGCGCAAACATGTCTGGTAAGAATCCTACAAGATATCCTGCACACATATGTTTTTTATTTGCTATTCTTAGGAGAGATTTAGAAATTTACTCCCTGTGTGCAGATTCCAGCAAAGTCCCAGTCTATCTAGACCTTGATGAACTTGACAGCTATCCAACTCCAGCCACAGTCAAGAAGGAGACTCCTGCTGCTACTAGCTCCAAACCACTCCCGGCTCCCAAGGCCAATCCAAGAACCCGTGCTTCCACAGCGAAAAAGAAGAAGGGTCTTGAAGTCAGTGCTCCGGGCTCAGAAGGGTTCTCCTATGACGAACTCAGCTCCTCCGATTCCTTAGAGCCAATGACATCCTTCCTTAACAAGGTAATATCCTGACGCATATCCTTCATGTATATCCTACATATATATCCTGCACATATATCCTAACAGGATATCCTGGTAGGATATCTTGGTCAACATACATTCTAACTTTATACCTGTAATTGATGTGCAGGGCCTCCAGCATTTGCTCCACTTGTATAATGACGCTTGTGGTACTGTGGCACTTCATGAAGCCAGAATCAAACAACTCGAAAGCACCGTTGCTGACCAAGGTGCCATTGCTGAAGCGAAGAGCCGGCACTACGAAAGCTTGCTGAAGAAGGTCACCCAAGACGCTGAGGTCAAACTTGCCACCGTTCAAATGGATCATGATCAGGCCCTGATCAACTTCCAAGAGGGAATCAAGGCTTCTGCTATCGTCTCCCTGCTACAAGCACGCATCAAGATGGCCTACGAGGCCAAGGAGACGGGCCTTGTTTGTCCATCTTGGCCAGTTGAATCCTGGGTGGCCAAGTTAAAGGAGCTCGGAGGCAAAGCTGTGCCATTTCCTTCTGAAGCCGGTGAGTCTTCTAAGTCAGCAGAGGTGGTGGTCCAAGCTGGAGACAAGAAGGATGCTAGAGCTGATGCTGGGATGGACATAGGTCAGGATGCTGCGCAGGATGCTGGTCAGGATGCTGGAGCGGAGAAGCCTGAGAAGGTTGGAGGAGATGCCGCTGTGTGAGGGCATTTAGGTGGGCGATGACGGATATACGTGCCAAGGCCAGAGCCCACCTTTTTGAATTTGAATGTTGGTTTGTAGTCCCATAAACAATTTACTTTTCTACACTTTACTTTCCCGCACCTGAACAATTTACATTTCCTGCATGCTTTTTGAACAATACAACAGTTGAAGGTGGATGGGTCTCGGTTTGAGATGAAGCCTTCAACTGTTCGGTAAATATGGTAATGAACTATTAGTGCTCTTAGTGGATGGGCCTTGTTTTGAGGTGAAACTAAGAGCACATCTTTTGGTATGTTAATAATATAACTTCTCTTTTGACCTTATTACTGTTGTCATTGCTATGAAAATTGTAGTTGTAAAAATTGTTTGGTTTGTACACTTTTAGGAATATATATTATAGATGTATCCTGAAAGGTATCCTGAAAGATATCTTGATAAGGATATTAAAATATAACCTTCAAATTGTCCAAATAAAAAGGAAAGATCATACCAGAAATTCTTACAGAACCAATTTTAATCCTCCATTATAAGTTTTGTCCCCAGTGCATACTTGTGAACTTGGATCCATTCTTTGAACAGTATAATGTATGTCCCCTGTGTTTGACACAGAAACACAAATGCATTTATACCTTGTCTTAAGTAAATTCCGCATACCCTGGGGCAACACTCCTGATATCCTGAAATGAATCTTTAGCAAACTTGGGATAGACCCTTAATACCCTGGGGATAAACCCTGATATCTGGGGATAAACCCTAAATTTCATGCACTACAGACGAGAGTGTATAAACTCCAATTCTTAGAAAGGTGAAAACCTTTAAACCTTTGAGAGTATGAAAATACTCTTTCGTGAGAGAGGGTGATCAATCCTCATATACCTTTAGGATCCAGGATATAGCCAACAGTAACGAAATTGTCAGCCACTTTTACATGAACTGGTCCCGCTACCTTGAACTATACCCAGATAACTTGCGCTCCAGGCGAGGTGTTTAAACCCAATTCGAAAGAAAGGTGAATACCTTTAAACCTTTGAAGGGACCAGGATCCCTTAAACGTGAGAGAGGGGGCCAATCCTCTAATCTTTTGACTTATCCTGAGTATATATCCTGGAGCTATATCCTGAAACATATCCTGCAAAACAATTGTAAACTAAGGTGGGTGTTAGCTTGGCTAACACCCCTCCGATGCTTAAGTCAGTATTGGGTTCAAGACAATAATATATTTAAAAATAGAATACATACCATTCCGAGATAGAAAATAAATTCTACTCTTACTTGAAATAGAGCTTCAAATGTATTGCATTCCAGGATCTTGGTAGCATATCCCCTTCCACATTCCTGAGTCGATATGCTCCTTTCCCTGCTTCTGACTCGACTTCATAAGGTCCTTCCCATTTCGGAGCTAGCTTGCCATCGGCAGGATTAGTGGTATTTTGAAAAGCCTTTCTTAGCACCCAATCACCAACTCGAAATCTTCTAGTCCTTATGTTCTTATTATATGCTCTGGATATTCTTTGTTGATATGCTGCTATCGTTAGCCTTGATGTATCTCTTTTTTCGTCTATAGTATCCAAATCCTGACATAAGACTTCAGGATTCTGTTCAGGATCCTGTAGCATAGATCTTGCAGTAGGTATCGTCATTTCTGTTGGAATCATCGCCTCCGCTCCAAATACCAAGGAAAACGGGGTTTGGCCAGTTGCATTCTTTACCGTTGTCCTATCAGCCCACAAAACAAAGGGTAACTCTTCCGCCCATCTTCCTTTTTTGGCCCCAAGTCTCATCTTTAAGTTATTGACTATTATCTTGTTTGAAGATTCAGCTTGTCCATTCGCTTGAGGATGTACTGGAGTAGATGTGATCATTTTGATTCCCCAACTTTTGCAAAAGTCAGTAGTCCTTTTGCTTATAAACTGGGACCCATTATCACAAATGATCTCAGCTGGTACTCCAAACCTAGTCAGGATATTCCTCTTTATGAAGGATACTACTTCTTGGTCTCTAACTTGGACAAATGCTTCAGCCTCAACCCACTTGGAGAAATAATCTTTCATAGCTAACATAAAGACTTTTCCTCCCGGAGCTTTTGGTAACTTCCCTACTATATCCATCCCCCACTTCATGAATGGCCAAGGGGAAACTACAGGATATAATGGTTCAGCTGGTTGATGTAGTATGTTACTATGTCTTTGACATGCATCACATCTTCGAGCATATTCTGCAGCATCTTTCCTCATCGTTGGCCAATAATATCCTGTCCTTAATACTTTCGAGAACAATGATCTGCCCCCGGTGTGATTACCACAATCCCCTTCATGTATATCCTGAAGTACTTCCTTGGCTTCAGGATCCTCCAAGCACCTCAAGTACGGTCCTGCAAGAGATTTCTTGTATAAAACATTATTTATAATAGTGAATCGTGATACCTTCATCCTAAATGCCTTAGGATTTTCATTTCCAGGGATGTGTCCTTCTCTGAGATATCTCACAATTGGAGCCGTCCAGGATTTAGGATCCTGTTCAGGATATTCCACTTCAGGATCCCGAATACCCGCTACTTCTTTATCCTGAGGATTCATTGCAGGATATAAGACATGTAATATTGGTATTTGGGTCCCTTCAGGTATCCTGATTGATGATCCCAAATTTGCTAAGGCATCCGCTTCAGCATTATCCTCCCTTGGTACCTGTTCAAGTGTAAAAACATCGAAATATCCTGCTAATTTTTTGAGAATATCAAGATATTCTATTAATTTCTCACCCTTAACTGCATAGGATCCATTAAAATGGTTAGTAATTAACAAAGAATCAACATATACTTGTAAATTTTTGATACTCATGCTCTTAGCCAACTCTAATCCTGCGATTAAAGCCTCATATTCTGCTTCATTATTGGTAGCAGGAAATTCACACCTAATAGCCTGGGGTAATATGTCCCCCTATGGCTATTTTAGTAGTATTCCTAATCCTACTCCTCTTATATTAGATGCACCATCAGTATATAATGTCCAGGATCCTGAGGATTCTCCTAGCTGTTGAACTTCTAGGTCTACCTCATCCTGAATGTCACTACTAAAATCAGCCACAAAGTCAGCGAAAGCCTGAGACTTTATGGCATTCCTAGGTTCATATACTAAATCATAGGCACTTAACTTTACTGACCACTTAGCCATTCTACCCGACATTTCCGGTTTCCTAAGTACATTTTTGACAGGATAGTTTGTTTTAACGTGTATCCTATGTGTCTCAAAGTAGTGTCTAAGTTTTGTTGATGCCATAACTAATGCTAGTATTAATTTTTCTAAATGAGAGTACCTAGTTTCAGCATCTAACAAACTTTTACTAACATAATAAACAGGATATTGCTGACCTTCATTGTCTTTTATGAGAACGGCACTTACAACATTCCCTGATACAGCAAGGTACAAGGATAGTGGTTCACCATTTTCAGGTTTCATCAACAGAGGTGCGGTTGAGAGATATCGTTTCAAATCCTGTAGAGCTGCTTCATGCTTCTCTCCCCACTCGAATTTTTTGTTCTTCTTCAGGATATCATAAAAATCTTTACATTTTTCTGAAGATCTTGAGATAAATCTATTCAATGCTGCCACTCGCCCTGTTAATCGTTGAACATCCTTCATATTTGAGGGTGATTTAATATCCAAGATGGCTTTAATCTGCTCCGGGCTTGCTTCTATTCCTCTTTTGGTCACCATATATCCTAGGAATTTTCCTGCTCCTACTCCAAAATGGCACTTAGCAGGATTCAGCTTCATGTTATACTGATCCAGGATATCAAACGCTCCTTTGATATCCTGGAGGTGATCCTGAGCTTTCTTTGACTTTACCACCATATCGTCAATGTACACCTCCATGGTGTCCCCCAGTTTGTCTTTGAACATCATGTTTACCAATCTTTGGTATGTTGCACCTGCATTTTTCAAACCAAAAGGCATAGCTGTATAACAATAAATACCTGTTGGTGTCATGAAGGCAGTATCCTCCTGATCAGAAGGCTCCATTTGGATATGTTGAAATCCTGAGGATGCATCCATGAAAGTCAGCATTTCATGCCCGGCAGTGGCATCTACCATTGCATCAATGTGGGGAAGACGAAATGGGTCTTTAGGACAAGCTTTGTTCAAGTCTGTGTAATCTACACAGACTCTCCATTTCCCGTTTTTCTTCTGTACCACAACCACGTTTGCTAGCCACCTCGGGAACTTAACCTCTCTGATCATCCTGGACTTCAATAATCTCTCAACTTCCTCTTGAATAATCGCATTCCGCTCAGGAGCAAACTTCCTTCTTTTTTGCTGCACAGGCTTGAATGATTTATCAATTCCAAGCTTGTGAGTGATAATATCTTTGGATATGCCTGTCATATCCTCATGCTTCCATGCAAACGTTGACATCCTGCATTTTAAAAAGTTAATTAATTGCTCTTCAATATCCTGAGGGATATTGGTTCCCACGAGCACCGAAATATCGGGATTATCCTGGTCTAGGATAATTTTCTTCACATCCTGCTCCGGATCCTCCACGATATCCTGGGCCCGCGTCTTTAATTGCTATGCTGCACTAGGCTTGGTTGAGGATTTCATCGAGGATGAGTAGCATTCTTTCGCCTCCTGCTGATCACTATCAACTTTGACAACTCCCCAAGGGGTAGGTATCTTGATGCATTGGTGATATGTTGATGGCACGACCTTCATATCGTGAATCCACGGTCTTCCCAGTATAATGTTATAGCAGGATAGAGAGTCCATCACACAGAAACGTTGTATCGAGTTGACTCCTTCAACGTACACCGGCAACTTTATCTCTCCCACTGTGTTTCTAGCCTCTCCACTGAACCCAACAAGCACGGTAGACTTTGAAGTGATATCCATTGGAGATACATTCATTCTTTTAAGCGTCTCTAGTTGGATTATGTTGACGGAGCTACCATTATCAACCAATATCCTGCATACAAAATGGTTAGCCACATATAACGTTATTACCAGAGCATCATGGTGAGGATCCTGGACAGTATCCCTGTCATCAGCATCAAATGTGATCACTTTATCCGTTGTAAGTGTAGTCATCCTGACAGGTTTGTCTCCCCTTTCGGCCTTAGCTTCTTTTGCATGTCTCTTTGCTGCCGAATACGAAGTCCCACAAATGTCGGATCCTCCCGAAATGAAGTTGATTATCTTGGCATCCGCGGGAGGTGATGCTGCTCGCTCAGGATCCTTCTCAGTATCCTGACCCTTATTCTTCTTTCTCCCCAAGAGATCTTTCAAATATCCCTTGCTTAGAAGATAGCTTATTTCTTTCCTTAGAGCGATGCAATCCTCAGTCATATGTCTGAAATCTTCGTGGAAAGCACACCATTTTGATTTGTCTTTCCAATCTGCTTTTTGTTGATTCTTTCGAGGCCATCTTGCCTTGTCCCCTAGACCCTGCATGGCATACATCAATTCAGGAATGTTAACAGAAAAGCAATATTCAGATAATTCAGGATATTCTTCAGGATCCTCATCTTCGACAACATTCACTCTCTTGTTCTCATTTCTGCCATATGGCATAGGCCGATATGACTTGAATGAGGATTCTGACTTCCTGTTAGTTGACTCATAAGTGTTGGATGAGTTCATCCTTTCTTGCATCTTTCTGTCATCTTCCAACTGAATATATCTTAGGGCCCTGTTCCGAGCTTCATCCAAGTTCCTGCATGGGTTCATTACAAGGTCTTGATAAAATTGAGAATCTTTTTGCAGCCCCATCTTGAAAGCTTGCACAGCTGTTGCAACATCAAGATGAGGAATATCTAGTGATCCCGGCTGAACTTGTTCACATAATCCCTAAGGGATTCCTGAGGCCCCTGTGTTATCCTGTAGAGATCACTTGTTAATTTTTCAAAGCTTCTACTACAAGAAAACTGACTATTAAATAAGTTTACTAAGTGAGCAAAAGATGTAATCGAATGTGGAGGAACATTCAAGAGCCATTTCAGGGCTGATCTTGTCAAGGTTGAACCAAAACCCTTGCACAAGCATGCTTCCTTGAGATCCGGAGGGATAGGGTTAATCTCCATCCTTTCCCTATACTGAGCAATATGCTCCTCAGGATCCGTTGTTCCGTCGTAAAGCTTCATGTTGGGGGTTTGGAACCTCTTTGGAATCTCAGCATCACAGATAGGATATGCAAAACGAGATATCTTGTGGCTGTCTTGAGACACTTCCGGGATCGGCTGGACCACCCCGGGTATACTTGATATCATGTCCTTCAACTTCTGAAGTTCCCTAGTAAGTGCTGATGTCACACCTGTATCCTGCAAAGATCCACTATTGTTAGTAGTATGAGTATTATTATTATTTGACACGTTACCCGTTGGAGGATTTTGCCCATATCCTGAAGCATATCCTGAGCTCCTTATGGTCGACATCCTGACCGAGGAGGGTATTTCAGGAGTATGATTCTGAGGAAGGTTGGGCACAATATTCCCCCTGTTATCCTCAGTATACACAGCTGAACTGAAGTTCAACGTCCTGGGGTGTAATGGAGTGACAATATCCTCAGCAGATCTGCTCGAGCCGGACTTCAGGAGTTGTATTTCCCTTAAAAGCATTTGGTTTGTTTCCTGTTGCTGCCTCATTTGTTCCTGCACACTTCCAAATAAGGTTAAAATTTCATCGTTAGAAGCTAAAACAGGAGCAGATTCCCTGAACACTGCGGGTAGGGATAATATCCTGAGGTCGTGTAGAGGCTGGCATCCTTGGAGGAGGTGGCGGAAGCACCGGACCGATAGTAGCAGAAGTCACAGCAGACACAGTAGAGGAACTCATGTTTGATCTTGAGGCCATTACGGATAATGTGGCAAAAAGTTTTGAAAATAGAAAACCGATTAGCGATTTGACAAAAATTTTTAGTAAAGAGAGCACCACTTGCCCCACGGTGGGCGCCAAATTGTTTTGGTCAAAAATTACCGAAGCAATTTAGTGATCAAATTAGTAATGTGAGGTAGTGTGCTAGAAAGTGTATAGAAAATATGCTTGTTGAGTTATTTAGAAAATCAGTATTCAGGATACGGCTCAGGATATTGAGCTGTATCTGCGATCAAACAGTGAGCAAACAATGAGCAAAAAGTAAAGGAAATGACACGAGATGTACGAGGAAAGCCCTTGATCAATCTAGATCGCCGGCATAAAACCTCGGGAGCTGACAATCGCAGCTGCCTTGTTCTTCTTATTGCTTTAAACTTCAGGATACAGTGCAGGATATGGACCAGATCGCTAAGTGTTACAATGCTTTTGTATGAAAGTAAGAATTGCTCGAGAGCAAGTGTTAGAGTGTAGCGAGTGTGATTGTGATGTCCTATTTGATCTGGTATACCCACCTATTTATAGTAATGAATTACAAACAATAATCCCTACAAATATGGGGTACTCTGAATATTCCATTATGAACGTTATTGACCGAGTAATACGGCTTCAACGTCTTCATTTGAACGACTTGGACCGAGTCTTCCGCGGAATGAGTCTTATGAACGTTGCCAGCTTCCAACCCACGTACCTGCACATAATCCGTTAGTAATCCTGAGGATACCATTCAGGATATTACCAATATCCTGAACCAGCATCCCGGATGTAAACAGATACTACATAACCAAGATATAAACCAAGATATTTTCCAGGATATAGGGGTTCAGAATTTCACCCATAACAGTACCATAAGAGTGCCGAAAGTAAAAAGTATCAGTATCACTCATGTTTGTGTCAGAAATTACCAACCGTCGGGATCTTACAGTTCTGTTTTCAGTAACTGAAACTTGGGCACGGGGGCGTGTTTAGTGGACACGGCCCCGTGTTCAGCTTACTGTCTGACTTAAAACAAGATTGCCAGTTCCAATGATTGGGCACGGGGTGTGTTCAGCGGGCACGGCCCGTGCTGGGTTCTGCAGAAGCTGAAAAACTAAAAAAAATCCTAAAAAAATGAAAAATAAGAAAAACGATTAGGCCGTTGATTCCTAACTTTCTTAAAATCCTTGTGTCCCCGGCAACGGCGCCAAAAACTTGATGCGTAGTCGAGTGTTATATATATTAGGTGTATATTTTAAGCCCCTTTAACACTTTTTAGTCAAGTTTTAAATTTATAAAACACGATATTTACTAACACTAGACACACATATGGGCAAGTGCACCCATCGTGAGCGTAGTATAGTGTTGGTAAGATACCGAGGTCGTCCAAGGACACAAGAGCTTTTAGTACCGGTTTATCCTCAACGTCTAATCAAATCAAAAAGAAGTTTTTAGAAAAATGTTTTAAACTAAGAAAAATAAAAACTAACTAAAATGCTGAAAATAAAAATAAAAAGAAAAACAGATAGACAAGATGAATCACTTGGTTCCGACTCGTATCTAGTGTAACCTTTGATTATTTCCGCACTTTTACACTTATTTAAGAGATTATCTTAGTTATTGTAGTAGGCCCCTCTTTTGAAGGTGACGTTACCCTCACCCCAGTAGTTTGAGTCAACAAGGATACAATCCTAAAAGGGTGGATTATTGAAAGATAATTAATTAAGTTATTAATGCAAATTATGGTAGGCCCCTCTTTTGGAGGTGACGTTACCCTCGACTAAGTAGTCTGAGTCAGCAGGGATACAGTCCTAAATAGCCGGGTTATAGTATTAATAGTAGTTAACTTATGAGGGGGTCAAAGAGTTTGGACCCCCGCCATCCAATACCGTTAAGTATTGAAGGAGGTCCTACTAAATTTGACCCAGGTCCATTGCAGGACCTCTAGACGCTGAACAATGGCAAGACCTTTACCAAATCGTTCCCTTAACCCCCGACCAGGTAGCCAACATACCTCCATATAGACCGTGGAGATATGAATGGTGAAAATCTTTTATTTTATATAGACAGTAAAATAATGCCAAGACACCACGGACAAACGATAAGGAAAGATCACCTTCAACATAAGAAACTAGTTATTAAAGTCATTAATACAAAACCAAGTAAAAAGTGCAAAAGATTAGAAATAAAAAGTATTATACTAGACACTTTGTCTTCACCAAGTGATGTAAGTGACTTAGGCAAACATGGCCTTGATTGTCAAGAACTCTTACGATCAATCTTGGATCCCGAGACGACTCACACACTCTACGATGGACAATGGATGATGATGGTGTTATGGTGGTGGTGGGTGGTGGGTGAAGTGTGAGAGAGGTGGTGTGCCAAGGGATGGTTTGAGCTTTAGCCAAGCACTTCTATTTATAGGCTGAACAGAAGCTCGGGCACGGCCCCGTGTCCACATCCTTCTCTTTCTTCATTTAATGCAGTTTTGTCTTTTTAGTTGACCACGCCCCCGTGTCCGCTAAGCACGACCCCGTGGTGCAGAAGAATCTTTGTACTATGCAGATTTGCTGGATTGTGCGAATCTTATAGTTGACCACGGCCCCGTGTCCGCTGAGCACGGCCCCGTGGTGGGCAATAGAAGCTTCTACCACTTTGTCTTTTCTGCTGACACTTGGGCACGCCCCCGTGCTGGCTGAGCACGGGGCGTGTTCAGGCTTCTGATCTGTTGTTTTGCTTAGGAAGATGCTGTCGTGGGGTCGGGCATGTCACGTCTTGTTCCTTTTCTTGTATTTATGTTAGATTTTGATGTCTTTTTGCTTCTTTTGTTAATTTGAGCTCATTTAATCCTGAAAATACAAAAGGAAGACAAAAGCACACTTTTTCCAACATTAGTACTAAAAAAGGGTTAGTTTTATGCCTCATTTGATGAAATTTATATGTTGCATTTTTAACACATCAGTATGTAAATCAACTTTTTGATCGTCAGTGTGGATTTTCTCAATTCGTATCAACTTCTTATCGAAACAATCACGAATGAAGTGATGACGAATCTCAATATGTTTAGTTTTAGCATGATGAACTGGATTTTTAGTAATGTTAATCGCTGCCTCATTATCAACAAAGATAGGGGTGTTTAGAAATTGCAAACTGTAGTCCCGCATCTGTTGCTGGATCTACAAGATCTGAGAGCAGCAACTGCTAGCAGATACATACTCTGTTTCACATGTGGATAAAGCCACAGAGGTTTGCTTTTTGCATTGCCAGGTGACCAATCGTGGTCCAAAAAACTGACACCCTGCTGTTGTTGATTTAGCGTTAACTTTGCAGCATCCGAAATCGGAATCGGAATACCCTTCGAGCGTGAAATCGCCTTCTCTTGGATACCACAACCCCAATGATGGAGTTCCTTTCAGGTAGCGTAATATCCTTTTCACAATCACCATATGCGATGCTCTCGGGTTAGATTGAAATCTTGCTGCGAGGCAGGTTGGGTACATGATATCGGGTCTTGAAGCTGTCAAATACATCAGCGATCCGATCATGGAACGATACATCGTTTCATCTACCTTCTCTCCGGTGAGATCAGGGTTTATCCCATGATTCGTTGCTAATGGGGTGGAAGCTGGAGTAGAACCTGACATCCCGAATTTCTCCAAGATATCATGAACATACTTCGTTTGATGTATGAAAATTCCTTTAGGTAGTTGATCAACCTGCAGTCCCAAAAAGAATTTCATCTCACCCATCGATGACATTTCGAATTTCTGCTTCATAACTCGTTCAAAATCTTTGCACAAATTTTCATTTGTTGACCCAAATATAATGTCGTCCACGTAAATTTGAACTATCAGAAGATAACCGTCGACCTCTTTGGTGAAGAGAGTGGCATCCACTTTTCCACGGATGAAGCTGTTGGCTAGTAAGTGTTGAGACAATGTCTCGTACCAAGCTCTCGGGGCCTAGTGTAAACCATACAACGCTTTTTCTAGCAAGTAGACCTTGTCTTTGTGATGTGGATCGGTAAAGCCCGGTGGCTGACCGACATAAACCTCCTCTTTTACCTTCCCATAGAGAAAATCCGATTTCACATCTAACTGATATACTTTGAAATTTTTCCAAGACGCAAATGCTAAAAAGATTCTGATCGCTTCAAGTCGAGCTACAGGAGCATACACTTCAGTGAAATCTATCCCCTCCTGCTGACTGAAACCCTGGACTACGAGTCGAGCTTTGTTACGAACAACAACCCCTCTATCGTCTCTCTTACACTTGAACACCCACTTGGTGTTTATCTTCCTCTGACCATCAGGTAAATCCACTAACTTCCACACTCCCAGCTTTTCAAATTGGCTCAGTTCCTCCTGCATCGCATTGACCCAGGAATCTTCAGTAAGCGCCTCTTTGTAAGTCCTTGGCTCAACCTGCGAGATAAAACAACTCAATGAGAATTCAGTTTGTAAGGGAGCAACTTTTGTATAAAAACATGTAAGCCCTTTATCAAGCTGTCTTCGAGTGCGGACTCCTGTCTGCAATTCTCCAATGATCAATTCCTCTGGATGGTATGAAAGAGTTCGTGGCATCACTTCGCCTGGAACATCTACATCGCCTTCCAGATTAGTAACATTCTGATTTGCACCTTGTTCACTGACTGGGTTTGTTTGACTTGAAATCTGAATTTGCTCCCCCTCAGAATCTGAATCACCATAATCAAATAATGGCATGTTCTCAGATTCTTGATTATCATTCTGTGCCGTTTGATTATCTTGAGAAACTTCATTTTGTTGAACATCATCATGTTCACCAGCATTGCTTGGACCTGCTTCATCGTCATTTGAAGTTTGTCGTGGTCTTCTTGAATACTCGGCTGGAAACCTTTCCTGCGATGACTCATACTCTCGCAAAATATCCAACTCATCAAAGAAATCTTCTTCTTCTTCTGGTTCTTCCATCATGTCAAACGAATCCCACAACTTGTCGTAATGATAACGCCATGAATCTCCAGGATTCTGCGGCGGCATTGTATAACCTTGACATTCAACATTAGGAGCTTCAATAATCCGCTTCAGACTTGGAACGAAGACACGTCGTAATGGACTTGCATAACCTATAAATATCCCTTCTATACTCTTCGGACCAAACTTTCCAAAAGGCTCTAGAACAGTACAAGGTGACCCAAACGGTTCAAGATACTTCAGATTTGGTTTGCGGTTATTGATCAACTCAAAGCATGTTTTGTTGAATTTCTTGACAGTGAGAACTCTGTTGAGCGTATAGCATGCGGCGGAAACTGCTTCTGCCCAAAAATTTATCGGTAACTTTGAATCAGCAAGCATTGTTCTAGCCGTTTCGATTAGCGTCCTGTTTTTACGTTCTGCAACTCCATTCTGCTGCGGAGTGTATGGAGCACTAAACTCATGCAATATACCTCTTTCATCACAATATTCTTCCATCTTGTTGTTCTTGAATTCAGTACCATTATCACTTCTGATTCTTCTGAGACACCTTTGGTACAGATTTTCAATCTTTCTGAACAACGCCATCAAACTGTCAAACGTTTCATCTTTCGACTTCAAGAATGATACCCACGAAAATCTGGAATAATCATCAGTAACCACAAGACAGTAGAGATCCCCTGTAATACTTTTGACGTTTACTGGACCAAACAGATCCATATGTAGTCTCTCTAACGGTCTGGAAACTGAATTAACTTGCTTTTTAGGGTGTAACTTTTTCTTTTGTTTGCCTTTGATGCACCTAATGCACTCCCCTTCCAGATGAAAACCTTTGATATTAACTCCAAGAACCAAATCATTGTGCACCAAGTGATTCATTTTTCTAACTGAACAAGTTAAGTGAACTAGATCTTACGGAGCCTGCTCATGTATGACATGATTCGTATCTGATCATAGAAAAAATTCTCTTTAAGCGAACTAGCCTATCCTCCGTATGGGCTTACGTGATGGTTGGAACAAAGACACATTTGGTTGTGAATTCAATTGTGGCAGATAAATATAAATAAAGGCACAGATCTGCATAGACCAATCAATATATGCCCCATTTTCCGGTGCCACAACTTCGATTATTTCTCTGTTGCTCTAGACACAAAACAATGAGCCTGACCCGTGGTTGTAGTAGCTACACTCATGTCCAACACGTACAGATCATTGACTCTTGGTGCCCTCATGATAATCCATTCTTCAGGGATAACAAATCCTGGTTTCAAAATCAAACATTCTTTATCAGTGAAGTGAGTGGTATACATCCTGTCACAAATCTGCGAGATACTCAGCAGATTATTCTCCAGCTCAGCAATGTAGTTAACTCTTTCAAACGTCACAATCCCATTGGATAACGTTCCTTCACCAACAATTCTACCACCTTGATTTCCTGCTAACCCTACATAACCTCCATTAAAATTTCTAACATCATATAACAATGCCGTCTTTCCTGTCATATGTCGTGACGCTCCACTATCCATAATCCATCGTGAAACAAGTCTCGGAAGATCCTGCACATATCACAAACAATTCAATAAAGATGCCGATTCATGCTTCACAATTACCAACTAGGAAGCTCCGGCAAGTCCAAAATCTTTAGTGAGATTTTGATGCCACCCAAGCCTCTTTTGACTCGGGTAACTTGACTTTAATGTGAGTTTTAGCAGTGTAAAGTGGCGGAAAATTTTTATCATTTATCTTTAAAGTTTCCTCAGACCCAACCTCAACCTTTTTGTATAAGAAAAACTCATCTATTTTAAGTTGACCGGTTGGTTGATTTTTCTTTTGAACATTCTTCTTCTCTGGTGGAGTAGAAGATTGTTTCTCCAACTTTTCATAATAATCCAAAGGAACATCCATCTTTACCGGTGTGGTAGAAGACGATTGTTTTTCCATCTCAGAAACCTTTGGTTTTTCAACAACTTTTGGCTTCCATGTTTGTTGAAATGAAGCAACCCGTTTGTAAAATTTGTCAATTTTATTTACCACATTCTTAACAGGTTCAATTTTGACTTTTGATTTCTCATTTTTCAAAATTTTCTCAACAACCATTGGAGCTTTTCCTTTTGAATCAACCTTCTTCTTTCGATTCTCAACAACTTCAGTCTTAGGCTTGGAGTTGGTGATGCAATTTCTTGCAATGTGACCAACTTTGTTGCATCTAAAGCATGTACGAGTATCAACTACTCGACTTGTGCCTTCAGACTGAGGTTGTGAGGCCTTCTCCTCAAAGAACTCTTCATTTGATTTCGAAAAAATCTTTTTCTCTTCATCAGAAAGGGAACTTGAGCTGTTCACAAACACTTTCTTCTCAGCAAACCTTTTATTTTGAAAAGTCTTTCTTTGATAGTTCTTACCACCCTGATATCCACCCAACCAATTGTTTCGATTGTTGTTATAAAAACGTGGTGGAACTACAGGTTTCTTGTAGTAGGCTTTATTTTTCTCAAAATTCATTTGCCTTTTTGTTTGTTTCAAACTCTTTACTTCTGACAAATCGATTTCAACCATTTTGAACACATTTTTCAATTTTGAAACATTTACATTCTCCAGAGGAAACTCAGAATCCGAATACAACTTATCAGATCCAGCCATCTTGTACATCACAAGACCCGGTTCATCACCTAAGTTGTTTTTGGATTTTGGTTTCTGAATGTAATTGTCCAGAAAACATTTTTCATCCTCAGCTGAATCACTATCCAAAACACTTTCAGCCATGCCTTTAACAATCTCAGTTTGAACACTATCATCAGATGATGATGAAGAAAATGTCACATCAATTGAATAAGGAAGTTTCACTTCATTTTCTTCCTCAAGATTAACCAACCCAGATTACTTTTTCGAATAATTGTCAAGAACTGGTGGTGGAACTTGATGAAACCCGACCCCAGTTCCATCACAGTATACATCTTCACCTGCTTTGTCTTTCCCGATGGGTTTGGGAATAATGTGTTGCAAAACAAAGCTTGCAGAGTTGTAACTGTTCAATTTCAAATTGATTCGCTCATTCTCACTCTTAGCCTCTTCAAACTGAAGTTTCAACTTAGCAATCTCATCCAATTGTTTGTTGATTAATTCTTCTTTGATCCTCAAAACACATTGCAATTGGCAATTTTCTTTGTATGTTTTACCGTTTCTATCATCATTATCTTTAACCGTGCTTTTAAGCTTAACAACTTTTTCAATAATCTGACGATTTTCAAGAACTAACCTTTCATTTTCTTTCCTAACCTTTTCATGGTCAATTTTATCATTTTCAATTTTGTTAGTTAATTCTTTTAACCGTTCAGTTGAAGCTTTCACCATTTTATCACGATCAAGAATTTGATCCTCAACACTTCTGACTCTAGCAGTCAGCTCTTCAACCTTCTTACCGTTGAGATAAGTGACTGTGCTACAAACTTTGCATTCCTTGATGCAATTTTTGCAGTCAACATCACCATTGACTTTTTTTACCTGACTCAGTCGTTGACGCGTTTGAACTGACCTGGCTTTTAGACTCAGAAACGGATTTAGAATCTACCTCAAGTGCCTTAGCAGCCAGCACCTTGTCAGCCATCTTTCCCATGTTTTCAGCATTCAACTCCTGTGTCGTGTCAATGATTCCAGTATCAACCTTCTTTGTTTTCTCTTCTTTCTCTTTCTCTTCTCCGCTTCCCCACCATTTCCTCTGCCAATAATCATCTTCTTCTTTATACTCTTTGATTATGGTTTCCAAATCAAGAGTGTTATGATCAATAGCAATGTTTCCTTGGGGGTCAAGATAACATTCCCTGTCTGGATCCCATCTATTTGCTCTTTTTGCCTCAGAAAAGATACCAGCTATTCTGATCAATTTGTTCGTGGCCAACAGCTTTCTGTGATTATACTTCTGTTCTTCATTTCTGTTGTCTTTCCAAGGAACAGGTTCAGATTTTGCCATGAATGCATATCCAACTGCATCCTCCTCAGGTAATAACTCGCTCCAGTAAAAACCTTCATCGTCATTAATCACCGCAAGAGCTCTAGATTTCTCTTTGTTATCCTCAATCTGCTTCATTCTCGGCGGCTCCGATTTATTCTGATGATAAATCGCTTTCTTGTAGTAATCTTCTCTGAACGGGTTCTCAGATTCATCAGCATACGCATTTCGGCATTCATGCTTAAAGTGACCTTTCTGTTTGCACTTAAAGCACGTCACTTTAGACTTGTCAAAGCCTAACTTGGTAGAAGGTCCACCAATAGACTTCCTCCCTGTGATCTCCATAAAACGCTGTGCTCGACGAACTGCACTGGCCATACACCACCTTATGTCTATCAGTTCCATCTCCTCAGGATCAATCTGATCATAATCTTCCTTCGTCAGGTTGGTGTTGCCTATCTTCCCTGCTACAAGACTTTCATAAGATTCTAGCACAGATGCTAAGAAAACCATCTGTTGCTTTGCTGACTCCTCGCTGAAGTTTTGAGCGTTCTTTAAGTCTACAGCGATGTTGCATTTAAATAGATTCTTTGCATCAGAATGATTTGCAGATGACGAAGATCCACTGTGAAATCCACTGCTTTGACTTTCTTTGTTTGATGTGTTAACATTTTCGGCAGAGAAAGCTGTCTTGGGAGATGTACTCTTTGGCATCATGCTCTTTGGATAATACAAATCCAAGTTCTGCTGATAAGACGAATGATTGACTTTGTGTGTCTTCTTTAATTCCAACTCATGACTCTCTAGTCTCTCAATTAGCAAGTCTACTGTCAACACTTCTGGCGGCTTGATAGTATTCTTTAGCATCAACGCATAATATTGCCAATCCATCTCATCTGGCAACGAATCGAACAATTTGTCGATTAGCTCATCTTGAGTATAGGAAATTCCATGTCTCGCCAGTTCCAGCTTCAGGTGCCCAAACCTCTCAATCATTTTACAAACTGATTCATTCTTTAAACATCCAAACAAATCAAACTCTTTTCTAAGTAGTTTCTTTTTTGTTCTTCACTATTTCTGTACTTCCTAAACATTTGGTTTCTAACTTTTTCTAGAGATCTTTAGAACTGCTGTACTCGATCAAAGATATTATATCTTCTCGAACAGACTGAAATAGCAGTGCAACGCATTTTTGCTCAGCGACAAATGTCTTTATTTCTTCAGGTGATGATAAGGTTTCGCCACTTTTCCCTCCATCATTGTAACCATTTTTTAGACTCTTCCAGTTGGGAAAATCAAAAGCTCTCAACCAATCTTCAAACTTCTTGGCCCACCGACTGTATTATTCGATAGCCATTAACTTCGGGGTTTTGTTATATGTTCCAAATGCGCTTTCAACTTCCAAAGCATCCGATAACTTTTTCTTTGGATTCGACGTGTTCTCATTGGTGTTGCTAGATGAAGCATCATCCCCAGAAATGCCAGCAAACGCATACATGTCGCTAAACGGGTTCATGAATAGATCATCCATCTTGCACGTACCTGAAAAATCAACAAACACTTAGAAATTTCTTGATTTTAAAAAAATCAGATTCAAGCGAAACCACTTGAAATAACAATGACTTCAAGCGAAAGCTACAAGATCAAGCAATTCAAGCGAAACACGGCCTTTTGAAACGAAAGGTCCTGGTTCACTTGGAATTTCAAGCGAAAGGTGTATTTTCAAGCGAAAGATGTATTTTAAAGATGTTTCGCTTGAGATTTTCAAGCGAAATGTGTGATTTTCAAGCGAAACTACGAAGGACAATTTCAAGCGAAACACTGTTTTATGCCATTTTTTATCAGTTTTAATCCGAATTATAATCTGATTCTTTGTAGGATTTGTTAATACTATGTTTTACACAACATATGTGAAAATCAGGCCATTTCAACCGGTAGAACTCGTTCAAATCAGAAAAGTATGAGAAGAAGTGAGTAGAAATAAGAAAATCCGGTAGAATCAAGCTGCTATTGTGACAACCCAAACTTTCAAGGCTAGTGCTATCCGATCTCATGACCTTAAACTGGTACTGTTACGCTCTATTACGTTATAACCGAACGAATGTTATGTTAAACAAGAGGTAATTATATGAGAATATTGGATTGCAAGTAATTAGAATGTAGTTTGGTCGCACAATCTAGCCGGGTCACACACTCCTCTCATAAACGCACACTCCCACCTTGGTATCTTTAAAACTCGGCCCACATATTCTATCCAGCCCAAACTCATTCCGAACCTAAACCGAGCCCACTTCAGCCCTATAATGTACGGGTATGCATGAGAGTGGGAATACAATTCTTTTCCTCACAAATTGCAAACCCTAAAACTCTCTTCCCAGCGCACACAAGTGGATGACAGTCCCTCCATTCTTAAAGCTCTCTTTGGATCTGAATCGCCGTATCTCTCATTCTGGATCACTCGCACACCCTCTACTTCTCGGTGAGTATTTCGATCTTAATTTTAGTTGATTGTTATTGTTGGTTTCGGTGGTGTTATGCTTGCTAGTATTGTTATGGCATAGGGATTCGTTTACATGTTAACCTGAATTGGATAAACTAATTTGATTAGTGATTAAGGATTTGATATAGATCGATGACAATGCTAAATTAATAGATAACGATTCAGACCTGCATGAGGTTAAATAATTGCTGAAAAGTGATGTTGTTCGATTTGTGTTGGATAAAGTTCCTAGGTGATTAGCAGGAGTATAGGATCTCGGTTAGTGTTAATATATTATTTTTGTTGAATATGTTGGTTGCATGTGAGTATGTGATTATGGGTAAATCAATATTATATATATGATTGCACATGTTGCCTATCGGTCCAATAGTTTTGTAGAGTTATGGCTTGATAAAAGTGGATAAGTGTGAATTTGATAGTGGTGGCCATGTGTATTGTTGAGGATATTAATTATAGTATTGTCAGACTATAATTAGACTATGGATATCAAATATGGGTAGTGATGTCAGACTATAGTTTTGTTTGTATGTTTCATACATGTTTGAATTACTTATATATGATATAGAAGTTATTATAATCTGGATCATGTGATATGTTTCTGACTTGAATTAATAGAGCATGTGTATGATTGTTATTTCAGTATCAAACCTAACTAATTGTTGTGAATTGGCCTGGATTGAATAAATAGTGGAACCGTAAAACACTTGCATATATGATGGACTTGATTATTTACGAAACAAGTAGGGAGCCAAGGGGGTTTGGGTTTTTTTTTAAGTAGTTGGGCCTGTTTGTGTAAAAAGACTGGGCCGATCTGAACAGAAAATAGATTGTCAAATTTATAAGTGGTGATTGAAAAATTAGTTTTGATTTCGTGGGTTATAAATTACAAAAGTGGGCCTCGGTTAATGGACTGCATTTTGGAGAGTGGGTTACACAATTGAGTGGGCCGGGGGGGGGGAACCTATGGACTGTCGACTGATAGGCTTGGTGTGAGTATTAAGTGTCATGAAAATATTATTGCTATATGCATATTTGTGGGAATGAGATGTGAACTGTTCATGTGAGTTAGTATGATTTATGAATTTGTATTGTGAAAATACATATAAACCGAATACTCGTTGTAACCTGTATGATAATGTGTGCCATAATTGCCTACCACATGTGGAAAATACGCAATGAATAAGCAAATTCTATGTAAACGAAACTGGCTATCATTGGAACCATATTAGGGTTTGGATTGTCCAACGGTAAAACGAATAACTAATCTTACCGAGCAAAACAAATGTGAGTTCACTGCTCTTTTTCCAAGCATACATCCCGGGGAGGGATATCGGGTAACGTTCCGGGGAGGAATGTCAGGTTAATGGGATGTTTGTTATTACTCATTTCTATCATATAAGACCCCTTACATCTACCGACAGTTGCCGGGGAGGCAATGAGGTTATTAGTTGATAGTGCTATTAGGTTTGGCACCCTCACACCGTACCGGGGAGGACGGGCGTGAACTAATTTCCTTAAAGCATGACCAATGTTTTGATAGAGACATTGGGGTTGGGCAAACACATCTTGTAGCCATTTCGGTAATCGAGTTAATAACAACATCAAATCAATTTGTTAAGCTGATTTATACATATAACTGGTAACTAAAATCGTTAACAAAACTTTGAACTCACCAGCGTTGTCTGACACACTTATTTGCATGCTTGTAGGTCGTTAGGTGTCTTGCATTGGAACTTGCTGTCTGGAGTAGCTGGAGTGGTCGTGGTTCGACTGGAGGGATCCATGTTATTGATTGCTTGATACTATTTGTTGGTTTGAAACTGTTTAACTTTGTTTAACTTTGCTTCCGCTGAACACTTTGGTTTTCACTTAAACTTGTTGATGGTATTTTTATTAATAATCGAGAACTTTATTTTGAAACATGTATGGGTTCAATGTAATTAGTGGCTCGTTGTTGGTACGTCACACGCCTAACAGGGACATTCCCTTGGTGGTATTTTGGGGGTGTGACAGTTTGGTATTAGAGCTACTGGTTATAGTGAACATGGTTTTAAAAACGTTTTTATAAAACCAGACTATAACCGAACAGTTCTGAAAACGTGAATACGACCATGACACTCAGCTCCAGATTGCAAGGTTCGTCTTTTTCACCTGTTGCATACATTACATGGCTAGTACACATTTGTTTATGATGTAGCGTACGGACACACACTTGTCACTATAGCATGATTACATGAATTGCTTGCTTGCATTATGATGCATTGGTAGTATGTCATAGTCCTTGGGAATTCTGTGATCTTATCATTTTGACAAACCCCCCCCCCCCCCCCGGTTTGACATCTGAGTCTGAGGAACCATTTGACACGAGTTAGGAGGAACTGAGATGAGTATGCAAATCGCAATATTATTATGGGTGCACACATAATAATAATGTGGGGTGCATGCGAGTCCTAGTGAGACTTAACAAGTGAAAAAGGGGTTCCGTTCCGTTATTTGATCGGTGTGAAACACAACAGTCTATAGAGTCATAGCAGTAGTTGTCTCTTACTCGGGCGTGATCTTTTCACTCCTCTCTAAATCCTTACGAATCTTGATGCTATCGAATATTACTTGAACACCCATCTGAACGCCTAGCGAACTGTGTAGAATGTTAGGTGCCTGTATGAACGTCCTTGTGTTGGATGTTGCAACATCAACGATTGGTCTATACCTCCCACACTCTTCATTGTTTGCCGGAACCCAACGAATTGACGTCTTGGAATTCGAAGTGCGACCACTTCTACAACACTCTCGCAACAGACCATGTAATACTCAATCAACTTGCTAGACCGATGGACAAGAGGATGAGCGTAGTACTTTACCGACTTCAGTATTTGGACAACCCTGATTACCGGCAACGAACACCAGTGGATAGACTTCAATCGAATCCCTAACCCTAGTCAGCGACTTATGGGAGTCAACTCTTACGGATCAATCGGGACATGAACGATGACCATTGACTATAGAGTGGAATGTGTAACTTCCCGCACAGTGAGTAGTGCCATAGCACGTGACATGGAAGGTGAAAAGATGGACCCTGTTGGTGAAAGGTCACAGGACCCCGTTACAAACAGCGACATTAGAGGCAACAGACACGGCGACATCAAGGTACTCATAATTGTAGCTTACAGTGTGGAATCAAAGGTGACTTCGACAAGGATTGACTGTCGTTAAGACAAAATGTCAACAACCAAGGGAATAATGACAGCATTGGAAAACCCTAGTAACCGTAACAACGACACTGGTAGTGGTGTTCGTGGAAGGGCATTTAGGATTGGCGTAGGCGACGCCAGGCATAAAAGCTACATGGTAGCTTGTATGGATTGCTAATCGCTTCGTCTCTGTTCTGCTTGACCATGAAGCTTTTGGAAATCAACCCTGTTGTGGAACCGACTGATGGCAAGTCAATTGAAATCTCTTATGTTCGTTGTGTAACACCTCGAAAATTCACGTCCTATAATGTGTAGACACGTGTCATATGTTTGAACGTGTGAAAGAATGTTATAGAAGGACTAAAGTTGACAAACATGGAAAGTATGTGAATATACGGATTCTAAGTGTCAACAGTGAATAAATATACTTCATAATAACCCTACATGATGTTCATATCATCAAACGAATAAATCATGGATCATACGAAGCAAAAAGTGAGAGATTACAAACTACAGGGGTTAAATGTGTCAACATGTTTAAGTTATACCTCTGAGTGACCTTTTGACAAACCCGAAGCTTTGTAACAGATAATTATGCTCACTAGAATGCGCGATATAAATTTCATAAAGTTTCGTAATCGTATGAGAAAGTTATGATCAAATTCGTGTGCGAGGGGTTAAAGCGTTAACGTTGAAAGTTATGACTTTTCGGGTTAACCGGAAGTGTCCAGGGACTTGGCAAAATGGGTATAAGTCCTAAAGCCCTTATAGGTAAATAAGAAGGGGTCAAATTGCAAAATATAAGCTTGCTTGACCTTCCGAAGAGCCAAGGGACAAGATGTGGAAAATGGAAAATGTAAAATCTGATATCAGGGTTAAGGCGGGCCGCGTAAAGGTTAACCTACCTTTACGCGGGCCGCGTCAAACGCCCAGTATCAGAAAAGCTAGACAGCAGCCTGTTTATGCGCAGAATCGACCAAAAACAGATATTTTAACATGGTGGGCGACCCCTAAACAGTCCTAGACACTTAGGGACACATGTTGAAGGGTTGTGGTCAGTGTTAGACCTTGGTGTCAACAATCTATGGTGAGAAATTCACTATAAAAGGCCACAAGACTTCAACTCATTCTTCACACCTTCCATCAAGCTTTCTGATCGATTTCTGGAGCTTAGGAGCAGACTCAAGTGGTCACTAATCAAGCATAGGACTTCAGTAAGTATGCCTAACCCTTCTTAATTAAGTTTTAGCTTAGTTTAAGCTTAAAAGTCAAACCGTCGTAATTAACGGTTGACTTTAAGATTAATCACTAATGGTCCAGTGATTAGTCGAATCAAAAGTAGTTATAAGTTGGTAATTATGTGGGTAATAAACCCTTAAAAGGGTTCCCCCTGATTCCCACTCTAACTAGGGCAAATGTCGGGTCAAACGTGTTAATAAAAAGTCAACAGAATGTTTAAATTACAATTTATGCATGATTAGCAATGTAGAACACATATAACCTGTTTGATCATTAATATAACTTGGTAATGAGTGTAAGAACATGTCTAAACATGTTCAACCCGACAATTTCCTGTTTAGACCCGGTTCGGAACCGGAAGTCGCATAGTTTGACTTATACTTTGACTTTCAGTTCTGACCTGTTATGGTATGTTTTAGAAATACCTAAGAGCTTCATTTGGACCAGGTTACATGCTAGTATAACCCTCTGTGATTATACACCATGGTTCATTAGTTAACCGATTAATACGCATGATTCCGTTAATTGCTCATATGTTGACCATTATGCCCTTATTACCTTAAAACGTGATTTTTGGAAATGTAAAAGAGTAGAAACCTTAATTACTGATATATATACTTGTATGCAAAGTTTGACATCAGTTTGAGGTGTAGAATAAGAGTTATGCTCATTAGCGCAAATTGGAAGCTTTATGTTAATTAAATGGCGTAATTAGCGTATAGCCTATTTAAACATACTTTTTGATATCAAATCTTTTACCCACTGATGTAATATATTATTTTGGGAATTTTGAAGATTTTTAATTAATTTTAGGCTGAGCATAACTAATAGTCGTAGACTTAACCCGGTAATTGTCGGTTTTGCCCTTACGGGCCATAAAATGAGTTTTACATATCTAAACGACTCCAAAACTTTTGCTACTGATCTTAAATGACAAATAAATTATTTTAAGCCTTCTGGAATAATAAAAATATCAGCTTTAAGTATCAAACCCGGAAATGGCTTCTAATCGCCTTTTTAAGCGTTTTTAACGCATAGTATGTAATAAAATTATTTTAAACATACAAGGGGTGATACCTACTGATATTAGAGGCAAATCATAATATTTTAACAGTAAGCAAAGGTTGATAAACTCAGACTTCAGTTTTGAGCTTTTCGGCTTATGTGAAATTACCAAAATACCCCTACGGGGCATAGTTTGGTTAAAATTGATAAATTTCACATATATACTTTACCCTACTGTTATAACTTAGTAAAATGAGTATTGTGGCTGATTATATCAGACCTGTAATTCAGAATACTACTTAAACTCTTTTACAACCTTATAAATGACCAAACTACCCCTACGGGGCATAGTTTGTGTTTAAATTCATTTCGGGCATAATAAATGGTATCTTACTGATGTCACAACATATATGAAGCATATTAACTTAGGAAACCTGTAAATGGCTCATATGAATACCCGTTACGCTTATTACGCGTTCGGTTCGGTTTATGTAACTAGTTTACATAAACTAGCCTAAACGGGTCAAACCTTGACGGTTTTATCTCAAAATCCAGAATGTGTATGAAATACCCATATTAAACAAGTCCCTGAACTTGTCGGGTCTAAATCACATTCTATCCGGTCTTCGCTTAATCGTGCGTACGAACCGTGTCTTTGAAACTTACCGGTCTAAGCTTAAGCTTAACTAAAGACCCGTTAGGATTCTAATAGGTTATTATAAACCTTCGTTCCAGATTAGGAGTACCAGTAAAAGCTACGTGCGTTTGCTTATTGTGATTTATACATTGCTCAGGTAAATACTTTTAACTTATTTTCCCTATACGGGCTTGGGTTACGGTATATAGTATACCGCTTGATCGGGCATCAAATCTTCCATCGTTGGGTGGTTAATTGAATAATTTGATCGGCTCGTTTAAACAGTCTTGTTACTTAAAGCCTTTGGGGGGTTAATGACCATGTCCCAGATATCCTTGGCATCATTTTACGAAATGGCCACGACTTAAGCGCGGGGTGTAGGCGTACACCCATCAGTGCACAAAAGAATAATGTGGTGTGTCTATTGATCTTTAACCCAGACTTGATCCGGGCTACTGAACGCAGAAGGAACATGTAATTCGTTCACAAGATTATATATTTAAATAATTCTCTCAAGTTAAATAAAATGTTTATGCCACGTACATCCAAACCAATTTTCAATCATTTTCCAAAATGAGTCAGTTGATTGTATTTACCAGTGTAAACTGACGTATTTTCCCAAAAAGATTAAATGCAGGTACTAAGCGTAATTGGCTGGGATTTCTCCTTAGCATCATTAGAAGTCTCGCAAGCTTAAGATGCCTGAAGTCTGTTGAACTATTGTTTCATATTTTATTTTCGATCCTTCTGTGGATAAACTTCCGAATATTGTGACATTTGATATTACAATATTAAATTCGGTTGTATTATATCTTTTAAATTGCTTCCGCTGTGCATATTAAATATTGTGTTGTTTGACTACTACGTTACCAACCATGACGTCACGATACTCCCCACCGGGCCCACCGGTGACACGTGGAAATCGGGGTGTGACAGGTTGGTATCAGAGCCAACATTGAGCGAATTAAACACTAGCCTTTTGTGTTTAATCTCAATAACACAATTGCACATATCTAAACTTTCGAGTCTAGACAAATAACATAGGACAACTTCTACCTTGTTTGGTTTTTGTTTTGTCCTTTAAATTTTTATATATTGTTGTTGTTATCTCATGCTATATTGACAGGATTAACAAAAATGCCGCCAAGATTCTTTAGAAGAAGAGGACGTGGAAAGGGGCCAATCACCGCCCCCAATGACAACGAGGCAGGACCCTCGAATGTGCGAGCTCCTTCGACCACAGAAAGTGACGATCCCCGGCAAAACCGGATAAACCTCTTCGAGCCAGCAAGACGGTCGGTTTCGCACAGCTCAACTCCTCCTGTTCATAACCCTTATGGGCCACAGCCGGAGTAAGAGCCCAACAACCCTCAACCCTCCTACATACCGTTACAGCGATCCTTATCGCATAATTCTTTTGGTGACCCTACACCAGTTTTTAGGGGCCGGTTTAACCCGACAAATTTCATTCAAGAACCAGTGGGTTTCAACCCATTGGGACCGGAGGACCATTTTTCTGGAGATCACGCGGATGATATGGACGAGGATACGGACCCCGTCGAACCAGCCAGTGGTACACCAAACCACCCGATTGAGATCTCTGACGGATCTTCTTTCCACGGATCACCCTATGTTGGTCCAGATAGCTTCCAAGCTATGTTTACCAGGCACGAATGGTACTATACACCTCCTCGCCATTTACCTCCTCAGCAGCAGCAACAGCAGCAACAGGATCCCTCTGTGGATTCACGGTTTGTGGCAGTTACGCCACCGCCTCCACCGCCGCCAGTTCAACCGGCAGCTCCGCAACCGCCAAGGCGTAGGAGATCTGGACCGCGTATGTCTACACGGGGAGGAGACTTCCATTTCAGCTCTCCTCGGCAATCAAGTGGCAGCCACTACCCGCCACATCAAGAAGATCCACAAATGGGTGGACCTTCACACCCAGTTGCATCGCAACCACCGCCTATGGGTTTTGATAACCCAATTCTGGCATACACGGGTTCCATGGCGTATAACCCGTTTGAACAGCCAGTGCACACCAACTACAACTACGCCGAAGCCGACCCATACATGGTAGCGGCTAACTACAACACCCAAGGACCCTATGGAGATCCATGGGGAGTAGGGTACCCAACTCATGGGTACCAAATACCTCCAAGACCTATTATCAGGAAACAATCGCAACCACCAAGGTTCTCTCCACCAGAGCGTAAAGAAATTCTGCAAAGGTTGGACCATGTAGAGCGAGAATTTCACAGGGAACGAAGGGAGCGACAGACTTTCTTCCAAGGATTAACGAGCCTAATTAAAGGGAAGAGCAAGAAGGACCACTGAATCCTTCCATTTGATTGTATAAACCCCTGCGTGGGTATGCTTGTTTGTTTTGACCCCTGCGTGGGTCTATCTTTATGTAAACCCCTACGAGGGTATGTTATTTGTGTAAGTCTCTGCGTGGACTATTATGTTATTAAGCCCCTGCGTGGGTATGTGTGTTGTTAAGCCCCTGCGTGGGTAAATCCTTGTTTAAACCCCTGCGTGGGTAAGTTTGTTATTTGAAAAGACCCGTTTAGGGCATCGTGTAATATTTTAATAAAGAAATGGAATGTTTGTTTTATAAATTTCATGTTTGCCATTACGTGCATAGATATATTATATATGAAATAAATAAATCAAAACTCATTCCTTTTTAATAAATATCTGCCTATGTAAATTTTTAAATAAGAATCTTAAAGAGTGAAACCTAGCCTTCGGGTCATTATAAGGCCGGGCCAAGATGGTAAGACCTGTTAAAAAGATTCAAATCACTGTTAACATCTGAAAATATGTTAACACTCCTGGTAGACGTGATTCATTAAAAATCACACACGTCATTATTATTAAAGGATTCTTCAAAAGATTCCTAACCCAATTATATGATCTCTGAATCATGGGTTTAGGTCATCAATTAAGATGATCATATTTTTACCATACGTGGTAATATAGTGCCTATGGGCCCTACTCATTTCCATATGAGCCAAAAGACAGTGGTAGCGATGACTCCCTGTCAGATAAGGTAATGAACTAGGTTCAAACCTTCATGCTTTGATTCTCTGAAATCATAGCTTATAATTTATAAATGTCCTTGTGACTAGGCCTATTGTGCCAGTATACCTTAAAAGCCTTGATTCTCTGAAATCATAGCTTATATTTTAAAATGTCCTTGTGACTAGGCCTATTGTGCCAGTATACCTTAAAAGCCTTGATTCTCTGAAATCATGGCTTATATTTTAAAATGTCCATGTGACTAGGCCTTTTGTGCCACAAATAAAACTGTTATTGTTTTATAATTAGGATAAATTATTATAGAAATCCTAAATAAAAATGATTAATAAATTAACCAAATATGGTCTCTGTTACCATGGTTAATGAATTATCCTAAGGGGCAATTCCATAATAAACTCCCAAATAAACTATTGTCCTTGTTTTCTGTAACAGTTCAATTAAAATGGCTAACTCAGACGAACTTAATAGCCATCCAGTGGAGAACATCGATAACGCCCGAGTAACTTTAACGAGTGCTGAATTAAAAGCGTTGGTAGACGACGCAGTTACTAAGGCATTGGAATGGCAGTACGAAGAGTATAGTGGGACTCGTAGTAGGACCCTATCTACGCAGCCTTCAAAGCCACCGTCCAAGAAGGACGAACCCAAGAAAGATGATGATCGGCACTCCTCGAACCACCACAGTGCTCCATCTCAGCAGGTTGTATTAAATCAAGGACCCCGTGACAAGGGTTGCTCATATAAATATTTTGTTTCCTGCAAACCCTGGGATTTCACTAGGGAGAAAGGAGCCATTGACTGTATGACGTGGCTGGATGAGATGGACACGTTGTGGATATCAGCGGATGCGCTGAGAGGGATGTAGTCAAGTTTGTGTCGCAGTCTTTTAAGGGTGAAGCTTTAGCATGGTGGAGATCTCTGATTCAAGCCACCGGGAAAATCCCATTGTATAATATGTCATGGGATCAATTTGTTGCCCTTATCAGGGAAAATTACTGCCCTCAGCATGAGGTGGAGAAGATAGAGTCTGATTTTCTATCATTGGTGATGACAAACCTTGACTGTCAAGCTTACCAAACGAGCTTCAACACAATGTCCCGGTTGGTTCCTTATCTGGTGACCCCGGAACCAAAAAGAATAGCTCGTTTTATCGGTGGTTTAGCCCCGGAAATCAAGGCAAGCGTAAAGGCTTCTCGGCCAGCTACTTTTAGATCTGTAGCTGACATATCCCTGTCCCTCACTTTGGATGCGGTCAGGCAAAGATCGCTGAGGAATAAGGAGGCTGAGAAGAGAAAACGTGAAGATGATAGTTCACGGAGATCGAACAAGAAGCACCGTGGGAACGGTGATAACAAGAAAGGATCTGAGTCAAGGAAAGATGGGCATCATTCTGGCGAGAAGCCCAAATGCAAGATATGCAAGAAACAACACTTTGGAAAGTGCAGACTTGAGTCGAACTCACAGACTCAGTCAAAAACCTATGCATGTGGAATATGCAAGTCCACGGATCACAAAACCTTGGATTGCAAGAAGATGAAAGACGCAATGTGCTACCGTTGCAATGAAAGGGGGCACATTAAAACCAACTGCCCTAAATACACCAAGAAGCCTGAAGAGGCCAAGAAGACTAATGCTAGAGTCTTCAGAATGGACGCAAAGGAAGCGGTTCTAGACGACAACGTTATTGCAGGTACTTTCCTTGTAAATGACGTCTTTGCTAGAGTACTTTTTGATTCAGGCGCTGATAAGTCTTTCGTTGATAATAAGTTTTGTGAATTGTTGAAATTACCTGTCAAAACCTTAAGTGCGAATTATGAGGTGGAGTTAGCAGATGGCACACTAGAAACCGTCTCCACTGTGTTAGAGGGATGTGCTATATCCATTAAGAACCATTCTTTTCCTCTGTCTCTACTTCCCTTTAAGTTGGCTGGTTTTGACATAGTTTTGGGTATGGACTGGTTATCTCGTAACCAGGCCCAAATTGTCTGTAACCGAAAGCAAGTGGTGATTAAGACTCCGTCTGGTGAATCCCTTACCATTCGGGGAGATACCCAATATGGACTGCCTGAGCAAGTGACTATGCTCAAGGCTTCCAAGTGTTTAAAGAAGGGTTGTGTCATCTACATGGCACAAGTGATTATTGATGAGCCTAAACCGAAGATAGAAGACATCCCTGTCATTTCAGAATACCCTGAAGTTTTTCCGGAAGAACTACATGGTTTGCCACCAGATAGGCAAGTGGAATTCAGGATTGATATCATCCCCGGAGCAGCACCAGTTGCTAGAGCACCCTATAGGTTGGCACCAACGGAAATGAAGGAATTAAGGACGCAATTAGATGAATTGCTCGCTAAAGGTTTCATAAAACCTAGTTCGTCTCCATGGGGAGCACCTGTATTGTTTGTCAAAAAGAAGGATGGATTGATGCGTCTGTGCATCGATTATCGTGAGCTTAATAAGGTCACGATCAAGAATAGCTATCCCTTGCCCAGAATCGACGATTTGTTCGATCAATTGCAAGGAGCAAGTTATTTCTCAAAGATTGACTTGAGGTCAGGCTACCATCAATTGAAGGTTAGAGATGAAGACGTACATAAAACTGCATTTAGGACTCGTTATGGTCATTACGAGTTCCTAGTGAAGCCTTTTGGGCTCACTAATGCACCGGCCGCGTTCATGGATCTCATGAATCGCGTTTGCAAGCCTTACTTAGATAAATTCGTCATCGTTTTCATCGACGACATTCTTATCTACTCGAAGAATCAAACTGACCATGAGAAACACCTTCGATGTATTCTCAAACTGCTACATCAGGAGAAACTCTATGCTAAATTCTCTAAGTGTGAATTTTGGCTACGAGAAGTCCAATTTCTTGGACATGTGGTGAGTGAGCGTGGTATCCAAGTGGATCCCGCTAAGGTCGAAGCAGTTATGAACTGGAAAGAACCAAAGACGCCTACGGAGATTCGTAGCTTCCTGGGATTGGCAGGATATTACAGGCGTTTCATTGAAAAATTTTCAAGGATTGCTGCACCCCTAACCTCCTTGACTAAGAAGAAAGTAAAGTTCGTATGGGGCCCTAAGCAGCAAGAATCCTTTGATATTCTGAAGCAAAAGTTGAGCAACGCCCCAGTACTGACATTGCCAGATGGAATAGAAGATTTTGTGGTTTACTGCGATGCATCTCACACTGGCATGGGGTGTGTGCTTATGCAGAAAGGCAAAGTTATTGCCTATGCTTCAAGACAGTTAAAGGTGCATGAAAAGAATTACACCACCCACGACTTGGAATTGGGTGCCGTTGTGTTCGCACTAAAACTGTGGAGGCATTATCTTTATGGAATCAAGTGTGTGATCTATTCTGATCACAAGAGCCTCCAGCATCTGTTTAATCAGAAGGAATTAAACATAAGGCAACGCCGTTGGATGGAAACTTTAAATGATTATGATTGTGAAATAAGATACCATCCCGGCAAGGCGAATGTAGTCGCCGATGCCTTGAGCCGAAAGGAAAGGGTGAAACCCATCCGAATCAATGCCAAGCGCATGGAGATAAAGAACAGTTTGACTGAAAGATTGTTAGCTGCACAGAAGGAAGCTGTGTTGGAAGCTAACTATCCTAATGAAAAGCTAGGGGTAACTGAGGAGCAGTTAACTCTTAGCAAGGACGGAATTCTAAGATTAAATGGACGAATATGGGTTCCAATTCATGGAGGACTTCGTGATGTCATCCTCCAAGAAGCCCATAGTTCCAAATACTCCGTTCATCCTGGAGCTGATAAGATGTACCAGGATCTAAGGGCAAATTATTGGTGGATAGGCTTGAAAAAGTCTGTAGCTGCCTATGTAGCTAAGTGCTTGACTTGTGCGCAAGTCAAAGCAGAACATCAAAAGCCGTCAGGCTTGCTACAACAGCCTGAACTTCCTACGTGGAAGTGGGAAATGGTAACCATGGATTTATCACCAAGTTACCTAAAACAAGGAAAGGAAATGATACAATATGGGTTATAGTTGATAGACTGACTAAGTCAGCACATTTCTTACCCATCAAGGAGACTTATAGCTCCGACATGTTAGCCCAGTTATACGTTGATAAGATTGTAGCCTTACATGGCATACCTGTGTCTATTATCTCTGACAAAGACACTAGATACACGTCACATTTTTGGAAAAGTTTCCAACAATCTTTGGGCACGCGTTTGAATTTCAGTATGGCTTACCATCCTCAGACAGACGGTCAGAGTGAGCGTACTATTCAAACCCTGGAAGACATGCTACGTGCATGTGTGATCGATTTGGGTGGTAGTTGGGATAAACACCTACCGTTAATCGAATTCTCCTACAACAATAGCTACCACACCAGCATAAAGGCTGCGCCTTTTGAGGCATTATACGGTAGAAAGTGTAGAACGCCAGTTTGTTGGGCGGAAGTTGGAGATGTCCAATTATCAGGACCAGAGATAGTCTTTGAAACGACGGACTAGATTGTCCAGATTCGTGACCATCTCAAAGCTGCCCGGGATAGGCAGAAGAGTTACGCAGACCCAAAGCGTAAAGCTTTTCACTTCGAAGTAGGTGATAAAGTGTTGCTTAAAGTATCACCCTGGAAGGGGGTGATGCAATTTGGTAAGAAAGGCAAGCTAAGCCCGAGATACATAGGACCTTTCGAGGTTATCGAACGTGTCGGGTCAGTTGCCTATAAATTAAACTTACCTGAAGAGCTTAGTGGAATTCACAATGTGTTCCACATCTGTAATCTGAAAAAGTGTTTCGCTGACGAATCACTAGTTATACCACACACAGATGTGCATATAGATGAGAGCTTAAAATTTGTGGAAAAACCGTTGTCAATTGAAGATCGACAGGTTAAGAAGCTTCGAAGAAAGCATGTACCTATTGTAAAGGTCAAATGGGATGCCCGTAGAGGTCCCGAATTCACGTGGGAGGTTGAATCCACGATGAAAGAAAAGTACCCTTATTTATTTCAGTAAATCTCGGGTCGAGATTTATTTTAAGGGGGTGAGGATGTAACACCTCGAAAATTCACGTCCTATAATGTGTAGACACGTGTCATATGTTTGAACGTGTGAAAGAATGTTATAGAAGGACTAAAGTTGACAAACATGGAAAGTATGTGAATATACGGATTCTAAGTGTCAACAATGAATAAATATACTTCATAATAACCCTACATGATGTTCATATCATCAAACGAATAAATCATGGATCATACGAAGCAAAAAGTGAAAGATTACAAACTACAGGGGTTAAATGTGTCAACATGTTTAAGTTATACCTCTGAGTGACCTTTTGACAAACCCGAAGCTTTGTAACAGATAATTATGCTCACTAGAATGCGCGATATAAATTTCATAAAGTTTCGTAATCGTATGAGAAAGTTATGATCAAATTCGTGTGCGAGGGGTTAAAGCGTTAACGTTGAAAGTTATGACTTTTCGGGTTAACCGGAAGTGTCCAGGGACTTGGCAAAATGGGTATAAGTCCTAAAGCCCTTATAGGTAAATAATAAGGGGTCAAATTGCAAAATATAAGCTTGCTTGACCTTCCGAAGAGCCAAGGGACAAGATGTGGAAAATGGAAAATGTAAAATCTGATATCAGGGTTAAGGCGGGCCGCGTAAAGGTTAACCTACCTTTACGCGGGCCGCGTCAGACGCCCAGTATCAGAAAAGCTAGACAGCAGCCTGTTTATGCGCAGAATCGACCAAAAACATATATTTTAACATGGTGGGCGACCCCTAAACAGTCCTAGACACTTAGGGACACATGTTGAAGGGTTGTGGTCAGTGTTAGACCTTGGTGTCAACAATCTATGGTGAGAAATTCACTATAAAAGGCCACAAGACTTCAACTCATTCTTCACACCTTCCATCAAGCTTTCTGATCGATTTCTGGAGCTTAGGAGCAGACTCAAGTGGTCACTAATCAAGCATAGGACTTCAGTAAGTATGCCTAACCCTTCTTAATTAAGTTTTAGCTTAGTTTAAGCTTAAAAGTCAAACCGTCGTAATTAACGGTTGACTTTAAGATAAATCACTAATGGTCCAGTGATTAGTCGAATCAAAAGTAGTTATAAGTTGGTAATTATGTGGGTAATAAACCCTTAAAAGGGTTCCCCCTGATTCCCACTCTAACTAGGGCAAATGTCGGGTCAAACGTGTTAATAAAAAGTCAACAGAATGTTTAAATTACAATTTATGCATGATTAGCAATGTAGAACACATATAACCTGTTTTATCATTAATATAACTTGGTAATGAGTGTAAGAACATGTCTAAACATGTTCAACCCGACAATTTCCTGTTTAGACCCGGTTCGGAACCGGAAGTCGCATAGTTTGACTTATACTTTGACTTTCAGTTCTGACCCGTTATGGTATGTTTTAGAAATACCTAAGAGCTTCATTTGGACCAGGTTACATGCTAGTATAACCCTCTGTGATTATACACCATGGTTCATTAGTTAACCGATTAATACGCATGATTCCGTTAATTGCTCATATGTTGACCATTATGCCCTTATTACCTTAAAACGTGATTTTTGGAAATGTAAAAGAGTAGAAACCTTAATTACTGATATATATACTTGTATGCAAAGTTTGACATCAGTTTGAGGTGTAGAATAAGAGTTATGCTCATTAGCGCAAATTGGAAGCTTTATGTTAATTACATGGCGTAATTAGCGTATAGCCTATTTAAACATACTTTTTGATATCAAATCTTTTACCCACTGATGTAATATATTATTTTGGGAATTTTGAAGATTTTTAATTAATTTTAGGCTGAGCATAACTAATAGTCGTAGGCTTAACCCGGTAATTGTCGGTTTTGCCCTTACGGGCCATAAAATGAGTTTTACATATCTAAACGACTCCAAACCTTTTGCTACTGATCTTAAATGACAAATAAATTTTTTTAAGCCTTCTGGAATAATAAAAATATCAGCTTTAAGTATCAAACCCGGAAATGGCTTCTAATCGCCTTTTTAAGCGTTTTTAACGCATAGTATGTAATAAAATTATTTTAAACATACAAGGGGTGATACCTACTGATATTAGAGGAAAATCATAATATTTTAACAGTAAGCAAAGGTTGATAAACTCAGACTTCAGTTTTGAGCTTTTCGGCTTATGTGAAATTACCAAAATACCCCTACAGGGCATAGTTTGGTTAAAATTGATAAATTTCACATATATACTTTACCCTACTGTTATAACTTAGTAAAATGAGTATTGTGGCTGATTATATCAGACCTGTAATTCAGAATACTACTTAAACTCTTTTACAACCTTATAAATGACCAAACTACCCCTACGGGGCATAGTTTGTGTTTAAATTCATTTCGGGCATAATAAATGGTATCTTACTGATGTCACAACATATATGAAGCATATTAACATAGGAAACCTGTAAATGGCTCCTGTGAATACCCGTTACGCTTATTACGCGTTCGGTTCGGTTTATGTAACTAGTTTACATAAATTAGCCTAAACGGGTCAAACCTTGACGGTTTTATCTCAAAATCCAGAATGTGTATGAAATACCCATATTAAACAAGTCTCTGATCTTGTTGGGTCTAAATCACATTCTATCCGGTCTTCGCTTAATCGTGCGTACGAACCGTGTCTTTGAAACTAACCGGTCTAAGCTTAAGCTTAACTAAAGACCCGTTAGGATTCTAATAGGTTATTATAAACCTTCGTTCCAGATTAGGAGTACCAGTAAAAACTATGTGCGTTTGCTTATTGTGATTTATACATTGCTCAGGTAAATACTTTTAACTTATTTTCCCTATACGGGCTTGGGTTACGGTATATAGTATACCGCTTGATCGGGCATCAAATCTTCCATCGTTGGGTGGTTAATTGAATAATTTGATCGGCTCGTTTAAACAGTCTTATTACTTAAAGCCTTTGGGGGGTTAATGACCATGTCCCGGATATCCTTGGCATCATTTTACGAAATGGCCACGACTTAAGCGCGGGGTGTAGGCGTACACCCGTCAGTGCACAAAAGAATAATGTGGTGTGTCTATTGATCTTTAACCCGGACTTGATACGGGCTACTGAACGCACAAGGAACATGTAATTCGTTCACAAGATTATATATTTAAATAATTCTCCCAAGTTAAATAAAATGTTTATGCCACGTGCATCCAAACCAATTTTCAATCATTTTCCAAAATGAGTCAGTTGATTGTATTTACCAGTGTAAACTGACGTATTTTCCCAAAAAGATTAAATGCAGGTACTAAGCGTAATTGGCTGGGATTTCTCCTTAGCATCATTAGAACTCTCGCAAGCTTAAGATGCCTGAAGTCTGTTGGACTATTGTTTCATATTTTATTTCCGATCCTTCTGTGGATAAACTTCCGAATATTGTGACATTTGATATTACTATATTAAATTCGGTTGTATTATATCTTTTAAATTGCTTCCGCTGTGCATATTAAATATTGTGTTGTTTGACTACTACGTTACCAACCATGACGTCACGATACTCCCCACCGGGCCCACCGGTGACACGTGGAAATCGGGGTGTGACACGTTGGGATGCAAACTCAACCTTGTGGGACAAGTGTTCGACATCTATCCAGATAACGCGCGAATATACCTCGTGAGGAGGAAATTTTGAGTATCCCTCTCTTTAGTGGCGGATCGTCGTCTGTCCTAAAGCATCAGTGTAGTGTAAAGGTTAGTATCATTTCAGCAATGAAAGCCAGGAGCGTCTACGGAGGGACTACCCCGCTATGTTGGCAACCGTTACTAACGTGTGGACTAAGGAAAGAGGATCGAGGATCCACCAATTGTTCGTGATTCCTCTCAGCGTGATACTCGAGGAACTTCCAGGTTTACCCCCCCCCCTCCGGCTGATTAGGTAAAATCTCAGTTCGATCTCACGACCAGAGGCAGCCTTGATTACTCGTACTCCTTATCGCCTGGCGCCTGGAAGGTTGCAAGTACTGTCCGATTAACTTCAGAAAACTACAGGATGGGAGTTTTATAGATATAGCTCCTCGTTTTGGGGAAACACGCTCTATTGCAGAAACGAAGGACGAGTCCTTTCGTACGTGTACAGACTACCACAAGGTGGCTATCATAGACCGTCACCCCCCGTCTCGCATCGATGACCTGCCGGACTGTCATCTAATAGAAGACCATGGGGAGGATGATTACTAACACGGCATTACAGATCCAGTATGGCCACTATGATTTTCTGTCCAAGTTATTTAAGATATCCAGCACACCAGAAGTCTCAGGGATCACATGAGTAGTATGCGTCAACCTCGTTTCGCTAGATTCATCGACCGCATTTATCTGTGTTGTTTAGAATCACTACTAGGGGAAAAGAAACACCATGAACGGCACCTGTATTCTGTCCTAGAGCTCCTAGGGGAGGAGCAACTCCACGCGGAGTCAACCTAAGTGTGACTTCAGGATTTGGGAGGTACAACTTCTTGGTCACGTAGTCAACAAAGTGGGGATACAAACAGATCTCGCTGGAGATCCATTTCATTAGATATTGATAGGCATCAAATAGTCCGTCGGGGATACAGTAATTTCCTGGTCCAGCTAGATACTATCGTAGATTCATCACAGGATTTTCGAGGATTTCACAACTCTAACCTCTTTAGCACAGCAGGGTGCTGTGTATTCGTGGGAGACAAACAGGAGAACGTCTTATCAGCTTTTGGAACCCAACACTACAATGCACCGAGCATCAACTTTACCCGAGTGTACGGGTGATATATTGGTATACCATGATGGTTCGAAGCAGAATCCCAATTACACGCCGTTGCAACACGAGAAGGTGATGGATTACGAGGTGGAGTAACAAGAAGAATTGCACGACTCACAACCTGGGGTGGAAGCCATGGTCTTGGCTTTGAGTTGGAGGCATTACTTGGACAGTACCTAATGCACTACTTAGACCGATCACAAGGGCCTCCCGTATACCCTTGTTCGAAAGAGCTAAGCATGTGATGGCATCGCTGGATGGAACCTTTGAATAACTTCGACTGTGAAACCTAAACGTGCACGAGCCTCGCAGCACACCGTTGACTCTAACTTACCTGATCTGATCCGTTCTGCTCGAACCAAAACACTAAATGAAGGGAATTTTCAAGTTGGGTCCATGCAGGGAATAGAGGAGCAACTTTTAAGCAAGATGGACGGTATTCGCTACCTCATAGAACTAATATATGGATCCCACTATACAGCAACCGTAGGGAGCTTGTGTTGAGCGAAGCACACGAACCTCGATATTTTACTCGTCCGGGTTTTGATAGAATATCTTAGGATCTAAGGATCTCGTATCAGTGACCGGACGTGAAAGCCCCATAGCAATGTATGTGGTGTCAACAACCAGAAACACAATTTGGAAATGGGAACAGACAGACATAGATTTTGTCACTGGGCTACCTAAAACTCAAAACGGAAACATTATCACCTGGGTGATCGTTGATTGTCTCATGTGACCAATACACTTTCTTGCAATTAAGGAGAAACTGACAAGTCTTCATATCCTGCGAGTAATGACCTGTGAAGGGCAGTTTCCAGGCACGGGGTGCCAACTCCTGATACCTCTGATTTTGATCTATACTTGATTTATGTCAGGCAATACACAACATCCTTGGCTCACGTCTAGACATGAGCATTGCTTATCACCGTAGGATAAACGGTCAGAATAAACGAACCATCCTGACACTCAAAGACAAGCTGCGAGCATGTGTGTGATTGACTTTGGTAAATTTGGAGGGATATCTACCTTTGGTCGAGCTCTACTGCAACATTTACCATTCTAGTATTGAGACAGCTCTGTTTGAGGTATTGCATGGACGATAATACCGATCTCCTTGTTGGACTAAGGTGGGTGATAACCAAACCACGGGTCTAGAACTGGTACTTGAAACCTCTGGAAAGATTGCTTAGAATAGAATCGTATGGCGGCATCGCGTGATCACCAGAAAAGCTACACTGATAAGAGTAGGAAACCCTTGGAGTTCGCGGTAGGCAGTCGTGTTACGTTGAAGAGTGTGGTACGCTCTGGGAAGTGCGACAAACTCAACCCATTCAAAATCCTGGGAAGAATCGGTTAAGTGGCTGACAAAACTTGAGCTACCTGATGAATTGGGTAAAGTACACAATGTCATTCATGTCTCAAAACTAAAAAAAGTGTTTGTCCAATGAAACACTTGTGGTACCCTAACAACAATCGTAGATCGATGATAAGTTGCAGTTTGTTGGGGAATCTATTGAAATCATGAACCAGGAGGTTAAGGTTCGTAAGCACAGTCGAATTCCAACTATGAGAGTTCGTTGGAACTCAAGACTAAGTATCCTTAATCGTTCAAAACTACTGAATCAAAACCTAATGCAACTAGGTGAATTTCGGGACGAAATTCACTTTCAAGTTGGGGATGATGTGGCACCCTAGAAATCCGCATTCATCCTGAGCTACCAGTTCTTCTTTCTGAGACTGCTTATCAAATTTCGGGACGAAATTTCTTTCAAGTTGGGGATGATGTGACAACCCAAACTTTCAAGGCTAGTGCTATCCGATCTCATGACCTTAAACTTGTACTGTTACGCTCTATTACGTTATAACCGAACGAATGTTATGTTAAACGAGAGGTAATTATATGAGAATATTGGATTGCAAGTAATTAGAATGTAGTTTGGTCACACAATCTAGCCGGGTCACACACTCCTCTCATAAACGCACACTCCCACCTTGGTATCTTTAAAACTCGGCCCACATATTCTATCCAGCCCAAACTCATTCCGAACCTAAACCGAGCCCAATTCAGCCCTATAATGTACGGGTATGCATGAGAGTGGGAATACAATTCTTTTCCTCACAAATTGCAAACCCTAAAACTCTCTTCCCAGCGCACACAAGTGGATGACAGTCCCTCCATTCTTAAAGCTCTCTTTGGATCTGAATCGCCGTATCTCTCATTCTGGATCACTCGCACACCCTCTACTTCTCGGTGAGTATTTCGATCTTAATTTTAGTTGATTGTTATTGTTGGTTTCGGTGGTGTTATGCTTGCTAGTATTGTTATGGCATAGGGATTCGTTTACATGTTAACCTGAATTGGATAAACTAATTTGATTAGTGATTAAGGATTTGATATAGATCGATGACAATGCTAAATTAATAGATAACGATTCAGACCTGCATGAGGTTAAATAATTGCTGAAAAGTGATGTTGTTCGATTTGTGTTGGATAAAGTTCCTAGGTGATTAGCAGGAGTATAGGATCTCGGTTAGTGTTAATATATTATTTTTGTTGAATATGTTGGTTGCATGTGAGTATGTGATTATGGGTAAATCAATATTATATATATGATTGCACATGTTGCCTATCGGTCCAATAGTTTTGTAGAGTTATGGCTTGATAAAAGTGGATAAGTGTGAATTTGATAGTGGTGGCCATGTGTATTGTTGAGGATATTAATTATAGTATTGTCAGACTATAATTAGACTATGGATATCAAATATGGGTAGTGATGTCAGACTATAGTTTTGTTTGTATGTTTCATACATGTTTGAATTACTTATATATGATATAGAAGTTATTATAATCTGGATCATGTGATATGTTTCTGACTTGAATTAATAGAGCATGTGTATGATTGTTATTTCAGTATCAAACCTAACTAATTGTTGTGAATTGGCCTGGATTGAATAAATAGTGGAACCGTAAAACACTTGCATATATGATGGACTTGATTATTTACGAAACAAGTAGGGAGCCAAGGGGGTTTGGGTTTTTTTTTAAGTAGTTGGGCCTGTTTGTGTAAAAAGACTGGGCCGATCTGAACAGAAAATAGATTGTCAAATTTATAAGTGGTGATTGAAAAATTAGTTTTGATTTCGTGGGTTATAAATTACAAAAGTGGGCCTCGGTTAATGGACTGCATTTTGGAGAGTGGGTTACACAATTGAGTGGGCCGGGGGGGGAACCTATGGACTGTCGACTGATAGGCTTGGTGTGAGTATTAAGTGTCATGAAAATATTATTGCTATATGCATATTTGTGGGAATGAGATGTGAACTGTTCATGTGAGTTAGTATGATTTATGAATTTGTATTGTGAAAATACATATAAACCGAATACTCGTTGTAACCTGTATGATAATGTGTGCCATAATTGCCTACCACATGTGGAAAATACGCAATGAATAAGCAAATTCTATGTAAACGAAACTGGCTATCATTGGAACCATATTAGGGTTTGGATTGTCCAACGGTAAAACGAATAACTAATCTTACCGAGCAAAACAAATGTGAGTTCACTGCTCTTTTTCCAAGCATACATCCCGGGGAGGGATATCGGGTAACGTTCCGGGGAGGAATGTCAGGTTAATGGGATGTTTGTTATTACTCATTTCTATCATATAAGACCCCTTACATCTACCGACAGTTGCCGGGGAGGCAACGAGGTTATTAGTTGATAGCGCTATTAGGTTTGGCACCCTCACACCGTACCGGGGAGGACGGGCGTGAACTAATTTCCTTAAAGCATGACCAATGTTTTGATAGAGACATTGGGGTTGGGCAAACACATCTTGTAGCCATTTCGGTAATCGAGTTAATAACAACATCAAATCAATTTGTTAAGCTGATTTATACATATAACTGGTAACTAAACTCGTTAACAAAACTTTGAACTCACCAGCGTTGTCTGACACACTTATTTGCATGCTTGTAGGTCGTTAGATGTCTTGCATTGGAACTTGCTGTCTGGAGTAGCTGGAGTGGTCGTGGTTCGACTGGAGGGATCCATGTTATTGATTGCTTGATACTATTTGTTGGTTTGAAACTGTTTAACTTTGTTTAACTTTGCTTCCGCTGAACACTTTGGTTTTCACTTAAACTTGTTGATGGTATTTTTATTAATAATCGAGAACTTTATTTTGAAACATGTATGGGTTCAATGTAATTAGTGGCTCGTTGTTGGTACGTCACACGCCTAACAGGGACATTCCCTAGGTGGTATTTTGGGGGTGTGACAACTATGGTTTGAACTCCTCGTCCTGAGCTCTGATACCACTTGTTGGATCGGTTTCGTGACCCTAAACAGTCAAGTTGAGAAGTTCATCATTATTTACTAAGGCAGAATCAAAGTAAACAACGTCAAACAGCTTGTTCCTTTTCAATTCTTCCTCTATTAATCAATCCTGAGTCTTTACAATCAATTCTGACAAAAATCCGGCAGCACCTCGACTCTATACAAATGAACAGTCTCGCTTCAAATGACACACACATTCCTATATATAGACACAGGGGTTTCGCTTGAACAAGACAAGCGAATGGGTTTCGCTTGAACATGTCAGTTTCAAGCGAACCTGCATGATATGGTTTCGCTTGAACTGCCTTGTATCACCTTCAAGCGAAACACCCTATATTAACATGTAAAACCCTAAATTTCTAACCTATTGTGTGCTCATTCATTCTATCTAGACATAAGACTTGTTAAAGACGAAGTTAACAGACACTAAGTGCACCAACATAGACCCCTCTTTTACTGTTTTCCAAACGTTTTGGGGTGAAACACATGTGCCTACTTGTTAATTTCATGCTTTCCCATGCTTTCATATCATATACTTGTTATGTTCATTAGTACACTATTAGTACATGATTTCATTTTGTTTTGCTATGTATGTTTACTTAGCATATTTAGCACATTGTTTTACATTACATCATCTTTTGCTATGCATGTTTACTTGACATGATAGCACATTGTTTTACATTACATTTTCTGCTTTGTATGTTAACTTAGCATATTTAGAACATTGTTTTATGTCACACCCCGACCACGTAAGACAACAAAACGTGGCGGAAACGTCGGGGAGTGTTGTAACAGAATTAATTGTTTCACAACCATGGAAACTAAAGTTACGTTTTATTTATCAACAAGAGAGTAATATTGTTTTTAACACGAAACAAAGAGTACATAACATAATTAAACTAAGTCTATCTTCATTTTAAGTCTCTAAGGCACAGGTCCGCCCTAGTGTCACGATCATCATCCTATGCAAAAGCTCCTGAAAACACATGTGAAAATAGGTACGTCAGCATAAAAATGCCTATGAGATACATAGGTTTTGTGAAAATAGGATTCATGACTTAAAAGTTTGACCCTTCTTGCTATCTTCTTTGTCAGACGCCTGCTTCTTACCCTTGTCACCCTTTTTGTGCAGCTTTCCCTTTCGAACCTGCGACTCAGTCAATGTCGCTGCTAACTCGATCGCCTGACGGACTTTGGTAGGGTTACTACTAGTAATGATGTCTTGCACTGAGTCAGGTAGGCCGTCGATGTACCTTTCGATAGCCTTGTCGAGTGGGGTACCCATAGTCGGGCAAAGCAGACTCAACTCCTCATACCTATCAGTATACGCCCTGTGCTCGCCACTATCTTGTTTCAAGTCATCAAACTCCCTTTCCAAAGCTCGCAGTTCATGACGAGGGCAAAACTCCCTCATCATAAGAGCTCTAAGTTCAGCCCATGTTTGTGCTAGAGCAACTTCTGCACCGCGGTCTCTCATAACCCCGTTCCACCATGTAAGAGCCCTCTTCTGAAACACACTGGAAGAAAACTCGACTTTGCGATTTTCAAGACACTGAACGTGACGGAAAGTATTCTCAATGCTCTCGAACCATTGAAGAAGCCTAGTTGCTCCCTCAGAACCACTAAACTTGAGCGGTTTAGCCGAGTTAAAACTCTTGAAATTGCATGGAGCATGATTGTTGTTGTTGGCTTGGTTCCATTGAGCAATAAGATTTGGGAACGCAGCAGCCATTTGCTGTGCGATAATTTCTGCCAGTTCGGCATTAGCTATCTGATTCTCGCGTCGAGGAGGCATTCTAAAAGAGGAAACATGAAAGGAAACGAGTGAGATGATTGGATGAAAAGAATGAGATGAAACAAAATCCACAAAAGCAAAGATGGTGGTCATTCGTCCGTATCACAAAGCAAACAAACGACACACAATGACCAATCAAAGTAAATGGGTCAAAAATAATGTATCGCGAAGACATGCTCGCCTATAAGTGAACACTCACCCCAAGAGTTCCCAGGTAAGAGTGACTGGTCCGATTACGTGGATTTGTACGAACACTCTAGCCTTAGACAGAAAACCCAGGGTACAGGCATTCACTCTTCCAGTTTGCACGTGTTCACACTATTTAAAACCCAAAACTTTGACGAGATTTTGAAAATTCAAAGGGGTTCAAAACCTTATAGCAGAGGGTTCAAAACCTTGTAATAAATCATTCAAAAACAGAAGATTGTTTTTCAAAAAATCGTTTCGGAAAATTGGGTTCTTGTTTTGATAATCACCTAAGGATAGGTGATGTGCATGTTTTAAGATCTAAACACAAGACAACTTGTGTTGGGGTCCTAGAAAGGTTATAGTCTAGGTCAAAGCATTACTAATAACCTAATTCCCTATAACCATTGGCTCTGATACCAACTTTTTCTGTCACACCCCGACCACGTAAGACAACAAAACGTGGCGGAAACGTCGGGGAGTGTTGTAACAGAATTAATTGTTTCACAACCATGGAAACTAAAGTTACGTTTTATTTATCAACAAGAGAGTAATATTGTTTTTAACACGAAACAAAGAGTACATAACATAATTAAACTAAGTCTATCTTCATTTTAAGTCTCTAAGGCACAGGTCCGCCCTAGTGTCACGATCATCATCCTATGCAAAAGCTCCTGAAAACACATGTGAAAATAGGTACGTCAGCATAAAAATGCCTGTGAGATACATAGGTTTTGTGAAAATAGGATTCATGACTTATAAGTTTAGAAAAAGTTGTTTAGCAAAAGTCAGTCATGAACCTTGTAAAATGTTTTGTTTTGTAAATCATTTAAAAAGCGATAAGATCAAATGATATGTATAAATAAAAGAATAATGTATGGTTAAATGAATAACCAAGTAAAATGAGTTGTATAAAGTAAATTGTTTGTAAACCAAAGTCTTGTGAGAAACGTGTTACTTGTGTAAAATGTATAAGTCCAAATTGAATGATTTAAATAACGCTATGATATGTAATATAATACAAACACTTATATATAGGAAGTACCAGCGGCGTATCCACCATGCTTGTATCATATTACTCACATCTCGTTACTTAAGTCACTTAAACAAACCACCAATGTATAAAGTCTACGTTTAAACCAATTGTCAAAAGTCCTTGTATAAGTCATATCAAATGTTAATAGCCCAAATGTAGTCAAGTAATGTGTAGCAAATGTTGTGTCTGGTAAGTAATGTGTTGTTACATAAACCAATTGTAAAAAAGTACAAAACAAAGTATTTTGAATATATCAAAAAGTTATGTTTTGCAAAGTAATGCATGTTACATTGATACAAACACTTATGTGGTAAGTTAACGCATACATTCAAGCCTTGAGACAGTCGGATAACCCTAAGTCAAGGTTATCAAAAGAAATGTTTTCGGATTCAGTCATTCCTTACATCCAAACAAACCCGGGATGTCAGGAATGGGATTTGTCAAGTCCTATGGTACCACTACTTACAACCGAGCGGCGTAGCAAATGTTAATGAACGTATATAAGTCCCGTTTATGCAAACCAAATGTTATAGTAAATGTGAACATGTTATATGAAAACAATATACTAAGTATGCTAAGTTAACATACAAAGCAGAAAAGTCATGTAAATCAATGTGCTAGCATGCTATCAGTCAACATACATAGCAGAAATGTAAAGTAAAACAAGGTACTAAGTATGCTAAGTAACATACATAGCAAAACAATGTAATGTAAATCATGTACTATAAATGTACTAATGAACATAGCAAGCATATGATGTGAAAACAGGAAAGCATGAAAGTAACAAGTAGGCACATGTGTTTCACCCCAAAACAGTTTGAAAACAGTAAAAGAGGGGTCTATCTACTCACTTGAGATTGCTCAGTAGTCCTTGAGTAACAACCAAACAATGCTAGAGATCACGGAAATCAAACGGCACCTAATATAGGTAACTATGTTAATAAACCGGACCTAAATCGGGGGATTGGATAGAATGAGGGCTCGTAAACCAAATGAGTAGGGAAACTTGTGTAATATGGTTTAACAAGGCCTACATACTACAATGAAACCTATCCTAAGTGCTTACGACCCATTACGACCCGTTTAGGTAGTTTATGCTACTTTAACGCGTCGTTCGCGTGAAACGCGTTCGGACCGCTTAACTAGTCCTATGACAAGTAATATATGCCTTAACATGTCTAATATTGTTTCCAAATTAGTTTAGATACCAAAAGTTATGTTACATATGCTTAAAATGAATTTTGGCGTAAAAAGGGTATTTTGGTAATTTACCTAAGGCATATATACTACCTATCATACAACTAACTAAACGTCGTGACCATAAGGTATAACCTCGGAAGGTTATTCCCTATACAGCTATGGTCACCTAATGTGTTTGATCGGATCATAATGATCGACCAAATGGGTCGGGTTCGAAAGTATAAGCGACTGTTTAGATCGCTTACCTTACGACCCTATATAAGCACTAAACTAAAAGTGACGAGCTAAGCATGTTAAAACATGCTTAACTAAGTTTAGAAAACAGGTTTGGTATCAAAACAAACGGTTTTGATACCTAAGAGTAGTTTGGTTACAAAATACGCAAGAATGCGCATTTTGGCCGAAACTACGACTCGTCACTGAGCCTAGATAACGTGGTAATCAGTAGGTATAGTCACTAGGGACTATAACCACCGTGATTACGCTCACGTTATGAAGTTCAAACGAACTTCGCATTGACCATAAACTGGTCAACGCAGAAAGTCAAACAAAGTTTGACTTTTAACGCTAAAAGAATAAAAAGAACAAAGGAACACTTACAAAGGGTCCCCGAAAGCTTTGATTTCTCAAGTATTCTCAGGTATGAAGTGGTCTCACTTCAACTTAGAGAACTCTCAAGAATTCAAGTGGGTTTTGAGTTTTGAATCAAAGGGGTATTTATAGGATTTCTAGGACCGTTAGGATCGTTCCTCGAATACCGTGCTTTGATCTTGTCCCTACACTTGTTGCAACATTAAGGTACCTCAATATGGCCCCCCATGATCAGGAATCAACATGTGTGTTTGAGTTGGGAGTGCATAACAGTTGTTAACAGCTGTTAACAGCTGTTAATACAGATTAATCTGGTCTGGGAGGGCCTCGCGGCCCGCGTAACATGTTGAAGAAACTTACGCGGCCCGCCTGGGCTGCACTGATCAGCCACAAGTTTGCTGAAATGACAGTTTTGGTCCCTGTTGATGTTTAAGGCTCATTTCGACATGGGTAAGGCCCGTTAAGCAAACTTTAAGGCCCTAAAATGATGCCTAAACATTGTGGACATGAAACATGCTTAGAAGTATGCCAGATGTTGGTTCGTTTGGTCGTACGATCGCGATGTTCGCTTAATTACGACGGAATGCGCATAAGCGCGAAAAACGATCCAAATTGCGCGACGAATGGATTTTTCTCATGCCAAACACTAAAATAAAATATTTTAGTGCTTACATAAATTTTTGGATGTCCGGATGTATTCAGAACGTAAGTTATGCGCGAAAATGCAAACTTGTGCATTTTTTGACGCTTTTAGTCCCTGAATGACCCAAAAGTTTATTTTAGCACACCGAACCCCTTAAAGCCTATTTCTAAGCTATGTAAAGGATATTTATGGTATGTTTAACTTATGGTCATGTTCCGGAATGTCTGTTCTAGTACGAATCGTCATACTTTCGCAGTTTGTTGAATTTAGTCCCTGTAGGCGATTAAACTTGTTTTTCCCATACCAAAGCCTTCAAAAACTTATTTCTAAGTTATGTAAAGGTTATTTAAGGTATGTTAAGCATAGGTTAATGTTCCAGAGTGTTTGTCGCGTTAAACTGATTACTTTTACGCACCAGTTTGCGTATAATTCTCCAGAAAGCGATATAGAGTTTGAAATTGAACAAAAGTCAAAACATGAAAAATGTCAAACATAAACAAACAAACATTGGGATCAAATAACTTTGTTTTATTGATAACAGTACTGTTTACAATGATTACAGACACAGGTGTCACATTTTACTTTACTTTTTCTGCTATGTATGTTGACTGAGCATGCAAGCACATTGATTTACATGACTTTTCTGTTTTGTATGTTAACTTAGCATACTTAGTGCATTGTTTTACATTGCATCTCTGTTGCATATGTTCTCGTAACATATGGACACATTATTTTACATCTCTACCTTGTATGTTTACTTAGCATACTAGGTACATTATTTTCATAAAACATGCTTACATTTGGTATATCATTTGGTTTGTTTAACGGGACTAAATTACATTCATTAACACCGATCATGCCGCTCGATAGTAGGTAATGGTACCATAGGACTTGACAAATCCAGTTCCTAAAATCCTAGGTTTGTTTGGATGGATGGAATGACCGAATCCGAAAACATTTCTATTGATAATCTTTACTAAGGGTTATCCGTCTGTCTCAAGGCTTGAATGTAGGCGTTTAACACTACCGCATAAATGGTTGTATCAGTAAAGCATGCATTATCTTACAAAACATAATTTTGATTATATTTCATCAAATGCATTGTTTTGTACATTACTTTCTTATAGGGTTGAATAAATGCTTTTAATCAATAAATGCTATTATTCACTCTACATAACATTTGTTTACACATTACATATGATGGTTTTTACATAAACAATTGATATTTGACTATACATAAACATTTTTACATTGATGGTTTAAGTAGTCTCATTTTACTTACCATATATAACTTTTGTTACATTACATGATTATTATTTAACTTGGGTTATACTATGACATTTGACTATTGGATTAAACATTGATATTTTACATTATTGGTTGGTTTGAGTGACTTAAATAACGAGGCGTGTGTAATATGATACAAGCATGGTGGATACGCCGCTGGTACTTCCTATATATAAGTGCTTGTATGGCATTATATATCGTAGCGTTATTTAGATCATTTCAATTTAGACATATGACATTTTATACAAATGACATATTTTCACTAAACAATTTTTTTACAAAACAACTCATTTTATACAAACTCATTTTACTTGGTTATTCATTTAACCTTACATTACTCTTTTACATATCATCTACTTTATCATCGATTTTCAAATGATTTATAAAACAAAACATTTTACAAGGATCATGACAGACTTTTGTTAAACAACTTTTTCTAAACTTATAAGTCATGAATCCTATTTTCACAAAACCTATGTATCTCACAGGCATTTTTATGTTGACGTACCTATTTTCACATGTGTTTCAGGAAATGATGCATAGGGTTGATCAAGATACACTTAGGCGGACTTGGGCCTTAGTGACAATAAAAGATGCAAGACTAGTTAATTATGTTATACTTCTTTGTTTGTTAAGACATTGTAACTCTTTTAATCAATAAAACTAAATTTCAATTTTCCATGTGTTATGAAACAATGATTCTGTTGCAAGACTCCCCGACGATTCCGCCATGTTTTGTTGTTTTACGTGGTCGGGGTGTGACACCTGCTATTCAAATTCCAAAATCCATATAGGATCTTCTTATCTTCACGATTAGATCCTTGTGGATGATTATCGCTCAAATCGGAGTCCTAAATTGAATTCATCGTATGCTTTGATACGTACATTACGATTCAATAAGGACAAAGCCGAATTCCTATTAAGATCTTCCTATCTTCATAGTTAGATTCTTGAAATATTTAAAGTGCCAAATGAAATCCACGGATTGGATTCGTGGTATACTTTAAATAGCTGTGCTCAAATTAACAAACAAATTAACAAAATGATAACAAATTGAAGATCAAGATAAACAATTATGTGATTATGTGTTTTCTTTTATGTTTTGTGTTTTGTTTTTGTGTAATCTGGATTTTCGTTATCCAAATCCTCGTAGAATCTTCCATATCTTCATATGAGGGATTCATAGTAGGATATATCCAAAGGTACTACCTTAAATCCTAAATGGGCTTCTACGTAATAGTTAAGACCCTTGGATTATATAGTACTATTCCTTAATTCAAAAGAGACCCTTGGGTGGTCTAGTTAAAAAGATTGATTCAGAATCTGATTAAGAATGGCATGTGATGATATAGCTGAAAAGACTCCTTGGTTGTCTATTTAAAGAGATCATTTATTGATTTAATTAAAAGGACCCTATGGTGGTCTAGTCACAATCATCACAGGTTTGTTCATTGTTTTTCTTCCCCTACACATTATAAAATGCACTGTGTGGACTATGCAAGAAATTATGTAATTATGGATGCATACATAATTATGAAATTCAGTGCACGGAAACCACAGTAAGATTTATCATGTGTAAGAACCGATAGTGGCAACAATAACGAAACATGAACAATGTAATGGAGGTACGGTGGACGCACCAATGGCGATTCATATACTTATATATAAGTGTCCCTCTTACATTGCAAGCATGATGTTATTTAAAGTCACTAGAAGTTCAGAACCCTAACCAGTGTTGTTTTATCTTTTCGACTTCATGTTTCGAGCTCTCAAAAGTTTCCTCTAAATAAATTTCGGGACGAAATTTCCTGAAGTAGGGGAGACTGTGACATCTGTGTCTCTACGACCATCAAAAAAATACCAAACCAATGAAATATTGTGTTTCATACTTGGGATTTGTATAAATATGTGTATCATTTGCACATATCAATTCTCGTTCGATTTCGAGCTCTAAATCGCTTTCTAGAAAGTTATACGTAAACTGATGCGTAAACGTAATCAGTTTAACATGACAAACACTCCGAAACAGTGACATAGGCTTAACATACCTTAAATAACCTTTACTTAACTTAGAAATAAGTTTTGGAAGGTTTGGTGTGTCAAAATCAAGTTTATTCGATCGCAGGGACTATTTGCGTCAAACTGCAAAAGTCTGCTGATTCGTATGGTATCGAACATTCTAAAACTTGACCATAAGTTAAACATACCATAAATATTCTTTACATATCTTAGAAATAGGCTTTGAGGGGTTCGGTGTGCAAGAAATAAACTTTTTGGTCAAACAGGGACTAAAAGCGTCAAAAAGTGCACAAGTTTGCATTTACGCGCATATCTTACTTTCTGAATATATCCGGACATCCAAAAATTTATGTAATCATTAAAATATTTTATTTTAGTGATTGGCATGATAAAATCCCATTCGTCGTGTAATTTGGATCGTTTTTCGCGTCCGTTCGTGTTTCGTCGTAATTAACCGAACAACGCAACCGTACGGCCAAACGAACCGACATCCAAGATGTTTTTGAGCATATTTCATGTTCCCTATACTTTAACGTCATTGTAGAGCCTTGAAATGGGGTTAACGGGGCTTAAACGTGTCAAAAATGCATCAAAAACCAAAGTTTTACACCTGCAGGGACTAAACTTGACATTCTTTCAAAGTTAGGCTTAGGAGGGGCGCGTAAGACTTAGTGAAAGTCTATGCAGCCCACGAGAGACCCCCAGTTCTAGAAAAATCAATTTTCTCAAACAGCAGCTGGTTTCTGGGTTTTAGGACATGGTTTTCACACTCTATGGACTGGTTTTCAAGCTCCCATGGTATATAAAACCATGGGCAACACTAGTAAGGTCAAGATCAAAGCTCAAAGTTCGAGAAACGATCTTAACGGCTCTTGAATTCCTATATAAACCCACCTCAATTCATTCTAAACTCACACTTGATTCAATTTCTGCTCTAAGTTGGAGTTTCCACACTTCATACCTGAGCAACTTGAATCAAATCTCCATTACTTGGACCTTTTGTAAGTATTCTTTCATCTTTTATGCGTTTTAAAGCTCGAAAGTCAAACAGTGTTTGACTTTCTGCTTTGACCAGTCAATAGTCAACATGAAGTTCGTATGAACTTCGCAACGTGAGCATAATCACGATGGTCATAGTCCTTTGTGATTATACCTACTGATTACCACGTTATTTAGGCATAGTGACGAGTCATAGTTTCGGTCAAAATACGCGTTTATGCGTATTTTGCAATCAAACTATTCTTGCGTATCAAAACCCTTTGTTTTGATGTCAAACTTGTTTTCTAACTTTGTTAAAAATGTTTAACTCGTCACTTTTAGTTTAGTGCTTATATAGGGTCGTAAAATAAGCGTCTAAACAACCGCTTAGACTTACGAATCCGACCCGTTTGGTCGATCATTAGGATCCGACCAAACATATTTTCTGACCATAGTTGTATAGGGAATAACCTTCTGAGGTTATACCTTATGGTCACTTCGTTTAGTTAGTTGTATGATAGGTAGTTTATATGCCTTAGGAAAATGACCAAAATGCCCTTTTTATGCATAATTTCATTTTAAGCATATGTAACCAAAATGTTTACATCTAAACTGATTAGGTAACATTATTAGACAAGTTAAGGCATATAATACTTGTTATAGGACTAGTTAGGCGGTCCGAACGCGTTTTACGCGAACGATGCGTTAAAGTAGTGTAAGCTACCTAAACGGGTCGTAATGGGTCGTAAGCACTTAGGGTAGGTTTCGATTTAGTATGTAGGCTTTGTTAAACCATATCATATGAGTTCCAATACTCATTTGGTTTACGAAACCTCATCATATCCGATCTTCTGATTTAGGTCCGGTTTATTAACATAGTTACATATATTAGGTGCCGATTGATTTCCTGAACTCTCTAGCATTGCTTGGTTGTTATTCAAGACTTCTAAGCATTCTCAAGTGAGTACATAGTCCCCTCTTTTACGTTTTCAAATGTTTTGGGGTGATTCACATGTGCCTACTTGTTACTTTTGTGTTTTTCATGCTTTTATAACATATACTTGCTATGTTCATTAGTACACGTATAGTACACGATTTCATTATGTTTTTGCTATGTATGTTTTACTAACATGCTAGCACATTGATTTTATATACTACATTTTGTTTCATATGTTTATATCAACATATATACACATTGGTTTACATTAAACATTTCTACTTTGTATGTCATTTAGCATATTTAAGTACATTATTTTCATAAAACATGCTTACATTTGGTATAACATTTGGTTTGTTTAACGGGTCATTAATACATTCATTAACACCAATCATGCTGCTCGTTAGTAGGTAGTGGTACCATAGGAATTGACAACTCCCATTCCTAAAATCCTAGGTTTGTTTGGGTGGAAGGAATGACCGAATTCGATATTCAGAATTTAGATAAACCTTTAACTTGTTAGGGGTTTGTCGCCACAGTCACAAGGCTTGAATGTAGGCGTTTAACATTACCGCATAGATGTTTGTTTCAATAAAGCATGACGTTTTACAAAACATAACTTTTGATTTAAATTATGATTTATTCAAATACATTGTTTTGTACATTTTACATATGGTTAGAATAGATACTTTTATTTATTTTGCCAAATATGACATTTGATTATACATGAACATTTTTACATTGGTTTAAACAATACAGTTTGATGGTTTGTTTGGGTAAGTGATTTAAATAACGAGGCATGTGTAATATGATAAAAGCATGGTGGATACGCCGCTGGTACTTCCTATATATAAGTGCTTTTATGATATATTACATTTTACACAATTAACATATCTTTACAAAACATTGTTTTACAAACAACATATTTTTGTACAAACTCATTTTACTTGGTTTTCATTTAACCATGCATTATTCTTTCATATCATCTGTTTTCTTATCGATTTTTGTATGATTTATAAAAGCAAACATTTTAAAAGGTTCATGACTAACTTTTGCTAAACATATTCTTTAAACTTACAAGTCATGAATCCCATTTTTATAAAACCTATGTATCTCACAGGCATTTTTATGCCGACGTACCTATTTTCACATGTGTTTCAAGTGCTGTTGTTAGATGATTATGATGCAAATATAGGATTGGACGAGGGCCTTAGTGACAATAAAAGATTCAAGACTAATTAATTATGTTATGTTTCTTTGTTTTTAAGACATTGTAACCTCTTTTAATTTAATAAAACAAAACTTCAATTTCCATGTGTTATGAAACAATGATTATGTTACAACACTCCCCGACGATTCCGCCGCGGTTTGTTGTTTTACGCGGTCGGGGTGTGACACCCTCGACAGCATCTTCCCAAGCAAAAACAAGAGATCAGAAGGCTGAACACGCCCCGTGCCCAGTGGACACGGGGGCGTGCACAAGTGTCTGCAGAAAAGACAAAGTTATAGAAGCTTCTATTTCCCAACAAGGGGGCGTGCCCAGCTCAACACGGCCGTGGTCAATGCTAAGATTCACAGAATCCTAGCAAATCTTGATAGTACAGATACGCTTCTGCACACGGGGCCGTGCCCAGCGGACACGGGGGCGTCTGGAGCTAATACAGACAAACTGCAATTAATGAAGAAAGAGAAAGTGGATGAACACGGGGCCGTGCCCACCGGACATGGGGCCGTGTCCGGGCTTCTGTGCAGGCTATAAATAGGGGTGCTTGGTTCACTTCAAAGGCATCCCTTGGCAAACCACCTCTCTCCCACTTCACCCACACTCCACCACCATCACAACACCCACATCCACCACCGTCATCCATCATAGAGTATGTGTAGAAGTCTCGGGGTCCAAGATTGATAGTAAGAGTTCTTGACAATCAAAGGCCATGTTTGCCTAAGTCTCTTACATCACTTGGTGAAGACAAGCATTTAGTGTAATACTTTTGTTTTTTAATATTTTCACACTTTTTATTTGGTTTTGTATTAATGACTTTAATAACTAGTTTCTTATGTTGAAGGTGAAACTTCCTTATCATTTGTCTGTGGTGTCTTGGCGTTATTTTACTATCTATATAAAAGAAAAGATTTACACCATTCATATCTCTACGGTCTATATAGAGATATGTTGGCTACCTGGTCGCGGGTTAAGGGAATGGTTTGGTAAGGTTCTTGCCTTGTTCAGTGTATAGATCCTGCAAGGACCTGGGTCAAACTTACTAGGACCACCTTCAATACCCACTGGTATTGGATGGCGGGGGTGCGAATGGCTTGATCCCCTCATATGTAAACTACTATTAATACATTAACCCGGCTACTTGGGATTGTATCCCTGCTGACTCAAACCACTTAGCCGAGGGTAACGTCACCTTCAAAAAAGGGGCCTACCACATTTCGCATTAATAACTTAATTAATTATCTTTCAATATTCCAACCCTTTAGGATTGTATCCTTGCTGACTCAAACTACTGGGTTGAGGGTAACGTCACCTTCAAAAGAGAGGCCTACTACTATAACTAAGATAATCTCTTAAAAAGTGCAAAAGTGCAGAAAACATCAAAGGTTACAAAAGGCGAGTCGGATCCAAGTGATTCATCATGTCTAACTGTTTTTATTTTATTTTTATTTTCAGCATTTTTAGTTTTCATTTTCATGTTTAAACCTTTTTCCTAAATTTTGATTTGATTAGACGTTGAGGATAAACCGGTATTAAAAGCTCTTGTGTCCTTGGACGACCTCGGTATCTTACCAACGCTATACTACGCTCATGATGGGTGCACTTGCCCATATGTGTGTTTAGTGTTAGTATAATATCGTGTTTTATAAATTTAAGACTTTACTAAAGTGTTAAAAAAGTGCCAAAAATATATACAAAATTATATAACACACCGCACACATCAGTACTCCTCTTTGATCATGTTTTTGAAATCTTCCCAAGCAGTGGCGTTGGCAGTCTCCAACCCAAGCATCTGAATTTGCGCCTTCCACCATGAAAGCGCGTTCCCTTCAAGCGTTCCAGTGGCAAACTTCACCCAACTAGCGGCGGGACACTCGCAAATAGCAAACACAGACTCGGCCTTCTCGATCCAGTGCAGAAGACCTGTGGCACCCTCAGTGCCATTGAAAGGGAGAGGTTTGCAATCCATGAAGGTTTTGAAAGTACAGACACGTGGTTGCGCAGGTGCAGGTTGACCTGTCGCGAAAAGTGAAGCGAACAGATTTAGGAACGATAAGATGGTGCGAAGGTAGGATCTAAACATCCTAGAATGACGTGTTTACCTCCTGGGTGGGCTGCGAAAGCTGTAGCCACCGTGTTGATCAGGTTAGTGAACTGTTCCTGAGTTATGTTAACGTTTCCTCTTCCGCGTCCGCTCATTGTCTTCATAACCAGAAAACATAGTGTGAGTGTGACGTCGTAGTGTAGCAGAAGTGAGAAGGGAGAGGGGTATGTATATAGCTAACTAAGCACACTAGTACGTATAGTATCACATAAATACCCAACAAGTAATCTAGTAAACACAAGTCCGAGTCATGAGGTCTAATACGTTGAGCCTTGCACTTGGAGTGTAGTGTCGTCGCGAGTCACGGGTTATAGTCTGGTTTTTCTCAAAAAGACTTTCTTTTTAAAACTGAGTTCACTATAACCAATGACTCTGATACCAATCTGTCACACCCTCAAAATCCATATGCAGAGTACTACCGTGAGGCGTGTGACTGACCAGGATGCAGCCATCAATCATACTGAATAATTTATAGAATAATAGCAAAGTCCACTAACCACGAGGATTAGTAAACATCGTAGTTGTAGTTCAAAAGTTTTTAAGTTCAAATAACAATTTAGGTATGTAGCGGAAGCATAGTAGTATAGTTTAAACAATGTTCAAGTTTCTAAATTATTTAATAACCCAACACACGGGTTTAGACGTTCACTACACATCCCCAAGCTTTAAGCTCCAGAGTCACTGAGTACCTGCAAAGCATGCAGTAGGGTGTCAACATAAAGTCGGCGAGTTCACGAA